>OX101752.1:200382239-203356814 GCA_944452675.1 Tachina lurida | reverse complement strand
ATGTAAAAATAATTTAAAAAAAAATTGCTCCTTCTAACACAAAACTTTATTGAAAACAGAAATTAAAAAAAAAACAAAGAATACAAACGTTAATACATATATTTAAACATGTTTTTGTGTAGTTAAATCAATTTTATGATTTTCTTCTTTGAATATAAAAAAAAAAACGAAAACAAGGCAAAATAGTTTGCCTGGTTTTGTTTGTTAAGTTTGTTAAAAATACATAATATAAACAAATTCATATACATACATACATGCATACTTACACATACTGTGTATATACATATACACATATACATAAATAATAACAATAGCGACACTGTTAAAATTGTTAAATATTTTAAAATCTATAAGTAAAGCTAAAAGAAAAATATAATACAAATTGTTTAAAGTTCCAAATTTCAGTCTATGAACTTTCCAAGAGCTTGAGAGAACTTTTCGGCTAAAAAAAATATGTATATATTTTTGCCGTCTTGGTTTTGTTGCCTTTACTTTGTTGTTATTCATCGCACTGCCAAGGCCTTGTATATTTGTTAGTGTAAAATTTCCTGCTGTCAGAATATTTCCTAACGGTTTTTCTGATTTGACAGCAGAGAGATTATGTCAGCTGGTGAATTAAGATCACCTTATGCGAATTCGGCTTGCGCACTGCGTTTCACGGCATGAAAACGATTTTTACACAAGGAAAAGTTCTCAAATTTGAACAGAATTATAATATTTATTATTTGAAATTTTTTTTAAAGTATGTTACCTTAATATAGAAAGGCCCTTACTCATTACTTTTTTTAAGCGAAATTTTCGAATTTTTCGCTACATTAGATTGTTTCCTATAGAAATATAAAAAAAACTCGATTTAAAAAAATAATGAGTTACGGCCTTTCTATATTGATTAAGGTAACGATATCTAGTTGTATAGAAAAGCTAAAGATAAAATGAGTGAGATTTCAAAACAAACTTCTGCCATTTTCTGTTGCCTTTTTATTTTAACTAAATTTCACTGAGTGTTAGAAAAGTAATCCAGAACCCTTTTCCCACGTTTTAATCATTCAGGTACGTTATGTTAGTTTTTAAAGTTTGTAATAAATTTCGAACGATTTTGGGCTTTATTTACTAACTTTGTAAAAAGCACAATAGGAGATAAAATAAATTTATCAAATGTTATGAAAATAATAAAAATTAAAAATTTTAAAAGTTCCCGTATATATCTAGAAAATATATGATATCTTCTAAACGGCTGGACCGTTTTTCTTAAAACATAGCTAAGAACCCTCTCGATAAAGTCACCTTCCAAATAGAAAAAACTAAATCAAAATCGGTCGAGAAGTTTGGTCTGTACGTGGACTCGTACAGGCACACATGCCTTGTCATGGAAAAGACCTATCTCGTTTTTTTTCGTAATTGAGCTTCTTACGTTTTTTGGTGTTGGTATTTAAAATTTAATTGAGTGAAATTACAGGATTGTAGCAACTTAAAAAAAATCCCTAACTTTTTATCTATTTTCTTTTGAATTTTTATTCAGTTTTTTTACTTTCTGCTTTAGAGTAATAAAAAATAAATTAAAAGTAACTCCAATCGTATGTCTTTTCTATATTAAGCATTCGATATATAGCCCAAGAAAAAAATATAGTATACATACATATGTGTAATCACAATGGGTCCAATTGGGTCTTCCACTCATTTTGTATTTAAATTGCTTTTTATTAATTTTATATGCAAAAAAAAAACAATTTCATGTATATACATACATATGTACATATGGTCATTTCCACAGGAATGTCAACTTTTGGTGGCGTGCGACACCAGGCAATAATGCTTGTTTTTCACAGAGAACGAAACTTTTTGTTTATTTATTTATATATTTATTGAGGTCGTCAGCACCTCTACGTTAGGTAAAATTTAAAAAAAAATCGACTCACGTTGCTCAGAAATACAATGTTAATTGCTTGCTGTCGCACGCGACAAAAAAGTAGAATTTCTCGGAGAAATGCTTATACTATGTATTTTGATAAAATTTATTTTCTTTAGCCAAAGTTCGCAAAACTTTTATTGTAGAAGTTTTTATTTTTTACATATAAAATTTAATTATTCTCAGAAAAAAATATTTCTGCAAAAATTCCAAGTACACATCGAGCGATAACCGCTGAAATAGCTTAAGCGACACATTTTTTGGACTTCGTTTTTTGACGAAAATCAACTATTTACGATCGCATATAATCGATTTTGGTCAAAAAATTGAGTTTGAAAATTATGTCGCTTAAGCTTTTTTGGCGGTTATGGCACGATATGTATGTATCTGATTAATTTACAAGCTACTCGTATAAAAGAGTTTTAGTTTGCATAAACAAACAAAAAATTGTGCAACAACAAAAAGCTTTATTTTATATATTCCTAATCAGCAAGTTGTTAAGAAAAACCCCTAACTTTTTACTTAAAGATTTCAGCTAAATCCTTAAAAATTTCAAATACACTTGAGTTTTCGGACAATTATTAAAATAAAACTGAGTTTAGGCTTATTTTTAATGGCAATTTTAATTGATTGCATTTTTAAACAATTTGTATTATATTTTTTATTTTTATTTTTGAAATACCTCAACTCATTTTATTTGTTAAAAACAAATTTGAATAGCATAAATATTTACTTTTTCTTTAAAACTGTTTTAATTTTATTTGTTGTTTGTTTTCTGTTTAAAAAAAAAAGTTAATAATATTATATATGTAGAATTATATCTAAAAGCCATACAAAATAATTGTGTTAGTATAAAATAAAAAAAAAACAAGAAATGAATTTTAAAGTCCTTTAATAGAAAAAATGTTTGTTTTAAAGGATTTCAATTTCATTTAAAATCAGGAATTTTTTTTTTTTTGTTACAGTTAAATATTAATTTGTTTATTTTTTTTTCATAATAATAAGGTAAATACATAAATATATAAAGAAAATGAACGTTTTCAACAAGAAACCAGGTAATTATATGAAAAAAAAAATTATTAATTATAGGCTAGTGAAATTTTTAACTCTTTATTAATAATTTTTCTCTTCAATACTCTTTTTTTTATATAAAAAAATATTTATTTTTTCTTACCTCAATTCCCATTTTTGTCACGTTGCCGAGAATTGAATGTTTGTTTATTTTTTGTTAAATGTTTTATTATTTTCCTTTGAAATTTATGTTAAATTTGTTTTTTACTTTTTTTAGAATATTTTTTTTGCAGCATTTTTGATGGTTATTGTTAAAGAAGAGCTGAGTGGCTTTTTTTGTAAAATGGTTTTTGTAAAAAAAGTGGTAAACTGCTTTAAAAACGCGCTTAATACAAGTCTTCTCCTTATGGTTTGATTTTGTTCTTTTTTTTTTTTGTAAGTTTTCTTGCTAATTCTTTTTTAAATGATTGTGTTTTATTGACATTCAAATGCCAGTTTTTATGCCTTTTTGATTTTTCTTAAGGAATTTGCCCAAAATTTTACACATTTTAAAACTTTATTACCTAAATCTTTATTTTATATGAACTTTAACATACTATTATTTTAAGTTATTGATTCGTTTTTATATAAAATTAGAAGCATCACATAATAATTTGTATTTTATTTTCTGTTTGTGTAAAAGAAATCTTGTTTTTATTTTCTTAACTTTTTCTTATATTTTGTTTAGTCAAATACAATTTGTTTTTAATAATTAATTTTTTTTGTAAATATTTTGCATAAACTTTCAAAATTCTACATTAACACACACACACACACACACACACCTCCGCTCAGAAACCGGAAAATAAAAGACAAATAACTTCCATTTTACAAATTAAATAAAGTACATGCATACATACATACATACATATGTATGTATATTTAGTTAATGTTTTTGTATTTCTGTTGTATTATACAATTCACCTGATATGTTTTGGACATCACATTAATAAAAAAAAAAATTATAAAAATCTTTCACTATGGGCCTCCTTGTCCATAAGCGATTGCGAGACTTTAGATTTTTTTTTTATTTTAAAAGTCGTTTATGTTTATAGTCATGTAATTTTATGAAAAGAAAAATAAAAATTATTCATTTATTTTTAATTCACTTTAGTTTAATTATTAAGTGCATTTTTAATTCAAAAAACGTAAAAATTATAAAATTAAAATACATATTTTGTTAAATTAAAAATAATAAAATTGTAATTTCTTTTAAATAAATAAGTAAATAAAAAAAATATTACAAACTAATAAATAGAAAAATTCAAACATGCTGTGTGTTTTTTATTTATTTATAACAAAATCTCTCAAAACGTCAAAAATTTAAATGCTCTTCACCATTAATTTACATCAAATTTTATCACACAGCGCCTCTCTTTTTTTTAAACCATACTTCCACTCCACTCAAAAAAAAAGTCACTCAAACTCAACTCAAAAGCCATCAACTCAGCGTATTTTGTATTTCATACTTTTTAATAAATACAAGAACTAAAGTCAAGCTCCTCCTCCTCACTTTAATAAATTTAACCAAACGCAACATAAAATTTCACTACTGCAAATTTTCATACATATTTAAAAAAAAATTCATTTCAACACTGAAAACGTTCATTTTAATATGAAAACAACAAAATAAAAATTAAAAATTTAAACACTAAATATACTAATCTTTTCATAATTATGTAAGTTACGGGTATTTGTTAAAGATTAAAAAACTTTTTAGCTTTTAAGTTTTCATTAAACTTTTCTTCCTTCGTTTCTAAAACTGTTATTTTGTAAACCACACACAACAAAAAAAAAAAAAAACTAAAAATAATAAATATAAATTGTGCAATACTTGTTGTTAATTTTTTTTCTTCAAAGTTTCTTTCAATGAAAATCGTAATTTTTTTTTAAATAATTTTACTAAACTTTAAAAATTTCAAATAAATGAAAAATATACTATACTTCAAGCAGAAAACCACAAAAGCAACTACAAAGAAACATTTATTAACAAACATTTATAATTATTATAATTATAAAGAATTCAATAATAATTTATATGCTAGTGTGCCTTGATTATTAACTATGCTTAAAATAATATTTTTATCATTTATATTATTATTAAAAGTAAAAGTAAACGAAAAGCAAAGAAAGAAAGAATTAATAACATTATAAATTTTAATTAATTTTCAATTGTATTGTATTGTATTTTCCTTCTTTACTTGTTTGTCTCCAAAAAAAAAAAAAAAAAACAGATTATAATCATAAACTAAACTTCATGATTACATTATATAATATAAACATACATATACCTGCATATACACCTACATATATGTTTATTATTCATAAATATTTGAAACTTAAATACATATTTCTTAAAACTTATTTTAATTTCATTTCAAATGTTAAAACAAAAATGTCTAACAATAAAACAAAAACAGAAACAAAACCACATTTTATTTCATTATCTAATATCTTTTTAACTAATGAACTTTTATTTTCGTTGTTTATTATTATTCATTTCTTTAAAAAGAAAAAAGAAAACTTTTTATTTTGTGAAAAAAAAAACAAAAAAATTCATAGCAAGTATATACCATCATCATTTTATCCGGTCCTCAGCAAGAAATTTCAGTTTGTTCTTAAATGAAAACACATTTAACAATAATATCATTAGGTTTCTTAAATCGCCACTAATTTTGAGACACTGGTTCCTTATAAGAGATACTTGCACTTAATCTGAAACTGAAACGCACACACATACATACATACATACATACCTACATATATTTCACAACAAAGTCCCGGTTCACACACTTCAACTTTTTTTTATCCAACTGGTAATTCAGCTGTAAGAAAGAGGGAGAAGGAATAACAAATATCTCTTATTTTCTACCAGATGAATTAAAAGTTTATCAATAAAAGTTGAAGTGTATGAACCGGGACTTAATAAATAAATAACAACTTTTTTCATACATGCACTTCTTAAAAGCTAAAAACTAAACTAGAACTAAAAGAGACCAAGAAGGATTTAGTATACATTAAATATCTGCACAAGTCCACGCGAACAAACAGCACGTCGAATCAATCGTTATCTTTAAGATTCATGATTTGATTTAAATCTTACTGTCTTAAGCTTAAATTAGATGTGCCATAGCCACAGCCATAACCAAACCAAAATTCAATTGGTTTTTGGTAATGGCAATGGCGTTATGGCGAGTTACCTATAATCAAATACAGTGTTGCCCATAAGTTTGGTTCGAACAGCTGTTTTCTATGGTTATGGTTATGGCACGGTTCGAACAGCTGTTTTCTATGGTTATGGTTATGGCACGTCTGATTGAACCTTTAATGAATCACGAGTACGCAAAGATATCCATAAATCACAAATCTAATCTAAAGTTAAACTACGACTTTTGTGTTAAAAGAACAGAAAACTAAAGAGAACAATGAATCATCAAGTTTTTAATGAGTTGTATCCTCAAATCATAATGATTATTAGTGATGTGTTGATGTTTACCTTCCATTTTTTAATTTTTTTCCAACAAAGAAATACTAATATTAAATTTGATTCAAATGGATTTTACATTCCTAAAATTGGATTTTTAAAGCTAAAAACACCTAATATAACCAACTTTCCATTTTCAACTGTACTTGAAATCTCGCTATTGTGAATTTCACTCACGGTGAAACACTTATCGTGATTGGCTTATTTCAACTTCGACTTCGACGTTTTTGTAATGAATTAAAGAACACTTCAATAGTTTATATTTAATCTATGACCACATTGTGGTAGTCGAAGTCGAAATATGTATGTTAACTACGATGAGGGCCATTGTATCAGCTGAGATTGAAGGTAAAATAAAAACAAAAAATACACTCGAATTAAGAATATCCTGCTATTTTGGAGTCAGTTAGAAAATAATATAAAAATATGATTGGAAATTGTGTAAAATCTAAAACAAAAGCAAAATATGACTACGACAGAGTTATACAGGACAATCATGCATAAAATTACGCGTGAAATTTTTCCCAGGGAACAAGTCCAACTAATACCAAATAATAGGGAAAATAAAAAGTTCTCATTGGAAAAGGGAGAAATTTCACGCGGAATTTTATTCATGATTGCCCTGATAGTTAAATGAAAGTCTTTCGTTGGGGGTTTTTTTAATACAAGCCGGGACTCCCCTGTACTGATGAAGCGAATTCATACCATGTGGTCTAGATCTGCAACTCTGCATATTCGCCTTGTATACTCGCATTTGTTATGGTAAAATTTCCGAACGTTTTGCTTTGATTTGAAAGCAGAGAAATTAACAGCTGATAATCTGCTGCTAAATTGATATCACCTGATATGAATTCGCCTAGGTACTGATATTACGTATTAGAAGAAGAAAAAACACGAAATTCGCTGTGGATTTGGAATATTCATACCAAAGCGAATTCATACCAGGTAGACTCTACATTCCAGCTGACTGTTTTCTGCGTTTGTAATTTAAATATATCTGAGATGTCAGTATACTTTTTTTGTGAAGTATGTATTTCCTAAAGCGAATTGAGACTATTAGCAGTCATTTTGTTCAGTATAGTTAAAAAAATGATCAAAACATTCTACCAAAAAAAATGTGGAAGCTATTTTTAGGGAATGATATCGTCTTCACTATCACTAAATGCAACTTTTAGTATTTTTTAAATAGAAGAATTTCTAGGACTTCAAATGAAAACCATGCCTGAAACTTCTTTTCAGCGTGCACTGTATGTAGTGATGCACAATAAAAAACAGACAGTCGATTAACGATTGTTCTTTTATGCTATGAATTTTTAATTGGACCAATTATTGGAACTACATTTCATGAGTTGTAATGTAATGGCTTAATTTGCTTTTAAACTTATCATTCGCGGTTTAATTTTGAAAAATTCCTTATTATGTCAGTGCGGAATAGAAGCTGAAATTTTCATGTTGGCCGTTACAGGGCGAAACATTCTTTTGCTGGTTTAATTTAATTTTAATTTGTAATTCGAAACGGAAGAAAAGCTTTCGAATTTCCATGTAATGAACAGGCATGTTTCCAATTACAGAGTAGATCACATGATTTGAATTCAGCCATTTTTAATAGATGTGCCATTATTACTCACCCACTCATTTTTAAGTTTCGGACTGAAAATGTGGACTTGTAAAACTTCAGCAATTCTAAGAATTTGTCTTCAAGCTTGTTGTGCAATTATTTCTCTCAAGAGTTGAGTGAGTATACGAGATATTTGTATGAAAACTATACTAAATATGATAATCTAAATGAGAATTATTTCCGCATTATTATTTTAAAAACATTTACTTTGAGTTATGACGTTGTTTTTGTAACTGACCTACATAAATCATAACTGAAACTGTCTCTTTTAATTTACCAATAAAAAAATAAAAATTTTAGTAGTGAAATTAATTAAATCATTGAATAATTTTTAATTATTATTCGAAAAATTTTTTATTCGATTAATTTTTCTTGAGCTTCATTACATACATACATACATACATATATTGGTAAAAGTATTTTGGGTAAAACATACTCGAATAAAAGTTATACAATTAATATTATTCGAGTAAAAATTAAGCGACTAATATCAATGCGAATAAAAATTATACGAGTCATTTTATTCGAATAAAAGAATTTTTTGTATTTTCAAAGTCGCAACATTAACTTAATCATTAAATAATTAAAAAAGAAATTACTCGAAAATTTTTATTCGAATAACGTTTGCTAAATTTATTTTCATACATAGGTCGATGAAAGTATTTCCGGCAAAACATACTCCAATAAAAGTTATATATGTAACTAATGTTCGAATAAAAATTGTGAAATAAATATCATACGAATAATTATATTCCAATAAATTTTTTTTTCGTAATTTAAAATTTAAGTCTTAACGTTAATTAAATTATTAATAAAATTAATATTATGGGAATAAAAAATATGAGATTATTATACGAATAAAAACAATGCGAATAATTTTATTCGATCAACAGCATTTTTGCGATTAAAAGCATACGAATAATTTTAATCGAATAGCAGCATTTTTTGTAAAGTTTTTTTTACGCTTAAACTTACCACCACTTGCCATCGCTATTTGTTCTTTCTTTACAGAAAATGAAAGGAAACATTATTTCTTGTTGACTGTTTTCAAATAAATTTTCGGGTGGCTATAAGTTTCAAAATTAACTAACGGCCTGTCCCACGATGTCACCTGAAATCGTTCGATCGACAACTGGTATTGCAAACAACAACACCATTAGATAATTTGTAGTTGTTTGCAATACAAGCTGTCGATCGAACGATTTCTGGTGACATCGTGGGACAGGCCGTAAATCTTTAAATAATTTTCAACAGTCGAATGAACGATTGCATTCTAACAAAAGTTAAACAACTAATTTTATTCGAATGTATTATATACGTATATTGGTTTGATCTTTTTATACCCTTTACCAAAAATGGAAAAGGGTATATATAGGTTTGTTATTATTTTATTTAACTTTTAGAGCATGGCTTTCAAAAGCTGTTCTTAAGTATTTTCTAGGTGCCGAAGTTCTCTTTAATGGAATATAATGCTTTGCCGAGAGCGTATCATACATAATATTCAATCCAATCAAGGTTGAGTTAATGTAAACTTAAACAAAAGTACTTTGTTCGAAAAACTATTGGCTGACTTCCAAAACATATCAATGCAATGTTTGCATAATTTTCGGATGCGGTATTTATATGGTGTACAGATACAACGTTGCGAAACATTGCAACCATAAGTATCAATTTGGAAACTTATGCACTGGTTGCTTGTTTGCGGAGTTTTTAATACTTTTCGTCGACGTTTTGAAAGGGTATGCATTGTAAATGTACGTCATTATGAAACATGCAATAATGTCCTTGAACGTTATGGCATGAAATATTGCACGTTGTTCCAGGCAAAGCATATGACGTTTTGGTCGTCAGCCATTACTTTAAAACATATGTATATATATATATATATATATATATATATATTATATTATATGTATATATACTGGTGTCAAACACATCCGTATTAGATTTTATACAGTCGGTGGTAATAACTAAAACCCAGTGTAAAGAACCAGTGTTCTCAACCATCATTTGAACACCCCTCCCTTAACAAAAAAAAAAAAAAACCAAAAGCTAACGACATTCACTCATACCATTAAACATTCATTTAACCAATCAAATTGGCAAGTTTTACCTGAAGAACATAACCAACCATGATCGTTAAACTTACAAATAAAATTTTCAATTCAATTCAATTAAATTCAAGTCGTAGCCATCATTTTCACAGTCAAAATAAAACTTCATATAGTACATTTACTATTTTCCAAAAATTTTCCTTTAATTCTCATATCGTACTCGTTATAAATTCAAACATCTGTTGTACATAATTCACATGATCATTCAAAAAGTAAAAAGGAAATACTAAAAATGAAAAATTGCGCTAAAAAAATTCCAACACACAACAAACAAACAAAAATCATGTTTTTAATTAAAAAAAAAAGTACTGGATCTGTGATATGTATTTAAAAAAAAAAGAAACAAAGAAATATAAAAAAAGTATAAAACTATTATTAACAAAAACTACAACAAATTAAAACAAACACAAACGATTTATAGTAAACAAAATTAAATTAATATATAAATGTTATTAAATGTGTAATTAAGTGAATGTTGAACAAATGTAATAATAAAACCAATTAAAACGTATGAACTTTATTTACAATACACAATCTCATGTGATTTTCTTTCAGAAACGAAATCATGTGAACTTTAAGATAAAATAAAGTTCGGTAACATTATAAGCTTTATAATTAATAAAGAAAAAGAGGTGATTTTTGAAAGGATTTAATAGCAACAAATAAATCAACTGGAACTCAATAATAAGAATACATAATAAAAATGATGTTTTGCTTGTTAAGAATTTTATTGTTCTTTTTTTTTCTCTTTTTTGATTTCCAATTTGCTATACAACATATATTGTTTTCATTTCTTCTTCGTTTTAGTTGATTTTTGATATTCCCAAAATTTATAATAAAACATATTATTATATTTATTGAATTATTCAGGTGTGTTACAGAAACTTAAATCGTGCGAATGTGAAAATTTCACTAGATGTGTCCGGTAGGAAGAATTCTTTTAACTAATAGCTCCTAAAAGTATGCTTGTCTTATACTCTTTACTGCAAACTATCTTGTTACGCTAAGTCCCGGTTCACACACCTCAACTTTTGTTGATCAACTTATAATTCAGCTGTTAGAAAGACAGAGGTGGAAATACAAATATCTCATTTTTTCTACCAGCCGAATTAAAAGTTGAGCAACAAAAGTTGACGTGTGTGAACCGGGACTTAGCTTAACAAGATAGTTTGCAGTAAAGAGTATAAGACAAGCATACATTTAGGAGCTATTACAGCAAGAGAAAGTATTCTTAGCTCTGTCTTTCATCCAGCTGAATTAAGACTTTTTCAAAGTAAACTTTGCGTGTCTAAAAGGGGTGTTAGTTATGTTTTCTTCAAGCAAGTCTGAGTTTATTGGACCGTTTGATGAAATACAAAGGTATACAAACTGGCAGTTTTAAAAGAGAATTAAACTGACTTTCTTCAAGAAAACTGCCTTGTACTTGAAAACGAAACGTTTTTTTTACTCATTTATATATTTGTGTAGCCCTTCAGCAGCTCCACGTTAGGTAAAATTTTAAGAAAAATCGAGTCCCGTTGTTCAGACATACAAGGTTAATTCCTTGCTGTCGCACGCGACAAAAAGTGAAATTTCTCGAAGAAATGCCCATATACAATTGTTGTAGGACTATTTTTATTTGTATGTTGACAGTTCGGCTTAAGATTTTATGGTATTTCATATGGAGTTTAATGGACGGGGTAAAGTCAGCTGACGATCAGCTGCTCTGATAAGGGCATTAGTCTTGAAGATTCTCTGTTGAAATAAAACAGCTGATTTAGAAAAAAAGGAATTCTACTTTCCTGTCTTTTAAGTTGATAAACAATGTATTTTAAGGAAAAGTAAATTCCCTGCAAATTATTTATAAAGGTTGTTTTTTTAAGACCGTTAGAACTTTAAATTATAAAAAATAACACAAATAATTAAATTTTAATGCAAAAAATCTTTTTATTCAAAAGACCAATACAATGCATATGTATATATTTATATTTCGGACATGTGGCCAACGGCGATTGTTCTTGATGAAGTGAATTCTGAACGTCTAATTCGATCACTGCCGGCCATATGTCACGTATAAGACGACCAATTTTGGCTTCCAAGGCTTTAATTGTTGTTGATTTATCAGCATAAGCCAGTGACTTCCAGTGATGAACTTACGTATAGGCCCGTGAGGCCAAGGCCTAGGGCGGCAAAATTTTAAGAACTGTAAGAATTAACATTTTAAATAGTTTGAAATTGATAACTTTTGTGAATTACTTTTGCTTTATATCAATGAAAAATTTAGAATATGTGCATTTCCACAGGAATGTCAACTTTTTGTAGCGTGCGACACCAAGCAAATATGCTTGTTTTTTCAAAGAAAACAAAACTTTTTTTTACTTATTTATATATTTGTGTAGGGCGCCAGCAGCTGTATGTTAGGTAAAATTTTAAGAAAAATCGATTTACGTTGTTCAGAAATACAAGGTTAATTGTGTGATGTTGCACGCGACAGAAAAGTGGAATTTGTCGGAGAAATGCCCATTTAATTCTGATTTCACCCGTTAATCTATCGGTGCAATGTAAGCTTTTTTAAGATATACATTACATATGTATGATAGTTTTTTTAGCACCTTTAAAATATATTCGGATGTTAAATTTTCCTTTTTTACTAGACTATACTTTTTTTTTGCAAAAAGTATTGCTGAAACTCAACAGAGAAGTGTGCATTAGTTATATGATTTTCGAAAAAAAGTTTTCAGCGTCGAAAAATTGTGAAAAACGAACATTTTTGAGTTAAAAAGTGGTCTGTATGACCTATTAGGGTGCCTAGACACGTTCAGATGGTATTGCAAAAAATTAGGAGTCGCTGTTAGTTATTCTGAAAATTGTTTTACTTTACTTTTGCAAAAAAAAAGTGCATGAAGAAATACTTTTTTCGGCGCAAAATGTTAATGAAATTTCTTTAGTGGACTCTAAGCTACATTATTGCCATATATAGTAAAGCGCTATCACCAAGTCTGAATTAGCTGCCAAAAAATTATAACACCATTTTTTGCGGGCGTACTGATTTTCGAAATCTTTGGTGGTTCATAAAAATTAATTGGTCACCAAAATTGACAAACTGAGTATGAGGGTTTACTTCCCTTTGACAATACTATCAAACATATATTGTCCGGGACCGTGCGGATTTTTTACTGTTGCACAGTGTAATTTAAATATTTATAAATTGCATATTTAATTTTAAAAAGTTTTTCTTCATAGAGCGAAAAGGACGGCATATCTCACGGGGCCTAGGGTGACATCAATCGTAAATCCGCCACTGATGACTTCAGGTGGCCCCACTGGAAATAATTGAGAGATGTCAAATTGCATGACCTTGCAGGCCCATTTCTTGAAATCAAATAATCGGCAAATTTTGATTTCAATAAGTAACCAGGGTTGTCAGATATGGCGTTTTCTCGCCACTCTTGGTGATTTTTCACCTTATTTGGCGACTAAATTTGTGACTTGGCGACATGGCTATTTTTCTAGCGATAAGTAAATTTTTTGGCGATTACAATGGCTCTTTTTTTTAAACAAAATTGAACTTGAAAATTTTTATAATTCAGAAAACTTAGTTTGTTGAAGGAGTGATTTAAAAAATAAATCCTTTAAAAAATTGTCTGCAAGAAATTAAAACAATTCGTTTTTAATAACTTTTCTTATATTAATTAAAATAATTAATGCATCTTGAAATTGGATGAGAAAAATTTACAAGAAATAATTTTGGGTGATTTTATTTCTACTTTTGGCGATTTTGTGCAAAATTTTTATTCGATGATTTTATAAAAATTTATTTATAATTTAATAAATTGTTATAAAAAAATTTATTATCAAATATGTATAAAGAAAAACTATATAAAAACGATTTTGACGACTTTGAAAATCAATTTGGCGAATTGGGTCGGAAAAAATCTGACAACCCTGGTTGCCACGTGGCGCCATTCTGTTGAAACCACATCTCGCTCGGATCAATGTCATGCATATTTGCAAACAAAAAATCATTAATTTGATGCGGTTACAATATCCAATGATCGTAATTCGAGATCCGGTTTAATTTTTGAAGAAATCAGTGGTGCGATTTAGTAACTTTTAACGATCCGACAATCGTAATTGTTGTCTAATGAAGCTGATATTTTCTGTTGATTTTTGTCGATAAAATTAACAGCACATAAATTATTGTCGCAGAACTTAAACTACAGCGAATATCGTTAAAAATGTTATTGAATTGTAAATTCGATAAATTTTCGTTATAATTATTTTAAAGATGCGATTATCGTTAAAAAAAAAGTTAGTGAATTGCACTACAGATCCAATGATGCCATCAGAGTGTAAACCTTACCAAACGGTGCGTTTTTATGTACATATATAATAAGTGAGTCTGGTAGTGTCTTTTACAAAATTTTTTTCACTCCATAGGCGGCACTTTTGTTTATTAACAAATCCGGAGGTGCACCATAAAAATCACGATATCGTCTATAAGTTGTGTGAATTGATCACAAATTCTTAAAGTAAATCGGGATAATTTGCCACGGGTGGGCAAGCGTTAATCTCTTTATGATCATTTGCCAGAGTATACTGATCATGAATGTCAAAAAGGGGCTTGAAAATTAAAAAGTGGTTGCTTTCATTCCGCCATAATTTTCTGTATTTACTTTCTGAGGAAGCAACTAAGTGAAATGAATTCACTTTCGCACATAATGCAATTCTATTAGAGAACTGTAAGTGGGAAAATAAGCATTAAATATTTTCGCCTACTTTTAGGAGTGGAAATTAAATATTTGCCTCATAAGCTTTGCTTATTAAAGAGGGTTTAAAAGGTCGCCTTAAAATATGTGATTTTTTTAAGGATTTGGAAAATGTTAAATATTTCACTTTCGCACAATTTCTGTAACTGTCTGTATCGGTTATTAATGTCTGCTGTAATAAGGCTTTTTTTCAACACAAAACCAAAGAAGTTTAATTAATACCATAATACTCCCCATAGCAAGTCGCTCTCAACAGAAAATATCTCTAATAAGTAGGCCCTAACTTTTTGTAAAAGTTTTTAGTCCTTCTACGTATTATGCTAGCGTGAATATAGGGATTTTCATAATTTGGTGTTTTTTTTTTGATATGAGTTACACAAACTAATAAAAAACAAATTCATGGAAAAATATATAAGAAATATACATACATACCTACATATATAAATAAATCAAGTAAAGTCGTTTTAGCAAAAAAACAAAATACATTATTAAAAATTCATTACAAAAAATAAATTACCCATGCATAAAACAAATAAATAAAAATTAACAATTTAAATTAAAAAAAAAAATACATAAAAACTCACAGTGGAAACCATTTAACATAAACTCATTAATTCAATCAAGTTGCTGTTATTATTTAACAACAAAATGGAGTCTATTAATATAAATTTTAGCAAAAGAAAATGAAAAAGAATTTGCTCCCTCTTTAATACTGTTAAGAAAAAAAATATATATTAAAATATTAAATAAGGAATTAAAATTAATTATGTTAAACTCATACTTTTCAATAGTAATAAATAAAAAAGAAATATTTAATAAAAATTAACAAGAAATACATTTAAAACACTTTGTTATTAGCAAAAGAAAAGTAGTCAAATAATAAATAAAAATATGAGTTATATATCTCCATACATATTTATATTTTTTATTACTTGTTATCTTCTAATTATTTCAAGAAGCTTAAAAAAATTAATCACAAAAAGGGCTGGAATTAGTTGTGGGCCAATTTATTATTTGGAATGGTGTTATTTTCTTTATTTTCATCTGGTAACAAGGGGTGTGTTCGTAAATGCATCACTGCTCTGCATCATACGATCAAACTTTAATTTAAAATACAATACAATTTCTATATTCTTATGAATAGAATAGGCTAATGTTCGTAACGCTTTTTAAGCCAAATTACATGTGATAATTATTAATGAACAAATAACATCAAAGTTAGTTCTAAATATTCTGACAACAACACACAGTTGAACGGAACAGCCAGCCGTTTTCGAAGGCCACTAAACCTTCCTCATCTGCGTTCTTCTGTGTTTTGGTCCACTGTGTGTGGTGTCAGTTGATGTAGATGTCTGCCTTATATACGAAACTTTATTGCAAATGGAATATGTGAATTGGTTTGAATCATTGCATTTAAATTTGCTCATGTGTTTTGTAATGAAGGCTCAAAGTTACCATCTCTATATTTACAACAGTCTCACCATTGTCGTTTGTTCTTTACTAACTATGCACATGTTTGTTACAATTTCGCTGATAATCTTTTGTTTTTTTTTTGTAGTAAACATGTTGGAAGCCCATATTTGAAATTTATTTGTGCGTTATCTACTTCAGTTAAACAGTGTAGGACATTTAAAATTCCATTTGCAGCTCAGTGATGCATTTACGAACACAACCAAGTATTTATTTCATTTAACGTAACTGAAGGCGAGTTTAGTTGTGCGACTAAAAAAAAAAGGAAAAGCGCTTAAGTCAACTTAAGCTAAAATTGAGCTAACGACACCACTATGATATCCCAATTTAAAAGAGACCCTAAGAATCCTTTCAATTTATTTTTGTATTCGGTTTTTTCAATAAGTTTTTATTTATTTCATTTGAATATGCTGTACTGTTTGTTTTAGAAGGTTAAGTTGATCTATGATGTAAAATGACAAGCAACTAACAACTTTAGCTTCAACATCAGACTTAAGTTATTTTTCCTTATGGCTAATAAATCAGTCAAAGTTTAAACTCTGGTTAATTAAACTAAACTCAAATTTGTATGCAGTTTAAGCTCAACAGGAGTAAATCAGTGAACCGTACCTTATGTGTAGTTTAAAAAATAATATTGTGGCAGCACTAGAATAAATGTCAAAAGACATCTGTTTTGCAGCAGGCTATCAATTCTTTGTACAATCAAAAGGGCAAAAAAGTTTAGAAATTTTAATTAAATGTCGCCAAATTTTACTGAGAAAGCAATTATATTTATGCCTGGCGAAGTGGAATAGTGTGAACCAATAATAGAGTGTAAGAAAACAAGTCTAAAAAGCTCCTTTAATACAAAACATATGGTCTGTAAGTAACAAAACCATATGACCTGCATTGGTAGTTTAAATGCCCAATTTTATGCGTTTACAGATGGTTTAAATTCTATATTGATTTATAGGATTGCGAGTTTAAACACATTTTAAACCAAAAATAGAGATTAACTTGAACTGATTTATTAGCTCTTAGTGACACAGATTTGTTGTCAAACTAGTCAATAAAAGCCTTGATTACTTATCCTACATGAACGCACGATTCATTCACAATAAAATCTTGCAGAAGGCTGACCGATTTTAAAAAATCGCTTCGGAATGGTGTTTTAGGTGCCACATTATCATACAAAAATTATGCAAAAACAACATTCTCAGCTGTCTGACAATAAAAACAACTCTGATGGAATGGAATCTATCATTTCGTCGGTTGGTTATTGCTTTGCGGCACAGTATATTCAAAATACATTATGTCTGCAGCAAACCAATAACCAACCGACGATTTTATGAAATATTTCATAAATATTTCTAAAATCGCACTACTTGCCATAAAAAAATTGTCACACAGTTGCATTTTCAGTCCACTCTACCACACTTTTTTTTAGCACACATGTCATATTTTGCAGATCGCGCGATTGTGTGGGATAGTGAATCACGACCTTAAATGGTAAAAATAAGTATTATGGTTAGGCGGCTTGAGATTCGAAGAATACACTTTTTTTGACCCTTCCAATTCTATTAGCGTAAAAATAATTTAAAAGGGTTTATGCATATCAACCAACTATTTTACCAACCAAATATCAAGGGCACGTCGGGATGGATTTTCCCATTACAGTGGCTTTTTCGAAGTTACTACGTAGATATGTATATCGCTGCTGCAGCAGCGTCGAGACACTTTTCTACCTAAATTTCCATATTTTTCTCATATGCTTAAATTTTCAAACAAAATGTAGTCCAGTGAAGTTAATAGTTCCGTTGAGACAAAAACTTTTTCTAAGCGAAGCTGACATCATAAATCTTTTGCTGAGCTCAGCATTTTAAAAAAGTTGATGCATACAGCTTTCCTGTATTCAAAGACTTATGCCGAGAGTAATGTGTACATTTTGTGACACCGCAATAGTGTGTACTAGTGGTAACTTTTGTCATTTCTGATATTATTCGTTGTGTGCATTGCATAGAAAATATATATTTTGACAATGACACCACAAAATGACAACAAAATAAATGCCAAATGTTTTTGTTCAACATATTAAACCGTTTCAGGGTACATATTTGGCTCCTTTTTGAAGAGTGTTAAAAAAGACCCATAATGACAAGAGCTGGAGGGAATTCTATAAGGGTCATTGAAAATTAAACCTCACAAATCAGTGTAATCGTCTGAAGTCGTTGCGAATATGTAACGCTATCATGGTACATATATAATAGGTTTGTTCATTTACTAAAAATTGTTACAAATTTGTAACAATTGTTACTGGAAAGTGTTCATTAACTCAAAAAGTTTGCTAGGAGAGAGCGTCAAAAAGAGAAAAAATTTGAGAGACAAAAAAATTATTATAACTCATTGCTGAAGATCCATACCATCCGTTCTTTGCATATGCGTTTCTGTACATTCTCTCCGATTCTAAATTCAATATACATGCAATACGTCTTATGCGCAAGTATTTTTGTTGTTTTAATGCAAAAAAAAAATAAAAATTAAAATTCACCACACGAACATTTGGCTATATAAGAGAGCATGATACGACGGATACAAAAGTAGAAAGTAAACCTACTTTATCCATACGTTTTTTGCGTTTTGTTCTGTAACTTGCCACATACAATTACCTTGATTCTACTTTTTGACACATGCATAAAACGCAACTACGCATTGAACGGATGGTATGGACCTTCCTTCAGCTTAAAATGTTTACTTGCAAGAATTATCCAACCTCCTGTTTTTTGTTGTGTTTTCATATTAAGCATATTTTCTTAATTTCTTAATTTATTCTTTAATTAAGCCACATAAATTCAATTTTATTTGTTTATCATATCTGATCAGAGATGGAAAATGGGTTTCTTGTGTTTGTTAATAGAATAGAATTAAAAAATAATGAAAAATACATAAAAATAGTAAATAATACATGAAGATGTATAAAGTACTTCATATTAAATGTCGATTTTTAAAAATTTTGTGATAGAAAATATTATCAAACAAGATTATCCAAAATATATTAGAAAAAGTACAATTGTATAATGATTTTCATCCATGGTTGTGATATGAGTAAAAATGTCTTGCAAGTTCTTACAAGTAAAGCGTTCATTTACTTTTTCGTATCTGGGAGAGTAATTTTGTAAATTTCTGCCTTGCTCTCTCGTTACAAGTTTATGCTAGGAAAGTGAATGAACACACCTAATGTCACATAGATGTGCATATGGGGATTTCCAATAAAAACCGAATTTCCTTAAATTTGAAATTGAATTCTCCCAGTTCACGTATGGTTTTAAAAAATTTAAGAATTAAAAACTTTGTGTTGCATGAGCATAATAAATATTTTTGTTGTTTTTTCTATTCTATTTCTATTCTAAGCCTACAACCAATTTGGGCCCCAAGATATTACGAAAATAGAAATATTACAAACAAATTATTCAACATATATATACATACATATGATACATCCAGCAGCTCTTGCTTGGTGCTTTTTATTTTACATGAAATTAGTTTATTCATTTTAATTTCTATTAACTTATTTCTAATATGAAATATTAAATTTTTTCGAAAAGAAAATAATAAAAATTAATTATTTTGAATAGATAAAGCAAATATATTTAAAGAAATTATTCAACAAATTTAGCTTTTAGCTATAAGTAATACAACAAAACAAAAATAATATTAATGGAAGTCTAGTTTAAATTTACTAAATGCAATTCAAATCCTTAAAATATTATATATTTATGAAAAACTACCACAACAAGTAGATAAATATGTTGTATGTGACAAACAACAACCAACTATTGATTTATTCTCTGAAAATATTTAATAAAATTTAACTTTACAATAACAAAAATAGTTTTATATTCAATTCTTTTTTTTTTAGAAAAATAAAAGGGCAAAAATAAAAAATATCCAACCAGAAATATAATTCTTGAAAACTTTGCTATTTTCCTAAAGTCTATACGAAACAATAAAATCTAACAACTAAATTTACTACATATAAAAAAATCGAATTTCGCAAATTATTGTTGTTGAAAAATATTTCATTTTGTTTATCTAGGCTGCACTGTTACAAATATTTTGCAAATCTATGAATTAAATACTCAAAGTTTATTTTGTTTATAACATATAAATAAAATTTCAATAAAATTACAGCTGTGTAAAAATAAATACCTTATGGGAGTTTGTGAAGAGAGAAATTAGAGAAAAAATTTTTACAATTATATTAATAATGGTCCTGCAGACGTATTTGAAATCATACACGATAATTTTCTTTCAGATATGATATTTGAGAATCTTTATGATATATATTTTTTTTTTCAAAATCAGACAAAATATTTCTATTGGCGGAGATAGTTTTGTAAGATCGTGTGATTTTAAATCGATTCGATTTACGGGACAGGGCCGAATGTTTCATGTGTTTTTGCGCTTCAATTGAAACTGATAACAAGTATACATAAAAGTAAATAAATTAAGGCGAATCCATGTTTTGTGGTGCAGATCTCGAGTTCAATGAAAGTTATGACAGAGGTCAGGGAAGTCTGCTAAATTCATTCTGAATTGCAAATAAATACATTTATGCACTGTTTTTAGTAAAAATCATCGGCCTGCACATAAGTTAATCAACTCTTTAAAATATTTATAAGTGATGATAAATAAAATACACAGATTTTCTTAATTTGTTATATTTGTGGCATATATGCCGCAAATTTTGAGATGCATTTACGAACAAGCCTAATATTAAGCTATCAATGGGAGATTCTTTAGCTCTCTCATCAGCTGAATCGTTTTTTTTACGATTAACATCTATTGAGAGCAGCGATGCCAAAGCGAATTCAGTATCAGGTGACCTTATCAGCCCAGCTGATTATCAGCTGTTGCTACCAAATTGAGCATTTTGAACCAAAACGTTAAAATTTGCTTAGAAATCTTCTGACAGATTGGTTTTGTAGCATAGCAAACTACGTGTTGTTTTTTGTGTTGTAAAATTGTTGTAGCGATAAGGTCACCTGATACTGAATTCGCCTTGAGCGATGCCAACTTTTTTGGCTCTAAAACCATGATAAGCAAACACATACATATGTAATGTAAAAGAGAGCAAATTGCATGCTTGTACGAATGTACGTGTAAAAAAGAGCATAACTAAGTGCCCACGGGCGGCCTTTTGGTGATCAATGCTCTAAAAGCACATCAAAATTTAATAAAAGCACTAAAAAGCGTAAAAAGCACTAACGTGAAGAACAAGTGAAGATTCAAACGAGTGAAGTTTAATAATGTTTAATATTTTCTAAGCTATTCTCTATTTCGGCAATAGTATCATCTTTAATGAAATATATCAGACAAAAAAGGTATGCTTTGCACTGAAAAAATAAATACAACAAGTTTTTATTAAAGTAATTTTAAGATATACATAAATTTCTTAAAAGCACTACTTAGTGCTTTTACTTAGTTTGCCACTAATGCTCAAAATTTGGCGTTTTGAATCTTCAAAAAGCACTTAAAATAGTGCCAAAAGCACCAAGTTGGCATCGCTGATTGAGAGAGGTATAACATCAATCAGCTTCTTATAGAAATGAATACACATACGCGAATACATTTCTCTCGTGTGTGTTTCTCTCGGTAGCCAGCTCTGGACTGAAATCGTCACATCAGTGATCGTATCGGCAATCGGACAATCGACAATTAAGTAATATGTATGTCAATCGTATAAGATGAATGGGATTTCAATACGTTCACATATGTCATAGTCCGAATATGGTGATTTTACGTGACGAGTTTTACGTTCACGGACTTGACGATTCGGCCCCTGGTTGACTTACATGCTGTTGTATATCTAGAATGTTTTGTTTCTTAATTTTATATAAAAACTCATAAGACTTAGTTCACCAATAGTTTATAAACCTTTTTGATACAACTTTTCAATGTTTTTAGTGTTTAGGACCATTTAATTTTATTTTGTTATATACCAATAATACCCCTTTTACACACGGAAAGTTTACTTTGCAAAATCTTAATTCAGCTGGGAGAAAGACAGAAAGAGATAGTATTCCTCCCTCTGTCTTTCACACAGCTGAATTGAGTCTTTGTAATATAAACTTTGCATGTCTAAAAGGGGTATAACCAACCGACGATATAACATAACAAAAGGTAGAGCATCGTTTGGAATTCTGAATAAAGTTTGACGATTCGCGTTCATTTTTTAGCGCACCAAACTCAATATATTTGACATTAGTGCGAAATCCGTTAACTGCCAATAAAAACCGAAATTCGACGTCGTAAATAAAAATGCATTTGCCACACGTTGAGAAAGCCCGCAGACAATATAACACGAACGGCACTTGACTGGAACCCACAGGGTAGCCGAATAAAAGGAAGACCTGCTAATACTTTGTGAGGCGCTATGCTGCTTATAAGGAGCCAAAGATACCAATATATTATATATATATATGTATATGTATACATACTAATGCTTAGGGGAGACTAGTTAAAGCGGAAGGTTTGACAGAAGGGCATACAGGCGTGAAATTAAAGTTTTAGCATTAGATAAACCAAATTTTAACTTGTTTGTGGAGGCTTTATGTTCCACCTAGGAACACTATGGGAATTGAAAAATAATGTATGTAATGTATGTAATGTACGACTCATTATTTGTGGCACTGTCCAGCAAATCTTCTATATGGAAAACATAATATATCTGGTATGAATATCTTAGGGATTCAGACTGGAAGAACTTAAAAATATATTTTGAGAAAACTGGGTTCTTAACCAAGTTAGATAGGTTTTCGTTTCTTTATTTAGAAACTCCGTGTAACGTACAATATCTTAAAAAAAAACTACCATAAATATTAAAAACAAATTTTAAATAAATTTATATAAATCGAGACTAGCACAACTTTAAATTAAAATGTTGCAAAATAAAAAAATATTTTTTAAACTGTTCAAGTCTAATCTACTAAATATCCCGACCAAAGAAATTTTTTTTTACTTATTTATATATTTGTGTAGGCCTTCAGCAGCTCTACATACGTTAGGTAAAATTTTAAGAAAAATCGAGTCACGTTGTTCAGAAATACAAGGTCAATTGCTTGCTGTTGCACGCGACAAAAAGTGGAATTTCTCGGAATTTCTTAAATCTAACAGCTACCGTGGCATATTTCTATCTTTATTATCTTCTGAAATTAAATTTGACCATTTTAAAGCTTAATAACTCTAATAGATTAATATGATCACTCTCACAAAACTCTGAAATGAGGTATTGATTTAACATATTGTCTCACATTTTCATAAAAATCATTAAAAGTTATAAATGTAAAAAATAAATCTAAACATAGTGTAAAAGAAATATAAATATCAAATATTTACAATATTATAAAAGAAAACTAAAAGATGATAAATTAGTGTAAGCATAAATAAATGTTACTGTGTACCTTAGAATACATTAAACAAAAAATGAGAACAAATTTTTCAAATTTTCATGCAAAATTACAACTTACGAGTAGATACATTTTCCATACAAAAATAAAATATTGTAATAAACTTTATAAAAGAAAATTTAGCATTGTTTTCATTACGTTTTAATATATATAGTATAAAAAAAAACACATAATGTAGAAAACGGAAATAAACGTTACATTTTCAAATTAAATTATAAAAAAAAAAATTAAATCATAAAGTTCATTTAAAAAAGAAAAAAATCTTTTATGATTTGACTGTGATAATATCGAGAAAAACAAAACATGAAACAACAGCTTATAAATAAAAAAAAATTAAAATAAAAACACATTTTGAAGGAAATTAATAAATTACAAAAATGCAAATGATTTCAAAACAAACAAGAAATGTTAGCATGAGGGGTTTTATTTTAAAATAAATTACCAATAAAAAACAAAAAAAAATAATTTTTATTACAGTAAAATTTTATTAATAAAAATATAAAAATATATGTATATATATACTATATACTAATATAGACATATAAAGCAGAAGAAGAAGAACAACAAAAGTATTTAGAAAATTTTTAGATATTAAAGACAGCAACAAATAATAATATTATACATTTACGAATAAAACAATTAATAATTAAGCAACAAAATTCCGTCTTGACTTGGTGAAATATAACAATACTACAATACTACGAGTATTAAAAACTCAACCAAAGTCGAACGAAATAATTATCAAAAAAAAGAAAGTAATAAAACAAAAAATAATTAAAATATGTAATTCTTAAAAAAAAGCATCAACGATTTTCTTAAATAAATTTTTATTCAGATATTTAGTTAAATTATTATGCCATATAATTTTATTAAAAAAAAAATAAATAAGAAAAAACTTCTTAAACTTTTATTAGCAGAAAAAAAAATCCATAAACGAAACTTTAAATTCATAAAATTAAAAAGAAAAATACTTTTTTGACAAGACAAACAAAAAATCAACAAGAAACATGTAGTTTAGAAAAAAGTTTTCAATATTTATTAATATCATTAAAAAAAAAAACTTAAAAAAAAGAATTCAAATAAAAACATATATGATTAACAAAAATCTTTCAAGTATTTCCTTTTACTTTCCTATTTAAAAAAACTGTAATTAAGAACTCAAAATCTTTTTAATGTTCAAACAAGACACAAAAATTACCACAAATTACTTTTTCCCAAACTCAAAATAAAAAAATAAAAATAAATAAAAACAATGAAAATAAAATAAAGTTTAATAAATTTTAGTAAAAGAAAAACCAAGTAAAATTTTACCATTCAATATTTCATAAGACAACAAAAGAAACATTCCAAAACAAAGAAAATGTTCGAAATTGCAAATGCAATAAAAAAAATACCTGTCGCTATGGTGAGAAAAGGGTTAACTAAATTATCAAATGAAGTGTGTAAATGTAACATGTGTTGGTGTTGAATAATATTGATAAATGTATAGTCAAGTCAGTCAGTCAGTCAATCAAGTTAAGTGTGACGACAGTTAATGACAGTTTAAGGAAAAGAAAATAAAGTATCTTGTTAATACATTAAAAATAAAAATTACATCTGCATATAAACTTAAACATACAAACATTTAATACAAATAAACAAAAAGTACATACTTAGATACATAAATGCATACATACATAAATACATACATATATTATTAAAAAAAAAATTAATATAAAAAATGGATTATATATATTTAAAAAACAAATTATATAAGAAAGTATAAACAAAAATATAATAAAAAGTAATAATTATAAATAAAACTTGTTTGCTTATTTCTTTTATTGGTAAAATTGTGAAGGAAGGGTCTGTATTTCGACTTTAAGAATTATGTGAAGTGTTACAACACTGTGAAGCATGTTTCGGAATAATTTTAGCTACTAGTGACTAATAATAGCAACACAACTGGGGCGAACGACGATTTTTTCGCTGCGAACTTTCGTCATAAAAAATAAAACACATTGATGCATATGAAAATGAAGACAACACCGACCTCGAACGAATTTCGTCGTGCGTGACGAAGTCTGAATGCGCTGAGTAAATTCATCGTTATTGTGCTTCGTACGACGAATTTAGTCAGCGAATTATTATCGACGAATTCGTCGACGTCCCAGTTGTGTTCCTAGCATTATGCAGATGGGCACTTCCACACAAAACGATCCTGTACAGGAAAAAAAATAAGTAAAATAAAGTAAATTATTTTTTTTTCAAATCGTTCAGTACACAAAATGGTGTACACTACAGGCAAATTTAAACCAATAAAAATTAAATTGGAAAAGTTTTATACTTCGCTCTGGTCTTCTCCAAAGTGTATTAATACCAAGTAGTACAACAACACACTCGTATATAAAATTTTGTTGTAGGATTATTTTTTTTTGTATGCTGACAGTTCGGTTTAAGATTTTATGCTATTTTATATGCAGTTTGATGGACGGCGTAAAGTCAGCTGAGGATAAGCTGCGCTGATAAGGCCACTTAATACGAGGGCTACAATTTACATTTCGGGAAAAACAAATAATAACAAACATTTTCAAATTAAAATGGCTTTGTTGTTTTTCGATATGCCAAGTGATGATCAGTACACTTTGTCATTTGTCGTAGCAGTTTTTCCATTCCTCTTAAGACACCTCAAAAACATGGTTTTTGAACGTTTTAGTTGTTTCTTTGGCACTCGTAAATCCTTCACCACGCAATTTACCTTTGATATTCGGGAAGAAGAAGAAGTCATTGGGTGCCAAGTCAGGACTCTACGGAGGATGAGTTATCAATTCGATGTTTTGACTGCTCAAAAATTCACTTGTTTGACGACATGTGCAAGAGCTCGCATTGTCATAATGAAGAATGATTCGTCTTTGGGGTTTAGTTTTATGAATTTCTCCGAAGACTTTCGGCAAACAAATAGTCGTGTACCATTCAGAATTGACATTTCTACGTTGCTCAATCGGAACAGTGGCCACATGACCCATTCGGCCGAAGAAACAAGCGACCATTTGCTACGCTGTGCTTCCTTCCACGAACAACTTTTGTTGGATTTAGCTCGTCTTGGAACACCTACACGGTCGATTGCTGTTTTGTTTCCGGCTCATAAGCATATATGTATCCATGATTCGTCAGCTGCCACGATTTTATACTCGTCTTTTGAAGCACCACTGTGAAACATTTTAATGATTTCCTTAAACCACCTGACGCGAGCCTTTTTCTGAGCGATTCATAAATTATGGGATATCCAATGAGAACAAATTTTTTTACAACTAAGTCTTCATGTAAAATTTAATGTATTGAAGTGGAACTAATGTGCAAGGATGCCTCTCTCATAATCTCATAATATGTAACACAAGCTCGGCCTTAAGGCTCAGTTAGCCGAATGTAATGGAATATAACTGCAATGGTAGGGAACTGCTGATCGATACTTTTAAGTGAAAAGTATGTTACGTTACATTACATTTCTATAAAAGCTCAGTTACTCGACTGTAATCTAATGTAACTGCAACGTAGGAAACAGCTGATCGATCTTTTTATGTGAAAAGTAGGTTAAAGGCTCAGTTACCCGACTGTAATATAAAGTAACTGCAACGTAGGAAACAGCTGATCGATATCTTTATATGAAAAGTAGGTTACGTTACATTACATCTCTATAACCATTTTCATTACTTTTCACATAACAATATCGATCAGCTGTTGCCTACTGTTGCAGTTACTTTACATTACAGTCAAGTAACTGAGCCTTAAGTTACATTACATCTCTATAATCATTTTCATTACTTTTCGCCTAACAATACCGATCAGCTGTTTCCTACCATTGCAGTTATATTCCATTACAGTCGGCTAACTGAGACTTTAGTTGTTTTTTGTTTTTGCAAAAAGTTTGACATCTTTGCACGTTGCAATTTAAAGGTGAAAAGTAAAACAATTTGGTTAATATTTTTTACCACATAGAATTCTTTATTTAAGAAGCAAATTTTTTTTTCATTTTTCGGGCTGCCGTTTAACTTTTCGTATCAAATTTAATCATTCCAATCAATTTATTTTTAGTTTTATCTTTATTTTTTGTTTTTAGAATATCATATTTAATTATATTTAAAATTTGTGTTTATTTTTCAATCAATATTCTAAATTTTGTTTTTATTTTTTTGTTAATTCTACTTTTTTTCTTGAGTTAATAATGTTTTTGAAAATTAATATTTTTTTAGTAGAATTTGGTATGCAGTTAAAGTGTTGTTTTCTAAAAGTTATAAGTTTCCAAGAGTTCTGCGGTACGAAATAAGACCTGATAAAATAACGGCCATTTATCTAAATGAAATTATACAAATCACGGCGAATATTTATGGCTACCGAACTTCAGTTGCTTTGTCAATTGGCAACGCAACCGTAATTAAAACTAGTATTATGTATGGCAACAGGATAAAAAACTATATTTACAGATTTAAAACTGAAACTAATGTAGAGAAAACTTCAAAATATGTATGTATGTATATGTAAGTGCTAAAAATAAAAATTGTTAAGGCCCCTTTCAGATTAGGCAACTTTAATTGCGCAACTATAATTTTCATTCTTATTTATTTCCTTTTGAACTTGCTTTTATGTTCACATTCAGCAACTTTGTTGAGCAAGTTTAATTTTCTTGTGCTCGAATTTTCTTAATTTGTTGACGTTTTGTTTCATTTCTGTATTCATTGTAATTGTGAAAGTGATTTGAAATTTGGTCTATACAATGGAAGTTGAAGAAAAAAATAATTAAGTTAAAGATATACTTGAATATATGTACAGAATTGCCAACTACAAGCAAGCCTGTAGTCAAATCTCGGCAATTCTTTCCCCTTCCAACCGACCTTTCCTCTCACACCCACAAACACAAGACTTGTGCAAGTAAAATGGAATAATCTGAAAGGGGCCTAAGAAAAAGTGCTTAAAAAGTTATCATTAAATTGCCTCTGCTGTGAGTAAATGTTATTGCTTAAAATAACTTCTAACTAACAAAAAAGGGGCGTTATAAGTTTGTAGTGTGCGTCGGCCTTATCCGATTTTGATTTATTTATTTTTTTTTTGTTTGAAAGGCGACTTTATCGAGAATGTTTCAAGAAAATCCGTCTAGCCGTTTAGAAGATATCACATCTTTTCTTTTGAATCTGTGTGTCTTTGACACCTTAGCTTGATCTAATATATTTTAGTAAATATGTACTTGAAGAAAATCGATCCATCCGTCTGGAAGTTATCATTCTGTAACTTCAATAGTATTAGTGGATCTTATGCTACAGCATCAACTGCGTCGGGGTTTTTAAGATTTTTAATTTTTGTTATTTAGATTTAGCATTAACAAACGAGTTGTTTTTTTTATTTAATTTTACCACCTTTTTGCCAATGTTATTGCAATTTGGCAACTGGAATTAACAGCTGTTAGTTGTCAGTTGCTTTACTTAATAGCATTTTGGCGATTGGCAAGGCAACTAAAGTGCTGTTGCCATTCGGAAAGCTAGAAATTTTGTTAGGGAGGCATAATATTAAAATAATTATATGCAATTTTTAATAATCGAAGGGGGTGCATTGGCCGCCCTCCCACAAAACTTCCTCTGCCTATGACGGTTGACAGTTAGTTCTTTGCCTCACATTTTGTTTTTGTTTTTTAATGTGCCTTGAGTGCACGATCGTGTCGAAATTGAATCTAGCTAGGTGATAGCGCTATTTCAGCTGATAATTTTTTGTTCAATTTGCTTTGAATCTCACAAATGTCAGAAAAATCATTAGGTTTTGGTATTGGTGCAATTATTATTGTGTTTTTGACATGATTTGGTTCTTTACACAGCTGTGCTTGTTGTATTGTTGTACAAAATCTCCTTATGCAGACACCTGGCACCATTATTGTGGTCGACAGTGATACAAATTTATGTGTCTATGAATGCTGCAAAAAGAAATTATAGGTTTCAGTAAGCAGTTCAAAAAGTCCTTGTTTTCCAGAAGGCAAAGATATTTTGATGTAAAATAAAGAATATGTGAGAGGAAACATTTTATTTATAAAATATCATCAGCTTTGTATGTACAAAAGTCTATCACAGAATTTGACTCCGCACCGAGCTCAATACTCACTTGTGATTTTGAATTGATGCTTTGAAAAAATCTCACTTTCTTAAAGATCAGTTGTACAAGTTCCCTTTAATCTATTACCAAAACGCCAAGATTTCTAACGTCAACGTCTTACACAAACCGGGTGTAATGAAACTTCGAAATTGATGCAAAATTAATGACGGATTATTTAGAAAAAATTAAAAAAAAACTACAAAATTGTTGAAAGAGAAGGAAAGTGAAAAGGAGAGGAAATTGTAAATTTATTACGAGGGAATACTCCATAATTTAAGGACGTATAATTTCTTAAATAATGGGCCTTATTACGAGTGTCGTCTTTCGACTACGACTACGACAATTTTGTAACAGATTAAAGAAAAAAGGTTGCAATGTTTTTTAGTCTAGTACAAAATAGTCGTAGTCGAAGTCGTAATACGACACTCGTAATAGGGCCCAATATCTATAACATAAAACAGAAAAAAAATTTGCCATAAAATACATTTTTTCTAAAAACGGTTGGAAAATTATATTTAAGATTTCTTCCGGTATATTTCTTCCGGTATATTGGGGATTCAAATGGTAGTCTTAAATGTAATAATGTTTTAAATTATTTCAATACAATTGTTTTTGCTTTTGTTCTTTCTTTTAAACAAAAATTTTAAAACATTATGACACTACAACACTTAAGACTACCGTTTGAATTCCCCAAATGTTTATTTAGATATTGTCTACAATGTTTGTACGACCTACAACAATACAACGATCTGTCACTCCGACAACAGGTTGTGAATTCAGCAAATATTTTGCTTACGAATTTAAACACACGGACCTATGTACTTCATGCTTGAAATTAGTCGTTGTTTCAATGAAGCCTTATTTCGTGTCGCCATAAACAAAGTTTCTACGATTTAAAACTTGTGCATGATAGTTATTTAATATACTTTTTTTTTGAAGATTATTAAACTTATTAAGATATTAAATTAAGTTTTTGTAATTTTTAAACCAGACTTGATTGCTATTAATTAAATTTTTTTCAATTACAATACACTGCATTCAATTTACTTTTATTGTAGCTGTCCTTATAAGTCCAGTTCTAATTGTGAAATAAATCAATTAAATTTTATCGTTCCATGTTTCCCACACTTTAGGCGGGAATTTTGCACTTTTGAAAACTTTTCCTTTGCATAATTGATGACGAAATATAATTAGTACACCCAAGCAAGTCTGATTGAAATTGCTTTACTTAAAAGATTTCTAATTTATGTGGATTTTTCTTTTTTCAAATAAATTTTATGAAAGTTTTGTTAATAAATACTCGTACGTTTGCTTAAAGATTTTTTACTTCCTACATTTAAAAGTTATTGTTTAATTTATGCAAAACATTTTATTATTAAAACGATTTTGAGGGAAGTTGGAGCCCACCCTCATTAATGTTTTCTGTTTAATTAAGTTTTTTTTAAGTGAAATTGTTTGTACCTTTGATAGTTAATTGTAATTTACTTTATTTTTCTTTCAGCTACTTTATACTATTTTGCTGTTATTTTTACTCTTTACATTTAATTAGTGTTTTCGGTAAAATTGTGTTTTATTAAAAAAAAAAGAAACTTTATTAATTATTTTTTGTTTTAAGAAAAAATCCCTGAATATAATTTTGCTTTTCGTACAGTGTTTATTAATTAGTAAGTTTAAATTTGTATATTAATTTAAAGTTGTATTTTTTTATTAATAATTATAAGAATTTTCCAAATTATTAAAACCTAAATATAAACTTTAATTTGTAATTCTAAATTTTCCAAGAAAATAATTTTTTATGTGTTAATTTTATGTCACATTAGAGCCAAATATTGTAAATTTTTGAAATTTTTAATTCAATTTTACTTTTATAAATTTTAAATCAATTTACGTTTATCAAACGTTCTAATATGCGGTTTGCAACTGCAATCATCACATCATGTGCTGTTTTCGTTTTTAAATTTAATTATTAATTTTTTCTTTTAGGTTAAATGAAAGAATATATTTTGGGGAGAATTTTTCAAAAGTTTTTGCTTTGTTTCCTTTTTCATAGTTTCAAAACTGCAAACATTTTATTTCTTCGTCTTTCTTCGCTTTGCAGTTGGTTGCGGAAAATTCTATTTGTTTGGCAACTCAGGTGGACAGTCTGGCTGGTTGGAGGGATGGGCTGCACGAAAAGCTGGATTGCTCTCCAATTCGCGATCAATGCGTAAAATAATCGGATAGGGGCGCAAATCAACATGGAATCTAAAAATTGGCAACATTTGTAACAAAATAAATTTAAAATAAAATAATAAATATTGTAATTTTATATATTTTTATTTTATTTAATGCGTGTCAATATTAATACGAACTTAAAAAGTTTGCTGGTTGTTTGTTTAAGCATGTCCAGCTTCAAATCATTGCTGCTTAGGCAATTCTTAAATATACTTCTACTGATTACTTATCTCAGCAGCAAAGAAATGCATCCTACACATGCTTAACCAACAATAAGTCAGGTTTTAGACACATCAGTCTGAGTTCCTCAACTTTTGATTTTGCATGAGAGAGTGTATCTTTTTCTTTCTCATTATAAAATCAAAAGTTAAGCAAGAAAAACTGCCATGTCTAGAAACATGCCATGTTTTAGAAAATAATAAAACTTTGAGGCTTACGAAGAATCATTAGAATTTAGATTTGAAAACGTTACCAAACGTATACTTTTTGTGTATACTCATTTTGGCAGAATCCGTCGTTTGGAACCTGGTTAATTTTTTCTATTCTACAGGTAATTTGAATTTTTAATTTTGAATGAAATTTTGATACTCGTATGTATGGAAGTATTTAAAACAAAATTAGCATACATATCTCTTAATAAAATAAAAACTTATGCATAAGTATATACATATATGCATATAAATATGTAAGTATGTATTTATATAAGTAATTAATAATAAATATGTACTTATTTTCTATTAAAGCTTCTGCTTACCTGCGTGCATTAAAAACTTGCGGAACCAGACAGCAGTCAGCCATTGAAATCTCATCGCCCACACAGTATTTGCCAGCTGAAGTCGATAAAACCTTTTCGACGGCCCTAAAACCTCGTGTAATCCAATGCTGAGCCCATTCTTTTTTCTTCTCCTCTCCCACATGTATTAAAACGATCAAATTCTGCAAGGGCTGAATGCCAGAACAGATAATTTCGCAAATCTCACGAACCTTGGCACGTTTGTGAACATCCTGAGGCAAAAGAGGTCGCTGAGGACGAGTTTCCTCCAAATAATGCATAATGGCCAAAGATTCGATTAGTGTGTGACCATCTATAAATATGGTAAATGTATTCGTATGTTATAGATAATCATATTTTACTTTGCAACAAACACCCACCAATTTGCAATGCTGGCACTTGTTCCATGGGATTCACCTCGCGATATTCATTACAATGCTGCTCTCCTCCCGATTTGATCAAACTGATGGGCTTAATGTCATACGGAATTTCTTTCAGATTCAAAGCAATTCGCACCCGCCATGAACAAGAACTGCGCCAATACGAATACAGTATTGGCTTTACATCCGAACCAGCGTCAGCAGAGGCAGCAGCAGCAGGAGTAGAAAGTACAGTGTTAGTGGACATATTTAAAGAATATTTTTCAGCTAAACTACAAACACGATTGGAAAACAACAACCTGTTACTCAGAACCACACCTCTCAAATGTGTTTGAATTTTCGCCAACATTTCAGTATGTAGATTATCAAAAATAAGAAACTTATTATAATTTATGCAAAATACATAAATCTGGAATTTCTAGTCTATATTAAAGATTAAAATATTCCTTCAGACAAATTATAAAGCTTTGATGAGAATGTGTTCTGTCTGCAACAATTAACCGGTTTTTAAATTATTTTTTTACTTTTTATTATTATTTGTTGTTATTTTAATCTTATCGCTGAAAGTGGTTCATTTAAATTAATACTAAAGTTGTGTTTTTATCAAAATAAGTATGTAAATAAATGTAATTTTTTTTTGTATCGTATAAGAAAATAAACAACAAAACAAAATTCTTTAAGAAAAATGTTTACAAGAGTTTTTGTGGACATCAGCTGTTTTCATATGGAACCCAAGTCACATTTATTAAGGCGTGAAGCCAGAAAGTATGCTTTAATAGCTAAGAAATATAAAAAATTCCCAATTAAGTTTAAGGGGAAATTCGTCGCTAATGAAGTTATCCAACACTGCAGTTTAAAATTGTGAAAACAAATGCCCCTATTTTTGTTATTGGAAGAAGCGAATAAAAATAAAAACCCCCATATGCAAAAATATTTATAACGTGCGATTGAAGTGTACGCAGTGTTGCCAAGTGGGCAGATTTATCTATTTTTCGCAGTTTTTGGAACAGTTGAGCAGTCGTGCGGTGATTTCTTAAAAAAATCAGTTTTTCCTTAAAGTTGTTAGTTTTTTTTTGACAATCACTTCATATTAGTGACAAGCTCCTTCAGACGCTTATTCTTGTCGTAATTATATAAAAACTCTCAACAAAAACATATAAAAAAACACAAAAAAAGTCAGAAATATTTAAAATTCCTTTTGTTTTTTCGTACAAGTTATGAAGTATGAAAGACAAAGCAACGTATGAATTCCAATGCGTTTCTTCGTTGAAGAATGTGTTTGTGAAACATATAAGAAATTTAAAAGGGTTGACATTTTATTTTTATTATCTATACACACAAGTTTTCTGCGATTAGCCTCATAATGATCGTACTAAGTTTTATGCACATTATCCCATAGTATATTTAAAAGTTAATTTATTTAACTTTTGTTTAGTTAACTAATTTAGTTTATAACAATTTTATTTTATTGTGAAAATATTGTTTAACTTATTTCAGACTCCCAACTCGAAAACGTAAGCCAGCATTTTACAATAAATCTTAGAAAGAGTAAGCAATAATGAAACAATGGCTTTAGAAAAGCGATATTGAAAAGTTTTTAACTGTAAGCTAAGGGCATCAAGTAGAATATTTGCTAACGTAGCGTTGTTATGATGGTTAACGTTCTAATAAAAAATTTAATACTGCTAAAAAAATATATTTAGATCTGTTTTTTTCTTGAAAAACAGATTTTTTGTTCCCTATGTGCATTTTTTTCCTCAAACGTATATGGCAACAGTGAGTGTACATTGAGCCCGGGTTTTCTATGGAGGTTTTGTTATAATGTGCGCTTCAAGCACAATTTATTTTATTTTTCTTAACATATCGTCGGTTGGTTTCTGGTTTGCTGCCGACATAATGTATTTTGTATATACTGTGCTGCAAACCAGAAACCAACCGACGATATGTGAGCTCAACATGTTTCTAATGCGTCTAATTGGCTTCCGATCCGTTCACCCGTTTTTATTTTATCTCATTTTACATGATGTCCTTACGGACATCATCCCTAAATAGTCAGAAACGACTTACATAACCTCAAAACTTCCAAATATCACATAATAAATCATAAACAGTCACAACTTAAAAAATCCCAGATGTTCAGGAATGTCAAAAAACTGTTCATACTCGTACTTTACAAATGATGCAAGTATGTAACATAGAAACTGACGTAACGGCATTTTATATAGTTCAAGAAGACTGTATTGCAAAGGAAATTTTTGCGGGCGTTCGAGATTTATGAACAACAAAATTTAAAAACAAATTACGGCATTCGATATCGATCAAAATTTCCTTACAAACACAACTAAAATTGTATGAAAGTTTGTTAGATATCATGTGCCGTAATTTGCCCCCAGTTTAATAATTTTGAATTGTGACCGTTTATGATTTAGTGTGCGATATGAAGAAAACTCGATTTTCGAAAATCAGCCTATAATCAGTATCGAACTTCCTATAGTGAGAAGTTAAAAAGCAATCACTCTCGGTACGTATGTATGTATATCATTAACCCATAAATTGTGACACATGTGGGTGCATTTATTTCTCTCATAAAAATAAATATAAAATGCGTTCCTGACAGTGGCCTACATATGTATATATGGACTGCATAAGCCGCTAATGCAGGTGACGGAAATCACCAAATTTTCTGTGGGAACGTCCAAATATCATTAGATAGGAAATGCAAAATATGATGTAGATTATTTGAATAAGAGTAGCAGAAAAATTTAGCTGGATTCGGGTCTTATTTGTTCTTATTTATCAGTGATAAATCAGTTACATACCTAATTACTTTTAGAAAAATAGTATAGAAATAGATAATAAACAAGTTACATCTTATACAGGAAGTGGGAATGTTGTAAAATGTACCTACATTTTAAAGATTAAATTATGCCTTAAAGAAAACACTTTAATCTGCCGAGATGTGCATACACACATACACACATACATACTCGTCCATACATACATATGTATGCATGTATTTATGCAAGCAAACAAGGAAAATCCAACATGTACAAGCAAAATACAGTTAAGTAATAAAAGTTAAATTTTAACGAGCAACAAAACACAAAGTTCATTCACCGATTGAACCATTCATTAGTTGCCAGCGAAAACGAAAGGAAAACGAAGAATAGGGACATAAAAGTTTTCTCATAGAGGTTATTGAACCTAGAAAATCCACAAATAAACAAAGAAACAAAGAGAAAAACTTACACTAAACTCAAACATCCATACATATTGAGGTTCCTTCTGCTCACTGGTATGTATGTAAATACTCTCATATATCTATGTATGTATGTTTGCACGTGTGTTGTGTAACACCAAGGTCGGGTCATTGAACCTACCACGGCAACAACAGCAGCCAGTGAAATGACAACAAAATAGGGAAAGCAAAACTGAAATGCACACACATACATTTACTCCTTTAGGTTTAAAAAAAAGTACAATTTACTATGTATGTATATGAAATATTAAATTGTGTTGTGAGTTTTTTTTTTGTATATTTTGCTTCTATTTCAAGTCAACGTTAAACGCATTCAAGGACATTTGCTTCAGCATAAGAATAAAAAGGTAAATTATAAGCAATAAAAAAAAAACATGGAAGAGAATATTTTCTTTTGAAAAATATTGAGGGTTTTCACTAGAATTAGCAGTTTTTTGGTTGAGGTTTGAAAATAAGAGGGTAGAATGATGGAAAGCTTTTGTCGGTCAATTATCAAAACAAGCTCTTTCCTTTTTACGTGCATAAATTAAGAGACCGAATCAGGGTTGACATACTAAGAAAAAAAGAAGAAAATAAGTTTACTTTACTGAAAACTGCCAAAATTCCAGAAAATATACTAATCTGTGAGAAAGTGGTAATGGTAATGGTAAGTGGGATGAAGCTTCTCTAAATTGTTACGCTTAAAGCTATTGTTGTTAATTGGTTTTATGAATTTGTGATTCAACGTTCATGCAGTGGGATATTTTGGCGTAGGTATTTGATAAAGGGTGGAAATTACTTATAAAAAATATTATTAATATTATTACTACTATTTATATATTTAGCACAAATAAGAAAAAGTGCTACTCCAGAGAAGGAGTTTCCAGCGATAAGTATTAATTTAACTAATAGTAAAATCAATGACCGGTCAGCTGAGCGGTTTGAGTTGACGGGGTATTTACGGAACAAGTTGCAACTTTTTTTGGGTATTTTTACAAGTGGGTGACTGAAGTATTTTAACTTGATGTCATTGTGTGTAAAATCACTCATCTATAAAATGTTATACGTTTTTATGTTGTTTCTATCTAGCTTATGCCCTAATGCCCTAATTCTGTTCGACGATTGTATCGTCTTGTCTATGGACGAAAAAAAGAAGCAGTTTGGATTCTTTAAAACGATTATTATTTATTGTCTATGCTAGAAGGTTCGTGTATTTGCTTTATGATTTTGTTCTAAACATTATATCCAACACATATTATTTCATATATTTTTCAAGCTATTGTATAATAATTTAATTGAATTTTTAAGTTTTAAAAACATGGCAATAATATTTATATTTTTCATTGTCAAAGACAACAACCATTTTTGAAGAAAATAATTTAGAGACTTCAAAGACAAGAACTCAGAAGCATTTTCAAACAAAATCGTCCTAATTCTTCTTACTGAATTAGGGCATTAGAGACTTCAAAGACAAGAACTCAGAAGCATTTTCAAACAAATACGTCCTAAATCTTCTTATAGTGCATTTACACTGTCTCGAAATCTAGTACTTTCGAGATTTTGAGCTAAGTCAAGCTGCTTTTTTCCAGATTTCCCATAAAAAACAATATTTAAATTTTCAATAGATTTGTAGGAAATCTAATAAAAATCTGTACAACAAAAGTTGAGTGAATTGGCTACAGTCTGCTTAAAAAAGTGTGTGAATTGACTACAATGCAGTTGTTTGGTTGTATTATTGGAAACAAATCAGTTGATGGGTTTTGCTTTGGATAAAAACAGTCTTGATAAATGTCAAAAAAAGCTGGTGTAAACGGTATGGATTTTCATAAAGATTTTAATCAAAATATGCTAGATTTTGTGCTGATGTAAATGCCTTATTACTGAATTAGGGCAATAGACGGCAGTTTTTTTTTAGAATCCTTGATAATGATGAGATAAATTAATCTCATCATTATCTCACATAAACTTAAAAATTGCCGTGTGTGCGCCTAGTGTTACAACATAGCCGATAGGTGGCACTACTGTCGCAACACACATATCGTCGGTTGGTTATTTGTTTGCTACAGACATAATGTATTTAGAAATACACTGTGCCGCAAACCAATAACCAACCGACGATGCATCGTCATGTATCGTTGCCCCAGTATATTTTTGCTCCATCGACCATTCTTAAAAAATGAGTTAGGTATGGAAAATATCAGCCTTACTTATACAAATTATTAAGGCTTTATAAAGGCTCTTTAAGAAAAATTGTGTATGAAAATTTGTTTGAAAAACCCTTTATAAAGCCTTAATAAGTGTTATAAATAAGGCTGTGTATATTTTGAATACCCTATTTCTGAAACAAAAACGCGTTTCACGAAATTTATTATGATTTCTCACATATTATGCATTCATTGTGCTCTATATCCACTATTTTTAGGTTTAATAAGTATTGTTTTGCTGTGCACGTCACTGTTTGGCGATTGCGTCAAATTCTTCATACAAAAATGTACAAAGTAAAGTTAACTCTTGTTTTGATTTATTTTTATAAGAAATGAATATTAAAAAAAGAAGGTGCCGTAAGAAAAATTTCAACGGCGGCTCTTAAGCAAAAACATCATCACCACCAGACGCAGCCGCCGCTAACATATTTTAATATAAACTTATTAAACACTTAAATTAAATAAAAGAAACCTTAATTATGCATGTTTGAGTATAACAGAAATCATTTAATTTCATTCTTTATAAAATTGTTTATCTAATTTTTCGGCCTTTTATATATGTTCAATAAAACTATTTCTTTAAGCTTTAGGTCAGTAAATTTTATATAAATTTTTTTAGTTTTGATCAACATTTCGTTAACCTTTGGTTAACTTCTTCAGGATTATTCTTATTTTATTTGTTTTATAATATATAAAATTTACTGACCTAAAGCTTAAAGAAATAGTTTCATTCTTTATATTAAATACACTTCAATTACTTGTTTTTCTTGTAAAAGTGTGTAAGCGTATCGATAGTTAAATATATCTATTACGGCGGCGGCTTTATATCCCAGCAAAAAATTTCAAAAAAGGTAATCGGGTTTGGAATTAAGCATTTTTAGTGGAAGCTGTTCCTTACTGGATTACCAACTTAATGATTTTAACAAGGCGTGAGACTAAAATAATCGATTCTTGAGAAGAACTTACTTTTTTTATTTGGCAACTTGTTCACGTAATCTATTTAATATAAAAAAATTATTCTCCTCATTTAGCATTTTGTACATAATTTTTTTAAGTTTTAGGTAATGTGATTTGTAAGCGAGTAATGAAATTTGGTAATCAGAAAAGTAAGTCATTATATGGCAAGTAGTTCTGATGGTAATGTGTAATTTTTTGCTGGGATTAAATACACTTCAATTACTTGGTTTTCTTGTGTAAGTGTGTAAGCGTATCGATAGTTAAAAATATTACGGCGGAGGTTTCTTGATCGGCGTTAAACGATCAACTTATTTCTCTGGACAGTAAGAGAAATAAATTTGAAGCATTCATTTTCGTCACAACAACAATACACAGCAGTATCAAGTAAGTATACGTATGGAGCACAAAAAGCTACTTATTAAAAATAAATTAAGAAAAATTGTGTATGCGGCACAAAACGTAATTTTACTTTTACAATAAAGTAATATATATTAACTTCTAACTTCATTCATAAAAGTTCACAAAAATTTAAATTTTTCTTCAAAACATGTTTCGGAAGCTGTGGTGCAAATACTAAAGAAATCTATCGGGTGTATTTTGAGAAAATAAAATGTAAACCTTCTTTGTCATTTTCTCCACTCCAACTTTGTGGCGTATTGGTTAAACCAATTCTGAGGCTACGATATGTATATAATTTTTAAGATATTTCAAGTCTATATGAATCAGGATATAAATCTCTCAATAAGACCCGAAACTTGCAAATTTTACTTCTCAATAGTATACATTTGCCAAAATTAGATATTATAAACTATTTTGTTATTGTACATTACGGGTGAGGAGGAGTTGTACAGATAAAATACTTTTATATATTATAACAACATACAACTTTATAGATATTGAAACAATAGCGCATAGGCAAAAAAAATGTTAGAGGTATGCTGGATGAAAATTGCTACAGATCCAGGTCAAAGAAGACTCGCAAAAATGTACAAGTGAGGGCCATTAATCTTTCGCAAACATTTTATATACTATGTACCACGCATCTGTTTTCAAGTAAGAATTTCTTGCAAATAAAATTGAACCTTTTCAAAGCTTTAATTAAATTAAATGCTCTCGAATATTCATGTTAAAAATTTTTTATGTACAACTTGTAACTAATTAATCTTTATAATGCATCTCCTGCAGCAGCATGTTCAAATACTATTAAATCTAGTACTTACTAGATTTTGAGTTAAATCTAGTTGATTTTTACTACAAAACGAAATCTACTTCGAAAGTAGATTTGTAGGAAATCTACTAAAATTTTTATAATTTTATTTATTTTTTACTGCCCTGGGGCCGGACTCCGCAACGTTGAATTTTGAAGTGTGCACCAATTTCAGTGTTCACTTGTCTATTGGTGCGTCCACAACAATGAGAATGAACTATTTTAACAATTATAATGAACATTAGTGTCAAAGTTTTTCACTGGAAAAAGTGCGGTGAATTGTGAACACTAAACTCATTGTTACGGAATCCGGCCTCTGTACAACATATTCAAATAAAAGGTGAGTAAATTAGCTACGCTCTACAAAATTTTCTATTGAAGGTGTGTGAATGACCTAAGTCGGTAATTTTTGGGTTACAGTCCTGAAAGGTCATTTATAATTGCACAAAATACAGCAGATTTAAATTAAAATCTTTATGAAAATCTATACCATTTACACCAAGTGTTTTTTTGTCATATATCAAGATTTTTTTATGCAAAATAAGACCCATTAACTGAATAATTTCTAAGACTACAACCAAACACTTGTAATGTAGCTAGTCCACACCCCTTTTTAAGCAGACCATATCTATTTCACTCACCTTTTATATAAATATGTTGTACAGGGTAGTAAAAAATAATTAAAAATATTAGATTTTGAATCTAATCTAATCTACAAATCTACTAACAACATAGATTTTCGTTTGTATGGGGATGTCTAGTAAAAAGCAGCAAGAATTAGCTTTAAGTCTAGTAAGTACTAGATTTCGAGACAGTGTAAATGCCCTATTAGTGTAAATGATATATATTTCGATAAAGGCTTCAAAGGAAATCTACTAGAATTCGAAACAATGTAAGTGCAGTATTAGTCATTGTGTATGAGTATTCTTTCCACCTTGATAGTATATTCTCAGAACATACCTACTCTCTATGTTCAACCTTTAAGCGGTCTAGACACTATCAAAATACTCATCAATCACTAACTATGGTAGTGTTAGTGAAAATGTGTTTTCTATGTGCTAAACCGATGATGATGATGATTGGTGTTGCATTTTTATGTGATTTTTGTGTTTGTTCATCAAGGACGTAAAAAAATACGAATTTTTAAAAATGACGAATAAAAAATTTTTTATTTTTTTATAAGCCACGTTTTCACCCAAACAGGTTTTTTCCTTTCAATATTTTTACTTTCTTTTTGTTTGGAATACATTGCCATTAAATTTTCTCTAGATATTGACATTTTTACGATACTTAGAGCACAAAATCTAACTCAAAATTAATTATTCACTAACGATATTTATGCTTTATTGACAGCTTTGTTGCAGAGGGAACTACAAGTAAAATTGGATGCCGTTGGACTCAAAACAAGCCTTGTATTCCACGTACATGGCCAATTCTGTATAAAGGATTGACATTGACATCAACAGACAGCACACACAGTGGACCAAACACTTGAGCGCTGATGATGAAGAGTATGTTATTACGGTGTTGTTGTTGGTGTTTGCCTAATAATTATATCTGTGACAAAAAGGAAAAAGTGCTTAAGTCGAGATAAGCTCCATATTCAAATGTAGCTCCTATTTTTTTTGTGCTATTTTTCTAGCTTCCTGAATAAATTGATGCTTAACTTTTTTCGACTTATGATTTTATACGAAATAATAGCTTAATTTAGCTTATATCCTAATTCTGTTCGACGATTGTATCGTCTTGTCTATGGACGAAAAAAAGAAGAAGTTTTGATTCTTTAAAACAATTATTATTTATTGTCTATGCTAGAAGGTTCGTGTATTTGCTTTATGATTTTGTTCCAAGCATTATCAGCCTTATCATGAATTCCACATGTGAAAAATTCCGAATCAAATTTTTCGTTCACATGGATTTTAATTTCGTATTACCAATTCGAATAAAATTAAAAGCTAACAAATTTCCACTTTTTCCAACAGACAAATCTTTGTGAATGATGTTGTTCATAGATTGTCAAAATATTTCGCAATCGTGTGAAGTTTTTTGATACCAATTGTTCACACGTTCGGAAATTTCCATGTGAAATTTTATTTATAATAAGCCTGTATATCTAACACACATTTTTTCATGAATTTTTCAAACTATTGTATAATACTTTAATTAAATTTTTATGTTTTAAAAACATGGCAATAATATTTATATTTTTCATTATCAAAGACAACAACCATTTTGAAGAAAATTATTTAAAGAATTCTGAGTTAGAAGCCTTTTCAAACAAAAACGTCCCAAATCTTCTTATAGGGCATGTACATCAGCTCAAAATCTAGAATATTTTGATTAAAATCTTTATGAAAATCTATACCATTTACACCAGCTTTTTTTTGACATTTATCAAGATATTTTTTATCCAAAACAAAACCCATCAACTGATTTGTTTCCAAAACTCCAACCAAACAACTGCATTGTAGCCAATTCACACACTTTTTTAAGCAGACCGTAGCTAATTCACTCACCTTTTGCTGTACAGGGTAGTAAGGAATAAATAAAAACATTAGATTTTTATTCGATTTCCTACAAATCTACTGAAAAATTTAATTTCGTTTTGTATGGGAAATCTGGAAAAAGCAGCTTGATTTAGCTCGAAATCTTGAAAGTACTAGATTTCGGGACAGTGTAAATGCACTATTACTGAATTAGCATAGACAATAAACAATAATTTTTTTAAAGAATCACAACTGCTGCTTTTTTTTCGTCCATAGACAAGACCATACAATTGTTGAACAGAGTTAGGGCATAAATTTCTGAAAAACGACTTGAAAGTTTAAAATTGCTCTCCTGCAAAACAGTAAAATATGACTTAAACACTTTTTCAGGAAAACAGTTTTGTATTGTTTAATTATATACCAACATTTCCTCAGGAAAAAGATTTCCTGTATTTTTTTTTCTAAAACGCTTGGCAACTCTATAAAAGAGCGAAGAGGTTTTTTTTTTAAATTAAATTTGATTTTTTTTGTTGTAAATAACAAACATGCGCTTTGAAGATATGTAGTTCTAATAAATGATTTATGTTTAAAATCTAACAAATCCAAACAGCAAGGAAAAACTCATACTCTTGTCAGCGTTTTCCAAGAAAACATTAGAAATAACGCTTGTCTGCATGCCCATTGAAAAAAAAAATCAACTAAATGCTCGATAATTATTCTTTTTCGTTTAATTTTATCTAAATTTTACTTACCTTGGCTATGGCCGATAAGGACATAGCGTTATGATGATACTTTGAGTAATTAATTTTGAAGCCGTTTCTTACACACACGCACAGAAAAATATATAAATTTGGTTTTTTTTTTAAGTATTTGTCGGTCGGTCGCCCCTCGTTACTTGCAGTTGTTGTTTCAGCAGTTTTCTTATATTTACTGCAACTCTTTTGATTTTAGTTAAATTTTTTCGTTTTTCAACCGGCTATTTAGAGGGCTTGGCGTCGTCTTGTTTGCAGCACAAGCGTTCGAACACTATTTTAGTTTCCAAATGCAGGCAGCGGCAGCAGCACACACACTAAAAGGCAGAAAAAAGCCACTAATACTATCCAAACTAAACTAAAAACAAAAAAATAAAATAAAATAAATAATATGAGACGACCACGACCACAGCCACGACGTTTATGGCGAACACATAAAACGAAGTGGTTGACTCACAAAAAAAAAAAAAAAAACTAAGAATCCTGAATACAAATTAAATTTTGCATTGAAGTTCTTAATAATTTTTGCACATGTATGTATATAAAGCAGCTTAAAATTTCTTTAAAACTTTAATTTTAATTGAGAAATGTATTTAACGTTAAAGTTTTTCTTGCTGAAATTATTTTAAAACGCACACACAGAATTATCACTGAAGTGAGCTGTTTCGCAGAGTCCTTGTTACTGAATATTATGACTCCTTTATTATTTAATGTTAAACTTACACTAACACAAAATTCGTTGAATGACGATTTAACTAAAACATGTGCTATTGCTGAGAGCGAAGGGATGAATTGGAAAAAGTCCTTTTTTGATTGAGTACTTTATCCCCGAAAAGCTTTTGGGTAAGAGTATTTTTATTAGGAAGTTGCTTCATTAAACTTGTGTATTGCCTTCTAGCCGCCGGAATTTTGTGAAAACATTTTGAACAGAAAAAAATTATATCGAGCCCTATTTACGATTTAATCGTAAGCTATAAAAATTAAAGTTTTCAAGAGAATTGTTTTTTGTTTATAATATTCAAATATGTTTTTAATAAATAAATTGTCGCTTATAGGGCATTTACATTGTCAATAAATCTAGTACTTACGAAGTTTCGAGCTAAATCTAGTTGCTTTTTGTAGGGCACAAAATCTAGCAGGTTTTAACTAAAATCTTTATGAATATCTCTATTCGTTTACACCAAATGTTTTTTGACAATTATCAAGATTTTTTATCCAAAACAAAACACATTAACTGAAAATATTTTAAAACTACAACCAAACAACTGCAATGTAGCCAATTCACACACCTCTTTGAGCAGACCGGAGCTAATTTACTCACCTTTTATATAATGCCCTAATTCTGTTCGACTATTGTATCGTCTTGTCTATGGACGAAAAAAAGCCGCAGATGTGATTCTTTAAAACAATTATTATTTATTGTCTATGCTAGAAGGTTCGTGTATTTGCTTTATGGTTTTGTTCTAAACATTATATCCAACACATATTTTTCAAACTATTGTATAATACTTAAATTGAATTTTTATGTTTTAAAAACATCGCAATAATTTTTTTAATGTGCTGTTTAAACAAGTCAGGCAGACGACTTGTATTTGTATGAAAACCACTCAAAAAAGTGAGTGCTTCACATATAAAGTTTATACTCAAGTCGACCGCCTGTGCTGTAGAAACAGGGGGTAATATTTTTATTGTTCGTTATCTGAGACAACAACCATTTTTGAAGAAAATTATTTTTGAGAATTCAAAAACAAGAACTCAAAAGTATTTTCAAACAAAAACGTCCTAAATCTTCTTACTGAATTAGGGCATAAATATTTTGTACAATGTAGTAAAATAAGTAAAAGTATTAGATTTTAGTAGATTTCGTTTTGTATGGCAAATCTAGTAAACAGTAGCTATACTTAGCTAGAAATATCGTAAGTCCTAGATTTCAAGACAATGTAAATGTCATATTACTAGATTCCCCATACATAACGAAATCTTAATTGTCAGTAGATTTGTAAGAAATCTACTCAAAATCTAATGGCCTAATTCTGTTCGAAGAATGTATCCTCTTGTCTATGGACGAAAAAAAGAAGCAGTTTTGATTCTTTAAAACGATTATTATTTATTGTCTATGCTAGAAGGTTCGTGTATTTACTTTATGATTTTGTTCTAAACATTATATCCAACACATATTTTTTCATATATTTTTCAAACTAATGTATAATAATTTAATTGAATTTTTATGTTTTAAAAACATGGCAGTAATATTTATATTTTTCATTATCAAAGACAACAACCATTTTTGAAGAAAATAATTTAGAGACTTCAAAGACAAGAACTCAGAAGCATTTTCAAACAAAAACGTCCTAAATCTTCTTACTGAATTAGGGCATAATAAATTTTTCTTTTACCGGAACAGCATATTTATATAAAAGGTGGGTGAATTAGCTACGCACTATAAAATTTTCTATTTAAGGTATGTGAAAAAGCTAAGTCTTCACTTTTTGGGTTACAGTTTAGGACAAAATCTAAATCCTAGTTTACACTATGCAAGTCTTAATGATCAAACAGAATTGCGGCATAAACACATTTTCCATACAAATTGACACAAAAAATCAGCACCAGAAAGCAGTCGATAGATAGAATCTATTTTATTTTGACAACGTTTTTTCTTATGCTCTCATATATAAATACTCATTCTCTCAAGAATGCTACCATACTTTCAGTAAATTTCATACATTTTGTGAACAAAACTACAAAGAAAAATAAGCACAAAAGAAAAAAAAAATTATAGAGCATTTGAAGTTACTGCCGTAGATTTTATTATGGGCTTTGTTAATTTGACAACGATTTTTCCTGAAGTTGCGGACATATTCTGTTTGATAATTTATTGCTATGCTGATTAGTTTGAGGGGGAGAGAGACGAGGGGAATAGAAACGTTTTTCTCTGTTTTTGCCCCGCCTCTCTCTCCTAACAAACTAAGCATCTTAGCAATAAGACTTGTATAGTGTAAACTAGGACTTAGGCAAAGAATTTTGTTTTGGATAAGAAATTTCGAAAAATTTCAAAAAAGCTTAGTGTAAACTATAAAGGTTTCGATAAAGATTTTTAATCAAATCTACTAGATTTCGATACAATGTAAATGCAGTACATATTATGATAAAATTTTACAGTCTGTATTTTAAAAGTTATCAACAATTTTGCCATTTTGATAATTCTAAACTATATTAATCATAGACGGGCATTTTTCAGTACCAGTACTTTTTCAGTATTTTCTTTTTTTACTGATTACTGGAAAAAAAAATCAGTATTCAGTAAATTTTACTGGTTAATGAAAAAAAAAATCAGTATTCAGTAAATTTTACTGGTTAATGAAAAAAAAATCAGTATTCAGTAAATTTTACTGGTTACTGAAAAGAGAAATCAGTATTCAGTAAATTTTACTGATTATTGAAAAAAAATCAGTATTTAGTAAAAAGTACTGATTGCTGAAAATAAGATCAGAATTCAGTAAATTTTACTGATTTGTGTAAAAAAAATGCAGCAATCAGTAAATGACTGATAGTAGATACTGTGTGTTTTGAAAATGATATGTACACATTGCTCACTTACATGAATAGTGGCATAACTGAAAAAACGAGATTCGGAGAAAAATGGCTTTAAAAGTTTAACATGTTTTTATTTTTTTAAATTATCTAAAAACGAAATGTGTTATTGGGTAAATAAAAACTGATTTGCATAGATGAGAGACTTAAACACCTACTTCTAGACCAATACATCCATAACTATATGCATATAAGCATTTCAAAATTTTTATCGCTTAGGTTTTGTCTTCTAGAGCGATTCACAATTCCAGCGAAAGAAAACAGTCATCCTTCAGGTGCTGATGAGGGTAGTGTAGGGTATTGTATTTCATAAAAACGTTTTTTATGGCATTGTGCTTATGGAGGCAATTTGTTGTTGTATCCCGTTCGGCCAAGTATAAAATTGTTTCCTGAAGATAACTTCCCACATCGCTTAAATTGGGCTGTACATCAACATCTGGTTATGAATATTGAATAATCAAATATGCATATTAACTTTTTACTGAATACTGATTTCTCTTTTCAGTAACCAGTAAAATTTACTGAATACTGATTTTTTTTTCAATAATCAGTAAAATTTACTGAATACTGATTTCTCTTTTCAGTAACCAGTAAAATTTACTGAATACTGATTTCTCTTTTCAGTAACCAGTAAAATTTACTGAATACTGATTTTTTTTTCAGTAATCAGTAATTTTTACTGATTACTGAAACACGTAATGCAGTAAAAAAGTAATGCAGTATGCCCATGTGTGATATTAATGTATATTTTGTATTGGTTGCAGTTAAAATTTGTTATTTGAATTCATTAAAATCCAGATTTTATTGCCTATTTTGAGGGTTATTTAACATTTCGTTTTCGAAATGTTTTAAGACTTCTTGTGCAGTTCAGATATCTTAATTTAATATAATTATAAAAATACTTTAAAATTAAAAGCAAAATCAGGCCTTAATTTTGCCTTAAGGTAAGAGATTTTTTATCTGTAAGATGCACTTAAATGTTAAAATACAGTTCAGCGCTACGTATCATTTCAGAAGTTTTTGAAGAACATAACATTTGATAGAACAATTAGAGTTGAACTAAATTTCTCTACGTTTAGGAATTTTTCGCATTTTTCAAAATGTTTTAGATTTTTATTTTAAAATTTTCGGAATAATCTTATGTTATTTGTGAAGTGCTTTTAAATATCAATAAATAGTACTTTAAAAAAAAAGTGCCAATTATTGGTGCCTTCTTCTATGTACATAAATGTTTTAAGCATTCCTGCCAGCATGCTGTTGTCTGTGTCTCCCCCTTCGTTGCAATAAGGACAATGTTGAGTAACTTTATGCGGCTTGAACTACAAACATCATGACACACACTCATATGACCAAGTATCTGTGTTGAATGTTTAGTTTTGTGAGCATATGTGTGTGTATGACTGAGCTTGGTTGGTATGGTAGAAAGCGAAAGGTTTGTTTTAATTTAGTTGTTGTTTTATTTCGCAGTTTGCCTTAGTGTCTTCTTTTCTGAAAGCAACTTATTAAGAGAGTAAAACATAAGAGAAACATGCAAAAAAAGCTTTCCCCTAAAAATTAGGGTTGAAATTATCGTACTTTTTTAGTTTTCTTCAATAAGTTAGCAAATACAGTGACTTCCCGGTTTAACGAATATGTATTCAGTTTTAGGAATTTACGATTTAGCGCACGTCAATTCATTCCAAACGGACAAAATAATTTTGTAATCGTTTTAACGAATTTATTTAAAAATATATATTGAGGTGCTAATATCCTCTTAATATTTTCTTCGCAAAAGCAAAGTCTTAAATTTTTTTTGGCAAGAACAAAATAACATTAATATTGTTATAAAGATACTGCTTAGAGACTCGCAGATAAAAGCTGGTAGGTTTTTCCTTAAAATATTGCAAAAACTGAGAAGTTTAAAACATTATTATAAATAGTTTTTTATATCAAGAAACTTTATTGCTGGTTTTTCTTAAATTTTTATTATATGTTTATATAAATGCCCTATTTACACCTGCACAAAATCTAGTAGATTTCAATTAAAGTCTTTATAAAAATCTATACCGTTTACACAAAGTTTTTTTTTCACATTTATACTGAATTTGGATTATAGGGCATTTACATCAGCACAAAATATAGCACATTTTGATTAAAATCTTTATGAAAATCTATACCGTTTACACCAACTTTTTTTTGACATTTATCGAGACCGTAGCTAATTCACTCACCTTTTGTTGTACAGGGTAGTAAAGGATAAATAAAACATTAGATTTTTATTAGATTTCCTACAAATCTACTGAATAATAAGATTTGGTTTTGTATGGGAAATCTGGAAAAAAGCAGCTTGATTTATCTCGAAATCCCGAAAATACTAAATTTCGAGACAGTGTAAATGCACTATTATCTAGTAGATTTGATTTGAAATATTTATCGAAATCTATATCGCTTACAATAAGCTTTTTTTTGATAGTTTTAAAAATTTCATATGCAAGACAAAATTATTTGTCTAAAGTTTCTCTGAAACTGTAACACATTAAAAAAAAATATTGTAGACAATAGCTAATTCATTCACCTTTTATATAAATATGTTGTACGGAGTAGTAAAAAAAATAAAAATATTACATAATAGATTTCGTAAAAATATATTGACAAAGATGACTTAGTTTTGTATGGGAAATCTAGAAAAATCAATTACATTTAGCTCGTAATGTCGCAAGTACTGGATTCCGAGACAATGTAAATACCCTATTAACAAGATTTTTTATCCAAAACAAAAACCATTAATTGAACATTTTCTAAGACTACAGCCAAACAACTACAATGTAACCAATTCACACACCTTTTGAATTAGGTGATTAATATTAGACTTTGGTCAAATGTCAACACACTATAAGGATTACTAGTATATTTTTTTAAATAAACGTTTGAACGTCTTATTTTTTCAGTTCAAATGAATATAGATTTAACTAATATGTCTGACATATGATTCGTAGAGACGGAAAATCACTTTATGTTTTGGCAATGCACCACCTTCATTCAGTCTTCTATTATATACTAAATGCCTCATTTTTGATACATCTTGCACATATGTGTATACATATGTACAAACTTTTTAGAATGATTGCAAAATTTGGAAATTTCACCGGTTTTTCTCTTCGCAATGAAAAAATTTCAAGAAATAAAAAAGCTCCACGGAAGTAAAATAAGTTTCCATGTATGAAATAAGTTCCCGTTCGGAACATTATGAGTAAACTTATGCAAATACAGCGCTGTAACGAATCTTCCTCCTTGAAAATATTTCGAATACTTAAATTTTTTTCAATTTCCCCACTGTTGAAATATTTTTGATGAAGTAAGTGCGCAATAAGCTGAAATGGTGCTCTATTTCCTATAACATTGACTACTATTGGATATATGTATATACATATGTAAAAATTTCATATTAATGGCGTAAATCTTTTCCCAGCACTTATATTGCACATTAAAAATGCATATTTGGCCAAAAATTTGAATAATTCCTGGCAAACTCCTATAGGATATTTTTGTGACAAATTCTGCAAGGCCAAGACACAAAATTTCAAATTAGCCGAGACACAAAAACTCCTGTCTTTGCTATTCAAAATTAGTACTGAGCATATTCTTTTCTCGTTTACCAGCACTACTTAGGTACAACATGTCTTCGATAATGCAGTGTGCAATAAATGGTAAATGTGTGAAGCAGTAAAATTTGTATTGAGCATAGACTTATATCGTTTACCAACACTACTTCGTTAGGGCAGGATATAGATAGGGCAGTGTGCAATAACTGGTAAATAAGTATTGCAATTATTAAATACATACTTTTTCTTTTCATCAACTGCATTTAAATTAAACTACACGTGAGATTTTCTTTTTTGTTTTTTTTTCTTTATTTAAAATTTTACAGAAGAACATTTTTACCCTCTTACTAAATACTCATACATAATATTTTCCCATAATTAATCATTCAAAAAAATTACTATATATGTTTTGTTTAATTTTCAATGTTTTGTGTATGTTTTAAAAAATCTCAATGTATTATTAGGTATTCCATTGATTCAAAAAAGACAAAATTTTCATTTAAATTATTGGAGTTTCTTCCTCTTCTTTTTGAAAGACTCAATTCTAAGGTCGAACCTTCAAACACCAATTTAAACAATTTATTAAAAAAGAAATGTGAATTAAATATTAAATACATAGTGTGAATTTTTAGTTGCTTCCGTGTTTGAGAAAACTTTAAAGTTGTAAAATATTAGGATTCTTTTATAAAAATCTACAACCTCTTGTTTTGTCCGCGAAAAATTGGTGTTATTGAAAGTAAGGAAACAAAAGTAGCAGTATAAATATTTGTAGAGGAGTTTTGTTATTATTTTTTTTTTGTTTTTGCTTATTTTTATTTTACTAAAGAAGGATTCTCTAGGTAGTTTTAAAGTAAAAAGGATTTTAATGATTTTAAAAAATAAATTCACTCCTTTCTAAATTATTAAGTAGACTTATTTTTAGAGTTTCTTTTTTTTCATTTAGATTTTCCGATTAAAATTTTACATATATATTTTTATGGGGATTTGTATTTAAAGTTGTTGGCTTAATTTTAAAAACATTCATTATTAGTTACTTAATACATTCACATTTTTCTTTTATTATTAGTTTTTATTCCATACTAATATTTTTCTAAATAAGTTAGGTAATAATAATAAAGACAACATATACATAATTATTAATCAATTTATTATGTTTTGCTTAATGTATTATATAATGCTTAAATATGTATTGATTTTTTTTTTCTTTCAAGTAACTAAAATATGTTGAATACGTTTTTTGTTTTGTTCAAATTTATTTATGAATGTGTAAATAAACAATTGTTTAACATTTTAAAATTAACAGTTTATAATAATGGAAGGCAGTTTGTAAACAGAGAAAGTTTCATATTATTCGTTTTATTTTTAAACTTTTTGTTTTCACAAAGTTTAAAAATATTCTTTTTGATTTAGGAAAGGAAAATTATATTTCAAGTAGTTAAAAGCACGCACAACCGATGTAGTATCACACTCCAATTCAATTCTGAATTATATCAAGTATTATGAGTTTTGTTTTTTCGTTTTGTATTATTTTTAGTTTTGTGAAATAAAGTTTTTTTTTTTGTAAAAAAAAAATTAACATTTAATGTGAAAAATTTCGTAAATTTATTGTTTTGTCAGAAATTCCGAAGGATGCCGCTGCAAAGAGCTGAAAGGTACAGAAACATATTTCAACATATCGTCGGTTGGTTATTGGTTTGCTGTAGTCATAATGTATTTTGAATATACTGTGCCGCTCTTCATTTCTCAATTTTAAGTACAAATGTGTCTTGAGCCTCAAATCGGCATAGGGGTGTCGAATTTGAGGTATGCATGGCAATTCAGAGCTCCACAGCTTTGGTGATGTAATTAATGATTATAAAACTAATTCTACTGAATGGCAAATAGCATATGGATTTCTGTAACAAGTCTAGTCTGACCATCATATACTGATTAAGTCCGGAAGTTTTTATTAATAGCTCGATTATTGATGGCAACAGAACTTTCGTTGCGTTGTCAACTGTTAATGCAGTTGAAATTAAAAACAAGTATTATGTATGGCAACTTTCTCCTGCTGCCTAACAGGTATCAAAAATAATATTATAACAGATTGGTAACTGAAAATAATATGAAGAAAGTCTCAAAATATAAAAAAGTAAGTTCTAAAAATGAATTATAATAAAGATGATTAGTTTAGGGGAACTATTTTTCGATGCAGAGTTGGAAGTGTGAAATGTTAAAATAGTTTTGTCCTAATAACTAAGCATTAACTAAAGTTTTGTTATTCCAATATTATTGTAATTTGAGAAATTCAAATAAACAGCTGTTAGTTGTCAGTTGCCACACGTAATACAATTTTTGTAACAGGCAACTCAACTAAAGTTGGATTGCCAACCACAATCGAGCTGTTAAGCTTCTTGTGATAAAAGTTGGATCTCTGATCAGACGTATAAAACTGCTACAAAATTCAGTCTTGTGTGGCTTGCTATATGGGCAGTATTTCTAAACTCCAGCATGCAATATGCAGGTAATAGAGGGGGAGCACATTGATAACATGCCTACGTGCACAGTGGCATTCAAGACGAAAACGAAAAGAAATCGGTATGATCTGAAATATTGCTCTGCTGGTAAGATAATGTATGCAAAAAGGTTAACATATCACACAAATTAAGTTTTCAGAAATGGCGTCTTGTGTTTACTTTCCAAAAATTCAAACATCCTGAAAATCGATCCACATTTACCAACAAACATTGACAAATGTTTTCGTAGCCGGATATGGTCAACTATGACACTCAGTAGCTCAGATTGTATGTCAATAGGGTTTATTTCAAGTCAGAAAAATTTTTTCTTATGTGGAGCAAATTTTTACATCCCGATTTAGGAAATTTTTGTCAAAATATTTTACAATTTTTCCACATTAACTAATAAGAAAATAATTTAGTATAAGTAAAATAACTAGAAAAGCTAGAGTTTTTAAATCAAATTTAAAACCAACGTTATTATCTTATTTAATTAAAAGTACTTTGTTTTTTTTTTTTAAAGAAATTGACACAGTTTTTTTTACTTATATATAATTATATATAAAGAGATTTTTTGCTTGAATTTCACTAATAATCTTAGGGATTTGTCGTTTATTTTTCAATTACATTTTATTTGTTAAACGTTTTTTATTTCTGATTTTAATACGTTGAATGTAAGAACTCATTGTTTTAAGAACATTGAATTAAACAATTAACATGCTAAAAATGTTTGAAATATACAATGATGTTATTTTTCCTTTTTTTTTGGTTTCTTTTAATTTCAATTAATTGGTTAATATTTTATATAAATTTATTTTGCTTTAAAGATGTATAATAATTTAAATTTTTCTTTATATTTTTCATATTGGAGGGAATATTTATGATTTCGTGTGAGTATTTTTTTTTTTGAATAAATAAACAATTTTCTTGTTTAATAAAGAAAGAAATAGAAAATTAAAAAAAAAGAGTTTAAAAAAGTTAAATAAAAAAAAACACTTGCTCTACACTGTACATAGTAGTTGTATTTTGTAAAAAAATTTTATTTTTTATTGTTTAGTTTTTCTCTTTTTTATTTTCTAAGAAAATGTTCGCTTTTGAATATAATTCGTCGTTGAATAAAATAAAATATGCAAAATAGGCGATTTCGAATTTTGTCAAAAAGGAGCATCAGGGATAGGATGGCTAAATTAATATTGTTATTGTTATTCTTTTATAGAAGAAAAAATTAAATTAGTATAATATCATTATCATTTCTGTATACCCTCCACAAAAAAAAATATTTTCAAACGTTTACGGTCTCTGTCGACAGAGAACGTGCGATCGACAACTTGTATTGAAAACAAGAAAATTCGTTTTTGCCTTCAATATAATTAATCTATCGAGGGTTAGGCTATTAATTTAAGCATTAATTTTATTAAAAGGTATCATGGCTCCATTAAAAAATATTTTTTATAGGTCTTTCTTCAAAATAAGTGGGCAGTGGTATTTGTTAAATTAAGGACCCATAAGGAGGAGATATAGAGGGTCATGTATGTACCTAATAGGATTTTACACAACGCAATTGAAAGCAACCTATTATACCTAAAATGCTAATGTAAATAAGAATGACATTAACCCTTAAATATATTGAAATTTGTGGCAAATTTCTGTTGTTTAAGTACGATATTCGTTATACTCTACTTTAAGGAATATTTTTCGCTACGATTTTCGAAAATGACAAAAACAAAGTAACACAGAAAAGAGTTAAAGCATTAAAATGTGCTACAATACGTTTCATAGACATGATTTTACAGCTGTAACATTTCTTATAACTACACGAAATAAATAAAATTGTCCAGTATTCTCGTATTTCTTATTTTTAGATATCACATACGATTTTTGGGAGATTTCCTGCTAATTCTAAAACGGAAGATATCCGCGAAAGTTCAAACTAAATCAAAATCAAAAATAATAATTTCAAAATTTTATGGATGGCAAACGAAATTCTGTCGCCTTCTCAACTGGCAACGTAACCGAAATTAAAATTAATATTATGTGTGGCAATACGATTATGACAACTGAGAATATTGTAAGCAAACTTCCAAAATATAAGAAATGGTTAAAAAAAATTGTTTAGTAAAAGTGCTAAAAATTATTCATAAGAAATTATTACTTCAATGGAACTATTTTTCGATGAAGAGCACAAAATGTGGCATCTATTAGACGACGCACTTAAGGGTATTCAAGTCTGTTAGAATTACCGATTAAACTGAGTAAATAAAATAAAATAAATAAAATAATTAGTTAGTTAAAATATATATATATATATATATATATATATATATATATATATATATATATATATATATATATGTATAAGCATAAAGCATATTTTCGCCTTCACAAAGAAGGAGTAGTTTATTTAATTAAATTTTATTTAATAAATAAAATAAAATAATAATAAAATTCTGTGGTTGCCCATATTATTGCAATTTGGCAAATGAAAATTGGTTGTCAGTTGCCATCCGTTATAACATGTTGGCAACGTAACTTACATAGTGTCCACACCTGATGGTTTTATATCATAACTCGTAATATGACGACAGCAGAGGCAACTGTGATTTTTTCATTAATAGCAACACAAAGGGTTAGACGTTGATGATTTTATATCGTATCGTGGCGAAACAAACAAATATTGGAAAAATACTTGCCAAAAATATCTAATTTGTGTTTTGTTTAATTTTTTGGTAACAAATAATTGTTGTGCCTCCTTTTTTAAACGAAAATTTTTTAATAAATAAACGTTAAATACACAGTAACACAAAAAATTACATTTGATATCAAGATGAATTTATCAGGGCGTGAGCTCTGATGATTATACGAGTATGATAACGCTGCCATAGCATTAATAAATTGGGTCTATACGTGATGAATTTTCTGTGATGAAAATGCTGTTTCCGCTTCTTAACACAGACTTATAGCTCTATTATGAATGCCAAGTGAACTTAACTTAGTGTCCACACCTGATGAATTTATATCATGATGAATGCCACATTGATATTATAATTATATTTATTATTATAATAAAATCACAAGCTCAAATTCATTTAGTTTTTTATATTATCCTTTGTGATTTTCGCTTATTTTGACATTTTCTGTACATAGATACCTCATGATACAGAATTAAACTGTGAGTAAATCACACATCGTTAAAAAGAAATTACGGAATCACATTATCGTTACCGCAATCGAATAGATATGTTGATAAATATTACGATTTTCGGTTCGCGAAAAGTTACAGAATCCAATACCTGGATTCAGTAACTTTTAACGATTCGACAATCATAATTTTCGTCTATACATTTTCTCGCTTACAATAACGATTGTATGATTATGTAGCTTCTTTTTAACGATAGTATGCAGCTGATATTTTCTGTTGATTTTTGTCGATAAAATTAACAGCACATAAATTATTGTCGCTGACATTAACCCACAGTGAATATCGTTAAAAATGTTACTGAATATCGTTTAAAGAAGTTAGTGAATCGCACCAAAGGTAGAGATCGCTTCAGTATATACTAGCGCTTCAAGTACGAGAAATTTCTAGCGTTTTCATTTGTCGAAGCCAGTCTTACCACCAGCAAAATTACCCGTTTGAACTTGATCTTGGCATTGAAAAAATACTTTTATTTTTGGGAAGGATATAAAAATTTATATATGTACTACTACTACTCTGCTGAAGAAAGACTGAACAATTAAAGTTTAAACTACCTTGGATGGGGGTAGGGGTTAATAAGGAGCGAAGGGGGCGGGGAAATTTATCAAGCTACCTTTTAATTAATTTTCTTAATATCTTAAGTTTAATTAAAAACATTCATCATTATTATATTTATAATTAAAGTTATTCATTTTTTTCCAGTTTGTTTTTTGATCATCAGTTTACAACCATAAAGATTTTTTTTTATTTATTTTTTTATATTATTTTTTCTTAGTTCGTTTTAACAAGTGTTTTCATAACATTTGACAATGTTATAAAATAACAGATTTTTATATGACAGTTTAGTTTTTATTTGAAGTTTCTTTTTTTATTTTCTCCTTCATTCATTTTATAATATAAAAGATGTACACATGAGTAATATTTCTTCTTTATTCTTTTATTTTTTTGTTTTAATGCTTAAAAATCTTATATAGTAAAATACTGTTTGTTTTTATTTTGTTAATTTGTCTGCTTTTAATTTGAGAGAGTTTAGTAATTTCTTTAAAATCATTCAATTTCTATTAAAGATCTTATTTATTTATTTTATATATATTTTAGTTTGTATCATTTTTGAAGTATGAAAGTAGATGTTATGAATTCATCAAATTTATATACCTTTCTATAAATAAATGTATGAATATATTTAGTTTCCTATTTATCTCGGATATACTACACAAGTACATATGTATGTATATACTTTTTAATAAGTAATTTAATTTAAAATTAAAATGCATATTTTTTTATATATATGTATGTAAGTAGTTTTCATAATAATTAATATAATATAATATAATATAATATAATATATATATATATATATTTATTCTTCTTGATATGTCTAAGAACTATTATCATTCGTTTTCAAAGTAGTTTATTAAAGAGTTTTTTTTATGCATAAATAGTTAATTTTAATAATTTGTTTTTTACCATCTTCTGTTTTTATGTGTTTTTTTTTTTTTTTTGGTAAAATTAAGTTCATAAACTTACGTATAATGACATTGTTTATATAACTCGTATGTAATTTGCTTGCTTTTTTTGTTTGTTAAAGTAAAGAGTTTATTTGTATTAAATTTATTATTTTACACTCATATTTTACACACTTATTACACAATCACAACGCAGAGTATCGAGATAAGGTATGTATGTTATGATTAGGTATTTATAATAACTAATTAAGTTTTCTTATTATTATTTTAAGTTTTATTACCATTTATTAAAGTTGTAATATTTTTTTCCGAGGAAACAAACAGTTTTCTGAATAAAAAATAAGGATTATCTTGTTAAAGTACTAATAAAAAAAAAATAAAAATGAAATAATAATTTTCTTAATAACATTAGGCCCATGGTGCAATTATACCAGGTGACTGCATAAGGATTTGTTGTACAACAATATGGCAACCATAACTGTGTAAAGAACCGAAGAACGTCAGAAGCACAAAAATAATTGTACCATAACCAAAAAAAAAAAACAAAAAGAAGTTTCTGTCATTCGTCACATAGAAAGCAAATATAACAAAAAAGTATCATATGAAAAAGGGTGGAAAATTTGTGTAGATTGTTCAGATCAGTTCGAGCCCAATCACTGGTGAAAAGAGTACAAGTCAGAAAACAAATATGTTCACAATCGTACATTAAAGTAGAAATTTCGAGTGAATATGCTTTTTGTCTTAACTTAATTGTCCCAAAAAAATAATTTTTTTTGTGGTTCAAGCATAACTAAAGTATTTTTTTTTTGAGATTTGTTTTTTAATATTCGGAAAAGGTTTTAAGGTCGCACAAGTCGAATTTTTGGCAAAAATCGAGTTTACATGCCGTCTTTTGTGTTTTCATCACAACTTTTTGTCTAAAAATTCGACTTTTGCTACCTTTAAAAATTTTGCGAAAAATCGGAATAAAGTATCAAAAATACTCTAACCTAAAAGCTTTCAAATTATGCTTGAGCCAAAAAAAAAAAAATATACATACATATACAAAAGCCTATTCACTCAAAATGCCTACTTTAATGTACGATTATGAACATACATATGTATTTGTTTTGTGACTTGTACTCTGGTCCTCTAAGCTATCAAATTATGCTTGAGCACCCATGAATATCAAAGAAACATTTTGAGACACACTAATGTACACATTTACACATGGAATGAAAAAACTAAATAAAAACATATGATTATAAGAGTTGCCACATCCTTTTATTTCGTTTTACCAGTTTACCCATGATAAAAAATTAAATAACGCCCAATGATTTTTTCATACAAAATTGGGACTTATTTCTTTATAAAATAACTCCCAATGCATTGGGAATTATTTAATTTTTTCTTCTTGGGATTCTAAAAAAGATAAGTCGCAAGTAATAATGCTTGAAAAATCCCACAAATTAATGGAGATTTTGAACAGTGGTTCGATCTTTCGAATATGCAGATTATTGGAGGTACCATTTTTTCGCCTTAAGCACGTTTTCCTTCTAGCCACAGAGTTGTCTGCGACCATGCTAAACAAATGTTTCCTCTTCGTTGTTTCGAACACAGATAACGCTGTGACTCTTATGCATAGCAGGCCTTTGGAGGATTTTCTCCTCTATTGTCAATGCCAACTAAACTTTTCTTGCATTCGGCCGGACTTAGCAATTTACTCCTATATAATATTCTCCATAGTGGTGCTGCCTATTAAATATTTCCTTCGGCCGGATTCAAGAATTTTCTCCACTATGCTGCCTATTAAAGGTTTTAAAGGTATTTAATTTTTTCTGATTGGGACTTATTTTATTTTCGTTGGGTAGTTATTTAATTTTGGGACTTATTTCACGCTACCCCAATAACCATTTATGAAAATTTTCGGTACCATGAAATAATTCCCAAATGAAATAACTCCCTATTCTATGGTATTACGCGCAAAAACACTTCATGTTTCTGTATGACATTTCTCATAACGGCGCTGCCCACCAAACATAGCCGGTCTTCGGGCGGGTTTTGGTATGTTTCCTCTATGGCATTTTCTGAAAAGGCGCTGCCTTCTGGTAGGCTGAAGCATTTTTTCACCTGAGGTATTTTGAGCAATGGGTTTGCTTACTATGACGAAGGCCGGCAATGCGGAACAGCATTAGCTAGAGAAATCAGTATTGAAAAATACCACACGTGTTCCGATTCTTACAGCATCAGGTTTGATAACAGATATACCTAATATACATTAAGCATTTTTTCAGGAAATTTCATGAATTTTGTTGCACGAAACTTTTTCTATTTTCTAATTGCACCGCTAGAAAAGAGAATTTTAAATAAATAATTCTTTCTGCCAAAAAAAAACCGACTTCAATGCAAAGATATGATAGAAGAAGATAAGAAGGAGTATGTGAAATATATATGTATATGGGCGTGCCTTCGCCCACTTTTTAAATGCAAGATTGTGTGTTTTTCAGCGCTTAGGGTGTGTGTTAAGTTTTTTAAAAATCGGTAAAGTAGAACCACGTAAAATAAAATATTAAATTTTAATGGGCGTGATTCCGCCCATTTTTCAATTTTTTTTGTCTATTTTTGAGCTCAATTTGTGTGGTAAGTAGAACCGCGTGATATATAATAAATTTTAATGGGCGTAACTCCGCCCATTTTTTTAACTTTCAAATTGTGTAATTACAAGAACCAAAGTTGTTTTATAGGTTTCACAGCAATCAAATAAGTAGAATATCATAAAATTATATTTAAAAAAAATAGTGGGCGTGTCCCCACCCAATTTTTTACAATGGGAAGCTGTACTCTCCCTGACAACAAAAAAATGTTTACAATTGTTCCAAAATGTACCGAGTTATGAAGTAACACACCTAAAAAAAAAATAGAGACGAATTGTTAATCTTCTTCCTTTTTCGAAGTCGGTTAAAAATGGGGTAGAATGAATCGCTGATGCATTTTTGGCAATTTCATTGATATGAGTTGCTCCTTCAGACCTCCTATGGAGAAATGAAAAAAATTTCAAAAATATGCTTAATGTAAATTAGGTAATAATTACAGAAAGAAGACGAAATGAGGAGCCGTAGAACAAAAGGTGCTTTTTTGCTCATATCAAATTTTTTGGCAAATCGAGATTTATTTTTTTCGCCCTTTAAAAAAACTGCAAGAACCTGGAAATGCTAACAAGTTTTTTACTTATCTACAGATGCATCTAACTGTCATAAGTCACCCCATTAAATGTTAAGGATGTTTGATATAATTCCATTTTTATTTCGGAAAAAGCACCTTTTGCAAAAAAGAAAGCCAAAAATCACCTTTTTTAAGTAAAAAAGTAAAAAAAACACCTCTTGTTAAAAAGAAGTAAAAAAGTACGTTTTGTTAATAGAAGGAAAAAGGAGATTGTGTAACGCGAATACACATATATGACGACAAAATTTTGACTGAATGTGGTTCAACCTGATCTAATATATTAAAAAAGCACCTTTTGTTAAGCATCAATTTTTTAGAACCCATTTACTTTGTAAAAAAAAAATAATAATAATAATAAAACTTGATTGTTTCTACAAGATTTCAAACTAAATATTATAAAAATACCAAAAAACCAATTTTTCGAGATATGCGAAAAAGCACCTTTTGTTCTGCGGCTCCTTAAATCTACTAACAAATTATTTCGATATCTTACTTAGTTTTCGAATGTAGAAACGGCTGATTTATTTTCGATTATGTCCCACTGTGCATATTTATGTACGAAAATTCAGTATTTTGCAAGGCATTACAAAATTAAAAATATTTTCTTGGTATATAAAATATACTGAAATTCTAGAAGAATAAAAACATATTACAGATCCAATAAAAATGATTGTTGTGAATTTATATTTTTGTTTGAGGGTTTTAATTTATAGTTTTTCTATAAGCATATGGATTTTTTTTTTGCTTTTTTTTAAGAATTTTTGGTTGAAGTCTTCTGATGAATTTCGTAAGCATAAACGAAATGCATTTAGACATGCTGAAACAACCACAAATAAATATGCTTCATGTTAATATCTTTTTCTTGGCTTGAAAATAGTAAATTATTATATAATTTATCTATTTAAAGCAAAAAAAAATTGTTAAGGAAAAGAACACTTACAGAACACTGTGCCAAAAATTGCACCATATTTTTTACAATAGCTGTGAATGTACTTCAGCCTTTATTTAACGGCCTAATGGAAAACAAAGCAAAAAGAAAAATGATTCAAAATAATAAAAAGTCCTACAAATAAATTTTTAAATAATATTTATATTTTGTTTATTCTTAAAAATTTTTGTAATTAAATAATAAGTAAAATAAATTTAAGCTAAAAAAAAAACAATGAAGTAACACAAAAAACAAATAACTTAAGATTTAAATTATACTCATAACATATTAATTTAGGAGTTAGTGTACATATGTATATATTTTTCAACTGATTATTTCGTTTTGTATGATAATCATAAGAATTGCCTCTTCCTTTGCATTAAATGTTTTTTTCTAATTTATTTGTTTTAGGTTTATGTGGAAATTTTCTTAAAGAAATTAATAATTACATAAGTATGTATGTGTACATATATGCTTATGTATTTATGTATGTAAGTATGAGTATTTGTGTGTTTGCGGATATGAAAAATTAACAACACTTTTACACTTAAATATATGTATGGTGAGCGAGGGAGAGATAGAAAAGTTGTAGGAAGCAGAGTGTGGGAAAGGAAGGAAGAGAAACGAAGCACTCTCACTCACTCAACCATTCGCTTAATAAATAAACAACAAACAAGACTTTTTTTATATTATACTTAATTATTAACTATTTGTGTATTTGTTATGCTTATTTGGCTATTACAAATAAAATAAAATAAATTAAAAATGTATCATTTAGACTTTAATTTAATTTTTTTAATTTGTTTTCTTTGCTGTAGAAATAAATAAATATTTCTTAAGGTGGTTTTAATTAATTTTTAATGTATAATACTTAATAATGTTTTATTTTGTTTTTCTTTATTATTTTTTACTTATACATATATAATTAAAATTACTTTATTTGCTTATTTACATACATACATATGTATATATATTTTTTTAAGTTAATTGTTAAGTTTTTAGTAATTTTTTTTTTATTTTAATTATTTTTTTTAAAGAAGGCAATGATGGAAAATTATGTAAGAAGTAAAAGTAAGAAAGAAAATTATAATTATTTGTCTAAAAAATAAATACTTTAAGAGTGTTAATTTTAATTTTAATAAATTTTTTTTAAACAAATTCATTTAAACTTGTTGACAATTTAATTGTTTTATTTTAAGTGTTTTTAAGTTAATTAATTTAATTTAAATAAATTATTATTTTTGCTAATAAGAGCATCATGTGTACGTGTGTGTTTGTGTTTACAATACAACCATAGAAAATTGCTAATAGTTTAATTTTTGTTTAATTTTTGTTTTACATTTCAATTATAATTATTTTTTTTTAACGTTTTTATTTCATTTAAATATATTCAATTATTTAGAGAGTGATAGAGGAGAGTGGAAAATTGAACTAAGTTTTTTTTTAGAGATGGAAGCTAATAAAATGATTACTAAGTTAGTTAGTTGAGAGTGAGTAATTATTTCTATATAATATTTTTAAAGTTATTTTCTAAAAGAAGTGGCAGAATTTTTACAGGTTTTGGTTTGATGTTTTTTTTTTATTAAAAAAAGTAATAAAAACTAAAATAAAATAAATAAAAGTTTACCCAGCAGCATACTAACAACTGGTTCTAAAATCACTTTAAATACACATAACGTCGGCTTAGAGTGTGAACCTGCTAAATCCACTTTTCATAACCTATGACATTTTAATGCAATTCGAAAGAGAAAGAGATTTGTTTAAATATTTATTTTATTTTAGCATTAAACTAATTTCTTAACAGTATTTTGTCTCTCCTGTAAAGTTTACTGGAAGTGAGCCGACGATATTTGTTTTAAGATTATTTATATACATTTCCTTAGTTTAATTTTAAGGACATGTCCATGTAGTAAAGAATGCATATCGCCAGAAATCGGATATTATGATTTGAAGTCTCAAAGTAGTCTTATGATTTCAAGCTCCAGAATGGTAAGAAATTTATCGGGTTCAACTCACAAGATAACAGCAAAGGGAGGACTTAGTGATATGGCGTAATATTTTCTTCTTCTTAAATTTGAGCTTGAAATATTTTATTTAAGATGTCTTCTTTCGATTTATTAAAAAAAATAATTGCATTATTTTGCAAGCATTTAACAGAATAGATAAAATTAATAAATGTTCTGACTTCAAAATTATCCCGCAAAACATCCTTCAAGGAGGAATGACATTTTCAAAAGTTCTAAAATATCTACTAGTGCATGTTTTGCCCGGGAATGTTTTCCCCTTTCCCATTTCTCCTATTATGAATAACGAATTCTCTGGGAAAAATTCCCGTGGGGAAAAAGTAGGTATTCTAAATATGAGAGAGAAGTAGAATTTTTTGGGAGTTTTCTCTCCAAACCTTTTGAAGGGAATTAAAAAATTTAAAAATCAAAAACTTTTGTAAAACAACGATATAAGCATTTATTTATAACAAAAAGCTTAAATAAGCAATGCAATGTTATATTTTCCCCTTGTTATATAAATTTTTTTATCCGAGCCGTGCAAAAATGTATGTACTTCAAAAAAAAAAAAAAAATTAAGCACAAAATTTTGATACGCCTCCTTTAAGTTCACATAATAGGTAAATGAAAGATTTGTTTACCTCTTATATTATCAAGACCGATAAAAAAACCTTTTTTAAATTTACAACTCCTTTGTACATACTAGTGATGTAACGAATGTCAATTTTTGATATTCACGAATACGAATACCATTAAGAATATTTGAAACGATATTTGCGAATACGAATATAATATAAGAAATTTATAGACATTAAATTGGGGTTCTATTTACGTCTGCAATATGAAATATTAAAAAATTGTTATAAATAAAATAAATAATAAAAACTACCCAAAATTTTAATGATCGTCATTAAATAATATTTGAAAATGATACAAAGCACAAATTTCTATAAAAAATTTAATGGATGCATTTATTTATTTATTTGTTTGAAAAAATTTTCGGATACGAATATCTAAAAATGGCCGAATATTCGACAATTCGAATATGAATACGAATATTCGTGGATCACTGCTACATACATCCATTGGGAATTTGATCCATTTGCATCTGCACCTGGCTCACTTTTCTCCACTTTCTCTGTATTAAATAATTCCCCATACACACAATCTTATTGGCAATGAAAATATGTATAACATTTTTTATTAAATTTATATTACTCTTGCATTGTTCAGAATGAAATATGAACATTAAACAGCTGATCAAGAATTTTTCTTCTCCCGGCTTTTTAGAATATGAGAACTTCCCGGCATCAAATGATTGGGAAGAGAAAAATTCCCCGGGAAAATTCATAATTGGGCCGATTAATGATTTTCAAAGCCATGTTCTGCACTCAGTGTATGCACAATAATGTATGATGAAATTCGCATATGCTTTATAATAAAATTAATATACATACATAAATGTTTATTTCAAAAAGTTTGGACATAGCTGGTCGCTTCGATTAGACTCAGTAAAATCAGTATTAAGAAATGTATTGTATGTACGTATATTAATGTTAAATAATTTATGAGATTTTAATACTATTGAAGAAACGTTACAGCTGATAAAAACGAGTATTTTAAAACAATTTTTATTAAAATTGAGTTTATATTCTTCGAGTTTTAATAATCAACTGTGTCCAAGCGTTTTAGAACCCGTTGAAAATTCTAAAAAATATTCGTCTATGCTCGGCTTCCACATCGTTTTCTTGTGAGTTCGGATGTTAAAACACATGCTGCACCTGTTTTAGTTGAAATTCAGCAAATACAAAATAAAAAATAGTATGTGTTCTAGCCATAGGCGTAGAAAGTTGAATTGCTTCCCCAAGAATTACTGTTGCCCTCCCTAGAATTATTAAAAATTGCATGTGGTTGTTTATTTTATTATTATTCTTGAAAATCACCAGTCAGCTACGCCAATAGTTCTAGCAATCGATTTTCGAAGAAAACAATTTGGAAATGGAAGATTTGACATTTTTTGATTTTCCTGTTTCGTTTTCGTGAAAATAATACTAGACTGTTTGCTCAAAAGTGAAAACGAAAATAGCTAAGAGTTTGAAATCGTCCATTTCCAAATTGTTTTCTTCTAAATTCGGATGCTAGAACACATCTATTAATTTGTATTTTATAAATTTCAACTTAATCAGATGTAGCATGTGTTTTAATATCCGATGTCACAAGAAAACATGTGAAAACGATGTGGAAGCCAGAACATAGACGTATATTCTGGGTTATTTGATTTATAGTTATTGGAAAAAATCATTTGCAATTTAATAAAATAAAAATAACAGATGTTTATTATTAATAATTAATAATTAAAAAAAATGGCAATCATATGTATTATTGGTTTCTTTGGTATACGAGTATGATAGCTAATTATTTAAAATTAAATTTTTTTCTTTGGTTTTAGTGTTTTGTAGACTTAAAGAAAAATAAAAAATAAATAAGTTGTCTTTTTGGCGTAATTAGTTTTTGTTTTGGACCTTAAAAATATATTTTTTTTAATATAAAAATTATTTATTTACAATTCTTTGATAAAATTTGCTGTTTGTTAATCAAAATGAATTCGTTTTTGGCTTTGTTTTTTTTTTTTTTTTTTTGCTTAAAAATAAATACAAACATTAACAACATTAAATAGTATTTAATTAAATAGGCTGCTGACTTGATGTAGGATTTAATTGAAAATTATAAATATTTTATTTTTTCAACACACATACATACATAAATGTTGCTAAAAATCATCTCTTTTCTTGTTAATATTTGTAGGGGTTGTATTTATTTATTTTTTTTTGCTTGAGTGTGAGTGTGCTTTTTTAGGGATTTTTAATCTCACTCTTTATCAGTTGTGTATTAAAAGAAATATTTTAATTAAAATTTAATTTTATTCCTTTGTAAGTGTAATAAAATTTTTTGGCAAAAATGACTAGAATTAAATTAATTTTCTATAGCAAATAAATAACACAGGTGTACGAAAATGTTTTTCTTTCCGGGATGTTAATTTTAATATACGTACGCATGGGATTTTTAGTTTGTTAACATCAGGCCAAGGTACAATAAAACAGCTGGTAATTTTGGGTGGTATAATCATTAGCTACTTTTTTCGTTTACAATATTTCCAATACCCCTTTTAGACACGGAAAGTTTACTTTGCAAAGTCTTAATTCAGCTGGGAGAAAGACAGAAAGAGATAGTATTCCTCCCTCTGTCTTTGCAAAGTAAACTTTGCGTGTCTAAAAAGGGTAAAAGATTGCAAAACGTATTATTTCGTTTTCGCATAAAATTTTTACAATAATCATCATAATTTTGACAATTGTGTAGTGCAGTAGTTTTTATTTCTAATGCGTCTACCTATTTAATGTGCCTTGGGGCAGGTATACCCACACAAAAATAACGCTTTTATTGATTATCAATTTTAAGTAAAATTTATATACATATAAAATTGAGAGATAGTTAAACAGAACTTCTCGTGTGGTGTTCTGGAATGACAGTTTTTCCCTATTCTCTGCCTTATTTTTCAGAACTGAGTCTTATTACAATTTTGGCTTAGTTTTTAAGAATTTTACATATCAAAATGAATCATTTTATTGGAAGATAATTTATAAATATATACTGGAAAAAAGACAAGCCCCAGATCCTAATAACTGGCGAACTTAATAAGGCAATTGTCCAAATAATTTTGCAGTAGGATCGCCGATAGGGTGACATCCGCTTTGAGGCAGGTAAAAATCTGGATACCAGCCTCATAAATCCATTCACTTTCGATCACATAAATGCCTACATGCCATAGTGCAACAGTCTATGTAGTGCAGAGCTGGCCACCGAGAGAAACAAGAGAGAAATGTATAAGCTGTATAATGTATGTGTATTCATTTGTATAAAAAGCCGATTGATGTTCGGCACTCTGGCGCTTCTCTGGGCAGCCTGGATGTAGTGGCATAGACTTTTTGAAATTCTTGAAAAACTAAAATCACGATATGTAGAAAAACAAATGAAATTTGTAGAGGATGTTGGCCAACAAACGGACGTTTGGCCGAGGATATTGATAATTGTTTGCAGAAAGCAAACGTACGAAAATTTCAACCTTCAATGCGAATATAAGATCCACAATTTTGTGCGGCTGCGAAATTTCGAATGCTGCCATTCGAGACGTGCGTAAAATGAAAGTGTTCGCGAACCACGAAGAACAGACTGCTAGTTCAGTAGATTTTATAACGATAATCATATCGCTATAATAAGTAAAACGAAAACTTATCGACTTTGCTATTCACGGACTTATTTTAACGATATTCGCTGTCGATTGAAATCAGATGTTATTATTATTTTTTTTCATTAATTTTTTGGTCTTTTTCGTGCTTTTCGCTTTATTTGATATTTGTATGCTGAGATGCCACGTGATATGATAATTAAATGGTGGGTTGGTGATTTTCATGAGTAATATCCCTTTTTGACACGGAAACTTTACTTTGCAAAGTTTTAATTCAGCTGAGAGCAAGGCAGAAAGAGATATTATTCCCATTTCTTTCTTTTGCACAGCTGAATTAAGACTTTGCTAAGTAAACTTTTCGTGTCAAAAAGGGATATTACTCCGTGTCTAAAAGAATTATAATATTAAAATAGATAATTACAGGAAATTTTTAATAATTCCAAGAAGGCATTTTCTTTGCCTATGTGTATAATATAGAATAACATTCTGTTTACTGCAAATTAATAAATATATCGATAAATATGACAATTTTCGTTACACCAAAAGTTACTGAATCACACTACAGGTCAAGAGCCCATATCGACTGAAATAAGGACACGCAAATGTTGCTAGATTGGACATACCCTTAGAAGATATTCAAACGACATCACTATAATTGCCATAGACTATAATCCGCAAGGGAACAGAAGAAGACAATGCCCAACTCACACATCAGAATCAGATGATGAATTATGGCTCATATTCATCAAGGTTGAATACAGAAAAAATATAATACGATATTGTAGCTGATTATACAGTAATTAATTGCATTTTTGATGCAATTAACTGGTTAAATAATTAATGCGGTCGGTACTCTCGGTTAATTGATTGACAAGCACAAGAATTTGAAAAGATCATTTAAGTGGAAACTACTGTATACATATGTACATACAAAGTCAAAAACAATTGGGCTGAGTAACGAAAATATTAAAACAGCATCCCATATTAGAGACGATTTGGCAAACAGTGCTAGATTTACGTATAAGCCCGTGAGGCCCGGGCCTAGGGCGGCATGGTATTAGGGGCGGTAATTTTTAAAAACCCTAAGAATTAAAATTTTAAATAGTTTGAAATTGATAATTTTTGTGAACTACTTTTACTTTATATCAATAAAAAATTTAGATTATAATTCTGACCTTATTCGGTGCAATGTAAATTTTTTTGGATTTATATGATATTATTCTAAAGCACTTGAGTGCATTATTGAGAATTAACAACAGTTCGGGTAAGTATATTTTACATGTTTATTTTATGAAATCAGAGCGCACTCTAGTTAGGAGGTATTGGCAAGCAGGGTTTAAAAGCTTCTATTTGTGCAATTGTCTTTGCTTCTGCTTCTGAAAATGTAAACAGTCGCAGTCAAAGCGAACGTATGACACGAAAAATTATACACAGCAGTCGACATGTTCGAATGTATATATATATATATATTCCCATATATAGTACAGCGCTATCACTAATTTTGAATTAGCCGTTGGCCAAAAACTGATGACACCATATTTTGAGGGCATAGTGATTTTCGAAATATTTGAAAAGCGGGGCATATCTCACGGGGCCTAGGGCGATATCAAACATAAATCCGCCACTGTTGGCAAATATATATGTACATACATGCATACAGGTGTATGTAGATGAACTGTTTAAAATTTATATAAAATAAATCCCATGCGGCATTTACAATGTTTGGCCTGTGTTGTCAAAATAATATTTTTTCTTTTTTTTTGTATTAAAATCTAGTTTTCCGAAATACGTTATAAATTAATGTTCTTATCATTTAAAACGAGCGTAAATGAAAAAGATTTTAGATAAAGTAAAAAATTTTGCTTCTTCTTTACTCGAGCGATTGTCATTAATTTTTAAAAACTTTTTTTTTGTTGGAAATCATTAAAATAATTTGTTTTCTTATATAAAGAATTAATACCTATAAATGAATGAAATTGTTGATATTTTTTTAAATGTATTTCTTTTATAACTGCTGGGGTTGTTGTTGTTGCTGTTGCTGCTGTTGTTGTTGTATTTGATTTTGATTATTAATAGTTTGTACAGTTGTTTCATTATCTGTTGCACGATGGGTCTTCATATGGGCACTACGGCTCTTAATTTTATTGAATACTCTGAAATATATATTTATTGATTTTGTAAGAAAATTAATTGCATAAAAAATATTAAAAATAAAATTGATAGTTATTTTGAAGCATTAAAGTTTTCTTATGCTCTATGATCTAGTTATAACTATAAATAAAGGAAGAGAATTTATAACTAATACAGACATTTAGTTAGAAGCCCATGACATCATAGGTTACATGCAACACTCTTCGATGAAAGAACAGAAAAGCGGATCGATCATGCTCAACTATTTATTTATTTAGTTTATTTATTTTTTAATAAATTATTTACTGTTTTACGCTGTTGTAAAAAGGTTTTAGTTATTTTTTTATATTGTTTTTATATTTTTGTGATCTTATGAAGAGACAGAGAGAGAGAGAGAAATAGAGACTGCGTGACATTTTAAGTGAAACATAAGAAAGAACAAATTAGTTGAAGAGAACTGAAGGTTGTTACAGTGATTAAATAAAATTAAAAGCAAAAGAAATTAAAAAAAAGTTATATAAGAAACTTGGGAACAAAATTAGATTTTGAGCAAAAAACCATAAAATTTTGTTATTTATTTTCATACAAAGTTCTTCTGTAATTATGGAATTAAACTTCTTTTAACGTCAGCTACCCTACATGAGTCTTGAAAATGAGATCAAATTTCAGACAGATAGCATTTATGCAATAGTTGGTGAGAGGACTAGTGATAAATAATATTGTTATTACAACTCCTAACAGCGACAACGACAAAACACTGTCATAAATTGTTATTTAATAATAATTATCATTTGTTAATAATTATTATTTATTAAAAATTATTAATTTATTAAAAATTATTATCTTATTGCTGTTATTATTGACTTAGGCGCCACTACGCATCGACCTTCGAATCAATCAAAGCAACTTATTTTAGACAAAATTTAACTTTTTTTAACAATTTCATGTTCAAATTTTTACAATTGCTAATTTTTCGATCGATTTCAATATGCAAGAACCCCTCATTTTGTGAGGTTCGGAAAAAAATTTTTGAGCCAAAAAATGGTGGCGGTCAGATGGAGACAAAGGTCGCCTCTTCGTGCTCAAAGTTGAGGGTAAAAGTAAAAAAAACAATATTACATAAAACATATAACTTCCCCGGGGTCACCGCTACAAGAGTCGAATGTATGATCAGCACCCATTAATTTTCTCCGCCCAACATCTTTTTTAAACACACCGACCGCCTAACTCCTCTCCTTACAAAGGCGAAATTTTTATAAAACTTACTAGCAGGGCACTAACTGCCCCTAGGGCGTACCTATCGAAGTCAAATGTATGACTAACCTCTAATATTTTTTCAATACGAAGATTTTTCCTAAACATACTTATCGTCTATCTGTTACCATTAAGGTTGTCCCCATATACAAAATAATTTTTTTAATATATTTTTTTAAGAAAGCGGTAAAATATAAGACCGACCCAAAATAGTTTCTTATCTCGAATATTTTCTCCGAACATACCAATGCCCTATCTCGACTCCTTAAGGGGACTCCCATATAAAGCGGAAATTTTTATAAAATTTACTCGAATGCTCTAACTGCCCCTAGGGCGTGCCTATCAAAGTCAAATGTATATCCAAACTCCAATATTTATTCAACACGAAGATTTTCCCTGAACATACTTCTCGCCAATCTCCAACCATTAAGATGGTCCCCATACAAAAAAATAATTTTTGGGTATTTTTTTAAGAAACCCGCTTGTTTCGCTTTTATGGTGTCTCCCACGGGGGTAAAATGTAATACCGACCGACAATAATTTTTTATCTTCAACATTTCCTCCGAATATACCTAATCCCTATCTCGACTCCTTAAGGGGGCTCCCATACAAAGGCGAAATTTGTATAAAATTGACTCGCAGGGCTCTAACTGCCCCTAGGGCGTACCTATCGAAGTCAAATGTATGATCGACCTAGAATATTTTTTCAATACGAAGATTTACTCTAAACATACTTGTCATCTATCTTCAACTATTAAGGTGGTCCCCATAAAAAAAGGTTTATTTGTTAAAGCATTAATACATATAATTTTGGCATGTGTTGGATATATCTTTTTATTTTGGGCAACGAGTTGAAGTAAACATATTTTTTCCTTCTTATGAATTGAACAGGCTAATTAATGTTCGTAACGCTTTTTAAGCCAAATTACATGTGATAATTATTAATGAACAAATAACATCAAATTTAGTTGTAAGTATTCTAACAACAACACATAGTTGAACGGAACATCCAGCCGTTTTCGAAGGCCACTAAATCTTCCTCATCAGCGTTCTTCCTTGTTTTTGGTCCACTGTGTGTGGTGTCAGTTGATGTAGATTTCTGCCTTATATACGAAACTTTATTGCAAATGGAATATGTGAATTGGTTTGATTCATCGTATTTCAATTTGCTCATGTGTTTTGTAATGAAGGCTCAAAGTTACCATCTCTAAATTTAGAACAGTCTTACCATTGTCGTTTGTTCTTTACTAACTATGCACATGTTTGTTAATTTGCTTATTTTTGTTCTACTTAAGACAAACTTTTTTGGTTTGTTACTATTAAGTATATTTTTATTTAATTTTTGCCAGAAGCCAATGACTATTAATTTTAGTTAGTCTTTGTCGCGGGACAACGAACTGAAGTAAACTTCTTATAATTTAACGTCTCTTTCTGCCGCGTTGTTGAGAACTTGCAGAAAATTACATAGTTTTCGTGAGAAATAAGTTTCGAGGGAATATTCATAAATAATCGGCCTTAATAATTTTTAATAATTCAGTGAGTTATCTGCTCATGAGCTACAGGTTAGTTTTTTTATTTAAATTATTTTTCAGATTTTTTTTATTATTTACTTACGGCCCTTTTCACAATGTACAATTAAAAGGCATCACCCTTTTTCCACACACAAAGTTTACTTTGTGAAGTCTTAATTCAGCTGGGAGAGAGACAGAAAAAGACTGTACTACTACCTCTGTATTTCACACAGCTGAATTAAGAGTTTGTAAAGTAAACTTTGCGTGCGGCAAAGGAGTATATGGTGCAATCAGAAGTGCCATAAAAAACAGCCGTACGAACTAAACTAATGGGCAACACTGTATTTGATTATAGGTGACTCGCCATAACGCTATAACTATCACCATAGAAACCAATTGAATTTTGGTTTGGTTATGGCTATGGCATTATGGCTATGGCGTTATGGCTATGGAATTATGGCTATGACATTATGGCTATGTCACGTCTAATTTAAGCTATAACAGGGACTTAAACGGCAAATTTTGTATGAAGAACTTGCAGTTAAAGTTCAGGTTAATATAATAATTTTCAAATAGCAAATCATAATTAAATGTTAATATCACAATTTTTAGCTTAAGTCGTCTTAACCACTTGCTTCTTATAGCCATAGATATCACAGTCGCAAAAATTCAAGCTACGAGTAGAATCGTGCGTGTCCTTTAAGTAGGCATTATATTTTAGCAAGAAAGAAACACTTTGTGAAAAATTATATGTGCAACACCGATTCCATAAGTTTCCCAAAAATTTTATTTACATGAATTAAGGTGTTAAAACAGAAATTTCGAAAAAGTAGTTTTCAGTAGCGGAAATATTTTTTTTTTATATTAAAAAAAGTATGTCTATGTACATAAAATATGTGAAAGGCAAAGTTTTGTACGATTAAGAAATTAAGAAAGATTAAAGTAAAGTGGGATTTAAAAAGAAAGTTTTATTATTTTAGAAAAACAAATTAAATCAAATAAGAAATTAATAAATTAAAAAAAAAACTATAAAATTTGCCATAACACTTACAATTCTTCCAAGTTGATGATGAGTTTCTAATATATTTTTTTATATTTAAAGTAAGACATCGATTGATTAAATAGTTATGGACTGACTAGAGTTTGCTTTTTTTTATTTGGCATTTTGTCTTTTGTTTTTTTTTTGTTTTTGTTTTTAATTTTATATTATATTTTGGAGGCTGAGCGAAGAAGTTTCAAATTGTTGAGCATATTTTTCAACGACTTGGCTTAAAAACTTCTATGAGTAGTGAGTGAATCTTCGCTTTAGTTTGAGAATTCAAGTGGTTTTTATTTTTGAATTTTAAAAAAAAAAATCCATATAATAATAAATATGTGAAAAAATACAACAACAAATAAATAAAAAGAAACAACAATTATTATATGATGAATTATTTACCTAAGACATGATAATAAACAGTTAAAGGAAAAAACAACTCAAAATTAAACTAAAAAAACAACAACATCAGCAATTTCGTACTCGTATGCGTCACATTAGATACTTTAAATGGGAAAGGGAATTATTTAGTACCAACAACTGGGTACTTTCAGAGAGGATCATTAAAAATAAGGCGTTAGTTACTCAAACTCAACTACAGGCAAATCATAATTTTGTAAATTAATTCATAAAAATTTAATCTTTAATTTAATTAAAATAAAAATATTCAAACGTGCTTATGATTTTTTTCTTCTTCTTTTAACTGGACTGTTTTAAAACAAACATAAAAACAAAATCTAAACAGAAAAGAAATCAAAAGATACAAAAACTCCCAAAAAATATAAATAATAATAATAATAATAATAATTATTATTTAAGTATTTTTAAGGGATAACAATGCAAAATTCAAATTGAATTGCTGCTTAATGAAGGAATATTATTTGGTAGTAATTTGAGTTGGGGGAATCTTACTTGCCGCACACCTTGCAGGGGAATTCTGTATTGTCTTTATTGGCATTTGTATCTTTTTGATTTGGATTCGCCGGGTTGTTATGACTAGCTTGGGAATTGTTATGCATGGGATGATTATTGCTATTGGCAGCAGAGCTTTGCGAGGGATTTGCATTACTATTAGCAGCTGTTGCAGTTGCATTATTTGCATGGTTATTGCTGTGTTGATTATTGTGGGTATTGCGGCCATAAGTATGAATGCGAGTATGTCCATGTAGGGCAGCTTTAGAAGAAAAACTCTACAAAGTTGGGATGTGTTAGGATTTAGGTTTTTTTTTAGTTTAATTAGTTGTTAGAAAAGCCAAGAAATGTATTGATATTGTTTAAATATTTTGTAAAATTGTGCTACTTACCGCTGAACAATCTGGTATTTCGCATACATAAGGTTTAGGATCATTGGCGTGATTTTGTGGTGGTATTTCGGTTTTCAGGTGGGTAACCTTGTAGTCCACGCATAATTTTTTCCAAAAATAATACATTTGGACACATTCTCCGGTTGTTTTTGAGCAGAGCTGAAATTTATTAATTTTTTTTTTTCACTCAAGAATCATACCCTTTTCTTACACGCAAAGTTTTAATTCAGCTGGGAGAAAGACAGAAAGAGACGGGTGTTCCTCCCTCTGTTCTTCACACAGCTGAATTAAGACTTTGCAAAGTAAACTTTGCGTGTCTAAAAGGGGTATTTGCATATCGAAAAACAGGTGTTATAATATTTTAATAAAAATTTGTTTATCTAATTTTTCGACCTCTTTTTATATGTATAATTAAACTATATCTTTATAATTTTTTTTTATTTAAAAAAATATTTTTTTGTGATTCAAACCAAGTTAAAGTTAAAGTTAAAATTTATTGAGCCTTTTTTTTAACAATGAAAGATTTTTTTTTTTAATTAATGATAGAAAGATAACTTAAGACTATAAGGTATTATCTTAAAAACTATATAGTTTTAACAGCACCGAGCTTTAACAATGAAATAAGTATAATAAAATGTTAATAAAATTAGATATAGGACGATATGCCCTTGCTCCCGAGGCTAACATAACATAAGAGGAGAACTCTTAGAATATACTTAGGTCTAAAAAAACAAAACTTTAAAAAAAAAATAAAAAAAATAAATAAAAAGAAAGTAGAAAAAAAAATAAAATAAAATTCTCAAAAAAGATACTAGCCTCTATGAGTACCAGGTGTACTTTTCGTAAAAAAGCGATGTCTTATGTTAGAATTTATATCAAAATCAATAGGTTCTTCATTACAAAAACCAATAGGTGAGAGATAATTGGTGTTACTCCAAGTGAAAACTTTTTGTTCATTATAAATTTCCCTCATAAGATAATTATCATGCATTTCTAGTCTATTTATGAAAAAAAAAAATTAAATAAAAATAATAGGAAATTTCCTGAGCAACGAAATATCGTAATAAAAAATATAAATTTATAAATACCTTAAGCCTAAAAAAATAAATTAATTGTATCTATTTCGAAATTAATAAAATTGGACTCCTGCGGAGCAGAATAAAGGTAAGGCCGCACTGCGCGAGACGATACTGCCGTATAACTGCACCGACGCGGTACATATTTTTCTGCAAAAACTATAAAGAAATTATTTAGGACCACAATAATTGAAAGTCAGCACCGAACGCTCTATCGAGCCTTAGTTTCGATTTTATTGTAAGCGACATGTTATCCAAAATATATTTTTGTATAGAATTATCAAAATGCCAAAATTGTTAATAACTTTTAAGATGCGGGCTGGAAAATTTTATCTTAAGCGACAATTTACGTAAATAAAACAAAATCTTCTGCTGAAAACTTTAATTTTTGCCGCTTACGAAATCGAAAACAAGGTACATATATTTGAACAAAGTATATTTGTTCAATTTTGCTACAAAGCCCATATCTATTAATTTTATTTAGTTTTTAATTATTTTGTTCGCAATTATTTATTTCACTGTTTATGATTCGATTAGGCTGTTTATGATTCGTATCGCTCTGTAATGCAAATTTCATCAAAATCTTCTACGTTCGCTGGAATAAATCAAATGCTTGCCAAATTTCATTAAAATCGGCACGTGAAACGTCAAAATTGATTGGCGCTCTTTTTCATCCTAACCTAACTTAAGACATTTTATAAAACAAAAATTCCCAACATGCGCCATACATATAAAGTCCTTGATAAGGGAGTAAAAATCCAAGAAAAGTCTGCCCCTTTAGACCAGCAAAATGTAAGACCAACACCACTTATTCTTTCTCCTTGAGTGTGTTCCCATACAAAAATATATTTTTATAAATTTTTTCCCACTAACCTAACAATGCTCAGAGTACCCCTCATTAATTGTTGCTTCGCTAAATTTTTTCTAAACACACCAACTTTCTATCTCCCCTCCTTAGGGGGACTTCCATACAAAAGGAGTATTTTTTTTTTGTTAATTTTTCCTACACTTCCAGGGTGCCTATAGAGAGTAAACTGAAAGACTGACTCCACCTCCACCTCCTCCTTTAATAAAAAAAGTAATATTCTTATAAATTTTTCCTTACCGTCCTAACAAGGCCCAGGCAACTCCTAGAGGAGCCAAATGTATAACCTATCCCCAATTATTCTTTCTCCTCCAAATTTTTTCAGAATATACAAATCCCCTTTCTTCACTCCTTGAGGATGTTCCCATACAAAAATAATATTTTTATTAATTTTAACCACCGTTCCAACTAGCCCCAGTGTGCTTCTAGAGGGTCAAATGTAAGATCAACCAACAGCGACTTTAAATTTTTGCACAACAATTCGTTTGCTAAAAGCAACAATTTAAAAGGGTCCTGAATTAAATATTGTGAGTCCAAAAATAAGGACCAGTGTAACATACAAATAACGTCAAAATTGCAAATCTATCGCATAAATCACTAACCTCTTTCGATATTTTACTAAACTCCTTCCCGTGTTTTTCCAATCCCTTGAGAAATATCTCTAATTCCGCGGACGACCACTTTATTTGGAATGAGTTCGATTGGGTTTGCAATAAAGTTAACACGGCCGTAGCGGTGTTGCCTTGCGCCTTTAACAGGGCCTGCAAGGCAACCTCTTCCGAATGACTGCCCAGAGGGACGGCTGAGGATTTACTTAAATCGACAAATCTCATCAAAATCTTTTCGTCCTTTTGAATTTCCGGATCCCACATGAGATCACAGCCAATCGTTTCATCTACAAGAGCCGTGGAGCCAGCAGCATTGTCAATAAATGCAGGTATAGCAGCTTGGTAAGCGGAACCCAAATTGACTTTCGATTCGTCGGAGAAATCGACCAAACCTACAGGATCGTCGAAATCGTCATCGAAACTGTCGAAGGTCAATAGCGAACAGCCCAGTTGCTTCAAGACATTACAGTACAGGCCGTGGCCTTTACGTTCGGGATTCAGCATGGGAGCTGGTGTAAAGTGGGTACGCGAAGGTTTGCGCAGTTTCGACTTGTAGGGTAATAATGCTTGGTATTTGGAATAAGAATGTGTTGAAGAGGCATCTAAAGAGGAATGTCCTTTCAAACGTCTCTTCAATATCGAGTTAGTTTGATTCGACAGCGGCTGTAATGAATTGTTGGTGGCATTGGAAGTTGAGGAGTGACTTTGCTGGGAAAACATTAAATGGTTTGCTGATATATTCTTCACAATATCCATGGGTTTGTTGAGACTAATAATATTTTGCATTTGTGAGTTAGTTGAGTTGGGGTTGTTGTCTAATTTTAGTTCCATTTTGTCGGTGGTACCACTTGTGTAGATTATAGGCTGCAATAAGGCCTCGTTTAGAGAGTTTATGGTAGCGGTTGTTAGGAATTGTGACTGTTGTTGCTGTTGTTGTTGTTGTTGTTGTTGTTGTTGCTGCTGCTGCTGTGATTGCAGCTGCTGTTGCTGCTGCTGCTGCTGTTGATGTTGAATGGATTGAGTTTGTACTTGTGAGAAGTTTTGTACATTGTAGTGTATAGTAGCAGTAGGTGCAGAGGAGGAATTTAAAGAGTTTGGATTACAGGAATTCTGCTGCATGATATTCGAAGGTATATTCAGAATCAGCTGATTGATTTCCGAGGTGGATGATGAGTTCGTTTGTACATTCGGGTCTAAGCATAGCTGAGACTGCAAATGATGTTGCTGTTGCTGTTGATTGCTGTATTGCACAAGCTGTTGTTGTTGTTGCTGTTGCTGTTGCGGCTGTTGAGGAATGTGTTGGATTTGTTGCTGCTGCACCTGTTGAGGAACAGCCTGTTGTTGTTGTTGTTGTGGTTGTGACTGCATGGAATTTTGTATTTTCTGCTGCTGGCCAAAATCACGAGGTGATGAAGATAGTAAAGGATCTTCAGAGTTGGGCATCATTTGTGATTGCAAACTTAGGCCGGGCAAGTAATACAAATCGATTATATTTTCGCCTTGATTATCACAATTCATGTTCAACTGATCTTCTGTCAACACTTCACGCAGAACTTCTTTGACCTCTTCGGCTGTTCCAATACCGCTGGTGAAAAACGATTCTGAGAGTGGTGAGGTGGCATTATGCGAATCATTCAGAAACTCTTGATCTTCGTCAAGAAAAGAGAGGCTTGCCTCCGCAAATTCACGCAAATCGCATTCTGCATCGGTATCTGTGCCATTCAGTAAATCTTCAACCTTGATATTCGAGTCAAATGAATTGTCCTCCAGCACACTTTTCAATTTCATTATTTTCTCGTCCTCAGTTTCTCTGGCGTTATTGGAAGAAATTAGAGATTCGCTGAAGAAGATGTTTTGTGTGTCACTGAAATGGTGATTGTCTTCTATATAAGGAGATGTTTGTTGAACATTTTCATGACTGGAGGGAGGTGTTGGATAGGCCAAAGGAGAATGTATGGGTGAATTGAGATTGGAGGCGAACTGAGTTTTGATGTCTTGAGGTAAAGACAAGCTATTGCTTCTTATCTGCTGGTGGTTTATTAAAGCCGGATTTTGAATAATTAATTCTTTGGAATGAAAATGTTGGAAGTTTGGTAGAGTTTGTGTAGTTTGACACTGATTTGAGTTTTGTTGCAGTGAATGCTGCTGTTGTTGCTGGTGTTGCTGCTGTTGTTGCTGCTGTTGTTGTTGCTGATCCACACAACTTTGCTGCTCAATTTCCAGTTTAATTTTACCATCCATCAACTCAAATTGTTCGGAATGTTCAGATTTTAGATTGTCTTCAGCGCCACTCAGCAATTGCATGGTGTCAACCGTTTGCAATAACATCTCGGCTTCACTAACGTTGTAAACTTCATTTTCGCCAAACAGACCAGAGCCATCGCTGGTATAAGTGACCGTATACACTTCGCTGTTGTTATCCGCTCCTTGGGCTATAGTTAGGGAAAGAGGAGTACCATCAGGCAGGGTAACATTGGTGGAATTTGACATTTGTATGTTGTCATCTTTCTTGAGCTTTCCTTTTGTTGATACAACCTGGACTTCCGGCGGTATGATGACACTACAATTATTTTTGTTTGTTATTATTTGACGGGTAACTCCACCCAAAGGCGTATTATTGTTGGGCTGTTTCTGGGTGACTGCAATACGAGTGCCCCGTTTTAGCAGTTCGATTAAAGTCGAATCTTTTGGATCGGTTGATGTACTTCGTGTTGTCGTTGTATTGATCGTTGCTGATGTTGATGTAGTTGTTTTCGTTGCACTACGTTCGGCATTTAGGGATGAGGCTGTAGTGCCTACCCCAATATTGTTCATTGTCTTTTGATGCTGTTGCTGCTGCTGTTGCTGTTGTTGTTGTTGTTTCGTACTGTAGATTTCGATACTCTGTGGCAAGTTTATGTCTTGGACATTTATATTAGATTTTGGACTATTTTTAATAGTTGCAATCGCTGGTAATTGATGCTGCTGCTGCTGTTGTAAGGAATTTTGTTGATTTGTTGCAGTTGTACTGCTCGCTTGTGTCTTGGGATTAAGGAAACTATCCAAATCGCTAATGGATCTACGAATGGTTGTAGTATTGTTTTGGGTACTATTTGAGGGTGGTGCAGGGACTACAAAGGCACCCTAATGAAAAATAAAATGCAAAATATATTTGTTTATTTATCGAAATAGTATTAAAAAATGAAATAAATTTCCTCACCTTGTTTAAATCTTTACTTCGTTTATTAATTATCTTCTCTTCAATCAAGGCCCTTACGCCTATACTGGCCGTTTGCAAGGGAGGGCCACTATTCTCCTTCTTTTCATTTTTTTTCGTTTCGGGATCCTTTTTGAAATAACCACCATGTAAACGCATGTGACCATTGAGGGCGGGTACATTTTTAAATTTGCGATGGCATAAATTACACTCGACGGGTTTTTGATCAATTTTCACCAAATTGAATAGATTGGAATTAATGGCATTGGATATATCAATTTCAATTTCTTCCTCTTTGGTGGATGATTGAATTTTAGTGGAAGAATCATTGGTATTGTCCGCATTGACTTCGTCAACGGTAATTGCAACGTTTTGAGAGGAATTAAGCTAAATTGCAAATGGAATATGTAAATATAGAAATATATACTTTGCCTTCAAGCATTCAACTCATGCTTACCAATTGCATATTCCAGGTTCTGGGTCGGGAACTTTGTGCTTGTGTTTGAGCCGCAGCTTGAGGGTTTGTATCTATTTTATAGGATTGACTACTGGTGGGGGAAGAGACTGTCACTTGAGCTGTCGTTTGTTTGGTCTGTCTCATTATCTTGCTAATCAAATCCAACTGCTCGCGCGTCAAACCATCACCATCTAAATTACCACTATTATCGGTTAGTGTAATGGTTGCTCCGGTACTGTTCGACATACTGCTGCTGGAGGAGGACATTGAGGATGTGGTCGATGTGGGTGATAATAAAGTTACGCCTGTCTTAAAGGGTACATTCAAAGCTTTCAATTCTTCTTCTGTTAAAGCTAAACCTGTTGCCGCATCGACTACTGTACCGCCATTGGAAAGATATGTTCCTAGACAAGTGGCACCATCAGGTGAACTCGCGTCTCCTGTTCAGAAAAACTAATATTACATACTCTGTCATTAGCATGAAATATGCGACGCTTACCATTTGCAGTGGCTGGGGATAAACTTAAATTTGAATTGGAATTGTTGTTGGATATTGTGAGTTGCTGATTGTGTGGTGTTATAACGCCGGCGTGATGATTTTCTGTATGTCTTCTTAGTGAGCGAGCATCGCAATATGATTTTCCACAGCCATCAGCTTTACATTCGTATGGTTTTTTATTTCTATGTGTCATCATATGTCCATTTCTGTGAGAATGATTAAAATAGATTTTTATTTAGTTAAAGATAAAAACAAGGGATTTCAAAAGTTTTTGCTCTTGAAACTAATTAATCTAATTGTAACATTTTAGAAATAATTATGAATTTTGCTATTCAGAAATGGGTAACATGGTTTCCCCACTTGCAACGCTCTTTTATATGTTGAAGATTTTTAAATCCAACAACAATCGACAATTTAAGGCTGGACTAATTATATTCTATGTAAACTTATGAAATTGCTTTTAATTAAAAGGGTTTGTAGAGAACAGTTTAAAAAATAAATAAAAAAATAAATAATACGGATTAATTTCTTTTAACTCCACTGAGAGTAGAAAAACATTGATTATAAATTTAATTTATCGCACGTGTTCTTCTAAATTTTCAGTTGAGGCAAAATACTGTTTTTAACCCCCGACCGAAAAAGGGGTGTTATAAGTTTGTAGTGTGTGGCTGTGTGTCTGTGTGTCTGTACGAGTCCACGTACAGACCAAACGGCTGGACCGATTTTGATATAGTTTTTGTATGTTTGAAAGGAGATTTGATCGAGAGTGTTCTAAGCTATGCTTGAAGAAAATCGGTCCAGCATTTTTTTAATTTTTGTTATTAATTTCATATACTAAGAACAAAAATTAAAAATTTTAAAATCCCCCGATATATCTAGAAAAGATGTGATATATTTAAATAGCTTGACCAATTTTCTTCAAACATAGCTTAGAACACTCTTGATCAAGTCTCCTTTCAAACAGAAAAACCTAAATCAAAATCTGTCCAGCCGTTTGGTCTGTACCCAGTTGGCCACGTCTTTAAGACATCTTTGACTATGGGTACAAGACAATGGTAAGTCGTAGAAGACATATTAAAGATATCTAAATACAAATCATCGACGAAATTTTCATATAAATGGCGGCGAGGTCACACAAGATTAGATGAGCGACAATGTCAAAACTGCTTTATTGAAGGCAAAACTTATGACACTGTCGCTCAGATTGTCCTCAACAAAGTCTTATTGAAGACAAAGCGAATGCCACTCTCACTCAGATTGTCATGAATGATGACTTCCTTTAAATTGTCGATTAGAAAATCTAATCGACAATGATTTGGCCAACTGGGTACGTGAAAACGGACAGACACACACTACAAACTTATAACACCGCTTTTTTGATCGGAGGTTAAAATGTGGGATAAAACTGTATATTTTCGGCGAAATAGTAGAGAAAATGATGCAAGATTTTTACAAATATGACCACTGTACATCGATTTCTTGAAAATTGAAAAATTTCGAGTTGACTCTTTTAAGAGTAACCAGTGCGATATGCCTACCAGACGAAATGACGAAAGTATCGTTTTAAGTACTCTTTGAGTATTGGAAGACAAATAACTATGAATGCGTACTGCTAAAAATAGAAAACACGCTCATATGCAAGCACACCAATTTATTTAAGACCCAATACGTATAACTATAAACATCCAACTATGCACATTTATGCACATTTTTTTAATTACGCAGCACAAATAACTATAACTAATATTTGTAGACTATGTGAGCTACAATCATACGCATAAATATAAAATTACTGTGACTGTATATACGCTACAGTTGCGTTTATACAGAGATATTTTATTTAAACACACATAAAGCATTTTATCAACATACACACATACACACTTTACATTCCACTTTATATAAAAAAATTTGTGTATATGCCGCCATGATAAATAAATATCCCGAGTATTATGGATATATTTTTTTCGTCCGAGTATAAGCATACTCAGACTATAAATTTGAGAGAGAGAGGGGGAGAAAGTTAATGTGCTTGATACACATGCGCTTTTTTATTTTGAGTTGTAGCGCATTTTAGTTTTTAGCATAAATGAAGTAGAGATGCTCGAGTATGTTGGAATCGGCTATAGTCATAGTTGCTTGAGAGAAAATATGTAAGCATACGAATTGTTTGCGATACTTGTAGATTATTAGCAATAACCTTTTAAATTTATTCATATAGTTTTTTTCATTTACACAGAAACCTCCTAACTAGACATGCATTCATATTGAAATTCTTGAAATGTAAAACTTACAAATGATCTTGTCGCTTAAATGCCTTCGAGCACATACCACACACATATTTTCGTTCGTCACTGTGTGTCAGTTTGTGTTTGGCCAAAGCTGATGCATTTCCAAAAATTTTATTACAAATCTGAAAAGAAAAAGAAAATAAAATAAAATTAGATGCAAAAATCATTTTTTTCTTTTGCTAACACAAAATATTTAAAACAGAATGAAGCGTAACAACTAAATTTAAAAAAAAATAATAACAACAAATTGAATGAAATACGTAAGAACGTGTATGTTTTAATTGGACATGTTTTTTAACCCCTTTCATGCTCTGTCACCTCCCCATCACCGTCACTTATTTACATACACATGTACGAACGACAAACGTAAATTGGAGATACCCAGACAACATTTAATTATGGGGTACTTGTACGTCTGAATGGTTTTTCATTTCATTATTATTATTAAAATTGAATTGTAAATACATACTATGGGTACTTAATGCTGCCTGAGGCTGGCATTCACGTAAATTTTTCAAATAACTAATGCTGCCGTAATAGTTTGGAATTATTTTTAAAATTCGTTGCTGTGTGCGTTAATTTTTTTCTAGCAATTTTTTTATACAAAATTTTAAATACAAAAGGGGCACAACTCAAAATTATAAAAGTGCTTTTGCTTTTTTAAAAAACAGGTAATTGAAGAAATTTATAACGACCCCAACAATTTCTTTTGCAATACAGTCTTCTTGAAGAAGACTGTTGTTTTTATGTGACATACTTGCGTCATTTGTACAGTATCAACAGTTGTTTGCAACTACTCAGCATCTGAAATTTTTTGAGTTGTGCCCCTTTTGTATTTAGGGTGCGATATTTTGTAATTGATTTAATTCTATCTAATTCGGTTCATATTTTTAATTCGAAATTAAGAAATACATCGGTGTGGCTAAGAACGGAATTAACGATTTAACATGAGGTTAACAAGTTAGAAATACACAAAAGCGGCCAAAAAGAGTGCAAAAGGTATCTCTTCCAAAAAGTACCTTTTCAATAAAGTAAATTTACAGTAATTTGGCACACATGTGCCAAAAACAAAACAGCCTAACCACTAATTACTAATGAAAAACGGTTTGATTCAGACACGTATTTATTAAGTTAAACAGTTTCATACATAACTAATAGACAATTTTATAGAATCCGACATGATTGGAAACTCCTTAAATCAATAAATACGTGTCTGAGTCAAATAGTTTTTCATTAGTAATTAGTGGTTATGCTTTTTTGGACACATGTGTGCCTTAACTCTTTAAAAAGTTTTACTTTAAAAAAGATTTTTGTCGAAAATCTTCTTTCTGAAAAATACCAAGTAAAATAAATTTTTATGCAATTACCTTTTTAATAAATATTTAATAATAATTTTTTCAAAAATAGCTTTTTCTTGTAATTCAAAAATTACCTTTCTCAACGAGTATTTCTTTTTTTTAATTTCTTTACAGAAAACTTCTTGGAATAAATACTTTTCGAAAAAAGTACATCTTCGTACAGGATCTTTTGAAAAAACTTAAAAATGGACTTTTATTTAAAATGTCTTTTTCGAATACTATTGTTTGGTCGTAGAAGTACCTTGTAAAAAGTGTCTTTTGAAAAAAGTATCTTAAAAAAAATATATTTTTCAAAAAAAAAAAAACCTTTTCGTAAAGGATCTTTTGAAAAAAACTTAAGATTGACCTTTTATTTCAAGTGTCTTTTTTGAATATAATTTTTTTCTTTCGAAAAAGTTCCTTTTCAAAAAGTATCATTTAAAAAAGTAAAGTTTTAAAAAGTAAATTTTTAAGAAAAGTACTTTTTTGAAAAAGTACTTTTTCGTAAAGTATCTTTGGAAAATTACCTCTTCGTAAAATATACTTTCTTTTTATCAAAAGTACTTTTTTTTACATTCGAAAAGAATATTTGGAAAGAAGTATCTCATCGAAAAGTATCTTTTGAAAAAAGTATCTTTTGAAAAAATTAGAGGTACCATTTAGAAAATGGTACCTGTTCACAATAGAAACATATTATAGGAATAATTTTTTAATTGGGCTTAAGTTCAGTATTTTCATTTCTTATTGAATGAAATATTTTTATTACTTAAACTATTAAACTATACTTTATAATCTGGGGAAATACCTTAATTTGTCATCTCTTCTTTAGAAAGTCACATTCATTAATAAAAATATTTCATTCAATAAGAATTTAAAATACTGAACTTAAGCTCGACTTAGAAATTATTCCTTATTAAAATTCATTCTAATTCAATTATATTGAAAAAAAAAAATTTCTCACTAAAATCATTTTTTTTAATTAAAAAAAAAGAAGTACTTGTTCGAAAAGTATCTTTCCGACAAGTACCTTTTCAAAAAAGAACCTTTTAAAAAATTACTTACCAAAACAGAAAAATTTCTTTAATTTTGTTTTAAACAAATATTTTTTGCAATTTGAAAATAATATTTTGAAGAAAGTATGTAATCGAAAAGCATCTTTTGAAAAAGGTACCTTTTCGCAAAAGACCTTTTCAAAATAGAAAAAATTATTTTTTTAAATCGAAAAGTATCTGTTGAAAAAGTACCTGTTCGAAAAGTTTATTTGAAAAGAAGATTCTTGGAAAAGTAATTAAAAAAAATAAAAATATATACAAAAACATTTTCCTACAAGCTGCCTTAAAAGCAGTATTTTTAAATTATTACTTTTCCAAAAAGTACTTTTTAAAATTTATAAAAATAATTTCTTTAAAGTACCTTTTGGAAAAGGTACATTAAAAAAAGTGTTAAAAAAAACTTTTAAAAACCTTTTAAAACTTAAAAAAAATATTTTTTAAGTACCTTTTGAAAAATTACCTTTTTAAAAAAGTTCTGTTACAAAAAACTTTGCTTTTAAAAGTTTCTATTTATAAAATTATTTCTTAATAATAATAAAAATTTTAAATTTTAAAAACCCCCTATATATCTAGAAAAGATGTGACATGTTATAAACGGCTGGACAGATTTTCTTCAAACATCGTTAAGAACCACATCGATCAAGTCACATTTCAAATAGAGAAAACTAAATCAAAATCGGTCCAGCCGTTTGGGCTGTACGTGGACACGGACAGACACACAGATACACAGACACACACTACAAACTTATAACACCCCTTTTTTTGGTCGGGGGTTAAAAAAGGTTTCTTTCCAAAAAATATATTTAAAAGAAGTACTTAAATTACTTTCTCAAAAACAAAAAAAATCAAAAAATAATTAAAGATCATTAAATTTTTATGAAGACAATAAAACAATAAGTCTCTTTCTTCAGTTTTCATTTTACCTGACACTGTTGTGGACCGTGACGACTGGGTGATGATATTTTTGAACGACTCTTCTTTAATATTTTCGGTGGATTTGTTGTTAATGGACCAGGAACTTTGCGGCTACCGTGACTCAACGATGTTATACTTCGCGCAGCTGAGTTGCCACTACTGCTATTGCTGCTGTAGCTAAAACAGCTGTCGTTACTGCTGGAACTGAAATTGCTATTGCAGCTGTTGTTGTTATTGTTGTTGCTGCCGGTTGTATGACTATTATTTAGGTGGTTATTATTGATGCTGTTGCAGCTGGCAACTGAATTACTATTGAATTGATTGCTATTGTTGCTATTGTTATGGCCGTTATTGCTGCTGCTAGTGTTACTACTATTGCTCATTATCTGAGCCAGGGATGTTATGTTTGTAGTATTGCTGCAACTGCTGCTACGTATTAGACAATTCTTAATATAACTATTTGTTTTATTTACAGCGGTTGTAGTGTTCGTTGATGTCGATATTGTTTGTACCGCTGATGTGGTTGTCGTTTTGGAAATGTCTCGTATACAATTGTTGTTGCTGCTGCTGCTGCTATAGCAGTTGCTATTGTTGATGATATTACTATTATTATTGCTGGTACTCTGAGAATGTTTGCTAATATTCGGGGAACGCTTACTAATTGTTATACGATTCCTAATCGTGCCATTTAAGTTGCTGCTAGAAATATCGCTGGTATTTGTTCGCTTGGAGGAATTTTGCTTTGTACTCTCACCACTGGCATTTGTATTTTTAAGAGCTACAAAATAAAAATTAAAGTAAAAGATCATGAAATATTTTTGAAGCAGACATTTTTGAATGTAGTTTGTTATTATAACTAGGGAAAGGATTTTCAAGCATTTAAAATCCTATTTTATGTACATAAAATATGCATTAAAAATATAAAAATATGTATTAAAAACTAACAGTCTTCCTTATTTATAAAAATTATTAAAAGGCTTTAAGAAGGCATTTTAAGAATAAAGAAGAGCTTCTTTAAATAAAAGAAGAGAGGTGGCTTAGAACACTAAGTTATATGCTGCTTAAGGCCATTTTGGACTATAATACAAGTATTAATACTTTTGTGGAAAATGCAACTGTGACATTTTGAGTTGTTATTGTGTTTTGAAATTTATTAAACAGAAATCAGATCAGGGGGGCATTTTCGTCAAAAGTATTAATACTTGTATTATAGTCTGAGTGGCCCTTTAGCTGTATAAAACAAACTTAATATGCTAAATAACAATGCAATAAAATTATATTATATGATGATGTCAAATATTTCAAAACGTTTCCATTTACTTCCCACTATTTTCTTTTCTAGCGCCGTACGATTAAGTTAATGTATTGTTTGTGGCCGGCGCGCGGCGGCGGCGGCGGCTTTTAGCCGGCTTACAGCCGATTGGCTTCATTCTCTGGCTTGTGCTCATGTGCAAAAATAATACAAAAACAAATTGAGCATTGCTTCCTCCTTTTTTTTTTTTTTTTTTTTTGTTTCACTCACTTCAAAGAACAAAACAAAAAAAAAACAAAATCAAACAATTTGTTTCATTTATTTTCGTACTCTGGGGGTCTACTCTGTAATTCGAAACGAAAGAAAATACTTTCGAATTTGTATGTTAATTACATGCAAATTCTAAAGCATTTTCTTTCGTTTCGAGTTACAAGGTAGAACCCCTGATCTTAAGTACAAAGAAATCAAAACAAAAATAAATTTATAACTGTAATAGTGTCGATTATTATTGTTACGAAAATAACGATCTAGTTCCTGTGTCGTGACATAAATAGCATAGCTATGAAAACATTCTGAATATAAACTTTTTGTGAAGAGTTAGTCAAAATTTAAATAAATTCATTACAAAGTACTTTTTAATTAGACTTTTCTCATACACTCGACATTAAAATTTTGTAAATAAGTGGAGTTTCTTTAAAGTAAACATTTGAACTTACACGCTGTTTGTAAAGTACCTAAAACATCAGCCAACATATCTGGATCGGGATAACCAATGGTTAATGCATTATCCAGTGTGGTTGTCGTCGTTGTAGCTGTCGTTCCTGTACCGGCTGTATGATGTGTATTTGTCGATGATGTAATAATTGCTGCTGCTGCAGCGACTGCTTCCGGTGATGATTGATTTGATTGTATTGAATCATTGGAATTAACATCGCGCAATTGTAATGTTACTGAAGCTTCTGTACCCACCGACGCACTGCACATAAGCACGCGAGGAGCCGACGAAAGACTTGTTGTCAATGGCAGGTGTATACTTTTGGGAACCTAAACATCCACACGCAATTGAAGAAGAAAAAAGATGAAAGTTTTATTATTATTATTATTACGAGTCCTATAAATCATTGTGTAGTGTGTGAATTTTTGTTCTTCTTTTTTTTTGTTAACAAAAAATGTTTAATTGTTTTGTATTTAACAATTTGTCATTTTCAAAATAAATTTAACAAAAAAAAAAATAATGCAAAATAAATGAAAGATGCTATTCTTACAAAAAAGAAAAATAAAAGAAAAATTTTATAATTAATTAGCTGCTACGAAATTTGCTTTAAGACATTTATGCATTTCTTGCTGCTCTTGTGCGATTTCTACAATGACGAATAAATATTTCGCTACCACAACTTGAGGACCATCAACAGTAGTATGGCGGAAGCAAAAATGTGCTTATTCAGTTAACTATATACATACATACATATGTATATGTATGCAGATTTTTAATATGCTTATTTATATATACACATCGATCGCACTTGTTCCTCTAAACGGGGTCAACTCATAATGTTGCAGACTTGCACTTTTTGTACATTTGCTCAAATAACGTCATAAGTCAAAAAAACCAATTTACCAGAAAACGAGTTCGAAGTCTACAATTTACACACAATGGAAAAACAAAATTTTATTTTTCTCTCAAGAGTTGAGTGAACAAGGCATTTGTATGAAAGCTTTTACACAACACACGAAGAGTGGTATGAGCATTAATTCTGCATCATTAACTCAAAAATTCTAAAAATTAGTCAATGTGCTCAGTTGTGTGACTTGTTCTTGTTTTGTTGTTGTTGTTGTTGTTGTTGATTGCTTTGATATTCGTAAATAGCCGGCAAACTTCGAATTATCAGCGCAAACTTCCTGCCACTGGCTAGTAGTCAGTGTATTAGTCTTGTAGTCGAAATGCCGCAGGATGAAATCCTGCAGACATCCTAAAGTAGCTTCGCAGTTTGTATTTTTTTTTCAATGATAACTTTAATTTAAAAAATATTATGTTAAATAATTCATAATAGTCTTTTTTTAGTGTATATCTCAAGAATGTTTAAGGTTGTTGAGGATGCAGCGATAAGCGCGTTCACAACCACGTCATGAGTTCAAGTCCGAATCCTGGTCGGCGACGCCAAATTATCCTTATCCCTATGCCAATACACACAATTGTGTTAGCTAAATAATTAATAAAATAAAATGACTACATTAAATTAAATGCACGTTGTTTCAACTTGAAATAATTTTGATTCAGCATGGTTCTTCGTTTCAACTTGAAACAATTTTGATTCAACATGACCCTTCATTTTAATTTAAAACTGATGGAATGTTAAATGAACAAGAAATAAAATGAATTCAAAAGTAAAAATTTTCTTTGAAGATTACTGTAAGCCATGTTGAATTAACATGGATCAAAATTATTGGCGAAAAATTTTTTATTAACTTTGTGCTCGTAAATTTTGATACGATTTTTTTGGTGTGCAGTGCGTTAACTGCTGTTTGGTCTCTGGTGTGCTGTGCAAAAGCTTGTCAAGAATTTCTGCGAACTTTGTTATACGATTGGGTTTGTGGTTGATCATGATTAAATGCGGCACCCATCTTGCGGAAAGGTTTTTTAATATGCAACTGATCATTCAAAATCGAAGTCGCTGAGTTATGTGAGATCTATGAGTTCCACACTCGATCTCGCTCTCAATTTACGATGGGCCAACACCCACCCTATCGTGAAATTTTTCAATTGTTTTGAGTGTAGAGATCTCAATTGGATGTCCAAAACATTGTGCATTTTCCCTGGTTCTACGGCCACAACGAAGTTCAGTAAACCACTACTCGTATATTAACATTGCAATTGATGGTTAATAATACGCAAAGCTTACTCAACCTTTGTATGATAAATAATTTCATTTTCTTCTGAAATCACGCGGTAACAAAAAAACTTGTTCAATGTACACAAATAAATGGAGAAATAAGGTGGGTTTCCTGTTCAAGTAGCAGAGACTTAGAATATTAATTATGTTTTTATTTTTTCTTAAAAATGAAGTTAGTTTCTGTCTTACGAGTATACAAATAGAAAATTTAAGAAACCCATAACATTGTATAAAGCACAGAAATAACTCTTTCATAAGTGCAGTGGAAGGATTTTTGAAATTTGTTTAAGAAATTACTGCAATACTCTTATTTTAAGATTATTAAAATGTATGAATAAAAATTTAGTTTTAAGTTAGAAACTGTTCTTCGTCTGATTCTACTGGACTGGAGTTCAAATTTCTACCAAAATTCTTTTCATTTCTTTGCTATAATAAAAATATATTATTTGATTATTACACTCGTATCAGAAAGATCAGTAAAAATCATTCTTCTTAAACACATTTTAACACTTTCATTCATTGATTGTTTCCCAATCAGCAAAATTGCCAATACAAATTTATTTATTGGGGTTTAACGATCTAACAAAATAGCAATTAATTCGACTCTGTTCTTGTTTTTCATTGATGAAACAAACAAAAAAAAAAAAAGGCTAGAATAAAAAAATAAAATTACTTGTTGATGGCTTGATGCTTCTAATTGTGTTTGTTGTCTGCTGTTTTTAAAATAAAAATATGTCAAAGTATAAACATAAATTTTATTATCTAAACAAGTGCACTTTTTGTTTTTGCTGCCATTTGGTACACTCATATCGAGCCATAACAGCTAAAAAAGCTTATGTGACATTTTTTTTTAATATTTTGGACCTCGTGTTTTTTGACGAAAATCGTTTATTTACGATTGCTAATCGATTTTGGTAAGAAAAATTAATTTCGAAACTATGTCACTTAAGCGTTTTTGGCGGTTATGGCTCGATATGAACTTACAAAGAAATTTAATTATACTTTCTAACATAAAATAAAAAATGTAAAAATTTTTCTTTTTTGGAATTAATAAAAAAATATTTTAAGAAAATCACTCTTTTGGAAATAAGTGTTTCCAGGAAGTGTGATTGATCAATGTACATATAAAACAATGTATAAAGAAATAAACAATATATAAAATAAAATATTTGAATCTATAATAAATATAAATTGTGTAACGACAATTTTCTTGCAATATTCTACTTTACGTATCGCTAAAGGATATACGATATGATATAATTTAAGGTTTAATGTGACACGTGACATAAGCATAACCACACCACGCAGCTGTTTCATTTAACATTATGGGTAATACCATGATATAATCAATAAAGTAAAATCGGCAGGCCAGTTGAAGATGTGTATGAATCAGGGAATGACAAAGTACTTAAAAAAATATTCATAAGTAAATAGTCTTAATTTTAGTAACTTCTTATAATTATAATTGTAGAACAAAACAATTCGTACGCTCATATATTTTTTACAAAAAAAAAATATCCGTTTCTAACATACAAAAGCATCTCTACTTCGTTTATGCGAAAATACTAGAATACGCTACAACTAAAACTAAAAAGGTACAAGAGTATCAAACGCATTGACTCTTTCTCATAGTTACAGCCTGAGCAAGCTCAAAATCGGACCAAAAAAATATACGCATGATACTCGGGATATTTATTCATCATTAGCCACCGTATTCACCGTATAAATATAAAGTAGTATGGAAAATGTGTGGATATGTGTATGGCTGTTCGAAAATATGCTTTATGTTTGTCTGCAAATAAAATAGCTCTGTATATATGCACGCCTAGCCGATTAATAGTCAGAGTATTTTATACTGATGCGTGTGATCAGCCCTTAAGTTTTAGTTATCGTTGTTTGTGCTGCGTAATTTCAAAAATGTATATAAGTTGTTGGGTTCTTATAGTTGGACGTATACGGTTTAGAATTAATGCGTGTGTTTGCATATGAGCGTATTTTTATTTTTAGCTGTATGCATTCATAGTTGTTTGACGGCCAATACTCCAAGAGTATTGAAAACGATATTTTTGTCATACTCTAGTGGGAGGACGGAAAATCGTTCCAAATCAACGAAATAAGATGCGTACTTTGTTTGAAAGTTTCTCGGTCGTTTTTGATACTATTGGTTAACTGTTCAACAAGCGTATCAAAAGCATTCACTCTTTCTCATAGTTACAGCCTGAGCAAGCTCATAATCGGACCAAAAAAATATACGCATGATACTCGGGATATATATTCATCATTCGCCACCGTATTCACCGTATAAATATAAAATATAAAATGGTATGGAAAATGTGTGGTGTGTGTGCTTTATGTTTGTCTGTAAATAAAATAGCCCTGTATATATGCATGTCTAGCCAATTAATAGTCAGAGTATTTTATACTCATATCGTGTGATCAGCCTATAAATTTTAGTTATCGTTGTTTGTGTTGCGTAATTTAAAAAATGTATATAATCATAGTTGTTGGATTCTTATAGTTATACGTATTCGGCTTAGAATTAGTGCGTGTGTTTGCATATGAGCGTATTTTTATTTTTAGCTGTACGCATTCATATTTGTTTAACGGCCAATACCTTAAGAGTATTTAAAACGATATGCGTACTTTATTTGAAAGTTTCTCGGTCATTTTTGATACTAGTGGTTAACTGTTGAACAAGCGCATCAAACGCATTCACTCTTTCTCATATATATAGCCTGAGCATACTCATAATCGGAGCAAAAAAATATACACATGATACTCGGGATATTTATACATCATTCGTCACCGAATACATTTATTTGTAAATATAAAATGGTACAGAAAATTTGTGGGTGTGGGTATTTGAAAATATGCTTTATGTTTGTCTGTAAATACAATAGCCCTATGTATATGCATGTCTAGCCGATTAATAGTCAGAGTATTGCTATAATCATGCGTATGACTGTACTGTACTGTTCACACAGCCTATACATTCTAGTTATCATTGTTTGTGCTGCGTAATTTAAGAAATGTGTATAAACATAGTTGTTGGATTTTTATAGTTATACGTATTCGTTTTCGAATTAATGCGTGTATTTGCATATGAGCGTATTTTTATTTTTAGCTGTACGCATTCATAGTTGTTTGACAGCCAGTACTCCAAGAGTATTTCAAAATTTTTGTCATACTGTGGTGGGAGGACGGAAAATCCTTCCAAATCAACGAAATAAGATGCGTACTTTATTTGAAAGTTTCTCGGTCGTTTTTGATACTATTGTGTAACTTTTAAACAAGTTTGACTATTTGTAATTACGCATAGTTGGATAACATCTATACTTTTACTTTACATTTTTGATTTACTTAAGGAATGCAGTCTTATACATATGTGAATACAGAAATATGTACATATACATATATAGTATATACATATAATAAAATTACTATTCAGATACTCTAGTATTTTATATGAATTTGAAACAAAACATTAAGACAATTTTATAACGTTGTATTTTAATTTAAATATTTTTCTGCACTTACTAAATAAAATGCAGCAGCTACAGATAAATTAACTAAATAATAATTTAATTTAAAGAAAATGAAAACTAAAATACAAACCGTTTGAGCATAAAGAAATGAAATGATAATATTTAAATAACTTTCTAAGCATGCAACTATCTGTGAATACATAGATATACATACATACATATGTATGTATATGTATGTATGCATTTATGTATGTATTTATGTATGTTATGTGTTAGGATGAAAATAATTTCTTTTTATTATTACTCGCATAGGGTAAAAGCCCCTAAAGTCGGCATGCACCAGTAGTCGACACTTTTAAATAAAAATGTATATAAATAAAAATAGCGGCCATTAAATATATAAGTAAGATCTGATTTTCATTAGAAATATACTTACTTCTCTCTAAACATTGAGTAAATTTTAATGAGATGAGTATATTGGTATATTTTTGGCCTCTTTCCGTGACTGTTTTTAAAGAGGGTGATTGTGCCTGTTTTTCAAGAAATTTTTTAGTGGTGAGCCCAACTTAAACAAGTGAATATTCACATTAAATGAAGTAATTTCTTAAAAGTACCGGTTTCTATGGATCCAAATCAACTAAAACATTGATATTAATGTGAAAATTTTGTTAAAATATATTTATTTTGCTTATTTTAATAGGTGCCGTCAATAGGAACAAAATTTCTTATGATTTCCAATTGTCGGCAGGGGTGTGCCGACTATAGGAAAATGAGTATTTTCTCATATTAAGCTCAAAAATTGCAAAATAGTATAGTAATCATCTCTCTTGCCACTGCTATTAAAAAAAATTAATTTAAAATGAGTTTTCCCAGTAGTCGGCATAGTAATATGTATGGAGTATACATACTACATACTCTATACCAGGCATACAGTTTCCTAAGGTCGGTATGAACTTTTATTATAAGTTTATTGAACTGAGGATCCTAGAAAGGTTGCAATTTTGTAATTCAGAAGAGATAATTACTTCATACAATAACAGAAAATTGTATTATTGTAAATATGACCACTTGGAACAGACTTTCTGTGAAATTTTACAGAACGGACTAAGAATAGCGAAGGAAATGTTTTTAATCGTAGGGTTGAATATCAACTCCGCAAAGGCGATCATTGTTCCCTTCACACTCCTATTTAGCAAACCATCCCAGTAGATAGCGTGTTTTTAGAAAGTTCATCTGATGTAAAGTACTTGGGAGTGATATTAGACTCAAAGGTTTTATAGAGATAGCATTTAGAGGCGATTGTCAAGAAGGCAATAAAAGCACTAAAAGTGAGAATATCTGTTAATAAAAAAATAGAGTTACACACGCAAAACCTTAAGATGAATATACACCATGATATTGAAACTTATCATCACTTATGATGCAGTTGCTTGGTCGAAAAGGGTCAGTCTAGCTACGACCAGACATCAGTTGGAGAATTACTAAGGCTAGTATGTCCCTGTATAGCAGCGGCTATATACATAAGTCCTCATTGAGCTCACACCTCTGAACATTTATAATAGAAACTGTTCCCAAGCAAAAAGTAATCAATAGCCCGGGAAGAATCACAGACAAGGACTGCCCAAATAACCAATGGGAGCAATCATCCCTGGAAAGGCTCTGGTCGTTTAAGATCTCCTAATATCTTTTTATCAGAAGTTTATGCCATTGAGATATGCGCACAATTTTATCCTGACAGGTGCTACTGACGAGGAGAAATAGAAACCTGCTGCCATTAAAGCATATTCGTGGAGTACGGAACTTTAAAGCGCTTAGTTCATATGAGTATACCTCGAAGTTAACTTGGGAATGCCACATTAAGCTTAATCAGTTACGCATCATGAACACCTATGGTCGAGCCAGAACCGTTTTCTGGCATTGGATCGGGTAAAATCCGAGAATATATATGGATGCAGATCAGAAATACCAGGGAACACGACTGGTTTAATCTCCCTGGATCGAGGCACGGAAAGCTAATGATTATAACGTATAACAAAAATCGCTTGAATATCTCATGTCCTTAAATAAAAAATAATCTAGGAATTATATATAAATTTTATTAAAGCTTTAAGTCTTTTGTAATCAATTTACAAATTTTATTTATTTTTTATCGTAACTTCGTCAAAGTTGAAGCGAAATATCCATAAAAAAATAAATAAAATTGTTAATTGATTACAAAAGACCGAACTTTAATAAAATTTATATATAATTAATAAAAAGGTCGAATAAAATATTATAATATATACATATATAATATATATTATAAATCACAGACTGAGAAAACACCTAAACAGGCTTGGCATTAGAAGTAACAGCCTGTCACGATTATGTTGTTGTGATCACGAAACAGTAGAAATATGAAACAGTGAAACTATACCATCTACGATTCTTAAGTAGAGCAGCTCTAGATTAGGTGCTCTAGTAGCTGGTAAACGATACAATATATCTTTTCGTTCGCAAGGCCTACAGTATAATTAATAATGCGTTCAAATATTATCATCTTAGGAAAGAGAACAAATATTCCGCCGAATCCTGAAAAACACTCTAAGAAGTAAGAGAAGGCACCATTTCCATTTTAGGTACCAGTCAGAAGTATAAAAATGTAAATAATTTGTATTCTATATAAAAAGGAGCTCGTATTCCTATAAAATGTCACCTGTTCTTTAGCAGAAAATTGTATGCCGACTATAGGGTCATCAATTGCCGAACATAGGAACATGGGTGCCGACTACTGGCAAAAGTGATGAGTTTTGGAATATATGAAAATTTCTTACATTTATATATTTTGTTTTGGAAAACAGTTAAATGAACATAAAACAATACTTATAACAGAATTATAATACGTACGTATCATCGCAATATCATTTTCACATCAGAAATGGCACAAATTTGAAAACGGAAAAAAAGTTAAACTGCCGACTACTGGTGCACTTACCCTATTTAGACAAATAAAAATGGCATTATTTGAAAATTATGCACGCTATACATTTTTGAAATACTGAAAATTTCTATAAAAAAAACGATTACAAATAAATTGGAGTAAAATAAGAAGCAAATGCAGTAGAGAGAGGAAAATAGTTTCGCAATAAATATTGAAAAAAATTTTCTACAAAGAGAGACAATAAAATAGAGAGACCTCTGTATGACTCTCCTTATGAAAGTTAGCACAGATATTGAAGAAGCCCGCATAATAGGCCTGCTGTAAATGGAACTGACACAAAGACTAGTCACGTGACCGGCCACTAAGTGATAGGGACCATTTCGAGTTCTAAAATTTTTTATGAAGCGGACCAGTCACTTTTACATGAGGATGGCATAGGATGTGATTATTTGATACTTTGTATGCACCTTGTGATTTGTCACTGAACTATCCCATCGGGACCTATTAGGTGTAGACCAATATAAATTGATTATAAATGTCATTCCAACCAATAATACAATAATACAGGTAGCCGCTAATCTACAACAAATGTACAACAAATAAAACAACAGTGATTTTTATTGCTGTTTTGTGATGGCAGCTGTAAAAAAATTAAGAGAAAATAAAAGAGATGTAGTTGCATTTTCTCTTGGCTTTGCAAAGCTTGTTTGTATGAGTACAGTTTTGATACCCAGTTGGCCATGTCTTTAAGACATCTTTGACGACGGGTACAAGACAATGGTAAGTCGTAGAAGACATATTGAAGACAGCTCCATACAATTCGTAGACGAAATTTTCATACAAATGGCGGCGAGGTCACACAAGGCGATATAAGCAACAATGTCGCTCAGACTTTAGTCAACACATATTTATTGAAGACAAACCGTATGACACTGTCGCTCAGATTGTCGTCAACACGGCTTTATTGAAGACAAAACGAGGGACATTGTCCCTCAGATTGCTCTCAACAAAATTTTATTATCAACGACGATTTCCTTTAAATTGTCGATTATAAAACATAATCGACAGGCGACATGTCGTATATTAATCGTGGAAGACAATGTCTCCTGAGACAATTTGGCACTGTGCGCGTGTGTTGGTAAACACAGCTAGCATTTTGTATCACAATCGAAACTTTTTCGAATCAGCTTGCAGGTAAAAATAACCGCATATGAGCGCATTTTTCGATCATAAATGATACTCCCGTTTTGAAAAAATGGTACCCTACAGATGAATCATGCCAAGGAATCATTTATGATACGATTTGCTGATTATTTTTTGAGTAATTTCCTGCTAGTGTTAATCATTAAGTCACCATTTTGCGGTTTCTTTCCATTTTTTCCCCTCTATTTTCAAGAAGTCAATATTTGATCATATAAATGAATCATAAGTGAATCCTTTTTCAATCACACAAGTGATCAGATTTTAATCATCGAAATTGATCTTAGGAGAATCATATAAGAGATTTCTGCAAAAAAGTATCACCCAAATGCCAGCTGGGTATTATTGTATCATGATTTCGACATTCAACTGTAACAATAAACGCTTCAAAATTTTTTATTGGGCTTGTTCATTTACTAAAAATTTTTACGAATTTGTAACAGTTGTTACTGGAAAGTGTTCATTAACTCAAAAAGTTTGCTAGGAGAGAGCGTCAAAAGAGAGAGAAAATTGAGAGGAAAAAAATTCCTACAAATTATTACTAGTAAAATTTTTACTTGCAAGAATTATCCGGACAGCTGTTTTTAAATAAATTATTTGATAAATATCTGAAAAAGAAAAATTGGAAAATTTGCATTTCTTTGTTAAAAAAAAAACATGTGTACGTATGTAAAAAGAAAGCATATTTGCTTAATTTATTATTTATCTTGCATTAAGCCACATAAATTCAATTTTATTGTGAAAGAATTTTGTTTGTTTCTCATATATGATCAGAGATGGAAAGTGGCATTTTTGTATTTGTTAATGAATAAAATTAAAAAATTATGCAAAATTCATAAAACTAGTAATAATACATGAAACTGTATAAAGAATTTTGTATTAAATGTCAATTTTTAAAAAAATTTGCAATTTAAATTATTATCAAACCAAATATATCATAAAAAGTACAATTGTATCATGATTTCCATCTATGATTCTGATATGAATAAAATTTTCTGGCAAGTTTTTACAAGTAAAGCATTCATTTGCACTTTCATATTTGGGAGAGTAATTTTGTAAATTTCTGCCTTACTATCTCGTTGCAAGTTTCTGCTGGGAAAGTACATGAACAGACCTTTTATTAAAATATTATTGAAGAATGATGCCAGGGTTGGAAAATTTAAAATTTTTTAGTATATAAAAGTAAATAGATCAAATTAATTTTTCTATTTCTTTATAAATTAAATATATTTTATTTATTTTTTAGAAAGAATAAGTTTGGTACAAAAAATTTTAAAAATAAAACCACAGCTCCAGAGCTGGAAAATTTAATTTTTTTTTTGTGATATATAAAAATAAATAAAACTATTTTTATTTCTTTATTAGTTGAATATACTTTGTATTTTAGAAAGAAATACAAACCGGAAAGAATCAAAAATATGGTTCCAGGGTTGGAAAATTGAAAATTTTTTAAAATATATAACTAAACAAAACTAATTTTTTTATTTTTATTGAAACTTTTTTTACATTTTAGGATTTGTTTTTGCTTCAGTTTTGACATGAACATCTAATTTAAGCATAAAACATGGGCAATAATTAGTTTTACGAAGCTTTGTGATATGTTGCTTATTATGCTCTCAGCACAATTATGTCTCAAATGGTTAACTTGAAAGTCGACTCTTACCCATAATAGATATGATGTGAACCCTTATGAGAATGAGTACGAACCAGTAAGTAATTTTTTCTATTTTATTTTTAATTGTAAAAAAAGCACTACATTAATGTAAAATTATTTGGCTGCTCATCTTTGTCATGTGTTCCTGTATGTTTAAAATGGATTTAGGGCACAGCGGACGAATTCGTCTGCTGGCAATTTTCTAAATACTTTCGTCTATTTTTAAAGTGTAAAAATAATAAATAATTATAAAAGCACTTGTCGTTATTGCACTTAAAATATTCATTTAACAATATTTTTATTTAAATTAAATTTGTATATTTTTTTTTTGGTGTTGTCTTCAATCCATCAATCAATAAGATTCCAAAAGTTTAGTTCTTATATTCTGCTCTATTTGAATATGAAAATGATTCAATAACGAAAAATTCAGTTTGCAGGTAAAAATACTAAAGAATTTCAATTTCTCGTATATCAACTGAAATGAGAAGCATTTTTAAAAATATGTACATATGGATGTATTTATTAAAAAAAACTTTTTTTGTTGTTTTAGTGCTTATTTATAATGAATTATGAATATTTAAAAATAAATGGCGAAACAAGTAATTTAAGAATTGTTCATTTTGATGCTCTTGTTTTTGTTTTCAGTCTACTGGAATGCTTTACATGCCAATCAAATTTTAATGACAGTGTGGATCATCAAGTCGAATATTTACATTCTTTCGGTCTTAAAACGAAAAATATTATCAGAAATATTTTATAAAATAAGCATAACTACCAAGTAATGATTGCTCTCTTGTATTTTAGGCAAATATTCACTAACAACTCCCTCTTAATCTGCGCTACTAATAACCATTTTACCTTGAGCTAACTGTGCCTATGACTATATAGTATCGGGATACAAGCTTTGAATAAAAACAGCAGAAAAATTAAATTTCATAATGGTTTACGATACGAAATGAATACCTTAATATTATCCAGATGACATACTCTTTGGCTGAAGTACGAGTAGTTACCACGTTAATTACAAAACCGAAGGTCTTGGGTTTAAACCCTGTCTCCGACAGTCATTCAAATAACAACACCACGCATTTTTCTGATGTACATTAGTGTCCTTTTGTATCAGTTGTTGTGAAAAAAGTTCCAGTAATGCAGGCATAAGGCACTGATCACTAAAACTTCACCGGCTTCAGCGGATGCTAATCCTAATGTAACATCAGAGGGACCTCCTTCGTCGGTATTGTGTAGCAGAATCATCGGCGAAGTAAAATAATAATAAAATGGCTACTATACACAGCTTAAAAATTTTATACGCCTCATTCACCACCAGAGGCGCTGCAACACTGCAAATAAGCGTGCAAAAAAGCAGAGTTGTAAAAAGAATGAAGCTTTCCTCTATCTCCCTTCTCCCCTACCACCCTCTCTCAATATCTTCTCTTCACCACACAAGTTCCACAAAGGGATCATTGTATTGGAGCCAAGTGAGCTGGACTCTAAATTTCACCCTTCCTTACCAGCAGCCTGCTAACCTAACCTAACTTAACCTATGTCATCCAGATGTCTTCCTCAGAGTTGAACACACTGTTCAAAACGGAGCCTTGTGCTCTGCGCCACACGCTGCAGTAAACTTGGTTCAATTGAGCTGATTTCTCAACGAATATTTTCCTTTAAAGCCACAAGAGATTGGGAATTGTCATTATAAACCCTCTCTTTCAGGTAGCCCCTAAAAAAAACCATGGGAGTTAGATCAAGCGACCTCGGCGATCATGGGATGTCCCCAAAACGACTGATCAGTTTTTGGGGGAAATTTTCCCGAAGCTAATTTATCGAAGCTCTGGCTGTGTGTGTAGTCTCCTCATGCTGTTGAAACCACGTGTGTGAAGAGTACGATGGATGAGAATTCCGTAATCGATCGTCGATAATTTTCACCCTTGACATTCTTCGCCCGGCCTCCAGAATTTTCTAAAAAAAATGGTCCAATTATCTCATGCGTGGATAGGACATAGCAAACAGTAACCCTGTTGCTATGCAATGGTTTTTGATGTTTCGATGGTTGCGGGTTCTTGGAGACCAGTAACGGCAGTTTTGCCTGTTGACGTGGCCGTTTAAGTGAAAATGAACCTCGTCGCTCCAAAATATGGGATTTAGAGTGCCACAACATCGTTTCACAAAAATGTTTGCTTAAATCAAAGTCACTTTCTTTCAGTTCTTGAATGATTTGAATTTTAAAAGGATGGAACTTCAGGTTCTTTTTTAAAATTTCATGAATAATCGCTCTTGCAAGTCCCGCAGCCTCACTGCTCTTTTCCGTATTAAATAAAAGTCACGGATTTTCACGTTAACTGCTTTCAACCACTTCAATGTTTTTGGGAATCCTTGAAGATCGACTGGGCCCTAAACGTGGGACATTCATAGCCGAAGCAATAGAGCAGAATCTCTGCACCCAAGAACGAATTAAATTTACACTGGGTCCATCACGTATTCGCCGAATACCGAACTATGAGCAAAATTGTTGACGAGCAATTACATAAGAATCATTACTCTTAATAAATGTCTCGCACAGCAAATGCGCGATGCTCAACTAGACCATTGCGACATGGTGACTAACAAATCAGCACAATCGATAATTCCAACAGCACCTCCCTCCCTCACTCCGCACCGTTTATTGCTTTTTGAAATTTAAATTTGCCACCATCGTTTCCTAAACATTTCTATGAACTTTGCGCTAAAACATTTATTTAGATTAAGTATCATTTTCGAAATAAATTTCCTCAATTAGCAAGCGGTGTACACTGAAAGAAAAACACTTCGTAACGGGAATGAAACCATTACGTTGAGCACCTTTCATTAATACAACGACAAATTTCATCAATAATATTAAACATTATATTATATTGATGCAAAATTTCATTATAAAAAATTCATACAAAGAAATACTTTAAATTGATTAGGTGATAAGTATAAAAGAAGATCAAAGTATCAAACCACAATTGTAATTAATCTATAGTTGTGGAAATTATAGTTTCGTTGAAACTTTAATGAAATATTTTCGTAACTTCGTGCTAACCTAAATAGAAAATGGAAAAACAGAAAATGAATAGTGATACTTACAAATGTGTTTGCCAAAGGCAAATCAAAAATTGTATACACAATCAATTCTCATATTCCATTTCATAGAAATTTAAGTTAAATAGCTGATGTTAATAATAATCTCTACCCCAGTAAATAGACATGGGTGCTGATGAAGTGCGTGGCTGCACAGAAAAATATCGGTATTTCCCCCAGCTATAAAGTCTAGTTTAATTTTTCTTCTCTTCTTTAGATACTCACATTAATTAATAAAAATATTTCATTCAATAAGAATTGAAATTACTGAACTCAAGCCTGATTAAGAAATTATTTCTGATTACAAAAACATGTTGTTACATGAATGGAAATAGTTCGTTGTATATATGACATTTTTTCAGCTGATGAAACACATGGAGAACTACTAAATACCTCATAAAATAGAACATAATTTATAAGAAATCTCTATGGTTTTTTTCAATAAGGAAATCTTATTAATTTCATAGGGAAAACCTTTTTGAAAAAATCAAGAAAAAATCATCTAGTTTTTATTAGGTTATCTTATTGATTTTTTCAATAAAAAATAAAAAAAAATTGCGTCTTTATTCTCTGTACTTATGTATTTTCATTTAAATTCTATACCATATATACATATATGTATGCATGTATGTAGTATATTGTAGATGTTATTTATTTATACATACATACATACACATTATGTTATTTCTTAACTAACTTCCTCACCAAGTATTGAACCAGGAAACATCTGCCTGGGACCTAAGGGTAAAAAAATCAATTTTCACTTTTTTTTATGTGGACAACATCTGAGCATCGAATGAGACCGATCCCATGCCCCAAAAGTGTTCCCTCCCAGAGATATCCGCGTTTTATGAAATTCAAGTCGACGATTCTAAGGTTATGTGAAAAAATGTTCGTACTAACAGAGTGATATTCACAATTTAAAAGAACTATAAATGAGTATTTATTATAATTCACAATTAATAATTTCAGAAAATAAACCTGGATTCGAAAAAACACGAGCAAAATTGATATCAAACTCATGGAAACAGCGCGCTAGGTAGAAAACAGTAAAAACCAACTACACAAAACAGGAGGTAGGGACGACCTACGCACGTTTTCAAGGTTGGCCAACACGTTCCTGACGTCATGAGATGTGTCGCTTTCAAATGAGACCAATACCAACACGCTCAGTGATGGTACACCAAAGATACACGTATTTAAATCTTTAAAATGGCTGTCCTGAACAAAACCGGTTTTTACCTTTAGGTCCCTTTCTATTTTGCGCGTCACATATGCTAACAAGCAGCCTGAATAACCATTGAAATAATTGTAAAAACATGCTTATACACAAATTAAAAAGATCATGTAAAAAATTGTCTCTATGTCTATTTATAGAAACGAAATAAAAAGACACCACATAAAATCAAGAAGATTTCCTTATTAAAAAAAATCAATAAGATGCTTTACACATAATCATATAGGAACCTACTAAGATCAAGAAGAAAACCTTATTGAAAAAATCAATAAGGCAAACTAATGAAATCAATAAGAAAACCTTTTTAAAAAAATCATGAAGGCAACCTAATAAAATCAATAAGAAATCCCTATAGTTTACAATTTATAAGAAAACCTAATAGAATCAAGAAGTTTTTCTCTATGGATTGTTTTTTTTTTTTGGTGCCAAAAATAACGGAAATTGAGTAAAAAAAGTTGTGAATAATAAGATTTCTTCTTGATTTTATATGATTTTCTTCTTGGTAAAATTAATAAGATTTACCACATAAAAACAATAAGGAATCTCTATGAAAAAAATATTCGCTTCTTTCTGCTGGGATAACCCTTAGCTTAAAAACGTTTCATAGAGAAAATCTGCTTGATTCTATGAGGCAGTTTTTTCTCTGTGCACTTTTCGTAATGCGAATGAAGCGTTTCATTGATTGAAAAATAATAACAAAATTATAAATATAATGTACAAAATCATTGCATTTACGTAGGTTTTTCTCTCAGTGTACTGATTTTGAGAGTATAAACATGACAAGTTTTTTCTCTGCTTTTCTCAAGAACTTATTAGTTAAAGTATACTTAGAAGTATCTTAAGAAGAAACCAAACGCTTAACGCTAAAATTCCAACTTTAACTATTGGGCTTAAGGCATTCGATAAGGTATTTAAATTGATTTACTTTGAAAATTTTATTGTTTTTATATCACTTGAAGTTTTTCCCTTTTTGCAATTTAGTGATTTTGCTTGATTTTTCTGTACAGTGTAATATTATCTATAGTCTGAACGATGTACTGAAAAATTTTAATTAATAAATGGAAATACCAAACTTTATATCCTCTCCCATTTTATAGTGCAAAAAATTGTTTTTAAAAGTCGCCTAAATTTAATGGCAAAATTTTTTATGAGTATAACGGACACGTGAAAAATAACCACACGCAAATAATAATTAATAGAAATAAGTATATAAAAGAAAACATACACTAAATATTTTCAAAGAACATGTGTTTGAGATCAATTTGAGTATTAGCGGGCAATAAACAATATGCTTATTAATAATAAAAGTTTTTATAAAAAAATAAAATAAACCATTAAGAGATACAAAGTATTTAAATTTTGAGAATCTTTTGTTGAATGACAAAATTATGAAGACATTTTTTTCGTTGTCAAAATAATGAAATTGAAATACATACATATCAGAGATTGGCAATGAATCATGTTTTCGCTATTCATACTGACGCATAAAATTTTAAATACATACAAGTGAGTAGACACATTTAAAATCAACTACTCTGATTTACGCATACTCATCATAACATTGATTTATAAGTATAGGTTGAAATAAATATGAATGCGACGTCAACATCATAGTCATACCACACTCACACTCATAAATCAACTCATTTTGATTTATAATTTTCTGGAAAATACTTATACTACTCATATTGATTCAGCTCACTCAACTCATGCATTATTGCAAGTTTGCAAGTAGTATACAATAGTAGTAAATAGGGTTGTTTTCCAAGTCCTGCAGAAAAAAAACAAAACAAGCAAGAGAGAAACACATAACCCAATAATGAGAACTTTAATGTTAGCATTGTAAATCATACTTATTTTGCATCGTCCATAGGCATTGAGTTAAGGAGAGTCGAAATCAACAACGTCATTTAAAATACATGGGTTTGATCATTGGTTTGTGGCAAAAATGAACTAGTGAACGAGTTCGATCCAAGACTTAACGTCATAAATATTGCCAAGTATGAGTTCGATGAGCACTTCAAACTTCCAGTGAATATGATTCATAGACAACATTGCAATAAGTATGAGTGCGCATAAGTATAAGAAATTATAAATCATGATTCAACTCTACTCACTTTTTCACTACTCATTACGCTTCTCTGATGCATATGTATGTATTTTACAATTTTAAATTGTATTTTATTTTTACTAGAGAATTTCCGGCTTCTGGTGCAATTGTCATTAAAATACTCTGCCGTTTGCCGCCTGCCACCCACCCTTCCACAATATAGTTTCACTTCAAAAAAAGCAGCAACAACTCGGGCCATGTGGCAAATTTTACTAAAAATTATTTTGCTCGAAAATTTTTCAAAAAAATTTGCTTTTAAAAGATCATGAATTTATTTAGGAGATAATAGTAACATTTTGACAGACAGACATAATACGCGTACATAAACTTGTATAGACAGACACACACACATGTACATACATATGTATATACCCAGCGGGAACTAGAAGGAGTAAGGATGCCTTCTAGAAGGCCTCTCTACGCCTTCTTTTGGCTGTAGAAGGCCTGCTGGCTCCATTCCATACTCATATATTTTTAATACGCGTTGTCATTGCGGAGCAGGCCTTCTGTTCTTACTTCTTTCGCCAGAGATTCTGGAAGGCCTTCAAATTAATAAATTTTGCTTTTGCTTTGGTAAAAACAAAAACTAAACATTTTACTACTTCTCATCACCCTTCTCATAGAAGGGAGTGTGGAATGTGTATCGTATCTTTTATGCGAAAGAGTCCTTTAATAAGGCCTACACCAAGAAGGTCTTCTGAGTTTCACCGCTGGGAACATAAAGATGTACATACATATGTATGTAGATATAATTATTAAATATAAATTCTAAATTTATGCTAAACAAATATAAAAAGAGATGCTATAAAGATTTATGTGTGTTAAGTAAAAACAACTTGTTTTGTGTTAAATATACAGTCAACTGCCGATATTTGGACCTCCCTTATATTAATCTTAAACATAATATTTTTATTGCATGCCTTTAGAATTAATTAAGAGAGTAAATCAAGTTATCGGATTTCCATTAAGTGGAAGCTACTCTACTTATTTTGGTATGCCATTTTATTTTAAATGGATTGAAGTCTTCAAGTCGTATAGTTTTTCCGCGCTCTTGGTCCACTTTACCGGAGGCATAATCGTTCATCAGAGCATATAATTCGAGAAAATATGCATCACTTTCGCATCAATTTGTAAGCAAGATTTCACGAAAGTATACATATTTACGGCCTTATAAAATTCTATTTTTACAAGAACTGGGGGCAAATTACGGCACTTGTTATCGAACGAAATTACGAAATATTTCAAGAGAGTTTATATGGAAATATTTTAAAATTTCGAATCGTATCGAATGCCGCAATTTGCCCCCTAGTTTCGCACGACCACGATCAAAACTAAATTGCTAAATTAATACCGACCGCTGGATAGACGACGAAGACTGGGAAGGCAACATATGCCACGTCACTGACCTCCGTTGGTGCAAAAAGTGACACAATTTTGTTTCCCGATTGAACTTTATCCGAACTAGCCGAGGTGGCCATACTTTTGTTCTGCTCCCTTGAGTTTCATATTATCGAATGTTGACTGTACAAGCAAACTAAAACAAAGCACTTCTTTATAAAACGTGTTCGCAAATTATTCTAAATTTATCGCCATTTGGTGATAAAACTTTAATCTTTTCTGCATTTTCAGCTTAAATCAGTTATACCTAGGCCACGACATACTGTGACTGCTCTCCTTAGTGAAAAATAAATTCATTTGACTTAATGTAGGAAGAATGAAAAAAATATATAATCTAAAAAAAAATTAGAAAGCTTACACAAGCCCCTCGCTTATAGACTAGGGAGAGTAAATTATTGAGGATTACAAAACTACAAGCATAGTATGTTGAAGTATATTGACAAGTTGCTTAAGCAGCAACGAAACGCATCTAGACGAGCTTAACCAAAAAAAAAAAATTTTTAAAAGTCTTTTTCATTTTGAAATAGGTTATGTTAGGTTAGGTTAGCAGGCTGCTAACCTGAAGAAATGAAAAATCTAGGGGTCCTGCTCAACTGGGTCCAATACGATGATCCCTTTGTGCTACCCGTAAGTTAAAAGTAGTAGTAGAAATGGGGGATAGGGAATTAAGGGGAGGATATGAGGATGAACAATTTCTTTAGGATAAGAGAGAATGAAAGAGAAGAGAAGTGGGTCAAGAAAAGGTCTAGTTTATACACATGCAACAGGGAAGGGTTAACGACCATACCAGCCGCTACTCCCAATGCATAGGCTTGGATTTCTGAGTTTTATTTCCGATAACCCGGATAGGCTATCCAAAGCGGGGCTGAAGCAGAGGAGATGCGAAATACTTTCCTCCCCTTCTTCTTCATGTACTGTAGCAGTAAGCATTGTACGGAAGACCCATATGTTTAGCGTGGGTTCCAAAAGTGCAGTGGCTGGTTAGTATAGCCAAGAGATCCCTCAAGTGCTTCCTGGTTAAGCTAATGAGGGTTTTGGTTCTGTTGATAGTTAGGCCAAAGGGTTCTCCATATAACACAGGTAGGCTCATTACGCCATCTGTCATGAGCCGAATTCATAAAGGCAGCATCGGAGCATCTCCAGCAGGATGAGAGAGAGAGCCCACAGCAATTGTTAATATCAACTACTCCGAATAGAGCTCACTTCTTTGCCAGGTCATCCGCACCTATGTTGCCTGAGTTAGACCCGTGTCTACGCACCCAATACAGTGTGATGGATGAGTGCTGCGCAAGCTTATCCAGGACTGTGCGACATTCTTGGACTATGAATGATGTGGAGTACACACCTACAAAGGACTTGATTGCACATTGGCTGTCCGTTATTACATGGATATTTGTATATGTATCCGATAAAAACTTAGCCAGTGTGTTGCTCTGTTAATGGCGGATATCCCTGCGGTAATATGCTTCATTCGTCCAGGAGTCTGAAGGACATTTCAATTCCGAATTTTGGAATATATATGGGCCCTACAACTCTTCCCGCCGTCTTGAGCCGTCCGTGAAAATCTGCACGGATCTGTCCATAGGGGAGAAAACTTTTGTCAATTAAATACTAAATTTCCTATTGGAGTAGGGTTTGCGAGTGCAGCACTCAATCCCCCTTGACACCAGTCTTCGATGTCACATCAAGACTACAGTAAAAATTGGAACTTATCGACAACAATTGACTAATATTAATATGCTCCATTAATTTACTAATCCTTAGAGATTAGTAAGAGTTTGTCAATAAGAACCAATTGTTGCCGATAAAGAATAGACAAGTGACAATATTTACTGACGTCTTGATGTGACGTAGACGACGTCATTCACAATAAGGGGAATGAGTTCACGTATGTTGTTTGCTATATTTAGAATGCTAGCCTGACCCCATGGTCTGTAGTTTTATACACCTATTGCGTTTAGTCTAACGGCCGTATGTAGGGCTAGTTTTCTAGCTGTTAAGTCCACCGGAAGCCAACATAACATAGCGAATAATAGACTTGGGTCGGACTCGTTCACTAGTTCATTTTTGCCACAAACCAATGATCAAACCCATTTAAATTACATGGGTTTGATCATTGGTTTGTGGCAAAAATGAACTAGTGAACGAGTTCGACCCAAGTCTAGCGAATAGTGCCTTTGTCGGTGTGGATCTAAGGGCACCTGTTGTCATAAGTGCCATCATTTCGAAATACTTTAAATAAAAAAAATAAGGTATGATGAAGTATATTCATGAGTTGCTTAAGCAGAAACGAAACGCAACTAGACAGACGTGCTTAACCAACAAACAAACTTTTTCAAAGACGTATTCATTTTGATATGCGTTAAATAAAAAAAAACAAAACTATAACAAATTATTATTCCCATTAATATCTGTCCGTCTGGCATTTGATAGTGTCTTTAACGGACCGTATGCTAATCATGTCCATTATAACTTCCAGCTACCCAAGCGATCGATTCTAATACAAAAATGTCGTCTTCATGCATGTTGTCAAACAAATTTTAGTGTCTAGTGGCAAGTATATAGAGTTGTCTCCAACAGCCCTTTTTGATATACTTGGGTCGAACTCGTTCACTAGTTCATTTTTTCCACAAACCAATGATCAAACTCATGTAATTTAAATGGGTTTGATCATTGGTTTGTGGCAAAAATGAACTAGTGAACGAGTTCGACCCAAATCTACTTTTTGAACTAGTTTGAGAGCGTTCGAATCAAAAGTTGTTTCAAACCCAATTAATTTATATTGATGTTTTTGACTGGAATTGTGTCCAACAGAACGAACTAGTTCAAAAAGACCTGTTGGACACAACATTTTATACTCTTAACTAGATCTGGGTCCAACTCGTTTAGTCGTTCATTTTAGACACAAACCTTTGATCAAACCCATTTAAATTACATGGGTTTGATCATAGGTTTGTGTCTTAAATGAACGACTGAAGGAGTTGGACCCAGCTCTACTCTTAATGAGTGTGGAGATTTTATCGCCTTAAATTAGTTGCCTTTTCAAAACTAAATTTGTTTTAAACTAAATTTTTGTTTTCTTTGCGAAAAAAAACAAATAAATTATTTTCTCTTAAGCTAAATTTATTTAAAATTAGTACTCATTTTATTAATGTCTTATTAATCTTATTAAGTTGTGTTAAAACTATTTCATGTTGTTGGCGACAAATTATTTAAAATGAAAATATTTCCTCCCACAATAAATGCGAATGGGCCATAAATAAAAACTATTTGAGCAAATGATGAATATGCAGTTGCTGCAAAAACAACACAAGCAATATATAATTTTTTTTTTAAATGAAATAGCCAATAACGATATAAAAATTATGTACCAACTACAAAAAATCAACTCGCACGCGCAAAAATAAATATGTTACTAATGTGTTTCTATGCGTGAATTTCAAATCTAAAAGCCAACAAAATACAATATTAATAATTGATTTCAAACATATTAATTTTTTATTGTTCCTATTTTTTCTATTTACTTGTAGTAGAGTGGTGAATCATTTATTATTATTTTATTGTGTCTAAAAACGTGTCCAATTTATGAGAGTTTTATGCCGATTTCAAAGAGCTTTACAATGTCACGCAAAAACTAAGCGAATTTAGGTTAAAATTTCAGATTTATTCAAACTTTGCGTAGTTTTTTCAAGTGCTCTGGTTACGTATTTAGGGCGTTACGTCAAGCGTTGACAAATTTTATATGCAAAAAAAATTTAATTACAAAAACAAAATACATATAAAATTTGTCAATTCTTATGGTTGCATTTTATAAAATTTTTTTTGAAAGCAAAAGCAAATATATTTTAACAATTTAAAATATTTTGACAATACGACCCTTATGACTACCGTTTGAATCCCTTAATTATGTGAAGCGTGTTAAGGCTCAGTTAGCCGACTGTAATGCAATGTAACTGCAATGGTAAGAAACAGCTGATTAATATTGTTCAGTGAAAAGTAATGAAAATTAATAAAAAGGCTCAGTTAAGGCTCAGTTATTCGACGGTAATGTAATGTAACTGCAACGTAGGAAACAGCTGATCGATATTTTTATATGAAAAGTTGGTAACGTTACATTACATCTCTACAATCATTTTCATTACTTTTCACACAACAATATCGATCAGCTGTTTCCTACTGTTGCAGTTACTTTACATTACAATCGGGTAACTGAGCCTTTAGCCGACTATAATGGAATGTAACTACAACAGCCACTTAGTTAATTTGAAAGTGGTAGCGCCATCTTAAGTACCTGATATTGAAGTTTATATAGCTGCCAGTTTCATACACATATTTTACATTTAAAAAATAAAATTACTTATTTGAAATGAATTTATATCCACTTTTTTCTACATATAAATTTTGAGATTCTTTCTATTAAATAATATCCAATAATCTTAAGGTATCATTAATTTCACATTTGTATGCACTGACAACCCTGTAGTTGCTCATTGTCGCCAACAGCGATGCCAACTATTTATTGCCCAAACGCGCTATCCCCTTCTCAAAACGCGCTAAGTTGCAGCATTGTAAACTATTTATAGCCAAAACGCGCTATTTTCCGACGCGCTAAATTACATTTTAATAAAAGTCGTTGTATGTATTCTGTGGTTTTCATTAATGACAACGTATGTTATATATATTATATTTTTAATGCTTTTTAGAGCGTTCTAGGAAATTTTTGAAAAATATGGACGCATGTCCCTAATTTTTTTCTAACAGAACAACACAACTTCCACCTTTTTTTGCATAACCTAGAAAAATAATTTTTTTTTTGCTCTCCTGAAAGAATTTGAATTTGGACATACATACGTATTAGTAAATATAATGAATTTTCTTTAGTAACTCTTTTTCAGATTTTACAATATTGCTTCTAATAACTAAAATCATTTAATTTAGAATCACAATCGCCTTCCAAATAATCGAAATTCTTAGTTTTTCTTTTAATTTTACTTTTCAAAGTTTGTAAAATACGTTTTTAATTCTAACCACATTTGAGGGAATTTTATTTGCGACAGCTGTATAATTAACCAATTCTAAAATTTGTATCAGAGTTTTGGATACTAGAAAATTTTAAATATATACAAAAAAAAATTTAACTGAAATTATGTTACTGACTTTATTTAAAACGCGCTAGTTTAGCGCCTTTTTTATTAAACGCGCTAAGACGAAAAAAGCGCGATTGGCATAGTTTAAACACGCTAAATTGGCATCGCTGGTTGCCAACTAAAATAGTTATAAGTCTAAAGGTGCAATCAGAGGTGCCATAACCATAGCCATAGAACACAGCCGTATGAACCAAACTAATGGGCAACACTGTATTTAATTATAGGAGACTCGCCATAACGCCATAACTCTCACCATATAAACCAATTGAAGCTTAAATTAGACGTTACGTAGCCATAATGCCATAGCCATAACCAAACCAAAATTCAATTGGTTTTTATAGTGAGAGTTATGGCGTTATTGCGAGTCTCTCTCACTCTCACCATAGCAACCAATTGAATTTTGGTTTGGTTATGGGTATGACATTATGGCTATGTCACGTCTAATTTAAGCTTTACTTGGCGATACCTACAACCATGGTTCTGTAGTCCTGTAGCCGTGGTGTCCTGAAAATAATCATATTCATATACACACATGTAACCTATTTTTGACAGATTGCAGACGGCAGCCGGCTGTCGTGAATGTGTTTAGTGCACAATTGTGGGATATTTACAAAAAAAAAATTTGTGTATGTATAAATGTTATTGTAAAAAAATTATATATTAAAAAATAATAGATAATAGAAAAAAATCTACTTACCGAATTGATGGTGGCCATGATGAAAGTTGATCTGATGAGTTTGAAGTACAACTACAAAAATATTGATGATGATGTTTTTTGGTGGTTGTGGTTGTGGCGGAGATGATTCTTTTATTTATTTTTTTTTTCTAATATTTTTTAGGTTCAAATATATTTGAGACGTTCGATGAAAATGATGTAAATATGATGAATTAAATTTTTGCTATTATTTTTTTTTAATTATTTCATTTAATACTTGGTGATCGTGGTGAACTGAATTTTGTTGGTGGTGAATTCTTATTATTATTTTTTTCGAATAATTTATTTTTTTGGTGGAGGTGGTGGTGGTGGTGGTGGTGGAAGTGGTGCCTGAGAGGACTGACAACAACAACAACAACATAAATGAAAAAATCTGCAAATTAATAATAAAAAGAAAGAAAAAAAATTATATATAAATAAAATAACCAAATAAATTTATTTAATTGTTTTAATAAGAATTAATTTAAAGCATATGGCCAGTTCCATGCAAAACGGCCCTTTACAAGAGAAATATAATTTAGTAATTTTTTAATAAAAATCGTTCAACTTATATGTCCACAAGAGACAATTATGGCCAAATTAAAATAAATACAAAATTTTCTATTTTTAAAACTTTGGAAACTGAGTACTCTACTCTCACTGTTCGGACATTTGGTCTTAGTATTATGGTTCCTCTTAATTTCTTTCCCATATTTAATAAAAAAAAAACGTTATCAACGAAAACACTATGTATACCCTTGTTTGTCTTTTGTGGAACTTTAAACTTTGTATGTCGTATAATGAGAGTTTTCTACACTAATTCATATATAAAAAAAAATCGGTCACACCCGTCACAATAAAATTTGGAAAGATAAATATTAATAATTGTTACTGTACACAATAAATACTTGATGCTTTCCAACAATAAAAAAGTAAGCTCAATTAATAACTTAACAAAATCGTGGTTGGCGCAGTTCGACTTCGACTGAGACGTTTTTGTAATAGATTAAATAAGAATTCAACAGTTTTTCTTGAATCTAGGACAAAAGTGTCACAGTAGAAATCGAAATACGCAAACCAAGATAAGAAAGAATGCTCGAGTAAGTAGTTATAGCAAATATTTGGTCACACCCGTCACACCAACGCTGAAGTGATATTTTTCAATGGTTGGAAAATATATGAGAGGGGAAGAAAGCAAGAAACTTCAAGAAAATAAAGAAAGATGTGAACTAAATTTAGCTTAAAGAGAGAGAAAGAGAGAAATGGACAGGAAAAGATGAAATACTAAGAAAACTATGGTGAATAAACAATCATTGCAAGAAACCAGAAAATATCACCGAGAAAGAAAACGAAAGAGCAGATAAAGGAAAAAGGAGGTAAGTATAATTTTAAGCGTTTTGAATGCAGCTAAAAATGACAGTCACTAAAGTTAATTGTAAGCTTCTTTGTACTCCATCAAATAATAAGAAACTTTTCAAATAGATTGCTGCACAATCTCTAGTACCTTCAGTAACCGAAAGAATAGAAATTCCGGCTGGTGGCATTGAAAAATCAATTGTTTTCAGACTAGATCACACCCGTGACATTTTCGAAAACAATTTAAAGAAAAACTCCAGCTGGTGGCTTTGAAAAATCAATTCCTTTCATACTTGGTCACACCGGTTACATAAAAACGTCAGGCCCGGCACATTTTCGAAAAAAGGCAGCAAATATGTAGTGCAAACAAAAAATCTTTGAATAATTATTGTGAGCGTTCTGCGAAAGATTTTAAAAAATATATCACGAAAGTATTAATCCTGTAAAACTGATCCTTTTGATGGCCATTCTGAGCAGAAATAATCCTCTTTCGTTATCTATTTATTATTAAATAATTTTAAGATTAAGATTTTGCAAACTTTTGCTCTTTTTTAAATTATAGGTTTCATAATTTTGCTTTATAACAAAAACATTTTAGTATCCGGGTCACACCCGTCTCAATGGAATTACCCATATTTAACATGAAAACTCTACAAATAAATTCATAAATGTGTATGTTAAAGTTTATATTATCTTTTTCTCTGGAATTAATATTTTAAAATCAATTTCCGACTATTTAAAAGTTATAAATATGTAAGTTTAAAAAAAAAGTTTTTACTCTTAAATTCATATTTCACTTAAAATTCTCATTAACGATTTAATTGCAAAACGCTCATTCGTTGTATGAAAGCAAAAAAAACAATAATAAAAATTTATGATTTTTTAAACATTTATATAAAATATGATGGAAATAAAAATTTCTGCGCCTGATGAAATCTAAGAAAAATAGAATATTTATTTAAATAGAAAAAAATCCACTATATTTATTTTGTAATAAAATATTTATTTGTCCCTAAAAAGCTTTAAAAACATACATAAATATTAGCAAAAGTTTATTAAAATGTATCTAAATATGGATCAGTGTATGTATTATATATGTACGTATCTAAAAATATTTGGAATTTATAGGTCAAGTACAGTGACATTCATTTACACCCACACATATTCAACAAAATACTATTACGACTGACGACATTATTAAGTAAAAACGCAAAAGAAGACGTAAGTTGTTGGACGCTAAATATGTATGTATGTATGTATGAAAATTTAAAAATTAAAAAAAAATTATTAATTTAAAGGGTTATACAATAAGGCTGATGTTTAATTGCAACTGATCTTTAAAAATTGGTTCACAAATAACAGAATTATGCACAAGGGGAGCAAATCCCCCTCCAAATAAAAAAACTTTGGTCCGAGCTGCAGGCTAAACCTTTAAATTTTTAGATAGACGGAATCTTTTGGCTACCTTAGTTTTAATATTTTTCCTTTCTGATAGCGTAAAAATGTTAAGAATCTATTTCTAGAAAAAAAAATTGGTTTTGATCAAGTAAAATTTATTCTGAACCACTGTGCACCGCGGGTTTCAGAAAATTAAACCGGCAAGGATCACTGTGAAATTACACGATGTTGGTAGTCCAAGACCATGGCCTCCACTATGCAATGTAAATGCAATGTTCTATGCAAAACATTAGTTTTGCTTTTCACTCATGACGACTAAAGGTGGATTCATCCATGTTGTCGGAAAAAAATTTTTCCGAACAAAATATTGCGAGATAGTAAATATTTTTTACGAGTAAAGGCTCAGTTAAGGCTCAGTTACCCGACTGTAATGTAAAGTAACTGCAACAGTAGGAAACAGCTGATCGATATTGTTATGTGAAAAGTAATGAAAATGGTTATGGAGATGTAATGTAAGGTAACCTACTTTTCATATAAAAATATCGATCAGCTGTTTCCTACGTTACTTTTACATTACATTACCGTCGGATAACTGAGCCTTTACCCGACGATAATGTAATGTAAAAGTAACGTAGGAAACAGCTGATCGATATTTTTATATGAGAATTACATTTACATTACTTTTCACATAACAATATCGATCCTACTGTTGCTGTTACTTTACATTACAGTCGAGTAACTGAGCCCTAACTCAGCTTTATTTGGTTTAATTTTATATTTTGTCGGGACAAACTTGAACTGAGCTGCCAATAGGTTAAATTTTTTCACACTTTTTGTATTGAGTTGCCCTATTGTATAAATAAATTTGCATTGCCATTGTAGATTTCTACCTCACATACGTTACGATACATATTATATAAACAGCAGCATGTTTTATTTATGTTGCAGATTTTGTCAGCTGATCCGTCAACTCACGATACGAATCGACTAATACTACCATTACGATCTCACATATTGATACTCATTCTCTCAACAATGCTGCCATACCTTCATTAAATTTTATATTTTTGCTAACAAAATAATGAGTTTTTAAAGTTTTGGCACAAAAAAAGCTAAGAGCAAAAGAAAATATAAAAAAATTTGAGAGCATTTCAAGTTGCTGCTGTTAATATGACATCAATCTTTCCTGATCTTTCAGACTTAGTCTATTTGACCATTTATTTTTATAAGTTTAATTTTACTGTCTGAAGTACCTTGTCCAATTGTGTAACCTGCTGAGATAATTTGCCTTTGCACAGCGGACCATAAACAGCAGATTTGACAGATGAGACCAACTATAATATCGCTGGCACAAACTGCCATACTGCCACGTTCTTGATCGATAACCCTTTATATGTATATTAAATTTAATATACCAGGCGTCTAGTCACAAAACTACATACTATATACGTATATATGTATGTATGTATGTATGTATGTAAAAGACTTTTTAAATAACAAACTTTTAATGCGAATATATAAGCCAAAACACCAAATAAATTATAGAAAGATCTTAAAATAATATAAATTTTCAAGAGTTGTTTTTTTTAATAAAAGTGTCATTTTAAGTGAATACCTTGGAAGGTCTTTTTTAAGTGGTTTTTTACAGTAAAAACAAATCATTTAAAAAGTATTAAATTAAAAGTTCTAAAGAACTAATTTTGTGAAAAATTATATTAGCATATAGGGTCTTCCAATAAGAGCCCAGCCAAAAAATTTATTAAATTAAATTAAATTAAAGAAGAATTTTTAGTAAAAGAACTTCTCAACTGGATTACCAACTTAATGATTTTAACACTAAAATAAGCAGTTCTTGACTTATAACTTTACGAATTCCATCTTTAAGGCCTTGAATCGATTGCGGGTCATTGGCATAATTATTATATTTCAAGTAACTAGTCCAAAAGAAACAAAATCTGAATGTGTTAGATCACAATATATCGGTGGCCAACTCTGTTTAGCTCTTCTCTAAATCACACGGTCATGGCTCATTCAGCTAGCGAACGACTTTGCTGATGGTCGGTAGGAGTAAGTTCTTCAACACTATGGGCTAAAACAGCAATATTCTTCACATCTTAAAATTTTCTCAAATTTTTCCATCAGTTTCACAATTGCTGGCCATAAAAATGCTTATTTTTAAATGCAAATTTGTTTTTGTTTCCAATATAAATATTCGATCGAAATGTTTATGCGAATTTAGAACAATAGGCCCTTAGTTTTGCAAACTGTGACAGCGAAATTTTTACAATTATTGCATTAAGTTTTAATAACTCCAATGGAATGTTGAAGCCTCATATCGATATATCTAGAAAAGATGTGATATCTTCTAAACGGCTGGACCGATTTTCTTCAAACATAGTTAAGAAGCATCTCTAAATTAAAATCGGTCCATCCGTTTGGGCTGTACGTGGACCCTACAAACTTATATCACCCCTTTTTTTTGGTCGGGGGTTAAAAATTGTCTCTTAGAAAAACAACTATGTTGCAGTGAGTACTTAAAACAAATATAAATAATTCTTAGTTCTGTGGTATTGAAAATACCTTAATATAGAAAGACCATAACTCATAATTTTTTTTTTAAAATCGAGTTTCTTTTATATTTCGATAGAAGAACATCTAATGAATCGAAAATTGCTTAAATCTTGATAACAAAAACATAATGAGTTACGGCCCTTTTATAGTAAATCAACTATACACAAAAAGAGAATCGAATAAATTGCACAAGAACTTCTTTTTAAATTAATTCTGAAAAAATCACTCATACGTCAGGCCACCGGAAATTAAATTTCAAGTTAAACAAAAAATTGTGACGCATACATTCACAAATATGACATGTTTAAAATTAACTCAGCATTATTGTTGACCTTATTTTTAAAAACTTAACAAAATTATTCACTTAAAATTAAGAAACTACATATACTCTCTATCGCTCTTTTACTGGAACAACATCATAACTCCAAAAAAACTAATTTTACAAAAAAGTTTAAGGTTGTAAATTTACACACAACTTGATACAGAGAAAATATTATTAAAGGTTTTTTTTTCAGAAACATGTTTTTAACACTGATTTGAAGTTTTATTATTTTCTGTATCATGGAATGACAAAAGTATCGCTTTAAGTACTCTTCCAGTATTGGCCATCAAAGAACTATGAATGTGTACAGCTAAAAATTTAAAACATTCTCTTTAATTTTAAACCGAACTTTAAATATCCAACAACTATGTTTATACACATTTTTTGAATTACACTGCGCAAACGACAAAAACTAAAATTTATAGACTGATGAGCTACAGTCATACGCATGAGTATAAAAATACTCTGAGTATTAATCGACTACACACGCGCATATATAGCGTTTTTTTTATTTACACAGACATTAAGCAATTTATTAAAAATATCCAAAACACATATTCCATTCCACAAATGTATGTACTCGCATATGATGGCGAATGATGAATAAATATCCCGAGTAGCATGCGCATATTTTTTTTCGACTAAGCTTCCCTACTCCGAGTATAGGCATACTCCGACTGTAACGGCTCTTTTCACAATGTATGCTTATTTTATTGTTAACGAAAAGTTAACTAATTCCCTGTTTGTGTAACAGAAACCATTTTACCAGCGGCTATTTATTTCCGTTTTTTTAAATATATCAATCAACAACCAACGTGTTTGGTCTTGGTTTTTGATATCCAGAATCGTTGTCTAAAATCCTTATCCATCGGATAAAGAAAAATAGTCGCTTATTAGTTTTTTTTATACTATACACATTCCAAAAATATAAATGGTGTACTTTCATTGCATTAATATTCCTTTTTTTAATATATTTCTTACAATTAGTATTTTAAATTTAATTTATTATTTTTAATTCTAAAGATTTAATTTCTTGAGTTATGTTATTTTGCAAGTAAATGAGCGTATGCATTTCAAAACAAACAAAAAATTGCAAATAACAAATTTAGGCCTTCAAAGAAAAAGCATGAACAAAAAAAATGTTTAAGAGAGAAAATTTTCCGATTGAAGTGCAGGAGCTATGACAATCTCTTAAAGACTATTAATAAACGTAAGAGTTGACTCATGCTAGGATACAATCTGAGACTGGCTACGACAATTCTGCTCTATAGTGATGCCATGAAAATTTTGCTTAAGTGTAAGTCCCCACCATCGAAAGAATTACAGCTCAATATGGAGATAGTAATGCGTTGGAATGCATCCCTGGCAAGGTTTTAAAGTTCCCTGAACTCAAAAGCACTTCATGGTGGGCATTTTTTCTTGGTATTCCAGGGCACTGATACAGAAAAGCTTCTATGTTTTCCTCTTCATCAAGGTCTTGGCAACTACGCGTAGCTATAATTACATGGTGAGCAAGCAGTCCTTACTTGAGAACCCACCTTCCATTCGTTTCTTCCTACTCAGAAATGTGCACATTCCAATTTTAGTGGAACCTGTAAGGTTATTCCAGTTCGTGCAATCTCACCAGGCCTAGAGTTTTCCTGAAAGCCTCTATATCCCTGGCTCCAAATGTAGCTCATATTAAACTATTCTAACATCTGGCTTAGAGATGATCAGCAGCCGAGTCCTGTTATTGTTCTTAGCAGCGCAGATTTTATGGTCACGATAATGCCTCGACTATCAGAGTATGTTTCAATTATGGTTGTTCAAGTGACATTCACTCTCAACCTTTCCACAGCTTCATTGAGAGCAATCATCTAACCCATCCCTATTTGAGTTTTGAAGCCATCCTGCTACCTGTAGTACCATTCCACCACACTTCTCGGCATGAAATCCAGATCCTGTAGCGACGTTCATAACTCATGTAACTTGATATGTGAATTCTATTTGAGAAACTCTTAAAAATATTTATGATCATAAAACGGCGCCAAAATACTTACAAGTATTTGAAAATGTTTTTTATTATGACTCAAAAAATAGTTGAACACATTAACATTTATATTGATAATTTTTTGTTTAAACGATACTATTTGATTTTATTCAATCAATATATTTTGTTTGCAACATCAGACGTAAACACGCTTGTCGAAAAATATTAAATCAGATAAATGTGTTTGTCATTTGCAACACATTAAAAAAAATATTGGCACTTTATAAATCAAATGTCGAACGAAAGAAGACGAAATATATTGCAGAATTACTGTCAAAAGCAATAAATCAATCGTAAAAGAAAGAAAGAATCTTGAAGATAGACATAATAAAAGTATTTACAAATAATTTAATTCATATGTACAGATATACATGCATACACACATTCACACATAAGTATATACATATGTATGTATGTACTAATCTTTTTATTTATATAAGCAAATTTATTTCTTTTGAAGTTTTTATGAGACTGTAAATTAACATGTTATAAAAGAAAGTGAATAAATAATTTTTATACTTAATATACAAAAGTAAGTAAAAGTATCCACATCAATTTTAGTGTGCCGCACAATTGTAGTTCTCAAGATATAGGAAAAAAAAATAGCAATAGTTTCGTAGGGGTGATACCCATCTCCCCCGTCCTATACCGCCGCCAAGATTTTGTTGGAACATGCAGCAGTTTTTTCTGAAAGCTAACCATATAAAATTTAGTGACTGTCACTATTGTAATTATGAAAATATTAATTGATCGATGAAAAAAAGGCCTTTGGCCCCACTGTGCGACTAGTAAAAGAAGGATTCTATTATTTTAATGCATTCTAGTTCCGGCATTAGTCACATAAATTATTTTCAAAATTTTATTGTAAGTTAATGTAAGCAAGCACAGTTGGAAATAAATTCAGTAAAGTGCGACTATGACTCGCGCACGAAGGGTTCCGTACGTTGGGCTTTGAGCATTTTTTTAATACAGTGTTTTTTTACGTTTTTTCAGCTGAAATAATTTTTTTTTTGATTATTTTTCGCTTTTTTCTCGTTTTGGCGATTTTTTAATTTTGTCGATTTCTTTTTCATTTTGGCGATTTTTTTCATTTTGGCGATTTTTTTCATTTTGGCGATTTTTTCATTTGGCGATTTTTACATTTTGGCGATTTTTTTCATTTTGGCGATTTTTTCATTTTGGCGATTTTTTCGGTTTTTCGCGATTTATTTTCGATTTAGAAATTTTTTTAATTTGGTGCCTTTTTCGTTTTGGCGATTTTTTTTTTTGATTTTGGCGATTTTTTTTCGATTTGGCGATTTTGTAATTTTGAGATTTTTTTTGTTTTACCGTTTTTGAAAATTTCAAGAAGTTTGCTCTTACGGTTTCCAAGATACAGCAAGTTATCAAAATTACATAGTCGAAATTACATTAACTGATGGTACACCCTTTAATTAAATTTTTTTTTAATTTTAGTGTTAATTGTTGTAGTCTGTATAAAAATACACTAACTTTACAAATTTCAAGTGCATATACATACAATTGTATGTATATTACATGGGATTTTAAGATTTTTCGTTGCTAGTTTTGGCACACCCTTTAATTTCCAACTCTCATGTATTTGTTGTTGTAGCGGCCAAGGGTCTACATACTCTGTCCAAATTTCAGGTCCGTAGCTCTTACGGTTCTCGAGAAAATACCCTGTGACGGACAGACGGTCAGAGTAGCGAAAACAATAGGGTTTCTTTTCACCTTTTTTTTTTTTTTATAAAAGAGAAGTAACACTCAGGCAATTAATGCCTACTACTATTACTAGGTGTTACCTTCTTTAGGAAAGGGATAGTGATATAGAAGACAGGTGGTGAAGGTGTACGAAACCCTAAAAAGACCTTCAGCAGTTGAAATGATACAGACCAGAGAGTGTTTTTTGGGGGCAACTGAAGCCATGACCCCCAGACTGACTGAGCAGCATACTGACAACTAGCGTAGCGTGGCAGTCAACTGTGGGGTAATATGTCTCTATTAGATCAAAAGCATATCGTCAAATAAACTGCAAATGGGCCAATTAATGTTTTTATTATTTATATACTTACACATTTTTATAGACATAATAAATTATGCCAATATAAAAAAAAGGAAAGTCAGGTATTAACAACAAAGAATTTCGAACTACATATGTAACAGCGCCATAGAGAAAGGGACCCGAGGGGTAAAATAATAAAATTTCACTTTTTTTTTTGATGTGGACAACATCTGAGCATCGAATGAGACCGATCCCATGCCCCAAAAGTGTTCCCTCTCAGAGATATGAGCGTTTTATGAAATTGATGGTACACCAAAGATACACGTATTTAAATCTTTAAAATGGCTCTCCTGAACAAAACCGGTTTTTACCCTTAGGTCCCTTTCTATTTTGCGCGTCACATATGTTTTTTATTATGACATAGAAGAGAAACTTTTTTGGTGATTATGAAAAAGGATTTTTCAAGGGACAACAGTGCTTTACCATATATTATACCAGCTCTTAATAATATCACAAAGCTACAATAAATCCAATACGCAAGCGTAATTTAAGCCCTATTTTCGGTTCTCTAGAAAATTAAATTAGTAGTTGTTATATTAATTATTATTTTATTTGAAGAAAATCTCTATGTCAGTTTATTCTAAAGAGTAAGCACGCAGTCACATCTTCTTTTTATTATAGCTATGCTATTTATTGCGCGATACCGGAATTAGGACATAATATTCGTAACAAAAATAACCGACACTATTACAGTTATAAATTTATTTTTGTTTTGATTAGTTTTTACTTTAAAGCAGAGTACAAAAATAAACGAAACAAATTGTTTGATTTTGTTTTGTTTCGTTCTTTAAAATGAGTGAAACAAAGACAAAACAAAAATAATGAGAACGATTGGTCAATTTGTTTTGGTATTGTTTTTGCACATGAGCGCAAACCAGAAAACATGGGCCGATCGGCTGTAAGCCGGTTAACAGCCGCCACCGGCCACAAACAATATATTAATTTAATCTTGCGCTGCTAGAAAAGAAAATCAGGGGAAATAAATGACATCATCATATAATATAATTTTATTGCATTGCTATTTAACACATTAAGCTTGTTTTATATAGCTAAGCAGCATAGCTTAAACCGGGTATCCTAAGACCCCTCTCTTCTCTTTTTATTATTATTATTTGTTATTTTATCCAACAACAATACAACATAAAAAATTTTCATAATGTATACATTGTCAAATTTAGTTTAATTTATTGCAGCATTTAGGATTTCAGCTGACAATATCTAAAAGCACGCCTCTATAATAAACAGCATTTTACTAAATGTCTGCATAAATCATTTTCGCAAATATGTATGTAAATATAAAAAAAATTTCAATGAGAACTAAGCTAAAAATAATATTAAAAAATTAAAAATTTAGAACTAAAACAACAACAAAAAAGAAACTAAATTCTTTAAAAAACGATTTGTTTTAATTTTTAACAAAACTTAATTCAAACTAGAAAAGAAGGGTACACACTTTCGAACTTGAGTGACAGACAGTCAACAAATTCATCTGTTTTGAATGATCATTTTGACTGACCGAACTAGCGATCATGTTTGACACTCAAAACGTCATTCAAGGAAACAATTGGACGCACGGAAAATACAATAATTGGATGCGCTTTATTGATAACAGAAATTGTTTTTACAATTAGTTTTTCTTATTTTTTTTATTTAACAACTCCTCGTCCTAGTTTGTCTCAACATTTTAAACAATCTTGCATTTCATAAAAATTATATGTTTTTGTGCAGTTTATGCTACAAAAAGTAGCTCTTGGCTGATAAGTTTTTGTGCACACTGACTATCAGTTAAAAATCAATAATGGCTGCTGACTGTCACTGAAGCGCAAAAAAAATTTGTGTTGGACTGTTGACTATCGAAATTAGTTTTCACACTATCGCTCCAGCGACAATTTTAGCAAATATGTCAGTTGTGTTCGTATGTACTCTACTTAAGTGTACATTATTCGGCTGTGCCGAATCTTATATACCCTTCACTGATGTTCGCAAGGATTATATAGATATGTACTTACGTATTTGATCCTTTACCATATTAACACCGACCCTGAAACCTTAATGAAATAAGTATCCATAATGCACAGAGAAAACAGTGCCTACTAAATACCTCATAAAATAGAACAAAATTAATAAGAAATCTCTATGGTTTTTTTCAATAAGGAAATCTTATTAATTTCATAGAGAAAACCTTTTTGGAAAAATGAAGAAGAAATCTTGTAGTTTTTATGAGGTTATCTTATTGATTTTTTAATTATATATTTTCATTTAAATTCTATACCATATCAAGAAGAAAACCTTATTGAAAAAATCAATAAGATAGCCTAATAAAATCAAGAAGAAAACCTTTTTAAAAAAATTAATAAGGCAGCCTAATAAAATCAATAAGAAATCCCTATAGTTTACAATTTATAAGAAAACCTAATAGAATCAAGAAGTTTTTCTCTATGGATTGTTTTTTGGCGCCAAAAATAACGGAAATTGAGTAAAAAAAGTTGTGAATAATAAGATTTCTTCTTGATTTTATATGATTTTCTTCTTGATAAAGTTAATAAGATTTACCACATAAAAACAATAAGGAAGCTCTATGAAAATATATTCGCTTCTTTCTGCAGGGATACCCCTTAGCCTAAAAACGTTTCATAGAGAAAATCTTATTGATTCTATGAGGCAGTTTTTCCTCTGTGTGATACTAAAACAATTTTCTATTTTGAAACATCTGCAAGCAACACTCATCTGAGTATCACACATACCCATGTGAGTGTCACTTGTTATGCACTTAAAGATTGTTCATATTTTTGGCCGCACAATTTACCCAAACGGCTCATAGTGAGCAGCTTTACATGCATTTCGTTTTCATGCTTAAGAGAGAAAGATGTCGGGGAATTTTGGTTTTTGGTTTCTTATCAAAAATAAATGTATCTGTCATAGAACACTTTCATAATTGCGGGCATACTTATTTTCATTTAAAACCTTCGCTTCAGCACTCTTGATTTAAAAAAGTACTTGGTATGGTCTAAGCATGCTGCACTGTTTCGTACAAGAACGCAAGTCGAGGTTCACTGGTTCTTTAAACGGCCCACCCACTTGCAATATAATTGTACAATTTTTCGTATTGTACAATAATATCGCCAATATGTATGTCATATTCGAAGGTAGCACAATATATATGGGCAAATATCATAAGACTTTTAATTTTTATTGTAAGTACAGCCAAATCCCGGTATAACGAACGATATAATGTCAGGCCCATTCGTTATACATAAAAATTCGTTGTATTGCAAAGTTTTTTTCAAGTGTTATTTTAAATTTTATTACTGTAGACCTGATGCAATACATTAAAAAAAATGAGGACAATTTTTTTAAATCAGCTAACAAATACAAACTAACGGTACCAAATTTTTTTTTGGAAAAATGCTGCTGTAGATTTTGTTTAATTTTTTTTTTTTTGCCATTAATTATAGAGAGCACTCCTTTGTCAAAACATTCCCTATTTAAAGTAGATCCAAATGTTAGAAATATGATGCTAGCAAGTTTTTGCTTTTTATTTTGCAATTTGTTCTTTATCATTCGTTATATCCAGTATAAATTTAGGATATTATTCGGTATATAGGGTTGTTAATGTATAATATTTGATCGTTCGTTTGTTATATCGGATTTTCGTTAAAGCGAGATTTGCCTGTACAATCAAGACAATTGTGTAATGTGTTGGCAACATTGTTCAATGTTTGTTTACTTTTTCACTTTCCGGGAAATTGGGCAATATTTGGTTTAAAAATATTGTGCCATTTATTGCATAGTGTATATCAAAACGACAAAAATATATGCAACAACATATGCAATAATATTGTATAATGCAAAGGCCGCTTTACACTCTCCACCCAATATTTATTATTTTTGCTTTATGCTGTTTTTGCATACAATGCTCGGCACAATGGTAGTCATGTCCAAAAAATGTATACGAGAACGACAACAAATTTGTTAAAAACACAATGACAACAACAAAATTACATAAAATAATGTTTAGTTTTTTTTTTTGTAAATTGGCTATTTGCCCACTAAAACACAATCCTTTAGATGCAACAACAACAACAACAACAAACTACAGCAATGACAACAACCAAAGTGATGTAGAAAAGTCTGAAAGCACTATTTTATTGTCAAAACGGCAGACACTACGAGTAAAATAAACAAATAGAATTAAAATATACAACAACAACTAGAAATATTTAATAAAAATATTGTAACGTCAGCTAATGGCAGCATAAATACAACATAAAAATTAATATACATATGTATGTATGTATATAATTCATTTGGAAACCAAGGAAAAATATACATATTTGGGAAAACAAAAGAATATAGATGAAAGAAAACACACATTCCCAAAAGTAAAGGCCGAGTCATATAGCATCCGTCAAACGCTATACGCCGCCTTTTTCAATTGACAACTAGGTTGAAATGCTGAGTTTCTCATGACCTTTGTCACATTCAATACGTCTACGTCTACGCAAAGTAAAAAGTTTGACAACTTTTAGCGTACGTTTAGTAGTTTTACAGCTATTAGTTGCTTTTTTAGGGTTTCGTACACCAAAGGTGAAAAGAAACCCTATTGTTTTCGCTACGCTGTCCGTCCGTCCGCCTGTCACAGGGTATTTTCTCAAGAACCGTAAGAGCTACGGACCTGAAATTTGGACAAAATGTGTAGACTTTTGGCCGCTACAACAACAAATACATGAGAATTGGAAGTTAAAGGGTATTCCAAAACGAGCAACGAAAAATTTTAAAATTCCATGTAATATATACATATATATACAATTGTATGTATGTAAATCCACTTGAAATTTGTAAGGTTAGTGTATTTTTATACAGACTACAACAATTAACACTGAAATTTAAAAAAAAAATTAATTTAAAGGGTGTACCATCAGTTAATGTAATTTTGACAACTTGCTGTATCTTGGAAACCGTAAGCGCAAACTCTTGAAATTTTCAAAAACGGAAGAACAAAAAAATCCCAAAATTATAAAATCGGCAAACCGAAAATAAGTCGCCAAAAACAAAAAAATTGCCAAAACGAAAAAAAGCACCAAATTAAAAAAAATTTCTAAAACGAAAATAAATCGCGTAAAACCATAAAAATCACCAAAATTAAAAAAATCGCCAAAAAGGAAAAAATTGTCAAAATAAAAAAAATCGCCAAAATTAAAAAAAATCGCCAAAAACGGGAAAAAACAAAAAAAAAATAATTTCAGCTGAAAATAAACGTCAAAAACGCAAAAAACAACATACTAAAAAAATCCTCAAAGCCCAACGTACGGAACCCTTCGTCCGCGAGTCAAAGTCGCAATTTACTGAATTTATTTTGTGTTGCATATGTATGTATATGAATTGGTGTAAAAATTTTAAATTTTTAATGATTTGTTGTTGTGGTATTGCGCAATGTAGTAAACTAGTAAACTAGACTTCCTACAGCTGCAACATTTGCAACAACAGTTTGCAAGAAAGAGTGATTACTGCTATTTTTTTTTTCAAATTTTATCTCCTTTTATTTATTCTAAATACTGGTATTCCCTATCCTGCATAGAAAAATTCTTAAAGGACAATAACAATTCACTAGATCAGGGTTGTAAATATTATAGTGGATACTACACAGAGAAAACAGTGCCTACTAAATACCTCATAAAATAGAACAAAATTAATAAGAAATCTCTATGGTTTTTTTTCAATAGGGAAATCTTATTAATTTCATAGAGAAAACCTTTTTGAAAAAATCAAGAAGAAATCTTGTAGTTTTTATAAGGTTATCTTATTGATTTTTTCAATAAAAAAAATTGCGTCTTGATTCTCTGTACTTATGTATTTTCATTTAAATTCTATACCATATTCATATATGTATGTATGTATGTAGTATGTTGTAGATGTTATTTATTTATACATACATACATACACACTATGTTATATTCTTAACTAACTTACTCACCAAGTATTGAACCAGCAAACTTCTACCTGATAGACCAGCACTCTAAGCAATATGCTAACAAGCAGCCTGAATAACCATTGAAATTATTGTGCAAACATTCTTATACAAAAATGAAAAAGATCATGAAAAAAAATGTCTGTATGTCTATTTATAGATATGAAATAACAAGATACCTCATAAAATCAAGAAGATTTCCTTATTGAAAAAATCAATAAGATGCTTTACATATAATCATATAGGAATCTACTAAAATCAAGAAGAAAACCTTATTGAAAAAATTAATAAGATAGCCTAATAAAATCAAGAAGAAAACCTTTTAAAAAAAATTAATAAGGCAACCTAATAAAATCAATAAGAAATTGTAAACTATAATTTATAAGAAAACCTAATAGAATCAAGAAGTTTTTCTCTATGGATTGTTTTTTTGGCGCCAAAAATAACGGAAATTGAGTAAAAAAAGTTGTGAATAATAAGATTTCTTCTTGATTTTATGTGGTTTTCATCTTGATAAAATTAATAAGATTTACCACATAAAATTAATAAGGAATCTCTATGAAAAAATCTTCGCTTCTTTCTGCTGGGATACCCCTTAGCCTAAAAACGTTTCATAGAGAAAATCTTATTGATTCTATGAGGCAGTGTTTTCTGTGTAGCTTCCAGTGGCATATTTTTAATAATCCCACTGCTATTGCCTGCTACTTATTTTAAAAAGTTTGAATTGAAATCTCATATTTTAAATATCCATATTTACTAATTATACTGATCGGTTGCTAGGATTCATTTAATATTTTAGTTTGTAGACAGGAAAATACATACATAAATATTTATCTTAATTGCTACATACGTTAATGAAACTTTAGGCAAAAGTATTTGCTTGGAAAAGTTCACAATTCCTGCTCAAACGGAAACATTAAATATTATAAATTTCGTTTCCTAAAGGAAGTGAAATTAAACAGTTTCAACAAGAAAATTTATAATCTATAAGCATTATTAAGCATATTTTATTTCATCAGGTATTAGACTTTCAATTACAAAAACAAACAAACAAATAAACTCATAAAACTTTTAACATTTGAAAACAAACAATTGTTAAAAAAAATTTACTCCTCTAAACGAAAGAGGGAGGGAGGGAGAATGAATTATGAAATATTGAATAATAAAATTTATATGAAATAAATTTTTTTAGTACATATGTTCTTTATTATTTGTACAATTAATTGCTCTTTTAATGCCCATATTTATTTAACAACAAACAATTTTATTTTCTTCAATAAAAATTTAAAGAAATAAAAAATAAACAAACTGAAATTGTTTTCAGTTAAACATTTGCTTTCCTTTAGCCCAATCGAAAATTTGTTTAATTCGTTTTTGTATATTTTTTCAACAACATTTCAATAAACATCATAAAAAATGATTTAAGTGGACATGATGAACAGGCTAAAAGATGCCCCAAAAAAAATAGTTGATGTTTCGCTGAAATGCTATCAAGACGGCCAAAAAGCCAATAATACTTTATTTAATCGACCATTTCGGCCACTAAATTGAGAAAACGAATGAATATTCCTACAACATTTTATAATTCAATTGAGTTTTAAGTATGTTTTTCAGTTGCAAAAATAAATAAACAAAAACAAAATTTTATTTGTGAATAACAAAACAACAACAACATGGAATAAATAAAATGTTGCCTTCGTGAAACTGTTGTTGCTTCAACATAAATATTGCCCAGCCATTACAAAATTTATTGGAAATAGTAAAAAGTAGTGCAACATTTAGCCATTACAAGTCCATCTGGAAAATGGGCAAAACAAAAAAAAAAAAACACTTAAATACAGTTGCTGGAGTTCAAAACTAAAAGAAACAAGTAAGAGTGCTATATTCGGCTGTGCCGAATCTTATATACCCTTTACCAACGTGCGTACATATATATAGTATACAGACATATACAAACATATTTGTTTTGAGAAAAAATTTATAATTTTTTTCTCTAAAGCAATTAATAAGTAAGTAAGTATTTCAGTATTTTTCGATTAAAGAATTTGATTCAATTATTTTATTTTCGATATTAGCAATAGTTGAATATTTTACTGTACACTCTGTGGTTAAGATATATTTTACATTCACTCTTATTTCAGTCAACATCGACGTCACGTCAATACAATACCAAAATATTGGGGCTTGTTTACTCGCTCTCGAGATGTTCAAAAACCGTGCTGCTATTTAATAACTCTAAAATATTCTTATTATTGCACCTCCATACCAAGTAAACTGACTTGTTTTATATTTTCCCGCATTTAATAATCATTGATGTTGCAAAACTGCTTAGTGTCTTGATTTAAATTTCCCATTGCAAATGGTATACATCGTGGTATTATGTAAACGTTTTATTCCTACAGGATTTGTTTGAAATTTGTTCAGCAGAAAGGAAAGGTATCAGGAAAATGAAACGGAACATGTCCTTTATGTCTTTAGCGATAAATTTTAGTTTTATCTCCATTTACTAAAAATTAATAGTTATTATGCTGAGAGCACAATAAGCACAAACCTTCGTTTATACTTCAATTAGTTTAGATATCCATAAAAAAATTAACCATGTATAAAAAATCTTGAGTAATGATTTTCCTAAAACATGAAATCTGTTTAACTGAAAAAAAAATATTTTTGGTTATTTTTTTACCGAAACTTTTTTTAAGCTCCAACCCTGGAACCATTTTTCTGAGTTTCTTTATAAAATATAGATTATATGTAATTACCAAAGTAATAATTAGTTTTATATACCAGAAAAAATTTAAGTTTTCCATCTCTGGAGCTATGTCTTTTATTTTTCTAATTTCATAAAGTATATAAAACTTGTAAACAAAAAGAAAAAACTAAATTGACCTAGTTACTTTTGTAAAAAACAATAAATTTAGCAACCCTGGAATCAACCTTTTAGATTTTTCTGATTTAAAAAATTAATAAAGTGTGTTAAGTGAACAAAAAAATAAAAAAAAATTAATTTTATACTTTAATATTAAAAAAAAAAATCAAAGTTTCCATCTTTGGAGATGTAATTTTCATTTTTCAAATACTATACGCCAAACTTTTCTTTCAGAAGCATAAAATATATTCAATTTATAAAGGAAAAGAAAAACATTTTTAGAACTATTTAATTTTACATAACACAAAAAGTGTAAGTTTTCCAACCCTGGAATCATAATTTAGGATTTTTCTAATTCCTTATACCAATCTAGTTCTTTAAAAAAATACATAAAATATGTTAAGTGAACGAAGCAAAAACTAAATAAGAAAAAACTTAGTTTCATTTAATTCCTTTAATATTAAAAAATTCAGTAAAGTGCGACTTTGACTCGCGCACGAAGGGTTCCGTACATTCGGTTCTGAGCACTTTTTAATGTGGCTTTTTTGCTTTTTTGAAGTTTTTTTTCCAGTTTAAACGATTTTTTCAGTTTTGTCGCTTTTTTCTCATTTTGGCGATTTTTTCTGTTTTTCTCGGTTTTTTTAATTTTGGCGATTTTTTTCTGTTTTTGGGGCTTATTTTCATTTTGAAGATTTTTTTCATTTTGGCGATTCTTTTTCCATTTTGGCGATTTTTCCTATTTTGGGGTTTTTTTTCATTTTGGCGATTTTTTTTTTCATTTTGGCGATTTTTTCCTGTTTTTGGGCTTTTTTTCATTTTTGGGGATTTTTTCTGTTTTTTGGCGATTTTTTTCATTTTGGCGATTTGTTTTCATTTTGGCGATTTTTTTCTGTTTTGGGGCTTTTTATCATTTTGGAGATTATTTTCTGTTTTTTGGGGTTTTTTTTCGTTTTGGCGATTTTTTCATTTTGGCGATTTTTTCCATTTTGGCGATTTTTTTTCATTTTGGCGATTTTATCCTGTTTTTGGGCTTTTTTTCATTTTGGCGATTGTTTTCTGTTTTTTGGGTTTTTTTTCGTTTTGGCGATTTTTTTTTTCATTTTGGCGATTTTTTTTCATTTTGGCGATTTTTTTTTATTTTGGTGATTTTCTTTCATTTTGGCGATTTTTTTTCATTTTAGCAATTTTTCCGGTTATTCGCGATTTATTTTAGTCTTAGACATTTTTTTTTTTTTTGTAATTTGGTGCTTTTTTTCGTTTTGGCGATTTTTTTTTTGCTTTTGGCAATTTTTTTCGGTTTGGCGATTTTATAATTTTTTGATCTTTTAGTTTTACCGATGTTGAAAATTTCAAGAGTTTTGCTCTTACGGTTTCCAAGATACAGCAAGTTGTCAAAATTGCATTAACTGATGGTACACCCTTTAAGTTAATTTTTTTTTAATTTTAGTGTTAATTTTTGTAGTCTGTATAAAAAAAATACACTAACCTTACAAATTTCAAGTGTATATACATACATACATACAATTGTATGTATATTACATGGCATTTTAACATTTTTCATTGCTCGTTTTGGAACCCCCTTTAATTTCCAATTCTCATGTATTTGTTGTTGTAGCGGCCCAAGGTCTACACTCTGTGTCCAAATTTCAGGTCTCTAGCTCTTACGGTTCTCGAGAAAATACTAATATAGTTTTAGACATAGTTAATTTTACATAACACAAAAAGTTAAAGTTTTCCAACCCTGGAAACGTCTTTTTAATTTTTTTATATTTTTTTAATTTAAAATTCCAGTTTTAGTCGTACTGAAGTGTAAAATAAGTTCATTTATTAAAAAAAAATAAAAATTTGTTTTCGGTAGTTACTTTTATATGGCAAAATAAAGTTTAAGTTTTCCAGCTCTGCAATCGTCTGCTCGATTTTGCTGAATTTCAATACCAATCTATTTTGGAAAATTTCTGACACACCAGTCCAAGAAGCTTTTCTGGGAGCTTCGGAAAACCGGACATCGCTTATTCGTCTTCCCTATGCATAAGGATCCAGAATATATATATTTTATGAGTCGCTTATTGATATTATAGAAATTACAAGCGGAATGACAAACCTATATATACCCTTTTACCATTTTTGTTGGTAAAGGGTATAAAAATTTAGTGTCTGGCTGTTGCAACAGGTTTGTAAATTATTCTATTTGCTAAAAATAGAAATGATATAAAAGTTATGATAAAGGGGTTTTCAATAAGGACATAATAGTTTTAGTAGCTCAATATATCACAAAACTGGTTGATATTAACACAACGTGCAATATTTCCTTCTCTCTTAAAGGGTAGGCTGCACTATCCTACACAATCGCACGACCTACGAAAAAATACAACCCTATACCTGGAATCAATAACTTTTTGCGAACCAAAAATCGCAATACTTATCGATATATTTAATCGTTTGTAGTAACGATAACGCTATTCTGTAATTTATTTTTATCGATAATGTAAAGATGTATTTTACTCACCATTTAATTTTATAGCATGTGGCAACTCTGCATATAAAATGTCAAAACGAGCGAATAGCAAAAAGAAAAATAAAAAAACTAATTGAAGGTTAGCCGCGAATAACGTTTTAAGTGACAAAATAATAATTTTGCAAGAGAGCCAAAAAACGTATTTTAAGGCAAGATTGTTTTCTTCGTTTAAATTTTTTTAGCGTGTCGAAATTAATGATAATTAGCATTATATTTTCTTTTTGTATCTCTGCTGCATTTATCAATTATGTTCGACAATTTTCTTTGCATGATTTATTAGTTACTTACAAAGTTTTCCACCGACTGGCTGATTGTAATTGTATTTTGACGGCGATCAGATGCATAATTTTGGATGGTTTGATGTTTGAACAACGCAAGAGAGTTATGTTAATGGTAATCTGTGAAAAAACTGGTTTTTTAAAAATAGTCTTTTACAACGTTATTCGCGGCTATGCTTCAATTGTATTTTAATTTATGATATTATTGTTATTTGGCTCAACCGTCAGCGAATATCGTTAAAATGTGTTTCTGTATAGCAAAGTCGATATGATTATCGTTATAAAATCTACTGAATTAGCAGTCTATCCTTCATACCAAGGTTGCATTTTCTCAAAAAATTGCACGATTGTGTAGGATAGTGTATCACGACCTTAAGTCCTAATTTACACTATGCAAGTCTTAATGTTAAGCTGATTAGTTTTTAGGAGAGAGAGATGAGGGGAAAAGAAACGTTTCTGTTCCCCTCGTCTCTCTCTCTCTCTCATACAAAGTAATCAGCTTGGCAATAAGACTTGCATAGTGTAAATTAGGACTAAACATGCAGACGATTTCACTTTGCAGATGGCAAACAACGTCAAAAATAATAGTAATAAGCTTATAGCATTGTTAATATCGCGTGGTTTTTATTTCAGGTTCACAATTTTAAGTTGGTAACACTGCTTTATTTGACAACTGATTTAACAGCTGATATTTGCTTCTTGTTTATGCATTAAACACATTGACCACTAGAGGTGGAAAACTTGAAATTACGGCGATTCCGACAGAAAATAACGCAGTAATAATTTTAAAACTCTTCATGGAATGTTAATAATGAGAATTGTATTCTACAAATTAGCTGAACTACGAAGCACACAGGGATTTGAATAGTTAAGCAATAACTGCACTTAAAAAATATTTGGATTGAATTTGTATCAGTTACATTTTAATAAAAATCTACTAAAAGATTGAAAATTTCAATAGCGGGATGTGTGGTCAGGCTACCCGTAACTGAATTCCGTAGCACCATAAAGGTATCAAAAGTATATTAAAAGTTTACAATCTAGACTGAGGATTGAATTTCTACTAACTAGTTAGTCACCCAATGTATCTGAGTTAATTTAAGCTTCATTTGTGTTCGCTAGAGTCAATGTGGTGTTTCCATGTAAGCCGTCGATCAAGGTGTATGTTGAGGAAGAAATTTGGGAACAAGTATCTCTTTATTCCTAGGGTAAATGTTACCTGAACACATTTTTGTTCGTTTACTTTTATTCTCCATTAGTTCATCCATAGTACAAGTTTTCTTTATTCTATGACAAAATGTTCGTAGACGAATATTCGACTCGACATACGCAATACGGGTGATTATATATTATATGTACTACGAATATTTTTTTTGCTTAGTATGTCTATATAAGAAAGACTCCGCTAGGACATGTATTATGTATTACGAATATTTTTGTTTTTTTTTTTTTTTGGTTCAGTATATATATATATAAGAAAGACTTGGCTGGGAAAGACAATGAATCGATATAAATGGGCCGTCAAGTCACTCTGGAACAAGTACCGCAACTATACTTAAATAATAACCTAAGCTTAACAGGTGTTTATACTTTTGAAATATGAGTGTCTCTGTGGTCGAGTGGGTAGTGTGCACGCCTGTCATGCACGAGGTTGTCAGATCGAGTCCCAAAAAATATCTGCTCAAAAATAATTAACCCCATCCTAGGCCATCACCATGTAAAAGTGACTGGTCCGCTTCATAGCAAGTGTTAGAACTCTGACTGGTCCCTATCACTTAAGGACCGATCACGTGACTAGTCTTGTGTCAGTTCCATTCCCTAATAATAATATAATATTAAATTTTAGCTGGCGTGGCCGCGCCTCCTTTTTTGAATGCAAGATTGTGTCTTTTTTTAACCCAGGGTGTGCGCCAAGTTTCGTAAAAATCGGTCAAATAAAAGCATGTAAAAAATAATATTATTAGTTTTTTATTTAGTGTCAATTTTATATATTTTTAGGGGCGTGGTCATGGCCAATATGTCAGCCCACTTTTCTAAATTCAACATCGCGTCACTCTCAGAGCTCATAGTGTGTGCCAAGTTTCATAAGAATCGATTAAATAAAAGCAAGTTAAATATAATACATATTAAATTTTAATGGGCGTGGACTCTACAATTTTTTTACTTTTACATTATGTCATTACAGAGTCTTAAGATGTGTGCTAGGTTTCATAGCGCAATTTAATAAGTAAAAGTACATGAAATCAAAGGAAAAAATTTAATGGGCGTGTTCCCGCCCACTGTTTTGGAATACACGTCAAAAAACAAAAATACAGACGAATTAATAAGTTCCTCCTTTTTTGAAGTCGGTTAAAAAGAAATCAATTTATTTCTTTATATGAATGTTAGATGTTCTTTCTGTTTAGTGTTGGGTGCATTCCTAAGACGTAGCTGTTGAGCTCAACAGTAGTGAAACTATTGTACACCATGTGTATGACTATTTTAAGGTAGTGATAATCGCCCCATTTCAGCGGTTAACTCGAATAACTATGAATCTTTATTGCTCCACGTGTACTCTTAATGATAGTCTGCAGCCCGTAAGACGCCAAACACCGCACACCGAACAAGCTATAGTTGCTGTACAGCAAAGCATTGAAGCAGACCCACTTCAATAAATTCGTCTCCCTTCTTAGCACATGGGGATGTATGCATCCACTTTAAAGAAAATAATACGAAAATAGCAGGAACTAATAGCCAAAATACCACCGTATTAGGGTTTGGGAAACGGGAATTCCCGGGCGGGAAATCCCGGGAAATGTCTGTCTAATATTCCCGGGAAATTTTTGAGATTTTCCCAGGAAAACGGGAAATTTAAAGTGCATGTTATTTCATAAATATATAGAATTTATAATCCAATTTCACATTAATATAAAAACTTATTATTTTTTTATATATTACAAAAGTTCGTTTGAATGATTGTACGACTAAATTTACACGAACGTTGACACGTTTTTCATCGTCTGTTTAAACACTTACATATACCTTGTTCGAAGGAAATTTTTTAATCTTAAAATTTAAATTGAGTTTTTGTTTTAAATGTAACTGTAAGAAAGAAAGAATTCTTTCGACGCCGATAAACAAGCAGTAAAATTTCCATATATTTTTAATATAAAATAAAAATGTGAGCTATTCAAATCTAGTCTGAAATTTCATAAAAATTCCATTAAATTGAGGTCATACCATATCTCCTAAAAAAAGTGGAATAAATTGTATAAGTATCAATGATTGCAATGATATAATCGTTTCCTAAAGTAAACAATTCGATGCTAAGCGAACTTGAAGTGATTTTTCGCCGAATTAGTGAACAAATTTTGAAAAGTGTAATGAAAATTTTAAGCTGTAAGAACTCTGAGTTGACGAAACTTAAATTGATTACAAGTAGACGCTATTATGGAAACCCTGCAGAAAATAGTTTAGGAGAAATAAAATGAGAGACACTTAGACATATTGTGGGTCAGGGTATTCAAAATTCGGCGCAGCGCAGTATGGTACTGTCACCTGCTTGTACTTAACGATAAGAAACCGTCTGGAACTTTTTCAAAAAGAATGAAGGTAGGTCTTATTAGAAAATTGTCTACTAATTGTGGTAACAGTCGTCAATTGGTTTTTATATGATCTTTTGCTGTGTAATAACTTTATTCCATTTGCTTAAATTCAATTAAAAATTCTTAAAAATTTGTCTTAGAACTGCTTTTTTATTAACTTTTATTTCCAAAGAATGCTTACATTAATAAAACAATCGAAATTTCACCAACTTTCATTTAATAAATGTATTAATTTAGAAAATTAGCTTTTCCCGGGAACTTGATTTTTTAATTCCCGTTTCCCGGGAAGTGCAAAAGTCCGGGAAATCCCAAACCCTACACCGTATGCAAAAATCGGCCAATGAGATGAAGCAAAAACTTTTATTATTACGAAAATATACGTGAACTGACCTAATATAAATGTTTTTCATAAAACAATTTATAAATAATAAACAACAAAATACAGAACACACATTAAAAGCATAATAAGAAATATTATTAAGCTTATCGCAACCCCCAGGCTGCAAAGCCACTACTATAACTTTTAGTCTACCTTGACACCCTATAGTCGGTGATGTTTAAGCAAAATACTTTTCTTCATTATAACTTTTAATCATATTTATTATAGAGTCTGTAAGAGATAAACATAAATAATAAAAGGTGGTGCTTAATATGACAAACAAAAGCGTAACTATGAGGCAGTCTCAGCTTACACCCTACATTCAGTAGCCTTCAAACAAAACATATGCATTTTTATTGCAACTTTATTTCATACTAATTCTCAAATATCTAAAAGTTATAGATACTCGTAAAGTTGTATTTACCACTTATTCCATTTATGTAAATATAAGCGTGTGGAGCAACCTGATTACACCACAATAAATTAAAAATAATGCTTAAAATCTTACATCAAGCAAATATTTATAATAATGAATAACTAAAAGAAAAATTAGAAAATTTTACTATTTCATCATACCCAACCAGCCATTACGAAGTTTTATTTTAATTTAAATTTTTTTTTTTTTTTGCTTTGGTACAACATATTATTTCGTAAATATTTTAAATGATGGATAAACCAAAAAAAAAACAAAAAAAAACGGCTTTCAGTCAGTCCTTCCTTTCTTTGTCCCATTTTCGCCAACACGGTTGCTTGTGTCCCACTGGCAGGCTGTCTGTAGTTGTGTCTGTTAAAAATATCTGAATTCAAACTGTCGCCGATTTACGCTTGAGGTACTTGAGGCGTCACACACTTTGGGCTCATTGATGTGGTCATCGTCGTGTAGAGGGAATATTTATTTCCCTGCTTGTTCTTCAACTGCATTCAAATTATTTTCAAAATTTCAACATTAACTTTTTGGCGCACTCATGAGTCTACAAGCATACATACTTACATGTAACTAAAATTGCTAATACACACACACATACATACTCGTACATACATATGTATTTACATATTATATCTTTTCATATTAATTTTTGTCTTTTACACTTTTCATTTGTGGTGCTAGCAAGTGAGTCAATATGTATAGGGAAATTTTTTAAAACTAAATTCATATTATTTTTCTGAAGGCAAAAACTACATGTCTATAGTCGAAAAAAAAATTAAATTGGTTTACAAGCAATATTTTATTTAAAGCAATCCCACCAACAAACACTAAATATTTTTGATTAAAATACTTTATTAATTCAGAAAATGTGGTATCATGACATGAATCGTGTTCGTCGTACGTCTGTCTGTCATGTAACAATTGCATTGTTTTGTTGTGCATTTTGAGCAAAGGCGAGGCGACACTCATCATTAACATCAGGCACAACTGTACTTCTTTATTTTGTATTGTTAATTTTAGAAAAATAGTGCCATATTTTAACTCGTTTTCTTTATTTAATAAGTGCTTAACAGACTCTTTTCGGGCCAAATTAGCTTTGCAGAAAGTACTTTCTACAAAATGTACATACATATATTTGTTATAAGAAGTATCTTTTGAAAGAAGTACCTTTAATAAAAAGTGCCCCTTATGAAAAACACTTTCTATAGAAAAAAAACTTTCTACTAAAGCCTCCTTCATAAAAAGTACCTTTTATAAAGAGTACATTCTATAAAAATCAAATTTAAAAAAAGTACCTTTTATAAAAAGTATGTTTTCGAAAAACGTACCTTAATTAAAATGTAAATTTTATTAAAAGTACTTTTATTGAAAACTTCCTTTAGTAAAAAGTAGCCTTCACAAAAACTACATTTTAAAATAGTTGCTTTTATAAAAAAGGACTTTTTCAAAAAGTTTCTTCTATAAATTGTACCATGTAGAGCTATCTATAACAAAGAGTACAATTCATAAAAAAAGTACTTTTCATAAGAGAGTAAGTTTTTAGAAAAGGATCTTTTATAAAAAAGGAGCTTTTATAAAAAAGTACCTTTTATAAAACAGTGCCTCTTATAAAATAGTACTTTTTATGAAAAGTATATTTTATAAAAAAGGACCTTTTATAAACAAGCACCTTTTATCAAAAATGTGCATTTCTTATAAAAAGTACCTTTTACAAAAAGCATTTTTTATAAAAAGTATTTTTTTTAAAAGCACTTTTTATAAAAAGTACTTTTTTTTAAAGTACCTTTTTTTTAAAAGCACCTTTTATAAAAAGCACCTTTTATAAAAAGCACCTTTTATAAAAAGTATCTTTTATAAAAAGTACCTTTTTAAAAAAGCACCTTTTATAAAAAGTACCTTTTACAAAAGTACCTGTTATTAAAAGTATTATAAAAAGTACCTTTATTAAAAAATAAATTTTATATACAGTACTTTTATTGAAAATTACCTTTTGCAAGGAGTAGCCTTCATGAAAACTAAATTTTAAAACAACACCTTTTAAAAAAACTACCTTTTATAAAAAGTACTTTTTTAAAAAGTTTCTTCTATAAATTGTACCATGTAAAGCTATCTATAATAAAAAGTCAATTTCATAAAAAAGTATCTTTTATAAAAAAGTACCTTTCATAAGGGAGTAGATTTTATAAAAAAGGATCTTTTATAAAAAGAGGTACCTTTTCTAAAAAGTACCTGTTATAAAAAGAATTTTTTATAAAAAAGGTACCCTTTATAAAAGAGTACCTTTTATAAAAAAGTATTATTTTCATAAAAAGTATCTCTAACAAAAAAAGGACTTTTTATAGAAAAGTACCTTTTATAAAAAAGTACCTTTTATAAAATAGAACCTTTTATAAAAAAGTACCTTTTATAAAAAAGTACCTTTTATAAAAAAGTACCTTTTATAAAAAAGTACCTTTTATAAAAAAGTACCTTTTATAAAAAAGTACCTTTTATATAAAAGTACCTTTTATAAAAAAGTACCTTTTACAAAGAAGTACCTTTTATAAAAAATTACTTTTTATAAAAAATATACATATATGTATTAAAAAATTTTACCTTTAAAATAACTTTTTATAAAAAGTATTTTTTATTTACAATTACTTTCTATAAAAAGTATTTTTTACAAAAATTACTTTTTATAAAAAGTATTTTTTATAAAAAATTACTTCCTATTAAAAAGTACCTTTTATAAAAAAGACTTTTTTTTTATAAAAAAAGTACCTTTTATAAGAAAGTAACTTTTATAAAAAGTATATTTTATAAAAAAGTACCTTTCATAAAAAAGCACGTTTAATAAAAAAATTTCCTTTTATAAAAAAATACATTTTATACAAAATTACCTTTTATAAAAAATCACGTTTAATAAAAAAAAGTACCTTTTATAAAAAAAATACATTTTATAAGAAGTACTTTTTATAAAAAAGTATCTTTTATAAAAAAATACATTTTATAAAAACGTACTTTTTATAAAAAAAAAAATTATCATTTATAAAATGTACCTTTTATAAAATGTAGTTTTTACAAAAAGTACCTTTAATTGAAAGTATTTTAAATACAAGTTGCCTCTAGCAAAAAGTACTTTCTATAAAGTTTCTTTTATAAAAAGTATCTTTTATAAAAAATGCCTTTCTAAAAAGCACTTTTCATTAAAACAACTTTTCATAAAACCAGAAAATAAAAATTAGACTTATGCCCTGTTGCACAATAACGAAAGAAAACTTTCGATTTAGAATTTATATTGAAATCAAAAACAATTTTTGTATATTTTATGGATGTTTTCAATATAAATTTTCAGTCGAAAGTTTTCTTTCGTTACAGGACATTAAATTTTATAAAAATTACTTTCTATAAAAAAGTACCATTTATAATAGATGCCGGTAGTAAAAAGTACGATTTAAAAACACTACCTATCATAAAAATTAATTTATGTCTCAAGTATTTCAAGCAAAATTTATGTTTAAAAAAGTACTTTCTATAAAAAAGTACCTTTTATTAGTATTTTACATGAAAGGTGCTTTCTCTTGAAAGTATTTTTTTTAATACTTTCTAGAAAAGGTACTTTTTATCAATTACCTTCAGGAGAAAGTACCTTTTATGAAAAGTACTTTTTAGCTTCATATTTATCTAACTTATGAACAAATGTATATTTTTAATTGAAATTTATCTATTACGCATTTTAATTCAATACAATTTCCTAATATATGACAACCTTTTAAATTTCACGAAGATAGAACTGAAAACTTAAGAAATTTTTAGAAAAAAAAACACTCGTATTACAACAAAACAATGAAAATATCTAAAGATTAAAAAGAAAATTTATAATAAAATGATTTATATGAAACATTTAAATAAATTCGTTAAGAATCAATTTTTTGCTCGTTCTTGACACAGAAGATGACTCGTTTTATTTTATTAATTTTTTTTTTGTAAGATGTAATGTAAAGAAAAAGTAATGAAATTATTTTAAATTTTATTTGTTTTGTCTCAAAATTAAATTTATAATTAATGTTAGTTTTTAGTTTAGCTTGATGCCTATTAATATTTAAAATCGCAAAATGGAATTTGTCTGTGATGGGAGATGTGTGGAAGTGTAGAGGGTTACGGATTAATTTATTTTATTAAATTTTGTATAAAAATGTCTTTGTTTCGTTTAGTTTATTTTTTTTTCTTAACTTCTGCATTGTTAAAAATTTATTTATATTTATGTTGTTGCAAAATAATGAACATGATAATAATTTTGTTTTAATTCATTTCTGCTTAGTGACTAACAGACATTAAATTATATGTAGAATTATATATATGTATGTTTGTTTAAATATTTTTTTTTATTATCATTTTCATTTCATGAGTTTATTTTCTTGCACATAAAATATATATAAATATATATTGTTTTTAATTAGTATGATTTTTATTTTAGCAAATTATTGCCATTTATAAATAAAATAAATGCATGTATTTTTAAATTGTAATGTTTTATTTTTATTTCAATTATGTTTATTGCAAATAAATGTATGCTCAAGCAAGCAAAAAAAAAATCATTTATATATACATACATAAAAATTTACATAAGTGTGTAAAAAAAAGTGAAATGACTCATTTATGCATAAAATATTAATATTTTTTTAAACTTTGTTTTAGCAAAGTTTTATTGCGGTTGTTTAATTATAGCAGTTAATTAAGAGGTTGTAAACAAGTATCGTATTTTCCATGTTATTACACATTTAACACGCAAACGTTTGTGAATACAGCAAATATTTTCTTGAAGTTTATTTTTAACTATATATACTTATTTTCTTTTTTATAATTGATTTGAAATCTTAATTTGATGTCAAGATTTATCGCACCACTTTTTTCTATTTAATATGACATCTATCTACGCTAAAAAATATTTATGGCGTATTTACATACATACAGTCTGTCAAGAATAACTTTGCAGATTGAAAAAAAAAATTAAAATATTTATTGCATATTTTTTAATTTATTTCTTTATATTTTGTAGTTTTAATTTATGAGGCATAAAAAAAATCAAATTCAGTGAAAAAGAAAATATCAACCAAAACAAATGCTACTCAATTTTGTAAGTATGAAATATTCGTCAATACGAATAGTAATTTAAATAAATTTAATGGGGGTTCTATTTATGTCAGCATAATGCAAATGATATATGAAAAATTTTTTATTGAAAAGAGCTTCACACTCCTGTTCGCGTTCATTAAATTTAATAAAATTTGTGGCCCTTATTATGAGTTGTATTCGATTTTTGATCTTCGCTGGGTATCGAACATCGAATGTTATGTTATGAGCATCGAAAATTTCGTTGAGCAAAGAATTTTCTATCGAACAGAATTCAGCTTTCGATAAACTGTCTTATTCATAAAAAATATTTCTGTTTAATAAGAGGTTTATGAAACAAATTTTCTATGGAAATTTGATTAATAAAAATTTTATAAAATCAAAATATTTTTTATGAATCAGGCCCAAATTATTTTAATATGAACAAATTTTTAAAAAATTAAGTTTTAAGCAATCACACGTATTGCGTATGTCGAGTCGAATACTCGTCTACAAGAATTTTGTCATAGAGTAAAGAAAACTTCTACAAGCTTTGTTTAAACAAACACAAAATTCTCAGTACACAATCAAAAGTTTTAAGCTGTTTTTGTCGATTTTATTCACATTCTTTGTCGAATGGTCGTTATAATACCAAATGAAAATTCCTTCGATCAGTACTTTCGACTACAGTCGAAGATCGAAAAATGCTAATAATAAGGCCTTTTATAACAAATTAATATATTAGCGCTTATTATACACGAGTCGCGTTCTAAAAAAACAAACAAGCTGTAAGTCGTAATTATCCATATACGAACCAAAATTTACAATTTTCAACTTTCACTTTTTGAAAACAAAAATTCGCTATTCAATTTCTTAGACTTCGACGACATAAATGCCCGAAAAAAATCAGTTGGCAACTCTGTTTATATAGACGTATATAACTTTAAATTGGCAACACTTTTTTGCCTGGCAGCCATTTTGTCAGCTGTCAAGTGATTTATGTTTTATAGCTTCGTTATAGTATGTTTCCACCGACTTTAAATCAAATAGGTTTAAGTAAATCCCTTCAAAGTGTTTCCACCGAGCTTGTGAGTGATTTGTTGTTCGAATTTTCGTATTAAATTTATGCACGTACATTAGAAGGTGGGCGCAGCAGCTGTAATGTGAATTTTATTCACATGTGGTTGACATTTAAGATTGATTAAATATTCCTTAATGTCATTTTTTCGAAATTGTCGATCACTATTGATGGATGAACCAGGGATGGAGTTTGTAATTTTAAAATCAACGCAGGGTTGCATACATAAATCGAGCTCGAAAAATAGTATTTTCGACATTATTTAAAACAAATCAACCACTTTGAGGTGATTTATTCATATGCAAAATGTATGGTAAATCATGTATAAATTAACATGATTTGCACAAATTATCATGATTTGTCTAAATCATGCCGCTAGAAACATACTATTAGTCAAATCGTATCAACTTACTTTTGAAGCTGTCATATCGTTTAAAGGCTCAAAGCTCAGTTACCCAACTGTAATGTAAAGTAACTGCGACGTAGGAAACAGCTGATCGATACTTTTATATTAAAAGTAGGTTGTGTTACATTACATCTCTATAACCATTTGCATTACTTTTCACATAACAATATCGATCAGCTGTTTCCTACTGTTGCTGTTACAGATTTTGTCAGCTCATACGCAACAGTATAATACGATTTCAGTAAATCTACCATCAGTTTGGTTTGGCATTTCAACATGAATAGGCTGATGGCTGAACAAAGCTTCCAAATTGTGCAAATTTATTTTGCAAATCATGGTTCTGTCTATTTTACGGTCAACATAATCTCCAGCAGAGAAATTAATTCCATTAATTATGGAACGTTTTCGCACCACGTTTACTCTAAATCAATGAACTGCACGACATACCACAATTGTGGACAACAAAATCACACACATGCTTGTGCTCTTTCATTTCGTCGTCACTGAGAGCGACGAATGAAGGTGTTCAGGTATGTATGAATTTTTTCCTGGCTTTTTGATTAGTTTTTTTGAGCACACAGAACGAAATTAAAGTTCAAATTTAAGCTAAAAAATATTTCATGATAAAAAATGTTTTACAAATATGCAATGCTTTTTATGATATGAAACATTTAGAAGTAACTAATAGGGAAGATAGTTTAAAAGGACATTTTAATAGTTTTCAAAGAGCTGTGAATAAATTTAATTTGGAATTTATACACTATATTAGATTTTTTTATTTTTTCTAAAGTTTTTATTAAATTGCTTATTTACAAAAAATATTCAAACAATGAATAACCGCAGCGTGTTTTTTAAATTACAAAACTTTTCTTCAAGTGTAACTTTATTTTACTCTCATTTTTCTCACCAATACAAATATATTTTATTTTGGGCATCACTGCTCTAAATGATAATACGCATCCACGGAGATGTTATACAGTGTGTACAGCAGAAGTCATTGCTGTTATAGAGCGTAGCATCATCAATTGAACAACCATAATATGGAGGAGCTGTGGTTTCAACAAGACGGCGCAACATGTGACACAGCTCGTGCCATAATTGAATTATTGAAGGAATGGTTTGGTAACCGCATAGTTAAACGTTTCGGACTTGTAAATTGGCCTCAAAGATCATGCGATTTAATGCCGCTAGACTATTTTCTGTGAGGATATGTGAAGTCGCTAGTCTACGCTGATAAGCTTCCAAATCGATTGACCACTTGAAGGACAACATTCGCCGCATTATTGTCAATATATGGCCACAAATGTTGCAAAAAGTCATCGAAAATTGCACCTCCAGATTGGACTACGTCCGAGCTAATTGAGGCGGTCATATGACAGAAGTCATATTTAATTTATAATGCCATAAGATTATCTTTCGAATAAAGTAAATTTCATGTCAATTTTATAAATTCATCTTTGGCCGAATCAAACAGTTTTTTATTAGTAATTAGTGGTTACGCTTATTTGGGCAAAAGGCACACAGATGGAAACTCGGCTTTTGTGTTATTCCATTTCAAAGTTCTATACCTCTATAAAAAAACACCCTTTATAAACAGCTGTGAATGTTTAAATTTTTTTTTGTACATCACTTTTTTCTAAAACAACAACATAGTTTCTACCTGCTTTTTAAATAAGATTCAAAAAGAACTTTTTTGGCTCTACTGAAAAAAATTAGACTTTTGGACATGCGCTGTTATTCATGAAAACCACAGATACATATCGAGTCTTATTTTCGATTTTATCGTAAGCGACATGTTATCGAAAATATACTTTTGTTATTGAAATTAAAATTTTATTTCCCTATCCATAGTTTAGAATTATCAATATGCCAAAATTTTTGATAACTTTTAAGATATACAGGCAGTACAATTTTATTGTAAGCGACAATTTACGTGCAAAACAATATTTGAATATTTCAAAAAAAAACCTTCTCCTGAAAACTTTAATTTTTGTCGCTTACGATGAAATCGAAAATAAGGCTTGATATGTTGTAATTGAAAAATTCCAAAAAAAAAATGTCAATTAAAATGATTGTCTTAGTTTACAATTTCCGTGATTAGCTGGTAACTAATTAATTCTTTAACTGAATCTTAGTTTTTTTTTTTAACAGAATCTTTCTTTTTAATTTTTTCTGTATAATTGGAGTCAACAAACAAATATATTTGTTTTAAAATGCAAAAAAACTTTTTAATAAAATAACACAATAACATATTTTTTTTTCTTTAATGTGAAAACTTATTCTTGACATACTGTATATGTTTGTATATTTATTGAATACCACAATATATAATTTGTGCAAAATCAAATAAACAAAATCAACAAATAAAATACCAATTTGTACTAAAAAAAGAAAAATAAATAAATAAATAAAGTGTGTATATTAGTTCGAAAGTACATAAATAGACGACTGAATGGATAGAGAGATACAAGATAAACTATTCATCATTGATTATGACCACCTGTCGTTGTCTTTCGTTGTTTTTAATTTGCTTGTTCTTCTTTTTCCCCTTATCTTGGTCAAAACTTACAACAGACACATTTTATACCCATAGAAGAGACATTTATGTATTTACAGTGCATGTAAATGCTAACCAAAGCGGTATCTAAGGGGGGAACAGAGTTAGTGGCCAATGCAAAGAGGTACGTATGTATGTTTGTTTGTTTTTTTATAAATTCATTCTCAAGAGGAATTTCTTAAAAATTGGATTTATAAGCGTAATTAGAATCACAAGAAAAATTCTCAAAAATAACTCGCTGTTAAAAATCTAAGGGCTAACAAAGAAAAAAACAGCAAGAAATGAAGCAAAGAGACGGCAAGCAAAATGCTTAATTAGAAGCACACTTTCTCAATAATTAATTATGTATGTATATGTATGTATATGTAAGTATGTATGTATGTAGGTAAATATTTTTGTATATAAAAAAAAATATCTTCTCAACTCGAACTTTGATTTTTTCGCCATGTTATTAAATCAGAGTATACATATATTACAATTTCGCAATACTTCTGTTTTGCAACCAAATTTCACTTTATTTTAATATTTTAGAAGTCAAAAGTTATTTATTTATTTATTTATTAAACATACTATAATTTGCATAGTATGGTGTTGCACGAATATGGGCGGAGTAACTAGACCACATGCCCAAGATGTTATTAACAGTATTTTCAAAAAAGTTCCGTAACTGACTGTTCTTCCTATGCCTTCACATAGGAAGTAGCAATGTGGTTGTTAAAGAAATTCCACAAAAAACCGCAAGATTATACGGTTATCCGTGGCAGATCAGTCAACCAGTGCGAGCGAGACGAAAAACTCTCGAAGGCCCAATAACAGAACTAAGCCTGACCGCACTTAAGAAATAATTACGATGACGCGAAATGATGTTCTTCGACCCGTAGCTGATTAACGACTGAGAAGTCAAAAGTATTTATTAACAATAGATGTTAACAAGTGCGACCTTGACTCGCGCACGAAGGGTTCCTTCCGTACGTTGGGCTCTGAGCATTTTTTTGATATGGCGTTTTTTGCGTTTTTGACATTTCTTTAGCTGAAATGATTTTTTTGTTTTTTTTTCGCTTTTTTCTCGTTTTGGCGATTTTTTTAAATTTTTCTTTTAATTTTGGTGATTTTTTTTAATTTTGGCGATTTTTTTAATTTGAGGATTTTTTTTTTATTTTGGCGATTTTTTTTTAATTTTGGCGATTTTTTTTTAATTTTGGCGATTTGTTTAATTTTGGCGATTTGTTTAATTTTGGCGATTTTTTTAATTTTGGCGTTTTTTTTTAATTTTGGTGATTTTATTTTTAATTCAGCAATTTTTTTAATTTTGGCGATTTTTTCTAATTTTGGCGATTTTTTTAATTTTAGCGATTTTTTTCATTTTGGCGATTTTTTTAATTTTGGCGATTTTCCGGTTTCTTTCGATTTATTTTCGTTTTAGAAATTTTTTTAAAATGGCGATTTTTTCATTTTGGCGATATTTTTTTTGTATTTGGCGATTTTTTTTTCGGTTTGGCGATTTTATAATTATAATTTTGGTTTTTTTTTTTGTTTTACCGTGTTTGAAAATTTCAAGAAGTTTGCTCTTACGGTTTCCAAGATACAGCAAGTTGTCAAAATTACATAGTCAAAATTACATTAACTGATGGTACACCCTTTAATTAAAATATTTCTTAATTTTTGTGTTAATTGTTGTAGTCTGTATAAAAATACACTAACCTTACAAATTTCAAGTGTATATACATACAGTTGTACTCGTATGTATATTACATGGCATTTTAACATTTTTCGTTGCTCGCTTATGAACACCCTTTAGATTTTATCTCTGATGTATTTGTTGTTGTAGCGGCCAATGGTCTACACCCTCTGTCAAAATTTCAGGTCCGTAACTCTTACGGTTCTCGAGAAAATAGCCTGTGACGGACAGCGTAGCGAAAACAATAGGGTTCCGTACACCAAAGGTGAAAAGGACTGTAGTTTTGAAATGGCTTATGAAAAATTGTAATCGAACTTATTTTTACGGATCGTTTAACGCCCTAAAAAAATATTACTGAAGTTGGCAAAATAGGTGATTTTTGTCTGAATCATTTATATTGATCAGAAGCAAGACAAATGCATACCAGGTCAACTCAAAAAATGCAATGCAAAATTAAATGCAACACTGCAGAAAAACATGTGCACATGGGCATTTTTCCTAGAAATTCCACTTTTTTGTAGCGTGCGACAGCAAGCAATTAACCTTGTATTTGTGAACAACGTGACTCGATTTTTCTTAAAATTTTACCTAACGTAGAGCTGCTGATGGCCTGCGCAAAAAAAGTTTAAATTTCTTTGGAAAAAAACAAGCATATTTGTTAGGTGTTGCACGCTACAAAAAGTTGACATTCCTGTGGAAATGCCCATATGTATATTTGTTAGTGTAAAATCTTCTGCTGTCAAAAAAAATTCCAAAACGTTTTTCTTGATTTGACACCACACTGAAAAAAAACCACGTTTAACTGAAAAAAGCACAAAAATCAATTAAAAATGCAATTGATTTTTAATTTTTTTTTCAATTAAACGTGTTTATTGCAGGAAAATATTCTTCTGTGCAGAGAAATCAACAGCTGATTATCAGCGGTTGAAACAAGATCATCTGGTATGAATTCGCCCTAATCAGAACGATTAAATAAACTGCCTCGTTTATTTCATTCTTTCCTCTATATTTACTCTCAACAATAACTAACTAGAGTTGTGCTACTTTGAAGGCCTCCTTAGTTTTTACTTTTCGTTGCCGTTCTTTTCTGTATCAAATATTTTGCAATTACTTTTTTCTGTGAAAAAAAATCAGCTGGCAACCTATACAATTGATTACACTTGTATACAAAATATCACAATAAACTAATACATAAACACTTTTGGCTGTCACTTAACGTTAAATTCTTTTCTCTACAGATTTGTCCGCAACAGAACAGAACAGAACAGAACGAAAAAGGAAAAACAAAGCACACATACAGACTTTCAATTGAACAGAAACAAAACAGCTGATTCAGAACAGAACAGAACAGCACGTACAAACTAATTCTGCCTTGACTCGCACAAGAAGGGTACCGTATGTAATACTGTAAGAACTTTAGTTTATATAATTGAATATCTTACCTTGTTATTTTTTTTTTTTTTTTTTTTGTAATGAGTAATGAGTCGCAGACAAGCAGAGCTCAGGGTAGGCGCAAAACACAAAACAAAACAAAAAGGAATTTATTTGTTGTTTTTGAGCATTGAAAACATGTTATTGACAAACTGTATATAAACTGAAAGAAAGAAAACTAGAAGAAACTCACAATATTTGCAATACGCACGTGTTAAATTTTTTTTTTTTTGATGGATGACACTGTTAAATAAAGCAATTTTGTAATTAAGTCAAAAAAGCCATCCACAAATATTTACACTTGGTGCTCGAGTTACATAGAATCCGTCATACGTTAAACTTCGCCTTTTTCAACTGACAGCTAAGTTGAAATACAGGTTTTCTTATAAGGTATGTCACATTCAGTTTAACAGGTATTAGCTGTTATAGCTATGCTCCTTATGGCGCGATACAGAAGCTGGGAAGTGATTTTCGTAAAAAAAAATAATCGACATTATTGCAGTTATAAATATATTTTTGTTTTGATTTCTTTGTACAACTTAAAAGCAGAGTACGAAAATAAACGAAGCAAATTTTTTGATTTTGTTTTGTTTCGTTGTGAGTGAAACTAAAAAATAAAACACATTCCTGCATATGAAAATGGACACAACACCGCCGTCGAACTCTCAGATAGATTTATTTCTATTTTGTACGCCGACGAACGACGAAAAAATAATTTTCTCTCTCTCTCTCTCTGTCTTTTTACACACAGCAACCAAATTTATCAATTATAAGAGAGGAATTCGCTGAGTAAATTCGTCGTTGTTGTGCTTCACACGAGGAATTTTCGCAGCGAATTCGTCAACGTGGGCGACATTAGTCGTTCGTGTTCCTAGCATTAATCGTACGCAGTTAGAAAAGAAAATAATGGGAAATAAATAGAAACGTTTTGAAATATTTGCGGCGCATCTGACATCATCATATAATATAATCTTATTGCACAGTTAGCAGCATAGCTATAACTGGGTAACCTAAGACACCTCTCTTTTTTTTTGTATGTTTCGATTAAGGCTTTTGTGTCATGTGGTATCAAGAATAAAATAAATAAAAAAACTTGAGTTTAATTAATGAAATGGAGCACAAACTTATTGAAGATGCTCAATTGTTTGCGGCAAAAAAGTATTCATTGTGTCAATTTCCTCCGTCGCTACGTTAAAGTCAATTGAAAAAGGTGACGTATAACGTTTGAAGGATTCTATATGACTCGACCTTGTGTCGCGTGTAAGAATTGTCGAACAGGGTTGAAGTGATGACGAAAATAACGATCATATTTTTAAGCTTATACTCACACAAAAAAAATAAATTTGACATTTAACTTAGTTAATAAACAAAAATCACCTGGCTTGGTGAGGTCACCTTATAGTGCTCCTTGGTTCTCATGCAAGAACTAGATCAAATAATAGTGTTTTCTATGCTCTTATTTTATCACTTTCAAAAAGGAGGCAGTCAGCAGTGATGTCAACTTTTATGGCTTATTTTTTATGCGCTTAGCACATCAAAATTAAAAAAAAGCACTAAAAAGCGTAATTTTGAGATTTAAAAAGCGCTAAAAGCCCTAAATTGAAAAGCGTTTGAATATTAAAACAAGTGAAGCTTAATAATGTTTAATATTTTCCAAGCTATTCTCTATTTAATGAAATATATCAGTGCTTTTTCATAGTTTGGCACTAATGCTCAAAGTTTGGTGTTTTGAGTCTTCAAAAAGCACTCAAAATAGTGCCAAAAGCACCAAGTTGGTATCGCTGGCAGTCAAATACTCCGACAATGTCACCCGGCATTCATAGAAATTGAAATTTTAAATAAACATTTATATTAAGTTTTAATTAAAAATTAAATTTTAAGCCAACGAAATGCGTTTCATATTTTTTATTTAACTGCGTGATTGATTAGACTGCTTTACACACATGTTTCAAAGACCAATTTACTCACTAACGAACACACGTGAAATGCTGCCCATCTCTCAAACATAATTAAGTATTTATTTTTTTTTATACATCCATCAATATTGTGCTTCAATTAATTATACAACTGTACGTATTTTTTTTTTTTTTGTTTATTAATTATTAAAATTACTTGGGCATTATAAATTGATTAAAATTCATCAATTTTATTGGAAACACCCTGAAAATTAACATTTTCATTTGCGCGTAAATGTAAATTTTTAATTTGAAAACTAATAAACACCAAAAAAGTGTTTGTTTGTTGGCATGTAAATTTGTTGAAATTACAACAAAATCTTGTTTGTAGTTTTAATACAAACAAAATATAAATTTTCTTTTTTTTTCAAAATTTCCTTTCAAAATTTTACGGCCAATTTGGCAATTTGGTGATTTTCAAAAAGATTTTGATAGTTTATTGAAAGCATTTTGTTTAAATTGTGTTAATAACCGCAAATATGTCGCGCGATTTCAATTTTAAGAGAGAAAATTATATGTATTTACATATCGAGCCATAACCGCCGAAAAAGCTTAACCGACACATTTTTTGGACCCCGTTCTTTTGACGAAAATCCATTATTAACGATCCCTAATAGTCGATTTTGGTTAAAGAATTAAGTTTGAAAATTATGTCGCTTAAGTGGGGTACACATTATCGAACATGAGTGACAGTCAAAAATTCATCAGTTTTGAATGATAGTGTTGGCTGTTCAGACTATCGGTCATGTTCGACACTCAAACCTTCATTCAAGAAAAAAATTAGGACACACAAACACAAATTGGTTGCGTATTGTTGCTAACAACATTTTTTTATAATGAATTATTTTAATGTTTTCTTATCTTTAACAACTCCTCGTAAGATGTTGTCTTAATACTTTACCTTGCATTTAATAAAAATATGTAAATTCCTAAAAGAATAATTTTCAGCGTCCATCTTGTGTTCTTTCTGCTACAAAAATATCTCTTGACTGACGCTTTTTGGTACACACAATCAGTCAAAAACCAATATGGCCGCTGACTGTCAGTCAACCACAAAAAATTCTGTGGTTGACTGTTGACTGACGAAATTCGTATTCACACTATCGATCAATGTAAAATTTGAGCAAAACTGTCACTCATGTTCGATAGTGTGTACCCCACTTAAAGCTTATTTGGCGGTTATGACACGATACGATTGTATGTACTTATGTGGAAAGAAAGTGATGGCAAATAAATGATCTTACGAAAGTGCGAATGCTAGATAACTTTACATTTATCCTGCCATTCCATGGCATAATAAATACACTTGCTCTTGCTTAATTATTAAGTTTATGCAATTATGCATTTTGCAGAGTTGCAAAAATTTAAGTGAATGCCTCTAATATTTTCGTAACTCAATTGAGAACTAAGTTTATGCAAGTAAAAATAGTTTATGCTTAACCTATCAGAGCTGCAAATAATCATAAACAGCTGTTTTGTTTATTCATTTCAAAAGTGCGGCAACAAATATGTGTACACAGCAAACAGCTGTTTACGGTTACGGCAAATTCAACTATAATCAAATACAGTGTTGTGGTTCGAACAGTTGTTTTGCATGGTTACGATTATGGCACTCTTAATATAACCTTTAGTATAGACTAATAGTACGTTTCGACATACTAGATTAAGGCCGAAACATTTGATTTGTCCACATTAAGTACTTTGCGAATTCATTTCTCACACATTTTTCATATGAGCAAATTATCTCAAATGACTTCATTTGCTGAAAATTAAGTCGAATTTGTCAGTGCAACACTGCACGGCTGCTTAGGACACCAGGTTAGAGCTATGCTGCTTAGCTATATAAAACAAATTGCATGTGTTAAATAACAATGCAATAAAATTATATTATTTGATAATGGCAAATTCGCCGCAAATATTTCAAAACGTTTCCATTTATTTCCCATTATTTGCTTTTCTAACAGCGTACAATTAATGTATTGTTTGTGGCCGGCGGCGCATATTAGCCGGCTTATAGTCAATCGGCTTCATTCTCTGGTTTGTGCTCATGTGCAAAAACAATACAAAAACAAATTGAGCAATCGTTATCATTGTTTTTGTTTTGTTATTGTTTCACACACTTCAGAGAACAAAACGAAATAAAATCAAACATTTTGTTTCGTATATTTTCGTACTCTGCTTTTAATACAAAGAAATCAAAATAAAAATAAATTTATAACTGTAATAGTGTCGATTATTTTAGAAAATTCTAATACAAAAACACTTAAAACACATAATGGAAACACTTCGACATGATTTCCTCAAATCAACTTGATTTGCTCATAGTGGAAACGTACTATAAAGCTTAAAGTAAAGCTCATACGTTAAACTTCGTCTTTTTCAACTGACAAAAAATTGACAACTTTTAACTTTTTGCGTACGTTGAGTAGTTTGACAGATATTAGCTGGTTTTTTTGGTATGTTCTGATTTAGGTTTATGTGTTTTGTGGCAGCAAAGATAAAATAAAACAACAGAAATAAACGAAATAAATAAAAAAAAAGTTGAATATAATAAATAAATTGGTGAACCAACCTATTGAAGCTGTTCAAATGCATCCATCAATAAAGTACTCATTGTGCAAACGTATGGCGGATTGTATGTGCCTGGCTGGGCCTTAAATTAGACGTGCCGTGCAATATTGCAATAGCCATAATCAAAACCAAAATTTAATTGGTTAAGCTTAAATTAAACATCCTATAACCATAACCTTACAAATCAGCTGTTCGAACCAAACTAAGGGGCAACATTGTATTTGATTTGGTTTGGTTATGGCTATGACATTATGGCTATGGCACTTCTAATTTAAGCTTTTATATGAGTACGGTTATGGCTATGTCGTTATGGCGAGTCGTTTATAATCAAATACAGTGTTGCCCATAAGTTTCATTCGAGCAGCTGTTTTATATGGTTATGGTTATGGCACGTCTAATTTAAGCTTAAATCTTAAAAATCGCACCATCTCATTACACATTTTCTTCAATAATATGGGAATGGGTGGCACGCTATTGGACATATTAGTGATCGTCAGACAGTAGAATGCAAGTTAAAACTTTTTCTAAGTGCAGACATCGTCAAAAAACTGAAATTAAACTCCTAAAAACCGATGAAATTCCCTGTAGTAAATAAAATAATATATATTAATTGACTTCAAATTGGTTGAGAAATAATTAGTTAGTAGTCAATTTAAAAGTCATGCAGAGATGGCCAATTGACTACCGCCTATGACATGCCAATGTTAAAATAGTGAGTCGGCGACAAGGAAAATAGTCACTCAATCAACTAGATGTGGTAATTAAAAAACCATTTTTAAGTTACTTACAAATGGGTTTGAGTTCCTATAGGGTGTTTAGAGGGATAGAAAGCCACACAACATTCACTGATTTCTCCTTGCATTGTTAGCATGTATTTTCCTCCTTTCATAATGAAAATAATTAAAATTAATGAGCTGAGAATAAAAACCTTTGTAATGTCTTTCTTCAAAGTGAATATTTTGTTTTTTTAGTGTCTTCGACAAATTTGAAAAATAATTATGACATTTAAAAGGAAGACGGAATACACTTTACATTGTTCCAGACATACTTACATATGTATGTATACATGTGTATAATATATTTAATATATTTTACAATAAAACGTAATATATTCCTTACGACAAAGTAGCGGGTTCAAAAGATTTTAGTTTTTCTTATTTTCATATCAATCGGCGAGACTTCATCTTTTTAGCAGCTCTTTAGTGAATATAATTTCAACAAATTATTTTCATAAATATATAATAATTATCTAATAAACTTTTTAATTTAGTTGCCAGCAAGTTGTACAAATATTAAACAAATGTAACATTCATTGCACAATGGGATTGTTTGCAAAATACTATTGCCAATTATTTGTAAACAAAAGGAAAAATTAACACAATAATCAATTCAAAAATATGCAGATTCAATTAAAATATTCATGAGATTTGAGTCTACGACAAAAAAACTAACGTAAAATCAGGAGCAAATTATCGAATTCAATATCGACAGAAATTTCAAACTATTTCAACAGAAATTTGAATTAAAATGGATTAGACTTGGGTCGAACTCGTTCACTAGTTCATTTTTGCCACAAACCTATGATCAAACCCATGTTATTTAAATGGGTTTGATCATTGGTTTGTGGCAAAAATGAACTAGTGAACGATTTCGACCCAAGTATAAAATGGATATATTTTTAAATTTCTTTCATTTTAGGGTTGCTTACACCAAAACTGAAAAGCAATCCTGTTGTTTTTGCTGTCCGTCTCTCTGTCGGTCGCAGATAGAGCTGGGTCCAACTCGCTCAGTCGTTAATTTTAGACACGCACCTATGATCGAACCCATGTAATTTAAATGAGTTTGATAACACGTTTTTGTCTAGTCACAGGCTGTGTTCTCGAGAACCCTTACAGCTGCGTTTCTGAAATTTTCACAGAATATGTAAAACTTTTACCCCTTTTAGACACTTAAAGTTTACTATGCAAAGTCTTAATTCAGCTATGTGAAAGATAGAGGGAGGAATACTGTCTCTTTCTGTCGTTCTCCCAGCTGAATTAAGACCTTGCAAAGTAAAATTTCCGTGTCTAAAAGGGCTATTTGGACAGTTAAAAATTAAAGGGTGTTCTAAAGCGAGCAACGAAACATGTTCAAATCCTAATGTTACATACAGACACTTGAAATTTTCAAAGTTAGTGTACTTTTATGCAGACTACACGAATTAATACTGAAAATCAAAATTAAAGGGTATTCTATCGGTTAATGTAATTTTGACAAGTTGCTGTATCTTGGAGACCTTAAAAGGCAAACTTTTAAAATTTTCAAAAACGCTAAAACTAAACAAAAGCAGAGAGCTGTCTTATGACATCCGGTTATAGCTATGCTGCTTAGTTATATAAAATAAATTTCATGTGAATAATAGCAATGCAATAAAATTATATTCGGCCATGTCACAGAGTTCAATTCCGTTCGGAATCGGAATTAAATAAGCCTTAAAATATCAAGCACTAGCCGGAGCATACCCCAGCATACCACCGCTGCCCACATTCTGGTCACACCTGAACAATTTCCGTATTTTAGTTTTCTTTTTTTGGACACCATCTCCTACAAAAATGAGGTGGATTGAACTCCGATTCCGAACGGAATTGAACTCTGTGACATGGCCGATTATATTATTATTAAAATAAACTTCTGACAATATGTCGAATAATGAATTTCTTAAATATTATATTATATGATGATGTGAAATTCTCTGCAAATGTTTCAAAACATTTCCATTTATTTCCCATTTTCTTTTCTTTTCTAGCGGCGCTCGATTAAATTAATGTATTATTTGAGGCCCGCGGCGGCTGTTAGCCGGCTTACAGCCGATCGGCTGTGTTCTCTGGTTTGTGCTCATGTGCAAAAACAAAACAAAAACAAATTGAGCAATCCTTTTCATTGTATTTGTTTTGTTTTTGTTTCACTCATTTTAAAGAACGAAACAAACCAAAATCAAAAAATTTGTTTCGTTTATTTTTGTACTCTGTTTTTAATTAAAACAAAATCAAAACAAAAATAAATTTATAACTGTAATAGTATCCATTATTTTTGTTACGAACATCACGTCATAACTCCTGTAGTGCGCAGTAAATAGCATAGCTATAAAATACCAAAATCAAAAAATAAATCGAAATGAAAAATCGCCAAAAAGGAAAAAATCGCTTAAATGAAAAATGTTACCAAAAAATAAAATAATCTGTTAAAATGCCAGAGAATCACCAAAGAAAAGTCGCCAAAAAAAACTAAAACATCGCCAAAGACCGAAAAAAAATAGCCAAAACGAAAAAAACGGCTAAAATTAATATAAGCTGTTGAAACTAAAAAACAATGGAAAAATGGTCAAGAGCCGAAAAACAACCGGAAAAATCGGCAAGAACCAAATAAAAATTTATAACTGCAATAGTATCCATTATTTTTGTTACGAACATCACGTCCTATCTCCTGTAGCGCGCAGTAAATGGCATAGCTATAAAATACAGAAATCAAAAAAAGTCGAAACGAAAAATCGCAAAAACGAAAAAAACCGCTAAGATTAATATAAACTGCTGAAACTAAAAAACAATGGAAAAATCGCCAAGAGCCGAAAAACAACTGAAAAAATCGCCAAAACAAAAATCTTGCTACCGGCTCTCCACTGTGCATTGTATTGTTTTTATAATATTTTATTTAAATGTAACAATTTTTGTCATTTTTTTTTTGCTTTTACATTTCAGCATCATTTTTATTTAACCTTGATTTTTATTTTTTTTTTTTTTGAAAATTTTATAAAAAAAATTTATTCTCACAATATTCTGGTTAAAGAATGTGTTCATTTTGTGGTTGTTTTACTAAAATATACATACATACATATGTGAAATATTTTTGAGGCAATAAAAAAAATGTTTAGAATAAAAAAACAGCAACAACAAAAATAATATATTAATATTCTAATGCCAGTCATAAATTTTCCGCAAAATGTATTTAGAAACGACATAAAAAAAATTGGATAAAAATAAAAAAGTTGCACACAATAAATGGAATATAAAAACAACGACATCATCAAAAAAAAAAAAAAAAAAAAGAATTGTTAAAAAAGAGTGACTAAAACGTGCAAAACAAACGCAGTCATCTGTATATATAGATGTGCTTATTCGCAAAAGACCATACATAACCCAACAAACATAAGGGTGAAAGCATTGAAAATATGTTGGTGAATTGCATTCATAATTTTCGAATTCGTTTTTAGAAATTAGAGAAATAGCAGAAATTGCACAATCTCAGGGTAAATCCCTGATAATAATACTTTTTTTTAATTTTGTGGATAATTTTGTTAAATTCAAATGGGAGTTTTTTTAGCAGGAATCTGCAAAGCACTTCACACTCTCTTCAAATTATATATACATTCTGTTATTAATAGTATTTCCCATGTGCAGCGTTTTCAGGATACCTGCTTTAGTGTCTAAAGGCTGGGGCACAATGAATCCGCAATGCGTTAAACTTTGCCTTCTTCAATTTATTTTAATTTAAGCGATTTTTTTAGTTCTGTAACTTATTTTTCGTTTTGGCGTTTTTTTTTCTTATTTTGGCGATTTTTTCGGTTTTTGGATTTTTTTTAAATTTTGGCGATTTTTTAAATTTTGGCGATTTTTTTCATTGTGGCTATTTTTTAGTGTTTGAGATTTTTTTAGTTTGGCGCCTTTTCACCTTTGGTGTACGGAACCCTGAAAATTAAAAAGTATACAAACATATGCCGAATAATATTGTTTGTTGTGTTATGAAAATGTTTGTTGGTCTTTTGCAGATTGCAGTTTTGTAATTCTCTAAAATTTATTGAAAGTTTATGTGTAATCATTGGGAAGTGTACCAATTTTTTGAATTGTGCTTAAAGTCTACTGATGCGTTGCCTAAAACTTTTTGAAAAGCGTATTAATTTTGACAATAAAATTATTACTTGTAGGTCTGTGTATAAAAAGCCACAAGGTTATTTAAACTTTAATTTGGGAAATGACCATCATAATTGTGGGGTTAGTTTAAGCATTGTATCTTTAGCTGAAATGCAAAAAGGCGTAACTAACAAAAATATAATTTTACAGGACAAACAAAAAACTAAACAAAAAACTGAACAAACGTGTAATTAAGTCCCCTTGTTATTTGTTAATAAAAGCGTCATTTTTGATCGCAGAAATGTAATATTTTGTCAAGACATGTAGTTTAATGGCATTCATAATAATCAATAAAAAACTGGATTTTGAATTTTTTGTTAGTTACGCCTTTTTGCATATTAGCTGACGGTATGTATCTAATGTATGTATGTCTATATTATATTTTTGTGCATGATCAAATAAAAACTATTAATTTATATTTTAAGGAAATCGTATGATTTCAGTTTTTAGTTGACAATACAGTACGACCTCGTCAAGTGCAACTAATTTATTAAAAGGCGACTGTTAATAGTTCTAAAACTAACATATACATGTGCTGTATTCACAAGCCTTGTTGTATTGCTTAAAGTAATATTTGAAAAAATAATTTTAAATAGAAGTTTCTCAAAAAAAAATATATACATAATTAAATATTTTTGTCTTGAAAAATTTTGTTTGAACTTGACTTTTCAACCAGGCTTGTGAGTTGAGCAATATTTTTTTTTTAATTTAAACAGAATATTTTTAGAATATTTTTATTTTCTTTGAATTTCTCCTCTAACTGAAAATAAAATCTGGCAGCACTGAAGAAATTTGTACAAGGACATTTTTGGTTTTTTTTCTCAACTCAAACTTGTATCAGAGTAAGAGACAAATGCCGCGTACATACTATGGCATTTTGTGGCATCGCAATAGTGTGTACTAGTGGCAAAGTTTGTCATTTGCGATTTTTTTCGTTGTGTGGCATTGCTTTCCTTATAAAAAACATTATGCAAACGGGTGTTGCGCATCTTTTGTAAATGACAACACAAAAAATGCCAGATGTGTACTAGGGATGCCAACCCCGAAATTCGGATCCCAAAAATCCCCGGCAATTTTAATTTTCCACATATATAAGATAATTATATTTAACTACATAATATGCAATTAATTATAAAACGTTTGTTCTAAGATATATCTAAAAAAAAAGTATATATCTTTTAATGTTCAAAACATCCAGAGTCCCGAAAAATGCCTGAATCTGGAAAAATTCCGGGATCCCGAAAAATCCCGAAATCCCGGTATTTGATTTTTTTATCCCGAATCCTGGAATCAGTCCCGATTGGCATCCCTAATGTGTACTCAGCATAATAAGCAACTTTCATAAAAACCACAATATATTAAAAAAAAAATTAATGCAGGTGACCCCGCCTAATTTTCTAAACTAAAGCCTAAGATGTGTGTAAAATTTCCTTGGAAGTACCTGGACGGAATTACGCGACTAGCATCCACTACTCTAAATGCAAGAGGATGTCATTGTTAGAGTTTAAAGTCTGGCGCAGTACATAAAATATTATACAGGGTCTTCCAATAAGAAGTTTTGTTTTCAATATTTCAAGATTTTAACAGTTGTCATGGCTTCGCCTATTTGACAGATGATAACTAAACAATACGACACAAATTTAAATTAGAACGATATACATGACATTCAACAACGTACTGGAGCTATTAAAATTCACTACAAAAACTAAGGCATTTTTGGAGCTCCCCTGTCCCGTCCAGCAATTGTGAAACTGGTTGAAAAGTTTGAGATGTAAAGCACCGAACTCGTACATGTCGCTCTAGAACAACTTACAATACTGCTGTTCTAGTCCATAGTAGTGGGGAAAATGCAGGTTTTTTTGAAGTTGGGCCCTCCACAAACGACATCACATCGTTTTAAGCTTAAAGATTTCGATATTGGGCCTTTTAAAGTTCACTTTACTTAAGAACAATGCAATGTCTTTGCTGATTGCCTTCTTTAAATGCATCAAACTTATACGGAATTTTATCGAAAAATAATTTTGAATGATGCCGCCCCTTTTCACCTCTGAGGTCACGCTAACAAATGAAATTGCCGTATTTGTGGCTCGGAAACAGAGAAATAAGACGATCTGCTCACAGCTGGCTCAAGAGCCAACGCCCACTTTCAATGTAACTTCAAACCGCAGCCGATCCATCAAAATTGCCAGCCAGCTAGCGTAAAAGTTTATAAAGATTTTGCAATAACATGTACACAGCCCATTGCACTTTTTAATGTTGAATTTTTTATTGCAAAATTATATTAGCACGATTCACAATCTTATGCAAATGGTCTTGCATCGCAGCATGTGCAAAATGATATAGTATATAGATACTCACCACTATGAATGGTTAAGTGGTGAATATCAATATACTATACTATTTGGCACATGCTACGACGCAAGACCATTTGCACAAGATTGTGAATCGGGCTATTATGTTTTCTTTTTACATATATCGTTATGTTAATATAGAAAGGCCCTAGTTCATTATTATTTTTTAAATCAAGAATTATGCATTTTTCGATTCATTAGAATGTCTCAAACTCAATTTCAAAAAAATAATGGATTAGGGCCTTTTTATATTAAAGTATGGATAAGATTTTTAAACAGATTTTTATTTCAAATTCTTCAAACACAAACGTTTCTTTGAATAAAATATGTGACCTAGTGTGTGAAGATGAAGTTTTGAGAAAAACGCATTGAAAAAATGTTTTCCGCTTTTTTATCGATTTTGACACACACCCGTTTTTTGACACACTGGGTCCCTTTTCTCGGCAAAGGTCACATATAATAAAACAATATACACAACAATAAAAAAAATTTGACAGCTCTTTGGTTTCTCCAAACCAAAAAAAAATAATCAGCTGACGGCTATGAGCCGCCGCCGAGTACTTTTTTCCTAAGCCACCTCCGCCGACTTTTTAAGGCTGCTGTTTCCTCCGCTTGGAAAACCCAAGAGTTATTATTGATAAGCCTCTCCATCCTAAACGCGTGACTGATTGGTGCAGTTTTTGGTCTGACGGGGTCATTGGGCCTTACTTTTCCCTTACAGAGAATCGGGTGTATTATCGTACGATGACTAATGATTTTTTTATGCTCGGAGTCGGAAGTTTATTTGAAAATAAAAAAATTTATATATTGCACTAAACAGAAAAGGTTAAACAAAGCGAAGGCGCACTGTGAATGCTGAGCATGACATGCATGTGCATGTACGCGTGTGTGTGTGTGTGTGTGTGTGTGTATTAGTTTGTAGTGGCATATTTTTTTATGCTGAATTTTATTTCTTATTTAATGCACACATGAGAAGACCCCATTGTTTTTGCATGAAATTTATAAAAATTAGAATTATAGTTAAAATATGCAAATACATAAATGTTTTATTCTTATTTTTTCTTGTATTTCTGCATTGTGAATCCTTAAATCATATACATATGAATAAATAATGCAGAAAAAAAAATATACACAAGGTTGAAAACGAAACGCTTTTGGCGAAAAAGCACTCTATATGTAAAAGGTGCAGAGTTTTTTTTTTTTTTTGTTGAGTGTAATGGAATTTATTTCTCTAAAAAGAAACTTTTAGTTAACTTTGATAGTTTATAGGAAATGTCTCATTTGGAAGTGTTTTTTTTTTTTTTTTGAAAAACCTCAAATGTATAAAAATTACTTTTATTGTAATTAAAAGATTCTTCTTTTAGTTATTTTTATATACTTATTTATATATATTTTTTTAAATTGTTTTGTCATTTCTAAAGTTGCATTTCGCCATGAAATGTTTGGGAATTTCATTAACGTTATTGTCTTGGAATAAAAAGTAAACAAATAAATATCAAAATAAAATATCTATATCATATTTAGATACCATGATCATACTCGTATGCGGTATAATTATATATTTTTAATGTTTCACCTTAAGGTCTTTTATTAGACATTTTTTATTAAGTCATAAAAATTTAAAGAAATATGTATACGAGGGTTGCTGTTGATGTTTTGAGAAAAATTAGATAAATTTCTGATTTCAACAAAACAGGTGATCTTAGTCGCGCAAAATTATAAATTGCTCGAATAAACGTTGCAAAACATTTTTCAATTAATATCAATCATAATGAATAAATAATTTTGTTGGATTGAAACATTTTATTGGAATAATAAAAAAATTGGTTTTAAATGCTTACTATAAGGTCGAGTCCAAGCTTATAATCGATTATTCGAATAAATAAATGATTAAAAACTTTACTAGAGGAATAAGTATCATAATAATCGAAACAGTAACGAGTATACCATTTTATTTCAATAATAAAATATAAAACATATAAAAACATTATTCGATTAATCGAACCAACAACATTGTATTAATTCAAGACAAAAAAACTTTGCTTTTGTAACACCCAATAATATATGTACGCACAAATAAAAATTTTATTCGAGTAAAAACTTTTATTCGATTAATCGAACTAAAGTTATATCATTAAATTTTATCAATTAATATTTGTATCGAATAAAAAATTATTTTATAGATTATTCGAATGAATAAGGAGTTAAAAATTTTATTCGAGTAAAAAATTTCATAGTTATCGAATTATTAACGCAAAAATTTCTAAGGATTATGAAATTTCATACAAAAACTTATTCGATTATCTAATGTAATAAACAACGATTAAAATTGATTAATTCAAAAATAATTTAAGGGCTTGTTCAAGGATATCAAAGGCGTCTGTTTTACAATTTACCCTAGAACCCCAACAAATAGTGTTATTTTATTGTTATTTTCAATATACTGGTAAATTATAAGACGAACGTATTCTATCAGCATCGTTTAACCGGCCTCAAAGTCTTATTCTTAAACTCAAATAATCAGCCCTGTTCTGTAAGCCGATCGTTTTTAAATTGCACGATTTTAGAAAAATAACTCCAACAATAGAAATATATTTTTAGATTTTTGAAATTTTTTTTTATGTATATTCTCAAATAGCACATATGAAAAATTAATTTTCGTGTATGATTTAATACATATCTGCAGGACCATTATTAATTTTTTGAAAACGAGTTATTTACTTGTATTCGGTTAACAAAACAGAGCCGAAAATACATACATACAAAAAAAGTTTATTCGAAAAAAAATCTCATTTATACAATTGATATATATTTAAGCTTTAATCGATTAATATTACCAGATTACTAGAATAAAGAAGGCACTTATAATTTTATTCGAGTAAAAAATGTTTTGTTAATCGAATCACATAACGAGTAAAAAAAATTTACTTCAATAATCAAATATATGATGTATAAGCAAAAAATTTGCAATTAAAGTAATAAATAACGATTAAAAAATTTTATAAAAAATATGTATTCGATTAATATCATAAGCAACGATTAAAAAAATTTTAATCGATTAAGGCAAAAATATATAAAAAGTTATATTCTACAACTCACACAATAAACAAATAAAAATTTTTGCTCGAGTAAAAAATTTGATTCGAATAATCGAACTAAATTTAAAATTCATCGATTAATTTGCACCTTCGTTTATTGAAGTGAATAAGGAATTGAAAAATTAAAATGAAAAATTTGAGACTCATCGATTAATTTGTTTATTAATTTATTAAACTGAATGAGGAATTGAATAAATTATTCGCTTAAAAAATTTCATAGTATGTAATTGAATTTGTAACGAGTAAAAATTTTATTTCAATAATCCAATATTGACGATTGGAAAACCTTATACAAAAATGAATTCGATTAATCTAATAAGCAATTATGAAAATTTTTTGTAAAAGACAAATAATATACAAATGAAAACTTTATTCGAGTAAAACGTTTCTTTCGAACAATGGAAATAAATTTAAAAATTAATCGATTAACATGTATGTCTATCGAATAAAAAAAATATGTTAATTATTCACAGAACCAAAATGTATGCGAGTAAAAATTTCATAATAATTGAATTAGTAACGAGTAAAACAATTATTCGATTAATATAAAATGATTAAAATATTTAATAAACACTTTATTAGACTATTCGAATAAGCAAGGATTAAATGTGTTCTGAAACTCTAATAATAGAAAAATAATCGAGATTTATGTTGTAGTCGATTATGATTTCTACATCCAAATCGATTTTGTTTTGTTTTGGCACTTGTACCCCTTTGGTTCTCAGCCCTAATTAGAGAATACACGTTTCTGGAAAAGTAGTCCAATAAAAGATGAAAGTGAAAGTTGAGTTACACATTGTTGATCACCAAATTCTCAACGAATGCCATAAAAATTAAAATTTTGCTAAAAAAAATATTTTTTTCATCTCAATATAGCAGTCATATTGGAATGCAAGACACTAGATGTTAAATTAACAAAACAAACAAAACAGCTGTTCGAATCAACTTTATAGGCAACACTATATTTGATTAAAGGTGAATTGCTCTAAGACCACAACTATAACCATAACCACAGATATCAATTCGACTTTGGTTTTTCGCCGTAAGCAGCTGTTTGCTGATTAGCCACTTCTTTTGTTGTTTTTGTGCTTTTACTTTGTTCATTTGTTGAATTGCGTGGGGAGTTTTGATTTATATTTTTGTTTTTTACTAATTTTAGTTTACTTTTTTATTAAAACTATTTATTTTAAATTTTGTAGCTAAAAAGCTTGTGGAACTTTGCACTTTTGAAATTAATAAGCAAATGAAAACATAAACAGCTGTTTCATGGCTATGGCATCACTATCGTGAGTGAAGCAACACTCCTTTTGCACACGGAAAGTTTACTTTGCAAAGTCTTAATTCAGCTGGGAGAAAGGCATAAAGAGACTATACTACTACCTCTGTCTTTCACACAGCTGAATTAAGATTTTGCAAAGTAAACTTTCCGTGTGGAAAAAGGGTACAAATATATGTATGGCTACCGCTATGGCATTATGGTATGCTAGGTCTGATTGAACCGTAAAAAATTAATAACTTCATTGTCAAATTTGACGTTTAACAATTAGCAGCCCTCGCATAACTATTTGTTGTAGTTCATTTGACCTTTTTATGAATAAAATAAAATTTAAATTAAGTTCCTTTAATAAAAAATTTTAATTAAGTAATAAATATATTTTTTTAACAAAAGATTTCAAGTAATAAAAACACATTTAATAAAAAAACCTTAAGTTAAAATATTTTACAAAAACCATAAAAATGACAAATAATGTTGCATAATTATATAATAAAAAAAAGAAAAATATTTTACATTTTGTTCGCCATAAAATAAGTTTCATAAAAATCGTTATGAGGCTAGAGGAACATAAAAGCAACAGCCCCAAAGTGAATTATGTGACCATAATCTAAGCAAGGCTAAACTATAAATCATTGGATAATTTGAAAATTTCCTGGCACCAGCCGGATGTCGAGCGCATTCGAATTTTTTTTTTTTTTTGAAATGAGTAACTTGTTGCTAAATACGGTATCGTTTTTTCAGCGTTTAATAAAAGTTTCCCTTTAACTGCGTTGAAAGTATGGCAGCACTAACGGCGAATTCATACCAGGTGGTCTCGATTTCCAACTCTGCATAAAAAGCATATATAGCAAGGCAAATTCATGACAGGTAAAGTTAATACCAAGGCAGGAAAAAGTTAATACTATGACAGGTAAAGTTAATACTACAACAATGTACAAACATTAAAAAACAATATGGTATTTTGTTGTTGCTTTGGGAAGCTCGTATGTCAAAAGCAGCTGATTGAAGATACTAAAGCAGAGAGAGATCTACGCTATGTTGGCTCGCAGCCGGCTGACCCGAGCCGTTGATAATTTTAGTCAGCTACGACGATGTCGAAAAAAGTTTGGTTTCTGTCGCCTGAAAAACAGCGGCCAATTCTCCATGTACAATATAAATTAATAATTATTTTATTTATTTTTTAGTTATTTTTTATCTTAAATTTGATTTTCATGTTATTTATTCTCATTCTCAGCTTCCGAAGACGATTTTCTTAAGATCCGCCGCCGCCGAAAAAATCGACCGGTGCAGGTCTCTGTACATATACAACTTTTGACATACGAACCAACAATTATCTGAATTCGCCTTGAATTAGGCAACAAAAAGTAAATGAGCTATGTTTTCAACCTTACCTGTTATGAATTTGCCTTGATGTATAGCATGTTAAGGCATGTTTTTGTATCTGTTTTGTATCTGATTTGTATCTGATCTGTATCTGGTCTGTATCTGATCTATATCTGGTTTATATCTGATACAAATCTGATATAAACCAGATACAGATCAGATATAAATCAGATACAAATCAGATATAAACCAGATACATATCAGATACAGATCCACAGTTAACGCGTATGTGTTCTTATCAGTTAACATGTACAGTCCCATCCAGGGCTGGAAAACTCATATTATCAATAAGTGCTCATAAAATATATGAAGCAAGAAACATAATTTAAATGCATGACATTCCCATCCAGGCATGAGCAGACTTTTGTACTGAAAAAGTGATCCAGGACCGGCACAATGACACTACTTAAACACACAAAATTGACGATTTAAATACGCACCACTGAAAAATACAATATCGTACTTTAATGAAAGTTTAAGATAAATAACAATTAAGTATGAAGTAAAAATCAGGGCCTAAGTACATACATATTCTTAAATACTAATGTGCACATATTATATTATAAAATTCCCCACCTAAAATCCAAAAGGCCGTAACAACCAAAAAAATTCAAAATAGATTTAATGGTGATTATGATGTGATTAACTAAAATACATCTTTCCTTAAAATTTTACTCACATAGGATCAAAAATACCGATTTTATTCATTATTCAATTTGGCCTTTTGGATTATAGGTGACGATATTATTCTATCAAAATATAAGAAACTCGTTAAAAAAAATAATATTGAGTTAGGGCCTTTCTATATTAAGGTAACAATATGTAAATATGTTTGTAAAACTTGAGTAGAACTTAAATACACAAGATTGACGATTTAAATACGCACCGCTGAAAAATACAATATCGTACTTAAATAAAACTAAAAGGTAAATAACATTTAAGTACGAAGTTAAAAAATGGGCCTAAAAGTACTTAATTTGTTTGATACACTAAAGTGCCCATAAAAATAAGAAAAATAAAAATGCACAATTTTAAAAATATTCAATTACCTTTTTGCATTATTGAAGCTTTGCCGAGATATTACGGTCTGTGGAGGCCAAGTTCCAGGCGAGGCCGTACCATGCTGAAACTCAAGTTGGCCTACGTTCGCAAACGTAGCAGCATGCAACAAAAATCAAGCTGGACAAGCAACTCTTGCCGATGAAGCAGCCGGAGTGTGTTGAAGATAATATTAGTTGATGAGAATTTAAACAGGAGCATACAAAAATCTTTTTGTTATTTATTTATTTTGGTTTTTGTTGGCTGGTGTTGTTAATGGTTGTTTATTTAAAAATATGTATGTATGGCAACAATTATAAAGGCCGGCTATATAATGTTTGGATCAAGCATATTACGACAAAGATGTCGGTCGTCGTGTTTTGTATATAAAATTTTATTTAAATCTTCTTCAGCTTTTTTTTTTTGTTGTTATTGTTGAATAAAAGAAATAAAATCGTAAGGAAAACAAAAAAAATTAAAAGTTTTTTATGAAAAGTTTGCTGTTGTTTTTTTTTTTCTTTCTATAGTGGATTAATCTATTCTCTAATTGTTTTTTTTTTAGTTGCTTAATATTCTTTTAATTGAGGGGGCGTTATGGTTTTTGTTGAAAATTTGTTTTGGCCATTAACACTGTTTGTATTGCTGCTTCTGCTGCCTCTGATGCTGCTGCTGCCTCTGCTGCTGCTTCTGCTGCCTCTGGTGCTGCTGCTGTTGATCTCTTTCATCTATTCCCACCGAACACATACAGGTAACAACATACATTTCACAAGTTACACTTGAATTCATTATTAATATTTTTCTTTATTATTTCATTTTCTAGTTCATGTTTCATTAAATGTCTGTATGTACATATGTATGTGTGTATGCTTTTATTTTCGCTTAATGGATTTCTTTGGTTAGATTGTTGTTGTAAATTTGTGTTGTTGTGACTGCAAGAAATTGAAAAAAGAAGAATTTAACATTTGAAATCATTTAAAATTATGTATTCGGATTAAAAGGTTTTTTATATTAATACCTATAAACAAAATTTTCATTTATAACTATACTTATAATTACATTTAAACATATATCACAATACCTATCTTTGGCCCAATTCATACGAGGATTTAAAAATCTTGTTTTATTTTAAATTCTCTTTAAAAGTTGCTTCCAAAAATATTGTACATTCATACGATGATTTTTTTTCCATGTTTCTAGGTTTGATTTTATTTGCCTTCAAAAATGGTATCAGTGTTGCCAGTAGATTTTAAAAAATCCATTTCCCCTACATGATAAAAAATGTTCTTATACGAAAATCTACAAATTTCATTAATTCAAATTTAAAAAAAGATTAATTAAAAACATTTAAGTCCTTATTTTGACATACATATGTAATTCTTGTGTATTAAATTATTTAAAGTGACTACTTCTGCATTCGAAATTAATGCATACTTCTTACATATTTTCAGAAATTATCTTACATATAATACAAATTTAACATAAAGCTGCATTTGAGATTTCTCCATTAATGGAGTTTATTAAGATTTAAGATAGATAGATGTAAGTGTAATTTCTTTAATTATTAAATCCTTGTTTAATTGATGCCCATATTCCATTTCCTGAGGTGCCAGCCATTAGAAAAAAGTCTGTTTAATTTCGAGCAAAAACAAATTTTTAAACGGCTTATGAGCAAAAATATATTTCAATTATAGTTCTTTTTTTATTTATATACAAAAAATGCAATACTTATAAATAAAGAAACGTTTTGGCCAAAATAAAATATTTGTCCGATATTCCCTATACTCCTATATTAGCGACAAAATAACCTACAGGTAACACTGTTTTCTATTATAAAAAGCTGTTGTCGCATTGAATGAAAAAATAAAATAAAGCAACATACCAAAAATTAAAATATGTGGAAAGAAAATTTGAAAAAAAACTAGGAAAACGGAAAATGTGATTTTTTTTCTACCCCTTTTGCTTTTCTATACCGTTCGCCTACAAACTACAAAAATCGTGTTTCAAAAAATCATTGAAAAATCAACGTGTGAATTAGATGTTTGATTTGAATTGATTTAATTTTTTGAAATCCCGAATCCCAGGATCGTAAAAATCAATCCCGGCAATTTGGCATCCCTAATACCTAAGTAATGGGAATTAATAGTGGATGTGATGTTGGGCTAACGTCCACCTCAAGCACGTCGGCAGCTGTCCACTTTTTTCCAAAAAATTTTGAACCACTTTAAAAAAAAAATAAAAAATTCTTGTTCAAGAGTTTATCGTTCCATGCTTAAAATTTCACAACTTTTTACTAAATAAGTCCTAGTTTACACTATGCAAGTCTTATTGCTAAGCTGATTGATTAGTTTGTGAGAGAGAGAGAGAGATAAGTTTCCTTTCCCCTCATCATTCTCTTCTAACAAAATAATCAGCTAAGCAATAAGACTTGCCTAATGTAAACTAGGACTAAGAGCCTGTTTCACTAAATGCGAACGAAAAAAAAACAACAAAAAACTGAAATTCGATCGAATCTATCGTTCGCATTTAGAGAAACAGGGGGTAAATGTCAAAGAATGACAACTCAATTCTTGACATTTAATAATTTGGCAACCAATTTAGTTCTTAATCTCAAATTTTACCACCCTTTACCCTACGTCTATACCTGATATATTTTTATCATGGCAAAAGTCAAACTTTATACCTATTGAAAAATAATTTTTTTTGTGTTAACACTTTTTGCTATATGGAATTTGACATTTGTCTTGATAAAAATACATATATCAGGTGTAGACGTAGATTTACAAACAAAATTTATATCATTTTTATAAAAAAAAAAATTAGTTGGCTATAGAATATATTAGGCCTTGTCGATTTGTAAGGATGAAAAAAAATTAAAAATCGTATAGTTAAAACGAAATCTACATATAATTCTAAGAAAATCTTGCGACATGTAAATTTATTTCGTCTTCTCGAGCTGCTTCTTGTTTGGCTACTGCCTGCTTTTTTAAAGACATTGGCGCGTAGTCATAGTCAAAACAAAGTACACTTTAAGAAGTTAAAACCAGTATTTTGTATGGTAATACTGGTTTTAACTTCTTTGACTTTAAAGATGAAAATGGGGAACCAAATATTATGGATAGATCTAAGGTCTCGTAGCTCTCGAAAAAATTAAAAGCAGGGAATACGTATCTACGTGGGAGGAAGAATAATGGTTCGAATTTAGTGGCATTTATTTCATTACACACATTTTTCTATTTGAAAAAATTTTAATTTAAAAAAAAATTGTTTTTCTAAAGCAGAGGAAATACATTTTCATGTCGAGAGGCACGATATAGGGATTGATTTTAGACACTTGGTTTCTTCGGGGAATTTTCTCAGAATTTCGTGTAGATTACGTTTCTGCTATACGATTTTTACAAAAAAAAAATTAATCCGGCCTAGAGTATATCGTTACATAACCGCAAAAAAACTTAAGCGACATAATTTTTAAACTTAATTTTTTAATGAAAAACGGTTATTTAAGTTCAAAAAATATGTAATTTAAGCTATTTTCGAATATCCCATTTCTGAATATAAAACCTGTTTCGAACATTTTTTTTGGGTTTCTGAGATATTAAGCACTCATTGCGTTCCATATCAACTATTTTAAGATTTAATAAGTATTGTTTTGCTGTACAAGCCACCACTGTTTGCCGATTGCACCAAATTTTTCATACAAAATGTACAAAATAAATGTCACTATTTAACATTTGCTAACACACTAATGGTACCAAATTATTATTTTACTTATTCCATAAATTATTTTTTTATTAAAAATACATTGAAATTGATTATTAAGAGCTGTTACTGCTGCAGATCATTAGGGAACCTTTAGCCTAAAATGACTTAGAACAACTGGAGATAGATATTATGTTAAGCTTTCATTTTAAAACAAATAAGAAGTTCAACTTATAACAAAATTTAAACCAGAACTCACTAAGTCCCGGTTCACACGTTTCAACTTTTGTTGTTCAACTCGTAATTCAGCTGCAAAAAAGAATTACGAGTTGAGCAACAAAAGTTGAAACGTGTGAACCGGAACTAATCAACATTTTCTTTTTATTTTCTCACTTTACCATTGCTACGAGTATATTGGCTGACTTTTTTTCAGCTCGAATTGTAGTTGTAAGAAGTATGCAATGAAAATATGTAAAAAAACAACAACAACTATTCATTACTTTCGCAAGAGTGTTGCCACACAAGTATTTTTGACCGGATTATTAAAAGTTATTTTATTGTTCTAAGTCCATGACCATGTCTCTTCATAAGAGTTGAATACCCCGTTTCCATATTGAGTGTTAATTATCATAAATTTGAGAGTTTTTCTATATATTTGCGCGATTTGTTAATAACTCCCAATTCACATGATTCAAATTGAAAGCAAGATTTCATCATTAGCAAATTGTTGAAAATCCTGTCCGTTACTCATTTTTCATGGCAGTGAATTTATCTGCTATTAAATTTTTAACACGTGTTTTTCCACATAACTGCCTGCAAACAAAAATGTAAAACATCATCATTAAATTCAAATAAATAAAGAAAAATAAAATATCCATCAATTTTTAAAGGTTGATTGAAAAGCAATACAAACAAGGGGTGGTGTGCATTCAATTAAAAAAAAGAAATGAAATAACAAAAATAGCAATCATGCTATTTTTATAAGTTTTCAATAAAATTTTTCTAATATTCACTGCATTTCTAAAAATGATTTGAGTTTATAATTGCTTGAGTTTCTTTTTAATTATAAAACTAAATTCATATATCGTTACCTGGAACGTAAAATGTAAAACAAAATCTAAGCAATATTTTCAACAATTTATTTTTTTCAGTTTTAGGTCTGTATACATTCCTATTTTTCTTTTTTACTTCAATATTTCATTAAAAATAAAAAAATAACAATAAATAAAGTCCTAAAATCTTAAAGAAAAAAAATAGGTTAATTGAACATATAAAGAAAGGTGGAAAATTAGATTAAAAAAACATTTTAAAATGGAATAAATTGGGATGTTGCATGCGAATTTTTTACGTGCAGACTTAGTTTTTTTTAAATATCACGGAATTTATAAAAATGAGGATTTTAATGTTTTTTGTCAGCTAGCGCGTTTTGCGTTTTTGGTAACGATATGTTAAAAAAAACATTTTATGAGCAAACATTTTCAATATTTATAACTTAATAAATGTGTCATCAATTTTATTTATTTATTTATTGATACATATTATACAAAGTAAATTTGCATAATATGGTTGCACAAATATGGGCGGAGTAACTAGACCATATGCCCAAGATGTTATCAACAGTATTTTAAAAAAGTTTTGTGACTGACTGTACACGACCTTTGCCTTCACATAGGAAGTAGCAACGCGGTTGTTAAAGAAATTCCACAAAAGAACCGCAAGATTATACGGTTGTGCGTGGCAGATCAGTCAACCAGTGCGAGCGAGACGAAAAACTCTCGAAGGTCACACAACACACACAAGCCTGATCGCACTTAAGAAATAATTACCCACAGCTGCTTAACGACTGTCATCAATTTTATTTTTTTGTATTTTCACGATTTATATGCAATCAGTGTTACCGTTGTGATAGTAAAGTATCACCTATGCCTATGATGTCACCTTTTATTCAAATTAACCTTTTGTATTATTTCTAACTATTTCGTGCTTCTTTTTGCCCCCCCCCCCGGCTCATTTTGAGAAATATAGTTAAAATTACTAGAACAATGATCAATATTACAAAAAAAAATTTTATACGAACCCAATTTGAAGAAAAATTGGAAAATTTTAATAAAAAAGTACGCAATTTACAGGAAGAGTTGTCAGTAACTAATAAAATGTTTTTAAGTATTTTAATCTATATTTTTGAAATGTATGACATAATGGAATAATTGCTTAAGTCGACTTAAAGAAAGCAGTGCTTTTTTTTAAATGCAATTTAAATTTAAGTGGCAATTAGCTAAATGACATTTAACTGAGAAGTCAATTATTGGATTTAAGTAGTTTTTGTAATGGTTTTGCTTATAAATGAAATGTTTTCCAAAAAAAATATTTTAATACGAATATATTTTAAAACAAAATGTACATACATACATACATGTTTGACCGAAATGACAGCGAATGTTTAATTAAAAAAAATTTTAGCAAAATTTAGCATATTACAGCACTCTCGCCTTTTTTCAGAAGAATCAGTGCAAAATTGGTGGATTTTCAAAATGAATTATTGCGAATTTTGCAATATTTAAACTTTGATTCCAATGGGGCACGTGTTGGATTAAGCCGATTAAGCACAAAATTTCACCATTAAAATTTTACACTCATTGTAACAAGAATTTTTCTGAGCTTCTACGAAAATCCAAAGATTATATTTTTCACACATTCTAGTGCCACATTTCACACTGTGCAACAGTGAAATATCCACACCGACTGAACAGTATAAGTTAGCTAGTACTACTAAAAGATTGTAAAACCTACACTCAGCTTGGCAATTTTGGTGACCAATTTTTTTATAGGCCTCCAACGGTTTCGAAAATCAGTGCGACCTTAAAAAATTGGGTCATTAGTTTTTATCCAACAGCTAATTCAGACTTGGTGATAGCTAAGAGTCTACCAAACAAATCTTGTTAACATTATTATTATGTCAAAAAAATGATTTCTTAGTGCACTTTGTTTTGCAAAAGTAAATGGGAAAAAATGTTTCACTTTTTTCAGAATAACTAACAGGGAATCCTAATTTTCTTGCTAACAATAATTGGAAAAGTTGTATGTAAGTATTTTGTTACGGTAAAGCTGGACAAATCTCGTACACATATCGATACAATCTGAAAGTGTCTAGGCGCCCTAATAGCTCATAGAGAGCACTTTGTACCTTGAAAATTTATGTTTTATTACTTTTTTACAAAAACTTAAGACTCTATACTCCTAAAATCCGTTATTTCTAAGATCCAATATATCAGTCATATGCTTCGTAAATCAGGCTTTCAATTTAATTAAAGCTACAATATCATAATGGCTTTCATTTCGAGGATATTGTATTCAAGAAATAAATTTCCAAGTTGTTTGAATAATTAACATTTGCTTTTATATCCATACATACATATGAATGTACATACGTAAGAGTATGTGTGTATCTGGTAGATATGTATGTATGTAAGCATGTAGATGCCTCTTTTCACTTTTAATCAAACCAAAACCCAAACCGAAAACGAACATAAATTTTCTTTTGAGGCAGCTCACATTTGCACATGTGAATATTGCATGAATTACACGCCTCAAACTAATCAATAATCCATAATTCCTAAGAAAAAGCCTAAGAATTTTGTAAAATATTTCTGTTTTTCTAACAACATACAAACATACTTTTTGATTGAATGGATTTAATTAAATTTCTGGCAAGCAAATAAAAATTATAAAAAAATGCGTGTATTATGGGTGTGTGTGTGTGTGTGTGTATGTGTGTGTGTGTGTGTGCGTGTACAAGTGTGTGTGGATGTGCGGCTGCTGTGTGAAGCACGTTTCATTAACATTTTCCTTAACTTTAAAACAAACAACTTTTATTTATGTATTTATTTATTTTTTTACTTACATATATTTTTGCTTGTAAATACTAAAGCAAACACAACAACAACAACAAAAAACAAGAAGAAAACAAATCAATATTTTATACTAAGAATCATGAAAAACCAAATTCTTTTGTATGCTCAGTATTCAAATATCACACAAATACTCAATAGCACTCGAGAACAAAATACTAGCACAATTATACTTTTTGCTTGCAAGAAGAGAACATTAAAAAAATACACATAAAAAATGTATTCTATTCAAGCTTGAATTCATAAATTTTAAATTAATTCAGTTGATAATAAAAAAAATATTAAAACCATTAATATATACATACATACACTCATATGTATATGTATGTATGTATAAAAAATTTAATGCATATGAATGTATGTATGTATGTATGTATGGTATACCTAATTTGCTTTACGATTTCCATACGACTCTGTAGTTCGTAAACTCCCTCACACCTCCCAGCACCAACACAAATAAATAAATATTATAGAACCAACATAAATAAAATAAATTTAAAAAAACAATGTGCAGCACAGCAGCAAATACAAAAAAAAAGGTCTAATGGCAGAAACAACAACAACAACAACTGAAATAAAAGTAATGGAAGTTATGGGAGAAAAGAAGCCTGTAAAAAAGTTTTCTGTTTGAATGACTGTTAGTGAACAGTGATGCCAACTGTTTTTCCAACAAAATACCCAAAAAGGTTAAAGTTTCTGTGGATAGTTAAGGTTCTGGGGCATTTTGTTTTATTTCAAGGCTTATAAATGAAACAACAAGAGCCAACACTCAACATACTTACATCCGTAAGTTAAGAGTCTCAAATAACAGTTTAGAATAATTCAATTTTATATAAATACATACACTAATTTTATGGCTTTTGTAATCAACTACAAAAAAGCATACCAAAGTTTTCGAACTGGCAGGAAAAGTTTTTGTGCAAATGGAGAATTACAAACCACAGTGGGCATGATCTGCAAAAAGATGACAAGAAATATTTGTGTAAATACATACATACATACTTTTATACATCGTAATTTCGTATTTTTGTTTAAAGCGTATCAACATTAATTCGAATTATAAGATTTTGTTTAAAAAAAAACCTTATACGTCTGTCCGTATGTCCGTCACAGGGTGTTTTCTCTAGTACCGTAAGAGCTACAGACCTGAAACTATGACAGAATATGTAGAACCTTGGCCGCTACGACAACATATAGATGACTGTTAAAAATTAAAGGGTATTCCAAAACGAGTAAAGAAAAAATGTATAATTCCATGTAATATACATACATACAATTACATATGTATATAGAGACACTTAAAATTTGCAAAATTAGTGTATTTTTATACAGACTACAACAATTAACACTAAAATTTAAAAAAATCAAATTTAAAGGGTGTTCTATCAGTTAATGCTATTTTGATTATATAATTTTGACAACTTGCTGTATCTTGGAAACCGTGAGAGGCAAACTCTTGAAATTACCAAAAATTCTAAAACTAAAAAATCCCAAAATTATAAAGTCGCCGAAAAACTCGCCAAAAACGAAAAAAAGCGCCAAACTAAAAAAAATCTTTAAAACTAAAATAGATTACTAAGAACTGAAAAAATCGCCAAAAAGGAAAACAAAATCGCTAAAATGGAAAAAACGCCAAAAACGGAAAAAATCGTTAAAACCGAAAAAAACGCCAGAACTAAAAAAAAATCGTTAGAACTTATATAAATCGCCAAGACAGAAAAAAAACACAAAAAACGCCAAAACTAAAAATAAACTCCAAAACTAAAAATAAGCGCCAAAACTAAAAATAAACGCCAAAACTAAAAAACGCCAAAAACCGAAAAAAATCCCAAACGCGAAAAAAATACGAAAGTTCGTATAGTATTACATATCTAGTGTCCGTAAGGAACTCTTCGTGTCCGAGTCAAAGTTGCACTTTACTGAATTTATTAAGCTTTAAACCAGAGCTGTTAAATTTCGATTACGATTAGTAATCAAGTAGATTACATTTTAAAAAGAATCGTAATGATTATATAATTGTTTTTAAAAGAATTGGTGATAAATAATTGATTACGATTACTAATAATCGAAAAGTAATCTGAATTACTTACAATTACTAAAAATAATCAAAAAGAATCAAAAGTAGTCAAAAAATAATCCGATTACTTCTAAGGATTACTTTTGATTCTTTTTGATTATTTATTAAGGATCAAAAGTAATCTTTGAAAGTAGTCGGACCACTTTTTGATTACTTTTGATTCTTTTTGATTATTTTTAGTAATTTTAAGTAATTCAGATTACTTTTCCATTATTAGTAATCGTCATCACGATTACTAAGTACGATACTGAATATAATCGTTATTTAATCATTACTTCACCTTTAAAAAAAAGTAATCAAATTAGTAATCATTACGATTAGTAATCATTACTTAACAGCTATGCTTTAAACACATTCATTCACAGCAAGCTACCAACTTGAATATGTCAAGGATAGAATACATATGATTGTATTAAACTTGTATCAATCAGTAGCTCAAGACAAACCTATGATCAAACTCATTTAAATAACATGGGTTGGATCATTTGTGTGTGTTCAAAAAGTGAGCTACTGAATGAGTTCAATCCTAATCTAGTTTATTCGTATATGAGAATGATTTTTTTTAACGACAGCAAGGCAACACACGGCGACAGGTTATTGTCCATGCTGATTTTGTCTTTGTTGTTGAATTAAATTAATTCTGTTTTTAATGAGCAAAAATAGTGTAGCCAGTATAATGCAAAATGTTGATAGAATGATATCTTACAATTATTTCATATTCAACAACATTGCGAAATTCATGTAAGAAATATATTGATTAATTTTTATACTTTTGCTTCATATAAATACATTTTAAAGGAGTAATTTTATTTTTATGAATGTGAATTATTTGATATTGGTAACACTGAATCATTAGGTGCTTATGATCAGCACGTTTTTTTGTTTTCATTTAGTCCCATAGTGCAATAGAATAGAACTATGTACTTAAAGCGTGTTATAAACAAATAAAAACAAAGTACATACATAGTTTGAATGAAGATGTCTCCCTAATGTCTCGCTTTATTGGTGTTTGTTAACATAATCTGGGGGCAAATTACGGCATTCGATACATCTCGAAATGTTACAATATTTCCATATAAACTCTATTGAAATATTTCGTAATTTCATTCGATAACGAGTGCCGTAATTTGCCCCCTGTTGTCATGTTTGCATGAGCAGGCCTACCTAAAGGCAGTGTTGCCATTTTGGCATTTTCTCTGCTGTATTTAACACATCTTTTGCCTAAAAAATCATGATAATCACGATAAATTTTACACAAATATATGGCAACTGCTTTTAAGCAGACTTTGCTTGGGAAAAAGTATAATTTTTAATTTATTAGTGTAAAGCGATTTTGCACTGCCTAGGCCCACTGTGTTTAATGTGTTCATTCAATGTTACAGTGCTCTACATATTTTTAATGTTAACTTGTTTTGTTTTCTTCGTTCACTTTTGTTATATGTATGTACATATTTATGTATGTATGTATATATGTACATATGTATGTACGAGTATTTTTATGCCTCCAATTACTTTTTTTTCGTTATTGTTTCATTGCTGCTTTTTTTTTTGTGCTTCGGTTGTTTGGATCCTTTCAAAAGTTTTATTGTTATTGCCAGCAAGTACAGGCCTGGCCTTATTGCCTCCAATTTGTAATAACATTAAATAAATTTAAGGAATTTGTTTATTAAATGCTGTTTTTACTTTGTTATGTTTTTATACCCTTCACCATGTGTATGTAGACAAGGAAGTATGTATATTTTGGACGAGTGTATTTTATGCTTGGGTATGGATATGAATGTCCTTATCAATACAATGTTATGGGAATCAGTTTAATGACGTCCATCGGTCTATCAGTTTATGTACAAACATACATAAATATGTTGTATGTTATTACAATCGCTAATTAAAGCCTTGGGAAATTTAGTCTTGGAATTCAAATATCTAATAAAAAATTATGTAAAAAAGAATTTAAAAAATATAAATAATATAATAGTATATGTATGTACATATGTCTTATTGACAGTGCATTTCGGAGTCAGCACCGAACAAGTTAGCAAAATTTTTTTCTGTGGAGCAGAAATGTGTGTCAGATAATGACAATGAGTACTCAAAAAAAAAAAAAGTATACAAAAGTAAATAGTCTTACGGCCTGGCCCACGATGTCACCAGACATCGTTCGATCGACAACTTGTATTGCAAACAATAACTTTAGAAAATTTGTTTTTGTTTGCAATACAAGTTGTCGATCAAACGATTTCTCGTGACATCGTGGGCCAGGCCGTTAATTTTAGTAACTGCGTATAATCATAATTGTAGCGCTACCAATTCGTACGCTTACATATTTTCTCTCAAGCAACTATGACTACAGCCAATTTCAACATGTGTACAAGAGTATCTCTACTTCGTTTATGTGAAGAACTAAAATATGCCTCAACTCAAAATAAAAACACACATGAGTATCAAGCGCATTGAATCTCTCCCATACCCAGTAAAAAAAGACACTCCAAAAAAGTCATGAAAATGTAGAGTTTGCGATCTGGAAGTAGTGCAAATTTCGATCCGATGTAATGATTTTTACATAGGGTTGTCATTGCAAGAAGTTCTCTTTTTCGCTGCCTGGTCACCGAATTGGAAGCGATTTTAAGAAAAATGTCCTTTTTTGTGTTCTATGATAATATTTTCATCTAGGAAAAATTGCTAATAGTTACCTATTTTAACAATTAGTTTCTTTTTATAGGAAATTAAACGCGAAACAGTAATTTAATGTAAATTTAAGCAAATAACTTTAAAATTTTAGACCAAAAATAGTTCATAAGTTTCTTAAAAAAAACGTTTTTTTAAAAATTCTGGTGAGTAATTTCTAAAACTAGAGAGGAATTACAAGGTTTTGTATGACTAAAATAAACTTCTACTTGGTTTTCTGCTAACTATCGGCAAATTAAAAATATCGATTTTTTGGAAGCAATGAAAATGTACTTCCTTTAGAATGACTTCCAATTTTTTTACTGGGTACTTATCTGTAGTCTGAGTATGCTTATACTCAGGTTAGGGATATTTAATCGGACAAAAAATATACGCATTATACTCGGGATATTTATTCATAATTCGCCACCTAATACATACTCGTATATTTGTGTATATAAAGTATACCAAATGAAATCTAAAATGTGCGGCTATATGTGTGTGGCTGTTTGAAAACATGCTTTATATGTGGGTGTAAATAAATTAGCCCTATATATGTATATGCATGTGTAGCCTATTAATAGTGAGAGTATTTTTATACTCAAGCGTTGAATTATAGCTCATACAGTCTATAAAATTTAGTTATAGCTGTATGTGCTGCGTAATTTAAAATAACTATATGTGTAAAAACAGTTGTTGGATGTTTATATTTGGTTTCAAATTGATGCGTGTGCTTGCATTTAGCTGTACGAAACGGTTTATTATTCGGTTTTTTGATATTGAATTTTTCTTTTTTTCAATATCAAAAGCCCAAATAATATCCTGAAGAAGTTAACCGAAGGTTAACAAAATATCGTACTAATATATATAAAAATATAAACTGACCTAAAGCTCAAAAATATAGTTTAATTTCACATATTTATTTAATTTTTGCCACAGGACCATGGCTGTTAATTATAGTTAATTTCAATTATTATTGTTCGAAATTCATTTGTTTCTATATTTATAATATAAAATTAATAAAGCATTTTTGTTTTTTGTTGATTAACCAATGTCTACATGGATATCGTTTCTGCTTAAGGACTTCAACCAAGAAATTTCTGAGAAAAATTAAACAAAATTCGTATTTTTGTAGAAAAACTCTCAAAATGTTATTGAGAATTATGTACACAAGCATAATAAGTTAAAAAGCCTCAAACAAAAAAGTTGCACAACAAACATCCTTATACGATTCTAAGTCCATTTTTAAATTTTCTCAATTTTTGTTTTTGTTAAATTTAAAAGACAAACTGAAAAGCAAAAAATTTTATTTAAGAAATACAACGCATATTCATTTATCTGCAGGTAAAGGTTCCGTCATGACCTGCATTAGCAACAGTGAAATGCGCATAGCATCCATCTAAGCCCTCAATAATCAATTTAAATGTATTTTTAATAAAAAAAATATTATATTGAATCAGTAAAATCTGTGGCAAAAAGGAAAAAGTGCTTAAGTCGAGATAAGCTGATTTTGGGTTTATGGTACCTCCGTAATCTGCATATTCGAAAATACCCCTGGCCAAAATTTCAATTAATTTGCGTAATTTTTCAGCAAGTTATAGCACAATGACTTGCGATTTATCTTTTTTAGACTTCTAATCTCATTTTGCAATAACAGCTTAATTTACGTTATACTTTGGTATATTTAATCTTAAATGTTTTACTTATAGTGTGTAGAACGATGTTAGTTTAAAAAAATAATGGTTAACAGAGAATTCCCCAATTTAAATATGTATAAAATAAATAAATTTCTGAAAATCGAAAGTGCTCTCCTGCAAAACAGTAAAATATGACTTAAGCACTTTTTCCTTATTGTCACAGAAATAATAATGAATGATTACACTGTACAACAGCCAAAATAGCCTTTCGATAAAAGTATGCGGACTATATGGATTTCGATGCGTTAAATTCAAATCTGCTGTCAGTTTTTCTCTATCACGTAGAGATTTTTTTTATGGGCGTGGCTAATTTTGGCCCCTAAATTAGTCGGCCATACTAATATAGTATTTTACTATAACTCGAGAACCGCTATTTCGATTTTAATAAATAATAAATCAAAAAACGCGCCACAAAATTTTGTTAAAAAATATTAATAATCATTTTTTATCTATCTTTTATGGTTTCGGAGTTATTCAGAATTTAAAAGAGAAAAAAGTCTTTTTTATGCAAAAATCGCGTAATTTTTTTACATGAAAATTGCAATAAAAAAATCAGAAACTCAAAAGTTTCATATTTTTAACATTTTTCTTAAAACCACATATCCTAGGAATAAAACAAGCTATAAAACGTGAAAATCCAGCAATAAATCTTGATTAAAATGTTATTTTGTTGTACAGTGTTATTAATGTATTAACAAATATTAAACTTAATTGTTAAATTTCTTTTATTTCACTTGCATCATATTTAAATGAGAGGTATCAAAAATTCGTCACTGCCGAAATATTTCTCTTTGTGTGTGTGTGTGTGTGTGTGTGTGTGTAAAATTAACGGAACGAACAGGAAGTTGGGATGAACAACAGAAGCAGCATTCATTCGTTCAGTGAATTTTATTGATTTTGCTAATTAAATTTGTTGTTAGTTTTTGTTTATTATTTTTGTTTTGGTTTTTTTTTGCATTAATTTTTTTTAACATGCCAGTATTAAGTTTTTTCACATTTCCTTCGTCACCTTAACAGATCTACCCCCACCACACTTCCTTGACACAATCTCCTATTTGTTATGCTGGCATTTTTTTGTTTATGGTGCTCTGTGTGTGTGTGTGTGTGTGTGTGTGTGTATGTGTGACTGCGCAAGTGTGTGTTTTATTTGCATTTCTAGTCTCGTTTCTTAAATGAAAGGTGGGTGTGTTGTAATTTGTCATTTATAAAAATTTTTATTTTTATTTTCGGTAGTTGTTATACTAATTTATTGGCAGATTTCAATATAAATACATAAATATATTTTTTTTTGTTTATTAAGCTGTTTATTGAAATTTGAAGAAAAAAAAACATTAATTATAGACATCTTAAAAATAAAACAGATTTATATTAATAGCAAAAAAAAAACACCATGAATCAATGTACATAAATGTCATCTGATACACACTTTAATAATTTCATTAAATATTTAAGCAATTTTACTAAAATTTCAAACCTACTTACAAGAACAATTTAATCGTACAATTTTCAACTCGAATAATTGACAGCGCCAATTTGAAGTAAATAAATAAATAAAATGAAAAAAAAAATTGTTGTATAAATTTCTAAATAATCACAAGATTTTCCTCTTAATGTACATATTTTCATGGGTGATTTTATTTTTAAGTTTATTTACGAGTAATTTGGCAATAAACTTGCAACGTGCTTATTTATTTTTTTATTTTTTTGACCTTTTGTTTTTATTGTGTCTCTTTTAATCATGTTATTTGTCGTTATTTTTGGGAATAAACATGATTATTAGTGTTCAGGCCTACGCTACAAATTGTGTTCTCTTAAAACGAGCGAATTTCAAATATATTTATTTATTTCTATAAAACTTTCTGAATATCTTGGAAACTATGAGACTGTAAAAAAAAATTGGTCAAGACGTAATATAAAGGTTATTTTGTTTCCGATCCTACTGTGTCTTTTTTTTAAATTAATTCAAGAAACGGTTCTCGAATAAATACAAATTAAAAACAAGTAAGAGTGCTATATTCGACTGTGCCGAATCTTATATACCCTTTACCAACGTACGTTCATACAAACATATTTGTTTTGTGAAAAAATTTATAATTTTTTTCTCTAAAGCAATTAATAGTAAGTGACCTTTCAGTATTTTTCGATTAAAGAATTTGATTCAATTATTTTATTTTCGATATTAGCAATAGTTGAATATTTTACTCTTCACTCTGTGGTTAAGATATATTTTACATTCACTCTTATTTCAGTCAACATCGACGTCACGTCAATACATTACCAAAATATTGGGGCTTGTTTACTCGCTCTCGAGATGTTCAAAAACCGTGCTGTTATTTAATAACTCTAAAATATTCTTAGTATTGCACCTCCATACCAAGTAAACTAACTTGTTTTATATTTTCCCGTATTTAATAATCATTGATGTTGCAAAACTGCTTAGTGTCTTGATTTAAATTTCCCATTGCAAATGGTATACATCGTGGTATTATGTAAACGTTTTATTCCTACAGGATTTGTTTGAAATTTGCTCAGCAGAAAGGAAAGGTATCAGGAAAATGAAACGGAACATGTCCTTTATGTCCTTAGCGATAAATTTTAGTTTTATTTCCATTTACTAAAAATTAATAGTTATTATGCTGAGAGCTCAATAAGCACAAACCTTCGTTTATACTTCAATTAGTTTAGATATCCATAAAAAAATTAACCAATTAATTAATTAACCAAGTATAAAAAATCTTGAGTAATGATTTTCCTAAAACATAAAATCTGTTTAACTGAAAAAATATATTTCTGGTTATTTTTTTACCGAAACTCTTTTTAAGCTCCAACCCTGGAACCATTTTTCTGAGTTTCTTTATAAAATATAGAATATATGTAATTACCAAGGTAATAATTAGTTTTATATACCAGAAAAAGTTTAAGTTTTCCAGCTCTGGAGCTATGTCTTTTATTTTTCTAATTTCTACGCCAAACTATTTCATTCTAAGTCATAAAGTATATAAAACTTGTAAACAAAAAGAAAAAAACTAAATTGACCTAGTTACTTTTGTAAAAAAAACAATAAATTTAGCAACCCTGGAATCAACCTTTTAGATTTTTCTGATTTAAAAAATTAATAAAGTGTGTTAAGTGAACAAAGAAATAAAAAAAATTTATTTTATACTTTAATATTTAATATTTATATGCCAAACTTTTCTTTCATAAGCATAAAATATATTCAACTTATAAAGGAAAAGAAAAAAATTTTTAGAACTATTTAATTTTAAATAACACAAAAAGTATAAGTTTTCCAACCCTGGAATCATAATTTAGGATTTTTCTAATTCCTTATACCAATCTAGTTCTTTAAAAAATACATAAAATATGTTAAGTGAACAAAGCAAAAAGGAAAAAGAAAAAACTTAGTTTTATTTAGTTACTCTACTATCACAAAAAGTTCAAAGTTTCCATCTCTGGAGCCTTGGTTTTCATTTTTATAATTTTATAGGCCAATTTTTTCTTTCAGAAGCATAAAATATATTTAATTTATAAGGGAAAAATTAATTATTTAGACGTATTTAATTTTACATAACACAAAAAGTGTAAGTTTTGCAACCCTGGAGTCATAATCTTGGATTTTTTTGATTATTGATACCAATCTAGTTTTTTAAAAAATACATAAAATATGTAAAGTGAACGAAGCAAAAACGAAATAAGAAAAAACTTAGTTTAATTTAATTCCTTTAATATTAAAAAATTCAGTAAAGTGCGACTTTGACTCGCGCAGTTTTTTTTCAGTTTAAACGATTTTTTCAGTTTTGTCGCTTTTTTTCTCATTTTGGCCAGTTTTTTCTGTTTTTTTTTTTCATTTTGGCGATTTTTTCTGTTTTTGGGGGTTTATTTTAATTTTGGCGATTTTTTTTAATTTTGGCAATTTTTTTGGCGATTCTTTTTCCATTTTGGCGATTTTTTCCTATTTTGGGAGTTTAATTTCATTTTGGCGATTTTTTTTTAATTTTGGAGATTTTTTTTCTATTTATGGGGCTTTTTTTCATTTTGGAGATTTTTTTCATCTCGGCGATTTTTTTTCATTTTGGCGATTTTTTCTGTTTTTGGGGTTTTTTTTATTTTGGCGATTTTTTTCTGTTTTTTGGGGTTTTTTTCGTTTTGGCCATTTTTTTCATTTTGGGGATTTTTTTTTCATTTTAGCAATTTTTCCGGTTATTCGCGATTTATTTTAGTCTTAGAAATTTTTTTTGTAATTTGGTGCTTTTTTTCGTTTTGGCGATTTTTTTTTTTGTTTTTGGCGATTTTTTTCGGTTTGGCGATTTTATAATTTTTTAGTTTTACCGTTTTTGAAAATTTCAAGAGTTTTGCTCTTACGGTTTCCAAGATACAGCAAGTTGTCAAAATTGCATAGTCAAAATTGCATTAACTGATGCAACACCCTTTATTTTAAATTTTTTGAAATTTTAGTGTTAATTTTTGTAGTCTGTATAAAAATACACTAACCTCACAAATTTCAAGTGTATATACATACATACATACAATTGTATGTATATTACATGGGATTTTAACATTTTTCGTTGCTCGTTTTGGAACACCCTTTAATTTCCGATTCTCATGTATTTGTTGTTGTAGCGGCCAAAAGTCTACACACTGTGTCCAAATTTCAGGTCTGTAGCTCGTACGGTTCTCGAGAAAATACTAATATAGTTTTAGACATAGTTAATTTTACGTAACACAAAAAGTTAAAGTTTTCCAACCCTGGAAACGTCTTTTTAATTTTTTTATATTTTTTTAATTTAAAATTCCAATTTTAGTCGTACGGAAGTGTAAACTAAGTTCATTTATTAAAAAAAAATAAAAATTTGTTTTCGGTAGTTACTTTTATATGGCAAAATGAAGTTTACGTTTTCCAGCTCTGCAATCGTCTGCTCGATTTTGCTGAATTTCAATACCAATCTATTTTGGAAAATTTCTGATACACCAGTCCAAGAACGAAGTCTCTAGCTTTTCTGGGAGCTTCGGAAAACCGATTTCACGTACAGACAGACGGACAGACGGACAGACGGACAGACGGACAGACGGACAGACGGACAGACGGACAGACGGACAGACGGACAGACGGACAGACGGACATCGCTTATTCGTCTTCCCTATGCATAAGGATCCAGAATATATATATTTTATGTGTCGCTTATTGATATTATAGAAATTACAAACGGAATGACAAACCTATATATACCCTTTTACCATTTTTGTTGGTAAAGGGTATAAAGAAGAGAGTTATCTTAGTACACCCGATTATAGCTATGCTGCTTAGCTATATAAAACAAACTTACGGCCACTTTCACAATATCCGGTTATTTTGTTTTTAACAGAAAAATAACTAACTGACAGCTTGGTTAACAACGGTTAATATTTTACCTTTCACCATCTTTCGTTTAGCGGGCACGTTCACAGGTTGCGGATAGTGGAAAGCTCCGTAGATATGCGAAGTAACAGCTAAAGCAGTGGCGGACAATCAGCAGTTCCGAGTGGGGAGTCTCAGAGGGTTTCCGGGTGGCGCCGGACTCCATACAAATTCTGAGTGCCTACAATACTTGAAACGTCAAGGCGAGTAATTGGCGCCACCTATTGCCAGCGACTGTTCCTCATGTTAGAGGCGGCTAGAAGCGGACGTCGGATCTTGTAACATGCAGCTCGCTATATAAACGTAATATAAGGCTGGCAGCCCCAGTTCCAGCATCGTATACGGTAACCCAATCTGCTGCTCATCTTAAGCCATCTGATTACCGAAACCCCATAAGAGGCCCTATGCTCCTTATAGGAACTAAATAAAGGATCTAATATATATATATATATTATGATGTCAAGTTCCCCGCAAATATTTCAAAACGTTTCCATTTATTTTCCTTAATTTTCTTTTCTAGCGGCGTACGATTAAGTACAAAGAAATCAAAACAAAAACAAATGTATTACTGTATCGGGCAATAAATAGCATAGCTATATAAATAATATTTTTGATAAAACTTAAGGAATATCTCCGAAACTATAATTTAATCGAAGAAACAGTTCTCAGCATCCTTTTTTTAAACCGACTTCAAAAAAAGAAGGAGATGAACAATTCGTCTCAATTTTTTTTTTTAGGTGTGTTACTTCATAACTCGGTATCTTTTAGAGCGATTGTAAACATTTTTTTTTGTTGTCTGAGAGGGTATAGCTTCTCATTGGTGCCATTATGGGGACACGCCCACATTTTTTTTTATATAATTTTATGATATTCTAACTATTTGATTGCAGCGAAACCTATGAAACACAATTTGAAAGTTAAAAAAATTGGGCGGAGTTACGCCCATTAACAGGTATTATAATATTTCACGTAGTTCCACTTAACCGATTTTTACGAAACTTACCACACAAATTGAACTCCAAAATAGACATAATATTTTATTTAAAAAATTGGCGGAGTCACGCCCATTAAAATTTAATATTTTATTTTACGTGGTTCTACTTTACCAATTTTTACAAAATTTAAAACACACCCTAAGCAATGAAAAATACACAAACTTGCATTTAAAAAATAGGCGGAATCACGCCCACTAAAATTTAATTTTATATATCACGTACTTCTGCTTATCTTCTTCTATCATATCTTTGCATTGAAGTCGGGTTTTTTTTTTGCCAGAAAGAATTATTTTCTATATAATCGAGTCAATTCCTTAATATATAATTTATAGGTATTGGACCGCAGTATTATATGTACGAATACACAAATTGACTAACACAACAGGGGCCTTAAAAACCGTGTTGTACTGTGTAATTACAAAAATATGTGCAATCCAAAAAAATCACAAGTATACAGAATTTCAAACATAAAACCTAAATTACAAACACACAAGAGCTTTAAGAGCTTTTGTCTAACATTTTCTGAATTTCAGCTAAAATATTAACGTTTGCTTTCATATGAATTTTCCCAAAAATTCTAATAACCCCATCAGCAACAGATCATTTCCGTCCCTTAGAACCGTTAATACCAGGCCACATAAATCATCATTATCGTACATTCAACTCATGAGACTTTTTATGTCGCAAATATTATTCCCAAGAAAAAAGCATTTACAATTTCCTACTCCATTTAATGTGTTTTTCTTCTTTATTTTAAAATTAATTTAATCGCTTTTATTATTTTATTTTATTTTATTAAATACATTCAAAATAGTACGTTCGTGCAGATGTGGGAGGTACGTTAATTTATTTTTCATATGATTTGCTTGTTGCTTAAAATGGGGTTGGGGTACACATTATTTATTTATTTATCTAATCATAAAAAAATCTATTAACTGCTAGAATATTTCAATATCAGCTAATGGTCTTTTATTTATGTTTGATATTGAGAAAATTCACTTGTTTTTAAGAGCAAAAAATAAAACTGCACGTGGGTGTGGCTAATTTTATTATTATTCTTTTTTTTTGTTAAATGTTTTGTAAAATATTTTATCATAATTTTAGTTGAAGGTTGTTTTACGAAAATTATGTTTGTGAAAAATAGCTTTTTAAAATAAGTAGCTTTCAACAAAAAAGTACCTTTTAAAAAAGGGCCTTTTATAAAAAAGTACATTTTTTAAAAGTACATTTATTTAAAAGTACATTTTCTTAAGTATTTGTTTTAAATTACATTTTCTTAAAAAGATCATTTTTAGTAACTTTTTTAAAGTACTTTTTATGGAAACTACCTTTCAAAAATATTAGCTTTTATAAGAAGTACTTTTCGTTAAAAGTACCTTTAAAAAAATACCTTTTGTAAAATGTTGCTTTTTATAAAACTTTTAAAAAAAGTATACGTATCTTTTGCAAATAGCAAGTTTCGTAAAATGTAAGAGTTCCGTAAGCAGGGCTCAATAAATTAAGTGATACCTCAAATCGTATAAGCTGAATAGGATTTCAGTAGTACGTTCACGTATGTCATAATCCGAAAATGCTGTTTCTAATTGACGAGTTGTACGCTATGAAATAGGCCGATTCGACACCCCAGGAACAAAATGCATATACACGTTGCTTAACAAAAAATAATAATAATAAGCAAGCAAAAATTTCAAACACATACATATATACATAAAGACTGACCTCCATATTCATAAAATTTAAAATTAATTTGAAATGTATTTTATTTCAAATTTTTCATAAAAAATTTTCCTTAAATGGATTTCAAATTCATTTTATTTTTTTATGAATATACCCCCATATATAAATAAATATGCTGCGATATTTCTTACATTACTAACTAACTTTTATAATAATAAATTCAGTAGAGTCACACTTTGCCTCCCACACGATGGGTGCTGTAGGGCGCTAGGTTCGTTTAGTCGATTTTTTCGGTTTTTGACGATTTTTTTTAGTATTGGCGTTTTTTTGTTTAAGCGATTTTTTAGTTTTAACATTAACATTAACTTGTATAATAATAAAAAAAAGTAGAGTCAGACTTTGACTCTCATACGAAAGGTTCCGTAGGGCGCTTGTTTATTTTTTTGCAATTTTTTCTGTTTTTTGCGATTTTTTTAGTATTCACGCTTTTCTTTTGGTTATGGCGTTTCTTTCGTTTAAGCGATTTTTTAGTTTTAACCCTTTCTTCGTTTTGACGATTCCATCGGTTTTTAGCAATTTTTTCGGTTGTTTTTTAGCTGAAGCGATTTTTTTGGTCTCGGAGTTTTTTTTGGCGATTTTTTTTATTTTAGCGATTTTTTTTAGTTTTTTTTTTTGGCATTTTTTTTTGCATTTTAGCGATTTATTTAATTTTTGGTCTTGGAGTTTTTTTATTGGCAATTTTTTAGATTTTGGCGATTTTTTTTAGTTTTTTTTTGCATTTTAGCGATTTATTTAATTTTTGGTGATGTTTTTCATTTAAGCGCTTTTTAATTTTGGCGATTTTTCGCTTAGGCATTTTTTAATTTTAGGATTTCTTACTTTTGGCGTTTTTGAAAATTTCAAGAGTTTCCGGTTTTTTTGAGCATTTTTTTTTAGTTTTAGCCCTTTTTTGTTTTGGCGATTTCTTCGGTTCTTAACGATTTTTTCGGTTGTTTTTTATTTTTGGCAATTTTTTTTATTTCTTAGCCAACTTTTTACCTTTTGGTAATTTTTTTTTTGGCATTTTAGCGATATATTTAATTTTTGGTGATACGAATATTTTTTATTTTAGCCCTTTTTTCGTTTTGGCGATTTCTACGGTTTTTAGCGACTTTTTCGGTTGTTTTTTAGTTGAAGCGATTTATTTGGTCCCGGTTTTTTTCTGTACTGGCGATTTTTTTTCGGTTCTTAGCGATTTGTTTAGTTTTTTTGGCGACTTTTTTACTTTTGGTGATTTTTTGCATTTTAGCGATTTATTTAATTTTTGGTGATGTTTTTCATTTAAGTTCTTTCTAGTTTTAGCGATTTTTCCGACTTTTTGCTTTGGCATTGTTTTTTTAATTTTGGGGTTTTGGGAAAATTTCAAGAGTTTCCGGTTTTCCAGATACTGCCAGCTGTTCATAGTCAACATTACATTAACTGATAGAATACCCTTTAATTTCGATTTTTTTTCTAATTTCCGTATTAATTGGTGTAGCCTGAATAAAAACACCGTAACGTTGAAAATTTCAGGTCCGTAGATCTTGCGGCTTTCGAGAAAACAGCCTGTGACAGAAAGACGGACATCGTAACGAAAACAATAGGGTTTCTTTTCACCTTTGGTGTACGGAGCCCTAAAAAGTACTATTCATAAAAAGTACCTCCTAAAAAAAATACCCTTTATAAAAAGTACATATTAGAAAAGGTATTTTTTATAAAAAGAAGATATTGTAAAAAGTACCTTTTATAAAAACAACTTTTATAAAAAAGTATTCTTTATAAAAGTACCCGTTATAAAAAAGTACCTTTTATAAAAAGAACCTTTTATAAAAAGTACCTTTTATTAAAAGTACCTGTTATAAAAAGTACCTTTTATAAAAAGTACCTTTATAAAAAGTACCCTACTTAAAACGTACCATTTATAAGAAACACTATTTATAAAAAGTACCTGTTATAAAAAGTACCTTTTATAAAAAGTACCTTTATAAAAAGTACCCTACTTAAAACGTACCATTTATAAGAAACACTATTTATAAAAAGTACCTGTTAGAAAAAGTACCTCTATAAAAAGTTTCTTTCACAAAAAGTGCAGATTATAAAAAGTATCTTGCTTAAAAATTACCATTTATAAGGAACACGATTTATAAAAAGTACCTTTTTTAAGAACCTTTTATAAAAAGTACCTTTTTTAAATTGCCTTTTATAAAAGAACCTTATTAAAAAGTTTATTATAAAAACCACAAAGTAACCAAATAGTTTGCATAAAAAGTACCTTTTATTAAAATTACTTTTCATAACATGTACCTTCTATATAAAGTACCTTTTATAAAAAGAACTTTTCATAATATGTCATAAAAAGGAATTTTTAAACAAAGGCACTCTTTGATAAAGTGTCCTTTATACATAAAAAATGTCTTTCATAAAAAATTCTTTAATTTTTAACTTTCTTTTACAAACTACATATATATACGGTTCATAAAAAACATTTTTTATAAATAATAACTTTAATAAAAGCATGATTTATGAAATTTATCTATTACAAAATATTACATACATACATACTTATTTTTAAGAAGAAAATTTTTCAAAAGTATTCGGACGTCAATTGAACGCTCAAGATAAAGCTTAATTCTCAATTCTTGTAGTCTGCATAAATTGCTGATAACATTTACTATTTCCTAAGCCTTCACCGCTCCACTTTAGTATCCTCTTTAGTAACCTTTTTAGTTCTTGATCATTATGATTAAGTCTTGAAAAATTATTATGTATGTATGTACATTAAATTAGAAAGTGCCAGCCAGCTCTTAAAGAAAATTATCATTAATAACTTTATTTATATTTATGTATGTCATATTGTGATGGTCGAGGTCTCTTATTTTTGTTCCTTTAAGACATTGACATACATATGTACTTACCCTCACACATACATATGTATGTATGTATGAGCATACATGCCCCACCTACATACATACATACATACATATAGTATGCACATAGTAAGGGTTTTCACAATGGATAGTGCACAGTGTGCAAACGATGCAAAAATTCGCACAATTTGCTTTATCTTAATTCGTTTGCACTAAAAAAAAACCTTAGGCAAAAGTGTATTTTCCCAGTTGCAAATATGTATTTGTGTGTATGTATGTAAGTAAGCAAATACTTTTGAAATATCTAACGCCTTTTTGATTAGGGTTTCGTACACCAAAGGTGAAAAGAAACCCTATTGTTTTCGCTACGCTGTCCGTCTGTCCGTCCGTCTGTCACAGGGTATTTTCTCGCGAACCGTAAGAGCTATGGGCCTGAAATTTGGACACAGTGTGTAGACCTTTGGCCGCTACAACAACAATTACATGAGAGTTGGAAATTAAAGGGTGTTCCAAAACAGGCAACGAAAAATGTTAAAATCCCATGTAATATATATACAATTGCATGTAGTATATACACTTGAGTTTTGTAAGGTTAGTGTATTTTTATACAGACTACAACAATTAACACTAAAATTTAAAAAAAAAATTAATGAAAGGGTGTACCATCAGTTAATGTAATTTTGACTATGTAATTTTGACAACTTGCTGTATCTTGGAAACCGTAAGAGCAAACTTGAAATTTTCAAAAACGGTAAAACAAAAAAATCCCAAAATTTTAAAATCGCCAAACCGAAAAAAAATCGCCAAAACGAAAAAAGCACCTAAATAAAAAAAATTTCTAAAACGAAAATAAATCGCGAAACCGGAAAAATCACCAAAATTTAAAAATCGCCAAAATAAAAAAATCGCCAAAATAAAAAAAATCGCCAAAATGAAAAAAAAATCGCCAAAATGAAAAAAACCCCAAAATAAAAAAAAATGCCAAAATTAAAAAAAACGCCAAAATTAAAAAAATCGCCAAAACGAGCAAAAAGCGAAAAATAAACAAAAAAAATTATTTCAGCTGAAAAAACGTCAAAAACTTAAAAAAACGCTGTATTTTTTTTTTAAATTTTAATTTGAATTTAATACCACATCATTTTCAGTAAGAATTTAAAAGACGTTTTTGTTTGAAAATATTTTTGAGTGGCTTTTTTTTTTACTTCCCTAAATAATTGTCATCAAATATGGTTGTTGCCTTTAGTCATGAAAAATAAAAATATCTTTTATTACCATGTTTTTAAAACGACAAAATTAAATTATATTATTACACGATAGTTTGAAGAACATATGAAAAAATATATGTTGAATATATGGTTTGGAACAAAAACGTAAAGCATAGGCAATAAATAATAATTGTCATAAATAATCACAACTGCGACTTATTTTTCGTCTGTAGAATAGACGGCACAATTGTCAAATAGGATTATTAAATTAATTACAATTATTTTGGTCCTCATTATTTAATCATTTATTTTTAATATTGAGTATTACTTATGTTATCAAGCAAATAAAGACTCATTGACAGGTGAGGACAGTGCTGTCAGAATTTATGATGAGTTGCCAAATTGTTTTAAGCAAATTAGATGTTTTTTCCATAAAAATACAATTACGTATATTAAAACAGTAAGCACAGCAAATTTGCATTTTCTCTATAGTGAAACCCCTTAGTATGAGTACATATATATATGTGTATGTATAAGTACATTATACATATTCAGGCAATTTGTGTACATACTACTATTAAGCACATGCAGCTAAAAATAAAATCCTAACCGTTGTAATATAATACGAGTAGCAACCATTTTTTTTATTTATTTATATCAAGCAATAAAAACCATACTTGAGCAAATGAATGAGTTTCAAAATTAAATTTGATACAGGGATGGAAAAGTTTGCAGTCTAACTTTTTTTTATATATTTAGTTAGAAAGTTTTTCAACGCTTGCCAAAAATTTAATTATTTATTAGCAAATGAAAAGAAATACTTGCAATTTATGATTTATGATTTAGCAAAGAGTTCATGAATGAGTTTTAAATACACGTATATTCAGTTTTCCTAAAGCATAGAAAATCCTCCTGGCTGGCTTAATAAAAATTTGATTTCTGAATGGATTTAATGCAAAAAATGACCACTCACTTTCAAAAATCGAATCATGCATTTTTGTAGATAAATGTTTATAGCATAGCTATAACAACAAAATTCTTAATTGACAGCAGTAAAGTATACGTATGGAGCACAAAAAGCTAATTTTTGAAAATAAATTGCGTATGCGGCACAAAATGTAGTTTTACCTTTACAGTAAAGTAATATTAACTTCTAACTTCATTCATGAAAGTTCACAAAAATTTACATTTTGCTTCAAAACATGTGTCGGAAACACTGGAGCAAATACCAATGAAGTTCGTGGAGTTTTTCTTAACTCCAACTTTGTGGCTTATGGGCTAAACCAATACTGAGGTGAAGATATGTTTCGTTACAGCTCGTAATAGTATGGAGAACATTTTTCTGACTGACTTTCATAAGCAACCGCTTTCAGTTTGCTTCTTGTATTCTACTGTTTTATAGAAGCTTTATTCGATTATATATATCGTTGGCTTAGAGTGTAAACCAGCTAACTCTCTTCTAGCATATTTTACAGGAGAGACAAGATACTGTTAACGGTTTCTATACAAAGCTTAAGAAATTAGACTAACACATTAAGATCCAATTTTATTAACTTATTTAAATATCAATTCATATTTAAAAGTAATTTTTCCATATAAAAATTAATGAAAATCGTCATTTAAACATGAATTGATATTTAAATAGAGTTGGTGAAATTGGCCCTTAGTTTCTTCGATACATAGACCTTAAAAATGAAAATAAATATTTTAGCAACTCGAGGAGCAGTTCCTTTCTCTTTCGAACGACATTAAAATGTCATATCGTCGGTTTAGAGTGTAAACCTGCTAACTCACTTCAAACAAATTTTACAGAAGAGACACAATACTGCTAATATTTTCTATACATACACGCAAAGAAAAAATACGGTTGAGGTAACCATAATCAAACAGCAACATATTATGATTGAATTATATGGTTGCAGTCAAATCATATTATTGTCAATTGAAAAGCAAAGTTTAAATAATATTATTTTCTGAGTCAATAATAATATTATCTACAAAAACAATTAACTTTGTTATACCCAATCTTATTATTGTAAATAAGACAACACTATTGTTAGATGTGACTGATGTGAACAAAATATAATTGACACTTACCATACCATGAACTAATATTATAATAATATTGTTAAATACTACCATAGTATTATTTTATGTAATAATAATATTTTATTTTTTAATCATATATTTATTGGCAAATCTTTTGTTTGAAACAGCTGGGCGGTAAATCCGAAATAAAAATAAATTAATATTGTTGAAATAAAATGTATGTATGTATGTATGTATAGAAATGTATACTTACATATATGTGTATACACGAAATACAGACACATCTGTTTAAAGAGATATACATACATACATATGTACATATTATTTTTCTTTATCTAATCTCTTGTTTATACCTTATTTTATTTATTTAACACCACGCGTGCACTACCGACACCTTACAAACGAAACACTGAACTGACAGAAGATGTTTCTGAAAAAGATTTTTTTTTAAACTTAACATAGTATGGTTTTGGATAACATTATATTGTTATTTGCATCATATTATTTTTACACAATAATACAAATTATATTGTAGTCATAAATTTTTAACAATACTATATTGTTAAACTCTTACCATATCGCACTTTCTATGAATATAGCAATGTAATTATTAAATTCAAACATTTGTCTGTTTATCGTAACTAATCGAAATTAATGTCTAAAATAACAATAACTAGTTTTCAACGGCCACATATTTGTTTCAGAGAACATAATATTGTTTTCTCAACCATTTTACAACTTTGCGTGTAGCTTCAGTAATTAGCCGACATGTAGAGTTTAAAATTAAGATAAATATTTTAGACAGCCGATGCGGTGTCTTTTTCTCTTTCGAACGGCATTAAGATGTCATATTTTATAAAAAGTGGGTTTAGCATGTTTACACTCTAAGCCGATGATATGTTATAAAAGGTAGATTTAGCAGGTTTACACTCTAAGCCGACGATACTTATAATAATATTCCCCCTTATCGTGGTTGGCGTTTTTCGAATTCAAATTCGACTATTTAATCTAGTACAAAACGCCTAATTTTTGCCGCAAAATCGCCAATCACAATAAGTGGGATTTTTTTGTTTATTCCCGTAGCTTCCATTCGAATCTTGAAATAAATATTGCATAATTATTCCAGTAAGTTTTATAAGATTTAAATAAAATTTTTATTCGATTATTATAGATATCAATCTTTTCATTATTTACTTTTCCGAAATGCAATGAATAGTTTTGTTATGGCAAGCAAAAGATATGCAATTGCCATCCCTGATCTATTATGAAATTATAACTGAACTTGTGAAAGAGAAAAGGAGAGAGAGAGTGTACCAGCAGAAAATATGTGAGCTTAGCATAAAATAAGAAAGAAAGAGAAAAACAAACAGGAAATAAAATTCAACATTTGATGAATTGCAAACAACAACTGCAACCAGCAACTAGACAGAAGAAGAGATAATTTGGCTAGCAGAAGACGAAGAAGAAGATAACTAACTGGTCTAGAAGAAGAAGCATAAATGAATGTATGTATGTGCGGGCGTGTTACTGTCATTACTTGCAGTGCTTTTAGATGTGCTTACAAGTGTACGCTTAAATATGCATGACTCTGTTTAATATTTAACCATCTTTGTAAGTATGGCTGTATGTCTGTCTGTATGTATGTATGTATGTATGTGTGCATGAGTTATGAAAAATATTAATCTATTTTATTGCTGCTGTGCAGCGATGCCAACTTAGCTATTTTGGAGCTAGATTTGGCTCTTTTTGATTGCTCCTAACTCGAAACTTTTCCCTTTAACTCTTTTTTTAAAAAAAGAGCTAACCCAACTGTTTTCAATTGTAAAAACGGCACGTTTAGCACTTTTCGCATCTTATAGTAAATTTTATCGTTTTTACCCTATTGTTTCGTCTTTGAGGCATTTACATTTTTGGTAAATATGTTTTTTGCAAATGCAGATACTTTTTTGCAACTATGTAAGATATATTTATGTATTTAGTGTGTTCGTTTCTGAATAATTAGAAAATTTTTGACAAATTATTGAAATGAATTCTTACTGCCAAAAATATAGGAAAGCTTAGAAATCAAATTCCTCGTTTAAAAAATGGGGGTCTACGCTGTAATTCGAAACGAAAGAAAATGCTTTCGAATTACAGAGTAGACACCATGGATTAAACCAACAAAAGATCCATCTAAAGCTTTGAGCAAATGTTGAAATTCAACTATAAAATCGAAATATTTTGATTTAGTACGCCGTTCGAAAGCATAAACAATTTATGGCTCCATTTAACGATATTGTGCTATCCTACCAGAAGTTCCAACACAAACGCAAATTGCGCAAGCGAATCTTGCATTATATGCTGCAGTACATACACCGTTTTTAGCAATGTATCTTTTATTTTTTCTTACTATTATTTTTATTAATGTTAAAAAATCTTGAAATACAAATTGAATAATAAATACCATCATAGATTTAAAACGGAAAAATCTCAAATTTTTAGATTTAGCTCTTTTTAGCTCTTTTTGACTACTCCGTTGGCTCGTTTTGCCTCTGAATTGTTGGCATCACTGCTGCTGTGTGCACGTTGGAGATGTTGATGGAGATGTTGATGGAGATGAGATGAGTTTGATGCTGTGATGCTGCTACAATTGTTTTTCTTTTTCTTCTTTTTATTGCTGTTGTTGTATAAAGTAAAAACCTCCGAGACGACATTAATATACTATGAGTGTATGTATGTATGCATATTATATACGACCTTCACCTATTTTCCCCATTTTTTTTTTCTACCAATGACTTTTATTCAACATGAAATGAAACTGCACAAACGAACTCTTCATTAACAAACAACAACAACAATAAACAGCAGAATCATCGTCATCATCATCAGGAAAAACCAACAATCAACCACCACCCACTCTTTTCTGCACACAACTTTGGCAACTTTATGAGATGGTGTTTGTATTATGTGTATTCAATTTTGTTTTTGTTTTTTTTTCTCGTTTATTTTTTATTTTATTTTAACTGGAACATTAATACGAGTACAAAGAGAACCTTTTAACTCTGATTATTGCACTTGCACTAGAACTTTTATAACTACGAGCAGCGTGACCATATTAGCTTATTTTGAGCTAAATTTAGCTTATTTGTTTCAGATTTAGCCTTAAAATTTTCATTTAGCTCTTAGCTTATTTTTTAGCTTTTTTTAAAAACTCATTTAGCTTTTTTAGCCTTTTTTTAGTCTAAATTGCGTGTTCTCTAAAAATATATTAAAAACATAAACAACTTATAAAAATTATAACTTTTTAGCATTGTAAAATAGTTTACAAAATATACAAAATGTAAATTATACGACAATTTTATAACAGAAATGGAAAGAAAAAAATAGTAGATAATGGCAAAATGGTTAGAATTCCAATGGAAAAAGTTAAATTCATATTAGTGGCCAAAACACCTTTTGAGTTTTTTGGGTATAAAATTATTTGACTTGAGTTGAACGTTCATTCAGCGGCATCAATTAACTTAAAACAAAAACCTGAAATAGCCTTAAGCCTGGATAACACTATGTACCGATTTTCGTCGGGCCACCTCAATAAAGTCATAAGTAATAAGCCAAAATGGCATTATTACTCAATTAATTCTGGAATAAGTCTATATGGGCTTATTACCAATGCAGTGTGGCGCAATTATGTCCTTGTATTTCAAGTAGTCGATAAATTAGAGCAAAATCTTTACTTATGACTTTATTTCACTGATCTGACGAAACTCGGTACATTGTGCAGATAGTGTGATCCATGCTTTACCTTAAATAGCATTAATTCACTTAAAAAGCTTTCGTATTTTAGTATAAATGTTTTTACATTTTTAAAAACTTTTTAAAATTATTTTGGGGAAGTTTTTGTTTGCAAATATTCTATATGTATTGTTACGTTTTTATTCTCTGTTAAAAACGCTTTTCCGTAGATTCGAAGATTTGCAATAAATAAAAGACCCCAGTGTACTAATTAGGGTTAAGAATGATACAATCTTTATTTACTAATAAATAACACTAATCCAAATTCAATTCAAGAGCTTAAATACAAACACAAAGTTTACTTCAATATTCACAACTGGTTACCACTACACCTTCTTTGCTGTTGTATATACACGTCTCAGACCACTGGCTGCGCTAGTGTTGACACAATTCTGCTTTCTCTGTTGCTCGTCACTCGCAAGACTCACTCTGCCGACACTTCCAGTTGATACACCAATAACAACTCTATGGCAGACTCTCGCAGTTGATACACTAATCAGGACTCGCTGGCTTCACTTACACACGTTTATCAGCTTCCACTGCTCCCTTACTCTTCACTCAAGGGACTCCACAATAAACTCAAATCACGACAGACTCTAACTGTCACTATAGACTGTACTATAGTCTCTTCAATTTCCAACTCACGTATTGTAAAGCACAGACTCAAATATCAACTCACTGTTGTATCACAAATCACGGACTGCGCACAACTTAATTGTCAACTCACTTGATTAACAACAGACTTCTTATTAGCAACTGAGCTTCTTCGCAACTGAATTATTCGCAACTAACTTTTGATCGCGACTGAACTCTTAATCACAACTGAACTGCTGTTGGATGCGTCAACCCCTTTTTATACTTCGCACAACACCCACTAGAATTTTCATGCAAAGTCTAGACCTAATCATCATTATCTTCAATGTTGTTTATAAAGCGCGTAATTAAGTTCTTGTGGTAACTATGTACATACGTGTGTATATGCATACATCATTAAGTGGTTGTTTACTTATTTCTACCTTTCGTTGGAATTGCCAGGCATGTATGTATGTATGCATGTAGCTATGTCTATCTTCACAACAAGCAGAAGCTTGTAGTTGTTGTTGGTTGTTTACGTTTAATCACGTATGTATGTACTAGGCATGCGTATATAGTTATTTGTTATAGTGCTTGCATGTATGTATGTACGTGTGTACGTTTACTTCTTCTGGATGTTTCTTTGTTATTATTCCAGATACTTCTTTAATTGCCCTGTAGGAATATTTTCGCACTATTAACCCTGTTGGAATTTATTTGCATAATGATGCATTAATCTTGTCGACGGCCATTTCCGTAACACTGCCGCCCACTTAAGCCTATTCGTCCCGAATAGGCACATCATCGCCTTTCTTTTTCCTCGTTTTCTATACGCCTTGTAGTTACGTTGGAGACGACTACCTCTTCCATATTTGTTGGCTTTAGTTCTGGCTCTGCCTCGGCTTTCAACTGGCACTTGTGTTACTATGCGCTGGAGATTAGTTTTTCGATATTTGCGGCCCCTGGTGGCACTGACTCTGCTTAGTATTTCCACTACAGCTTGCCTTGCCGTATGCTGGCGCTGAAACCTTCTTTGACATTTGCAACCCTTGGTACTGAATCTGCTTCGTATTTCCTCTACTGCTGGCCTTGTTTTACGCTTTAGATGACAACTTCTTCCAGATTTGTGGTATTTGGCTCTGACTCTATTTTGTCTCTCAACTAGAGCTTGCCTTGCCATTCTCTGGAGGTGACTACTCCTTTCCCATTTGTGGCCTTTGGCTCCGACTCTACCTTGTCCCTTGACTAGAGCTTGCCTTACCATTCCACATTTATGGCCTTTGGCTCCGACTCTACCTTGTCCCTCGATTAGAGTTCGCCTTACCACACGCTTGAGATTCTGTACAGAAGTTGTCTTCTTCTTCCTTACTGCCTTTCTGCTGCGTGCTTCGTATACTGGAGCAGTTTCTTTACCTTGAACAAATGAGACCATTTCACACATAGCTAGTTCCACTGTGTCACAGACCTCATGTCCATCTTCTAAGTCACGAGCTTCTTTTACTTCGCTGGAAACTTCAGGCTCACGTCCAACTTGTTGCCACTGACCACTGTTGACCTCATCTTCTGTCTTCAGTTTTTCGTCAGCGTGTTCCTTTGTGCCAGAAATGTCTGGGTTGACACTGTTTCCCAAGTCAGAAATCTCTTCGTCTGATTTACTAACTTGCATTTCTACACCATGTGCCCTTTTGCTTATGGACTCAGACATTTTTACAAATCTCGCATCCATTTTATCAAACCAAGTTTTCATTTTCTCTCTGTTCACTCTAGATGTTTCTTGCAAATCAGCCATTTTCTCACTGTTCGCTTTGATTTCGCTCATCATGGCAGCAAACATTGCGCTGATATCTGTACTGTTTGCTACTGTACGAGTACATACCTCAATTTCATCGAACTCATAACTCTCTATGTCGATGTTGCGCCGCTGAAACTCTTGCAGTAGTCTCTCCTGTAGTTGTACTTTGTTACCAGTTGTTGACAGATTCCGCTTACTCAACTCTTCTTTGAGTTGCTCCACATTAAGCTCTTGATATCTCATTTTCCTCAAAAACCAATTGCTCCTACGTTTAACCTTTTCAAACGTATGTGGTTTTATTCACGTTCAACCTTTTCAAACGTGTGAGGTTCTCCTTTTCGTATCACTCTTACTTTACGTTTAACCCTTTTTTAAACGTGCCGCTTTTATTTGCAAATCCCACTTCTGACACCAAATGTTACGTTTTTATTCTCTGTTAAAAACGCTTTTCCGTAGATTCGAAGATTTGCAATAAATAAAAGACCCCAGTGTACTAATTAGGGTTAAGAATGATACAATCTTTATTTACTAATAAATAACACTAATCCAAATTCAATTCAAGAGCTTAAATACAAACACAAAGTTTACTTCAATATTCACAACTGGTTACCACTACACCTTCTTTGCTGTTGTATATACACGTCTCAGACCACTGGCTGCGCTAGTGTTGACACAATTCTGCTTTCTCTGTTGCTCGTCACTCGCAAGACTCACTCTGCCGACACTTCCAGTTGATACACCAATAACAACTCTATGGCAGACTCTCGCAGTTGATACACTAATCAGGACTCGCTGGCTTCACTTACACACGTTTATCAGCTTCCACTGCTCCCTTACTCTTCACTCAAGGGACTCCACAATAAACTCAAATCACGACAGACTCTAACTGTCACTATAGACTGTACTATAGTCTCTTCAATTTCCAACTCACGTATTGTAAAGCACAGACTCAAATATCAACTCACTGTTGTATCACAAATCACGGACTGCGCACAACTTAATTGTCAACTCACTTGATTAACAACAGACTTCTTATTAGCAACTGAGCTTCTTCGCAACTGAATTATTCGCAACTAACTTTTGATCGCGACTGAACTCTTAATCACAACTGAACTGCTGTTGGATGCGTCAACCCCTTTTTATACTTCGCACAACACCCACTAGAATTTTCATGCAAAGTCTAGACCTAATCATCATTATCTTCAATGTTGTTTATAAAGCGCGTAATTAAGTTCTTGTGGTAACTATGTACATACGTGTGTATATGCATACATCATTAAGTGGTTGTTTACTTATTTCTACCTTTCGTTGGAATTGCCAGGCATGTATGTATGTATGCATGTAGCTATGTCTATCTTCACAACAAGCAGAAGCTTGTAGTTGTTGTTGGTTGTTTACGTTTAATCACGTATGTATGTACTAGGCATGCGTATATAGTTATTTGTTATAGTGCTTGCATGTATGTATGTACGTGTGTACGTTTACTTCTTCTGGATGTTTCTTTGTTATTATTCCAGATACTTCTTTAATTGCCCTGTAGGAATATTTTCGCACTATTAACCCTGTTGGAATTTATTTGCATAATGATGCATTAATCTTGTCGACGGCCATTTCCGTAACAGTATAATAAAAAAATATGTTTGTGTAATATTTAACGTTAGTTTAGCAATAAGAAACTATTGAAAAGTGATCAAAGTAGTGGAAAAAAGTTTAGCTTTATTTTCTAGCCTAAAATGTAACTTTTTAGCTTATTTTAGCTTTTTTTCAAACGTGATTTAGCTTAATATTATTTTAAAATCTGGTCACACTGACTACGAGTATTACAAACTTTTAAAGAGTGAATTCATTTATGTATTTACAAGAAATATGTACATATGTCTATGTATTCAAAATAAAATGATCAAATAAATGCAAAACATTTCTGGCTTAGAGAAACAAATTTGAAAAAATTAAAACTGATGAAATGTGGGGCAAATTACGGCATTCGATACGATTCGAAATTTAAAAATATTTCCATATTTCGTAATTTCGTTCGATAACGAGTGCCGTAATTTGCCCCCTGAACTGAAAAAAGCACCTAAAAAAATATCAACAAATAGCAACACTGTTGTTAATTAGTATGTAACAGTAAATTTAAGCTTTCATTGCCATAAAATACAAACAAATTATGGTATGATAAATCAAAATAATTCACGTATTCCATTTGCACTGAAACAATTTTACATAAAAGTAAAATTTGCATTAACTGACACCACATAAAGTGGACTACATGCACGAGAACGCTACTGTTGCAGCTACAGCGGGCTACGGAAACAGCATATTGTTTTGTTCTGCTCTGGGTCAGAATAATTACTTCTGTTTTAATGCAATTTGCAGCTTAAAAGTTATCACATAATATTTGATTTGGTGGAAACTACTAACTTTAGCCTAATCGATTCAAAACGGAAATAAATGTTTGCTCGGACGAAATTTTTTTCATATGCATTAATGACCTGCACAAGACCATTTATAAGAACTTTCAAGACATGCGACATTTTACAAACACTTTACTACAGCGAAGTATTCTAAAACAAACGCTAAACAACACTGTTGGCAAGATTTTTTTCAGTTGTTTGTCTTGCCAACAGTTTTGTTTAGCGTTTGTTTTAGAATATTTCGCTGTAGTAAAGCGTTTGAAAAATGTCGCATGTCTTGAAAGGTCTTATAAATGGTCTTGTGCAGGACTTTAATATGTATGTAACTTAACTAAATTAAAACTAGTTTTATGTATGGTAACTTACTTCAGTTGTCTAAAAGAAATACGATTATGACAGATTGGCAACTGAAAATAATGTAGCAAAAGCTTGAAAAAATAAGGAATATACATAACACTCATTTACTTCAATAGTGTCATAACTCAAAAAATTAGTTTTTTGAGCTAATAATGCAGCATAATGCGGCATTATCTTATCTTATTTAAAAATTTCGTACAAATAATTTTTACTAACACCTCGTGCGAGAAAAGTATTTGTTCATGTCTGCATTGAGTTGTACAAAAATTTAAAAATTAAAACGTGTTTTCTGCAAAACTCTTTATTTTTTAGTTGTGACAGTATTGAAGTAAATGAGCGATAAGTGCTAAGAAAAATTCTTTTAATTTTTTAATTTAAATTGCTAAAAAATTAATTATTAATGTGATTAATTTAGTCCAAAAATTTTATTTTGAAGTAAAAGTTATTGCATAAAACAATTTTTAGCTAAAAAATTTTTTGGTTTCGCAGCGATTTCGCCTTTCCAAATAAGGAGTAGTTTATTTAATTTCATTTAAATTTTTATGTTTTTTATATTTTACCAACATTTTGCTTTAAAAAAAATTGCAGCAACCAAAACTTGATGGTTGCACATATTTTTGCAATTCAGCAACTGTTAGTTACCAGTTTCCATACGTAATAATATTTTGCAATTGGCAATGCAACTAAAGTTCGGTTGCCATCTATAATCGAGGCATTAATTAATTAACCATTAATCACATTAAAAGAAAATTTTTAAATCAAAAAAAAAAAAAATTAATTTGTATTATCGGCTAGATCGAAAAATTAAACTTTTAATTTTTCAAGTCGCTTATCTGCTAACTTATACTTCTGGCGAGTTTCTTAGATGTTAATTAAGAGATTTACAGTGTGATAAAATTTTTAAATAAAAAATTGGTCAGCAAAGTGTTGTAAATTGGCAACTTGTGACGCCACCCCTTTCAGCAAAAGGTAAATTATGTCAAAAGTCAAGACTTAAGCTGCACTTTATTTCCCCTAGAGCTAAGTGAAATTAATCAAAGCTGCAAAATTAATTCTCATGTGATTTATGTAAGTATATCCCACTGTTCTATATGTAGTACATATCGCACTTAATCAACAAGAGGGTATTAACTCAAAATTTTAACATTTTCAGTAGAGACTAAAAACTGTTGGTGGTTACATTTTAGGAGAATTTGAAAATCGGAATACATAATCGTAAGCAAATTCCATTTGAAAATATATTTGCATTGATTTTATTGTAGAACCTTGCAATTAATGGGGAAGAATATTTATGTTTTGAAAACAGTCACAACTCAAACAAAAATTTAGCAATTTTATCATAAAAACACTCAAATTTCGAATTAAAATCATAGAACCAATTCTATTAAAAAAAAGCCTAATCGGAGTACCTACGCTGAAATTTTTACAGTAGATAGATATGGTTGTTGTTATTTAATTTCTAGCAAAAAGTGAAATTTTAAAAATTTTTAGTAAATAAGCTCTTGTTGATTAAGTGCGATATGTATATAATTTGCAGACTATTACTTTATCTTATTTTGTTTTCAATGCTTCGGAATATAAATAAATAAATTTTCAAATTCGCCCAAAAAACTCAAGAATGTTTTCATACTTTTGCTCCACTGTTTCTAGTTATGCCCTAAATAGTAAAAACTAAATAAAATACTTTATCCTCATCTATGCCTTGCCTGCCTATTGGCCACATCAGCACACCACCCACTTAACCAGTTTTTTATTTATTATACATACTCATGTCTGTATTTAAAAAATAGCAACAACAAAAAGGAAAATCTCATTCGTGCAACATTCTTGCAAAGTTGTATGTTAAGTGAGACATTATCCAAGCACATTTAGCCACCAGCCATGAAACTTTTCTTGAAGATTTTTTTTTCTTTTTTTTTTTTGTACACACAAATGTTATTTATTATTTATTTAAATGCAAGCACACAAATGCATATTGATGTCAGCTTAAAAAAATGTTTGTTTTCTACATGCATCTGTCTGCATGATGTTGAGCTGCATATATGTACATATGTACTACAAATACACACAAATATACATAATTACATAAATATGTGCATACATATCTAAAAATATATCATACTTAATGCTTAATTACATACTTGTGCATGCGTGTGCATGTTTATAGTGCAAGTATGTATTACCAACAAATATTTTATATTGCTGAAGTCAGACAGGTGTGACAAAATGTAACCAACTAATTAAGATAAACTATTTTTCACTACAAAAAAAAAATTAAAAATCTGCGTACACAATCTTATTATATACATGACAATATTTTAAAGGCCTTAACTATATAAAAATTATTAATGCTTTATAAAGGCTTAATAAAAAATTTTTTTATGAAAATCAGTTTCATAAATCCTTTATTAAGCTTAAATAATTTTTATAAATAAGCCTCTTAAACTTTAAGGGCATATGAGAAGGAAATATGGGTATTTGCAAGTTTTATCATCGAAAAAATTCTGGGGAAAATCGGGCAAAGTAAACGGGTTATATGCAAATCAGTTGGCAACCTAATGGTAACAAAAGAAATTAGGAATTTAAGCAATTTTGCATATATACATACATATTATGTATATATGTTTTTTCATATGAAAAATCACCCAAATTTTGTATGGAAAAATTTTGGGCGATTTTTCATTTTTATTTTTGGGCGATTTGGTTTTGGGCGATTTTTCATGGAGCCAAAAAAAATTTATTGATTGATATTTATTGCTTTGTTTAAGTTGCAAAAATTTTTATTATTGGAAAATCACTAAAAAGCAGTGCGCGAAATTGTAAAAAGCACTATAAATACCCGCTTTTCTGAAACGGGTATACTTTCGGGTACTTAGAAAGGAAAAAAGCACCAAAAATACCCGAAAAGCAGCAAAATGGCAACGCTGGTGAAAAATGTGTAGTGGCAACGACTTACTATTGTTTAATTGAAAACATAATTCGCACAAGAACATAAATGTGAAAAAAGGCTTCCACGCAAAAAAGTTCAAACACTAAAAGTACTGAGTTAAAAATAAAGATCAATCTAGATATAAATATTTCTATAAATATCGCTAGATATAAATATTTATATGGCTCCATGAAAAATCGCCCAAAACCAAATCGTTCGTAAGAAAACGTTCTTACGCAGGAAAACTTTGCAAGGCAGAAAATATTTTAGGCAGCGCCGTGTCGGGATACACAATGGTGGAGAAAATCCTTATTCCTGGCCGAAGTCCGGCAGTGCAAGAACACTTTCTTAGGCAGGAAAACTTTGCAAGGCTGAAGATATTTATTAGGCAGCGCCCTGCCGGGAAACACCATGATGGAGAAAATCCTTAAGCCCGGCCTAAGGCCGGCAGTGCAAGAAAACGTTCTTACGCAGGAACAAGACAGAAAACATTTTAGGCAGCGCCGTGTCGGGATACACCATGGTGGAGAAAATCCTTAAGCCCGGCCGGGAAATTACTATAATTTTAATTTTTTTCTGGCGTTTTTTAATTTTGGGCGATATTTCATTTTTTTGGGCGATTTTTCATTTTTTTTTTTGGTGATTTTTCATATTGAAAATTTTGGGCGATTTTTCATTTTTTTTTTTTTTGTGATTTTTCATTTTGAAATTTTGGGCGATTTTTCATTTTAATTTTTGGACGATTTGGTTTTGAGCGATTTTTCATGGAGCCAAATTTTTTAATTCCTCATGAGAAATATATTTTATTTATTAAGCAACGATTTTACTATTTTAATTCGGATGCGTGGACATAGTTCAACAACAAGGATTTGTCATATGTATGTGTGTGCAAATTTAAGAAACAAAGAAGTGTCTTAGTTCTTATGAAATTAAGCTTGGAAGAATTATCGGGCGTTCAAAAGTGCCTTAGACCAGCAAAAGATGCGTCAAAGACACTATGCATTTGATGTAAGTTTAAAATAGTTTCCCGGTATAGCGATTTAACTCTTTCGATCTGTATCCCAAATGGAACAATATATCAAAAAAAAAATAAAAATTTAAGCAATTTTGGTTCTAACACGGCTAAAATTACTCTTTTTATTTAAAATATAGTTAGGAAAAGGTGTTACCTACACTAAATATAACTTCTCATCAGCTAACACAATGATCTTACAAAAAAATATCGCTCAAAATTGGCTATTTGTTTCATACGTTAAAACTCTAAAGCACATCTGGGACATTTAAAATACAATTTTTTTTTTGCTTCAAGCAGTATATAGGGCCTTAAAACTTTCCCTGGGACGTATTGTTTCAGAAGGACCGAAAGGGTTAAGATGTCATAGTCAAACAAAAAATAAAGATGTATTTATATAAATCATACTCGTACATAACAGAATATTTAACTTAGTGCTTTTTTACCCGAAATATTTTTAATTTTTATCCTGTTTTACCCTATTTTTATGTGATTACAGTGCTGTGATGATGCAAGAGTTGGCATCACTGTTTTTCACCAACCAAAATTAGCGGTATCCAGTGCAGTGTTACCAGAATATAAAAATTATAAAATTTATTTTATCGAACAGTAATAGTGGAACAAATTTAAAGTTATCTTTATCGTTCCCTTTAGCTAAAGTTAAGTTTAACTACAAAAACTTAAAAGTCATATTTTTCCTTACAGCTCCTAAAAGTATGCAGAACATATATCTTAATTTAAGTTGGCACTATGAAATAAGGCCCCAGAAAATAACGACCAAAGAAATTAAACCCAAAAAAAAAAATTAAATAAATCGCAAGAGAAAATTTATGAAAAAACACCCAATACATATAAATGAAATAAAGCCCAATTAAAATAAAATTCCTTAATTTTATTGGGCCTTATTTAATTTTCTAATTTGGGCGTTCTTTCCTCTTTCTTTGTTCGAAAAATTATTTGACAAAAGTTTATCGAGTAGTTTTTGTTCCAAGTGCTCGAATAAATTTTGTTTTGGTATTAACCCTATTTTAGCCATATCAAAAATATGCGTCTTTACAGCACTATCGTTTTGAAACTCATAAAAACATTATCTTATGGCACGCTTACAAGAAAGTCAAATAAATATATATAAATACATACATACATATTTGCCGAAAAATTGTGTTTTTCAAAATCAGCTGTCTTATTATTTGCCCTCTAGAATTTAGTGTCTCGCAAAAGAAAAACATTTGACATCTTTTATCAAATGTTTGCCAAAAATTTGCTATGGAATGCTTTCTAAAGTTGTAGTAGTGTGAAATTGTACTGTAGCCATATATACATACATATGTATGCATTTATGTATGTGTGTATGTATGTGTGTTAATGCCTGACTGTTTTAGATTTCCTTTTACTATTATTTTTGCATACGAGTACATGCTGTTGCAGTTGCAATATTTGAGCACATTTTATTCACAACTGCTATTTTATTAATTTTGACAGATACATACACAGCCAAAAGAAGAAGAAGAAATCAACAGTACATGAACATGTTGTACATATTTGTTGTTGGTTGTGTTTTTTGTGTATGTATATGGTACACGGTTGTTCATAAGCGCATAGAGCGTAATGCTTCTTTTTTTAATGATGTAAAAATAAATTGTATTTTATAAAAAAATTATAAAATGATTTATCATGAATAGATGGATGAGTTGGTTATAAATAGCAACAGTGCTGGGAAGTATGTATGTAGCTCTGCATAATAATATTAACGGCTTGGCTTTTGGGAAAATATTTCCTTTTTTATGTGATATTAATAAGACGGCTTTTACACGCGCAAACTTTACTTTTCACTTCTCTCCGACCAACTCAAGACTTTACAAAATAAACAAAAAAATTAAGAAGAGAAAAGGAATTATTGTATTTTGGTGATAAATTAAAAAAAGTAAAATTATGTCGACATATTTAAGAAATTTATTATTCGACATATTGTCATAAGTTTATTTTAATTTGAAATGTATATGCTGGTGGTTCAGCGATGTCTATATGCATTTCATTGTTGCTGTAACAAATCGTCAGTAGACTTCAAGCACACATTTTGAACAGTCACAAACCTCTTATCTTATGTATAGACTTTCAAAAACTATTTGGGAATTCACAAATAATATTTTTGAAAATCACAAAAGAAAAATAAGCGTAGTAGGCTTAGAAACTTATAAAAAACCCAGCAAATAATTTATATTCGATATTAATCTATTCTATTTTTCTACACCTTTATACAATTAGAAATCCTTTGGATAACAATAAAAGTATGTAATTATAAGACAAAATAAAAAATAAAATTTAAATTCTAGGCTCTAGAAGGCTCTCAAGCAAAATGGGAATAAAATATCTATACTAAAGAATCTGTAATATGGTAACACTGACACGGTAGAGATAACATCGCAATTGCGGAAATATAACGGAATCATTTCAAAGAAGTTCAAAAATTTTAAATTACTCATTCCGGTATATTTCCCTGTCAGTGTTGCCATATTACTGATTTAGTAATACACATACAAAAATATTCCTCCAATAAACGAGTTTAATTGAAAATAAAACCAAAAATAAAATAAAAATGTAATTGTAAGTCAATTAAACTTTTGTTTAAAAATTTAATTAATTACAAAATTTAATTGACTCAATTACATTTTTAATTGATTTTTGGTCTTATTTTCAATTAAAGTTGTTTATTGCAGGAATATTTTTTTCTGTGTATAGATATTTTTCCATTTTGCTTAAGAGTCCAACCTAAATTCGAGCGTCAAGCGTTGCGTTAGCAGCAGGGTACGTATTTTCAGTGCGTTCAAATAATATTTTGTGTGTTTAAATGTACTGAAAATATGTACCCTGCTGCTAATGCAACGCTTGACGCTCTATTTTAGTTGGGCCTGTAAGTGCCCTGGAGACATGCAGTCATTTTTATTTCATCGACAAGTATGCGTTGTCACCAATGGTTGATGAAAGTTATAAAGTTTTTATTTTTTATTTAACGACTTATTATTTGATCATCTCTCTGATTGACAAAAACCATAAATTACCTTATGATTATTAGCAATGATGGAGAAGTCTGTATTTTCAGCCTTATATATTTAAATTACATTAACACAAAAAATTCTCCTACAATTATTTAAATTTTCTAGATCTTCCTACATGAATCGTTTTATGGACAGGATATTGTAAATAACAATCAATTCATTTATTTAAATCATTTATTTGCCTAAAATTCAAAGCAGCGTTTCTACTTAACTTACATTGATTTAAAAATTTAAAACGATAATGTTTAAGAAGCAACTTTTAATACTTTTGAATTTGTTAAGTCTCATCTATAAACGATAAAAATCTTAAAGCACTCATACACGCCCTATAAAAAATTTACAACATCTGAAAAAATTTCCTTCTTTATCTTTAATTTTTTATTCCCATTTGAGAGTATAATACGCACAAATATTTACAGAAGTTAATGGCAGCATGCAAATTATATAAGAGGCTAAATATCGTCGGCTGAAATGCTCTTGGGAGATGTAAGAAATAAATATATTTATTTCGATGCAACACTTCAGTAGACTTCAAACACATTTAAAAAAAGTATTATTATTATTTTTATATACATAAGTAAGTATCGCATTTTGATTATTGTTTAAATCTCACTATTGTGTCCTATTACTTCTTCTTTAATTCTATAATATTAAGGAAAAATATTTATTAATTTCTCTTACTCCTGCTAATATTTGACAGCTAATGTTACAGTTTATTAAGAAATATTTAAAAGTAGTACAACAATAATTTATTACAACCATATTCATAAAATTTAAAATGAATTTGAAATTTATTTTATTTAAACATTTTTATACAAAATTTTCTTAAAATGGATTTTAAATTTATTTTATTTTTTATGAATGTGTGGGTTAATCTTTAAGCAATTTTGTGTTGCTAAATTACTTGAAAGAACTCCCTTCGATTTTTGTGCATTTTAGCCTGCGATATATTGTGCTTTTCGTACATTGCACACAATGGAGTTTATGTAGGCAAAGTAAATTTAAAATTTTTTATACATACAATATATTTAAAAAATTTGCATAGTAGTGCCTTTTCTGAGAATTGGATGCTACATCCAAAACCACAACAATATGTTGCACAGTGGAGCCGCATAAATTTCAAATTTGCGTATACGTTATGCATAATTATGTCAAGTTACACGTAGCGTCTACTGATCAGTAGGGATAAGATTTTCATGCATTTAAAACCGCATTTTATGTGACGCGAAAAATAGAAAGGGACCTAAGAGAGCCATTTTAAAGATTTAAATACGTGTATCTTTGGTGTACCATCACTGAGCGTGTTGGTATTGGTCTCATTTGAAAGCGACACATCTCATGACGTCAGGAACGTGTTAGCCTACCTTGAAAACGTGCGTAGGTCGTCTCTACCTCTTGTTTTGTGTAGTTGGTTTTTACTGTTTTCTACCTAGCGCGCTGTTTCCATGAGTTCGATATCAATTTTGTTCGCGTTTTTTCGAATCCAGGTTTATTTTCTGAAATTATTAATTGTGAATTAGAATAAATACTCATTTATAATTCTTTTAAATCGTGAATATCACTCTATTAGTACGAAAATTTTTTCACATAACCTTAGAATCGTCGACTTCAATTTCATAAAACGTGCATATCTCTGGGAGGGAACACTTTTGGGGCATGGGATCGGTCTCATTCGATGCTCAGATGTTGTCCAAAAAAAAAAAAAATGTGAAAATTGATTTTTTCTTTTTGATTATCACTACTTATGTATTATTTATAACTATCACTAAGCTTATGTCCGATATTGGTCGGGCCTAATAATTATATTTAGATTTAAGATTTGATTACTTATTGTTAGTTCATTTTTGAAGATACAATAAATAAATTTGTATATGAAAAAAAAAAAAAAAATTGATTTTTTACCCTTAGGCCCCTTCTCTATGCGCTGTCACATATGTATGTATATTAAAATTAAGAAAATATGTTTTAAAAACTAACAAAATATGCTTTTATTAAGGGCCAAATTTCGCAAAACGAAAACGTTAAGCGATGAAAACTTGTATAGGGGAAAATATAAATTACAAAAACAAAATACATACACAATTTGTCAGTGGTTAACGTTTTCGTTTTACAAATTTTGGCCCAAACTTTTTTCTCAATAGAAATATAGTATCCGACACCCTTCAATCACGTTCTAGTTACTACAGGATGTGCATGTAGTAGTATCCTTGGATATTTTTCCTTAAAGACTGCAACACGCAAAGCAGCTTTCAAAAACATTTTCTATCTACATGGAATTAATACGGAGCCAATAGAGAGCGCCCAAAATATTAAAACAACATTTTTAGGCTTAAAGGCGCTATTATCCCATGCTTTTGTTTATTTTTTTAATTTTAAACAGTTTCAACGGTATTCTTGATTCAAGCCAATATATTAAATTTATCAAATGAGTTGCAGGAGTCCTACGGTATTTTTGATTATCGAATACCACAAAAATTGCGATCGTAAATTTTTCATCCCTGTTGAAGTTGTTTTCGTTTTATTCTTTTTTGTATTTACACAGTCGTAAGAACTGCAGCTTTTAAATACCTTGCAACTTATGAAAAAAAAAATAAAAAATTTGTTTTACAATAAATATTTATAATGAAATATGCAAAAATATATATTTATTATTTAAAATATGCAAAAATATGAAGAAACAAATCGATGTCATTTTGTGGCAAATTTTTCAATTCGCAAAGATATTTTATTTGCGTTGATCTACGACCAACAACAGAAATAATAATATTATTAGGATCTCGAAGCACATGTTTCTTAAGAGGATTGTTTTAAGGGAACTTTGAAGTAGGAATAAAACAGTCGTCCTACGATTATTTTAGACGTAACATAGATGACACAAATGAAAGAGTCACCGTCATGATGCATTTTATCCCGCAAATTCTTACAGTTTATCCCACAAATTCTTAAAAATTACTTATGCTAACCCCCTGTTTCTACAACCCAGACGGACGACTTGAGTATAAAATTTATATGAAAATCACTCATATTTTTGAGTGAGTTTCATGCAGATTTTCTAGACGAGTCGTCTGGCTGACTTGTAGAAACTGCACATAAGACTTAAGACACAAAATTTAAGTTTAAAATAATTTAGTTCTTCTTCTTTCTTTAATAAAAATAATTTTAAAATTCAAAGTCCTGAAAAATCTGTTCAATTAACTGACACCCATTTGCTACGAGTATTTCAAATTCGGCATGTATTTATAAACAAGTTTCTTGGACAAAAACTTTACATATTTTAAATTGCCATTTCTATTTTTCATTTACACATTATTCAATTTCACTTCACTTCTCTGCTCCAGATTCACTGCAGCCGCATCTGTTTTTCTTTACTGATACCTATCTACCCTTTTATGTTAATCAAATTTATTTGAATAGCTGCCATTGCTTAGAAACTATTTATGTACACATTTACTTTTATTTATATTGTTTATATTACTTGCTGTCACACTGTGCACAGTTACTATTAGCTTAAATACTACATAAATTTAAAAAAAAGAAATGTGTTTGTATATGTGTATGTGTGTGAATGTACATATGTATTTGGGTTACAATTCCTTTTTAATGAGGATACGAGTAGTAATATTGCCAAATTGTATTTATTTTTTTGTTTGTGGGTGTGTATGTATGTATGTGTACACTTAATGTTTGATGCTGCTGATGATGCGTGTGTGTGTATTACAAATACAAACATATGGCACCCTACTCCTTTTTACCCATTACAACAACGATTAAAATAGTGTTACCAACCATGCTGGCAGTGTAGTAGTAGTAGTCGTAGCAAACAACAGCGAAAAACAAAACAAAAAACCTCAACCAATAACAAATGCTACGTACATTGAAAGTGCTAGTAGCACTAAATACATATAAATATATTTATAAGTATGTACATATGTATATATGTAGTATAGTATACATATGTATGTATACAAAGTACATGAATTTTTTAAACGTAATTATTTCGTTTTGTTTTTATTCCTATTTTTGGCACCATAATGGCTATAAGGTCGGGTAAGGGTAAATTATACAACAGTTGTAGCAAAGTTTATTACATCCATGATAGTGATAGTGTTTGTATGTATGCATGTATGTATGTATATTCGTTATGTGTATGGCAATGCTTCCTTCCATAAGCATACGCAAGTATGTACATATGTATGTACATTTTTTTTTCCATTTATTTTCTTAACGGTTGTGCATAATTGTATTTTTGTTGAGATTTCATTTTTAACCAGACTTCCACAACATGTACACACTTTTCCTCTACTTAACTTTTTTCCCACTCTTCTTCTTATGTTCTTTCCTTCGCTGATAGAGTTTGCTCAAACAAATGCGAGTGAGTGTTTGTTTCTCATTTGTTTTACCACTATTTCATTGAGACACTCTCATTTTATCACAAGTTTATTTTCTCTTTATCATATTTATTTTTTGATATCTTGTCTTGTTTTAATTTTTTTTGGTGTAGCCATAGTTGCCAGATGAAATTTAATGGAAAATAAACCGTTAAAATTATGAGAAAAGAACATTAATATTTTCTATAACGATTTCAATAAACTAATCAAGTGAAGGGTTAACTATAACAGATTTTTACTTCTTCTATTTAGCATAAAAATTATTTCAGAGCAATAATTGTAAACTTACAGTGTTACAATATTCGTGCATCACTTACGTTCGTATTGTAAAATTTATTCACATTTACCATTTTGCTTATTGGATGCGTATGAGTAATAGTGATAACGAAGAATGCATTACTCATGCGTAGTCGTATGCACTTCATGTGCAAACGCAAATAAATACGAAATTAACACTTAAACGCATTTAAAGCTTTGAGAAATGTCCGATGTTTAAGCTAAGGGCAGGGCTTACAGTACAATAGTATGGCAAATAATTTTGTGAAACATTTTAACCCACTCCATCCTCATTTAGAAGTAGTTTTTGTGGCACCTTCTTCGAAAGGCATATAACCGGGCCCACTGTGTGTAGAGTTAGAAACTTCAAATGTTCCACTTAGACTGGTCTTCGTAAGATTTCATATTTATTTATTTTTATCTTTATTAACAGCTTTCAACCAATAACTCACATAAATTTTAGCAGTTTTTTTATCATTTTAGAAAAATATTTTATGCATATCGCTCATTTGCTCAAACAACGTCATAACTCAAAAAAAATCCATTTTTGAGTTATTGATGAAGAATTAATCCGCATACCGTTCTTGTTTACTCAACTCTTAAGAGAAAAATAAAATTTTCTTTTTGCATTAAGTTGTGTGTAAATTCAAAACTTTAAACTAATTTTCTGGCAAACTGGTTTTTTGAGCTATGACATTGTTTGACTTAATGAGCGATATGTATATCGTCATATAAAATGAAAAAAAGCGTAAGTTACATTTAAAGTATTTTACGGGAGCAGCGAAAAACACATTGAAGTCTTGGGGCATTTAATTTTCAGTCGTATTTTGACTTTCGTTAATTAATTCGGCATTTTTGGGCGTATACCAACAATAAAATAAATAAATAAGTAATAAAAAATAAAAAATGCATATCAATTTTTCGGTACGCCTCTGTTATATTTAATATGACAATGAGTATTTGCAGTTCGAGGTTAGGTAAGGTAAAGTTTAAAAGAGAGGCAACTATGTTGACCTAATCCCATATGGGTACACTTATGGCTAATTTGGCCATAAGTGTTGTGCGCTCTACCCGGGGATGTTTGACGTGTTCTTAAAAGATTTTGCAAATTTTTATTTTATTTCTTGTGATTTGCTGTATTTTATATTAAATATATTATGATTATGCTTGAACAAAAATTAAAATGTAATCACGCATGATTTATGGCAATCAATCACATCAATGGCATTCACCAGCAGCTGCCACTGGCTACTTCTTCCCTCCTGCCAATAAAAAAAAAACTTTTTCTCTTTAGTTACAAATTAAAACGTGCACAAATATTTTAAGAATCAAAGCAAATTTTATTAACTCGTGATTTAAACTAAACAATGATCCATTAGAATAAAAAATAAATAAACAATTTTCAATTTTCAATTTAAATGGGTTTTGTTTTTAGTTTTTATTTTTTTTCTTTGCTATTTGTACTTTTAGCATATTTTTTTCGGGATAATGTTCAATTTAAATGAACACGTTTTATATGAAAACTTTTTCAAATAAAAGTTTTTTTTTCCAATACACACAATTATCAGCAAAATCCATCAGCAAACAAACTTTTTAATAATGTATTAGATTTGCTAATAGCATATTTTTATAAAACCATTGTAAGATTTGTATTATCTTGTTCTATTTGTGGTATTGTGGTAGGCGTTCTCTAGTTCAAAGTTTTAACATGTTTCTCAGGAAAATTATTAATAAAAAATATTATTTTTTTTATGGTTTGTTTTTGGTTACCGGCCGGTGTTTTAACTAAAATCATACACATTCCGAAGTAAATAATCATTTAGAAAAAAACTAAAAATGTTTTTAGCTACACGTGTACGTATTTTGTTTATTTTAAACTTATAACCAACAAACACAAACTACCTGATCATTAAGGAATAAAACACAAGAAACTACGTAACTTTATAGATTTATAGAGTCTTGGAAATAATAATTGGTATAAAAGTTTGATGTTTGGATAAGCCAAAGCCTAGGGTAGTGCAATACAAACAGTTGATGGCTCCACAGAGAGTTAATTAAACAGAATGATTCGAAAGCAACACGCTCATTTATTATACTTGCCTACACGCAAAGAAAAAATATGATTGAGGTAACCATAATCAAACAGCAACATACTATGATTGAATTATATGGTTGCAGTCAAATCATATTATTGTCAATGGAAAAGCAAAGTTTAAATAATATTATTTTCTGAGTCAATAATAATATTATCTACAAAAACAATTAACTTTGTTATACCCAATCTTATTATTGTAAATAAGACAAAACTATTGTTAGATGTGACTAAAATATAATTGAGACTTACCATACCATATTCTAATATTATAACAATATTGTTAAATACGACCATAGTATTATTTTATGTAATAATAATATTTTGTTTTTTAATCACATATTTATTGGCAAATCTTTTGTTTAAAATAGCTGTGCTTTAAATCCGAAATAAAAATAAATTAATATTGTTGAAATAAAATGTATGTTTGTATGTATAGAGATGTATACTTACATATATGTATATACACGAATATAGAGAGATATACATACATACATATGTACATATTAGTTTTATTTATCTACCCTTTTGTTTCTACTTTTTGTATTTATTTAACACCACACGTGCACTAACGATAGCTCACAAACGAAATACTGAACTGACAGCAGCTGTTTCGGAAAAAGATTTTTTTAAAAACTTAACATAGTATGGTTTTGGATAACATTATATTGTTATTTACGTCATATTATTTTTACAGAATAATAAAAATTATATTGTAGTCATAAATTTTTAACAAAACTATATTGTTAAACTCTAACCATATCGCACTTTCTATGAATATAATAATATAATTATTAAATTCACACATTACTCTGTTTATCGTAACGAAATTAATGTTTAAAATAACAATAACTAGTTTTCAACGACCACACATTTGTTTCACAGAACATAATATTGTTTTCTCAACCATTTTACAACCATATCTTTTCTTTGCGTGTATATCGAAATAGTTAATGTTTGCTTTATCCATTCATTTCTTAAAAATTATTGCAAGTTAAAAATCTGTCTTTCTCAATATTATTTTATGAAATGACACAAACGTTGTCTTACTCCCAATAATTCGATTTTAACTACAACTTACTCCCCACAGTGGTCAATTGTTGGGTAAAAAAGAACGAAAACCTACCGGGTATTAACCCAAACCTATGTTGAAAATTTCACCTCCACAGCTCTAATAGTTTCACAGATCATGCGTTACGAACAAACACACACTACTATTATATATATATACTAGCTGACCCCGGTCCACGTTGCTGGCCCTAAGCAAACATTAGTGTTGTATATGGCGTTGGTGGTACAATATGAAAATTGGATTTTGCCCACGAATAAACTAAATATTGTGGCATCTCCCGGACGAACTTCAAACTACACAGAAACGCTCCTCACGCCCCATAGAGCATGTATAGTAAGTTTGGTCGAAATCGGTGCAATAGTTCTTGAGTTACGGTGCAAAAACCCAAAAAAAAACTAAATATGGCGCCATCTGTCGGACGAATTTCAAACTACACAGAAACACTCCTCACGCCCCATAGAGCGTGTATATAATGTTTGGTCTAAATCGGTGTAGTAGTTCTTGAGGTACGGTGCAAAATCACAAAAAAAAACTAAATATGGCTCCATCTGTCGGATGAACTTCAAACTACACAGAAACACTACTCACGCCCTATAGAGCATGTCTATGAAGTTTGGTCAAAATCGGTTCAGTAGTTCTTGAGTTACGGTGCAAAAACACAAAAAAACTAAAAATTGCGCCATCTGTCGGACGAATCACTATTTCTGAAAGGGGCGTAGCATTTACCGGGGTAGAATATATATAAAAACACGCACAGGTCTTTTACGAATATTTTGCGGGGTGGAAGGCGAAAATCTGTTGGGGCATTGAAGAGTTCACCCATAACAAATAAACGTACTTTTGTATTATATATAATAAGATGTATAGATAAAAAAATAAATTCAGTAAAATGCGACTTTGACTCGCTCACGAAGGGTTCCATACGGCCACTACATATTAAATGCCATACGAAGTTTATCCTTAGCGCTTTATTTGTACCTAATATTTTTTCGGTTTTTGAAGATTTTTTTTTTTAGTTTTAGCCCTTTTTCTTAGTTTTGGCGCTTTTTTTTTGGTTTGCGCGATTTTTCAATTTTTTCAGTTTTTGGCAATTTATTATTAATTAATTAATATAGTGTTAATTATTAATATAGTGTAAGCGATTTTTTAGTTGTGATTTTTGGGTTTTTTTATATTTCGTCGGTTGGATTCTGAAAATACTTTATGTCTGCAGCAAACCAGAAACCAACCGACGATTTGGCGTTTCAACGATTTTTGTCGTTTCATTTTTGGCGTTTTTTAGTTTTGGCGCCTTTTTCGTTTTGGCGATTTGTCGGTTTTGGCGATTTATTTAAATTTATATTTTTCGGTTTTCAACGATTTTCTTAATTTTAGTGCTTTTTCTTAGTTGTGGCGCTTTTTTCGTTTATCGATTTTTTTATGTTTGGCGTTTTGAACGTTTTGGCGTGTTTTTCGTATTGGCGATTTATTTAAATTTTTATTTATTTGATTTATTTATTTCAGGCGACTTTTTTCATTTGTCGATTTTTTCTCGATTTTTTTAAATTGTTTTTTTTTTTGCGATTTTTTTAATTTAGTTCAGATGATTTTTTCGTTTTCAGAATCATTTTCGTTTTCGCGATTTTTCGATATTTGGCGTTTTTTTACTTTTACCATTTTTTTTTGTGTAGGCAATTTGTTCAGTTTTTGGCAATTTAATTTAATTTTTATTTAATTTATTCAGTCTAAGCGAATTTTTCGCTTTGATTTTTGCCGATTTTTTATTTTTGTCGTCTTAGCGTATTTTTTCGGTTTTTGGAGTTTTTTAGTTATGGCGTTTTTTTTCATTCATTTGACGGTTTTTGGCGATTTATTTAAGTTAATTTTTTTTCAACGTTTTTTTTAGTGTTAGCGCTTTTTCTTAGTTTTGGCGCTTTTTTTGTTTAGCGTATTTTTCGTTATTTGCCGTTTTTTTCGTTTTGGAGATTCTTTTTTAATTTTTGGCGATTTATTTTAATTTTTTGTTTATGGCGCTTTTTTCTTGTCTTGGCTATTTTTCTCGATTTTTTAAATTTTGTTTTTATTTTTGGTGATTTTTTATATTTTTGGCGTTTTTGTGATTTTTTTTTTTTGGTTTTTGGCGTTTTTTTCAGTTTTGGCGCTTTTTCGGTTTTGGCGATTTATTTTAGTTTTGGTGCCTTTTTTCGTTTTAGCAATTTGTCTCGGTTTTGGACAGTATTTATTTTTTTTCATGTTTTTGGTTTAACGATTTTGTTAGTTTTGGCGATTTTTTCGTTTTGGCAATTCTTGCATTTCAAGAAACGGACTATCCATTTTTAAATAGAATACAGATAAAGCTATGATTTGAATTGTTTTTTTTATTATAATGCTTGAACCTTGCCATTACGTATGAAATACAATATCATTTAAATTACCGCCTCTTGATTGGTTGCAGCACAGTCGAGCCTCGTTCTAACTATTTTTCGTACATTTCGGGCGTTATCTCGGCGATAACTTGATGACTATTGGTCTTCAAACGTTCCAACGTTAGGGAATTATGCGTGTAGACACGATTTTTAGCGTAACCCCTCAAAAAAGTCTAACGGCGTCAAATCGGATGGTCCGGGTGGCCAATTTACGTCGCCAAGATGTTAAGCTATGACTTTTGGAAACTTCCCATACAAGAAAACCAAAATAGGGGGTGATGTGCGGCTCGTGGCACCGTCTTGTTGAAACTACATATCGTCCAGTTCATAATCTTCAATTGCAGGACAAACAAAAAAGTCAGTTATCATACGATCTCTGAATTGACGGTAATAGTTTTTTCAAAGTAATTTACGGAAAAACTACAGTCCATTGTCACCTCCAGACATTAATGCGTACGCCAGACAGTCACTTTTGACACATTTGACATGTCAGATGTTAAATACAGACCATGTGAAACCAGCTTACATTTTCTAAACGTACGTTCACTTGTTTTGAATTGTAGGAACACAAATTATTTTTTAAGTCATTATAAAACGTTTAGCATTTGACACAGACTATTCATTAGCAATTTGAAAACACAACCAAAAGTTTGCTGGGTATGCTTAAGTACACATATTTAGAACAATTATTAATGTCTATTTCGACATCTATAACTCACAAAATAGCGAAAGGATTTAAATGAAATATTTCTCGTCTGCAAATGAAAAAATCTGTCTGTCAGTTTACTTTGAACAACATTAAAGACCTCTAGCCAATCTCACATTGTTTATTAATTTCATGGACAATAAATTAATTTTGTGGATAATGATGTTCAACAAAAAATAAAATTTTCAGCATTACGAATTTTCCAAATTAAATTTGCCAACACTTGATGTGATGAATACGTAAATGTATTTCCAATAAACAGATCATAAAAATTAATTGTTTGCAACAAAAAGAGAAATATATACTCGTAAATAAAAAAAAATTCAAACAAATTAATTCATAAATATGGCCATTAATGTAACAACCATCTATTACATTGGCAAATGGCAAATGTCTAACAAAAGTATTAAAAAATGCAAATAAATTTTTTAATGTCTATTTGCTTGTGTTTATTTGCATAAATTTAAACTTGATGAAAATCAATCAAGCCAAATACATCCCAAAGAGCAAAGAGATCAAAAGAATATTTATATCAACTTATGGGGAAATTGTTGGAAAACTTATAATTTTGGATGATTTTCACAAATTTTTTTTCTATTATTACAATAACTTTCCTTCTTGCTACATTACAAATTTATTTTAAGATGTTCTATACCCAATATCATAGGTACCCAACTATCACAGGCTGTTCATTAGACGATTGTCTTTAATTTACAACTCCTAATAGAATCTTTTGATGATGAACTGACGAGCAATAATAACATAAACATCTACTATTTTAATTAATAGTTTTTACACATTTTCTGTCATGCTCGTCTTTTAATCTCGGAATGTTTAACATGCAAGTTCTAATAAAAATATTTTAATAATTATTTGAAGAGTACTACAAAAATAAAAATTTTGCACTTCGTTTTTATTGTTTTTATTTATATACAATTTAAAGTTATACATAGATAAACAGCAACAGCAGGAGCTTATCAATTTGTCTGTCCTTTTTTTGACATTGTTACTTGCAAAAATTCTTCTTTTGTCCGAGAGGGTATAGCTTCCAATTGGTCCCATTGTAAAAAAGTGGGCGGGGGCACGTCTACACATTTTTTAATTTTATTTTATGATATTCTAGTTATATGATTGCTGCGAAACCTAGCAAACACCTTTGGTTCCTGTAATTGCACACTTTTAAAGTTGGAAAAAATGGGCGGGGCTACGTCCATTAAAATTTATTGTTACATTTCACGTGGTTCTATTTAACCGATTTTTACGAAACTTATCAAACACCTTGAGCTCTGAAAAACACACACTCTTGCATTTAAAAAAGTAGGCGGAGTCACTCCCATTAAAATTTAGTTTTATATTTCACTTACTTCTTAACCAAAAGACTTTCAAAAAAAATTTATCGTTTGGGAAAGTTTACTTCCAGTTGGTCCCATAAATTTTTTTTCGAAAATGTTCTATCAGATCTCTACATTGAATTCGGTTTTTTAGCCAGAACTATTTATTATTGCAAGTTGTCGATCGAACGTATTTTACGGACAACGTAGGACAGGGTGCTAATTTGAATTTTTTTTTTAATTTTAACACTTTTCTTTAAAAACTATGCATCAACTATAAATTACTTGTAGTAGTTGGCAATGTTATTGCAATATGGGAAGTGAAATTAACAGCTGTTAGTTGTCAGTTGCCATATGGGCTATTCCACAGTATATCACATACGATGTCACGTACGCTGGACCATCAATTAAGCTTGTATTTCAGAGAAATTTTAAAATTTTCTTTATTTCTTTATGTACTTTTGAGGAGCGTAATTAGCTCAACGTTTGGTAAAATATAAGGAAAAATCTAATAGAATGTATCTGAAATTTAAGCTTAATTGATAGGTCAACGTACGTGACATTCTGTGGAATAGCGCATACGTTATAACATTTTGGCAACTGGCAACGAAACTAAAATTCGGTTTGTCCTTAATAACCGAGCCTATAATGTGTTGGTTTTAATTCTTCTACAAAGTGCAGATAGAATACGGGGGTGCAACTTTCTCAAATAAAATTATAAATAATTAGAAAACTCGCTGCAAAAAACTTGGTATTATATAATCCGCAGTAATTAAACTAATCAGGAATAATCACTTTCAACTTGAAAAAAATAATAATAATAATTTGCCCTCATTAGCCAGTCCCTTATAATTGCAAGTTTCTAGTTAATTGAGGCACAGACGGTTTGCTTTTGATTGTATATAAATTTCTTTGATTTAGGGTAATAAAAATTAATCTTAATAAAATTAAGCAAATGATGTTGAATTTCATTCACTATTTCTTTTTAATTGGAGCAAAAAAATATATGTTTGACTATTCTAATTCATCCTTGCTTTGTGAATTATACAATTCACTTGCTTAAGGTGTTCTGTTTATATTACGTAGCTGGCCTACTGTATGATCTTAAAGTGTGAAAACCTTTTAGAACAAAAAAAAACTGAACCCAACCAGCCAAGCAGTCGTTTATGTATTTATGTACGTATGTATGTATGTACATATATGTAAATGTACATATGTACGTATTGTATGCATACAAATACTTATACACTGGAAATTCCCCCCAAAACCCGTCAAGGATATCGTTAACAAACAAACAATTTGAACAGCAAATAAAAATAATAGCAACAAAAACAAAACCAAAAAAAAAAACCAAAATCTTCAGCCCCCCTCTAACCAAAGTGTAATTGTATTCCTATGTACATATGTATGTATTTATGTGTGTTACTGAGACATACACACATACATACATACAAGAATAATTCATGTTGAGTTTTCGCAGCAGACAGACAGTCGGATACAAAAACACAACAGCAATAAAAGCAACAACAAAACAAAACAACACCAATCTTTTTAAGATGTTTAAATTCGTAGGTATGTGTGTGTGTGTGTGTGTGTGTGTATGTTTGTCTATATGTTTTGGGGATTTCACTGAAAACAGATAAAAGCTAAAAAAAATAACTTCAAAACAATGTAGAAGGATGGAAACGTAGAAGCTAAAAAGGATATTGTAATGAAGGTGGCCATTGAAAATAAAACAAGAGAAGAGAAAAAAGACATTAAAAAGTTAATAATAAAATGAAATGAAAAGCAAACTGGACCAAAAAAAAAAGGATTCAAAGTTACAGTGTTCTTTTTTATAAAAGAATGCCAAATGGAGTTTTTATTGGGTTTAATTCTTATTTTTTTTTTTTTTTTTTGCCTTTTGTACTTCTTGTGTTTTGACATTCTCTTTTATTTAAAAAAAAACACAAAAACAATATCAAATAAAATTTACAGTTATACACACCTTTTGACTAAACAAGAAAAAAACGCAACAAACAAATAACAGAGTTGTAAATTTTAGTACTTAATGTTAACCTTTACAGTACTGGTGCAATAAATGGACAAGATTTTTGTATGCACTCGTATGCATATAAATATGTAATACGATGCAATAGTTATTTTTTGTATGTATTTTTATTTTATGCATTGAAGGGCGGACAAAAATGCGAAATAATAGCAGTTAATTGTGCCTGTGGCGTAGTTATTTTATAGTATTTATTATAAATTAAATTTTTTAAACCTTAAAGAAAACTACTTTGTAAAAAATATTTTTCAATCATAATTGGTGACCCTACAAATTGAATATATATTTTGGTACCACAAAATATAAACATGTCTGAAGAGGAATTGACATGGATTTCGCCAAATAATGAAATAGCACGGGTTTTTGTAAAGGTATCGCCGTTTTGGAGAACAAATCCTACATTATGGTTCAAGCAAGTTTAAAGTCAGTTCATCACTGCTGGGATAACTTCAGATGCTACAAAATTTCATACTATTGTCGGTTCCATTGCAGCTAATATTATTTCTGATATAAGCGACATAATTTTAGAGCCACCTGCAAGCAATAAGTATGTAACATTGAAACAACGGGTGAAACAACGGAAAAACAATTAAAGAAATTGTTACGCGACATAGAATTGGGAGACTAAAAACCATCAGCATTACCACGAGAGATGTCTACATTATCATTTGGTAAAGTTTCTGATGAACTAATGAAGAATGTATGGATGCAACGCTTGCCCAAGCAAATGCAAGCTATTTTATCAGTAAGTAGTGAGTCATGGCAGACAAAATCGCTGTCACATCAGAGTCCTGGGATAGTAATACTGTATCCACATTGGCATCAAATAGTGCCATTGAAAAGAAAATTGATGCACTTACCAAACAAATTAAAGCATTATCTAGTGGTCAAGGTCGAGGTCAAAGCAAAGGTCGAGCAAATAACCGTACACTAAGTGGTCAGCGTTCACGCAGAAGAGACCCGTCTTCAGTTAGGAAAGATAAGCCTTTTTGCTGGCACCATTTCGAGTTTGATGAAAAAGCCATGTACATTCTCAAACACACTGTCAAATTTGTCAAAAAAAAAAAACTCTTGGCCCTTCGTCTTTGGTGACGGTTAGGGATAGCCGAGACATTTTTCATCTTTTTCTTCAAGACTATATTTCCAAGTCAATATATTTATGAATTATTTCCATATATTTAGCAGATTACATTTGAATAAATCAAAAAGTTATGTGTATATTATGCAACATTTGAATTGAGAGTTGCAGTTCATGAAAAGTGAAAATCCAGTACTTACGAGATTTCGAGCAAAATCTAGTTGATTTCTAGTAGATTTCTCATACTAAGCAAAATATATTCGCCACTATACTTAAATTTCGTAGAATTTAAGGCTAAGACTACACAATCGTACGACTTTTGAAAAAATACAATCCTGATGTAATGCATTCTTCTTGCCTTTTGAACATGGAGGCCATTTAGATGGAGGGTGACGTTAGCTGCGATAACGCTTACTTTCTCTTTTGGAGTCCCTTCTTAAGTCCACATGAATACTTTTTTGTTGCAATAGTCAGAGGATTTTTTGATATTAATTTGAGCAATGCTTTTTATTCGTTCATTCGTAACAGTGTTGCCATAAAGCAACTAATTGTTAGTTTGGGAAATGTAGAATTAATATGTTCATATATTTTTATTTTTTAATTTACTACCAAAATACAATAATTCCCTATATTTATTTGAACAGGCTAAATTTCGTATTGCCTTGTAAGCCAAATTATATGTGATAATTATTAGTGAACAAATAACACCAAAGTTAATTGTAAATATTCTCACAAACACGCTGTTTTCGAAGTCCACTACACCCTCATCAGCAGCGTTCTTTGTGTTTGATCCACTGTGCGTGGTATCAGTTGGTGCAGATTTCTGCTTTATATACGCAAGTTTTATTGCAAATGGAATATGTGAATTGTTTTGATTCAACGTATTTCAATTTTTTGAAACCTTTTTTTGTAATGTAAGCTTAATTTTACCATCTCTAAATTTATTTTATTGGTTATTTTAATTCGCCAATGATTCATTGCTACAAATAGTGGCCAAGGAGGGCCCGGTGTTGTGCATTAGGATAGACAATAATACATATCAGAAAAATCTATGATACTGATACGAGTATAACTAAGTCTCGCCAGGGGTTGAACTCAGGCTCTCACAAACAGTCATTGCCTCTGTAGTCAACACACTAACTACTTCAGGCAACAGTGTAGTGAAAGTAGTGAGTTTTTGTATTGATAAATGCATAATTCAAAAGATTTTTTTATTAAACTTTTAGACTTGACTGGGGGACCCTGTCCTCAATTCCGGAAACTTTAGGAAAGAATTATTTATCAAGAATTCGAGTTAATGAATGAATGCTTCAAGTACTCGTAATTATCAAGCTTATATTCATAAAAAATTTGAAATGTATTTTAAATCTATTTTAAGAAAATTTTATACAGAAAGCTTGAATTAATTAATATATTTATCAAATTCATTTTAAATTTCATAAATATGCTGGTTAAACATCAAGTTTTATTATACACATCGCTCATTCACTTGCATAATGTCAAAGTTAAAAGAGAAAAACAAGTTTTACAGAAAACTAATTTAAAGATATGCAAGTTATGGAATAGAAAAAAGTTTAAGATATATAAGGATTTCACATTTAACACACAATTTGACAAACGTTAACGTTGTTACTTTTATGTAAGTTTATGTCCAAATATAACTTTTTATTTAAAAAACATATCGTTGGACACAAGCAGAAAGGTCCCAACTCAAATAACTGTAACTTTACAGGAGAAGGTAAAAATATAATAATAAACAGTACAACTGCTTGTAAAAGCGTTATTTTTTACACATTTACATTTTAAGCCTGGTACTCTGTTTAAAATTTCACGCGAAATGTTGACATATTCCATACAAAAAAAGTTTACGTGAAATTTTCATGAAATAATGTTGCAAAACTTGTACTCTGTTCAACTCGTGAAAAATGTATGAAATGTATCTGGCAACATTTTCTTGCTATCTGTGAAATAATGAGACTGGCATTTATTTCGTGCGAAATATTGACAGCTGATGTTTTTGTTGACAAAAGTTGATCAGTGTTGCCTACTTCAAACCAATAAATACGAACATTTTTTCCGAAAAAGTAAAATGGGCATCACTTCTTACGTGTCAAATTTTTCACGCGAAATAATCAATGTTGCTGAAAAATTTTCACAACTTCGAACAGAGTACCAGGCTTTACATTGCAATAAATTTTTGTGACGAGGTGTATTTGCGTGAAATGCATTCGAATCACTGAAAAACTCAATTTCGTGAAAATAATTGTTAAGGCCTTTCTACGTGTAACCATCAAAACACTTATAATTAATAACAAGAATGCAATAAATTAAAATTTTTATCTACCATTTACATTTCCATTGTGTCTATTTCCTTTTCAAATATTTTTCAAAAACAGTTTTTTTAATTTATGGCAACACTGCTGTCAGTGATCGTTATTAAACACGTGTTTAAGCCGCCATCTTTGAAAGATTAACTTGCAGGGAGTGTTGCCATTAAGAAAATATTTTTACTTATTAAATTTTCGCCCAATTTGTTGTTTATTTCTGATAAAAACAATTATATTTTGTTTGTATGGAAATTTCGACCGATATCGAATGCCGCCGTATTTTCAATCGAAATGAATGCTATTTTCCTATAATAATAGCAAATAATATTTAAAATATTTTAAAATTAACACTTGAAAATATTTCAACGTAATTGTATTTACAAAAATCGTTGTAGTTTCAGAATCAATTAAGTATTTAATTTATAAACAAAAGAAAAAATAATTGTATTGAATTTTTTTTTCCTGTGTTAGCTCGGTCAATTAAAAATTTGTTTGAAAAACAAAAAAAATTATAATTTTTTACAGCTGCATTCAAAAAAATAATTTGAACTTGTTAAGGGTATGGTTTAAACAAAATTTCCATAAAAATTTTGACAAAAGAACGCTTGAGGTTTAAATTATTTTTTTTTTTTTTGAGATGGCCGTTAAATAATGTTTTGGATTCCTCATATAATTTGCACTTGATTGTTTCATATATTTTTTTTCTCTTAACTAAAAATACATTCTTAAAACTGTGATTAAAATTTTTCATTTGGCAATTATAACACAAAAAGCATTTTTATTTAAAAGAAATAAGTTGTATATGCTGTTTGCAAAGTAACGAAAATTTTTTCGCTGGGTTACTGCAGCAATCCCAGTAAGTAGAGAATGAAAATCTACTACGCCTTATTTTGAAGCTAAAAATAATGTAATGGCTTTTGTTTGGATTTAGCCAAGTCAATTGTTTTGCTTACACTGCTTTCAATTCCTTAATATTTGAAAAATCAAAACAAAAATTTGGTGCAATCATAAAATCTCAAAAAAAAAAAATATAAGTGTTTGTAAAAAACAACAGTTTAAATTTTAAACATTTTAATTCGTAAAATCTTTTAGATAAATATTTTCCTCAATTTTGGCTTTCTTCTTCTTTTGTGCGTAGAATGGAATTACACACTTGCATATAAAAATTCTAGTTTCCCCGCTCTCTTACAAAAGTGCTTACTTGTAAGCTGCATTTCTTACTGGGAATACTAAATACCATCTGTCATAATATTCATACGACAACAGTGTGGCTAAAAATGAAGTGTGTACAATATGAAAAATATTGTATGTACATATGTATGCATTTACTTCAGTAATGGAATTTATAAAAAAAATACACTTTTGTTATTTTCTTTTGACATTTTCTTTAAACAAAAAAGTATATGTACATAAATTTTTCTCTACATTTAAAATTAATATACAATAAAAATTTAATATTTTAAAGAAAACTTGCAAAATACTTTAAAATTTGTTTTTAAGCAGAAAGTTCTGGAAGTTTTTTTTTTAATTGAAAACATATACTACATATTACATATTATGATGTTACAGATAAGTTAGTAAGTTTTCATTGGAAAACACATCAAATATTGCAATTTCATATTAATTTTCCTTTTCCTGCTCATTAAGTTCTTATTAAACTATTTTCTTTTTTTTTTCTTTTTATTCTCACTTTAACTGGAACCATTAAAGGCTAAATATTATTATTTATTATTGATTATTATTAGCTTTTCAAATCTTATTTTAATTTTCATTTTATGCTTTCTGTTAAAAATCAATTATTTGATTTCCTTTTTTTTTCCTCAAAAATTTGTTTTAAAAAAATCAAACTTTTTTTTCACTTATTTGTGCGAGTAAAATAGCAAAAATATTTATACATACACATAATTTTTGTCATACTTTTTTTCATACTTTTTCTATACATAAAATATTATTACCATTTTTTTATATATACATATACATATATTTATTTATATGTATATGGTTGTATGTATTCGTGTATATACATTATTTAAAACTTAAAAAGACACACTACTCTTCTTTTTACAAATATTCACTTTATTTTTTCTTTTAGAGGGGTTTTTTCATCCAAACAATATTAATAATTCTATTTAAAAAAAAGAATTAACTTTGGTTTTTTTTTCTTATATCTTTTATTTTAATTTTTAATCGTATAGAAAAATTTCTTAACTTGAATGTTGATTTTTTTTTTGGTTAATAGTGTATATCTATTTGTATGTAAAGTGTAGAAAAAAATATATATTATGTTTTAAAAAAACGCGCGCCCCGTTTTATATTTTTAGTTGAATAGTATTTGAACGTTTAGCGTTTGTAAGCGAACTATTTTGGCCAATATCATACAGATGCTGAGGATGCTATTGATGGTTGAAAGAAAAGCACACACAAGCACACGCACACACATGCACAATATGCACATCTACACAGAATTTTCTTCTCATAAAAGAAAAATCATTGCTCTCATTTTCAATGTACGAGTATCGTGTATCTCTGTCAGTTAATTCATGTGTCGTCTATTTATTTGTTTGCATTCAAACACTCAGCTTTTCTTGTGTCTATCTAAGTGTGTGTGTGTGTGTGTGTGTGTAGGAATGTGTGTGTGCGAGTGTGTGTGTAAGTTTGTTAATGGGGGGAAAATTGTTTAAGTTTTCTTCTTTTGACTTTTCCACATGGGGCTGTCAAATACCATTTGTTGACGTTTGCCTTACTCTGTTGTTATTGGTGTTGTTGCTGCTATTTACAGCTCAACAAACAAGAGATTATGAGAAATAGAGAGAGAGAGAGAGAGAGAGAGAGAGAGAGAGCTCAAATTTTCCTCTACTAACGAGTAAATTTCATCAGTTGCTAAAAAGGTAGCTTTTTCCCTACGAAATTTTCATTGCAACAGATATGATTTCCAAGCTGCCTGTGTTTGAGATTCTACACCCATTACCAGGCTTGGGAGCTTGTCAATTACAATTATTTGTAATGTAATTTGGAAATTTTCAATCAAAATTTTATCTTGTAATTGTTTTTACACGGGAATGGTGGTTGCTCTTGCTTTAGGAATTAGGAAGAAAAATTAAATACGTACATGAGGAGCTGGCGAACAAAACTGGACATGCACTCAGTAAATTATTTATTTTTTAAATTTTTTTTGTGCTCTCCAAGTGCACATCTATGAAGTCAGGAAATATTTTCATTCAAAACCACATCGATCCTACCTTTAAAAAAAACAATGAAAACTGACTTTTCCTTGCTAGTCTCTGTCTAGGTCGTTCAGTTTTATTCGCCAGCTCCTCATATTACCCCTTTCCCATGCCTAAAATCATCTTTTCTAATGTGTGGTAAATAACTTATAAAAGTTTTTGTTCAAACATAATTGCTTCAACTTTATCAATCGAAAATGTATTAGATTTAAAGAATTTTTAAATTAAAAGAAAAGGTCGTCAAACCGGGAAGCCACTGTATTGATAGTTTAATTTTGAAATGTGAACATGATGCACGTGACTTTAAGTCCTAATTTACACTAAGCAAGTCTTATTGCCAAGCTGATTAGTTTGTCGGAGAGAGAGACGAGGGGAACATAAATTTTTCTTTTCCCCTCGTCTCTCTCTCTCCCCTAAAAAACTAATCAGCTTAGCAATAAGACTTGCTGAGTGTAAATTAGTACCAACTATACTGTTTCATATAAATTCTTATCTGTGCGACCCCGCCTAAAATTTGTTGGCATTGGCATAGCTACAAATTTTTTCTAGGGGGGCCTTATGACTGGTGATTTTCATTAGTAATATCAAAATAAATAATTACATGCAAATTTTAATAATTGTACGGGGGGCAACAGCAATTATTCCGAGGTGGGGGCAATGCACCCCTCTGAATGCCTTTCCTACGCCTATGTTTGTTGGCTTCCCAATACAAGGCAAATAAATCAAATAATAGTTTAGATGCTGTACATAGAATTATTAAAAATACATATATAGATCTTTTTTTTCTATTTAATTGATTTCTTTAAATTCTTTAATTAATAATTAAAAATTTATTTTGATATTATGCAACATTTATAAATATTTATAATTTTATTGATTATTTAATATGTGGTATATACAAAAAATTATTTAATATTCATATAAAATCCCAAAACGAACTAATACATGCATACCAGAGATCTGCATGATTACGAATCAAACGGCATAATTTTGCCTTTTTGAAAAATGAATATTTATCTAGCACTCAACATTAAAAAAAAATTAAAGTTGCTAATACATAATATTGACCTGCACAAGACCATTTATAAGACCTTTCAAGACATGCGACATTTTTCAAACGCTTTACTACAGCGAAATATTCTAAAACAAACGCTAAACAACACTGTTGGCAAGATTTTTTTTTTAGTTATTTGTCTTGCCAACAGTGTTTTTTAGCGTTTGTTTTAGAATATTTCGCTGTAGTAAGGCGTTTAAAAAATGTCGCATGTCTTGAAAGAGCTTATAAATAGTCTTGTGCAGGACTTTAATACATAATTCATATTCACAAGACTATTGTTAATAAATGCCTGCCATTGCTTGCAAGTCCTGTTTATTCATATGATTCACAAAAGCAGTAAATCAGTATGATTATTTTGAATACTTCTTGAAAAGCATTATTTTTTTTAATTTCTAAATTCATTATGTTAAATTTTCTTAAAACACTTTTCGCAAGTTCTTTAAATTTATTTTAAAAATGTATGAAAACATATACGCACTGTTTTATCAACTTAAGATTTCATCTGTCCAACGTCCTTTTGTGAGTAATTTGATTATTATACATTAACTGCCTTATTCATAAAAAATATTTCTGTTTAATAAGAGGTTTATGAAACAAATTTTCTATGGAAATTTGATTAATAAACCTTTTATAAAATCAAAATATTTTTTATGAATTAGGCCCTAAGAATTTTTTATTTACTTTTGCAAAAAAAAAGTACTTAAAACCAAGAGTTAGTTAATGACAGTCAGCTGTTAGATAGTTAACACTGCAAGCAAAATCATTGGTACGAGTATATAATGATGTTAAAAAAAAACAACACAAAAGCATTGTACTCGTAAATGTGAGTGGACAGCAAAAGTGAATCAATTCATCCAGTTCTCTGATACATACACATCGGGAGTTTTCATTACATTGTGTTCACACCTGACGATTTTATATCATAACTCGTAATATAACGCCGGCAGAGCAACTGTCATTAATCACCCTTATTCTAATTGTCGGCATCGGTTGTGTCACTTTAACACAACACCAAAAAATTAAGGCTTGTGTAGCCGTTGTCGAAAACAACTGACTCTTGTTGGCAGGTTTATAATTTTTTCTAGACCTTAGGGAACAGGAATATATTCTCATTTGCACAAAATTGTTCTCGAGAGCGAGTAAACAAGCACCAATTTGTTGGTATTGTGTTAAAGTGATGTCGTCAGCACAAAAGGGTAGACGTTGATGATTTTATATCATGATGTATCAAACAAATATTTCCAAAATACTTGGCAAAAAAAATCTAATTTGCGTGTTGTTTAATTTTTTGGTTACAAATAATTCTGGTGCCGCCTTTTTTAAACATAAATTGTTTAATAAATAAACGTTAAATGCACAGTAACACATAAAATTACATTTGATTTGATTATATCATAACGCTGCTATAATATCAATAAATTGAGTCTATACGTGATGAGTTTTCATCATGATATCACTTGGACATTCGTCATGATATAAATTCATCAGGTGTGGACACTATGTTAATAACAATGTACTCGTATGTTAAATTTTTCTCATTTCAAGCTTATGATGTCAAATTGTTATATTTTAAAGGCCTTTTATATAAACTATAAAAAACTTTCGATATAGTACATAATAATAATAATAATATCGAGCCTCATTTTCGATTTAATCGCAAGCGATAAAAATTAAAACTTTCAGGATAAGGTTTTTTTATAGTATTCAAATTAGTTTTACATAAAATTTTACAGCCCTTATGTTTTTTCTTGTATGACACAGGGACAAGATATTAATCCGCTTCAGAACTTTTTATGAATTTTGGCTTCGATTTGTTGTTGTGTCTTTTTGCATATTTCACCCTTTAAAATATGTTTTTGTATTTATTAGTCTTACGCGCATATTTTTAGCATATTTTCTAATTTTTAGAGCATAATTTATGCTTTTAGGGCATATTTTGATACTTTATACAATTTTTTATTTTAATATGCCTACAATCTTATGTGCAGGTCGTAATTTTTATTGTTCGCCGTTTAAATCTCATTTCCAATGTTTCATGTTATATATATATATAAATTGTTCTTACATTTATATTACGCAGTTATTACGGATTTTAGTGTCAATAAAAATCGGTTTTGCTATTTGTGACGTACTCTGCCCCGAGTAGACGTTGAAGGAACATTGCCAATGCTTGAAAGTTCATTTAGATGTGACAGACAACGATTTTTATTTGAAAATCTAGGTCAATATTTTGTTGTTTATTGCAATAAAAATTATAAATAAAATTCTACTCTTATTTATCCAAAATACAGTTCCAAAGTTTTATTTTTGATATCGGGATCTTTTTTAAATTGAATATAAATTTTTTGCGAGAGTATCCAAAATAAAAATGTATTTGTATTATTAGCTTTAGTAAAAATGTGTATGGTAATTTTGTTTTAACGTGCATTTCAAACCAAAATTATTGTTTTTAATAAGGCAGATATTCTTTGTTAATTTTATATTGTTTCCTTTTTTGTTTATTTTATTTTATTTTATTTTTGTCTTATTTTACAAATAAAGCAATTTATTTTATTTTTAAGAGCATATTTTTTTTTTTAGTTTTTAGTGCATATTTTCAAGTTTCTACTGCATGTTGAGCATTATTCTAGTTTTCCTGTTTATCAACAATTTTAGCATTTTGATAATTCTAAACTATGGGTAGGCCCATAAAATCTTAATGTCAATAAAAAAAGTCTATTTTCGATTGCATGTCGCTCACGATAATATCGACAATAAGGCTCGATATGATAGAATATATATAATCGAATATCCTAAGTACCCGGTTTAGATGCTTTTTCTTAGTTTTGGCGCTTTTTTTGGTTTTTGACGTTTTTCTTATTTTGGCGTTTTTTGGCGGTTGTTTCGGTTTTTGCCGATTTATTTTAGTTATAAAAACTTTTTTAGTTTTAGCGGCTTTTTTCGGTTAAGCGATTTTTTCGGTTTTGGCGATTTTTTCATTTTTGGGTTTTTTAGTTTAAGCGTTTTCTAAAAATTTCAAGAGTTTGCCTCTTACGGTTTTCAAGATACAGCAAGTTGTCAAGATTACAAAGTAAAAAATTACATTAACTGATAGAAAACCCTTTAATTTTGATTTTTTTTAGATTTCAGTGTTAATTGGTGTAGTCTGCATAAAAATACACTTATGTACGTTGAAAATTTCAAGTGTCTATGTACATATAACTGTACATATCGCTCATTTACTAACAGAACGTCATAACTCACAAAAAAAACTTGCTTGCCAGAAAACGAGTTTAAAGAAATTTTAATTTTTCTCTCAAGAGTTGAGTACCCAAGATATTGTAATTACACAATATGAAGAACGATATGAGGATTAATTTTGCATCATTATCTCAAAAAATCCTTTTTTTGAGTTATGATGTTCTTTGAGTAAATGAGCGATATGTACATGTATTACATAGGATTTCAACATGTTACATTGCTCGCTTTAGAACGCCGTATAATTTTTAGCTGTCGTTTATTTGTTGTTGTAGCGACCAAAGTTTTACATATTCTGTGAAAATTACAGATCCGTAGGTGTTACGGTTCTCGAGAAAACATTCTGTGTCTCTCTGTCACAGGTTGTTTTCGGACAGACAGACGGACAGAGTAGTGATAACAATCGAGTTTCTTTTCACCTTTGGTGTACGGAACCCTAAAAATTTAACCGCCTAAAAAAATAGTAAAATTATGCAAAGTATAGCGGGGTATATTTCACTGAAAATTCCCCCTGTTTGCGTAAACCTCCATCAAATCAAACATCTTTTATTCCTATTCGTTCTCTGTAAGTGACAGGCTCAAATCAAAAAGCCATTTAATTTTTTCGCCTGAATTTTTCGTTTCCCTGTAAACATCCGCTTGATTTAAAATAGCAGGTACGCTTAATTTTGGCATTGGCATCACTCAAACAAAAACTAATGCACAGACAATTATGTATTAGATGTACTTAGTCACGGAATTTCTTGTCGTCAATTTTTAATATTTTTACGTATTACATACATACATACATATGTATATACATATATGCAGATAAGAAATATAAACGAATTTGTGTTCAATCAAATAAATATATTGCATATCGTTAGCTTAAATGCAAAATCACGTTGCGACAATTTTTAAATTTTATAGGAAAGAGAAAAAACTAAACAAACGGCCTGTTCCAGAAATCGTTCGATCGACAACTTGTATTGCAAACAACAATAACATAAAAAAAATTTTTTGTTGTTTTCAATATAAATATTCGATCGATTGTTATGTTATGATAGGTTTGTATTTTTTATAGGGGCATGTCTTTCGATGTAATAATCAATAATTAATTAAAAATACGATTTTATTTTTTTTTTGTTAGTTGCCGGGTTTTGTATTTCAGCTGACGATATTTATTTCTATAGAATTCTTCAAAATTATTTTTTTTTTCATTTGCTAATTTCATACGCTAAATTCAAGCAGAAATCGGTAGGTACCAAAATGATTTATAAATAAACTGTTGCTGTTCTAATTGATAAATTCATTGACCCGTATTCTGGAGTTCATTACAAACTCGGAACTATAACATACGAGTAATTAGTTTTCGAATATATTGCCATGAAAAATATAAATTTTGTTTGATTTTTTCATGATAATATTTTTAAGAATGCCAAAATTATAAAATTTGTTATTTATATACATATTTATGTATGATTTAATCTTTGCCGCCGCCGGCCACTTTAACATTAGACGGCGCCACTGAAAGCATATGTTCAACTTCGTATGCAGGCAAAAATGTGCTAAACTTTCATTTCCTACATAGGAAATATTTATATACATACATACATACACACATACTACGTTTATACGCACGGCTTATTTGCAAACTGTAAATTGTTGCCATATTTATTGTTTTATTGCGGCTTACTAACTCAGAAATCTATTTAACTCACTATTTGCAAATAAAATGCTATAGCCCAGCAAAAAATTTTCGAAATTTTGTAATGGGTAGTACTCTTTTAATGGCTTACAAAGTAACGAGTGGTACTTATATATCTAATTATTTTATTTGCATAATAATGACTGTCATGTAATGAATAAAATAAGAACTTATTTATATCACTACGTGAAAGTACTTATTGTAGTACTTTCCAGTTAATAAGGAAATATGTATATCTAGAGAAATTTTGTTACAAAATTTTATTCATTTAAAATAAAAAAATTTGAAAATATAGCAAATTAATTTTGAATAAGTTTAAGCAAAAATTAATCTATATTATTTTTCATATTTGTACGCAAAAAATAGCCCATTAAATTTTGAGTACTTTTAGGCAATCAGTAATCTATTAACTTTTGTATGTTTGTAGACAAAAAGTATAGGGTACTGCATACTTTTTGAACTTCTCAAACAAAAATAATGGGTTATTCAGTCAAATTGTAAGTACTTAAGACTGAGGAGTACATACACTTTTTTGCATTCTAGTAGGCAAAGTTTTTTGCTGGGAGGTTGCTATACTTACAAATTTTTGCTAATTAGAGTTTTTCTTTTCCCGGACTTTTTCATTTCCCGGGAAAGCGGGAAAGTACAAAACAATACAAAATATTTTTAAATTTAATTTATTTCAACAAAAACAAATTATAATTCATGACATCGATTAAATACTAACGTTTTATACACACATTAGTCAAAAAGTAATAGCGTTTCCGTTCTTTATATAATAGTAATACATAGATTCCAATATTATAAAAAAGTAATTATACGAGTATTATTAAAAAAAATATTACAAAATATTCCCCTTATGAAAAAATCAAAGTTGGTTTAACAAACGAATTTCATATGGCAAAACCGGTCTTAACGCATGCTTTAACTTTAACAATCATTTTTGCATAAGGGCATATTTCTTTGGAAATACAGAATAAGCTGTTAATGCTGTTAACCGTACTATTTACCAAAAAGAATCTGTAATTATTTGTAATTTTCTTTTATTTCCTTGCTCATTTCTGTTTTTTACTTTTATGAATTGTTGTAGAATTAGATTTTGAATGTCGGGGTTCTGCTTTTTCCAAATAGAGGCAACTAAGTCCTGATTCACACACGTCAGGTCTGAGTCGTCAAGTCTTGAGTTTTTAGGAGAGAGAGGAAAAATGAATGGAAAGGGGTACAGACTTGACCGTACCAGTTAAGTTTGCTTTTTCGTTTTGTTTTGTCATTCGTAATACTCCATTTGATGAGACTTGATGACTTGACTTGATGGTGTGTATGAACGCGAATGCAGGTTCAAAAGAAAATTGAACAAAAAGTGATCAGGTAAACCTGATGTGTGTGAATCAGTACTAAGTCTCAGAACACATGTGTGCCAGATGTAAACTCGGCCTTAGTTGTTGTAAAGCTTTAGCTATTGTGATATTGTCATCACATTATTATTGCACCATCGCATTCATAAAGTGAATAACGACACTCATCAAGGAATGTGTACATACAAATCAAGTTGCCATAACAAAATCAAAAAACTCCAAATTTCTTGGGATTTCTTTCCCGGAAAATGTGCGGGAAATCCCGTATGAAAAACACTATTGCTAATAAAAACAATAAATTTATAAATATTGTACAAAAAACAATTGATAACAGCAAATAATGATGAAATAGTATTTATAAGTAACTTTTTTATAGAAGTGCTACCAAGTTTTTATACATTTACAATGTCAGATTTTTCACTCCGTGTTTTATTTCCTCAATATTCATATGCGACCCCATAAAGGCCGGGCCACAATGAATCCGTCATACGTTAAACTTCGCCTTTTTCAACTGACATTAACGCAACGACGGAAAACGTTGGCACAATGAGTACTTTATTGATGGAAACATTTGAACAGCTTCAACAGGTTGATTCCCCATTTTATTTATTAAATTAAACTTTTTTTATTTACATATTTCGTTTATTTCTTTTGTTTAATTTTATTTTTGCTACAGAACATACCAAAAAAAAACCAACCAATATCTGTCAAACTACTCAACGTACGCAAAAAGTTAAAAGCTGACCAAAATTTGTACTTTGCGTTGACGGACACGTACTGAATGTAACCGACCTCATAAGAAACCATGTATTTCAACTTAGCTGTCAGTTGAAATAGGAGAAATTTAACGCTTGACGGATTCATTGTTCCCCCACCTTAAAGTGGATATGTATGTATGTATGTATATTCCCATTGTATGTTTGTCAGTGCGTGAAATCGGTTTTTCGAAGCCCCAAAAAATCTAGAGACTTCGATCTTAATCCGATATGTCAGAATCGGTCCTAAATAGATTGGTATTGAAAAATCAGCAGAATCTAAAAGATGGCTCCAGGGTTGGAGAAACTTTTTCGATGTATAAAAGTAGCTAGCTTATATTAATTTTTGTTTTTTATTAATTAAACCTATTTTATATTTCAGTAAGAATCAAATTGGTATTGAATTTAAAAAAAATAAGCTATTCCAGAGTTGGAAAATTTTAAAATTTTTGATATATAAAAGTATAAGAACTCGGAAAAATATAAACGGATGATTCCAGGGTTGGAAAATTCACACTTTCTAGATCAAATTTTTCTTTTTTTCTTTTTCTTTGTAAATTAAATATATTTTGTTTTTTAGAAATAAAAATTTTGCTATAAAGTAATAGAAAAATAAAAAATACAGTTAAAAAAAATTTTTTATATAAAAGTAACTACATACATAAATAAAACAATTTTTTTCATTCTTTGTTAATTAAACGTATTTTATATTTTAGAAAAAATAAATTAGTATTAAATATAAGAAAAATCAAAAATATGGTCCGAGGTTGGAAAATTGGATTTTTTTTTTGGTAAAAAATTAACTAAATAAAAAAAGTTTTTTTTTCTTTTTACTTGCACTTACATATATGTTTGTATGTATGTATGTATGTATGTATGTATATCATGATATATGTACATACATTGAGGTAGTTTACACGAGACTAATTTTTATGCCGCACAATTTTTGTTTTTTTAAGAACACACGCGACTAATTCATCCGTCATAAAAATGTATACATATATACACAGCTTTGTGTGTGTTAGTGTTTTTCGTATTCATTTAACATTTGCAGTTTTTAAGTTGTCTGTGTATTGGTTTTGTGCTGCTAATGCGGGGTTGTAGCTGGTTGAAAAATTATCCCAAACACAAAACCCCTCTCTTTGCCTCTCTCACCAACAAACTGGCATGTTATGCCAGCACAATTAATCCCGTGTAAATCAGCGCATTGACATTAAAGGGATTAAGAACAGGCTCGCATCGTCATAATTAATTTTTAAGTACGATGCGTTGTTTGGCCTTCGAAAGTTCTGCGTCTCACTCGCACTTGTTAATGATTACCACAGGTAAAACTGTATGGCTCACAGTTAATTTTTGGAATTTTCTATTATCAAGTGTAAGCATAAAAGTTTAGTATTTAAGTTGTTTTTAATTGTATTTTATCCTTTTGATTCAGGCAAATAATTCTCCCAAATCTACAACAACAAAGAAAAATTTCACCATGTTAAAAGATACATACATACATAGCACATAGATATATGTATACATACATGTACTCAAATGTCTCACGAATCGAACATCAAATTGCACTTTTTAGGTGGAAATGTAGCATTTTTTTTTAAAAACACCAATTCTTAAATAAAAATTTTCTTTGTATCTAACCGGGTGGAATAATTTAATACATATCGCTCATTTACTCAAAGAACGCCATAAGTCAAAAAATGGATAAATACTCATATCATTCTTCATAGTGTGTAAAAATTTCATACAAATATTTTGTTTACTCAAGTCTTGAAAGTAAAATAAAATTTTCTTTTTCCATTAAAGAGCGTTATTTGTACAAAAAGAGGTAATTTACCTAAAACAAACTAACGAGTTTGCCTTATACAATTTAACTTACACGATAGATATCTGTAGACTAACAGATATCTATGGCTAAAAACAACCTGCATAAGTTGTGTGTAATTAGAAAACTTCAAACTCGTTTTCGGACAAAATAGTATTTTTGAGTTATTACGTTCTTTGAGTAAATGAGCGATATGTGTTATGTTTCACACATACTTACATACATCCATACACACATATTTACATACATATGTGTATGTATGTATGTATTATGTCTAATTTTTTTTTTTTAAACCATAAAGATTTAAAATCACGTGAATACAAACAACAAGCTCATAAAACTTATGTCTGTCTTTAACACACTCGTTAAGAAATTCACGTGAACATAATCCTAATTAAAAAAAAAACGAAAGAAAGAATTACTGTATTCGTTTCATAAGTCTCGAGACCCAAACTGCCTGCCTAAATAGCTATTTGTACAGCCAAACAAATTTGTAGGTATAAGCTTCTTATCAATAGTTTGATGCCTGACGATTTATTGTTGTACTCTTAAATTGTTGTTGTTTGCATTTGAATTATCGGCTAAATACTAAAAACAATTCCAAATATATGAGATTTTCGTATAAATAGTGGTGATAGAAAATATGTTCAACTAGTCCCAATCTAGACATTGTGGAAAGTGCAATAATTTTTGAACAAGAAATTTTCATTTTCAACTTTCACAAAATGTGTTTTATTATAAAAAATATTTTAATATATTTATTGTTGAGATATGCGGACGTTAATGCCAGGGGTAAGTTTAAAAAAAAAATTATTTAAATCTTTTTTTTTTTGCTTTTTTAATTAAAAGCAAATAAAAAAATTCACCCTCAATTTCCATCCATCATCCAGTTAAAAATAATGGCGGTATTCGATGTTTGATGCAAATGGTCTTGCGTAAGTGCAAGTGCAAAATATCGTAGCTTTTCTTTGGATTTTTTGTGTATTTTGTTGTTGGATTTTAAAGAAAAGCTACGATATTTTGCATTTGCACTTACGCAAGAACATTTGCATCAAACATCGAATAACGCTAATCATTTTATTTTATTGTAATTTGTTATTATGAAATTCTTAATAATTTTTTTTTATATTTATTAAAGCTTTTATCACACCAGTTAATGATGATCATCGCATGCATCCCACATTTAATTTCCCACATGATCGTCTCCATAAAAGAGCCATGCCACTGATACGTTTTGAATCAGCCAAGCCCGAAGAGGAATTCTCGGACTATTGGAATGAAGTGGGGCAGGATATTCTGCGCCAGCAATTGGATACTAAAAGCAATTTGAATACAAATCTGGCTAAAAATATGATTATGTTTCTGGGAGATGGCATGTCGATAGCAACAATAACAGCCGGACGAGTTTATTTGGGTGGAGAAGAGAAACAATTTTCATTTGAAAAATTCCCCTACATCGGTTTAAGTAAGGTGAGTTTGTAACACATAAAGTTTTAAACACTTTAAGAACAACTTAAAAGAAAAAAAGAGTTCAAAAATTACAAATATTTCCCTGTAGTTGTTTTATAAAAGCCGACCTCAAAGTCAGGGCCATATTATTACATTGTTCGCTAGCGAATGCCATCATCTCAAACTGAAAAACGTGATCGAATAATCTCGCTATCGAAAGCGACGATTAGACCCCAGTTTCAATTTTGCATGACCAAAAAAGTCATATCTAATTCTTATAAAACTAAAAAGTGTATATTTACAAATCGCTCGTTTACTCAAACAACGTCCTAACTCAAAAAAAAACCAGTTTGCCAGAAAACGAGTTTAATGATTTCAATTTAAGAAAATTTTATTTTAATTTCAAGAGTTGTGTAAACAAGTTATTTTTGTATGAAATTTTTGCACAATATGAATAACGATAAAAGTACAAATTCTGCATCATTAACTTAAAAATTTAATTTTTTTAGTTATGACATTGTTCGAGTAAATGAGCGATAAGTACATACACACATACATAAGTTCAATATAACTCAAATAATTTTCTAAAATCAAAAACTAAGAACCGGATGTTGTACATACAATAACAATAGACCACTGCTTGCAATATATAATTTTTTTCATCAGGGTTTCCAGTTCAGTATTTTCAATTATTTTCATTAGAAATGAAAATGTTTTCTTTTTGGCTTTTATTAATTACTAGCTTTTACCCGCGGCTGCGCTCACTTTCAACTTTTAATTAAATACCTAACAACCGGTTTTAAAACTGCTTCAACAACTAAAACCGAAACGCAAATTGCCCTAACTAGCCCAAAAATGTGCTTTTCCAAATAAATCCATAAATCCGAATGTAAGAAACCGGTTCCAAACCGGTTCCGAACCGTATGAAAGGCCCTACATTTGACGCTGCACAGTGGGGCCTTTTAACTTTTTTCGTTGCAAAAATCATAACTTTTGAACTGATAAAGATATTTAAAAATTTTAAAAAGCATTTGAAAGGAAACTCCTTTAGCTTTAATATACATGATTTGCACGGTCATAGGTTAGGCGCTGCACTGTGCACAGTGTCTGCTTTCGACTGTTTTTATTACAAACATCATAACTTTTAAGGTAAGAATAAATAAATAAACAAAAATAAATTTTAATAAAAATGAGTATCATTATTGACCATAGCTTTGTGGAGGCACTACGCACAGTGGTTTTTTTTTGTTGAAAACATCATAAGTTTTGAAGTTACCAAGAAATTTGTAATGGGGAAAAATAAAATAAGTGCTCCCTTATTGTGATAGGCATTGGACACGATGACACCTTTGACCTTTCTTGTCGCAAAAATCATATATTTTGAAGTAATGATATTTTTAAAATTTCTCAAACATTTAATATACAACTTTTTGTGCTTTAAATGACATTCTCATAGGGAAGTCTAGAAAAAAATTATACTCTAATATAACATGTTATATTAATATAACTCATTTTATTTATATTACAGATAAAAATTATTGAAATATTTTTAATACTAATGTTAATTTATAATATTATTTTGTAGTATGATATATTATATGATAATGAGTTATTTTTATTATTTTTTTTTAGTTTTCTTCAAAATAGTCATTATCATTTTGATCGATTTGTAATAGACTTAACATATCGGAGCTATAATTATATTCTTCCAAATCTTTTCGAGATCTTACATGTCTCCGCGATGAAATCAGTGGGTCTGAAGAGGCCGCCAACATATTAAAAAGATCCTCATTCTGTCTAATTCGTGATATTTTGCAAGTATTCGCATATCTAAAGTGCTTGTAATCTTTGTTTTTGCATTCCTGGGCTTCTTCTGATAACTCTCCAATTGGTAAGCAATGGTATTCAATTAAATTTTGGCCATGAGCCAAAATCTTATGGACCGTAGGAGTAAGTTTCTTCTCAGGGTACTTTTGAGCCAAAAGCTGGGCAGTTTTTGATGCATAATCCTGAAACTTTGGGCCATTTACAATTTCTCTAGAGCTTATAACATTTAGAATAACGGCCAACCTTTTTATAATATGGTTGTCGACACCAGTAATTTGGGCTGTTACCTCATCATTTTCAAAAAACGATGTGGACATGTTACCATCGTTAGTATTTTCATATCCCTGCTTTGGGCAGTCTATTTTTAGTCCAAGGTTCTTAAAAAATTCATTTTGTATAATATTTTTTCGAGCAGTCAGTTTTTCTTTTGGTGTTGCACTCTCATGAAAACTTTCTCCTTCTCTCGGAATTGTATACGCTAATTTTAAAATAAACTCCATGCACCTAATTCTGGCATGTAACGGAGAAATTCCATATTCATAGTTTTTTTCATCACTTGAATCATTAAAATTTTGAAAGTCCTTCTGTGACTTTTTGCAAATTGCACACTTCAAAGTTGAAGAAGTATCTGTTATTACATTTAAGACTTTGCCATCAATCATTGTAAGAGAAAATTCATAATTAATGACAACCTTTTTTCCATTCTTCACTTCAATAACAGAAGGCTTTAGTTCGGAAATTTGCTTTTTTATATCGTTTACTGTAGACTTGATTATTTTTGAAGACTCCTTTGCATATTTAAAAAATATCGGACGGCAAAAATGGACTGACGATGGGCGAGGATTTTTCCAATGCTCAGAGATTTCACTTCTAAGTCGTAAAGGAACTATAGAAGCCATAAACATATTTACATCTGTAATAGTTATGTCAGTTGTCGATATTGTTTGTTTGTAAGCACTTTGACTAGGTGATCCATCACATCCCCACTTGTTTATCAATGTAAGCCTATCTGGAAGTAATGCTCTTTCTTTTTCAGGAAAACTTTGAACTAACCGTTTAGATGTATGATCCATTAAGTCTTGCAGTTCAACTTCTGCTGATACTTCAGCAACTTTTAAATTAGATGGTACTGCTTCTTTTTTGGCAGAGGAAACTTTTTTATATCCAGGAAGAACATTCACATTATGATTCTTTAAAGAGCTTCGTAAAATATTATATTTCTCCTTTGACAATCCCAAGTCCATAAATAACGCTAAGGCTTCTTCTATGCTATACTTTGTGGGTAAAAAATTTGTTCGTAAAATATTATATTTCTCCTTTGACAATCCCAAGTCCATAAATAACGCTAAGGCTTCTTCTATGCTATACTTTGTGGGTAATGCATTCAGAGGATTTGGAATACTTTCTTTAATCCTTCGTAGTCGATCTGGGCTGGCAAGCTCCACAGCTTTTGTAATATCAGACCTTGATTTATCTTTATCTTTTACGTACTTAAGACATAATGCTTCTGACAGATTCGATGTAGATATATCTTTTGTAGCATTTTGAAGTTTACGTTTTTTTGTGTATTAAAGAAAATTAAGAATTAAAGAAAAATGTAGGTAAAAAGTTACTGCGAAAATTTCGTATTAACGAGAAGCAATAAGTATTAGTAACAAGTGATGCAGTAAAAACAATTTTATAGAGAGAATAATTTCTTTTCATATTTGGAACGCATCTTTGTTACATATGTATATAAAATAATTTTTTTATCTTTTAGTAATAAAATACATTATATAACACAAAGTACAAGTTATTTTTCTCTTATTTTTGTTAAAAAAAGAAAACTAAGATTTGATCTTTCTATACGATTATATATATTTCAATGAAATAAGGCTACATACATATTTCTAAGTAGGCACATATGCATACATTAACAAAAATATGTCAATCAGTTCCACTTATATTTACATTTTTGTGCTGTAAGATAACATAAAATATAAAATATATTAAAATTTTGGTAGCTTTTTTCCTTATTTGGCAATTTTTTTTTTATATTTTGGTTGCAAAAATATCTTGGCTGTGGCAGCGCTGGCTATAAGATTGTAACATCTTTCTTCAAATTTCAAGAAAACCTGTAATTTTTTGTGGACCAATTTAGCTTAATTATTTAAAGTACTGTGTAGTAAATATGCTAAAAAAATATGGGCGTGACCATTTTTGCCCATTTTTAGATATTCTCTATTTTATTTGTAAAAAGTACCTAAATATAGGGTGTCTGAAAAACGGCAACTGCCGAAAAAGTAGGGTATCTGGTGCATATTTTCTTACTTTTTTTAATAAACAATAAATATACCTTTAAAACAATACCAAAAAAGTAGTGATCACATGGCAATATTTCTGACACTTCAATTCTAAAATGTTTTTTTTTTTTCTCAAAATCACATTTTTTTGGACTTTCCAAAAAACTGTCGACTTTAACCAGCTCCACCAGCTATAATTCTTATCCAATTAAGAAAAATGTTTTTGAATTCTGATCAGTAAAATGGTCTTTATACGATGTGTTCATTCATTTTACAAAATTTTGTCATCAAATTTTGTATTTTTGCCACGGTTTTTGGGAAAAGGCGCCACAGTGCGCTGGTAATGCAGCTTTCTATTAGTGAAAAAAATTTTAAGAATTGGCTTAGCGGCTTGGGCGTGAAAGCGTCACAAACAAATAAACAAACAAACAAACAAACTCATTTTCATATTTGTAATAAATATTAGTAAGAATGTGATTTTTTTTAACGAAATAAAAAAATAAAAGCTGCATTAGACTGGTTAGGTAAGAAGCTACATTTTCTTTAATACCATGCACTTCATCAGTACCCATGTATGTCTACTTGGGCGGAGATATATTAACATCAGCTATTTAAGATGAACTTTTTAATGAAATGGAATACGAGAATTGTTTTTTTTTAGTTCATATACAATTATTAATTTACCGACAGCATGGCCAAATTAATTTTTAGCTATTATTATTTACTTCTGCTTTCATCTTTATTCATGTTTATGTTAGCAGGAATTTGTAACACTCTACCTAAGTTATTCTTTACATTAATTATTTTGTACTTATTCACATAAGTACATACATACACACACACACACACACACACACACACGTGCTTGTGTGTACTTAATTGTTGTTTTCATTAGATATTTATTTTATATTTTATGGACTTCGGCGGAATTGATTTTAAATAATTTTATGATTAGGCTCCTGCTCAGAGAACAGCAATGAGTAGTGAATAAGTGAGTAGAGTTGAATCATCCCTTCCAACATTTGGAAGTTTCTTTCATCGTCCATCGTCAACGGCGTTACGTCTTACTCACTTCCAGACGTTAATTGGAAGATAGTTTGAATTTCACAATTGAAGGTTAGCCGCGAATAACGTTTTAAGTGACAAAATAATAATTTTGCAGGAGAGCCACAAAACGTATTTTAAGGCAAGATTTTTTTTTTCGTTTAAATTTTTTTAGCGTATCGAAAATAATGATAACTAGCATTAACTTTTCTTTTTGTATCTCTGCTACATTTATCAATTATTTTCGACAATTTCGTTTGCATGATTTTATTAGTTACTTACAAAGTTTTCCACTGACTGACTGATTGTAATTGTATTTTGACGGCGATCAGATGCATAATTTTGGATGGTTTGATGTTTGAACAACACAAGAGAGTTATGTTAATGGTAATCTCTGAAAAAACTGGTTTTTTTTTTAATTGTCTTTTACAACGTTATTCGCGGCTGTGCTTCAATTACAATTTACATTGCAGTCGTCTTTTAATCATCCAGACGCCGTTTGGAAGATAGTTTGCTGTTTACAACACCAGCCGAAAATGACATGTGCCGTTATGGATATAATAAACAAAAACAACACTATGCACTTCTCGCACCGCGAAATAAAATTTAAAAAATTAAAAGAATGCAAAAAAGAAGTTTTCGAAATCATTGAGATTAGTTTTTTTTTTGTCTTTTGCTGTGGTCGGTCAGTGGTAAAGTGTGATTTTGTTTTGTTACTGTTGTAATTTTTACATAATTGTTAATGTTTGTTAATTTGATAATTGAAGCACAGCCGCGAATAACGTTGTAAAAGACAATTTTTAAAAAACCAGTTTTTTCACATATTAACATTAAGATATCTTGCGTTGTTCAAACATCAAACCATCCAAAATTATGCATCTTATCGCCGTCAAAATACAATTAGAATCAGCCAGTCGGTGGAAAACTTTGTAAGTAACTAATAAAATCATGCAAACGAAATTGTCGAAAATAATTGATAAATGTAGCAGAGATATAAAAAGAAAAGTTAATGCTAGTTATCATTATTTTCGATAAGCTAAAAAAATTTAAACGAAATAAACAATCTTCCTTTAAAATACGTTTTTTGGCTCTCCTGAAAAATTATTATTTTGTCACTTAAAACGTTATTCGCGGCTAACCTTCAATTATCCCATAGTCAATATGAGTGAATTATATATCTGTAAGGGCAAAAAAAATCAAAAGTAAAAGAGAAGCGAATAAAATAATAAAAAATATATTTCTTCACTATGAAGTTACTTCTTGAAGTAACGCAGAAGTGACTTCTTGAAGTAACGCAGACGTGACTTCTTGAAGTTACTTCCGGGGGGGTACAACTTCTCAATACGGAAGACTCTTCTACGATGAGAAAATGGTATCGCAGACGATGAGTTTCAACTTCTTAGCGTCACTTCTGAGTCACTTCCGCGATAGAAAATGTTGGCAGGGATGACTTATAATTTCATGTTCTTATGCGCACTCATACTTATTGCAATGTTGTCTATGAATTACATATATTCACTCGAAAGTTTGAAGTGAGCATCGCAGTCATACTAAGCAACATTTATGACGTTGTTGATTTTGACTCTCCTTAACTCAATTCCAATGGACGATGCAAAATAAGTATGATTCACAATGCTAACTTCGCATACGAACTTTAAAGTTCTCATTGTGAGGTTATGTGTTTCTCTGTTGCTTTTTTTTTTTTTTGCACGAATTGCAAAACAACGCTATTTACTACTACTGTATACTATTTACTTGCAAACCGTTTAATTACTAAACTTTTAAATAAACATACATGCCCCTTTTTTATAAATCCCCTATTTGGTGAAAAATGTCATCGGTCACCCTACTCACACACTCAGTTTTCGCTGAATAAAAATATATAGTTGAAAAAAGAATCTGGTCACACTGGTGATATATATATGTATGTAGTTAGTGTTGCCAATTGTTCGTGCTTTACATTTGTTCGAATAAAATAGAATAGACGAATTATTTTGAACTTTTGTTGGAATATTCAAATGAACAAAAAATAAAAAATTATATACTCACGCGTATTAGTTTAGTTTTTTCATTAACAAACAACAATAAAACAATTCAATACACAAGAAAAACAATTATATGAAACCTAATTAGTTCAAAACTATATGTATGTATGTACGTATTTACGCATATCGCTCCTTTATTGCCAATGGGGCATAACTCAAAAAAGCTAGCTTTGCAGAAAATAAATTTTAAGTTTTCAGTTTATAATTTAAATATTTTCTCTTCTCAAGAGAAAATATTTTTGATTTAAAAAAATTTATAAAACAATTATTCATACAAAATTTGTTTTTATAAACCATTTATAAAACAAAATAATTATTTTTATGAATAATTATTCTAATTCTCTTGAAAATGTTTTTATAATTTACTTGCAGACCTACTGTGCCAATACACAAGTGGCCGATTCAGCCTGCACAGCCACTGCTTATCTGGGCGGTGTTAAAGCCAACTACGCTACATTGGGTTTGACTGCGTCCATCGATTTGAATGATTGCGAGGGTCAAAATTTCACCGAACATCATGTGAACTCTATTGCAGCCTGGGCCCAAGCTCAAGGCATGGCTACTGGCTTAATAACCACTACATCTGTGACTCATGCATCACCAGCTGGCATTTATGCTCATGCCGCCAATCGTGATTGGGAAAATGATGCCGAAATACTGAAAACTCAAAATGATCCAAATGTTTGCATGGATATTGCTACGCAATTGGTGCATGGTGAAGTGGGGCACAAATTGAATGTTATATTGGGCGGTGGTCAAGAGCATTTTATACCCAGACATCAAGAACTTGGTAGACGTTTGGATGGCCATAATCTTATAGAAGAATGGCAGCTAAAAAATGGTGCTAATGCCCATTATGTCTCGAATAAAACAGAGCTCTTTAATTTACCTAATAATACGGAGAAAGTAATGGGTTTATTTGCTGCCAATCACAATCCCTATCACATGGATGCCGATCCAACTGAAGTACCCACTCTAGAAGAAATGGTACAAGTAGGCCTAAGCATTTTGGAAAAGCAAAGTCAGGGTAAAGGTTATTTTCTATTCGTAGAAGGCGGTAGAATTGATCACGCCCATCATGATACTTTGGCCATGAAAGCCTTAGATGAAACGGCGGAATTTGATAAGGCCATAGAATTTGCACGTGAAAAAACCAACATAGAAGATACACTCATTGTAGTGACATCAGACCACTCACATACCATGTCTGTAGCTGGTTATTCGAGTCGTAAAAATGATATCTTTGGTGTTAATAATGCGCAATTGGCCTTGGATCAATTGCCTTATGCCACTCTAAGTTATGCCAATGGACCCGGTTTTGAAAACAATATAATTAAACATAGTGTTGGTGTAAAGCGCAGAAATCTATTGGAAGCTAATATGAAGCATAAGGCTTATAAGTTTCCATCAACGGTACCCTTAGAATCGGAAACTCATGGTGGTGATGATGTGGCTGTGTTTGCCAGCGGTCCGTTTGCTCATCTTTTTACTGGAGTCTATGAGCAAAACTTTATACCACATGCCATGGGCTATGCGTCGTGTTTGGGTAAAAGAAAAACAGCTTGCAGTGATGGTATGCATCAGTCGAGAAATTAGTTTTGAAGGTATTTGAAAAGTATTTAAAATAGTTTTAAGGGGAGGGTTATTATAGTTACATTTATAATGGGTATTTATAAGTTATTTTTTAAGTCAGTAAAACAATAAGGAAATTAGTTAATAACAAATACACACAGTACTTATACATATGTATGTACATATTGTACAATTGTTTCCAAGATGATTAGACATATTTACTAGGACTGATTGTCCTCGAAGATTAAAAAATAACAAGTCTCATGAAACAAATTTTAATTTCATTTACATATGTACATATGTATATCTATAGTTTTTAAGTATAATTATAATTATTAGTTAAAAAAAGTATCATGCATTTACATGGAACTAAATTACCTTATTGAACCCAATGTATTACTGTTTTAGATTAGTGCCACTCTCCATCTAACATGCCGTATATTCCATGCTTAATATTCCGAAAGAATGTCTTTCAAGTTCTTTAGATTCTATTTTTCAGAATCGAACCGCGAAATGTGTTTAAAGCACTAATTAATTATGACAATATAGCAACGTATACGACAATATAACTTTATTTTTTAAAGAACACGGAGATTCTGTCAATTCCGCTTTCACATAGTATAGTATATATTATTATTTAGTATATTATTATTTTTATTTTATTATTACTATTTTTGTTTTTAATTTGAAATATATAAACGAACGCGAGTTTTAAATATGTTCCAATTAAAATTTGTTAATTTATTTAAGACTAAAAAACACCAACCAAGAATAACACCAACGATATTGTAAATTAACAGGGATGTTAAACTAAGTACTAAAAATGTAACGGAACACATTCGCACACTTGCATGTTTAAGTAAAACATGCAACAGCCATTTGCCGCCTTTTTTTGTTGGTTATCTGCCTATACCATTTACTTAAAAAAAATTGTTATTTAGCAGTTAGTGGCAGTTAGTGGCCGCTGCGGCGGTCTTGATTAAATTTCATATTCACTGAAAAACCCTGACTTATTGCATATCAACAAAGTGGCAAATTCCTTATTTTTATCTATAATTTTACATGATTTAACACTTATTTTCATAATAATTATGAAATAACAAATAGTCGGTTTCTATGGAAGCTTCATTACCAGAGGAAACTAAGATAATGTAATAGATTAACCTAGTTGTATAAAATAGTATTAAGTACTACAAACACATAATTTAAACTTTTTAGATAAATAGTCTTAAAAGCCCATTTATAATAATCATTGTGAATGATTGATATTCATAAATTCTTCAAATTAATATTAAGTTATTATATTTATATTGCTTAATAAAATACATATTTATATAATAAAAATACCGTTTAACACACCTGTTTTAATTCTTAGTACTTGACATACAACTCTATAATTTCTGTCTGCCTAGCAGGGCTGCCAGAATATTTTGCTGAAAAATCTGCACTTTTTTTTAAATTCGTCGGTATTTTCGGCATATTATCTTGGAATATTGTCAAGAAAATCAGCATAAGTTTTTTCACTAATTTTTATTAAGTGGACAAAAAAAACAATTATTATAAAATAATAATACTTAATTATTATATGCTTTAATTTATTATTTAACGTGTGTCAAAATGAATAAAAACTTAAAAAAATTTAGACTTCAACTACAATTTCCAAAAGCTTACAAAACCCCAATGTTTATGCAAAAAATATCAGTACATTATTAAGAACTACAAAGCTTCAATCAAAGATATCTAAGAAACCATTTCCAAAAATAAATATTATTAATAAATATATTGAATTAAAACAAATAAATTATTCTAAAAAATCTGGCTTCCCAACACATTCACATTCCCTACAAGAATAGTATCAGTCAATTGACTGGTAATTTGATCGGAAGTCATGCAGGATATATTCATCATCTCTTCCATAAGCTCAAACTTGCTTCAAGAAAAACTGCCATGTCTAAAACATTACTAACATTCCACTACATCGTTTCTAAATTACAAAAATATGGTTTGAAAACGAAGTTGGTTTGATTAAAATCAGAATTTTTTTACTAAAATCGGTAAATCGGCATTTCGTTCGTTGGTTTCTGGTTTACGGCACAGTATATCCAAAATACATTATTTTACAGCAAACCAGAAACCAACCGACGATTTGTTTGTTTTTTAATAAAAAAAATCGGCAAAATGCCGAAAAATCTAAACTCTTGGCAGCCCTGCCGCCTAGCCACTAACCACTTAACTACCATGGTGTAATTATACAGGTGAATGCGTAAGGATTTTTTATATAAAAATACGGCAACCATAGCTATGTAAAGAACCGAAGAATGTCAAAAGCATAAAAATAATTGTACTAAAACCAAAACAAAATCGAAGTTTTTGACATTCTTCAGCTACAAAGCACTTAGAGCAAAAAATTATCAGCTGAAGTAACTCTGCCACCTAGTTAGATACACCTTGTTAACTACCATTTTATACAACTGTGTACAAAAACAAGAATAATACTGAAAAGAAAAACTTTGGTGTGAAATTTAGCAAAGAGAGAAAAAAAGAAATACATAAAGAAAATATTAAAATTCTACATTTTCTCGCAACAATTTACTATTATTTCTTACATTTAATTTTAATGCAAAGGTTTTAAAACATCAAACAAGTAAGTTTGTTTAAAAATTCATAAATATAATAAACATAAATCTCTCGTAACATATTCACTGATGTGTAGAAATAAGAAAAAGTTTTAGTTTTTTCAATTAACAAAACTAAAGTATTTATGGCAGAAAAAGGGCAAAGTTTAAAAGTGTAACTTATTAAAATAAAGTGCCGACAGTTTCCTAATTAATGATTTTGATAATTGCCAAGAGCATTTCCTCTTCAAATTAACACACAAAAAGCAACAAAAAAACAAGTAGGTACTACGTATAATGAAATTTGTTGACGATGTTCATACCTGCGAGTCGGTCACAATTCTTCACACTGGTTTAGTGTAGAAGAAATTATGGCATTTTTTATTCTTTTATATTTTGGTATTTTTAGCTTAGGATTTTTGTGTATTTGTTAAACTATTTTTGTTGTTTTCAATTATACCTGGCCGTCCAGAGAAGGCTGGCTTGTGTTCATTATTCTTTTTATGTCAATGTGGCCAATTTGTTCATACTACATCGTATTTTTTATGTATGTATGTATGTGTCGTGTTGTAAACACATAATTTTATGTTGGGATATATTTCTTCTTTTGCCTCTTAAAATTAAGGTGTTATAAATCTTTGCTGATAAGATCGGCAAATAAACGTTGTTTTGAATATGTTCATAAAATTATTGTAAAGCATTTGTATGCATGCACTGATAAGAGGATAAATAATTCACACTAACAGCCTGTTCCACGATGTCAATAGAAAACGTTCGATGGATTACTTATATGTATGTATTCAAATCAAAAACAAATTTTCATATTTTATTGTTTTCAATACAAGTTTGCGTTGGAACGCTTTCTGTCGACATTATGGGCAAAGCCGTGAGTATTGAGCCAATAAACAAAGTATAAAATTAAATTTTAGTAATAATTTGCAATCGAGCAAATTGGAAGGAATTCCAAGTTTTTAAATAAAAATATACATACAGTACTGTGCAGAACAAAAGCAACAAAAACCCTATTTGACTTAAAATTTAAATAATTAGACATTTGATTATTTCAAGCAGCTCTTTTCACAAACTTTTGTAGGCATGTATTTTAATTTTTTAATATTGATATTTCCTGAAAAATAAAATAACTAATATTCTCAAACCCATGTATCGAGATTGTTCAGAACAATAGCAACAAAATGGAAAATGTCATAATTACCAAAAAACTCTTTGATATATCCCTATAATTCCAAAGTCCAACAGGCTTAACAGTACTTATTAGTCCTTATATTAAATATTAAAATGCATTTCTCAATGTTATTGGTGCTGCTTGATTTAGCAAGAATGGGGAAGAGTAGGTATTGCTGAACTTTCTAATATTTAAAAAATTAGTCTAAAAACATTAGATAAGCGTCTGTTACTTATTTAAAAGTGTAATAAAAATATATTTCTAGTTTGCTGATGGATAGGTCGGCATAATAATTACGAATTGAGCAGTTTTCGGTACCACCACGAAAAACGTCCGCAGGTTATCATAGAAAAATGCATTTAAAATAATCCAAAAGCTCGTTTGCTGTTTCTAGTGAGGTTATAATATCTCGAAATTAGAGTGTGCATTATTGTACAACTCGAAACCGTGCCAGGGAAGGCAATTGAAAAAGTTACGTACTAAGAAAATACTACAGTTGACCAAGAGATAGATACTTAAAAAAAATCCAGGTAAATCTTGTATTTAGTTCATACAATTTTATTGTTTTTTTGCTTAAAACGGAGTTCAGTAGTACACACCGTAATTGAATCCTAATAAAATGGGAAACCGATGTTTTTATTGAAGAATTCAAGTTTCATATATGGAATTGGTATATCATCTCTTCAATGCGGCGCTTGCCTAGCAAACCGTTTTCGCCACGAAATGTTAAAATGATTTTTAAGCATAAAAGCGGTTAGGTGATTTTGATGTCTTATTTTCCGACGTATAAAGTTAGACCATTCCCAAAAATTTGTAAAAAAAATATCCTTGAAATAAAAATTATTTGGCATTTCGAGTGGTATATGACTCTTTTATGGGTGTTTCAATGCGGTAGTATTCCATAACATACTTGGAGGTTGGAAAAAAAGTCAGGAACATCAATATAATTCCAATCCTCGCTTTACCGACAAACGCAGCTTTCTCAATCGCCATTGCAAACCTCTTTGCAAGAATCCGAAGGAGTGTTTTCGAAAAATGGATCCTAAATTGCAACGAAAACTTCAAAATTCCATTAACTTAGCCAAAATGTATTCCTTAATGCATAATAAATAATATTTGAGAATTTATCCACGTTGATATCCACGTATTATGAAAAAACTAAAGATTATACAAAAAGGATTAATTTGTTGCTTTTGTTATGCACAGCTTCATATCAAAGTCTGGACTATTTTCTATAACTTTCGAAACCCCAGTTTTTTTAAGAAAGATTTTATTCAATACGATACATAGGGCATATAAATACAAATAAATTATGCTCAGAGTTTTTGTTGCATATGATGTATATTCTGAAATAATCGTCTTCATTTATTTTTGCGGAGTTTGTTTTGCACAGTACTGTATATACTTAAGACAATCGTTAATAATGGTAGATAAGTAAAGATAACATAACTGCTGAAACAACAAAGATATGTTGCTTTTACTAAACTATGGGTTAGTAGATTTAAATGATTTGCATTTATAAATAACCATCTGAAAATAAAAAAAAAAAATTTACAAATCTTAATACTTTTGAAACTTGATGGTTTCATCATGAGAAATATACCATCAATACCGGTCATCTTAAAAACAACGCACACGGAAAATTCTCTAAATTTTCTCAATTTTGTACATTATTTGCACTCTGAATTGGAAACTAGTGCAAGAGTTTGAGGTGTTTTGGAGATGCCTGATCCAGGCTGTCATCCATTTTTTTTAAAACATTTCTGCCACGGATAACCGTATAATCTTGCGGTTTTTTGTGGAATTTTCTTAACAGCCACGTTGCTACTTCCTATGTGAAGGCATAGGTCGTACAGTCAGTCACGGAACTTTTTTGAAAATACTGTTAATAACATCTTGGGCATATGGTCTCTTTACTCCGCCCGCCCATATTCGTGCAACACCATACTATGCAAGTTTACTTTGTATAGTATGTTTAATAAATAAATAAATTTCTCAAAAAAAAAAAATGTCGAAAGAAAATTTAACAAAATATTAAAAACAAATGCTGGCAAAAAAATTAAAATTTCAAAAAAAAATTATTTCACCACAAAGAATTTAATTTTCAACAAAATTGCAAAATTTTTCACGAAAATTCCAAGTTTCATAAAAAAAAATTCCGCTAAAAAAATCGGAAGGAAAAATAAAAATTTATGTCGGACCGACGAATTGGATTTTTTATCGGACAATAATCGGGGTTAGCACAAAGGGATCATCGTATTGGACCCAAGTGAGCTGGACCCCTAGATTTTTAATTTCTTCACAATCTTACCAAATGTCGAAATTATATACGATAGCTAGTTTTAAAAGACCATTTTGAACCTTTTTTTTTTAAAGAAATATATATCGTCAACTTAAATGCAAACGGACGTAACTACACAAAAATTCGAAATCGAGTTTTTTATTGATTATCAAACTACATGCTCACGCAAGCAAATATTTAGACTCCTGCGATGAAAAATGACGACTTTATTAAAGAAATTCAAACGGACTTAATTACGAATGCTTCTATTTTTTTGTTGCATAGAATGTAACTAACATAAAATCTTAAATACATATATATAAAAAGGAAATAAATAGTTAAAAACATACAAGTTTCCATAATACAACTTCATTTCGAAGAAAATTTTCAAAAACACTTTATTGATTTTGAAACGTTTTTTGTTTCACCTGCAAAAAATATAATAGTATAGTTACGTCCGTTAGCATTTAAGGTGACGATATATACATGTATGTATATTAAAACAAAACTTTTTAAATTTCTTTTATTCACTATTTTACTTATCTTTTTTCACAATCTTATAAACATTAATTTTCACAGAAAGAATGCATTGTATTTTTTTTTTAAATAAAACTCGATGTTTTAAAAAATTCGGCATATCTACATTAGATGTTCCACTCTAACATACATATGTATATGCTAGAGAGGAGCAACGATAATTAATAATTAAATCCATCATCACTACCGATCAAATGACTAGTCAATTTGACTGTCACTATTGAATTCAATATAAAATTGTCAATTAACTGTCACTATTGAATTCAATGTAAAATTGTTGCAAATATGTTAGCATAAAAATGTTGTTTGTGTTAGTTTCAGTCATTGATCATTTCTTGTAGGGTACTTTGTTTAAAAAGGGTTTATAAAACAAATTTTGATTGGAAATCAAACGTACTTATTATGAATAGGGCCTTTGGCCTCTAGTCTTGCCATAGTATATTTAGATTGTGCAATAGAGCTGGGAGATTTATTTTGTGTCCTATATATTTTCTTTCCTATTCAATTGTAGACGGCATGTTAAAAAAACTGTTTTATTTTAAACATTGAAAAAATCTGTGAAGTGTCAAATTAATTGTTTAAAAGAAAAAATTTTAAATATTTTTTTCAATTTTATGGCAACACTGACATCAATTTCATAGCTTATTATTTAATTAACCTTTGAACCTATTAATATTGGTTCATTCATTGATGATGTAAATACAAAGCAAACAAAAAATATATTCATTGCAATAGTACTGAGATTAAAATAAAAAGTTTACCCTCTGTTTCAGCAAGTCAGGCAGTCGTCGGCTCGTCTAGAAAATTTTTATCAAAATCACCCAAAGAAATAAGTGCTTTTCATATAAATTTTATACTCTAGTATACATATGTAAGTGTGTTTGTTCTAAGACCTATAGTAGAATTTCATGACAAATATTTTTGCAGAATATTTCAGATACATACATCCCTGTTTTAAAGGCGATTTTTGCTTTTTTTTAAATTGCAAAAAAAAAGAAATACTTTCTGAAGAAAAAATGTTGCTAGTAATGTTCTAAATAAATGTTCTGAAGATACTACATACCAAAAATCTAATTATTACACGATTTTCTACATTTTTTTACTACACAAGGTTACAACTTTAAATATACCGTAAAATGAGTTTAAGATGTAAAATTTTAAAACGCCGATACACGTATGTAGTATGTATGTATGTATATCTTTTTTTAGTCCCCTCTGTAAGAATCAGTTGACAGAACATTGTTATTTTTTTGTGTGTTGCACAGTGTTCCAAAAGACTTCAATTATATCATAACTTTCTTCTTATATTTCTCTACTTTAATTTCCGTTTATTTTCTCAAAATGTTAAATAAATAAAAAAATATGGGAATCAGTTGATTCTGCAGGCCATCCCTGAAACTAGCCGCAAGTTTTTAATTTCAAAAAAAATTAATGTATATCGAAAATTGATTTCACAAGAAATTACAAAAAAAAAATTCGTAAAATTTTCGATATCCCTCAAACTATTTTAAAAATTTTACTCAAATTTGCGGCATTCGATACACTTTTTAAGTCTATAAAAATCAGTGTATATCTAAAATCGATTTGATGAAGAATTTTTGAAGTGATTAGAAAAAAACGATTTTCGAAATTTTTTCGCCGAACGAATTACCCGATCTTAGGGCCTGCTCATCTAAATGAGATAGCTTCGATCGAATATTTATATTGGAAACAAAAACAAATTTCAGTTTTTTGTTTTTATTTCTAATATAAATTTTCGATCGAATCTATCGTTCGCATTTAGATGAACAGCCCCTTAGTCAAATGGGCAGCAATCGAAGTGTTTTTTAAAAGTTCAGCTGATTAGATTTTGAAAATGATCAGCTTAGTAGTTTAAAGTTTGTTTAAAAAAAATTGTTTTATAAAAATTTTATTTTCGAAAATTTTCGAAAACTAACGAAGCGATTCGATTAAGTGAGCGTTTCCAAATTCTGAGATGTTTACATGCACACACACACATATATACATATGTATATGTACATACGGGGGTGTTCTGTAAATCGCGCGTTTTGAAATCGCCAGGGTCAAACCCAGGATGTCGACAACGTTCGACTTGTTGCACACTTACATTCAAGACAAAAACAAATTTTAATATTTTGTTGTTGTTTCAAATGTAAGTGTGCGACAAGGCGCTCGTTATCGATATCGTGGATCAGGCCGCTAATTTCCACGATAAAGCTTAACTTAAAAAGTGAGTTATTGAAGCTTTTTAATTAGTTTTAATGTTGCAGATGTTTAAGATATTTTATACGAACTTTTCTTCGAATGCACTACGAGGGCGGTTCGGAAACTTCTTAGCCTATCAATGAAAGAGAATAGTTAGTTTTTCAAATATATTTTTATTTTTCAATATAATCTCCTGAAACTTCAATACACTTAGTCCAACGCTTTTCTAGCAATTCTATCCCTTGATTAAAATAGTTTTCCTCAAGGTCTTCAAAATAGTGGTTTACAACTGTAATTGCATCTTCATTTGATGTAAAACGCTTGCCAGCAAGGAATTTTTTAGATTTAGGAACAGGTAAAAGTCACTGGGATCCAAATCAGGAGAATAAGGTGGGTGGTCAAGCAACTCGTACTTTAATTCGTTGATTTTAGCCATTGTTAAAACACTCTTGTGCGCTGGTGCGTTGTCTTGATGAAAAATTATTTTTTTGTGTTGTAAGCCAGGACGTTTTTCTCGAATTTGTACATTTAAGTGATCCAAAAGGTTGCAATAGTACTCTGAATTTATTGTTCTACCCTTTTGCAGATAGTCAATCAATAAAATACCTTTGAAGTCCCAAAAAACCGTTGCCATAACCTTACCAGCCGATTGAATTGTTTTTGCCTTCTTTGGGGCACTTCCTCCAGCTTCAGTCCATTGTTTGCATTGTTCTTTTGTCTTTGGAGTATAGTGGTGGATCCCTGTCTCATCAACAGTTATGAAACGACGCTTAAAATCCATTTTATTTCGCTTAAAACGATCCAAACAAGCTTGAGAAATGTTCATTCTTATGCGTTTTTGGTCGACTGTTAACAAATGCGGCACCCATCTTGCAGAAAGCTTTTTCATCTGTAGTTCTTCATGCAAAATTATATGGACTCGATCATTTGAGATGCCCATGATATTAGCTATTTCACGCACTTTTATTCGTCGATCATTTAATACCATATCATGCACTTTGGCTACAATTTCTGTTGTTGTTGCTGTTTTTGGACGTCCACTACGTGGTTCATCTTCAATGCTTGTACGACCACGTTTAAATTCAGCAACCCAATTTTTTACTGTTGCATATGAAGGAGCACTTTCACCTAACACACTCACCATATCATTATGAATTTCTTGTCCCGATAAACCTTTTTTATGTAAATATTTAATGACACCAGGCATTTCTAATTTTTCCATTGTTAAAAAATCGCGGATGCGTCTTTTGTGAACACCTGTTTCTATATGAAGGAGTTGCCAGATCGAAACAAAATTTAACATGTGTTCATAGCAGAGATGGAAGTTTCTAAAACACTTAACTTTTTTCTGTTTATACCGCGCTTTTTGTGCTAGGCTAAGAACTTTCCGAACCGCCCTCGTAAATCGTCCGGTCAGCAGAACACTGCCTTTCGTTTTTGGAAATCGCACGATTTCAAAACGCGCGGTTTACAGAACACCCTGATGAACTCCCAGGACTTCAAATCAATATAGCGCGAACTTAAAAAATTTCACCAATTGCGAACATCTTTATTTTTCATTTAAAAATTTTGTATCTTGGTGCAAACAACTTTACTTTTACACTTTTTTATGATCTGTGTAGTTTCGAACAAAAACATATCGTGCCGTAACCGCACAAAAAAAAGCTTAAGCGACATAATTTTCCAATTTAAATTTTTGATCAAAATCGATTATTTGCTATTGTAAATAATGAATTTTCGTAAAAAAGAACGAGCCAAAAAATTTTTCTTTTATGGCAGTTATAGCTCGCTATGTTTCGAAGGGAAGAAAACTTCACAGGAAATTCACGATAGCAAATTGTTGTTCAGCGGAAGAAATATTTCAAGGGAATAAAATGTCGTTCGTCTTTTTTTCTCCATAAGGGTGACTGTCGTACTGAATTTAAAAGACTTTTACGTACTTATAAATATATTTTCTTTATTCAACTCGTTATTATTTAGATAGAGTATAGGAAGAACGTACTATGCGACGCGATTCTTACTTTGTGAGAAATTTAAGTTTAATAATCATGTATGACTGTCGATCATTATTATTCTCTATTAAAAGTTTTGTTTTATTATAAACTGTTCTAATAGCTTTAACTAATACTGTTGCAGATTATTTGAGGTGGTGGTATATTTTCTCAATTTCTATACCTCGAAATCATTCAACAGTTTGCTAAACACTTAGTAGCCAATGTATCGGGGTATTATTATGAGCAATTCATTCGAATTTGAACGATCGTTTTTGTTTTGTTCTTTTGTTGCTGTTGCTTGTTAAATGTATTTAAATCATTTGTACGGGCTCCGTGTGTATTTGTTTAATAATTTTGCCCCCAGTCGTTATGTATTTTCGTTATATCAAAATACAAAGAAATATTAAAAAAAAAACAAATTTATGTCACTTATACTTTAATCTGCAATCAAATAAATCCTAAAGTGAATTATAAAATAAAAACCAAAGTAAACAAGAAGAACTATCTATCGATTAACCACAACAACTTTATTAAAATAAAGCTGCAGAGTTTATTCAACAAATATAAATTATCCTCACTTTAGTGTTTTTGTAAAATTAAGAAGAAAAAAACTAAATTCAAAGTGAAGCCCTTGTTTTGGATGAATTTTTCTAAATTTGTTTTAAAAATAAATAAATATTTACACAAAAACTTTCCTAAACAAACAAGGCAAAAGCAAGTGTATGTATTAGTTTTACCAAGCAGCAAATTGAATCATATATTTACATCTAATATTTTCATAATAATGAATAAAAAATAATTTAAAAATGTGTACAAATATATATTTATTTATACTTATTTGCGCTTAATCATCATTCATTATTATATGTACATGATTTTTTGTGCAGCAATGTTTTGGCTCATTTTAGTTGCGCAAATGAATGCAATTATCTTACGACAACCTCTGGTTGTTTCTTTTAAATCTTTTAATAATACCTATTAATTGAATGTTTTTCTTTTGTTTGTTAATATTTTTAGTTGAAAAATTACGTAAATTATTCATTGAGCTCCTTTTCTTATTTTTATAATGAAAATGTGAAGAAAAAATATTTTAAAATTGTATTCAATTATTTTGAAATAGCCATCACACTATCTATCGTTGGCCAAAAATAATATCTATTGATAATGAATAATTTAGCAAAAAAAAAAATTAAATTCATATTATTTCTAAACATATTACGCGCTCAACGAATACGTTTATTCTTTAAATCATGGTTCAAAGTTTATTTCAATCATTCGCCATTGATTACGAATAATTGAATAATTTGATTATCATATCAGCAGGTTGGTTGTTGTTATGGTTTTGATTTTTTATTTTTAATCGCTTCCATTTCAACTCAGTAAATAAAACATGAATGTGTTTTCCAAATTTTATGATTTATTGCTAATTTTAAAAAGTAGTTTGCCTAAAAAAAAATAGCTTTTGCAGATTGTAAACTCTAAAAACTTGTTGTTTTTAAAATTGTTTGATTTCATTTTTAAAAGGAGTGAAAAAGCATGAATTTATTTATATTATAGTATACATATGTATGTATGTATATACATATGTACATATATATTTATATTCATTTTGCTGAATAATAACAATTCATTAAGAAAACTATAAAAATAAGCGTAAACAGTAAACAAATTCAATTACATCAATTCACAATAGCATGTTCGACTCCCAGCAGCAGATGATTATTTCATTTCCTAACAATTCGCGATGCCAATTGGTTGTTCATGGGAATAAAAAAAATTATTCCCAAGAATTCGCGATACGGGTGAATAATAAGTGGCATCACCAAAGTATTGTTTTGTTTGCTTGTTAATATTTTCTTTTCTCCCTTTTTTGCGTGCAAACATAAACAAAATTATTGAAATTCAACAACTTGCAAAAATATGTAAAAAATATATTAATTGTATTTAATGTAAACTCCCATCAGTTTTGCAATTGAAGGATTTTTTGCCGGGGAATTTTTCCTCCGAATTTGGTAAAAAAAAAATCATAATAGGAGAAAAAGGAAAAGTAAACAAATTCGTAAGGAATATTTTTTTTCTGATTGGTCTGAATGTTTTTAAAATTAACAATTTTTAAAACCGAATAATTTGTTAGGCTTATGAAACTCGCCTAAAAGAAAGCAATGCGTATTTTTTAACTTTTATTATATAAAGGCGATTCAATAAGTCGCGCTTTTTAACTGAAAGGACATAACTGTTGCAGTCAACAAGCAACTCTCAGTTGAGTCCCGTCAAAATTCGAACAAGCAGCATTATTAGTGGTTATGGTTATGGTGACTCGTCATAACGCCATAGCTATAGCCACAACCAAGGCAGATTAATTTCCAAGTAATATCAGGATTACAAAAACAATGAAAAAATACAACAATGAAAAAACAACATGGGTTATAGTTCATCCAAAACTTCAAAAATATAATTTGTTTAACATAATAATAATAAAAATTATTCACATAAATTTGAAAATATTTCTTCACGGCAGCTACCACTAACAAAATTTGCACTTTTCAAAATTTTTTAATTGATTTTTCATATTTTTAGATTTGTTTTCAAGTAACTTTTTTAATGAAATATTTTTCATATTGAAATTTTTTTTTACATTTTCTTTTAATTTCTCTTTCGTAAAAATTTTTGAAGTTTCGGATGAACTTTAAGTTGAAAAAAAATAGCTCTGATGCATTTCCGCTACTACCAAGGCAGATTCATTTCCAGGTAGTATCAGGATTACAAAAACAATGAAAAAATACAACAATGAAAAAAACAACATGGGTTGTAGTTCATCAAAAACTTCAAAAATAGAATTTGTTTAACATAACAATAATAAAAATTATTCACATAACTTTGAAAATATTTCTCCGCGGCAGCTACCACTAACAACATTTGCAACGTTTAGCACTTCTCACAATTTTTTAATAGTTTTTTCATATTTATAAATTTGTTTTCACAGAATTTTTTTTAATAAAATATTTTTCATATTGAATTTTTTTAACATTTTCTTTTAATTTCTCTTTCGTAAAAAATTTTTGAAGTTTCCGGTGAACTTTAATTTGAAAAAAAAAATAGCTCAGCTGAATTTCCGCTACTACCTTGTGAATGTGCCTTGGCTACTACCTTGTGAATGTGTCTTGGCCACAACCGTAAACAGATCTTTACTGAAGTCTTAATACGCCAACCACGATAAGGGGGATATTTGTTGTTGCTCTTTTGTAGTAAATAAAAAAAATTAAAACATAAACAGTGAACTCGAAATGTTTCCCCTTTTCAACAAATTTGCAATCGTGAATAATTTTTCCTTAGAAATGTTTCCCTTTTTTTATTCCCCTTATCATGGATAATAATTTTCATGGGAATATTTTCACATTTCCCTCTGTCTTGTTCACTTCATTTTTGCAGGTGAACGAAATTAATAGATGGCGTAATTTCAATATATTCCTTCCAATTAAATAAACTTTAATATGAATACGTATTTTTAGAACGAAATCAGTAAATTATGTTCATGATTTTTATTAATAATTCCCAGCAACATCTTTTTCCATAGAGTATGAACATGCAGTAAATTTTATGGTGGCGATGGTATTCTACAGAAATTTTTCCCACTGGACCTAGAATAATTAAAAACTCTATTTTACACTTAAAAACATTTTATTTGAAACCAAAAATTTTTATATCTTTTTTATGAAACTTAAATTTGTTTAATTTTTAAGCTTTACAGATATTCTTCCCTTTTTGACATTCACTGGGACTGATAGCGGGTAAAAAATTTTAAGGGAGATTCACAATAGCATTTTTCCTTTCGAGGGGAATACAAATTTCATGAGAACAAGTTGCCAGATTTCTCTGCATTTTGCTGATTTTTCATTGCAAAAATTATATCGTGAGATTTGCAGATTTTCACTGCCAAATTGCAGATTTATTTTTTTGTTCTGTTCTGTTGTTCTACTGCAAATGGTTGCAGACATCGAATCTCATGGCGAACATTGTTGCTCAGACATACAGTACTGTGCAAAACAAAAGCAACAAACTCCGCAAAAATAAATGGAGACGATTATTTCAGAATATACACCATATGCAACAAAAACTCTGAGCATAATTTATTTGTATTTATATGCCCTATGTATCGTATTGAATAAAATCTTTCTTAAAAAAACTGCGGATTCGAAAGTTATAGAAAATAGTCCAGACTTTGATATGAAGCTGTGCATAACAAAAGCAACAAATTAATCCTTTTTGTATAATCTTTAGTTTTTTCATAATACGTGGATATCAACGTGGATAAATTCTCAAATATTATTTATTATGCATTAAGGAATACATTTTGGCTAAGTTAATGGAATTTTGAAGTGTTCGTTGCAATTTAAGATCCATTTTCCGAAAACACTCCTTCGGATTCTTGCAAAGAGGTTTGCAATGGCGATCGAGAAAGCTGCGTTTGTCGGTAAAGCGAGGATTGGAATTAAATTAATGTTCCCGACTTTTTTTCCAACCTTCAAGTATGTTATGGAATACTACCGCATGGAAGCACCCATAAAAGAGTCATATTCCACTCGAAATGCCAAATAATTTTTATTTCAAGGATATTTTTTTTTTTACAAATTTTTGGGAATGGTCTGACTTTATACGTCGGAAAATAAGACATACATCAAAATCACCTAACCGCTGTTATGCTTAAAACTCATTTTAACATTTCGTGGCGAAAACGGTTTGCTAGGCAAGCGCTGCATTGAAGAGATGATATACCAATTCAATATATGGAACTTGAATTCTTCAATAAAAACATCGGTTTCCCATTTTATTAGGATTCAATTACGGTGTGTACTACTGAACTCCGTTTTAAGCAAAAAAACAATAAAATTGTATGAACTAAATACAAGATTTACCTGGATTTTTTTTAAGTATCTATCTCTTGGTCAACTATAGTATTTTCTTAGTATGTAACTTTTACAATTGCCTTCTCTGGCACGGTTTCGAGTTTTACCATAATGCACACTCTAATTTCGAGATATTATAACCTAACTAGGAACAGAAAACGAGCTTTTGGATTTTTTGGAATGCATTTAGCTATGATAAGCTGCGGACGTTTTTCGTGGTGGTACCCAAAACTGCTCAATACGTAATTATTATGCCGACCTATCCATCAGCAAACTAGAAATATATTTTTATTACACTTTTAAATAAGTAACAGCCGCTTATCTAATGTTTTTAGATTAATTTTTTAAATATTAGAAAGTTCAGCAGTACCTACTCTTCCCCATTCTTGCTAAATCAAGCAGCACCAATAACATTGAGAAATGCATTTTAATATTTAGTATAAGGACTAATAAGTACTGTTAAGCCTGTTGGACTTTGGAATTATAGGGATATATCAAAGAGTTTTTTGGTAATTATGACATTTTCCATTTTGTTGCTATTGTTCTGCACAATCTCGATACATGGGTTTGAGAATATTAGTTATTTTATTTTTCAGGAAATATCAATATTAAAAAATTAAAATACGAATTCGTTTTCTAGTATGAATGCCTACAAAAGTTTGTTAAAAGAGCTGCTTGAAATAATCAAATGTCTAAAATATTTAAATTTTAAGTCAAATAGGGTTTTTGTTGCTTTTGTTCTGCACAGTACTGTATGTGCCGGCATCGATGTCAGAGCATGCACGAAACATGGACATAAGCGATCTCTATTAGCCATTTGCGATTTGCGACATGATGCCCATACCAAGTTAGTTCATGGCTAGTGAAGACCCTTAGTAAAAAAAATTTTAACATTCTCCTCTGTTTATATACAAACTGATCTGCCATCTGGAATAAATTTTTGGCATTTATGCCTTCGGTGTATTGGAATTGAATCATAAAACTCTTTTTAAAAACTAAATGTGAAAATTTGGCTTTCCCCCCCAAATTTTTGAAATGGAAACATAGTGCCTTGCAAGCGTTTTGCATTCGTTTAAACATGTTCGATAAACTACACAAAATATTTTAAACAATCATTAATTTATATACATAGAAAAACCAGAAAAATCAAAAACAATATACTACATCCTGAAGAAGTTAACCGAAGGTTAACGAAATATTGAAATATAGCACAATACAAACAAACCTAAAGCTCAAAAAAATAGTTTAATTAAATACATAGATATGTATTTTTTTTATTTACATAAGTTTTACTTAAAACTCTACAACTAGAAGCTATAAATACTTGTTTATTTTAAAATTAAAGCTTATGGAAAAATGGTTGTTGGCTTTATCTTAGGTTTGACACTGTACTGCGTTGTGAAGAAATTTCCATACATACATACATACTTCATTCATTCTCATCAATTCTCCATTTCCAACATGGGCAAATAGAAGGGTAACGAATTAAGCACATCATTTGAAGCCTGTTCCCTTGGCGAATCAAAGTTCAATGCATGACGTGGTGACGTCATTAGCTGGCGCACATTTAAAGCAATATCTTCAAAATTGATACGTTCACTAGGCTCTAAAGTCCAACAGTTCAATACCATTTGATAAAGATCTGCATAAACAAAAGCGGGCTGTGCTGGTCGGGAGCCACTCTTTATAGCATCTAAAATTTTATTTGAGTTATTGATTTGAGCATACGGAGTTCCGCCCAACGAAAAGCATTCCCAGGCCACCACCGCAAACGACCAAACATCAGACTTGGAAGAATAATGTTGATATCTTAAGGCTTCGGGCGCTAGCCATCTCGTAAGATCGATTTTTTTCTGATTATTCACAGAAGGCGTGGGTCCAAACAGGGATAATTTCAATTTCGTTTCAGCAGTGACATAAATGCAATGGGACGATAGGTGTTTGTGAATAACTTTAGATTTTGCCATATAGTCCATGGCGCTGGCCATTTCATAGATCCATTGTAAAACCAATTGTTCCGACAAGGTAGTAATACGTTGCATGATGGCCGAACTAGGCGCTCTTCTACTTTCTATAAGTCTGCGCTTCAATGTAACATTTTCATGTTCAAATACCAAATAAAACCAATCGGTGCTGGATGATACGCCATAGAAATCTAAAACATTCGAATGTTGTTGCAACTTGGTTAAGTTACGAAACTCCTGCAGCAACTTGCCTTGGTCTGTGCTGGTCAGCTCATCCAGGGACAAAACATGCAGTTGGCACTCTGCACTCGATTCGGGCAGATTATTTGTTAATAACTTCCCTGTAATTACTTCGCCATAGTTGCCCTCAGCTATAACGTCATTGACATTCATGCGCAAATTATTACGCGGTATTTTCTTGTTGGTCTCCAATTTGTCTATTAAAGCATTTAATTGCTCCTTAAAACTCTCAACAGTGGGTGGCATTTCATCTTCCACAATAAAACCATTATTTTCTCTCTCTATAATGGGCTGTTGCATGGTCATTTCATGTGAATTTCCACGAGCCGAACGAGTTTGGTATTGTTTGTAGCGCAAATAGAAATAAGTGATGACGGAAAGTATGAAGCAAATGCCAAAAATCGAACAGGTCACAATTAAAGCAATGACTGAACTTTGTCCTGTCTCGAAGGTTGAATAGGTGAAATTGTCCATGGAAGGGGCATGTTGATCATGATCACTGCGAGTGTACAAAGTTTTTGTAAAGCCATTTAAGGTACTCACCTGCAAAAAGCAAAGAAAAAATTAATAATAAAGGACATTTTATGAAGTTTTTCCGAAATTATTATTTCTTGTATTCACACAAAAAAAAAATCTAATATTTAATAAAATTATAACCGGACCAGTGTTCACAGACATGGAGATTTGTCTCCAAAATGGGGATTTCACCTGTCATTTGGGTACAAAATTTCGTGGGCAGTGATTTGGCAACTTTTTATTATTTAATTTTTATTTTTTTATATATTATCTTAATATAATATTTACGTTTTATTGTTATTCTTCTACTTTTACAGATACTGTTCAAATAGTATTAGCAATTAATTTGCATGTGTCAGGATAAAAATTAATCGTGGATGTAGATATTGAATAATTTTGTACTGGCAACATTTTTCTAGTTTTAAATATATTTTAAGAGTAGTGTGGCAACTATACTATTTAATGAAGTTGGTAATACTGCAAACATAAATACATATCGTTGTTCTCAAGTAGAAAGGCCCTAACTGAAATAATTGTAACATTGCAGGAGAAGGTAAAAAGATAATCACCCCTATGGTGAATAAAATGGGAAATTTTTCTTCCCATGAGATCTTCATTCCCCATGAAGGGAAATTTGCTATCGGGAACTTCCTGGGAACATTTGTTCCCGCTATCAATTCGTAGTGAATGTAAAAACCGGGAAGAAAGTTTGTAAAGCTTAAAAATTAATCTAAAATTAGACAAATTTATGTTTGCTAGTAAGAAATACACAAATTTTTTGTTTCAAATGCAATGTTGTTAATTTTAAAGTTATGTGTTTAAATATTTTAGGTGCCGTGGAAAAAATTATTTAGTATGCAATGAAAAAAGGTGTATGTAATTATTGTTATTAATTGTGGACATTATTTACTGATATTGTCCTAACAATAATTATTTATAACTTTTAATATTTATTTGGAAGTTTAATAAGTTTGCCTGCAAAAATAAAGTGAACAAGAACAAAGGAAATTTGAAAAAATCTATGTGAAAAATATTCACAATAAGGGGAATCAAGAGGGGATATTATGTACTAGGCTTGATGGCCCACCAAGCATTAATTTTTATTTTGATTTCGTCCTTTTCGTTTGGTTAAAAAACGTATATAAAAATGTCTAAATAAAGAAATTTAATAACAATAATGGCAGCACTATTTACAAAAAAAAAAGAGAAAAGCAAAATAAAAAAGTTTCAACAATTCTTTACCAGTTAAATTTATGTTTTTCTTCTTTTAATTCAGATGTTTAGCAACCGATCACAATGGAAATATAATTATAATGAAAATGTGTATGGGCTTGATGGATTAACACTATACACACATTAACAAGTGACAGCAAGCATGCCGAAAATCAAAATTTTTTTATTTTCCATCAAGCATCGTTGGTGTCACACATACTAACAAATTTTCACTCATACTATAACCAAGCTTAGCGAGCATTTTTGACCGTGTCTAAACCCCTTAACACTGAACAGAACAAAAAGAAACAAATGTTAAAAATTTTAAAAACCCCCGATGTAGCTAGAAAAGATGTGATATCTTCTAAACGGCTGGACCGATTTTCTTCAAACATAGTTAAGAACCTTCTCGATCAAGGCACTTTTCAAACAGAAAAAAATAAATCAAAATCGTTCCAGCCGTTTGGTCTTATAACACCCCTTTTTTGGTCGGGGGTTAAAAATTTCAGTATAAAATCAAAACTTGACGTGTGTCAACCAGGTCTAATTGCACAGCTAACAATTTTTTTTATTGATTCTAGCAATTTATTGTTTAAAACAATTGGTGAAATTTTTTTTATATATCCTTGTATTTTTCTGAAAATGTGTGTAATTTAAAAAGCAGCTCGTGATCGCTTTGTATATTAAAATAATCCTTTTCTTTTTATAAATCATCCTTGCAATATGCGTAATAAATGTATAATAAACAAGTACTCACCACACCCAAACTGATATGAAAATCAGCTTTTTTATTATTTAATGGCGGATTTGTGTAACGTCCATAACGTTTACCATCTCCCACCACAAACTTTCTGGTGTTATTATCCCCCGGACGATCGTAATCTAACTCGGCAGCGATATAATAAGGTAAACCATCCTCATCAGCCTTTTTCCAACTGCCCAGTAAAGTGGTGTCAAAGGGTTGTGACAACGACTCATCCACTCGCTCCACTATAACTAAAACTTTGCTAACAGGACCATTATCGTTCTTCACTGGCTTAATTTCTATGGTCATGGTGGTATCGGTCGTCTTTAGTACCCTGGGTTGGGCTGGCTTGGGGCTGGGTTCCCCCACTAATGTAGTGCCAACTATGGATGAGGAGCCACAATTCTCCGCCTCTCCCGTCAAACTTTCGCATATGGCACGCACAGTAATATTGTATTCAGTAGCTGGCAACAGATCAGTAATTTCCAATTTATTTTCCGAACCCTGAACAACAAATTCTGGTTGTGCGAAAAATGCTCGCGACGAGTAGGTACGCAAACGTTGAATTTGTATTAGATAATTGGTTATTTTGAATACTGGTGGTGCTTCAGAACCCACAATGAATATTTTCTGTGGCTCATAGGCTTGCCAATTAATACTCAAACTGTTCTCCGTGCCATTTTGTAATTTCAGCTGCTTCGGCGAGGCATCTGTGTAGAAAGTATAATAACTATGCACTCCCACGCCGCCGCAAAATTCCGATTTTATGGCCACACACGGTGTATTACACAATGTATCCTCTTGTCTATCTTCGATCACAATATCGCTGGTGCAATAACACTTTTCCGCCAATAAAATGGCATAAGTATTGTTTTTTAATTCACAAATTTCAACACAAGTTCGGGGCATTTTGGCATACATTGAATCGGTTAGAATTTCCGTGCGTTCCGTAAAACAGCCCACGTAAAAGTAAGTTGGAAATTTATTTGCTAAAGACTCTATTGTGGCGCTGTGGGAAATTTCTGCTTTCCAGTGTAGCAGCAGGATTAGGAAACATGCTTCTGCTAAGCCAAATTTAGGGCGGTGGCCAGTTACTACTACTGCTTTTCCGAAATTTATTAAATATTCCTGAAGCAGTTGTTGCGCCATACTTGTGCTGTGTACTCTGCAATTATTTAAAAAAAAAATGTGAAATGTGTATTAAAAACTAGTGCTGTGGCAGGCAGCCACACACTTTCTGTTCATTCATTCATAATTTTTTATTTAATGCAAAAATTTCAAATTACCTTGTATCTATTATAATTTTGTTGGATTTTGCCTTTGTGGTTGCTATGTTTTCCTGTATTGTTCGTTGTTGTTGTTGTTGTTGTTGTTGTTGCAGTAGATCAATTTGTAATTTTATGTTTAATTAAAATTTTTATTAATTTTCCTCTTTTCATATTGTTTTAAACACAAGTGGGTGGGTTTCATTAGTAGTTTTATTTTTGTTTAGTCTTCCTTCAGCTTGTATTTTTTTTCTTCTCTTTTTCTATAATTATTTCTATGAAACCTGCATAAATGCGATCGCCAAAGAACCAGCAATAGTAGAATCAACAGCAGCAACAATAATACTCGTAGTAAAATACATTTTTACTTTCAAAACTACCAGTTCAGAATGATTTTACTCTTCCACATTTTGCTTTGTTAAGCCATCATCATAGTTAACAAATGTTGTTAATCCATTCGGGGTCGCAAGCAAAGAAATAAGGTTTATTCTATTTAACTTAGGGCGAACCTAAAGTAAATTCGTAACTAAATTTATTCAAAGAATTTATTTTAATGTGATTTTTTTCTATTTATATCTATTAAAAATGTTTGTAGTTGAAAACTCAATGGGTTAAGTGTGACTAAGCTAAGTTTTTTCTCTTTTTTTCTTTCTGTTTAATTTGAAAAAAAAAATCTCATTATTTGTATGACCGATATACCGCTGATATTGAATACAAATCGTTATATTTTATATTTTTTGTATTCCACAATTTCAATAAGCCAAAAAGAAACAAATATTGTTTTACCTGTATTTTCTTAAGCCTACAGTTTAAACTGCTCTCCGATTGATTTATCTCTCTCTCTTCTCTCTCTCTCTCTTCTCTCTCTTCTCTCTTTTACACTTATTTATTATTAAGACTTGTTTATTTACCTTTCCTACCTGTTTCTTTTCATAAAGAAGTGTGCTAACGTGGTTAAAAGAGAAAATGTTAAGTGTTGTACAACGTTTAAAATTGCTTTCAATTTATGAATTTGGCCATCAAAAAAATTTAGTAATATGTAATATTAAATAGAAGATGGTTGTCAATTCAACTTCAAAATTGTTCGAAAGAAAGTTTTTTGACAATTAAAAAATTTTTAATTATTGTTGAACTGTTTAAGTGATGAAGTGAAGAAGGTGAACACATTACTTCTACTTGTACTTACGAGCAGCTCTGCTTCGTCCAATTTTTGAGCATATGATTGCCTTACGGCCAGCGTTACCATATATATTTTTTAAAAAACTTCCTAAATCTGAAAAAAAAACTTTTTCCAAAACAAAAACTTTTTTTCTACAAAAGTACCAAAATTTTAAAAGAAAGCAGTTGATCGATATTGTTATGTGAAAAGTAATGAAAATGGTTAGGCTAACTGACCCTTTAGACATTGTTGCAGTAATAAGGGAGTGAGAAAATATAAGATCGTTTTATTACACTTAATATTTTCATTCAATATACTGCAAAATTTCAATTATGGACATATTTATAAAAAAAACATGAAAAAAACTTTATATTTTCAAAAAACTTGTTGGCATCTCAAAAAACTTCCAAAAAAAGGGAAAACTTGACAAATGGTAACGATGCTTATGGCATACATTTTGTTAAGATGATACAAAGGGATAAATTAAAAAAGGGTCATAAAAAGTGTCCTTGGCACTTAAAAGGGTCAAAAGTGATACTTTAGTGTAACAACGGCAACGCTGATCACGTAATTCACACGTTGTTTTTTTTAAAGCGATTTTAGGATTTTGTTGGCGAACGGTATAGAGAAGTATAAGGGGTAGACAAAATTTTTTAATTCTTTACACTTATTTCAATTGTTGGTATGTTGCTTTATTTTATTTTTTCATTCAATGTGACAACAGCTCTTTATAATACAAAACAGTGTTGCCAGAAGTAGGGAATATCTGACAAATATTTCAGATGGCATTTTTTGTGCATAAATGTAAAAAAAAACGTTTTGTTTGTTTGTTGCACTGCCGGTCTTTGGACCAGATCTTCCTCCTATTCTTCTAATGGCAAGCACCTCAGGAAATAGAAAATTAGCATCCATTAAACAATGATTTAATAATTAAAGATATTACTAACAACTATTTAACTTAAATCTTAATAAACTCTATGAGTGGAAAAAACTCAAATAAAGCTGTATGTTAAATTTGAACATATGCCAAGGAAAATATTGGTTCCTGGGTTGAGACGGAATTTACTTTGATGCGAAAGCAGTTTTGCTGACACACCAGATGACATACCAAAGTAGAGCTGGAAGACAAGACATTTAAAGCTAAAACTTAGTTTTCGTTCTAATCCTCACAAACGTGAAACAATTCTGTTCAATTCATAAGAATATAGAAACTCTGATTTTTGTTGTTCAAGTATGTATAATAAACCCGGCCTTTAAGAAAATGGCAAAAAAAAATTATAATATACAAAAAAAATATTCACAAATGTGATCATCTTATTACACATTACATGTTATACATACATACATATGTATGTATGTTTGTGTATATATCTACATGCATACATACATACATATGTATATGCAGATACTCGTACATACACATGCATAGATATGTAGTTACATTGTAGTAATTTGTTTGTTATTAGGGATGGACTCAAACATGTGAACGAATACGCGGAACTATATACGATAACGTGAGAGTTCCAATCTCACGGAAATATTTTATTTCAGGCATCATCACTCATAGCACTCAAGAGCCATAGAATATTCAGCAACACAGTTTTATGAGTAATGGTGTCCTCTATTTGCGTTGAAGCCCAATAATTTTCCACTAGACTGCCAATTGTTCTGTTCAGTGATGCCAGAATTGCTCCATAGTTTCGGATAATCAAAACCTGACTAAGCAAATCATCAAACACGAGCTTAAAATCATCTCAATACCCAATAATGCATAGTTCGGACCTTAGGAAATTATGTAAGTCTCGACCATAAGGTCCACGAAACTACCGGAAATGATTCGTTCGCCCTAAAATTCAAATATTATTAAGGGTATCCAACCGACGCACAGACAGGTATTTGTTCCTAAAAGTCGCTCAAAATGCAATTTTTTTTATTATAGCACTACACACTTTTTACTGTTATTTTTCAAAAGTCAGGTAACCCCTTTAAACAATAGAACGAACATGGTGGGCTTGAACCTTTCACCAGGTGCATGAAGTCAGACGAAAGTTACCGTTCGCCAAACGTGTTCGTGTAATTGTTCGATACCCTCAAAACTTTACTGTCTTCAAATATTTATTTTATGGTGATAAAGTGGATTTTTTGTTAGTTTCTATCATGGATTGTGTACAAACAGGTATGTGCTTTATCTAAAACTTAAGTTTTACATTGATTCTAATTATTTACTAGTTTTTTTTGCCCTTAATGGTTTAGCTCTAAAAACTCAAAAAAAAAACACAATGTGTCATATCTTCACATATCAGAAAGGTTTTAAACTATTTCTGTTAATTTCTGAGCCTAAAATTTTATAGTATTTTGTAGAATAGACCCTCCAAAAATTAAAAAAGCTAAAAACCGCCACCCCAATCCACCCCTAAATTTTTAACGATATTTTTAATACATGGGCTTTGAAAACTCGGTTAAGCAAGAATTTCAATTAAATGCAATTTTCTTTATTAAAGGCTCTTCTGGAATGAAGGTTTTAACCAGAAAAGACTTATGGGCCATTATGAAACTCTCAGATGCTAGAAATTTCAACTAAAATTTGAAATTTATGGAGTCAGAGGTTCTCACTCATTATTCCGAACATGACCCAAACATTGCTGTAGTGAAACATAAATAGTCGATTGTACGACATTAATTTAAGCAGAAATGGTAAAATGCCCGAAATACAAAGCCCAGATTCCTAGAAAACAATAGAGAGTGGCTTAATGGAACAATATCGCTTCCAAAAGCAAGTATTTTTTTTTATAGTATCCTACATGTTACATACAAATTGTCAGTAAGGAAGTGGAACGCTCGCCTATCCGCCGAGAAGAAGGATCTGGTGGCAAACAAAATTTCAAGACCAACTGGGCTTATTGGTGGACATTGTACGTAAGGCGAATTTCGGGAACACTAATGATGGGAATACCAGTCCCTGCTTTTTAAAGAATACGAAAGATCAGGAGAGATAATTGGGATTGACAAAAATTTAATCTACCGGTTAAAAATAATACTAGATGCTCTGGTATTAAAATTAACACAGAAAAGTTCGAGGAAATTCCTGAATTATATGTTTCTCTTTGTAAATTTCATCCTATGTCACCGACATTGCACAAGGTGTTGCGCCATGGAGCAGCCGTAATAAGAGAGGCGATTCTGCCAATCGGTCAACTCTCTGAAGAAGCGGCAGAAGCCCATAATAAACATGTTCGGACATGCAGGCTGGATTATTCTAGAAAATATTCAAGAATAGAATGCAACAAAGATGTGCTAAACAGGTTGCTTTTGACATCAGACCCTCTTCTGACAGGAATGAGGAAAACTAAATCGATAATGAGGAAGCCCCTTTTGATTGAAGTCTTAAATTTACTTGACGAAAATGACATTTGTAACGTTAATATTGAAAATGAATGACGATACTGTGGAAAATGACGAATAAATAATATTTATAATTATGTTTTTGCCTTTTTCTACACTGAAATACCCTAACCTACCTTTAAATCCAATAAAATATAATATAAAATTATTAATGAAAAAAAAATAGTTTTGAGAAACTTTTAGAGTCAAATACCTGTCTGTGCGACGATTTTACCGATGCCTTGACGAATGCGTCATCAAAAATTGGACTGAATCTTACCAACTTGCCGCTAGTCTCATTCCAAACAAGATAGAACACAGGACCCTGGAATCCAGGATATTCTATTATACATTCAGAAAAAATATTTGCTGGAAAATGGTTAGACCGATAAGATATATAAGTTGAATAAACTATATTTCAACTCACGCTATAATTTTTTTATGCATCCAAAAAACAATACATGTTCATTAACATAAGAGCACAATTGTACCAATGATATGATTCTGACAATTCTTAAATTTGTTGGATATGATGAACATATGTTCCGTAGCCTTCAGGATCGGCTAGGATTTCAGATCTTTCGAGAGATTACTGTAATATATTTTGAAAAAAATATAATATAAAAACTCTGAAAATATCTTCACGTAATATGTGAATGGCCCCTAAGTCTGGTGTGTTTTGGAAAAGAACAAAAACTGTGCGGCTTAAAAATTGTTCTCGTCTAATTTTAAACTTCTAAAGCAGGGGTGCCCAAAAATTCCTTGTTGAAGAGTAAACACCAATACATTTAAAGAAAAACTAATTTTTATTCAATATTTCTTGTTGTAAAAACCAATATGTACATAAAATTAAAAAAGAAAAAGTGTTGTTGCTTTGCACTTCCGTGTATACAGTGAAGAACGACAAGAAAACTAATAAGACAAAGTTGTTTGTGTATTTCGTTTTGCTAGTGATGAGAGTGTGCTATGAGTATTGAAACACACAGCCACAGCCTATATCTAAGCGCTTTTACAAAAACAAATAAGCACCAAGCGCATAGGGTTTGGGCACTCTTGTTCTAAAGGCCTCACACTATCCTACACGATCGCACGACTTACGAAAAACTACAACACTGATCTGATGCTGCCATTTAACTAACATCGAAAGATATCGTTGGCGAAAATTTGTACATATTTAAAAAGAACATCGGTTGCCTCAAATTTGTTCAAAATCTGTAGCTTAGAGAGAAGTGTCAAGGTTGTCTTGCAAGGTCAACCGATTCCTATATAATTTTCTATACAAATTACACTTCATGAATGAAAATTTTATTTAATTTGGACGTGAAAAATAATATCGAGTAAGCGACGTCTATTAGCAGCTTCGGATGGCAGCGCTCTCTCTTTCTAAGACCATTTTCCATGACTTTTTTTTTCAAGATTTCCGAAGCTGTCGCTCGAATACTATTTTGTAGTTGGGTTATGCATGCTCTGTGGCTTATAGAAATCACTGCTCCTTGAAATAATGCATTCACCGAATATGTCTCATCAGTTTTCAAAATAAAATTATATTCACCCTTATTCCAGTTGTCAACATCGACGTCACTTTAACACAATATCCGTTGTCGAAAACAACTGACTCCTGTTGGCAGGTTTACACTATTTTCTAGACCTTAGGGAACCGAAATAGATTTTCAGTAGCACAAAATTGTTTTCGAGAGCGAGTAAGGAAGCCCTAATATTTTGGGTATGGTATTAAAGTGACGTCGATGTCGGCAACTGGAATAAGGGTGATTGTTTTAGTTCGCTGTTCATTTCAATTTTCAATTTCCCACACTCTTCCTTTTATAACCATCTGGAAAGTGAAAGAAGATCATATAACAATAATGAAGTTATGGACTTCTGCAGCGTTTATAGTTTGGGCCACCCTGTACCTATGATGGATGCCAAAAAATATTTAAATTATCATATAACAGTTCTGTTTTGTCGGAAATGCTTTTAGTTGTTTTTATTTCTTATTGTTACAAGTGCAACCAACCATTACTAATATTTTTACACTGGCGCAAGCGTGCATAAGTATGAGACAAAAAAACAAGACATAGTCTTGTATGAGTAACTCTTTTTGCTCGTGAGTAAAAAAAAAAGTTACTCACGATCCCAACTCCGCTTGTTGTTACCTTTAAAATAATTATACGCGTATTTTTTGTTCTGTTTTGTTTTCTCTTGAAATGTATGAGAGAATATTTTTTAAGTTTTAGCTGAGATTTAGTATCAATACTTGATCAGTCATCTATATATTTACGTACATACGAGTACATACATACATACGTTTTTTCTGACTGTCCCTCCGTCTGTCCATACCACATCCATTCGTTCTTCCAACCATATATACAAACAAGCATACTTTATGTCTATATACAAAACGTACATGCATAGATACTTTTTTACTTACATACGTACTTATATAAGTATATGTACGTTTGTACATACATTGCAAATCACTTAAATAAGGAATTTAATATGATCAAGTTTGAACGAATACTTATCTGACGAAACTGACTTATTTCCACTACTTAGTCCTAATTTACACTCAGCAAGTCTTATTGCTAAGCTGATTAGTTTTTTAGGAGAGAGAGAGACGAGGGGAAAAGAAACGTTTATGTTCCCCTCGTCTCTCTCTCCTACAAACTAATCAGCTTAGCAATAAGTCTTGCTTAGTTTTAATCATATTTTAATCGTACAACTTTCAAGAAAACGCAAGCCTGCACTGCGATTCACTAACTTTTTTTTAACGATAATCGTATCGTTAAAATAATTATAACGAAAATTTATCGAATTTGCTATTCAGTGACATTCTTAACGATATGTGTTGTTAATTTTATCGACAACAATTAACTGAAAATATCAGCTGCGTACTATCGTTAAAAGGGAGCTACAGAATCGCACAATCTTTATTGCAAGCGACAAAATGTATAGACAAAAATTACGATTGTCAGATCGTTAAAAGTTATTGAATCGCACCACTGAGCTAATGAGTTGTTATTGTCCTTTGAAATGTTTCATAAACTTTTCGATCTGGGGCCAAATTACAGCATTCGATACGATTCGAAATTTAAAAATATTTCCATTTAAACTCTATTGAAATATTTCGTAATTTTGTTCGATAACGAGTGCTGTAATTTGTACCCTGGATTGCATTTTCTCAAAAGTCGTTTTACCACGTAGGATAGTAAAACGAAAACAAATTAGCGTTTCTGAAAAGAAAAATATTATTAAATTGTAGCAAAAAGGTAAATCTTTCCGAAAAATTTGCCAAACTATTGCTAGAACATTTTTGTCTATTCACTATTTTGGTATCTCCAGAGAGTTTCGGTTACTCAAACAGTAGAGTTCTGCAAATCTCGGCTTTTGTACAATGCTCCCAGACAGTTTTAAACATCCTTCCAATCACCCGATCACAATATTTTTGAAGTGAAGTGTGTTATGCAGGACAGAACGGGTGAATATTGCAGAGATGTTAGCAACTCTAATGCCAAATAGCTTGAGAAAAATCTTTTAACTCTAGGGTAGTTCAACATAATCGGCCATGTCACAGAGTTCAATTCCGTTTCCGGAAACGGAATTCAATCCACCCCATTTTAGTTGTAGCTGATGGTGTCTAAAATAGAAAACTTAAATACGGAAATTTGTCAGGTGTGTCCAGACTAGTGGAGCGCTGGTATGCTGGGCTATTCTACGGCTAGAGCTTGACATCTTGAGGTGGATTGAATTGCGTTTCCAAACGGAATTAAACTCTGTGACATGGCCGAATATTCAATTTCCTTTTTCCCCAAAAAAATTCTTAAAGTTCTTTTTATTTGTTTTAAAAGTGAACGTAACACTAGACGACGGACTTGCCACCTTTTCGCACCATCTTCCTTAAACGAATTTACGGTACTAACATAAAACCGCACCGTAAACATCAATACGGCCTTGGTTTGACGCCGTTAAAAATTTTTCGTCTAATTTTACATGGTAAAAAAACCTGAAACTCTCGACGTTGCCACTTTTTTGCACCATCTGCCACAAGCGAATTTTCGGTCCAACAGAAAACTGCTCCGTAAACGTCGATGCCGCCTTGCTTTGACGTAGTTCAAAATTTATTCAGCAATTAGACATCGTCTACTTTCATATGAAAAAAAAGTCCGGCAACCCTCGACCACTGCTATACCCCCAGGGTGACCGATGACATTTTTCAAAAAGTGGCACCAAATAGGGGATTTATTAAAAAAAAGGGGCAAAATTAAAAAAAAACGAAAAACTACACTAAACTTTTTATTTTTAATGTATTTTTATATAACTCACCCTAAAAAATTGGTGACAAAAGTGGCAAGGCAGTCGAAAAAGTGGAATGGCAGTCGAAAAAGTGGCAATTTGCCACTTTAGTCGGTCAAACGGTCACGCTGTATACCCCTATATTACGTCACATGGAAAAAAACCGGAAAGTCTCAGCGTTGCCACTTTTTCGCACCATCTGCCACAAGCGAATTTTCGGTCCCAACAGAAAACTGCTCCGCAGACCTCGGTGTCGCCTTGGTTTGACGTAGTTTAAAATTTATGCAGCAATTAGACATCGTCTACTTTCATATGGAAAGGTGAAAAGGAACCCTATTGTTTTCTACGTTTTAAAAATTAAAAATTAAAATTTTTTTGAGCAAAAAAATAAAAATCAAACAGTAACTGTTATTTTGTGAGGAATAAATAAAAGTCACAAAATAATTCTTATTATAACCGTTACGGTCCCTGGAATTTATTTTTCATTTGGCTCCCGTTATCTCGAAAATGTAAATGGAATTGGCCCGTGTCTATAATTCGTTCAAAATTGGTCAAATTAATTTCCTTATTCAGCTGATGCGCAGTGTACGTACGTTCGAGTATCTATAATCTTGTGTTTCTCATATGAACACAACACACAACAAGTCAAAAGCACAAATTTTGTAAATACCAATTTCATTGTTCATTGACTGCTTTATTGGTGGGTTACAATTCTGTTAAACTACTCGCATAAATACATCTAAAGAAAAAATAGTGCTCACTCATATTAAATTAATTTCAATATTTTCTTAATAAAATAATGAAAAAATTTAATTAATGAATATAAAAAAAATAATCATGTAGTGCGTTTGAGTTTAATTTTAAAAGAGCGTGTCTGTGTGTATGTGTACGTGCATGTGTGTACGGGTGTGTGTGTGTGTGTGTGTTATGATCTCCAATCTTGGATTTTCTATGTTGTTTTTGTTTTCATTCTACTAATAATATTGAATTAAATATTTAAAAAAAACCACACGTTTTATTATTGAAGAAAATTAAATTAAGATGTCAACGTCATCAAAGGCCAAATTAAAATAAAAATGTGTACTTTAATTTTCTTTATTATGTTTTAATTTTAATTCAAATTCTTTTAAGTAAATGTCAGCGATGCTAGTGTGCAAATTCTCAAAGTAAAGTTGAATTGTTTATATACATACATATTTATATGTTTCGCATGCTCACAATATTTAACAATATGTACATAGTTGTTTATTTCACACGTAGTTATTTTAAATCGTTGTTATTTTTTTTTTTTTTAGTTTTCTTTTGTTTGTCATCTTTGGTTTAAACTGAAACTTTATGCGCTGAAGAACGTTAATTAAATTCCATATTTTAAAAACCAGTTATTTAATGAGAGAACAAAGAACATTGCACCCAGTAGTTTAGAATGCAACTACTTGCATCTGAAAGGCATTAATCATTTCTATACAAGGTATGAAGTACTCGTACATAATATTTTAAAACTCTAAACATTAGTTTTTCATTGGAAATTGTCATTGTGGAAAGTTGCAAAAGAGTTATATAAAGAAGTAAATAATTTTGATGTGCAGTAGAGTGGAGAATAACCGCCTTATTCATAAAAAAATAATTTTGTTTTATAAAGGGCATACAAAAGAAATTTTGTATGGAAATTAGATAGTTTTATAAACCTGTTGTAAATCAAAAATAATTTCTTATGAATAAGGCCTTAAGTATCTGCACAAAAACATAAATAAGAAAATAAAAACAAGGTTGACACTAAAAGTACTCTGTAATCTAAATAAATTTCACAGTAAAGTGCGACTTTGACTCGCACACGAAGGGTTCCATACGGACACTAAATATGTAATACTATACGCACTTTAGCCTATAGAATCGAATATCTTACCGGCTACTGGATTCTGTAACTTTTTACGAACCGAAAATGGTAATATTTATCGACAATATGTATGTATGTATTCGTTTGCCGTAGCGATAATGTGATTCCTAATTTTTCCACCTTTATCTTACTCACCATTTAATTCAATATTATCCCTGTATAGAAAATGTGAAAATAAGCGAAAAGCACAAAGAATAATAAAGAACTCAATGAATTTAAGCTTGTGATATTTTTTTCCTCCAGTCGACAGCGAATATCGTTAAAATATATTACTGAATAGCAAAGTCGATAAATTTTCGTTATATTTATTATAGCAATACGATTATCGTAATAAAAGTTACTGTATCCAGTGCCTCGTTTCTGTAAGGAATGTGAGAACATTTCGAGTCGAAAACATTTTTATCGTCCTGTGAAACACAGAGTGATTAAGAAAAAAACTGTATTTGTTGATATTTTTTATAAGTTTATATAAGTTTTTATGTGAGTAACCCTGTGTAAAATGGGACAACCAATATAATTATTTAATTTTTCTCGATGCGAGAACTTCTCACAAGTTACAGAAATGGGGTACAGGTACTGGCGTAGAATTTTTTTTTTTAATTTTAAGTATTCGGTAAATTTTTTTGGGTTTTTGGCGATATTTTTTTAATTTTTGGCACTTTTTCTTAGTTTTGGCGTTTTTTGTTTTGGCGATTTTATGGGTCTTTTGTGGTTTATTTTACATCTACCGATTTTTTTTTAGTTTTGGGATCTTTTTCGGTTTTTGGCTTTTCTTTAGCTTTGGCTTTTTTATTTCGTCTTTGACGATTTTTTTAGTTTTGTGCGCTTTTTTTCGTTTCGACGATTTTTTGATTTTATTTCTCGTTATCAATTTTAATTCTCTCAATATCAATTTGAGTTTCCCGATATCAGTTTGTATTCTCTCAATGCCAACTTGGAATTCTTATTATCAATTTGTTTTTTCTCAATACAACTTTGCTAAAGTTTTCTAAATTTTAACTTAAAAAGGTGCAGTTTTACTTCAAGGTATTTCCAGGTTATATTGTTTTTTTAACCTTTTATAAGAACTCTAGGAGTAACATAGTAGCAGCCCTCTTCATTATCTTCTCAAATCAACTAAAATTGCCGTGTGTGTATGTATATAATGAAAGCAAATGTAATTTATTTTATTTTTTTAGGGTGTAGTTACCTGAAGTAGTTAGCACGTTGACTACAAAACCCGAAGGTCCTGGGTTCGAGCCCGCTCTACGACCGTCATTAAATAAGAACACAATACGCTTTTTTCTGTTGTGCATTAGTGTCCCTTTGTATCCTTTGTTGTGGGAAAGTTCAAGTAGTGAATGCGTAGACACTGTTGACTGAACTACACCGACTTCAGCGGATACTAATCCCATTGTAACATCAGAGCGCCCTCCTTCGTCGGTATTGTTAGCTGAATCATCGGCGAATACGTCCATTTGACACCAGAGGCGCTGCAACACTGCATTATTAATAAATTCAGTAAAGTGCGACTGTGACTCGCACACGAAGGGTTCCGTACGGACATAATATACATATGTAATACTATACGACCTTTAGCCTATATAATGGAATATATTACCTGATCTTGGCAATTTTTTATAAGTACCCGGTAAACTTTTTTCGGTTTTGTTTTGGCGATTTTTCTAGTTTTTACGGGCTTACTTATTTATGGCGCTTTTTTCGTTTTTTGAACTGTTTTTTAGTTTTGGCGTTTCTTTTAATTTCGGTTTTTGGCGATTTATTTTAGTTTTAGTTATTTTTTAATTTTTGCGCTACTTTTAGTTTTGGCGATTTTTTTTTTGTTTTAGCGATTTTTTATTTTTGGTGACATTATTCATTAAACTTTTTTTATTATGGCGATTTTTAGTTTTAGCTTTATCGAACATTTCAAGAGTTTGCCTCTCAAGGTCTCCAAGATACAACAAGTTGTCAAAATTATATAGTCAAAATGACATTAACTGATAGAATACCCTTTAATTTTTATTTATTAAATTTTAGTGTTAATTGTTGTAGCCTGTATAAAAATGAGAAACATGGGATTTTTAAATTTTTCATTGCCCGTTTTGGAGCACCCTTTAATTTTTAACTGTCATATATTTGTTGTTGTAGCGGCCAAGGTTCTACATATTCTGGCAAAATTTCAATCCGAAAACAAAAGGCTTCCTTGTCACTTAAAAACGTGCAAAAAAACAGAGTTGTAAAAGAATGAAGCTTTCCTCTACCTCTTTCCTCACTCTACATGTCATCTCTATCACTATCCCTTTCCTAAAGAAGGTAACACCTAGTAAAAAAAATTTTATTTAAATTTTAATTGAGGGAGTCGGGCTAAAGGAAGCTATTGAAATGTTAATTCCAGTTGATGAAATAGATCAAAATGTTGACAATTTGAGACTCCGAAGAAAACTGATCATCAATTTACTGTTTAATAACTTATATAGAGCTTCTCTTCATAGAAAAACAGTATTAGAAACCTTAGAATTAAATAGTATAACATTTAAATAATTTTGGCCAGCCAAAGCGGCAAAATAGCCCAATGTGCGCTGGCGAATACTGTCAAATTTGCACTCAAAATTATTTTATAAATAAACAAAAAAGTTTGCAAAATTTAAAATAATTTATGCATAGCATAATTGCATACGTATGCATATATGTACATATGTATACTCAATTCTACAGATGTATGTACGTATGCTTGTACATACATACATATGTACATACATGTATTGTACGAGTATATTCATCTTCTGTAGACCAGAATGGCATTAGAATACATAATGTGCAAAAAATATATTATACAATTTCATTTACTATATCATGTGTGCAGTTGATAAAAGAAATATTCCAGCCAAATTAAATACATTGTACATATGTACATACATTTTATTATCTCTTACAGAAGAAGGCCTTGATATTTTAAAACCTTTAAGAACGTTTTCTGGTTACACAACTCTCAAACTCCAAGAATATACACAACTCAGCCATAAAACTTTGTGTCTCAAAACCACCGTTTGACAAAAGCCAATATTATTACTCTTTAATACACAAACAAACAAAAAATTCAAAACACACAGCTGCAATATGCCGGGAGAGGCGGTACAGGTAATCTCCACATCGGAGGAACACACATTCTTACTAAATGAAGATAATTTGAGTGAGGTGCTGATGCGTGAGGAAGTGAAAGATCGTTTTGTGTGTGTGGTATCGGTGGCGGGTGCATTTCGCAAAGGAAAAAGTTTTCTTTTGGATTTCTTCCTGCGCTATATGTACTCAAAGGTAAACTAAATACCAACCCATAGTTAAACAATCATGTTTTATTAACTTTGTTTATTTTATACTTTCTATTTTCAATTAGTATGTACGCCACGATGTAAGCGATTGGTTGGGCGATGAGGACTCACCTTTGACAGGTTTCTCTTGGCGTGGTGGCTCGGAACGTGATACAACTGGCATTCTCATGTGGTCGGATATATTTTTGCACGATTATCCCAATGGCGACAAAATAGCCATTATACTGTTAGATACGCAAGGAGCCTTCGATAGCCAAAGTACCGTGAGAGATTGTGCCACGGTATTTGCTTTAAGCACCATGTTATCGTCCGTTCAAATCTACAATTTGTCTCAAAACATACAAGAAGATGATTTACAACATTTACAACTATTCACAGAATATGGCCGTCTGGCTTTAGCCGACTCTGGTAAAAAACCCTTCCAACGTTTACAATTTCTTGTCAGGGACTGGAGCTTCCCATACGAAGCCGAATACGGCGCCCTGGGCGGTGATCAAATTCTAAAAAAGCGCCTCGAAATATCGGATAAACAACATCCCGAATTGCAATCACTGAGGCGGCATATTTCCTCGTGTTTTCAAGAAGTTGCCTGCTTTCTTATGCCGCATCCCGGTCTCAATGTGGCTACAAATCCCAAATTCGATGGTCGTCTCAAGGATATAACAGCTGAATTTAAACAAACTCTAAGAACTCTAGTGCCCATGTTGTTGTCGCCCGACAATTTGGTATACAAAGAAATCAGTGGTCAACGCATACGAGCCAGAGATCTGATACAATACTTCCAGTCGTATATAACAATTTATAAAGGTGATGAATTGCCCGAACCCAAAAGTATGTTGGTGGCTACAGCCGAAGCTAATCATTTGACAGCCGTAGCAGCGGCTAAGGAATTATACAATCAGTTAATGGAAGATGTTTGTGGCGGCACTAGACCGTACTTAAGCACTGGTCATTTGGAAGCGGAACATTTGAGAGTTAAAGATAAATCTGTGTTTCAGGTGGGTAACTTAAGTGATAAATTATAAATTAGCTGCGTCCAAGCCATATAGGTGCCCCTGTGGCTGAGTGGTAGCGATGCTAGCCTCTCAGTCCAGAGGTCGTCGGTTCGATTCCCGCCATAGACCTTGGGGGTTACTCTTTATTACGATGCGAAAGAAAAATGGTACGAAATCGAACGATTGGTACTCTCTAATGCGTTTGCGCATTTACATTTCGCATCTTTTATTTTCCGTTTCGCAAGTCTGGTATCACCGTACTCTTCAATGCGGAAGCGCCTGTCAAAATCGCTCGATAAGCGCAAATATCTTGCGTTAGCTAAATACCAAACGCAAAGTGCGAAAAACATGTACGTTGAAAAAAATATTTATATATTGACTGTCTTTTATTCATAAAAAAATATTTTTGTTTTATAAGAGGTTTATTAAACAAATTTTCTATGGAAATTTTATTAATAAACCTTTTATAAAACCAAAATATTTATATTTAAATCGTAGTTTTTAGGGAAAAAGCCAAAAAATTACAAACAAAACAACGGCAGTTTGAAATTTTAGTGGATTGCATGTGAGCAAATGGCAAATAAGCCGCAAAGAATTTGTGGACAAAATTGTCAGCGACCTAAATTCTAATGGACCTCCTGTAAGGGTTATAGCTGGTTGTTTATAATGAAATGTGACACTAATAGTACTTATAATATTACACATGTATGTTTGTATGCATGTATTCATATTTGATTTAAGAAATCACACCAAGTGAAAATGCGTAAAAATAAGTTAAGCATTTCCAGCACAGATGGTGGTCCCTCTCAGTTTTGTATTTTCTCAATCGCTACGTAGAGCTCTTTTAAGCGACGGGACATTGACTGCTGCTATATTCCTAAGGTATGGTCCTGGCCAATTTGATGTTGGTATCCAGCTTGGCCAAGTAATTTTAAGGCAGCGGCTAGTTTTATAAACTTTTAGCTAGTGTTGAACAGTGTTTAGAACATACAGGAACGCAAATTTTGTACAAAGTTAAAATAAAGCAATATGTATTTAATAACATATTCCGCTACAGATTTTTTCTTATCTGCGGTCATTTAAGGAAAGTATACCGGAACTATCTCTTAAGCTTAAATTAGAAGTGACATACCCATAATGCCATAGCCATAACCAAACCAAAATTTAATTGGTTTCTATGGTGACAGTTATGGCGATAAGGTTGTTTTCTATGGCTAATTGAACCTTTAAGACTCTTCTTGCAACTCGTTATACATGGACGTTTTCTTCATAAAACCATAACGCTACAGAATCCATCACTTTATTTTCAATTGAAAGCTGTTACACTTCACTTTTTCTTAAATTTTGATTTTAAATGTCGTTTTTTTTATACATATTTTGACATTTCAGTACTGCCAACCTTTGCAATATTTTCTTTTGCAATGTCCGTGTTGCCACTTTTTCAAACAATTTTGCGAAAGGTTTTGCGAAAGTAATAGAGAGTACTAAATTTGCATATCAACGCATTTAGCTTTCGCATCGTAATTGCTTTCGCATCGCAATAGAGAGTAACCCCCCTTGTGTGTTTTCCGCATAGAATCGCTTCACGGATTGTTTTGTGTTTGTTAAAAAAATATATATACATATATACACAATGTGCGAGCTTTTACCAAAGAGCTTTGTGCTTTCACACCGACGGGAGCACAACAGCCAATCAGTACCTGGATTCAGTAACTTTTTGCAAACCAAAAATCGCAATATTTAACGATTTATTTATTCGTTTGCGTTAACGATAATGTGATTCTGTAATTTCTTTTTTACTATAGTCTTCTATCTGTGTTTTACTCGCCATTTAAATGTATACCATGTGGAATAAATGTATACAAAATGCCAAATTAAGCGAAAAGCACAAAGAAGAATTAAAAAAATCTAAATAAATTTTAGGTTTTTATTTTACTTTTTTAACTTCAACCGGCAGTGAATATCTTTAAAATATGTTACTGAATAGCAAAGTCGATAAGTTTTCGTTATATTTATTATAGTGATACGATTATTATGATAAGAGCTACTGAATCCAGGTACAGCATTATTTATATTCGACGCAAATGTGGATCGTAAAGTATTATAAATTTTAAAATCTATAACCCTTGACACAAACCTTATGCTTTAACAGAGCTCTGTTAGCTTGTTAACAGGGTTCTGTTAGCTATAAAAATGTAATTAATACATTTTAAATGGACTTTTCCAATCAATAAAGGAGAGAACTGGACCAAAAAACGGTGATGCCGATTTATGGACAAGCTATTAATCTCCCATAAATTTATTTCTAAAAAAGTTGACCATTTGCAGAACAGAACCAAAAAGCATTGCACAATAAATATATGATGCAGCATTGCAATGAATTTTCGAACAGGTCCGGTACCATAACATAACAAAATTTCTCTTGAATTGATGTCTTATACAAAAGTTTTTATAATATAAAAAAGTTTTTATATATAAATACTATTAAGTAGTTAATAATAAATTAAATGAAAAAAATTGTATCGTTACAGTTCCTTGCCAAACGTAAAATGGGTGGAGAAGAGTTCACCGAAAAGTTCCGCCAACAATTGGATGCAGATCTTGAGGAGATTTTTGTTTCTTACAAAGCGCACAATGAAAGTAAAAATATTTTTAAGGCCGCTCGTACGCCAGCTGTCTACTTTGCCCTCGCAGTGTGTTTTTACATTTTAAGCGGTATTTTGGGTCTATTGGGAATGTATACATTTGCGAATTTCAGTAATTTAGTAATGGGCATTTCATTGCTAACGCTCGCACTGTGGGCATATATTAGGTAAGTCAAGAAGGCTATTTTTAATATAGCCCAAAATATTTTCCATAAATTTTTGTGTGTTTTTGTTGTTTCACAAAAAGCGAAAATGCAGTGATAAAGCGAAATTTCGAAAAAAAAATACTGAATAAAGTTTGCTTTCAAGATATTAAAACATAAAAGCTACTTTATTCAAATAAAATAAAATAAAATCTGCAAATCGCAAGAAAAATTGGTATTTAGTATAAACTCGAGACAGACGTAAAAACCGAAATCTTAATAAAAAGCGACAATATGTATTCCGAAGATCTGAATTTAGATTGAAAAAGTTAAACTTTAGGCACTATGAAATAAGCGCCAAGGAAATAACGCCCAAATAAGAATTGAAATAAATAAAAACCAAAAAAAAAATTAAATAAAGCTCAAGAGAAAATTTATGAAAAAGCACCCAATATAAACGAAATAAACCCCAAATTAAAAAAGCCCAAAGAAACCAAACTTAAGATGAAATAAAGCCCATCCAATCTCAAGATGAAATAAAATCCAAAATAAATGAAGTAATTAGGCATTTACATCAGGACAAAATCTAGCATATTTTGGTTAAAATCTTTATGAAAATCTATACCGTTTACACCAGCTTTTTATTTTGATATTTATCAAGATTTGTTTATCCAAACAAAACCCATCCATCAACTGATTTGTTTCCAAAACTACAACCAAACAACTGCATTGTAGCCAATTCACACACTTTTTTAAGCAGACCGTAGCTAATTCATTCACCTTTTGTTGTAGACGGTAGTAAAGAATAAATAAAAACATTAGATCTCAGTGTAAATGCACTATAAGACTAATTAAAAATTCATTTCATTATTTAATTTTCTTATTTGGGCCTTATTTCATAGCGCCTAAACTTTATTTTCATTCGAAATTTTGCAACTTTTTGCTGTGTCCAAAAATCATTATTATATATTTTCCCATATTATTTCTTCAGGTTGTAATAAAATTATTTGCAATTCATCCGCCCCTATCCTGCATTTCGATTAAATTTTCCCATTCAGTTACGCAAAATTCGAAAAGGGCGTTTTAACAAAAAAAACTGAATCGTAAGAAAAGGAAGAAAACAAGAGTACAAATCGTTTCGCTGTAGAATGTGTGAAATAGGAACAGGGAAAAATAAACAATTTTCTAAACATTTTAATACAACGTTAAATTTATTTATTTATTTGTATTTCATTAATATTAATTGCTTTTTTTTAACATTTGGCTTATTTGTTTAAAGAGTTTAGCAATATGTTATCCTCTTCTACTTCGACATTTTGATTTTATTAAATAATTTAAATTATTATGTAGTTTGAAGAAAAAATTAGATATCAAAAACCTTTTTGAATCGGTTTTTTTGTTTGTTTTTGGTTTGTATAAATGATCAAACAGAATTGCGGCATAAACACATTTTCCATACAAATTGACACAAAAAAGTACATCCAGAAAGCAGTCGAGAAATAGAATCTATTTTATTTTGACAGCGTTTTTTCTTATGTTCTCACATATAAATTAATATTCTCTCAATAATGCTACCATACTTTCAATAAATTTTATACATTTTGTGAACAAAACTACAAAGAAATATAAGCACAAAAGAAAATGAAACAAATTTTAGAGAGCATTTGAAGTTACTGCCGTAGTTTTTATTATGGCCTTTGTTAATTTTGGCAGCAATTTTTCCTGAAGTTACGGATTTATTCTGTTTAATCATTAAAAGAAAATTGAAGCTAAATGATCAAACAGAATTGCGGCATAAACACATTTTCCATACAAACTGACACAAAAAAGCAGCCCCAGAAAGTAGTCGAGGGATTTAATCTATTTTATTTTGACAACAGATCTTACAATATTGTCAATGTGCTGACAATGTACTGGCAAACAAAAATTGCCAGCACAAGGTAGATTGCCAGTTCACACGGTTGTATCAAATTTGTCAGAAAATCTAACAATGTATTGCCAGACGGTTGTATGACAATAAATTCATCTGTCAAAATCGCCAGTCGAAAAATTGTCAGTTCACACGATTGTCACTTCGCGCATCTGACAATATGAAAATGTCTGACAAATATCTGGCAATAATTTTGCAATGTGTTCACACGATTGTAAGATGTCTGACAATTTGTTGTCAGCTGCTAGTCTTGCAATGGACTGACAATGAATTTTCTGGCAACGACGTCTGACAAAAATTGCCAGTTCACACGGTTGTAAGAAATTTTTAGCAATTTTACTGGCAATATTGTAAGATCTAACAACCCTGTCGGAGAATGTGTGGTTGACTACAAAAACAGTTAACTTATAGTTAGCTTTTCTTAGACTGACTAAAAGCTAACTGCAATATCATCCAGAACAAATCTAGAATTAATTCTTAAGTTGAGTACGTAATCGAATTTGGTGAGAGCCAACAAATTTATTCTCAGCTACTGTGAAACTCATTTTAGTTTTATATTAACATTTTGCTGTTGTTATTTTAGATGGTACTTTAGCCGAGTGGTAGCGCGTTGAGTACACAACGTGTGATGATACATGTTAGAACCCCGGAAAAAAATTTTTAATTTACTGACTACCAAGTGATTTAAAAAAGTCAACTTTAAGTTAGCTGAAAGTAGTGCAGAGTGAGACAATTGACTACCGCCTAGGACATGGCAATATTAAAATAGTCAGTTGATTACGTTGAAAGTAATCCAAGTGTCAGTCAGTACCATTTGCGAAATAGTAAACTTAAAGCTAGCCAAATTTCCGACAGGGAACCGTCTGTACATAGCTTTATGCTCTCACATGCTACGATACTTTCAATAAATTTCATACATTTTGTGAACAAAACTACAAAGAAATATAAACTTAAAAGAAAATAAAACAAAAATTTGTGAAACGCGTTTTTGATTTAGAAAGAGGGCATTCAAAATATATATATTCCATACCTAACTCACTTTTTTTTTAAATGGGTCGGTGGAGCAAAACTATTCTGGGGCGACGCTTTATATGTATATTAAAGGGTTGCACAGTTGGAACTGTTCACAACAGTTTTGCGTGTGTATTGGTTCTGATATGTTTAGCTATGTTAATTAGAGTTTCTGTCTCTAGTAGGTATGGTTGTTTTTCAAAACTGTTGTTGTGTGGTTGTATAATGAGCAAATGAGAATAACATGTTTGTTTGGATCTGTTTTTTTGAAACCAATCAAATACGTAAAACTGCTTTTAACATAAGTACAACATGGTGTGTTGAAAAAAAATTACCATTGTTGATGAATGAAAGACTGCTTTATGCTACTTTGATTTTTTTTTCATAACGTTTATTTAATATAATTTGTTTAAAAAAACTAATTGAGTGCTTTGAAGTTAAACACAAATATCTTAAATAAAAATAATGTGTTTTTTTTTAATTTAAGTAAAAAGCAAATGCTTTTGTTATTCAATTTACCCATTAAATAAAAAACTCATGAGTTTCACCAAAAAATTAAAACAATTTAATAAAATAAGGTAACAAAAGTAATTCTTTTTTGTACTTATGTACATACCTATATAAAAAATAAATATACACAGGTACATACGAATTTAAAAAAAAAACTCAGGTAACAATAACACTGTGATACACAAAAAATATTCAGGGATTCTAATGTACCAATTCTATTTTGTTGGAGTCCATGGATGACGAAAATACCGTTGGTTTTTTTTTTGGTCACTTCATAAACTGATTTTATAACGGTAAATGTAGTGAAAAACGGGGTTTCTTAGATTTTCAGTTGTAACTTCTTGTTTCCCAACGGATTTCTTTTAACTTTTCGTTGGTGAAAAGAATTGAATATTATCTTTCAATAAAGATATATTTTTTGTAAATCGACTAAGAAATGGCTAAGTTACAGTCGTTGAAGTGTACAAAAAACCAATTAAAAAAGTATTATTTTGTTTTCCTCAGGCTATAAGTTGCTTATGAGTTACAAAAGAATCCTTTTTAATGGATTTTTTGTACACTTCAACGACTGTAACTTAGCCATTTCTTAGTCGATTTACAAAAAATATATCTTTATTGAAAGATAATATTCAATTCTTTTCACCAACGAAAAGCTAAAAGAAATCCGTTGGGAAACAAAGAAGTTACAACTGTTTAAAACTGAAAAGCTAAGAAACCCCGTTTTTCACTACATTTACCGTTATAAAATCACTTTATGAAGTGACCTAAAAAAACCAACGATATTTTCGTCATCCATGGACTCCAACAAAACAGAATTGGTACATTAGAATCCCTGAATATTTTTTTTCTCAACTTTTGTAGCACAGTGTAATTATTGTCTTTTGAATTTTAACATACTTTATGTAGTAAAAAATAAATTATTCAATAATAATATAACAAAAATTAATGTGATATAATTAAAAAATTAAGCAACAAAAACTATTAAATTTTTTAATTTAGGCATAGGTACATCATTAAATTCAAAAATCAATTATTCAAGATAAGCATATAATATAAAGTAGATTAATTACGCAATACAAAAATATATGTACATACATACATATATCTATATATGCATATCCATACATATATATATGCATATACATATATATTATATCGAGTTTCTTGTATGCATATTTCATAGAAGAACATCTAATGAATCGCAAAATTTAAGTCTCGTTTGCAAAAATGAGTTAGAGCTTTCTACATTAAGGTATCGGTATGTATGTACATATATACATATGTATATGATAGGCTTAAACGAAATTCGGTTCTTTGAATTTATATTCACAAATATAGTACCAATTTGTGATCGTTTATCTGTTATTAGTGCCCGAGCTACAGAAAATATCCTTTCGGAAGGAGCACTAGATGCTGGTATAGAGAATATTCGGCAGCTTAGCTTATATAACAGCGGAAACTCATTTATTCAATCATCCCACCATTTCAAAATATTTAAATCACACTGTAGGTGTATAATAGTATTTTTATATTTATTAACTTCCTTTTCAATTAAATTTTTGTTAGAATCAGTCTTATCTATAGGTTGTATATAAAATATCTGTAGGTTGTAAAAATAAAATATTCTTTTCGCAATTTTTTAAACTTTAAACTTGCGATTGATTACAAAATTGCCTAGACACGTTAGGTTATATTGATATGTTTACAAAACTAGTTCAGGTCTAACTTAGTTACAACTTTGTCAAATACTGTTAGCAATACGTTAAAAGTCCCTGTTTGTTATTTAAAAAAAAAGGCAAATAGAAATTTTTTTTTTCGTAAAATATTAACATTTAGGGCCTGACCCACGATATCGACAAGGTCGACTTGTTACATATGTTTTTGTTTTGAATGTAAATGTGTGACAAGTCGAACGTTGTTGACATCGTGGGTTTGGCCTTTAGTGAACTCTTAGCTACATTATGGTATGTATAGTCACATATGTATATAAGTCGTACCACCAAGCCTGAATTAGCTGTTGGGCAAAAATTTGAGCGTGTACTGATTTTCTAAGTCTATGGAGGCCCATAAAGTTGGTCATCAAAATCACTAATTGAGTATATAGTTTTATTAACCTTTGATAGTATAATAGAACCTTTACTGTCAAGTAGGTTCTATTGTGTTCAGTGTTCCTTTCACTGTTGTTCTTCTTAATTAATCAAGAAAAGCTTCAAATATCTGCGTAAAAAAACAAACCAAAAATAATTGTAATAATTATTTACTTGGCAAGTGTTAATACCATGCACAAATTACACAAATTATTAAAAATACTGACTAAATCCAATTAACTTGAATTTTCTATGCATATTTTGTAAAATTAGAACCATTTTTTGCATATACAATATAAAATATTATGTGTACAAAAAAGTGTCATTTTACATAGTAAATGTGTATGTCCATAATGTGAACAAAGCGTAAGAAATATTTCCTATGGCTTTCTTCTGCTCATCATTTATTTGTTGTACCAGTGTTTTTTTTCATATACCTGTGTTACAATATGTTTTTGTGAGCAAAAACATATACAAACAGTTCCTAAGCAGCAATACAACAAGCAATTGTTATCTGTTTTAATTGTATTGCCATTTCGAAATGCAAACACACACAAGAACTGTTGTACAAGTTCTCTCGCTCTCACCACAATTACATGGTACATACCATGGTGTATGTGGTTTGTCTATACCCTGAAGTAAATGTCGATGGTGAAAATGTACTGAGTCGCTTTTGACTTTGTCACCAGTACTACTCTCTAATTAATCCCCATACAATACTTTGTGCTATAGACATTTAGCATGTGCTTGTCATTGAAAATCTACTAGTAACACTTAAACAATTGACTAGGTAGTGAATACATAGTTCTTATGGGAACATGGAGACATACCAACCAGATATTTAGTGGTACATTTCCATACCTTACGTACATACAATTATATGAATATTGACAAGTTGACGCAAAAGACACCAGAAATAGACCACATTTGTTTTCTCTCTTTCTTTTATACTGACGAATAGAAAAGAAATTGTAGACAATGTACCTACTACTAGAAATTTAGTGTTGACATAGAGACATTTGGCCCCAGTCTGACTGCAGGGTACTTATAAGTATACAAATGCAACCCTTTAATGTATATGTATTCGATAATGTAAAAAAAGCAGAGCTCGCAAAATATGCTCAACCAAATTTCTTTGTGCGGTCATCTCACTCAAAAGACCTAAAGAAATGAGATTGAATCACTCAGTGTCTGAACAGCAACCCTCTTTTTCCTTTCAATCGTGTTCTCGCTCCCGGGTTGTGAGTTGAGCGTAACACACGAATCGGTCTCTTACTGACCGCATGATACGAACAGAATAGTTCGTTGCTCAGCTACTGAGGGTCAGTAAGTGAGCAAAACAAGCAAAGTGTTTGCAAAAAAGGTCTTTATTTTTATTGTTGCGTTTGCTTTATGTTGTTGTCTTAAATATTTCGTCACAGGCAAAGCATTAAAGAGGAAGGGAGAAGATAGTAATAAACAACAATAAAAATATCTGTAAATCAAACTATTTGTTAACGAAGTGTAATTGTAATATGTATATAAGACAGATATGTGCACAATGTATGTATCGTGTTAGTGGACGAGTGTTTTTTTTCTGACAACAAGCACAAGAGGGACCAATTATTACGAGCTCTGAAAAAAAGCAATATTCAAAAAATCTCAAATGCCGAATGAAATAAAAAATTCTGTCTGCTTGAAGAACAAACACAAGAAACATATCAAAATGTAGCATCAAGCATGCCAAAAATCTAATTTATATTTATTTCATAAAACATGGTCTAAGTAGCTAACATATGCAAACTTATTTTCACAAATACTACCACAGTGATTGATGAGTATTTTGATAGTGTCTAGACCGCTCAAAATATTTTTAATATTCATGTTACGCCATTACTTTCCATGCTACTCTCTCCTGTAGCCGTGCAATTATGGGCAAATATAAAAAGTTTCATGCAGCAAATTTCTTATAAATAAAATTGCATAACATACATTCGCTTTACGTACCTTTTCGCAATGTATGGTAACAGATAACAGAGACTTTCACGGCAAATTTTGTATGAAGAACTTGCAGTTAAAGTTCACGTTAACTCTTAAGCATACATTGTGAAAAGGGACGTTAGTTTTTGTTTTTTAGTCGTTTAAAGTTAATAAATTAAGATTTCTAAATCATTTTCACTTTTCATGTAACAGGTATAGCGGTGAATTGAGTGATTTTGGAGTTAAACTGGACAAGTTTGCGACATTATTGTGGGAGAATGTAAGTTGGCGTTATTTTTTTTTTGTGATCAATTCAAATAAGAAAATACTTATATTTACTTATTATTTTCAGTTTATGAAACCAATTTATCAGGGCTGCATGGAGAAAGGTATCCAACATGTTGCCACGCATGCCGCTGAAGCGGCAGTTGGCGGCACTAATCGCACATCAGTGAATGGCAAGGTGAAGAGTTCATGAGAATACGCCAAAATACAAACAAATCACAATGATTCAAGCGGCTATAAGAAGTCAAAGGCAACAAATATTAAAGAGCCGTCGTCGTCATCTTCTTTAACAAAAACGGCAGCAATACAACAACAAGAAATGGTAGTCAGTAAACTTAAACAGTTAGAAAAGCAATCGGCAACAATAACAACAGCAGAAGCAACATCAACGAATAACAACTATTTAAATCATAAAGTTAAACCGCAGCAACAAACAGAAACTAAAACCCAAGTCGAAACCGCATCTTCATCATCGTCATCATCAAATGCTGCCAGTACTACATTATTTGCCACCATCTTCAGTAAATTTTCTGCCACTTGTAATGAAGCCACACGACAACAAAAATTACAAAAACAAGCTCCAGTAAAAGCAACCTCGTCGCTCTCGACAACATCGTCATCATCAGCAGCAGCTGCAATTTCAAATGGCAATAATAATGTTACCAAGCGCAAGAAAAGAAAATCGAAGAAGAATTCCCATTCAACTGCGAATATGGCAAAATAATTTAATAATTTTTTCGTTTTACAAGAAAAAAAAAGAAGCTGCTCCCCTACCCATTCTCTTAGAAACTCTCTTCCCTCATCCCTTCAGTTTAAGAATTATATTTTTTAATTTCCTTAAAAATTTTTTTATAGATAAACATATTTCTTTATGTATGTTGTTTTTAAATAAACAAAAAGAAAAAAATCTTAGCCACGTAAATTTATATTAAATTAAATAAAATTATCAGAAAATAAAATTTAAATATTTCTAGTTTAAAACATTAAATATGCTTAAAATAAAAAAAAGTCAAACATATAAATAAAGTCTTAAATAGAAGAAATAATAAAAAAAAACAGCAAAGCGCAGGCGTTAATGAGGATCATTACAAAATAATTCATACGGTGGTTTCACTAGGCCGTTTCGTATGCTCGAGGCTTTTTTTTACGAATAAAATGTCCGACCATTTTTCGTTTGCTTTTTCATTTTGTTTTAAACTAGCATAAGTTTTTGTTGTCTTTAGTTTTCTTTTTTTGTTGTACCGCTTTGGCTTTAAAATCTTTTTAATGTGTCATTAAGTATACCATGTGTTTTAACTTGTTTAAATAAGAATTTTATTTTGTATAATTTTTTTTTGTTCATTTTTTTCTGTTAATTTAATACATAATTACATACTATATTTTTATAAATGCATACTTATTATATTTTTTATACACATCCTCTCTTGGTTAAGGTATGAAAAAAATTTTCCGCAAGAAAAAAATTAAAAGAAGGCAGTAAAAAAAAAAGAAGTTAAATGCAACAGCAACTCTGATGCAATGGATGAATTTAATATTGTTTTTATTGAATTATAGTTATAAAAAAAATATTAATTAATAAATATTAACAATTAAAGAAAGATAAACATTTGGTTCAATTAAATTATTTATTTTTCCCAAGATTCTCATTTATTTTTTTATAGAATTCACATAGGGAGAAAGCATCAGTTAACAGACACTAAAACTTACGACTATTTTGCAAAATTTTGTTTAAAAAAAAATTATTTATGTATGCAATAAAAAGTAAGACTCGATATATTATTTTTATTATTATTATAAGAAAATTTTAACTTCAGGCCCACCTTTTTTTTGTATGGCAATAACATCCGCTTGGTGCAAAAAATTATTCCCAACATCTTTCGTTTTCAAAATTATCGTTTTCTAAACGATCGATATATATGCATGTATGGATGTTTGAGTGTATCAAAAAAAATTAATTTTTCTTAGTCATTCGTCTATTATGAACATTAACCAAATTCTCGGTTATCGATAGAAATATTTACGGCCGTATTCATAAAAAATATTTAAGGTTTATTAAGGGCTTATTTGACATATTTCTACAAGAAATTTGTCAAATAAAGCTGTAATAAACCTAAAATATTTTTTATGAATACGGCAGTTAATAATTGGCAACCAGAATTTTTTCGTTTACATTTGCTGTTATTTGCCAGTTACCGCAATTGAAGTTTGGTTAAAATTCATAATCGACCCCTTAATAACGCAGAATAATTCGTTATAATAAAATATACATACATATCGATGGTCACAAGTAGAAAGGCCTTAACCCTTATTTTCAGTGATCCCAATAAATTTCACACAAACACACGTCATCACTAAAATTTATTGCAAAAGTGTAAAAAATATCTCTTTTGCAATCAGTTGTACTGTTTATTTTTTACCCCTGTGGTGAATAAAATGTGAACTTGTTGTTCCCATGAAATTTTCATTCCCCATTAAGGGAAATTTGCTATCGGGAACTTCATTGGAACGTTTGTTCCCACTATCGATTCACAGTGAATGCAAAAAACGGAAAGAAGCCTTGTAAAGCTTAAAAATTAATTGAAAATCAGACAAATTTATGTTTCAAATGCAATTTTTTTAAGCCATAAAATGTACAGCATGTGAACCAAAGATGTTCATATTCAACGAAAAAAGGTGTTGTATGGAATTATTGTTATTAATTATTAACTGATATTGTCCTAAAAATAATTATTTATAATTAATTGGAAGTTTAATAATGAAATTACGCGATATATTGTTTAAGTTCGCATGCAAAAGTAAAGTGAACAAAACCAAGGGAAAAATGAAAAAATACATGTGAAAAATATTATTCACGATAAGAGGAATCAAAAAAGGGAACAGATTTCTGGGGAAAAATTATTCACGATTGCAATTTGGGGAAAAGGGAAAATATTTTAAAGGAAAAACTGTTCACAATAGGGGTGAATATAAAATTCACAAGAAACCAGGGGCCAGATTCCGCAACGATGAGTTTTGAAATGTTCACCAATTTCAGTGTTCACAATTCACCATACTTTTTCCCGTGATAAATTTTGACGCTAGTGTTCATTATAACTATCAAAATTATTCATTCTCACCGTTGCGGATGCACAAAGCAACAAGTGTACGCTGGAATTGGTGAACACTTCAAAATTTATCGTTGTGGAATCCGGTCCCACATATGAACTATTGGTTTTGCATTTCAGCTGACGATATACAATCGAATCTAAAGTAAGGCAAGTACTCATCAAGCTGAATTTAATTACCGAGAATAAAAGGCAAACATTCTTCCAAGTAACATTTTTTTAGACCAAACCTATTTAAAAAGAACTGGATTAGCCTACAAATGGAACCAATGGGAACCGCAAATCATTTCATCTGCAAAATAGTGTTTTCCACCAGTAAATCACTTTCATATATTTTGACCACAAAATGTAAATCAATCTTTATTTGTAAATGCTAAAAACATTCCCTTTACAATTCCATGCTATGTCTTTTATGAAGAAATAATTTTTAATCACGTTTCGTTTGTTTGCTGCAACAGGATTTTCCGGCTGCCTCTGCATCCTTTTGGCCCAACATGCAATTACATTTATTACCCTGAGCGCACTTACAACGTTCATCGCACTTGGTGCTGGTGCATTTGCAGTCTTAAAAATATATTCAAATTAATACTTAAATTTTTTTTCCGAAATATTGAAATAAATAATATCCAAAAAGAAATTTACCTTTTTCACATCCTTTGCAAGGCATTATTATGCTGTCTATGTAAATCCTTTGAATGAATCAGCTGAAAAAAGTTGTCTGTACATACATATTTTTGAAGTGATTGTCATGGATATTGAAAATCCAAAGTGCGCATGGCTACAAATTTTTTTTTATCGATATGCAATGATTACAAAAGGTAAAGGGTGTACATTTTTAAGGTGTAATATTGAAGAAAATCAAAATAAATAATATCGAGCCTTATTTTCGATTTAATCGTAAGCGACAAAAATTAAATTTTTCAGGAGAAAGTTTTTAATAAAATCGTACAGCCCGTATCTTAAAATAATAATTCTTGACTATGGGTAGGCTCAAGGTCTATTTATCAGGTCAATGCAATCGTGCTTAAACTCAAAAGTTTATTTGCACCATAATATATCGAGCCTTAATCAAGACAACTAAAAACTTAATCTTAGTTAGTTTTATTATTATTGTTCGAACTTCATTTGTTTCTATACAAACTTTAGCCTAATCAAATCATAAATATAAAATGTTAATCGTTATTTCAGCTGTGAATGGCAATGCCAATATAAAAAATTATTGTGGATGGCAACCGAAGTTAAGTTGCGTTGCCAAAGTGTTATTAAACATGGCAACTGACAACTAATAGCTGTTAACTACTTCAGGTGTCAAATTGCAATAATATTGGCAACCACAAATTTTTAGTTGCTGTGACGTAAAAGGTAAACAAGAATGGTTAAACATACTTAGGTAGAGTGATATAACTTTGTGCAAACCTGGGCTCGAATCGTCACATCCGTGAACGTACAACTCGACACGTAAAAATACCATTTTCGAATTATGACACACATGAACGTACTGAAATCCCATTCAGCTTATACGACCGACGTATCACTTAATTTGTTTTTGTACGATTGTTAAAAAAAAACTGAAAAACAGAAAATGCGCATAGTGATACTTACAAATGTATTTACCAAAGGTAAATCAATAATTGTATAAACAATATATGTAATAATTTCTCATATTCCATTTCATCAAAAATTAAATAGCTGATATTAATAATAATCTCTACCCCAGTAGATAGACATGGGTGCTGATGAAGTGCGTGGCGGCACAGAAAAATATCGGTATTTCCCCCAGCTAATAAAGTCTAGTTTAATTTTTCTTCTCTTCTTTAGATACTCACATTAATTAATAAAAATATTTATGTATGTATGTATATTCAATAAGAATTTAAAATACTGACTGCAAATATTTAAGCAGTTAACGCACATAATAATATTTTGTTATTTTTAACTTTAAAGCATAAAATCGGTTTAGTTTTTTTTTTAAGTTTTTATTAATTAATTTTTAAGCTTAACAAAATCTTCTTCCCTTTTTGACATTCACTATAACAGATAGCGGGGAAAAATTTTGCGGCAGATTCACGATAGCATTTTTCCCTTCGAGGGGAACAAAAATGCCACTTGTTATTCACGATAGAGGTGATTTTTTATATTTTTTTTAGCTTTGTTACCATTATTTACAGTTGCCATGATCGTATTTTCGATAGGGGAAATTTTTTAGGGTTGCCACCATACGAAAAAACGTCAATAAAGAAAATGTCACGAAAACGAGCTGACAAATTTTCTTGAAATTCGGCACGATGAAAATACGCAAGGGGGCTAACAAAATGGCATATAAGCCATGTAAATAAAATATTGCTTGGAAAAGTCGTTAATTTTCCGTGGGCCTTGTGCCACTTTAACGATAAACTTTTACAAAAAGTTTGTACCGTTTGCTTCAACGAAGCCAAATCTTGTTTTGAAACATTATTTAAATCAATTTCACTGATAATAAACTTGTAACAAGCATAATTTGTTTCATTTTTAGGGTTCCGTACACCAAAGGTGAAAAGGAACCCTATTGTTTTCGCTACGCTGTCCGCCTGTCTGTCTGTCCGTCACAGGCTATTTTCTCGAGAACCGTAAGAGCTACAGAGCTGAAATTTGGACAGAGTATGCAGAACCTTGGCCGCTACAACAACAAATTCATGAGAGATACAAATTAAAGGGTGTTCCAGAACGAGCAACGAAAAATGTTAAAATCCCATGTAATATACATACAATTGTATGTAAATACACTTGAAATTTGTAACGTTAGTGTATTTTGATACAGACTACAACAATTAACACTAAAATTTAAAAACATTTTAATTAAAGGGTGTTCCATCAGTTAATGCAAATTTGACTATGTAATTTTGACTATTTGCTGTATCTTGGAAACCGTAAGAGGCAAACTCTTGAAATTTTCAAAAACGGTAAAACTAAAAAATCCCAAAATTATAAAATCGCCAAACCGAAAAAATCGCCAAAAACCAAAAAAAAAAAACGCCAAATCGAAAAAAGCGCCATATTAAAAAAAATTGCTAAAACTAAAATAAATCGCAAAAAAACGGAAAAATCGCCATAATAAAAAAAAATCGCCAAAATAAGAAACACCAAAAACCTTAAAAAAAATCGCCAAAAATAGAAAAACCGACAAAACTAAAAAAAGATCGTTTAAACTGAAAAAATGACAAAAACAAGGCCTGATTAAAAAACGCTCAAAACCGAACCTACGGAACCCTTCGCGCGCCGCTCAAAGTCGCACTTTACTGAATTTATTTAATGCCTATTTCACGATGTCGAATAAGTTCTTTCTTTCGTACAAATACAAACAAAATTTTAAAATTTGTTTTTGTTTTAAATGTATTTGTACGAAAGAAAGAACTCATTCGACATCATGAAATAGGCAGTAAATAAATTCAGTAAAGTGCGACTTTGACTGGCGTTATTCTTTTCACAACTCCAAACATTAAAAAGTTCACTAGATTTCAAGCTGAAGCTGAAAAGAAAATTATATATTATTATAAAATTATATATGTATATTATTATAAAATTATATATTTTTAATCAAACTTCATTAAATAACAAAAAATTAAATTTTTTTTGCCAAGATTTCGAATCAAATTACCTACTGTGCACTGTTCTAAAAACAGGGGGTCTACTCTGTAATTCGAAACGAAAGAAAATTCTTTCGAATTTGTATGTTAATTATATGTAAATTCGAAAGCATTTTCTTTCGTTTCGAATTGCAGAGTAGATCCCCAGGCTGACATCACAGACAAATTCAAGTTAACGTTACATTCTTTCATTGCAACATATCACCTCTACGAGTATTTCGCTACAATCAGGCTTATCATAAATAAAATTTCACATGGAAATTTCCGAACGTGTGAACAACTGGTATCAAAAATCTTCATACGATTGCGAAATATGTATTTTGATAATTTGTAAAGAAAATCATTCACAAAGATTTGTCTGTTGGAAAAAAGTGGAAATTTGTTAGCTTTTAATTTTATTCGTTTCATGTTAACGAAAAATTTGATTCGGAAATTTTCACATGTGGAATTCATGATACGGCTGAATATCATTATTAAAATTTCAAATTCTTTTATATATCCAAAATTAATTTATTAAAAATATAAATGTAAATAATGTGATAATTATGCATTCACTCATTACTCTTATAAATATTAAAAAAAAAATAAATAAAATAAAATAAATCAAAAATAAAGAACATCTATTAAGAACTATTTTATTTAAACGTTTCATAATAAAAACATGCCTTCGTAAAAGTGAACCAATGAAAAATCTATTTTCGTTTTCGTTACTTAACATAACGTCAGCCCATTATTGGTTTGGAGCATACGCCAAAAAGTCAGAATGGAGAAAAACGACAAAACAATATTTATTAAACCTTAAAATAGTTGATATGGAGCAAAATTAATGCTAAGTATCTCGGAAACCATAATTAATTTCGCAAAACCTGTTTTGGATTCAGAAAGGGGATACTCAAAATATATATACCCCATACTTAACTAATTTTTTTTTTAAATGGTCGGTAGGTCAAACCAATAATGGGCTGACGATAACATGTTTTTAAATGAATTTGTGTGATTTAATAATAATAATAAAAAATAAAATAAAACAAAAACTCATACAATATTATATGACAATAATAAAACAAAATGTTTTAAACAATAGCATCTTTTTTTCTTTCTCTTCTACTTTTACTTGGTTTGAATTTTGTAAACCGCTTAAATGTTTTCTGAAAGCATTTTTTTATTCAATAAATTTATTTGCCTTATTTCTTTGAGCTTTTTAAAGATTTTTTAAAGAAATCCTTATTCACTCACGTTTCTTTTCGTATTTATTGTGAATTAAAGGAGTTTATTATTTTTTTTTTAATTCCATGAATGAAATGGGTGCAGAATAAGTGTTTATTTATTATTTATTTTTATTTCTTATTTTTTTTATAAATGTTTTAATGTTTGGTTTTTATTTTGTTAATACATTTAGAAAGTACGTGTTCACTTTAAGGGGGAGGGGTGAGTTTTTTTAGCCTAATTTTAAACATTTTTAAAAATATTTTTTATAGTTAATAATTAAGTTATTAATTTTATTTTATATTGATTTTCTATAATTTTAGCCGCCTAAAAATATCTATTTTCTCAATTTATTTTTAGACATTAGCTTTTTTTTATATAAAATTTCTTATTTATTTTATTAATATTATAATATTATTTGAATTAATTTTTTAATAAGGAGAAAAAAACTATTTTGCGTAGTTAAAAAATTTTTGAAAAATACATATTATAAACAATGTGGTGTACATATATGTTATGAATGTATGTATGTATGTATGTATTTTAAAAAAAACAACCTTAGGTTGCTCTATTACTCCCTTATAAAAATTTATTTTCAAGTTAATTTGTTATGCTAGCTCATTTCTTTTCTTGCTCTATTTTTATGTTACTTTAATTCCCTCTACTTCCCATTAACTTATGGCCTGAGGCCCGAAATAAAATTTAATTATAAATAAACAAATTTTAATAAAGTTTTAAGCATATATACATATATATATATATATATGTATATACATATATAAGATAAGGAGAGAAAAATAATTGATCAATTCACAACCTATTGTAGGAGTCGTAGTTCGGACAAACGTTGTTGGAATTTTCTATGTAAACATCTGTTTATAAACAATGTTTTTATTGAAATTACGAATAACTCATGTACGAACTACGACTCCCACAATATGTTGTGAATTGAGCAAATATACTAACAATTTTGTTTTTTTTTATCTAAAACTTTTAAATATATGTACATACAGACTTTTGCTTTACATTTCATACATATAAGTTTCGATACAAGAAGTCATTGTAAAAGTAACTGGTGAATAATATTGAACTTTAAAAAAGAATTGCTAAAATTTGTCGTTAATTAAAATACATTTTGTATAATTCTTTGCAAGTAAGGGAAAATGCGTAAGTGTAATTTTTTTTTATTTTATATATCGTCGGGTGGTTAAAAATACATTATTATGTACTGCGGCAAGCCAATAACCAAGCGACGATATGGCCTAATTTTGTAAAACGAAAACGTTAAGCGTGGACAAATTTTTTTATGTATTTTGTTTTTTGTAATTTATATTTTTTCAATATAAAATTTTTCCTCTCGCACGATCTACCAAAAAATTCAAACCCTGCTCTGATGAATTGTTATGGTCTTTGCAAATTTTCATAGACTCCATTATACTAGGGTTATATTTTCTTAAAAATATAGTAAAAATAGTATAATGTATAATGGCCTCTATACAAGTTTATCTATCACTTTATTGTAACCATCGTGCTATGCTGGTATTTCATGCACACACACACGCTCACACTATTTGAAAGAACCGTTTCACACTCGGCAATTTTAGTTGATCAAAAGTTGCTCAACTAAAATTGCCGTGTGTGTAAATCCAGTAAAAGCCAAACGATAACAAAAAAACAAAAAAAAGCGATATATTCATTCCTATTCTCGTCCGAAATTGTAGTGTTGCCCTAGTACCGTATTACCATTTTATTACATAGATCTGTCACAGCAATCGATCGAAATTGATTTGATTGCGAATTTACATTTCAAACCATTTTGTTTTACCTTCTCCAGATTTCAATTGATTTTGTTCACTCCGAAAAAACAAAAAAAACGATATCTTCGTGCCTATTATAGTCTGAAATTGTACCGTGTTGCCCTAGTACCGCATTACCATTTCATTATACAGGCCTGTCACAGAAATCGATCGAAATTGATTTGATTGTGAATTTTAAATTCAAACGATTTTATTTTACCTTCTCCAGATTTCAATTGATTTTGTTCATTCGAAAAAAAAACAAAAAAAAAACGATATATTCATGCCTATTATAGTCTGAAATTGTACCGTGTTACCCTAGTACCGCATTACCATTTTATTACATAGATCTGTCACAGCAATCGATCGAAATTGATTTGATTGCGAATTTACATTTCAAACCATTTTGTTTTACCTTCTCCAGATTTCAATTGATTTTGTTCACTCCGAAAAAACAAAAAAAAAACGATATATTCGTGCCTATTATAGTCTGAAATTGTACCGTGTTGCCCTAGTACCGCATTACCATTTCATTATACAGGCCTGTCACAGAAATCGATCGAAATTGATTTGATTGTGAATTTTAATTTCAAACGATTTTATTTTACCTTCTCCAGATTTCAATTGATTTTGTTCATTCGAAAAAAAAAACAAAAAAAACGATATATTCGTGCCTATTATAGTCTGAAATTGTACCGTGTTGCCCTAGTACCGCATTACCATTTCATTATACAGGTCTGTCACATCGAAATTGAATTGATTGCGAATTTTCATTTAAAACGATTTTGTTTTGTTTATTTTTAAATCTGGAGAAATTACAATCGATTTTGTTCATTCCGAAAAATTTGATTATTTTCTGATATTGTCCTAAAAATAATTATTTATAATTAAAAGTTATAATTGGAAGTTTAATACTGAAAATACGCGATGTATTGATCCAGTAAAATAAACAAAACCAAGGGAAAATGAAAAAATTCGTTTTGTGAAGAACCTAATTACGGAATTGAAATTAACTTGCATCGAATTTTATTTGCGTTTTTATGTCGTTTTAAAACTATACCCGAACAAAGATAATTTTATATATATAGAAATGGTAATACGGTACAAGGATAACACAGAAAACACTCTGGAGCTACTTTCGGCAGCCATGTTTTAAAACGATACTCAAACAAGGTTAGGTCCGATTCATTCGGCCCTGTTCTATAAACCGAATCTAAGTAAATTTCTCGTTTTCAAAAAATTAATAATTTACAATCATACACGATCATTTCTTTCAGATATGATATTTGAGAATCTATGTAAATAATAAAAAATCTAAAATATATGTTGTATTTCTATTGTCGGAGTAAGTTTCCTAAATCGGTTTAAGGAACAAGGCCAATTATTCCCGTTTTGTAAATATGTACTTCGTTTCCAACGAAGTTCATTGCCACAAGATCGAAATGAATATTCCTTAACCAACAAAAAAAAAAACAAGCAGAAATTACTTATTACTTTTCATTGATTTTGAGATTTTTTTATCTTTCTTTTCTTTTAAAAAAGTTTTTAAAATATTTTAATCGTAAGTTTGCACTCAAAATCCACAAATTCTAAGTAGCGACAAAAAAATATATTTTTTCTTGTTTAATTATTTTTTAAATAAGCACAATAATATAACCTTTTTCGGGTTTCAGTCCTTGCCATTATCCATTACTTGCACAATTGATTAATCACGCCTATCGTGAATAACAAATGTAATATTTGTTCCCATGAAATTCTTATTCCCATCGATGAGAAAATTCTATCATGAATCTTCCGTGAAATTTTTTCCTCGCTATCAGTCCCAGTGAATGTAAAAAAGGGAAGAAGATCTGTAAAGTTTAACAATTAATTGGAAATTAAACAAATTTAATTTTCATAATAAGGAAATAAATTGGGTTTTTAATTAATATTCAAGGCAATCATGAATAAAATTCCGCGTGAAATGTCTCCCTTTTCCAATTAGAATTTTTTGTTTTCCCCATAAAAGTAAGTATTTGTCTATAAACTTTAATATTTAATTTGGAAGGAATATATTGAAATTACGCTATGTATTCAATACTATTGTGAATAACAAGTGGAATTTTTGTTTGCGTGAAATTTTCTTCCCCTTGAAGGGAAAAAAATGCTATCGTGAATCTCCCGTGAAATTTTTTTTCCTCGCTGTCAGTCACAGTAAATGTAAAAAATTGAAGATTTATAGAGCTTAAAAATTAATTGAAAATCAAAAGAATTTAATTTTAATAATAAGAAATACACAAATTTTAGTTTCCAAATTAAATTTTTTTAACTTGAAAGTTGTATTTTTAAATAATCTAGGTGACTTGGAAAAAAAATTATTTAGGGCGACTTTTTGGGATCGAGATTAAGATTAGTTTATTTCTCTAATTAGCTAATCCGAAAATTAACTTACGGCCTGGCCCACGATGTCACGAGAAATCGTTCGATCGACAACTTGTATTGCAAACAACAACAAATTTTCTAAAGTTATTGTTGTTTGCAATACAAGTTGTCGATCAAACGATGTCTGGTAACATCGTGGACCAGGCCGTTAATCTTAATTAATTGAGTTTGATATTTTTGAGTGGTAGTTTAAACTTCTTTTTATGTGTAGTATTACCATACTGAGGAGCAAAATAGTGGCAACATTTTCAGTGCAAAAGTCATACATGTTATCAACACTTTTGATTTTTTGTGGGAAGAAGAAGAAACTGACATATTTTATTATTTACAAGTAAAATAAAGGAAATATATAACTAATATAAAATATATATATTTATTTATGTGTTTTTAAATTATTTTATCATACAATTTTTACAAAAAATTATATGTTTCACAAATGTGTGTTGTCAATATTAATATAAGATTAAACCACCACGATTGGCCGCTTAAACTAGCAAGTAAAACCATATAATCGACTACCCAAAAATCACAAATGAAGATTAAGGTTAATTTAATCTCTAATCTTGAACTCAAAAAGTCGCCCTTAGTATACCACCGCGGTACACGGCCATAAAATTTACTGTGTATCAACCAAATAGATTCATACACCATGAAAAAATATCTTGCAGGGAATTATTGTCAACGACTTTGAACTTTATTTACTAATCTTGTCCTCTAAATAAATATTTATAATTTTTAATATTTAATACGAAGGAAAATAGCGAAATTATGCGATGTAATAATTCAGTTCGCCTGCAAAAATAAAGTGAACAACAATGATGAAAAAAAAAAGTGAAAAAAATTAGAAAATAGTACATTGGCGTCATTGTAAATGCAAAATATCGTAGCTTTTCTTTAAAATCCAACAAAAAAAATACACACACAATCCAAGCTACGATATTTTGCATTTGCACTTACGCAAGACCATTTGCATGAAACACTGAATAACGCCATAGTCACAACAACAACGCATCAATTGGCGATCACAATTTTAGGGAAAGGGAACATACTTCACGTGAACTTTTATTCCCGTTAAAGGTGATTAATTCCGTTCGCCTGCAAAAATAAAGTGAAAATACAGTTTTTGATGAAAATTTGAAGATCAATTATTTACAATCCGTAAAAACTCGATTTCAGTTACATAATGAATTTCCAAAATTATGATGCTTAAGTTTTTTTTTGGCGGTTATGACGCGATCAACGCTATCGTGAATAAAATTTGCAATTTTTCATCCCATGAAATTTTCATTCCCCATGAAGGGAAATTTGCAATCGTGAATTTCATGGGAACGTTTGTTCCCGCTATCAATGTGTAGTGAATGTAAAAAAACTGAAAGAAGACTTGTAAAGCTTAAAAATTAAATGCAAATCAAACAAATTAAGTTTATTAATAAGAAATACATATGTATGTATTTGAAATTATATGCTTTTGAGTGTAAAGTTGTTTTTAAATATTTTAGGTGACATGGAAAAATTCTTTAGTATCCACAGCCATAAAATTTACCGCATGCGAACCAGAGATTTATGTTCAATGAAAAAAGGTGTTACAGGAAATTATTGTTATTAATCGTGGACATTATTTACTGATCTTGGCCTAAAAATAATTATTTATGAAAATATAATATTGAAATTACGCAATGCATTAATTCAGTTTGCCTGCAATAATAAAGTGAACAAACCCAAAGGAAAAGTCAACAAATATGTACATGTAAAAATATTATTCACGATAAGGGGAATCAAGAAAGGGAACCCATTTTTGGGGAAAAATTATTCAAGAATGCCATTTGATGAAAAGGGAAAATATTTCGAGGGAAAAACTATTCACGATAGCGGTGGATATGTACTATAAAATGCTATTGTGAATTAGCATTTAATCTCTTTGAATAATTAGAAGTGTGGAAATATCAGTAAAAGAAAATGAGATAAAATACTTTAGATTATTGAAATGGTATATAACGAGTTAGTTACACGGATTTTACACATGCAAAGTTTACTTTGCAAGGTCTCGAGTGTATTGGAAATAACTTGCGGCTATTTGTTTGTTGTGCGGCTAAGAGGAAAAAATATCTATTTAACGAAAAAAAATATGTTGCAAATGGGTTTTTGCAAAAATTATTTATTGTATTACATATAATTTAAAATTAAAACTTTTCGTATGAATCCTTATTTAAAAAAAAAGACACAAATCGAGGAATAAGTGTTATGGTATAACATTTACCGTAAACATATTTTTTATTCATTGCGTCTAGAACTATTTTCATAAAAAGTCCAAATTCACACTAAGACAGTGAATGAAAGTTTTTCATTCTTTGAAGCCTTATTGATAGAATTTTTATATATATTAAAAATTATACAAACATGTGGATGTGTAAGAAAGAAAGAAAAATTATTTTTTTTTTCATTATTTTCAAGTGTGTAACCTCTTTTTATCGCCATTTCGGCCATTTTCTACAAACCGAAAATTGCAGCAATAAGATTTCCATTGTGTGAACACAGAGACAGAGGAACGATCTTGGATACTGCTTTTGTTTAAATCTTATTATTTATATGTATGTATATACTTAGTATTATACACGTATACTTATGATATTTCAGAAGGCTAATAATGAAAGACAATTTATTTAAAATTTATTATTACCACACATAGACAATGATGCATTATTTTGTTCGCTATATTTACATTATGTATTAACAAGCTGCTAGTATTTTGCAAAAAATATTCTTGGTGGTCAATTTAAATTCTTTTCAAAATTATATCAATATAGAATATTGAACTCCGTTTTTTTTTGTTCTTTTGTAAATGAAGTTTTTTTTTTGTTGAATTTTAGTATTCTAAAAATATTATTTAAAAACATACTATCCAGCCAATCCTGAAACACACTAGGGAAAGAAATCATATATTGGACATGTGTAAATTAAATTGGTTTATGACTTTGATTATTCTTCATATAAATACATAATTTTTGTTTTGAGTAAAAATATTTTAAACAACATCTTTATAGTAGTCAATGTTTGTTGCAGATTAAACGTAAAAGTTAATTTAATTATGTATGTCTCTTAAAACATTCGCATATACAACAAGACTTAATCAAAAAGAGACCGAATTGTTTGTTAACGCTTAAAAGAATAGCTTAAATCAAATAGGAAAAATAATATGTAGACAAGATAGGAATAGATGTGCTAGAAAGTTAAAATTAAAAAAAATATGTACGTATGTATATGTATGTAGGTATGCATGTATATATATAAAAAAAAACTTAAAACTATATGAAATTATCATTATAAGTAATAAAAGCGTGCTTAGCACTGCTAGTCTACCATTTTGCCAAAAAATAATATATTTAACAAATCATTAAACGATAACTAAATTTGCGGCGTATTCGCAGCCGTGGACGTTGAGGCCATATTACTAGTAGAAGAAATAGAACTAATTTCATCACTATTAGCTTTTTGCATTTGAATTTTTAGGGTATCGCTTTTTATATCATCAACATTCGTTTGTTCTTTGCAGTCTTCAGTTGTTGAAGCTAATGTTGTTTCCGTAGGCAAGGTATGAACTGTTTGTGCTGCAGAAGAGGTGGATATATTGTCTACATCAGCACAAATATTTTTTTCTTGTTCTTGCTGCTTCTTTTGATCAGATGATGATGGTGATGGGCAATTTGCATTAAAACCGCTGCCTTGTGAATTATTGTTACCACCACAACCGCCCTCATCGCTGCTTTCGGGTACAGGAGTTGTATTTCGTTCGCTCTCCATGGTATCGTCCATATGGGGCTGTGTGCCACCGGTTGTCGTGTTTGGCGAATTACCTTCATCTTTTTGCATTAAGGCCAAAATGCTTTTAATATATGTTTCCATCGTTAGCAAGAGTTTTATTCGTTTCTCGTGTTCTTCTAGCAAACGATCTTCCGCAGATTTTTTATTTATATTTTTCGGTGTTGCAGCGATGCTCGTAGTGGTGGTGATCGTAGTTGCATTGGCGTTTACTGCTGTTGCAGCTGCAGCTGCCGCAGACGTGGAGGGTGTTTCAGCTTTATTTACATTTGATTTCTCGGTTGCGGGTAATTTTGAAGCCTCTGTTTTCGAAACTTTTTCATTATTTTCCAACTTACCACTTTCAATCTCTGACTCTATTTTCTCAGCGGCAGAAGACTTTTCCATGTCTACATCTTCGTTTGTAGCATTATTCTTCTTTTCCATGTCTACATCGCTAATATCTACTTGTTTAATTGATTCAGACTCTGGTGGTTGGTTGGCTGGTTTTTCACTGTTTTTGCTTTTGTTATCATCATCTTTTTGTTCCTCGCCATTCATTGTCTCCATGTCTTCCTTTGTCCGTTCTAATAAGTTTTCTTGTTGTGGTTTTGTTGTAGCCGCTGCTGTACAGTCATCTTTGGATGATGAATTTTCACATTGTTCCTTTGATTCTTCGATGTTGTCTAATTTCAGTTTTTTATTTGGAAATAGTTCTGAAAAGCAAATGAATAGATAATACGTAAAATATTAATTATAACAAAAATATAGCACAGAAGAACTATGCACATTGTTGACCAACAGAATTTGACGTTTGTGAACCGGGACTAAATAAGCACTTCAATGTTATAAATATGTATGCACCGGTGCACACACGTCAACTTTTGCTGATCAACTTTTAACGCAGCTGGTAGAAAAAAAAAAGATATTTTTATTTCCTTCTCCGTCCTTCTTACATCTGAATTACGAAGTGATCTACAAAAGTTAAAGTGCGCGAACCGCGACTTAAACTTGTACTAAATATGTAAATGCTTATACCTTTGTTTTAGAACACTTTTTTAATTTTTATATTTTTGCATTACTCCCCTTCAAAATGTTTGGGGAGAAAACTCTCAAAAAGTTCTCCCTCACCCTTATATTTACAGAATACCTATTTTTTCCCAAGGGAATTTTGTCCAGGGAAATTTTTGTTCATAATAGGAGGACCTTTTAAACACGCAAAGTTTACTTTGTAAACTCTTAATTCAATTGGATGAAAGACACGGGTAGAAATGAAATGTTGAATTTTTGTTCCCATGAAATTTTCATTCGACATGAAGGGAAATTTGCTATCGCGAATTTCATTTGGAAGTTTTTTCCGCTATCAATGCACAGTGAATGTAAAAGACGGGAAGAAGACTTGTAAATCTTAAAAACTAATTGAAAATCTGACAAATTTAAGCTTAATAGTAAGTCCCGGTTCACACAATTCAACTTTTATTGATCAACTCGCAATTCAGCTGTTAGAAAAAGAGATATTCGTATTTCCTTCTCCGTCTTTCTAACAGCTGAATTTAGAGCTGATCAACAAAAGTTGAAGTGTGGGAACCGGGACTAAGAAATACACAAATTTTGGGTTTCAAATTAACTGTTTTTAACCCCCGTCTGTGTCTGTCCGTGTCCACATACAGCCCAAACGGCTGGAACGATTTTGATTTAGTTTTTTCTGTTTGAAAGGTGACTTGATCGAGAAGGTTCTTAACTATGTTTGAAGAAAATTGATCCAGCCGTTTAGAAGATATCACATCTTTTCTAGTTATATTCGGGGGGTTTTTAAAATTTTTAATTTTTAATAATTCTTCTAATATTTTGACCTCTTTTTATTATAATTTTCTCTGATTTTATTAAGCTTAAGGTCTCTTGGATTTTTTTATTTAATTTTCTATGTATTTTTCGATATTTCGCCACTCCTTTGTGTGGCTTCGTCCTGACCTTAAGCTTAATAAAATCAGAGAAAATTTTTAATTTTTGTTATTAAGTTTTTAAATATGGAAAAAATCTTTAGTATACTATCGACATAAAATTTACTGCATGTAAACCAAAGAGGTTCATATTCAATGGAAAAAGGTTATTATTATTGTTCGAACTTTATTTGTTTCTGTATTTAGGATTTGATTAGGCTAAAGTTCGTATCCCTTTGGAACAACTAGCTGTTTTCGAAGGTCCACTGTGTGGTGCCAGTTGATGTAGATTTCTGCTTTATATACTCAGTCTTCAGTGCAAATGGAATATGTGAATTGCTTAATTCATCGTATTACAATTCGTTGAAAACTTTTTGTAATGAAAGCCCAGTTTTACCATCTCTAAATTTACAATAGTCTTGCCATTGTCGTTTGTTCTTTACTAATTAATCACATGTTAGTTAGTATGTAAACTTCTATTTTGCAAGGGAAAGATTTTTAGTGAAAAAGGCAATTTTAACTGCGCTCATAATACCTACTTAAAAAAGGGAAACCCAAATTCATAATATAGGAAAAGGTAGAAGTGAAAAAACGACAACATTTTCTTACCATTCTCAGCGATTTCTTGATAACGTGCGCTCTTGTAGAGCAAAGCCTTTAGCGAACCCCTTAATTGTTTGCGCACTGATGTCGGTATGCCAGTGCACTGAGCAATTACACGTATGGCAAATAAATCACCACATAACTCATCCAGGTCCTCTTTAGAATGCATTGAATAACTTATGGAATACAACAAGCGAGCAATGGGCAGTTGCGAAGAAATCTAAGCAAACAAAAATAAAAAAAGATCATCATAATAATTCATAATTCACTTGAAAAAAAAAGTATTTAAATCAAAATTCTTATAGCTCACCACCTTAGGGTAATATATTTCCAAAAATGCCCTTATATACTGATCACTTAGGGAAACTCGGCAGCCGCGCAATATGATGTGAATGTACTCAACTAAATATTGATTGTTTATCAATAATTCAGCATACCTAAAAGGAGGCAAGCAAATATTTTTAATATTTCAACATTATATTTTCATTTAACTCGTGTCAAAATGAATACGACTTTACAAAATTAATTTGATGCATTTCGTGGCTGCTTAAGCAACAACAAATTAATTTTTTACATACATACATACATACATACATGCGTATTTATTTAATTAACAATGAGATTAGTTCTTGTAAAACTTACTTATTGGTACTTTTGTTGTTGTAAATGCCTACCCAAAACTTTGGGAAGAGATTAAAATGCAAGGGCGCCGCTTCTATAGCTACCAAACATGATAATTTCACTAATGTATCATTCAGTTGATTGGTATTTACAGCCATACGCATCATAACGTCCAAAAAGTCATGATAGGGTCTATAGAAAGTATCAATGTGAGCATCGTACTCTGGATCTACACCGCGCTGAACTTCCAAAAATTCACTGTGCGGTATACACATTTGCACCATGGGTCTGGGCGGTCGTGGCATATTTTTAGTCATCGTTGGCCAATTAGCTTTGCCTCTTCGTGGAAAGTAGGAGCCGATGGTGCCAATAGCAGTGGGAGCATTGGCCACAGATAAATGGCAGTTGATTAAGATCGGGGCCAAGATGGTGGTGACGTCCAAATTTGGATTTCGTACTAGTTCCTTAAGAACTTCCAGTGCAAGTCTGCATATTTCGGGGGGATTGTAGGTGTTCAAGAGCGTTGCCAGCCTTTTGACGGCATCTGGTAAGCCTTTCAGCAAAGCCGTTTGTTGTTGGTGTTGCCGCAGGAAATGTTGCTGCTGGAGTTGTTGCTGCATTTGTTGAAATTGTATCTGTTGCATTTGTTGTTGCAGTTGTTTTTCTTTCTGCTGTTGCGCTGCCTGCTGTGGCGTTGGTGGAGAATGCTGTTGCTGCTGCTGTTGTTGTTGCTTCAACTGTTCTTGTTGCTTTTGCAATAATTGTTGGTGTTGTTGTTGCAATTGCTGCACCTGTTGCTCCAATTGTTGTTGCTGTTTCTTATTGGTAGGACTATCTAATCGTGTACTTAAACGTAAAGTACTTAAAAGTAAAACCAGTTCACTAAGTAATTCCTGCAGATCACCCGATACATGACAAGCGGTGGCTTCGTGATGCATGGAATGTAGAGTGTGCAAGGCTTCGAAACACATTTCAATGCCGCCGTTGTAAATCACGAGCAGGCGGTCCTCATCGTTGTCAACTAAGGGGTAAAAATTAGTAAGAACAAAAATAATTATTCACTTAAAATTCTATGAAATAAATAGGGGAATCGGATGACCTTACAGGCTATCGCTGAAACTTCCCGCAAAATCTTTCGATTTTTTTTAAGTCTATAAAAAACGATTTGACGAAGATTTTTGAATTTGATTAGAAAAATAAACGATTTTTACGAAATTTTAGTCAATGACAACTCTCGGAAGAACGGACCTCTTTTTGAAGATAAGAGCTGATTAGTATCTTCAAATTTGTAGAAGAAAAACAGCTTTGCAAGTTTTATTTTCGAAAAATATCGAAACCGAATCTATTGATTAATGCTTACGGCATCTCAACTGGCTATGTTGGCTTCCAGTGGATTTAGCATTTAGGAAGTTAGCTCTGCGTACTGCCGTCAGACTAAATGCAACCACAGATCATGTAGGCATGCTGGCATTCTGAATAGTGTAAACAACATACCTGATCTTATTGACTACTGCACTACGAAACCCTACTTCAGTAGTAATTTTCGAATTGCATTTTTTTTCTCCACTGGATGGAGCCGTACAGGTGTTCATGGACGGCTCAAGGCGTAGAGAGAGAGTTGGTGGGGGCGTATATATTTCGGAATTCGGAATTGAAATATTCTTCAGACTCCTGAACGAATGTAGCATATTACAGGCAGAGATATCTGCCTCCAAAAGAGCAAATACACTGGCTAAGGTTTTATGGGATATCAAATAGAGATATAACTGACAGCCAGTCTGCAATTAAGTCTCTCATTAGCACAAAGGGATTTTAGTATTGGACCCAAGTGACTGAACTCTAATTTTTCCCCCATCCTTACCAGCAACCTTCTAACTTAAATCCCTCACCTTTGTGTGTATACCTGTACAAAAATGTAGCAAAGCACTTGAAAGGCTTGCGCAGTATTCATCATGTATCATCTTAAATTGCGTAGGACGTGGGAAGCTATTGAACATCACAATAAAAAGAGGTAGAAGTCGATATCGATAACCCACTCTCATCCTGCTGGAGACGATTAGACGTTGCCTTTCTTGAATCAGCTCAAGACAGATGGCGCAATGAGCCCACTTGCGCAAAGCGAGAACCCTTTGGCCTCGTCTAAGTCCCCACAGAAGTAAAAACCTCATGACCTCTTGGCCACATTGACCGACCGGCCACTGCGCTTTTGGAACCTATGTTAAATGTATAGGTCTCCCGTACAATGAATAATACTTCAGTTGCAATAACGAAGAGGAGGAGAAAAGCATTTTTCATCTCCTCTGCCTCTGTCACCGAACTGGAGGATTTTCGTCAGCACTTGCTTGGCAGATTATCCCTCAATAAACTATCCGAGTTATTGGATATGAGACTCAAAAATCACGCCCCACCTCCCTATAGAGTGTGCACACATATGACTCATTCCTAGACCCACTCTCTCTCTCTCTCTCTCTCTCTATCTTCCTTGTCCTCTAAGAATTAATTATATCTGTTAATTCACTATACTCCATTCTACATCTACCTTTTTCAATCTTTATCTACTCTATTTCTCTCCAACTTTACAGGTAGCACAAAGTGATCATTAAATTGGGCACAAGTGGGCTGTACTCATTTTTTTCATTCTTACCAGCAACCTGCTAAACTAACCTAATCTAGCATCTTTCGAATGTAGCAAATTTGGTTCCGATCCTTAAGAACGGACCTTAAAACGTCGAAATATGATGAAAACTCGATTTTCGAAAATTGGGGGTAAAATCAGTAACTTCCTATGGCGGAAAGATAAAAAAATATTAAGTCCTAATTTACACTATGCAAGTCTTATTGCTAAGCTGATTAGTTATTTAGGAGAGAGAGAGACGAGGGAAAAATAAATGTTTCTGTTCCCCTCGTCTCTCTCTCCCGCAAACTAATCAGCTTAGCAATAAGACTTACATAGTGTAAATGAGGACTAAACTTAGTTTAGGTTAACACGTAGCCGAGACTAGAAATAGTACAGTGTTCGGCTCACTTGTGCCATTTATTTATGTTCCCTTTGTGTTACCTGAAAGTGAGAGGAGGGCGAATTATAAAGGTACCCAAGCATGAAAAAGAAATGAAGGAGATTTGCGTTGGAGAGGAAGAAAGTATTAGAATAATCAGGGCTATCATGAATAAAATTCCGCGTGAAATTGCTCCCTTTTCCAATTAGATTTTTTTTGTTTTCCCTATTATTTGCTATTAGTTGGAATTTTTCGCTGGGAAAAATTTCACGTGGAATTTTATTCATGATAGCCTTGAATATGTTACCAGGGGAAAGCGGGAAATGAAGAAGTAGAGCCGCATGGAGCGTGCCTAAATGGCCGAGCGACAAAACCATACGTTTGTCCTAGTGAGGGATGCAAAATACATCTTTATATATTAGTCGAATTGGAAAACTTACCCAATATTCTAAAAGCATTTATTAGCGTTCCCCATGAAACTCTTGCATCTAGACCAGTTAAATAAGCTGATAATGTTGTACGACGGAATGTGGTGATTTCATGTTTCTCTTGATCACTAGCATCAGGATGGCGGGTTGCAAACAAAGTCATAAGTTTAAATAACTCTTCAACAGCGGCGGCATATTGAGTAGGATGCGGTGTAATATTCTTAAAAGCCCACTGTAGATTTTGATGAGCAGCCAGCTGGCGTGTTAAACTGCGGCTCTGCTCGCAACATAAGCGCAATAAACCATAATAGGCGGGCAACATGGCACGATTATAAGCCACTATTTCCGAATCATCATGATCGGCCCTGGATGTGGGGTGGGGGTGGTGTCCAAAAGTAAAGATTAAAACAAATAAATATTAAAAACCATTTGATTAATAACAATGTTTTGCTTTTAAGACCTACAGTATATAATTAAATGCTATATTTCTTGTAATTTCCGGACAGTTGGCAACTATTAATGCATTCTCTGAACAATCGACAATGGTATGATGCCAAAATGCTAATAAAGCATGTTTGTTATGATGAGCCGGTACACTAGGTTCCGACAGTCGAGGATGAAATAGATCCCATAAAGCGCGCATGTACGGTCCCATCTAATATTACAAGTTTATATTATACTTATCCATGACTTTGAACTAATAAAATGCACTTACCATAACTTTTTCAGTCTTTGAAACCATGCAATAGCCCAAGAGGCTAAAATATGATGTTAGCTTCGTGGTGCCATGCACCCCAATATCAGCATAGGCTCGAGCAGCACGTAATAAACGTAGCAAAATATTAATAATTGTGTGCAGTATAATTTGTGCATCATTGCTAAGTTCACTGAATATAAAATCGTATAATGATTAAGCTGATTATAATTCTTCAATTAATTCATATTCACCACTTACCGAAAGACATAAGATGAAGCTGAGGACAATTTATGCAATGAATGCGTTCGGAAATTGGCCCTAAATGGCTGTGAAGGTACCAAAGAAACCAATAAATAAGCGGCAGCTGGGAATGATAACAAAATTGTATAAAAACATTTAATTTTTGCTAAACATAATATCATCTACCCACCATTACGAACTCTAGAGTTATGATGGGCCAATAAATATTGTTCCACCCAAGTATCAGCAGATTGTAGAATCCAAGCGTGGGCGATTTTATTTTTAGGCGCTTGGAAGGCCAACCAATCTAAAGCTGATTGTGGGCAATATTCAGCGGCATCCCACACACGCTGCAAAATCAATTGTGAAAAACAAGGCAAGCCCGAGGGGCCACCTTGCGTTTCAGTTAGAAGTGTCAGCAGCTTAAAGAATGGCCCACATAATTCTGTATGTTTTGTAACCGAAGCAAACAACATCGTTATTATTTGATTAGCTAAACGTTCATCCCAGCGGCAGAGCGCATGAATTAAATGTTTGGTTTGATGTGGATTAATATTGTCTTTGATTTGTTGGTAAAGAAATGGGAAACACTGCGTCCGTTGACATAAAAAAATAATAAAATTTTTTGCATAAAGTTTTTTTTTGGGAAAAATGATTTTTATTTTTTAAATATTTTACCTTTCCGCCTGCTATAGCGTTATAGTCTTTAGTAGATAATTTTAATCTTAAGTCCTGGCCTCTTGATCTTTCCACTAAATTTGCTACTAATGCAATCATTTTATCCAACGATGCTGGTCTGGTTTTATCAACCGATAAAGCTTCATCCGAAGAGTTGTCGTCGTTATCAGAACCAACTTCGAGCTGATTATTGAAAAAATAAAAATATTATGCGAAATGGTTTTTTACAGCGAAAGTAAATACATAAAATAAATTTATAATTTAGTGCTAATTTATCTTAGACAGGACTTTTTCTATAGTAATTCCATAATCAAAAAATAATTCGACAGAAAATGTTCGATCGATTACTTTGTAGCGCTGGGTGCAAATCACGGCATTCGATAAGACTCATAATTTAAAAATATTTCCATATAAACTCTATTGAAATATTTTTAAATTACGAGTCGCATCGGATGCCGTGATTTGCCGCCTGTTTTGAAAATTGTCTCAAATAATATTTTCCAAGACTTCGACATTCACTAATATACGTTTTTAAAATTAATTTACTGGTTCCTGGAGACGATCAAATAAACCATCAAGCGGGTGTATACATACATACATATGTATTAGTATCGTTTAGTTTACGCTTTGTCGAATACGTACAAATGAAAACGTCAATCAAATCGTTCTAATTTTGAGTTCGTTCCGTTCTGTATGTTCTGTAACTCCCGCGTCGAGAAAGTTTTCTATTAAAATGTATGAAATGAAACAAAAATGCCATAAATTGAAACAAACAGCTGTTTTTCTCACTAAACTGTTTCTTTAACTATTTTCGCCGCCGTCGCACAGTGGGGCCTTTTGACCTGTAATTTCTTGTGGCCCAATTTAGCTTAATTATTTAAAGTACTGTGTAGTAAATACGCTAAGAAAATATGGGCGTGACCATTTTTGCCCATTTTTAGATATTCTCTATTTTATTTGTAAAAAGTACCTAAATATAGGGTGTCTGAAAAACGGCAACTGCCGAAAAAGTAGGGTATCTGGTGGACATTTTCTTACTTTTTTTAATAAACAATAAATATACCTTTAAAACAATACCAAAAAAGGAGTGATCACATGGTAATATTTCTGAGAATTCAATTCTAAAATGTATTTTTTTTCTCAAAATCACATTTTTTTGGACTTTCTAAAAAACTGTAGACTTTAAGCAGCTCCACCAGCTATAATTCTTATCCAATTAAGAAAAACGTTTTTGAATTCTGATCAGTGAAATGGTCTTTATACGATGTGTTCATTCGTTTTACAAAATTTTGTCATAAAATTTTGTATTTTTGCCACGGTTTTTGGGAAAAGGCGCCACAGTGCGTCGTTGAAAATTGTTCACTTTCAGTAAATTTTTATTGCGTGAACGACATTTATGATAAGCGTTCCCGTATATTATGACATTTCTAACGTAACAACGTAATCACTTTTGATCACGGATGGAAATCATGCTACAATTGTACTTTTTATGGTACATTTTTGACTTCGTCGGTACCGTGGTACTACCGCGATTTACTTGATACAATTAAAAAATGCCAATGTTCCACTATATGGTAACATTAATTTTACCTATGTTGTATTTAATTTTTTTGGTTGTGTTTTATTTTAGACGGTCAGTTTCCCTGTTTTTGTTGCAATGCTGTTGTCAAGGCAAATTCATGTACCAGGTGGTGTCAATTCTGCAACAAAAAATCTGTCTAGTAATTTAACTGTAACTGTTAACTTGACAGCACCTCGTACATGAACTCGCCTTGGCTGTGGTTATATTTCTTTTTATGAACTACATATTGCTCCTTTACTTCAATAGTGTGTTTTAGGTTTTATGGCATAACTTAGATTTTATAGTGCATGAAAATAATAGGCCTTTTAATAACCAAAATTTGTAAAATAACCGATCTCTAACAAGTCTAATCTACGATAGTACCCTTATGAATGTAATATTAAGGGTCATTATTACATCTTAAAGTTAGTTAAAAGTAGGATTTTGTTGGACGTATAAAACGCTATTCATTATTATAAATTTAATTTAACTTACCAGGAAGGATACATTTGAATTTTACTTAGCGCTCACTTTAGGTTAAGCTAAAATTGTGCGGATGAAAAACATTTTATACGTCCGATAAAATCCTACTTTTAACTAACTTTAAGTTGTAATAATGGCCCTTAATATTTTTTTTTATAGAATTTTTTAGTTTTTTGTTAAGTTTCTGTGTTTTTATTGTTTACTTCTGAATTTTTTACACATTTTTTTAAGTTTTCGTTCTTACTAATAAATATTAAAAAAATGGTACCATCATGGTCCAAAAAGTACATTTTGTTTTCACAGTTGGTACAAAATCCAAGAAGTCATTTTCCTTCCCTGCTTTTGATAGTTTTTTTCCCCATTTTTCAAGAAACGAGAAGTTCTCACCTAAGTTACAGAACCTGGGAACTGATATAAATTTTTTTTAATTTGTTCTGCTTTTTTTAGTTTAAGCGCTTTTTTCGTTTTGCCGATTTTTTTTATCTTCGGCGATTTTTTTTCTTTTAGCGCTTTTTTTCGTTTAGGCGATTATTAGTTTTAGCGATTATTTTTAGTTTTAACGTTTTTTTTTGGTTTGACGATTTTTTGGTTGTTTTTTTTTTAGTTCTATCGATTTTTTTAGTTTTGGAACTTTTTTTAATTTTGGCGATTTTTATTTTCGGCGATATTTTTCGGTTTTTGGCGGTTTTTATTTTTGTTTTTTGGCAGCCTTTTTATCTTTGGTGATTTTTTTTTTTTTGCATTTTCTGCATTTTATTTTTGGTAATATTTTTCATTTAAGGGTTTTCTTTAATTTGGCGAATTTTTCGGTATTTTTTTTTTAATTTTAGAATGTTTTAGTTTTAGCGTTTTTGAAAATTTCAGGAGTATGTCTATTACGGTTTCCAAGATACAGCAGGTTGTCAAGATTATATTAACTGATAGCATACCCTTTAATTTTGATTTTTTTAATTGCAGTGTTAATTGGTGTAGTTTGCATAAAAATACACTAAATTTGAACATTTAAAATGTCTGTATATTGTATTTAGAACACCCTTTAATATTTAACTGTCATATATTTGTTATTGTAGCGGACAGTTTTTTGAAAATTTCAGGTCCGTACCTCTTAGGGTTCTTGAGAAAACAGCCTGTGACAGGCAGACGGACGGACATAATAGTGAAAACAATACACCTTTGGTGTACTGAACCCTAAAAAGGAACAGTTTAATAAGTACATTAAACAAATATTATACAGAGTTTTTTCATCTTCTGTGCCACATTGAAAATAAATAATATTGTACAATGATTAGTTTTTTACAATCAAAAATAAAGTTCCCTTTTCTTGTAATTGTTTCGGAAAAACTCACATGAATTATTTCGGGAAACCCCACACTTAAACTGAACAATGAAAAAACGACTAGCATGCAACGGTAATTTTCGATAAAATGCCAAATATTTTTTTTTCGTTCGCACACTTCTTCATGGCGTCACAAAGCAAAATTTATTTGATCGTCTCCAGGACTCTTAATCCTTTTTTTTATATAAAAATGACTACTGTAACCAAATACTTCTTCTTCGAAAAAGTGAAAGCTAATGTAAAATAAAGACAACAAATGAAACTATTAAGCTGCATTTACATCTGTGTGTCATGTGCCCAAAAAAGCGTAACCACTAATTACTAATGAAAAACTGTTTGATTCTGACATGTATTTATTGATTTAAACCGTTTCCAATCATGTTGGATTCTATAAAATTATATATTAGTTATGTATGAAACTGTTTAACTTACGTGTCTGAATCAAACAGTTTCTCATTAGTAATTAGTGGTTACGCTTTTTTGGGCCAGCTGTAAACTCAACATATGTCCGAATTATACTGGTAAAATTGAAAATATCATAGAAAATGTTCATTATTTTTATTTCTTTTCTTTAAGGACCTTTAAAATAAATGGCGTACTAAAAACAAAAATTTAAGTAGTTCTAATCATTTCATCGAGAGTGTAGATTAGATTTAAAAATATTTAAATTACATATTTCAAATAAAGAACTTACATTATCATGTGTCTTATTGCCCAGATAAAAATCGGCTACACTTTTAATAACACCTATACGTAGCAAATACACCGTTTCTTCGTCGCCCATTCGTGAAAATTCAAAAAGCAAACCGAAAAATTCCGATAAATGCCTCAAATGAGCCTTAGCACCATGTTCCATTAAAAGTATTAAAGAGCTAATGAAACGAGTAACACAAGAGGCATTACCAATTATATCTTTACCATCATTGTCGGTTTCGGTTTTCAAATACAAGTGCGAATGCGATGAACTGAAAAGAAAATAAATGATAAATGAATTTTTTAGTATTTTTATATACATATACACATACATATCGTGCCATAACCTCCAAAAAAGCTTAAGCGACATAATTTTCGAACTTCATTTTTTGACCAAAATTGATTATTTGCGATTATAAATAGTCGATTTTCGTCAAAATAACGAAGTCCGAAAAATGTGTCGCTTATGTTGTCCACACTTTTAAATATACATACAAATTAAGAAAATTTAAAAGATTCCTTATAATAAAATTAGCTTTCACCAAATTAACACACTCATCTCTTTTAAAAATATAATAATTTCTTTAGGTTTTTATACTACATGGAAGTTTGTTATAAGGGGTGATTTTTTTTAGCAAGTTTCTTTTTGGCAACACTGTGATTGGCAACTCAGTTGTTTTCGTGTATCATGTTACTGTTAAACATGTTCAGTTTGGTCTATAATTTATCCATGAATCGACTTACAAATGAACAACGCTTGCAGATTATTAAATTTTATTATCAAAATTCATGTTCGGTTAAGAAAGTGCATATCACAATGGACTCAATTGGGTCCCCGAGCGTAGATGCGGTATAACACCACCCTTCCTAACCTAAGAAAGTGCATCCGTGCACTTTTTCCATTTTATGGTCAGTTTGGGTGAAGTTCTAAGGCGGCTATTCAGAATGTTGTGATTAAATTTCGCACCAAAGTTACATTATTGAACATTAAACCACCAACACGCATACGTAGATTGCGGACAGAGGAAAATATCGCAGCCAGTGTTGTTGATGACGGTGAATTATCGAATCGGCGCCATTTGCAGCAATTGGGCCTTTTTTTTTTTGCCCAACATGGAAGAGCTGGACTTGGCTCGGTGCCACATGCCACACATCACGCGAAACAATGGCCCAATTGAGAGGCGAGTTCGATGAATTGTTTAATTCACGTTTGGAGCCGGTCAATTGGCCGCCTAGATCGTGAGATTTAACTCCTTTAGACTATTTTTTGTGGGGCTATGTTAAGGCTCATGTCTGAAGGGACAAGCCCGCAACAGTTAACGCACTGGAAGACAATATTGAAGAATTTATTCGTGATCCAAAATACCAGCGATATGATGGATAATTTATGCCAAAATTGGACACAGCGTACGAACCATTTCAGACATAGCCGCGTTCAAAATTTATATGAAATCATCTTTAAACACTAAATTATATAGATCGTTCTACCGATTCAAATAAAGATTTCATACATTTCTCTAAATTTTACGCGTTTTTTCATATCAAATCCGAAAGCTCATAAAAAAACACTCCTTATAATTCCAGTCCTTTATAAAATAATGATGGTTGTTGCATTGCTGTTGATGTTGTTCTTTGAAACCTGCAGATTTCTGAATTTATCAGTTCATACGGCTGCACTTCATCCACATATTTTATGCATTCGCGAACATTATCTCTCTTCTACATAAATAAAATATCTAAAAATAAAACTGAAAAATAAAAATGGAACAGACTTCACTAAAATATTAAAACATTTTAACGTGTGCTATTGGAAGTCGTTGACAATCAGGTTAGCAAATTGTACCTCCCACTTTTCTAAATGCCCCATCGTGTCAGCTTTAAGAGCTCAAGATGTGTGCCAAGCTTCCCAAGAATCGTCCAAATAGTAGCACGTGAAATATAATATTAAGTTTTAATGAGGGCGACCCCGGCCACAAGATATTGTCATTCCAAGATCCCAAGTTTCGTAGGAATCATATAATTAGTAGTACATATAATATACATATGTAGTAGTTAAATTTAGTGGGTGTGGCCCTACCCACGTTGGCTGAAGTAGTTAGCACGTTGTCTACAAAACCGCAGATACTGGGTTCGACCCCGGTATCCAACAGTCATTTAATAACAACACCACGCTTCACCGACTTCAGAGGATACTAATCCTAATGTAACATCAGAGCGCCCTCCATCCTTGTGGTAAAATAACCAATAAAATGGCTACTAGGCACAGCTTAAAAAAATTAATAGCCCCCATTTAACAGCAGAGGCGCTGCAACTCTGCATTATTAAAAACGTGCAAAAAAAGCAGAGTTGTAAAAGAATGAACCTTTCCACTATCTCTTCCTTCAACACCTGTCTATCACTATCCCTTTCCTAAAGAAGGTAACACCTACTAATAGTAGTAGCCATTCATTCAAGAAAGCATTAAGCACTATTTCATTTTGAACGCGTTCATTTATTTTTTGCTGGGATATTGCATTATTTTCTTTCAACTTTTCCGCTAAACATTTGTCGCAACTAGACAAAGCAAGAAAATTAAATAAAAATATTCATCATAATTTTATGAAAAAATTTCGAAATCCAAATGCAAATAAAGAGTACATATCTTCTAACATATAAAAGATAGAGACAAAACAAGGTACATTTTCATACTCTTATTTATTTTCCCAAAAAACAAAAATTTTTAAAACTAGTCCATCTTTGCAAGATGTTTTCATAAGATATATGTACATATGTATGTAAGGCTCCCTTGAAACTTTAGTTTGTTTTCTAATTTGTTTTTAAGATTTATTGTTTATTATTTATTCTTGCATAAGGGGCCACTGTCTGTCGTTAATTAAGAATAACCTTATTTCCGTTTGCTTTGTTTGCATTAAAGAACAGTATTTAAACAAATGTTTCCTGAGCAATAAGTACAGAACAAAATTTCCCTTAATAAAATCATTTTAAATTTATACTCGTACATTAGCGAGCATTTGATAATATTATTTAAACTATTAAACAACAAAGTAATTCAATGAAGTTAATATTAACTATCTTGCTATTGGTAATATTTTCCAGTCAAATTTTTTGTTTCTTTATATACCCCCGTAATATTGACAATAAAAATGGAAATACTGGTACGAACCCCATATTGGAATTTTGTAAAAGCATTGGAACAGCTTTCAAAAATTTAATTGATAGTTTTGGAAAGGTGAGTTTAAATTACATATATTCCCCCTTATTCTGCAACTACAAATTTGTAGACGTCACTTCAAATCGACACTACAAAATGTCACTTGTCTACTTGCTCTCGCCTCTAGCTATTTTTTAAGTCTCCCAACATTAGCCAGAGGCTGTCAATTATTTCGTGTTTTGTTGACTTGACGTAGACAAATAGTTATGGAATAGGGGAATTATTATTATTATTTACGAGTATAGCCCAAAAATTTTTTTTATAAATTTTCAATCAATATAGAAGAACTCTTCGGGTAATTGCAGCACGTTGGCTTTAAATCAAGGAAATAGAACAACTCCGAATATGAGCAAAAATGAAACTTCTATAATGAAACCAAATGAGATTGTGAAGAATAATAATAATTATCAAAATCCGAAAGACAATAAAGTATGAAGTTTTATATGTATGTAAAAAATCACTAATTCAAAATAGTATTTTATTGATGTACATACATAAATATTTATGTATAAATAAATTTAACTAGAGATGCACAAATGTTGTAAAGTTAGTAAGTAAGTTAGATTAGGTTCGACAGATTGCTGAGAAGAGAAAGAAGTTTTCAACTCACTTGAGTGCGAATGACAGGTCTCTTTGTGTTACTTGATAGCAGGATAGGGATAGAGGTAAGAACAGATTCACCATCTGAGAGATAGATAGAGAGAAGAGGGACAACGTGAAGACTACATGTATAACCAAGTGCTAGAGATATTGCAAAAACTGCAAGTTGTCAACAACGCTGCTAAAAGAGGCTTAAAACTATAAGAAGTTTACCGCAGTGCGTTGTGCCGCGACAAGGAAGAAAAAATATTTTTTAGTTCAAGTCGTTGCCCAAAATAAAAAGATACATATATCCAACATACATATGTGACGCGCAAAATAGAAAGGGACCTAAGGGTAAAAACCGGTTTTGTTCACGAGATCCATTTTAAAGATTTAAATACGTGTATCTTTGGTGTACCATCACTGAGCGTGTTGGTATTGGTCTCATTTGAAAGCGACACATCTCATGACGTCAGGAACGTGTTGGTCAACCTTGAAAACGCGCGTAGGTCGTCCCTACCTCTTGTTTTGTGTAGTTGGTTTTTACTGTTTTCTACCTAGCGCGCTGTTTCCATGAGTTTGATATCAATTTTGCTCGCGTTTTTTCGAATCCAGGTTTATTTTCTGAAATTATTAATTGTGAATTATAATAAATACTCATTTATAATTATTTTAAATCGTGAATATCCCTCTGTTGTACGAAAATTTTTTCACATAACCTTAGAATCGTCGACTTCAATTTCATAAAACGCGCATATCTCTGGGAGGGAACACTTTTGGGGCATGGGATCGGTCTCATTCGATACTCAGATGTTGTCCACATCAAAAAAAAAGTGAAATTGATTTTTTTTACCCTTAGGTCCCTTTCTCTATGCGCTGTCACATATACCAAGAATAAATTAATTTAACAAAGAATTCTTTTTTTGTATGGGGACCGACCACCTTAATGGTTGAAGATGACAAGTATGTTTAGATGAAATCTTAGTATTGAAAAAGTATTGGAGGTCGATCATGCATTTTACTTCGATTAGTGCTGGGATACTATCGATATTTTCTACTATCGATATCTATCGATAGTTCAGATTTCACTATCGATACTATCGATATTACTATCGACTGAATGTTTGTACTTGAGAAAGTAAAATATAACAATTTTTGATCGGGTTAAAGTTAGTTTTTTATCACTTTATTGAAAGTATATAGTCTTATATATATTTTAATATGTATGTACATATGTATTTGCGAACGATATTTCAGGTGACAGTTTTTGAAAAATTTTGCTGATGTCAGTTGAAAATTTTTTACGTTTTCAAAACTGCATTTGAAATAATATCGATGTCGATATTTTTTTCTATCGATATTTTAAAACTATCGATAGTATCGATAGTCTATCGATAGTATCCCAGCACTAACTTCGATAGGTACGCCCTAGGGGCAGTTAGAGCCCTGCTAGTAAATTTTATTAAAATTTCCGCTTTATATGGGAGCCCCCTTAAGGAGTCGAGATAGGGCATTGGTATGTTCGGAGAAAATTTTGAAGATAAAAAATTATTGTGGGTCGGTCTTACATTTTACCCCCCTGGGAGGCACCATAAAAGCGGAACAAGCGGGTTTCTTAAAAAAATATTATAGAAAAATTATTTTTTTTGTATAGGGACCACCTTAATGGTAGAGGGACCACCTTAATATAGGCAATAAGTACTCGTATGTTCAGAGAAAATCTTTGTATGGAAAAAGTATTGGATGTCGGTCATAGGTACGCCCTAGGGGCAGTTAAGAGCCCTGCGAGGAAATTTTATAAAAATGTCCCCTTTGTAAGGGAGCCCCCTTAAAGAGAGGAGTTAGGCGGTCGATGTGTTTAAAAAATATGTTGGGCGGAGAAAGTTAATGGGTGCTGGTCAAACATTTGACCCTTGTAGCGGTGACCCCGGGAAAGTTATATGGTTTCTTGTACACCGCCACCATTTTTTGGCTCAAATATTTTTTCCGAACCTCAGAAAATGAGGGGACCTTGCAAGTCAAAATCTCGTTACTAAGGATTCTCATATAACAGATAGCTAATATACATAAGTATCTATGTAGATCTAGTCAGGGATTGAACCCGGCCTTTCGAAGGCCGTCAATTCCCTTAGCAGCTTTATGTAAAGTGTCTTTCAAATTTAAATAAAACAAAATGTGTGTGAGATATCCAAATTTTTTATCCTTTTGAAAGGCCTATCGATACCATTTTGTATAAATGGTATTTTCGAATGTCGAGCCTTATTTTCGATTTTATCGTAAACGACAAAAATTAAAATTTTCAGGAGAAGGTTTTTTAAAATGCTCAAATTTGTTTTTGTACGTAAATTGTCGCTTACGATGAAATTTTACAGGACGTATCTTAAAATTTATCAAAAAATTTGGCATTTTGCTAATTCTAAACTATGGGTAGGCTCATAAAATTTTAATTTCAATAAAAAAGTATATTTTCGATAACATGTCGCTTACGATAAAATCGAAAAAAAGGGCTCGTTATGTCCCCCGCGTCTTCTAGTGGGTGGCGTACATCCGTAATTCCCAATTTTCCATGAAATATGGATCGATATTGTGGACTGCCCGAAATGCACACCAAACAGGATGCATTGGACGCTCTTGGATCTCATAAGTATTGGTATCGTCCAAAATTCAAAAAATTTTTTTGTTTACGAAAATCGGTACATTGCGACGATCGAATTTAATGTATTTATTTTATTTTGTTAAAATTAAATAAAAATACATCGTCCGGATAGTGTTGTATAATATTAACATTATCCATAAATTTAGGAATTCTTTAGCAACAAATTTCTTTTATTTTTACGATAGCACAATTTGCACAATTTCAATTCATTTTTGCTTTCATCTTAATGAATTTTTCACTTTTATTATTAGAGTTCCCATAAATAATTTAGGGAATATAATGGAAAAAAGAAACGAACGATTCGCTTTTTCGAATACTTACCGCAGCCTCTGTATAACATGTATCACTAAACGCTGAAACATTTGACGAACCATTTGATTGGGACATTGTATTAAAACTTGGACCGGCCACCAAGGTTCGATAGACATATGTGTGAGAAACCACTCACAGGCCTCTTGGCTCGCATTAAATTGTTTTGTCAACAATTCCACCCAAGGAACCATTGTAGGCTAAACGAGAAAAGAAAAAAGTAGCAAGAGTTAATACTGTAGTTCCGTATTATGCCACCTGTATAACTACTCTGTAATTTGAAACGAAAGAAACTATTTTCGAATTTGTATATTAATTACATGCAAATTCGGAAGCATTTTCTTTCGTTTCGAATTATAGAGTAGACCGCCAGATTTAATGATAAATCTTAAGTTATTAACCCCTATCGTAAATAAAATGTGAAAATGTTGTTCTCATAAAATTTTCATTCCCCGTGAAGCGAAATTTGCTATCGGGAACTTCATGGGAACGCTTGTTCCCGTTATCGATTCGCAGTGAATGTAAAAACGGGAAGAAGACTTGTAACGCTTGAAAATTAATTGAAAATCAGACAAATTTATGTTTGATAGTGAGAAATATACAAATTTTTTGTTTCAAATGCAATGTTTTTAAGTTTAAAGAAGCATTTTTAGAAATTTTGGGTGCAGTTGAAAAAATTCTTATGTATGCCATCGCATTAAAATTTACTGCATGTGAACCAAAGATGTTTATATTCAATAAAAAAAGTGTTGTACGGAATAATTGTTATTATTGTCCTAAAAATAATTATTTATAATTAAAATTTATTAATGTAAAGTTTAATAATGAAATTACGCGATATATTGATTAAGTTCACCTGCAAAAGTAAAGTGAACAAAACCAAGGGAAAAGTGAAAAAATCCATGTGAAAAATATTATTCACGATAAGGGGAATCAAAAAAGGGAACAGATTTCTGGGGGAAAATTATTCACGATTGCAATTTGCGGAAAAGGGAAAATATTTTTAAGGAAAAACTGTTCACGATAGGGGTGATTATTATGAATTCTGGGAAAAAGTTATCATATGGGAAACTTACTTTTTCTTTGGCGTGTATAAATGTTTCTATGAAAAATGAAACCGATAATTTGGCAGCCATGCATGTAACATCCTGTTGCGATATTAAAGTTTGCGGTATATGACCACAAATTTGCCACATAAAACTGAAAAATAATAAGAGACAGATTTAAATTATATTTTTTTAAAGCAATTTTAACTATTAAAATTTTAATATGTATTGAATATCTACGATCTCATTTTGAATACACAGATATTCTGCCTTATCGTGGTTGGCGTATTTCAAATACGACTACGACTGTTTGGTAATAGATTAAAGAAGACTTGAATAGTTTTTCTTTAATCTATTACCAAACAGTCGTAGTCGTATTTGAAATACGCCAACCACGATAAGGCAGATTATTTATTTTTTAATTTTTTACATTTTATATTTCAAAAGGCAAATTTATAAAATATAACCAAAGGCGCCGGATAGCTGGACCATATGCGCACGAAAAGCTAATTAAAAATTAATAAGTTAAGGGAAAAGATGTATGTAATGTATAAGTTTTTTAAAATAACACAGTATAAATACAGAAAATAAAAATATAAAATAAAAAACATAACAACATAGCGATACACAGACATTTTAAGATATTTTAGATAATCCAACATCCCAATCGAATCGAATTTTAAGCATTAAACAAAGCAGTAAAACAAAAAGTGAGTATTGTCATACTGTTTCGTACGCATTTTGTTTTGCGCTTTTCTGCCAACGCTGGAAACGTCACGCAAAGCGTTGAAGTTGTATCTGCCACGGCCTTTATAGGGAATCATTTTCCCACCAAATTATTTTTTATTGGTAAGCGCAGGTTATTTTTTCGATTTGGCAACAATAATTGAATAATTTTCTTTTACTTTAGTATATTTTTTAACTTTGGCAATGACACGATTACGTATGATTTTTTTTTCGAAAAGTTGTGTTGAGTTTTTGCAACTGTGAGCGAAATCGGTATATATCTTCGAATTCACGTGGTAAGTTCTTCTAGTTTTCGTAGATTTATATCTTATATCTAAGAAATTAAAAACAATTTTTTGCTTATGCTGCATATTGTCTTCAACGATTTGTTTTGGTGGGAAGAATATACCCTCTAACCCTAAAGGCCGGTGCACAATAATCCGTCATACGTTAAACTTCGCTTGAAGCTGTTCAAGTGCTTCCGTCAATAAAGTACTCGTTGTGCCAACCTTCTCCGTCATTGCGTTAATGTCAGTTGAAAAAGGCAAAGTTTAACGTATGACGGATTTTTTCTTAGTGGGAAGAATATTTCTTTACACCCTAAGGTTATTTGTTTTTTGTGGAATGTGCTTTCTCTTTGTTGCCACCAAAACTAAGTCCTAGTTTACACTAAGCAAGTCTTATTGCTAAGCTGATTAGTTTGTAGGAGAGAGAGACGAAGGGATCATAAACGTTTCTTTTCCCCTCATCTCTCTCTCCTAAAAAACTAATCAGCTTAGCAATAAGACTTGCTGAGTGTAAATTAGGACTATCGAGAATTATTTTTGGTCATCAATGAATTAAGACCTCGTTCTTACGCCTGTATACTTATTGATTCAATCACAATCGCCTATAAAGCAAATGTAGTGGAAATGGAAAAAAAAATAAAATATACTAACTTGAAATAGGTATGTTCGAAGATGTTTCGGTCTTGCAAAAATTGTCTATTATCTTGCCAAATCCAATCCTCCAATTCTTTGCTCAATCTTAATGGATTCGCTGCTTGCTTAGAACTTGTCAGAAAAGTGCCAGCCGATGTTGAAGGGGTTTCAGTCTCTTCATCCATTTTCTTATTTTTTTCGTTATCATTCTTCTTCTCTTTTGAAACTATCTTTTCATCTTTGTCCACCTCCATTTTATTTTCCAATTCCATTTCGTTTTCTTGTTCTTTGTCAACTTCTTTTTGTGTTTCCTTTTTATTTGCTTTATCATTGCAATTGGATGTATTATCTTCATCAATTTTCAAATTATCCTGTTTTTTAGAAGCATTTTTATTATCCTTCTCATATCTGTCGGTATTATCTGCTGTATCATTTAATTGTCTTTCTGTTTTGGATACAACAGTGTTAGTTGGAGAAGCCAGGAGATGAGCATATTTCTCTTTTAAATGATCTGGCAAACGTCTTTCATAAAAAAGCATGTAAGCAGAATTAGTCTTTTCAAAACTGAAGTCCAAATATTTCTCTGTCACAGAATCATAAGTTTTACTCTGTAAAAAATTATAATATAAATATTTACAAGTAAAATTAATAGAAGCATGAATTTCGTTTGCCTCTTTCATATCTATGTACATACCGTCATTTCGCCACCAAAACATTCAGCTGCAATTTGTGAAGGATCGAACGGTTTGACCTCGGCATCATTAAACAAAAACCATCTGTCATGTTGTATAGCGGATTTATTACGTTCTTTTATAAAACTATAATAATGTCCGCCATCCGCTGTACCAGTGTGAACTGTCACACCCACCAATTCATATCTGTTAAACATAAAATTATTTATTATAACCTAAAGGCTTTATTTGCATTCTTACTTACTCCAAACACTCTTCCAAGTCCTCTTCAAATTCATCTACACGATCCTTTTTACGCTTTTCGCGATCCTCTAAAAATGTATTTAAATATGTTATCGAACAAAATGTCGAATATTTATGGCAATAACAACAAACAAACCTTTGTATTGATGGGGCATTAATGTCTTTTCCACATAATCGGACATGTTTAAGCGCATTGGAAACGAAAAATGAGTATTAACTTTCTCTTTGAGCATAGTCACCATGTTGAACGTGTAACGCATGGTATTGAAACATAAAATCTGTGGCAGCTTTTTAAAACATGCTCTTTTTTCAGCTCTTACTTTTTTGCCACATTGTGAACACGTGTACATATTATCACCCTCTAAAGTATCCTTGACGGTCACTTCGTCCAAAGATTCTTGCAAATTCCTCATGTCAGCCACTTGGCAACGAACCGTATAGAACTCTTCAGCCGTACGAGAAACATGATCACAGTCCAAGGATACTACATTGTTGCTTAGGGTACCACAGAATAGACCTTTCACCAAGTCTTTAAGATCTGGTGTCATTTCTTCCAATTTCGATACGAGATCTATGAAAAATTCAGCCATGTCCTTTTGTTCACCAGTATTTAGAGGTTGATGATCCATTTGATAGACTCTGCAAAAGGAGCGAGGATTGTAGGCTTTGCGTTCAGATTCCAAAAGGTAGGCAAACATGCGTTGTAATTCCAACAGTGTGGGGGCATGTTTCTGAGCTTTGTTGGGCGGTACATGTAAAACGGCTGCTCTGGCTTGAGGCATCATGTAAAGATGCTGTATGCAGGAAGCCATATAGCAGGTGGCGCCCAAATTCGTTAGGCCCACATAACCGCACTCAGAACGGCCTTCGTCCCTCGGCCAATAATCCCACGGATAGGGAGGCTTTGGTCCAGGCGTGTGTTGTGCCAAGAGTTTGCTGTGCAAGAATATGTAATTCTTGGCACAATTTTTGCACAATTCCACCAGCAGGTCATAAGCAGCAGCTCTTGATGTTGCTGACTTGCACTTTGGTTTCTGCCGATTGTGCGGCGAGGGCATATCAAATAAGAACTCAAAAATATGTTCTATAAATTGTAGTACCTTCGAGCTGAATTTGAATGTTGGATCATATTTTACCAAATTCGACATAAGGTTAATTAAACCGACTAAGCCGTCATCTTGCATACCATAGCGGGTCTCGTAAAATTCTCTAGTTAAAATACTTTGGGCCACCGACTGGCATAACTTTTCAATGTCTATTGCCTCTTCATTAAACGATGATGACTCCAGGGATGACTTCATCATTTCTGGAGACAATGTATCAACTAATCTAGCTAAAAGCCAAAAGTAATCACGACAGGCTGGTCCATATGGTTCTTTGCCATCATCACTTAACATATAGGGATTTTGATGGCAATACGAAGTCATTTTCTCGGCCACAGAGAGAAAGGAAATCAATTTGCGTAATAGAGGAGCCAATAGCAGCTGATATGATTGCGAGTTGCCTAGGCAAATACGATATAAGCCTGCACAGATTTCGCGTCTTACAGCTGGTTCGGGATCTTCTAAGATGAATTTTTGCACCCAGTTGCAATATTCTGGATGAGCCCACAAAGAACACCGAGCTTCGGCAGAGGCATGCACAAAACTTACCATAATATTCATGGCGAATTGTACCACTTGAGCCCTTCCCCAAAATCCTGTTCTCAAATGATGATATTGATAAGCAGAAGTGGTGGCCAAATAATTTGAATACGCCTCATCGTTTAATATGGCAGATAAACGCTTCAAGCAGGGGTCCACTGACATCATCTCCAGCATAAAATCCTTAGGCTTCGATATGGACACCAGCATATCTTCATGAAAGTCCTCTTCAAAGCCCAAAAGCCAGAGAATACGCAAGAGGCTGGCCAAGCAATCGTGGCGCCATTCATTTAACAGCTCTTTAGGGTAGGAGCTTTGCTGCAACTTGCCCGATATAAATATATCATAGAGATGTCTAAGGCCGCCACACTTAATGAAAGTTTCGCTCCATTTAGTATCAAATATCGAAATATTAAACAAATCCATTTGACTGGCCGGACTCTGTGATGGTACGTTGTTGCTGGTTTCAGACTTTTTATGTTTCTTAACGACCTTAACGGGATTGTTCTCTTTATCATTTGCATTATCCACGTCATCACCATGTTGAGGATCACTTTCATTAGTGTTTGCTGTACTCATTGACGAATTGATATCTTTGTCCTTTTGATGTTCACTAGCATTATTGGTGGATTGTTTGGAGTCATCTTTACAAGATGAGTCTACACTCAGGCGTCTTCTACTACTGCCACTGCTGCCACTACCAGATCCTGATCCACTGCCACCACACCCACCACTTCCACCGTTTTTCTTATTTTTAGCTGCAGAAGAACTTCCGCCATGTTGGTTATCCATAACCGTCACACTTCCATTAGAACCACCACTACAACAGGACGAGCCGCGTTGCTGGAAAACACTATTTAATGCCAAACTCTCTACTATGTGTAGGGAGTACATGAATTTCTGCAAATTAGTGGGATCCAAAAGTTCATTTAGTTTCTGTTTTATTTCTTTACGCTTATTAATTTTATCATCTTCCAAATCCATTTCCTCACTTATAGCCAGATCATTTGTTAGAGATTTAAATGCATCCAAAATCATGGGATTTGTAGGCAAAATTGCCAAAATATCCCACACTCTACGGGATAATAGTTGAGCTTTGGTGTGTAATTGCAAGTTACTTGGCTGTGGCTTCATGTCGCCCAAAGTTTGCATAAGGCAAAAGAGTTTTTCAAAATACTTTGCCTGCAGTAATAATACAGTGGGTAAGCATTCCTTTGGCGGTGGCGGTTGCATCGAGGGATGATCCACGTTCGTTTCCTTGCGACGCGCTCCACGGCCACCCAAAGATACGTACACAATCTTCAAAGCGGATTCATAGTAAATTTATATCTAATACTATGCAGCATTTTTATATCTATAATTAATTACCTGATTATCTTTAAAACCTGCATCGCCCAAACTTCTTTCATCATATTCCGATGTCAATTCCTGACCCTGCGTTATTATGCGCAATGGTCCTTCGCTTAATAGAAGACCCAAAACTGGCGCTGATACTCCTGAATTCGAACTGCCTTGTAAATTTTCCCACCTTAAATAACAATTAATGATTAATTGCAAAATACTGAACATCTTTTTAATAAATTACCACTTTGAAATTTCAGCCTTCAAATCTGCTATTAAATCACATGCATGCATGTGCAAAATCGATTTTTCTGACAGACCAGCTGGTTGCAAAATAATGCGTATCGCAGGACCAGAACCTTCATTCTTTAAATTGCTGTGCGATCCAATGCCCTGACCCTCAATAGCCCAACGACGTAAATGAAAAGCGTAACGACGACGAAAAGTCTCCAAATGTGTATTTAAAAGCATCAAACCACGTTGCACACACATTAGAGCATTATCATCTTCATTGTTGCTAAAATCACAAGCAATTGCCATCGTTATACTAGATACAGAAATCAATTTTTACAATAAATAAATTTAATCTTTACCATTCTAGCGCATTTGCAGCCTGCACAAGATTCTCCATACATTGTGATACAAACTCCTTTTCCAAACGCAATTGTTGGCCCATATAATACATGTTGATGTATTGTATGGCAGCTAATGAAACTTCTGTGTTGTGAGCTCTTAAGGCTATCTTCCACAAATGAAACATGCCCACAATATTCGACGAATTTGTGGATATAGAATCCGTCTGTTTCTCATAATGTGCTATAGCCATGCGTGCCATACTGCACAGCTGCTGGAATAAACCCAAACCAACCATGGTAAACTCTTCGGGCCGCAACTCGGGTAATTTCTTTAAATACAAATGCTGTAGAGCTTCCAAGCCCAAGGCATGTTGATCCCCGCCCTTGGCTTGAGATTGCAACCAAGAAAAATAACAATCTGCACATTCGGGATCATGGGCTAACCATTCCCATAATGAATCAACCTGTTCCAAGCTTAAGCTACACAAAAAAAATTATTATAGTATTTCAAACTCAATCTCTATTATACATATGTATGTAAGTAAAAATAGTTCCATACTAACCGAAAATTTTTCGGCGAACCCATCGATGAAAATATGGAAGACAAAAATTGCAAACGCACCGACACCTGTATCTTGTGAGAGTACAGCGATAAATCGGTGTGCTGATATTCATTTCCTTTGCCTGTTAATATATCCATGTGTCGCTTTGCATAATATTTAATGTTGTTAAAGAAATGATACATCATTCGGTGCTGCCGCTCAGCCCACATGGTAACTTGATGCGTATCAGATGGGCGAAACTGTTGAAAAGATGCAAAAAGTTTTGGCAACAGGCGCAACGACACAATAACGCTCTTATTACTGGCCAAGTTCTGTAAACAACCTTCAATGAATTTCGTGCGCAACTGACGATCGTTGCTGAAACATAAAAGTGTAGCTAAAGCTTTTTCCGTCTCCATTGCTAACGATTCACCAAGTTGAGTCTGAAAGCAAACCAAGTTATAGTCAAATATTGATGCAGTCAAAAATGATGTCAAAAAAAATATTTAGATTTTCATAAAGATTTAAATTGAAATCTGCTAGATTTCATGCAGCTGTAAATGACCTATAAAGTTAAAATCTAGTACTTACGAGATTTCGGGCAAAATATAGTAAATTTCCCATAAAAACATAATCGACTTCGTCTTAATTATTAATTATTAATCTATTAGAACTTCTACTGTGTACTAGACTTGGGTCGAACTCGGCCACTAGTTCATTTTTGCCACAAACATATGATCAAACCCATGTAATTTAAATGGGTTTGATCATTGGTTTGTGCCAAAAATTAACTAGTAAACGAGTTCGACCCAAGTCTATTGTGTACATAAAAAGGTGTGTGAATTGGATACATTGAAGTTGTTTCGCTGTAGTTTTGGAAATAGGGGATTTATCAAAAAAAAGGGGGCAACATTAAAAAAACAACGAGACAACTACACTAAACTTCTTATTTTTAATGTATTATTATATAATTCACTTTAAAAAAGTGGGACAAAAAGTGGCAAGGCAGTCGAAAAAGTCCACTTTAGTCCGTCAAGCGGTCACGCTGCATACGTGTGTTTATGTACGTGTACAAAAGAGCGTAACGAAGTGCCCGCTTTGCTTGTCTCTGCACTACATATAAAATTTTACAAAGAAGTGAAAGTTTTTTGTTAATAAAGGCCTTATTTTTTATCAGAGAAATGTAACGTTTTCTCAGACATATAGTTTAATGGTATTCATAATAATCCATCAAAAACTTGATTTTAAACTTATTGTTAGATACGCCATTTTGCATTTTAGCTAACAATATAGATATGTACATACATATATATTCGAATACTCACAATTTTATCATCCTGCAACAAATCCCACAAAAGAGTATTGCCCGGTTGGCAAACATTATTAATTTTAAATGTCGGCTGTTGAGGAGACAACGAAGAAATACTTTTATTACAGTCCTTTGGGCCAACATTGCTTATTTCAACAATGTCTCCCTCATTGTTGTGTTTAACATAGCCCGATATTATTCCAGCTGCAATGGCTTTTGCCACCATTTTATTTGCGTTTTCTTGAAACTCCTCTAAGGTTTGAAATTTAGATTGGCCAGCCAGTGATGCATTCGCACGTCCCTGATAGTCCAGTAACGTTTGTTGAGCATTATCTGTAGCAACAGCAGCAGCTGCCAATGCGGCAGCAGCCGCTGCTACATTGGCTTCAGTTTTTTGCATAGACATTGCCGTATGAGCGGCAGCCATGGCGGCAGCAGCAGCTGCAAATGCTGGTGGCATAGTATTTTGTGCGACACGCTGGTTATGTACATTAACCAATGAAGCAATTTCCTGTGTACGTGTGTCCAGATCGTCTAAATTGACAAATGTTGTCATTTTGTCATTGTGTTGCGCTGCACGCATAGCGTTTTGGGCACCACGCTGGTTCTGAAAATTTACCAAAGAAGTAATTTCTTGGTTTCGCGTCTCAAGATGTTCGTCCAATTCAGCGAATGTGGAAATTTTATCATTATTTTGCACGCGCTGATTCTGTTGAGCAATACAAAGTTGAGCAATTTCGTCTGCATAAATATCGTCCACATCGAAACCATCCAAATTTTCCGATTTATTACTTATAGGCGATGAATAGCTGCCCTCGTTTTCAGCACCACTTAAAAGTTCGCTTATATTCGTTTCGGCTATAGCACGTATGTAAGGGCCTTCACCTTGCAAATGTTTTAGTACAGCACTGGGCACTTGGCCGGACTCGCTACACTCGTCGCTATCGTTAAGAAGTTCGCATTCACCATCGCCCTCATCGGCATCGTCGCCATCATCACTGGACGCATCGTCTTCGCCACCATCGCAAATAGCTTCAACAATTTCATATGCCAAGCGCGTCAGCGGAATATTGTTGTTGTTGTTCTTGCGTCGCTTGCGTGATTTCTTACGATGCATTTGTATATTAACGGATCCTTTTTGTATATCTTCTTCACTGCTCGAGTTATCAATTATATTCACAATACGGTGATTTTTTATTCTACAATTTAGATAAATTTAGACAAAAAGAAATTTATAATTTATTAAGGTATAAATAAATACGTATGCATAAGGGGCCATTCAAATATTACGTAACGCTATTTTCGGTGTTTTTATAATCCCACACCGCTCCCCCCTCCCCTTGTACCGCTTTTTACAAAATTTTCAGTATAAATTTTCCAAACCATAACAAATCCTTTACACCCCCTTCCTGGATCATTACGTAATATGTGAACATCCCCTAATGTAAAATTTATAAAACTTCGTCTTAAATCATTATCACTTTTTTAGGGTTCCGTACAACAAAGCTGAAAAGGAACCTAACAATGTTTTATCGAGAACCGTAAGAGCTAAGAACCTTAAATTTTCGCCGCTACAACAACAACTAAATGACAATTAAAAACTAAAGGGTGTTCTAAAGTGAGCAACGAAAAATTTTTAAAACCTAATGTAATATGCAGACAATTATATATAACTTGAAATTTTCAAACTTACATAAGTCCCTTTTCACATTGTATTATTAAGAGTTATTTTTAAGCAGACTACTCCAATTAACACTGGAATTTAAAAAATCAAAATTAAAGGGCATTCTATCAGTTAATGTAACTTTGACAACTTGGTGTATCTTGGAAAACGTAAGAGGCAGACTTTTGAAATTTTCAAAACAATAAAACTAAAAAATCCCAAAATAAAAAATTTTTAAAACTAAAAAAAATTGCTAAAACGAAAATAAATCGCTAAAACACCCAAAAAAATCCTAAAAACGAAAAAAGCGTCATAACTAAGAAAAATCGCCAGAAGTAAAAACAAACGCCAAAAGTAAAAAATCGCTAAAACTAAAATAAAACGTAAACATTAAAAAAACTCCAAAATCCGAAAAACGAAAAAAGGTTAAGAACTAAGAAATTCCCAAAAACCGAAAAGAAGTTTACCGTGACTTAACATTTTTTTACAAAATGTCTTCATCAGGTGAGATATTCGATTATGTAGGCTAAAGTTTGTATAGTATTACATATGTAGTGTCCGTATGGAACCCTACGTGTAGAAAATGCTGCAATACTTACTTCATATCAATTTTCGAATTGATCATATTAACTTCCTCCTCAGATATTTCTTTACCCTTCTCTACTGTAGTATCACACACATGACGCCTACGTCTCGCCTGTTTGCATGGTGTTACCCCAGTATCGGATGAACAAACATTTTCAATGTCAATGGGACTTTTGCGGGCACTTGCTAAGCTGCTATCATCACCATTGCCCTCATCGGAATTGCTGCCGTCCATACTGCCACTGTCCGAACTAGTGGCAGCCATTATTTCATTCTCCAAATTTATTTGTGAGCGTGTCTTGTCGCGCGACCATATAAGTTTTGTCAATGCTGATGCTATATAAATACTCTGTTCGGTATGCTCTTTGGGATCCATGCGACATAGAAGTGTATACAAGTACATCGCTGGTTTGGGTGCCAGATTCTTAACTAATGACGGCAGAATGTCGAATATAGTTTTAGAGCAGTGTTTCAATTGTTGTGTTGCTTGCCAAATCAATTTGATGTGTTCTTCTGTTATTTGATTCTCCATTGCTAAGAAATTCAACACTACGTGGGCTTGCTTCAAAACTTCCACGTGCAGATTGGGACCAAACAAATGTTGGATTATTTGATTTTCAGTCAACCAATCGCCGATTTTATTGGCCACAATTTCGACCTCACCCACCACAGATTCAATTTCACCAAATATATTAATATGAGCATTTATTTGGGTAATACCTACAAAAAAAAATATAAAAAGTTAAATATGTACATATGTACATAAAAAAGATTTTAATGAAAACATTGCACTCACCAGCCAATCTCATTGTCAGAGTGGTCGATGTAAAATATTTAAACGCCAAGGCCAAACCTTCCACATCAAACGTTATCGAAGCGTCTAAAGGATCTCGAACAGCGGACCATACAAAGTCTGCCATTGCACGCGTGGCTGCAGTTCTGAGATTTTGGTCTGATAGTTTACACATATATTGCAAGATTTTACTACGCAATGGTACAAATAATTGTACAACACAACCGTAATGTAACCAAATTTTTATATTCGAGACAGTCGCGGTAATAGCATGAGCTGTGGTCACTGGTAAATCAGGTTGATCAAAACATAACATTACAGCGGCAAATCCATTTGAATTACAAAACAGGCTGGTGTTCCTCAACAGGTATACCGGTATTTCGTTATCATGAAGGTCGCAAAATATAGCCAAATGTTGTGCTTCCTCGGCTGATATGTCATCCAAACGTGCATGGGTACCATGTTTATAAGCCACATACAGTGGAAAATTAAGCAAAAACGCTTTAGACACTAGCAACAAAAGTTTTTCGACCTCAGGCAATATCCAAGGCTCTTCAGTGTGTTGCGACGTGGATGAGGTCGCAGTTGATGATGTTACGGTAACTGATGAGGATGAGGGGGATCCCGTCGAAGCTGAACTTTGAGAACTCTGAATCGATGATGCACAAGCTGGTGATGACGTCGAAGTGGTTGAAGTATTATTATTATTGGTATTATCGTTTTCCGGCGATGCCGAATTATTACAAGCCTTATCAGTCGTTTTGGGCGATTTTATATCATCTTTAGTCTTATTTCTATCTACATCTGCTTCTTTTGATTCAATTTTAGCGTTATTTTCTGCAGCAGTAGTCGGCACGCTTTTCGAGTCATTTGTTTTTTCTGCTTGTGCAGTAGTGCCTTGCGTTTGAGCCACAGATTGAGCGTTTGCTGTTATTTTCTTATAATCTTCAATTAGTTTTTTGATGTGTTTCAAATGATAAACAGCTAAATAAATCATAGATTGTATGACTAAATTAAAGCGCTCAAAATTCTTGACATCCCTATACAAGCACATGCATTGTCTTTGAGGCCATGCTTGTATATATCCAAATGCAGTTTCAATTTCACTTTTATAGAGAATTGCATGCTTGGCATCTTGGGTGATAATGCGGGTTTCATCTGCAAAGAATGAAATTATTTTATATAGATGATGTATAATCATAAATCACCAAGAATTTAATAACTTTCAAGAAGTCCATATAACATTTATTGTAACGAATTTAGCTGTATTTTAAGCAATATTTATTTCCATCACATTGTAATACTTACTTTTAATAGATTTTTGCAACAACTTTACTTTTCACAATTTCACGATTTTTTATGTTCGAATATACGAATAATTTTGTTCGAATATTCGAACAAAAAAATAATAAAAATTTTATTCGAATACTTTTAAAAAGTTTAGCAAAAACGATTCCTCCTACGTATTACAAAAAAATAAATCATTACACAAGGAAAACAATTATTTTGATAACAAACTTAGAAATACATAAACAAAATGTAATAGTTAAAAGATAAATATATCGAGCCCTTTTGCGATTTTATCGTTTAGAGTTATCAAAATGGCAAAATTGTTGATAACTTTTAAGATACAGGCTGTACAATTTTATCGTAAGCGAAAATTTACGCACAAAATCAAATTTGAACTTTAAAAACAAAACTTCTGAAAAATTTAATTTTTTTCGCTTACGATAAAATTGAAAATAAGGCTCGATAAGTACATACGTATATGTACGTATTTATGCGTATCGATCCTTTATTGCAAAAGAGGCATAACTCAACGAGTTATTATTTGCAGAAAATAATCTTTAAGCTTTCAATTTACAACAATGATGTCAGTTTCATGGCACAATTGTGCAAACTAAAATCACACACATTCTTATTCTCTTCCATTTAGTCGTCGATGAGACAGCGACGACAATACATGCGTAGCGGTTGTATTAATTTGTTTATAGATACAGTGAAAGAAAAGAAGTGGTATGCGATATATAATCTATGATCACCAATGCTTTTCGCGATATTTAATGTGTTTGATTTTGTAAAACGTTTAAGGAAAGAAATTAATATGTACTTAAAAGACATTTTGACTTTTTTTGGAGCATTTTCACTAAACTGCACTTTCTATTTAAACTTTAAAGACCAATAACTCTGGAAATATGGCCTGCAGCAAATTTTTTTGATTAAGTTTTTTTTTCTTATTTTTCACATTACTATCTGATAAGCTATTTAAAAATTCTTTTTTTGAGATTTTTCAGAGTTTTCTATGAAAAGTTCAGAGCCCGATAACTTGAAAAATATGAATCGCCGCCAACTTTTTTATTTAATTTTTTCATCTTATTTTTTAATTTTCTATCACTGCTTTTTAGCTGCTTTACTAAACTGCATTTGTTCCAAATATTTATTTTTTCCTATGAACTTCAGAGACGAATGAGACAACTTTTCTCACAATTACAACTATAGTTTTATTTTTGACACCACTGATTTACAATTTAAATCAGAGACAAGCAAAACGCTGCCCATGGGCACTTCCTTATGCTCTTATTTACATTTACTTAAACTAGTGTTCCCAGTTTAGAGGATGTGTCCCCAAATTGGGGATTTTTTTCGCGATTGGGGATGAAAATTTCGTATTGGGGATCTGGGAGTTTGTTGGGGATGTAACCAAATTTCTGGCAAGTCTAAAAATGTGTGTTATAGTATGTTTCCATCAGCATGATTTATACATATCATGATGATTTGTGCAAATCATGTTAATTTCTACATGATTTACCATACATTTAGCATATGGATAAATCATCTCAAAGTGGTTGATTTACTTTAAATAATGTCGAAAATACTATATTTCGAACTCGATTCATGCAGCAACCCTGCGTTGCTTTTAAAATTACAAACTCCATCCCTGGGTCATCCATCAATAGCGATTGACAATTTCGAAAAAATTACATTAAGGAATATTTAATCAATTTTAAATGTCAACCACATGTGAATAAACTTCACATTACAGCTGCTGCGCCCACCTTCTAATGTACGTGCATAAATTGAGTACGAAAATTCGAACAACAAATCACTCACAAGCTCGGTGGAAACACTTTGAAGTGATTTACTTAAACCTACTTGATTTATAGTCGGTGGAAACATACTATTACTTACTATTCATAGTGTATGGTTTCTAATAAAGGAGAAGTATCAAGCTAGATTAACCAATAATGAACACTACCAAAACAAAAATACACAACAAAATGCAATACCACTTTTTGGAAGCAGTTCTTAGAATAAACACACACTTTAAAAATAATTCAATTTGTTGTCACAAATTTAATCCTTCTGCTGAAATGCTAAAACTTTTTAATACAAGTATGTACTAACTATTTACAACAAAGTTTCTGACCCGACTGTAATGTAAAGTAACTGCAAAAGTAGGAAACAGCTGATCGATATTGTTATGTGAAAAGTAATGAAAATGATTATAGAGATATAATGTAACGTCCCAGCGGCGAAAATGTCGATTACAGAAGCGATGATTCGATGCACACATGTAAGACAGTAATGCACACCACTTCATTTTTCAGAGTTTTCTATGAAAAGTTCAGAGCCCGATAACTTGAAAAATATGAATCGCCGCCAACTTTTTTATTTAATTTTTTCATCTTATTTTTTAATTTTCTATCACTGCTTTTTAGCTGCTTTACTAAACTGCATTTGTTCCAAATATTTATTTTTTCCTATGAACTTCAGAGAAGAATGAGACAACTTTTCTCACACATACAACTATAGTTTTATTTTTGACACCACTGATTTACAATTTAAATCAGAGACAAGCAAAACGCTGCCCATGGGCACTTCCTTATGCTCTTATTTACATTTACTTAAACTAGTGTTCCCATTTAGAGGATGTGTCCCCAAATTGGGGATTTTTTTCGCGATTGGGGATGAAAATTTCGTATTGGGGATCTGGGAGTTTGTTGGGGATGTAACCAAATTTGAGGGGATTTATTTTATAACTGATGATCAAACAAGAACGATTTTTGAACTAAGAAATATGCGTCTGGAAAGTCTAAAAATGTGTGTTATAGTATGTTTCCATCGGCATGATTTATACAAATCATGATGATTTGTGCAAATCATGTTAATTTCTACATGATTTACCATACATTTAGCATATGGATAAATCATCTCAAAGTGGTTGATTTACTTTAAATAATGTCGAAAATACTATATTTCGAACTCGATTCATGCAGCAACCCTGCGTTGCTTTTAAAATTACAAACTCCATCCCTGGGTCATCCATCAATAGCGATTGACAATTTCGAAAAAATTACATTAAGGAATATTTAATCAATTTTAAATGTCAACCACATGTGAATAAAATTCACATTACAGCTGCTGCGCCCACCTTCTAATGTACGTGCATAAATTGAGTACGAAAATTCGAACAACAAATCACTCACAAGCTCGGTGGAAACACTTTGAAGTGATTTACTTAAACCTACTTGATTTATAGTCGGTGGAAACATACTATTACTTACTATTCATAGTGTATGGTTTCTAATAAAGGAGAAGTATCAAGCTAGATTAACCAATAATGAACACTACCAAAACAAAAATACACAACAAAATGCAATACCACTTTTTGGAAGCAGTTCTTAGAATAAACACACACTTTAAAAATAATTCAATTTGTTGTCACAAATTTAATCCTTCTGCTGAAATGCTAAAACTTTTTAATACAAGTATGTACTAACTATTTACAACAAAGTTTCTGACCCGAATGTAATGTAAAGTAACTGCAAAAGTAGGAATTGTTATGTGATCGATATTGTTATGTGAAAAGTAATGAAAATGATTATAGAGATATAATGTAACGTCCCAGCGGCGAAAATGTCGATTACAGAAGCGATGATTCGATGCACACATGTAAGACAGTAATGCACACCACTTCATATACGTACCTAGTATACATTTTCAAATGCATTGCCGCATTTGTGGAGTGAATGCCTTTCACTTGCACACAAAGTAAGCGAGATACGGAAGTGTTCATCCAATCAACATAAAAGCTCAGTATTGCCTAACATACATTGTAAATTGGCAGTGGGCAGTTCGAATACAATCTAGCTTACTTTCGTACACTTTGTAAGCTAACATTCATTGAACACAAAGTATGACAAACATCATTAAAGAGATATAATGTGGTATGCATCGTTAGCCGCTGGGGTAATCAACTTTTCATATAAAAATATCAGAGCTCGCAAAATATGCTCAACCAACCAATTTCTCTGTGAGGTCTTCTCACTAAAAAGACCTAAAAAAATGAGACGGAATCACTCAGTGTCTGAACAGCACGTCTCTTTTTTGTTTCAATCGTGTTCTCGCTCCCGGGTTATGGGTAGAGCGTAACACATGAATCGGTCTCTTACTGACCGCATGATACGAACAGAATCGTTCGTTGATCAGCTACTGAGGGTCAGTAAGTGAGCAAAACAAGCAAAGTGTTCGCAAGAAAGGTCTTTATTTTTGTTGTTACGTTTGCTTCATGTTGTTGCCTTAGATATTTCGTCACAAAGCAAAGCATTAAAGAGGAAATGAGAAGATAATAATAAAAAGCAATAAAAATATCTGTAAAACAAACTATTTGTCAACGAAGTGTAAATGTAAAATAAAAGAGAGAATACATGAGAAAATTAATCTTCATGTACTCGCAACACACATATGTACATGCTCAAAAGACCGTTTGCCGAGATTTTACGAAATAAAGGGTCTCGAGTGAACACATGAACCGAGCGATCGAACAAAAACGGTCGTTGGTTGAGCGAAGAACAAGAGAAGAACGAAGTTTGAGGGTTTTTTTCGCGACAGTGTCGCATCGTGTCAGTGGACGAGAGTTTTTTTTTTGACAACAAGCACGAGAGAGACCAATTATTGCGAGCTCTGAAAAATATCGATCAGCTGTTTCCTACGTTGCAGTTACTTTACATTACAGTCGGGTAACTGAGCCTTTACCCGACTGTAATGTAAAATAACTGCAACGCAGGAAACAGCTGATCGATATTTTTATATGAAAAGTAGGTTACGCTACATTACATCTCTATAGCCACTTTCATAACTTTTCACATAACAATATCGATCAGCTGTTGCAGTTACTTTACATTACAGTCGTGTAACTGAGCCTTTAAATACACATTTGCTCCATGAATCAAGAAAACAAGATTGCGCACTCAACCGTACAAAAAATTTTCTACTGCGCATCTACATACGTCCCCATCGGGATAACTACCTTGTCGTGGTGTGGTGGCTTAACTACAGACTGTGGTCTATGTCTTCAACCCAGTACCATAGCTGACCTTTAATGGTCCCCTATGGTACTGGGTGAAGACAACTGACTCTAAAGGTATGTGAACCAAAGGTTATCCAACCCTAAACCGGGGTGTGATGCGACCCGTGCCCATCGGATTTTTGCAGTCAGGGTCAATAGACTGTATTAGAACGGAGCCTTGCTGATACCTGGGCACCTCAGCAAGTAGACGACGCCCTCACCACGTTATCAGGGGCTATGAAGTGGTGGCCTTCAAATCCCCCATACTCGTGGGACCAAAATATGAAAAAAAATCTAAACAAAAACAATAACAAAACAAAAAACAATACTGGGACCGGTGAACTGACGGTGCTCTCCAGAGCGGAACGACAGGGGACCGGTTTCACGCAACCGTCTGGCACGAGAAAACTCGTTCAGACGAAGGCTGCCGAGAATACTGGGCAGATAGTCGGTACATGCAGCAGTGCGAGCTCGGCCACGCCGGCTTCGACCAAGCATGTCCGACCATCAAAAATGAGGCACAACCAAAAAAGTTTATGCCTACGCATTGTAAAGACGTTGGGCACTCAAGACCCATCCAAACTGTCCGAGGAACAGAAATCATCCCTAGGATGGGCAAAATGTGTTCTTGAAAACATGGACACTCCCGACTCTCGTAGTAGCGGTGCTAGCACGTCGTCAAAGCCGTCGGGTAAAAGACTGCGATCGCCGGACGACAAACCATTGCCTAAGCGGCCTAAGGCTAATAGTAATATTGGCATTAGGTCGTTTAGTGAGGTTGCGAAAGACAACCTCATAATGGCCGTTGTCGACAGGGGAGATATGGATGGAACCATCCCCAGGGGCAAATGGAGTACTGTGGAAGCTAAGCTTGCAACCACGTACTACCAGGTTCTTGCGGAGAATTGTTGTAATACAAACTGTGGTTTATTTGCAATATGACTGCAGACGCTCAGTGCCAAAAGATGGAAAAACACAGCAGATTGAATGTTGAGTATAATAAAATATAATTCTTTATTTATTCAATTTATGAGAAGAATTAAACGTTATATAAATTTAATTTTACTTTGTACTGAAACTTCTAGAACTTTTTACTTTACTTTAAACTTCTTAACAACTCAACAGTTCATAGACAAGTAAGGAGACCATCAAAAGAAAGAAACAAGAAAAGTATAATAAGTGTTGCCAACTTCTTACATTCTAAATAAGATTAGCATATTACAACAAGAATCCAGGCATACCTCCTGTCTGTCGCGACGCAGGCTGGTATCAAGGCAGGGTCAAGCTGATGGCCTTTGGAGATCAGAGATCGGCGGACCTGTACAAGGCAGCTATTAGCAGGATGGGAGAGCCGTGGCCGGGTGCGAAAATCGACCTTGTCGACAAGAGCGACATTCCATCCCGACCACGTGCGCACGCGTGGATTACGGCATTCCCAGACACGGCTGAAGCAGCGATAAAGTTGTTAAAGGACTGTAATCCCTCACTTCCTACCGGCAATTGGAAGATGGGGAGGTTCGGTGAGGCTGAGGGGGACAGACGTGGTGTAATTATTATACTAAACGCTGAAACCCTCCCTCACTTGGCCAAGTCCAATAACATTATATCGTATGCCTTTGGACAGGTTACGCTGACGGTGTACAAAAAAGATCAGCCTCCAGTGACGGATAATTCCAAAACAGTGTGTGGAAACGCTGTGGAGAAAGAATCTGAAGAGGAGGAGAAGGCCAGCTTGCGAGAATCTTCGGAAAAGGATGGCTACATTACATCCGACTCTGAAATTCTCGGAGGCGCCTCAGGCCTGTTCGACGCTGATTACGGTGAAGACAGTGACCTTCTTCTTGAGACTGACGACGAGTCAGATAAAACGGTCGTGGAGATGGATTTCGTAGCGGATGTTGAACCTGCTGCAGATAAATCTCCACCATATCATCCTGTGCTCAGATGCCAACGCAAATCATACTATCTGGGGAAGTACGGACACTAATGAAAGAGGTGAGGAACTTTTAGAATTTGTAGTTAGTACTAAAGTGTGGCACAAACACAATAAAAATGTCTTACAAGCATTTCATGAAATTACAATTAGTGTGTATGTATTACTTGCTCATTGCAAAACACATACTTCCGAAAATATTTCTTTTGTTTCACGATCAAAACATTGAAGAAGAGAACACAAGTTCAACAAAACAATGTTAAAATAGAACAAGGCTGAAGTAGAAGAGAAATGAAGTAGAACATCAAAACTATTTTGGAACATTCAAAACATGTTTGAATAACTCGTAGACAAACTTACAAAGAAACTTTTGCAATTTTTATGAACATAAAAAATCGAATGTATGTATGCAAAAATAAAATTTTTTTTACGCTTTTTTGTGTTGGTTCTAGTGTACTTGATGCTTTTGGTGTAATTTACCGTTTTTTTTATTTCATTGTCTGTTTTTGTTTTGATGTTCTACTTCGTTTGAACATACAAACACTAACAAAGCTATTGAGAGAAACTTTTCGAATGGTGCTTGTTTTGTTTCAGTGAGAGTCATGTTTTGTTATGCTTGTTTTGTTGATAATGTTTACACTGAAATATAAGGCTTGGAAGTAGTGTGCTTTAGAATACAGAACTTTCAATACATTTTGTACAGCTCTTTAGTTAGTACTAACCTTAACATTTGTAATAGAGGTCAAGAACCTACTTTTATAACAAGGAACAGACAGGAAGTCCTGGATGTTACCTTTTCTTCTTATTCGGTAGCTGATAGGATCATGAATTGGCGTGTGCTCCAGGAACATTCCTTTTCTGATCATAGGTTTATTGAGTTTGGTATCAGGGAGCGCGCACCAGAGGCAGAAATCTCCCGGAATATTAGGCAGACAAACTGGCGTCTGTGCAGGTCTATTTTTTCTAGACAATTAGGAGCGATTGGAGACTCGTCACTTCTAGAAACTTCTGATTTAGATTGTGAGATTGATAATATTACTACAATCTTTAGAAATGCAAGGGAGTCGTCTTGCCCTTTGAATAAGCCAAGGGGGAAAAAGAAACCGCCTTGGTGGAATAAAGAGTTGCAATTGTGTAGGTGTACATGTAGAAAACTCTTCAATAAGGCTAAATCATCCAGAAATGAACTGAACTGGATAGCTTATAAGGGTAAATTAAAAGAGCATAAAAAGCAGATAAGAATTGCTAAAAATACAACATGGAAGAAGTTTTGTGAAAATATTGAAAATATTTCAGAAGCCTCTCGCATGAGAAAAATCTTGTCCGATACTCCCTGCACCCTGGGATATCTGAAGAATCCCAATGGGACGTGGACTACATCCAGCGAGGAGTCGTTAAGAACCCTGCTGGACACTCACTTTCCGGGTAACTCAGTGTCTGAGATTCAGACATCTGATCCTTACCCCATACCTGCGGAAAATATATCTGACATCGTCAATATGCAGACATTATTGGGCTCTGAGAAGTTTCAAGCCTTATAAGTCACCAGGACCCGACGGTATCATACCGGCCGAGATATGGAAAGTATCGAATCTCATAGCCCCAAGGCTACTGAGAATTTACACCAGTTGTCTAAGACTGGGTTATGTTCCTGACAAGTGGAGGGAAGAGAGAGTGGTCTTTATACCGAAGGCTGGTAAAAGCTCTCACACCACACCGAAGGACTATATAAGTCTATCATCCTTTCTTCTGAAAGCATTAGAAAGGATGGTTGATCATTATATCCGCAAAACCATCAATGATAAACTACTTTCCCCGCATCAACATGCATATCAAACGGGAAAGTCAACAGAATCGGTTCTACATGAGCTGGTTGGCACGATAGAGAAATCTCTTTCTGTAGGTGAATACGCCTTTGTGGCCTTCGTGGATATTGAGGGGGCTTTTAATAATATATCTCCAGATGCGATAATTGATGCATTATCGAATTTGGGGGTTGGTGCGGGATTGTTCAGAATCTACTAACTCACCGCAGGATAAATGCGGCTCTAGGAGCTTCTAGACAGACCCGCTTTGTAAATAGGGGTACACCACAAGGAGGAGTTCTTTCGCCACTATTGTGGAATCTAGCTCTAGAATCGCGGGGGTGCAGGATCGTGGCTTATGCTGATGATGTGGCAATAGCTGTAAGAGGAAAATCCCTCACAACTCTAAGGGACATCCTACAGGATGGTCTTTCACATTTAACAAGATGGGCGGAGAAACGAGGGCTCGCCGTTAATCCTAATAAAACGGAACTAGTCCTTTCTCCAGGAAGCATAATATACCTGATTTCCGACCTATCACACTTAATAATACGGAGATAAAAGTGTCCAACACTGCAAAGTATCTTGGTGTTATTCTTGATTCAAAATTGAGTTTCAAAGCAAATATTCTAGAGAGAGTGAGAAAAGCAACAATATCACTGTATTTATGCAAAAAATCCATTGGGAAGAATTGGGGTCTTACCCCAAAAATTGTTCACTGGATCTATACTGCAGTAGTACGTCCAATTCTCATGTATGGCATCATCGTGTGGTGGCCATCCCTGGAGAAAAAGACGTATCTATACATCTTACACAAGGTGCAAAGACTTGTATCCTTGTATGTAACCAGTGCTATTCGCACCACTCCTACGGATGCACTGGGGATGCTTCTTCATCTACTACCATTAGATTTAGTAGGGACGGAGATGGCAACGTCCTCGGCAGTCCGTCTTCGATGTACCTCTCTGTGGAACGGAAATGGAACCGGCCACTGCAGAATACTCGATGATGAAGTTAGGGGATGAAGGATTGACCAAACCTCCCCTGCTCTACTACACGAACGTCTTTATAAAACCTGGATACCATCCACAGAAATGTGGATGAATGGAACTCCAGGTAGAAGAAAAAGTGTTGATTTTTATACGGACGGCTCCAAAACACAGGAAGGTGTGGGCTATGGGGTATTTTCGAGGGCTTTAGGTCTTCGTATTGCAAGGCGACTTCCGGATCACTGCAGTGTCTTTCAGGCAGAGATCCTTGCTATAAGAGAAGTTGCGAATTGGTTGAGAGTGAATGTCACTTCAACTGCTTTGATTAACATTTACACCGATAATCGAGCAGCTATTATGGCCCTAGAATCCCCGCTTCTAAGAACAACAACAGCCCTCGACTGCCGATCATCTCTAAATGAGATGGCAGAGCAGTTTGATATTAGGATCATCTAGAAGGTGGGTCACTAGAAATGACTGCGTGATCACAAGGCAGTTATGGACTCACCTAAATAGAGAAGGTACGGATTACCTAATTTCGAAGAATAGGAAACAAATTTCGGTTCTAGTATCCATGTTAACCGGACACTGTCTCATATGTAGGCATGCACAAAAGCTTAGAGTTGAACACAACGACTTTTGCCGCAGCTGCCAAGACATCGATGAAGACGAAAGCATAGAACATTTTCTTTGTCATTGCCCTGGACTTGCAGGAAAGAGAATGGCCACAACGGGCGCTCTTGAATTCAGGGAACTTTCTGACGTTGCTAGTGTTGAACTTCAACGTATTAGTAGCTTTATACTGAGCTTTGGATGGTTAGACGGTGGGGACTCCGCATAAGCAGAGTCTCCGTGGCATCACAATGGACCAAAACGGTCTAAGTGAGTCCGGCTTTCTGACTGCCACCTCTACCTAACCTAACCTAACCTAATCTACATACGTCAATATAGAATACCCACGTTAGTTTATTGTAAAAAGTGTGTGAGAGAGAGCACATTCTACAAAACAAATGTATGTAATTTGTTCACAACAAAATTCTATGTCGACGTCACAAGCAGAAAATAAAATAACGGACCTGCGCAATGCGCAATCCTGTATTTTTGACTCATGCATTTGCTCTGCTTACAAGCTTACAAGGGTTCTTAAAATTTTTATTTTTTGTTATTATATTTTTAATAAAAGAACAAGAAATTTCTTTCATAAATTGCTGATGTTGGTGATACGGTTAATATATAATTAAAAAGCATATCGAGCCATAACCGGTAAAATAGCTTAAGCGACACATTTTCGGACTTCGTTATTTTGCCGAAAATCGACTATTTACGATCGCAAATAATAGATTTTGGTCAAAAAATTAAATTCGAAAATTATGTCGCTTAAGCTTTTTTGGCGGTTATGGTACGATATGAAGGTTGCGTGTTCTTTTTTTTTTGATGTTGCCAACTAATTTAAATCAACCTGAATACTGTTAACTATTTTTTACGTTATTACAATTACTTACTTTATTGATAAGACTTTTTCATTCTGGGCAATTATTAATAAAAATCCGCGAGAAATTTCTCCCTTTTCCAATTAGAAATTTTTTGTATTCCCTATTACTTGCTATTCAGGGCAATTATGTAAAAAATTCCGCAGGAAATTTCTCCCAGGGAACAATTCCAACTAATAGAAAATGATAGGGAAAACAAAAAATTCTAATCGGAAAAGGGAGAAATTTCCAGCGGAATTTTTTACATAATTGCCCTAATTGTTTGAAATTGTTCCCCGGAAAAAAATTCTCGCTAAATTTTATTCATAAATGCCCTCATTATCATTTACTCCACCGTAGTTGAAGTCATCAATATTTTTATCACAAAATAATCGTCAAAAAAAGTTCTTGCATACTCTTTTGTGACCTCGAGCTCCTTATTAAGTCATATAATTTCCTAAAAAGTTATAAAATGTAAAATATTTTTTATAGAAAATAGTTACGGAAATTATTCGAATATTCGACAGAAGATATTCGAATAGTTCTTTAAGCTAATTACACAATTCAACATTGAAACTTTGAGCTAATGTTCCATAATTATATTTCAACTACACCCAAAGAATTCCGAGTGGCTACGATACGTCAAGGCGAGTGATTGGCGCCTTCAAATAACCAATAGCCACCTACTGCCAGCGACTGTTCCTCATTTTAGAGGCAGCTGGAAATGGGTATCGGATATTGTAACAAGCGGGTCGATATACAAACGTGATATAAGACTTCTAAGCCAGCCGCCCAACCAGCTGGCAGTCCCAGTTCCATGATCAGCTGCGGAAGACCAATCAGCTACTCATTTTAAACCAACTGATTACCGAAACCTCAAGAAATAAGAGGCCCTATGCTTCTTATAGGAACTAAGGGATCTAACATATATACATACATACATACATATGTTCATTTCTAACAACGATATTTCAATTCCGAATGATTTAATTTCACGTGGAAATTTTACTACAGTAAAATTTTTGTTTTTATGTATAATTTTGTATATTTTATTGCATATATGTATGTATGTATGTACGTATAGTTTTTAGCGCCAAAATTATTAGTAATTAGGTGTTGTATATATTTTAATGGATTTTACCATTATCCCGTTTACGTACTGTTCTGTATATCCAAACGTTTTTATTGAGAGTAATTTTTTTATTTTACTGGAAAAGTACTCGAACAGACCTATTTATTATGAAAAATTTGCCTTAAAAATTGTAAATGTTAGCACTGCCATATATCTGAAACTCTTGATCATTTTATTTTGGAATGCAGTCTTTCAACAAATAAGAAACACATATCGCACCTTATCAACAAGAGGGTATTAACTCAAAATTTTAAAATGTTCAGTAGAGACGAAAAACTGTTTGTGGTTAGATTACAAGAGAATTTGAAAATCCGAATTTAATTACTAAAATTTCATTTGAAAATATATTTGCATTGTTTTTATTTCAAAATGTTGGAATTCTTGGGAAAAAACTCTATGTTTTGAGTTAATACCATTTTTCTGAATTTTCTCGATATTTTTTTTGTATTATTTTGAAATACGACGCTTTAGTTGAAATTTAAATAAAGTTTCAAAATATATTTTTCAACAAAACAGTATCAACTCAAAATACAACAGAATTTAAATAAAAAAATTGGATTATTTTTAACTTGAATAAAGGCTCAAATCAAAATAATACCTTTTTTATGAAAATATAAGATACATTTCTGTGTCCACTTTTGTACTAACTCAAAATAATACCTTTTTGATTATATAAAGGTAGTCACTACACTATCACAAAAATGGTCTCAAATGTGGTTTTCGAGGTGAAAGAGTAATCGGAATACGTTGAAATTTTTACAGTAGATAGATATTGATGTTGTTAGTTGATTTCTTGCAAAAAGTGAAATTTCAAAAATATTGAGTTAATACCCTCTTGTTGATAAGGTGCGATATGTAATTTTTTATAAATACAAAGATTTGAAGCAAATATTTGAAAGTGGCAATTATTCTGTATACACACTAATCGAATTCATCAAAGATGCAAGAATTTAGATATAATCTGAATATACTTGTACTTTTTTTTGTTAATATTATATTCCGGCAACTTAAAATTCAGATTTGAAAAAACAAAAATTCTAATTTTAACATTTATTAACGCACTAATAATCCCAAATTAATCACCCTTATCCTAATTGTCGGCATCGACGTCACTTTAACACAACACCAAAAAATTAAGATTTGTGTAGCCGTTGTCGAAAACAACTGACTCCTGTTGGCAGGTTTATCATTTTTCTATACCTTAGGGAATAGGAATATATTCTCAGTTGCACAAAATTGTTCTCGACAGCGAGTAAACAAGACCCAATTTTTTGGTATTGTGTTAAAGTGACGTCGATGTCGACAATTAGAATAAGGGTGATTATTTTACTATTCATGGGCCAGTGGCAAAAAATTAATAAAATATATGTACTTAATAGAAACTAACCAATAAATTTTGTCTTAAGTAGAACAAAAAATGAGCAAATTAACTAACATGTGCATAATTAGTAAAGAACCAAACGACAATGGTAAGACTCGTTGTAAATTTAGATATGGTAAAATTGGGCTTTCATTACAAAAAAGCTTTCAGCAAATTGAAATAAGATGAATCAAAACAATTCACATATTCCATTCGCAATGATTGCTGAGTATATAAAGCCGAAATGTTCGAATAATAATTAAAATGAATCAATATTTTATATTAGGGACTTTATTTTATTTTTATGGTCGTCATAAACAACAGAATAACGTACATGACTTTAACATTATACGCAACTCATTTTTAATAGATTAAATGTGACTAGCTTACAAGGAAGCCCATTGTATTATTGAATTAATGAAAAACAGCATCAGTTTAATACTGAGCTGGCCAAAATAGCACCAGCGTGCCGAACATCAATCTTATATCAATGAATACACATACGCGAATACATTTCTCTCGTGTTTCTCTCGGTGGCCAGCTCTGGTTTAGTATATCCGGTATGTCAATATGTACAATGTAAGTGAAATGTTGGAAACACTTTAAATCCTTAACATACATACAATGAGGACGCGAAGTTTCCTTATCTGATAAAGAAAACATAATCTCTCACAATTTTTTTAATCATGGTTTCGATGTTAGCGTTACCGGCTAGTATATTAGAAATTATTTTCCACTTAATACACATTATCGCATTCATGAGCATAATATCTAGATGGTATTCAAAAGATATTGAACATTTAAATTATTTACATTTCAGTCTTTTCGCAGTCCTGTATGGCATTAGTGCTTAAATTAAATAACCTTATGATGTAGATAATCATTCTTATGCCATTTGTCAACATCGATGTCACGTCAATACCATATCAATAGATTGGGTATTCTCTAATGTGTGTGAAGATAAATTCATAGATTTAAATATGTTTTTCAAAAATATTGCATGCGATATTTTTATTACTTCTTTTATGTGGTATGCATTTTAAACTAAATTTAATGTGTTTTTTCATTTCACTGTAACCAAACCCGTCATCCTCAACGAATAAAACTTAAAGAGAAATAAAGACAACAAACCATACTATTACAGTATATCTGAATTTTATTTGTAAAATTTTTTTAGTGAAAATTTCGTACTTCGAATTATATGAGTGAAATGCCCACTACGGGCAAAACCTTCTTCATCATCGAATAAAACCTAGAGGAAAATAAAGACAACAAATCATACTATTAAACTGCATTTATACAATATGGAAATTGTATTTGTAAATCTTTTTAGAAAGTCTAAAATAAATTCTTGCTTCGAGGAAGAAGAGTTCACATATATTCAAGTTTCTAAAAAATTTCATAAATATAATTCCGATATACCTATGACGGTACTGTAGATGCAATTTTATAGTATTTGTTGTCTTTATATTCATTTAGGTTCGATTCAATGCGGAATGGTTTGGCCACAGTGAGCATTTCCCTCATAGAAATCGAAGTAAGAATTTTTCACTAAGCCATATTTTCAAGACTTTCGAAAAAATTTCACATATACAATTCCGATATACTTTAAATGCTACTTAATAGTATGATTTGTTGTCTTTATTTTTCTTTAGGTTGTATTCGTTGAAGATGAAGGGTTTGGTTATAGTGAATATTTTTATAAAAAAAGCACCTTAAATTCAGTATGAAATGCGTACTATATAAAGGAAAAACAAATATATCGGATGCAATATTTTGAAAAAACTTGTTTAACTCGATGAATTTATATTCAGACACATTATTGTTTACCCGTTGCCGAAAACAACTGCCTGTTATTGACAAGCTCATGCTATTTTCTAGACCATAGGGAACTGAAATAAACTGCCAATAGCACAAATTCTTCGCGAGAGCGAGCAGACAAGGTCCAATTTGTTGGTATTGTATTCACGTGACGTCGATGTTTACAACTGGAATAAGGATTAATATGTTTAAATATTAAACGGATATCCTAAACCAAAAATCACAATTAAGCTCGTAAGGAATGTAAGATACATGTATGTATGTATGTGTGTAGAGTTCTGAGATATAAGCAATGAACGAAAAAAATGTATTGGAAAATATACAAACTATCGTTTATCGCGAGAAAAGGGTATTTTCTTTATAGTTTTAAGTGAATTTAAAGAAATTTAATTTCATGCAACCTAATTGAGCGTAGCACCGGCATTTTCTTTTATATAAAATAAACGAGACTAATATCTAAACTCCTCTTTTTCTTTATACCGCCCACTTATAAAACAATAGTAGCACACACATTTGCAGCTAATTCATCATGAACTATGTATGAATGCAACCGTCAGTCGGCAGAGATTTTCAATTACTTACAAGATTCCAATAATTGTTGAAAATCTGAGCACATATCACACATGTTTCCTTAGTATTTTTGTAACTCGTTCCAAAAACAGCTGCTATTCCTAAAGTTCCAATTAAGTGCTCCGTAGATTTTCTGCTGGATTTTCGTTTAGACTTTTGGTGTTTCAGATCTCGTTTTCTTTTTCAACTTCGCTGCTGTCGTCGTTGTCTATGTCGTCTCGCTGTCTTCTATACTTCTTCGTCAACTGCATAGAGGTTTTTTCCTCTTTTTCCATTCGAAACTTTGACGGTTTTTGGCGAAAAACCTTATTAGATTTTTATAAATTCTGCATCCATGTGCTTTATACTTTCAGTTTAACACAATTTTATTGAATTTAATTTACTATTTTTTCCTATATATATGTTTTTCCAAAAAAAATTTCCTCTTACACAGATCTTTTCTTCTAACAAACAGTGCAATAGTGGTATAAAATTAATGTAGGTACTAAGCACTCAGTACCTAATTTTTCTTGAGTACTCACTACTCAATTATTGCAATGTTGCATTTCATTCAATGAACGTTAAAAACTTACAAATGCATTTTCATTTATACACTTTGAAAATATCAAGCATTAATAAAGTTAAGATCTTTATTATATTTTTTTAAGAGAATTAATAAATATTTACATGTATGGTTATACAGAGAAAATCTTGTTACATATATTTATAATAATGAAACCATATGTTTACCAAAAATAACCTAAATATACATACATACATACATTGTCGACCCAGAATAGTTTTGCTCCACCGACAATTCTTAAAAAAATTAGTTAATTATGGAATATATATATTTTGAATACTGTCTTTCTGAATCAAAAACGTGTTTCACGAAATTTATTATAGTTTCTGAGATATTAAGCATTCATATTGCTCCATAACCACTATTTTTAGGTTTAATAAGTATTGTTTTGGAATGCACGCCACAGTTTGGCGCTTGCGTCGAATTTCTCATACAAAAACATACGAAGTAAAGTTAACTCTTGTTTTGCGTCATTTCTACAAGAAATTAATAAAAAAAAATAAGATGCCACAAGAAAAATTCAACGGCGACTGCTAAACAAAAACATCATCATTCAGCCGCAGCCGCCGCGGCACGCAGATTACATGTTTTAATATAAACTTATTAAACACTAAAATAAAATAAAAGAAACCTTATTTGTGCATGTTCGAGTAGAACAGAAATCATTTAATTTCATTCTTTATATTAAATACACTTTAATTACTTGTTTTTCTTGTGAAAGTGTGTAAGCGGATTGATAGGGAAACATTTTATGGCGGCGGCTTCTTAGTCGGCGTTAAACGATCGTGCCTTTTGTTTTACTCCGCATGCTTCTCAACACCTCTCACCAACAAACTCAAAAAGCCTGCCTGCACAGGCAAGCAGAAAAGGCACAATGTAAATTGCGTCTAAGCAAGATATTTGTGTGAAATTTTTACACAATATGAACAACGGTATGAGGATCAATTCTGCATCGCTAATGCCGGCCATACACTACACAAGTTCACTGCACAAGTCTGGCACTGTACAGTGCGTTTGTGTAGTATATGGGGTGGTTGTGCTATTTACGCAGTGAACTGAGTAAATATCAAAACGATTTTGATATATGGTAAAGTTTGAAAACTGTACAGTGAACTTGTTTAGTGTATGTTGCAAACGCTCACTTGTTTCGTGATTTTGTAAAAGTTCACAACAAGAAATGAGCGCAGAACAAATATTCTGGACAGAGTTTCTAGAGTTATACAAATAATCACCAGCATTATTGCAAATTAAAATAAAAAATGCACAGTTTATTTCTATAGTGTGTTTCACAAGCTTAGCTTACGCAGTGCCAGACTTGAGCACTGAACTTGTGTAGTGTATTATGGGTGGCATAACCCAAAAATTCCATTTATTTAGTTATGACGTGATGTGAGTTAATGAGCGATGTGTACTTGTCTCCATTACGAGCTTGTTAAAAGTTTTATTGTGTTCTTCATTCTTCGCCTCGTGTGAACTATCCGTAAACGATAGTGTGGCAGCTCTATTAAATTGACGTTTGCTATCTTAATTACAGTGAAGGCTAAATAATCTGTTTGTGTATATTTTTTATCACAGTTTTTTATCAGCATGCAAAAAAATAAAATATTGTTTAAAAATATTGTGCTTTTAATATCTTTCGTCGCATTTTTAATTGATAATGTTGGTAAAGTCACAATGAACCGTCGTTACTTTAACACAATTGACTAATGTTTTAAAAAACAGGCACAGATTAAAAGAAAGAATATATTTTTGCACATAAGCCAAGAAACGGTGTCAAATTTGTTATTGTGTTATACATACATAGTACATAAATATTAATATTTATCTTTTTTTATTGCTAAATGCAAAAAAATAATACATGTACATATTTATTCTGTTCAAAAGCTTGCCTACATCGCACACTTTCCCATTATGAGATAATCCACAAAGACGAAGTGGAGCATCGCGTTGTAAAAAGGGGCGCAAAGCCTAGTAGTAATCCATTCAATACAATAAAAGAAGTAGAGTTTAAAACTTTGGGTAAACATTTTCGGTTGATTTTGCATCCACATCGGAATGTACTTCACAGTAAATTTAAAGCATACACTGTGGATGGCGATGGCAATGAGACAATAGTACATTTAGGTAAGTTAAGCGCAATCCTTTCAAATTAAATTAAATAATACGTGTGTACTTTGTGCAGACCACGATAGTTTCTATATGGGGCGAGTGTTCGGAGAAGTCAATTCGAATGTTAGAGCTCACATAGAAAATGGTTTAATGACAATGTCCATCAGCTTACCAGAAGAAACATATCATGTGGAGGTAAGAAACTATTAGTATTACTACTGAATACATCCATTTGTACATACATATATACAATTTTAATATACTACATATACTAATAATTAATCTTTTAGCCTTCCTGGCGCCATTTGCCCAATGCTAAAGAAAACACAATGGTGGTTTATAGAATATCCGATATAAAACTGAAACATCCTCATGGAACTGGAAAAAGTGAAGCACCTATAACATGCGGCTATGTTAAGGAAGGTTTAGGTAACTTTTTTATAAGTTAATTCTAAAAATAAATAGAAATATAAAGGAAACTAATTTTTAGAATTCGAAGTAGATGATGAAGATGAACTATACCAAAGTGATCATCAGAATGAATATCACAAAAGAACAAAACGCCAATCGGACCAATATGAGTATACTCCCACAAAAACTCGATGTCCTTTGCTTCTGGTAGCTGATTATAGATTTTTTCAAGAAATGGGTGGTGGCAATACAAAGACCACTATTAATTATTTGGTATATTTTAAAGTGGTCTCATGAATTGATTCATTAATGTTAACAGATACATATATTTATTGCTTGTAGATAAGCCTCATAGATCGTGTTCATAAAATTTATAATGACACTGTTTGGCAAGATCGTTCAGATCAAGAGGGATTCAAGGGAATGGGATTTGTGATAAAAAAAATTGTGGTGCACTCCGAGCCCACTCGTTTAAGAGGTGGAGAGGCTCATTATAATATGATAAGAGAAAAGTGGGATGTTCGTAATCTTTTAGAGGTAATATTTTATTCAAATTGTTTTTAGAAATAAATAAATTTATATCAGCAAACTTAAATTTCTAGCTACATATGTATGTATGTATATGAATATAAATGTAAATTCGATTTTTATAATCTCTTCCTTAAAAATTTACACATATGCTATATTGCAAATTTAGGTCTTTTCACGTGAATATAGTCATAAAGATTTTTGTTTAGCGCATCTTTTTACGGACTTGAAATTTGAAGGCGGTATTTTAGGTTTGGCTTATGTTGGCTCACCTAGACGCAACTCCGTAGGAGGCATTTGTACACCAGGTTAAAAAAACGTTCTAAGTCTTAATGATAATTTTGTTAATTTAATTTTTTGTAATGCAAAATTTATAATTTTCAATATCTTTCGTTTATGTGTACTTTTGCAAAATTTGCTTATTTTGTATGTGTGTATGTATGTACATACAAAGATATATGTATGTATTTTTAATAAGGCGGATTTTGCCAATATGATCACACCTACCGATTTTTATTATATTTTTTTTAGGCAAATCTAAATCTGTTTCTTTTTGACAAATATTTAAAAGTCAGGAATATAACTTCACTAAGATGTAACATTTAAAAAATCAATTTTAAAGAATAACCGTCCAAAAGAGTCATTTCAATAAAATTATTACGTTTTTTCTTTCGTTTTCGAAATCGAACAATTAAAATTTTAATTATTTTTTTATGTTGTAGAATGAATTACATATATTTATATCTTTATTTCTTTATCTCATTTAATTTATGATTTTAATAATATAATTTAACAAAAATAATGTATGTAGCTGGGATTTAGAACACTTGAATTTTTTTCCATATTTCTGTTTAGAATACTTTAAAAATGGTTACACACTATATTTAAATTCTGGCTTAAGTAGCTCTCGCAATCATTACGGCCAGCGTGTTATCACACGTGAAGCCGATTTAGTTACTGCCCATGAATTTGGTCATAATTGGGGATCGGAACATGATCCTGATATACCAGAGTGTTCACCAAGTGCCTCGCAGGGAGGCAGCTTTTTAATGTATACCTATTCGGTTAGTGGTTATGATGTTAATAATAAGGTAAGCGAATAAGATAGACATTTTGTATAATGCGTTATTGAACAACTTTGATATTATCCCTTTAGAAATTTTCTCCTTGTTCTTTACGTTCTATTCGCAAAGTTCTGCAAGCCAAATCAGGACGCTGTTTTTCAGAACCCGAAGAATCATTTTGTGGAAATTTACGTGTCGAGGGTGATGAGCAATGCGATGCTGGTTTGTTGGGTACAGAAGACAACGATGCTTGTTGTGATAAAAATTGTAAATTGCGGCGAAATCAGGGTGCTGTCTGCAGTGACAAGAATTCTCCTTGTTGCCAGAATTGTCAGTTTATGCCAGCTGGTGTGAAATGTCGTGAACAGGTTTATGCCACATGCGAACGAGAGGCAAGATGCACTGGCAACCATGCTGAATGCCCAAAATCAGATGCAATGGATGATGGCACTATTTGTCAGGAAAGAGGGCAGTGCCGTAATGGTAAATGCAGTAAGTATTTATTAAGGATATTTAAATTGTATGAACCAGATTAATGAGCCTCTCTCTTTCCGCAGTACCTTATTGTGAAACCCAAGGTCTGCAAAGCTGTATGTGCGATATTATTCGAGATGCTTGTAAGAGGTAAATTTAATATTTTTATATCCTAAAACATATTCGCATCTATGCAAACGACTACGACAATTTGGTAATATATTAAGGAAGAAATTTCGTAGTCAAAGTCGAAATACGACAACCACGATAAGCTACATGTGTTGTATGAAAAATAAAAAACTTCCCAAAAATTTTCCATTTTGCTTTTATAGTTGCGTTACATAAATTGTTACATTCCAGATGCTGCCGTATGAGTATAAATGAAACCTGTTTCCCAGTAGAACCACCAGATGTTTTACCAGATGGGACACCCTGTATACAAGGCTTTTGCAATAAGGTATTTTAAAATATAAATACATAGCTTATATATACTTATACATGTGTCTTTAAAACTTCAAAATTCTTTTCCTTATCAAGGGTGTTTGCGAGAAAACCATACAGGATGTAGTGGAACGTTTTTGGGATATAATCGAAGAAATAAATTTTAATAGAATTTTAAAGTTTCTGAAGGACAATATTGTTGGTGTGTAAACAAACATTATCTAAAAATAGCGATATTTAAGTTAACTTTTTATTACTTTAAAATTCATTGTGCTGCAGTCGCCGTGGTATTCTTTACTTCCATATTTTGGATCCCAGCAAGTTGTGTTATATCGTATTTTGATCGCAAAAGATTAAGGCATGAATTGGAGCAAATCGAATGGAGTCAAAGGTTAGATTTAATGCATCCGAGCGATAGACGTAGAGTAATACATATAAGGCAAGAAAATTTTATATTTTTATGTTAATCTAATAAATATTTTCTTCAATTTTAGAGTACCAAGGCAAAAAATTTCCGTGGCTCGTATGTAAATGCTAATAATTAATAGATGATGTGCACTTTTAAATCATTCATAAGTAAAATTATTTATTTAGCTATTAAAATGTAAACTATCTAACATAATGTTAAATAAATAAGTTTTAATTTTTCTAAAACGTTTCTTGAAACCATAAAACACATACGATACGTTTACTGCCGTATTAAGAAAAAATGATTTTGGCTTATTTTTAATAAATTATATGTAATTAGTTTCCAGTTTCTATTCTCCGCCGCAAAGCCACGGGTCGATTGTAAGACAAATTGCCTTGATTATTCACGCTGCACTTGCATGAGTTATCTCTATCTTTCTCTTTACGTTCTTATTCGTGGCAACATCAATGATTGCACGTCTCATTATAACCAGCAGGATTCATCTGGAAGAAATTCCAAGTACCTCTGTCAAACCCAACTTACATGCCTTCACTACCAAGCTCAAAGCGGACCACCAAAAAGAAAATATCCACTTCGACGCGGTTTATTTTCCAACAAATAAACCTAATGGGTCATGGTTCATATTATATTCTCTTAAAAATATTGAGGACCTCCAAATCTGATGCAGATAGCTTAGTGTCAATAATAGACGTTCCAATTATATCAATAAAACTGGTTTATTGACAAAAGCAGTAATGATGGAGTGTTGTCTATCAAATTATTGTTGCGACCCTGACTGGTGTCAAGGCCATGTCATGTCAACCGAGTAGCAGTCTGCTATCATGTATAACCACATTACTTTTGGAAAATCCTTGACATCCGTATTTCCTGCAGAATAACGTGGTAGATCGTAACAGAATGTTCTCAAAGCACACAGATATAAGGTTTTAAATATAACGAACAAATTGAAATACAACACTATGAAATATAATACTGACTACATGCCGGAGCTGCCACCATAAAAACCGGTAGTGAATTTCAAAATAACGGATATAGAACATTCGGAAACACTACAAGATAGTTCGGGAACAGTGTCATCGGTTAGTAAGACTTAGCAGCACGTAGGAAAATTTCATTACTAAGCTGTTGATGTTAAATAGTTTTATTTATTTTATATAAAAATTTTACAAACATAATAAATTATGCAAATAAAAAAAGGGGGGTCAGGTGCTAACAACAAAGGTTTTAGACCTAATAGTTTTATAATATTAGCTTAGACAGACATACCCACATACGATTTAAACCCCCTTTATCGTGGTTAGTGTTTTTCGACTACGACGTTTCTGTAATGAATTAAAGACAGAAGAATAGAAAAAAAAATTTCAAGTTTTTCTGCCTTATCGTGGTTGGCGTATTTCGACTTCGACTACGAAAAACTTTTGATGTCTCGTTTAATCTAATTCAGTGACTACGACATTAAATTTTTAAACAATTTTTAGTCCTAAATTAAAATAAAAACTTGTGATGTTCTTTAATCTAAAATACGCCAACCGCGATAAGGGGTATTAATGACATTAGGCGACTAATCACGTGTCTTGTATTTTAACTACGTTGATTTTGTATTAGATTAAGGAACATTGTATAATTTTTTCATTAATCTATTACAAAATCACCGAGGTCGTAATTAGGTTCTATATTGTAGACTGAAAACCAAAAAGAATATCATTAACAAAATTTGCAACGTTTAGCACTTTTCCAAATTTTTTAATAAAATATTTTTATATGCAGTTGAATTTTTTTTAATTTATCTTTCGTAAACATGTTTTTAACGTTTCCGATGAACTTTAATATGAAAAAAAAACTAGCTCAGCTGCGTCTTAGCTACTACCTGCTGAATGTGCCTTGGTAAGTCCTAATTTACACTATGCAAGTCTTATTGCTAAGCTGATTATTTTACGAGAGAGAGACGAGGGGAAAATGTTGCTGTTCCCTCGTCTCTCTCTCCCACAAACTAATCAGCTTATATATGACTTGCTTAGTGTAAATTAGGACTAAGTACTTTGTGCTGTAAGCCGTATGTATACCAAATTTATCAAGAACAGAAAAGTACTCAAGTACCAATTTTTTCAGTTTTCATCCCTTAAAAACTATCATATATTTTTCGAAGCGTTTGCTATCAAGGAAGCAATGCATTGCTTCCTCAGTTGTTAGTGCTTTCAAATCAGAATTTTTTTTGTTGGGATGTGCCATAAGATATGGTGCATTCTTTTCTGGCGTTACGTGACATTTGTACGACAAAATGTTCAAAAAAAATTTGAAAATCATGTTTGAAAAAAAATTTTTTCTTGCATTTGAGAAGTGTTCAAGTAGCTCTATATTCGGTGGAAAATATGCTAATAATCAAAGCTAAAGATTTCAAAATATGACCTGGCGTTACGTTACCAAAAACAAAAGTTAAGTTTGACTTGAATAAAAAAATTGCTTAACACTGAGATTTGTTAGGACTTGGACTGATATACATACATACATTTATTTTCCAAGCTTCAAGATTTAAAAATATTTTTCCCTTTTATATCTGTTAGCCTTAGTATCTGGCGTTACGTTATATGGCGTTTCGTTATTTAAATTTCCAGTTGATATTTTTTTTGGTTAAAAAATAAAAAGATATAAGTTATCTACATAAATATATATTTACTAGCCTTAACGGCTCCCCTCGCGTGGTATTTTGGAAACTAACTTAAAATTTATGAATATTTTGATCAAGGCGAAAAAAAACAGCAAAACCCGGTTTTAAGACTAGTTAAGCAATCCAACACGAATCGAAAATTTCCCTAGCAAGCCCAAAAATGTATTTTTCAGAAAAAAACCCGTATCATATATAAAAACCGGTTGTGAACCGTATACAAAAAATAAGCTGTGTTCGACGCTGGTAACGCAGCTTTCGATTGCTGAAAGAATTTTGAAAATCAGTTAAGCGGTTTGGGCGTGGAAGCGCAGCAAACAAACAAATAAGCTCACTTTCACATGTATAACATTAGTAAGGATGTATATACTAGGGTGATCGACTCGGTTTTTCAACCGGTTTTAAGACCCGGTTTTTTTAAAATATGGTTATCGGTTCTTTCAAAATGTTGATTTTTCGAATGTCGAATAGTCCGGTTTTTTACAATATAAAAACCGGCTAAAATTAGTTTTTACTATGTTAAAACTTAGACAAACGTGTTCTGTTGATTTTCCTAAGTATGTTTTTTGCAGTGAAAAGGTTCTAAGCATTTTTTGAGAATGAAACATGAAACAAAATTATTTTATGAGGTGGTAGCAGAGGCTAATTAAATTGCCCTTATGATGTGCAATGGATGTCAAAATCCATTTGCAGTGTTTTTTTTAGTTTTGTTGACATTTTGCTTAATATTTTATGTATAGGTAGATGTCCACCTTTGCCATACATTCATATGTACATATATTATACAGGGTGGCTCAAATGAGACCTAGTGATGTTAAACACGTGTAACTCTTGTAATAACGGTTTTTTTTAATGATTTATTTTTATATGTTAAATACATTTTATGGAAATTTAACGTGACTATGTGTGAAATATGACCACCATTTTGCTCTGTATCGAGCATTGGCTCTTTTTAGCGCCTTTTGCATTACACGGCGTAATGTTTCTAGTTGTAGGCGCCGTATTTCGTCTCGAATATTCTGCTTGAGCTTCCAAGTGTCTGTGAGAAGAATAATAAAAATCGATAATTTTAATGCGTGGATTTGTGGACTGTACGTATTCATTTTAAATTTCCAAGAGTTCAGTTATAATCTGCAAAAATAAAAAATAAATTATGTTAAAAAATAAAAAAGTTATTTGTGTTTCACATCAGCTGGTCTTATTTGGGCCACCCTGTATATACATATGTATGTATAATGTACTAGTTTTCGATAGTTTAAAAACTACACAAAACGATTCAAGACTATCGAAAGTTAGCAAAACTATCGATATATCGACGATACTATATGTGATAGTATCGAAGTTGTATAGTTCTCGTATAATGTACATATTTATTTACACTAAAAATTCGAAACAATATATATTTACACAAAACAAAACTAGATTAAATAGAATTTTATTTGTCAGTTCAATAAATAACAAAAATAATATAATTGTATGAAAAATAAGTGAGATCACCGGAAGAAATTTTCGTCATTAAGTTATTTTTGTTTATGAAAGAAACATACGAGTATTTACAATTTTTTTTTTCTGTGGTGTATCATTTACTATCGATAGTGACCAAAAAATATCGATTGTTTTTAAGTATTAATCGATGGCAGAATTAAACCTTCGAAAGTCACAAAAAAATCTAACTATCGATAGTATCGATAGTGCCATCGATAGTTTTCCATCCTTAACATGTACTATACATAAATACATAAGTACGTATGTATATGAAGTTAATTTGTGTGTTTTACCTTTAATTTTTGTATTGTTTTATAGTATTTACATGACTGTTAACTCTTTTTTAATAAAGCAATTTAAAATAAAAAATTTTGTATAATTTTCTTTCTTAAAAAACCGGTTGACCGGTTTTTCCTGAATTGTAAAAACCGAAACCGGATTTTTCATAATTTCAAATATTTGAACTATTCGAAAACCGGTTCTGGAAAAAGCCGAATAATCGATCACCCTAGTATATACACACATTAGGGTGGGTGTTAGCTATACGTCGACATTTTTTTTCAACTTTTCCCTACTCTCACCCAAATTAGTGAGCATGGGTAAAAAAAATATGACCTACAAAATTTTAAGTCAATGGGTGAAGATTAAGGCCTGACTCAAGCCAACTGAAATTCGGGGAAAACCCTAATACTTCTGAAAATATATCTTTATTGTATTTGAACTAGAAAAATATTAATTTTGCAACATTTTGTAAGAGAAAACAAAAAATAAAGAAAAATTTTAAGTAAATTTTAAATAAACATTGTACTATGCAAAAAAATACTCATAATCTGGCGTTAAGTTACACACTTTTGAAAATTAATAATCACATAAGCTAATAACATATATTAAGCTATTTTCTCGTTAAAGCGCAACATACAAACTTTCATGTTTATAGTATTATTGACTAATAGAAAATCTTAGAATTTTTACTCAAGACTGACTCCTTTTGGATTCTTTAACAAAATATCCAAATCAGGTGGAATTTTAACAAAATTTAAGAACAACACAGCTTAAGCCGTGTTATTTTCTCGATAGAAAGTACCCCAGGTCTCAATTCAGTATATAACCAGTCATGAAAATCGTTTCAGCCTTCTTTGGCTATAAGGTAAAAAACATAAAACATGCTTTCACATTTATAATTGAATTTTTCATTAATTCAGTTTCTTGCCCTTGAAAGTTTATGCAATTGTATGTAAAATCCTACGATTAACATTAAAAATTCTTAGTGTGGAACGTTTCGTATATGGAATAGATATCAATCGCGCAGTTCAATTTGAAGCTTTGGTATATTGAAAAACACACATACTCGTTTTAAGGCAACTATTTTTTAAACATTCTGCGTCCGTTCGTAAATGCATCACTGCGCTGCAAATGGAAATTTAAATTTTCTAAACTGGTCCACTGAAGTAGATAACTCACAAATAAATGTCAAATATGGTGTACAAACATGATTACTACTAAAACAGATTATCACCGAACTTGTATTACATTTTAAGTAAAAAATTGCACGTATGATGCAGAGCAGTGATGCATTTACGAACACACCCTCTAACACGTTTTTCATAAGGGTTACAAAAGAATAACACGGTTTAAAGTTTTCCTAGTCGGATTTTATATAAAACTGTTGTACACAAAAATATGTGAAGGGGTGGAACTTCAACACCGTTTTAGATATATGTACATGCATATCTATGTATCGTTGGTCACAAGTAGAAATGCCCCAACTCAAATTAACTGTAACTTTACAGAAGGTAAAAACATAATCAGGGCTATCATGAATAAAATTCAACGTGAAATCTCTCCCTTTTCCAATTAGAATTTTTTGTTTTCCCTATTATTTGCTATTAGTTGGAATTTTTCCTTGGAAAAAATTTCACGTGGAATTTTATTCATGATAGCCCTGAATAATAAACAGTACAACTGGTTGTAAAAGCGTTTTTTTACACTATTGCAATAAATTTTTGTGACGAGGTTTATTTGTGTGAAATGTATTTGATTCACTGAAAAACTCAATTTTGTGAAAATACGAGTTAGGGCCCTTCTACTTGTGACCATCCGTATGTGCATACATATGCAGCAAGTTCAAACTTAAAAACGTTTTCCTTCTCCTTGACAGACTTTGAGGGCGAGATTTTGAATTCGATTGTTTTTTATTACATTTATTTTGCCGGCTTTTAAATATTTTTTTTTTTAATATTTCATACTTATAAACTTATGACCTTATTTATAAAAATTATCAAGGCTTTATAAAGCCTTAATAAGCAAAATTTTGTTTAGAAAAAATATGTCTTAAAAACCCTTTATAAAACCTTAATAATTCTTATAAATAAGACCGTTAAAATACACTTAGAATTTGTGGTTATATTTTTTAGAGTAATTCTGTTTTAAAAGAGTGGACTTAAAATTGTATATAAACTTAGAAGAAATAATATTCAAAATAAAACAGAATACATTTCTTCAAAACTACGCCCGTTGCAGTATTTTGTTTAAAAACATTACTTCTTTTTGCTATTTTTACCATTTTGTTGTGGTGGTGGTTGTTCGTCATCTTCATCGTCATCGTCGACATCATCTTCATCCTCATTATGCCACTCTTCTTCAACCATTTCGTGGACTAAATGCTGGCCACAAATGTATACAGGACCAGTACCTTGTATGAGTTTAAATGTCACCGAATCGCTGGGGAATTCTAAATTGGGGCATAATGTACGTGTTTCACCAGCTTTTAAAACAGCAATTGGAATTTTAATAGTTTCCTTTTCATAACCTTTAACTTCAGCCTGCAATAAAAAAAATTAATGTATTACTCCTGTGCAAGCATTTTTTTCACTTAGTTTACCTGTACTACATTGAATTCGCCGCTTTTGGCGTCAGCGCCCAGGCTTATTTGTTTTATTATCAATTTTTGATCTTGTACATCTTTGTCAGTCTCAGCAACTTCGAATTGTGCCAGAGGATCCTTTTCGCTTAATTCAACACCTTAAAAAATATATAAAATTACTTGTAATGTATCTATTTATCCAATCGAAACCAAGGTTAATTGTTTATCACGCTGCCGGTAGACATTTTGATTGCGAATTCGCCGGAGCGTTGAAAAATTTTAGATTCGCATTTTCAGTACTTACCGTAGAAAGATTCCGTTTCCATTATTGCTTATAGTTAATTAAATTGGAATAAAAATTATTTTTGATTAAATACAATCGATATTTATACTTCCGTAAATATTTTATATACAACTGTACAAATTTCTGTATTGTAATTTTTCTACACCACCACGTGCCGCTTGAAAAGATGAAGGAAGAGCTGCTTGCAGCCAGGGCTGCCAGAAGTTTCTGCTGAATAATCTGCACTTTGAAAAATCATCCGCATTTTAATTTCGAAAATCGGCATGAGTTTTTCATTAATTTTTATTAAATAGACAAAATTAACCTGCAGTTTTTAACTTAATAATTAAGTACGTAATTAGCTAATTTTTATTTAAAATTAAGTTGTAATTAAATACGATTTCATTTTTTCAGTGGTTAATTGAAACTCTTATTAAATTACGTTGAAAGTGCGGCACCACTGCAAAACTTCTAAGGAACAGCTGTTAAGCATAAACAAAAAAGTTAGGTTATAAACATGTAGAAAATTAAAACTGCATAAAAACTCATTTTATGAAATCAATCGAACATTATAATACATTTTTCTATTACTTTATTCCATAATATGCAACTTTGTATTGTATATGTTATATATTTATGAAATTTAAACGAAATTAACCTTAACCCGACCACATGATGTTTTCAACCCGACCACATGATGTCATGTGTATGTTTTCAATAAACACATACACGGATAAAAACATATGGTACGTTCATAAAACTTAAGTAGTATTTAATTACACAAGGTTGGGTATTTAATTATTATTTAATTATGCACTCGAAAACACAATTTCGTATTTAATTAGAACTTAAAAATAATTACAGTTTGATTAGCCAGTCAAAAACTGTGAATGTTTAAATATAGTTTGAGTTAATTTTCAGTAAAAATTAAAATGTGTTTAAATACACTTTAATTTTTTCAGTGGTTAATTAAAGTTATTATCAAATTAAGTTGAAAGTACGGTAGCACTACAATATTATGGAAAGCTTTCCAAAAAACAGCTGTTCAATATAAACAGGAAAGTTGATTTATCAATTTGCAGAAAAATGAAATAGCAAAAAACACATTTTATGATACAAAAAGAGCATCAGAATGCATTTTTCTATTTATATATTTCATGATATGAAAATATGTGTTACATTTGTTGTACATTTGCGAAAATTAAACGAAATTCATTTTAATACGACCACATGATGTTCATGTACGTGCCTTCAAAAAACACACACATGCACAAAACATATGGTGTGTTTGTAAAATTTAAACAACACTTAAATCTACAGTGTTGGCTGTTTAAGTTTGATTTAATTGAACAAATTTTTATGTTTAAATAAGATTTAAAAATAAAATACAAATAATCATTGACTGATTTATTAGCCCTTAGTGCGCGTGCGAACTGTAGGCATCTGTCAAAAAAAGTTGAAATAGTGTTTTTGCATACGACAAGTTACATACCAAACTCTTTGACGTGTTTGCGGCAGAAAGTTGGATAACTTTCAACTTTTTAACGCGTTGTGTTGTTCTGACAACTAAACAGCCGACAATAAAAAAGAAAAAAATTAGAATCATGAAGAAAAGTCTTAATAAAGAGTTTGAAAACACTACAGTATTGCACAAAAAAGGAATTGAATGAACTAGGAACATTTCCAAGATCATTTTTCAATTTAAAAATAAATAAAAAAGCTGAAAGAAAAGGCGTTTGTAACGCGTGTTGTGTAACTTGCCATTTTGCATGCGTTAAAGTTTTCAAGCGCACGATATTCGTCGACGAACAAACGCGTGTTATGTATTTCTACCTTAACTAAGCACGAGTCGTGTTTTTTCACTCATCGAGTTTTATTATTTCTAAAATTTATTGTAATCTGGTATCACTTTTTTGTAGACATTGGCAACTCAGTTTTACGAAAAGCGAGTAAAAGCAACTGCCAAACATTTTCAATTCTCTACTTACCCCTCTTTACCGGCTTTGAAGCACAATTTTTTTCTTCTTCGTTCCTGTGGTGGAAAATATCAATTTGTGTGCAAATAACACGAGTAACGTGAGGAATTTAATATACAAATTTAATCCAAAAGAATCTATATAATCACAATGTCTGACGAATCATTCTATGGTAAATATTAATCGTGCAGAATATCTCAATAAAATGACGTTATTATTATGCGAGTTACCGAAGATTTCGTGCATGAAAAATTAACAAAAATGGCGGCTAGAAAATTCTTTGCAGTTGCAAAAAAAATGAAGTTTTTTTTTGAAATTGCCATGGAAATGTAAAGTTTATTAATAAAAATGTGTTTGTGTCTTTAGGTGTTACTTTGAGCGGTGAAAACAATTCTGTTGAATGGGAAGTTTTATCCAATGATGAGGACTATCCCCGCGGTCAAAAACTAATCATCAGACAGATTCTTTTGGGTGCAGAAGCAAAGGAGGATGAATTCAATGTTGTAGAGGTAAATTATTAAAATGTGTTTCGTATTTTTAAAATTTGGATATTTTGAAGTGGAAAAATTAAGGTTTAGTATAGTGTGTATCCATATGTATAATATTGTTTTATATACAAAAGATAAGTACATATGTTTGTGAAAAGGGTTTATTTGAAAGGTTAAATTCACTCATTGACTGCATGCATGTATACATTTCCATATGTATGTATGTATATTTTTTCTAGTGCATATTCTTTTTGTATGTTACAACATCTACATGCAGTAAAATTATGTATACATACATATATGTATGTATGTTCATACACACAGGATATGTAGGTATGTATCTATAAATGATATTGCCTTCAAGCATCATTTATTAATTTTTATAAACAACATGTTATTTTGAGCGGATTCAGCAGTACTGGCTGATTTATATAATTTCAAAAAAGGCGTAAGTTACATGAAAAATATTTTACACGTAACTTACTATTAATAAAATCGATGCTTTTGGCCATAGGCGGATAAAAAGGCTGTGACCAGCGGGTCCACTTTCTAATTCGAAACATGCAATAATAACATGCAAATTCGAATGCATTTTCTTTCGTTTCGACAGAGTAGAGTAGACCCCTCAAATGGATTGCATTAGTTATATACATACATCACAATTAGGGGGTTTCCCGCGTTTTCCCGTCCCGGGAGTTCCAGTTTTAAAATTTCCCGATTTCCCGGAATTTTTCCTGCGGGACCCGGGTAATAATAAAGCAAATAGTTGACTACTTTACATATATAGAAAACAACTGCTTTCACTTTGGAATTTGTGAAAATTTATTGCGGGCAGTTTTTTCTAACAAATTTTATATTTAAAGATATATCTTGACACATAAATTGATGTTTAAGCAGGAACATGACAGTTATAAGGGAAATGGCGAGTTTTTATAACCTTTATTCAATTTAAATAATTTGCCTATTCGTGGTTGGCGTATTTCAAATACGACTACGACTGTTTGGTAATAGATTAAAGAAGACTTTAACAGTTTTTCTTTAATCTATTACCAAACAGTCGTAGTCGTATTTGGAATACGCCAACACAACAATTCGAAATCGACTTTTTGATTGATTATGGTTCATTTTATCAAACTACATGTTCACGCAAATATTTAGACCTCTACGATAAAAAATTACTACTTTATTACAGAAATTCAAACGGACGTAATTACGAATGCATCCATTTTTTATTGCAAGGAACGTAAATAATGTAAAAGCTTAAATATATATAAAAAAGAAATAAATGGTTAAAAACATATAAGTATGAAAAGAAAATTTTCAAGAACACTTTATTATTATTGATTGCGAAACGTTTTTTGTTTCTCCTGTAAAAAATAGAAAAGTGTAGTTACGTCGGTTTGCATTTAAGGTGACGATATGTATGTACATATGTATATGTATACAGTGTGTACACATTTTAATAATTTGTACAAATATTTTTTTACACTTCCTGAGTTTCAATTAAATGATTATTTAAATGTAGTCTTGTTTTAGTTTCTTCTACGACTTCTGTTGTGGACTTTCTTGTCATAAACATATTTCTTGCTGCACCATGTAGTCTGCATATGACACCGGCTGTATCAATATTCCAATTCCAACATATCAAATCGCAAGAGCATATCTGCAAATCTTCTTTCAGTGATAATATATTCTAAAAATAATGGATTTTATTTAATTAAAAAAACTATAATTCTTTTAACCTACCAGTGCTACAGTCGAGTCAATAGTTGTTATTTCTTTGCCATTGATTATAATCAATTTAGTATTTGCATTGGTGGCCACAAATTTAATTACTTTCGATTTCAAATACTCAGCAGAGGAATAACATAGATTTTCTTTTACATCCACAACGCCCACATGTATAGAGTGAATCTTTTCGTTCTGAATAAAAATTGTTGGCCTTGCACTTTTGTATAAAATGAATATCATGTTTGTCAAAACGCCGCACACCATGCCATATTCTAAGCCCAAAAACAAACATGTCGCCACAGTAATTGAAAAGGGGAATAAATCCAATTCTGGAAAGAAGTTATGTATTTTAATTGTGAAAATGAAAAAAAAACGAATTAATTTTGTTACTTTTTGATTTCCATATTTCTCCAATACGATCATATTCTACCATAAATATCATGGCAGATATAATTATGGCCGATAGAGTCGACTTTGGTATGTAGTAAAATGTCGATGTCAAGAAAGACAAAGTCAATAAAACTATAGTACCGGTTACAGCTCCTCCTAAAGTAGTTTTTACGCCACTGGAATTATTAATCGCAGAACGAGTAAATGATCCAGTAATTGGCATTGAGTAAACAAAACTACTAAGAACATTGCAAAGACCTATAGCTATCATTTCTTGTGAAGCATCCACAACTTTGCCCCTGGCTGAAGAAAAATAAGAAATGTTGAATAAAAAAATGTTTGGTTAAATATGTACATATGTATGTATGTAGTATATACTATAAAACTTACAAAATGCTTTTGCTATAGCTATTGCTTCCAAAATAGAAATTAAGGGTATTGAGGCCAATGAAGTTCCCAGACTTGTCACCATACCTCCGAAACTAACAGTGACACCATTGCTGGTAGTAGAGAATGGTGGTGTTTTAAAAGGTGGTACACCGGGCACTATCTTTCCACTAACATTGAAAGGCAACCAATCGTCATGACTTAATAGATAACATAACAAAATACTCACGATTACCGCAAGAGCATTACGCGAAAGTGATAAATATTTTGTCAGACTTTTATAACTACAAGGTATATCTTTAACTTTCTGTTAAATAATTATAACAGGTTTTTTTTTCTTCATAAATTTGCTCATAAATTACTGTTTATTCTACTTACGCGCATTAACAACAATACCAATAAAGTAACAACGCCCAAAATAGCATCATTTCTTTTAGTTTCGGTAATGTGGGTAAAGAAATTTATCCACGAGTCCAAAAACTCATTTGAGTTACCTATAAATTGTTGCTAATTATTAAACGAAAACGAACGAAAAAATGAAAGAAACGCTCCAAGCTTACTTTTTATGCCAAATAAATTATTAATTTGACCACTTGCTATGGTGACGGCAGCAGCAAGTGTAAAACCAGTTGTCACTGGTATTGATATGAATCTCACCAATACTCCTAAATTTAAAATGCCCAGAACAAATATAATACAACCCGACAAAAAACAAGCAAGCACTGCATAATCTGGGCTCTCGGTGATATGTGTTTGTATCATTAAGGACATAATGGCCGTAGGTCCTACAAATGAACGGTACAGCAATGAACTGAAAATTAAGAAATGTTAAATGTAAGTTTAACACTTACCTACAGTGATGTCCTTACAAGTACCGAAAAATATATAGACAAAACAACCCATAAATGCTGAATATAAACCATATTGTGTTGGCAAACCGGCTACTGTTGCGTATGCTATAGCCTGTGGTATGGCTGTGAGGCCGACAGTTAAACCGGCAACAAAATCCGATAATAGAAATTGTGTTTCATATTTTGGCAACCAGCACAAAATAGGTAGGAAATTTTTAATTGTTGCTGTTGAAAAACAACTTTTCAAACGGCTTTTAATTATTGGCACAACATGCGGATACTTTTCGTGGTATAAAGTTTCTGAAAAAATATATCAGATACATAATTGTAATAAGTTTTATTTAAAAAATTACTCTTTAATCATTATGCATATCTTGAGTTTTATTTATTCCTCAGGAAATAATAGAAAAAGTTATTTTTTGAGTTTTATTTATTCCTCAAGAAATAATAAAAGAATTTATTGTTTGATTTTTATTTTTTGCTTAGAAAATAACAGTTACTTTTTAATTTTAATTTTTTTGCTTAAACATTGGCAATTTTTAAACTGAATAAAATAGTCGGTAAATATGCTTTGTCCACTTTTTAAGCAAAGTGCGTTTTTAATGTAGAACCCTAGTGTAACTCAAAACACATACGACCATGTTCTGTAAACCGAATCCGAGTAAATTTCTCGTTTTCCAAAATTAAGTAATGGTCGCATTGATATGTTTTAAATCATACATCCTAAATTAATATCAGATATGATATTTCAAGCTCTAAAAAATATAAAACTACAAAAAAGTCTGCAAAAAATTTAGTGGATTTAATGTTTCTAAATCGAGCGTTTTTAAATCGACTCGATTTGCAGAACAGGCAGGATAATTTCCAAAAATTAAAATGTCTATTGTTTTTTCTTGCTGTGATGCAGTGGTAAGGAAATATGCTAAGTAAAGAAAAAATAAAAAAAACACCTGTTACAGTACAGCGGAACACAACCTTCATGTACTTTTACTTTAAAACATAACTATTTTGTGTTAATTTAAAATAACAAAAGTTTTATTAAATTTAGACAGTTTTTTTGAACTTCCTGAAAAATTTAAAAAAGGACCTAGCATATTTGCCGACTAAGTCAACGATATTAGTTTTTTTTTTACAGACTGGCGGTAAACTCGATTTTAAATCGGTTAATATTAATTTTAGCGCAGAAAATGCACATTCTGCAGTTTAAAAATTACCTGTTTTTAAGCAAAAAATAATAATCAAAAAGTAACTTACTTTCTAAGCAAAAAATAAATAAAACTCAAAAAATAATTTTGTTTTCTGAGGAATAAATAAAAATAAAAAAAAGCGGTAAAGTTGAGTTTTTTAATAAAAAGTTAACAAATAAAAATTAATGTATCTAAATTTAGTCCATGTAACAGGGAGTATCTTGGTGTATTCCTTGTGCACGTAGCACTTCTCCATTAGTTTAATTTTTTTAGTTTAAATTTGGACATAATGTCAGAAGTGTACATACAATAATTGAAATTTATTTGCTGGTGGTTTAGCATTTTTATATACGCATTTCACTGAAAGTCTGTGCATAAAGTAAGAGGTTTTGTGACTGTTAAAAATTTGTGGTTGAAGTCTACTGATGATTTGGTTTCTTCTGACTAAACTAAAAATTTAAATATTTTAATCGTAATTAAAATGTTATTACAGTCTTCGACTATCATTCAAAGCGTACGGTTGTTTCCCTCTCAACACTTTCTCTCATTTTACAAAAACAAAAAAAAAAATATATACATATATATTTTTTCTGCTTTTTATTCTACACACGTGTGAATTTTCATTCTTTTTTTTTTTCTCCTCTGATATTCCTCAAACCAACAAGTAATATTAAAAACTAGACAAAAATTTTAATATATCTTTAACATGGCGCCGGGCCCACCGGACAAACTTTCGAACAACAGATTCCATATATTGGGTGATTACACTAATAATCCAAGCAAAAAGCAAAAACCAAACGATTACCCCGAATTACCAACACAAAGAAATAACAACACTAGCAATCCAAAATATGTATTGATATCATCTGATGACCCAAAAACAACTATTTCCAGCCTGAGCCCATTTGCTATTAAAAAATGTATTGACGGTATAAGCACTGAAATTAAATCAATAACCTCACTGCGGGATGGGAATTTACTCATTCTTACTAATAACCAACGCGTTGCGGACAAATTTTTAAAAACTAATTCGTTTGCTAATTTGTGTAAAATTAAATGCAAACTTCATGAATCGCTAAACTCAGTGAAGGGTGTCATTTACGCTCCTTGCTTAAAAGATGTGAAAGAAACTGAAATTATTGAAGAAATGAAAACACAAGGCGTAACTGATGTATATAAATTCACAAAGCTTAATGATGACGGTAAAACAAGATCAGCAACCGGTAAAATGGTACTCACTTTCGAACTCTACCGACTACCTTCTACAGTAGATGTAGCCTGGTATAAGTGTAAAGTGGAACATTACATCCCCAACCCAATGATGTGCAAAAACTGCCAGCGACTGGGCCATACAAAGAAGCGCTGTAAAGGAAACCCCACCTGTCCTCAATGTAGCTTGCCTCCGCACGCTACAGAAAAATGCTCGCGAACACTTTGTACAAACTGCTCTGGCGAACACTCGTCAACGGACAAGAACTGCCCTCGGTACGTGCAAATGAAGGAGATCCTAATAATAAAAACACAAGACTACTGCAGCATAGGGGAAGCTCGTCGAAAATACAAGGAAATCAATCCTATACCAACAATCAACTCCACAAACACTTATGCCTGGATCACATCCAAGTCTCCTACAAAAAGAAAAGACACCCCGAAAACTCAACAAAGCAATAACCTCCAATCAGATGAAAGCAACAATATGTTAAATACTCAACCCTCAACTTCAAAACAACAAATCCACAACAACACCAAAGAAAATCAAACAATAAAAACAATTTTCGAATCAGCTCTAAAACACAACAATAATATAATTAAACCAACCGAAATATCAACACAAAAAAATACAACTGCAAACTACTCCACAAAAACAACAGAAACAAACAACACAACAGAACAATCTACTCCAAACCCAGCAAACAACTCAATGTCTCCGTTATCTAGCATAACACAAAACTTAATTAATAAAAACAAATATTACCTACCATTGGACCCTCAAAGTGAGGTTTCAATGGAATTATCTTCACCGTAGTCAGGAAAAACCACCCTACAACCTCTAAATCCCCCCCTCCCATTAACTAATTTTTACTTTACACCTCTAAAATACCCAGCTTTTCTCACTCCCATGGACTTTGTTATTTTACAATGGAATATAAAAGGCTTCACAAATAATTACTGTGATCTGCAATTATTAATGAGGGAAATGGATCCGTGTCTCATATCACTGCAAGAAACTCATTGCCCACACAACTTTAATCTAATTAACCCAAAAAACTATAGCGGATATTTTTTCAACACAACACAAAACACTACCGCAAAACAGGGTGTAGGTGTACTTGTTAAATCGAACATACCACACAAACAAATTAATGTAACATCAGAATATCAGATTATAGCAATAGAAATAAATCTCAATATCAAATTCACAGTTTTGTCAATTTACATTCCCCCTAATACTGCCATTTCAGTACGGGAACTATATAGTATAATATCATCAATAAATAGTCCATTATTAGTTATCGGAGATTTCAATAGTTGGAACACAATATGGGGATCCACTACCAACAACAACCGAGGACTTCAAATCGAAAAAATCATCAATGACTCAGATCTATGTATCCTCAATGATGGCAGCCCAACTCATCTTTCCACACACAACTCATTCACCCATATCGACTTATCCTTCTGTTCCCTATCCCTCCTCCCCATAACACAATGGTCTATACTGGACGATCTCCATAACAGCGATCATTTTCCAATTAAAATTTCCATTAAGGTTTCAGCACAAAAGTTCACCCCAAATAAAATAAACAAGTTTTTGGTTCACTTAGGTGACTTAACAAATTATTCCCTAAAAGCTGAGCAGGAAATTCTCACTAGGCAATTCTCAGCCTCCAGCAACAGAAACGCAGCAATTTTAGTAAAATCAATCCGTACAGCAGCAAACTTGCATATTCCACAAATAAGAAATAACCCACATAAGTACATGAGAGCCACGGTACCATGGTGGAATCAATCAATCTCAAACTTACGTAACCACAAAATGTTCCTATGGCATAAGTTCAAATCCAACCCTACACAAGAAAATCTCTTAGCCTACAAAAAAACCAATGCTGAATTCCGCAAAGAGGTTAAAAAATCCAAAAAAGATAGCTTCGAAAAATTCACAAAAAATATTAACAGGGACACTCCCACTTCTGTCATATGGAACAGTATCAATAGACTAACCCAAAAAGGCCCTTCAAATACGAGTACCATACGAGCAATAAACACTCCAAACGATACACTCATCGACCCCGAAAAAATAGCAAATTTTTTTGGTAGCGAATGGGCAGAATATGCTTCAGACCACAATTTCCCGCAACTATTTATCACATCTAAAAACACAACAAACTCAGAAACACTTCGCACCAACATCGACAAATCTGCATATTCCATGGAGGCACCAATCACAATGGTAGAGCTTAGTAACTGTCTAAAAAATGTTAAGGGCACAACCCCTGGAATTGATCGAATATCATACCAGATGATCAAACCTCTTACATACAACACCAAATTAAAACTAGTAGATCTATATAATGCAATATTTCAAAATGGGGACATACCCCAATCGTGGAAACTTGCCATAGTAATTCCAATACCTAAAACTAATAACTCTTCGTCTGTAGCATCATTTCGCCCTATTTCGCTGTTACCGTGCATCTCAAAAATAATTGAACGAATAATTGCTTCAAGATTAACATGGTTCATGGAAAAAAAGAAACTAATAGCCAAAGAACAAGTGGCCTTTAAAGTTAACAAGGGATGCGACGACGCACTTCTTCACTTAGATAATTACATTACCAAATCGCTCTCAGCCAGAAATCATGTCACAGTACTTTCTATCGATTTTGAAAAAGCGTTTGACAGAATAGGATCCCACGTAATTTTAAACACTCTAAAATCATGGTCCGTTGGTCCTAAAATGTATTGATTCGTAAAATCCTTCCTGTCTAATAGGCGTTTTAAGGTGCGAGTAAATGGACAATTCTCAAAAACATTTCCTCTGAGAAACGGTATCCCACAGGGATCGCCGCTTTCAGTAGTCTTGTTTCAAATAGCATTTAATGAAGTGAGCAAAATTTTAAACAGCACGCCCACCCTCGACCACTGTTTATACGCAGATGATTTATATATTTTATGTAAGAGAAACAACAACAACGAAACAACACAGATTTTAGAAGAATCCTTAAATAAAATAATTAACTGGACTGAGTACTCCGGGGCCAAAATTTCACTACAAAAAACAAAAAAAATGCATATTTGCAGAAAACATAATTGTGACTCTGATAATCACATAATTCATACTACGGGCTTTGATATACAAAACGTTAACAAGTTAAAAATTCTTGGACTTATTTTTAACCGAAGATATCACTGGAAAGACCACTGCACTCAACTCAAGAATTCCCTCTTAGCAAGAGCTAATATAATACGTTATTTATCAAGTAAAAGTTTTGTTCATATCAACACGCTTACTTACCTAACCAAAACATTGGTATTGAGCAAAATAGACTATGGCTTGTCTCTTTATGGTAACAGCTGTAAATCCACATTAAACATTATAAAACCACCATATCATAAAGCCGCCAGAGCCTCCGTCTACGCTTACAGAACAACCCCCATAATCAACATACTCAATGAATCCGGTCTTCCGTCAATAGAAAATAGAATTTATGAATCAAAAGGAAGATTATTACCAAAGCTACTAACTAGCACCAATTCTATTATCGATAAAGACATCTCATCAAGCATTGCAGCTAGAAGACCTAAGCGTATCAAGTCTGCAATAGCCAACGCCATAGAGGTTGCCCCGGACATGTGCATCCCTCTCTCAATTCATAAAAAGACTATAAACAAGCCACCATGGAAATTCAACAAAATCTCAATAGACCTCACGTTATCCAAACTTAAAAAAAGCGAAACACCAAGAAATCAATTCTTAAGCCTTCTGGCTGAAAAGAAAACTATGTTACAAAATAATGGCTGGCGCTTTATATACACAGACGGTACAAAACCACGGTCCTCTCTCCCGGCCTACGCTGCAGTAGATGACGGCGGGAACCACTTGTTTCTCAACGTTTTAAACCAATACTCATCAGTTTTTACAGCTGAAGCACGAGCTATATACCGAGCTGTCCGTATTGCAATTAGCAGTAAAAAGAAAACTATAATCTTCACAGATAGTCTCTCCGTTCTCAAAGCTATATCCAACCCTTTTAACAACAACTGGAATACAGTAATAAAAATGAGAGATGCTCTCATCGATAACGAAGATATAATCCAAATACATTGGATCCCTAGTCACATTGGCATTTTGGGCAACGAAATGGCAGACATTGCAGCAAAACATGCTTCCTATGCACCGATCCTTCTTGACCCTACACTTGAAAAATTAGATATCCGTCGCCATATTAAAAACTTCATAAAAACCAAAACAAAAGAAAATCAACCACATCACCACCACTATTACAATATTAACCCTAACTTAGAAACCCCCATATATCCGGCTACAATCGACAAAATCAAAATAAGAACTTTTTCAAGACTTCGGCTCGGTCATACTATTTTCTCTCATGAGTACAGGATTAAGAAAACCAACAATCCAACATGCCCTAGGTACAACGGTAATCTCACCGTCAAACACACTCTCATCGACTGTCCATCGCTCAGTGCCCTAAGAAGAAAGTTTTTTGGTCACGAGTCGGCCTATAACATCCTCCAAGATCCATCCACTTCAAATATCAACAAAATTTACTACTATATAAAACAAATCAAGCTTGAAACATGATCATATACACATTTAAAGCTACGCTAAAAATTTCTGTATATTTTATTATATATATGTATATTAACTTTAGAGCCGATAGCCCTGGCAGCTAGCGCTCCTTAAACCTTTAGCCTTAGAATTAATTCGTAAGACTAAGTCAAATAAATAAATAAATAAATAATAAAATGTTATTAATAGTTCGGCTGTAGTTACAGTCATTTTCATTTGAATTATAATATATCGCCAGCGGAAATGTAAAAAACGATGTAGCGAATTAAAAATTCAAAATCGCATTTTTTTAATAATTACATATTGGTTATGTTACATCGAAACACATTTCTCTACAAATTTTCAAACCTTTATCCTAACAATCAGAATATTTAATAACAAAAACTAAAAATTTTATATCTAGAGAATATGTTATATTTCCTAAACGGCTGGACCGATTTTCTTCAACCATCTCGATCAAGCCACCTATCCAACAGAAAAAACTAAATCAAAATCGGTCCAGCCGTTTGGTTTGTACGTGGACACGGACAGACACACAGATACACAGACACACACTACAAACTTATAACACCCCTTTTTTGGTCGGGGGTTAAAAATCAAATTAAAGAAACTACTTCAGTCACTTGAATAATTCTTTTTAGTTTTTTCTCTCGTATAAAATTGAAAAATGTGTAGTTAAGTGATTTTGCATTTCAGCTAACGATATGTACATACATACATACCTGTAAATTTTTGAAACTGTCTGCAGTCTCAACTAGAAATCAGTACAGAAAATTAATTAATTTTAGTAATTGAAAAATAAACACTCGAAAATGTCTCATTGGGGAAAATAACTTATCATACGAGCGACAGACGACAAGGCCTATTTTTGTAAATATGTAAATATGCGAAAGCAAAAAAAAAAAAAAATGTGTTAATTATCAAATTGTAAATTATTTTCCTAAATAAAGTAACACTTAAGAAGACAAGACTTTCTTAGGAAATGTGCTAGAAGACAAATAGTATTATCGTTTTGTGAAGTGTATTTCTATTTTGCACAATTCTCTAAAGCGATAATTATTTACTTTTAATTTTTTTATAAACAACTATAACGTTGTCTAATATTTTTCGAGTGTTAAATAAAGTAAAGCAAATATTGTTGCAATCTTACATTGTTATTCAATTTCATCCTTGAAACTGCTAAAATGTATTACATATTTAACTCTAAATGTATACAAAAATTTAAATTTTTAAATGGTCTCAAAAAATTTCAAAAATTAAAAAAAAAAATGTCTATAAAGTACGGGTACAGACTTGCAATTTTTGTTGCAGCAACTTTTTGTTTTTTTTTTTAGTAAAAAAGAGCGATAGAACAATACAAAATGTATATATCGTTAGCTAAAATGCAAAGAGGCGTAACTAACCAAAATATAATTTTTCAGGAGTAGCAAAAAACTAAAAAAAAACTACACAAACTTGCTGTTAAGTCCCCTTGTTTTTTTGTTAATAACAGCGTCATTTTTTGATCGCAGAAGTGTAAAATTTGGTCAAGACATGTAGTTTAGGTTTTTTGTGTGTTTTGAAAGGGTAAAATCACACCAAAAAGATAAAACTTTTGTGATTTTCAGAACACCAGATCACAATTGTGATTTTAAAATCACAGGTGATTTTAAATCTTGTGATTTCAAGAAAATGCCTGATAATAATTAATAACCATTAAAACCGCAAAAAAGAACTAGTGTAAAAATGCTCAAAACAAAACCAAAAATATCTTAGTTAATTCTTTTATCTCTATTATTGATTTACTGTTTTATATCAACAAAATATTTTGGGGTTTATACATGAAAGCTTTATTAATCTTGTTTTATAAAACCTATCATAAATCGTTATGAGTATTAGAAAATGTATGGCTCTGTGTTTGATTTAAATTAGAAGGTACCCAGCGGGAAATGAAAAGAAGTATGCACTTCGATAATAATCTATGACGTCCGTTTGGCATTGCAAGTGAGCAATCTAGCTAAATAATTGAATTGTAATGGACGGTGTAATGTGATATGTCATGTATTACTAATAACTTCGATTGCGATATAAGCAGTGATTCAGTTGTTTGTTTAAGTATGAAGTACTTCCTTCCTTCCTTGAGTTCTACTTTTTGTATAAAACAAATTGAAAATGATTTTAAGACAAATTTATTATCATCAGGGACAAGGACTTCAAGCATTTAAAAAATGTATTTTAGGCGCCTAAAATATGACATTAAAAATGCAAAATATGCACTAAAAACCATAAAATATGCACATATTTTAAAAACTTTTATTCAAAAGAAAAATTTTAAATTTACATACAACTAAATATAGAAAAATACTAGCAGAATACACGGTTGGCCTTGTTGATCTTTTACATCGTGCAGCTTTGGTAAATTGTTGTTGCTTTGCTTCTACAAGTCCAACCGTGAATTCAGCTATTTTATTTTCTCAAGAGGTGCGTGTACAATCATTTTATATTAAATTTTTACATAAGATTAAATATGATATGCAAATTTTTACAAACTTGCATTTTAAAAAAGTGGGCGAAGGCACGCCCATTGAAATTTAATTTTATATATCACGTACTTCTTAACCAAAGGATTTTAAAAATTTTCTTTGTTTGAAAGACTACTTCCAGTTTTTCGAAAATTTTTATATCAGATCTTTGCATTGAAGTCGATTTTTTTTGGGAGAATTATTTATTAAAAAATGGATTGTGTTTTAAAAATTGTGTTGTTATTTGAAGAATAAAAATTGTGATTTTTCTGAAAATGCGAGTATATCGTATTACATAGGCAGCACTATATATGCTCATAAAAATTATTTTAATTTGCTACCATGCTTTCGTCTCATATAAACATGTTATTTTTATTTTTTTTTTGATATACTGCAGTCGGTAGCCTGCTGCAGTTTTAATGAATTATAAAACGTACCCATACCTACATTTATAAATACTTCACACAGAATCAATTTGTTTCATTTTAAAGCTGTCAGAGTTTATCAACAATGAAATTACGCGAATAATTATGCAAATTTTAAACATTTTCCGATATGAATCAAAACAATACACGAGTTTTAGTCGTTATCTAAATTGACGAATTATAACACTGAATAAATAACAAACAATATACATAGTTCAAAATTATACAATTAATCTGATTTAAATATACATATATTTTTTTTGTCATGATAATTAGTTAAATAAAACCTTTAAATATTTCAGTATTTTATAGATTAATTTTTTTTTTTTCAAAAAAAAAAAAATACTTGATTGTAATTTTCTATGTGGTGTTTAACCAAATACCAAAGAAATTCAATTTTGTGGAGATTATGAAATTACCAATCGATGTTAAAGATTTTTTTTTTGTATTTTCTGGGAGAAACTTGTACAACATGCAAGTATGTATTTTATATTAGCGGCAAAAATTCCTCTTGTTCAGTGTAATTAGCACGAAATTATATTTTGTTCTCGTTAAATAGTTTACTCAAGCATTAAACATACTTAAATTGGAATGATGTTATTTATAACTTTTTAATAGCACTTTAATTTAATTACCAAATCAAGGTTTTTAACATCATCACATTTATAACAATTAGTTATGACTTTCATTACTATTACCTATTTTTAAAAGTTAGTTTAATTTCATACCAAGGCACATTCACTTACAGGTAATATCAGGATTACAAAAACAAAATTGTTTTTTCATATTTTTAAATTTGTTTTCACAGAATTTTTTTAATAAAATATTTTTCATATTGAAATTTGTTAACATTTTTTTTTTAATTTATCTTACGTAAACATTTTTTGAAGTTTCGGATGAACTTTAATTTGAAAAAAAAAAAAAATAGGTCAGCTGCATTTCTGCTACTACCTGTGCATGTGCCTTGTTTCATACCTTCCCCTAAATCTGGCATGTTGTTATTTTCTTTTTAAATTTTTCTTTATTTCGTTGTATGCAAACGATGTTTTAAATTATGAAGCACGTTGTAGCTTGAACGTTGTTTATATTAATAATTTCGCGTCTACTCTGCATAACTTTCACATATAGAATGAATATTATTATATTTTAATACTCTAATTTCTGTGGAAAGGTGGCGTTATATTTATTTTCATGCGTAGATGTAAGAGATGGGCACCGATCGATCGTGTGTTCAAAGTGAATAAGGGAGCAATAAAATGTTTCTTAATTTTTTTTTTTGTCAAAATGAGCAAGCTATAAAATTATATTTTATCAGCCTTATTTATAAAACTTATTAGGGCTTTGTGAAGGTTTTCTAAAACTAATTTTCATACAAAATTTTTTTTTTAAAGTTTAAAAAGCATTAATAATTTTACAGCCTTATTTATAAAACTTATTAACTAAGGCTTTATAAAGGCTTTTTAAAACAAATTTTCATAAAAAATGTTTCTTAAAAAGTCTATATAAAACCTTAATAATTTTTTTAAATAAGGCTGTTTATAAATAAAGCTGTATATTTTTAAATTTATGTACATACATACATATATTTAATTTGAAATTTGTAAAATTATAGAGAAAATTTTGAAAGACTTATTTATTTAAGCTGGTTGTTAGAAAATGATTTTTTAATAACTTTTGATGATGAAAAATAATGAATTAATAAAAATATAATTTGGCTTTTTTCGAAGCCGTAATTATTTGAAGAGCGCGAACGCGATGAAAATGCAAATTTATAAGTGTGTGAATGATCGTGAACAAAAACTTGTCTACGCTTCCATCTCCGTGCATACATATATACATACATACATATCGTTACCTAAAGCCTGGTACTGTACATATCGTCGGTTGATAATTTAAATGTCGTATGTGCATTTTTTGCGGTTTTGATTTAAGATCAATTCCTTAGGTTTTCCGACTTGTTCTTTCATTTGGCGTAATCAGTTTTTCGATACCTCATATATTTATCGAGATATGGAGTGTTGAGTTTGTCGTATGCGGCATTTGCTGATGCAAATTTCAAACTTCAAACTCAATTTACTCGAAACTATCTGAATACATATACGGCAATTAAATTATCAAACGACGATATGTACATAACTAAAAGGTCAAAGCTTAGTCCAATTAAAAACAGGAAAATAAATTTTCTGTAATTTTTAAATTCGTATGAGTGATGTGCTGATAAGTTATATTGTTTAAGAAAATCATGCACTTGATGATACGGTATTTTGAATTTTGCTTATAACTTTGGTATTTTTCATATAAGACCTGCAAAATTGTGTACACTTGTGTAATATGATGTAGTGAATCGTAATCAATAAAAAAAAATAAATTTGAATTTTTTGATGATGTGTACGTTATTTTGCATTTTAGGTAACGATATGTAAATATTCGTATACATAGGGACTTTTTAAGTATGTTAATAGTGCAAACAATTATCAAATATTTTCATTAATTTCAATGGTGCTGTTAATTAAGTAACAATATTATCAGTCATATTATATGTATATTGATTAATTGTTGCTTTGGTTAATAGTTTTTTTTTTTGTATGTATGCTTTAATAAGTTTTTTAGAAAAGCAGATGAGCTTTTCTTTATTATAAATTATGTTTAAAAATGTATTATACGATCGTGTGTGAGAGAGTACGGTGAGGTATTAGATTTGAAAGGAGTGAACGTGTTCAATCCTCTTAATAAACTAAATAATTTAATTAAATAAATAAATAAAATATAACAGTAGTTAAAAATGGTCAGCAAAAATATTCTTAAAATACAGGCATGTTCTGAAAATCACTTTTTGTGAAAGTGATTTGAAATCACACGAAAGGTGTTCTGCACACAAAACTTTTTGAATTTTTATACCCTTTACCAAAAAAATGGTAAAAGGGTATATATAGGTTTGTCATTCCGTTTGTAATTTCTATAATATCAATAAGCGACCCATAAAATATATATATTCTGGATCCTTATGTATAGGGAAGACGAATAAGCGATGTCCGTCTGTCCGTCTGTATGTACGTGAAATCGGTTTTAAGAAGCTCCCAGAAAAGCTAGAGACTTCGTTCTTGGACTGGTGTGTCAGAAATTTTCCAAAATAGATTGGTATTGAAATTCAGCAAAATCGACCAGACGATTGCAGAGCTGGAAAACGTAAACTTCATTTTGCCATATAAAAGTAACTACCGAAAACAAATTTTTATTTTTTTTTAATAAATAAACTTATTTTACACATCAGTACGATAACAACTGGTATTTTAAATTAAAAAAATATAAAAAAATTAAAAAAAACGTTTCCAGGGTTGGAAAACTTTAACTTTTTGTGTTATGTAAAATTAACTATGTCTAAAACTATATTAGTATTTTCTCGAGAACCGTACGAGCTACAAACCTGAAATTTGGACACAGTGTGTAGACCTTTGGCCGCTACAATACATGAGAATTGGAAATTAAAGGGTGTTCCAAAACGAGCAACGAAAAATGTTAAAATCCCATGTAATATACATACAATTATATGTATATACACTTTTTATACAGACTACAAAAATTAACACTAAAATTTCCAAAAATTTAAATTAAAGGGTGTTCCATCAGTTAATGCACTTTTGACTATGCAATTTTGACAACTTGCTGTATCTTGGAAACCATAAGAGCAAAACTCTTGAAATTTTCAAAAACGGTAAAACTAAAAAATCAAAAAATTATAAAATTGCCAAACCGAAAAAAATCGCCAAAAACAAAAAAAAAATCGCCAAAACGAAAAAAAGCACCAAATTAAAAAAAATTTCTAAGACTAAACTAAATCGCATAAAACGGAAAAATTGCTAGAATGAAAAAAAATCGCCAAAATGATAAAAAATCGCCAAAATGAAAAAAAATCGCCAAAATGAAAAAAATGCCAAAACGAAAAAAAAACCTAAAAAACAGAAACAAAATCGCCAAAATGAAAAAAATCGCTGAAATGAAAAAAATCGCCAAAACGAAAAAACCCAAAAAAACAGAAAAAATCGCCAAAATGAAAAAAACCAAAAAAAATCGCTTATATAAAAAAACCCATAAACTGAAAAAAATCGCCAAACTGAAAAAAAATCTTCAAACTGAAAAAAATCTCCAAAATGAAGAAAAGCCCAAAAACAGAAAAAAATCGCCAAAAAGAAAAAAACCTCCAAAAACAGAAAAAAAATCGCCGAAACGAGAAAAAAGCGACAACACTGAAAAAATCCAAAATTATGACTCCAGGGTTGGAAAATTCACACTTTTTGTGTTATGTAAAATTAAATAGGTCTAAAAATTTTTTTCGTTTTCTTTATAAATTGAATATATTTTATGCTTCTGAAAGAAAAGTTTGGCGTATGAAATTTGAAAAATTAAAATTAAAGCTCCCAAGATGGAAACAAATATCTATGTATGTGTCTGTATACTATATATATGTATGTACGTACGTTGGTAAAGGGTATATAAGATTCGGCACAGCCGAATATAGCACTCTTACTTGTTGTGATTTTAAACCGGTTGGCTAAATGCCTGCCGATTTGAAATCATTTGGTTATTTTTTCAATCACTTTATTTTAAAATTCTCAATAGATTAATTAAATGAATAACTTAATATATTTTTTATTGATTTTTATATTAAAATGATAATTTTCTACAAAAGAATTTATAAAATTATGAACAAATTTAAAACACTTTCTTTTGCAAGAATGTTATTTGCTTTCTGACTTACATTTTTGATTTTGCATTAACACAACAAAACGTCAGCTGTTTTCTTGTGTTTTTGAAAGGGTAAAATCATACAGAAAAGTTAAAACTTTTTGTGATTTTCAGAACACCATCAAATCACAATTGTGATTTTAAAACCACAAAGTGATTTTAAATCTTGTGATTTTCAGAACAAGCCTGTTAATGTCTTTTTTTATTGATTTTTATAGTAAAATGAGAAACTTTCTATGAAAGAATTTATAAAATTACGAAAAAATTGAATACACTTTCTTATGCAAGAAACTTATCAGCTGTTGTAAAATCACACCGAAAAGTTAAAACGTTTGTGATTTTCAGAACACCATCTAATCACAGTGAAAATTGAAATTCGGTTATCTTATCCGAGCGATTAATTTTTTCGAGATTCTGCTTTATAACTAACTGCATTATTCTGAAAAACTAATAAAACAACCAAATAAAAAAAATGTTCCTATATTCTTATGAATTGAATAGGCTAATGTTCGTAACGCTTTTTAAGCCAAATTACATGTGATAATTATTAATGAACAAATAACATCAAAAACGGCTGGCTGTTCCGTTCAACTACATATGTGTTGTTGTTAGAATATTTACAACTAACTTTGATGTTATTTGTTCATTAATAATTATCACATGTAATTTGGCTTAAAAAGCGTTACGAACTTTAGCCTATTCAATTCATAAGAATATAGTAACATCAAAGTTAGTTGTAAATATTCTGACAACACATAGTTGAACGGAACAGCCAGCCGTTTTCGAAGGCCACTAAACCTTCCTCATCAGCGTTCTTCTGTGTTTTGGTCCACTGTGTGTGGTGTCAGTTAATGTAGATGTCTGCCTTATATACGAAACTTTATTGCAAATGGAATATGTGAATTGGTTTGATTCATTGCATTTTTCAATTTGCTCATATATATGTTAGGTCATGAAGGCTCAAAATTTACCATCTTATTATTGTTTTCAATTAGAGTTTTTTTTTCCCGGACTTTTTCATTTCCCGGGAAAGCGGGAAAGATTTTTCGGTTTCCCGGGAAATCCCGGGAATTCCCGCCCAGTACAAAACAATACAAAATATTTTTAAATTTAATTTACTTCAACAAAAACAAATTATAATTCAAGAGATCGATTAAATAATAACGTTTTATACACACATTATTCAAAAAATAATACCGTTTCCGTTCTTTATGCATGCAAACTTAAAATTGGTTTAACAAACGAATTTTGTATGGCAAAACCAGTTTTAACGCATGCTTTAACTTTAACAATCGTTTTTGCATAAGGGCATATTTCTTTGGAAATACAGAATAAGCTGTTAATGCTGTTAACCGTACTATTTACCAAAGATAATCTGTAATTATTTGTAATTTTCTTTTATTTCCTTGCTCATTTCTGTTTTTTACTTTTATGAATTGTTGTAGAATTAAATTTTGATAGTCGCGTTCTGCTTTTTCCAAATAAAGGCATCCAAGTCTCAGAATGCATGTGTTCCAGATGTAAACTCGGCCTTAGTTGTTGTAAAGCTTTAGCTATTGTGATATTGCCATCACCTTATTATTGCACCATCGCATTAATAAAGTGAATAACGACACTCATCAAGGAATGTGTACATACAAATTAAGTTGCCATAACCAAATCAAAAAATCCCGGGAATTCCCGCACAAATTTCCCGGGATTTCTTTCCCGGAAAATGTGCGGGATCCCGGGAAAATTTTCCCGGCAAATCCCGTATGAAAAACACTATTTTCAATACAAATTGCGAATGTAAATTATGCATTTCTGATTTTCTAGAATCAGTCAGTAAATTCCATATCATAAATTTAATATTATAATAAATTTAACATCATAAATTTCACATCATAAATTTAATATCATAAATCTGATAAATATTGTTAACGAATTTTAGCATGTGATTTGTATATTCAGAGAAATATTTTTTGATAAACATTTAAATGATTAATAGAAAAACAGAAGCGTTTGTGCAAGTAAGTACATAGTGGTATTCTGCTTTGATAGGTGTTTCTAAGTGACATGATTTTTATTCGCTATGTCCCATTTAAAAAGAGGGAGGGAGAGCTCTTTTTATATAAAATTGTGCTTTCGAAGTGTTTCCATATTATATTTCAATCACTTTTAAAATATCTTAAGTTACGAAAATATTGTCACTACTAGTTGAGAAAGTTCATAAGGAGCAAAAGAAAGTTATGGCGTTTTCTTTTCTAAAAGAAAAGTGTAACATATATGTTACATGTAATCTGGCAACATTTTTAAATGCTCACCTGATTTTTAAGAAGTGTTGCGTATTTTGCGTTTACAAAAGAACAATTTTCCAACAAGTTTCGGCATAAAACAATGACGAACTATAAAATGATTTATTTTTTTCATAGACAATAACAAAAACAGCTGTTAATATAATGCTGCACTCATGCCCCTTTAATGAAAATGAGTGTTGAACATGTAGCATTTTTCTTCTTTTTAAGGGTAACATCATGAGAAAAGAACGCGTTGATTTTTAAAATAATACATACTTTTCAGAAAAGAACACAAATAAATGTAAATGGCAGCATAAATGCAGCATATTGCTCAGAAAAGAAAACGCCATTAATTTTCAGTTTACAAGAATTGGAGTTATATGAAGAGTGTAAATGCAACTCTACAACTGGGGAATTTATAACTGGTTTTTTCAACAGCTGATATGAATATGTAGAAGAATGTCAAACTTTATTTATGTACATATGTATATAATATTAATTTGTTTTGTTTACACCAACAAGCAGTCTGTTCGTTTTTTCGACTTTTACGGCCTGTCCCACAATGTCACCAGAAATCGTTCGATCGAATATGTACTTATATTGAAAACAACAACAAATTTTCTAATGTTATTGTTGTTTGCAATACAAGTTGTCGATCGAACGATTTCTAGTGACATAGTGAGACAGCCCCGTTATATTTAGATAAGTAGCATATTTTGTCATATACGAGTAATTTACATGTATTAACGTACAAATTCGAAATAATTTTCGGCTCTATTGCCGTTCTCAACTCAGTTCGGTTGTGTATGAGAGTCAACCCAACCAATTGCCACAACTTTTAAATATTTGTATTTTTCTTTTATTTATTTGAAGGTACATACTGTCAAAGACAATTTGAAGATTCCCATTGCTGTTTTAAAGGCCGGAGAAACACGTGCCGTTAATCCCGACATTGAGTTCTATGAGACATCAGCTACATTCAAATTGATTAGAGGCAATGGTCCAGTTTACATCCATGGACAAAATATCAAAGACGAGGTTGAGGTAGTCGATATGGATGATGATGAAACCGACGAAGAAGATGATGGTGAGGAGGAAGAAGATGAGGCACAACCTAAAAAGAAACAAAAATTGGAAAACAATGCCGAAGGCAAAAATGCCAAAAATAAGAAGAAATAAATCTTTTACCAACACCTAGTACTACCTCTCTTATTAATTATATATAATATACATACATATATATATATAACGCAAAAACAACAAAACAAAAACCACAAAAAAAGAAAAGAAAACAACTGTTAAATTTATAAAAAAAAAACAAACTTCTTCCCCCCAAACGTTTCTGTATGTATAAAGTAATACATTGTGTAGGAAACTATTTTAAAGAATGCTTTTCTTGATCCATAATTTTCTAACTCACCATACAAATTTTCAAATCTCCACGTACACAATTTCACAGTGTGAAAAAGTTAGGAAGGGCCAAAAAGTTCCTTGGTTCTTGTTTTTAAATTATATGAGTATCCTTTTCAACTTTTTATCACAGTTTAAAAACTTAAGCAAGACAAGATTTGAACAAATCAACCTTTTTTTTATACAATATTATTCATTGTAAGCTATAAAAAGTGTAAAATCAAGAAAGAAAAAAACAGAAATTTTTTATATGGACAGGAACTGTTAGCAAGTAAATGCCGTTACTTAAGAAAATGTTAACAACTATAGAAAAGAGCTACAAACAAAAATACATTCAGGTAATTTTAAATAAAAAGGAAATTATATAAATTATTTAAATTATAAAATAAAAAAAAAATATAAGAAGCTCGATTGATGCATGTGCTGCGGCTGCATATCTTATACAAAATGCTAAATTTTGAAACAAAATCCATACATTTTTATAAAATGATATGTTAGACGAATGTTTTTTCTCTTGAAAAAAAAAATAAAACTTACCGCTCTAAAATAGTTTAACAAAAATAAATGAAGCGAAACAAAATCGCATTAAAAATTCCACTAAAAATAAGAACTCCGAAATAAATTCTGAAAATTTTTTGAAAAAAGAAAAAATTACAAATTTTATTTTATTAAAAAAACTGGTTGAAAAGTACAGCATAATCACATAATGGCAATTTAAACTTTTAGTATTGCTATACTAAATAATTAAACATTTTAACATTTGTTTGAAAATGTGGCTAGAAATGGCAATTTAAGTTGAGCAACCTTGTACCGTATGGAATGAAGAGGAGACGCTAATGAGCAGCGATGCCAACTTGGTGCTTTTGGCAATATTTTTAGTGCTTTTTAAAGACTCAAAATGCCAAATTTTTAGTGTTAGTGCCAAACAAATCGCACTTGTTCCTCAAAAGCGTAACAACTCAAAATTCATGAATTTTCAGTAGAGGCCAAAAGCTGTCTCTGTTGATTCTAACGATATATTAAATCAAAAAATGATATTCTAAGAAAATATGTACCACTAAAAAAGAATATAACGTTTTGTTTCTTTTTATTGCTTAAGTGATTTCAAAAAAAAAAAAAAAACTACTTGTTGAGTTATTCTTTTTCTGAAATTTTTGTGTTTAACTAGTGGTGTTATTTCGAGTTGACCCAATTTAACTGAAAATTCACTCTGGATTACATAAACATGTTAATGTCTCAAACAACAACAACAACTGGAAATGTCGCTCTTTGTATGAAAAAACTTGATCTGTTTTGCTCAAGCACTTGCAAACAACTAAAAATGTCTTCCTTTAATTGAGACTAAAGTAGTTATTTTAAAAACACAAAGAGAGTCATAATGGTTTTTATTTTTACGGAAAAGAAGACATATCAAAGGGAGATTTTTAGAGTGGGTAGATATGACCTCTCTTGTTTGGTTTTTTGCAAAAAGTGAAAATTTGAACATTTTGAGTTGTTACGCTTTTGAGGAACAAGTGCGAAATTATGTATTTCTTAAAATTATTTTAATAAAAACTTGGTGAATTTATTTTTTCAGTGTAAAGCACACCTTTTTCGTCTGATATATATGTATATTTCATTGAATAGAGAAAAGCTTAGCAAATATTAAACATTATTAAACTTCTTTCACTTGTTTGGATCTTGTCGTCTCGTTTTTCACGTTACTGCTTTTTCTATCTCAAAATTACGCTTTTTAGTGCTTGTTTTAAATTTTCATGTGCTAATTTTAGAGCCAAAAAAGTTGGCATCACTGCTAATGAGCCATCATATTTTCCTCTCGGAAGGCATCCATAATTGAGCCTTTATTTTTAAACTTTATTTTTGTACTACGAGTACAATAACGGGAATTTTCTCCCATGGAAATTGTAATTCATAATAGAGGTAATGGGAAAAAGGAAAAAAAACTGGGGAATACACTTTTTACAGCAAAATACTTGGAATGAAAATATGTATGTATTTGAAAAGGTTTAATAAAATATTTTAACTTTGGAATAAAAGCTTTTATTTCTATTAAACTCGAATATTACCCTTATTAGACGTAAATTCGGAATTTCCCTTTTTATTTTGAGAATGAAAAGTTTCCGTTTTTAAGCAGCTAAATACACAATAATTACTTTCGTTTCTCCGTTTCCTTTCCTTGGAGTATTGTTTAGATTATTTTATAATAAAATATTTAATAATACATACATGCTCTTAGGAGCGAAACAATAAACCGGCTGACTTCCAAAACTTCAATTGCTTTGCCTTCGAACAAATTGAATTGTTTCATAACGCCACAGTACAAAACATTGACAATACTGCATCCGAAAAGTATGCAAGCTTTGTATTGATACATTTTGGAAGTCAAACATATTTAAAATTTTGGTGTGTTGAGAAACCGTTTGTTTGTACAAAGCAAAACCTATATTTGTTGTTGATTCAGTTAGCCTATATGAAGTATGTATTTCGTTTGTGCTGATGACCAACTAACTCATCCACTAGACCTGCAACCAAATTATTAATATAAAAACTTAAAAAATAATTGAAAGTCACTAAATATACAATTAAAAAAAACAAGACTCAAATATGTAGAAAAACGCATATACATATTTCTATTTAATTTTGTGTCTTTTATTTTAATCAATTTAATATGGACTAGACAACAACAAACATGGATTTTTGACTTGTATTTCATATTGAATCGTTTTGCCGAATCTCATATTTGTAACTTCTTCAATCAAAGTTAAATGTAACGCCCTAGGATATGCAAGATTTTATGACAATTCTTTTTCTCAGCTTTTGTAGTAGACAGTGCTACCAGAGTATCTATATACCGTGAATAGCTAATGGAATTTTTGTTCCCTTGAAATTTTTATTCCCCTCCAAGGGAAAAATACTATCATGATCATGAATCTACCGTTTTCAGCTCTCTGTGAATGTAAAAAACGGGAAGATCTGCAAAGCTAAAAAATTTATTGAAAATCAATTTAATTTAAGTTTATTCAATTATTTTTATTTTCAAACACACTAAAAATTATGTAATTACAACTCGTGAAAAATAAGAAATGTCAAGAATTTCGTGACCAAACAATTATATGAACATTAGTTTTTGTTTTAGTTGACGGAAAAAAGTATCAACTTATAGTTATAGCTTCCCTGTAATAGACAATAAATACAACAAATAATGTCTGATTTTCTTTTGGAAGTCCACCTAGTAAGTGGAAATTTCTTTAAGTAATTTACCAATCTGAACTTACGTAAGTTATTTCTTTTCACACAGTTCTTATGGAATCCTGAATTTCCGTAAGAACTCCGTATCAGTCTTAAGGTTTTGTTTTTATATACATATGTATGTATAATATTTGCTCTATAAGAAAAATACAATGTAGGGAACCATTGTTACGAATCGTGAACATTAAAAAAACTAATAGGCAGATTTTGTAAAAAATTTCGTTTCAAAACGTTTAAAATTTGTATGAAAAATAACGAAAATTCGTTTCAAAAAATATTTTTTCCATACAAATTTCAAAACGAAAAAAACGTTTCTATTTACAAAATTTGCCTTTAAATATTTATCGCTTTTAATATTTAATATTATTTATATAATTTTTGAGAAGTAAAAAAAGTAATTGGTCAATTCATTTTCCGTTTTGATTTATAATAAATTCTCAATATATTTTTGGGGGCAGTCTGATTTTTGTACTGATGTATTTTGGTCAAATACATCTGAGTTTATAAAAAGTCGATATCCAATTTTTGGTTAGTTAGTGCGTTTAAAAAATAGGCTATTTTCTTTTGCTGCGTGTACAACCATAACCGCCAAAACGCTTAAGGGACATATTTTTGGAACTCCGTCTTTTGACGAAAATTACATTGATTAAGCTTTTGTTTTGCGATTATGGCAAGCTTTGTTAAGATGTTACTATATTTTAAATTTAATTTTGGCCAGCTCATCCATTAATTAACATTGGTCCCATACTCACATAAGATGTGTCAAGCAATATTTAAAAAAGTTAATATTAAAATAGGAATGGTTTTATTTGGTATCCTGAATAAACGCATTACAATTTATTATTCTATTAAATTATGATTTTACAAATCGTTCAAATCTATAAAAAAAGTTATTTTGCAATAATTTCCAATAAATGTACATTATAAATTTTTTACATCCCATTTCAACGTCTGATCGTAGATATTATTGGGTGCGGTAATTGTTTTATGTTTGTAGGGTAGCATTCATTGTTGCGCGTAGTCTTGAGGTGGCATCAAAAATATTAAATTTATTTTTTTTTTTCATAAAAACTTAAGATTATTCGATTACTTTTAATCAAAATGCATATGCAAGTCAGTATGGTAAAAAAAAGTGGTGCTAAGCAAAACGATAACACAATAACAAAACGCTTAACATTTCGAAGGCATAACTTTTAAACGTTCGAAGGCAGCTTTTTCCAAACCAGCACGATGCTTCGGTTCAGCAATTTGTATAAGTTCATAAGCACGTTGACGCATATTTTTGCCAAACAAGGAGGCAATACCATGTTCAGTGACAACATAATGGACATGGGCACGTGAGGTTACAACACCAGCACCTAATAGGAAATAAATATATAATTTTTTTAAATTAAAACATTTCTTAAGGGTCTAGTAGTCATGTAATTATTTACCAGTTTTAAGGAAAGGTACAATTTTACTTTCTCCCTTGTTGGTAACGGAAGGCATAGCAATAATTGGCACACCTTTACCATCTAAACCTTCTGCGGCTCCTCTAATAAAATCGACTTGACCACCAAAACCAGAGAAGAAACGAGTACCAATAGAGTCAGAGCACACCTGGCCAGTCAAATCGACCTCAATGCAAGAGTTGATGGCAGTCATGCGCGGTTGTTGTTTAATAACGCTTGTGTTATTAACGTAATCTATGGCATACATTTCTGAAGGTGTAAATTTAAAATTTTTTTAAATTAATTCAAATTAACAGATAATAATAATTTCTTATTATGCACTTGAATCAAAAACCTACCAATAAAAGGATTATCATTGACAAAGTCATACAATGCTTGGTTGCCAATCAAGAATGAGCCAACTATGCGGCCTTGATGCATTTTTTTCATGCGATTGGTGACGGCACCGGCCTGCACCAAGTCCACAACACCGTTGGCAAACATTTCCGAGTGTATACCTAAGTCCTTATGGTTATGCAGTTGAGACAATACAGCATCTGGAATGCTGCCAATACCCATTTGCAAGGTGGAGCCATCATGAACCAAATTCTCAGCAATCAATTTGCCAATTTTTGCTTCAACTTCACTAGGTCCTTTGCCGCCGTGTTGGGGTAAAGGTGTATCAATTTCAGTCATGGCATCAAAATGCGACATATGAATAGCAGCATCACCGAAAGTGCGAGGCATTTGTTTGTTAACTTGAGCTTAAATTAAATTTCAAGTTACAATTACATACATATGCATTTAAAATAGACTGTAAACTGTAATATTTACCAACGATTTTCTTTGAATGTAACAGAGCAGCTCTAACACAGTCCACACTGGTACCTAACGAACAATAGCCATGACGATCTACTGGCGACACATGTATTAATGCAACATCGGGTTCCACAATTTTACGATAAAATAAATAGGGAATTTCGTGCAAGAAAATTGAAAAGTTGTCTCCGCGACCTTCGGCCACAGCTTGGCGCACATTACCGCCCATAAAGAAAGAATTTGATCGGAAATGTTTTGCGTTCTCGGGCAAAGTGTAAGCAGCTGGTCCCTCAGTGTGCATATGGCAGACGGTTACGTTTTCTAAATTGCATTTTTTCCCGTGTTCAACCATGGCACTAATAAGAACGTTGGGCGTGGATGCAGCACCAGAACAGAAGACAGTATCACCTGTGGATATGAAATAAAAACGTGAGTAAAAATTTAATTGTTTAAATTTTGTTAATACTCTTGCCAATTTTAAATTTAGCCTTCATTTAATTTTACTTTCAAATACATTCAACAATTTGCACGTACATATGTAGTATATCTGCGTGTATAAAGAAACACACATACTAAATAATTTAAAATTATTACCGCTTTATTTATTCAATCCATTGCTTATATCTTTGTAATTTTTCGGTCGATTTTCTTTTGGTTGGTCTTAGTTCTTACGTAAAAGTATTATCTTTATGTACATGGACCGAAACCAGACGATTTGTTAACGATTTGTACTTTTTTGTCAGTATATAATCACTGTAAAATATGATTTTTGTGAAAATGTGCCATATTTTCATCGATATATTTTGAACCACTATACCAACTAAAGACCCAATTGTACATATTTATTTGTCATCTCAATACCTTTCATTTGAGTACCAACAACGACCCAATCGGACAAGTCTAGCTCGAGATATTAAGGGTCAGGTGAAAAAAGGTCGAAAAACTGAAAAAATCACAATATCTCAAAAACTGTTCCATAAAAAAAAATTTAACCTTGATTTTCGAATTCAGCGGAAAAAAATACATAAGGAAATATAAATCTTATCAAATGTACATGAAAAAAATTTTATTTTGTAAACTAGTGTAACATATAAATTTGAAAGTGTTTTCGTTCCGTTTCGAATTACAGAGTAGACCCCAGATTTATAAGTTTTTAAGCTGTGTGTTGCCTAATATACAGTAAGCACGTGTTTCAAAGTGATACAGGGCAATTATGAATAAAACTCCCAGGGAAATTTCTCCCTTTTCCAATTAGAATTTTTTGTTTTCCCTATCACTTGCCATTAGTTGGAATTGTTCCCTGGGAGTTTTATTCATAATTGCCCTGATAATAAAAAATAGGACTTATTGGACTTTAATATGTTATTATTTTATTAACATTTTTTTATTAATACTATTAAAAAGGAGGCTAATTTTATTAATTAAAGAAAGTTCAACAATTATATTTAAATTATTTAAAAAATTAACAAGAATTTATATTTGAATATGTAACAAATAAATTAACATCAATATTTTGCTACTTCTTTGTGTAACTTCTTCAGAGTAAATATTGTAATAACTATAATCATTACAAAAATTTGTGTTAATTTAATAATTTAATTTTGGCAATTACGCAAAATTATAATCAGGGCAATTATGAATAAAACTCCCAGGGAAATTTCTCCCTTTTCCAATTAGAATTTTTTGTTTTCCCTATCACTTGCCATTAGTTGGAGTTGTTTCCTGGGAAAAATTTCCCTGGGAGTTTTATTCATAATTGCCGTGAATATGTAGTTATAATCTTGGTATACAACATATCGCTAGCTTAAATGAAAACCTATTTTTAAATTTAAAACGACAAAGAAATAACTATGTACAATCAGGGCTATCTATCACGAATAAAGTTCCGCGTGAAATTTCTCCCTTTTCCAATTAGAATTTTTTGTTTTGCTTATTATTTACTAAATAATAATAATAGCAAATATACAAACCATTTCATAAATTCTCTGCACTGCCCTCTAACGACTGATAGCAGTTCAAACAGACTGTATGACCATTATTGGCTGGAGTATTGCCATATTGGACATACTAACAAAAGTCAGCTGGTAGATGTCATTCGGCATTTGCGCGTGTATTCTTTAATAATAAATTAGGCTGCAGAATTTGTATAATTTCGTGATTATTTTAAAGAAGGAAACTAAAATGACTTCACTGTTGTTAAAGCAAAGTAAATTTAATTTGGTAAGTTTAAACTATCTGCATTCGTATTATATTATGGTATAAATGTTGAATTACATTTCAGATAAAGCCAATGGTTTGCAACATATTGGGTAAAACAGAAAGCCGGCTTTATGCCAGTGATACGCCTCCAGCACGCACCGAGAAAAGTAAGTTTAAATAAAATGTTCAATAAAATATACATACATTTACTTATATCGCATTAATTTGTTACAAAAGCCATCAACACTGTTTCTCTACTGGGACGTGTGGGAGCTGATCCACAATTACGTGGTAATACGGAACATCCAGTTGTAACATTTTCCTTAGCAACACATACTAATTACAAGTACGTTTAATAACTATACACTTAAATGTAGAATAGTTAAAAATATACATATTTGTATTTGTTTCACAGATATGAAAATGGTGACTGGGCCCAGCGTACTGACTGGCATCGTATCGTTGTTTTTAAGCCCAGTTTGCGTGATACCGTAATGGAGTATTTGAAAAAGGGCCAACGAACCATGGTTCAAGGCAAAGTAACATATGGGGAAATAACTGACCAACAGGGCAATCAAAAACCAAGCACAAGCATTATTGCTGATGATGTCATATTCTTCCGTGAATCACATTAATATGTAGTTAAGAGGAACAAATGCAGTTTAGCGAAGCAGCTCCAAACAAAATAAAAAGTAGCCTATGTGATAGAAAATTTAAAAATAAGAAGAAAATATTAAATAAAAAAGTTTGCGGCGAAGCCTATTTTCCGAGTTGTAGGGCTCTGAACTTTTTCATAGGAAACAGCGCAAAATTTCCAAAATTTTTTTTAAATAGGTTATCTCATAGGAAATTTAAAATATAAGAAAAAAAATTAAGTAGAAAAATTAGCTCCGACCCTTATTTCTCGAGTTATTGGCCTCTGAAGTTTTCACCATGGTGTTTTCCGACACGGCGCAGCTTAATAAATATTTTCTGCATTGCAAAGTTTTCTTGTCTAATAAAATTTTCGTGGACTGCCGGCCTTCGGGCGGGCTCAAGGATTTTCTCCACCATGGTGTTTCTCGACACGGCGCAATAAAGATTTTCTGCATTGCAGTTTTCTTGTATAATAGTTTTCTTGCACTACCGGCCTTCGGCCGGGCTTAAGGATTTTCTCCACCATGGTGTATCCCGACACGGCGCTGCCTAAAATGTTTTCTGCCTTGCAAAGTCTTCCTGCGTAAGAACGATTTCTTGCACTTAAGGATTTTCTCCACCATGGTGTATCCCGACACGGCGCTGCCTAAAATGTTTTCTGCCTTGCAAAGTCTTCCTGCGTAAGAACGATTTCTTGCACTTAAGGATTTTCTCCACCATGGTGTATCCCGACACGGCGCTGCCTAAAATATTTTTTGCCTTGCAAAGTTTTCCTGCGTAAGAACGTTTTCTTGCACTGCCGGCCTTCGGCCGGGCTTAAGGATTTTCTCCACCATGGTGCATCCCGACACGGCGCTGCCTAAAATATTTTCTGCCTTGCAAAGTTTTCCTGCGTAAGAACGTTTTGTATGGAAAAATTTTGGACTATTTTTCATTTTTATTTTTGGGCGATTTGGTTTTGGGCGATTTTTCATGGAGCCTAATTTGAAATATATAAAACAAAAAAAATTAAATGAGCAATAACACCATAATGGCTTTATTTCATTCCTTACATGGAAATAAAGCCATATGTCCTTATTTCTCATTCCATTGAGAAATAAGGCCATATGGCTTTATTGCCTATGACTTTATTACACTGCACCGTTTCCCGACACGGCGCAGCTTAATTAAGATTTTCTGCATTGCAAAGTTTTCTTGTCTAATAAAGTTTTCGTGGACTTCCGGCCTTCGGCTGGGATTAAGGATTTTCTCCGCCATGGTGTTTCCCGACACGGCGCATATTAATTAATCATTGTATTTCCCAAAACGACACTGCTTGTTAATGATTTTCAGCACAGCTCTAAATTGATTCAAATATTGACCCATCACATTTAGAAATGCAGAGAAATCACAATCGTCTATGAAAAATTTAAAGGCCAATAACGCAAGAAATAAGGGTCGCAGTTAATTTTTTTACGTAATTTTTTTCTTTTATTTTTAATTTCTTATCAGATAAGCTATTTAAATTTTCTTTTTTTGAGATTTTTCGCAGTTTCCTATAAAAAAGTTCAGAGCCCCATAACTCGGAAAATAGGCGTCGTCGCCAACTTTTTTATTTAATATTTTCTTCTTATTTTTCAATTTACTATCACACAGGCTACTTTTTATTTTGTTTGGAGCTGCTTCGCTAAACTGCATTTAAGCCAGTTAAGATTCGGTTCTTGTCAAACTCTTAGGTTTAAGTTGAAAATGTTTTTTAAAAACTCTGCATTAAATACCTATTAAATACTAACAGCCTTATTTATAAAACTTAAGGCTTTGTAAATGCTTAATAAACAATTTTTTATGAAAATCTTTTTTAACAACCCTTTATAAGGCCTTAATAATTTTTATAATAGTTATGTATGTTTAAATAATATGAACTTATGTTTTCTGGGGGCTGCAAGCAATATAACGACACGAATGAGAAGCAAAAGTAAACCGGTAGAACAAAGAAAATATATCATAATCAGGAGGTCTACTGTGTAATTCGAAACGAAAAAAAAAGCTTTCGAATATGTATGTTTATAACATGTAAATTCGAAAGCATTTTCTTTCGAATCGAATTACAGAGTATAAGCCCAGGTAAGAATCTGATTCAAATTGAGATGAAACTGGCGCTGTCACAATCACATTATCCTGCAGCAAACCTTGCTTTCGACTTTTTCCAGTTGGTCTCTCACTAATTCTTTAGAATTATTGAAGAATGAAACATTACAAGTAATATAATCGCACGAATGCGAAGCAATAGTAAATGCGTTGAGCAAAGAAAATATATCACAATCAGGTATGTGTGTGTGTCAGGTTGAAATTAAAAATTTTAATTTGTTGAGTGCCAAAAAGTGGGGAAGTTAGAATACATAAAAGTACAGACCAATTTCGCCCCATAATGGGAACTTCCGTTGAGATGAAACTAACTGACTTTAACATGCTGTCACAATCTCATTTTCCAGCAGCAAACCTTGCTGCCGATATTTTCCGGTTGTTCTCTCAATAATTCTTTATAATTATTGAAGAATGAATGTATGTTTTTGTATTTTTTTTTTCAAACATGATTAGTATTCATTAGCACATGTAATTAGTGCTAAATAACAAATATTTGACAAATATATACAACAGTGGCACAGAAAAATTGAAAAACAGTATATTTTCAATTTGTATTGAAATAAAGTATGGAATTTGAAAGTAATCTGTGAACAATGACGAAAAAGTGCAAGCACTGAGTATTTTTTAATTTCCCGCTATCAAACATATGTAGTAAGTTACTGAGTTTCGAAAATATAGTTTTCATCAGATTTCAACGTTTTGAGGTAATGGGAATCTATTCCGACTATTTTTGCGATGAACCAAATTTACTCGTACGACCTTCTAAATACATTGAATTGAGCTCACTTTGATGAACCGTTTCGGTCGATTTTGAAAAGTTTTAAAAATAAATTTTTTTTAAGAAAGAAATATTTTGCGCTATTGCAGCTTGTAAATGAATTTTTAGTGTATTTCATTTCATTTCATTTATTATTTATTGTTTCAACCGAGCCCATGGGGCCATGTACGATTGAAGTAGTGGTACAAAAGAATAGATGTATGAAACTTATATGCTATTAATATATATACAAAATGTAAGGTTGATAAGTGTGATAAACAAAAATATAACAATGTTAATAAAAAAGAAAAATATTTACAGATGCTATGCTAAATATCCTTAAATAATTAATAAGAATATTGAAAACGCACAAACAAAAAGTATCAAATGTAGTTCGTCGAGCTTTTGAACTTATAATTCAATGTGATGTATTTTTCTTCCGATTAAGATTGCACAAAATACACCTCGAAAGTGGTATATGAAATGAAATCGCAATTTTTCAGTCAGTACATATGTATGTATGTATGTATCTTAAATCACCTTCGACTTTTTCCCCTATATTAAATCATATCGCATGTTTTTTCTTCAATTTACGATAAAAGTATCGAGGTCAAAATATGACCACTCGTAGGAATAAACTTCTTGAATATATAACCTTTTGTTTTGTACAGTATACATGCATATAATGTACATATGGATGGTTTAATATAAAAAGGGCGTATCTTAATTTTATTCGAAATCGCGTTATTAACGTATAATTACACTATCCTTGAAGATCTTAGTACGTTACAGTTCAAAATCAAGGACTTATGGCAACTTGAAAAATTATTTCTGCATGTAAATGCCTTATTTTTTCATCAATTTTTTGATTTTTTTTTAGACAAGTAACTTGCTTGCATTGTGGAAACTACACGTAAATGCAGCATTGAAAATTTTTATTTTTTTTTATTTTAATTAATTTTAATTATTTATGTAGATGTGTATCAACATATAGAAAATTTCAGGAATGCTATAAAAAACTATCCCTTGTGTTGAATTTAAAACCGACAAGGCCACCACAATTCATTAAAATATAAAATAATTAAAGATTGAAGTCCATTTTTTTTAAAGAAGTCTCTAAGTTCAATGAAATCGAAAGGTTAAAAATTCTTCATGCGAATTTTTTAAGCATATTAAAAAGTTGTTCATTTGTTTACTTTTGGCAGAATTGTTATTATATTTTAATATGGAAGAAAACGAAAGCTACATATCGTACTATTACCTCTAAAAAGCGTCAACTCAAAATTTAAAAAATTTTCAGCACAAGAAGTTTTTAATTTTATATCGTCATCAAAAAGAGAGAGAAAATACGTTATAAAATTTGAACTATGTGCAATATTGAAACGAAAATTAGGTACAAAAACTGGTAATAACTTGGTCATTTGTAATATTAGATGTTCAAAAATTTGCACACTTATGCGTTATGATATAGGGAATAACAATCCATAAAAAACTAAATTTTGATATTTTTGCAGATAGGTTATTAGGACTTTGTGATGACGATATACTCTTATATTAGCTAAAAGGATAAAACTGCGTTTTTAATGAAAGAGTAGAGAAAATGATGTAAGATTTTTATTAATTGAAGCACAGCCGCGAATAACGTTGTAAAAGACATTTTTTAAGAAACCAGTTTTTTCACAGATTAACATTAACATAACTCTCTTGCGTTGTTCAAACATCAAACCATCCAAAATTATGCATCTTATCGCCGTCAAAATACAATTACAATCCAATCAGTCGGTGGAAAACTTTGTAAGTAACTAATAAAATCATGCAAACGAAATTGTCGAAAATAATTGATAAATGCAGCAGAGATACAAAAAGAAAAGTTAATGCTAGTTATCATTATTTTCGATAAGCTAAAAAAATTTAAACGAAAAGACCAATCTTGCTTTAAAATACGTTTTTTGGCTCTCCTGAAAAGTTATTATTTTGTCACTTAAAACGTTATTCGCGGCTAACCTTCAATTACTTCAGATTATTTTTGCGTTAATAAATGTTAAACGTTGCTTTTCATAAACAAAAATAACTGGATGATTTTAAATCTCTGCCACTCATCTCACTTATTTTTCATATAATTATTTTAGTTTTGTTATTTATTGAACTGAGAAAAAAAGTTCTGTTTTGTTTTGTTTAAAAAATATTTTGGTTTGAATTTTTAGTGTAAATAAATACATTACACAACAATCATACAAATATCGAGCATTTTTTTCGATTGTATCGTATGCGACATGTCATCGAAAATGTACTTTTTTATTGAAATTAAAATTTTATCGACCTACCCATGGTTTAGAGTTATCAAAATGGCAAACTTTTTTATAACTTAAGATACATGCTGTACAATTTTATCGTAAGCGACAATTTACGTACAAAAACAAATTTGAATATTTAAAAAAACGATCTGAAAAATTTAATTTTTGTCGCTTACCATAAAATCGAAAATAAGGCTCGATATGATACTATCACGATAGTATCGTACATAGAGATATCAATAGTTTTCGGGAATGTTATTATTTGTGAATTCTCAAATAGTTTTTGAAAGTATGTGCATAAGATAAGAGGTTTGTGACTGTTCAAAATGTGTGGTTGAAGTCTACTGACGATTTGTTACATAACTTACATAAATAAATAAATATATGTGATAGCGCATAGAGAAAGGGACCTAAGGGTAAAAACATCAATTTTCACTTTTTTTTTGATGTGGACAACATCTGAGCATCGAATGAGACCGATTCCATGCCCCAAAAGTGTTCCCTCCCAGAGATATGCGCGTTTTATGAAATTGAAGTCGACGATTCTAAGGTTATGTGAAAAAATTTTCGTACTAACAGAGTGATATTCACGATTTAAAAGAATTATAAATGAGTATTTATTATAATTCACAATTAATAAATTCAGAAAATAAACCTAGATTCGCAAAAACGCGAGAAAAATTGATATCAAACTCATGGAAACAGCGCGCTAGGTAGAAAACAGTAAAAATCAACTACACAAAACAAGAGGTAGGGACGACCTACGCGCGTTTTCAAGGTTGACCAACACGTTCCTGACGTCATGAGATGTGTCGCTTTCAAATGAGACTAATACCAACACGCTCAGTGATGGTACACCAAAGATACACGTATTTAAATCAGGGATCGCAAATAACGATTATTTTCCAAATTTAAACTGAAAAAATCACAATAATAGAGAAGTGCTACGTGCAAAAGGAATATACCAATATACTCCATGTTACATGGACTACCTACAGATGCAATGATTTCTATTTTTTTGATTTTTATTTATTTCTCACAAAATAACAGTTATTTCTTGATTTTTATTTATCCCTCACAAAATAAGACTTTTATTTATTCCTCACAAAATAACAGTTACTTTTTGATTTTTATTTTTTTGCTCAAAAAAATTTTAATTTTTATAATGAATAAATAATAAAAAAAGTAAATTTAACATATAAGAGTTTTTTTTACAGAATCTGGCGATAAATTCAATTTTAAATCGATTAATATTAATTTTGACGCAAAAATTACGCGATCAAGAAATAATGATTAAAAAGTGATTTTTAAAATAAAAGTTATAACCGTAACGGTCCCTGATTTAAATCTTTAAAATGGCTCTCCTGAACAAAACCGGTTTTTACCCTTAGGTCCCTTTCTATTTTGCGCGTCACATATACTCAAAAACCCAAAACAAACGTATTTGCTTAGTTAAAAGCGTGCATGCAATTTTTCTTTTTAATTTAAAGATTAATTCTAGTTTAAAAACAATCAGATCATATTTGAAAAAAAAAATTATGCTGTTGAGTGTTACAACGATAACGAGGCACTAACGTAGGCCCACTTTTCAACTAATCCAATAAAATTATTTACTTTTCAGAAGATATGTATGAATATTAATGCATGTTGTTTTAAATGTATGTAATTTGTATATTGAAGCACATCAAATTATTTTCAGTTTTGAGACCAGAATATATCATCTGTATGCACACTAATTACAAACTGTTTAAAATTCAGAACATTTTTTTATTGTCCTCTACTACCTCTGCGATTTGCTTGATTCGTTATTGTTTATTTGCTGTTTAAGAATCTCTTTTTTTATTTGTGTGTATGTGTGTGAGTACAAAGATCAATTTTTTTATATTAAATAGCAAACCCTACAATTTGCTGGTTGATCTACTGGAAACGATAGAAAAGTATTCATGTACCTACATAATCATGTACATATTTAAAATACCTATCGCTCATTTACTCAAATAACGTCATAACTCAAAAATGCTATTTTTGAGTTAATGACGCAGAATTAATCTTCATTCGTTATTAATATCGTGTAAAAAATTCATAAAAATATCTTGTTTACTCAGCTCTAAAGAGAAAAACTAAAATTTGTTCTCCATTAAGTTGTGTGTAAATTGAAAAGTTTAAACTCGTTTTCTGGCAGACTTGTCCGTTAAAAGAAAACAAGCAGAATTTTTTTTGCGTAAAATAATTTTAACTTGTCAAAACGTATATGAAGAAAAATTAGTGCAGAGATATGTATATGAAAAATGTTACAAGACGTATACGAGAAAAGTCAGTCGTCATCTGAGCATTTTCATTGACCTTGGACAAGGCGTAGACGAAAAGGTTCAATCACCTGAGCACTTTAATTGATCATGAGAATTACAAATATATAAAATAATTTCAAAAACAGCACAAGCAATAAAATTATTCAACATATCGCTCCTTTATTGCAAAATAGACATACATACATACATGCGTGACCTTAATTATGAAAGTGGTGTAAGTCATATATTTCTTATGTCTAGATATTTATTAGAGTACATTTGAACTAATCCAAAAATATTTTTGTATTATGTAATATCTCAATTTAGAGTTACTAGTCTCGATTAATACAAATTTATTTAATATTTCTTTATTTTTTTTATTAATGAATTAAATAGTTACTTTTTTAGTATACATTAATTGCCTTATTGATAATAAATATTTCTGTTTTATAAAAGCTTTATAAAACAAATTTTGTATGAAGCTATGTTTTATAAACTTTTTATAAATCAAAAACATTTTTTATGAATAAGGCCTTAATTATATTTCTTCACATTTAGGAATTATCTCTGTATCTAATATATTTTAATCGTTATATCATCTTTAATCTTCTGAACAAATTTCACACACCTCTTGAGAAAAGAAAATATTTTTGTATCTTAAACATAAAACTTTATTTTCTACAAAACTTTGTTGAGTTATGCCTGTGTTGCAATACCTCCTACTTTCGCAAATTCAATAGAGAGATTGACAAATGACTATTGCGTTATTATTGTTATAATCTCTCATTATTAGAGGCATATTCAACACATTTACTTACATAAATGGAAATGCATGAATGTGTGCATGCATATCGTCACCTTAAATACAAATGGACGTAACTACACAAAAATTCTAAATCGAGTTTTTGATTGATTATGGTTTAGTTTATCAAACTACCTGTTCACGCAAATATTTAGAACTCTGCGATCAAAAATGATGACTTTATTAAATAAATTCAAACGGACGTAATTACGAATTCATCTATTTTTTATTGCAAAGAACGTAACTAACATAAAAGCTTAAATATATACATATATAAAGGAAACAAAAGGCTAAAAACATATAAGTATCCATACTACAAGATTAATTTCGAAGAAAACTTTTCAATCACACTATTATTATTGATTTTGAAACGTTTTTTGTTTCTCCTGTAAAAAAATATATAAAAGTGAAGTTACGTCTGTTTGCCTTTAAGGTGACGATATGTATGTACACATCTGTACATACGAATATACATATATGAAATGCATATTATTGTCCTTATTTAATTTGGAAAAAATAAACAAATTCCGAAAAAAACTGATAAGTCTAATGCAGTAGAATATCGATGGTGAAGTCTAAAATCTCGACAATTCCTGGCAGCAGAAGAAAAAAAACATATTATGTACATATGTGCATATGTACATACATATTAGGCCGTGTCGATTTGTATGGATGAAAAAAAATTAAAGAATCTAGTATCAAACACTATACCGCGCATCTCGACATGAAAAGTTATTACCTCTTCCTGAGCCATAAAATTAGTTTTTTTTTTTGAAAATTATATTATATTATATGCTGTATAGGTTATCTATTCAAAGTAAGCAAAATATTCAATTATTAAAAATGTTGTCAAGCTCCGATTAAGAAGATAGATATCTATTAAAGCAATAGGTAGTTTTCTTACTTAAAAGAAAAGCAAAGCTAGACCGTCTGACCGAATACGGAAGTGAGTCCTAGTTTATAATATGCAAGTCTTATTGCTAAGCTGATTAGATAGCAATAAGACTTGCATAGTGTAAACTTGGACTGACTGACTTTTGCGTTTGCTTCGCTTTGTCTGCTTAATAGCTGAACCGATTTTGATGAAAATGGAAATATAGGCTTACTTTTTTTAAAATAGTAAAAAGAAGGGGACATAGGCAGAACCAACAAATTTTGATGAAACTTTAATCATATATAGATCAGCGTAAATAAACTCAGGGCTTATATTTTTTTAAAGCTTTTGAAAAGGGCGGGCAAGGCCGCGGAAACGGCGTTTTTATAAAGCTCGTTAAACAAAAATCTCGTTATTTCAAAAACATCTGCAATATTTAAAAAATGGCTGTTCCCATGGTGTTATTGTATCATGGCTGATCCCGATCATAAATTATCAACATTCTACTGTAATAAAAAACGTTTTTTTTTGCACTTAATGCAAATGACAAACAGTTGCGACTCTGCAAATTCTTAAACTTTTTCCTCAATTTATTTGTAAGTTATTATCCATAAGAATTAAAAGAATTTTGCAAGCACTATTATGAATCTACAAACCGGTTAATTTTAACATATTCAAATCAATTCATTTCGTTAATGAATAGCACGATAGAACAGAGTAAATCAAAGACAAAAAAATAGTTGAATAAACAGATTGTGGGTTACATAATCATTTCATATCAAAATGTTTACATACATACATCCATATTTGCTTTCGTTTGCAATGCTTGCGAGTTCTTTTATTCCAATTGCATATCTTGGTCCAAATTTTCATTTAGAACAGCAGCTAATTAACGACTAACTACAAGCAAAACTATGTATATTTGCAATTGATGAAAAACTCACCAGATTGTATACATTGCACTGCTTCCTCGGCTGATACACTTGGCGGCTTCCGATTCAATGGATGTGAGATTTCATTGGAATAAGTGAAGTAATTATTGATGCTAGCCACCAGGGGTTGCCTTCCGCCTGCAAGTGCAATTCGTTTCACATTTTTTGCCAACATTGATGCCATTTTTCTACACGTCTAAATTTTTAAAAAATTCGTACTATTACTAGATTAATTTCTTTTATCAAAATGTTCTGCTCAGAAATATTTCGTTTTCATAAGCCTTTTTTATATATTGTTATTACAATTCCCTACTAACCGTTTCTATAACACAAACTTCCTTTTTCTAACGCGCCTGTCCTTTCAAAAGTTGAATTTAGACTGAATAATTTTTAAATTTTTCTCAAACAACTAATTTATTTAATTTTGTATCTGCTCTCAAAATAAATTTGTTTTGTCTTATAACTTGGCAATTAAATTGAATGTATATAAAAACGTAATATTGAAAAACAGGGTGTATCAGAGTTCTTAAGATTCAATCTAACTTGTCATATCATAAACAGCTGTTTATGTTTTCATTTGTATATTCATTCGAAAAGTGCAATAACAAATATCGTCGGTTAGTTGTTGGTTTGCGGTACAGTATATTCAAAATACACTATGTCTGCTGCAAACCAATAACCAACCAACGATATGTTTGATCAGTAAACAGTTATTTATGGTTATGGCGAAAAACCAACATTCAATTGGTTTCTACGGTAATGATTATGGCCAAGGCCTATTTATCAGGTCAATGCAATCGTCCTGATGATATTCTGTATTTTCGTGTTTAAGCTGTCAAAAGTTATTTGCACCATATGCTTTAGTTCATGTTTGTGTGTGTTTCTGACAACTTAAACATAAAGTTGTTTTTTGTATTGCTGTGTTTTTGTAGAGTTGCGTTGACCTGATAAATAGGCCTTGATTATGGCTATGGCGTTATGGCAAGTCACCTATAATCAAATACAGTGTTGCCCATATGTTTGGTTATAACAACTGTTTTGTGAAGTTATGGTTATGGTACGTTTAATACAATCTACATACTTACATATTTGAAGCGGCCTATACATTATACAATATTATTGTTTATGTTGTCGTACATATTATTATAATTTTGACCTATACTATGCAATAAATGGCACAATAATATTGCTTAACATCTTATTCGTTTTTAAGACCTTAAACACGACGAATTTTAGATGTTTTACGATACATGGACTTGTTTTTGTTTTATAGGACATGAAATATTTATGTAATGTTATTTTTAAAATAATAAATATATATAAAAAAATCTTGCCTTTATATGTCGTTTTTTTGCTCTCTTGAAATATTATTATTTTGTCACTTACAACATTACTCGTGTACCATGATAATTGATAAATCTAAAAGATGTACAAAAAGAAAAACTAATATTAGTTATCATTATTTTTGGTAAGCTAAAATATTAACAAAAAATCTTGCCTTTAAAAAATTATTTTTTGCTCACATGAAAAAATTATTATTTTGCCACTTACAACGTTATTCGCGAACTTTCAAAATGAGTAACACATTTTACTGTTATTTTAATACCTTATTATTAACGTGTGTCAAAATGAATACGAACTAAAAAAATTTACTTGCTTGTTGGCTAAGCACGTCTAGACATACATACATACATAATTTGTAATTGTATGTACAAAAATAATTTAAAAAAGAAATTTAAAAAATTGCAGGGAAACACGAACAAATTATATATTTATATATTATATTTTATTTTATTAAATTTTTATTGTATTAAATTTTATAAATATTATATTTAAACTTTATATATGTATATTACGTGTTAAGTTTAATTATTCCTTAAAAGTATTATGTACTAAACTTTTATATATTACACAAATTTATTAAGTGATGAAACAAAACGCATTACATACTTATAAATTAACAACAATATTTATAAAAACTTTTTATGAGGATAACAAAAAAATTGTGTCTTTTAACTATTATATTATTAGGTTAATTTTGCTACAAAATATTTAAAACCTTATTTATAAAAAAATATATTAATGACTTAAAAATGGTTTGTAAAATAGATTTATCCACAAAATTTGTTTTATGAATCCTTTATAAAGCAGTAATATTTCTTTTATAAATAAAAAACCATTAGTTGATTTCATATAAAAATTATTCAAAACTATTTGCTTAACTGTTGAGACGTAACAATATGAAGTAACTATTTCCGTTTTATGCTTTAATAGAGCTTCCGTTTTACGTTATAACATAATATCGTTTATTTGCATTCATTTCTCTTTAGTTCTACTTCGTTGTTCTTGTCGTGTACGTGTGCTAAAAAGTGCTTTAGTTTTTATGTTGTATAAATTGTGTTAAAAACGTTTGTTTGCAAGCAAAACGTTATTTAAACTATAGTTTAAGTTCAAAGGAATAAATTTTATACGAAATATTGCTGGATAATTAAAGTTTATTGTAGTTTTTTTTGTAGTGAAAAATGTATGCCATTCATTGTGTGTATTGCAAAGTTTGTGATAAAATGGCGCGAATGTTTGCAGCTGGAGAAGAGCTTTGACGTAAAACAGCTTTTATCCTACGTTCTTATCGTAGACAACTCGGAGTTGTATTTTCAATGTTGTCAAGTTCTTTAAACTGCTAAATTTGCTTTGCTTTTAATTGTGTGCTTTAACAAAATCATTTAATTGAAATTTGCATATAAATAATGAAATAACCATAATTTAATTAAAATTTGCATATAAATAATGATAACCATAAAAGTGAATAAAATAAAATTAAAAGATTTGTTAAATAAAAATGAGTAAAAGTAAAAAATATTTTTGGGTTTTAAAAGGTTTATAAGACAAAATTTTTATGGAAATTCGTTTTATAACACTTTTATAAATCAAAAATATTTTCTATGAACAAGACCTCGAAAATTTAACTGGAAATGAAGGTAAAGTTTTATTCCTAATTTTTGATTTATGTTATAAACAGGGAAACCGCAAATATGCAATTGCATGTTTTTTTCTTGTATCACGTATTAATGCGGGGACAAGATATTTATCCATTTCAGAACCTTTAATGAATTTTGGCATCGATTCGCATATTTTTGCATATTTTACCCTTTAAAGCATGTTTATGCTTATATCAGTTGCCATCTGAATCTCTGTTCCAATGTTCCATGTAGTGCATACATTTTTTTTATATATAACGCAGTTTTACGGATGTTAGTTGCAATACAAATTCAGATGAGACAGAAACGATTTTTATTTGAAATTCTAGGCCAATATTTTGTTATTTATTGCAATAAAAATTATAAATTAAAATCTTGTCTGATTTATCCAAAATACAGTTCCAAAGCCTTAATTATGGTATCGTGATATTTTGAAATTAAAGTTAAATTCTTATGCATCCAATAAAAATTAATTTGTATTATTTGTTTTAGTCAAAATTTTTATACTAATTTTGTTTTAACCTGCACTTCAAACTTCTTTGTTAATTCTGTTTCTTTTTTTGTTTATTTATTTTTTTTTCTTATTTTATATGCAAATGCTGTTGAATTTTTGATTAAAAAATATATTTTCCTACACAAATAAACCAATTTATTTTATTTTTAAGAGCATATTTTTTACTTTTAAGTGCATATTTACAAGTTTTTAGTGCATATTTAATGCGCATAAAACAATTTTTTAGAGCATATTTTTGGTTTCCCTGGTTATAAACATAAGTTCGTATGAAAAAAAAAATTGGTATTATAGTTTTAGAGGTTTTTTGATGTCACATATTTGATTAAAGCTAATTTTTCTTAAAAATGCTTACAAATTTCGATAGGAATTATTACTTTAAAAATAAACATTCTGAAAATTTACAAATTTTATATGGAAAAATATAGATTACAAAAAAAAAAATATAAGGGCCTAAGTTTTAAAACGCATCGATTAGCGTTGACAAATTTTGTTGCGTTTTACAAACTTAGGCCCTAACTCCAATTTCATTTTAATTTCATTCTTTACATTGCTACTACACGTTGCACAGTGGAATATTAATGAAAATATTTAGAAATATACCGATAGTATACTTATATGCAAAACTAGGGTAGTTTGCAAATTGCATAAAATTTGAGCTTCATGTTACTAAAGAGGACGGTTCCACAGGGGACACCTCTCGTGTGTAAAAAATTTAAGCTGATACCAATCTTTTATTTTTCAGTCATGTGAAATTTTATCAAAATCGAACGGCTTGCTCAGAAACTGGAGATTTACTTCCACTTTTTTTTAATTTATATAACACGATTTATTGTAAGTAGCAATACAATTCCAAAGCTATAAAGCTATGTACTACATCCGAATTTTATATTGATTGCGATTGACTTATTTTAAGTTTTAACCCTACTTAACTACTTTTATCATTTGTAGACTAATGATAAAAGTAGTTTATTCTGTAAAAATTAAAAAACTTGGTACTTTTTCAGTCAGAAATATCAGAATAATACGATCGAGCCAACATTGGAAAAACGTCTTTTCGAAGTGTTTAAAATATTGGTGATTAATTGAATTTACTTGTCTTTAGCAAAGTTTTAGTTTCATTATAAGCCGAGGGAATATTTCTTTAGGGTACATTTACTTACTTTTATTTTTCGATAATAGCTGCGTTCGAGAACTCAAAAGTTTTTACAATTGTTTACTGCTTTTACTGGATTGCGTTCACATACACATAATGCATTAAATGAGAGGGAAAATTTAAAGATAAGGATGACAGTTCATTGACTGACTAAATGCAAATTTTTACTATAATGCCATAACCACAACCATTGCCATAACCATAAATATGTACATTTCATTTGTTTACTAATTTCAAAAGTGCAACAAAAAATATGCCTTATCAGCAAACAGCGGTTTATGGTTACGGCGAAAAACCAAATTCAATTAAATGTGCCTTAAGGTAGAATTAGTAAAATCGTATCGTTCTACTTTACAGCTTGCCGTATCGTTCAGCTTTGTGTACAAGTTATAGAAAATGTAACAGTTTGCACAGCACATTTTTTTTGTCTGGCTTTTAATGCGGCTTTTTTGACATTCGCTACAGAAAAATCTGTCTGATTTCTACGTCAGCAGTGCTACCACCACATATTTTATAACTAGTAACATGCATTGCATATCGTACGGCTTTTGTCAGCTGACACGCAACTTCACGATACGATTTTACTAATTCTACCTTTAACCATACAAAACAGCTGCTATAATGAAACGTATGGGCAACACTGTATTTGATTACAGGTGACTCGCCATAACGCCATAACCATAGAATTCAATTGAATTTGGGTTTTTCGCCATAACCATAAACAGCTGTTTGCTGGTTACACATATTTGTTGTTGCACTTTTGAAATTAATAAACAAAGGAAAGCATAAACAGGTGTTTACGGTTATGGCAGCACTAAGAGGTGAAGCAAATATATTTATGGATATGACAATGGTTATGGCTACGCTATTAACGTCGAACCTTGATTGAACCTTCTCTTTTTTGGGCCATTATCAGAGACGGTTCAAAACATCACATCTAGAAAGCATTAACAATTTTTACTGCTTCCAAAAACTTAATATATTTTTTGCTGGGAAGCTATTTCTTCTCCTATTTTTATCGACAAATAAAAAATTTAACGAAAAATCACAAAACTTGTTCAAAAATACTGTTAGGAAGACACTCGTCCCAGTGGGGCACGTCTTTCAGACATCTTTCAAGACACATGCAAGATAATTTTAAAGCGTGGAGTAGTTCAAACAGTTCATTGAGGAAATTTTTCAATAAATGGCCGCTAAGTTCAAGCATGACAAAAAGAGTGACACTTTCGCTCATATTTTAGTTGTACCCTAGGCGAATTGATACCAGGTGGTCTCGATTTGCATTTCTGCATATTCGCCTTGCATATTTGTTAGAGTAAAATTTCCTGCTTTCAGAATATTTCCGAACGTTTTACTTTGATTTGACAGCAGAAAAACTATCAGGTGATCGCCAGCTGGTGAATTGAGATCACCTGATGTAAGACTGACAAGTTCTATAACATTTTCATTAACGAAGCTATAGCCAATTTTACATTGAACAGCTTGCGGACAATATCCACCAACTAGTTTGATGATTAATAAGTTGACAAGTTTTTCTTTTACCGAGTCTTTGAATACGGTTTCTGTTAGGTTGTCTTAAAAGAAACTTTAATTGACAAATATCGTTTATGACAAATTTCGAAATTTATTTAGATAGTAGTTGATGAAGGTGTACTCTGCAACAAGTTGGCCAACTGGGATATTTTAAATAAAATCTTTGATACAATCATACGTATGTACATATGTATGTATGTATGTATGTATGTTAGACTTGGGTCGAACTCGTTCACTAGTTCATTTTTGCCACAAACCAATGATCAAACCCATTTAAATTACATGGGTTTGATAATTGGTTTGTGGCAAAAATGAACTAGTGAACGAGTTCGACCCAAGTCTAATGTATGTATGTATGTATGTATGTATGTATGTATGTATGTATGTATGTGTGCATTTGTATATGTATAAAATTCATCTGGGAGCAAATTACGGTATTAGATATCGGTCGAAATTTCCATAAAAACACAGTTAAAACTGTATGAAAATTTTTTCGATGTTGAATGCCATAATTTATCCCTTTGTGGACTTATTAATTATAGAAAAAAATATAAGGTCCAGCGTTGTATATTAGTGCGAATAAAAACTGTTATTATTAAAACTAAAAAATTTCAATTATAAAAAACAAGCTGATTTACAATCAATTATAATTTGGGTTTTTTGTCTTAAGTTTTATTAAAAAATAATTAACAAAAACATTGAGGAAACATTTAAAAAATGACAAGAACTTGTTAGAAAAACTTTAAATACTTACATAGATAAATTAAATATTTATACATATATTTTAACCTAATGCCTAAACCTAAATCTTCAAAGTAGAAATTTACAAAAATACAATAACATATACAGCGTTTATGTACGAAATATTTGCAAGTAAAGCATAGTACGGAGTTCTTATTTAAATTCAGGTTCCCATATGAAATGTACGAAATAAAACTCACAGAAATTCAGGTTGGTAAGTTTCATAAATAAGGAAATTTCCATTGTATGAATATTAATTTTTGTTTCAGTTGACTGAAAAAAGTTTCCACTTATATTTGTAACATCCCTAAGATAGGCAATAAATTAAAAAAATTTCATGTACTTTTCTTTTGAAAGTCCATACTACCAAATGAAAATTTCTTTATGAAATTTACCAACCGTAATTTCCGTAATTTTTTTTTTACATACATACAGTTCGTATGAGAACCTGAAATTCCGTAAGAACTCCGTACTGGGCTTTAAAGTGGAAAATGTTACCGTATAATGTTTTTATAGCTTACTAATTCCTGAAAACAACAAATAAAATTAACGGTACTATTTGCAAATAAAGTGTAAAGTACTGCCATTTGTTTTGAATGTTCGCTCTTTTATAGTGGTGTTGCCATACCATTTGCAAGCAGATAAATAAAATTTCCCTACTTTTGCAACAAAAAGTGCAACAACAAATTTGTTAGTGTGAATTAGAGTGCATAACGATTAAAAGAAATACTATATACGATATAGAGCTGAATATTTGTAGATTGTTTGATGCATATTTTTACTTAAATCTTAAATTAATAGTCACCAGGCCTAGTGGGATCGGTTCATCTTATAGATTTGTCTTGTTTGTATACAACTTTATTTGCATATAATCCGTACATAGTTTCATAGACATTCAAATTATTATTTTTTCACACGCTAACTAACTTACAACGATACGAATAAATAATTATTAATTAAAAATTTACCTAAAAGAATATGACGCAAAACTAAATTTAATATTTTCTTACAATTTTGGAAACAATTTTACTTTGTTATAACGATAAATTGTTGAAAACATTTATACAGTGGTCCCTTTGATAGGATTAAAATTTTTGTAATATTTTTGAATTTATCATTTAATATACATAAGTAACTAAGTTTTACTATGCTTTGTTTGATTTAAACTTAATTTTTTGGTAAAGTTTGTTTTTTTTTTAAATTAAATAAAATTAATTTTCCTATAATTATTGGCCTTTTTTGAATGGTTATTATTGTTTATGATTTACTTAAATAAATACCTAAAATCTAGTTCAGTTGCAATTTTTTGGTATTTTGTTTTTAGAATTTATGTTTATAATTCAATACTTAATTTTTATTAGTTACCACAGAGTAAAGTATTTGAGAAAAAGGGTATTAAATGGTTCTAGACTCGTATTTATAAAATTTATATTGTGCTTAGATTTTACATTATTTCAGCTAATTAAATTTCGAAGAATATGTTTTAAAAACTCTAATTGTTATGAGTTGAAAAAGCCGATAGATACACAGATTGTGCTTTAAGCAATAAAAGGATTTTTAAAAGATGCTTCATATGGACTATTGCCTATAAGAAGATATATGTATGTATTACATATGAAGAATTGTATTTTGTATAAAAGTATGTATTTACATTATTTAGAAAGGTATTATCTGAAAGGTACCATTTTCGAAAAAATATGCTCGTTTTTAAAATGTTTGTTTTTGCAAAGCAGCTTTTTAAAAAATCGTTTTAAAAAAAGGCGCTGTTTTAAAAAATAATTTGCAAAAAGGCTATATGTACTTGCATATATTTTCAAATACCTGTTTCTTAAAATGTATTTTTGCAGAGATACTTTCAGGCGAACAAAGTTAAGAAAAAAATATAATACAAGTAGAACGAACATGTTTCTTATATTCAGTATGCTTTTACAAAAATCGTATTGAAAAATTTATACTTTTGCAGAAAATCCAATTGATACATAAGTAATGGAAACACATACTCATTAAATGCATTAATATTGCTTTATTTAAATTTAAAAAATCTATTTCATTGCTTAAGCTTTTTTCCACTTAACGCTTCCATTTCATTTCGTGGCAATAATATATTTTGTGATTACCGCTTTTTACAATCTATTTCTTCTTAAAGTGCATATTCTAAATATTTCATATTATTTATTTACTTAAATTCATCTAGTAATTAAAGTCATATTCATACACAGCTCGTGATCGCGACGATCACCCCAACCACCATTGCCTTTGCGCAGCTTTGTCTTTTTGATAAGACTGGCAACGGTAAGGGTCAGTGATTTAGGAAATATTTGCCCAGATTTTCGAGCAATACGTAAAACTTGTTGAACTTTTGAAATCACTTGGTTTGATTCACAGTTTTTCTTTTTATGATGGACGCCACTGTAATTAAATAGATAAGGAGAATTTCAATAAAGTGCATGTAAAATTCGAACAATGATAACTATTAATATTTAGGAGGCGTTAACTGTATTTATGCTATTCACAGTCAGAAACATACCCACCACTCTTATATTGTAAATAATCCAATATTTTGTTTTAGAAATAAATAAATATGTATTAACTTGAATTTTTCATGGAACTAACATGAAATGTTTTTATATGTATACATATGTCAATAGAAGCAGTGGAGAAACAAATCCGAGCAAAAAATTAACAAAGATGCTGCGGACATTCATGGTGGACCATTTTTTCTATCTTTTTTCTCTCCTTTAAGATAACAAATTTCATGAAATTTCATAAAAAGTAACATAATGCAAATTGGATGTTGTTGCGAATTAACAACAATGCATTAAAACAATATTTTTTTTTGTCAAGGCCGATTCACATAAAATCCGACGTACATACATCATACGTAACCTGACCAGACATCTCGCTTTTCTGAGGTTGATCCCGCCTTGAATTTTTATCCCGCTTTATCCCGCTTTTTAGAGTTTTGAAATTTCTTATCTCTTAATATATTTTTATTAATATGTAACTGATAAAAATTTATTCCAAATATTTTTTAGTGTAGTTATTGTTTATTTTTTTTGGATCTGGCAGCTCCTCAAATGAAAAAAATAAAAATACAAACGTACACACTCAAAGATCCTTTTGTTACAGTGCTTTAAATGTGCAGACATTCTGCTGCTTTAGGAATTTATTACCAAGAGGGCTTATTAGGATAATAACAACTGACATTCACCAAACTGTCAATAATAAAATAAAAAGTTCTTGCTTATTTTTTTTATAAAGAGTTTGACACATTGGTGTAGTCAGTTGATGATAATATGGACTAACAAGGCCACTTGCTATCATTCGCCTTAAGTAAATGAAGTCAAAAAATCTTTAATTTTATTTATTTTACGTTACTAAATAAAAATTTTTGTTAATAAAAACTTTTGTTTATTTAAAATCGATTCTTTTGAGTTAAAAACTGTGTTTCCTAAGTACATACGAAACTTTTTATGTGCGTATTACACATCCCGCTTTCAAATAGTTGTTTATTTAAAAATCCCGTTTTTTGCCGTATTTTCGTCAAAATCCCGCTTTTTGAACCATCGTGTCCCGCTTTTTGTAAAAAGCTTCTGGTCACGTTAATCATATGTCGCCTTTTCTTTACCTAACATTTGGGCAGCTTAATTTTTTTTCCATTTTATTTATTAAACTTAAGTTCTTTTATTTATTTTATTTTCATTTATTTAATTTAATTTAATTTTGCTTTATTTTATTTAATTCAATTATTTTATTTTATTTAATTTTTTTATTTATTATATTTTCATTTATTTAATTTAATTTAATTTTGTTTTATTTTATTTTATTTAATTTTTTTTTATTTTATTTTATTTTATTTTATTTTATTTTATTTTATGTTATTTTATTTTATTTTATTTTATTTTATTTTATTTTATTTTATTTTATTCTATTTTATTTTATTTTATTTTATTTTATTTTATTTTATTTTATTTTATTTTATTTTATTTTATTTTATTTTATTTTATTTTAATTTATTTTATTTTATTTTATTTGATTTGATTTGATTCGATTCGATTCGATTTGATTTGATTTAATTTGATTTAATTTAGTTTGATTTGATTTGATTTGATTTTATTTCATTTCATTTCATTTCATTTCATTTCATTTCATTTCATTTCATTTCATTTCATTTCATTTCATTTCATTTCATTTCATTTCATTTCATTTCATTTCATTTCATTTCATTTCATTTCATTTCATTTCATTTCATTTCATTTCATTTCATTTCATTTCATTTCATTTCATTTCATTTCATTTCATTTCATTTCATTTCATTTCATTTCATTTCATTTTATTTTATTTTATTTTATTTTATTTTATTTCATTTCATTTCATTTCATTTCATTTTATTTTATTTTATTTTATTTTATTTTATTTTAACCCCCGACCAAAAAAAGGGGCATTATAAGTTTGTAGTGTGTATCTGTGTATCTGTGTGTTTCTGACAATTTTCCGTTTGTTTATAGCAACAAAATACATGTGTTTTTTGGAGTTGTAATTTTGTTGTGGTCGTGCATGTACCTAGTATAATTGTATCATGGACGGAGGCGTACTTAATTTGACAGAGCTCACAAAAAAACTCTGTATTTCAACTTAAGCTTAATGTAGACGGTGCCATAGCCATAATGCCATAGCCTTAACCCAACCAAAATCCAATTGGTTTCTATGTTAATGGCTATGTCGTTATGGCGACTCACCTATAATCAAATACAGTGTTGCCCATAAGTTTGGTTCAAACAGCTGTTTTCTATGGTTATGGTACGTCTGATTGAACCTTTAGCTGGCAGTTTAAAAAACCGACGTATAACGTATGACGGATTCTATGTGACACGGCCTTCAGTAGCGGACGTAGAAGATAGAGTGGGAAAGAATGGCATAAATCTTTATAAGAACAGTTTTACTAATATTTATTAACTCAACTTAGTTCTAAATAAAAAGCTGCATGCAGAGTGAATTTTATGAAAATTGTCTTGGTGTCTAGTTCTCATAAAAAATATGTCTATGGATGTCATAAATTACATGTAACTTTTTTTCAGTGTATTGAAAAATATTTTGCTTTAACCCATGGTCGTAGTAGAAACATTTTTCAAATAATTTTTTTACAGTGACTTGTAGTACATATGTACGTACATATTCAAGTCATGAAGTGTTTGTGTAAAAATGTCAGACAAAAAATTACGAGTACATAAAAAGTTAGTGCTTATAGGATCATTAATGTCAATAATATAGTAATTCGGATCAGTAAAGGACAATTCAAATAAGCAGCCATTTAGCGCAAATGACAGATATGTCCATACATAAAACGAATTTATTTCGCAGCTAAAACTCACCATTCTCCAATATGAAAAACTCGCGGTCCCTTAACAATCATTGCGTGCAATTTATGCTGCAAGCATTGTTGCGATACATGTTGCAACGACCAGTCCCAATTGTAATCATCGTACGAACAAAAATGTTGACGACATTTTCGAATGCTATTCCAGGTGCTGCGATTAAAAGCAAATCCCATATTATGTTTACTACTTATCCAAGGCATAACTTCTACCTAAACATAAAGAAATAACGAAAAAAAAGTTTTTATAATTATATTTAGTAAAAAAAATATAATTATTCATAATGTAGCTTAATTAAATTTATATTTTTAAGAAAATAATTTCGAAAGAAACTACGAAAATACGAGTATAAATGAATGTGTAAATAATTTTTTTTAGCAAATATAAATGATTAAGAGCGAATTTTTGAGTGCGAAATTGATTCTATAATTAGCTAAGTTGCAAATTAATTTAATCTAACAATAAATTGATCAAACTCAATTTTGTTTGATAGTTTAAATTTCTTAGACTGGGTTCATACACACTAATTTTTTTTGAGCAAGCTCTTGAGTTTATGGAAGAGAGAGGAGAAGATAATGAATAAACTAAAACCAGTCTTAGTATTGCCAGAATGAATAAAAAAAACCTTAAAATACTTTCAAAATAGCAGGGTTTTTAATATTTACAAAGAAAACGTTTTGCGGTGGTTGATAAAAGTACATTAATCAAGGCAAAACACGAACATATCGCTCATTTACTAAAATAATGTCATAACTTGAAAAAAATGCAAATGATGCAGAATAAATCCTCAAACTTTTATTCATATTGAGTAAAAATTTCATACAAATATCTATTGAACTCTTAAGAGAAAAATAAAATTTTATTTTGTTGCAGTAAATGAGCGAAATATTAAAAAATTGTATATTAATTTTTTCTAAAATAATTATGACTAGATTTTTCAATAATTGTTTATGTTGCATGTACGTGAGAGTGTTGCCAGCTGCAATTTACAATTAAAACATTATCAATAATTGGTCGATTAAACTAACAAACTAAATCAAATAATCGAAAACTTAAATACATACAACAAACTAAATAATTTTTTTATCAAATTGAAACCCAAATTATAATTTTAAAACTATGTATATATTTTTATTTTTTATAAAGAAAAGTAACACTCAGGCAATGAATGCCTATTACTATTATTAGGTGTTGCCTTATTTAGGAAAAGGGTAGTGTTAGATAAGACAGGTGGTGAAGGAAGAGATAGAAGAAAGCTTCATTCTTTTACAACTCTGCTTTTTTTACACGTTTTTTAATACTGCAGTGTTGCAGCGCCTCTGGTGTCAATGAGCCGTATTAAATATTTGAAACTGTGTGAGGAGGGCGCTCTGATATTACATTAGGATTAGTATCCGCTGAAGTAGGTCTAGTTCAGTGACCAGTGACTATGCCTTCATCACTTGAACTTTCCTACAGCAACTGATACAAATGGACACTAATACACATCGGAAAAATGCGTGGTGTTGTTATTTAATGACTGTCGGGGATCGGGCTCGAACCATTACCTTCGGTTTTGTAATCAACGTGCTAACTACCTCAGCATATACATATGTACATATATATACTTAGATATTTTATATTTATATTATTTTTAGAAAACAGTGTTTGTGTAGAAATTTGATTCATAATCCTTTTTTAAAACCAAATTTTTAAATCCCGCGCGGTTCGCGTGCTTTAATTCAGCGTTTGAAAGTGATTCCATTTTTAGGGTTCCGTACACCAAAGGTGAAATGGAACCCTATTGTTTTCGCTACGCTGTCCGTCTGTCCGTCTGGCCGTCTGTCCGTCTGTCCGTCACAGGGTATTTTCTCGAGAACCGTAACAGCTACGGACCTGAAATTTGGACACAGTGTGTAGACCCTTGGCCGCTACAACAACAAATACATGAGAGTTGGAAATTAAAGAGTGTGCCAAAACGAGCAACGAAAAATGGTAAAATCCCATGTAATATACATACAATTGTATGTATATGCACTTGAAATTTGTAAAGTTAGTGTATTTTTATACACACTACAACAATTAGCACTAAAATTTAAAAACTTTTAATTAAAGGGTGTACCATCAGTTAATGTAATTTCGACTATGTAATTTTGATAACTTGCTGTATCTTGGAAACGGTAGGAGCAAACTTCTTGAAATTTTCAAAACCGGTAAAACAAAAAAATCTCAAAATTATAAAATCGCCAAACCGAAAAAAAAATCGCCAAAATCAAAAAAAAAAAATCGCCAAAACGAAAAAAAGCACCAAATTAAAAAAATTTCTAAATCGAAAATAAATCGCAAAAAACCGGAAAAATCACCAAAATGAAAAAATCGCCCAAATGAAAAAAAATCGCCAAAATAAAAAAATCGCCAAAATTAAAAAAATCGCCAAAATGAAAAAAAAATTGCCAAAATGAAAAAAAAATCGCCAAAATTAAAAAAATCGCCAAAATGAAAAAAATCGCCAAAATTAAAAAAAAAATCGCCAAAATTTAAAAAATCGTCAAAACGAGAAAAAAGTTAAAAATAATAAAAAAAAATTATTTCAGCTGAAAAAACGTAAAAAACACTATTAAAAAAATGCTCAAAGCCCAACGTACGGAACCCTTCGTGCGCGAGTCAAAGTCGCACTTCACTGAATTTATTTTATTTCATTTGCTTTGACTGTGCTATGACTGCCAAAAGCGAAAGCACAAAACAAAAAACGAACGAACGACTGTCGACAGTGCTGTTAAACGGAAAAAATTTAACTTAACTTTTATTTTTTATTTTTATTTTTTTTTAAGAACAAACACAGGGTCTATGGTGGGAATCGAACCCACGACCTCTGGACTGAGAGGCTAGCATCGCTGCCACTCAGCCACAACTCTTGCTGTGCTGTGAAGATCTTCGCAGCTAAAGTCAAAGCAACAGCAACAGCACACAAATTCCACTGTTGATTTTGCTGTCGCTTTGTTTTATCTACAGGGTGACAGATGACATTTTTCAAAAAGTGTCACCAAAAGGGGATTTATAAAAATAGGGGCAACATTAAAAAAAAAAACGAGACAACTACACTAAACTTCTTAGTTTTAATGTATTATTACATAATTCACTTGAAAAAAGGGGGCACAAACAGTGGCAATTTGCTACTTTAGCCGATGTTTAGCTGGCTAAGCTTCTTAAGCAATTAAGTACAACAAGAACGAACAAACAAACGATGCTTCATAGCCACGGCAGTTATAGCATAAAATGTACCACAAACCTTTCAAACTGTCCCTTCACTGAACGGTTTGGAAGTTTCGAAGTTAAAGCAATAGAACAGTCTTCAACAACGCGCGATGTAGCTGTGCTGTGACTTAACCTTCAGATATGTGCGCAGCACAGCACAGCAACAAAAGTTTAAAAAAATAAATAAACTTTTCGCAGCACATCAAAAGCAGTTTTAGTGCTATTGCTGTTTTGCTGGCAGTTTTTCAAACACTTCTTTAATTAAGAAAATTGGGACAATCCCGCGAAAAGCGATACGAATGGCAACACTTATATAATATGTAATAATTTTTAATTATACCTACACCTTGAATTTTTTATTTTCTTCATTACTGTGTATTCTATTTATTACCCCTAAAAAAATTATCTATATTTTACAAATAATCTATTCTATCGATTGATAGATGGATGACTCCTACAATTTTAATTTAATGACTTTAATTTACAAATTATACACACATAAATACCTCAAAGTACTTGTTAATGCCCAACGGCCGTTTTGGCATATTTGACATGCGATATTTAATCTGCACACAGAAATACGAACGAGTACACATCAATTATTATACATACATGATCGAACACACACACACACAAAAACATAAATACATACATATTTGCAACACATAAACACATTTTTATACATATTTAATGGTTTTTGTTGTGATGATAAAGAATATAAATAGTACAATTAAATTATAAAGTTCAACAAAATATAGTGTGTCGTACATTGTACATTAAACAATAAAATCATTATAGACAGTCAGACAGACAGACATACATACATATGTACATACTACGTACGAGTGATAAATCAGAATTATTAAAAAAAAACAACAACTGTGTAAAAAGTCAAACGAAACTATTAAAATGCAATTACTACACATGATGGTTGGAAAAATGAATGAGAGCGGTAAGGGACAGGGTGCAGTTGATAGTTTCTGTTATATATATGTATGTAAGTTAATTTAGGTTACTTAGCTAATTTAAGTTACTATACTAGGTTAGGTTAGGAACGATAGGAAGGGTGGTGCTATAACACACTTTAGCTCGGAGATCCAATTGGGCCCCTTCTGTTGACACCCGTTAATAATAATTTTTAACCTTAGTTTGTACCCAGGAGTGCCCCAATTATCTGTCATTAAACCATTGAATTTCCATGATGAAGCTCCTGATATCCCTCAGTTTACACTTTAATGCTCTCATGGAAATGCCTGCTCAGCCAGCTTAGCCTATAGCGTTACAGCTTCGGACAATGGTAGATAATATCTTCAATGGCTTCTGGTTCCTCATCATCCCCACACATCCTACAGAAATCTGGAGTACCAATGTCCCAAATGATGGTCCTTGCTCTGACCGAATATCGCTTTCCTATTCATATCCAGTTGCAGTTTGGATCTTTCTGAGTCAAATTTCGGCTATATAGCCCTCGAGACTCTACAATCCTCCCTGCTTCGCCTTGAAATATTGGCCATGCTCTCCACCCAATTACTGAGTTTCCTGCAGTAATGACCTATCGGTAATTTCACCGATCTGTCAGCTCATCGGCAACTTCATTTCCCTCAACATTGCTGTTACCGAACATAGTCCGACGCTATATTTGTCCATTAGCAAGTTGAGGGCTCTGCTACAGTCACTAACAAGTTTCAATTTGACATTGTGTCTAGGTTAGGTAAGGCTAAGTTGGGTTGGGCAGGCTTAAGTTATGTTATGTTAGCCTAGCCTTAGTTAGATTAGGTGAGGTTTGGTTAGTTTGGGCTGGGTTTGGTTAGGTTCAGTTGTGTTACGTTAGGTTAGCTTAGTGTAGGCAGGGTTAGATTAGGTCCGTTACGTTAGGCTACCTAACTTTAAGTCAGATCAGCTTAGGTTGAAAAAAGGGGCAGCTATTATTGATGCAATTCTTTAATAGGAGTAATTTATGCCTATTAACTATGTTGTGCGCTCTATTTAAAAACATTGGTAGATGTTCCTATGACTTCCGTCTACCTGAATGGCTATCTGATAATTTGGATAGATTAAGAACCTAATTTCCTCTAGGTATTTTCTTAAGTTTCTATGATAATTTGGATAGCTTAAGAACCTAATTTCCTCAAAGTATTTCCTTAAGTTCCTACTTTCTGCCCCCAGGCTATTTCATGTTCCCTATAGAAAATTTGTCGTTTAATTTGATCAACCATATATCATTGTTGCATGTTATATTCCAATACTTAGCCCCTTACTTACATGCCCTGAAATTTGCATCAACAACTAATTGGTTCTAAGCAAGTTGGGTGAGCTCTAAAACAATTTCTTGATTTGTGTTTTCTCATACGATTTTGGTTACTAATAAGAAATATGGTTGCAAACTAGCTGGTCAAGCTTTGAATGCTATTTCTAAGTCTCGATATTGCCGTTGTAAGGAAAACTTTCGCTGATAAGATGCCGCAACTGGCGGAGACGGTTATCGGTGTGTTTGCAGGACATATGCAATGATTGATGGCATCTCATGTGCTATTTTGTATGTATTTCCGCTAAGAGAAGGGCAGGTAGAGAATTTTGCATACTTCCTTAATTTTCTGTCTCGCGTAGACGTCGCTTTGTCATGCAAGACTAAGCAATAATAGCACGTATGCGGGACCACTTTTAAAAAAGCTATGTTTCAGAATGTTTTTCCCAGTATATATATATACTTGAAAACACCGTCTAATACTTTATAATGGCAAAGTAGTCGGACCAAATTTCGCTATTCATTTTTATTTCATTACATATGGCTATTATCAAATAACATATCTCTCTTGGATACTCTATCATTAACAACTAAAGGGTCGTGCAGGAGGGATTTGCAAACTTTGACGGTTGAATTCGGCCATATTGCTAAACCTACATCGCCCAAATTGGCTTTCATTTATTCAGTCAACAAGCAATATTGCCTGGGGGACTTAGGAGAGATCCCACAGCGTCTAATGAATCCCAAGAAAGTTATTGTTTGGTGTTGATTTTGTGCTGGTCACATCATCGGTTCATATATATTTGTGAACTTCGCTGACCAGGCCATAATCGCCGCTATAGATCGATGACTATCTACTCCTTTTGGCCAAAATTGGATGGTATACAAACCACCGACATGAACGGCCTGGCCCACGATGTCATCAGACATCGTTCGATCGACAACTTGTATTGCAAACAACAATAACTTTAGAAAATTTGTTGTTGTTTGCAATATAAGTTGTCGATCGAACGATTTCTCGTGACATCGTGGGCCAGGCGGGAAGTTTCATCAAACAGGCGCTACGTGGGTATTTCGGATGAACGACCGCCGCAGCGGTTAGATGATATCTCACACACACTTTGTTGAATTTAAATTTAAACATATGAATCGCTTAATGTAAAACCCTATATTAGTACTTTTGCAGTATAACTTGTTAAAACTTTGCAATTTAGATAAATATTTAAATATTAAAATATTTAATTTGCTTAATCGCTCGTCCATTGTTTTTAATCAAACATGTTAGAACAAATTAGAAAACTACAGCAAATTAAAACTACAAAATGCAATTTAATGTGCAAAAGCGATAAATGAAATAAATGATCAAAGATCATGCAATTAAAATTAAATTAAAAAAAATTTAAAATTGTTATAATACGTCTAACTAATTTAGCATCACTTAAAACACAAAACCTTATCTTACTCCCTTAAGCGATTGAGATTCTACGACAGACTTTGATTTAAAATTTGAGGTACCTTTTTTTATTAACAGATTTTTATATATTTATTCAATATATCCCTGTATAATAAGACCTAGTCTTATAATTATAGTACAAGGTTTAATTGTAATTGAAGACTTTTGTTATAATATATATTAGGTACTTTTTCCGAGCACTGGTTCTAGAAGTTGTACAGGTTGACTTGAGATTTGTTGAGACTCAATGATATGCTTTAATATTTGCTCTTGGTGGTCAAATAATCATTATGAACCTGCAATATTATTTCTCAGAAAGAAAACTATAGAGGTTTGAAATTTAAAAGGTTTAAGGAAGATGGATAATGTTAGGGCAGGTGAGGTTGAGTTCAAAATTATGTGTAGTAGCTTAACGGAATAATACAGCTACGAATTTCTGTATTATTCCATTGAGTTAATTTTGATTGAATCATTTCAATAATACAATTATTCTGTAGCTAATTTTTTCAAGTTCTTAGCTTTGAGTTGTTGGGATTCTGGTCACAGCAATGTTGAAGAAAATGAAATTGCCAATTAGCTAGCAGGAAAAGAATAGGCGCTAGATGAGGGAATGTGTGACAGATCGGTTAAATTACCGCTGGGTTATTATTACAAGAAATTCAGTAATTGGGTGTTAAGTATGACCAACCTTTCATGGGAGAGAAGGGAGGATTGTATAGCATCGAGGGCCAAAACTTGACTCGGGAAGATCCAAACTGCTATCGGATTTGAATAGGATGGTGATGCAAGTCTTAAGCGAGCTTTAATTGGTCACTGCTCCGTCAGAGCAATTAGCGGAATTCAGTGGCTTCATGGCAGATAATAGGGTTTTTCTGGCTAAAATGGGAGCTAAATTTTTATTACCACGTACTAATGGAAAGGAATCAGAATGGGCCCAATTAGGTCTCCTAGTGAAGGTGTGTTAGAATACCACCCTTCCTTACATCAACTAGCTTTATACTGACAGTACTGTATGCCTGACAATCGATTTGACAACTGAATGTTGCCGTGCATTTAATTTGTTTTGTCTTGTTCTTGACCTCTCAGGTTTTGAGAATAATTCAAAGCTATTGAGTTACTATAGAGGTTTACTATTTCACTTAAAAGGTTTAAGGGCATATAGCTCATTGTAAGGACAAGTGAGATTTAAAGGAACAGTAGAGCAATTTGTATCTCAATTTTTGCTTGAAGCATTTCAATAATACAATTACTCTCCAGCTGAGTATTTTACATTCATAACTTTGAGTTGGCAATACCGCATATATGATAATCGATTTGACAACTGACAGTTGGCTTGTAGTTGAAAAAATAAATAATTTTATTTTGGTGGTAAATTAAAAAAAGTCAAACTTTATGGATATATGAATTCAACATTTCCCAAATTAACAATTAGTTCCTTTATGGCAACACTGCTACGAATGAGCGAATAAAAAGCATTGATCGAATAAATATAAAAAGGTCCCCTGGCTGTTGCGACAAAATAGTCTTTAAGAATTTAAGAAGATAACGTGCGTTATCGCAGTTATGTCACCCTCCATCTAAACGGGCTCTGACCAATTCTTGAGCCCTCAGGTTTTGAGAATAATTGAAAAGTTGTCACACTGGATAAGGAGTTAAAGAGTCCTAAAAACAGATAAAAATTGTCGGCCTTATGTATAATCACAAAATTGCCATGAAGTTATTATAAGTGACAAAATTGAAGTACGTGTTGACGAGTTCCTCTATACAATTTGACATTAAAAATTGCCGCATAATGTAGTTTTAGCACAGGATTACATCCTAGAATGTAATGCAGTTAAGACCATGTTAAATTTTGCCACTTATGCTAACTTCATGCTACTTTTTCATTATACATAAGACCGCAGGAAAGGCTAAAGAAAGAGCTCAATGCCTACTACGCATACAGGAACTCCATTGGAGGGAACTTGGATCTGCAACCAAATGTCTTAAACTGGATATACACATTGGTTGTCAGGCCGGTTATTTCCTATGGCTGTGTGGTATGGTGGGAGGCGTTAAGGAAGGAAAGTCACAGGAGACTACTAGCTAAGGTTCAGAGATGTGGCTCGATGGGCATCACAGGTGCTCAGAGGAGCACTCCTCAGGCTGTCTTGGACGTCATTCTTCATCTACTTCCTATAGAGGACTGTACGGTGGGAACGGCTACTAGAAGTCTCCTTAGACTCGTAGAAACAGGTTTGGTGAGGGCAGGAACAACAGGTCACACATCAATCTTAAATGAGATCGGTTTTGGTGATCAGGAATCCGTAACCCCAGACTATAAGGTCGCTGAAATCGATTTTAGTAGAACACCCTTAATGGTAATTCCGGATAAGGACTATTGGGTCAAATCCGATAGGCTATATGAAGGTAGTGCAGCCTTTACAGACGGATCAGCTGAGATCTTGGCGATCCTCAGGGCTACGGAGCTGGTGCCCAGGAATATAGCTGAAGGTGAGAAGGTAACCTTCTATGTCGACAGCCAGGCAGCGCTAAAAGCTTTGAAGGGATACAATGTCAAATCGAAACTTGTTAGTGAATGTAGGAAAGCCCTCAACTTGGTTATGGATAAATATAGTGTCAGACTATGTTGGGTTCCTGGCCACTGCAGTGTTGAGGGAAATGAAACTGCCGATGAGCTGGAAAAAATAGGAAAGAATGACGGACAGATCGGTGAAATTACCGATAGGTCATTACTATAGGGAACTCTGTAATTGGGTAGAAAGTAGGACCAACAGTTCATGGCGAAGTAGGGAGGATTGTAGAGTCTCGAAGGGCTTTTCGCCAAAACTTGAGTCAGGAAGATCCTAACTGCTACTGGACATGGATAGGAAGGCGATGCGAATCATGATAGGCGCGTTGACAGATCACTGCTCGCTCAGAGCAAGAACCAGTATTTGGAAAACAGCCACTCCAGATTTTTGTAGGATGTGCGGGGATGAAGAGGAACCAGAAACCATTGAACATATTATTTGTCACTGCCGAAGCTGCAACGTCATAGGCTTAGATGGCTGAACAGACGTTTCCATGAAAGCATTACTGATATCGGGAAGTGTAAACTAGAGAATAACAGGGGCTTCATAATGGGGATACGGTGGCTTAGTGACGGGTAATACGGTCACTTCTGGATATAAATGGGAGGCGTAAATATTACTAGTAATGTGCAGTAGAAGGGAATCACAATGGACCCAGTTGGGTCTCCGAGTGGAGGTGCGGTGTAGCACCACCCTTCCTGACCTGACCTAAGACCGTGTATGTTTAGCTGTCATGTAAATAATGCCATTGAATATAAAAGCAGGAGATTCGAGATAACGAAATAAGAAATTTAACAAAACTATTATTTTTTCTACCCGAATTTTGGTGTTATTGGAAAGCTGGTGTCACAGCTTGTTGTGTTTCTCTGCTCCCTTGAGTTTCAAATTAACCAGAGCCGACTGTCTTTTCTTTTGCTGAACAATTAAAGTATGAACTAACCTACAAACGAAAACTCATTTGCATTTTTGACATGCCATGACCTTATCAAACCAATTAAATTAATGTAAAATTTCACTTCATCTCCAAGTTGCACTGTGTAGTAAATAACACAGAAAACGCACGTTAGATGCTAAAACGAAAGAAAGCAAGCTAGAAATAAAATAAGTAGCAAATGTACATATCTACATATGTATGTGTGTATGGATATGAAAAGCAAAAGAAGAGCAAAACGTTTGAAAAATAAAAACAAAAATTTAATAGTTTTTTTTTCATAATGAATTCTACAGAGCAAAGTTTTTAGTTTAATGATATTTTTTTTAGTAGGTTTAGTATTTTGTTATTTGATGGATACCTTCTGATAGACAGAATATAATGATGGTAAGACATGATAGCTCCATGTCTGTTGTGCACCTGATGGAGAAGTGCTCTTAGTTGCGGTGCTCGTTGCTGAGATGATGGAAGAGGTGCCATGTGAATTTGTATTTGTATCACCCACATATGATTTTAATTTACTATCGTTGTTATTTTTTACTTTATTATTGTTATTATTGTGATTATTTATAATATTGTTATCTGCTTTGTTGTTATCATAATAGCTATTTTTATTGTTGTTGTAGTAATGTTTATTATTATTGTTATTATTTTTGGAAGAAGAAGATGATGATGTTAAAGCTGATTGCGATGATAATTGTAGTGATTTTCTATTCCTATGATACGAATATCCTAATAAATTGTTAGTGGAGATCAGCGAAGAAGAAGCATATTGATTGCTAAATGATTTTTGTTTAGACTGCAGCACACGCACACACACAAAAAAAATATACATAGATAAATAATAAAGAAAAATATTTTGTATATAAATATATGTAAATAAACAATATCAAATGTCAATGATTGCTTCAGAAATGTAGGAATAAAAATAGACACACACTTTAAAAATGATTCATGAATAAATAACAATTAAAACCATAAGCCTTTTGCCACAAAATTGTATAAAAAATTTAATGGTAAATATCTAAGTGAATTTAATAAGTTATGTATATGTGAGGAAAATTCACCCTCTGGTGATTATTTGTTCCCTAGCAATATTTCCCTTTTTCCTTAAAGTTGCAATCGTGAATTATTTCCACGTGAAAAAACTCGCATGTTTGAAAAAATATGGCATCGCCGATTTTTATTCCCTTGAGTTTTTCCCCAAAAAAATATGTGTATTTTTTCCCAAATGTTTTGTTTGGGAATAAAAAAAGAAAAACAATGTACATACGAGTATGTATGTAGTTTTCTAGTTGTTTTTTAAACTTTATTTTTAAAAGGAGTGAAAATGCATGAATTTATTTATATTATACATGCATATTTATATTATAGTATATACTGCAAATAATTATTCATCTTTTTCACTTACATATGCACATTACTTCCGATAAACACAGTGGATTCGATACACCTCTAAAATTTCGTCTCTTTATTTTTTTTTTCAATAAAAATAACATAAATCGCAGCAAAATGATATGCATTTTGCTGAATAATAAAAAGTTATTAAGAAAATTATAAAAATACGCTTAAAAAGTAAAAACTACAATTACATCAATTCACAATAGCATGTTCGACTCGCAACATATGTTTATTTTATTCCCTAACAATTGGTGATGCCAACTTGTTGTTCAAGGGAATAAACAATAATTTCCAAGAATTTATTCCCTTGGGATTCGCAATAAGGGTGATTATTATATGTATATTCTGTGAGGAAAATTATATATTCCAAATCTTCGGCATTTAAATGTTTAATAAGCCTTAAAAAAGTTTTTCCACAAGAGGGTGAAATGTTGAAATTTAATAAAGCAAAACGTATGTAAAATATCAAGAACATTCCTTGTGATTTGAATAACTCATATTAGAGATATGATAATTTTCCACATTCTTGCCTCACTGATTCAACGAAACTTTTTTCATAAAAAGTAGCTTAATATAAAAAGTACTTTTTCATAAAAACCACATTTTCATAAGAAGTCGATATCTTTTCGTTAAAAGTGCATTTTAATTAGTACTTTTTCAAAAAAGTACCTTTAAAAAAAAGGTACCTTCAAATTAAAAGTAAATTTTCATAGAAAGTACGTTTTCACAAAAAAAACACTTTGTCATAAAAAGTACCTTTTCACAAAACGTTTATTTTCATAAAAATTACCATATTACTAAAAGTAAATTTTCATAAAAAGAAAGAAAATATGTTTTCACGAAAAGTGCCTTTTCATTTTAATTTTCTTATAAAATATTTTTTTTTATAAGAACTGCCTTGTCCATAAAAGTACATTTTCACAGAAAGTATATTTTCATAAAAAGTACTTTTTATAAAAAGTAGTTTTTTTAACATAAAGATTAACATAAAAAGTACATTTTCATTAAAAGTACCTTTTTACAAAAATAATGTTTTTATAAAAACTGCTTTTACATAAAAAGTATAGTTTCATTAAAATAACATTTTCATAGAAAGTACATTTTTCTAAAAAAATATATTTGCAAAAAAAGTATTTTTTAATAAAAAGTACCTTTACATAAAAAGTACGTTTTAATAAAAAGCACAGTTTCGTTAGAAATATCATGTACTTTTTCATAAAAAGTACCGTTTCATTAAAAGTGCATTTTTATAGTAAGTATCTTTCATAAAAAGTACCTTTTTAATATAAAGAATCTTTTCATAAAAAGTACCTTTTCATAAAAAATACCTTTTCATAAAAAGTACCTTTTCATAAAATTTACCTTTTCATAAAAAGTACCTTTTCATTAAAAGTACATTCTCATAAAAAGTACCTTTATGTAAAAAGTACCTTTATGTAAAAAGTACCTTTTCATAAAATGTACCTTTTTATAAAAAGTACCTTTTCATAAAAAGTGTCTTTTCATAAAAGGAACCTTTTCATTAGAAATCCTGTCGTTTTTGTACAAGTTTCCTTTAATGACTTTTCAATTGAAACTTTTTATTTTGGATAAATTTGTTGGCTTAGGCTTATAGATTTAATTGGAATTTTTTGTTGACTCAAATCTGATAGTTATAATTTTTCTATAAGTATAGAAAAAAAGGAAATATGAAAAAAAATGTACACTTATGAAAAGAATAGACAAATATGAAGTTAATTAATGCTTTTTTTTAACATAAGAATTCTAGGAAATTTTAGTTTTGGGCTGAAAAGTGTTTTGATAATTTTTAAAACTTTAAATATTTCTCAAATTTACCTTGCTATTATACGTGTAATAATTAAATGTTTTTAAGTAGGTGCCTAATGATAAAATATTACATTGTGGACATAAATCTTTTGTACGTCTCTGCATCATTTCTAACAGATATAAAAAGTCCTCAGCCACATAATGATCTTCCTCCAGGAATAAAACTAGACCTGGAAAAAAATTAAATTGGAAAGAATTTGTAATATTTGTATTGTAAATTAATTTATTAAATTGCTTTTTATACGAAAAGGAAAATATTTCTGATTGGAGAGATTCGAAAATGTATTTGAGAAATAAAAACCATTGCCATGCTATACTATACTTTTGAAGATATAAATAAATATGCAATTGGAGGATTTAAACGGCAGTCATAAAGGTCATAATGTTTTAGATTGTTTTAATACAACCATTTTTGATTTTTCTTTCAAACAAAATCTTTGAAATATTATGACACTAAGACCTTTACGACAACCGTTTGAGTGCCCTAAATATTTTTTCAATTATGCCTTTTCTTCGTATTTAGTTTATTGTTTCTAAAACGTCTTTGTATGTACATATAAAGAACACTTCTTACCTGTATGATATCTTGTCACTTCCAATTGATCAAACACCCGATTAGCTTTCCACCACCAGTGATGTTTTGTTTGTGTAAATTTCGCCTCTCTATAGTGTCCATAAAGATCGGGATATAAAGCGTTATTGCACTTTCTTATAATTGCCCTAAAAATAATAAAACAATTTTAATATACTACATACAGTTTTACTTATGCATTAAACACATTCGACACAGCAGGCTACGGGCTACAATCTGTCAGAAATAGAATACACACATTCTTATGGTAACAATTATTTTAACGACAGCAGGCTACACGACTGCACGACCACCGTTGTAGCTGTCGCCAACTTTAAACTAATTTCTATTTCTCTGGCTACAATGAGCAAATGCAGTGTTACCAGTATAATACAAAATGGTGAATGAATGATATCGTACAATTATTTCATACTATTTACTAGAAACAATATCCAAAAATTGATGTAAAGAATAAATTGATTCATTATTGTACTTTTATGTGAAATAAGTACATTTTAAAAGAAAAATTAATTTTTATAAATGCAAAATATATGAAAGTGGCAATACTGAACTATGTATTTGTACTTGAATATCAGCTGCAGATGGTGCTGCTGCCGTCTCCAAAATAATTAAGTAGCTGGCTACGAGGCGACAAATGCTGCTAGCGGCATTTGAAGTCGTGTGTTCGTGTAGCCTGCTGTGGTGAATGTGTTTAATGCATTATTTTTAAGACATTTACTTACTGATCTTTTTTAATATCACGTGGACAATCATCCGGATCGACGCCCGGAAACTCATGTGGATGCGTTTGTATTGAATGTGGGTAAAATATCTGGAATTTTTAAAGATATCACAAAGTATAATATAAATTTTATTTAAGCTTTAGGACTTTTTATAAATAGATAAGAAATTTATTTAATTATTGATATTTCACTTCAAATTTATAGTGTAGTGTAGTATTAAAATACTGTCATATCATATCATATTAGTAGTATTATTGGCCAGTAATGGGTTAATTCAAGTCAAAAATCTTTCTTCTTTTTTCTTAAGCATCCATTTCATTTTGTTACCAAAAATGTGCTCCTGATTGAAATTTAAAAAATTTTTAAGAACAATAAAAGCCCTTAGTGGGTTAAACCGCGTTATTTTCACGATAAAAAAAATTCTTTGTCTCAATCCAGCATGTAACCAGCCTGTGCACCGTATTTAATTAAAATACCTTCAGCGGTTCTTTCGTTATAAGGCAACAAGCATTTGAACATTCAAACTCTTACATTTATAACAGGATAGGATGGGATAGGATAGGATACGTTAGCATACGATAGGATAGGATATAATAGGAAAAGATAAAAGGATAGTATATAATAGGATAGGATAAAATAAGCAAGGATAGAAAGATAGGATAGATAGGATAGGATAGGATAGGATGGGATAGGATAGGATATTATAGGATAGGAGAGGAAAGGGTTGGATTGGATAGGATAAGATAGGATAGGATAGGATAGGATAGGATAGGATAGGATAGGATAGGATAGGATAGGATAGGATAGGATAGGATAGGATAGGATATTATAAGATAGGAGAGGAAAGGATTGGATAGGATAGTATAGTATATGATAGGATATTATAAGATAGGAGAGGGTAGGACTGGATAGGATAGGATATGATAGGGTATGATAGGATAGGATAATAAGATAGGGTAGGATAGGATAGGATACGATAGGATAGAATAGTAAAGGATATAAGAGGATAGGATTGGAAAGGATATGATAGGATAGGATAAGGTAGGGTAGGATAAAATATGATAGGATAGGATATGATAGGATAAGATAGGGTAGGATAGGATAGTATAGGATAGGATAGGATATTATAAGATAGGAGAGGATAGGATATGATAGGATAGGATAGGATATAAAAGGATAGGATAAAATACGTTAGGATGGGATAGGATAGGATTGGATAAAGAAAATAAAATATAAAATGTCATTGCTTTCTAAATATGGGAACCGGTTCAAGTTGCAGGCCATCCCTGAAACTTCCCGCTAATCTTTAGATTTTGGCAAAATTTGCTGCATGTGATACTTTTTATGTTAAAAGAAATCATGAAAATCCAAAATCAATTTGACAAAGATTTTTGAAGTCATAAGAAATAAATTTTTTTTTAATTTTTCGTCAACGATATCTCACGGTTTTTTCTTTCAAATTGGCATTAATAGACCTGTCTTCTTGAGATTAAGATTTGATTTAATTTTGAACTTTTGATCGACTTAAGGGCGGTACTCACTATCCTACATAATCTTTCTATTCTTGAGAAAATGCAACCCTGATTTAATCATAAGTCATGTTTTACATCAGTTTTTCTTGAAGCAAGTCTCTTCAATTCTCTTTTAAAACTGCTCATTTGTTCATACACTTACAGTCTGTTTGTAAAATTTTCCTATCGTTTTAATGCAGTGAATGATATAACAAAAGAGAATAGAAGTAACTTTTCGGTACAAGCCAAGGTGTATCTAACTAGGTGGCAGCATTACTTCAGCTGATAATTTTTTGCTCTATGTGCTTTGTAGCTAAAGAATGTCAAAAACTTAAATTTTGTTTTGGTTTTGGTACAATTATTTTTGTGCTTTTGACATTCTTCGGTTCTTTACACAGCTATGGTTGCCGTATTTATGTATAACAAATCCTTACGCAGTCACCTGTATAATTACACCATGGTACAAGCCAGTCAGTACGCTTCTTCTTTCTTCTTTTCTCTCTCTTCCATAAACTTAGACATGCTGCAAGAAAAACTGCCTTGTATAAAACATGACTAAGCTCAATAGGATCAGGGTTGCATATTCTCAAAAACCTTTTGAAGACGTAGTTTGACATTATTTTAAATTTCAGTTTTGAAAAATTTTGAAATCTACCGAACCGAATTGATTCACTATCTTTCAACATTCTCAAAATCTTTCGAATATGGTAAATTTGCTTCCGATGCGTTCTTAAGTTATGAGATGTTTACATACACACATACATAAATACAGACATATGTATGTATGTACATACGTCAATATGGAAAATAAATAGGATCGACTGCCAAAAAGTCTAAATATGATGAAAAATCTATGTTCGAAAATAGGGGTGAAATCAGAAACATCTTATAGCGGAAAGTTAAAAACAAGTATAAAAATTCTTGTCCCGGTTCACACACTTAATTTTTTGTTGATCAACTTGTAATTCATCTGTAAGAAAAAAAGAGATATTTGTATTTATTTCTCCGTCTTTCTTACAGCTGAATTACGAGTTCATCAACAAAAGTTGAAGTATGTGAACCGGGACTAATATAGTGCGATAGTTTAATTCTCTTTTCCTAAAATTTTGCTTTTATTATTTTCGCTGAAGGATTTACATATGTTGCATGAGAAGAAATTAACTTTTGAGAAATCTTTTTATAGTTCAATGTGAAAAAGATTTAAACCCATGAACCGCAATGACTTAATTTAATTTAATATTGGGTCTTATCATGAGTGTCGTATTTCGACTACGACTATGACTAAGACGATTTTGTACTAGATCAAAGAAAAAATGTTGCAATGTTCTTTAGTCTAATACAAAATCTTCGTAGTCGAAGTCGTGATACGACACTCGTGATAAGGGACATTGTAAAACAAATAATTAATTTAAGCTGCTATACTTACTTACCTGCATAACTTTACAAAAGTCTATACTCTGCACTAAATCATTAATATCTTCATCATAAAAGTCGTGTGAAAATATTAAAAGAACTTTAGAAATATCACGAGCTTGAGCCAGACTCACGATCAAATGGCGTAGGTATGTAATACGAGTGTGAACCTGCAACCACAATATGGCATTAGAAAATGCTTAAAAATTCATTTATATAGACACAGTTTTCACTATGCAAGTCTTATTGCTAAGCTGATTAGTTTGTAGGAGACAGAGAGAGAGAGACGAGGGGAAAAGAAACGAGTACTCAGGTCCATTTACTGTCAATACGTTTTTCTTTCCCATTCGTAATGTTAAAAAACTATACATAAAAAATGTAAGATGAAAAATAAGACTTGCAATGTGTGAACGTCAATGAAAGTGATAAGCTTAGCAATAAGACTTGACTAGTGTAAACTGGGACTTACATACATATCGTTACCTTAATATAGAAAGACCCTAGCTCATTATTTTCTTAAATTTGAGATTTTTGCATTTTTCAGTACATTAGATATTCTTTTATCGAAATATGTATACAAAAACCTCGATTTTGAAAAATAATGAGTTAGGGGCTTTCTTTCTAAAGAAATAAATTATTATATATATTGACTTTAACTTACTTGTACTACAATTATCACAGAATCATTTTGCAACGGACCAAATGTATATTCATTTATAACTAATTGCATCTCATTATATTTGGCTATTTGTCGTTTTATTTCTGTTATATTTGGAGGATGATATACATCGCCAAAGGTAAATGAACCTATTGCACCATTCAGTAAAGAACCATTATGGTGTACTAAAGTAATGAAATGAAAAACATAAATTACAGACATTCAAAATAATGACATACTACTTCAGGCGATATTTATTTTCCTTAGTCCTAATTTACGCTACATTTACACATGAAAGTACTTTCTTGAAATTTTTGTATACGTATTATGAATAAAAATTTTAATGAAAAAAGTTACTTTCATGAAAATTTCTTGTTCGTTTTCATAGGAAAGTGAAAGTTCATTTTAAAAATGTCGTCGAAACGAAAAGTTCCATTTCTATTGCTTTGTTTATTACTTAACTAGAGTTACCCAGATTATCGCATAAACACATTTATAGGGCAATAAGTTGGGAATAATTATTATTGTTAATATTTTAATAATATTATTGTTTTAAATAGACACGAATTGTCTTCTTCATCTATATTTGAAGATACGAAATTACAATTATTTAAATATTTATACAAAATAAGAATAATTTATAATAATTATTTGCCACAATCCTATATATTTGTACAAATCTTTAAAGGGGGTAACACTGTCAACCTTTTTTCATTTTACTTTCTGAAAACATCAAAAATTTACTTTCTTGAAAAAATCGTTGAAAGCTGAGTGGAAATTAAAAACTATGTGAGTGTGGTAGTGAAAAAATGTGATTGTGTTGCTACTTTCTTGCAATTAGTTTCATGTGTAAATGGTAGGTTACACTAAGCAAGTCTTATTGCTAAGCTGATTAGTTTGTAGGAGAAAGAGAGAGAGAGAGAGAGAGACGAGGGGAACATATAAGTTTATTTTCCCCTCGTCTCTCTTTCCTAAAAAACTAATCAGCTTAGCAATAAGACTTGCTGAGTGCAAATTAGGACTTAGTGTAGAAATAAAACGAAGTATGTACATTAGCACGATTTTTATAGTCAGTGATAAGATTTCGGAATAATTTTTGAACTTTATTTTTTTGGCGAACATTGATCATATAAAGGGTGTTTTTTATTGAGGTATAGAACTTTAAGTTGGCATCACTTTTTTAACTGGCGGCCATTTTGTCAGCTGTCAAGTGATTAATATTTAGTTTGGTTTGCCATTTCATCATGAACAGGTTGACAAAAGAACAACGCTTGCAAATCGTGCAAATTTATTTCGAAAATAATGGTTCAGTTCGCGAAGTTTACCGCAAGCTCCGTCCATTTTATGGTCGACATAATCGTCCACCAGAGCAATTAATTCGGTTAACCATGGATCGTTTTCGCACTACGTTTACTCTATGTGATAATACGCATCCGCAGAGACGTCGAACAGTGCGCACCGAAGAAACAATTGCCGCTGTAGAGCAAAGTGTTGAAGAGGACCCGAATGAATCGATTCGCCACCGTGCACAGCAATTGGAGCTTTGTCCATCAACTTTATGGAAGATTTTGAAGATTTTGAATGTGGATGAGTTGTGGTTCCAACAAGAGGGCGCTACATGCCACACAGCGCACGTCACAATCGATTTATTGAAGGAAACATTCGATGAGCGCATAATTTCGCGGAATGGACCTGTCAATTGGCCACCAAGATCGTGTGATTTGACACCATTGGATTATTTTCTTTGGGGATATGTGAAGTCGCTCGTCTACGCCAACAAACCAGAAACGTTAGGGGACTTGGAAGCCAACATTCGTGGCGTTATTGCCAACATACGGCCCCATATGCTCGAAAAAGTGGTTGAAAATTGGACCTGTAGAATTGACTTTATTCGAGCCAGCCGCGGCGGCCACATGTCCGAAATCATATTTAAACATTAATGGCATAAAATTATCCTTCCAATAAAGCCAAATTGATGGACATTAAAACGATTTTCTTGTGTTTTATTTCAATTCGAAGTTCTATACCTCTAAAAAACACCCTGTACATATAATAATATCAAAAAACAAAGTTCCACAAATATGTCGCTTAAGCTTTTCAATAAAATAAAAATTGACAAATCAGGTAATCGTGTAATCGTGGCTTTCGATAACGAGCTGATTCGATCACGTTTTTCGGTTTGAGATTGTGGTCTTCGCTATCGAACAATGCAATAATATGGTTCGATATCCAATGCCATAATCTCAAACTGAAAAAACGTGATCGAATAAAATAAGATTACTGAAATTTTATTGGAAATTTTTTTAAATTTAGGTCAATATCATTTTGTTTATATTTATCGTGATAATAAGCTTTGTTAGAGAAATGATATGTATGAAGTTTGTAGAATCTTGTAGCATATATAAGTTGATTTTATTTTAAGCCGACTTATGCTGTTATCGCTTTTAAGCACATGTACATGCTTTTTATTTAATTAAACTTAGAACTCGTCCAGACTTGCAATTTTTGTTGCAGCAATTCTTGAGTTTATAGGTGAGAGAGGTGAGAGAAGATTGGGGAGGGGTACACAGTTTCACGTGCTCGGCAATTCTCTTTTGTTTTGAATATCGCAGTTGTTAATTTAAAGTTTGTAGGTGTATTTGACATTTTATTTTATTTTATTTGTTCAGTTGTATGAAAAACACAAAATGTAACAAAAAGTAAAAATAATTGTTAATTTTTTAGGTAAATTTGTTGTGAAATAGAATTTTTTAATACTTAATTGCAAAACTAGAATTTCCTAATGTGAATAATTTTTGAACTTAATTTTTTTTTTGGCAAACATCGATCATATATGTACATATAATCGGCCATGTCACAGAGTTCAATTCCGTTCGGAATCGGAATTTAATCCACCCCATTTTTGTAGGAGATGGTGTCTAAAAAAGAAAACTAAAAAACGGAAATTTGTCAGGTGTTTCCTGACTGTGGGGAGCGTTGGAACGCTGAGGTATGCTCCGGGTAGGGCTTGATATTTTGAGGTTTATTAAATTCCGATTCCGAACGGAATTGAGCTCTGTGACATAGCCGAATAACCGATTTTCGTCAAAAAACAAAGTTCCACAAATATGTCGCTCAAGCTTTTTTTTGGAGGTTATGGCTCGATATGCATGTAGCGTATGAACGTTAAAAAATTAAATAAAAATTGGAAAATCAGGGTCTAATCGTCGCTTTCGATAACGAGCTGATTCGATCACGTTATGCAATTTCAAAGCAGAATTTTAAGAAATTGCAAGTCTGGACGAGGACTTACGCTCCTATTTCAAACTATGTATTATAAAATAAAAACTCACAATTAGCTGCTAATGTTTGATTACGTGTTTTTGGCGTTAGAAATTTATGGAATACAGATGGCACCATTGACAGTATGGCATCAACTGAATCATTTGTGGGCTCAGTCAACAAGGGGTCACGAGATTCAGCTAGAATTTTGTTTTAAATATTAAAATTAAAACAATATAAATATTAACTGCAAAACGAGATGATAGAAAATGCAAAATAAGTACTTACAATAGTTAAAAGCATTTAATTGTAGGAATAAAAATATTACTAAAGTTATCACAATTATGCCACGTATATAAGTATTACGTTTCCGGTGCATTGTCCCTGTATTAGGCAGAGGCAAAGGTATACGTCGACCTTTGAGAAGATATGTTAAGATATATTAATTAAAAAACAACAACTTGTTTTATAAACCACAATATGTACAATGTGTCCTTTATTTGTAATATATGTATACCTATATATATGTATTTTAATTTTATTTTTATTACTCTTACCTCTCATGCTGTTTAAAGTTGAATGTCAACTGCTTTCTGGCCGGAGGTACGTACTTCCACTACTAACGTCTCATTTTTCCTACAATAAAAATAGATAAATGCTTAAAATTATAACTTTTACAGAGTGCTTAGTTATAAAGCTCTATAAAATGTATATAAACAAAAATTAAGGCCCAGACACATAGAATTCATTATACGTTAAAATTCGCCTATTCCAACTGATAGCTAAGCTGAAATACATGGTTTCATATGAGGTCTGTTACATTCAGTCAACGCAAAGTGCAAAAATTGCTCAACTTTTAACTTTTTGCGTACTAATATTGGCTGGTTTTTATACCCTTTACCAACAAAAATGGTAAAAGGCTATATATAGGTTTGTCATTCCGTTTGTAATTTTTATAATATCAATAAGCGACACATAAAATATATATATTCTGGATCCTTATGCATAGGGAAGACGAATAAGCGATGTCCGTCTGTCCGTCTGTCCGTCTGTCCGTCTGTCTGTACGAGAAATCGGTTTTCCGAAGCTCCCAGAAAAGCTAGAGACTTCGTTCTTGGACTGGTGTGTCAGAAATTTTCCAAAATAGATTGGTATTGAAATTCAGCAAAATCGACCAGACGATTGCAGAGCTGGAAAACGTAAACTTCATTTTGCCATATAAAAGTAACTACCGAAAACAAATTTTTATTTTTTTTAATAAATAAACTTATTTTACACATCAGTACGATTACAACTGGTATTTTAAATTAAAAAAATATAAAAAAATTAAAAAAAACGTTTCCAGGGTTGGAAAACTTTAACTTTTTGTGTTATGTAAAATTAACTATGTCTAAAATTATGCAGAGTATTTTCTCGAGAACCGTAAGAGCTAGAGACCTGAAATTTGGACACAGTGTGTAGACCTTTGGCCGCTACAACAGCAAATACATGAGAGTTGGAAATTAAAGGGTGTTCCAAAACGAGCAACGAAAAATGTTAAAATCCCATGTAATATACATACAATTGTATGTATGTATGTATATACACTTGAAATTTGTGAGGTTAGTGTATTTTTATACAGACTACAAAAATTAACACTAAAATTTAAAAAAATTTAAAATAAAGGGTGTTGCATCAGTTAATGCAATTTTGACTATGCAATTTTGACAAATTGCTGTATCTTGGAAAAAAAGCAAAACTCTTGAAATTTTCAAAAACGGTAAAACTAAAAAATCAAAAAATTATAAAATCGCCAAACCGAAAAAAATCGCCAAAAACAAAAAAAAAAATCGCCAAAACGAAAAAAAGCACCAAATTACAAAAAAAAATTCTAAGACTAAAATACATCGCGAATAACCGAAAAAATTGAAAAATTTGAAAATCACCAAAATGAAAAAAAACCCCAAAATGAAAACCAAATCGCCAAAATGAAAAAAATGGCCAAAACGAAAAAAACCCCCAAAAAACAGAAAAAATTGCCAAAATATTTTTTCCTGTTATGGGTTTATAACAGGAAAAAATCGCCAAAATGAAAAAAGTCGCCAAGATGAAAAAATTCGCCAAAATGAAAAAAAACCCAAAAACAGGAAAAAATCGCCAAAATAAAAAAAAATCGCCAAAATTAAAAAATCTCCAAAATGAAAAAAAGCCCCAAAAACAGAAAAAAATCGCCAAAATTCAAAAAAAACCCCAAAACAGTAAAAAAAATCGCCAAAATTAAAAAAAACCCCAAAACAGTAAAAAAAATCGCCAAAATGAGAAAAATCGCCAAAATGAAAAAAATCTCCAAAATGAAAAAAAACCCAAAAAAACAGAAAAAAAATCGCCATAATGAAAAAAAACGCCAAAATGAAAAAACATCGCCAAAATGAAAAAACCCCACAATAAAAAAAAAATCGCAAAAATTAAAATAAATCGCCATAAGGAAAAAAATCTCCAAAATGAAAATAAACCCCCAAAAAGAGAAAAAAATCGCCAAAATGAAAAAAAATTGCCAAAATGAAAAAAAATCGCCAAAACGAAAAAAACCCCAAGAAACAGAAAAAGCTCGCCAAAATGAAAAAAACCCCAAAAACAGGAAAAAATCGCCAAAATGAAAAAAAAAATCTCCAAAATAAAAAAAGTCCCATAAACAGAAAAAAATCTCCAAAATGAAAAAAAAAATCGCCAAAATGAAAAAAACTCCCAAAATAGGAAAAAATCGCCAAAATGGAAAAAGAATCGCCAAAAAAATCGCCAAAATGAAAAAACATCGCCAAAATGAAAAAAACCCCAAAATAAAAAAAAAAAATCGCAAAAATTAAAAAAATCGCCAAAAGGAAAAAATCTCCAAAATGAAAATAAACCCCCAAAAACAGAAAAAAAGTCGCCAAAATGAAAAAAAACAGAAAAAAATGGCCAAAATGAGAAAAAAGCGACAAAACTGAAAAAATCGTTTAAACTGAAAAAAACTGCGCGAGTCAAAGTCGCACTTTACTGAATTTTTTAATATTAAAGGAATTAAATGAAACTAAGTTTTTTCTTATTTCGTTTTTGTTTCGTTCACTTAACAAATTTTATGTATTTTTTAAAAAACTAGATTGGTATCAATAATCAGAAAAATCCAAAATTATGACTCCAGGTTTGGAAAACTTACACTTTTTGTGTTATGTAAAATTAAATAGGTCTAAATTTTTTTTCTTTTTCTTTATAAATTGAATATATTTTATGCTTCTGAAAGAAAAGTTTTGCGTATGAAATTTGAAAAATTAAAATTACAGCTCCAAAGATGGAAACTTTAAAAAAATGATAAATTTTTTCACAAAACAAATATGTATGTATGTGTCTGTATACTATCTATATGTACGTATGTTGGTAAAGGGTATATAAGATTCGGCACAGACGAATATAGCACTCTTACTTGTTTTTTGGTATGTTTGTATGTTTTTGTTTTGTTTTTTGGTTTTATGGCAGCAAAAAAAATAAATAAACGAAATAAAAATAAATTCAGTAAAGTGCGACTTTGACTAGCACACGAAGGGTTCCGTACATTCGTGGCGTTTTTTTTTAGTTTAAACGATTTTTTTAGTTTTATCGCTTTTTTTCTCGCTTTTACGATTTTTTTTCTGTTTTTGAGGTTTTTTTTTTCATTGTTGCGATTTTTTTCATTTTGGAGATTTTTGTCTGTTTTTGAGTTTTTTTTTATTTTGGCGATTTTTACGGTTTTTTGCAATTAATTTTAGTTTTAGATTTTTTTTTTATTTTGGCGCTTTTTTTTGGTTTTTGGTGATTTTTTTTCGGTTTGACGATTTTATATTTTTTCATGTTTTAGTTTTACCGTTTTTGAAAATTTCAGCAGTTTAGCTTTTACGGTTTCCAAGATACAGCAAGACGTCCAAATTACATAGTCAAAATTACATTAACTGATAGAACACCCTTTAATTGAGATTTTTTTAAATTTCAGTGTTAATTGTTGTAGTCTATATAAAAATGCACTAACTTTACAAATTTCAAGTGTATACGCATACAATTGTATGTATATTACTGTTTTCAATTCAATCAAATGTATTTAAATTTTTCATATCTAAAAATTATTACTTCCAATAAAAACTTCATATAACTTACAACTATTAAATTTTTCAAGAGGTTATGGGCCCAGAAAAAAATTTTTTTTTCACTAGTTAATTAATTAAAACTGAAGAACCAAGCAATCAATAGTCAAAATGGATATCAAGACAATGTTCCCAAAATTAAACAACAGCAATTATCATACATGGAAATTTAATGTAGAAATGCTATTGTTGGAGCGTGAATTATGGGATGTTATTACGTCTGATATTCCAGCGCAACCGGATTCTAAATGGTTGGTACGAGATGGAAAAGCTCGAGCTTTGATTGGGTTATCAGTAGAAGAAAATAAAAAAATCCAAATTAAAAAGTTGAAGTATGCAAGAGAATATTGGGAAGTCCTTAAGAAGAATCATGAAATAGCAAATTTAACAAACAGAGTAAGTATGTTAAGAAAGCTTACATCTAAGAAACTTAAAGGTGGTGAGACAATGGAAGATCATGTAGCTGAGTTTTTGGACATTGTTGATCGTTTACAAGATATGGGAGAAGAGTTTCCACAGCATAAGATTGTGGCATTTTTGTTGGGAAGCCTTCCTGAAAGTTATAACAATATTGTATCTGCACTAGAAGTACGCCCAGAAGCAGATCTTACATTGGACATGGTAAAAGAAAAGTTATTCCAAGAAAGTAAAAGGACAAGATGTGATAAAACTGAAGAATTAGTTTTGAAAACGGACTACAAGAAGAAAATTATTTTAAAATGCTTTATATGTGGTAAACAAGGGCATATAAAGAAAAACTGTTATTTGAACAAGAAAAATAAAAATAATTCAGTTAAGTATTACTACGTTTATACGCGCACTATTTGCAAATAAAAATATTTGCAAATAAATTAACTCACTGTTTATACAGCATAGCAAAAGTACACAAACTTGGTAGCACTTCTATAGAAAACTTACTTATATTGGCAAAAAAAGTAGTGTAAATGTACAAAATATGAAATAATTATTTGTTTTTATTGTCATTATGTGCTTCTATCAATGTTTTTTGTGCAATATTTATACATTTATTGTTTTTTGTTATGAAACATTTGTAAGCGTGGCAACCTCAAGCATTTTATTTGCAAATAGTGCGTTAATCGTGAATAGTTTTCTGAATTAGTAAGTCACAATAAAAACAATAATATGGCAACAATTTACAGTTTTATTTGCAAATAAGCCCTGCATATAAACGTAGTATATGTTGATGAATGTCCTACTAACAATATTTGCTTTGGTGTTTTAGCAGAGAATGCAAAACATGGCTGGTTTGTGGACTCGGCTGCTACATGTCACATGTGTTGTGATGAAAATTTCTTTCGGAAATTAAATAAAACTTCAAATGAAAGTGTATTTCTAGCTGATGGAACCAAGGTAGATGCAAAAGGAAAAGGCGATGGTTTCTTGTACATCAAAAACACTAAAATTTTGGTAAAAGATGTTTTATTTGTACCCTCATTAGATGGAAGTTTGCTCTCTGTGCGAAAACTATGTTTAGAAGGGTTTACGGTAACATTTAATAAAAATAAATGTATAATATCATCTAATGAAGTCGAGCATGCCACAGCAACTTTAAAGAATAATTTATTTGTCCTAGATGAAGATAATTTCTTGAGAAAAGTAACAAATACAGAAAAGAATTGTATTCATAAATGGCATACATTTTTTGGACATAGAGACATCAACGCTATCAAATATGGTATACAGAATTCGTTGTTTAATGGAATAAGTCTTTCTAATTGTAGTTGTAGTGATACATGTGAAACGTGTTTGAAAGCAAAAATGACGAGGAAACAAACCATTTCCGAAATACTCTGAAAATCGATCAAAAGAAGTATTGGATTTAGTACACAGTGACTTGTGCGGTCCAATTCAAAATCTGTCACCATCCGGTAGCCGATATTTCTTAACTTTAATCGATGATAAAAGCAGATACTGTACTGTGTATTTTCTTAAACATAAAAGTGAAGTCATACATAAAATCAAAGAATTTGTTATACATACAGAAAATAAATTTGGTAAATGTATAAAAACAATTCGTACTGATAGAGGTGGAGAGTATTGCAGCAAAGAAATGGATGCATTCCTTAAAAGTAAAGGTATAATGCATCAATTGACAGCCCCTTATACTCCTGAACAAAACGGAGTAGCGGAGAGGAAAAATAGAAGTCTCGTTGAAATGGGGAGATGTATGTTGATGGATTCAAAAGTAAATAAAATATATTGGCCTGAAGCAATAAATACAGCCAACTATTTACTAAATCGTTTACCATCAAATGCTCTTAACATGACACCATACGAATCATGGTTTAAAATTAAACCTAGCTTAAAACATATTAAGCAATTCGGTTCTTGTGCTTTCGTACATATAAATAAACAACAACGCCGCAAACTCGATCCAGTTTCAAAGAAGCTTATTCTAATGGGGTATAGTGAGGAATCAAAAGCATACCGTTTCTTAAATCCAGAAAATAATAAAATTGTAATAAGCAGAGACGTTAACTTTATTGATGAAGAATTAAAAAACAAAACTTCAACTTCAACTGTTCCTAATATAACTACGGAAGAAAGTACTAGAGAAAATAACGAAAAATTAAAACCTTTGGAAATGATATCATTTTATTTTCCGCACGATAAAGGAGAATAGCACTTATTATGAGTCAATTCAAAATGATACTGAGATAATAAATAATTTAGCTAATATAAGCGGCGATATTTTAATTTCAGAAGGGGATGATTTTGCTGGATTTGAAATCGCAGACAATAGCATAAGTTCTGAGGAAGAAGAAAATCGAGTAATCCAAAGAATATCATCTAGATCAACAAAAGGCATTGCTCCCAAAAGATATGCAAATATGACATCAACATCAAATGAACCTAAAAATTATAATGAAGCTATGAAAAGTGCAAATAATAATGAATGTTTTTTGGCTATGCAAGATGAAATAAATTCTATGCAAGTGAATAATACGTGGAATCTAGTTGAAATACCAAAGGGCAAATCTATAGTTGGGTGCAAATGGATATATAAACTAAAAACAAAGGTTGATGGTAGCAAACGATACAAGGCTCGTTTAGTTGCAAAGGGTTACTCTCAAAAGTACGGTGAAGACTACGATGAAATATTTGCACCTGTTGTAAAAATAACAACATTAAGAATTTTAGTAACAATTGCATTATATAAAAATATGTTTGTACATCACATAGATGTTAAAACTGCATTTCTAAATGGCGAAATAGATAACGAAATATATATCAAACAACCTGAAGGTTTTGTAGAACCAGGAAAAGAAAATTTGGTATGTAAATTAAATCGCATTATATATGGCCTTAAGCAATCAGCTAGATGCTGGAATCAACGAATCAATGATGTTTTCATAGAATTCGGATTCAGAAGGGGAGAAGCTGATAATTGCTTATATGTTAAGGAGTACCAAAATGACTTTATTTACGTGCTCATATATGTTGATGATATTATTATTGCTTGTAAACATGAGAGAACGATTAAAAGTTTTATAAAAGATATAGAAGTACATTTCGAAATCACAGATTTGGGATCTTTAAAATTATATTTTGGAATTCAAATTACAAGAAAGAGAAATGGCATATTTTTCTTGGATCAAATAGAATACATAAATAAAATATTAAATGAAAATAATATGGAAAATTCAAAGAATTCAAATATCCCTTTAGACCCCGGATATTTCAAAATTGAAGATGAAAAATTTTTGGAAAATAATAATCAAGAACGAAAAATAATTGGATCATTGCTATATCTAGCAGGCAACACTAGACCAGATATCGCATTAGCAGTTTCTGTGTTATCAAGAAAAGTAAGTAAGCCAAATCAAACAGATTGGAATGAAATAAAAAGAGTAATGCGGTATTTAAAAGGAACTCAAAATTTAAAGTTATGTGTAGGAACAAATGAAGAACTTATATTGGAAGGTTTTACAGATTCAGACTGGGCAGGTGATAGTAATGGAAGAAAGTCTACAAGTGGTTCTTTGTTCAAATTGGGGAACTCAACAATTCATTATGCGGCTAGAAAACAATTTATTGTCACTCTTTCGTCTACAGAAGCAGAATTAGTAGCTTTAACTGAAGCAAGTCAGCAAGCCGTGTGGATAATTAAGATATTAAAAGATTTTGGACTTGAAACAACACCTAAACTTTTTGTGGATAATCAAAGCACATTAAAAATTCTAGAATCAGAGAAAATTAATTCGAGATCCAAACATATCGATGTGAAATATTATTACGCAAGAGATCTTATGCTAAACAGAATTATTTTATATCAATACCTTCCAACAGATGAAATGCCTGCAGATGTTCTTACCAAACCATTATCAAAAATTAAATATTGTAAATTTCGAGATCACTTAGGTTTAAAAGACTAACTAGATTTTGTTATTGAGAAGGGGTGTTAAATATAAACTTTGTACAATAACACTTGTTACATACTTTTATAAAAATCTAGTTTTCAATTCAATCAAATGTATTTAAATTTTTCATATCTAAATATTCTTACTTCCAATAAAAACTTCATATAACTTACAACTATTAAATTTTTTAATATTTTTCGTTGCTCGTTTTGGAACACCCTTCAATTTTTAACTCTCATGTATTTGTTGTTGTAGCGGTTCAAGTTTTGCACACTTTGTCCAGATTTCAGCTCCGTAGCTCTTACGGTTCTCGAGAAAATACACTGTGACAGACAGACGGACAGGTGGACAGCGTAGCGAAAACAATAGGGTTCTTTTTGACCTTTGGTGTACGGAACCCTAAAAAGGCTAATTTTATTTAATAAAATTGAAAACCAACCTATTGAAACTGTGCAAATGCTTCCATCAATAAAGTACTCATTGTGCCAATCTTCTCCGTTGTTGCGTTAATGTCAGTTGAAATAGGAGTCGTATGTCGTATTCTATGTGCCTGGACATTTACCCACACTAATGCCCCAATTCCTACAGCCAAACTATTAGGTCTTTAATTTTCATATTTTAGGATTCCCAAAAAACCACAAGCTGTTTCAATTTGAAAAAAAAATAATTTGCATATGTTTACAAAACACTTAACAAAAAAATTTCGATACAAAATTTGTTTTGTAAAACTTTTGAAAACCAAAATTATTTTTTCTGAATACGGCAGCTCATGTTTAATAAATTTTAAAGAATTTATTTAAAGAATTATCAGTAGACCAACTCTTAGGACCATTATTACACCCTAACGATAAAGTACCTCACAGTTAACCTTCAAATTAGCTAACGTGAACGATAAAGTGAGCTTTAAATTTTTTAAATTAATACAACTGTCCGCTAAAATAAACAATAAAATTTATACATAAATATATTGTGGCAACATTGTTGCAGTCGATATCAACTACTGTTTATTTCTTGATTGAAAAAAGAATTAAATTTTTGGATTTCATTTTAAAATCCTACCTTCAACTGATGCCAAGTTCAAATAATGGCCCTTAAGGCTCAGTTACCCGACTGTAATGTAAAGTAACTGCAACGTAAGAAACAGCTGATCGATATTTTTATATGAAAAGTATGTTACGTTACATTACATCTCTATAATCATTTTCATTACTTTTCACATAACAATATCGATCAGCTGTTTCCTACTGTTACAGTTACTTTGCATTACAGTCGGGTAACTGAGCCTTTAGCATTATTTCAAAGTCAATTTAACTGCAAATTTTTTTTAGTTCTGGTCACACTGCTCGCATAAGAATTTTACGGCTAATATTTCTGTGGAATGTTGCAAACCGTTACATCCCGGTTTAAGAATAACTTTTAAATTTGGGTAATTTTTCATATATATTTTGAGATAATTTTTCAGCCCTTGATAATTTTTCATATTTTACAAAATCGTTAAGCTGAGACTCTGTGTTGTTCTAAATACTATAGAGGAGAAAACAGCATGCTTGCGTTTCTTCATTTGTCAATTTGAGGTACATAATTTTTCATTGAGAACACACTTTTTAGGGTTCCGTACACCAAAGGTGAAATGGAACCCTATTGTTTTCGCTACGCTGTCCGTCTGTCCGTCCGTCCGTCACAGGGTATTTTCTCGAGAACCGTAAGACCTACGGACCTGAAATTTGGACACAGTGTGTAGACCCTTGGCCGCTACAACAACAAATACATGAGAGTTGGAAATTAAAGGGTGTGCCAAAACGAGAAACGAAAAATGTTAAAGTCCCATGTAATATACATACAATTGTATGTATATGCACTTGAAATTTGTAAAGTTAGTGTATTTTTATACAGACTACAACAATTAACACTAAAATTTAAAAAATTTTAATTAGAGGGTGTACCATCAGTTAATGTAATTTTGACTATGTAATTTTTATAACTTGCTGTATCTTGGAAACGGTAGGAGCAAACTTCTTGAAATTTTCAAATATGGTAAAACAAAAAAATCTCAAAATTATAAAATCGCCAAACCGAAAAAAAATCGCCAAAATAAAAAAAAAATCGCCAAAACAAAAAAAAGCACCAAATTAAAAAAAATTTCTAAATCGAAAATAAATCGCGGAAAACCGGAAAAATCGCCAAAATGAAAAAAATCGCCAAAATTAAAAAAATCGCCAAAATTAAAAAAAATCGCCAAAATTAAAAAAATCGCCAAAACGAGAAAAAAGCGAAAAATAATCAAAAAAAATTATTTCAGCTGAAAAAACGTAAAAAAACACTGTATTAAAAAAAAATGCTCAAAGCCAACGTACGGAACCCTTCGTGCGCGAGTCAAAGTCGCACTTTACTGAATTTATTATAATTTGAAATTAAAAAGAAACAAAACATTCTGAGGAAAACGTTGTGTTTTGTCTTACAAAATTAGGCCATTAATCAACATACTACATATATATTAATTTGTTCAAACAAAGTAAATAAGACACATAAGAATAATATACATAAATAAAATGATAGTTAGTTCACATGCTTGGGAATTACAACAGTAATTTTTCATATTGTATTACTGCTTCTTCATCTTGTATTCGTTTCTTAGATGGAAATGGGAACGCGTAAATTAGTTTTTGAACATAATTTATGAATGGATGGATGGACTTGTTTTCAAATCTAAATTTCTTTTAGGTACCTAATGTATGTATGCTTGTGTATGTACATATCGCTCATTTACTCAAAGAACGTCATAACTCAAAAAATTGAATTTTTGAGTCAATGATGCAGAATTAAGGATTCATTTACCCGACAGTAATGTAATGTAACTGCAACAGTAGGACACAGCTGATCGAACGATATTGTTATTTGAAAAGTAATGAAAATGGTTATAGAGATGTAATGTACGTTACATATAAAAATATCGATCAGCTGTTTCCTATGTTGCAGTTACATTACATTACCGTCGTTTAACTGAACCTTTAATCGTCATAGCTTTGTTCATAGTTATTGTGTACAAATTTCATACAAATATCTTGGTTATTCAACTCTTGAGAGAAAAATTTAATTAAGTTGTGTGTAAATTGAACACTTGAAACTCGTTTTCTGGCAAACTATTTTTTTTTTGAATTATGACATTCTTTGAGTAAATGAGCGATGTGTACTATGTGTTCCTTCAGAATGAGCTATAAGGTTTGAATTCTATGTAACGTTGTTATTTATGCCATTATTATAATATCAGGGCAATTATGTATAAAACTCCCAGGGAAATTTTTCCCAGGGAACAATTCCAACTAATGGCAAGTGATAGGGAAAACAAAAAATTCTAATTGGAAAAGGGAGAAATTTCCCTGGGAGTTTTATTCATAATTGCCCTGTATATGTATGTATATTTTTTTAAGTACAGTATAATAGAAAACATTTCTGATTAGCCTTGAAAAAACAAGGCCATTTTCTGCTTCGCACTTTTCGCAAAATTTCGGGTAAAATAGGCATGGGTTGGAAGATGGTTCTTGGCTTTTTAACATACACTCCTTTCAAATATCCTCAAAGAAAATTTTCAGGAGCTATTAAATCTGATGAACGGGTAGGCCACTTAAAGTTTAAATTAGACGTGACATAGCCATAATGCCATAGCCATAACCAAACCAAAATTCATTTATTTTTTATGGTGAGAGTTATGGCGTTATGACGAGTCACCTATAATCAAATATAGTGTTGCCAATTAGTTTGGTTCAAACGGCTGTTTTCTATGGCTATGGTTATGTCACGTCTGATTGAACCTTAAAATCGCTTGCGGGCGAAATAATGCGTAATCCGAAGATGTTCTTTACCGAACCCTATTGAGTCACTTGCAGTATGTGTTGTGGCTCCATCTTGTTGAAACCACAAGGTTGGATAGGTTTCCACAACTTGGCGAATAAAATTTTCCAACATCGTACGATATTCAACACCGTTGATAGAGATTGAATCACCAATATCATTAAAAAAAATTTAAAACATATGGGCCATTATCACTAGGAAGGATTCTTACAGACCCTTGTTAACAAAAACTTCCAACACAAATAAATTATTGGCTAGAAAAATAAAATTCAATTGTTTTGCTATGCTGTTCGTATTTATTTCACCAAGTCTTCTTCACAAAATACTGGAAAAACATAAATAAATTCAGTAAAGAGCGACTTTGACGCACACACCAAGGGTTCCGTACGGACACTTCATATGTAATACTATACGAACTTTAGCCTATATAATCGAATATTTAATTGTTTGCACATTAAAAAAAAAATGTTAAGTACACGGTAAACTTGTTTTTCGGTTTTTGGCGATTTTTTTAGTTTCGGCGCTTTTCTTCTTTGTTCTTATTTTTTCGGTTTTCGGCGACTTATTTTATTTTTATCGATTCTTATAGTATATTGATACTCACCACTTAGCAATTCTTAGTGGTGAGTAGCAATATACCATACTATTTGGACATGCTACGATGTAAGACTATTTGCACAAAATTGTGAATTACATTACATTGCAAAATTTGAACTTTGACCTCAATGGGGAACGGCTCAGAGTTGTCCGATTTAACTCAAGTCTTAAACTACATAAGTGCCACAATATTTCGTCTGGGCTTTTATGAAAATCAAAAGTTAATTTTTTTTATTTTTCTTTGAAGAAATTTATTATTTGCCAACAGCAAATAAATTTCAATTATTTTATTTTTCTGCACAACCACTCTTCAATCGCGTTTTATGCTTATCACTTTAGGTACAGAGAAGAATTGTATTTAAATTTTATATGTCAAGTACTATTCGGTTTTATTGCTTGACAAACTTTGACAACACTAATCGTTACTATAGAAATTATTTGCATGTGACCGTCATTTCTATAAATTTATGCGACAGTGTAAGTGGGTTTGTTGCCAATATATACCGATATGTACATACGAGTACTATATACATGCATTTACTATTTGTAATGAACCATATGTGCAAGTGCATTCTTGTAAGTTGTTAAAGCTCGCTTTAGCTGTTGTAAGGTCAATGTTTGTTTTTCTTATATTTTCTTTAAAGCATTTCTTTGACTTTTTTTTACTTAACATTTAACGAAAACATACAGCTTACAATTTCCCTCCCATACCATAATTATTGATTTCAATGCGGATATGTACATACATACACACATACATACATATACGAGGGCGGTTCGAAAACTGCTTAGCCTAGCACAAAAAGCGCGGTATAAACAGAAAAAAGTTAAGTGTTTTGGAAACTTTCATCTCTGCTATGAACACATGTTAAATTTTGTTTCGATCTGGCAACTCCTTCATATAGAAACAGGTGTTCACAAAAGACGCATCCGCGATTTTTTAACAATGGAAAAATTAGAAATGCGTGGTGTCATTAAATATTTACATAAAAAAGGTTTATCGGGACAAGAAATTCATAATGATATGGTGAGTGTGTTAGGTGAAAGTGCTCCTTCATATCGAGCCATTACCGCCAAAATAATGTATCCCACACCATAATCGATTTTTGTTTTTTTTATCGAAATCGATAGTTCAACATCATTTGCATCATCTGTCAAAATTTCATGGCTGTAGATTAAACCGTTATGATTTTATAACAAAAACAATTTTAATGTAAATGCATATGGTGAGTTGTTTACATTTTCTTTGAACGCTTGTGTGGGATACAATTAAATTCTCTTTTAAAATAAATGAAACACAGTGGAAAAAAATAAAAAAAAACACAATTTTGTGAGACTTTAATTAAAGATAAAGATAAAGATTTGTATTTTTGGAAGCTTTAGAACAATATGTCGAAGGTATCCCATGATTTTTTTTTTTTGCAAAATATGTTTTTGTTTTCAATTATTGGATATTTTTACATCTCTCCCTGGTACCGTATAGCGATTCAGATGAATCTTTCGTTGATTTAAATGGTTTGGAAAGTTTAAAAGAAGTCGAGGAGGAAACGTGTGTTGGGAAAAGGGGCTACAGAAAGCAAAAGAGAATACCTAAAAGGATGCAAAAAGTTAAGAAAAAAAATACGAGTGTTTTGCCCAACCCGTGCTTAAAGAAAAAATGTCCAAATTCGTGTCATGATAAAATTTGTGAAGATGAAAGTGTAAGAATAAATGAACATTTTTGGGGAATAGGCAACAAAATTAGACAGAAAGATTGGCTGTCTTATTGTGTTAAACAAGTCGATATTAAAAGGCGATATGGAGAAAGTGACAGAAAAAAGTGCAGCTTTAATTATTTTATCAATATCAATAATACCATTTTTAAAGTTTGTCAAAAATTTTTATTGAAAACGTTGAACATTTCACAAACGATTTTAATATCCGTAATAAAAAATACAAGTTCATATAAAACTTGCCTTGAAAATATAAAAAAGCCAACTGCGCACAACAAATCTGATGAAGCAAGCATATCGCTAGTAAAATCCTTTATAGAACAATTACCAGCGGTTCCTTCACATTATTGCCGGAATAAAAGAAAAAAATTATATCTACCTCAAGAATTTCGAAACATAAAAACTGTATATCAGCATTATGTAGAACATTTGAAAACTATTAATAAAGTAAATAGTCAGTTATCGTTAAGAGTATTCCGTAATATTTTTAGAAACAGTTTCAATTTAGGCTTCCATTTACCTAAAAAAGATAAAAGTATCGTATGCGAGAATTACAATAATTTAGACACAGAATCCAAAGAGCAATTGGATTCATCAGAAGAGTATCAAATGCATCTAAAGGACAAAGAGAAATCTAAGCAAATATTTTTGGAGGACCAAAAGCTATGCAAAGAGAATCCGGCTTATTTATGTACAAGTTTCGACTTGCAAAAGGTCTTAAATACTCCCTATGCAAAAAGTGTAACTTTGTTCTATTATAGAAAATATTCATTCTACAATGAAAGTTTTTATGAGAGTGGTACAAGAGATGGGTTTTGTTTTTTATGGGGAGAAAAGGATGGTAAACGAGGGTGTAATGAAATTTGCACAACTGTTTTGCAATACCTTAAATTAGTCGATGAAAGAAAAACCCAGTCGATAGTCCATCTTTATTCTGATAGCTGCGCAGGACAGAACAAAAACAGAGCTATGCTTGCGACATTAACCTATTTTGTTGAAAATTCTAATTTTGTGACTAATATAAAAATCACATACTTGTTGCCTGGACACACCATGATGCCTGTTGATTCGATACATAGTACAATTGAATCATTTATTCGGAATAGAACTATTTGGGCTCCACGTGAGTGGTACACCATAATATCAAATGCAAGAACTAACCCAAGAAAATATAATTGTATTGAATTAACTAACAGTGATTTTAAAGACTGGAATACATTTTCACAGGCGTTATTTCCAAATTCAGTGAAAATTCAATTTACAAAATTACGCTCTGTTACATTGGACAAAAATATTCCAAATATTACTCTTAAATATGGCTACTTTGATGAATCTGAAACCATAAATTATGATCTAAATTCAATTCCACGATCCAGACGAAACTCCGAAATAGTTTCTAAGGGACCTACTCAATTATATGATGATATATTAAACATTTCTTCTGCTAAATATAAGGATTTGAAAACCTTTGCGATAGAAAAACTATACCCGTTAAATTCCAACACGAGTATTTAAATTTAAAATGGGATGGATCTGTTAAAGATTTGCTACCTGAAACCGACCAGGAAGATAGTATTTAGCGTTCTTTATATATTTTTATCTATCGTTATTTAAGTTCACAAGATTTTAATATGAATAACATTACTTTGTTAATACAAAACTTTAAATATATGAATTAAATTACTTTATTTTTGTTTTATCCAATATACTATGAAATGTATACATTTATTTTTTTTAAATGAAATTTAATTTAATTTTAAGGAGTAAGTAAAAAAATTAAATAAAAAAAAAACGGGAAGTCACTCCCTTAAAATAAATTTTTGTGTAACCCACACACTTTTTTTATAATAGGTTGCCAGAAGGAAAGCAAAAAAAATGTATACCACAAATACAACCGTTATGATGCAAATATATATTTAAAATTATTAAAATTAAATGTATTACACAAAACAATATTTACATTATAAATTTTAAAATAATGGCGTTATTCAAACTGATTTCATTTAAAAAAAAACCTTCCTCTGTAAAATTTCGAGTTTGTGGGATACATTTTTTCGGCGGTTATGGCTCGATATGCAACAGTAAAAAATTGGGTTGCTGAATTTAAACGTGGTCGTACAAGCATTGAAGATGAACCACGTAGTGAACGTCCAAAAACAGCAACAACAACAGAAATTGTAGCCAAAGTGCATGATATGGTATTAAATGATCGACGAATAAAAGTGCGTGAAATAGCTAATAACATGGGCATCTCAAATGATCGAGTCCATTTAATTTTGCATGAAGAACTACAGATGAAAAAGCTTTCTGCAAGATGGGTGCCGCATTTGTTAACAGTCGACCAAAAACGCATAAGAATGAAAATTTCTCAAGCTTGTTTGGATCGTTTTAAGCGAAATAAAATGGATTTTAAGCGTCGTTTCATAACTGTTGATGAGACATGGATCCACCACTATACTCCAGAGACAAAAGAACAATCCAAACAATGGACTGAAGCTGGAGGAAGTGCCCCAAAGAAGGCAAAAACAATTCAATCGGCTGGTAAGGTTATGGCAACGGTTTTTTCGGACTTCAAAGGTATTTTATTGATTGACTATCTGCAAAAGGGTAAAACAATAAATTGAGAGTACTATTGCAATCTTTTGGATCAATTAAATGTACAAATTCGAGAAAAACGTCCTGTCTTACAACACAAAAAAATAATTTTTCATCAAGACAACGCACCAGCGCACAAGAGTGTTTTAACAATGGCTAAAATCAACGAATTAAAGTACGAGTTGCTTGACCACCCACCTTATTCTCCTGATTTGGCTCCCAGTGACTTTTACCTATTCCCAAATCTAAAAAAATTCCTTGCTGGCAAGCGTTTTACTTCAAATGAAGATGCAATTACAGTTGTAAACCACTATTTTGAAGACCTTGAGGAAAACTATTTTAATCAAGGGATAGAATTGCTAGAAAAGCGTTGGACTAAGTGTATTGAAGTTTCAGGAGATTATATTGAAAAATAAAAATATTTTTGAAAAACTAACTATTCTCTTTCATTGATAGGCTAAGAAGTTTCCGAACCGCCCTCGTACACAGTGGAACTCAAAATAGTTGCAACTCCAGTCACATTTAATATAAATATACATACATATATGTATATGTAAAGAGTATGACTAATTAAAGCTAGCTATTTACGTCAATAGTTGCAATGTTGCGGAAAAGCAAAATTGAAAACTTTTCAAAAAATCTAACAACAACCACTTAGAAAACTATTTTGCACAAATGGTGCAAAATTAACAGAGTCTTGGCAAATACTTGCCAAATAAGCGTAACCACTAAATCCCAATGAAAACCCCTTAGATACAGACATGTGCTTATTAAGTTAAACAAATAAACACAAGCTGCGAAGATACTTTGGCTTGTCTGCAAAATCATCCAGAGTCTCCTGCAGGACTCGAACCTGCGACTTTCCGACTGCTAGCCAAGAAGGCACTCAAGTGTATTATTTAAGTATAACCTTAGGCTAGCACGCTGCTGGTGAAGAGTGAAAAATCTAGGGGTCCAGCTCACTTGGGTCCAATACGATGATCCATTTGTGCCAAGTATAAAATTTCTTCAAGTCTACACAGAGAAAACGTTTTTAGGCTAAGGGGTATCCCAGCAGAAAGAAGCGAAGATTTTTTCATATAGATTCCTTATTGTTTTTATGTGGTAAATCTTATTAATTTTATCAAGAAGAAAACCACATAAAATCAAGAAGAAATCTTATTATTCACAACTTTTTTTACTCAATTTCCGTTATATTTGGCACCAAAAAACAATCCATTGAGAAAAATTTCTTGATTCTATTAGGGTTTCTTATAAATTGTAAACTATAGGGATTTCTTATTGATTTTATTAGGTTGCCTTATTAATTTTTTTTGAAAAGGGTTTCTGCTTGATTTTATTAGGCTATCTTATTGATTTTTTCAATAAGGGTTTCTTCTTGATTTTATGAGGTGTCTTGTTATTTCGTTTCTATAAATAGACATACAGACAATTTTTTTCATGATCTTTTTAATTTTTGTATAAGAATGTTTGCACAATAATTTCAGTGGTTATTCAGGCTGCTTGTTAGCATATTGATTAGAGTGCTTGTCTATCAGGTACAAGTTTGCTGGTTCAATACTTGGTGACTAACTTAGTTAAGAAATAACATAATGTGTATGCATGTATGTATGTATAAATAAATAACATCTACAATATACTACATACATACATACATATGTATACGGTATAGAATTTAAATGAAAATACATACATAAGTACGACAAGAGAATAAATACGCATTTTTTTTTATTGAAAAAATCAATAAGATAACCTCATAAAAACTACAAGATTTCTTCTTGATTTTTTCAAAAAGGTTTTCTCTATGAAATTAATAAGATTTCCTTATTGAAAAAAATCCATAGAGATTTCTTATTAATTTTGTTATATTTTATGAGGTATTTTATACATGAAATACCGAAGTGTATTTATTTGACATAAATTCTTTATTTATTTAATTTGAAAATTTTACTTGTTTTTATGGTTAAGTAATTGTCTATATGCATTTCGTTGCCGCTTTTGGAACTCATCCCTAGACTTCAACCCATATGTTTATCCTTTCTTCGTTGACGCACATATTTGCAGTATTATTGTGCAATAATTGATATTGTACAATAAGATTGGCTGTCTGTATATTATATTGGTATATGGCACAATATATTGGATAAAATCAAAAGTCTTTAAGATTTATATTGCGCAATAAGAAGTATTTTGTAATGTGTTGACAAATATTGTACAATAATTATTTCCAGATACAATCACTAAACATTATTTTTCTATATTTAGATGATTTATTTAAAAATTATTTAATTTGTTTAGCATTTTGTATGTACTATGTAGCATGTCTTGCGAAAAATAAATTTAAAAATTTCTTAAACTCAATATGTTTGTGTTGCTTTTGTTCACTTTTACTTATACATATTGTAAAAGAAATTGCGCCATATATTTTTTTTAATATTTTGCAATTTAATAAATATTGAGGAGCATAAGGACAATAATAACAGCAACTCAATAACATTGCATAGCCTATGGCTACCTTTAAGATTAAAATATTTAATCAACACTGTATGAATATTTACATGTTTCTACATAATGTGTATGTACATACATATGTATGTATGTACGAATATGTATGTATGTATCTATGTATGTAAGTATGTAAATTAATGTTACATACATTTTACAAATAGCTGTTGTTTGTAAAAAAAATGGAAAGAAAAGCGGCTTGTGACGAAAAGCAAGAAAATGAAGAAAATGTTAACGAGTAAAACACTTGTTTGTAAACGTTAAGGAGCCATTTAATAGACATTTTATTGTTTGAGGCACGTTACAAATGTGACGTTGGACGTTGGATGCCATTAGTGTTTGCTTTCATGATGACTTCATCGCTGGTTAAAGTCAAACCTCCGGGCATTTCTTTAATTAGAACAAAGTCATTGGGTATAGTAGCCACGAGTATGAACATAAATGTATAAAATGTGCGAAAAATTGTTTTTGAAAAAATTAAATTTTGAGGCAAAAGTAATACAAACATAGTGGTTTCCCTGGTCAGCCTAATACATTAAACTGAAATATTATGAAATTACCCTGTACCTGTAGTCTTTCCATTGATTAAATAAGTTTTTTAAAGGTTTATTTTTAAACAAAAAATGTTATATTTTATTCATTAAAAACTTTTTGTAATTACGCATGTCTAAATGTATTTCGTTGCTGCTTAAGCAACTCATCAGTAGACTTCAGTCACAATTCAAATAAATTCAGTAAGGTGTGACTGTGACTCGCAGACGAAGGGTTGCGTACGGCCACTACATATGTATATAATACTAACGAACTTTATTCTATATAATGGAATATCTTACCTGATGTAGACATTTAAAAAAAATTCGGTTTTTGGTGATTTTTCTAGTTTTGACGGATTTTCTTATTTTTTTGTGCGTTTTTTCGTTTTTGGGATTTTTTCGGTTTTTGCAGTGTTTTTTTTTTAATTTGAGCGGTTTGTTCGTTTTTTTTTTGGCGATTTATTTTAGTTTTAGAGATTTTGTTTTAGTTTGGCGCATTTTTAGCATCGTTTTGGCGATGTTTTTCGGTTTTTGGCGATTTTTTTTCAGTTTGGCGTTTTTAATTTTGGTATTTTGTAGTTTTAGCGTTTTTGAAAATTTCCAGAGTTTGCATAAAAATACATTAACTTTTCAAATTTCAAGTGTCTATATATTACATGGGGATTTTAGCATTTTTCGTTGCTCGTTTTGGAACAGCATTTGATTTTTAACGATTGCAGCAGCCAAGGCTCTACATATTCTGTATGTATGTAGCTCTTACGGTGCTCGACAAAACAGCCTGCGGACAGCGTAGCGAAAACTATGGGGTTCCTTTTCACCTTTAGTGTACGGAACCGTAAAAGATCTTAAGAACCCTAATGCTTATAGACAAACACTCAATAAATCAGTAAGAATTATAAAACTATGGTTGCAGTTTATACCAAGGTTTGGATCAAGAAGCTTTTTAAAAAACAATAAACATTATTGTTAACTCTCACAATAGATATATATGAAGTAATAAAAAATTTAATCGAATCATTTGGCGGCCAAAATTCGTTTCTTTTATGGTGACTAATTGTAAAATGTTAACGTTCATTCGAAAGTAGGCACTAGTATACCTCGGGAGCCAAAAAAATTAAAACTTTATTTCAACTATATCACAGTGAACAGGGTGACTCAAAAAGGACATTTTCAGTATTTTGCTAAAATGAGAAATTTCTTAGTAAGCTTTCGATTTTTAAACATCTATAACTTTTTTATTTTTTCAGGTATTCAATCGAAATAGATTTTGTATAATTGCCTTTTTTGTTAGCTACCAGTACTAGAAAAATAACGCGTTCACAGTTTTTAGAAATTATTTTTTTTTGTTTTCTTAAAAAGATCCAAATATTCCTAAATTTTCTCACTCAACAGAGCATAACTTCCACAGGTCAAAAGGGAACAAAAAAGATTAGCACTGTTTTGTAGCTGAAACTCTCCTCTAAACCCCTATACCCCATTGTATACCCAGTACGATCTGACCGTGAGCACCAGAACAATTTTTCTGACACAAGGTCAAAATTTTTTGCAAAATTTGAGTTAAATAGATAACAAATGTTTTTTCTATTAGTTTTTTTTTATCAAACCGCTGTTATGAAAAACGGTTTTTAGATGGATATGCGTATTTCCAAATCATATACAGTTGGTCACAAAAATATCTTGCCTACTTAAAATAAAGTAAATTTATATAATTCAGGTCACAAATATACTTTGGTTTTTTAATTGATTATAAAGGATGTAACAAGCCCAAGAGTAATACAGAAGGAATTGAGCTACATAAACAAAAAAATATAAAAAAAATATAAAAAAAATATGGAAAAACATTGAAAAAATGGTACGTTAAATGCTCTTACAGCAAGCAAAGGATGTACGAACGTCACCATGAATTGTTGTCAAAGGAACTTTTTTTTTCGAAATTTCTCTAATAATCATCAGACTCCAATAATCATCATACTTTTGAAAATATATGCCATCCACAGTTCACAAACGGCGGAAGAAGTTGAATACTTTGTTGACGGAAATACTTGAGCAGCTTCAATAGGTTTCATTAAGTAAACTTAAGTTTTTTTTTAATTTATTATATATTTTTTTTTTACTTTATTCTTGCTCCTACAAAACATAAAAACCTAAATTAAACCAAACCAAAAAACCAAATAATAGCTCTCAAACTACTCAACGTACGCTAAAAGTTAGATTTTTCTTTGACGGAAACGTACTTACCTCATAAGAAAAGTTCTATTTCAACTTAGCTGTCAGTTGAAAACGCGAACTTTAAGGTATGACGGACTCTATGGGACTCGGCTTTTATTAAGGTAAAATATTTTAAGAATTTTTGTTTGTTTTGTTGGTTAAGCAAGGTCTATGTACATACATACTATGTATGTATGTATGTATTCATTTAAAAAAATTTCAACAATTTCTGGCTGAAGATGTACTGAAGAGTTTTTTAAGCAGAAACGAAATATGTACATACATATACATATGTATGTACATAAGTATATTGCTTAACCAACAACACCAAAAAATATTCTTAATATGTACATTATAGACTGAATGTGAAATAAATATTCTTCTTATGTAAGATATTTATTAAGAAATAACTTTCGAAGAGCCGATAGAAATGTCGTTACCTCTGAAATATATTTCCAACGCATTCTTTATGTTCTAGTTTATAGTATGTGTTCAAATTGATTATAATATTTATAATTTGGGCTTATACTACGCCTTACGAATTGAAATAGAAGTGAAAGGATTTTTGTTTAATGCGTTAGATATAGGGTCTTCCAATAAGAGATTTCATTTTGATATGTAAAAACAGAGTATTTTATTTTTTTAAGGGTATGCCATTGATAATGGAAAACAATGGACGCAACGGCTGCGCTCGCAGGACCATATTATTTTTATAAAATTTTCTATCATTAATTCGCACATTTGCGGGTTCACGAATTCCATTCCATTTGAGGTTTTCAATCGATTTGGCACAATTTGCATATACCTTATCTTTTACGTAGACCCAAAGAAACAAAGTATCCAGATGTTAATTCGCAAGAAATAAATCACACGACTAGCAAACTTTTCACTCAAAAGAACGATGGTACGTTACTTCTGTTTAGTTTTGTAGTGAATTTTAATCATATTAATATCGTTAATTAATTTAATTAACGATATTAAAATTAATAATTAATATCGTTTAATTTTTTTATAAATGAAGTAATATTTACTTGTCACCTATCAACTGTTAAAACCACGGGTTATTGAAAATGAAACGTTTTATTGGAAGACCCTATACATTTATCTAGCTAGAACTCGATAGTTTTGTCTGTCCATTCATATGAACTAACTGCCTGTTTATAGAAAACAAAAACTAATTTTGACTAGTATCGTCACCTAAAATGTAAAAGACTAGAAATAGACTTTTATATAATAAGTTGGTTTTAATTATTATGGTTCTACTTTCATTTGTTTCTATACATATGTATAGGGCTAATTAAAATATGCAAATAAAAATTAAAAATATGCGCCAGGAATAGCACGAAAAAAATTCAAAATATGCACGGTTATATGCTCAAATATGCAAAATATGCAAGAATAAAATTAACAATTTTGTTACTTCAAAGTATTTTTATTCAAAGAGATCTTTATTACAATGAACAATAATGCGTTGTTTTTAATTTTCAAAAAGAAATTATCTTCTATTGTCACATAAAACAGATGAATACATGGAAAATATGCGTTAAACATCATTAGATGTAACAGGAGCGTATTTAAATGCGAATGGAGACCGCTCATGTCCATGTTTCGTCCATGCTCTGACATGGATGCCCCAACATATGACTTAGCAACATATGCGCCGTCCGCAACAATTTACAATAGAAAGAAAAAAAACAGAACAAAATTGGTAAATATTCTATCTCTGTTGCGCTACCGCAATATACTTTGATATGCCTGAACATGGACATCGCCCGTGTTCACCACAACAAAGAAGTTTATGAATTTTTCACAGTTGCTCTGCTGGCGTAGGGTAAGGAAAGGTATTTTTGAATCGAATATCTGCAAGCAAACAATCATAAGCCTCCGGCGGTTACAGTTTCAGTTCGACTTTGTGGTAGAAGTTATAGAAAAGTAAAGAAAAAATTAATAACATGCAGACATACATGTGCAAGAAGAGGAAAGAAAAATATTTTATGTGATTTTCTTTTACACCAGTTTGAGCTATATAAGTCGTTATATATGTATTAATCGCGTTGCCAGAATGAAAAATTAACTTTTTTATGCAAGGTGATCCAAAATAAGCATTTTTCTACAAAAAAAATAAAATATGCAAAAAAATGCTTTTTCTGGCAAAAAACCAGAAAAATTAGCCCTGCATATGTATAATAATTATATTATGCCAAAGTTCGTATCGCACTGTAAGCCAAATTACATGTGATAATTATTAATGAACAACTAACACCAAAGTTAATTGTAAATATTCTGACAAACACTAGTAGAACGGAACAACTAGCTGTTTTTTCGAAGGCCACTGCACCGTCATCATCAGCATTCTTTATGTTAAGTTAATTTTTTTTAAGCAGACTACTTAATTTTTTGTTCTGTTTTAATTTAAGGGCTTAAAATTTTGTGCTTAGTAAATTTTCATGAATTAATGAATGTTATTTAGGTGCTCGTATATTTTTTTTTATTAATCTTGCCTGTTTCTATATATTTTATCATATTTTTGGTTGCACTTTTCAAAACTTCTAGTGTGTGGTCGATAATTTAAATATTTATGTAAATTCTTTGATAGAAATGATTTATTTTTTGTACAATAATTCAAATGTTTGAATGTACGAATAGTGGGTATGTATGCATGTACATATCCCAGTTGGCCAAACTTGTCGCAGAAGATATTTTCATCAACGACTACTTAGGGAAATTTAGACATTTGTCATGAACGATATTAATCGTAACAGTTCCCTTTAATGCAATCTAACAGACTTGTTAAAGTAAGTTTCATTAATGAAATTTTTATAGAAATTGTCAGTTCTACAGGGATAAGGAAAATATGAGCGTCATGTGTGAATTTAGCGGCCATTTATGCGAAAACTTCCTAATCTTTTTGGGCTGTAGTCAACAGGTTCTCCACGCTTTAACATTATCGTGCATTCGTCCTGCCAAATGTCTGAAGGACATGGCCAAGTCGGATGTGTTAGTCTAGATACGACCCAGTTGCATCTTGCAAGACGAATGCACAACAATGTTAAAGCGGGCAATTGTTCAAAAATTTCCTCAATGATCTATTTGACTTATCGGCAACAGGTTCTGCGACAAGTTGACCAACTGCGAATTTTTGTTATTATATCTACTTTCGTTCTCATTTGTTTTAATTAAAGTAAATACAAATCTTGGCTTTAATATTTTATTTTACACAAACCGTCCACCCAGAATTGTTTTGCTCCAACGACCATTCTTAAAAAAATGAGTTTGGTATGGCATATATATATTTTGAATATCCTCTTTCTGAATCAAAAACGAGTTTTACAAAATTTATTATGGTTTCTGAGATATTAAACATTAATTTTGCTCCATATCCACTATATTTAGGTTTAATAAGTATTGCTTAGCTGTACACGACACTGTTTGGTGATAGCCTTAAATTCTTCATACAAAAACGTACGAAGCACAGCAAGAAAAATGAACAAAACAACAAAATTCTCAATTCACTGCAGTAAAGTATATGTACATACGTATGGAGCACAAATAGATACTTTTTGAAAATAAATTGCATATGCGGCACAAAACGTGTTTTTACATTTTACAATAAAGTAATATTTACTTCTAACTTTATTCCGGAAAGTTCACAAAAATTAAAATTTTTCTTCAAAACATGTGTCGAACGCAGTGGTGGAAATACAAAAGAAATCCATCGGGAAAAACTTCATGTAAACCTTTTTTGTCGTTGTTCTCCACTCCAATTTTGTGGCGTATGGGGTAAACCAATTCTGAGGCGCCAAAATGTGCGTAAATATAGTTATATAAAATCTAAAAAAGTCTAAAGGCCAGGGCACAATGAATCCGTCATGCGTTAAACTTTGCCTTTTTCAACTGACAGCTAAGTTGAAATCACGGATGGAAATCATGGTACAATTGTACTTTTTATGGTACAATTTTCAACTCGTTGGTACCGTGGTACTACCGCGAGTTACTTAGTACAATTTAAAAATGTCAATGTTTTACTATATCGTCGATTTGTTTCTGATTTGAGGCACATTATAACAAAATACATTATGTCTGCAGCAAACCAGAAACCAACCGATGACATGGTAATATTAATTTTGCCTATGTTGTCTTTAATTTTTTTGTGTGTGTTTTATTTAGGATAACCGATCTCTATGAATGTAATATTTTTTTTTTATTTTTTTATGTTATTTTTAATTTTTTATATTGAATTTTTATACACATTTTTGTTAAGTTTCTGTTTTTTTATTGTTTACTTCTGAATTTTTACAAATTTTTTTTTACGTTTCCGCTCTTATTAATAAATATTAAAAAAATGGTACCGTCATTGTCCAAAAAGTACATTTTGTTTTCACAGTTGGTACCAAATCCAAGAAGTCATTTTCCTTCCCTGGTTGAAATATATGGTTTCTTATGAGGTCGGTTACATTCAGTACGTGTCCGTCAACGCAAAGTACAAAATTTGGCCAACTTTTAACTTTTTCCGCACGTTGAGTAGTTTGACAGATATTGGTTGGTTTTTTGGTATGTTGTGATTTATATATTTGTGTTTTGTGGCAGCAAAAATAGAATTAAACAAAAGAATAAGCGAAATAAATACAAAAAGTTGAATTTAATAAATAAAATGGAGAATCAAATGCTTCCGTCAATAAAGTACTCATTGTGCCAACCTTCTCCATCGTTGCGTTAATGTCAGTTGAAAACGGCGAAGTTTAACGTATGACGGATTCATTGTGCCCCGGCCTTAAGGAATATTTGAAGTATTTACCAGGAGAGAAGCTTAAATGTATTTGGTTCTCAGTAGTGTTTTGACTTTCGTTAATAAATTCGATATTTTGGCATAGACAGAAAAAAATGTTGTGAGCAGATGGATTAATTACATCATACTCGTCTCAATAAACAATAAAAAAAAAAAATGCAATATTGAATTTTTTGCAACTTACGCCTTTTTCGTTTTTATGTGGCGATATGTACATATACATGTACATACATACGTATACATATATTTCTATACATATGTATATACAATTTTATGTGCAAAAAAAAAAGAAAAAACTTTGACAAGTGTTTGAAAATATTTGGTCAGTGGGTTGTGACGCAGTTGTATTATTCTTTTTTTTTACACATATTTTGGCCATTAACGCAGCCTACCAGAAACTGAAGTAAGTATATTAAAGCCAAACAGGCAATTTTAGTCACAACAATGTACTCGTAGATTCCTTGAGTGGAGCATATACATATGTAAGTACATACCCTCTAGCCAGCCTAGTGCCATATGTCTCTATGTCAACACTCTTTTCTCTAGCGACAATTGCACTAGTTGAAATGTCGACAATTTTCCTTTTATGCGCGAGTAGAGATACGTTAGAGACAACAGTTCTAATGTACTTCTGTTGATATTGCCAATAGTTTGTTTTTCTTTTTTATTATGCTATGCAATAATGTTAAAAACTTACGTACATATGTATGTAGGTATGTATGTATTTAAGTTTGTTGGCCCAACCCTTATTAAATTGTAGACGAGGGTCACTAAAATGTACTAGTGATTCTTTAGTTCAAATGTCTCCATATGGTCGTAAATGAATAGTGCTAAAGTCTACTGGTAGATTTTCAATGACAACCCTATGTTATATGTCAATAGGCAATTACATTGGCTGCGGTACACCTATTCAGTTGTACTATTGACAATGTCACTAGTAAATCACTACAATTTTACTATTGATATGGAGCGAGGAAATATCGATATTGTAGACTGGAGCCCCTAAAATTTACTAGTGAATCTTTGGTTCCAATGTCTCCATGTGGTCCCAAAAGAACTACTTAGTCAGTATTGCTACAGTCTAGTGGTGGATTTTCAATGACAAGCTAATGTTAAATGTCAATAGATAATTACATTGGCTGGGATACACCTGGTCAGTAGTACTACTGACAATGTCACTAGTAAATCACTACAATTTCACTATTCGCATTTTCTGCAGGGTACGTATATTATTACTACATTTGTGCTTTAATATGTATTATATACTTATGTATATACATACATATGTACCTAATTATCGTCGATATAATACTAGCCATTCCCAAATGAATGTCTGTACACCAGCAAATGAACAAAAAAGAATTTTTAAATTCAGTTTCGCCACCAAACGCCCAGACACATACAGAAAGTGTGCGTAAGTTTTTTGTTGTCATTTAACTTTATTATATAGACCTCCGTAAATAGTCTTGAAATGTAAATACGTCTTGTTTTTTAAATGTATTCTCGTGGCAGCATTATACTAAACCAATAATAAATGCTGTCGTATTATAAGCAACCCAGCTAGCATTTGGCTGATCATTTTTTGCATAAATCTCTTTTTGATTCTCCTGAGATCACTGTTGATGATTAAAAACTGATTTATCACTTAGGTGATTGAAAAAGGATTCACTTATGATTCATCTATATGATCAAACAATGATTTCTTGAAAATAGAGAAACAAAATGAAAAGAAACCGCAAAAAGGTCGATTTAATGATTTAATACTACCAAAAAATTGCTCAAAAATTAATCAGCAAATCGTATCATAAATGATTCTTGATATGATTCATCTGTAGGGTACCATTTTCTCACAACGGGAGTATCATTTATGATCGAAAAATGAGCACATATGCGGTTGTTTTTCCCGTCAAGCTGATTCGGAAAATATTCGATTATGATACAAAATGCTAGCTGGGAAAGCACTATAGATGCATTTGTGTGCGTGTATATGAGTGCTAACACAGGTAGCATTTTGTATCATAATCCAATCGTTTCCGAATCACCTTGACGGGAAAAATAACCGTATATGAGCTCATTTTTCGATCATAAATGATACTCCCGTTGTGAGAAAATGGTACCCTACAGATGAATCATACCAAAGAATCAGTTATGATACGATTTGCTGATTATTTTTGAGCAATTTTCATATCAAATCATTTAAATCACCTTTTTGCGGTTTGCATGATGTTCCTCTATTTTCAAGCAATCATTATTTGATCATATAGATGAATCATAAGTGAATCCTCTTTCAATCGCCCAAGTGATAAATCACTTTTTAATCATCAAAAGCGATCTGTAGAGAATCATATAAGATATTTCTGCCAAAAATGATCACCCAAATGCTAGCTGGGAACAAGCAATGTCGTGAAGACTTCTTGTTATGAACAAACAGTCAACAAGGTAGTGTTGATATGTGTATGCTTGTTATTTTCCATATTGCACGTTTGAGTGTGTGTGTAAGATGTAGATGGTAAGCTATTATGTGTTTAAGGGAGGTTTTCTTAAAGCAAGCGCACACAACTAATGTTAATGCATGTGAACGTTTGTTTGTGTGCAGAAAAATAGAAGAGCATACACTCAACGTGTGTGTGTATGTACATGCATGACGCTTGTATACGCGCCCATGCGTAGAAAGAAGCAAGCATCACAAATTTTTCAGTCACGAAGTATTTTCTTCTTTACTCCTATACTTGCAATAACTGAAACAAATTCTTGCAAACAGTGTTGCTTAGCGTTTTAGAAGACTTCGCTGTAGTAAAGCATTTGAAAAATCCCTCATGTCTTGAAAGTTCTTATAAATGGTCTTGTGCAGGACTTTACTTTATTAGGCCTTTCTAGATTTTTTTGCATCATGTTTTTGGGTGATATCTCTTCTAAAATGTTAGTTAAGTTTGAAATGCAAATAAGGCGAAAAAACTACCAGTATTTACAACAACGAAATTAAATACAACACTGCCAAATATAATGGCGAGTATACACGATACTACAAATCGTACGATAAATCGTACAAGTATGAAATTAGTAACGTGTATCATGCTGTCGTACTTATGAAGTATACTTTGTAGTATGAAAATCAAAAATATTTGATTTCTGTGGGCGGAGCTTCGCTAAGTACGATAATAAGTATTGTGTATCATGCTGTTGTACAGCGAAATTAGTTTTATGAGGAGCTGATTTAGAAAACGCGGCTCAATTTTAAAATTAGCTTTATGTAGAGGATATTTAAATTAATTATTCAATTTTAAAATTAGCTTTATGTAGAGGATATTTTAATTAAAAAAAGAACATAAAACATTATTATAACCATTCTCTACAACATGCCCTTTTGTTTTTGCATTATTCTTTTATTCTTTTCAACTGCAGTTCACTTATTATTAATAAATCCACTTTATTTATTTATTATTCATTAATCCGCGTGTGTATTGCCTTAAAAATTTTCTTTCAAATGAATTAGTATGATTTGTAGTAACGTGTATCTGAAAACCCGTACTACAACTCATACTACACAAAGTACGGAATTAAGTATCGTGTATACCCTGCATAAGAATGAGTCTACATCACGGTGCTGCCAGCATAGAATATCAGCTGGGATGTTAAAAATTAACGGTTATAGTATATTCGGAAACACTCTACAATATACAACAGCGCCATCAGCTGTATTCGCCGTGTAGTTTATTCTGGAACCTTACATAGTGTTCATACCTGATGAATTTATATCATGATGAATGTCAAATTGATATCATGATGAAAATTCATCACGTATAGACTCAATTTATTAATATTATATCAGCGTTATGATATTAATCATCAGAGCTCACGGCCTGATGAATTCATCTTGATATCAAATGTCATTTCATGTGTTACTGTGTATTTAACGTTGATTTTTTTAAAATTTTCGGAGGCACAACAATTGTTTGCGACCAAAAAATTAAACAACACGCAAATTAGATTTTTTTGGCAAGTATATTGCAAATATTTGTTTGATTCATCATGATATAAAATCATCAACATCTTCCACGTCTTTGGACTGATATTAATGAAAAAATGACAGTTGCTCTGCCGGCGTCATATTACGAATTATGATATAAAATCATCAGGTGTGGACACTATGTTATATATCGTGGCTAAAGTTCTCTTAACATCAAACGGAGAATAATATGTATTAACTGCAGCGCATACACTATTAGTGGATGTTGCTATAAGTCTATTTTATGTTAAAAAAAGAAGAGAGGTGTCTTAGTATACCGGGTTATAGCTATGCTGCCTAGCAGGGATGGCAAAGTTAGTACAATTGTACCTTTTTTGGTACTATTGAAAGTCGGAAAGTACAATAGTACACCAATGACTAATTTAGTAGATTTAAGGAATCTCCCCAGTTTCACTCCGCATTTCTTTTCAAACGATGTCAATTTTCACTTTTGAACCATGAAACTCATATTCTTCTCACTTGAAAACAGTCTTGTGAAAGCAAAACGCAGCGAATAAATAAAAAAATGTGAACTAGTCCTTTTCCAAATCATTTTTCTTCCAAGTTCGGATGCTAGAGCACATGCTATTAACTTATATAATTTAAATTTCAATTTAAACAGGTGTAACCATATGCTTTAACATCCCAATTTACAAGCAAATTTGTGAAAAGGATTCGGTAGACAGAACAAAGTCGATTATTTTAATAAAAACAAATAAAAATTTGTATGTAATTTGAACTAAATAATATTTTAGTACAATTAAGTTAAAAATAGTACAATTTTTGAAAGTTGTTGGTACAATTTTAAAATTCTCAATGCCATCCCTGCTGCCTAATTATATAAACAAATTTCATGTGTGAAATAAAAATGCAATAAAATTATATTATATGATGAAGTCAAATTCGCCGCAAATATTTCCATACGTTTCCATTTATTTTAAAATATTTTCTTTTCTAGCGGCATATGATTAAATTAATGTATTGTTTGTGATGTGTGGCGGCTGTTAGCCGGCTTACAGCCGATCGGCTGTGTTCACTGGTTTGTGCTCATGTGCAAAAACAGTACAAAACAAATTGAGCAATCGTTCTCATCAGTGTTGTCAGATATGGCGATATCTCGCCAAACGTGGCGACAAAAATTTGTTTTTGGCGATGAAAATTTTGAAATGGCGATTGGCGATTTACTTGGCGATATTTGAACTCCTTGGCGATATTTTTGGCTATATTTTTACGATTTCAATAATATATAATAATGTTAAAATTATGAAATTTTTTATATAAGCAATTTCTTCTCCAACATAAAATATTTCGTGAAAAAAATTCCAAATGTTGTGACTCTTTATCTCAAACAAAAATTTTCTGAAACTCAAGAAGTTTAAAAAAAAATTATGGACCAAAAAATCTCATTTGGTGTTTATGAAATATAGTGGGGAAAACTTACTTTTATAAATTGAAACCAACATTTTGATAATGAAGCAGGAAAAAGGCTGCAAGAGCTATCGCCTAAATTGTATGATTACGACGATGCACTTACTACTTCAGGGATATGATATGTGTACTTTAACACACATTTAATTAAACGTTAATTCTTTTTTATCACAAGATTTAAATAATAATTTTGATCTTGGTGTTCAACTTCAATTTATCCTATTAAGACTGATTTTTGGAATAAGTTATTTTTCAGTCTTTTTATACGTCAGTATTTTTATATCTCAATTTAAATACTTTGCAATATTATTGCAGATGTTGTTCTAAAAAGAAAATATTGCCCAATTTTCCTGACAGTCAAAAAGTAAACAACATTGAACAATGTTGTCACCACATTACACAATTCTCTTGATTGTACAATAACAATCAAAAGTCTTTTGGTATTTGCCAATATATTGTGCCACCTTCGAATATGGCATATACTTTGGCTATATTATTGTACAATACGAAAAATTGCACAATTATATTGCAAGTGGGTGGGCCGCTTTAAATAATAATTTTTTTATGTTTTACGATAGACTTTACCTACTGAATTTAAAATTTAACGATATTTGTAATGTACATAATTACATAATAAAAATATTTTTGTAGCTAAAATTTAATGTTTTATATTGGCGATATTTGGCGATATTCGACAATTCATTTGGCGAGGAGGCCGAAAATAAATCTGACAACACTGGTTCTCATTGTTTTTGTTTCACTCACTTCAGACAACGAAACAAAACAAAATTAAACAGTTTGCTTCGTTTATTTTCGTACTCTGCTTTCAAGTACAAAAAAATCAAAGCAAAAATAAATTTATAACTGTAATAGTGGCGATTATTTTTGTTACGAAAATCACGCCCTAACTCCTGTGTTGCGCCGTAAATAGCATAGCTACAAAAATGCTAGTGTCACTAGCTACAAAAATACTAGTCACGTGTTGTGAGCAGCGTTGCCAAATGTGCAGCTTTAACTGTTTTTAGCAGTTTTTGAGCAGTCTAGCAGTCGTGCAGGTTTTACTTTCAAAAATCAGTTTTTCCTTAAAGTTATAAATTTTTTATATTCCCTTTTTTACTTCAGACCAGTGACAAGCTCATTTAGTTTTGCCGAAAATGATTTTAAGCTTTTCAATTTACAAAATTACATTTTTGTCACAAAAGTTATTTGTATGAACATTTTACACAATCACCCTTATCCGAAAAAAAAGGCGAACATTTTGTTCACGTGAAATATTTTCCGTGAGCAAAAAAATAGTGAACAAAATTATAAAATATATAGTATGCTGACACCTCAACAACGCAAACATTGGCAATCACAATTTTGGGAAAAGGGAACACATTTCACATGGACTTTTTTTTCCCCGATAAGGGCGAATATGAACAGTGATATGAGGATTAATTATGCATTATTAAATCAAAATTTTTGATTTGTTGAGTTATGAAGTTATTGCAGTAAATGAACGATAGCTACGAATTCACAGAATATTTTTAAGTAAATCTTTTCGTATCTACTTTTTACATTTATTTCTATTAAGCTTTTTAGAATTTAGTTAAAAAATAGTACATTCATACATACATACATATAAGAAAAATCACACTTAAGTGGCATTATTCACTAATCCGTTTTTGTATATACATACATACATACATGTAGACATATGTATGTATGTAAATAAGTATGTAAATACTGTATGTACAATAAAAATGTTTGCTTTCAAGAAACAGTCATGAGAACAAGTGGAAGTGAAAAGTGAACGAAAAGAAATACAGCAACAACTTAAAGCGAATTATTTAGTTTGTTTTTAACGATGTAAAAATTTAACTACACATACATACATATGTATATACATACATACATACATATGTATAAGTATATTACATTAATACAATGTCATTTTAAATAAATCAATGTTTTTCATTGCCTATAAGGAAATCAACATGTTCGATTTTTTATTAATGAATCATTTTATTATGATATACAAAATTACACACATGCATGTACACAGTGATGCCAACTTTTTTGGCTCTAAAAGCACATAAATATTAAAAAAGAAGCACTAAAAAGTGTAATTTTGAAATATAAAAAGCGTAAAAAGCACTAACGTGAAAAAGCAATTAAGATTCAAACTAATGAAATTTAATAATCTATCTATATAATTAATAGGCGAGCACGTTTTTTGTAATCCCTTTTACGCCGGAACTACTGCACCGATTTTGGAGCGATTTATATCATTTTAAAGGAATTTCTGCACAGATGTGCAGAATCTATATTTTATTGAAATCGGTTTAGTATTTTGGGAGCTATAAGCGTTTAAAGTTGCTACTACTACATGGAAACATAGTACACACGCATTTGTAAGCTTACACTGTGTGTGTGTGTATATTTGTGTACTATTTTTCTTGCTATTCCAATTTTTTTTTCTTATTTGTTATTGTATGAGAGCCATAAAATCAGGGTGACCGATGACATTTTTCAAAAAGTTGCACCCATTAGGGGATTTATAAAAAAAAGGGGCAAAATTAAAAAAAGACGTGAAAACTACACTAAATTTTTTATTTTTAATGTATTATTATATAATTCACTCTAAAAAAGGGGAAAAAAGTGGCAAGGCAGTCGAAAAAGTGGCAATTTGCCACTTTAGTCGGTCAAACGGTCACGCTGCATAGAACTTATAGGACGAGAGTTCAATAAATTGAATTAGGTTTAATAGATTTTGTTTCTGTTTAGAATACGGACGATTGTTTCGTCCGTTTGGTATATCTAGTATATATAAAAATGAAACGGTCCATGTATGAAATCGCATAACATGAGAACGGCTGGAGCGATTTGGCTGATTTTTTTTTATTCGATTAGAAATTTTCGGGACATGGTTTGTAAAGAAAAAAAAAATAAAAAATGCCTACTATTCACTTCTCATTTTTTCTAAGCACAAACTAACAAAGGGTAGCAATCATTATTAAAAAACATCTGAGCAAAGCTGGGGCGGTCAGCTAGTATTTAATATTTTCTAAGCTATTCTATATTTCGGCAATAGTATCATCTTTAATGAAATATATCAGACGAAAAAGGTATGATTTACACTAAAAAAATAAATACACCAAGTTTTTATACCCTTTACCAAAAATGGAAAAGGGTATATATAGGTTTGTCATTCCGTGTGTAATTTCCATAATTTTAATTTGCGACCAAAAAAATATATATATTCTGGGTTCTTATGAATAGCGATGACGAATAAGCGATGTCCGTCTGTCCGTCCGTCCGTCCATCCGTCTGTCCGTCCGGTGTACGTGAAATCGGTTTTCCGAAGCTCCCAGAAAAGCTAGAGACTTCGTTCTTGGACTGATGTATCAGAAATGGTCCAACTTAGATTGGTATTGAAATTCAGCAAAATCGGGCAGACGATTGCAGAGCTGGAAAACGTAAACTATATTTTGCCATATAAAAGTAACTACCGAAAACAAATTTTTATTTTTTTTTAATAAATAAATTTATTTTACACTTCAGTACGACTAAAATTGGTATTTTAAATAAAAAAAAAAATATAAAAAAATTAAAAAGACGTTTCCAGGGTTGGAAAACTTTAACTTTTTGTGTTATGTAAAATTAACTATGTCTAAAACTATATTAGTATTTTCTCGAGAACCGTAAGAGCTACAGACCTGAAATTTGGACACAGTGTGTAGACTTTTTACAACAACAAATACATGAGAATCGGAAATTAAAGGGTGTTCCAAAACGAGCAACGAAAAATTCTAAAATCCCATGTAATATACATACAATTATATGTATATACACTTGAAATTTGTAAGGTTAGTGTATTTTTATACCGACTACAAAAATTAACACTAAAATTTCAAAAAATTTAAATTAAAGGGTGTTCCATCAGTTAATGCAATTTTGACTATGCAATTTTGACAACTTGCTGTATCTTGGAAACCGTAAAAGCAAAACTCTTGAAATTTTCAAAAACGGTAAAACTAAAAAATCAAGGAATTATAAAATCGCCAAACGGAAAAAAATCGCGAAAAACAAAAAAAATCGCCAAAACGAAAAATACCCCAAAAAAACATGAAAAAATCGCCAAAATTAAAAAAAAACCCAAAACAGGAAAAAAACGACAAAATGAAAAAAAAATCGCCAAGATGAAAAAACCCCAAAAAAGAGAAAAAAATCCCCTAAATAAAAAAAACCCCAAAGCAGGAAAAAACGCCATAATGAAAAAAAACCCAAAAACAGAAAAAAATCGCCATATTAAAAAAAATTTCTAGGACTAAAATAAATCGCGAAAAACCGGAAAAATTGCTTAAATAAAAAAAAATCGCAAAAATGAAAGAAAATCGCCAAAATGAAAAAAAATCGCCAAAATGAAAAAAATCGCCAAAACGAAAAAAACCCAAAAAACAGGAAAAAGTCGCCAAAATGAAAAAAAAGAAAAAAAAACTCCTAAATAGAAAAAACCCAAAAACAGAAAAAAATCGCAAAAATGAAAAAAAATCGTCAAAATGAGAAAAATCTACAAAATGAAGAAAATCCCAATAACAGAAAAAAATCACCAAAATAAAAAAACCTCCAAAAACAGAAAAAAATCGGCAAAACGAGAAAAAAGCGACAAAACTGAAAAAATCGTTTAAACTGAAGAAAAAACTTCAAAAAAGCCGTGCGCGATTCAAAGTCGCACTTTACTGAAGTTTTTAATATTAAAGGAATTAAATGAAACTAATAAGCAGATTTTGTAAAAAATTTTGTTTCTAAACGTTTCAAATTTGTATGAAAAATAACGAAAATTCTTTTCAAAAAATATTTTTTTCATACAAATTTCAAAACGAAAAAATCGTTTGAATTTACAAAATCTGACCTTAAGTTTTTCCTTATTTCGTTTTTGCTTTTTTCACTTAACATATTTTATGTATTTTTTAAAGAACTAGATTGGTATCAATAATCAAAAAAATCCAAAATTATGACTCCAGGGTTGGAAAACTCACACTTTTTGTGTTATGTAAAATTAAATAGGTCTAACAATTTTTTTCTTTTTCTTTATAAATTGAATATATTTTATGCTTCTGAAAGAAAATTACAGCTCCAAAGATGGAAACTTTAAAAAAATGATAAATTTTTTCACAAAACAAATATGTATGTACATATGTGTCTGTGTACTATATATATGTACGTACGTTGGTAAAGGGTATATAAGATTCGGCACAGCCGAATATAGCACTCTTACACCTAATTCACACGTTGATTTTTCAATGATTTTTTAAGACACGATTTTTGTAGTTTGTAGGCGAACGGTATAGAAAAGCAAAGGGGGTAGAAAAAAAATCACATTTTCCGTTTTCCGAGTTTTTTTTCAAATTTTCTTTACACATATTTTAATTTTTGGTATGTTGCTTTATTTTATTTTTTCATTCAATGCGACAACAGCTTTTTATAATAGAAAACAGTGTTACCTGTAGGTTATTTTGTCGCTAATATAGGAGTATAGGGAATATCGGACAAATATTTTATTTTGGCCAAAACGTTTCTTTATTTATAAGTATTAATAATACTTTGACAAAACGTAGGTATTTTTTATACTCAGATTGCATTTTTTGTATATAAATAAAAAAAGAACTATAATTAAAATATATTTTTGCTCATAAACCGTTTCAAAATAGTTTTTGCTCGAAATTACACAGACTTTTATTTAATGGCAGGCACCTCAGGAAATAGAATATGGGCATCAATTAAACAATGATTTAATAATTAAAGAAATTACACTTACATCTATCTATCTTAAATCTTAATAAACTCCATTAATGCAGAAATCTCAAATGCAGCTTTATGTTAAATTTGTATTATATATAAGATAATTTCTGAAAATCTGTAGAGAAGTATGCATTAATTTCTAAATATTTTAATACACAAGAACTACATATGTATGTCAAAATGAGGACTTAAATGTTTTTAATTCGTCTTTTTTTAAATTAAAATTAATGAAATTTGTAGATTTTCGTATGGGAACAATTTTTTAACATGTAGGGGAAATGGATTTTTTAAAATCTACTGGCAACACTGATACCATTTTTGAAGGCAAAAAAAATCAAACCTAGAAACATGGAAAAAATCATCGTATGAATGTACAATGTTTTTGGAAGCAACTTTTAAAGAGAATTTAAAATAAAACAAGATTTTTAAATCCTCGTATGAATTGGGCCTTACTTGTTATTAAAGTAATTTTAAGAAATACACAAATTTCTTAAAAGCGCTACCCAGTGATTTTTCTTAGTTTGGCACTAACGCTCAAAATTTGGCGTTTTGAGTCTTCAAAAAGCACTAAAAATAGTGCCGCAAGCACCAAGCTGGCATCGATGCATGTACATACACACATACATATATGTTTGTATGTATGTACTGAACATCTGCACGAGTATACTTCTAGCAGGGATGGGATTGAGAATTTAAAAATTGTGCCAACAGTTTTCAAAAATTGCACTTTTTTGACCTTTATTGTACTAATAAAGGGTGCTTTTTATAGAGTGACACAAGTTTAAATCATAATAATAATAATTTAATATCAATGAAACGGGTTTTGTTGGAAAGAAAATTTTATGAAACTAATGTTTAAATATGATTTCTGTTATGTGGCCACCATATCTGGCGAGTAGAAGGCGCAATCTGGAACACCAATTTTCAACAACTTTTCGATGACTCTTGGAATGTTGATTTCCAGGTGTTCAATTGTTTGTGGTTTATCGACGTAGACAAGTGACTTAACATAACCCCAAAGAAAATAATCCAATGGAGTTAAATCACACGATCTTGGTGACCAATTAAAAATCTAAAGTTTATTTTAGTAAATCAATTGTAGCACCCGCTGTGTGGCAGGTGGCTCCGTCCTGTTGGAACCACATATCAGCAAGATTAATTCCAGGTAATTGAGGTATGAAGAAATTTCGAATCATATTCCTATACCTTTCACCATTGGCAGTAACATTCTGACCATGTGCCAGTGATTCCGCCAGCCCATAAAGCGGACCAAACTGAAATGCAACAATTCTGCTTATTTACATACCCATTCAACCAGAAGTGGGCTTCATAGGAAAATGGAAGAAGTGCACGATGAGTTTGACTTATAGCACAATTATTTTGATAAAAAATTTCAAAAATTTGCAAGCGTTGCTATGGTGTAAGCCGATTCATAATGAAATTTCAAAGTAAACTAAACAAAAAGCAACTATCAGCTGTTAAATGGGTGCTCAACTAAAGCAGTGATGCTAACTCAAAGTTGTGACACTCTAAAAAACACCCTTTATATCTGTGGCAATAAGGAAAAAGTGCCTAAGTCATATTTTACTGTTTTGCAGGAGAGCAATTTTAAGCGTTCAAGTCGATTTTTAAAAATTTATTTCTTTTACAGTTAAATTGGGAAATTTTCTGTTAACCTTTATTTTTTTTAAACAAACATCCTTTTATACACTATAAGTAATACATTTCAGTTGAAAAATACAAAAGTATAACCTAAATTAAGCTGTTATTCAAAATGAGATTGGAAGTCTAAAAAAGATAAGTCATAGTGCTATAATTTCCTGAAAAATCACACAAATTAATTGGGATTTTGACCAGGGGTACTTTCAACTATGCAGATTACGGAGGCATCGTTAACTCAAAATCCGCTTATCTCGACTTAAGCACTTTTTCCTTTTAGCCACAGATATATTTTTCGTTGAAATAATTTTTATTAAAATAATCGCCCATAGCCAGAAAAAAGGCTACCGAATCGTTTTCACAAATTTGCTTGTGAGTTCGGATGTTAAAGCATATTGTACAGCTGTTTAAGATGAAATTTATAATTGCAACTCTGCGTATTCGCTTGTATGTTTGTTAGTGTAAAATTTTCTGCTGTCAGCTGGTGAATTAAGATCACCTTATGTGAATTCGCCTTGATACGAACAAACTTTTACTTAAAAGTTGAGGGTGGCGTTGGCTGAAGTAGTTAGCACGTTGACTACAAAATCGAAGGTCCTGGGTTCAATCCCTGTATCCAACAGTCATTGAATAACAACACCACGCATTTTTCTGATGTGCATTAGTGTCCCTTTGTATCAGTTGTTGTAGGAAAGTTCAAGTGATGAAGGCATAGTCACTGGTCACTTAACTATACCGACTTCAGAAGATATTAGTCCTAATGTAACATCAGAGCGCCCTCCTTCGTTGTGTAGCAGAATCATCGGCGAAGTAAAATAATCAATAAAATGGCTATAGCTTAAAAAAAAATTTAATACGCCTCATTTGACACCAGATGGCGCTGCAACACTGCATTATCAAAAAACGTGCAAAAAGCAGAGTTGTAAAAGAATGAAGCTTTCCTTTATCTCTCCCTTCACCACCTGTCTTCTCTATCACTATCCCTATCCTAAAGAAGGTAACACCTAGTAATAGTAGTAGGCGTTAATTGCCTGAGTGTTACTTCTCTTTAAAAAAAAAAAAAAAAAAAAAATGCTATACAGGCCCATGCTTGTCATACGACCTTTAAAAAGCAAAGTAATGACAGCTATACACTACACAAGTTCAGTGCTCAGGTCTGGCACTGCGTAAACTAAGCTTGTGACACACACTATACAAGTAAACTGTGCAGTTTTTATTTTAATGCGCCATAATGCAGGTGATTTTTTGCACAGTTCTAGGAACTCTGTCCAGAATACTTTTCTGCGCTCTTTGATTGTTTTGAACCCTTAAAAAATCACTACACAACTGAGCGTTTGCTACATAAACTACACAAGTTCACTGTAGTTTTGCAAATTTGAGCAAATATCAAAATCGTATTGATATTTACTCAGTTCAATGCGTAAATAGCACAACCACCGCCATACACTGCACAAACGCACTGTACAGTGTCAGACTTGTGCAGTGAACTTGTCTTGCTGGCATAACCAGTTCTCAAAGAATTGATTATTTTAGTGTCACGCCTTGTTAAAATCATTAAGTTGGTAATACAATTGGGAAGTTCTGCTACCAAAAATGCTTAAGCAAACTCGATTATCTTTTTCTAAATTTTTTTGCTGGGCAATTACGGGTACATATTTCAGTTACTTCTACTTCTAATACTACTTCTAAATTTTTCAAGGAATAAGTTAATACAAACTCTTTTGAGACCATGTAAACATAAAATATATTTAATTTTTTATTACTTAAACATTAATTTATTAATTGTAAACATCTTTTGTAAGACCTTAACTTTGGTTCATCGCTTTGGCTTATTTTCACATACTCGTATGTATTTACGGACATTAACCTGAAAGTCATAAGTAAATATTTAGATATTTCAAAACAACAAAATGTGTTAAAAGTCCATAAAAGTTAAGTTTCATAGACATATTTCGACAAAAACCGTATTATAATGTAAAAATAAATAAATTAATAAATAATAAGCGGCTCAAGGCGGAGCAGTTGTTAACATATTTGTGTTGTGCAAACGGTTAAATAATTGTATAAAATGCAACCTGCTGCTGCATACAATACTCGTAAGTATGCTATATGAAATACAAACTGTCGTTTTATTTACCCACAAACAGTCTGCTCAATAAATTTGTCTATTGTTTCACTGCAACGAATGAAAAAACAAAATTGACTTGAATATTCGGTTGCTGGCTGGCTGCTTTCCACTCTTTTTTTTATAGATTCAAACTTGAAGCAAGAAAAATTGAAAGTGTGTAAAACGTGACTAATTTATGCTTATCTATTGAGCCATTATTAGACCTTTTATACGAAATTTTTCTAGTTTTAAAATAATTAAAAATAATGTAGGTTTTAAATACTCTTCGCACTTCGACCAAAACCGTTCGAATAATTTCGAAAAATTTTATTTGTTCGAATATATGTAAATTAAAAAATAACTAATTCGAAGGATTCGTATTCGAGTAACAACTCTAATTACAATAGGCCTTAGAAAGAATAGGGGGAAGATCTGCTCCAAACACCGGCACTGCGACACCTGATGGATCTTTTGTACCATAGATCTGTGAATTAAATTTAATCAATCAGGGCCAATTTCAGCAACTCTATTTAAATATTAATTCATATTTAAATGTCGATTTTAATTAATTTTTGTAGTTTTTTGTAATTTTCTACTGTCACATAATACGCTACACTCACAAAGAATGTATGTCGTCGTCTCGTCATCTTGCAAGCATAAACGACACAAAGGTGAATGAAGTTGGTTACTTTTCCACAGAGGATAATTCAGTCCAAAGTGACCAGAAAGAAAACCATTAACAATCCGTAAATTATTCCTGTTGAGGTTCAGGATGCCATTATATGTAAATGGCTGCATCAAAGCTTTGGTCTGCCTTAAACCAGGAGAAGACTGCAACATTTCCTTAGCGGCCGAAGTGTCATCTTCTTTGATCAGAGATGTTACATTCGACCGACTTACGCCACAAAACGGCTCTGGGCCCATAAAAGGAGCAGCAGAGGCCCTCTTGGCCAATTCATCCGCTTCCTCATTCCCTGGATGACCGCTGTAGCCAGGTATCCAATAAATGGAAACCTTGTTCCGTATGCATAGCTTTTGTAATGATGAGTAAAAGCACTCTAAAACTAGCCTGGAACGGAATTCCCATGAAAGGCGAGACTTAAGAGCTGCCTGACTATCGAAAAATATAGCTATATCCGCACCTTTAATGCCCCTATTTAAATTAATGTCAACACATTTGGTGATGATTCCCTGTATTTCTGCCTTAAATACCGTAGGCCATTTGCCCATGGGCAAACAGGTTTTTACGTTGGGCCCAAAAACTCCAGCAGCAACTCCATCCTCCGTTTTGAATCCATCCGCATACCAAGATAAACTTCTGGAATACCATAGGCCTTATTATTAAAATAGATTTTATTATCTGCTTGTGTGCGATAATAAGAGTCAAAATATCTACTGAACTTAGCCATATTAAATTAATTTAAATATGAAAATTATTATAAACATTTATTCTAATCAGCTAGACTTAAGTTCAACTAGTTTAAACAGTAGGAAGATGTATAAAAAAATATTCATGCGCCTCAAAGGCTTATTTATCTTTTAAATTTGTTTATATCTACCAGTCTATTTTTATATATAATTTTTTTATATTTTTTAATATTTAAATAAACATAAGTAGCTTATATTTATATTTATTTATGTTTGAATGAAAAGATAAATATTCTTTTAATATGCTAAGTATGCAAAAAATAAGAAGGTACATACATATATTCTTTATGATGCTAACATGTAACGTACCTATAAATTTTGATTAAAAAACATTTTCTGATAAAATCATCCAAGATTTTACTTATACTTTTTTAATGCAAAAAGTTTTATATGTAATTTTAATTATCTTCAAAAACCCTACTTGCAGCACTTATCCAAATCTAACCATTAAGGACTTTGCTACCATGAATTTTGAAGTGTTCACTACAATACGCGTAAGAGTATTTTTGTCTTTAGTGGCCATTATATGGGTTGACTTCCAAAACGTCAAATGCTTTGTCCTCGAACAACGCACAGTACGGCCAAAAGCCTCTTTGTACGGCCAATGTCGAAAAAACTAGTTTTTATTTGGGATTTTTTTTATATTATTATTGGTTTGGCTAAAGGAATGCCGTAGGAGATGAAAAGTTTTCATAGTAAGGTCTCTTGCATCAGATGCCTTTCAAAATTTAAATTTGTTTAAGTTTTTCACTCGAACGGTTCACTAGCGTACGAAAGATCGGCTTGTAGACGCTGCCGTTAAACACGTGTCAAAGTTTTTGTAATCAAGCAAATAAAATGCAACAAAATGGATTATACAGCTGGAGGTTAGCACAAATTTGAAAGTAAATTTCTAAATAGTAAATTGTTTGTAAGAGTTAATTTTTTGTTTTATTTTTTAAATAATCAATTTCAATGTATTTTTAATAAAAAAAAATTATTTTACTAATTAATGCCCTAATTCTGTTCGACGAATGTATCGTCTTGTCTATGGACGAAAAAAAGCCGCCGATGTGATTCTTTAAAACGATTATTATTTATTGTCTATGCTAGAAGGTTCGTGTATTTGCTTTATGATTTTGTTCAAAACATTAATGATCAAACAGAATTGCGGCATAAACACATTTTCTATACAAATTGACACAAAAAATCAGCACCAGAAAGCAGTCGATAGATAGAATTTATTTTATATTGACAACGTTTTTTCTTATGCTCTCATATATAAATACTCGTTCTCTCAAGAATGCTACCATACTTTCAATAAATTTCATAAATTTTGTGAACAAAACTACAAAGAAAAATTCATGTAAAGTGCGACTTTGACTCGCGCACGAAGGGTTCCGTACGTTGGGCTTTGAGCATTTTTTTTAATACAGTGTTTGTTACGTTTTTTCAGCTGAAATAATTTTTTTTTATTGTTTTTCGCTGTTTTCTCGTTCTGGCGATTTTTTAAATTTTGGCGATTTTTTTTTAATTTTGGCGATTTTTTTCATTTTGGTTATTTTTTTTTGCGATTTTTTTCATTTTGGCGATTTTTTTTTCATTTTGGCAATTTTTTTAATTTTGGCGATTTTTTTAATTTTGGCGATTTTTTCATTTTGGCGATTTTTTTTTCATTTTGACGATTTTTTAATTTTGGCGATTTTTCCGGTTTTCCGCGATTTATTTTCGATTTAGACATTTTTTTTAATTTTGGTGCTTTTTTTTCGTTTTGGCGATTTTTTTTGATTTTGGCGATTTTTTTCGGTTTGGCGATTTTATAATTTTGAGATTTTTTTGTTTTACCGTTTTTGAAAATTTCAAGAAGTTTGCTCTTACGGTTTCCAAGATACAGCAAGTTATCAAAATTACATAGTCAAAATTACATTAACTGATGGTACACCCTCTAATTAAAATTTTTTAAATTTTAGTGTTAATTGTTGTAGTCTGTATAAAAATACACTAACTTTACAAATTTCAAGTGCATATACATACAATTGTATGTATATTACATGGGATTTTAACAGACAGACGGACAGACGGACAGCGTAGCGAAAACAATAGGGTTCCTTTTTCACCTTTGGTGTACGGAACCCTAAAAAAAAGCACAAAAGAAAATAAAACTAAAATTATAGAGCATTTGAAGTTACTGCCGTAGATTTTATTATGGGCTTTGTTAATTTGACAACGATTTTTCCTGAAGTTGCGGACATATTCTGTTTGATCATTTATATCCAACACATATTTTTTTCATGTATTTTTCAAACTATTGTATAATACTTCAATTTAATTTTGTTATTTAATATTTATATTTTTCATTGTCAAAGACAACAACCATTTTTGAAGAAAATAATTTAGAGACTTCAAAGACAAGAACTCAGAAGCATTTTCAAACAAATACGTCCTAAATCTTCTTACTGAATTAGGGCATTAAAATGGATGTGATTGAGTGAAATATTTTTTGTCATCCGAGATACTGCTCTCGTAAGTCTGCTTTTAGAAACGAAAACATTTGGAAGGGAAGCATTTGGTTTGTTAGCCATTTACGTGTGGGGAAGAGAAAAACTTTTTTGTGTTCAGTACTAGGTGACACGATTTGTTCACATCAAGGCGATGTGAACAAATCCAAATTTTCGCCCGTCTAAGCTCGTACCATGATACAATAATATAAAGGTACAACCGTTCTCTCTCTCTTTTCGTCGCCATATTAACCTTCTGACGCTTGTGACGACAATTTTTTACTCTCAAAATTAATGCTACCTTATTAATTTATGAAATCCGAGTTTTTGATTAATTTTCTTACGTTCTTTTTTATTTATTGAAAAATATTGAAGAATATGTATTTAAATTATAATTATTAAAAAAATTTACATCAGCATAAGCAATTGAAGGGAAATTACTAACGGAAAAGCCTCTGCAGCACTTTCCGAATCAAGAGTGGGACTTTCTCTTCGTACTACTCTGGCTTATTGCTTTACATCAGGTGCGTCCAAGTCATATGCACAATGTGCAAACTTTTTTAAAAGAGCTATTGAGCTTTCACACCGACGAGAGCACAATTGCCAATCAGATCTCGGCGAGAACAATGCTTCCTCTTAATTTGCAAGGAAACAAGAGCACACTTAACAGCTTTAAAAGCTGTTTGCCTCAAATACAATCATCAGAGTATGCCTGCTTAGAGCCTAAAATTATAAGCAAAAGGCTGCCCGCGGGCACTTCGTTATGCTCTGTTTTAAACATACATATGTATATATAAACGTATATTGCTGCTTTATACTCCAGCAAAAAATAAATGAACGCGTTCAAAATGAAGTAGTGTTTCATGATTTCTTAACCATTTGTTTCTTTGAATGCATTCTGAATGGCATCGCAAATCGTAAATAATGCTATAGTTTTTGGGTAATACATTGAAATTAATATTCGGCAAAAAATGCATGCAAAAACGGAATTAAATCATCACATGACACATTTGCATTAAAGTCCTGCACAAGACTATTTATAAGACCTTTCAAGACATGCGACATTTTTTAAACGCTTTACTACAGCGAAATATTCTAAAACAAACGCTAAAAAACACTGTTGACAAGACAAACAACTCAAAAAAAAATCTTGCCAACAGTGTTGTTTAGCGTTTGTTTTAGTATATTTCGCTGCAGTAAAGCGTTTGAAAAATGTCGCATGTCTTGAAAGGTCTTATAAATGGTCTTGTGTAGGTCAGTAATTTGCATAAATCAAGTTTTATTTCCAACAAATAACAAGAGTGCAATGCTCAGTGGTATGCCTTAACAGTCAGAACAGCACTGTTCATATCCTGGATGCGAAAAAAATTTGTTTCTTCGTTTTGTATTTACGTGAAAAAACGTCATCGAATCATGGGTTCTAAGCACTCATTTGAATGATGAGCAGTTTTGCTAAATGTTAGCCCATGCTCGTCAATGACACACCTGTGTTAAAATCATGCGTTCTGCACCTAAATTGAACCAATTCATTAGCAATAGAACCCATGCATTAACTATTTCTTTTGCATGTTTTTTTTTGTTCAGATTATTCAGATGTAGCCCATCAACAAAGCATTAATTCTTACTGTAAGCTGCAATAAATTTGCAAACGAAGTGTATGTAAATGTGTATTACATGCATGAAACACGCTCATCCATTATCTGTACTAAACAATAACAAAAATAATGTAAATTTCTTATCCATTGCAAAAAAAAATTAATTAAACAATTTTGTAAAATCATCTAATGATTAGAAAATAAAACATAGATGCTTCGCTTCTATTACTGGCGTTTCTTTACATCGATGTTTTTGAGAACAATGTTGCATCCCTATCCATGAGGTTCTTTTATTATCTGATGGATTAAATAATAAATCAGACAGTTGGTAACGTTTCTACATCATATTATACACATGCATATTTCGTTATCCACGTATCCAATTAATACAACATTTAAAAAAATGTGTATTAAACTATAATTTCTAAACTTAAGATTACACATTTCCAAAAACATTCCTAAACAAAAGTTCCCCGTAATTTCATGTGGCAACGTTTTCCTATCTCTTTACAAAAAAAAAAAAAACAGCAATCAAACAATTTTGGTAAAAGTCAAAATTAATTTTATACGTCAAATGTGGTAGTACCTTTATATATTATTGTATCATGGCTCGGACTAAGCTATTGGAGGTAGTAAGTAAAAGTATTATGTAACAAATAAAATAAAATTCAGCTGAGCTTAACTGGCCGTTGAATATTTGTACGATTGTTTACAAAAATAAGTAAAATATTTGTCCTAATGATCACAGTAATATGCACATGAAAAAGCATGATATGTATACAACACCAGAGTTCAGTATGTCCTAATTCATACTAAGCAAGTCTTATTGCTAAGCTGATTATTTTTTAGGGGAGAGATGCGAGGGAAAATAAACGTTTCTGTTCCCCTCGTCTCTCTTGCTTAGTGTAAACTAGGACTAATTGCAGATAAACTGGAAAACCTACAGTATCGACTGGATAAATTCTTTATTCTGCGAAAGTAAATTGTGGGCTGAAGGTAAAACTGATTTTGCTAAAGTGGTCCCACAAAAGAAAAAAGTTTAGAAGGTTTTTTGAATCCTCAAATACTTCATATATAAGTATATATCTTGCACAGCTGACAAAGCTCTATCATTATTTATCGAACTCGGATCATAAAGCAAATATCAGCTACGTAACTCTCATTTGGAAACGAAATCAAATATTATGCCATTATAAAAAAAAACTGGTGCTTAACTTGTTACAAACTTAATTCGGTATTTAATTATCAAAAGTTTGAGTTTTTTCTGCACCCCACTCCCTCTAGCTGCTGTACCTAGTGTAGAGTATCGTATTCATAAAATTAGAAAGTAGGCCGGTTTTCATAAAATAATAAAAGTACCTATGTACATACATATATCAATTTAATTCAAATTACCTGTCTTTCCAAAGAAACGTGGTAATTTCCTTATCAATATATATATATTTTTTTTGATTCTTCGATGTTGAGGTGTACTTGAGTTTATTTTCTGGTTTTATATATCACTTTGTTTTTTTTTTGTTTGGTTTTGTTTTAGTTGTTGTATCCTCAGGATTTATGAATAAAATTCATTAATAAAAATTGCTTATGAAAATAACTCACGTTGTTGTTGTTGTCGCTGTAGTTTAGTTTATTTACGTTGCTGTTAGTTACAGATGTACATACATACGAGCATTTTCTTTTTTATGTTGCTGCTATTATTATCATATTCTTTTGTATTAATGCGTGTCGGTTTTAAAGGAACAGGAAGAGATACAATTTGTTGGCGTGTTGTTCGTTCGGTAAACGAAAAATTCACTCAAAAAAATAAATTTATATACCTATACGGATAGGTAAATACAACACATACAAGCACGCTCGAAATCAAAAGGAAAAAAAAATCGATTTTTCACTTAAAATAATGCAGCTTAAAGGATGGATGAATGAGATGTTGCTGCATTGGATTTTCTTTTTGCTGTCTGTATATATATGTATGTATGTATTTGAAATGCATTTTCTTTAAAATTTTTCACATTTCTTTAGCATCTCCTACTCATTTTGACACTTTTATGTAATTATTTCTTTAAAAAAAATATCTCTGCATATAATTGTATATCTTAAAATTTGTTATTTAAGAATTTATTTAAACAATTTCTTCATAAACAACACGATATATTTATAATTTTTTAATTAAACATAACACTTTTATTTATTTAAAAAAAAGCAATCTTAAAACCAGCTTTTTCTTTTCATCTCTACAGTAGTAGAGAGTCAAACCCATTTGAATACATATTTTTAAAAATTCCTATTAGAATTTATTTATTTTTTCGTGTGTATTTGAAATTTATTTATTTATAAATAATTTTAAGCACATTTTTTGTCTTCCTTCTTGCGTGTGCCGAATGCGCGAGTATCTCTTATGTTGAAGTATCTACAAGATACTTAAATTTTTATTATGATTTTGTGATTTTACTGCTCGCTTCTTAACACATTCATGTGTACATACATACTTACATACATACATACATATCTAAATATTTTTTGTTGTTGGCTGGTTTGTTACAATCTCTCATTTCTTTGGTCATGTTTGTTGTTGTTGAAAATTTCTTTTGCTTACAATTTTTTGTTTGCAATTGTTTTCGCACATCTTTAGTATTTATGTGAATAATGTGTTTGATTTTTTTTTGTTGTTTTTTTGTTCTGTTGTTTTTTTTTATTGACGACTAGTGTTAAAATGTTTTGTATACAAAGTTCAGTGTTGCCAGCTTCGTGTAATAATTTTAATCATGAAATTCGGTAGACATAAAATAGAACCTTCAAAAAAATGCAAATAAGGAGGTTTCATATTAAAGTAGAAGCAACGGGTTTTCCAATAAGTCATTTCAATTGGAATACTAACATTTTCACACTTGTTATAACTGAAGCTGTAACTGCTTGACAGGTGACAAGTAAGAACTACGTCATTAATAAAAAATAAAATTTAAATTTAAATTTAGTAAAACTCACTACAAGAAATTGTGAAAATTTCGCGCTCACAGTTCGCAAAACTAAAGCATTTTTGGGTCATCGTGAAGCACTTTCTCGTCCAGAAATTTTGAAACTGTTGGTCAAATAGGAGCTGTTTGAACAAGTTAGTAATGTGAAGAATCGGACTCAAGGCGAATTCAATAAGGTGAACTGCTTTTGAAATGAAATGCTACGCTGCAGAAAAAACATGTATTTTTTTATTAAAACAAAATTTCCTGCTGTCAAAATATTTTCGAACGTCTGGCCTGATTTGTTACCAGAGAAATTAGCCGCTGAAACGAGATTACCTTATATGAATTCGCTTTGATCGGACTCAAGCACTTTGCTCAAGAACATTCGCTGTTCTAGCCCATAGTGTTGAGGAAAACCCAGGTTAGTCCATTTCTCGTAGATTTTTGAAATTAGGCAATCTACAAACGATTTTGTATGGCCGAAATTGGAAGATATTGATGTGGACGACGTTACACTTCTTACAAATAACGATACCAGCGTGAACAATTTCTTCTTCGAGAAATCACAATTGGCCACCATGGTCTTGTGAAAGATAGATCTTTGGATCTACGTGAAAGATAGGACCTATGCCAATAGCCTACATTCGTTTTAAGACCTCAAAGATGTGATTCGTAAAGTTCTCGTTTGTTGGCGCAAATGTGCGATTGGTGTTGGCGAATTTCATAAATTTAATATGATCCTCCAAGGTTATTTGGGTGATGTTGTTTTCCATTTTTAATGGAATACCATCTCCTTACGGAACGGAACAAGTAGCTGTTTTCGAAGGTCGCCACACCCTCACACCCGCCACACCCTCATCATGTGAATTGCTTTGATTCATCGCATTAAGGGCTTTGGATACGATCAAAATGCTTGCTGTCAAGTTCGTGTACGTGTGCTTTTTGGCTTCATACTACCAGGATTGATGGCCCCCAAGCATTCGTTTTTATATTGATTTTGTGCTGTTCGTTTGGTTAAAAAAATATATAAAAATGTCTAAATAAAGAAATTTAACCCCCTGTTTCTATAACGCAGACGATCGACTTGAGTATAAAAATTCTATGGAAAGCACTAATATTTTTGAGTGATTTTCATAAAAATTTTCTAGACGACTCGCCTGCCTGGCTTGTGGAAACTGCACATAATAACAATAATGGCAGAACTATAAAATTATAAAAAAAAGAGAAAAGCAAAATAAAATAGTTCTAACAGTTCATTTTTCTTCACCAGTTAAATTTATGTTTTTCTTCTTTTAATTCCGATTTTTTAGCAATCGTTCACAATAGAAATATAATTATAATAACATTTTGTACGGGCTTGATGTTAAAAAGTGATAGCAAGCATGCCGAAAATCAAAATTTTTTTATTTTCCATCAATCTTCGTTGACAAATTTTCACTCATACTATAACCAAGCTTGGCAAACAATTTGACCGTGTCTAAGCCCCTTTACAGTTAGCTGAAAGCTTTTTTGCTATGAAATTTTAATTTTACCATCTCTAATTTTTCAACAGTCTTGCCATTGTCGTTTATTATTTTGACTAATTATGCACATGCTAGTTAATTTGCTTATTTTTTGTTCTAGTTAAGGCAAACTTATTTGGTTTGTTACTATTAAGTATGTTTATTTTTAATTTTTGCCACAAGCCAATAGCTATTAGTTTTAGTTTGTTTAATTATTATTGTTTGCTTTTATATTTATAATTAGATTAGGATAAAGTTCATATCGCTCTGTAACCCAAATTACATATACTACATATGGTATTTCCTTGGGCATTATTTCATAGCGCCTATTTTGTATAGGTTTCTTGGGAGGAGGGCACGGCAGATTTTACTGTAACTCGGCATGAGTTTTTATTTTCTTCCAGAAAGTGTATCAAAACTGAAGACTTCTGTTTGGATAGGATCGCTGGATTGCATAGGAGATGAGCGGTGGGCATGGCAGGTTTTGACGAAATTCCAAATTTTCCTCCTAGTTTAGTCAATATAATGCTAGGAGCCAACTTTCATGATCTAGGACGACTGCTTATAAGTTTTGCACAAAAACGTTTGAAGGCATTCAGCCCACTGTGGATATGTGGTGGTGTTATAGATTCATTTTATTCATTTTCGTACATACTTATATGTATGCAAGTACATATATGTATATCATTTGATAGCAAAAGTTTAATCAGGACAGCTGGAACATCAGCACAAACATTTTTAACAGAGAAATGAAAAAGAACTTGAACCTCAAGAGATATTTTCTTTAGCAAATAATTTATATTTTTTATAGGTAGGTATTTTTGTTAATTTTGTATTCGAAATTTTTTACAAGGAATTGCAAAAAACTAATTTACAGGCAGAAACAGCTGACTGCCTGTCAACAACTCCTTTAAGGCTAGTTTGATTTCAATCATGCAAAAAAGTCATCTATAATGTTAATGTTAACTTTTTTAAGATTATATGTATGTACATACCTACCTATTTCGTAAAATAGGTACATACTTATACATATGAACCATCAGTTTTCTTAATTAATTTAAGTTGTACACATATTTTTTTTTATTTTTTTATTAATTTCTTTGTTGTTTTTTTTACATATATACTATATATGTATGTATTCACAAGTAATCATTAACTATTCATTTAATTTAGAAAATGAAATCTTCTCTTATTTTTAGACAATTTTCTTCTAACAAAAACAACCACAATCAAAGACTACATATATTGGAAGCACCCTTAAATAAATATGTATGTATGTAAGTACATTTAAAATTTTACCAAAAATATTGGTGGCAACACACTGCCACTATATATGTACATATGTATGTATGTATATTTTTATATATTGTTAAGTATTTATGTACATATTTTTGTTAAATATGAGTAGTTTCTGCTACAATAAATAGCTTGCCCATCGATTACGCGTTTAAAACAAATAAAAAAAAACAATTATTTGTCAATTTGTATTTTCATCGTACCGCACAGCACACAACAAACAATTCACAGTCGCGGCCAGCCGTCGTTTTGCATCATCCGTACGTTGTCTTTGGCTTAACTCAACAGACTAAAAGTGTATCTGTCAGATACTTTGCACTTTTCGATTGTGAAGACAATTCTGACACACAAACAAATAAGACAGCTCTCTTATTGGCGTTACTCCCCTTGCAACAGGCAAAAGAAAATTAAATCCCATAGTACATCACAGGCATGGGTAATAGACATTTAAAAAAGGTACTAAATCTAAAAAGTACTTTTTAAGCAAATTTATTTATAGCCATTAATTTTGTTAAGTAAAAATTAGTTCAGATACTTTGCAACGAACTTAGTAGAAAGCTAAAATTGTTTTAATTACTTTTAATATTAATTATTTAACAAAACCTGGGTATTTCCAAATGGGTAATTCCCCAAGAGACCTTATCAATAACCATTTGGAAACAAAACTCTGTAACTTTGTGAGCTTTTGTAGCCCTAGAGAAGGCTTTAAGCCAAACTATAGATTATAACTATATCCAAATATGGAATTTCCAATATGATATGGAACCAAGAAAATAATTATATTGATCGATCGGTAAACAAATTTACATATTTCTAATTTCGAGATTTAACATACAAAAAAAAAATTTACAATTTTCCGACTCCTGGTAATTCAGTCGTTCTTGATAGTTTCACAAAAACGGGTATTAGACGTACTATCAGTACCGCTTACAAATTATAAATTATTCCATGCTTTTTCAACTCATAGAATGCTCGTATTACAAAAGAACGTACGGTGCAATGGAACACCGGGTAGGAAGGTAGTTCCTTACGTTTTACTTACCATATAAATAGCCCCTTACCCCCTAAAGGGCTTAGGTTTGACAAAATATAGCCTTTGTGTCCTTCCAGACTCAGATCTATTCATGTTTGAATTTCATCAAAATCGGTTAGATAGTTTCAAAGAGGTAGAAATTGCCCCTTACTTCTCCTCGTGCTTCTGTTTTTGAAAAAAATTTATGCCTTATGTGCTTTACCAGACTAATATCTATTACCTTTTCGGATTTCATCAAAATAGGATAGATAGTTTCAAAAAGAAAGACATTTCCCTTTACCTCCCCACGTGCTCTTATTTCTTAAAAAAAGTATAGCCTATATCCTCTTTTAGACTTAGATCTATCTATGTTTTGAATTTCATCAAAATTACATAAATGGTTTCAAGGAGGAAGAAATTTCCCCTTACCACCACTCGTGGCCCTATTTGTTGAAAAGATATACAGCCTAGTATGTCTTCTTTTGCACTCAGATCTATCTATGTTTTGAATGTCATCAAATTCTGCTAGATAGTTTCTGAGAGGCAGAAATTTACCCCTATCTCTCGTCGTGCTCCTAGTTTAAAAAAATATAACGTATGTGTCCATCTAGACCTTGGTCTACCTATGTTCTAAATTTTATCAGCATCAGTTCCGTGGTTTAGCCGCTAAAGCGCAATAAACGAACAATAAATTTACTTTCTCATATATAATATTAGTTAGCAGACACACTTTCAGCTATCACTGCAACGAACCACTTATCAAAGTCAAGAACCTTTTAGCAAAATCACAACCCATAATGGAGACTCCCAAAAACTAGGCTCAAAATTCCCAAATTCCCAATCATTTTCAAAAATTTTTGTTTTACATGCCTGGTGCGTTCCAATGAGTTTGCAAATTGTGAGCCATCAATGTAGAAACGATTAAAAATCGTAAAAGAACTTTAAATATTAAAATCTCCCTTACTATTGCATTTTCTAAAGGGATCCAAAACTTTACTATTGAAAAATATTGATCATGGATTCAAAGTTTTTCAAAAGGCGATCTATTATTTTAATTAATGATATGGTTATGTAATATCCTTTGCAATTACTATTTTTTAATTATTTTCTTGAAAAGGCTGGCAAAAAAATATACATATATAACCCATATAAAGAACTTCCCGGTGGATTAAAAGATTTGGTATAGTACTCGTATTTGTTTTAAAGTATTGACTTGAATTAGTATTATGGATCATACATACATTTGTATGTATGTCCTTATTCAAAAAGTACTGGGAAATCTACAAAGAATAGAGTTTCCATCCGTGCTTATATAGTACATGTATATACATCATTGATCACCAAAAGGCCGCCCGTGGGCACTTTGTTATGCTCTTTTTTACACGTACATTCGTACAAGCATGCAATTTGCTCTCTTTTACATTACATATTTATGTGTTTGCTTATCATTGATATACAGTGTTGTCAGATTTATTTTCGACCTCCTCGCCAAATGAATTGTCGAATATCGCCAAATATCGCCAATATAAAACATTAAATTTTAGCTACAAAAATATTTTTATTATGTAATTATGTACATTACAAATATCGTTAAATTTTAAATTCAGTAGGTAAAGTCTATCGTAAAACATAAAAAAACTATTATTTAAAGCGGCCCACCCACTTGCAATATAATTGTGCAATTTTTCGTATTGTACAATAATATAGCCAAAGTATATGTCATATTCGAAGGTGGCACAATATATTGGCAAATACCAAAAGACTTTTGATTGTTATTGTACAATCAAGAGAATTGTGTAATGTGGTGACAACATTGTTCAATGTTGTTTACTTTTTGACTGTCAGGAAAATTGGGCAATATTTTCTTTTTAGAACAACATCTGCAATAATATTGCAAAGTATTTAAATTGAGATATAAAAAATACTGACGTATAAAAAGACTGAAAAATAAGTTATTCCAAAAATCAGTCTTAATAGGATAAATTGAAGTTGAACACCAAGATCAAAATTATTATTTAAATCTTGTGATAAAACGGAATTAACGTTTAATTAAATGTGTGTTAAAGTACACATATCATATCCCTGAAGTAGTAAGTGCCAGCAGCATCGTCGTAATCATACAATTTAGGCGATAACTCTTGCAGCCTTTTTCCTGCTTCATTATCAAAATGTTGGTTTCAATTTATAAAAGTAAGTTTTCCCCACTATATTTCATAAACACCAAATGAGATTTTTTGGTCCATAATTTTTTTTTTAAACTTCTTGAGTTTCAGAAAATTTTTGTTTGAGATAAAGAGTCACAACATTTGGAATTTTTTTCACGAAATATTTTATGTTGGAGAAGAAATTGCTTATATAAAAAATTTCATAGTTTTAACATTATTATATTTTATTGAAATCGTAAAAATATAGCCAAAAATATCGCCAAGGAGTTCAAATATCGCCAAGTAAACCGCCAATCGCCATCTCAAAATTTTCATCGCCAAAAACAAATTTTTGTCGCCACGTTTGGCGAGATATCGCCATATCTGACAACACTGTTGATATAATTACATATACATATATAAACAATTGTCTCTCTTGGTTAACTTTTTGTTTTACGGCGTAAAATTTACGCGCTGCGCGCTCTCTTATTATTTAATTATTTGTTTTTTAACATTACGTATGTGACAGGGATGGGAAAAGTAATATTACAATATCCTTGAAATTTCTTTTTAGTTCCATCCGTAATTTTTAATTCCACGGTCCTACTTTAAGGCTTTTCGCACAACTGCCTGCGAAATTTTCCAACCGAGCGTTCACAAGATGTTTGTGCATCGTGATTCCTATTCTTCTAGATCCCCCTAAGGCTGTGTGACCCGGTTGTTGAGCCATTATTGTCTTCCCTAAATGCGAGACTCTGGACAACTCTCAGCTGTCCAGTCTAGCTTTATTTTGCACCAATGCACTAAAAATTGCTATTGAGTCACATTTTCCATCCCTGTATTCATATCTTGGTTGAGTTTGCTTTAAGCAGTTGCTTATTTCCAATATTTAGTATTCAAATGTTGTATTTGAATTTGTTTATCAAACTACATTTAGAGCTTCATCTGTATCTTGTCTGCATTTATTCAGCTGTTTTTCAGCTACAAAATTTTTATTTAAGAGATACTTTGCTTAAACGGAGGGTTGATTTTTCTTTAACATTTTTCGATTCAAGGAATTTTTATGAATGAGATAACATTAATTTATTATCTACTTCGTTATTAAATGAATGAATCATAAATAGTTTATGGTGAACTACTCTGGTTGCTTAAGTTTTTGAATATATGTATGTACAAATCGCTCATTTACACATAGAACAACATAACTCAAAAATTTTAATTTTTGAGATAATGATGTAGACTTAATGCTGATATCGTTCTTCATATTGTGTAAAAAATTCAAACAAACATCTGGTTTACTCAACTCTTGAAAGTAAATAAAATTTTCTTTTCTCATTAAGTTGTGTGTAAATTTAAAATTTTCTGGTAAACTAGTTTTTTTTCGAGTTATGACGTTCTGTTAGTAAGTGTATTCACATATGTATCGTGTAGTAAATATAAATTGTAAATAAGATTCTTAAGTATTATTTGAAGATTAAATTCATGTATGTAGTAAGAAAACTGCTCTGTGTATAACATTAAAGGGATATGATTGAGAAAATTGCTTTTTCATTCACATTTTATTTTTCATGATTTCAAAATATTTTTTTATAAATTTAGAATTTCCCCCCATTATTTTCTATACATATGTATGCATGTAGCTCTGAAACTTATGAGCAGGTTAAAAACTGTTGTTTGCATGACTTGGAGTTTTTTTTTTGGACATTTTGGGTCAAGTTATAATAACTGCACAGTCAGCGTGTTTAAAAATTGTAAATTTTATTTGAAAAAAAAGAGATACTCATACACACTTATTTATCTAAAGTGTAGAAATTTTGACTGTTTTTGTAGTTATTAGACCACGACACATCAGGGAAACGTAATTGTTATTTTCTTTTTATTACATAGTGCCGCTGATTTCGAATAACCCAGCAAAAAATAATGTTTATGTATCAGAAATAATTTTTTGTTAACTAAATTTTTTTTTATTAAGCCTTTATAATATTTTTCAATCCTTTAAATATATATAACGTCCCTCTTCACAATGTATGATTAAGAGTTAACGTGAACTTTAACTGACAGTTCTTCATACAAAAAAAAAAGTTCCTGTTAGCACTTTTAATTGTATATTGTGAAAAGGGCCGTAAAAGTAATTTTTTTAATTCTAGGAATAATTTTTCTTTTTTAGCTGAGTATTTTCAATTCAACCCCCTTATTCTGAACCTTGTGACAAATGACAAAATTATAACAAATGACAATTTTTATATTTTAAGCAATGTAAAAATTGTCATTTGTTATAATTTTTATTTTGTCACAGAGCTTAGAATACGGGTGCAAATTTTTCATTAGAAGCTTTTTGTTAAATCAATTTGATATTCTTTAAGAAGACAAGAAAAGTTCATTTAGACTGGCTGAGGAAATGCATAGTTTTTTCGTGCCACCAATAAATTCATCAGACCCATGTCTGTCAACTTATATGGAGTAGAGCCCTGCATAAGACCATTTAAATGAACTTTCAAGACATGAGGGATTTTTCAAATGCTTTACTGTAGCGACGTCTTCGAAAACAATCACTGTTTGCAAGACATTTGTAAAGAAGCAAATACTTCGTGACTTGCGTATACAAATGTCATGCATGTACATCAGTGTGCACACTTAATTTTTTTTTAATTCGGTAGAATCGACATAAAAAATCGGTAGATTTGAATGAAATTCGGTAGAAAATATTTTTTATTCAAAGAAACATAAAAAATAACAATTCAAAGAAACATAAAAAATAACAAAATATATGTGATTGGAAATTAAACTGCCATAAACAATGAAGCATTTCCAATAAAAAATAAGTGACATCCCCAGTTATTTGCCCTTACCCTTTGTTTAGAAATGCTATGCATACATAAAATAAAATACATAAATAACAGAAATTCAGTTTTGTACATAGGTTTTATAAAGCTACTAAAATAACTTTTATTTGAGAAACATTTGCTACTACAGAGATTATATGTACGATCCATTTATGAATTTAAACTTTTGTGCAAAAATTATTAAATCATTGGGAGGAATAAATATTTCAACCCCAAGGCACAATTCTATGTTCTGTTTTAATGATTTTCATAGCAGAAAATGACCGCTGTGAGGCCGCACGCTATGTGGCAAAATATCCAATTTACACATATATCGACTTAAATTACTAAATAACAATTTGTTAAACATAGTCTCTTCTCCGCGGAAAGCTTTCCACATTTTAGAACATAAGTACATGTGATTAATTTTCCGTATGTGTGATCAACTTGATCTTGTAGCATAATTGTTAATCAAAATGTTCGTTCAATATTCGGTAGATTTCAGGCCTTGTTCGGTAGAATTGGTAGATCATTAAATTTACAAACATATTCGGTAGAATCTACCGAATATCGGTAGAAGTGTGCACACTGATGTACATTCACCAGAGCTGGCCACCAAGAGAAATACGAGAGAAATGTATTCGTGTATGTGTATTCATTTGTATAAGAAGCCGATTGATGTTTGGCACTCTGGTGCTACTTTGGGTAGCTCAGACATATGTACACACATAAGCTGTGTGTATGTTCTTTTATTTTTAGCAGAGACACCTTCAGCTAGCACTGCCACAAATCGCTTATGCAAGTCACGAACCGTTTAGCGAAGACATAAACTATATTGGAGATTCCCAAAAACTGAGCTAAAAACCCAGGAATTCCCCGGCAAATTACGGTAACACTGAAAATCTAAAAAATCCGCAGTGGTAGCACCATCATGTTACGTATGTAGTTGTAACCAGGTGAAGACACTACTTCTTCTTGGGGTATTTGGAGTGTTTGTTACGTACAAGAAGTGTTCCCGACATCACTTGTAAACACTCATATACAGGAACATCACTCCATTCATGGTGCTTCGCTTATTATACGACAGCATTTATTGTTGGTTTAGCATAATACATGACACGACAATGCATTTAAAAAGCACGACATATTTACATTTCAAGAATGTTTACGCAGGGCTCTAATACGGAGATCAGTTATTGCATACACAATTATTGATCTGCAGTCGGTAAATGCATTTTCAATGATAATTACTTACAGTACAGTAGCTTTTTTAAGGTTTCTTTCCCGTCATAAAAATACGAACAGGCCAGCATTTTTCGAGATGATCTAATTGTATAAAGTTTTTAGCGTGTATATGCTCTTATTTTGCGATAGCATTATAGTTTTAAATAGAGTTGTAAGTTTCCATTCAAATTCGGTAAAAATAGAGAATATCGAGCTACTAATTCCAAGCGCTAAACCAGACTGAAAAGACGAAAATAGGCTAATTTATTCAAAAAACCGGCAAGATGGTAATACTGATTCTGGAGGTTGTATTTATGTACACTGGTCCTTATTTTCGAAAAGTCACAGTATGCAAGACCCTTTTAATTTTTAATTGTTGCTTTAAAAAAGCAATTATTATGTAAACATTTTCAGTCGCTATTTTAATACTAAGACGTGCCGCATCGACGCGACGTCAAAATTCGGGAAGTTAGACTAATCCCTATTTTTGGAATATTGCAATATTTAGTGCTGGAACATTTTTTTTTTAGCAAAAAATCCAAGAAAAAATCTCATAACTGCGGCTGAACCGCTCCTTAAAGGGTAACATATAAGACCGACCACCATTATTCTTAAAGTAGAATTAGTAAAATCGTATCGTGAAGTTGCGTGTCAGCTGACAAAAACTGTAAGATATGTAACACATGTTAAGGCTCAATCAGACGTGACATAACCATAACCATAGAAAACAGCTGCTCGAACCAAACTTATAGGCAACAGTGTATTTGATTATAGGTTTGGTTTGGTTATGACTATGGCATTATGGCTATGTCACGTCTACTTTTAGCTTTACTAGTTATAAAATATGTGATGACGTAGAAATCTACAGAAAACAGATTATTCTGTAGCGAATGGCAAAAAAGCCACATTCAAAGTCAAACAGAAATAATGTGTTGTGCAAACTTTTACAATTTCTACAACTTTTACACAAAGCTGAACGATACGGCAAGCTGTAAAGTAGAACGATACGCTTTTATTAATTCTACCTTGAGTGCCCAACATTTTTTGAGAATATCCTAACCCTACATCTCCACTCCTTAAGGACGTTCCCATACAAAAATAATATTTTTATATATTTTCCCTATTGTCCTAACAAGGCCCAGGGTACCCCTAGATGAGCCAAATGTATGACCGACCTACTTTGATTTTTTTCTCCGTACATATGGTATATATGTTGCAAGAGAATGTGTTGTAAAGCTCTTTCGGGTTATTCATTGCAGACCTTTATTATTTACACTGAACAAAAAACGCATTTTTAATTGATTGAAAAATGCAGTAGTTGTGAAATGTGATTCCTTCGTGATTTACAAAGTATTCACACGATGACTCAAGGCAAAGTTAATACTACAACCAAGGCGCATTCAGTATCAGGTGAACTCTTTCCTACAACAATTTAACAACACAAAAAAAAAACACATAGTTTGCTATGCTGCAAAACCAATCTGTCAGAAGATTTCTAAATTGCTCAATTTGGCATCAACAGCTGATAATCAGCCGGGCGGAAAAGGTCACCTGATACTGAATTCGCCTTGACTACAACAAAGTACAAACAATAAAAACAAGAGCAGCTGATTGAAGATACTAAAGCAGAAACTTGCACCATGATGGCTCACATCCGGCTGAGCCGAGCCGCTGATAATTTTTAGTCAGCTACGCCGCCGCCGGAAAAAGTTTAGGTTATGTCGCCTGAAACACAGCCGCTGATTATCCTTGTACAATATAAATTAATAATAATTTGATTTATTTTTTCTTAAATTTGATTTTTATGTTATTTGTTGTCGTGCCCAGAAAGGCCCTAACTAATTATTTTTTTGAAAACGACTTTTTTGTTTATTTCGATAGAGGAAGAGATAGATCTAATGTATCGATTTCAAAAAAATAATGAGTTGGGACCTTTCTATATTAAGGTAACGATATGTAACGCATAACGTTATTTGATATTGTTCAAGATGACTGTGTTGCAAAAGAAATTTCTGCGGTCGTTAGAGATTTGTTCAGTGAACTGGTTTGTGAAAAACCAAAAGCATTTTGATAATTTTGTGTTGTGACTGCGATATGCAGATATTTTTTAAACAACATTTTTTTCTTTTTTATTTTTAAACTTTTTTGGGTATACATAAAATTATTAAAAATGTTCCTTCTAAATTCGATTAAGTACATATAGCGGTTATAAAGAACATCGGGTCTTTCACCATAAACGAATTCCTCCCACAACTTGCTTCGTTAATGCACAAGGAATTTGGATTAAAATTTTTGGATTTTTACTACATACTTATTCTACATCCAATATATTGCAATTTGAAATTAATAATACATACATACATAAATGTCTACAATAAATTAAAATTTTTTTACAAATAAATTTAATAAAACAAATTTTTAAAATAATTATTTTGTGCACATGTATAAAATGTTGTATGAAATTTTTAAAAACTAGTTAAGAATTTTATTAACTCGAATAATAATGTAAATAATTATTTAATTATAAAATATCAGTCCGTGGGTATAATTTTTGTAGTACATTTGAAATTCTTCATTCAATTTCCTATAGAAGCCACTTTGGCACTTTCCGCTTTTACATACTCATCATCGGCTAAATATTGTACTCTGCCTACGCGCATACCCGTTTCCGTGTTGTAGTCATAGACACAGGGCACACTGTTGGGTATGTTCAATTTCATTATATCGTCATCGCTTATACCTGAGAAACATTAATATTTGAGTAGAACTTTTTTTTTTACTTTGGAATATTAGTAATAATAAAAATATTTATATTTTCGATAACATACACTCAATATGTTTCATTAGAGATCGGACTACGGTTCCATGCGAAACTACCAGCACCTTACGTCCTTTCAATACATTTGGCATTATTTCATTTTCCCATAAAGGAATTGTACGTAACATAAGTGTCTTCAGAGATTCTGTATAAGGAAATTGTTCCGCTGGTATGTCTTTGAATTTTGGATTGTTACGTATTCCATCGTAGTAGGGGTTGTCATTTGATATCGGTGGGGGCAAGATGTCGAACGAACGGCGCCAGATTTGTACCTGAAATGCAAAATAAAAAATAATTTCAATTTATATTTTGATCTGACAAAGTATCTGTCATCATATATTGCTAGTTTTCCTACAAGGAACCTTTAATAATTTAAGCCTAGTTTAATCATACATGCTCCAGAAAGACTAATTATCCAACAGTCATTAATCAGCCTACCAGGGAGACTAATGACCAATAGGGTAATTGTATCCAGTCTAGGGAAGGCTCCTATAATAAAATTAGGCATATTAGGGAATCCCACTTGGACGAGTTTTGTCTCTTCTCCTGTGGAACTTGGCCTTGAATTCTTTTTTAAGAGAGCTAAATTCTATGATGGTCAAAAGTGTAGCATACGCGGGAAACACCGTAATACAGTATCACAAAGGTTGCTAGCATTACAGCAAATTATTTATATGTGGTCTGAGCGTTAACCCACTGAAAACAGATCTTGGGCTCTTCAAGAAGAAGCACAAGATACTGCCCTTAGCACTTCCAAAATTAAATGGAATAGAACTTAAGCTGTCAAACAATTGTTCCCCTCAGGGAGATATTTTAGGAGATTACGGGTTTGGCAACACCGCGGGAGCTAGCTGGGGTAAATTGGATTTTTTCCTCTCGGAGTACCTTTGGCTTATGTGTTACTACCTAATCTCTGGCAAAAGAGTAACGGATGTGCACATATTTATAAAAGGAAGTAGGTTTGATATGTTGCCTTGCAGGTGTGGCATTACCTGAAACTGCGCTGAGTTCAAAAGACGATAGAGGTGAAGCCTTTCGTGGTGGAACTTCGAGGTCTAACCAGTGTTTTAAAACTGGTACCACGGGTGCCGGTGGCCCGACAGCCGAGCTGCTCTATGAGTTGGGTGTAATGTGTCGGCATGGTCCTTTACTGAAAGGTAGATTTCGCCTAACAATAATAGATGATGTTCATCAGCGGAAGTAGGTACTGTATCGTGTACGACTCGAACATTCGCCTGGCTCTAATGTGAGTGGTTGGGGTGTGCGGTGATTGTTGAGGAATTCTCTTGAAGAACTCGCTGTGGGTGTGAGAAACCACAGTTGCAGCGGATGACTATGTGGAATCTTACGTGGTGGATGTGGTTGCTATCAAAAACGCTGGGAGAATAGTTTTGGCCTCCCAGTGTTAAATCAATGCTAGTGATTCGCGTGACGGGGTCAGCCGGACCCTATTCTAGGTGATTTTGCCATACAACAGAAGCTGTTTTGACTACGGTCTTGGCGTCAAGAGTTTAGATAGCTTAAAGTACAGGGTTAACTATGTTCAAAGATTGTAACCTATGAACGTGTTCTTGGTAAGTCACATGATGCTTTTTAAGTGTTCGTGGTGGCGATTTTAAGCGTCCAACCTTCACCCGGAGCTTATATCACGATAATATAATGCCATAAAGGCAGGGGCTCACGTTAACCTGAAACACATCTGTCAAACAATGCGAAGTATTTGGGTATATTTGTACCTTGACTATAAGCTTACAAGGCAACTCAACGTGCGAGCTGGGGCAAATAAGATAACCGTTGCTTTACATATGTACGTGTAGGAAGACTATAGAAAAACATGGGTCCTAAGCCCCAGAAATTCTAATGGTTCTTCAACTCAGCGCTCAAGCCTATATTGATGTATGGTGCAGTTGTATATAGATAATGGCAATAATACTTCGTACCTCTGCCTCTAAGAGCCTTCAAGACTCTTTTCACAATGATGCACTGGCTGCCAGCCGGTCTTATGGTCAAACAAATGGGATTGAGCGGAGCTACATATAAGCGTACAGCTAACCAATGTGTGGAAAGTGGCGGTTACCGGCCATGCGTTAATATTGGAACAATTAGGAGAATTTTCGGAGTATATAGGCTACTCTTCATTCAGATCGTTGGCACGCATGGCAAGATGTTATTAAATCCTTCCGGTCTGCTTGATGTTTTTAGAGACGGACTGAAATTGGACAAAGATGTGTTAGGGGGAGGGGGAGGGGTAGTTTTTATTCCTTTTTGCGGGCAAACATGAATTTCAAGCTAAAGAATCAGTGTAGACACGCAAAGTTTACTTTGCATGGTCTTAGTTCAACTGGGAGAAAGTCAAAAACATAAAGTATTTCTCCCGCTGTCTAAAAAGGGTCTAATACAGCCTGAAATATCAGCTATAAGAAGGGCGACCAACTTGTTAAGATACTATGGGATATACAACATAGGTATCCGTATGTGTACCGTCAGTAAAGGCGCGATCAAATCTCAACCAGATGTATACACCACATCTATTTTGATTTAGGAATGCCGCATATCGGTTAATTTTATGGCGAGATATTCTAACCTAAAGTTTGTTGGGGTATCATTGCACTCGCAAACGTTATAGCAGTTGTGCTATCCAATGGTGGGGATTGACTGTCAAATCAGTATACTGATCAATTGGTCGGTATTTCATTGAAATATTAGGTTAGATCAGCAGGTTGCTGGTAGGAAGGTAAACATTAAGCAACCCGGCCACTCTGTCAAATTATAATGATCCCTTGGTGATATCTGTAAGTTGGACAGAAAATATAAATAGAGAAAAAGATGATAAGTTTACTTAATAGAGGAGAGGAGAGAGTGTGTATACATATGCCATAACAGGGATTCTGAGGCCATTCCACACGCTGCTCCTAATATAAAAACTCAGAATTTTGACTTTTATTTCCGATAACTAATAGGATACTGAAGGAAAATCCGTCATGGAAGTGCAAACGGAGATCTTTCAGAGCGGAACAGAAGCAGAGGAGATGTGAGATACTTCCCTCCTCTTCATTACAACTGGAGCAGTAATAATTGTACGGGAGACCCATACGTTTAGCATGGGTTCCGAAAGTGCAGTGGCCCGTCAGTGTGACCAAGAGATTCCTTAAGTGCTGCCTAGTGAAGTTCATGATGTTTTTAGTTCTGTGGGTCTTAGCCGATGCCAAAGGGTTCTCTCTATTGTGCAGATGGGATCATTGCGTCACTTCTCTTGAGCTAATTTAATAAAAAAGGCTACATTGAAGCGTCTCCAGCAGGATGAGAGTGGGAGCCCACAGATATTGTCGATATCGACTACTCTGAGGAGGGCTCCCCTTTCTACTAGGATATCCTCAACTATGTTGCCTGAACTAGTCCCATATCCACTTACCCATTTTAATATGGTACGTAAGTGCTGCGCAAGCCTATCGGGTGCTTGGCAGCTGGCTGTCAGTTATGAAATTAATATCTCTATTAGCCAATGTATTGCTCTTTTAATGACAGACAGAGAGATCTGCTACATTCGTCCGGCAGTCTGAAGGAAATTTCAATTCCGAGTTCTGGAATATATACGTACCCTACAACTCTCTCCCGTAAAGAGCCGTACGAAATGTTGCAAATTCCAAATATAGCAGAATTGCGCAGATTATATGGTCAAACAAGGACACCTTCTTAACTTAATTTCTTTCAAAGCTTTTTGGTTGAAGTCTACTGATAAGTTCCATAAGCAGGAACGAAATGCATATAGACGTTGCTCAAAACAAGCAAGAATTCCTTCAGTTTATATATAAAAAAATGCACAAATTTATAGTCAAATCAAAGTATACTTTAAGAATTTAAAACCATTATTTTATATGGTCATACTGGTTTTTAATTTTTAAAGTATACTTTATTTTGACTATGAATATACGCCAGTAACCTTACAGACAAGCTCTACTTTAATAGCACTTTTGAAAAACAAAGGAAATTTTTTCTTTAGTGGATATTTATAAAATTCATGTGTTTCTTTAAAGCACAATCGATTTCCATTTAACCAAACTTATGCACATACCTTTTCTTCTCCATATTTATTGGCAATTTGTCGCTTATTGAAGCCGGTTAAATTTCCATAGTGACGCTCATTCAGACGCCAATCGTAAATGATGGGAATATTTTTGTAATTCATTTCACGCACAATCACATCAACAGTCTGATGGGCTCTTTGCAGCAGGGAGGTATAGATCAAATCAAATGTCATGTTCTGCAGACGCAATCCACCGGCGGCTATTTTAGAGGCATCTTCGAGACCTTTAACGTGCAATTTTTTTAAAAATAATGAAAATAGTTGTAAGTCTGCGCGTAACTTTGTATTCGTATTAATTTTACCTTTTTCCGTAAGTGGAGCATCATGCCAACCGCAAAATAAATTCATTTTGTTGAACTCACTCTCGCCGTGGCGTAAAATTACCACTTTATTTATGGACATTTTGTACTTTGGATGATAATGGTGTTGTTGCTTCCGTTGCAGCAGCTGCCGTTGTTGTTGTTGTTGTTGTGGTTGTAGTTTATGTTTATGTTGCTCTTGAATTTGTGATGTTGTTTGGTTGCTGTTCCTGCTGTTTTGGTAACCACTCGAAAACTAAGTTGTTGCACTGAAAAGAACGTTATTTTTAAATGGAAAATTTGTTAGCAAGATACGAAAGAAAAATACTTTCTAAACACAATACCAAAGCAAATAGAATTAAAGAAATAAAATAAATAGTGAACCAAAAAAAAAAAAAAAAACTATTGGGAACTACGGTTGCAAATAAATATTAAGTTGCAACCGTATGTGTTGTTGCTGCTAGTGTATGTTGTCGTTGTTGTTATCAATGAACAACAATAGAGGCCAAAATGTTGATGCCAACTGATTTTCAGTCTCTGTTTCTTTTTGATTAGTTTATTGCAATGCAGTGTAACATCATAATGGTTACTGCCAACTTATATACTCGCCATCCGAGGCAGAATAGAAGAATTAATTTAAGAAAACAAATGTTTGCGTTGCATTTATTGTTGCTTTTTTTCTTTACTTTACTTTTAGAATCTTTCAATTGATGTGAGTACTCGTATCATTTTCTTGCTTCTTATGCATTAAACACATTTACCACAGCAGGCTACACGAACGCACGACTTCAAATGCCGCTAGCAGCATTTGTAGCCTCGTAGCCAGCTACTTAATTATTTGGGAGACGGCAGCAGCACCATCTGCAGCTGATATTCAAGTACAAATACATAGTTCAGTAGTATTGCCACTTTCATATATTTTGCATTTATAAAAACTAATTTTTCTTTTAAAATGTACTTATTTCACGTAAAAGTACAAAAATGTATCAATTTATTCTTTACATAAATTTTTGGATATTGTTTCTGGTAAATAGTATGAAATAATTGTACAATATCATTCATTCAACATTTTGTATTATACTGGCAACACTGCATTTGCTCATTGTAGCCAGAGAAATAGAAATTATTTTAATTGGAGTACAACGACAAAATCAGCATAGACAACAACCTGTCGCCCTGTTGCCTTGCTGCTTTAAAAAAAAAATCATTCTCATTTAAACATGTGTAATCTATGCTTGACATTTGGTAGTCGGTAGCTTGCTGTGGTGAATGTGTTTAATGCATTATGTGCTTCTTTTTTTATTTTCTAATTTTATTACATGATTTTTATTTAAAATTAAATTTGCTCTTGCACTTGTTAATAGCAATAACAGTTGTTTCTTATATTTCTTCTCTAATAGATTGCTCTATGAATGTAATTCATTGCAGGCAGCAGTTGCAATTGAGTTTGTTTACGATCTTTTTTTTTTTTTTGTTATTTAATTAGTGGTGATTCATTACAAGGCAATTCTTTCAGTAGTGATGCTCTATGATGCGTATCATGTCGCGCTTTCATTTTAAATATTTATTGATTTATTAACGGCCTGCCTCACGATGTCGACAGGAAACGTTCGATCGATTACTTATATTGAAAACAAAAACAAAATTTTTTATTTTATTATTGTTTTCAATAGAAGTTGTTGATCGAATATTTTCTGTCGGCATAGTGTGACAGGCCGAATGTACTAGACTTGTATATCACTCATACAGTAGTTCGTTTTCGACACAAACCAATGATCAAACCACTTTAAATTGTATGGGGTTGATCAAAGGTTTGTGTCTGAAACGAACTACTCAAAGGCCTTTCACACACGAGAACAATTGTGCTGGCACAACATGCCAGTTTGTAGGTGAGAGAGGCAAAGAGAGGGGTTTCGTGTTTGGCATAATTTTTCAACCAGCTACAACCCCGCATCACCACCACAAAACCAATACACACATAACTTAAAACAACAGCAAATATCAAATGCATACAAAAAACACTAACACACATAAAGATGTGTATGCGTATACATTTTTATGTCGGATGAAGTAGTCTCGTGTGTTCTTAAAAAAACAAAAATTGTGCGGCATAAAAATTAGTCTCGTGTGTGACAGGCCAAAGAGTTCAATGCAAGTCTAAGGTACGAGGGCGGATCAATAAGTCCATGACTTTTGGAACTTCCCTCGTAGTTATATGAAATGCAACACTGTTCCCATCAAGTACTACCTGTTAATAGACTACTAATTTTGATCAAGTGTACCTCGTGTACAGTCGTAAAGCAGCTCTGGGCGAGTCAACATCACGCGTCGTTGGCATTTATTTCTTAAGTGCAATCAGGCCACTGTTGTTTATTGGCCTTCGAGAGTTTTGCGTCTCACTCGCACTTGTTAATGGTTACCGCAACTAACTGTATCGCTTACAGTTAGCTCTTTGTGGAATTTTCCATTATCAAGTGCAAACGTTTTTATCTGGTGGAGACCGTAAAAAACTCTAGGAGTGGATCTTGGAAACTCCTACTTCCTATACGAAGGCATAGGTCGTTCGCAGCAAACGAAGGAAGCTTATACACGTGGGATATCCTGGCTTTTTGGCTACGTGCTTTTGCCATTTTTGTTACATTTGGAACACAGAATACAACAAAAACATCACAACCTCGTGTATTTTTCTAAAAATGGAAAAAAGTGAATTTCAAACCAAGGAAAAGCTCGATAAGTACTATGGGGACTCTGCACCATCGGTTTCAATGGTAAAAAAGTGATTTACTGGCTTTCCTTGTGGTCTCTGAACGTTCTGGACGGCCAATTCAGGTCAGTACACCCGAAAATGTCAAAAAAAATCCACGATATGGTATTGGCCGATCGAAGAGTAGAAGTGCGTGAGATTGTTGATGCCATAGACATTTCATATGACAGCATGGTTTCGAAAGTTGTCTGCAAGATGGGTGCCGTGTTTGCTCTCAATTGACCATAAACGTAAACGTGTGACAACTTCAAAGGATTGTTTGGGGTTGTTTAACCGCAATCCGAACGAGTTTTTGCTGCGTTTTGTAACTGTGAATGAAACATGGATCCATTACTGTACTCCGGAGACCAAGCAGCAGTCTAAACAATGGATTATCCGGATGAACCTGCTCCGCAGAAGGCTAAAGTGATGGCAACAGTTTTTTGGGATGCACGCGGGATAATCCACATCGATTACCTTCAAAAGGGAAAAACAATAAACGTCGAATATTATGCCAACTTATTAAACCGATTTAATGAGAACTAAAAAAGAAAACCACCCCATATGGCCAAGAGCAAAAGTTCTTTTTCATCAAGATAATACACGAGTGCAGTTTTAATGGCAAAACTCTATGAATTGGTACCCCATCCGCCATATTCTTCAGATTTAGCCCCTAGTGACTACTTTCCACTTCAAAACGTAAAGAAATGGCTTTGACCTTTGTTTGGACCTCGAAAAATCCTACTTTTTGGAAGGGATACAAAAACTGGAGAAACGTTGGACTAAGTGTATTAAGTTAAAAGGAGATTATGTTGAAAAATAAATTTTTGTTTTGCAAAAAAGTCACGGACTTATTGATCCGCTCTTGTCTGTATACCAAAACAATATTAAAGTAGAGTACACACCATCCAACATGAGTGAGAGTTTTGTAGACTTGACCGTAGGGTATCCACATCTATTGAATCATTGGAGCATCGACGCAATGTAGGGTGCATTTCCTTCTTCTATCGTTACTACAATGGAATGCGTTCTAATGAAATTAGGGAACTTGTTCCTGAGATCCGAACATATTTACTTGCTTCATTTAGGGCACATCCTTTTGTGGTCGATTGGCCTACAAATCGCACTACACACTACAGAGAGAACTCCTTTTTTAGTCATACTGTTCGTATGTGGAATAAGCTAGCTGCGGAAGTCTTTCCTGTCACTTTCAACGTGGGAAAGTTTAAATTGAATGTCCACAGACACTATCACCTGAGTGCTGGTCCTACTAAAAACAAGTACGGAATGGGGGAGAGAACAACAATAAAAGGGAATAACCTAGAACTGTCAGGCCGAAAATTTGTAACCGATGGGAGAGCGAGTTCGGAGTCTGCCGGATAATAATGTATACAGTCTTTCAGACTGAGATCACTGCTATTACCGAAGATATTAAATAGATATTAAGTAGAGAGGTTATTAAAGTCTTCAGAAATAAAAAATGCAGTCTCGAAATTTCCTTTAATTCAAGAATGAGATAAACTCATACATATATTGTGGCACTATCGAGACAAAATGGGCAACAGGACATCAGGATATCACACGCAGAATTGAATCTCACACCGCTATTCATATTGTATAAACATTTCATACAAATATCTTCTTTACTCAACTCTTGAGAGTAAAATAAAATTTTCTTTTTCCTTTAAGTTGTATGTAAAGTGAAAGCTTTAAAATCGTTTTCTGGCAAACAGGTTTTTTATTTAGTTACAAAGTTGTTTTAGTAACTCAGCGATATGAATGTAATTTATACAAGTGTAAGTAAAGGGTGTTTTTTATAGAGTGACACAAGCTTAAATCATAATAGAACAAGGAAATATATTTTTAATATCAATGAAACGGGATTTATTGGAAAGAAAATTTTATGAAATTAATGTTTAAATATGATTTTTGCCATGTGACCGGAGTGGCTGGCGAGTAGAAGGCGCAATCTGGAACACCAATTAAGCAACTTTTCGCAGCATTTCGCCGATAACTCTTCGAATGTTGATTTCCAAGTGTTAAATTGTTTGTGGTTTATCGACGTAGACAAGTGACTAAACATAACCCGAAAGACAATAATCCAATGGAGTTAAATCACACGATCTTGGTGGCCAATTAAAAATCAAAATTTTATTTCAGTAAATCAATTGTAGCGCCCGCTGTGTGGCAGGTGGCTCCGTCCTATTGGAATCACATATCAGCAAGATTAATGCCAGGTAATTGAGTTATAAAAAATTTCGATTCATGTTCCTATACCGTTCACCATTGACAGTAACATTCTGATTATCATCGTTTTTGAAAACATATGGGCCAATGATTCCGCCAGCTTATAAAGCGCACCAAACAGTAATTTTCTGTGGATGTAAAGGTGTTTCGACAAAAGCTTGTGGGTTCTCCTCACTTCAAATGCGACAATTCTGCATATTTCCGTACCCCTTCAACCAGAAATGTCCTTCATCGGAAAATGGAAGAAGTGCACGAAGAGTTTGACGAATAGAGCAATTATTTTGATTAAAAATTTCAATAATTTGCACGTGTTCATGATACAATTATACTAGGTACATGCACGACTACAACAATTGGAATTTTGTTGTATTTGTTGTTATAAACAAACGATAAATTGTCAGAAACAAATGTCTTTTGTTTATAAAAAATTGCAATTACAGGGCAACTAAAGTACAATTGCAGATGCGGCATTCCTGCATGATTATAGTTATTCAGTGTTGCCATTCTGTGTGTAGTTAAATAGTGTGTAATTTCTACTCACATGTGTAGGCCATGGAATTAAATTCTTGTATAATGTCTGTGAAATTCTACTTTGGGTTCTATTTGTATTTATTTTTCTTTTAATTTTAACCTACACAAAAGATGTGTAGTTTAATTTTCTTCAATGTTTAATTGCAGACACAGCCTTGTGTAAATTCATTGGCAACACTATAAACATTTTATTCACACACATACACTAACATTTTTGCAGCTTGTAAACAAAGTTTGACATTTATCTGCAATGTATACAGTAACAGGATGTAATGTATACAGTAACTAAACAAAAAGCAACTATCAGCTGTTAAATGGGTGCTTAAATGAAGCAGTGATGCCAACTCAAAGTTGTGACACTAAAAAAACCCTTTCTTTGACAGTTTGTGTGGAAAATAAAATATTGATACCATCATAAATATAATTTGCACCAAAAAGCGCAGTTTAAATTTATTGTTACCTTGATCTACGAGTAGTTTGTGCATTTTTTTTTACAGGCATGCGCATATTGTGCCCATCACATATAAATAAATATATATGAATGTATGTATGTATGTATGTACATACAATTTTGAATAAAAGTTCAACGAGATTTAAAATCATTTACGATGCTGTGGTTTTCTACTTTATTTTTTCCTTTCTAACGTTGCAAAGTGACGACATATCGCTCATTTACTTTAATAGTGTCATAACTCAAATAATAATGCAGAATAATGAGGCATTTCGTATTTTATCTTCTGTAAAAATTTCATACAAATAACTTGTACCATCCATCATCCATCCATCCATCCTGAGAGAAGAATATTTTTTCATGCCTGCATTGAGTTGTATGCAAATTGAAAATTTAAAACGCCTTTTCTGCAAAACTGGCATTTTTGAGTTATGACACTATTGAAGTAAATGAGCGATATACACTTAAATACATACATGCATACATAAATACGAATAGTTGTGGGTGAAAAATCACTATTTTATATTAGAAGCATTATGGCAATTTGTTGTGGGACTTACAAACATCTCCCGGCTAAAAAAACAAACAAATCTCTTTATCTGTTTATCATAGTTTTTTTTTTTACTATTTTATTTACACTTTTTTGATGTGCAAATCTTTTAGTAAATAAGAATACAACCGCGCAGTGAAGAATCTTGATAATTTAAACTGCCGCAAAGTGCTTTTAAATTTATAAGAAAATTTATTTATTTCTTTACTAAGAAATTAAAAAAAATTTGAAATTTTATTAAGTTTTAATAAATATTTCCTTTTTTAGCAAGATTTAATTAATAGTTGTTTTCATTGTATTTGGTAAGGCTTGCATTATTTACTATTAGCGTATTTAGATACACCAAAAAATTATAATGCTAATTTTGCTATCATATACCGTTTTGATAGCACCCGTGGGATTTCCTACCATGTACTCCGTAAACATGTAAATGTAAACTAAACAGTACACAATACATTGTGAAAATGCTTGACATCAAGCTTTACACTAAGAGATACACTCACACATATAATACTCACACGTACTTATGTATACCCTACAAAAATTTCGTTTTGAAAAAACTATAATTGAAATTTTTTAATTTAGAATGGCTCATTCATCGAATAAACCAAACAAATTTTGTAATTGCAACATAGATAACAAACACTGCGTGACAAAAATGCTGAAGTGGAAATATATGGGATGTGTCACTTACTATTTTTCTGGTAGATATTATTCGAGTATAACAACAATCTGTTTTTAAAAATTTCCAAACACCCCCAAAAATCTTAAATTGCGGATAACATTCAAGTTTTTTGTACCCGTATTCACTTAACAACCTCTAACTAATTTGAATATAAACCAATTTTAAATTTATAAACGGACTTAGAAAGAAAAGACTTAAACCTTTCGAACAATGTACATTTTGTTTCAGTTAATTTCAGATATGTGTGGTTGTTTTCTTACCAAATCCATTTTTTTTTTCAGTTTTTTTCGTACTTTTTCTACTTTGGATTCGTTCTTACGCAATATTTTTTTTACAGGAACCATATTATTTATAACTTTATTTATAAAATTTAATTGATCATGACTAGAATATGAAGTGGTAGTAATAAACTATTGAAGGCAGAAATGTAGCCCTTACAGAGCCATGAACACCGCTATACAAAATGCTATGATCGGACTAAAAATGGCGACACAGTGAACAAAATACTAAAAGGGTGTTATTTGTAGGCGTGGCAAAAAAAAATATTTTTGGAATTGTTTTTACATTATCTTTAATCCTAGGAGTGACTGGCACTTTTTTTGTATGGAAGGCAAACTACTGCAGCAATCTATACGTCGAATAGTTTTGGGGCAGTCCTCTTATGTGTGTATGTACAAGTGATGCACGAATATTCGTACTCGAATTGCCTAATGTTCGGTCATTCTTAGATACTCGTATTCGTATTTGCATTCGCCAAATTCAGGCGAATACGTACACGAATATTTTTCCAAAAATAAATTAAATAAATAAATGCATAAATCCTAAACGAAATTCAAATAAATAGCTAAAATATTAGTTTGCAATAAAAAATTAAAAAAAATATTATTTCAATTCATTTCTTCTACCGAACTTAAAACAAATAAAACAAACTTTTTTGTACAATTAACATTAAAAAAATTAGAGTACTTTTTTAGATAATATTTTCCATATTAAAATATTATAAAGTATTCTTTATTGAATGGGCCAACGGTCTAGTTCCTAGATAGCTCCCGTTTTATAAAAATATTTTATTTAGTTCGGTTAAATAAAAATTAAAATAATAACCCTTTGAAAATACGTATGTATATGTATGTATGAAAGTTTCCATTAATACATCTGTCAAAATTTATACGATGTAGCCTGAAGTGGGGCAACAACAATTTTAAAACTTATAATTTGTTATTGTCATATTCATGTATAAATATATTTTTTGAATGGAGACTTTTTTGCCCATGAAAATTGGAAGTAATATTTTTTCATACAATTTTTTTCATATTTCATTTGCAGGAACCCCAATTTTATGTCTATAAATTTCACATATAATATTCGTATTGGTATTCGCGAATATGGTTTCAAATATTCGTATTCGTATTCGCGAATATCAAAATTTGATATTCGTTGCATCACTTGTATGTAAATATGTATGTAGATATGTATATATATGTATATCGTCCCTTTATTGTAAAATGTTTATATCTTACAAAGTACGTTTTTGGTTTCATAATACTGCAGAATAATTTATTATATCGTACTTTGCAAAAATATCATACAGATTTCACTGAATTGTATGTAAAATGAAACATAAATACATATGTATATAGACGTAAATATGCATTATATTTTATTTATTATATTTTCTTATTATATTATATCCTTAAATTCAAACGGACGTAACTGCACTTTTATGTTTTTTACAGGAGAAACAAAAAACCTTACAAAATCAATAATACGAGTAATAAAGTATTTTTAAAAATTTTCTTCGAAATTTTTGATCGCAGAGGTCTAAATATTTGCGTGAACATGTAGTTTGATAATGTGAAGCATAATCAATCAAAAACTCGATTTCGAATTTTTGTGTAGTTATGTCCGTTTCCATTTAAGGTGGCGATATGCACATACTAAATATATACATATGTACATGTGTATATAAAGAAATATATACATATTTACATATCGCTCATTTACTCAAAGAATGTCATAACTAAAAAAAACAAGTTTGCCAGAAAACGCGTTTGAAGTTTGCAATTTACACACACCTTAATGAAATAAGAAAATTTTATTTCGCTTTCAAGAGCTGAGTATTCAAGATATTTGTATGAAATTTTTTACACATTATGAAGAATGATATGAGGATTAATTCTGCATCATTAACTCAAAAATTAAATTTATTGAGTTATGACGTTCTTTGAGTAAATGAGCGATATGTACTTATGTACTTATTCCTAACCAGAAATATATATGAACACAACGTGATTTTCTATTATATCTATCATCGTCATACATATCGTCGGGTGATTACTGGTTTGCCAGTGCACCAATTTCATTATTAAAGCAACAAAATATGCCATTTCAATTAATTAATTTTATACATATGTTATAATATCTTTGCAATCGCATTTGATAGAAACGAAACACACTCATTTACATATTCATATATACGTTACATTTTATTTAGTCGTTGGAAAATATTTTCCATATGAATGTCCTCTTAAATTTTTATGTACACAAATTCCTTTTTTTATACACTTTTATTTCCTCGTTTCTTCTTTTAAATTTCGCCGGATTTTGTACTGTATTAAATTATAGAATGAGGTAGACGTTTCGACTTGATATTTGTTTTTGCATATAACACTTCAATATTTTAATATTTTTCATTTACTTATTATCGCGTTGTTTTTGTTTAATAATTTCAATTTCGGCATTTGTTTATATTTTACTGTTGTATGAGGAATAAGAAGCGATTCTAAAAACAATAACAAAACAATAAAATAACAGTGTTTGTATGTCGTCGGCTAGTGTCAAGTTAGCCAAATCAATATGACAGCTGTTTGTTTTATCGGTGTGCAAATATAGAAATCAGTGTTGGAAACTGTTTTAAATGAAATAGTTGTAAATTATACAGTGCATGTGAATAGAATGTGGGACATACTAAAAGCATATTGTGATATTCGTTTTATTCCTTACTTAATTAGTACACAAACAAGTACAAAGTAACTTTTAATATGCAATTTTAGCATCCAAAACAGAACACAGCAGCAACTTGATGTTATAGCTAAAAACTGTACATAAGATTTAAATGAATCATGCATTCTCAGCCCGGCAAACGTTGTCTTATCCCTAATTATTATTTTTTCAACTACAAATTGCTCCACTCAGTGATCACTTGTTGGGTAGAAAACAAACCAAAAACGTACCGGTTATTGACCTAAACCTGTGATGAAAACTACAGCTACACAGCTTTTATACTGGCAGAGATCATGCGTTACGAACAAACATACACAACGTTTTTATATGTATGTATATACTATATGTAGATTAAGATAAGGCATAGAAATGTACTTTTTTTGTTTTTAATCTATTAGTCCTATTTTACACTAAGCAAGTCTTATTGCTAAGCTGATTAGTTTTTTAGGGGAGAGAGAGACGAGGGGAAAAGAAATGTTTCTGTTCCCGTCGTCTCTCTCTCCCCCACAAACTAATCAGCTTAGCAATAAGACTTGCTTATTGTAAATTAGGACTTACAAACTGTAGAAAAATTCGGCAAGGTTCACTATTGTCAGAAGCGTTAATAAGTGATAATGAAAGAATTTCTTATTTATTTTATCTTATTTACTCAACTATTGAGAGAAAAATAAAATATTCTTTTCCCATTAAGTTGTGTGCAAATTCAAAACTTTAAAATCATTTTCTGGCAAACTAGTCTTTTTAGTTATGGCGTTGTTTTAGTAAATGAGTGATATGTTTTATTTATATAGGCCGTCGAAGAGACCTAACAAAGTAGTTTCTCTAACGCATGACGAAATCGATAATCACAACAGCTTTTAGTGCCTTTGTATGTCTAAAGCCTGGATCGCAATATCGGCACAATGTACCGATTTTCGTCGGCTCGCTGCAATAAAGTCATAAGTAGCAAGCCAAAATGGCAGTATTACTCAATTAATTCTGGAATAAGTGCATATGGCTATATTTCCAATGCATTGTGGGGAAATTATGTCCTTATATTTCAATTAGTTGAGAAATAAGGCAAATTTAGGTTATTACTTACGACTTTATTTCAGTGAGCCCGACGAAAATCGATACATTGTGCCGATAGTGAAATCCAGGCTTAAAGCTAAAATCTTGACATTTACATACATATATACATACATATATTTACTATACAACTATGAAATATCATCATAAAGTTTGACTAACTGCCAGTTTATAGAAAACATGTAAAAATTCTCGTCTGCCTATTTATATTGAAAGCAAAAAAAAAGCACTCAAAATTTGTTTTCAATATAAATAGACAGCCGAGAATTTTTACATGGCTTCTATAAACTGGCAGTAAGAAGTAGTTATATACTCATTATTTTTTATTTAACATTTTCGACAACTCAGCAATTCCCCAATCAAAACAATCTAAGAAGTAACAACACACAAGTAAATGAGGTCGATAACGGTAACAGCAGTGAAGGAATATCATATTCACAAGCAGTTAAAGGATTAACTTCTAATGTAGAAAATCATTTTATGGAAAGACTTGAAAGAATGATGGATAAAATGTTTGAAATGATGACCCAAATCATGATAAAATTATGCAGATACATAAATCTAAGAATTGCAACATGGAATGCTAATGGTGCTTCTAATCATACGAAAGAAATATAAATTTTTCTTAAAACAAATTATTTAGATATTTTATTGATATCAGAAACTCACTTCACATCTAGAACATTTTTTAAAATAAAAAATTATGATCTAGTGCAAGCCAATCATCCTGATGGACGAGCACATGCAGGTTCTGCAATATTAATAAAATCAAGTCTAAAATTTGAGATATTGGATCCAATCATTAAATCATCTGTGCAATGTAGTGGTATTAAAATTAAATGTAACAACATGGACGTGTGCATATGTTCAGTTTATTTCCCACCTAGGCATTCTATTTTGTTAACAGAATACAATAACTTTTTCAGAATGTTAGGTCCAAAATTTATTGTAGGTGGATATTTTAATGCTAAACATCCTTGGTGGGGCTCCAGACTGACGAATCCAAAAGGTAGAGAGCTTTACAAATGCATTCAAATGAATAACTATATGGCACTATCCACTGGTAGGCCAACTTATTGGCCTAGCGATCCAAACAAGATACCAGACCTGCTGGACTTCTTTATTTGCTCAGGATTATCAAATCAATTCTTCAACATTGAGCATAATGACGATCTGAGCTCTGATCACACACCAATAATTGCTACCTTCAGTACTACCATACAGACAGCGTTACATAATATACAAATATTTACTGCAAAAACGAATGTGGAAGCCTTTCAGAATTGTATGAATGAAAACATTCAACTTAATGCAAGCATAAAAACAGGAGATGAATTAGAGGATGTCATAGAAAGTTTTACTAATTTAATTCAAGAAGCAGCATTTTTGTCTACACCACAGACAATACCACGACATGAAAATAATCAGTTTATAACCACAGAAATAAGGCAATTGTTAAGGAGTAAAAGAAGACTTAGAAGAATCTGGCAGACAAGCAGAAATATATTGGATAAAACAAATTATAATCAAGCAGCAAATTATTTGAAAAAACGAATTGATGAAATTAAAAATGAGGAAGTGTCAAATTTCTTAAGACGTCTAGCTTGTGAAAGTAATAGTGAGTACAGATTATGGAAAGCAACAAAGTATCTTAAGACTCCAATAAAAAGAAATGTCCCTATAAAAGATTCAAATGGAATTTGGTGTAGAAACAGTAAAAGTAAGGCCGATGCGTTCTCTAGACATCTCGAACAAACTTATCAAATATGCCCAATGGCAACTTCGGTTGAAGAGGACAAAATTCTTAAATTTTTAGACGTTTCATGTCCAATGGATTTTCCAATAAAACCTTTTTCACCAAGAGAAGTTCAAATTGAAATATCAAAACTAAACAATTCTAAGTCTCCAGGTTACGACAAAATTGGATCGAAAGCAATAAAATCACTATCAAAAAATGCATTATTTTCTTGACCTTGTTGTACAATTCTGTGCTCAGATTATCACATTTTCCAATGCAGTGGAAATGCGCTGAAATTATAATGGTGTGTAAACCAAATAAACCTGAAAATGAAGTATCTTCGTATAGGCCCATCAGTCTATTGCCAATATTTTCTAAAATATTTGAGAGATTGTTTAAAAGCAGACTAATTCCAATCTTGGAAGATCAAAATATAATACAAGACCACCAATTTGGATTTCGGTATAGACATGGAACTCCGGAGCAATGTCATCGTATAGTGAATGTCATATCAGAATCGCATGAAAAGAAATTATACTGCTGTGCTGTATTTTTAGACGTTAAGCAAGCATTTGATAGAGTGTGGCATGAAGGACTCTTGTTTAAAATTGAAAATATTCTACCAACTCCATATTATTTATTTTTGAAATCTTACTTGGAAGATAGAACATATTATGTTAAAATTAGTGATGAAAAAAAAAAATATATGTAGCATAAGAGCAGGTGTACCGCAAGGCAGTGTACTTGGACCCGTTTTATATACAATCTTCACAGCTGATATTCCTGTAAATGATAATATTACAATAGCCACTTATGCTGATGATACTGCATTATTAACATCTCATCAATCTCCAAGTGATGCATCATCTTTAATTCAAAGACAGATTGATAATTTACAACAATGGTTATTAAAATGGAAGATAAGCATTAATAACGATAAATCAACTCATGTAACTTTTTCTTTAAGAAGAGAAGAGTGTCCAACATTATTTCTAAATGGTGCACCGATTCCAACTTCTAGTTCTGTGAAATACCTAGGAATGCATATTGACAAACGATTAACGTGGAAGCAACATATTAAGGCAAAAAGAGATCATTTAAATATAAAAACAAAAAAGTTGTATTGGTTACTTGGGTCAAGATCAGAACTTAACATTGAAAATAAAATTAAAATATATAAGGCAATATTGAAACCAGTTTGGACTTATGGCATTCAACTATGGGGTACTTCAAGCAATTCTAATGTAGAAATTTTACAAAGATATCAATCTAAAACTCTTAGAATGATAGTCAATGCTCCATAAAGACCTTCGAATTCCCTTTATTCACGATGAAATAAATAAATTTAGCTTTAGATACTTAAATCGTCTTAGTAGCCACTGCAATACATTAGCAATAGCTCTTCTTGATGAAACAGATGAAGTTAGGAGACTAAAATGGTTTCACATATTAGATTTACCGTATAGGTAATAGTATTAATAATAATATTTATATGTAAAAATAATATTAGGTTTAGTTTATTAAGCTTGCTGAAGCTTAATAACAACTGTTAAATTGTCTTTTTTTTATCAAATTTACTTATTATTGTAAAATAGATTGTAAATAAATACATTGAAAAAAAAAATTTAACATATTACAAAAGTTTAAGCACAGAAAGACTATTTTATTTATTTATTATTAGCAATTAGCAATTATTAACATAATTTTTATTCTATTTCGATTGAAGTTTTCTTATAAAGAAGACAGTAAAGTTCAATAAAATTCCTTTAGGTACACAAATTTCCATTTAGGTACATATATAAAACACTTCCTCTCTAGGTACACCGTGCATGTTTATATTACAATTAAAATACACATTATAAACAAACATCCTAATACTAATTAATGTAACAGACCCTTCTGTTTTAAATTATATACAGAATCGGCAATAACTTTGGCCGAAGCCTTTAAGTAGCCACCACTTAAAAGCATTACAATAGGTATGCTGCGGGAACGGATGGTGGCGAAAACGTATTCATCGCGTTCAATTACACCCTAGAGAAAGAAGAAAAATCATAAAAATATTTTGTTAACCCTTAAATTAACTTCTAAAAAGATGATTCATTCAGTCTTTATTTTCCAAAATTTGGAAAATAAACTTTAGAAAATTCGAAGAATTATATTTTTGCTAATTACATATATAATTAACATATTCCACACCCTTCTAAGGATTATTAACAATACATAAAAGTAATTATGTGCATATATATTAGAGTTCGACCGATTAATCGGCTTCGGCCTTCGGCCAAAATGTGGTAATCGGCCAACATTCGGCCTATGGCAAAAATCGGCCGATTAGCCGAAGCCGAATATTTTTCATTCCAAGCTTGAAAAATAACATTAATTATTTTTGGTCGTTGCTCGCTGACAGTTTCTATTGTGTTTAACGTTTTGAAAGGGTTGCTTTGAAATACAAACCTGTTGCTTTCTATTTTCTTTTACTTGGACGTTCTTATGAGTGATCATATGAAAAAGCAATCTAGAAATTGCAAAATAGTTTTATTTTTCTTGTTATGTATCCAATAGATATTACAGCTATTTCAGTGATCTCAAAAAAGCAAACTTTTTTCTTAATTCATATAAAACAAGTATCATTTTTAAAATTTAAAACCTTCGGCTTCGGCTTCGGTTTTGGCCGAAGTTTAGGATTTTAGCCGAAGTTCGGCTTCGGCCAAAAAAAAAACGCCTTCGGTCGATCTCTAATATATATGTATATCAAAATGTGGTATAACATATGATATCCTTAGCGCTATCTTATAAAGCACCTCATAATGAATCACCTTTTCTTTATCGAACTTCAAGAAATCATAACTAGTATTTACAGAGCCAACTGTTGACTAGGAGTTAAATAAAACAAACCTCTGGTGTTATTGAAAGATAACCCAAGGGATCGCCTTCTAAGATATCTGTACCGGCGTTATATACTACCAGTTGGGGATGGAATTCCTCAAGAGCATAAAGTAAACCTCTAAAATATATTTTTTGTTATCATGTGTATGTGGATTTTTATATATACATATTCAAGGCAATTATGAATAAAATTCCGAGGGAAAGTTCTCCCTTTTTCAATTAGAATTTTTTTCCCCATTACTTGCCATTAGTTGGAATTGTTCCCCGGGAAAAATTTCTCACGGAATTTTATGCATAATTGCCCTCATTTGTGTTTTATTAAATATCTCACTTCTTTAGCTTTCTCATATAATCCTGATTTTTAGTTCTCGGCTGTAATTCCACTGCGTAACGTATAGCCAACTTTGCTTCTTGATCTCTTGGGTATATACGAAAATTGTACATATCCATTATGTAAACAAAAGTATTATTCATGAAATCTCTTTCGTGGCCATTACCCTGATGGGCATCCAAATCGATAATCATAACATTTTTTACATGATGTTCTTGGGAGAATATGCGTTGTATTAATAGAGTAATATCGGCGTAAGGGCAAAACCCTTCACCTTTATAGGAACAACAATGATGAAAACCACCGCCTAAATTTATGGCCCAACCATATTGCAAAGCCAATTTTCCTGCCATAATAGAGCCGGCAGTTTGAAATCGCATGGGTTTCAAATAGCCACGCTGTACACAGCAGTTGGGCACAAACAATAAAATGGGTATTTCGGCAATTTTAGCCACATTTAAGCTCCATTTTAAACTGCTCAAATATTTGGGCGTGTGCACCTTTAATAAGTCGTCTCGTGATATTTCTTCGGGTTCATAAAATTTCCCTCCAACAATTTGGGCTTCCAGCAATTTCTTTAAGGAAATGAACGCAAAACTCAATTGTACTGAATAATAATGAATAAAAAATGTTTTGTCACATTATGAAATTACCTTGGCTATATTTTTGCCTTTTTGAGCATCGAATGGGTGCAATTTTTCCAATTTGGCGAAATGTACTCCATATTGTTTACTGTAAACAATGGGCATTTGTTTACATTCGCTGGCATCCGCTTCCGTTGTGGACGTTTGCTTGTCAGTTTCTTGAATATCTTTTCGTTGTATCCACACCACTTCGGGCTCATCCTTTTCACTATGCACCTTCTCGGTGAATTTTTGCATTATTTATTTGATTTATTCAGTTTTTGTAACATTTTTATTTTGAATGAAAACTATAATTTTTACATGGAATAAGAATGCAAAGTAAAAATATAAAATATCTCGCAAAATGCATACAGTGCTGTAAAGTATAAAATAATAGAATAAGTGTTAGGCAGTGTAATTTTTAAACGCAAACGTGCCAGGGACTAGAATACAAGAAATTGTTTTCGTGGAAATATGAGGCATTCGAATAAAAAAATAGATATCGCTACAAAAAATACTAGCGATCTATATAATTATTTTTCAAGTAAAACATTTACGTTAAAAAAACATTTTAAACCTGTATTAGTAATAAAATAGATGCAAAATCGAATAAAGAAGCTTTTTTCGTAAAGATTTTTGTTTGAGGCTTTTAAACTTATGATGTTGGTATATTGTGATTCTCAACAACGTATTAAGAGTCTTACTATAAACATACGAAGTTTTTTTAAAGCTAATTTCAAAGTCTGCTGACGAGTTCCATGAGCTTAACCAAAACAAAAAACAAGCAAAAGTTTCATATATATCAAAAAAATTTATGAATGTGCTGCGAATTTCTGGAAGTTGATAACATTATTCTGGAAGCTTCATGTTCGGTCTAGTTGAGTTCAGTATTGGGTAAAGAACAGGGAAAGTTAACATCGTGGTATTCCAGCAGAGATTTAATTTAACAGTGTATGTTTTAAAAGCTCTTAATATCTGTGTTGAATAAATTAAATGTCTGATGTAATAATTTTACACTGGGACTTTTTGTTTAATTAATTTAAGAACGTTACAATATTAATAAAATTTGTTCAATGAATTCTTATATAAATTATTGATCTAGTTAAGCTGTACCAACAAGTCTGAATTACCTGTTTGACGAAAATTTATTGCAGACACCTTTTTCTCGAGAGAAATACTGAAAAATTTGAGTACATAGCTTTTTTTTATTTATTAACTATTACAAATTATCTATGAGCCTATTCTGAAAATCACGATTTCAAGAAATCAAATTATTAATAGCTGGTGTGTTAGTGGATTTTTATGGTACGAGTATTTAACATTTTTCTCATTCAAAATAGAATATTTGATTCCAAGTTTTAACGCTACAAATCGTGGAGCTTGCAAATGCAATGACTTAGCTTTTATTAATCTATATATAAATAGGCAAGTGAAAAAAGTTAAGAACCATTTTAACTGACTTAAACTCAACGTTTTTGCTTGATTTTTTTTTGTTAGATAGATTGACAATAGGAGCAGTGCAGAATGTATTTTTTCTTCTAAATTTTTGTGTCTAAGATAGTTAAAAACAGTTAAGAATATTAGCCAATCATAAAGCCATGAATTCTCTTTCTCTCTTAATTTGCTAAAAAAAAAATTACAACAATTTGGCTTGGCAACTCCATAAACACTCAGAAGGAAAAACGTATTTTATTTGTTCATTCTATTCTTATTTCCATCTTTCTATGTACTTAAATGATTATTGCTGAAACTAATAAAATTTGGATATTTAAATAACGAGTGGTACTGTATTATTTTTCTTTAGATGCTTAAAAATAATATATTTTTTTAATTATTAATAACTTTGATTAAAGTTAAATTCACCTACAGCACAAAGTAAGTTTTTTATTTTTGGTTTATTTTGTGTGCGTTTTGTTTTTGTTCATTGTTTTCATTATTTTTCTGTGCTTTAAATTACTGAACATACTGGAATGTTGGAATATGATGGAATGTTGGAATATGATGGAATGTTTATATTATTAGGTTAGCATATTCGTACATACATATGGGGTCTTTCTCAAAGAATAGGGAATAGAAACTTTTTTTGTAACAAACGTTTTAATGGGGAGTCTAAATCTTTAGAGAAAAAGCGTTCAATGAAAAAATAAACGAATATTTTTGTTTTGGGCAATAATAGTGAATATGAAGTGAAAGCACTAGGAGCAAATATCTAATTACATTTAGTTCAAAAAGTGAACAACTTTTTTTAAATAGTTTGCTTAAAATCTATTCTTATTTATGCCGATAAATGAAATTTTAAATTCGTATTTAGTAGTTAAGAAAGTGGTTTAAGAGAGTGGTTTACCCTGGAGTCTATACATATGTATATTTGAATATAGTTTTTAAATTGTGTTTTAAATTCATCAAACTTTAAATATTTTCATTCTATTCTCCACCTCTGTGCGTTAATGGTTGATTTTCAACCAATGGGCGAACACTAGTTTTTTTAAAATCGCCGTGATTTGACATGTCGTGATTTGCAGAACAGGCCCGATAGTGTAACCTTTGTGATGAGCATATTTGTAGTGAATCAGGCAACCGCCCCGATAGCCTAGCACATTACCCACTGGGCTGTAGGGCATCCCGGAAATCGAATTTTTAAAGCCTTTATTTGTTGCATTATTGCTACCTTTTAAGCCATTCCAGCTGGATTTTTTACCTTAAATAAATTTTAACAGCAAATATGTATGTGCGTTAAGCTTGCTTGTTTGTATTTGATTAAAAAACAATTGATTAAATATTTTTCTGTTTACGTATCGTTTCTTTATATTTTTTATTTGGCTTTCCTAAATTATTGTTACAATGTATTATTTGTTTATTTTATAAAAAAAAATTAAATATTTAAATACACATACTATGGATAGATACATATTTAATGGTTCTATTCAAGGCACATTCACAAGGTAGTAGCGGAAATTCAGCTGAGCTATTTTTTTTTTTCAAATTAAAGTTCATCGGAAACTTCAAAAATTTTTTACGAAAGAGAACTTAAAAGAAAATGTTAAAAAAATTCAATATGAAAAATATTTTATTAAAAAAAATTCTGCGAAAACAAATTTATAAATATGAAAAAACTATTAAAAAATTGTGAGAAGTGCTAAACGTTGCAAATGTTGTTAGTGGTAGCTGCCGCGGAGAATTATTTTCAAAGTTATGTGAATAATTTTTATTATTGTTATGTTAAACAAATTCTATTTTTGAAGTTTTTGATGAACTACAACCCATGTTGTTTTTTTCATTGTTGTATTTTTTCATTGTTTTTTTAATCCTGATACTACCTGGAAATGAATCTGCCTTGGTTCTATTTTAGTATCATTTATTGTTCGCCATTGCATAAATATTTACTTATTTGGGTTTAATATTCTTAAGTGTTCTTATTACATTTTTTTGTTAGTTTAAACGAAAGACTATGTAACTACATTTTCTACATAGTTCTACATGAGAATGAAAATTTTATAAAATTGTTCAAGTGATAGTAGTTGGGTGTTTTGATATTTATTTATAATGTCGCAGTTTATTTTTACGAAAGAATCTTAAAACTGGTTTTAATATGACACACACACTAAATAAAAACAAATGGCTCGATTATAGATGGCAAACGAAATTTAGTTGCGTTGCCAGTTGGCAAAATGATAATTTAAGTTGCCATATTGGCATGCACAAATGCATAGGTTTTAAAGCAAAAAGGTGTTAAAATTAAAGAAATCACACAGCAACTCAAAATTCAGTAGCCCTCCATAATCGATCAAAAAATATTCACCCTTATCGGGAATAAAAGGCGAAGATTTTGTTCATTTGAAATATTCCCCGTGAACAAAAAATGGTGAACAATATTATAATATAGTATACTGACACAAAAACAACGCAAACATTGGCGATCACAATTTTAGGGAAGGGGAACACATTTCACGTGAACTTTTATTACCAATAAGGGCGGTTGTCTGCGAATTAAATTAGATTAAAACAAAGAAACTTTATTTTTGTGTTAGAATTATGTATGTATAAAAAATTAAAATATCACCTCCGGGAGCAACAGGATTCTTCACAGTGGATAATTTTTGATCCGTGCGTAACTGAATGATGCGGGAACGTAATCGAAACGCAGAATAAAGGCTCAGTTACCCGACTGTAATGTATAGTAACTGCAACGTAGAAAACAGCTGATCGATAATTTTATATGAAAAGTAGGTTACGTTACATTACATATCTATAACCATTTTCATTACTTTTCACATAACAATATCTATCAGCTGTTTCCTACTGTTGCAGTTACTTTGCATTACAGTCGGTTAACTGTGCCTTAAAGGTGATTACGTTTTATGTTAGTCACGGTTAACATTCCGAAATCTTTCTTTCTGACATTTTTACTGGCATTTCCAAAACAAAAATTATAATGTGATCATTTTTCTAAAAGAAAAATTTCCTGCGATGCGAACCGTGACTTAGTTACCAGATTTTTCAATTAAGCTAACGATTTGTTGTTGTTCTAATACATATTCCAAATAATTACAAAATACATGTGTAGTTTATTTATTTTTTGTTATAAATTTATAATATAATAAACATATTCCTGCTGCTTGTTTAATTGTAATAAATACTAAATGCTGTTCTACAATTTTAGAATTTTCTCACTTAGTCCTCGTCCAGACTTGCAATTTTTGTTGCAGCAATTCTTGAGTTTATTGGTGAGGGGGATGAGAAGATTGGGAAAAGGTACACAGTTTCATGTGCTCGGCAATTCCCTTTTGTTTTGAAATTCGCAATTGTTATTTTAAAGTTTGTAGGTGTATTTGACGTTTTATTTTTGAAGTCGGTTTGATTTTTTTTAAAGTTTTATTTTTACCTTTTTAGTGCTTCTTTTTGAAGTCGGTTTAATTTTTTTTAAGTTTTATTTATTTAGAAATATGGTCCAGTTTCGTAAAAATCGATTAGGTAAAAACACGTGAAATATAGTATTAAATTCTATGGAGCGTGGCTACGCCTACTTTTTTAAAACAAGATTGTGTATTTTTAAGAGTTCAAGGTGTGTGCCAAGTTTCGTACAGATCGATAAAGTAAAAGCACGTGAAATGAAGTATTAAATTTTATGAGGCGTGGCTACGCCCCTTTTTTTTAAACAAGATTGTGTATTTTTAAGAGTTCAAGGTGTGTGCCAAGTTTCGTAAATATTGGTTGAGTACAAGCACATGAAATATTATACTAAAATTTAATAGGCGTGCCCCGCCCACTTTTTTGAACGCAATTTTGTGCCTTTATTAAAGCTTAGGGTGTGTGCCAAGTTTCGTAAAAATCGGTGAAATAGAACCCTGTGAAATATAATATACAATTTTAATGGGCGTGACTCTGCCCATTTTTTAAAAAGAAGATTGTGTCTAATTTAGAGTTCAAGGTGTGTGCTAAGTTTCGTAAAAATCGGTTAAGTAGAACCACGTGTAATGTTATAATACATTTTAATGGGCGTAGCCCCGCCCATTTTTTCAACTTAAAAATTTTGTAATTACAAGAACCAAAGATGTTTGCTAGATTTCGCAGCAAATCAAATGAGTAGAAGATCACAAAATCAAATTTAAAAAATTGTGGGCGTGACCCCGCTTACTTTTTTCAAATGGGACCAATGGGAAGCTATACCCTCTCAGACAACAAAAAAATTTTTACAATCGGTCTAAAATGCACCGAACCTACACACCTAAAAAAAAAAAATAGAGACGAATTGTTAACCTCCTTCTTTTTTTGAAGTCGGTTAAAAAGTAAAAATAATTGTTAATTTTTTAGGCAAATTTGTTGAGAAATAGAATTTTTTAATACTTAATTGCAAAACTAAAATTTCCTAATGTGGACACTTATGCAATCTCAAAACAGAATTTTAGAAAATTGCAGCAACAAAAATTGCAAGTTTATACGAGGACTTAACAATAACATTTTTCCAATATTTTAATATTCTTTCTTTTTTTTTAAATATTAGTTTTCTTTTTATTAGTAATCTATTTAAGATTAAAGTGAAATAAGTTGTTTTATGCAGCTATTTTTTTTTAAATAAAGTAATACCTATTATATACAAGTTAATTTAAACGATTTTAAGAAAATATAGTATGTAGATGTTAAGTTCTCTCAGGTTTATATCAATATAATACAATTACAATGTAATAAAATACATACAATACATATATCGCTCATTTACTTGAACAATGTCATAACTAAAAAAAAACTAGTTTTATAGAAAACGAGTTTAAGGTTTAATGGAAAAGGAAAATTTAGTTTTTCTCTCAAAGAGTTGAATATACAAGATATTTGTATGAAATTTTTACACAATCTAAATAACAATATGAGTATTAATTCGGCCTTATTTGCTCACAAATCAAATTTTTTAGGTTATGGCATTGCTCAAGTAAATGAGTGCTATTTATTCAAGAAGTTCATAAGAGTGCACTGATTTATTGTACAAATTCATAACAAATAGTATTTACTCGTTTAGGAACTTCTTTATTTATTCATACTTTTCTTTTAATTAATTTCAAAAATTTTGTAATGTAGCAAAAATATTTCTTTCAGTGTGTTCACATTAACTATTTAAAATTATTCAATCAAAATGAAATTATGTGCCTTCCAAAATGTTTAATTTTGGGCGTATTTTATTTGGTTTTATTCATGCAATCTGCTAGTTGAGAAATAAACAAGCAAAGTTTTTTCCTGAGTTTATGGATTTTCATATATGAAAATAGATTTATTTATTTCGGTTCGATTCTCTTCAAAAGTTGTTAAATAAAACAACATGAAATTGTCAAAATTTATTATAATTTATTGGAATGTAAGGTTGGTGTATGTGAAAAATCTGGCTCTCGGAGAAAAAGTTTGGCGACCACTGAAAATGGCGCATATCCGAAAACGTTATGTTTGACGCGGTTGACGGCAAGTCGTTCCAAATTCATTACATTGCACTTTCATTGTCCTGGAAGCTTAACTGCACAGAAAGCGCATAAAGAGAAAATAAATTTTAAACTTAAAACAAAACTTTTAATAAAATATTTAATAACTCAGTCAATTATTAATAGATTTTTGAGCACGAGCCCGCGTTTTTCTCGTTATCAATTATATTTTATAAATAAAATCATACCTAGTACGGTTCCGGTACAAAAATGCTGTGTAAGAATGTCCCTAAGGTTGAAAAGTGACGGAAACCCGAAAAAAATATTTGATGAAAAAATACATGTATGTATGTATGTATATATATTTGAAATTTACTTAAATAAAATACGAGGGCGGGTCAATACTCCCTTTTTATATAAAAAGCTATATTATTTTTCCACATAGTCTCCTTTGAGTTTTATACACTTAGTCCGACGTTTATCCCTTCCGAAAGATATGATTTGTCGAGGTCATTAAAATAGGCATTTGTTTGTGAGATGATTTCCTCGTTGGAGTCAAATCTCTTTTTGCCCAACAATTTCTTCAAGTTTAGGAACAAGAAATAGTCACTCGTTGCTAAGTCTGGAGATTTTTGCCATATAAACTGCACATGCGTTTGTGGTCGATTGTAAGCAAGCGTGGAACCTATCTTTTGCGCAAAGCTTTCTCATACCCAAGTGATCATTCAAAATTGAAACCACTTAGCCATGAGAGATGCCTAAGGCTTCCACAATCTCTCTCACTTTCAATCTCCGATCGGCTAAAACTATGTAGTGAATTTTTTTAATACATCCTTATCGGGAATAAAAGTTCACGTGAAATGTGTTCCCTTCCCCTAAAATTGTGATCGCCAATGTTTGCGTTGTTGTTGTGTCAGTATACTATTTTCTAATTTTGTTCACCATTTTTTGTTCACGGGAAATATTTCACTTGAACAAAATGTTCGTCTTTTATTCCCGATAAGGGTGATTGTTTCGGATGTAGAGACCTCAACTGGGCGTCCAGAACGTTCGGCTTGCACGTCCATAACGAAATGCAGTAAACCACTCTTTTACCATTGAAATCGATAGTGAAGAGTCCCCATAGTATTTATCAAGATTAGCCTTGGTGTTTGAGTGATGGTTTTTTCCGCAAAAAAAAAATGCTTAATGAGCACACGAAATTCACTATTTTTTTATCAACGGCTGTCAAACACAAACTAAATGACGCGGCTGTTCAAATTGACACAGGAGTAGTCAACTGACAGTTGCCTGTTGACAGGAGCAGTGTTGCCATTTCAATTAAGAGGCGGGAAATTAATAAAAATCACGGACTTGTTGACCTGCCCTCGTATATATTGTTCGAAAGGCCTAAGTCTGTTATTTCGAAGTCCGTTTATAAATTTGAGATCTGGTGGTATACTGCGTAATTCGAAGCGAAAAAAATGCTTTCGAAATTGTATGCTTGTAACATGTAAGCTCGAAAACATTTTCTTTCTTTTCAAATTACAGAGTATACCCCCCGTTAATATACAACAATAGTAAACCGGTTTTCTACCCATAACTCAAGATTTTGGAGGTGTTTGGAAATTTTCAAAAATATAATTTTGTTGCACTCGAACATACAAGTAACTGAAAGGTTTTAAAATTGCGTTGCATTTTACTTTCATTGAATAATTTTCAAATATAAAGAATAAGATTGAATACCTATTCTATAATTCTTGAGTGTACAGGCGTGATTACTACTAAAACAGACTATCAGCGAACTTGTAATGATCATTAAATAAAATTTTGCACGTATGATGCAGAGCAGTGATGCATTTCCGAATACCAGCCATAGGCATTTGTAATACATTGCTAAATTCAGCTTTAAAGATTTTTAACACTGGAAATTTAGCTTTATAAAGTTACAAAATTAGGCTGCTGAACTATAATATGAGTATTTATGAAAGTTGTTGTGTGGAAGTGCAAATGCTGTTTAAATTTAATAAAGTTTTTTAATTTGAATGAAGATAGTATAAAATAAAAATATAATTTTAGGTGGATGTGGTAATTAATAAAAAATTTTAAATAAGTTTTGCTTTAGTGATCGAATAAATGTCATGATATGAACAAATGCACGAAATTCATATTGATAATAATAATAATAGTAAGACTTCTATGTAATTTCGAAATAATTGAAATAAAAGTTAGCTTTTTATCGCATAGCGAAAATATATATGTATATACATGTATTAATAAATTTACATACATATGTATGTATGTATATTTATATATACATATAAATATCGTCGGTTTATTATTGGTTTGCTACAGTCATAATGTATTTTGAATATATTTTGCAGCAAACCAATAACTAACCGAAGTTATATATTTTTTATATACATATGTAGGTACATACATACATATGTATATTTTTTTTGCTTAACAATTCAATTATATTGCTACAAAATTAAAATTAGGACTTTACTTAGCTGTTGTTGTTTGTAGTGCAGTGTATATTGTGTTTTATGGGCATTAATTAACAAGCCGTAGGTGGGGTTAACCTAAAATATTATAAAAAAACATAAGTTTTTAATAGAAAATATTACAATAATCACATATATAAGAAAATAAACAAAAAACATTATTAAGATTTTTAGTCAATATACTAGCAATAATGTAACTTACAATTAGTACTTAACACAATTTTAGATTTCATAACATTTATTTAATTTTTTCATATATAGAAAATCGCTCAAAAGAAATAAATAAATAACATAAATAATAAATAAATCTGATTAAATCAGACAATTTTCTTTGAATTACATTCTATTTATACTAGCTTTTTCTCGCGGCTTCGCTCGCATAAAATAAAAACCGATTTTAAAACTGGTTAAACAATCAAACCCAAAATGAATATTACCCTAACCAGACCAAAAATGTGTTTTTCGAAAAAAATTCATGCCAAATATCAAAACCCGGATAAAAAATATCCTATATTTGACGCTGGTAATGTACCTTCCCATTGATGAAAGAATTTTCAAAATCGGTTTGGCGGTTTGGGCGTGAAAACATAGCAAGCAAACAAACAAATTCACTTTCATATTTATAATCACCCTTATTCCAGTTGTCGACATCGACGTCACTTCAACACAATACTAAAAAAATTGGGGCTTGTGTTGGTAGATTTATGCTATTTTCTAAGTCTTAGGGAACGGAAATATATTCTCAGTAGCACAAAATTGTTCTCGAGAGCAAGTAAACAAGCTGCCATTTGTGGTATTGTGTTAAAGTGATGCCGATGTCGACAACTGGGATAAGGGTGTATGTAAGTACGTGATAAGTATATAATATTAAGAAAAACTACATAAAATAAATTTGGCAAAATGGGTCGGAAAAAATGTGACAACCGTTTTAAATGAAACTCAGCATGCGTCTTTTTTATTCTAAAAAATGTGTGTACAAAATTTGAGGACTTCTGCTTGGATAGGAAAAATTTTATGGGCGGTAGGCGTGACCGATTTTGATGAAATTGAATTTTGTACTTAATAAATATAATGATCGGTGCCTACTTTCAATGATCTAAGACAATTTATTATATTTTTTGCACAAATATTTATGAAGCCATCCCACTGTGCGACATTTCTAAGGGTACTTGTTGTCCTTTACAGCAAAAATGATGTAACCGACACCGATACCGATTCCGATATATCGGCGATACTTCTGTAGTGCGATTCACTAACTTTTTTTTAACGATAATCAAATTTGCTATTCAGTAACATTTTTAACGATATTCGCTGCAGGTTAACGTCAGCTGTGTCGTTATTTAATCGACAATAATTTAGATGCTGTTAATTTTATTGACAAAAAATCAACAGAAAATCTCAGTTGCACATTATCGTTGAAAAGAAGTTACAGAATCACACAATCGTTATTGTATAGACAAAAATTACGATTGTCGGATCGTTAAAAGTTAGTGAATCGCACCACTGATTTGCCGATATATCGATATCGGCGATATTTTACTGTCGATACGACGATACTTCTTAAATTTTTTTAGAGCTGTTTTGAACAAACAATTACATTTTTAACGATTCTTTTTGCATAACAACTAAGAGAAATAACATATTGAAAGCAGAACATAAAGTGAAAAAAGAAAAATGAAATTGTTTCCTTTGTTTTGCTTTGCACCATAGTAGTGAAATGTTCTCTCAATGCCAAATCATGTACATACATTAATTTCAGAATGAACTCAAATATCAATTTTCAATATTAAAATCTCTTACACTGTAATTTTGTATAATAAAAGAATTACACTAGTTGAGTTTTGTTAATTTTAACTTGAGTTCAATTTCAATATGCGTATCGGCATCGGCGATATTTTTGTTTTGAGTATCGGTATCGGATCGGCAAAACGGCGTGTCGTTACATCCCTAGTCTACGCTTCCTCAAAACGGACCAAGAGGACGATTTTTTTAACTGACGCATGTTTTGCACAAGCACATCTTTACAATTCGCAGATGTTGTCCTGTATAATTATGATGAAATAGGCAACCAAATTATAAATGTACCCCAGAGAGTCGTACATATCAAGCAGTATTGCCAACTTAAAGTTCTATACACTTAAAGTTCTTTTCACAATGTATGGTTAAGAGTTAACGTGAACTTTAACTGACAGTTCTTTATACAAAATTTGCAGTTAAAGTCTCTGTTATCTTTTAACCATACATTGTGAAAAGGTGCGTAAATACGTTTTTGTTATTAGATTTCATAAAAATTTAATTACTTTGGAATATGTATTTCAAAGCAATAAAGATACATACTCTGTACATTTAGCTGTATTTGGTATAAGGAGATTACTATAACAAATCTTAAACAACGAATTATCAATTCTATAAAAGAAATACATATATTTGGGGTATTCAAACCAGTGTCTTAAGTGTCATAATGTCTTAATATGTACTTTAACATAGTTTAAAAAATTTTTTTGTTGTGGCTAAAAAAAACAATAAGACTTTCCCAGCTAATGTTTATTGTTTTGTCACAACTACACGCAGCGTTGTGCGAGATCACTTTTGACCCTTTTTCGTGCCAATGACACTTATTATGACCCCTTTTTTTTAATTAATTCCTTTGTATCATTTAAAAAAAATGTATGCCGTATGCTCAAAAATTGGACGAAGCAGAGCTGTTGGTCCAGTTGGCGATATTCCGTTCGATGATTTCGATCATTTACAGTTTTGGTCGATAGAAAAGCCAATAAATGGTGAAAATCTGACACCCAAATCGCTGATTCCAAATGCAAATTATTTCTGGGAGTATCACAATTAAAAAAATTTATATATTTTAACTTACTTTCATCTTTAATCTTAATAAAACTTTTTATAAATAAAATTTAAAAATTATTTTTCATTACTTGCAAACCGGCAAGACCGTATACGGTGTTCACTATTCTTTACCTAACGTTCGTTCCTAACGTTTTTTTTATCAGTAAATTAAAACTTACGGTTCTTTTGCCTATGTAAACTTAAAAAAAATTATTATAACTTCATCCGATAATTTTTACGATCTGGCCAGTTAGAGGGTTAACATTGATTGATTTTGCAGGAGAGCACTTTTAAGCGTTCAAGTCGATTTTCAGAAATTTATTTCTTTTACAGTTAAATTGGGAAATTCTCTGTTAACCTTTATTTTTTTAAGCAAACATCGTTCTACACACTGTAAATAATACATTTAAGTTGAAATATACCAAAGAATAACCTTAATTAAGCTATTATTCCAAATGAGATTAGAAGTCCAAAAAAGATAGGTCGCAAATAATTTTGCTATAACATCCAAGGCGAATTCAGTATCAGGTGACCTTATCGCTACAACAATTTTACAACACAAAAAACAACACGTAGTTTGCTATGCTACAAAACCAATCTGTCAGAAGATTTCTAAGCAAATTTTGACGTTTTGGTTCAAAATGCTCAATTTGGTAGCAACAGCTGATAATCAGCTGGGCTGATAAGGTCACCTGATACTGAATTCGCCTTGATAACATCCTGAAAAATCAGACAAATTAATTTAGATTTTGACCAGGGGTACTTTCGAATATGCTGTACCTGTGTCCTGTAACTTGCGAGAAGTTTTCGCGTCGAAAAAATTAAATAATTATATTGGTTGTCCAGTTTTCCACAGGCTGAATCGTATAAACCCTGAAATAAGTTTACAAGAAACATGAGCAAGTACTAAGGTTTTTGTTACTCGCCCTGTGTTTCACAGAATGATAACAAAATTCTCGCCTGGAAAAGTTCTCACTAAAGTTACAGAACATAGGCATAGATTACGGAGGTACCATTAACTCAAAATCACCTTATCTCGACTTAAGCACTTTTTCCTTTTTGCCACAGAATTGAAGTATGTTAATTAGTTTTATTTTAGTCTAATGTATTTCATTAATTGTTAAAATTCGTGTTTGTTTTTTTTCAATTGAAATATATGTTATTTTTTTTGTTCACAAAAAACTTGACCCTATTTTACTTCAAAATACCATATTTTGACCTTATTTCTCTTAAATACTTTTTCGAAAATCTCAACGGCAACCCTGACTAAACGCAGAAATGTGAGAGATTTTACCAAAGGAATTGAGAGAGAGAGAGAGAGAAAGGTGTTAAAGCGAAAATACAAATAAGTAAAACATTTATAATTTTCAATTATTAGGGGTTGCTCACTGCAGTCATATTTTCGTGTTATTACTTTAAAATAAAATAAATGTTAATTTATGAGTACAATTTGAATACCCCAATTATGTATATGATTAAATAATAAGCTCGAGGTTACATTTTTATATAATGTTAAAAAAAGTTTTTTCTAAGAACAAAAAATAAAAACTTAGCGTTTATATAAAAAAGTGACCCCGAGTGATCATATAAGTAATTTAAAAAAATCAAAAAATTATTAGGGCCATTTTCACAACTTGCCTTCAGTTAAAGGTAGGATTTTGTCTGCCCGATAAATACCCTTGCATTATTACAACTTAAATATTTTATTGTTATTATTAACAATAATAATAATATTTAATGGATAAAAAAATAATAAATGAACGTTTTGTAATGTAATGCTATTTATTGGCCAGACAAAATCCTGCCTTTAGCTAAAGGCAAGTTGTGAAAAGGGCCCTTAGTCAAATAATAATACATTAGAAGATAGAATTAATTCTAAATACGTATATAATAAAAGAAATTATAAGCAAAATTATAATAAAATAAGTTGATATAAATCTTACGCATCAGTGCTAGCATTCGGTCCAGTATCTTCAAATAAAACTTCCGATCGTGAACTAATAATATAAACCAAACAAAATGACACAATCAACACTAAAACTCCAACAGTTAATGTTAGAATTTCATGAATTCGTGATGGACGTAAAAACATACGAGAGCTCAAAGAGCTCCAAGTAGACTCAGACCAGGTGGAATATTCACCCGACGTCCAATTATAATCTAGAAACAAAAAAAAAAAAAAAAAAACAAAAGAAAACAATCAAATGAGGAAATATTCAACATTCGCTAAATTTTAACTGGCAATCTTACCTGGTATAATAAATGCTGGACTTAAGGCTAAAGAATAATTTTGTGTGGTTACACCACATTCTCCCTGTTTATTATAGCCGGCAAACCAATATCTGGGCAAAGATGTGCAATTATCTTTGGAAATGTTGGGAAGTTTTTGCGACAACAAATAGCCCATAATGCGATAAGTCCATATGGTGGCTTCCTGAGAATCACGATCGACGCTGATGTAACTTTTAAATTTAACAAAAATATGCATATAAATTAAATTAAGTACATTGAAATGGATAAATGTAAAATTCTTACCGGTTTGGTGCGATTAAAGACAACTTTTTAAAACTATTTGGCTTAGAGGCCGCAAAAAACAGTGGACAGTTTTGTGATTTAGCAAAACAATACAAAATTTCATCTATCAAGACCGGACTGGGAAACTGATCGTCGATATATTCTTTCCCCGTCAGTGTGTCATACAAAGCCATGGCAATTATAGCCGAAACATTGCGTATTTTCATTTGTACATCATCTGTTTTGAAATATTTCGCAGCTTCTTCCCTGCCCATTAACCGGCTGTAGTCCAGTGTAGTATTGATATAATTATATTTTAAATTTACTCCATCATCATATACCGAATGATAGAAACGATTGGTGGGTGGCGCATTTAATATGGCAGCTGGAAATGATAGATTTTTCCTCAGAAATGATTGTGCCGATGTTGGTGGCATTTGATAACCTACAGCACTTTCAAAATTTATATTGAAATCATATTTGGGCGTGGTAGCATAGTGCTGTAATTTGCGCAAAATCATTTTCGAATATGGAAATTCACTGATAGTGTGCAGTTTAATGGTTGACATTTCATCGAAAGTGCCCAAATCCAAAACGAATTCAATATTGTCAAATGTAATGGGTGTGGTGAATGTTGACGCTGTGGGAAATTCTTTCTTTTCCATATCGTAAACAAATCTTTGCGAGCCAATATAGTCATACGATTCACCATTAAAGATGACAAAGAGTATATTTAGATTGGCATCTTTGAGTTCAGTTTTATCCGTTAGCAGGCGAGAGAGAGTATGGGCAACACTGACAAGTATGGTGTAACCTGTTAAAGAGTCCTTTGCTCCAACACCTGCAAATACAATTCATAACATTTATAATTATTTTATATTATAGCATTTTAATTTATTTATTTAATTACAAAATAAATTTTCCCTTTATTGCTGGTACGAGTACCAAGGCACATTAAAAAAGGAAAATTTTTAAGGAAAAAAGTGGTGGTCTGTATAAGCTCTTAAGGTTCATAGACCCTTTCAGATTATATTGATATGTTCACAAAAAATTTTCAGCTTGACTGTAGCTACAACTTTGCCAAATACTATTAGTAAAAATTAGGAGTCTGAGAAAAGTGAAAACAAATTTTTTTTGGAGTAAAATGTCAAATGAGATTTCTTTAGTGGACTCGGTATCATCAAGTTTGACTCAGGGAATGGCAATGAGTAGTCAATAGTCTTAATTTTAGTAATTGCGTATAATCCTGAGCTGCCCAAAGTAGCCGAACACCAATCGGCTTCTTATACAAATGAATACAAATACGCCAATACATTTCTCTCGTGTTTCTCTCGGTGGGCAGCTCTGGTATAATCATAACTAAAGTACGTTATAACTAAATATAAATAGGCACGTGCGTATCAAAAGCACACTTACAGTCTGAGTATGTTTATACTCAGGTTATGGATTTTTAATCGGGCAAAAAAATACGCTGTTACTCGGGATATTTATTCATCATTACATATGTAAATATGTTTGTGTATATAAAATGGAATGGAAAATGTGTGAATGTGTGTGTGGCTGTTTGAAAACATGCTTTATGTGTGTGGGTGTGTGTAAATAAAATAGCCCTGTATATACGCATGTGTAGCCGATTAATACTCGAGAGTATTTATATACTCTTGCGTGTAATTGTAGCTCAGAGTCTATAAATTTTAGTTATAATTGTTTGTGCTGCGTAACTTAAAAAATGTGTATAAGCATAGTTGTTGGATGTTTATAATTATACTTATTGGTTTTAAAATTAATGCGCGTGTTTGTAGATGCGCATGAGTTGTTGCATGTTTATAATTATACTTATTGGTTTTAAAATGATTTTTATTTTAAGCTGTACGCATTCATAGTTGTTTGACGGCCAATACTCAAAGAGTACTTAAAACTATACTTTTGTTATTCTAGCTGAACTGAGTGTAGGGCTTTCTTGCTCCTTGCGTAGTTATGTCGAATCTGTACTGGCCAGTCTATGTGTTTTTTTCCAAAAGTCTTCATTTGTCGCATAGTAAAGTAGTACCTGTAAAGTAGGAAGAAAATAGAGAAAAAAAGGCGTAGAGGGAGGGCGGTTGAAAAGGTAGATGTAGAATGTAGCGTAGTGTATTAACAGATATATTAGCTGCTAGCGGAGTGTGCACTCGACATAGGACCAGCCGCAAAGTCTTAAATTTTTAAATCTCATTTCCTATAATTCGGACAGGCTGCTGAAGTATAATTATCCTGCGAAGGAAGTACATACGGTGATCCTCCAGAGCGGGACAGATACAGAGGAGATGTAGAATGCTTTCCTACTCCTCTTCATCATTGCAACTGAAGTAGTATTCATTCGGGAGACCCTGCGTTTAGCAGTAGTAAAGAGATTCCTTAAGTGCTTCCTAGAGAAGTTCATGGGGTTTTTAGTTTTGTGAGGGTAAGTGAGATCCCAGAAGGTTCGTGCTATTGCGCCATCTGCCTTGAGCTGAATCAAGAAAGGCAACGTAGAAGCACATGCGTTATCTGCAATATTTGTCCTTAAATGACATGTTGAGTTGATCGATTTCCAACATAAACGTTCGGTTCGCTTTTCCGGCGTCCTCGTCCTTTACTACCATGAGGGTTTCACTCTAAACCATATTTTGTAATGCTTTCGGGAGTTTTGCGAAGGGTATAACCTATCCACTGTCGCAGAAGTTCTTCACGTATTCGATATAAAAGTTGTCAACGTATAGTTTGTCACGTATGGCGTTATTAATACATATGGCTTTCGTCTTCTGGATACTCACTTTCAAGCCAATGTGTTTAGAATCGTTCACCTTTCCCTGCATGTCGCTTTGTTTGTAAGATATTAGGCAAATATCATCTACGAAAACCAGGTCTTCAAGATGTCGGTGGAAGTTTTAGACAATTCTGCTCCTTTTTCACAAACTTTAGACATGAAGTTGTCAATCACTACTGCAAAAAGTAAAGGGAATAGGACATCCCTGCTAAACACCTACATTTGAAGTGAAGGTTTCGCTATACCGCTCTTATGAGGTTTATTATCTTCGTTGGCACCACTTTTCCTGTTAAGGCAGTCTATTATGCGCCTCGTTTTATGGAGCCAAAGGTCTTTCTGAAGTCTATAAACAATACATGCAAAGATGACCCCAATCCGCTGATTGTTCGCGGAGAACTGAAAATGAACTGAAAGCTGTTATTAATAATAGACGCCATAATTGTGTAGAATGTGTTGAGAAGAGTAATGCCTCTCCAATTATTACGATCTGTCAGGTTACCTTTTTTGGGGTGTCTGTTTGCAATAATTCAGATAGAATTCCGTCTTATTCTTTACTGAAACGATGTCAACTATAACCTCCTAAAAAACGAGGAGGGTGAACATGAACGAACTAGTACAGTTATAGTTCATCGTTCCTTGCATAGGCAAGGATACTGCCTTTCTAAATTCAGCTCAGGTCAGATGGCGGAATGAGCCTATCTGCGTTATTCGAGAACCCTTTGGCCTCGTCTAAATATCAACAGAACCAAAGACCTCATAAGCTTCACCAGGAAGCACCTGAGGAATCTCTTGGCCACACTAACCGGCCACTGCACTTTTGGCACCGACGCTAAACGTATGGGTCTTCCGTATAATGATTACTGCTACAGTTGCAATGATGAAGAAGAGGAAGAAAGCATTTCGCATCTTCTCTGCTTCTGCCCTGCTTTGGAGGATCTCCGTTTTCGCTTCCTTAGCAGAGTATCCTTCAATAGCCTGTCCGAGTTATCGGAAATAGGACTCAGAAACCTAAGTGTATACATTAGGAGTAGGGGCTGGTGTGGCCGTTAACCCTCCTCTATAGCATGTGTATGTACTGGACCCTCTCTTGACCCACTTCTCTTCTCTTTTATTCTCTCTTATTCTAAGGAAACTTTCCATCTGTATCCTCCCTTTATTCCCTATCCCCCTTATTCTACTACTTTAAGCTTACAGGTAGCACAAAGGGATCATCGTATTGGACCCAAGTGAGCTGGACACCTAGATTTTTCTTTCTTCACCAACAGCCTGCGAACCTAACCTAACCTAACCTTGCATAGGCTTATTAAACGTCAGCATCAACAAGACCAATACCAAAACGAAAACAAATCTGATCTTTTCTTCAATCACTGTTCAGAGTAAATAAGAATGAAGAGGGGTACAGACTTGCTTGTAGCAAAAAGTTACTGCAATTCTCTTTTGTTCTTTCATTCGCTGCATTAAAACAATACGAAGATTGGACAAACAGACTGTCTGTGTATAAACAAATGAACAATTTTAAAAAGAGAATTAAAGCCTTGCTTCAAGAAAAATTGATGTGTCTAAAACATGACAAGGGAAATTGACGCGTAATCTATAGCCAATCTTTTCCAACTGACAGTCTCACCCCCTCTCACATCAGACTTGGTATTCCCTGTTCCCGCAAACGAGGCTCTGTCGACCGACCATGGGCGGTATAACCCCAATATCAGCTTGACTAAATACTTTGCTAAACGCAGGTCTGGGTGCATAGCCAGCGGCCCTGGCACAAGAATCGGACGCAGTGGATTAATCATCCGCCCGCCTTAAATACCACATGAATAACGAAACCGAAATGGCCCTATGTTCCGCTTAGGAACTACGGGAAAATATATGTATATACCTAAAACATCACTAACAAAAAAAAAATTGTTTTTTAGCAGCCAACTTCACTACTTAACAGGCTGTCAAAATAAAAATGGGATTTTTTTAATTGTAAAGCGTTGCCGCCATATTGTTTCGGTTTCACCTTTCTTTTAAATAAAACGATTTTCATATTTCACACACCTCAATATACCACCATGATTTATGATAATTGAAAGTCAATTGTTTATTAAATTTTAAACTCGTTATATTTGAAAAACAAAAGAGTTTTTAGATAATTTAATTATACACTTAATATTAGGGGACTAGAAAATTGAGCCATTTATAAATAGAATTTTGTATATAAATTATTCTTGAGCTTTACGATTTTGAAGGCACTTTCTATTGCACACAAGGCCACAAACTTAATTAATAACTGAATGATTTAATACTACATATTATAAAAGTATTTATGCACAACAAGGACTATAATAAAAAAAAATAAGAAAAGGTAGTCCACATAAGTTCTAAGAGATTCCTTGCATTTACATTATTTTAATCTTATAACAAACAAAAATTCACTTCTTTACTCTTGTTTAACACGTTTAGCTGGGGGCTGTGGATTGATAACATCATCCGCTATCAACTCCAACTGATAGTCCAATTCAAAGTCCACATCATTTGGCGAACGGTCACATATCACCGCTATAGCGGTCTTCTCCTCCGCCTCAGCTATTTTATGTTCCACCAAGTAGAACATATATTCATCGTATAGCAAACGTATTAAGTGAAAACTGCCAAAACTGGAAGCTGATCTTAGAGTTAAATCCCTGATAACCATTGAACTGTAAAAACTCCACTTTAACAAAAACTGTCGAGCTGCTTTGGAATAGCAGGATTTGCCTTTATATCCTTGAAGGGACGAGTCCACTACCAATTGCAGCCAGGAGGCCCATTGTTCCAAAGAACTTTGTTGCTGGAGAGCAGCCTTAAAATCACTTTCCAAACGTTGAACCATGACTGGATCGCATTGACATACCCAGGCAGCCTGTTCTTGTACATTACGAAAATCCACACGATTCAAATCGGTCAACATTTGAGTTATTTGAGCACCGTTTTGTAGCACGGCTCTTGCCGCCTGGGCCAAATGATTAAGGGACGTATAACGCCTTAAGGTTTGACAAAACGCTGAAACCGTCGAAGTCTTTATTTGCACCATTTGTTCAGGTATCCCTAACATAGCCTCGCACAGCCATGCTTCCATATTCTTGGCAAAACTTCGTATGGCCTGAGTCAAGGCATTCGGTATGGAACGCAAGACATCTGGTATTATGACATCGACCATATTTTGAAAGAACTGATAATCAATATTACGCACAAAATTCTGCAGCGACGATGAGAGACAGAGTAACTGTAGTTTGGAACGCGATAAATTGTGCAAAGAATCATGATGATCGGTAGACCAAAATTCACGCCACAAATATTCGATAGTGTTGAACTCTAAATTAATGATGGCATCCAAAAACTTTTCACAATGTTCCTGATATTTCAAGCGAAATAGTTCCAAATCTTGAGAGCTTATAGCCGGAGAATATGTATGATCTAGTTCTAGTATGGGGAAGGAGGGTAAAGCGCCAGTACCATCGCCTAAAAATTGTGCACAGGCTGCATATGATTCCGGTTTGAAGATTAACTTTTTGGACGATTTATTGCTGTGATAGTGTGTGGAAGAACAGTTGCCCGAAAACGTTTGATTGTTGTGATTTGTCGAAGTTGAGGATTGCTGTGAGGAAGAACTTTTTGAGGGTGAGGCAGAGGGTTCCTCTTGACTATGTTGGTGCTTAAGCATAGAGTCGGGTTTTATACGTATGCCGTAGTAGTGATACTTTGAATTGCCACGAGTACCTAAGCGTCGGGTGCGCAAGCCTGAGAAAACAGATCTGATTAGTTTGCCAAAGCTTGCAGCATTTACCGGCTCTATTTTGTACTCGTTACAGTGTTGTATATAGTGGCTGTAGAGTGTAGATCTTGGCAAGCTGACTCCTTCCGCAGTCTCGTAATTTTGCGACAGCCATTTAATTGTTGCTGAGGCTATTTTGTTTGTACCAGCCATATGATTTAAATCTGTTTCCATGGAATTATCATCCATTTCATTTTCATTGGCAGAATGCATACATTGCGAACCTGCGAGGGCATTGTTGGAGGAGTTGGGAGTTTGTGGAGAACTTTGCAAGTCTTCAGAGGAAGTGTTAATTAACATACTTTCTTCCACGGGCACCAAATAAGGCATCAAAGCGGTGGCATTGTGTGAAGAACTGTCGGTCAATTCGGTAGCGTCGGTGTTAAAGTTGCCGGTTGTTGTGGCGTAAAAAGCTGGTTGATTCGTTTGGTATTCCTGAATAGGACAAAAGGGATAAGTGAGTTGAGTTTGTGTGCCATTCGTGGCCTGATACAATTGTTCAGCATCTACATATTGCACTTGATAGTTTTGTCCCGCGTCTTGTGTGGATACTGTAACGGTAATAAATTGTGGACAGCCTTCATCTTGTTCAGTGTGATGAACTAAATCTACTACGCCTTCTTTGATGGCAGCCAAAGTATCCAAGGTGGCTTGAGCTTCACTGCTGGAATTGTCATTGTTATCCATGGGTACTACTACATTTATAACAGCCACTTCTTCCTGCTGCTGTTGCAATTGTTGTTGTTGATGATGCTGGTGCATATGATTGGCTTGTTGCTGCTGGTGATGCTGCTCGACGCCAGCTAAAGCTTTGTGTGTTGCCATAACATCTTGCAAGGATTCAGCTGTAATGTATTGATACTCTTCTTGTTGTTGTGGCGTATGACAAGAGGACGAAGGCTCCCTAGTTACCACGAGTGCCGCTGAATCGGTTGTAGCATTAACGACACATGGCAAAACCGTTGATTCGGTTGTTATAGTATCCGTAGCTGGGGACACAACACTCAAAGTAGGAGAATTCATTATTCCGGCTGCTGTTGTCGGTGTTAAAACAAAACTTCTAGGCGCTGCCAATCTGGTGGTCATAATGAAGTCCTAATCCTACAACTTTCCAACAATTAAACAGTTTTTAATAATATTTCCTCTGCTATTTTTGTTTTTCGATGAAAATGACGTTATTCTTGCGTCGTTTAACGTTCGCGAACAAGTAATTTTAAGGATTTTTCCAAAGGATGTATATAGTATATATTTTCTGTGTTGTTTTCCATAACGTTGGCTAGGTAACCAACAACAACAATTAGCTTTTTCACAAAATAACAATTGCCTATAATGCATACTCCTAATTTCGGTGGTTGTTTATTACGCTTGGCTGACTATTCAAACATTTATGTATAACCGTCGCTTTATTTTAAACGTTGACGATGAAAATGCACTTGTCTAACTTTTTGAATTAAAACGGGGCTCAAACAGGGAACATGTGTCTGGATGTACATGTTTGTGTGTGTGTGTGTGTGTGTGTGTGTGCTGGTGTTAACTCACATCACAGGTGAAACACACACGTGTGTGTGTGTGTGTGCGTGTGTGTGTGTGACTGTTTTATTATTTAGATATTCAAAATATAATTTTGTGTTTATTTATTCTTGTTTTATCATCAAACAGTTGCTTATTTTGCAGAATTATTGTCTGTAGTCCATTTATCATTTCATTTGATTATCCTTTGAATATTGCGTGCTGCAGTTGGTGATTTTTAATGTGTTTTCTTTCATTTTTGTTGTTGTTTTTTTTTTTTTTTGTTTATTGGTGGTTGATTGTGTGTTAACGGTTCTTGTTTGAAAATAAATAAATTTTCACTTTTTTTATGTCTCCCCAGAAAACTGGCTGGAAGCATGGCATAAGACATTGAAACTTTTTTGAAAAACTATTGCTATTTCCGACAAAAAAAAAAAACACTTTATACTTAATTTGTATATTTTCAATGATTATTTTAAAAAGGGGTTGATATAACAGGTAAATTTTAATAACACTGTTTTTCCCGAGGTGGGAGTATATTTTCAGGAAGAATGAACACGTGTTGTTGGGTTAAAGAACTAAAAAGTTTTATTTTATTCACACATGTTTAACAAACAAATAAGAACAGTGTACATAATATTCTAAACAACTTCACTGCTGCTACCCAAACTAACTAATGGTTTGAGAGTATGTTACAACTGGCAAGTATGGTAGACACTATTTTGCAAAAAATGTGTAAGTATAGAAATGAATTTTTTTTAGCAATATGATGGCGAAAATTAAGTGTACCAATTCGATTTTAAATTTATTTAAAAAAACTTCTTAAATTTAATTTTCTGCAGCACCAATTAATAAAACCTTTTTTTAGAAACATAATTTCCAATAGGAGCTTACTTACATGGCACATCCCGTTTTACATCCATCGCAGCTGATCACGATTTAACAGCTAAAACCACGTATTTTTGCTTTCAGTTTCAAACATGTAAATAATAGTAATTATCCCTTTGTACCGTTGATGAATTATGTATGAATGTATGTATGTATGTATGTGTAACGCCGAGGCCATACTTTTTTTCATACAAACATGTTTTATATTTTTTTTATTCGACTCTGCGTTCCATACGGAAACAAAAATGACAAAGGCACGTAGCCAAAGAGAAAGGATATCTAACCCATAGAAGCTTCCTTCGGCAGCTGCAAACGACCTATACATTTATATAGAAAGCGTGCTTCCAGGATTCACTCCTAGTTTTTTATGGTCTCCAACAGTATACATCTTGGGGTCTATTCTGTAATTCGAAACAAAAGAAAATGCATATGATTTCGTTTCGAATTACAGAGTAGACCGCCTTATTAAAAAACGTTTGCACTTGATAATGGAAATTACCACAAAATAACTGCAAGCGATATACGATACAGTTAGTTGAGGCAAACATTAACAAGTGCGAGTGAGAAACAAAACTCTCGAAGACCAAACAATACACACAAGCCTGATCGCACTTAAGAAATATCCCAGTTGGCCATGTCTTTCGGATATCTTGAGCGACATATTGACGAAGGTTCAAATAAATCGTTAACGAAATTTTGGAAGAACTGGCCACGAAATCATGCAAGACCAAACAAGCGACTTTTTCCACCTGCGTATCGTCGACGATTATACAAACAACAGTGTTCCCCTTCATGCCGTTGATGACTACACAAGAGAAAATTTCTCAAATTTTATATGCTTTAAAGTCCCGTTGCTTTTTGCACAAGTGCTTTACATGAACGATGTGAACACTGTCGCTCATGTTTCACTTACAGATGAGCGATTGGATTGAAGATATTCTCGTCCACCTTCCCTTAAAATGTTTACAGAAAGCGTAAACTAGAGGACTAAGTCGTCTAGGACAATTTTGCCAACTATGTAATTACGACCTGCGACTTGTTCTTCAGTCCAGAGTTGCTGGTTCAGACAGACAATATTTAAAGAACATAATTTTCTAAAAAAAAATATTTTTTGACAGAAAAATATTCTTCGAGAACAATTTTAAAATCTTTAAATAACATGTGTGCGTATACTACTTAAGCGTACAGTAAATACTGTTCTAAATAGTGTAATTTTTTGCTGCCGACAGCAAACATTTTGTGGATAGTAATTGGCTGCATTTTAACAGGCTCTCTCTCTCTCTCTCTCTATCTCTATCTCTATTCTCTGACGATCAAAGAGCAGCTGGCAACCAATAGCTCACAAAACTTTCGCTGTCAGCCTCAATGTGATATTGACAGTTATGTACAATATAGGAGAATAATGACTTCTGTATTCTGAATCCTAAGTCTCCTTTTGGGTATAATCAGGGTTGCCGAATCGAGGGTAATTACCCGAATCAGGTGCAATTTTTATGACATCAGGTGTAATTTACGGGTAATTTGAAATTCGTTTGTTTTATATAATAAATCGTGTGTGTTCTGGCTTTCACATCGTTTACACATGTTTTCTTGTGAGCTTGGATGTTAAAACACATGAAAAAAAAAATTTATACAAAACAAGAAAAAATAATTTTTTTTATTAAATGTTAAATTTAGATTTTATTTTTCATTTTGCCTTATAATTACTTTTATTGTTATCCAAAGGATTTCTAATTGTATAAAGGTGTAGAAAAATAGAATAGATTCATATCGAATATAAATTATTTGCTGGGTTTTGTATAAGTTTCTAAGCCTACTATGCTTATTTTTCTTTTGTGATTTTCAAAAATATTATTATTTGTGAATGCTCAAATAGTTTTTGAAAGTCTGTACATAAGATAAGAGGTTTGTGACTGTTCAAGATGTGTGGTTGAAGTCTACTGACGATTTGTTACAGCAACAATGAAATGCATATAGACATCGCTGAACCACCAGCAAATAAATTTCAAATTAAAATAAACTTGACAATATGTCGAATAATAAATTTCTGAAATTTATATTACAGATGAACATTATATAGGAGAGTTTTTTGCCATCCGAAACTCATTTTGAGAAAATTTGAGTTGCATTTCACTGGGGCTGATACCAAATCATAAGTAGACCTTAAACAAGATTTTTGAAATGTGTCAAATATTTATTTTAATATTTGGGTGTAATTCCTTTGAAATCGGGTAATTTTGGCTCCTACGAGGTGTAATTTTAAATATATATTTTGGTAACACTGGGTATAATACAAGAAATATCGTGTTATATTTTAATGGGAGATTAAAGGTCGTGTTCTTGTCGACTTTTCCAAGCGAGAGATTGCTGGTTTTTAATAATTTAATTTCATTTGTAATAATTCAACAACGGTGCAACAGCAATTCTTGAGTGGTCGATGCACTCCCCAGAATGGACTTTCTATGCATATAAAAAGGTCTGAACTTGTACATATGTATGTATATCGTTTCTTTCTGTTGTCTAAATAATTTAGTAGTTCGACAAATAACGACAAATAAAATAAACCAATTAAGACTGAATCAAATGCTTTAGAACTGCTACATGTTAATTTTATAACATTCAATCCGCATCCAAATAAGATAATAATATAAAATCTGTATTTACATACATACCAGAGATCTGCATGATTGCGAATCAAACGGCATAATTTTCCATTTTCTAAAATGAATATTGAGCTAGCATTTAACATTAAAAAAATGTTATTGCATGATTCATATCAATGAGACTGTTGTTAATAAATGCATGCTACTGCTTGCAAATTCTATTCATTCATATGATTCACTAAAGCAATGAATCAGTATGATTGTTTTAAAAACTTCTTAAAATCCCTTCTGAAAAATATAGTTTTATGTAATATTATAAAATAAATTAGCTAGGCAGATTTTATTTTACAAATTATTTTAATACGAGAAAAGCTATTAATTAATACACAACGTTTTATTAACTTAAGAGTTTATCTAGTCAACGTACTTTTATGAGTTATTTGATTACTATACCAAACAAACAACAGTAAAAATTTTTATTTATTTTTACTAACGGCACTTAAAGAAAGAGAGTAATGGCCTATTTCCCACCTGCGAAAGAAAACGTTCGACTTGAAATTTATATTGAAAACAACAATAAAATATGAAAATTTGTTTTTGTTTTCTATATAAATTTTAAGTCGAACGTTTTCTTTCGCAGGTGGGAAATAGGCCATAAGTTGTTAGAGTAAACTCTGCAAGCAATATCATTATTACATACACATATGTATCAATATATTGATGTTAAAGAACACAACAAAATCATTGTAAAAGTGAGTGGAGAGTGAACGTGAATCAACTCATACAGTTCTCTGATACATCATACATAACTTCGGGTGGTTATTGGTTTGCCGCAGTAATAATGTATTTATAATATACTGTGCGGCAAACCAGTAACCAGTCAACTACATATATGTATATTATCAAATTAATTTCAGCAACTGATAAAATCTATTTGAGAAACTGTCGCTGAATTCTGAAAATGTTAAATTTTTTTCGATTGACGAACAGAATTCAAACCTTGTCTTACAATTTTCCATATAAACTATGAGACTAATATAATGAAACGCCGCAAAATCCATACGATTTGGCCACCATTTAGATATTTGGCAATACTTCTTCACTGTCCTGAACTTTCCAAAGTTATATGATAAATAAATAATAGTTTTACAATTTTACTGAGCTTCAGTTTTCCGATATCTAGTGGGAAATTACAGCATCCGATAATGAAATAAATTTCAAATATTTTTCAATTTTCGTTCGATATCGAATAGTGTTATATAAGAATTTTTACTTTCTTATTTATTACATTTGAAATTTAACAAGTTTTAGAATTACGAAAAAAGCAGCATATTTTTTTCTTTGTGCTGGTATTAAGTCGACCAAAATTATGAAATCAATGCCAAAAATTGTTATTGATATTCCATTATTAATAAGAAAGTCCCATCTTCGGTTGCTTCGTCTATTTTTATGTTTGTTACTTCATAACTCAGCGCCTTTAGACCAATTTTAAAAATTCCTTTTTGTCTGCTATTTGGTCCTATTGGCAATAAAATGTGGGCGGGAATACACCAACTAATTTTTTTCTTTGACTTTATGACATTTTACTGATCCGAATGCTGGAAACCTTAGCACACACCTTGAGTTCTTGTAGTGACACAATTTCAAAGTTAAAAAAAATGGCTGGTGGTTCTTAAAATGTACTCAGTCTTGCATTTTAAAAAGTGAGCGTAACCCTAATTATTAAAATTTAGTATTATATTTCACGTGCTGCTCAACCGATTTTTACGGAACTTTTTTACAAAGTTGTGCGTGACCACGCACATAAAATTATAAAATGGGCACTAAAAATTAAATTTAAAAATACAACTGACTTCAAATATAAAATAAATAATTATGGAATTTGCTGATCTGATTGGTACTGAATTTGAGTAGCATTATAGGTAGTAGATATGTACGTATATATTATATTATAAAAACGTTTTGTTACTGATGGAACGCCATATAGTTTTAATTAGAACTGATAAAAATAAAAGCGCCAAAAACTTAATAATAATGTTCACTTTGTTGTCTTTATTTCAAACTAATTTTTGATAGATTGTGGGAACATTTGGCTAAATAAGGTAAGAATGCCTTTTTTTCATTTCTACGAATTTAACAAAGTAAAACTATAAATACAGACGCTTTATCATTTTCGAAACAAAATTATCAACAATTACTAATTAGATTAATTAAATAAAACATTTTACTTACCATAAACAATTTCAAACATTCCCGTGGTATCCATTCGTGTCGTAACCAATATAAATTTCTCTTTGGGATTCACAATATTGACATCATTTTCATTTACAATTGGCCGCGGAAACAGCGTGGCATAAATATTTTTACCCTTTAAGGGATCACAATAACGTGTTTGGGCTAAATTGTTAATGAAATTGCTGCGACGCCAACAAACTTCGGTACTAACGGCCGCACTCATGAAACTATTTATTTCGACAGCACAAAGGCTGCGTAAATGTTGATTCTCATAATCGAAACTGTTGAATTTTGTGAAACATTCAATCAACTTGACTGCAGTATCGTTACTTGGTATTATTATAATAGGAAAAGGGAAATCTTCGTGTAAGAGACCAGAACCCCATGGATTCCAAGAATCTTCGGGTCTTTGGTCCGAACAAGTAGCAGTCTGTTGCGAATTAGGCAGAAGAATGCCACTGTGTTGATTTGGACATTTAAGCTCGTGGGAAAATCCCACACTGTCATTTACAAAGTTCTCAAACATATTTAACACAATTACTGCGGATATATTGCCCGCACCTTCTTGCTTTAAACGCATCATATTCTCACGATTAAAATAGTCGGAACTTAAAATAGCGGCATATGGTGGTGCTGGTGGGGAATTCAATAGAAACTCTAGTTGATTTTTATCATAAACATAATGCACAGCTCCTACAGATCCAGATTCAGCAGCTGAAATTAAATTTACAAAGAATATTTAGCACCCAAATTTAAAAGGTATTTCATAAACTTACAGGAACAGCCTGTTTGGTGGGTGCCATTTAGGCGTCTAAAACAAGTACCGCCAAAAAAGTTTTCATAAATTTTTTCATGTAAACGTTTGCAAGAAACTATAAAGAAAATGTTAAATAAGAAGCTTTAATAACAAGATAGTTTACACCACATGAGTCACTACTATTATATTTTTAGTTTCTAGAAAATAATTAAATTGTTAAAACTTTCTACTGCTCTTTTTTTTAAACAATAAACTTAACTTAAAGAAATTAACAATTGTATTTCGAGTAATGGAACAACTTTTGTTTTCATTTTAGATTTTTTTTGCCAACATCCGGAAAAAATTTTACACCCACCTTCAATGTTCTTTGTTTGCAACAAAATATAAATGATAAAACACCAATTTACAACCTTGTTCAATTGCAGCTCCATAGCTGCGTATGTTTTCTAACTAAATTAACTAATAGAAATTAATAATCTGGCTTAATTTTATTGTTAATAAATTGTTTCTGGTTTTTGCAAAATCAACTCAAAAATACACATTAAACAACAACGAATGAAAAGGCAATGCTTCTTTTTGTTTGACAACAAGTTGTCAAAATTCATCACAGTTGTTTTTGTAGCGGCGTTGTATTTATTATGGCACAGTTGGTTAAATAGGAGCAAAGTTGGAGCAATACAGGAGCCGTTATTTCAAATAAGACAAGCAACCGCTCGAATAGTGCCTATTCACATTATGCCTTTTTAGCCTGCCTTCTTTCGACAATTTTCTTTTAAAACCCCTACGAAAAGTCAAGCACATTTACATTAAGACTTTTTTCTTCATGACTTTTTGACATTTGTATACACTCTTAGTGCTGAGAGTACGAAAAAACAAAGAGAAATGTCAAAAATCCCCTCGAATTTTCATTTCGTGCCTTTTGTTTTACTCCGCATTCTTCTCAACACCTCTCACCAACGAACTGAAAAAGCCTGCCTACACATGCAAGCAGAAAAGGCACAGTGTAAATTGCGTCATAGTAATGATGTAAATGTTCAGGCCTCTTCTGAAAACCCTGTGATATCTGATCACTTGCCGTTTTAAAACAACATGTGTGACACAGATAATGTGTGATTTCTTCCGGTCCAGTATATCTCACATTTTTGTGCTTATCGACGTGCTTTAAATTTTCCGTTATCATGATTAAATTGCGAAGCTTTTTCTATTTTTTTTACCAAATTTTGTGAATTTATTCAAGACTAACTACTACAAATTGCTGTCTTTTGTAGATTTAAGAAATATAAACAGCCCAAAAGTTAAAACTCAGTTAAGTAAAAGCAATCAAATCTTTTACAGAAAACGTAGCGTCGAGGAGTTCTTTATTTAAATAATTTGCTAGAAAGTTTATTGCATTTCGCACAACACTTGCGATGCGAGTTGAAATCAAATGAACTTTGGCGAGTTGAAATCACAAACGTACAGTGAAGGCAACTGATATGTATATTTAGTCTAAGCCAAACTTTAAGGAAACATTAAAATGATTAATAAATTAAACAAAATATATTTTCTTTTGATTTTAATATAAAATTAATAGTTTTGTAACATTTTAATTAAAAAAATAAAGTTTATGAAGTGTTCTATTGATTTTGTTAATATTGGGCCTTATTATGAGCAAGTTTCGATCTTCGACTGTAATCGAAAGTACTGAACGAACGAATTTTCATTTGGTATTATGACGAGCATTCAACAAAGAATGTGCTTATTTTAAATATTACTCAACAAGTTTAACTTAAAATAAAAACATTCGTTTATAATTTTTTATACTAGAATACTTCATCGAAAGACAAATTCTGTTCGATAGAAAATTCGTTGCTAAACGAAATTTTCTATGCTCATAATATAAATTGAACATTCTATTTTCAATGCTCGACAGCCAGCGAAAATCCAATGCAACTCATAATACACATTGACGTGTGTTTGGCGATTTGCAACTCACATACGATTTAGAAATGATGCGAGTGTGAGAACATACCTTGCAATCGGCAGACTTTTATCTAACTGTTTGAGATGACAAAAAAAAAATTCGGATATTGTTGTGTGCAGAAAAACTTTTGTGCAATTCCAAATTACTTTAGAAAAATGATTTTCAAAACAGAACATGTTTATATAAAAACTAAAAAGGTGAAAGAAAGAGCACTAAAACTTCTTAAGTCATACATACAAAAATGTACGAGCTTCCAGCTACGAAGTAGCTGGTAGCCATGGGCAAAATTCCTTACTTAGAATCTGACATATTTAAATTCATATTCATGTTAACATAGGATTTTTAATTCAATTAGGAATATAGATGTTGCTTAACAAAATAAAAGCTAGATTTCCAAATGCATTCTAGGCTGAATTTCAAATAAATATACATACATACATACTTCTTTATTTCTTCTATAAATACATATTGGGCATAATTATGAGTGTCGTATATCGACATCGACTGTTTTTAGGGACATTTTGTTTTAATTTTGAAACAAAAAATCAAGTTTTTTACAGTTACATTTGATTTTGCTTGTTTTGTGAACTATTGTATACAAATAATCACCCTTATTCCATTTGTCGACATCGACGTCACTTTAACACAATACTAAAAAATTGGGGAATGTATAGCCGTTCTCGAAAACAACTGAGTCCTGTTGGCAGGCTAATGTCATTTTCTAGAATTAATGGAAGGCAAATATATTGTCATTAGCACAAAATTGTTATCGAGAGCGAGTAAACAAGCCCCAATTTTTTGGTATTGTGTTAAAGTGACGTCGATGTCGACAAATAGAATAAGGGTGAATATTGAAAACAAATTCTTTATAGGGAGATTATTCAGCATATGAAATGGAAGGTAGGTATCTGTAAAATCTAGGTTATAGAAAAACTATGCTAGAAATAAACTATTTATAAATTAAATTGTAAGAAAAATCTTACCAATAAACATTTGTTATAGGAAAGTTTGATAACTAGATGAAATCTAAACTCAAGTCGCCATTATAATGGTGCCGTTTTCCGACTTCGATTGCGAAGTTTTTGTAATAGATTACAGCACACCCCGAAATTTTTTCCTTTAATTTAGGCCCAAAATATATTCAAATTCAAAATTCGTTAAGTACAATAAAGTCCATTATGTCTTATAAACTAACTTAAGCAAAGTTTTCCTGCATTTAACAAAAATTTTTGCCCACGACTATCACTTTTCAAAAAAGTTCTAAAATATAAAAATTACAATTTTGTTTTTTATTTTGAAATTGTATTACAAAAAATGATTTAAGCTTACATTATATATTTTTTTTTCTTTAAACACTATAAATCTACAATAAAACACTATAAAAACGATTAACGACTTCTAGAACAAAGTATCTTCCGATCTTATGTATTCACCAATATCCGATTGATGGAAGCACACTGTAGCCATAGGATCCGCAGATTTACACTCAGTTGTTGATCTAGCCAGCACTCCGAACCCCAAAGGCAAATCATTCATATTGTAAACAATAACACCCTGATATTGGCCTGCATTTTCCGTTATACGTCCCAAGCCAGATTTGGGAATATGGTTTCCATACAGATACTGTTGTTCAAATGACTGTTTAACCCATACCTTATATTGAGCATAAGGCGCTAGATAGTATAAAGCAGTTATGTGGAATTTTAACTTGTTCGTTTTAGAAAATTTCCCAAAACAAGTGCCAACACAGATAAGCTTTTTGTGACCAAAACATTCCGATAATTTTAAAATACGTTCCGAAACATAGTAAACTCGGTCCAAGTGCTCGCGGAAGCAGTAAGTGCCATCAGGGCGATCTATTAGTTGTTTAACATTAGGGCCAATGCTGGAAAAAATTAAGATATTCTTTTAAATGCACAATTGGAAAAATCATCAGTATTCTTACTATTTGGATAATTTTTCAAATAAAATTTTGGCTCTTTCTTCACTTAAGCGTTTCATTGTTAATTTGATTTATTTTTATTTAAAAGATTTATAAATTTTATTGATAAAATATAGAAAATTTATTTACAAAATTCAACACGTTTTTCCCACTATAAAATACAACATAAAAACTAAGTCAGCTGTCAAATTAGTTTGTTATTGTTTTTTGACACCACGTGCGGCATGAGTACTGTATAAATAAGATTCGAAAAATTGCCACTTTATGTTAGAGCTCCCTCTACCGAGAGAAAGTTGTTCCAAGCTGTTAAATAAATGTAAATTTAAATAGCTAACCTAAAATTAAAATTCTGTATTCAAAAACACTATTTAACTAAAATAGTTAACATATATAACATATGCATGCACACGTTTTAAGTTATTTCAGTAATATTTTTTTTTAAATTTGTTTTAATTAAATTATATTAATCTGGCATCATTGTATTTTCTTTCCCGCGTTATTTTTCTCGTAGTTTAGTGGGGCTGCTTCGTTAAACGAAATGCCAAAACATTATATTGTGCAGTGAAATAGAATAAGTGTTGAAATAAAAAATGTAGTCTTTAGTTTTGAAAATATGCTAAAACTATCAAGTTAATGAAATTTAAAAGAAAGTGTGTATCTTACTTTTCATATTAGTTGGAATGAATTCATCTTGCGATAAGACTGGAAAGGACATACACAAATTTCATCAACTTTTGAGTTTATGCCAGAAAGGGGAGAAGATAATGTAGAGGGCAGCAATCATACTTTCCTATTTCGCCAATGAAGTGCAAGGTTGATCAACACAAAGTGCTGTATGTGAACTCATTTTAGAAGGCTTTTCCATCTGAAAAGTTTTCTTTGTAAAGCCTTGAGATTGTATAAGGGAAAGGAAAAGAGCTCGCATTCTTTCTTCCCTTCTTTCCAACAAGCTCAATACTTTGCAAAACAAACTTTGCTTGTGGAAAAGCCGTCTTAGCAATTCATGTGCGAATGTGTATGGATCTACATACATACATATATACATACATATTTGCGAGTTTAAAATTCACATACATACATATGTATGCATGTTTAATGATGTCGGTTTTGAACAACAGTTTTAAAAGGTATGTACGTTAGTTATATTCAAGAACTTTTAAAAATGCACAGCTTATTGAAAAAAATTTCGAACTAATACCCGATAGCAAATTTTGTATCGATCGAAATTAAAATAAAGACCTTAAGGGATTATTATTTATACTATTTTAAGATTATCTAATACTGCCAAGTTAGCATTTTGCTTAGAAATGCGATGGCAGCTTGAAATTTTGATGTCATTACTTTTGACGTCTGAAATTTCGGATGGGAACATTTTTTCACATTTATTTTTATGTGATGATCTGAGCTCATTTTATTTTATTTTTTTATGAAACTTTTTTAATTTAAAGTTTATAGTCTATTCATGCTGAATGAACATGTCTAAATTAAACAGTTTTTCATTAGTAATTAGCGGTTACGCTTTTTTGGGCTCATTTGTGCCAGATGTGTACTCGGCATATGTTTTTACATTTTTTTTTTAAATTGCGCAGCACAAAGAACTATAACTAAAATTTATAGACTGTGTGAGCTACAATCATATGCATAAGTATAAAAATACTCTGACTGTTAATCGGCTACACATGCATATATATTTTATTTACACACACACACAGCCAAACACGCACCCATACATTTTCCTTTCCATTTTATATACACATATGTTTGTAATGTTTGTATACGGTTGCCACTGATGAATAAATATCCCGATTATCATGCACATACATATACATATGTATATTTTTCTAATTAAATATCCTTAGCCTGAGTATAAATATTCTCAGACTATAAGTATGAGAACGAGTCAATGCCTTTTTATTGCATAAACCAAGTGGAAATTATATTGTACGTTGAAATTGGCTTTATTTATAGTAGCTTGAGAGAATTAATTGCGCTACAATTATGATTATACGCAGTTACTTAAAATAAGACTATTTACTTATGTATATTTTTTTTTGAGTACTTATTATCATTCTCTGATGTGTATGCAAAGTTTCAAACGTTTTGATTTTAATTTTTAGTTCTACGCTTTAAGGTTATCTCGATTAGGCTGCAATAAAGTTATTAGAGGGTAAGAACAGGACGAATTGCCTCTTGTAAATATACACACTCTGTGCATAGGCTGGAACTTGACCTAGATACAAATTAATATGTAAGCTCAAAAATATTTTTTTCAATATAAACTTCCAGCCGAAAATTTTTATTTTATTTACAATAAACGGGTAGTTATTAAATAAAAATACGATTTTTTTAATTTTATATTTAAAACATAAAATATTTTGTGGTTTATTTGGCCTTTGTTTGATTAATCTTATCATTCTTTATTTCTTTCTTCAACAATAAATAGGTACATACACATAATTTATGTGTTATTGTTGAATTAATATTTGCTATGAATAATTAATTAAGATTACGAACTTATAATTACAATTTAATAACTAAAATTAACTTTTTATTAAAAATAATACAAATTTATTCACCCTTATTTCAGTTGTCAACATCGACGTCACATCAATACAATAGCAAATAATTGGGTCTTCTCTACCCGTTGTCGAAAACAAATGACTGCTTTTGACAGGCTCATGCTATTTTGCAAGGCGAATTCATTTGTTTAGCTTTGATTTGACACAAGGAAAATTAACAGCTGATCATCATATGCTGAATTGAGATCACCTGACGCCAATTCGCCTCTTTTTAGATCTTAGGGAACAGAAATAACTGTTAAACTAGCAGTCTAAAGAATGAAATATTGTTAAATTAACAGTCTATTTCTGTTCCCTAAGGCCTGTCAAAAGCAGTCAGACAAGCCCAATTTTTTTTTGGTATTGTATTGACGTGACGTCGATGTTGACAACTGGAATAAGGGTGCTTGTGTTGTCAATTAAAATATCACTAAAATAGCTTCTTCGATATATGTAAGTATTATAATACGAACTTGCGCTAAGACAAAATAACTCTAAGGATAATCAGTATATGTTCATTTAATCCTTTTAATTATTTATCTGCACTATATGTAAATGAGTCGTGCATAACTTTTCTCTATATGTATTCATATTAAATTAAGTAGTATAACCTGAGAAACAAAAACTAGGCACTTCTTATTCTTATCCTTCTCTCAATCTTTTGCTGTATATAATTACAATAAATATATAAATAATTAATACCAAATTAGTTAAATTCTATATTTTACATTTACAGCTAGATTATAAATATAACTAAAGGAAAGAATTGCTTTGTGGTTTTGTTTGTTTGTATATATAAGATTTTTTTTTGTCATATTAAATTAAAACTATTATCACTTAAACTTTTTCGATTTTATTTTGATTGTAATCCTTTTCTTTTAATAATTCATCCAGTTGTTGCTCCTGATAGTAGACAACGAATTGGGTCGGCGATAAGCTCTCAAATATAGCGCAAATACTTGGTTTTAAATTGTAAAAGAATAACAATTGTTGCCTCAGAGCAAAATCCTTTAGCAGTGATTCAATTACAGTGGCCGCCGTAAAATCAGCACCATATACATGGGATGCATCTATAACCACTGGAATGTTGTTGCGCATTGACTGTTTATTCACCAAATTGCGCACGTAGTCAACCGATGGAAATATTATACATCTATCGGGTGTAATCATCAGGTATTCATTGCCGCCAGGGCTAGTTAATGTTTCAGTGGTTAGTTTTGGTCTGGCAGCATGATACAAAATAAATATGACATTTAAGCCCACTCCTATTAATATGCCCATTTCCAGAGGCAATACCAAACATGCAATGAAGGTACAGATTCCAGGTACTAAATCGCTTTCTGTAAATATAAAGTAAACGTTGGATATTGATTAAAGTTTTTAAATGCCGACATCTTTCTGAATTGGTTTATGTCTAGAGCTATTCTTATTTTTAATTAAAAAAATGTATTTTTGTTTTTTGGGAACTTTTCCCAATAGAAAAAGTATATTATTTTTTGCCAAAAATTGTTTATGGGAATTATTTGTCTTGAAATGTACAAAGTAATAAAATGAGGGGTGTACCCTGCTGTTTCGTTTTTGTTTCCATCGTCTATATTAAACAAAAAAAAAAAAAAAACATTAGCAGAAACAACTGTTTCTTAACATGTTCCCTCGTCTGTGGGCGCCATAAGGCCGCCAATAACTATTTTCATTGAACTTGTTCACAAAAAGTGTGACCGTTGTGCGACTAAGGTTGTGAATTGCTACTTTTTCGACTATCGTACGATTTTTAATACTTTAACGCTATTCATGCTCGCAAATGCCACGTAACAAAATCGTTAATTTTTTTTTTAAGTTTCGTTTACGTGACATTTGATTTCTTCAAGTATTTTTATTGCTTTCGAATAAATGAATATTTAAAACGATCGGCTGATGCTGACTATTACATATTGAAGCAATAAAATAATTTATTAATATAAATATAAAAATAAATAAATATACTTCGGTATTTCAGGCATAAAAAAAATATTTAACTTTAATGAAACAATTCCCAAAAATTACAGAAAATCTGCAGTTTTGTTTGCGTTGTTAAATCTTATTAAAAATTTACTTACTTTTGGCTCTCCACATGGGCTTAATAACTCGCACTTCCACCATAAATACAACAGCTGCTATAATAATGGCAGCCAAGGTGGCCTTGGGTATATAATAGAAGTAAGGCGTCAAGAAAATCAACGATATAATGACCAATGCTCCCGAATATATATTGCTCAAAGGTGTTCTAACACCACTTGCATTATTAACAGCTCCACGACTCAAAGCTCCAGTGCCGGGAAAGCCTTGCACAAACGAGTTTGCAATATTAGCAACACCAATAGCAATTAGCTCTTGCGAAGCATCCACAGGTTTGCCATTAGCTGCAAATAAAACAAGATCATCAAATTATCAAAAACAAATTCGTTTTAAGTTTATATTTTGAAGAAGAAAAATACCTACCGAATGCTTTACAAATCGCTATATTTTCCATCAAAGAAATCAAAGGTACTACAATCAAACCCGATCCCATACTATGGACCATTTCAAAAAACGATTCCTCTTTGCCCGTCATAGTATCATTAGCATTTAGATGAGTGGGCGGCAAAGCAAAACTTGGTAAGCCACTGGGTATATAACCAATGACTTTAAATGGTGTACCCTCGTGTTCATTGTGCAAGAGAATGCCCATTATGCAGCATAAAATAACTAATATGGCATTACGTAATGTACCAATAATCCATATTATTTTGTTAAATATATTTTGAGTTTTTGTACGTAACTCCGGTTCCTTGGGGCCAATTTTATAGGAAGATAACAGCTAAAATGTTACAAAAATTTATTAATAAAAATTACTGTCTCAATTGGAATACTATATTGTAACTCACCCTCATTATTAATAATATAACTATGCAAGTTACGCCCAAAACAGTATCAGTGGCACTGATATATTTTATATTATCAAATATTTGTCCCCAGATTTCTATGAATGTGGCACCTTTAGCGGTTATACCAAAAATATTCTTAATTTGTGAGGTTACAATGATCAAGGAAACGGCTGAAGTAAAGCCCGAAGACACAGGACCCGAAACAAAATCAATCAGAAATCCCAAACCAAAAATACCCATTAAAAATTCGACTATGCCACAAAGCAAACACAATAACACCGATCTCTGCCATAAGCCCTGGGCTGCTTGATATGTTAGCAAGGCAACTATGGCGGAAGGACCAACGGGCACATCTTTACAGCTGCCCAAAAATATATAAGCAAAACAACCCAAAAAGGAACCATAAAGACCATACTGGAAGATAAATAATATATAAATATGTATATGTTTTATTGCTTAAAAATATTGCACAAGCTTACTGCTGCGGGCAATCCTGCTATACCCGAATATGCCAAGGCTTGCGGTATAACAGTTAAGCCAACTGTAATACCGGCCACTAAATCTCCCACAGCATCATCGGAATTATATTTGGGTAACCATTTCAATATGGGCAAACGTTTGTGTAGAATTTTCTTGTTGAAGGTCTTTTTCGAACGTTCTTGCAGCCAGGCTTTCACACATTCCATCGCTTTGGCTGCTGGTATTATTTTTTCCCCATCCTCGGTTACTGCAAAGATAAATTTTTAATTGATAAATTTTTATTTTGCAAGCATTTTAAAAACGAAATTGTTTTAAATGTTGATCATGCGCTAAGTAAAAAGAAACCAATAGTTTATACATAAGTATAGATATGCACATATGTAGGTATTTAATTATTATAAAATTTACTCAACCATAGCGAAAAATGCTGATAACTTGAAGGTGAAATACCGGATAATAATTATTGTTGTTATTTGAGGATTTGTGTGAATATAAAATACACATTTTAAATTACGATCGTTATACATGTGTGTGTTAAGAAAAATGATCAAAGGGGCCAACGTATGTATGTATGTATGTATGTTTATTTGATTAATAAAAAAAACGAAACTTTTAAACCTTATCTTTTTTCATTTAAAGGGTTAAAAATTAAAGTATTTTGCACCTTAACTGTTCGTGCTTTAAACGTTAAACATTCTATATTTTACAATTTATAATTTAAATTTTTTTCAAAATATTTCGTGTTGACTGTTTACAGCAACAACGAAATTTTCTACAATAAAATAAATATGTTAAGTTTATTTTGTGCTAAATGCAGAAAAGAAATGTTAAAATCAAGGTATTTAATAGATTTTTAATATTTGTAACATCATTTGCGGGATTAAGTCAATAAGATTAAAATAAATTCAGTAAAGTGCGACTTTGACTCGCGCACGAAGGGTTCCGTATGTTGGGCTTTGAGCATTTTTTTAATACAGTGTTTTTTACGTTTTTTCAGCTGAAATAATTTTTTTTTTATTATTTTTCGCTTTTTTCTCGTTTTGGCGATTTTTTAAATTTTGGCGATTTTTTTCATTTTTGCGATTTTTTTCATTTTGGCGATTTTTTTCATTTTGGCGATTTTTTTTTCATTTTGGCAATTTTTTTCATTTTGGCGATTTTTTTAATTTTGACGATTTTTTCATTTTGGCGATTTTTTTTTCATTTTGGCGATTTTTTTATTTTGGCGATTTTTCCGGTTTTCCGCGATTTATTTTCGATTTAGAAATTTTTTTTAATTTGGTGCTTTTTTTCGTTTTGGCGATTTTTTTTGATTTTGGCGATTTTTTTTCGGTTTGGCGATTTTATAATTTTTAGATTTTTTTGTTTTACCGGTTTTGAAAATTTCAAGAAGTTTGCTCTTACGGTTTCCAAGATACAGCAAGTTATCAAAATTACATAGTCAAAATTACATTAACTGATGGTACACCCTCTAATTAAAATTTTTTAAATTTTAGTGTTAATTGTTCTAGTCTGTATAAAAATACACTAACTTTACAAATTTCAAGTGCATATACATACAATTGTATGTATATTACATGGGATTTTAACATTTTTCGTTGCTCGTTTTGGCACACCCTTTAATTTCCAACTCTCATGTATTTGTTTTTCAGGTCCGTAGCTCTTACGGTTCTCGAGAAAATACCCTGTGACGGACAGACGGACAGACGGACGGAGGGACAGACGGACAGACGGACAGACGGCCAGACGGACAGACGGACAGACGGACAGACGGACAGACGGACAGCGTAGCGAAAACAATAGGGTTCCATTTTCACTTTTGGTGTACGGAACCCTAAAAAACGAAGATTAGAATGATACTAAATAAATTTTAGGGAACTTTTTTATTTTGGAGACCTTTTAGTGTAAGAATTGATTGATTGAGTTAATTTTAATTAAATTTAATGAGAATCTATACATGCATATACAATTAAGCGCTAAACAGGATAATTACAACTGTAGCTACAACTAATACCGCCAAACACGAAATTCATACATCTTGTATGGAAGGCAAAAATCGCCGGGTACTTAATTACAATGGCGCGTAGTCATAGTCAAAACAAAGTGCACTTTAAGAAGTTAAAACCAGTATTACCATACAAAAACTGGTTTTAATTTCTTAAAGTGTACTTTGTTTTGACTATTACTACGCGCCAATATCTCTAGACTACATTCTACAGTGAAACTTCGATATAGCGAATTCCAAGGGAATCCGAAAATACTTCGTTATAGCCATTAATTCGCTATAAATATAATCAGAAAAACCTTGATACAACGAAGAAATACGAAAAAAATTCGTTATAACTATAGTTTTCTTTATTCAAATTCTATTTAACATGAGAATGCTAATAAAAGCTTATATTTCATGAGGTAAATAAAAAATAAAACAGCCCACACATTAAGAATTCGTTCTTTTGATAACTAGACTTTACCATTTTGGTATATATAATTTTATTCTTACTTCGTTGTATAGAGGCTTTACAAATGCGCTTGTAAATACATTTAGACTTCGCTGTTTTTATAACGGGACTTTACCATTTTTTGATCACAATTTGTTCGTTATAGCTATAGCGTATTTTTGTATGAAAAAGTTTGCAATAAAGAGGTTTTCTCAAGGGACTTAATAAAACATACGATATATTAAGTTTTTCGTTATAAAGAAGTTCGTTAGAAGGAAGTTTCAATGTATTTTATGAAAATTTGCTGAATGCTGATTAATTTGGCCACAGCAGTAGGATGAAGAAAACCAAACGGCGCAGACGGAAATATACGAGAAATAGCCAACCAAATAAACACAGCAACTGGACAGTAGTGTGCACGGGTGGCAACGTTTGTCATTTCCAATACATATATTTCGTTGCGTGGCATTGCCATACAAATAAAAAACATAACACTCGTATGAACGCCCAAGGCGAATTCAATTTGGGTGGTTGCAACCAGGGTTGTCAGATTTTTATCGACCCAAAATCAATTTTATGTACCTTAGAAATTTAGCAAAAATAAAAACGCAAATGTAGACTTGAAAATGCCAAAAATTATTTCTTGTAAATTTTTCTTTTCCAAATTCAAAACGCATTAATGACTATAATTAATATAGGAAAAATCATCAAAATGAAATTGTTTTAATTACTTGCAGGCGAGTTTTGGTAGGATTTATTTTTGAAACTACTCCTTCAACAAACTTAATCACAAACATTTTCAGTTTAAATTATATTATTTATCGTTGTCAAATTAAAAATTAAGACGCCAAACGAGAAATCACCATACCCTGTACCTGGGGATTCATTAACTTTTATTACGATAATCGTATCGCTATAAAAAATATAACGAAAATTTATCGATTTTGCTATTCTGTAACATATTTTAACTAAAAAGTAAAAGTAAAGTAAAAATTAAAAGCTCAAACTCATAAATTTTTTTTAAATTCTTTTAGCCAAGTATGCCTTATATGAATTTGCCTTGGTGAACGGCATTCCAAACATTTTGAAAATTACAACAAAAGATTTGCCAAGTGTGTACTTATTTGCATACCTGTTCAAAAATATTTTATTGAAAAATTTCTAATTTTATCAAACAAATGCTCATAAATTTCTCCTCTTCAATTGTCTTTTCATTAAAATAATTTTGCTTTTGCTTAATTATTTGTTTGATCAGTTTTAAGATATTCTTAAAATTAATTTTATCTTATTCTCATTTGCATTTTATCAATATTACTTTTACCTCTATGACGTCGTGAATTAAAATGTTTACAAAATTTAATTGTTTTATGGAAATATTGTTATGAGAGAATAGTGAATACCGACAAAAATAACATGAATTTTATTTCAGCGGCAATAAAAGCGAACGATAAGTTTTTATCAAATTTCATTACCAAATATCATTAACGTAGTTTGTTCTGCCCTACATTATGCTTAAAATGAAAAAAAATAGCAAAGAAATATGTGAGATTTGCGATAGTTAATATGACCTTCGCTTCTTTGGAATATTATTTTAAGGCCGGGTTTACATATGTATGTATGTGCGCCATGTGCCCAAAAATTACTAATTACTAATGAAAAACTGTTTGATTCAGACAGTTTCCAATCATGATAGATTCTATAAAATTATCTATTAGTTAAGTATGAAACTGTTGTAGGAAAGTTCAAGTGATGAAGTCATAGTCACTGGTCACTGAACTATACCGACTTCTGCAGATACTAATGCTAATGTAACATCAGAGCTCCCTCCTTCGTTTTGTAGCAGAATCATTGCCTAAGTAAAATTACGAATTAAATGGCTACTAAACACAGCTTCACCAGAGGCGCTTCAACACTGCTTTATTAAAAAAAGTGCAGAAAAGCAGAGTTGTAAAAGATTGAAGCTTTCCTCTATTTCTTCACCACCTTCACCACCTGTCTTCTTTATCACTACCTCTTTCCTAAAGAAGGTAACACCTAGTAATAGTAGTAGGCATTCATTGCCTGAGTGTTACTTTTCTTTAAAAAAATATACCTATCTGTCATAGAAACCAGTCCTTTTCTTTTCTCTCTCTTAAATCTCTCGAATCGGAGTCCCTAAGGCATTCCTAGTCTGCTTAGAGTACGTGTAGATGAAAGGTAACATACATAGCTGCAACACGTGGTAGAAATGAAGAGAAGCTTGCGGGCACCTTTGGTGTACGGAACCCTAAAAAGTAAAAGTATCTCGACATCAGTGATGGGAAAGTTGGTACGATCGTACTTTTTTTGATACTATTTGACATGAAAAAGTACCGTAGTACTCCCCTAACAAATTTTATACTCTCAGGGACAACTTAGAAATGCAGTCAGAAGACGCGCGCATGCATATACTTTGCCAAGAATTAAATTGTTTTTTTTTTTTTGACAAATAGAACGAAGCTTTATTAGTAAAGAACTTTTAGAAAAGTGTAACCCCAATTAAATATCAACGACAACCATATTACACTCAATGATATTTTATGTGGCACAAAAGTTGATCATACGGAACTGCCATCGTATTCTGTAACTCGCTAAAGCTGAATCTCTATCGCTAAGAATCCATAAAATTAATTTGTCAATTTTCGGCTACGAATGCAATTTTCAAACGGGTATTGATAAATCAGGTAATGGCTTAAAAATGTAATTCGCCGAAATTTTATTGTTTTATGTCATCGACAAAAATTTAGAATTTTCTATTTGTTTAGCATTTTAGCGATCGAATTTAGCTTTAGCGAGCTATGGAATACGTGGGCAAGCTTTATGTTCCAATAGTAGTAAGTATAATCCAGGCTATACCTATTTGTATATTTGTACATATGTGTTGCTTTTTTTTGTAAATGAATTTCTTATAATTTTTTGTTAATAAAATTTACCCCCTGTTTGTGCAAGACGTTTGAGTTAAAAATCTTGGCGTTTCTGTAATAGATTAAAGAAAAGTTGTACAAGTTTCCTTTAATCTATTACAAAAACGCCAAGATTTCTTACTCAAACGTTTTACACAAACAGGGGGTTAAATAAGAAATATTATAATTTTTAGTACTCTCAGTATCAAAAAAGTACTCAAAAAATTTGTTTTTGATACCGAAATGCAAATCTCATTTCCCATCACTGCTCGACATATTAATTCTACATTTCCCAAAAAAACAATTAGTTCAATTATGGCAACACTGCTGCGAATGAACGAATGAAAAGCATTGATCATATTAATAAAAAAAAGTCCCCTAACTACTGCGACAAAAACGTCTTCATGTAAACGCGCATTCATTTAAGAAGGGACTCAAAAAGAGAACATAAGCGTTGTTGCAGCTACATACGTCAGCCTTCATCTAAACGCGCTCTAAGCTAACGGCAGGTGTATTTTGCCGTTAGATTTTAAAACGAACGTTAAGTATTTGAAGCTGCCATATTTTCTGCTGAAGATATGGTAGCTTCAGCAACAGCTTTATATCGGGGGGATTAAATACATACATATCTATTGCAAATTTTTCTTCATTAAAAATATTGGACTGATTTGGAGAACAATGATACATTTTGCAGCCCATAAGCTGCAAAAAAAGTTATACTATAACAAAAACAGACATACAAATAATTTTGTATTTTTTTTTTGAAAAGTGACATTTAAGTTTTTCCCATTATTACAACGTCTGATAAAACATACATATACTACAATTTTTGTATTGTGGTAACATTTATTTGAATACCAACTATTCGTACTTTTGATTGTTAAAAATATTTAGTTGCAACGGCTTGCTTTTGTTTATTTTTCAATTAAAAACATAATGAAACCATTTTATTTATTTATTCTTTTGTTTTTTTTTGTATTGTGCAATTTTTTGTTTGTATTATGTCATATTTTTCAAAATACAAAGAATTTAATTTAATTGAAATTACCATATCGCAATTCGCTTTAGAATTTACTGGAAGAGCCAACTTGCCGATAGCTTAATAGTATGTTTACACGGTACGTGCTTCGCTCTCTATTCATGCTTCACGCCCCAATCATGACCGAATCAACTTGCTTCGCCATACAAAATTATGAGAGCGAATCTAGTAGATTCAATATGAATCTAATTGCGAAGCACGTAAAATTGGTATCTTCTCTAACTTTTATCGCAGTTAATCGCCACTTTATCTGAACTAGCTATCAAAACAAAATAGGTATATGTGTATGTGTGTGTTTGTAAACAACCCTGCAGTCAGACTGGGGCCAAATGTCCCTATGTCAACACTAAAATTCTAGTAGTATGTACATTGTCTACAAATTCTCTTATATTCGTCAGTACAAAAGAACGAGAGAAAACAGATATGGTGCATTTGTGGTGGGTTTTGCAACAACTTGTCAATATTCCTATAATTGTATGTACGTAAGGTATAGAAATGTACCACTAAATGTCTGGTTGGTCTGTCTCCATGTTCCCATAAGAACTATGTAGTCACTACCTAGTCAACTGGTTAAGTGTAACTATTAGATTTTCAATGACAAGCACATGCTAAATGTCTATAGCACAAAGTATTGTATGGGGAATAATTAGAGAGTAGTACTGGTGACAAAGTCAAAAGCGACTCAGTACATTTTCACCATCGACATTTCCTTCAGGGAAATGAAAACAAGCCAAAAAAATATAGATGTGAGTTTAATATAAATAAATTTAATTAAGTTATGAATAATATAAAAAGGAAAAATAAGAAGAAAATATAGAGATGCCTTCAAAAATAAGATTTTGAATGAATCGAATTTATGTAAGTATGTATGCATGTATACACGTGCGTATGATACGTATGAATGTGTGAATATACATAAAAAAAATGCCACGCGAACAGTGATGCCAACTTTTTCAGAGCAAAAATCATAAAAAAGCACTAAATGCAATATATTTTTTATTTATATTTTTATATATATCTATTTATTTTCAATACAGAGAAAGCCCACATGGCTAAATATATATGTATTGAATGAGTAGAAATTAAAAATTCAAGTTAACTACAATTTTAAATTTACTACATTTCATAGGTTTTTGTAATAATTTCAATTATATCGAGACATATTTCGATTTTGCTTATAAGTAGAACATGAGTAGGAAAATAATTGAAGTTCATTTCGCAAGACACTGCAATTATGGTGTATTAAAAAAAACAATTAGATTTTAGGTGTTTCATCTGAATTAATTTTTACATGAACTTAGTTCAGTATGTTACATTCTGTAGCTCGTTTCTGTATTTCTCGCATCGTAAAATTTCCCGCATGAAACAAGGGAATCGTGGAAACAGTGTAAATTGAAACACATAATGGCTTTTCTCACATAAGTGTTTCTGTATCGTTACTTTGCGAGAACTATCTGTCATTTAAACAAATTTCCAGCAATTATTGGAACGATGTGAGAAAAAGTGTTTCTGTAACAATATTTTGTGAATAGTTTCTCGCAATTCTCGGATTTTAAATTGTACAAAAACATGTGAATTTTTGAATTTGTGTGTGAAAATATGAAAAATAAACTAGTTGAAAAGATATGCAACGATTTGTTGAACTAAAATTATTATTAACGATTCGATATGATTATATTTATTTAGAATTTTTTTGTGGAATTTTCTATAATAGAGACAATTGCTAGAAAAAACTTATTTCAAGCATTTTACATTCACTTTATATTCATGTTCAATATTCAATTTTATTTTTCTTGAAAATTATTATTTTTTTGTTATTGAAATGATATTTTTGTGACTTTTGTTTTCATTTGACACTCGATTACTGGAAATATTCCAGTAAAAACAGTTTCAGTGTTGTCTGTTTTCACATTCAAATACAGAAACACTTTTTTTCACAAATCGAGAAACGATGGAATTTTGTGTTTCACACTTCATGTGAGAAATTTTACGATGAGAGAATTACAGAAACGAGTTACTGAACAACATAAGCCTTTTCCTTTTAGACCGTATTTTATATGAATGAAACAGTTTGATTTATAAAAAAGTTATAAGCGCTAAAAGTTATTTCTACTTCAACATTTGAACATGGTAATGTTAATAGTCTTAGAGAAAATATTGGCAGTATTAGGAATGGATTATGATTATTTGAATTTCTATAATTTTAAACTTCAATCCAAAATTAAAATCAGTTCTGAGCAAATTTGTCCATTTATGTATCCTTAAATTTCTGATACTTCGTTCTATTTCTTCAATTTCACCATCCCAGCAAAAATTACCGCTTCCCAGAAGAATTTTTGTAAGCCAGCTAGAAACAATGCCTTCAGTTTCCAAAAAGCCATTCATTTTTTGCTTTACTAATTAATTTTACAGAAGTAATAATGTGTACTCAGATGCAAAAGTTACTGTTTTACATTTTTTTTTACTTTTGTCCACTTTGTTAGAGAGCCTTACGTTAGTACTTTTCAGAAGCATTTTTGAAAGCTTTCGTTATCAAGAAAGCAATACATTGCTTCCCTCAGTGGTTAGTAATTAGATTATTGTAATTAAGTTATTTTATAACGTGTATGGTATCCTCTGTAATTTCTAGAAATATATTCTTTTTTTTCACTATGAAAGATAAAGTTTTTCTTCCTTCGTATTTCACCCAGCTGAATTAACATTCCGCAAAGGAAACTTTGCATGTCTAAAAGGGGTGAAAGCAGATAGTTTTTGAAAAGTGAAAATTTCTTATTTGATGTTTCTTATAAAGCCACCACACTTTCACAAATTAATATTTAGTAGATATGTAAAACGCACTAAAATCAAAGGTGAAAAGCACCAATTTAGTGCCTTTTTTTAAGCAACAATTTGAAAAATTCCGCACTGTTATGAATTAAAAAACTCTAAATCTAGTACGAAAAGCACTAAATTGGCACGCTGCACACGAAGCACGAATGCATAGTCTAAACAGCATGATTCATAAACATGATTCAGAGAGCGAAGCAGGTGATTCAACTCGTCGTCTAAACATAGCATAAGGTTCACATTTAGGTTTAAGTGATAACCAAAAAATATTTATCTCTCCAATAACATTCTAACTTTATTTATTGCGAAGCTAGAATTAGGGGTGGAACACCATCGATGGTACTGTCGATGGTATTATCGATACTATCGCTAGTTAATTTTTTTTTGTGACTATCGATGTTTTAATTCTGCAATCGATTAATACTTGAAAATAATCGATATTTTTTAGTCACTATCGATAGTAAAATTAGAAATGTAAATATGTTGCTTTTCATATAAACATACATATAAATAAATGAATGACGGGAAAATTTTTTTCGCTGATCTCATACCATTATTTTAGTTTTGTTATTTATTGAACTGACAAATAAAATTCAATTTTATTTTGTTTAAAAATATTTTTTTTTTTTAATTTTTGGTGTAAATAAATATGAACATTATACGAGAACCATACAACTTCGATACTATCACGATATATCGATAGTTTTATTAACTTTCGATAGTCTTGAATCGATATATCGATAAAGTTTTTTTAAACTATCGAAAACTTTCGATACTGGCATTACGTTAGTTTTCCACCTCTAGCCTAGAATAAACATTTAAACATTTATGTAAATATTATCTGCATCTGTAATTAAATCTTAAAACACAAAGTGTGTTTTTGCTTTTGTTTTTGTGTAAAAACTTTCGTGTGATTAGCGTGTTTCTATTCTAACGCTTTTAATTTGCATTTGATTGATCTGAAAGAAAACCATTTGAAATTATCATGCGATTGTTTTAAAGAACAATGAAAAACTAACTGGGAGGAGCGCTTTTCTTTTTGTAAAGATTTTGTTGTTTTAATGCTTCAATGATTTTACAATTACGTTTAATTGAGATTCCAGCGAATATAGTATATACATATACATATACTACCTTTTTCATACTAGGAAAGATGATTTCGCCGCGGATGGGATTAGAACAAACACTTGGAAACAATTTCTTAACACTCAAGCAAAATTTAATTGAAATTTAAATTTAAACTTTTAAGTTCTAGCATGCAATGCTAGAAATATTCTTAAAAATTAATTTACAAATATTAACTAGTTTACATTATGCATTTTTTCATGAAATTTGTTGCACGAAACTTTTTCTATTTGCTAATGGAAGAGAATGATATGCTTAAATATGTATATAATAAATTCAGTAAAGTGCGACTTTGACTCGCGCGCGAAGGGTTCCGTACGTTGTGCTTTGAGCATTTTTTCTAATACAGTGTTTTTTACGCTTTTTCAGCTGAAATAATTTTGTTTTGATAAATTTTCGTTTTTTCTCGTTTTGGCGATTTTTTAAATTTTGGCGATTTTTTTTTAATTTTGGCGATTTTTTTTTCATTTTGGCGATTTTTTTCATTTTGGCGATTTTTCTCATTTTGGCGATTTTTTATTTATGGCGATTTTTTTCATTTTGGCGATTTTTTCATTTTGGCGATTTTTTTTTCATTTTGGCGATTTTTTCATTTTGGCGATTTTTTTCGGTTTTTTGCCATTTATTTTCGATTTAGAAATTTTTTTTAATTTGGTGCTTTTTTTCGTTTTGGCGATTTTTTTTTGATTTTTGCGATTTTTTTCGGTTTGGTGATTTTATAATTTTGAGATTTTTTTGTTTTACCGTTTTTGAAAATTTCAAGAAGTTTGCTCTTACGGTTTCCAAGATACAGCAAGTTATCAAAATTACATAGTCGAAATTACATTAACTGATGGTACACCCTTTAATTAAAATTTTTTAAATTTTAGTGTTAATTGTTGTAGTCTGTATAAAAGTACACTAACTTTACAAATTTCAAGTGCATATACATACATTCAATTGTGTGTATATTACATGGGATTTTAAAATTTTTCGTTGCTCGTTTTGGCACACCCTTTAATTTCCAACTCTCATGTATTTGTTGTTATAGCGGCCAAGGGTCTACACACTCTGTCCAAATTTTAGGTCCGTAGCTCTTACGGTTCTCGAGAAAATACCCTGTGACGGACAGACGGACAGCGTAGCGAAAACAATAGGGTTCCATTTCACCTTTGGTGTACGGAACCCTAAAAAATGACGTAGCTTGAATCTCCAAAGCATTTTTGGCAAATTTTTTTTCTGATTTGCATCCTATTGACGCATAAAAAAACTTTCCTTCAAGTAATTTCATGAAAAACTGCTTTATTTATATTAGGTATAATTAAAAAAAATCGGGACATCGTTGAATGTGGGATTAAATATAATTAATAAAATCAAATATGAAAAAAGCTGCTTTGCTACAGTTTCCAACAGTTCGAATTAAGATTTTATAGGACAAGTAAATATTTCTTGATTATTACAAGTTATCGTTAAGTTAAAAGTAACGATCGATAAGGTAACGTCAGGTAAACTTTAAGGATTTTAGGCTGCCACATTTTCTGCCTAAGATATGATAACTTCAATAAAATACAATATAAATTTAAATTATTTGATATGGGCATTTCCCCCGAAGAGTCAACCAGGATGGAAAAATGAAATGTTGATAATCATCGTGTTTTATTGTTTATAATTATAAAAAAGAACCTATATTTTTATAATTGGATAGTTTCATAGCATATCTCAGCTCTTTTACTTGAGGAAATTGGGCTGGAAACTGGAAAATTTGATATTTTATTTTTAAGCTACTTCTAAAGACATTTTTATATATAATTATTTTACATGCAAAATATATGTTATGGTTGCAATATTTCTTCAAAACGTTCTTATTACAATCAATTAAGAAGAGGAAAGTGTAAGGTGAACAAAAAAAAGTTCGATTAACGGTTAATTTTTACGTTGTTTCTTATCTATGTTTTAATCGTACGTTCGCGACCGAAAACCTCATTTTATTGTAATTGCTTTGCATTAAACGTCAACAGGTGCCACACATATCACATTTTAAATAAGTTTGGCGTCACTAATTTGCAAATCAAAAAAAAAAAATTCCGTGTTACAGCTAAATAATATTTTTTTTAGTTGCAAAATTTCGTACGTTCGCGACCGTAAGTAAATTTTTACTAGAAAAATTTAATGATATACCGAATCTTCCAGATACCAGAATGATGCATTCTGTTTTCTGTAATGAGGACTTTAAATTCAGCACCAGTGTTGCCGGTTTTTTCTAGAGCTTATCCCCAATTTTTGATTTTTTTATCCCCAAAAATCCCCAAAAATCCCCAAATTGAGTTTTTTTGGGTCAAATTTTTTCTTTTTTGAAAAAAATTTAATTTTTTTAATTTTATTTAAAAAATAATGACAAAAATAACAGATTTATTAATTTAATTTGTACTTGCTTAAAACTTGTAAAGAAAAAATACAGATACATAAGTAGTTTAGTATACACAAGTACAAAAAAATTTTTTAACCAAAGTTAACCATTTCCAAAACTTTAGATTTGAATTCTTCTGATTCGTCAGCCTCAAACTTTGTTGTACATAGTATGTACTTGTATTAAAAAGCTTTATTTTACCATTTCAGCAGAAGGATTAAACTTGTCACAACAAATTGAACTATTTTTAAAGTGTGTGTTTATTCTAAGAAGTAATTCCAAAAAGTCGTATTACATTTTGTTACGTATTTTTGTTTTGCTAGTGTTCATTATTGGTTAATCTGCCTTGATACTTCTTCTTTATTAGAAAACATTCACTATGAATAGGAACACATATTTTCAGACTTGCCACACGCATACTTCTTAATTCAAAAATCATTCTTGATACCATCAGTTATAAAAATAAATCTCCAAAAATCCCCTAAAATTTGGTTATCATCCCCAAAAAATCCACAGATCCCCAATACGAAATTGTAATCCCATTCGCGAAAAAATCCCCAATTCGGGGACAAATCCCCTAAACTGACAACACTGTTAAGCATACCTCTAATGGCCTATTCAATAAAAACAAAAATATTATAAATTTTGTTAAAATTTCATTTCATTTCATAAATATAAAAAAACCAAGAATATATCTAGAGAAGATGTGATATCTTCTAAGCGGCTAGACCGATTCTCTTAAAACGTAGCTAAGAATCCTTTCGATCAAGTCACCTTTCAAACAGACAAAAACTAAATCAAAATCGGTGCAGCCGTTTGGTCTGTACGTGGACTCAGAGAGAGACACACATACACACAATACAAACTTATAACACCCCTATTTTGGTTGGGGGTTAAAAATAGTCCATTTCTTGTTATAAATGTTACTACACACTAGGGATGGGCAAAAAATATCGATATATCGAAATATCGATATTTGAAAAAATAAATATCCATATATATCGCCGATATTTCAAAAACCGATATATCGATACATCGATTCTTATTTACGAGTATCGGGTTTCGATACTTTCAAGAGCTATAGCCATTTTTTAGCTACGATATTGGCATCAGTACTAGTGATGCGAAGAAAAAAAAGAGAAATTTCATAATAACAGCCCAGGCGCATCTATAAGATGACCCCACTAATGCAGGTGACTTTTATTTGTTAACTGAGCTAAATGCCAAATTTGTATTGTGTGGATATAAGCCTAAAGGCAGAATTAGTTTTTATTTTATGTTCTGTTACGAATCAGCTGACTCTTTTTGGTTTATATAGATCTTATACAAGCCTTTAGTTTTTTTCTTTCATTCTGTTTTGTTTCGGTTCAACCTCTGAAAATCAAAAAAGTGTTAAGTAATTGTAAGTGGCAAAATAAATAAAATAAAAACATTTCGAAATAAACTGTGATTGTGCTTTAAGAATTAAAAAAATTAAATTTTTACCAGAAGAACATAAACACTATATTGAAACATAAGAATGGACGATACAAAACTCGACACTTTAGTGGAAAACTGTAACCGTTCTGGTCAGAAAAAGCTAATTTATTAAAGAAAAAGTAACTATTAAAATTTAAAAATAGAACGGCACAGCAACATAAAGTAAAGACTAATGAAGCCTTGCTTAAACTTTTTTTTGGCGGTTATGGCACGATATGTTAGTATGTGTATTTATTTTAGATTTGGAATATTTTGGCAACATTTGGCAAAAAATATCGATATATCGAAATATCGATGTTTACAAAAAATATATATCGATACTGTTCAAAAATATCGATACGATATATATCGATACATTTTTTTCATTTGCCCATCCCTACTATGGGAGTATTAAGTTTTTTGTTGAGAACATTTTTTAGATATTTATGTGAAAATGCATAGTGATAATAATAAAAAAACATATGGAAAAATCGTACGTTCGTGACCCGTACGTTCGCGACCGGTACTTAAGCCAATTAAACAAAAACCAATAGAGGTATTTTATTGTGTAAATGCTGGATAGAGACCTACATTAATACACTTTTAAAATATATTAAGCACTTTTCATTATTCCGTTCCATTTCGCAGGTTTTTACATTTCACTACTGTCAGCCAAAGTTGACTTCTATTTTGCGTACGTTCGTGACCACATGTTTATAACTATTAGTATGAAAACTTAAACTCGATGAAATTAAATTTTTTGCACTAAGCATAGAGCTACCAAAATGCTATCAAATCGCAAAAAAAAAAATGGTAGGAAAAGTTTTGTTTTCTATATCCTTTGTACATGAAAAGCGTACGAACGTACGTTCGTGACCCCATATACGGTATAAACGATTTTTTGTTTAAACTTTTAAGCAAAATATAACATAAAACAAACATATAATACAAAACAGTTAGTATTAAAAAAAAACCAAAACAATAATAGATGAATAAGATTCCATTATGTTTTCAATTGAACAAATAAACATAAATAAATCGTTGCCACTGTACGTTTTTATAACTGAAAGTAGTCGGTGTCCACTGCAGTGTGACCACCACATCAGAGTTGGGGAATTAATTTTCCTAAGCAGTTGTATTAATTGAAAAAATTTTAAGTTCACTTTATCGTTCACTTCAGTTAAGTTTAACTATAAGGAATTTTATGGCTAAATTATAATAATTGCTCTTGGCATCCACTGCAGTGTTACCACCACATCAGAGTTGGGGAATTAATTTTCCTAAGCAGTTGTATTAATTGAAAAAATTTAAAGTTCACTTTATCGTTCACTTCAGTTAAGTTTAACTATAAGGAATTTTATGGCTAAATTATAATAATTGCTCTTGGTATCCACTGCAGTGTTACCACCACATCAGAGTTGGTTGGTTGTTTAGAGCAACTTACAAAATCAATGAATAGTGGCCAAAATATAATTCGAAGTTGTCAATTTTTCTATTTGAGCAATCCTTTAAATTTTTTTTGGGAAATTTGAACTTTTTTTTGGTTATTTTTTCTTTGTGAATGAAAACTCAAAATGTATGGCCGAAATGCTTTAAAGACAAAGTAAATTTTTTACATATAAAATTTGAATAAAACGGGATTTTCTCCTAATTACATTTGTAATAGAGATGAGCAAGACTTGAGTGATTTTCCTAAATTTCTTGATTAAAAGCAATTTTAAACCTTTTTTTAAGAAATTGTAAAGAATAGTAAAGAAAACACAATCATTTATATTTTTGTTTTCCTTTCCCAAAAGCTTTAGTTCTGGCAATCAAGGTTAACTTTTCCCACATAAATATGCATGAGTTAGTGTAAAGTTACTCACGCTAATATATCTGGCTAGTGTATTGGTATTTCAATATGAATCATAACTTCATTTTGGATTGTTTTATTATAACTACATACAACAAATTTTTTTGCAGTTCTCTTTTCAAGTTGCTACAGTATTCAACTCCTCCCCCCTTTCCAGCCCACATGCTTTAAGACCAAACAACTACAAATGTTTCTAAGAGAAGCTGGAAGGTTCTCGTTTAAATCTTGACTACGCAATAAAACTTCTTTTATTTGCATTATTTTATGTGAATTAATTAATAAAATTGCATTACTAACATAAATAAATCACGTCATATCAAACGTTTTTATAGTTATAGTTAAACATATAAAATATTTGTTGTATGTAATAATAAATTTGCACACAAGTTGAATATATTCCGCCACTTTTAAATATATTTACGTCACTTTGTGTGGTATATGACGTACAAAGTATTAGAGAAGGAGGAAAAAATCTAGAAATTTCTGTAATGTACATACTTAGAAATTAATAAAACACAGTTTACATATTAAAATTGAAGTCATGTTCTTTTAAGCTATAAAATATTATAAATAATTTATACGAGTACCATACAAAGAGAAAAAATTACAGATAAAACATGATACGAGCAAGTAGTCTTTTCGAATAATATAAAATAGTTTTTAAATTATTAGGGCTAGGCTTTTACTGTTAAGTCAATCTTACTTAATTTAACAAGTAGTGAAATTAACCATGACAACGATCTGAGCAGGTTTTAACCGCTAATTATAATTTTTTAATATTGCCAGTGCTACCACTCTTGATTTACTAGTTAGATGTGGCATTCCTGAATATAGTTTATATGTATATGTATGTATGTAGATACGGTAGCACTTAAATTAAATTACCAAATTATTTTTCACGTGCCACGCCACCATTTAATAACAACACAAAAGTTGCCAGAGTTATCAAAAAACGAACTGAGCATACTCCATTTACGTGTTTAATAGTATGTTTACACGTTACGTGCTCTCTATTCATGCTTCACGCCCCAATCATGACCGAATCCACTTGCTTCGCCATACAAAATTATGAGAGCGAATCAAGTAGATTCAATATGAATCTACTTGCGAAGCACATAATATAGGTATCTTCTCTAACTTTTATCGCAGTTAATCGCCACTTTACCTGAACTAGCTATCAAAACAAAATAGGTATATGTGTATGTGTGTTTGTAAGCAAATGAAATAAAAAACACTAAATCTAGTACGAAAATCACTAAATTGGCACGCTGCACACGAAGCACGAAAGCGTAGTCTAATACTACGTTTATACGCGCACTATTTGCAAATAAAATTATTTGCAAATAAATTAACTCATTGTTTATACGGCATAGCAAAAGTACACAAACTTGGTAGCACTTCTATAGAAAACTTACTTATGTTGACAAAAAAATAGTGTAAATGTACAAAATATCAAATAATTATTTGTTTTAATCGTCATTTATTGCTTCTATCAATGTTTTTTGTTGCAATATTTATCCATTTATTGTTTTTTGTTATCAAATATTTGTAAGCGTGGCAACCTCAGGCATTTTATTTGCAAATAGTGCGTTAATCGTGAATAGTTTTCTGAATTAGTAAGTCGCAATAAAAACAATAATATGGCAACAATTTACAGTTTTATTTGCAAATAAGCCCTGCGTATAAACGAAGTATAATACTATGTTCACACTTATGTTTTTAAACGTGTTTAATGATGCTTCATTCGTGTTTAATAGCTTAAACACCACGATTTTGAGATGTTTTACCACACATTGACTTGTTTTGTTAAACATCTCAAATGAAGTGTTTAAGATTTAAACACTTCCTTAAACACGCAAATGGAGTATGTTCAGTGCGTTTTTTGATAACTCTGGTATCTTTGTGCTGTTATTAAATGGCGGCACGTGAAAATTATTTGGTAAACAAGTAATTAGTTAAAAAATACTCAATTATTTACAAAACCATTTGTTGTTTGAAAATAATAAACAAATAAAAAGGCATAATTGTTCGTAATTTTTTCCAAACACAATAATTTACTCACGAAACGTCAACCTTAAACATCTCAAACGTAATGTGAACGGCTGTGTTTAGTCTTTTAAAACACTTGCCTTAAACACGTTTAAGACCATAGTGTGAACATGGTATAAACAGCATGATTCATAAACATGATTCAGAGAGCGAAGCAGGTGATTCAACTTGTCGTCTAAACATAGCATAAGGACGTGTTTAAATCTTAAACACTTCATTTGAGATGTTTAACAAAACAAGTCAATGTATGGTAAAACATCTCAAAATCGTGGTGTTTAACACGAATGAGACATTGCGCTGATTTACACGGGATTAATTGTGCTGGCATAACATGCCAGTTTGTTGGTGAGAGAGGCAAATAGAGGTGTTTTGTGTTTGGCATAAATTTTCAACCAGCTACAACCCCGCATTACCAGCACAAAACCAATACACACACAACTTAAAAAACTGCAAATGTTAAATGAATACGAAAAACACTAACACACACAAAGCTGTGTATACGCATACATTTTTATGCCGGATGAATTAGACTCGTGTGTTCTTAAAAGAACAAAAATTGTGCGGCATAAAAATTAGTTTCGTGTAAACTACCTCATTAAACACATAAGTGTGAACATAGTATAAACTTGATTTCTTCCATAGCCATATTTATTTATTTGTTTACAATCTCAATGATTTTAAGAACTGTCCGAAATGTGCTGGAATTTTGTTTTTATGGGAGTTTCACCTAAAACTTGTGTGCCTACCAAATTTGTAAGAGATAATTATTATTTTCGTGGGCGTTAAATACAGAGTTTCAAAAATTGTATACCATGAGCATACTTTTAAACCGAAAAAGCTATACTTTTTTTGTTTATTTTTAGTTTGTGTGCCACAAAGTTTCTTTAATATAAATAAAAAAGAAAACATTATTATTTACTTACATATAAATTCATTTGATCCTTGTGACCCATCAACGTTGCCCACGGTACAAGTGACTGCTCCACTGTCAGCTGTATTTGTTTCATTTAGATGTGTTGTTATACTAATGGAGGAGCATTTAAAGCCATCATTGAAATAGACATGATCAGAAGCCGGATTTAACTTCATTTTTCAAACACAATTGCGTATCGCAAAATTCTTTCACTTTATAAATTAATTACAACTGTGGTTATGTGTTATTCTTATTTTTGTTTTAAATTTCAATGAAGTTATTATTAATAAACAAGTTTATGTGTTTTTTTTTTTTTTGTTTAAATCCTCTTTTAAAAGAATCTTGTTGTATACGTGTTAAGTTTTTAAAAATTCGTTTTGTACTACAAATTTTAGGCAGCTTAATAAGGAATGTAATAAATATGGTTTTTGGTATTTGCTTATGACTTAATACCTAATAAACGGTCAATAAACTTTGATGTAAGGTCTGTGCTAAATTGATTACAATTTTTAATTAAGCAATTACTTTTTATTAACTACTGGTTTTGTTTTTATGTTTATTATTATTATTATTATTATTATTATTATTATTATTATTATTATTATTATTTTTGTTTTGTTTTTTTTTCTCTTCCAGTTCCAGTTTGATTTTTCAACAATAGCACTCACAAACGTTGTGCATTCGCATTTTTAGTTATAAATTAAATGAACCGTGAACTTATTAGGCATGAATTACAAATTACAAATTACAAATTAAAATATTTACACAATTCACTATTGGAGTAACTGTTTATAAATTTTTCTATGAACAAATGAAATATGTAGTTTCAAATCAAATGTTTTTATTTCTATCTTTTGCTGTGTAAAAAATGTTTTATTTAATATTTAATTTAAAATTCATAAAGTTATTTATTTTTTATCTGACAGCTTTGTAATGCCTTTTAATATTTTTTTTTCTACTTTATTTTAATAACTAAATATTACTAAGCTTTTTCTTTTATTTTTATACACATTTAAAATTTCTTTATTTGTTTGTCGGATTTTTATAGTTTGTTTAATTGTTGCTTGCCAATGTTTAAGTTACGACTGTTTTTGAACTTGGTTCGAACCTTGTCTTTTATAAAATTGAAACAATTTCGTGTTTAAAAACTAAATTATTTCATTGTATTGTATTGTATTGATTTTGTGTTCTGTTATTTGCATGTGGAGTGAAAAACGGAAAACAAAATTCTCATTTTAACTCTTTTTGTTTAAATTTCGAGATGCCACACGTTTGTTTAATGCCGCAATTACACAAAGAACGGGGAACAAATATTGAAGGAATTTTCGCATGCAGCATTTTAAACTGTTTAAGAACATACTTTTGCTAGTGAATTAATGAGTTAAAATATTTTTGCAAGTTATTGTATATATTTGTATGAATTTAAAATTTTCTCCTGCAAAGAATGCGGTGTAAAGGAAATATGACTTTTAATGCATATTTTCCAATTTTTTTAATTCGTTTATTACTAATTTTTGATATTTTCGCCCAATTTTTATTTCTTTATTTTTGCAATTAAAATTTTGGAACATTTCAAAGTTATTCTTCTTCTTCAGATAATCATAATATCGTGAATCATGTGAAGTTAAATATGATATTTAGAAACTTTTACTCTCGAACACGTCTGGTATGCATGGTACTATTATACATACTAGGTACAAGCACAAGCCCAGCCTGTAAATGTATACAATACAAAAAGTTCCCTGTCGGAGAATGTGTGGTTGACTACAAAAATAGTTAACTTATAGTTAGCTTTTGTTAGACTGACTAAAACCTAGCTGCAAAGTCGTCTAGAACAAACCCAACATTAATTCTTCAGTTGAGTACGTAATCGAATTTGATGAGAGCCAACAAATTTATTCTCAGCTACTTTAAAACTCATTTCAGTTTTATTTTAACATTTTGCTGTTGTTATTATAGATGGCAGCTTAGCCGAGTGGTAGAGCGTTGAGTACACAACGTGTGATGTTACATGTTCGAAACCCAGAATTTTTGAAGTGATTTAAAAAAGTCAACTTTAAGTTAGTTGAAAAATAATGCAGAGTGAGCCAATTGACTACCGCCTAGGACATCGCAATGTTAAAATAGTCAGATGATTACATTGCAAAGTAATCCAAGCAGGGTTACCGCTAGGAATTTTAGAAAAGTCGCACAAAAGGTCGTTTTGTGAAAATAAAGTCGCACAAAAAAGTCGTTTGAGAAAATAAAAGTTGCACCTCTTTTTTTAACGTTTTTTATTAATAAAAAGCACAAAAAAACAAAAAAACAATTGAAACAAAACAAAAAGCTTATTGCAGAATCCATTTTCATCATATTTCACAACACATGCAGTTGCATTATACATGTTTATATATGTACCCAGCAAAAAATTACACATTACCATGTAATGACTTACTTTTCTGATTACCAAATTTCATTACTCGCTTACAAATCGCATTACCTAAAATTTAAAAAAATTATATACAATTTGCTAAATGATGAGAATAATTTTTTTAGATTAAATATATTACGTGAACAAGTTGCCAAATAAAAAAAAGTAAGTACTTCTCAAGAATCGATTATTTTAGTCTCACGCCTTGTTAATCCAATAAGAAATAGCTTCCACCAAAAATGCTTCATTCCAAACCCGATTACCTTTTATGAAATTTTTTGCTGGGTATGTACATGTTTTCATGTACCCTGAAGATTTTAGCTAAAACTATTCTTTGCAACTTCTACTGAAAATTTATGAAACATTTCTTGAATACATTTTATACATGACATGCATGTTGCAAAAAAGTGATAAAAGTGTTTCCAAATGAAAAATAATCTGTGAATTGCTTATAAATTTTGCCGAGGTTGTTTTGACGAATTTTTTGTTGATAAAAATAATCAAAAAACTTTTAATTTACTGAAAATTAACTGTTTTTTGAGAAGTTTCACAAAAAAGGGTAAAAAGTCGCAACAAAATTAAAAAAAGTCGGAAAAGTCGGTGACAAAAAAAGTCTCACAAAAAGTCGCAGATCGCTAAAAAAGGGTCAAATTGCGACTTTAGTCAGGTGAACGGTAACCCTGAATCCAAGTGTCAGTGAGTACTAGTTGCGAAATAGTTAGCTTAAAGTTAGTTTAAAGTTAGCCAAATTTCCGATAGGGTTGTTAAACTTTGTTTACAACCTACAAAAATGTTAGTGTATATGTTGTGAATAAAATGATTACAGTGTTGCCAATGAAATTACACATGGCTGTGTCTCCAATTACACATTCAAGAGAATTAAACTACACATCTTTTGTGCAGGTTAAGTTTAAAGCAAAAATAGAAACCAAAGTAAAATTACACATAGATTATACATGAATCTAATTACATGGTTTACACAGAGTGTGTAATTACAGACATATTGGCAACACTGATTGGCTATAATCATGGCATGAATGCCGCGTCTGCAATTGCACTTTAATTACCCTGTAATTGTTATTTTTTTTAAAACAAAATACATCTGTTTCTGACACATATTTCTGTGGTTTTCATAAATAACAACGTATATATGTATATATTTCTTATTTCGAGTTTATGATATCAAATTGTTATATTTTAAATGCTTTTTAGAAAGTTCTAAGACCTTTTTGAAAACTATGGACATTATATACATATTTCTAAACCAACAACACAAATTCTAACCTTGAAAAATAAGCTTTTTCTGGCTCTACTGAAGAAATTAAATTTTCTGACATACGCTGTTGTTAATGAAAACCATAGACTCTTTTTTTGCCTGTGTTTTTTGATATTGTAATTTTGTAGTCGTGCTGGTACTTGTTTTAATTTTACCATGGGCTGGATGCTTTCGAGACAGCAGTCTTAAAAATGATTAATTCTAAATGTTTCTAAGACACTGAATTTTATTTTAAACAAATATTATAGCTTGAGTACTTTAAATGAAAATCTTCAAATAACCTAGTATTACTTGAAATAATCTAATACTCTTTCTGTTCGATTTGTGGTAATTAGTGTTATCACCAAACTAAACAAATATGAAACTTCTAAGCTTGTAACCACATTGGACTAAACAAATATAAGATAAATTTCAACCTAAGTAAATAATTATTAGCTTTAAGTAAATAGTGTGTTCAATTCAAATTCAATACCAGTTTAATACTTTTTGTGGGTCCCCTTGAAAATTCTTAAGCAGACTTCATTCGTCAAAATAAATGATGTTAGTTTTGAATCGTTTGCTATCAGAGATCGTTTTGTGCGCTACTCCCAGTCACTCATGCAGTTTGAAATTTAAGTGATTAAAAAACCAAGAAATTCAACTACTCTGAAGACTCAATCTAACAATTACGCTGATTTATAAGTATAGGTTGCAATAAATACGAATCCGACATCGACATCATACTCATACCATCCCAAATTTTATTTTGATTCAAAAATCACCTCAGTTTTACTTACATTTTTAGAAAAATAATTGTAATACAATTGCTGTAGAACTCAACTCATCCATATATATTTACAATTTTAGTCATTAGACAGTTTGCAAGTAAGTAATGCGCATACAATCTAAAAATATACAAAATCATAAAATTTTTAGTTTGTAGAGAAATTACAGTACTACTGCTCTAACGTAAGCACAAGCTTATAATGAGTATTTTAATGTTAGTATGCGATGTTTTGCATCGTTGATACTCATTAAGCTAAGAAGAGTAGGACTAAGCAATGCACAGTGGCCAAAATTAATAACTCTCGTTCCGGAGCAGATATCGGAATTAAATTTGGTATGGGTAATGTCTATATATAAATAAAGCTTTGTATGGTCCGCCAATTTTTATTAGTAGTTCCTATACGAGGTGAAAAAGTGGTGTGTAAATTTGACATTTCCCACTTATCTATGTGAATTTTAACGCGTTGAATCCTAATCTGAAGTTATTTTGTCTCTTAAACACACAAAGTTTTGAGCAAATTGCAAAAATCCGTTAAAAATCAAAACTCCAGTACATCGTAACGCCATATTTATTTATGTTGCTTATGTCGAAAGAAATCATCAAAATTATTTATTAAAAATACCAACTCTTGGATTTCTAACCGACTTAAAATCTACCGACTTCAAATCTACGTATTAAACACATGCTCTTAAACGCATTAAACACCTGCCATTAAAAATTGTATATAAATTTTTTGCTTCCTTCCTTTTAGTGGATTTTTACTTCAACCATCTTTTCGGCTAAATTTTATATTATATTACTCAAAAACCAATTAATACTATTTAAAATGAACCCAATTTTAAGAAAAAATAAAAATCTATGTATAAATAGGCAAGTGAAAAAAGTTAAGAACCATTTTAACTGACTTAAACTCAACGTATTCGCTTGATTTTTTTTTTTTTTTGTTAGATAGATTGTCAATAGGAGCACTGCAGAATGTATTTTTTCTTCTACATTTTTGTGTCTAAGATAGTTAAAAACAGTTAAGAATATTAGCCAATCATAAAGCCATGATCTCTCTTTCTCTCTTAATTTGCTAAAAAAAAAATTACAACAATTTGGCTTGGCAACTCCGTAAACACTCAGAAGGAAGAACGTATTTTATTTGTTCATTCTATTCTTATTTCCATCTTTCTATGTACTTAAACGATTATTGCTGAAACTAATAAAATTTGGATATTTAAATAACGAGTGGTACTGTATTATTTTTCTTTTGATGCTTAAAAATAATATATTTTTTAATTATTAATAACTTTGATTAAAGTTAAATTCACCTACAGCACAAAGTAAGTTTTTTATTTTTGGTTTATTTTGTGTGCGTTTTGTTTTTGTTCATTGTTTTCATTATTTTTCTGTGCTTTAAATTACTGAACATACTGAAATGTTGGAATATGATGGAATGTTAGAATATGATGGAATGTTTATATTATTAGGCTAGCATATTCGTACATACATATGGGGTCTTTCTCAAAGAATAGGCAATAGAAACTTTTTTGGTAACAAACGTTTTAATGGGGAGTCTTAAACTTTAGAGAAAAAGCGTTCAATGAAAAAATAAACGAATATTTTTGTTTTGGGCAATAATAATGAATATGAAGTGAAAACACTAGGAGCAAATTTCTAATTACATTTAGTTCAAAAAGTGAACAACTTTTTTTTAAATAGTTTTCTTAAAATCTATTCTTATTTATGCCGATAAATGAAATTTTAAATTCGTATTTAGTAGTCAAGAAAGTGGTTTAAGAGAGTGGTTTACCCTGGAGTCTATACATATGTATATTTGAATATAGTTTTTAAATTGTGTTTTAAATTCATCAAACTTTAAATATTTTCATTCTATTCTCCACCTCTGTGCGTTAATGGTTGATTTTCAACCACTGGGCGAACACTAGTATATATAATAATATTCACACAAAAACCTTTACAACAATACTATAATCACTAAAATTGTTTATTTAAAAAGCCTGTTTTTTAGCTTCTCTTGATACTGAATATTTGATAACAGTTGTATTCATTATCATATATTTTCTTCTTCTTCGTCTGTCACATATGAAAAAAATCAACAAGATCGGGGAACATTTTTTTTAACTTTTGGCCAGCTAAAAGTCACAGTGTGTTAATGTCGCTAATATTGTTAAGTATGAGTATGATGAGTACTTCAAATTTAAAATTGAATTTGTTAAAAAAGTACTCTAAAATTCAGGCTCACTGATGGACCACCAACGGCATAACCGTATGAAATAATCTTTAAAAAGTAAATGACAGACATTAATTTACCTCTTCAAATAAGTATTTCATTCACCTTTGCAAGTTTTCTCTGTTTTTTTTTCAATTTTCAAAATTCAAACTCTTATGCTTCGTTTCGTTGTCCCCGAATGCCGCAAAATCCTTAATTATCATCTGGCAACACAGAATTGAATTAATTGTTAATAACTGTAGTAAAAACAAACAAACAGACAGGCTGACGCTCTTTTTATTTAATTTCCCTTTAACTGTTTTTTTATTACCACTACCGGCTCAATTTGATTCTCTCTTTGCTTTTGAATTCAAAATAAACGCGACTAAATAAAAAAGCTCTTGCAAATTGTTTATAACTCTCTCTTTCGTTTTTAATTCAAATAAACTTTATTTAATTTATTTAATAAATTGAGTAAATAAAAACTCGTAGAAATTTTTTGGTACTCGCGAATATTTCCGTAGTTGAATGTTCAGTTACTTTTTAATCTGGCTCGATGGTTCTCAGCAGCGTGACCGTTTGACCGATTAAAGTAGCAAATTGCCACTTTTTCGACTGCCTTGCCACTTTTTGTCCCCCTTTTTGTAGTTACATATATAAAAATACATTAAAAATAAAAAGTATAACCAGTGTAGTTTTCTCGTTTTTTTAATTTTGCCCCTATTTTGTGCCACTTTTTTAAAAATGTCATCGGTCACTCTGGTTCTCAGTTGCATTTCATTTTCATTCGTGCGTGTAGTGTTCGTTAGTTTTAGTTATTTTGACTTCTCCTACTTCTTGTTAAAATATTTGCAAATTGTGTTGTTTTTTCAATAGATCTTATTACCTTTATTTACATTTGTATTTATTTATTGTTTCAGTTTGAGTTCAACATTCCGCACATATTTCTGTTCACTTTTTCACATTTTGAGTTTTATTTTAGTGTATACTATTTTGTTTATGATTATTGACTTACATACCTACATATTTTTAAAAATAATTCTCAACTGTCTTTGCTGTTCAGATTTTGTTTACTGATTTTTGTATATTTCTATATCCGATTTGTTAAAGTTTTAAGGGAGAGAATTTTTTTAAATAGGTATGCTATTGGAACAGTCTTTGTATTTAAAATTCTGATATCGTGCCATAACCGCCAAAATAGCTTAAGCGACATAATTTTTGGATCAAAATCGATTATTTGCGATCGTTAATAGTCGATTTTCGTCAAAAAAACGAAGTCAAAAAATGTGTCGCTTAAGCTATTTTAACGGTTATGGCTTCATATTTACATATTTAATTGTATTAGTTACTGTTTTAGAATATTCGTAAAATTTTCAGCCTAACTGAAAATTAGGTATGTATAAAGAGCATTAAATAAGTTCAATGTCCCCAAACTAAAATCTGTCTCAACTAGATTAAATCTATGTATATTATATTACACGTTTGTTTTAGTGTGGCAATTTAATTGCTAATAAGGTTTTTGGCATAAAATAGTAAGGGTCAGTGGCGGATTTATGTTTGATGTCGCCCTGGGCCCCGTGAGATATGAAGCACTTTTTGCTCTATGAAAAAAATCTTTTTAAAATTAAATATGCAATTTATAAATATTTAAATTACTCTGTGCATTATACGTGCAAATCCACACGGTCCTGACTGTATAGGTTCGATAGTATTACCAAAGGAAAGTAAACACCTATACTCAGTTTGTCGATTGTGGTCAACAACTTTTTTTTATGGATTTCCAAAGATATCGAAAAATTTTTTTTGACCAACGGCTCATTCAGACTTAGCGATAGTGCTTTACTATATATGGAAATAATGTAGCTAAGAGTCCACAAATTATAGGAGCCACGTAAAAACTCTCGTCTCTCTATTTGTATTGAAAACAAAAACAAATTTGAGTGCTTCATTTTTGTTTTCTATATACATAAATAGGCAGACGAGAATTTTTACATGCCTTCTATAAACTAGAAGTAAGTTTAGGAGTCATAATTATTGGGCAAACCTAATAGGTTTGCGCAAATAAATTTCTATAAAATGTTTGACATTCTCATGAAAACTCTTATTATAATGAAATGCTCAAAATTATTAAAAATTAATGGCGAGACAAAATAATGTGAAATGTTAAAAATTCGGTTAATATAATTATATAATTGTACTTTGTATTATAAATGGTCTTGTGCAGGACTTTAATACACATAACTTAACGCTAAACAACACTGTTGGCAAGACTTTGGCCACTTTCAGATTAGGCAACTTTACTTGCGCAAGTCTAGTGTTTGTGGGTGTGAGAGGAAAGGTCGGTTTGAAGGGGAAAGAATTGCCGAGATGTGAGCACAGAATTGCTTGTACTTAGCAATTCTGTACTTGTACTTGGCAATTATGTATATTCAATATATCTTTAACTAAATTATTTTTTTCTTTAACTTCCATTGTATACACCAAATTTAAAATCACTTTCACAATTACAATGAATACAGAAATGAAATAAAACGTCAACAAATTAAGAAAATTCGAGCATAAAAAAATTTAACTTGCTCAACAAAGTTGCTGAATGTGAACATAAAAGCAAGTTCAAAAGAAAATAAATAAAAATGAAAATTATACTTGCGCAATTAAAGTTGCCTAATCTGAAAGGAGCCTTTTGTTTCAGTTGTTTGTCTTGCCAACAGTGTTGTTTAGCGTTTGTTTTACAATATTTCGCTGTAGTAAGGCATTTGAAAAATCTCTCATGTCTTGAAAGGTCTTATAAATGGTCTTGTGCAGGACATTACTGTGTATTTATTTCTTTAAGCGCATGAAACGATTCGAAAATAAAAAAAAAATAAAAATAATTTTCTATTAATTGAATTTGCTTAATAATGCCCAGATCTTTTAAAAAATTCCCCTCAAAGTAGTTTTACACAAAGTCAGTTTAATTTTTTTCTTCCATTTTATGTCAGCTAATCCAAACTAATCCAACTGACCAAAGTTTTCCGTTGACTTTGACACACATTTATTTACAAGGCGCATGCTTCTTGCCCAAGACAATCAGTCGTCATTCACTCTGCCATTCACTCACTCACTGTTCCGTACAATCAATAATTACAAGACAACTAACAATTAATTATAATTAAGCTTTTAAGGTAAAAGTAAACTAATTAAAATGTTATTTACTTAAGCTGAATGAAATTCAATTCTAAAAGTAGAAACGTAAATATTTCTTCATAATTGCAACATATTTATGTCACGTTATTACATGGAGTAATCACGCTTAAAAGAAAGAATAGATCACGTGATTCTCTGTAAAAAAGTGTTAAAAAATACTTTTAACACAGGATTCAGACGATGAAATTTATGACGTCTATTTTTCTTGATTCCCTTTTGAAGTTTCTACCAAAAATTATTTGCGTTCAAACGATGATTATTTTTACATATCTAATTTTTTTATTGATTTTGATTTTTATTGATTTTATTGTTTATACATACATTTGAAGTACATACCCTGTCGGAAAATATGTGGTTGACTACAAAAATAGTTAACTTAACTTTTCTTAGACTGATTAAAAGCTAACTGGAATGTCATCCAGAACAAACCCAAAATTAATTCTTTACGTAATCGAATTTGATGAGAGACAACAAATTTATTCTCATCTACTTTGAAACTCATTTCAGTTTTATATTAACGTTTTGTTGTTGTTATTTTAAATGGTACCTTAGCGCCGAGTGGTAGCGCATTGAGTACACAACGTGTGATGATACATGTTCGAACCCAGTAAAAAAAAATTTAATTTACTGACTACCAGGTGATTTAAAAAAGTCAACTTTAAGTTAGCTGAAAGTAGTGCAGAGTGAGACAATTGACTACCGCCTAGGACATCGCAATTTTAAAATAGTCATTTCATTACATTGAAAGTAATCCAAGTGTCAATCAGTACTATTTGCGAAATAGTTAGCTTAAAGTTAACCGAATTTCCGACGGGGTACTTTTTTAATAAAATTTTCTTCGAAGAACACATTAATGTGTAAAGTAAATTTATTTATAGTAAACAACGATTGCAATTGGTTGATTGTATGCTTATAAGTTTAATGAACCTTTGTTTACATTGAAATAATAAAATTAATTGGTCTTGGCAGTTTTTTTTTAATGGCAGATATTTAAAATTTTGCAACAACATATGTAAATTTGTAAATATAGTTAAATTCCTTAACGAGTATGTTGTTATTCAAAGATTTAAAAGTTCATTGTATTATATTATTCATCGTATTATTGGTGTCATATTTAAATCTAACAATTAAATAGTATGCGTCATCAAAGAAAAGACAGAATACCATAGTCAAAATGCATACAAGTGCAAGTGCTTCCTGGCTACTTTGGCATAGGATGGTCTTACCTCCCTCACCTGTTTGAAACCGACTAGAGTCTTTTGGTTTGGGTAAGGCGAAGTTCCCTCGAGTTACTAACAGACGCGGAGCAGTTTTTGGAGAACGGATCCTCTATTCATCCTCTTTAGAGGTGGTTGGAGTTTCAACTTGCTCTTTTGGAACAGCCTGTAAGCTGCTTTTACTGCTTTCCTGGTTCACCTTCGCAAGTTTCCTGCGCTGTGCCCCAGAAAGGCGTTTCTTTTTGGTTGTCAGTTTAGCAATTCCAATCTGACAAAACACTTGATTGATGCCATTCGATTCTTTAGCACCAACTTCATGAACATCAACTATTAGAAGTTCTACATAAATAAAGAAGTTATAATTCCCTATACACTGTGTGCAATAATTTTTAAAATATAAAAAAAAAGAAAAAACATTTTTCAATTCTTTAATTTATTTGATAAACTTCCTATATGTGTAGGCGTCATAGTAATAATTTAAATTTTTAATAAATATTATTAAAATATCAATATATTATGACATTATGACAAATTGGTCATTCTAATTTATTAAAACTAACTTTCTATTTAAGTTTCTTATTTATTCTGTCTTAATATGATTTCCTTGGGCTATAGAAGAAATATTTAATAATTTACTTCCTAGATGTTGAGAAATATTATAGTGCAAGCGAAAATATTCAAAATGTTACCTTTTAAGACGAGATTAAGAAAAACATCTTTTATACACCAAGTATTTGTGTAAGACATAGAAAAGGGCATGAACATTGAACATGAACGGTTTCTTTTCTGAAAAAAAGTGCAAAATTAATTAATTTTTAAGTTATCATCCGTCATTATCGGTTTCATGTAAGACATTATATGGTGTGTCAAGGATTAAATCAGACGTGCCATACTATAATGCCATAGAAATAACCATAAATATATTCGCTTCACCTATTGGTGCCATAAACAGCTGTTTGGTGTTTTCATTTGTTTATACATTTCAAAAGTGCAACCAAGGAAAACACAACATTTAAAACAAGGCGAATTCACATAAGGTGATCTTAATTCACCAGCTGACATAACTTCTCTGCTGTCAAATCAACCAAAACGTTAGGAAATATTCTGACAGCAGGAAATTTTACACTAACAAATATACAAGGCGAATACGCAGAGTTGCAAAATTAACCATTTCGAGTTATGAGTATGTTGCAGTAAAGGAGCCGATATGTTATATAATTGTAATTAATTGCTTCAAAGTTCTTTGTTAGATAACAGCTGATTTTTGTCATAAGTGACTGAAGCACTGAAAAACAGCTCTGACATCAACAACTGATTGTTGAAATATTAAAATAGCTAAAGTAGCTCTTCGTGGAAGAACTGCTCTTGATATATTAAAAAAAACTAAATATAAATATTTATGTATTAATATATGTACATATGTATATAAGCCAGCTCTCTATGTATGAATATGTAATTCGTAAAGCAGCTTTTCGCTGAAGAACAGCTCTCACGTCTTTGTAATTATTTCTCAAGCCTCATTCACACCATGACAGTAAGTGTCATGATAGTACTGTCATGGCAATTGATTTCGATGAGAAATTGTGACAGTTATTGTTACAGTCGCAATATCAACTCCAACTTGATCAACGACAACGAGTGTTGTTATGTTTGTAGAGCTAGGTCCAACTCGTTCAGCAGTTAATTTTTGACACAAACCTTTTATCAAACCCGTTTAAATTACATGGGTTTGATCATAGGTCTAAAGGAACGACTGAACGAGTTGGACCGAGCTCTATATGCTTGTGTTTGTTGTTTGGCTTTCGACAATTTTGCATCTCACTCGCACTAATTAATAAGAGATTTGCCAATTGTATATTTTTGTCGTCGCTTAGACTTAAAGCGAATTCAATCAAGATTTTGATTAAATATAATACAAATGTATGCTGATCATTAAAAATTAAACATAAAATTAAACATTTCAAATGCAAAAGCAGCAATTTTGTTTCGTACATCTGTAAAATTAGCTCTGATACTTCTTAAATGAATTTAATGACGCAAATTTCTGATGAAATAGCTAAATGTTTTTCCTTATATTTTAATTTAAATATTTGATTGCATTATACATACTTTGTATCATTTGCAAATCATATTTCAACCGACCACACACACGGTTATGTGCGAGGGACGATCAATAAGTCTGCTTCAATGTGCTTAAGACAGTCAGTATTGATATTCACTACGTCGCTCTTAACACATAACTAACTAGCTCAACAAAACACTTCCGCACAGCAATCACGGGACTGATGTCTAGGTGTCACAGGACCGGGGGTGTTGAGATGTTAATATTACCCCAAACAGCATAGGAGTCAGTTATCTCTAAGGTATTTTTCAGCACCGCTTCATGGCGAGGGCATTTCGGAAAACTTTGGAAGTATAAGCCCCAGCTTAGATGATGAAAGTTTTCTTGTAGTACTCGTAATTTTCTATAACATTTATACAAAGAAAATTTTCTTGCATAAGCAAATTTGCCGCTCGCTAACATCTCATCATCTAATTTCGTATTTTTAGATATAATCAACATATCGTGCCATAACCGCCAAAATAGTTTAAGCGACATAATTTTCGAACCTCATTTTTTGAGCAAAATCGATTCGTAAATAGTAGATTTTCGTAAAAAAAACGAGGTCCAAAAAATGTCTCGCTTAAGCTATTTTAGCGGTTATGGCTCGATATTTTTCTAAATGCTGTTGGTATTCCAATAGATATATTTTTGGTAGTGAGGGGTTAGGTTAGGTTAAGGTAAAAAGAGGGGAAATCAATGTTGACCTTAGAGAATGTTGTGGCGTCTTAAAAAAATACAAAAAGAGGAGGGTGGGGAGAAGAGTTCCCAATATAGAAACTGAGAACTTATCAAACTTGGATAAGTTAAGAACCTAATTTCCTCAACTATATTTTCTGAAATTTTCTAAATCTGAAGGCCGTGTTGAAGGTTCTTCCAAGTCTATGAGATATGTGGGTAATTTCCTGTATTGTTCATCGTCACCAGTTTTGGTTTTGGGACGTCCTCATTTTCTACTTGCTTGGGGGTTGGTTATTTCTTCAAATGGTTACGATGTGTGTGCCCTATACAGATAAATTTTCTTCTACGAATTTTGATGGTAATATCACCCATATCTGTTCTGTTCCAAGGTTGTTCGTGACTTTTTGCACCTTTTACGAAGGCCTTCAATTTGTTTCGTATATCATGCATCACAAACCAAGTCTCGCATCCTTAAAGAAGAACGGATAGGACACAGGTTTCGAGCATATGTATTTTTTATTTGACGCTGTATTTGTTTCGAGTTCAATACCTTGCGAATTTGTTTGAATACGCCGATTACTTTTTTTTAATACGGCTTTCTACGTCCTTGAAAGTTCATCAGCTCTCCGCGATAATGCTACCCAAGTATGGGATTTTTTACACACCGGTGGACTTAATTTTATGGAAGATTAAATGGATCAATTGATGTGGGGCTTATCCGCATTTCTTTATGTTTTAGCTAAGTTTATTCTGAGAAAGTTATATCCCTAATGTACATTGTATGTAGATTTAAAATTTAGTATTTTAAATTTTCGTTTGTAGAACATCTTTTGCAGCTTTTCTGGACCGATTTGGTATACGCCCATCATCAACATGGCAACACTGCAATCTCCGATGTGTTATTCTATAGCCGATTGTTTTAGTTCGTGATGGTCACATCTTTGCCAGCTTATCTCGCACTTCGTCTCCAGCGATACCTTTAATGTCCTGGAATTCATATGACCTCAAGATCTAAGCAAAGATTTCTGGGGCAATCCATTTTATTGCTCAACTAAATGTATGTATGTATATAATTTTGTTATTATTTATTGAATATTATCAAATTTTTGTAATGGATCGGTGGTAGATAAATTAGTAAGGATATCATGTGATTGGTCTGTAATATGGCAGGAACCAAGGCAAATACATAACAGGTAAAGTTGAAAACACATCTGATCTACTTATTTTTGCCTAATTCGAGGCGAATTCATATAACTGTTGGCTCGTATGTCAAAAGTTGTTTATATACAGAGACCTGCGCCAGGCGATTTTTTCGGCGGCGGCTGCTTTTGAGAAAACCGTCGGCGGAAGCTGAGAACAAATAACATGAAAATCAAATTTAAGATAAAAAATAATTAAAAAATAAATAAAGTAATTGTATCATATATAATAATTATTGTACATGAAGAATCGGCGGCTGTTCGGGCGACAGCCAAAGTTTTTCGGCAGCGGCGTAGCTGATTAAAATTACCAACGGCTCGCTTCAGCCGGCTGTGAGCGATCATGGCATAGGTATCTTTCTGCTTTAGTATCATCAATCAGCTTTTTTTGAGCTCCCAAGGCAACAACAATATACCATATTGTGTTTATTTTTTGTACTTTGTTGTAGTATTAACTTTACCTGTCATGAATTTGCCTTGGCAGGGACACATGATTATCTTGACCTTATTACTACTGAGGGAATGAAGCATACCAACAAAAAAATTAATAAGACACCCGGTTATAGCTATGCAGCTTAGCTATATAAATTAAACTTAATGTGTTAAATAACAATGCAATCAAATTATATTACATGATGATGCCAAATTCGATGCCAAATGTTTCGATTTATTTATTATTTTCTTTTCTAGCGGCGTACGATTAAATTAATGTATTGTTTGTGGCCGGCGGCGGCTGTTAGCCGGCTTACAGCCCATCGGGTGTGATCTATGGTTTGTGCTCATGTGCAAAAACAATACAAAAACCAATTGAGCAATCTTTGTTATTATTTTTTTTTCTTTCACTCACTTCAAAGAACGAAACAAAACAAAATCAAGCAATTCGTTTTGTTTATTTTCGTATTCTGGTTTCAAGTACAAAGAAATCGAAACAAAAATAAATTTATAACTGTAATAGTGTCGATTATTTTTGTTAGGAAAATCATGTCCTTGCTTCTATGTCGTGTAATAAATAGCATAGCTATAAAATCCATTAGCCAGTATAATGTTCAGCTGCATATTTCAGTAGATTTTAAATAATTCGGCGGTAGGTGATTCCCCTCAAACCATAAGACCATCTCTGGAATTTGTTTTTCCAAAATTTTACTTTGAGAGGAAGTTAAGAGACCAGACAGACAGACATATATGTATATATGCTTCTAGAAAAATACCGCAATAGAAAATTAAAAAGCATCCAAGCTTTATTGACTACTTCTCGTATGTGTGTATGCTGGAAACTAAACTTGCTGGTGAGTTACAAACAAATCCGCTCAAGACATAAATCACACATAAATTACCACTTTTTTCCATGTACATATTTGCATGTGTGATTTTTGTTTAACAACGAACAACGAACTAATTAATGAATCTAGTTTTGCTTAGTTTGCAATTAAGATTCGCAACAAGTTCACGGCTTGTCATTGATATTTTTTTGTTGCAGCTTTTGTCGTTTTGTTTTCAAACTGGGAAATTCACGCAATATGTACTTTGTATACAAACTCAAGCATAAACGTTAAATGTAAATAAATTAAAATATTATAAAACAAAACTCTTGGAATTAATTTGAATATTAGACATGTTTTACTGGTCAGAACGCAAGCATTGAAAGTGAAATTTTAGTGCAAAATATGTAGTATGTATGTATGTACTTGTACAGGGTACCCCTGTGGCTGAGTGGTAGCGATGCTGTCCTCTCAGTACAGAGGTCGTGGGTTCGATTCCCACCATAGACCCTGGGTGTTTTCCGCAGACAAGCTAATCGCTTTGCGGGTTGTGTTTGTTCTTAAAAAAAAAAAAAGTGTTTACAATGAAATACCAACCACAAATATTTGCTGAAATTTTTAAAATGTCTAGTTATCACTGGCTATTTGTTGGATTTAACGCATAAGTTAATTGTATAAACAAGCAAGCAAACACCATACGATTTTAAAACGAAGTTCGATCAATTGTTATAATTACAAAAATAAAGCGTTCATGTTACACGTTTATGTAAAATAATAAATATTCATTGGCATTCATGTGTTCAGCGATAACAAACAAGCAGCGTATAAAAAAGAGCATCAACACCCAGTAGGGACGTACGCTATCCAATCAAGGCAGTGATGTCAACTTTTTTTTCGTTTAGAAACTAGAACAACAAAAGTACCTATTTTTCTCCGCAGTAATATTTTTAAACCACTAAAGCCCTTATGACACTTCATCTTTTCTTCATTGATTTGATATTGAACTGATAGAAAGAAACAATAAGTGTAAGAAAGAACAAACTATATAAAACGGAAACAAAATGTTTAAGTGTCGTCAAATTTTCGTAATTAGAAATCGCTAGTATTAAGACAAAACAAACTAAATATTGCTATGTTTGACCATAAACCGCTAAGTAGTGAACACTTTTATGTTTCAAGCTTGAAATGTCAATTTTAAGTTGAAAAATTTTAAATTTTTTTTGACAGTCCTTCATTTCTTATCGATAAATTTAGTCAAGCTGTTGACATTATTTCATTTTTCTGAATATAGCTGAACCCTTTGCACCTGTTGAATTTTCCTATTACAATATGTTCGCACTTTTCTCTAAAATTTAATAAATGAAAGAAAAATGAAGTGTCATATGGGCTTAAGTCCTAGTTTACACTATGTGAGTCTTATCGCTAAGCTGATTACTTTTTTAGGAGAGAGAGAGAGAGAGAGAGAGCGACGATGAGAAAAGAAACGTTTCTGTTCCCCTTGTCTCTCTCTCCCTCCCTCAAACTAATCAGCTTATAGCAGCAATAAGACTTGTATAGTGTAAACTAGGACTAACTAAAGAACAGTAATTTTTGGGATCTTATTGAATAAACAACAGTCAGCTGTTCAGCTAAAGCACATCCTTTTTTTTTAGCAGAACTCAAGTATCTTTTCTACAATATACGCACTTATTAAAGCTTTTATATGTATATACATAAATAACAATATTGATATTAAGTTTATAATTTTTAAACGCACTAATAATCCCAAATTATTATTTTGCTTATTAATTAAAATATTTTTTATTAAAAATACATTGAAATTGATTATTGAGGGGTTTAGCTGGATCCTATGCGCATTTCACTGTTGCTAATGTAGATCATCAGGGAACCTTTACCCAAAGTTTCTTAGAACAACTAGAGTCATTATGTTATAAACTTTCATTTAAACAAATGAGAAGTTCAACAACAAATAACAAAGTTGAAACAAGAACTCAATAATCAACATGTTTTTTTATTTTCTCACTTTACCATTGCTAGTCCCTGTTCACACACTTCAACTTTTGTTGCTCAACTCGTAATTCAGCTGTAAAAAAGAATGGGATATTTGTATTTTCGTCTCCGTCATTCTTACAGCTGAATTATGAGTTGAGAAACAAAAGTTGAAACGTGTGAACCGGGACCTACATTGGCTGACTTTTTTCAGCTTCAAATTGTAGTTGCAAGAGTATGTAAAGGAAAATAAATGTAAATAACAACAACAACTACTTAAGAATAGAGTGTTGCCACACAAGTATTTTTTTGACCGGGTGCAGTCAAGTTAATAATTGGTGTTTTTGATGGGAATTGTTAAAATTTAAGTTTATAATTTTTAAACGCACTAATAATCCCAAATTATTATTTTACTTATTAAGTAAAATATTTTTTTTTTAAAAACACAAAATATTGATATTATTTAAACATTTCGCTCACTTACTTCAATAGTGTCGCAACTCAAAAACGCGTTTTAAGTTTTTAATTTGCATACAACTCAATGAAGACATGAAAACATATTCTTCTCTTAAATAGATTTTGGAAGCCGTAGACGTCTCACACGACTCAGGGGTTTAAATTCGAATGATCACTTGGGTATGGGAAAGCTTTCGTAAGACAGTGAGAACTTAGGAGGATCCATCACAACACACCAGAGAGCTAACATCAGGAAAAACAGTGGGTTTATCGGGGTTAAGGGAAGCCAAAAAGGCAAAAGTAGGCTTATCAGCTAACCTTGAAAAGGGTAAAACAAATAATGACAAAACAACGTATTAGGTTGATTTAATGACGATAAAAAAACGACCGAGCATTTGTCTACGAAAAAAGTTCCGGACTTACCACCAAATGAATATTTATTGTTGCCAAACCTGAAGAACAGGCTTATTGGAACAACAATGGAATCATATCACAAGCAATTACCTATTTTGATAACCTCTACAAATCCTATTTTTTGGAAGGGATAGCAAAATTTTAGAAAAGTTTTACAAAGTACAGTAGATAGTAGATCTTAAAGGATGCTATGTTTGTAAATAGATCGAGTTTATTTTTAATTTGTGTTTCATTCAATGATGGACTGATTAACCCACCTCTATCAATTTTGACGAGTCTCTGATATAAAGATATTTATGTCTTCCAAGAAAATCTTAGACGGTAAGCTTCTAAAAAACATGTGTTCAAAAAGCAGTATTGAACTGAAATCAAATTGATAGTTTACATTAAATAAAGGGAAAATTTTTTGTTCCCCCAAAGAAAAGCAAATAAATTTCATGTTCTTTACCCTACGTCTACACCTAATATATTTATTTTTATCATAACAAAAGTCAAATTTTATACCCTACATCTACACCTGATATATTTTTATCATGACAAATGTCAAATTCCATGTAGGAAAAAAAGCTAACATAAAAAAAATTATTTTTCAATATAAAGTTTGACTTCTGTTATGATAAAAATATATCAGGTATAGACGTAGGGATATTGAAAAATAATTTTTTTATGTTAGCTCTTTTTTATATATAGAATTTGACATTTGTCATGATAAAAATATATCAGGTGTAGACGTAGTGTTAGGAAGTAAAATATTTTAGAAAAGCAAAATACTCCAAAGCTTCAGGCCATATTACTTTTTAAATCATACCGCTATATACATAGATTTTTAGCCTAGAAAATTAAAAAAGTTTTGCAACTTTTTGCCGAAAATAAAACTTAGTTTAATATTGCAAATATAAATGTAAATTATTATAGGAATTATAATAAAGCTTGTACATTATTTGAAAAGAAAAAAAAAACATTGAGAGGATTTCAAACGCTACTAAAAGCACTGAGTTGGCATCATTGAACAAACAGGTGAAGTGAGAGTTTCCAAATATAAATTAAATTCAAAAATAAATTATTGCTTAACATGTTTACTACTGGTTTTATAATAATCATTTCACATATTGCATTTTTTATTCCGTTGAACATCGATGTTATTTTACGAATTTTGTTAACAAGTTTTGAAATTGTTTGCAATATTTCTGATAACAAACAAAAAATGTATTTTCTTTACAAATGTAAAAAGGAGACAGATGTTTCCTCTGAAAAAAAATAGATACATATATATATATGTATATATATTTAGTCGCACAGTAGGTCATTAAGTTAATTGAGGGTTTAAAAATTTTGTAATATTTGAACTTAAGCGTTTTCTTTTCCTGAAATTATATTAAATTTGAACTTATTTTAAGAAACTGTATTTGTGTAACCTTTTTGCTATTTGGACTAATTTCACATTCGAAATGAAAACCAATTTGTAGTCTCAAGGTCTTGCTACGGATATTATCAGCGAATCTTTGGCAACATCTACAGCAATGCACACGTTCAAATAAAATCGTCAATCAGCATTTTAATTCTGTGTTCGTTGTGTGCGGTCTTAAGCATGTATTCGTCGAGTGACGATTTTTTATTACTATTAGCGGCAAATGCATTTTTTATACCAAAAAAAAAAAAACTCTTTATGAAATCTTGGTATAAAAAAGGAACAGTTTAATAATATTATAATAATACAGGGTGTCTGGCAGCAGATTTATATTTTCAAACTTAAATAAAAAACGTAATAATTGACACAAAGTTTTATTAAGAGCATTGAACGATAGAATGGAAATGCGGATTTTATTTTTTAAAGAGTGTGTCATCCAGAATTCTTCCGCCGGATTAAACACACTGTTCAAAGAGGAGCCACACGCTGCAGTAAACTTGGTCCAATTGAGCTGATTTCTCGACGAATATTTTCCTTTAAAGCCACAAGAGATTAGGGATTCTCAGTATAAACTTTATCTTTGAGGTAGCCTCATAAAAAAGTCCATGGGAGTTAGATCGGGCGTTTTCGGTGGCCATGGGATGTCCCCAAAGCAACTGATCAGTTTTTGGTTTGCAGGTTTTTCAAAAAGAATTCCGTAATCATGCGTCGATAATTTTCACCGTTGACATTCGTCGCCTGGCCTTGAGAATTTTCGAAAAAAAATAGTCCAATTATCTCATGCGTGGATAAGGCACACAAAACAGTTACCCCGGGGCAATGCAATGGGTTTTGAAGTTTCAATCGAGGGTTGCGGGATTTTGGAGACCAGTAACGGCAGTTTTGCTTGTTGACGTGACCTTTTAAGTGAAAATGAGCCTCGTCGCTCCAAAGAATGGGATATAGTGCGAAAATGCTCCAACATCGTTGCACAAAAATTTATGCGTAAATCAAAGTCACTTTCTTTCAATTCTTGAACGATTTCAATTTTAAAAGGATGACACTTGAGATCCTTTTTAAAATTTCATGAATTATCGCTCTTGAAAGTCCCCTTGAGGCTGCCATTTTCCGTATTGAAAGTCGCGGATTTTAACGTAAACTGCTTTCAATCAGTTCAATGTTTTCGGGAGTCCTTGAAGATCGACTGGGCCCTGGCCGTGGGACATTCATAGCCGAAGCAGTTGCGCGGAATCTCTGCACCCAGGAACGAATTAAATTTACACTCGGTCCTTCACGTATTCGCCGTATACCGAACTTTGAACAAAATTGTCAACGAGAAATTAAGTAAGAGTCATTACTCTTAAAAAATGTATCCACAGTGAACGCGATATGCTCACTCGACCACTACAACATCGTGACTAACAAACCCGCACAATCTCTAATTCCAACGGTGCCACCCTCCCTACGCATCGTTTATTGCTTTTGCTGATGATATTTTTTCGTCAATCAGAGTTGGAGGCGATCAAATAATCGACAGGCAAATTAAATTAACAACATTTTTCTGACTCTCATCACTGACGACAACGAGTACGTGTAGTCGGAAAAACATGCCTGCACTCACAAAACTCTTTTAAGGCTGGGGCACAATCAATCCGTCATACGTTAAACTTCGCCTTTGTCAACTGACATTAACGCAACGACGTAGAAGGTTAGCACAATGAGTACTTTATTGACGGAAGCATCTGAACAGCTTCTATAGGTCGATTCTCCATTTTATTTATTAAATTCAACTTTTTGTATTTATTTCGTTTATTTCTTTTGTTTAATTTTATTTTTGCTACCACAAAACACAAAAATCTAAATCAGAACATACCAAAAAACTAACCAATATCTGTCAAACTACTCAACGTGTGCAAAAAGTTAAAAGTTTACCAAATTTTTCACTTTGCGTTGACGGAAACGTACTGAATGTAACCGATTTCATAAGAAACCATGTATTTCAACTTAGCTGTCAGTTGCAAGAGGCGAAGTTTAACGCATGACGGATTCAGTGTGCCCCGGCCTTTAAGCTGAAGGTCCATACCATCCGTTCAATGCGTATTTGCGTTTTATGCATGTGTCAAAAAGTAGAATCAGAGTAATTGTATGTGGCAAGTTACAGAACAAAACGCAAGGAACGTATATACGCATAGGACGGATAAAGTAGGTTTACTTTCTAATTTTGTATCCGTCGCATGCATCATGCTCTCTTTTATAGTCAAATGTTCGTGTGGTAAATTTAAATTTTTTCTCTTTTTGCATTAAAACAACAAAAATACTTACGCATAAGACGTATTGCATGTAACTTGAATTTAGAATCGGAGAGAACGTACACAAACGCATAGAACGCACATGCAAAGAACGGATGGTATGGACCTTCAGCTTTATTGATGGCTTCATTTGATGGTCTCCTGGGCACTTAAAATAAGTTTTAAATTTTTTCATTGTATGTCTATAAGATACTTTCATAAATTAATTAATAAAATAATTAATTTTTCTAATAAGACAGGGTAGCTTTTCAGACCAGCCATTTTAATTTTCACGTAGTAATAGGGCATTAACATTCCTCAAAATCTAGTACTTACGAGATTTTGAGCTAAAAGGGCATTTACATCAGCACAAAATCTATCATATTTTGATTAAAATCTTTATGAAAATCTATACCGTTTATACCAGCTTTTTTTGACATTTAGCAAGATATTTTTTATCAAAAACAAAACCCATCAACTGATTTCTTTCCAAAACTACAACCAAACATTTGCATTGTAGTCAATTCACACATTTTTTTAAGCAGACCGTAGCTAATTCACTAACCTTTTGTTGTACAGGGTAGTAAAGAATAAATAAAAACATTAGATTTTTATTAGATTAGGAAATCTGATTTAGCTAGAAATCTCAAAAGTACTAGATTTTGAGTTAACTCTTGCTGTTTTTTTTTACTAGATTTCCCATACAAAACGAAACCTATTTTGTGAGTAGATTTGTAGAAAATCTAATCAAAATCTAATATATTTATTTATTTTTTACTACCCTGTACAATATATTTATAAAAAAAGATGATTGAATTAGCTACGGTCTGTCTAAAAAGGTATGTGAATTGGCTACATTGCAGTTGCTTGATTGTAGTTTTGGGAATTTTTCAGTCAATGGGTTTTGTTTTAGATAAATCCTGATAAATAATAAATAAATAAATATTGATAAATGTCAAAAAAAAGTTAGTGTAAACGGTATAGATTTTCATAAAGATTTTAATTAAAATCTGCTAGATTTTGTGCAGGTGGTAAAAGTGCCCTATAAAAAATTTTTTGTTTTATATGTATGAATAAAGTGTCATCTATAGTACATTTATGCTTATATTTAATAAGATTTAAAAATATGTGAATTCAATTTTAAACTTGCTTCCTTTTAACGACTTGTTATGCAAATATTTATACGTGGCTTAGTATATCAGTTCAGCTGATTTTATTCGTATTAAGCGAATATAAAATAATAAAATATATTCAATTATAACAAGACAACACAAACATGTTTAAATAAGTGTGTCGTACGGTTGGTTGCTGTTAATAAAGACTTAACAAAGACATTAAAATATTTACATACATACATATGTACATATAATAAACTGCAATTGTTTCCCCCCCCCCCCGCCCTTGTGTGGGGCTGTAGGCGCCTGCTTGTTGGCAAGTAGGCGGGCAGGCAGGTCGTCATACAAAAACTCGTCATTTCAGTAAAACATTAGAGAACAGTGCATTTTGTTGAAGACTTTGATCAGTTGTCAACAAGCAACAAGCGAATACCAGTTGTGAATAGCAAATTAGAGTAAATCACTCAATCGTTTCGCATTTAATATTCATCTTGATAATATCATTAAATGTTTGAAAATCAATTTGCAATTTATAGCAGAAAAAAATAAAAAATAAAAGAAACCAAACAGCTCACGATTATTGTTTTTTTTTCTTGCAATTTATTTATTACACAATTTTTATTTACAAACAAAAACGTTATCTAGACAAATTTAATTATTTTGTTAAAAGATTATTGATTGTAACTTTTTCGAAACGTCAGCAAATTGAGTATCCAATAAACTATAAAAAATATAAATTTATAACTGGCAATTATTTCAGGTTTTTGTTTTGTGAACGCTGAAATAATTGCTTAAGCTGTTTACTATAATTAATTTAAAATTCTAAATGAAAAAACATTTGCGCGCAATTCTCCAAATTGCATTTCATTTGCAATTTATAGAGAAAGGTTGTGGTTTTCCAAAGAGCTGGAAGCTTCTTTTCTTTTTTGTTCAGGTTTTAAATTAATAGCTTCGTTGTAAAGGTGTTTACTTTCAATAATATTTTATTCTACAGTGTGGCACGTGCTTGCATACATACATATGTATATGTAAATGCAAATATTAAAAATTTTTTGTTTTGTTTGGAAAATTTTCAATAGAGAAAGCTCCAGTGCGGAGTATAAAACGGATGTAGCAAGCAGTGTTGCCAGCCTAGCATTTTTTTACTAAAATTATTGATACTTATCAGTAGTTTAAGGCCGGTGCACAATGAATCCGTCATGCGTTAAACTTCGCCTTTTTCAACTGACAGCTAAGTTGAAATACCTGGTTTCCTATGAGGTCGGTTACATTCAGTACGTGTCCGTCAACGCAAAGTACAACATTTGGTCAACTTTTAACTTTTTGCGTACGTTGAGTAGTTTGATAGATATTGGTTGGTTTTTTGGTATGCTCCGATTTAGATTTTTGTGTTTTGTGGCAGCAAAAATAAAATTAAACAAAAGATATAAACGAAATAAATACAAAAAGTTGTGCCAACCTTCTCCGTCGTTGCGTTAATGTCAGTTGAAAAAGGCGAAGTTTAACGTATGACGGATTCATTGTGCCCCGGCCTTTACTTTCTTAATTATAGGTTTATGCTGCAGGGAGCTTGTTATGACCGGCTTTACACTATACTACAAGTTTCAAGGTTTTTATTAGAATTTGTTAGACTTGAATAATAGGATAATTGGTGCGAATATCGAAATTTTTTTTGTTAAACCTTCTCTCTACATTTTGCTTTCACACTAACCCACTTGAAATAAAATTAGAAATCGCTGCACGAATGAATAAGTTGAAACCAATTTCAAAGTACATACATATGTACATATTTCTTATTACGGCGGCAAACAATTCAGCACCAGATTTTGTTATTTTGCTGTTCGAGTGCACGAAAATACAATCTTGTTAAGCTAAATCTTAAAAAAAAAATAATGGGAGCCTGAAAGAGAGACACCATCAAAATTCCGTACATATTTTTAAATCCCCGTCCATACAGTAAAACATTTCGTCAGCACATTATTGGTATGACCCACCGACCATTTTTTTAAAAAACGGAGTATATGTATATATTTTGAGTATCCCCTTTCTGAATCCAAAACAGGTTTTCCGAAATTAATTATGGTTTCCGAGATATTTAGCATTAATTTTGCTCCATATCAACTATTTTAAGGTTTAACAAATATTGTTTTGTCGTTTTTCTTCATTCTGACTTTTTGGGCTGACGATTTGAATTCTCTTTTGAAACTCCATTCGTGTCCAAACTGAGAAGTTTTCGTTTTGCAGCTTAATATATATATTTTCTCATGAGAATGAGATGAGAATGACATATGCCAGGAACACATCTGGAACAAACGACGAATTTTTCGGTGCGAATTTTCGCCATAAAAATCAAAACACACGAAATCAAGCACACGAAATTCGACGTGACGTGCTTGACGAGCTCTGAGATAAATTCATTTCTATTTTGTACTCCGAGGAACGACGAAAACAATGTTGCCAGTTTTTGTCTAGAGATTATGCCCAATTTTTGATTTGTCATCCCCAAAAATCCCCACATTGAGTTTTTTTATTAACATTTTTTCTTTTGTGAAACAAATAAAATTTTTTTAAATTAATTTAAAAAATAATGACAAAAATAACATATTTATTCAATAAAATTAATTTTTAACGATAGCTTTATTTACAATTTGGGGACAAATCCCCTAAACTGGCAGCACTGGACGAACATACAATTTTCTCTCTCTCTCTCTCTGTACACACAATAACCAACTTTATCAATTATAAAAGGTGGGGGGTCAGTCAATTCTGTAATTCGAAACGAAAGAAAATTCTTTCGAATTCGTATGTTAATTACATGTAAGTTCGAAAGCATTTTCCTTCCTTTCGAATTACAGAGTAGACCCCCAAATTCGCTGAGTAAATTCGTCGTTATTGTACTTCACACGACGAACTTACAGAGCAGATTCTCATCGATGAATTCTTCGACGTTTACGAAATTCGTGTTTCGTCCCAGTTGTGTTCCTAGCAATCCTCAACAAGGACTTCATGTACATCAAGCACAGTATCCTTTTCCATTCCTCTTTTCCCCTTCATCAACAAACTCGAAAGTTTGTAAAAAGAAGAAAATAATAATAACACTGTTCCACACTAGAAAAACAGTAACAACAGCTGATTCTGACAGAGGAGAAAAAAAAATATGAAAACGGTTGGGAATAATTTTTGGAATACTTAATATGTAGTTTACTTTAAATTTTTCGACCACGATATCTCGTCGGTTGGTTTCTGGTTTTCGGCACAGTATATTCGAAATACATTATGTCTGCAGCAAACCAGAAACCAACCGACGATCTCTCGAACCATTAAGGCATGCGAAATTTCGCATTCGACGTAGTTTTTCTAAGTACAAAAATTTGTTAGTAATATAACGCAAAGTTTAAAAAATATTTAGTAATTTGCAATTGTTGTTGGTTAAGGATCGTCTACATGCATTTCGTTTCTGCTTAAGCAGTAAGTCAGTAGACTTCAACCAAAAAAATTCTTGAGAAAAGCTAAAGAAAAAAGCTTAGTATGCTTATAGAAAAACTCTAAAAATGTTATTGAGAATTGCGTACACAAACATAATAAGTTACAAAGCCTCAAACAAAAATATGTCGCAACAAACATCTTTATCCGATTCTGAGTCGAGTTTTCAATTTGCCTAAACAACAACTAATTGGTTTTTGTTCGAACTTATTTGTTTTTCTGTTTATGATTCGATTAGGCTAAAGCTCGAATTTCTCTGTAGCCCAAAGTCATATGCAAGTACATATGCAAGTAATGGTAAATTTACACTTTCGTTACAAAAAAAGCTTTCAATAAACTTCACGTATTCTATTTATTTCTACTACACGCAGTGCATCAAACACGTGAAGGCTTGATGTTTGATGACTCTAAGGCTCCTTGGAAAACAGGTTCCGTTCTGCAATTTTCTTTGGTGTATTATTGTTCCTTGAAAATTATAACATTTAATTCGGCTTCGTTAAATATAAATACGCACTTTAGTCTAACAGAGTAACACATTCCAGTTGATAAAAGAATTAGCAAGAGCTTTTTCTTAAAAATATCAGCAAATTCATTGCGAAGGAATTTAATTTTTTTATTAACTTTTCTTACTGCATTCATTCTGTTAAAGTTAACCACCCATGCTGGGAATTAGAATTATCATACAATAAATTTATTTCAGTATTTAAGCTGTAAAAAAATCACATGATTCCCATTCGTTTTAAAGTTGAGATGTTCTCCTTAAACTCAAATTTTTTAAATGAATTAAAAATTTATTAAATTTAATGACTTTGTAATGTTGAAATAAAAACTGAAGTTAATCTTAATCTTAATTAAAACATCAATATGACAACTGCAATTTATTATATATACAGATATATATTTTTTTAAAATAGGAACAAAACGGAAATGTACTTTTAATTGTGCTTAAAAACTTTTGAATTTGTCTTCTTCTAAATAATAATGAAATTTTTTTTTACAATGTTCGAAACATCTTAATAAAAATATTCATTTAGATGTTATTAAAATAAATAATCGCAATTATCAAAATTAAATTTAATTCTCATTATTTTTCATATCACGAATGCGAGCAGAGAGGAGAAAGAATTATCTATAATATCAGCAAAAATGAAATATTAATGCAATAATTTTTTATGCATTTTATTGTCAGTTGATTAAATAAAATAAAAAACATTTTTATTAATTTAATTCGAAAATTATTGTGTTATTTTCACTAGGAATTTATTATTCAACTTTTACATTTTTTACAGCCAAGAAAATAGACACGCTTCATTTGATTATGCCAACGAAAATAAAAATAATTTGCATTCAACTGGCGATTTCGGTCGGATACACTTTTATTTCAATTAAAACTTTATTTTATTTAAAATTCATTGAGGTTTTTAGCATCAATATTTTCGTGGTATTTTTCTATTCTCTGGAAGTAAAGTCCATTTACTGCCAATAAACCAAAGAAATGAAACGTGATGTAGAACTTTTTGTCAATAAAAATTAATGTCAGCTCTTCTGTTTGAAGTTGTTTTTTTTTTTTTTTTTTGTAAAACCAAATTTAATTCAAAGATAAAAAGAAGTTAAACAAATTTCTTGGATTTAAAATACTTTTCAATTTAATACTCTTAAATATTTTTTGGTACTTTTTATGTATTACCATAAGTACGAGTAAAGTGAGATTTTCTAGGCAATACAAAAGGTTAGAAGGTCATATAAATGGTTTCTTTGCAAAGTAAGAGCAAGCATTATTGTCGCCGATATCTGATTGGCTGTTGTGCTCTTGTCAGAGTGAAAGCACAAAAGCTCCTTTGTAAAAGTTTGCACATTGCTCATATGTCTTGGATGTAGCTGCTATAAAGCCATTTGAGTCTTTCAATATGTGAATTTACACAAAAATTGCAACTAAATGTTATTTAGACGAGCTACACCAAAAGATAGGTATAGGTAAGATTTATATACATATAAGCGACTGTCGGCAAGCCACATTTTTTGTCATTTAATATGAAACTCTTGTTGCCCGTTGAAATAAAAAAATTTCTAATTGGGACTTTCGAACTTTGACAGCTTATAGTGATCATATTGCCACAGCTTTATTTGTCTAATTAACTGTTATATATTGAGTTTCTTTTGTCAAATCACCATGGATGGATGCAGTTTTCAATAGTACCGATCAGTGGAAATGATAAAATTGTTTTGATAAAAAAATTTTCTAGCCACGCTAATGGGCTGGAGAGCTCTTGGGTGTATTTCGAGTTTGGTCCCTAGCCAGATCCAGATCTCATATTAATATCATAAGTTGGTATTAGTATTAGTGTCTATGCTAGTTCATATTACAGAACCCTCTTTCGTCGATATTTGTAGCAAAGAATCGTTGGCGAATTATAATAACTAAACACCTCTGTACAGACGAATGTCAGAACTTAGAGTATTATCAGTAAAATGTGCTAAAAATTTCTTACAACCGTGTGAAATGGTAACTTTTGTCTGGCAACGTTGCCAGAAAATACTTTTGTTAGACAATTGTAACCCTACGTCTACACCTGATATATTTTTATCATAACAAAAGTCAAGCTTTATATTGAAAAATAAGTTGTTTTGTATTAGCTCTTTTTCCTATATGGAATTTGACATTTGTCATGATAAAAATATATCAAGTGTAGACGTAGGGTAAGATTACTACATTTCGTCGCCATTGTCAGAATATTTATTTATTTAATATATTATACAAAGTAAATTTGCATAATATGGTGTTGCACAAATATGGGCGGAGCAACTAAGATCATATGATCAAGATGTTATTAACAGTAGTTTAAAAAATTTTGTGACTGACTGTACACGAAGTATGCCTTCCGTGGCATATCAGTCAACCAGTGCGAGCGAGACGAAAAACTCTCGAAGGCCAAACAACACACACAAGCCTGACCGCACTTAAGAAATAATTACGATGACGCGACATATGTTCTCCAACCCAGAGCTTAACGATTGTTGCACAGAATACACAGAAGTGAAGAAAGTGACAGGTAAAAAAAGCTCCAATCAGGTTTTTTAAAATTCGTGGAAAAAAGAGAAAGGTATAGTGTATTTGATACTGTAGTGTTTTACAACTTACCAATTAACACAGCTAATAAAAAGCGTTGTAATTTTATTGTACTAGAAAGAAGAATCAAAACAAAAACGCCGACAAAATTTGAGGGAAAACGAGACAAACAGAAAAATACCCTTATCTTCCGTCTCGTGACACTTCTGTATGTTTTATGGACTGTTGTCAGAATATCTTCAGACATATTTCTTTTGTCAGATTTGCGAAGTTTATGCACCTGAAAATGGAATCATTGTCAGAGAATCGTTCATATTGGCAATACTGTACGCTCCAGTTTTTAAATAAAAAAGAAAGTGAAAAACATAATGATGCTGCCAGAATCTTTGCAATTGCTTCTTTATGGTCACACATGCGCCGACTTAACACCACCGCTGCAAGGACACCATAAAAGTAATAAAAATAAAAAACTCCTCTGCTCCTTATCTGTGACTTCAGCATCTTTACTAGTGCAAGTACCCCCAGGTAAAACAAAGGGACCTGTTATTTAGACCAAAGTCAGCTGAAAACTTACTTTCTCAACCTAAACTGCCACATTGGACTGCGAGGCCGTGTCGCCTCACATCCTGTCCCACAATGTCCACAACGTCGCACAATTAAGTTTGAAACAAAAACAAAATTACATTTTTTATGTTGCCTAACGTAACGTTGTAATGTGGGACAGGCCTAAAACTTTTTCAAAATAACCCCGATGCACCGACGATTTCTCATTTTTATTGTCAAAAAGCCCAATTTCGCTTCCATAATAAGATCTTGAAAGATTATTTGATTTAATCTTATTTATTTGGCCTTATTACGAGTGTCGAATTACGACTTCGACTACGACGGTTTTGTACTAGACTATTTTCATTTGACTTTTATTTATTTTTTTATTGTTTTCCTTGAGTTTTATTTGAGGCGTATCAAGTCGAGTTCAGCGAGCCCATATCATACGCTCTCAGTAGCTCAATTCTCAATTCGCTGTGATAAATTCATAATTCGGATGACAAAACAATGTACTAAACAATCCCTTTATAGCGAATGGCGTCGTCGACGTCATATCAACACGACAGTAAAAATTGTCACTTGTCTACTCTTTGTCGACAAGAATTGACTTCTATTACAAAAGGCTTTACCCCCATATTCACAAAATTTAAAATGGATTTGAAATGTACATATTTTATTTAAAATTTTTCATAAAAGATTTTCCTAAAATGGATTTCAAATTCATTTAATTTTTTTATGAATATGGGGGTTAGAGATTGGTAAGAGATTGTCAGTAAGGGCCAATTGTTGTCGATAAGTCATAATTTACACTAAGCAAGTCTTATTGCTAGGCTGATTAGTTTGTGGGAGAGAGAGAGAGAGACGAGGGGAGCATAAACGTTTCTTTTCCCCTCGTCTCTCTCTCCTAAAAAATTAATCAGCTTGGCAATAAAACTTGTTGAGTGTAAATTAGGACTAAAGAGTAGACAAGTGACAATATTTACTGTCGTCTTGATGTGACGTCGATGACGCCATTCACAATAAGGGGACTTGTGTATTAATATCGTATCTGAGGGATGCTAAAGGCATAAGCGACGAAAATAGTCACAGTTCAGACAACCTAATATCCATTCATCTTGGTATGAAAATGAGTTTCTTTATCTTAGTATCCTGGTATATATTGTATGTATGTATGTGGAGTTTGGTGTAATTTAACGATTTTACATCAAACGTAAGGCAACTCTACTTCACGAAGATGTCACAAGAAAAAAGCATCATAGCAGTGTTGCCAGAAAATAATGATGGGAGAATGCTAAAACGGTAAAATATCTGCTAGAATGTTCTACAGGGGAAAAAATAAAATGCCAGATTGTAAATTTACATAGGGTTTTCAGCGGAATAATATGCTAAATTTAGCCGTAAAAATGCTGAAATGGCAACAATGCAACAGAGAAAGCTATAAAGGCCTGGCGACATTGCGGCCAACTGCCTGGCGGTATTTTCAGGGACAGTTAAAGATTTCAGTGACATACACACCTGACGATAAGCCCGAAAATAACCATTAGGGAGTGCTAAGTTCGGCAAACATGAGAACATCACCTTTTTATGTTTTATTATTCATACATACATACATATGTATGTATATATGTATATACCGGAAAAACTATAAAAAATTAAACAGCTGGAATTTATTTATTTTCAATCAAAAATAATAATAATAATAATAATAATAATAAAAACAAATAATAAAAATTGTATTAAGAAATAAAGTGTTTTATAAAAAGAAATTATATGAAGCGTCTGTTTTTAAGGCCATTAATATGTATGTTTGTTTGCCTAGCGTCATCAAAACCCATTCAAATCAGCTCAAATGTTTTTAACACTTTGATTAGCTACTTAATGATATTTACGTTTTGACACCCTCAACACATTTCGCAACTACTTCCTCTATTATTACTAATGTTATAATTTAAAATTTTTTTTTTGTATAAAAATTCTCTCATGATTGTAAATATTTTTCAGAGATGTCAGTCATAGTTTTTTTTTCAAGCGAAAAGGCATATGATATTTAATGAAATTATAATTTTATCATTTATGTATGTATGTATTATTATGAACATTAGGGAGTTTAAGACCGGGATGCCTCCCGGGATTTTTCGGTATTAGATTAAGTAATCTCAGATAGTACTAACAAAACCGGGATTGGATACTTCACATTACCAAAGTGCCGAAAATCAAGAAACGGTTACGTTTGGCTTCTCAAAAATTTTTAAAACTCTTACATCTTTCTATGCTCTTTTAAAAATATACTTTTATAACTCAATGAATCACGTTCCGCTTTCTATCGAGAATGGAAGTTTTTTTCATTTATGTATGGTCAAGAGTTAACGTGAACTTTAACTGGCAGTTCTTCATACAAAACTTGCAGTTAAAGTCTCTGTTATCTTTTAACCATACATTGTGAAAAGGTACGTTAATGTGATAATTTTTAAAGAAAACAGCAACTATTTAAAATTAATAATAAAAAAAAACTATCGGATTGTTTTCCCACCAAATCGAATCATAAAAGCTGTAAAAAAGTACGTCTAGCAATTGGTTGGGGAAAAGTTATAAACTTGAAAAAACTTTTCAAAACTTCCGCTCATTTCTTTGATCAAGTGGAAATTTACAGACCAAACCGGTGATGGTAACCTTTTTAAGAATATTGATCAATTTTTAAGCATTGGCGAGAAGTTTCAGGGGTGGCCTGCAAGGTAAACATGTCTAAAATTATTGCTGGCGGCATTTGTAGCCGTGTAGTCGGTAGCCTGCTGGATGGAATGTATTTAATACATTAATCGATTTAGATAATTTGCGCTCAGTTTGTTGATTTCAGCTTTAATTTTTAGAATAATTAAATCGCTATGAATTGTTTTATTAGATACGTCGGCAATTAATCTCTTAGGGCTAATAAATCAGTCAAAGTTTAAACGCTGGTTTAGTTAAACTAAACTCAAATTTATATGTAGTTTAAACTCAACAGGAGTAAATCAGTGAACCATACCTTATGTGTAGGAAGCACTAGAATAAGTGTCAAAAGACAGTTGTTTTGCAGCAGGCTATCAATTCCTTGTACAATCAAAAGGGCAAAAACATTAAGAAATTTTAATTAAAGGTCGCCAAATTTTACTTAGAAAGGAATTATATTTATGCCTGGCGAAGTGGAATAATATAAAACCATAATAGAGTTTAAGAAAACAAGTCGAAAATGATCAGAAGAAAAAGTAGAGGCTTGGAAAAAATTTGAGTGCTCATTTAATGCAAAACATATGGTCTGTAAGTAAAAAAACCATATGGCCTGTATTGGTTGTTTAAACGCCCAATTTTATGTGTTTACAGATGGTTTAAATACTGTATTGATTTATAGATTTGCTAGTTTAAACACATTTTAAACCAAAAATGGAGATTAACTTGAACTGATTTATTAGCCCTTAGTAGTATTTCGGTGTCGTTGGAAAATTTCAACACTGGAGTTGCTTGCAGTTCACCGCAACTGAATGCCGTGGGAGCACATGGGTTAAGTATAAGCTGGTATATTATTAGTTAAATTGTTAAACCTATTAAGGTTTAAGATAACAATTAGATTTTCGCAGATAAAAATTAGATTTTTAAGTTCTGAAAAAAATCATATTGGTACCACTGTGCAACTTTTACAATGAAGTTTTGTTTACTTTTAATTTACCCTCAGTTAGTGCCGGTCCAGACTTGCAATTTTTTTTGCAGCAATTTTTTATTTTTTAGTGCAAAAGAGCGAGAGAGAAATACAAAAAGTATATATTTCTATTTCAACACTCTCACACATATTCAAGAATTACTGCAACAAAAATTGCAAGTCTGGACAGGGACTTATTAATTTAAAAACAAAAACTCTATTATATTCTATTTAAAATTAATTTATTTATGCCTTCAACGGTTGAAAAGAAAAACATAGCGAACGTGTTTTTTCCAAAAGTAAAGAATTCTGAATTATCAGCTAAAAGTTTTGCTGTTCGTGAATGACAGACATTCTTAGAAGAACTTATTTTAAAATGCAGAAATAAGCAGATATTTATTTGCAATTAATGATTTTTTATGCCAAAATATTAAATTACAAACATCAGTTAATTCAAATCGAGCTGTGAAATTAAAAAAAAAAGAGTTTTAAACGATTTTGCATGTTAAATGATTGAAATTTAATTTAAAATTTTTTTTATAAACTTAATAAAAAAACCATGAAATTGAAAGCAATTTTATTCTAGCAGAAAGTAATTTTAAAACAAACGAAGCAAAACTGATATCACGATTTAATGGTAGTGAATGGCGCGTTATTTCCAATAAATTAATTAATGTTCTGATTGTGGTGAAAGGGTTACTTTCATAATTATTTACTAAGTCATATGTATATACTACGCTTATACGGCTGACTTATTCGCAAATAAAAATATTGCAATTAGAGAATGTAGCCGCATAAACGACGAATTAATTTTTTATTTGCAAATACCTAACTCACAAAAACAATTCCTGATTAACGCACTATTCGCAAATAAAATACTTGAGGTTGCCACGCTTACAAATGCTTGATAACAAAAAAGAATAAATGGATAAACACTGCACAAAAAACATTGATAGCCAATTAAAACAAATAATTATTTGATATATTTTGCGTTTATACTATTTTTTTTTGTCAACATAAGTAATTTTTCTATAGAAGTGTTACCAATTTATTTGCAAATAGTTAGTGTGCGTATAAACGTAGTAATAGTTTAACATCATAAAAGTTTCTGAGAGAAAAGTCAGATGCCAAATTACGGCTTCGAGAAATTAAGAGAGAATTTTAAAAGAGACGATAGCAATACACTTGAGATCCAAGAGCGTTCAATGCATTCAGAAAAAGTTACTGGTTGATGTGGACTTTAGGCTGGCAGCATAATTGCTCCATACTTCTTTTATAAATACGGTGGCCAGTTCATCACCAACATCTTTTGGCCAGACTTGGATAGTATGGCAGGACGGCACTAAGTGCCACCCAGTTCATATCGCATTGGATATTTTATACGAGCGTGGAGGTAATGTGAGCCATCGACACCGAGATCGTGCGATTTGACCCTGTTAAGGCTAAGTTACCCGACTGTAATGTAAAGTAACTGCAACGTAGGAAACAACAACAACATTTATAAATTTTTTTAGTAAACATAAGTAACTGTTTTATAGAAGTGCTACCAAGTTTTTGTACATTTGTTTGCCGTATAAACAGAGAGTTAATTTATTTGCAAATAGTGCACGTATAAACGTAGTAATAGTCATGGTACAATTAAACATTCGGATGCATGCCATCCATTGGCATCGATAGGCCTTTCAAATGAATAAAAAAACACTCGATGATATCCGATTGATGATTAAGTTTAAGTTTAAATTTAAATTTAAAAATAGCTAGCGCTTAATGAAATACCCTTTAAAAAGCATTGGAATGCTGATTATATGTTTTTTACAGACTTACTTACTTCATCCCGCTTTTGGCTGGACTTTAATTTTAAACGTAATTAATTAAATAATTTAGGTTATTGCTCATGCTTTTCATAAAAAGTAACAACAAAAACAATTTATCATGAGTCATATAATTCAGTTTTTATTGAAAATTTAAAAAATGCCATGCAAAAAAATGTCTTATATGTATATGTATGTATGTATGTATGTGCAAAAATATTAAGGTGGTTCAAATTTTATGAATGAAAGAAAGTTTAAAAATTGTATAAGACAAATGATATATAACAAAAATTTAAAGGAAATTTTCACCTCTAACCACAAAAGCAAATCACATTGCGGACAAATCATTTTTCTGTTCATATTTTTGGCTAGAAGAAGTTTTGTAAATTATAAGCTTCAATATGATCACTCTAATGTAATTTTGCTAATTCAAAATTTCATTACTCTGAACACTTTTTGAAAAACAAAATACTCATTATTATTATTATTATTATTATTATTATTATTATTATTATTATTATTATTATTTATTATTAAATTATTAATTGTATCCTTGAAACCATTGAGCGGATTTAATTTAAGATTTATGTATTTTCGAGTTCACAAACAGTCTTGAGTTATCTAACCTTTAATTTTTTATATAAAGACATGCATTATCGCAAGCTTTAACAAATTTAAAAGAAACAGAGGGCAAATTTGAATTCATTGAGGCAAATTACTATTGCAAGAGATCAGCAGAAAATATTTAAGTCGATGAGGATTTCAATTTGTTTTAAGTTTTTTACGAATAAAAATGGTCTTCCCTAATACTCGTATATATATGTATGCATATATACACACGAGTATCAGTTTTAGCAATTATAAACTAATTTTCTGGTCAAAATGTTTAAATTATGATTAATTTTGAAAATTATAACAAATTAAAGCTAACGTTTTCTTTCGATATCGTGCACCAACTAACAAAAATTTAACATTAAAGTTTTTTCTCTTGCCATTTTATTATTTTAGTAACTACAAGAAGACTATTTCTACCTTTTATAAATAAAAAATATTTATAGTTTAAACAACGTTCAGTTTTCATGGACCATTTTCCAACTACAATAAATTAATAAATTTAGAAAAACACAAAACTTTTAATTGAGGTTAGAAGTATTGAAATGTTTAACTCCCTGTTGTCACAACTGAGGGTGTCTGTCGACTCGTCTCGAAAATGATTACTTTTCATATATGTAAATGTTGTGGAAACAGGGGTAAATTTTTCTCACTGCACTGTTGGAAATTTTATAAATTTGTTTGGCCATAATTAATTAGAAATCAAACTTCGGAAACCACTCTCTTAAAGCCCTTAAAAGTTTTATCACGAACATTTTTTAGAACATTTTTTGTTGTTTTCAATATAAGTATTAGGTCGAACGAATTCTGGTTACATCGCGGGACAGGCCGTTAATTTATTTGCAAATATTTCTATTTGCAAATAGTGCACGTATAAACGTAGTACTAGAGAAATGTGATGGTGTTATTACTATTAAATGGAAGTCCAAATGAAAAAATACCTTACAGCTCTATTAGTTAACCTTCAGATCACTTCAATAATTGCGATTTAATCGACCTAATACATAAATTCGCCAAAATTATGTTATACATAAAAAAACTACACACTTTTGAAATTATATTATTATTAAATTTTCGAACTTAAAAATTCTTATTGCTGTAACCTTCATCTGAAATTTACACTACATACATATGTATGTATACTCGTATACATATATTCTTATAGTACCTACTTGTTAACTGATTTAGAAACGACATAGAAAACATATAACGTAAAGATAAAGCACATAAGCAATTATATAAGTATATACATATGTGTATGTTTTTACATATATTTAAGCAACAATAATTGAGAATTTTCAATATTAGGGTTTTTAGTTATGACAAAAAAAAAAAGGAAAAAATTACCTAAAGTGCGCTGGCAGCGAGTGCGAACACACTCATTATACCTATGACAAATGAAAATCAATTTTCTTATTCATTTGTTTAATTTTTTTCATTTGTGTTATTTTTTAATATTTTGTAATTCGAAGCACATGAATATTTATGACTTTGTATGCGCACGAATGAGTGAGAAAGAAATATGTAAAAATAAAATAAAAGCTCTAACAGATCAGTATTCATATCGCTCCTTAATTGCAATAGAGGCATAACTCAAAAAAGCTAGATTTTCAGAAAATAAATTTTAACTTTTCAATTTACATACATACATATGTATTTTAAACTAAATCACGATATAAAAATATTCTCTTTTCCCAAGAAGTGCGTGTAAAAGCCTTTCTTTCCTTTCATTTCCGACCATTTTCTTTTCATGTTATCTGGCATCTCTATTAGCTAGCACATGTTATTTTCTATTCCTGTTCGAATTACAAGTATGTAAGTATGTATACCGTTTGATTTGTGTAGCTAAAGTTGTTACTGTAATTGCTGGCATTTGTCAATTGTGTTTGCTGCTTAGCAGTGTTGCCAGCTCGTTCATATGCAATTGCAAACAAAACAAAAGCTGAAATATAAAATCTTTTGAGTGATTCAATTAGTTCTTCATACTATATACTATATAATATTATAGTCTAAATTTATAAATAATAATATAAATATACTACATATCGCTCACTTACTTGAACAATGTTATAACTAAATAAAATAGTTTAACAGAAAACGAGCTTAACGCTTTTAATGGAAAACAATTATCACGCAAGAGTTGAGTATACTGTATACAAAATATTATTATGAAATTTGCACACATGGAACACGATATGAGAACTAATTCTGCATTATTAACTCGAAAATCGCATTTTGCGTTATGACGTTCCCGTCCAACTTGCAATTTTTGTTAAAGAAATTTTTATTTGCAAGTGAGAAAGAGCGAGAGAGGAATATAAAATGTGTATATTCCCTGCATGAAATGGAACTGACACAAGACTAGTCGCGGTCTTTAAGTGATAGGGACCAGTCCGAGTTCTAACACTTCCTATGATATGAAGCGGACCAGTCACTTTTACATGGGGATGGCCTAGGATGGGGTTAATTGATACTTTGTATCAGCGTGACCGTTTGACCGACTAAAGTGGCAACCTGCAACTTTTTCGACTGCCTTGCCACTTTTTTGAGTGCCTTGCCACTTTTTTACTCCCTTTTTTTAGAGTGAATTATATAAAAATACATTAAAAATAAAAAGTTTGATGTAGTTTTCTCGTTTTTTTTAATTTTGCCCCTTTTTTGTGATAAATCCCCTATTGGTGCCACTTTTTGAAAAATGTCATCGGTCACCCTGCTTTGTATACGCCTTTTGACTTGTCACTGAACTATCCCACAGTGGCCTAATCGGTGTAGAATAATATAATTATTTAAAAATGTCATTCCGACACTTAACTGTAACAATGAAAACTTATACTTTTTGTTTTGATTATAACAAATTCAATTATAATTTATTTTTGAGCAGATATTTTTTGGGACTTGAACTGTCATGTGCGAGACATAACAGGCTTGCACACTACCCACTCGACCACAGAGGCACTCATATTCCAAAAGTGTAAAGACCTGTTAAGCTTAGGTTAATATCTAAGTATAGTTACGGCAATTGTTCCAGAGTGACTTGACGGTCCATTTATATCGATTCATTGTCTTTTCCAGCCAAGTCTTTCTTATATATATACTAAACAAAAAAAAAAAAAAATATTCGTAATACATAGAACATGCCCTAGCGGAGTCTTTCTTATATAGACATACTAAACAAACAAAAAAATATTCGTAGTACATATAATATATAATATTCGTAATAGTGCCCTATTGAACTATGGATGAACTAATGGAGAATAAAAGTAAACGAACAAAAATGTGTTCAGGTAACATTTACCCTATGAAGAAAGAGATACTTGTTCCTAACTTGTTCCTCAACATACACCTTGATCGACGGCTTACATGGAAACACCATATTGAGTCTAGCGAACACAAATGAAGCTTAAATTAACTCATACTACGTTTATACGCAGGGCTTATTTGCAAATAAAACAGTAAATTGTTGCCATATTATTGTTTTTATTGCGACTTACTAATTCAGAAAACTATTCACGATTAACGCACTATTTGCAAATAAAATGCTTGAGGTTGCCACGCTTAGAAATGTTTGATAGCAAAAAACAATAAATGGATAAGTATTGCAACAAAAACATTGATAGAAGCAAATAATGACGATTAAAACAAACAATAATTTGATATTTTGTACATTTACACTATTTTTTTCGTCAACATAAGTAAGTTTTCTATAGAAGTGCTACCAAAAGTTTGTGTACTTTTGCTATGCCGTATAAACAGTGAGTTAATTTATTTGCAAATAATTTTATTTGCAAATAGTGCGCGTATAAACGTAGTATCAGATACATTGGGTGATTAACTAGTAGAAACTCAATTCTCAGTCTAGATTGTAAACTTTTAATATACTTTTGAAATCTTTATGGTGCTACGTAATTGAGTTACGGGTAACCTGACCACACATCCCGCTATTGAAATTTTCTATCTCTTATTAGATTTTTATTAAAATGTAACTGATACAAATTCAATCCAAATATTTTTTAAGTGCAGTTATTGCCCGTGTGCTTCTTAGTTCAGCTAATTTGTAGAACACAATTCTCATTATGAAGAGTTTTAAAATTATCACTGCGTTATTTTCTGTCGGAATCGGCGTAATTTCAGGTTTGTGCTTCTATAGATTTATAAACCTTGACATGAACCTTGTGTTTTAATAGAGCTTTATTAGTGTCTTAAAAGAGCTCTGTTAAGCTATAATGCATTTATAAGGGACTTTTCCAGTAAATGAGGTAATAAAAAAGGAAAAAAGTAATGCTCCTCCTTTATTATTGCCCATGAATCTATTTCTGAAAAGCATGAATTTGAACTAGATACTCGAATTGCCAAGTTTTAAACTTCTTCTTTTCTGAAGGATACGCACTTTTGGAAGTCAATGCTGACGGATAATATTGGTCATTGATTAAAGTCCAAGTGGTCCTCTAAAACGTGCATTCTCAGAATTTCTTGAAGTTCGAGTTTTCAGGAGTTCTTCAAAAAACTTTAAATTTGCCCTACCTGTATTAACATTTTCTAATGTTAGAAACTGTGAAAACTGTGTATCTTAAGTACATACGAAACTGTGTATGGGCATTTCTCTGAGAAATTTCACTTTTCTGTCGCGTGCGACAGCAAGCAATTAACCTTGTATTTCTGAACAACGCGACTCGATTTTTCTTAAAATTTTATTTAACGTAGTGCTGCTGTTTTCCTACATAAATGTATAAAAAAGTAAAAAAAAGTTTCGTTTTCTTTAAAAAACAAGCATATTTGCTTGATGTCGCACGCTACAAAAAGTTGACATTCCTGTGGAAATGTCCATATGTGCATATTACACATCCCGCTTTCTAAAATATATTTATTTTTAAATCCCAATTTTTATGGATCATGCTCCGCTTTCAGCTTCCAATGTAGAAAAAATCCAAAGAAAAAAAAACATGTATATATATATTATTTGATAGGTTCTGGACAATACTAGCTACAATACTAGAACGAGTCCAATGAAACTTTTTAGCTTTTAAGATGTTTATTAATACTCAATTACTTTATGGTAGATTTTATATAATTCCAATTTTTTTTCAAGCATTTGGTTGGCCATTTTCTGATAAATTTGCATTATCATTAACGTAATGCAGCGTATAGAAAATATTAAACAACATAGTTGCCTTAATATAGAAACCACCTAACTCATTAATTTTTTTTTTTTTGAAATCGAGATTTTGGCATTTTTCTATATACTAGATACATCACGAAAATGGTGAATATGTAACCATTTACACGATATATCTTCTTTTCACCCATACACTAGGCCCTACTTTTTTTAACACTTCCATTTTCCCAAGTCTTGGTTCAATTGTTCAAGAATTGTTGCAATAAAAGCTGCAACATGCGAGCATTTAGCACCTACGATTATTCTCAAATGCAGTTCATGGGTAATATTAAGTCATTTTGTTTGGAAACATTATTTTTTCATATTAATCGTATGTCAAAAACATCAGTCCTTCCATTTGCATTTTTTTTAACAAAATAAAAGCACGTTTAACGTTTTTGGTTTGCTGACTATATATAATTCGGCTTTTCTGTTCACTGAGTTCTAATGTATTAATTATATATTTATTCTGTAGTTATCAAACAGAATTGCGGCATAAACACATTTTCCATACAAATCAGCCACAGAAAGCAGTCGAAAGGTAGAATCTATTTTATTTTGACAGCGTTTTTTCTTATGCTCTTATACATATATAAATAAATATTCTCTCAAAAATGCTATCGTACTTTCAATAAATTTCATACATTTTGAAAACAAAGCTACAAAGAAAAATAAGCACAAAAGAAAATAAAAAAAATTATTAGAGAGTATTTGAAGTTGCTGCCGTAGATTTTATTATGCGCTTTGAAGTTGCGGACTTATTCTGTTTGATCATATTGTTACAATAATATCGTCGCTGTTTTAACTAACCGACCTAACTGACATTGTTTTGAGAAATGAGTTAAGTCCTTTACTAGACTTTATAAGTCATAATACACATTGTCTACAATTTTCATGACTGTAAGCATTACTTTTGTGCCTATATATGTAAGTAAAAAGATCTCTGACGCAGCCATAAGAGTGAATGTATAAAACAACCATAAAAGCTGCTCTCCTGTTAAATTTTTAAAATGTTAGTTAGGTCAACAATTTTATTTTTATAATTTTACTAAATCATCGTAAGCCAGCATTTTACAACAAATTTTTGATAGAAGGAACAAATAATGAAACCGTATCTCAAGAAAAGTGATATTGGAAAGTTTGTAACTGTGAGCTAAAAGACTTTGATTGAATAACAGATTTAATGCCGCATTCTATAGCAGTACATAAACTGTCTAACGCAGTGATGTTACGTTTTAATTTTTTTTTTCAATTTCAATTTCAGTTTATTATTCAACTTTAAGTAACTGAGCCCAATGGGCCATAACTAGTTAACAAATTGTCTACATAATATAATACTACATATAATTAGAAAAATAATACTTTTAGAAATTCTTTGTGGTTCTCTCTTCTGAAAAAATGTTTTTTTTTTTTGTCGATGTTGACAGTTATTTAATCAAACGCATATGGCAACACTGCCTATAGGATTCAGCAAAAATTGGTTTACGTTTAATCAGCCTGAGAATCAGTGTGACCGATGACATTTTTCAAAAAGTGGCAATAAATAGGGGATTTATAAAAAGAGGGGCAACATTAAAAAAAACGAGATAAATACACTAAAGATCTTATTTTTAATGCATTATTATGTAATTTACTTTAAAAAAAGGGGGGACAAGAAGTGGCAATTTGCCACTTTAGTCGGTCAAACGGTCACGCTGCTGAGAATACCTTTCTATTATTAAGCGATTTCTATGAGAGTAAGCTTTTTCTTTCGCTATGACTTAATTAGTTACATGTAAACATTTTGCAAGATTTTTCTATTTTGCAAAACTATTTATGTCAATAAATTAATATGTGTGTATGTATGTATGCATTAAACTGGTTTTAAAACCGTCACATTTGCTGGGAGAAAAGCTGAAGAAATCCCCTACAAATGGATTTAAAAAACAGCTGTGTACAACAACAGCTGTAATAATAATAACAAAAACAATAATAATTCAAACTGATCTTTATCGTTTGTTATTAAGTTTCTTTTTGTAAGTATTTTATTATTGCTGGACGGATTAGTTTAACTTTTTTTTTTTAGAGAAAAGCATTTTTATTATTTATTTATTAAATAATGCAAGTGATCTTGTATGAGTACATATGTATGTACATACATATGTACATCGTTGTAGACAAATAACCGGAAGTGATGATCTGATGTTCATGTACCGCTGACAAACATAATAAAGAATCACTTAAAACTTAACAAATTTTAATTGCTGGAGCTTAATGTTATTTTAAAGAAAATATTATCCACATTTTTCATATTATATAAAGCACACTTAACATTTTTTTTTTATCAGCAAACATAAAACTAATTTAATTAAATAATATTTTTTTATACGAAAAAAGATTTTTTTGGATTTAAATAAAATCTTTAATATTAATATTATATGATTAGCTGCTATTAATTTTTTCATTGGTATTGTATTAATTATAGTTAGGCTTCTATTCATATTTTCTTAAATTTTGTTTTTTATTACTTTTATGCATTGTATTATTCAATTATTGCTGCTTTCTGTTTCATTTGTAGTTTTCTCGCAAACTTAACGTCTTGCATCGTTTAAACACCGGAACTTAATAACTGCTTTTGTTTTATTTTAATTTCAAAAAGTGTTTATTTTTTGCCATTTGCTTTAATTAAAACACAAGTTGAAAGTTAGAAATCAAAACAATTGTACAATTCGACTGTCAGTTTAAGTGCGTTTAATGAAACCAAACACAACGGGTCTTCCAATAGGGACTTTAGTTGAAAGTTAGAAATCAAAATAAATTGTACAATTTGCTTCTCAGTTTAATTGTGTTTAATTAAAACTAAGCATAACGGGTCTGCCAATAGTGACTTCCCAGCTTCGGCAGTTGGTAGCGGCCATATTGTTAAAGTTACAGTCTGTTTTGCCAAATCACCATGGATGCACATATATAGCGTTAAACAACACGTTCGCGCAACATTCCTCTAGCTTGGCCCATTCAGCGATAAGGCCCTATTCTGGATCAATGGATACACCGACAAACTAAATTGACATGAGGTCTAAGAGCGTCCAATGGATCCCAAAAAATACATCGTCCCAAAACAGTGCATTCAATATCGAACAAAATTTAAAAGCATTTCCATTTAAGGTCTATTGAAATATTTGAGATGTGGCTTTGTTCCATAGAAGAGAATAAAAAAATTATCATGTCTAATATTGTAATAATATAATTCAAACCAATTTGACAGAACTGTTAAGTCGTAGTTCTTATTGGCTCCACCAGAGTGACCAAAACTCAGAGAACTCTTTGCTTGAAGTATTAAAGCAAAAAGTTAAGTTTTGACCGTTTCATTTAGCAATTGTTTAAGTTGAATTTTTCAAGCGAGCATTACGAAAAATATCTGATTTGGATCTTGGGCTAGCGGCGTTTACGATCGCTCCATAATTTTGTTGAGAATGACGTTGGTCATGGACACCAAAAACTTTCAACACGTGCGATTTGAGGATCAAATCATCTCACCTAGAATTGATTTCAACTGGCCACCGAGATCGTGAGTTTTAATAAAACACATGCCATCGGTCATAATCAGTCTGATTTATGCGCCAGATTCATGGAAAATTTTGCATATCGGAACCACGGCTGCGGTGGACTTTTGCTCGATATAATATTCTATACATATTTTATTTAAGCTTATAATTAGGAAGCACTTAATGGAAGAGCCGCTACATACATAAATTCATATTGGTAAAGTATATGCATTTGTATAATTACATATGTAATATGGATGTACATACATATGTATGTACTCGTATGTGTATATGTAGTGGTACACACAGCTCAGTAAAAACATTCGCTTGGTACTTTCAGCAATTGAAATTGGCGCTCTCCAATTGTCCCCACCTTAAAAATCACTGGTTGTAAAAAAAGACTCTGGCTACTCTGTATCTTAATACCGTAATATTTTTGTACCATAGATGGAAATGTTGGTATGATTGAATTTAATATTTGCTTTTATTGTCCTTGTTTTTTTTTGTTTTGTTGTAAAAGACTCTGGCTACTCTGTATCTTAACACCGTAATATTTTTGTATCATAGATGGAAACGTTGGTATGATTGAATTTAATATTTGCTTGTTTTTTGTTTGTTTTTTTTTTCTCTAGGATTCGGGCGATACCGTTTTCAAGCTCGATTATTCCATCCATGTTTCTTATATAAAATATATTAAATATATATATATATTATATATTTAATGAGAACGTTCAAAAGTCTCGCAAACTGTGCAATTGTACATGTTTGCACTCTCGTAAACAAAATGTCAAAAACTGTGTGGAAATTTATTTTGACTCGTAAACTTAAGCTGTGCAATTGTGCATTTTATAATCACAATTTACACTTTTTTATGTATTATTTATTTTGTTTAAAAATTTACATTAACTGTTTGCCTAAAATTTGAAAAGGGACTTGCTTCATGAAACAAGTCTCTCAAGTTTGCCCAATTGCACAAATGGCAATTTTAATAGCTTTCATGAAAGCCCTTATTGTAATAACTACCAAAATTTTATACTTCTTTTAATTTTTTTGGAAGTAACAACCTAAAATTCACGAATTCGTGTCCACTCACATATGAACCAGTACATAAAAAAATTTGCCAGTCAGCCTCAAAGCTAAAAAATTTTTCAACGGCTATTTTAAATAAAATTAAGCAACAACAAATCAGGGAAATCAAAAAGAAACCAATTGTAAATATTACATAATATACATATATTACAAATTTATTGTTATATAGTTCGTGTTCTAAAAAAATACAGTATCGAGTACCAATAATACAAACGTATATATTTTTCAACACTAGCCAGCTGTTTCCTGATTCCTACAACAATTTTGAAATTTTTCCGTTCGAGTACTTTTTTTCGCAAACAGCTCTTTTTGCAAGTAAATTTTTAAATTTTCGCAGTAACTAATCATTTACAAAAATAAGCAAACACGCCTGTAAATAAATGGATATAGGTATTTCTTATCTCTCAATATCTCTATAATTAACCGAAAGTTTATATATTCTTTACCTTTCGCTTTCTAGTAAATTCTTATTAGTTTATAACGACATTACTATTACAATATGAAATAGTTCACAACCTCATATATATGTATTTTGTAGTTTAGCTCCACTTATAATTTCATATCGTATTAATGAGGACTTTTATAATTCGCTGCAGAATATTTTGCACCCTAAAGGCAAATTACGGCGTTCCATATCGAATGAATTTTGAACACATTCCAACTAAAATATTTTTATATTTCATTGGCTATCGAACGTCACAATTTGCTTTTATCGCGGTGGTTATGGAAAAAAAAATATTTAATTATAACTTAAACTTTAATTGTATCTAGTTTTTGCAATTTGCAATTTAACTGAAATAAACACGACACGAGTATGAAGAATCTACAGCTATGGGGAAAATCAGACAATATCAATACAAAGTTTGTATAGCATAATACTTGGTTGATGACGTTTTTAAAAGGTCTGCATTGTCAATGTTTTATACTACGGCGTTATGAAATTATACACTTTGTTCGAAGACAAAGTCTAACTGCCCACATTTGCCTGCCATTTTGATGCTTTTTCCTTTCCAAATATGTAACCGAAACTTCGTTCAATACCAGTTTCAGAAAAGCGCATATATAAAGTGATTTTTACGATTTCTCACAGTCCTTCTTAGTTCTTTTTTAATAATGACAATTTTTGCAACTCAAACATATAACTACTATTCTTTATTTCCTTGCATTTGTTGTAAATTTAAAATAATTGAACGGTATAGCGATTTATTATGTCATTGTCAAACGAAAAATTTAGACTTATTTATAAAAACATAAACATAACAGATAATATTTATCTTAGTGCTTTTTTTCCCGCAATTATTTTAATTTTTACCTTTTTACCCTATTTTTATATGCTTTCAGTGCTTTTGATAAGCCAAGAGTTGGCATCACTGCGTCTGGTAGTTTTTGTATACTAAAGTCCTGCACAAGACTATTTATAAGACCTTTCAAGACATGCGACATTTTTTAAACGTTTTACTACAGCGAAATATTCTAAAACAAACGCTAAAAAACACTGTTGGCAAGACAAAGAACTCAAAAAAAATATTGCCAACAGTGTTGTTTAGCATTTATTTTAGAATATTTCGCTGTAGTAAAGATTTTGAAAAATGTCACATGTCTTGAAAGGTCTTATAAATGGTATTGTGCAGGCCAATATTGTATACGTAGTTGAACATGACAATCAGGCAGTTTCGGTGTTGCCATAGTTTCTTCCTCCAGGTTCTTAAGACAATTTGTCGCATATTTTAACAAAAACAATCCAATCCTGATTTAATGAGTTGATAAAATTTTCTAAAGATAATAATAACTATTAGAACAGGGTTTAATTTTCTCAAAAGACGTTAGGTTATGTAAGATAGTTAACAAGAAAGAGTTATAAAAGAATCCTCAAAGAGTATAATTATCCAGATCTGGGAATATTCTACTTGTTAGATTAATTTCTAAAAATCTTTTTTATATGTGATAGCTAACACCAGAAAATAAATTCTTTTTAATGATATATATACATATATATAATTCATTTCAATATAGTTTTCAAATTATTTTAATCAAAACTGCTAATCGTGAAAATCTTACTAACTAAAATTCCCATACCTGTTTTATGCAAAATTAAGTGACTGTGTATATAGAATAGACATTTTTGGTTTAAGATATTGAAAAATACTATAAAATAACGATGCAACAAATTTGTCTGTTTACAAGTGATTAAAAATTAATCTTTTTTTTGCCGCTAAAAACAGAGAAAAAATACAAACTATAATATTATCCATCCCTGATTGTTGAATACATTGTCGAATGCTTTTACCGAAAACCAAAAAGTCATAACTTTTTATTGTACCAACAATCAAGTATTGCAAATACAGAATAAAAATCTGAGGGGTGCTTGCTCTGGCTAATGTTAATTTAGGAACAGTTGGCTACGCATAAGACAGTTAACAATTTTAACATTTAACAGTTGTATATTATTCTTGGAGTTAATGTAAGTTAACATTTTGAGTGCTGCAGCAGATGTTGCTGTTTAGCTACTGCACCAACATATGTGCGATTGTATGGCATTTGACCGCCACTATATTACAGCCCGGCTAGCTCAGTCGGTAGAGCATGAGACTCTTAATCTCAGGGTCGTGGGTTCGAGCCCCACGTTGGGCGAATTCTTCTTTTTTTCTATATCACTATTGATTTAATTCTGGGAATTAATTTTTCCCAAGAAGAAAATCGGAATTAGTAATGCAAATCTGCCCGAGCAAATGAGAATCGTAAAAATATGTTAATGGAAGTGATGAGTAACATTTATTTTTACATTATTCTTCTTTGTAATTGAATATTTTTCGTTAGATGCAAATGAGCAAATGGAAAAGATAGAAATAAACGAATGGTGCGCTGCTTTTTTCTGAAAAAAGCTCTTAGCAATAAATTTTTAGTGATGTTTTTTTATAACACATCGTATTAATATTCAAAAGCTCTTTTGGAAATTTTACGAAAGTTACATCTTATATGGGCATTTCCACAGAAAAGTCCACCTTGTGTCAAGTTAAGCCAACATGCAATTTAGCTTGTAGTTTAGCGCTATGCTGTTCGATTTTATCTACTTTTTACCGAATGTAGAATTAATTGAGCTCTACACCGACATTCAAAAAAGTATATAAATCATTAGTTTTTCTTTGTAAAACAAGTGTTATAATATTAAATATAATTAAGTTGCAGCTCTTCCCTAACTGAACATATAAATGATAAATGGAGTTTTTACTTATTTCCATATACATATTTCCAATATTCAAAGAAAATACATATTTTCGCCCAACGTGGGGCTCGAACCCACGACCCTGAGATTAAGAGTCTCATGCTCTACCGACTGAGCTAGCCGGGCTACTGCCAACTCCTTACCAGAATTAAAGCTGAAATTTCTCAGAATTATACGATCACTAAAAGTTTTTATTTCGGGAATATTAATTTACTAAACAATAAAATTGGGCCTTCTATTATATACAAGATTCTTAGATGAATTTAAATGCATATACATAAATATAAGTTCATGCATATATTGACGATTAGCATATGAAGTTCTTTGGTGGTCGTTATGAAATCGGCATTATGTTTGCCCACATATATAATTATTTCTTCTTTCCAATTATTATTCTCATCACCTACAACAACATGCAGACATATGTAAGCAATTGATCCATAATTTGTTGTAGGAAAATACATATTTCCGCCCAACGTGGGGCTCGAACCCACGACCCTGAGATTAAGAGTCTCATGCTCTACGGACTGAGCTAGCCGGGCTTACCTGAGGCAATATATATCAAATATCTTGCTGATGCATAGTCATCTCAATCAGTGAGAAAATTACGGCACGCGATATCTGGCGAAAGTTTAAAATATATATTTCAATTAAGTGGATATCGAATGTCGCAATTTGCCTCCAGTTTTTAAATGAGTAAACATGCACATGCCCAGCACATATTTAATATCATATTATCGATTTCACACCATGAATTTTTCCATTAGATTACATAAGGTTTATTGCATGAAACTGGTTTTATTTATTTTATTTATTTATTTTAATAGCTTGGCATTAATCTTTTAAAAAATTAACTTTTATATGCTTTTCATTTCTATTAGTCTTATATCGAATTTACATTATAAAATTATTCATCAAATTATAAGTAAAAACATATAAGTATATTACTTTTGATTATTTATCGTATAGCAGTATTATTTTCTATATCGCTTATATTGCCAGGATAAGGCATGCTCCAAAACCTTCACTTCGCCTATACATCCGTATACTCGTACTATTCTTCTATATTTACTAGTAGATTATAAGGTTTCCAACAGGCTAAACAAATCACACAGTTCCTGGTCTTCACCAAAATTATGAGTTTTATATGCTACTGCAACAGGTTAAAAACAATTACTTTTAATGTCTTATCAAAATAGGGTTATTACAAAACGAATGCAAAACGAATACGAGTAAAGTCATTCCGGACAGACAAATTAAACCAATGAGTAGTGGGAACGTAAAACAACTGTAGGACAGACAACAAAAAAGAGGAATTTTTGAGTTGATGATGCAGAATTAACCCTCAGTTCGTTCTTCATATTGTTTAAATATTTCAGACAAATATGTATCTTGTTTGCTCAACTCTTGAAAGGAAAATAAAATATTCTTTTTCCATTAAGTTGTGTTTTTTTTTTAGTTATGACGCTGTTTTAGTATTTAAAAATCTCCTTTCCGTTAAAATATTATTCACAATGTTATTTTGCCTTTTGCACTGAAATGTTGGCAGCACTGTCGACATGTTTCATTACTGTTGCTGCCTACTCACCACTCTACAGATAAATGTCAAACTAACAGACAGAGGAATAAATCAAAAGGTAGACGAAAAATAATTCGCACAGTGAATAGAAAAACAAGCACAGTGCAACACGACGAGACAGATAATAAAAAGAAAATTCAAAGTTTTATTATTGTATACATTTATTTTGTAACTTTCTTATAAAAATAACAAACAAAATTAGTCACCACCAACAACAAAATATATGTATGTATGTAAAAAGGGAAATTTCAGTTTAATATAAAAGGCGAAAGTGTTTTAACTTATATTGTTATCAAAAATAATTTTTCTTAAAGCAAAAAAAAAAAAAAAAATAGTGTATACCAAAAAGTGAAAAAAAATCCAAGACTGGCAAACTAATAAATAATAGAAACGATACACACCAAAATAACCAAAATGTGTGGAGGTTTTACTTGTTCAAAAAATGCATTAATTGCTTTAAATATTTTATATGTGGTAAGTGAAATTTACAAAAAAAGCAAATAATTTATTAAAAATATACACGCAATAGCAACAACAGTAACTTTTAAAAACAATGTTTTCATTAACAGACATTTCTTATAAGGCCACAAAAGAAATAAGTATGTACTTATTTTGTTTATTTAACTTCTACTAAGTAATTGTACAAATAAAATTAGAACCAAATGCTAACAAATAAATTTTTTAGAAGGTTTTCCTGCCTTTGAGCTGAACAACATATCGATTTATATCAACCTTTTCTTTATTAGTTAGTATGTAGTGTTATTTACGTTTCTGTATTTTATTTTTTACATACATATGTACATACATACATATGTACATATGTACATATGTATGTATGTATGTACAAGTGTACATAAATATGTACATCCTCATATAAGATTTTATATGCGTTCATATGGTTGAAAAGAATCGAAGGCATGAACAATCTATTTAAAAGTTCCTCTTTATTATTTTTCTTTAAAATAAGAAAATACCAAAGCAGCTGTTGTTGTACGAATATGTTTAATTTTCTTTTTTTGTTCATTATTTTTGGGATTATCAGTAGTTCAATATACATACATATGTACATACATATTGAAATTTAAAAAAAGTATTATAGCGGTCATATTGATTTCAACATGTTTCTGGTAACTTAATCTGAGTGTCACAGTAGATAATGAATACAAAAAATAAATTCAGTAAAGTGCGACTTTGACTCGCGAACGAAGGGTTCCGTACGTTGGGATTTGAGCATTTTTTTTAATAGTGTTTTTTACGTTTTTTCAGCTGAAATAATTTTTTTTGATTATTTTTCGCTTTTTTCTCGTTTTGGCGATTTTTTTAATTTTGGCGATTTTTTTTCATTTTGGCGATTTTTTTCTTTTTTGCGATTTTTTTTCCTTTTTGGCGATTTTTTTAATTTTGGCGATTTTTTCATTTTGGCGATTTTTTTTTTATTTTGGCGATTTTTTCGTTTTGGTGATTTTTTTAATTTTGGCGATTTTTTTTTTAATTTTGGCGATTTTTATAATTTTAGCGATTTTTTTTTAATTTTGGCAATTTTTTTTTTAATTTTGGCGATTTTTATAATTTTTGCGATTTTTTTTTAATTTTGGCGATTTTTTTTCATTTTGCCGATTTTTTTCATTTTGGCTATTTTTTTCATTTTGGCGATTTTTCCGTTTTTTTGCGATTTATTTTCGATTTAGAAATTTTTTTTAACTTGGTGCTTTTTTTCTTTTGGCGATTTTTTTTTTTGGTTTTGGGGATTTTTTTCGGTTTGGCGATTTTATAATTTTGAGATTTTTTTGTTTTACCGGTTTTGAAAATTTCAAGAAGTTTGCTCTTACGGTTTCCAAGATACAGCAAGTTATCAAAATTACATGGTCGAAATAACATTAACTGATGGTACACCCTTTAATTAAAAATTTTTAAATTTTAGTGTTAATTGTTGTAGTCTGTATAAAAATACACTAACTTTAAAAATTTCAAGTGCATATATGTATGTACATACAATTGTATGTATATTAGATGGGATTTTAACATTATTCTTTGCTCGTTTTGGCACACCCTTTAATTTCCAACTCTCATGTATTTGTTGTTGTAGCGGCCAAGGGTCTACACACTGTGTCCAAATTTCAGGTCCGTAGCTCATACGGTTCTCGAGAAAATACCCTGTGACGGACAGACGGCCAGACGGACAGACGGACAGCGTAGCGAAAACAATAGGGTACCATTTCACCTTTGGTGTACGGAACCCTAAAAAAGAACTTAAAATCATTTCCCTAATTTATTTCTTATGCACATGCCGTCTTTAATGTCTTTCTTTATAAATATAAATATGTGCAATAATTAAGCAATAAGTAAATACATACATATCGTTACCTTAATATAGAAAGGCCCTAACTCAATATTTTTTTTGAAATCGTGATTTAAGCATTTTTGATACAATTAACTGCCGTATTCATAAAAAATATTTTAGGTTTATTAAGCGCTTATTTGACGAATTGCTATGGGAAATTTGTCAAATAAAGCTGTAATAAACCTAAAACATTTTTTATGAATACGGCGGTAAATGTTCTTCTATCTAAATAAGTATAAAAAACTCGATTGGAAAAAAAATGACTTAAGAGCCTTTCTATATTAAGGTAACGATAAGTATGTATGTTTGTACAAGTTCATTTATATGTTAGTGAAGGAACGACTATTTTAACTCGAATTCGTATTCGAATATTTCATGTCATTCGGATTCATATTCACTAAATGCAGGCAAATAGGTATTTGTCGAAATTTTTTTTCGGTTTTTGGCGATTTTTTCTAGTTTGGCGGTTTTAATTATTTTTGGGGTTCTTTTAGTTTTTGGGAATTTTTTGGTTTTTATAGTTTTTTTAATTTTGGTGATTTTTCTTATTTTTGGCGTTTTTTTTCATTTATTTTATTTTTTCGGTTTTTAGCTTTGGCGTTTTTTATTGTGGCGATTTTTTGCGATTTATTTTAGTTTTATAATTTTTTTTTTCGTTTTGGCGTGTTTTCGGTTTTTGACGCTTTTTTATTTTTGGCGATTTTTTTTCGAATTTTGGCGATTTTTCCGGTTTGCCTCTTACAGCAAGATGTCAAAAAATACATAGTCAAAATTACATTAACTGATAGAATATCCTTTAATATTGATTTTTTAAATTTAAGTGTTAATACGTCGGTTGGTTTCTGGTTTGCGGCACAGTATATAAATACACTAACATTTAATATTTTTGGAACACACTTTAATTTTTAACTGTCATATATTTGTATGACAAAGTTCAAATTCAAAGTTCTACATATTCTGTCAATAGCTGTCCGTAGCTCTTACGGTTCTCGAGAAAACGGCCTGTGACGTTTCAACAATATTGACAGCTGTTGTTTTTGCTTACAAAAGTCGATCGATGTTTCATGCTTCTAACCAATAAAAACGAACATATTTTCCAGAAAAGTAATATAGGCATCACTTGTTATGTGTTAAATTTTTCACGTGAAATAATCATATTTTTCTCAACTTCGAACAGATTACTACGCTTAAAGCCTGGTACTCTGTTCACAATTTCGTGCGAAATGGTGGAAAACTACATATAAAAGTGTTTGGTATGAATTATTTGCGAAATTAATTCGCAAAAGTAGTACTCTGTTCTGTAAAATCTATCTGGCAGCATGTTTTTCAATGCAAAATTAATCTGGCATCATTTTTGTTTCCGGTGCAAAACAACATGAGCACGGAATTTTAACAATGTTGCATACTTTCAAGCAATAAAAGCGAGAAATTTATAAAAAAAATCGAGAGTATTACATGTAAAATTTTTCACGCGAAATAATCAATGGTCCTGAAAATTTTTGACAACTTCGAACAGAGTACCAGCCTTAAGGCCGGGGCACAATGAATCCGTCAACGTTAAACTTCCCCTTTTCCAACTGACATTAACGCAACGACGGAGAAGGTTGGCACAATGACGGAAGCATTTGAACATCTTATATAGGTCGATTCTCCATTTTATTTATTAAATTCAACTTTTTGTATTTATTTCGCTTATTCTTTTGTTTAATTTTATTTTTGCTGCCACAAAACACAAAAATCTAAATCAGAACATACCAAAAAACCAACCAATATCTGTCAAACTACTCAACGTACGCAAAAAGTTTACCAAATTTTGTACTTTGCGTTGACGGACGCTTACTGAATGTAACCGACCTAATAAGAAACCATGTATTTCAACTTAGCTGTCAGTTGAAAAAGGCGTAGTTTAACGCATGACGGAATCAGTGTGCCTCGGCCTTTAAAGTAAAGACCAGGGGGTCGATTCTGAATTTATGATAAAAATGAAGTGATAAAAAATTTATCATATTCACTTCACTTGACAGGTAGTTCTCATAAAAACTAAAATCAGAATCGCATTTTCAATGAAGTGAATTTTATTTTTCATTTTCACGATTTCACAGAAACAGAATCGACCCCCTGGTTTTAACGTTAAAACCAAGGCGAATTCATATCAGGTGATCTTAATTCAGCAGCTAATTGTCATTTGTTAATTTCTCTGGTGTCAAATCAAAGCAAAACGTTCGAAAATTTTCTGGCAGCAGGAAATTGTACACTAACAAATATACAAGGCGAATGCGCAGAGTTGCAACTCGAGACTATCTAGTATCAATTCGCCTTGGTTAAAACTATAAACAGCTGATTTTGAGTTCACACTGCAATTTTGATAAATTCTATTGATAAATGCTATCGAAATTTACTTCTATTCGAATGCAATTTCGATCACAAGTGCAGGAATTAGGCCCCAGTTGTTTTTGTTTCAGAAATTTTAAAATGCGCTCTAAGATGGAAGTTATTTTATATTTTGTAAATGAACATTTTAAAATTATGGATGCAAAAGTGCCTGGAAATGCAATTATTATATATATATAAAAAATTATAAGCTAAACCTTTTTTTAACGGCAGTTGGATGTAACTCACATCGTATATTTTCACTTCCCAGAGGTCAATATTTTCTTTGTTTTCCGCCCAAAACATTCTTTTTCTCCGCAATGTTTTGATTAACTGCAAGTTTTGTATGAAAAACTGTCAGTTAAAGTTCACGTTAACTCTTAACCATACATTGTGAAAAGGTATGTAAGTTGAAGATCTTTCAATCGGTATCTATCACTGGCATAAACATTATCAGCTGCTTCCGGTCATTTTAACTTGGCAGCACTAAATTTAGCACAGCGAAAACAGGGTTGCACTTCATAAAACCTAATAAAAAACCAATTCAAAAACGGGTTTAAGTTGGTTTTAACAAAATCATTTTGCATGGTAAAACCAGGTTTTAACAGTTGGTTTTAACGTTAAAACCAACTTTTATTAAAACCATTTCAGTGTGAAAACACTTATGTAAGTACGTTATTGGTAATTTATGCCACAAAACATATATCAGGCGTGAGAAGGAGCCTTATGTGGACCCAAACTTATTCTATACTGGAATTAGCATGTACATATAAATTACTTGGATTTTATTTATAATTAAAAACTTGAAATACTTGGGGGACTATTTTTAATCAATAACTGCAACTCTAAATAAACTAAACAGTTAGCTCATGAAAGTTAAGTAGAAAAATATCATCAGGAAATTCGAAAATAAATTCCTATTCAGTGCACGTACACGAATTTGATATCAAGCATGTTGATCGTGTCTAGTCCGCTTTAGATCTGCCTGGTCGCAGTCTATAAAAAAGTCCTGGGGTCTAATCGTTGCTTTCAGTTTGAGATTATGGCATTCGATATCGTTCCATATTATTTCATTGTTCGATTAAGAATGCCATAATTTCAAACTGTAAAACGTTATCTAAACAGCTCGTTATCGAAAGCGACGATTAGACACCTGGATGTCAACTTTTAATTCTGCTGGTAGAAAAAGAGGTATTTGCTTGATTTCTCCGTCTTACATCTGAATTAAAAGTTGATCAACAAAAGTTGACGTGTGTGAAAAAAATTTTATTCATAATCGAAGAAAATGGAAAAGTGGACTGTATGATTTAAATATTTTTTTTTTACAATTTTTTTCTAATGGTCTGGTTTGGGGTATTGGTTTTTAGAAGTTTTTCAAGAATATCTTAATTTATATTGTTCTTTTCAATTGTTGTTGCTATTGTTTTAATTACATGTACCTACGAATATAATACCAACCCTTTTTTTTTGCAAGTATTATATACTTACAGGCTTAAGCAATTATTACACATACACATAATATACTCGTTATTTATTTTAATTTAAATATTTGTTCATGTTTTACAGCTGGTTGGTTTCCTTTTAATTGGCGTTGGCGTTTATGCTCGCGCTGCTTCAATTGTTACAAATCTTCCTATAGTTGGCGGCATACTGGCATGTGGTATAATTTTAATATTAATTTCCATATTGGGACTGGCTGGTGCCGTTAAACATCATCAAGTTATGCTCTTCTTTGTATCCTTTTTCAAACAAAAAATAGAATAATATCACAAATACTTATTTATCTATGTATATTGTTGTGCACGGAATGATTAACAAATACTACAGAAAACAATCACCAAAGCTGGTGATGAGGCCAGAAGAGAAGTCAATTGCAGCAATAAAAGTGGCAAAACGGGTGAAAGAATCTTTAAAGCTAATGAACAAATTTTCAAATTTCGAATCAAAGTTACTTGTATCGACCTTATAAAAGAATATACGGCTTTGTTCTGTAAACCGAATTCGAGTAAATCTCTCGTTTTTAAAAAATTAATAATGGTCCTGCAGACGTGTTTAAAAACATACACGATAATTTTCTGTCAGATATGATATTTGAAAATCTATATAATAGAAAAATTAAAAAAATAATTCTATTATCGGAATTAGTTTTCTAAAATCGTGCGATTGGAAATCGATTCGGTTTACGGAACAGGGCCAATAATTTAGATCAGCGTAATTATGAGTGTTGCAGCACACGTTCAGTAAATCGCTTTCAATTTAATCGCACATACTGCTTGCCAAAAATTCCTGTGAACTTGATAGTCAATTTCACTTTCAAGATGAGGTCATCAAGGAAAATACTGGAAATAAATGAACTAATCAATGCATTTATTCATTCTTTTACTGCGTTAGTATATTTTTACACCGACTACGAAAATTGATTAATTATAATGCTGATCAACTGTTAAACTTTACTATCAAATTGATAGACGACTTGAAAGGAATAAATGTAAAATATATATATATATATAATATGAAATCCAGAACGTGTAACCCGCAAGTAGGATAAAAAAATGGTATAAATTTCAAAATTGGGTAGTCCTAATTAACACTATGCAAGTCTTATTGCTAAGCTGATTAGTTTTTTAGGAGAGAGAGATGAGGGGGAAATAAATGTTTCTGTTCCACTCGTCTCTCTCCTTAACAAACTAATCAGCTTAGCAATAAGACTTGCATAGTGTAAATTAGGACGTATGAATTTCATACCCATGTTGTCCCAACAAAATTATTGTCCATGTAAAATTTTTTTTATATCGTTACCTTATTATAAAAAGGCAATAACTCATAATTTTTTGGAAATCGAGTTTTTTTGCACATTTCGGTATAAAACATCTAATGTATCGAAAAATGCAAAAATCTCGAATTGAACAAAAAAAAAGTTAGGGCCTTTCTTGAGAGTGAGAGAAAATATTTCTTACGAACAACTCTCAGCTTGAATTGGTTTAATCTTAGGAAATGTCTGGACGAACTTGCCAATAGGTTAAATTTTTTCACACAAAGTCTTGTTTTAGACTCGGCAGTTTTTCTTAAATTCTCTTTTAAAACTGCTCCTTTGCTTACACACAGACGGTTTCTTGTTCAAATTTCTTATTGTTTTAATGCACCGAATGAAATAACAAAAAATAATTGAAGTAACTTTTCGGTACAAGCAACTCAGTACCCCTCTTCTTTCTTCTCCTCCCCTCTCTACAATAAAGTCAGACTTGCTTCAAGAAAAACTGAAAAGTCTAAAACATTAGAAAGTTGTATTGTATTGTATAGTTAATAAAAATAAAAAATAATGGGCTTAATTACGAGTGTCCTATTTCGACTGCGCCTTCGACGATTTTGTGCTAGATTAAAAAAAAATGTTGCAATGTTCCAATGTTTCGTCCCTTTTCACAATGTATGGTTAAGAGTTAACGTGAAATTTAACTGACAGTTCTTCATACAAAAATTGCCGTTAAAGTCCCTGTTAGCTTTTAATTGTACATTATGAAAAGGGCCGTTAGTCTAATACAAAATCGTCGTAGCCGAAGTCATAATACAACACTCGTAATAAGGCCCAATATGAATATTAAAATATTTAAAACACGACAAGAAAGTTAAGCAAAATATAATATAATATATATAAACGCTGCAGTAATACTACCCACTAAAACTAATAGATTTTTTTTTTTATTTTCCGGACAAAATGTTCGCATTGAGTGAAAAATTTTGTTCGTAGGAGTATCGTTAAACAGCTCTGGGCTAAAGAACAGCTCTCGCGTCATCGTAATTATTTCTTAAGTGCGGTCAGGCTTGTTGGGTTGTTTGGCCTTCTAGAGTTTTTCGTATCGCTCGCACTGGTTGAGTGATCTGCCATGGATAACCGTATAATCTTGCAGTTCTTTTGTGGAATTTCGTTGACAACCACGTTGCTACTTCCTATGTAAAGGCATATGTAGGTCGTGTATAGTCTGTCACAAAAACTTTTTCAAAATATGTAGTTTTAATAACATCTTGGGCATATGGTCTAGTTACTCCGCCCATATTTATGCAACAATACTTTACAAATTTAGTTTGTCCTAAATTACATTAAGCAAGTCTTATTGCTAAAAAAAACATTATGACAGTATGACCCTTACGACTTCGTTTGAATCCCCCAAATATTTTAGAAAAAACGAACTAAATTTATTATTTATATATTTCATAAATACTTTACAAAGTCCTAATTTACACTCAGTAAGTCTTATTGCTAAGCTGATTAGTTTTTAGGAAAGTGAGACGAGGGTAAAAAACTTTTATGTTCTCCTCGTCTCTCTTTCCTACAAACTAATCAGCTTAGCAATAAGACTTGCTGAGTGTAAATTAGGACTTTGTAAAGTATTTATGAAATACATAAATAATAAATTTAGTTCTTTTTTTCTAAAATATTTGGGGGATTCAAACGAAGTCGTAACGGTCATATTGTCATAATGATTTAACATTTTTGCTCGAAATAAAATAATTAAAATTAAATAAAAATATACTTAATAGTAACAAACTAAAAAAGTTTGTCTTAAGTAGAACAAAAATAAGCAAATTAACTAACATGTGCATAATTAGTAAATAACAAACGACAATGGTAAGACTGTTGTAAATTTAAAGATGGCAACTTTGAGCCTTCATTACAAAACACATCAGCAAATTGGAATACGATGAATCAAACCAATTCACATATTCCATTTGCAATAAAGTTTCGTATATAGGTCAGACATCTACACCAACTGACACCACACACAAGTGGACCAAAAACAGAAGAACGCTGATGACGAAGGCTTAGTGGCCATCGAAAACGGCTAGCTGTTCCGTTCAACTATGTGTTGTCAGAATATTTACAACTAACTTTGATGTTATTTGTGCATTAATAATTGTCACATGTAATTTGGCTTAAAAAGCGATACGAACCTTAGCCCGTTCAAATTATAAATACACAAAAACAATTATATTTAAACGTTCTGCCGATATGACCTTTGTGACTACCGTTTGAATCCAGCAATTGGTTTTTTAAATTCTGAAGTCCATCCAATGCATCCAATAAGAGTAAATTTTAAATTTCTGAATGCCTTCTTATTCCATAAACGGAAATTTTAAAATTCCACTATTTTTTTTTTTTTTAATTTCCCCTTATTATTTCTTGAAAAATATGCGCCACCCTATTACTCACACAATTGACATTGCTGCAATTGTAAAAATAAATGCATTAACAAAAACTACAAAAACAAATACATATTTAAACAATTCAGTGGCGTTATTTGTTTAGTCTATTTATAATACAAATAATCAGCAATTTCAGTAAACAAATCTCTTCAATGTTTGAAAACATTTTTCTTTTATTTTGATTATAAACAAAAATTATATTAAAATACAATTAAAATTGCAAATTGCGAATAAACGAACAAGTACGTTGTAACGGTAAATTTAAATAAGCTGAGATAATTATTGTGTCAATACTATTATCTGAACGTTAAGTACGATAAGTAACACATTTGTGCGCCTGCCTGCGCCAGCATATGAATAATAATAATAATAATAATAATAATAATAATAGTCAGTGAAATGAGTGTTTGGGCAATTAAAACAAAAAGCTTATATTGATTTAATCCCCTTAACCCCCTTATTGCAAAGAACCAGATGGTCAGCTAGACAGACAGAAAGACAGACAATATAATGTAGGTTTCCAAGTAATCAAGTTAAAAGACAGGCAATACTTGCAGGTATAGCAGATGATTGTTTAGCTGGCACAACGAGTCAAACAAAGATTGTGTTGTGTGTAATCGTTAAACAAGGTTATCAAATCAAATTCACTTTAAAACCCATCATGACGTTACTCAGAGCCAAAGCCAGAACAAGAAATGGGCACAATAAAGAACGAGCGATAAAATAAAATACAATCCACTACTCACTCACACAAACCTCAGAATTATTTGCCATGGTGAAAACAACAAGTGACATCCAGACAGACAGACAGACAGACGTACGGACACTCTAATCTTTAATGCAAATAATCACAAAGTATAAAATTGTATATAGTGGAATCTCTCTTGAGCGGACACTGAAGGGACCATTGAAATGTGTCCGTGCAAGGGGGCTGTCCGGTCAAGAGAAAACTAAACATTTAAATATGTCCGTCTAAAGGGGGCGTCCGCCTATAGGAAGTGTCCGTTAAGGGAGATTCCACTGTATAACTGATTTCCTCAATGAAACAAATGGTTTGGCTTAACTGTTTTTTTGCTTACTCTATCGTATAGTACATGATAATTTTGTTTCTACTATTCCTGATACAATTTTCCATTGCCAGCTCTTGTTTGGCTGTTAACTCCGAACAGCAGCAAGAATTTGCTGAAGAAGGTTGGAATCGTGTACCGGACTCAATGCGCAAACAGGTGCAAGACACTTTCCTCTGTTGCGGCTTCAATTCGACCAGCAGCACAACGGCAGACGCCTCTTGCGATGCCAACAACAAAGTGTGCTGTAGCTCATCATACGATGCAAATTGCCAGTGCCCACCGTGCTTGCCTAAGCTGGAGGATAAAATCAATTATGCCTTTAAGTTGTGTGGTGGTTTGGGTATATTCTTCAGCTTTACAGAGGTAAGTTGATAGAATATGTATTATAATAATAATATTAAGGGTAATCACAGATTGGGTAAAGAATATAAGCGAAGCTTTTGAAAAACTATTTTGAATATTAAATAAACCAAAAGCTTGCACGCTTATTGATAAGCGCAGACATTTTCTAAATGCACATATCGCTCATTTACTTCAACAATGTCATAACTCAAAAAATCTAGTTTTCCAAAAGCGGAGTTTTCAATTTACATACAACTTAAAGGGAAAAAAATTATTTTTCCCTCAAGGGTATGAAACGATATCGACACAACGTTCGATCGACGACTTGGCACCCTTATTCCAGTTATCAATATCGACGTCACGTCAATGCAATACAGAAAAATTGGGGTTTGCTTATACGCTCTCGAAACTATTTTTTCTATTGACGGTCTATTTCTGTTCCGTAAGGTCAAGAAAATAGTATGAGTCTGTCAAAAGCAGTCAGTTGTTTTCGACCCCAATTTTTTGGTATTGTATTGACGTAACGTCGATGGTGACAACTGGAATGAGGGTGCATAAAATATCGTTTCGTTTTCAATATAAGTAATCGGTCGAACGTTTTCTGGCGACATAGTGTAACAGTTCGTTACAAAATCGGGACAATCATGAATAAAATTCCCCGAGAAATTTCTTCCTTTTTCTAATTAGATTTTTTTTTTGTTTTCCCTATTACTTACTATTCAGGGCTATCATGAATAAAATTCCGCGTGAAATTTTTCCATGGGAACAATTCTAACTAATAGCAAGTAATAGGGAAAACAAAAAATTCTAATTGGAAAAGGGAGAAATTTCACGTAGAATTTTATTCATGATAGCCCTCAGTGTTTGAAATTATTCCCCGGAAAAAATTTCTCGCGGAATTTTATTCATGTTACCCTCAATATGAATTGCGATCGGTATAAGGATTAATTCTGCATTATTAATTAAAAACTTGTATTTTTTGAGTTATGACATTGTTGAAGTAAGCGAGCGCTTTGCATTAGAGCTTCGTTAAAAAAGCGTGTTTAATAAACGTACTTTTTGAAAAAGTTCCTCTTAAAAAAAGTATATTTTAAAAAGTCCTTTTTAAAAAAGTACAGCGTAATAACTGAAAAAAAGAAGCTTAAATAAAGTATGTACCAAATAAAAAAGTACCTTTGGAAAAATTACGTTTTCAGAAAAGTTTCTTTAAAAACATTAAGTTTTTAAAAAGTATATTTGAAAAACATACGAGTTATGGCATGATAACCTCCAAAAAAAAGCTTAACCGACTTAATTTTCGCTTAAGCTTTTTTTTGGCGTTTGTGGCTAGATATATTTTAAAAAGAATAGTAACTATTTTATTAAGCTTGAGGTCTTTTAAATAAAATTAATTAAAATTAATTAATTTAACAATATTTCGACACGCCCTTGTGTGTCTTCTTCAGGTAAAAAGTAAATTTATAAAAAGTATCTTCTAACAAAGTACGTTTTTAAAAAGTATGGTTTACTAAAAAAGCCTTTTAAAAAATATCTTTTCAAAAAGTACTTTTTAAAAAGTATATTTGAAGAAAGTACTTTGTCAAAAAATTTCTTTTAAAAAAGTAACTTTTAAAAGATATGTTAGAAAAACACCTTTTGTAAAAGTATAGCTTAAAAAGTACTTTTTGAAAAGTACCTTCTAATAAAGTACCTGTAAAAAGCATAATTTAAGGAAGAACTTATTAAAAAAAATATATATTCCGAAATATTAAAAAGTTACTTGTAATTTAAACATTCAAAAAGTAATTTTTAAAAAGGTACGGTCTAAAATAGTAAATTTAAAAAAAAGTACTTTTGAAAAAGTACCTTTTCAAAGAAGTGTTGAATAGCTTTTCGAAAAGCACAAAAAGTCTATGGCGCGTAGTCATAGTCAAAACAAAGTACACTTTAAGAAGTTAAAACCAGTATTACCATACAAAATACTGGTTTTAATTTCTTAAAGTACTTTGTTTTGACTATGACTACGAGCCTATATTTTTATCATATATGTATGTGTATGCAAATCGTTTTAAAGGCCCCATATTGAATGGTTCGATCACCAACATTTTGTGGCCTTAGAGATGAACATACATATATACTTTCTGCGAAAACCCAAATAAAAAAAAACTTCTTTATTTCCGAATGTGATTACCCTTTAAAGCTTGCTTAGATTTCTATTTAAAACGACTAATTTTGCTATTTAGCTACCATAAATAATAATTAATATCCCAATTAATTTATTTTCTCTTTCTAATTGCTTCTTGATTAATAAAAAAAAAAAAACAAAAACAAAAACTCAGTTCATTGGTGTTTGGTTAACTGTGCGTTATCGCAATCAAAAAGATCCTCGCGGTTTACCCAGTGCATTTCTATAAACTCATCTAGAAATTAATAATTTATAATTGATTATGTATTGAGAAAGAACAGCAACAACTGATTTCTAATTAAAATCTTCTAGTCACTCTATGAAATGACACATTTCTTGACACACGAGTATATAAAAAAAAATATAAATGCATGCAGTTTCTCAACATTTACATACATACACACAGTTTTACACAATAATTAGTATTTTAGAAGTATTTTACAACAACAAGAAATTATTAATAAAAAATATATGTGTATATGTTTATAAGCATAAGTATACTTTTAACATTTACTTATTATTATCAAGATTTAACATAAAATACATTTATACATTTATATATTCATAAAATTATCACTATTAACCATACATTTATGCATACATACATACATACTATATACATACTTATGTTATAAAAAAAATTTAAAAAAATATACGTACATACATAAGAATATAAATATTATATAAAATATGAAATAACCTCGATTTTAAATGTATAGGGTGTTTTTTTTTGAGCTGGTAAGCTTTAAATTGAAATGCAAAACAGAAAAATATATGCATTAACTATTGGATAATATAATGACACAATTTTGTTGTGTCCGCCCCGATCACAGAAATTCCGCTGGTTCAGAAATAATGCACAGTGGGACTTTGGTGTTAAAAACCCAATTTTTCGTCTACTCAATTTCAAAAATTGAATGATGCACTTTTGTTGAGAAATGTTTAAATATTACATTAGCATTTATGTTTTTTCCGAAAAATTGTATTCTATCGGGCCTGTTCTGCAAATCACGACATGCCAAATCACGGTGATTTAAAAAAAATTAATGAAAGCTAAATCATTATTGCTTTTGTAAATTTCACGATTTATAGCTTTGGAAGTTGGAAGAAAATATTCTATTAGAAATGAAAAAAAAACTTAAAACACAATAAAAACCCACTATCAAGTCAGCTATTAATAGTTTACTTTTGAAATCACGTGATTTGAAATCACCGTGATTTTCAGAACAGGCCCGAATATCGGAATAATTTAACTAAAGTCCATGCAAGGATACTAAAAGCAAGAAATGACTTACAATGAAAAGTCCATGACTATTCGAACTTCCCTCGTAGTTATAAGAAATGCAACACTGTTCCCTCAAGTATCACCTGTTAAATTTTGAGCAAGTGTCGTCATTTACTTTGCGTTTAACAGCTGTTCAAAATATACAACCTCGTGTATTTTTCTAAAAATGGAAAAATGTGAATTTCGAGGTCTTATTAAACATTATTTTTTGCGAAAAAAAAACCGTCAAACAAACCAAGTAAAAGCTCTACACCATCGATTTCAATGGTGAAAAAGTTCACGATATGGTGTTGGCCGATCGGAGAGTAAAATTGCATGAGATTGTTGATGCCATAGGCATCCCATATCTCTCAGTGGTTTCTATTTTGAATGATTACTTGGATATGATAAAGCTTTCCCCAAGATGGGTGCCGCGTTTGCTGATAATCGACCACAAACGCATGTGCAGTTTTCATGGAAAAAAAAATCCATGAATTGGGCTTCAAATTGCTCCCTCATCCGCCCTATTCACCAGATTTAGCTCCTAGTGACTACTTCCTATTTTCAAATCAAAAGAAATGGCGCGATGGAAAGAGATTTAGCACCAACAATGAAATTATTGACCAAACAAATGCCTATTTTAAGGACCTCGTAAAATCCTATTTTTTTTTTTTTGAAAGTATACAAAAACTCGAGAAATATTGGACTAATTGTATTGAGTTAAAAGCAGATTATGTTCAAAAATAAATTTTTGTTTTGCAAAAAACATTCAAAAAGTCACGGACTTATTGATCCACCCTCGTATAATTTTCTTAATGATACCATTTGACTTTCAATGTATATCAAAAATATAATATTTCTTAAACGGTTAAGATGATATGCCCAAAAGCTACAAGCCTCTGGAAACTAAATTATTTTGTATTTTCTATGGAAAAAAGTTGACACTTTCCCTCACAATAAAACGAAGGGTGGGAATGTCTACTTTCGATTAAAGAGAAAAAAATCTCGCGAATATTTCCGGAAGAAGAAGAATTTTTAAAATTTTTCGGTAAAAGTCGCGAAAATTTTCATTGATTTTTTTCCGCAAGAAACTATTGCATACTTTTGAGTCAGATATTTATTGAATATTAAATATGGTGGACTTGCAAAACGTCAATTGATTTGTCTTCGATTATAGTGTATTGTTTCATAATTCCGCAGTACAGAACATTGACAATGCAAACCCTCTCAAAGCATCGTCTTCAAGTATTAAGAATAATTTGTCGAATTATGAAAAAATATAAAAAAATTTATATCCCAGCAAACAAAAAAAAAAAAAAAACGGAACTAGTTCATTACATACCAATCACTACAGGTATTGAATTTAATATTCTAAGGCTGTTGTTTATATAAAAAATGGTTCTAGACAAGCTTTTAAGTAAGCTGTAACTAATGATTTGTATTGTAATATTTTGCTGGGATATACATATTTTGTATGGGTCTGTGGCGTTGGGTGTATCCAATTTTAATGAAACTCCGCAATGCATCTTTTTTATTTTTAAAAAGTGTATGTATCAAATTTGAGGACTTCTGCTGAGATAGGAAAACTTTAATGCAAAAAAGAGCGATTTGGAGTGAGGTGGGCGGTGGGCGTGTTTGATTTTTATGGAACTCGGTGCGCGTCTCTTTTTATTTTAGAAAGTGTATACCAAATTTGAAGTCTTCTGCTTAGATTGGAACAATTTTATGCGAAAGAATCGACTTCGATGGCTTGGGGCTTGGACCACCACGGTCATGGATGCTTGTGATTAATTTATATTTTTTCCAATATAATGCTTTCAATGCTCTAGGACCACTCCTTATAGAGGGCAATTATGAATAAAATTTCGCGAGAAATTTTTCCCGGGGATCAATTCCAATTAACAGCAAGCAATAGGAAAATCAAAAAATTCTTATTGGAAATGGGAGAAATTTCTCGCGGAATTTTAGTCACAATTGCCCTGATTATTTTTGCACAAAAATGTATGAATGAAGCCATCCCACTGTGTAATGCATCGAAAGTTAGTTTACACGTGATCCATTGTTTGAAACCGGAATGTTTGGCAATTGAATGTGACATTTTGATTGTATTTTTTTTTTCAAGAAATATGTATGATAAGACAGTAAGGCACATTCAACCGTGTATTTCATAAACCGCTTATGTAAATTAAATCAAAACGAATGTTTTGCAATTTTAGATTTAAATATCCGCTTAATCTTATGAGTGTTCCGATAATGGTTTGCTATCAGAGCCATCGCTCCAGATGCGCCACTCCATCTAGGGGAAACCATGTTAGATAGCAAATTAAAGCTCTCCAGCTCGAAAGAAAAAAAAAACAACCAATGTAACAAACATAGTTTTAAGTCAAGTATTTAACACAACATTTTTCAACATACATACGAGTATATAATCAGCCCAATAATGAATTTGCTCACGGAAAATAGTTTTCCCGGGGAAAAATTCCTTCAATCAAAAATTCTTTGGAAAATAAATATTCGCCTATTATTCCCGATAATGATGAATATTTTTTGTTCACGTGAAATATTTCTCATAAACAAAAAAATGTTGAACAAAATTAAAAAATAGTAAACTTACACGACAACAACGCAAAAATTGGCGATTACAATTTTAGGGAAAAGGAGGCAACACATTTCACGTGAACTTTTATTCCTCATAAGAATGATTAATAAGTGGCAGCATCGCATATCGAAACCATCTCGTTTCTTTTTCCCAACTGGAAAAAATATGTAAATAAATATTTTAAAAATTATATATTTGGGGCATTATTTATGTTTTTCGATATACAAGGACAACCGCAAGAAAAACTTAAGCGATAATTGTTTCGGAATTTTTTTTTCTTCCCGTATTTGATATGAAAGGGAAAACAATTTTCATAACAGGAGAAAAGGGAAAAGTGAAAAAATTCCCAAGAAATTTTTGTTTATAATTGGGCTGAATATGTACCAAGTTTGTTCGTTTTCCTCAAAAGGCTAAAAACACAATTGCAGCGTGATGGCAAAAAAAAAAATTAAAATTCGTTTTATGGATCTTATCCTTTGTAAACGAAAACAGAACAATATTTTCCCAACTTTCTTATTAAAACAAAAAGTTTCATATACATATATAATTAAAACTTTATTTTATTAGCCAAATCAATTGTGTTTGCGTACTTGAATTGCAAATTTAATTTCTTAAAAATTTAATCAGTCTTATCACCACGGAAATTATAGAGGATTTCATTGCGTTCTCGAACAATATTCTCTTGTCTAACAGAAATTAATTTGACAGCCATCAAACATTGGGTGAGCAAAAACGCAAAAATATATTTGAATTTAATTTTATTAATTGGTGATTACGTTGTAATTTTTTTATTTCTTTTTTAAATTTTCGTTCGTTATTATACTTATAATTTTTTAATTTTTAAAGGTAGCATTTAAAGATTCCTAATAATCAAGTCCTTCAAAGCTACATTTTCGAAAAAGTTTCATTTTTGAAATAGTGCTTTTCAAAAAAGTCAATTTCTTAAAAAAAGTTATTTTGCAAAGAATTTTTTTTTTGGTTTTTGTACTTAAAAAAGCTAATTTTTTCAATGGCTTTTTTTAATCGGTGCTTTTTGAAAAAGTACCCTTTTAAAAGAATTTTTTTTATTTCAAAAGTACTTTTGTAAAATGGATTTTTTAAAGGTACTTATTTAAAACGTATTATTTGAAAAGTATTTGCTTCAAAAGGTACTCATCCAGCCCTATTCCGTAAACCGAATCCGAGTAGATTTCTGGTTTTCAAAAAATTAATAAAATTTACAAAAAATCTAAAAAAATATTTATATTTTCGGTGTTAGTTTTCGAAAGTCGTGCGATTTCAAATCGATCGGTTTACAGAAAGAACAGGGCCGGTTATCTTAAAAGTACTTTTGTAAAAGTTATTTTTTAAACGAACTTTTTCAACAGACTTTTTTAAAGTTACTCATTTAAAAATATTTTTTAAAGTATTTTTCAAAAGATAATATTTTTGAATGGTACTTTTGAAAAGTATAAAATATAACTTTTGAAATGATACTTACTGAAAAAGTACTTTTTTAAATATTATTTTTAAATGTCCTTTTTTTAAATGTCATTTTTTTCAAAACGTACTGGTTTAAAAAGGCAATTTTTGAAAAAGTACTTTTTTTAAATGTACTTTCTTAAAAGGTACTTTAAAAAAATACCTTTTAAGAACGTACTTAAAAAAAATTTAAGCAGCAATTTTTCAAAAAGTACTTTTTTTAATGTTCTTTTGTAAATGTACTTTCTTAAAAGGTACTTTTTGTAAAGAACATGTACATTTTTAAAACGTACTTTTTTAAATTTCTTAAACAGCACTTTTTAAAATGTACTTTTTTAAAGATATCGAACCATAACCGCCAAAAAAGGCTTAAGCGACATTTTTTTAACATTTTTTTTTTTGACGAAAATCGTTTTAATACGATGGTAATAATCGATTTTCGTTAAAATATAAAGCTCGAAAATTATATCGCTTAAGTATTTTTGGCGGTTATAGCAGGATATGTGGTTTTCAGGGCAATCATGAATAAAATTTCGCGTGAAATTCCAACTAATAGCAAATAATAAGGAATACAAAAAATTCTAATTGGAAAAGGGAGAAATTTCACGCGTTATTTTATTCGTGATTGGCCTGTATTTTTCTAAAGGTATTTTTTATAAAAAGTACATTTTCAAAAGCTAATTTTTTAAAATGTACTTTTTTCTAAAGTACTTTCTTGAACAATGTTCTTTAAAAACTACTCTTTTTTTTAAGAAGTACTTTTTCAACAGGTACTTTTTCAGAGGTACTCTTTTCAAAATTTACGTCTTTCTAAAAATACTTTTTTAAGTAAACTCATTTAAAAACTTCTGTTTTGAAGAAGGCACTTCTTTTAAACTTTCTTTAAAGGAAAATTTATAATTTTTCAAAACAAAATATTTTTTGAATGTTACTTTTTAAAATTTTTTTTTAAAAAAAAAACTTAATTTTAAAAATTTAAAGTGATATTTATATGCAAACAAAAACAAGATTTTGAATTCTAGGTTTTGATTGAAATTCTTAAAATTATGAGAAGAGAAAATACCTTCGAATTTGCCTGCTTTTACAATACAAATTTAAAAGCATTTTATTTCGTTTCAAATTACAAAATAGAGCACCTGAATTTATAGCTGTTCTTTAGTGAAGAATTTGTATGAAAAGTTAAAACATTTGGCCATGTACCAGAGTTCAATTTCGTACGGAAACGGAATCCAATCCACCCTATTTTCATAGGAGATGGTTTCTAAAAATAGAAAACTTAAATACGGGAATTTTTCAGGTGTATCCAGACTGTTGGATGCGCTGTTATGTTGAGTTATGTTGCGGCTAGGGCTCGACATATTGAGGTGGATTCAATTCCGTTTCCGAACGAAATTGAACCCTGTGACATTGGCCGATTATTTTAAAAATTATTTTATTTTGTATTTGTTTTCATATACATAAATTTTCCCATCACTTTGATGGCGTGATTTAGGGCCTTAGAAAAAGGTACTTTTATCACTTTGATGGCGTGACTTAGGGCCTTCAAAAAAGGTACTTTTATGTGAAAAGTACAAAATCTACTCTATTTATCATTTATATTATTTCAGTATTGGCTTCTTTTAATTTTTATTTATTTTTACGTTTATTGGTTGTTAATTTTTTATTTATTTTTTTTATTTTAATATAACAATTCTATTTATATAAATGTCATTATTCTATTTTGCAGGTACTTGCTGTCTTTTTAGCCCGCCATTATCGCAATCAACAAGATCCTCACTACCTGCCAGCCCGTGCAATTTTCCCCCACAATTATTTATACTGAGAAAAAAAGAGAAACTAAAATTTTAGGGATATTAATGTATATTTGTTTAAATTTTCAGGACCTAAAATAGTTAAATTGTGAAAGAAATTATGAAAAAAGAAACAAATGCAACATATACATATAATGGGACTGTCTGTGTAAAACGACTTAAAGAAATTGGTGCATATTCATAGTCAAAATAAAGTATACTTTAAGAATTTTAAACTGCAGTATTACCATACAAAATACTCGCTCTAAACTCATAAATTATATTTTAGTTTGTCTATGAATATGCGCCATTGTATAAAGTATTACTGCCTTGTTCATTAGCAACAATTTTGGATTGTTTTTTTTATAGAAAATTTGTTTCATAAACTTTTTATAAAGAATCCCTTTATTTACTACTTTTTACTTTCAAGAAAATATTTTTTTGTTTATAAAAGTTTTATAAGATAAGCGTTGTATGCTGAAAAACTTTTTGAAACACAAATATTTGTTTTTTAAAGGTCGTAATATTTTTTTATATGATTATATTTTTCTCGATTTACATTTACAGTCCCATACATCATTCAATTTTATACACAAACTCTTATGTTATATAATTTGTATGTTACATGTTTACTTCTTTCAAATAGGCCAAAAATGTACGAAGGCTGATAGATAATTGTTTAACTATTAATTTTTTTTTTAGTTTAATTTAAAAAAATGTGCTTTTTTTGTAAACCTTTAAGCTTTTTATTGTTTATTAGTTCAACTGCACTGTATTTGTTAAAAAGTAAATTATTTTAGAAACTTAAGCTACGAAAAGTTCTTAAAATTTTATTTAGCGTTTAAGAAGTGTAACATTACAATTAAAAAGAAAAAATAAATAGCTTTATAAGTCATTTACAACTGCATAAAATCTAGTAGATTTCAATTAAAATATTTGCGAAAATCTAATCCGTTTACACCTACATTTCGTTGACACTTATCAAGATTTTTTATCCAAAACGAAACCCATTAACTGAAAATTTTCGGAAACTACAACCAAACAGCTGCAGTGTAGCCAGTTCACACACCTTTTTGTGTGCACAGGCTGACTTTTTAGTGCAAAAATTTGACAACCGTAGTTGCATCACTAAGTTCTACTAGATTTTGAATAGATTTTGTCAACATCTAGTGACGAAGTAGATTTTGTTTTGTATGGGAAATCTACTAGATTTTGCTCACATGTAAATGTACCCATAAAAATATTTGATGAACTAAGAAATTTTAAGCCTTAATGTCTGTCGAATGAAAATATTTACGTTACACATATCGCACTTGTTTCCTTAAAGTCTAATAAACCAGTGCAAGATAATCTCAATGTTTGGCTTAAAATGTATTTAAACCAGCCAAGCAATAAATCAGTACATTATTTAACTCATTTCTAAACGCATAAAATTGGGCATTTACACTACCAATACAGACCATATGATTTTGTTTTTTACAGACAGACCATATGTTTTGTGTTAAGAGAGCACTCAACTTTTTTTTCAAGGCACTACTTGTTCTTCATATCTTGTTCCATCCATTTTCTTATACTTTATTGTTCCTTTATACTTATTGTACTTCGCCAAGCATAAAATTAATTTCTGCCTCAGCAAAATTTGGCGATTTCTTATTAGTTTTTTAAATTTTTTTTTGGCCTTTTCGTTATTGCAAAGGCTACCGATAGCCTGCTGTAAAACAGCTGCTTTTTGACATTTATTCTAGTGCTGTCACAATATTATGTTTGATTCCGTACTTAACATTGGGAGTCCGCGGGATGCGGATAGCTTTTATAAACAAGGCCTTAAAAACATGGAAAAGCTGTATCAAAAAAGATTTTTAAAGTAGTGGTGAACAAAGTTTTATGAATTTTTCTATAAAATTTAGAAATAATGTTGCCGTACTTTTGTAAATTTGTTATGCTATTTTGAGAAATTATAGTTTGCTCTCATTTTACCGAACTTTTCCCAAACAGTACGGGATCAACACTAATTAATTTTTAAACTCCACTTATCCAATATATCCCAGCAAAAATGTTTGCTTGCTGGAAGCATTTTTGTGAGGGACACAACGAAACGGAATCACTTGCAATTGCGCTTTTATAATGCATGATTTTTGTTCTCGATGAGCCACATGGAAGCAATAGCAATATATCATACATACTAGACGTATACGTCTAGTATGTACCTACATAGAATAGGGTGAAGATCTGGGGGTCTACTCTGTATTTCGAAACGAAAGAAAATGCTTTCGAATTTGTATGCTATTAACATTGCATTTCGAAAGCATTTGCTTTCGTTTCGAAATACAGAGTAGACCACCTGCTCCAAAGACCGGCACTGCGACACCTGATGGATCTTTTGTACCTACATACATATGTACATACATATATAATTGTGTGCTGTTCGTGTACGATTGTAGAACATATTTTAATAGTCTGGCTTACGTTAGTGCTTCTCGGAATGCAATGCATTGCTTCTAAGTGTCGAATATTTTTTGCTGGGATAGTTGCACTGATTTACCTTTATTACAAATTTAAGTTTAGTTCAACTAAACCAGCGTTTAAACTTGCACTGATGTATTAGCCCTCCTGGGTTAACTCAAAATTTACAAATTCTCAATAGAGGCAAAAACAGTTCTTTTTTTTAATATATTCTTATATCACAAATGAGGAGTACAACTGTATTTTATTTTGGTGAAAGAGTAACGAAACTGACGTAAGTTTTTTACAGTGGGCAAAAGTGACTGCTTTCTTGCAAAAAATTGGAAAATTTTGAGTTGACTGCCTTTAGAGCAACAAGTGCGATATGCATATACATAAGTACATATTTCGTAAATTTGAAAATTGCCAACAAAGGAATACATAGATGGAAGTAAAATAAAAAAAAATATTTTCCTTTGGTGGCGCTTTCGAAGCCATGCCTTTCCTGACTCTCCTGTTAAGATATGATGTTCCTTGTAATATTCTCCCAAGGAGTGAAGCGCTATTGGGGATTGTTGTATAGCCGGCGACTTCAGAAAACCCTACAAGGAAAAGTACAAATGGCAAGAGGTAGTCATGTCATATCTTCAAATATTGCATCCAGAAAATTCATTCTGGTGCGAGCCGTTGTACTAAAACTAATTGTGCACTACTTCAATATGGTTTAAGGTAAGGATTCAATATCCTTTCTGTGGCAATAAGGAAAAAGTGCTTAAGTCATATTTTACTGTTTTGCAGGAGAGCACTTTTAAGTGTTCTAGTCGATTTTCAGAAATTTATTTCTTTTACATTTAAATTGGGAAATTCTCTGTGAACCTTTATTTTTTTAAGCAAACATCGTTCTACACACTGTATATAATACATTTAAGTTGAAATATACTAAAGTATAACCTTAATTAAGCTATTATTCCAAATAAAATTAGAAGTCTAAAAAAGATAAGTCGCAAGTAATTTTGCTATAACTTCCTGAAAAATCAGACAAATTAATTAAGATTTTGACCAGGTTTACTTTCGAATATGCAGATTAGAGAGGTACCATTAACTCAAAATCAACTTATCTCGACTTAAGCACTTTTTCCTTTTTGCCACAGCTTTACAAGCGTACGAGATTTGAGAAAATACAACCCTGATTTGATGGAATTTACGAAAAATTTTAAAATAATATTTAATTAGATCAGGGTTGTATTTAAAAAAAAAACTTACCATTGTGTAGGATGGTGAGTCCTACCTACCCTTTGATACGAGCCAGAAAAGTGCAATAAAAATGGTTGCCTTTTAAATTGACTGCGGAGACATATTTCGAATCTAAAAGAAACCTTTTCGAATTCGCATGTTATTCGAAACATTTTCTTTTAATTTGTATTGAATATTAAACCTCCAGATTAACATCGTTTTTGGCAAAGTACTCACTAAAGTAGTAAAATTTTGTGAGTGAATTTTCTTCTAGTAAATATTTTTATTTGTTAAAATGTTTATTAAAATTGTGTGAAAAAATCATTAATGAAAATTGTGCAGTTATTTTTTGTTTAAAATTAAATTATTTAAGAGATTATTTTTTATTTTTTCATGAAACTACTTTTTGAGATTCTTACCACTTTTTATATAGTCTAATAAATTGTAATAAAAATATAAAAATTATTAATCTATTAACAGCATTGAGTTTATTCTATATTTAGCGCACCATGAACGCAAAAAAAAACTTAAGCGACATAATTTTTGAACCTAATTTTTTTAACGAAATCGTTTATGTACAATCGTATATAAGTTAAAAAAATTATGGCTCGATATGCATATTTACAATAATTTGCTGTATATTAAAGTTAAAATCTAATTATAACTTTCTCACCTAAACAGCAAAAGAAAACCTTAAAATATAACAATCATCACTGAATCATAAAACAAAATCTATTTACCTTTATCTCTAAGATATAAATTATAACCTTTTGTTGCATACATAAAAAAATAAAACTGAGATTATCAAAATCCCCTCCCTCTACAAAACCATAAATTAAGAATATTTAAAAAAAAATTCACAAAAAAAATTATTAACTAAAATTAGGAAATTTATGTCTACATAACAAAGAAGTTAAAATTATAAACAAAGAATAAAAAAATAGTTGTCATCTTGTATTTGAATACTATAGCAAAAAGTTTGAAACCATCTGTAGTTGAAATTAATAATGTTGTTGATATACATAAATTAAACATAAAACTTAAGGAAATTTGTAACTGATTAAGAAAATTATATTTATATTAGCTTTTTCTCTTTAAATTTTACATACTATACATACTAATATTATTTAAAAATTTGCTTACATATATCTTTGATTTTCGTTTCCTCCTTAGTTAACCATCATATTTAAATTGAAAAGAAATACTTTAAAACACACTGTGTATCAAAAATCTTTCTTTTACAAACTACATACATACGTTCATTCTCAGTCACTCATTCAAATTATTCATTGAACTTTTATGATGAAAAATAATAATAATCTCTGTATTCTGTGCTGTGATTGAAATAAAAAAACGTCTATAAAATAATTGTTGTTTTAATTTTAAATCCATAACGTCCATGATACAATAATACAGGTAACCGCGAAGCGCCAGCTGTTTTGCTTGTTTCGTGATGTGATCTGCCAAATGTTGTTTATGTTCTACCAACACACGCGCATAGTGCCTATTGAAACTGTACTAATACAAACAAGCCAAGTGAAAACGCATGTACATTAGAGTTCGACCGATTAATCGGCTTCGACTTCGGCTTTCGGCCAAAAATTGGCAATCGGCCAACATTCGGCCTATGGCAAAAATCGGCCGATTAGCCGAAGCCGAATATTTTTCACTCGAAGCATGCAAAATAAAATTATGTTTGGTCGTTGCTCGCCGACAGTTTCTATTGTGTTTAACGTTTTGAAAGGGTTTCTTTGAAATACAACCCTGTTGCTTTCTATTTTCTTTTACTTGGACGCTCTTGTGAGTGATTATATCAAAAAGCAATCTAGAAATTGCAAAATAGTTTTATTTTTCTTGTTATGTATTCAATAGATATTACAGCTATTTCAGTGATCTCAAAAAAGCAAACTTTTTTCTTCATTCATATAAAACGTAAGTATAATTTTTAAAATTTAAAACATTCGGCTTCGGCTTCGGTTTTGGCCGAAGTTTAGGATTTTAGCCGAAGTTCGGCTTCGGCTTCGGCTTCGGCCAAAAAAAACGCCTTCGGTCGATCTCTAATGTACATGTATCTTGTTTTCTCTTGGTTTTTTGACAATAAAAACCACTGTTGTTTTATTTGTTGTATATTTGCTGTAGATTCGCGGCTACCTGTATTATTGTAACATGATAACGTCATTGGAAATGCAAAACTGGTGTTTATAACAAAAATCCAATATATCATCTTGCTAAAATGTGGCTCATTAGGAAAAAAGTTTGGCGATCACTATTGTAGCAATTGTGTACTACATATGTGTTGATCTATGTTTGTTAAAGGCAGTGATTCACTATCCTACACAATCGCTCGATCTGCCAAATATGACATTTGTGCTAAAAATGTGTGCAAGTGTGGACTAAAAATGCAAGTGTGCGACAAATTTTTTTTTGCAAGTCGTGCGATTTTAGAAATATTTATGAAAAATTTCATAAAATGATAAATTCCATGCGTTCAGAGTTGTTTTTATTATCCGACAGCTGAGAATGTTGTTTTTGCATCATTTTTGTATGATAGTGTGTCACCTGAAACACTATTTCGAAGCGATTTTTTTAAGTCGGTCAGAAGTCTCGTGAAAAAATCGTGTGATCATGTAGGATAGTGAGTCAAGGCCTTAAAGGGTGCTTTCATTATCCTGGAAGCTTAAATACACAGAAAGCGCATAAATATGACACGAAAAACATTATGCAGATAGTTAAAAAAAACTCAGTATACTTCTATCGCATTTTTATACCCTTTACCAACAAAAATGGTAAAAGGGTATATATAGGTTTGTCATTCCGTTTGTAATTTCTATAATATCAATAAGCGACACATAAAATATATATATTCTGGATCCTTATGCATAGGGAAGACGAATAAGCGATGTCCGTCTGTCCGTCTGTCCGTCTGTCCGTCTGTCCGTCTGTCTGTACGTGAAATCGGTTTTCCGAAGCTCCCAGAAGAGCTAGAGACTTCGTTCTTGGACTGGTGTGTCAGAAATTTTCCAAAATAGATTGGTATTGAAATTCAGCAAAATCGGGCAGACGATTGCAGAGCTGGAAAACTGAAACTTGATTTTGCCATATAAAACTAACTAGATAACACAATTTTTTTAATTTTTTTTAAAATAAACTTATTTTGCACTTCAGTACGACTAAAATTGGAATTTTAAATTAAAAAAATATAAAAAAATTAAAAAGACGTTTCCAGGGTTGGAAAACTTTAACTTTTTGTGTTATGTAAAATTAACTATGTCTAAAACTATATTAGTATTTTCTCGAGAACCGTAAGAGCTACAGACCTGAAATTTGGACACAGTGTGTAGACCCTTGGCCGCTACAACAACAAATACATGAGAATTAGAAATTAAAGGGAGTTCCAAAACTAGCAACGAAAAATTTTAAAATCCAATGTAATATACATACAATTGTATGTATGTATGTATATACACTTGAAATTTATAAGGTTAGTGTATTTTTATACAGACTACAAAAATTAACACTAAAATTAAAAAAATTAACTTAAAGGGTGTACCATCAGTTAATGCAATTTTGACAACTTGCTGTATCTTGGAAACCGTAAGAGCAAAACTCTTGAAATTTTCAAAAACGGTAAAACTAAAAAAACTAAAAATTATAAAATCGCCAAACCGAAAAAAATCGCCAAAAACAAAAAAAAAATCGCCAAAACGAAAAAAAGCACCAAATTAAAAAAAAAATTTCTAAAGCTAAAATAAATCGCATAAAACGGAAGAATTGCTAAAATGAAAAAAAATCGCCAAAATGAAAGAAAATCGCTAAAATGAAAAAAATCGCCAAAATAAAAAAATCGCCAAAACGAAAAAAACCCAAAAAAAACAGAAAAAAATCGCCAAAATGAAAAAAAACCCCAAAACAGGAAAAAATCGCCAAAAACAAAAAAAAAATTCCAAAAGGAAAAAAATCGCCAAAATGAAAAAAATCGCCAAAACGAAAAAAAACCTTAAAAACAGACAAAAATCGCCAAAATAAAAAAAAAATCGCCAAAATGAAAAAAACAAAAAAAAAAGAAAAAAATCGCCTAAATAAAAATAAACCCAAAAACAAAAAAAAAATCGCCAAAATGAAAGAAAGTCGCCAAAATGAAAAAAAATCGCCAAAATGAAAAAAAATCGCCAGACGAAAAATCGCTAAAATGAAAAAAAATCGCCTAAATAAAAATAAACCCAAAAATAAAAAAAAATCGCCAAAATGAAAAAAAACGTCAAAATGGGAAAAATCTGCAAAATGAAGAAAAGCCCAAAAACAGAAAAATATCGCCAAAATTAAAAAAACCTTCAAAAACAGAAAAAAATCGCCAAAACGAGAAAAAAGCGACAAAACTGAAAAAACCCAAAACAGGAAAAAATCGCCAAAAACAAAAAAAATTGCCAAAACGAAAAAAAAATCGCCAAAATGAAAAAAATCGCCAAAACGAAAAAACCCTAAAAAAACAGACAAAAATCGTCAAAATGAAAAAAAAATCGCCAAAATGAAAAAAACAAAAAAAAAATAAAAAAATCGCCTAAATAAAAATAAACCCAAAAATAAAAAAAATCGCCAATATGAAAAAAAAATCGCAAAAATGAAAAAAAATTGCCAAAATGAAAAAAATCGTCAAAATGAAAAAACCCCAAAACGAAAAAAACTCCAAAAAAATCGCCAAAATGGAAAAAAATCGCCGAAATCAAAATAAACCCAAAAACAAACACAAAATCGCCAAAATGGAAAAAAATCGTCAAAATGGGAAAAATCTCCAAAATGAAGAAATTTATTAATTTTTTACAAAACAAATATGTATGTATATGTCTGTATACTATATATATGTACGTACGTTGGTAAAGGGTATATAAGATTCGGAACAGCCGAATATAGCACTCTTACTTGTTTACCAAGAGTTTTACTCGTAATAATTGATTATATGTAAAATTATAAATGGTATGATGCATAAAGTAGAAATGCGAGGAAAAATAACGAATGATTTGGTAAAAAATAAATACATACCCACATACATATTCCTGAAGTTTACTGAAATAAAATACACATTGTTCGAAAGGTCAAAGTCTCTCCTTTCTAATTCCGTTTATAGATTTTAAATCGTTTGATATTCAACTTAATTAGAGGTTGATAAGTGCATACGGTTATGAAAACCCGTAATTCAAAATTTTGGGGGTGTTGTCAAAATTTCATATATAGTTTGTTGTTATACTCGACAATACCTGCCAAAAAAATAGTAACACAGCCAGGTAGAAATAAGTGAATAACTCTATCGGCCGTGTTCTGTAAACCGAAATTTCTCGTTTCCCAAAAATTAATCCTGTCTGTTCTGTAAATCGAGTCGATTTGAAAACGTTCGATTTAGAAAAATTAAATCCACTAATAGCGATTTTTTTAAACCTTTTTTGTAGTTTTCTATTTTTTAGGGCTTGAAATATCATATCTGAAATTTATTTAGTATGTATGATATAAAACACATCAATGGGGCCATTATTTATTTTTCGAAAACGAGAAATTTACTCGGATTCGGTTTACAGAACATGGCCGAATAATGGCCCCATTGGTGTGTTTTATATCATACATACTAAATAAATTTCAGATATGATTTTCAAGCCCTAAAAAATAGAAAACTAAACAAAAGTCTGAAAAAATCGCTATTGTTGGACTTAATTTTTCTAAATCGACTCGATTTACAGAACAGGCAGGTATATGTAAATTCAACCAGAATATAAATTACGGAGCTCAATATCGAATAAAATTTTAAAATTTTTTCATGAAGTTTAAATGGAAATCTTTTTAAATTTCCATCGGTTCCGAGTGCTGTAATTTGCCCTTAGTCTTTAAATCCTGATTTCTATTACATATGCATTTCAGAATTGAAAACGTTTATAAAAGAATTATTATTTTTTTGTTCGATCAATTATCAAAAATTGTTTCTTAATGTGAATTTAATAATTAAATTTCTTTTAACAAGCAAGCAAGCAAGTTACCCAAAGGAACAGAGCTATTGTAGAGCACTGCCAGAGGAGAATTCATAAGCAATTAGTCTCAACTGTTAGTTACTCTGGTGTCCAAATCAAACCAAATGTTCGTAAATTTTTTGACAGCAGGCAATTTCATACTTGTTTTTGCTACACTCGAAATCAAGCTGCTTTTATAAGCGAATTTATCTTTCCTTTCCTCCAGCACCTGGCAACATTGTTTCCTAGATAGTTTTCAGTTCTATTCATTATTCTCTATTTTTACCACATACAGCATTACATATGTATCTATGTATGTATGCACGTATGTATGTATACACATATTTATTTATTCATTTTTGTATATAAAGTATCTTATTGTAATATTTCCTGCTCATGTCTATAATATTTTCCCCCTGCTCATTTAACTGCTGCAGTAAAATTCCTTAAGGACTCCATTGCTCTCTATTCTATTTGTCTGTATGTATAAATTATTCTTTTGTGTTTAATTTTTGTTGTGAATATCTTTTGTGTGTTGGTTGCGTTTAAAAGTTTTTTTTTCCTTTTTGTTCCTTTAAAGTTTTATTATTGTCCATTTTTTGATGTTTAATGTCTCCGAGGGGACTCACACAGTCATGTTCTTAAAGCCACATTTGCATTGTTATTAAAATGCTAAATAGGACACTAAATATGATAATATTTCAGTTTGCTAGTGATTGAATTTTTAAAATTTAAATAAAAAAAATAATACACAAAATTATTATAAATTTAAAGATTTATTAAAGTTTAAATAGGAACAAGAGTTGTATGTACGGGAAACTTCATAGCTTCGCCCCTAAGCAATTGCGGCGGCTGGTATTTAAAACATAAACGGAAATACTCCTCCGCTATGCCCAATTGATTTCGGCAGGTCTATCCGTTTAGAAATGGCTGATTTATTTCCCAAATATTTATATTGATTCTGCCCCACTGTGGGATGGTAAATGTGAGATTTCGTCATATAAAAAAAGTTTTCAAGAAATTGGAGTACGATGAATGAAAGCAATTCACATATTCTATTTGCATTGAAAAATATGTACATACATCAATTGAAAGCAAGAACAATGGACTAAACACAAGAACGCTTTCAGCTAGTGTTTGTCATGATAAGCCCTAGTTTACACTATGCAAGTCTTATTGCTAAGCTGATTAGTTTGTAGGAGAGAGAGAGAGACGAAGGGAAAAGAAACGAGTACTCAGCTTCATGTACTTTCAATAACTACGTTTTGCTTTCTCATTCGTAATGTTAAAAAAAAGCATACATGCATACACAAAACTACGCATAAAATATACATATGAGCTGTATAATAAGACTTGCATTGTGTGATGAAAGCTCAAAGAAGAAAAAGTGATAGCTTCAGCAGATTTGACTAGTGTGAACTGGGACTAATTTCCAATTGTCCTTAGTGCAATGTTTTTGATAATCACTACTATCAGAGAGTGCCTAGGGCAGAAGCAGGCTTCAATCCAATAATGCTGATAGTAAATAAAACAAAATAAATTAAAAACATACCTATAGTAAATAAAATTTTACATTTTGCTCCACGGTGACATCAGCTGTAAATAGAAATTCGACGTGTACCAAGATAGCGTCGATTTTGGGAATTTAAAAAACGGGAAAACAATGGGGTAAGTTCGTGGATATTTTTTAAAATATAATCAACAAGCTAGCATCGATTTTGGGAATTCAAAGGGGGGGGGGGGGAAACAAAGCAAAAACAGTCGATGAATTTTCCCAGGAGTACTGTTGGACTTCCACGCCAAAACGCTATCTATTCTTAAAGTGGACACTTTGGTGAACAATATTTTTTGAATTCTACATTTATGAAATTAAAGTCATATTTTAGTTTTTGAAATAAAAGGAGAAGTCGATGAAATTTTCATTATATGAGGTTTCAGTTCAGCTTTCATTTAGTTTTGCTAGCTACTGTATATTCTATTGACTGTAATTGATTTTACTGATTAAAAAACTTAATTGAGAAATTTAAATTACATATTTAGACATACATATGTATGTACATACGTACATACGCTTCTTATATCAATAGTTACTGGAAAGAATTTAAAACTTTTTCTGCAAATTTTCTATTGGCGTAGTTTCTCATACCTACAGAGGATTAAATTTACTACGTTACTAAATCCTGCTAAATGAATTATTATTACAAGCAGTAAATAACAGGACTAATGAGTTTTAAAATAATCTCAACTCAGTGTTTTTCTCTGCATTTCTCTCATTTACTCAACTCGCTGAGTATATTTTCATAAATAAACTTTAAGGATACATAAATATAAAAAAAAAAAGCTTTTTCTTCTAAACATGTATATACTTAGTTGCCACGAGTAACCCACTCTCATGTATGTATATATCGCTACTTTATTGCAACAGAAGCATAACTCAAAAAATTTGATTTTGCAGAAAATAAGTTTCAAGTTTTCAATGTACATATTGTCGGCTTAGAGTGCAAACCTGCTAAATCCACTTTCTGTTAAATATGACATTTTAATGTCTTGTGAAAGAGAAAGAGACGCTGCATCGACTGGGTAAAATATTTGTTCTTATTTTAAGCTCTACATGTCAAAAAAAACTTAAAGTATTGGGCTAATTTCTTAAGCTATGTATAGAACATTTTTACAGTATTTCGTCACTCCTGTAAAATTTGGTTGAAGTGAGTTAGCAGGTTTGCACTCTAAGCCAACGATATGTACATATATCTTGTTTTCTTGACAGTTCGGTTGTACATCCATTTTGTCTGCATTATTAACTCCAAACCAGATTTGTTTGATATTCATATATCTATGTTGCATTAAAGGAGCAATGTGTACCAGAGAATGATAAAAGTATGGTTTTAAGTACTTTTTGAGTATTGGCTGTCAAACAACTATGAATGCGTACAGCTAAAAATAAAAAAAAGCTCATATACAAACACTCGCATTCATTAATTTTAAATCTAATAAGTATAACCTTAAACATACAACAACTATATTTATAAACATTTTTTAAATTACGCAGCACAATCAACTATAACTAAAATCGATCGACTATATGAGCTACAATCACACGCATGATTATAAAAATACTCTGACTATTAATCAGCGTATGTACAAGGCTATTTTACTTACACACACATATATAAAGCATGTTTTTAAACAGCCACACATACACCCACACATTTTCCACTCCATTTTTTTATACACGGATGACGAATATCAAGTATCCCGAGTATGAGTGTATTTTTTTTTGTCTGATTAAATATGAGTATGAGTATGTTTGAGAGAGAGAGAGAGACTCAATGTGTTTGATATGCATGTGCCATTTTATTTTTAATTGTAGCGCGTATTTTAGTTTTTTTGCATAAACGAAGTAGATATGCTCTTGTATGTTGGAATCGGCTTTAGTCCTATTTTTTGCGCTACAACTATGATTATACGCAGTTAGGCGTAGTCCTTCCGCTCTCACTTCTTTCGAAAGAGATGCTATATAATCGAATAAATGGCATGAGATACATTTTAATATCATCATTTAATTGTATGTAAATTGGAAACTTAAAAGAAATTTAATGAAACACGAAATTTTTTGACTTATGACTATGTTGCAATAAAGTAGCATGTTGCTTAATGTTTTGACTGTTGAGTGTGGAATGTTTATTTTCACGCTTATGAGAGAGTAAGCAACACAAAAGCAAAAATTATATAATCGAACGTTGACTTGAGACTGTTAAATGACTTTCAAAATATAAATATCAATATATTAACATACATATGTATGTATGTATTTACGTTTATTGCCACAACCCTTATAAAATTGTAGATGAGGGTCAGTCACTAAAATGTACTAGTGAATCTTTAGTTCAAATGTCTCCATATGATCGTAAAAGAATAGTGCTAAAGTCCAGCGATGCCAACTTGGTGTTTTTGACACTGTTTTTAGTGCTTTTTACGCTTTTTAGTGTTTTTTTAAATATTGATGTGCTTTTAGAGCCAAAAAAGTTGGCATCACTGCTAAAGTCTACTGGTAGATTTTCAATGACAACCCTATGTTATATGTCAATAGGCGATTACATTGGCTGTGATACACCTAGTCAGTTGTACTATTGACAATGTCACTAGTAAATCACTACAATTTTACTATTGACATGGAGCGAGGAAATATCGATATTGTAGACTAGAGCCCCCAAAATTTACTAGTGAATCTTTGGTGCCAGTGTCTTCATATGGTCCCAAAATAACTACTTAGTCAGTAGTGCTAGATTCTAGTGATGGATTTTCAATGACAAGCTAATGTTAAATGTCAATAGATGATTACATTGGCTGGGGTACACCTGGTCAGTAGTACTACTGACAATGTCACTATTAAATCACTACAATTTCACTATTCGCATTTTCTGCAGGGTACATATGTATATATACATATGTATGTATATACACACTTCCACGCATGTATGTATATACATAAATATGTACATATATTTGTTATATATTAAAGTATACTTTAAACGTGCTTGTATGTTAGGTTTTACCAAAAAAATTTTAGGATTCAAGCATAATTTGAAAGCTTATAAGGTCAAGTATTTTTGAGATTTTTTTTAGATTTTTCGAAAAAAAAACTCACACAAGTCGAATTTTTGCCTGAAATTGAGTGTGCCGTCGGCCATGCTGCCTAGCTATACAAAAGAAATTTGATGTGTTAAATAACAATGCAATAAAATTATTTGATATGATAATGTCAAATTCGCCGCAAATATATCAAATCGTTTCTATTTATTTCCCATTATTTTCGTTTACATTTTGTTGCGTTTGTTTTCGTATTCTGCTTTTAAATACAAAAAAATCAAAACAAAAATGAATTTATAACTGTAATGGTGTAGATTATTTTTGTAACGAAAATCACGCCCTTAATACTGTGTCGTGGCATAAAGAGCATAGCTCTAAAAAATAATAAGTTTCCTTGGGACGCCCTAATGAAAATGTTTGGATTTCAATCTTAAATTTCTATCTAAATTTGTAGAAGTATTGACAATGTTTTTTGTGAATGCAAAATTGTTGAGTAATTTTAGACTAATATTTGGTAAAGTTCGTTTAATTCTGAAAGAACAATAAAACACAAACAATGAATAACAATTTCAAGAATCTTGTTATTTTTTGTTTGTTGGGATGTACTTATGTGCGTTAGCAATTCCAATTGAAATTTATTGTTTATTTAACACGTTTTCATACGGACTTACTGCGCATTTATCTGACAGTCAGTCATTTTAATTGTCTTTTTGACTGCCACGTTGGATTACAACTGTTTGTTTGGAGCTCATGTACCAATTTAAAATGTAACATGCATAAGTTCATGCTGCCGAGGACATGTATTCAAATATTACTTGAATACACACATGCAAACATTCATACATACTTATTGCATGTCATTTTGTTTGCACAACCCAGCAAACACACTGGTTTTAGTTTAAATACGAGTAGAAAAATTTAAAGACCCAGAATTAAACTTTAAAACTCCAATATAGGATACTTGTTTTGATCTCTTCTGTCAGTTTCAATACCTAGAAATCTGACTTTTTTTTCTGCGTTGTGTAGTATTATAGAACAAGAGGAAGATATTTAGGTATGAATAACTAATTGGGTAGTACAATAGTAGAACAATTGGAAGGTATAAGTTAAGCGTTGCAGCTTTGAAAATTGGTAGTTATTTCGTTTTGTCTATGTTGCCAGTTTAGTAAACTTTCCACAAGTTCAGTGCTCAAGTCTAGCACTGCATAAACTAAGCTTTTGACACACACTATACAAGTAAACTGTGCATTTTTTATTTTAATTCGGCATAATGCTGGTGATTATTTGTATATTTCTAGGAACTCTGTCCAGAATATTTGTTCTGCGCTCATTTCTTGTTGTGAACTAGTGAAAAATCACGAAACAACTGAGCGTTTGCAACATACACTACACAAGTTCACTGTACAGTTTTCAAACTTGAGCAAAAATCAGAATCATTTTGATATTTACTCAGTTCACTGCGTAAATAGCACAACCATCCCCATACACTACACAAACGCACTGTACAATGCCAGACTTGTGCAGTGAACTTGTGTAGTGTATGGCTGGCATTACATGTAATTTACACTGTGCGTTTTCTGCTTGCCTCAACAGGCAGGCTTTTTTTAGTTTGTGGGACGGATTGAAAAATTCGAGGGGATTTTTGACATTTTTCTTAGCCTTTTTCATTTAAAAGAAAATTGTCAAAACATGGCATTCTAAGGGTGCATATTGTGAAATGGCACATATGTACACAGTTTGTTAAATTTTCCAAAAAAAAAAATTATTTAAAAAACTTTGATATCCATATTCCTCAAGCGAATTAGAACACTTTGAAAAAAAGTTCGCTGGGTAGTGTTTTTCTACGTGCTGTAATGTGTTCAAGACTTTTTATTTACCATTTTCGTGTTGGTCTTATACTTTAGCAGAACATCCTTAGACAATTTTGAAATTCTGCGTTTGTGTAAGGATGTAGTGGTTAAAAAGAACAATCTTTTCATCTATTTCTATCGCTTTTTGTTTAACGAGTAGTGTGACCATTTGGCATTTTTGCAGTTGAAAGTTTTTTTATAATAGGTATAGGGTTAACCTTTTATTTTAATGGGTAAAAGTAAGTAAATGTACATCGTAAAGTAAGTAAATATAAAACAATACAAGTATGTATGTATATACAATTTTATAAAAATTATTTATATACATAAATATATTTTAATATGAGGGCTTAATATATTAGATCGTCGCCCAAGAGTAATTTTGCTCCAAGGACCATTCTTAAAAGAAATGAGTTGGGTATGGAATATATATATTTTTAATACCCTCTTTCTGAACGCGTTTCACAAAATTTATTATGGTTTCTGAGATACCAAGTATTTAGTATTCATTTTGCTCCATATCCACTATTTGTAGGTTTAATAAGTTTTTTTTTTATTTACACGCCACTGTTTGGCGATTGCGTGAAATTCTTCATACAAAAACGTACGAAGTAAATTTATCTCTTGTTTTAACTCGTATTTTTGCGAAATTTAGTTTTTCAGTGATTTCAATACATTTTACACAAATACAGTAGTGCAAAAAAACACTTTTACCCGGAGTTATACAAGCAGTTGTACAGTTTCTATTATGTTTTTACTTGCTCCTGTAAGGTTACAATTATTTGGGTTTGGGGCTTTCTAATTGAGACTTACGATATGTAATTTACTTGCTGAACTTTCATAACAAATTCTCAATGAATGCATGCACAATATTTTTTGGATATTACTATTAAAATTGTTTAAAGATGTGGTCACACTGTAGAATATATTAGAATCGCATATTGTTCTTCATATTATGTAAAAAATTCATTTACATATCGTAGGTTGGTTTCTGATTTGCGGCACAGTATATACAAAATACATTATGTCTGCAGCAAACCAGAAACCAACGGACGATATATCTTGTTCACTCAACTCTTGAAAGAAAAATAAAAAGTTCTTTTTCCATTAAGTTGTGTGTAAATTGGAAACTTGAAACTCGTTTTTTGTCAAACTGGTTTTATTGAGTTTTGACATTGCTTTAGAAAATCACCGATATCGGGCCATAACCTCCAAAAAAGCTTAACCAACACATATTGGGGAACTCGTTTTTTTTAATGTGAATTTAATAATTAAGTTTCTTTTATCAAGCAAGCAATCAAGTTACCCAAAGGAACAGAGCTATTGTAGAGCACTGCCAGAGGAGAATTCATAAGCAGTTAGTCTCAGCTGTTAGTTACTCTGGTGTCCAAATCAAACCAAATTTTCGTAAATTTTTTGAAAGCAGGCAATTTCATACTTGTTTTTCCTACACTCGAAATCAAGCTGCTTTTATAAGCGAATTTATCTTTCCTTTCCTCCAGCACCTGGCAACATTGTTTCCTAGATAGTTTTCAGTTCTATTCATTATTCTCTATTTTTACCACATACAGCATTACATATCTATGTATGTATGCACGTATGTATGTATACACATATTTATTTATTCATTTTTGTATATAAAGTATCTTATTGTAATATTTCCTGCTCATGTCTATAATATTTTCCCCTTGCTCATTTAACTGCTGCAGTAAAATTCCTTAAAGAAAATCAATTATTTACGATAGCAAATGATCAATTCTGGTCAAAAGATTAAGTTCGAAAATTATGTCGCTTTAGCATTTTTGGCGATTATGGCACGATATGCTACTAGTACACGGCATCCATCTAATGTAGCTTCATGATGACGTCAAAATTACGTTAGAGCCACATTCACGAAAATACTTACACAGGCTTTTGTTTTTAACATTTCATACACGAATACGACTTAAATTTTTTTTCCTTTCTTTATCGTGGTTTTTTCCTTAAGTACCATTTGAAGCCACGAGACATGAAATATAAATGTATGATAGAAAAAAAATTTTGAAGGATAAAATTTAATACGACGTTTCTTGGAACTAAGGAAGTTAAAAATTTTTTTTAAAATTTACTTTAAGGTCCTTGATAAATATTGCAGTAAAAATAAATTATTATTAAAAAATAAAATAGAAAATTTACAATATCTTTTGTAATTTTTCTCAAAGAAGTTCACGCACCAATTGGTTTCTCTAAACCAAAGAAACACATTTTGGAACACTTAAAGCACGGACTTGGACTAACAAAAATATTATTTTACATAATCTAAAATTATTTCGAGGCCTTCTTAATGCAATATTAAATATTCCAAATTTTATAGGGTGTTTTTTATTTATTTTTTGTTTTAAATAAAATTAAAAATTTTCAAAACTACATCGCGTTTGGTTTGTGAACTTTTTTGACCTTAGCGAAAAAATAAATGTACATATGTATGTACGTTCCTTTATAATTTTTTATGCTCTATCGGACTGTATGTGCTATGCCAATTTTGATATTTCAAAAATTTTTTTAAGAAGTTATATCCCTAATGTACATACATATGTATCTTTCTAAAGTTAATTGTTAATTAATACTTTGTACTGTAATGAGCATATTTTTTCTTAAAAAATTTGACATTGAAATGACATTAAAAAACAATTAACAATATGACCGTCAAAAAATTTTTTAAACTAAGCACCGAAATAATAAAAGAAATTTACACAAAATTATGTATGTATGTTCATATGTAAGTAAATATGGAAATGTACCCAGCTAGCCTTTTCAATTGCTGGATAGTCTATTGTGAATCGTATGCAGAGCACTTTCAATCGTAGACGAGCTCATATTTTAATCGTGGAAGATGCTTCGCACGGGAGAAACTGTTGCCGAAGACGATTCATGTACAAGAGCCACAGAAGGCGCTTTTATTAGTCGTAGATGCTATCATTTGAGATTTATCTAGAGATTATCTTAGAACTCTTTTTTTGAACAGCATTGAGAATCGTATGAGGCTTTTCAACGTTAATCTTATATGAGCCATTGGGAAAGTTGTAAAAATAATCATTCGATAATGATTTGGGGAATCGTACAATACTCAGTATGCTTTTTATTTGGCAAGTTAAATATAAAAAAAACAGAAATTAAATTTTGAATTAAACACGTACAATTTGAATATTATTTTAAAAAGAAAACAAAAAGTTTATGAAATCAATTAAAATAAATAGAGGAAAATTAAACCACATAAACTTCGCAATGAGTAGTTTTCTTAAAACAAAAATCTACAAATAACTTTTTACTAAAAGAAGTGGTACGCGTACCTAACTGAGCAAAATTTTTAATGTGTATTTTTTATTAGTCTGATTTATCATTAAATATGTACTATGTTCATATATCTGTGGTTTTTATGAATAACAGCGCTTGTAAGAAAATCGCATTTATTCAGTATGGCAAAGAAATAAAAATTCTTTTTGAAACTTATTTAAAAAAAAAGCAAAAGTTGTGTTGTTGTTTAAAAACTAAATAAAAAATTTCTTAGACCTTTTTAAAAAGCATTTAAAATATAACAATTTGGCATCATAAACTCGAAATGAGAAGTATATAACATAGCTTGTTATTCATGAAAGCCACAGATATGTGGGTACGAGTATGTTCCCCATATGTAGATGTTTCTGTGTGTATATTACATAAATATATTATATATTGCGTGGATCAAATTTTTTTAAACAAAATTTTTATTGCCCAAATAACAACATGATTTTAATACATGGAATTTTCTAGTCATAAGGTAGAGATAGTCTAGTCATAGTGTGTTCATAAGGCTATAGTACACGGCATGTAAAAGCCCACATGCACAAATTAGTAGAATCAGTAGTAGTCGTTTTAATTATAGACTATTTTTGAACTAAAATTCGAAATAAATATATATATATATATATATATATATATATATATATATATATAATATATGTATGTTCCCTTCGATCCTATAAGGAGCATAGGGCCTCAAATTATTATTATTATTAATTTCATATTATTGTGGGATAAATATAATTCTTTTCTATACGTTTTTTTTCTATATGCACCGGCTTCATATTAAAACTAATCCAACATTTTTTACTGTGTACCAATTACATTTTGTGGAAACACTATCGATGCGGCAACTAAATTATTAATTTATTACATGGCTTTAATTATATTATTTATTTTTTTTAAGGACAACTCTAACGATATAAGGATTAATTCTGCTTTTGTTTGAGTAAATGAGCGAGATGTACTCACACATACTTATAATGGGTGTTTTTTATTGAGGTATAGAAATTTAAGTTGGCATCACTTTTTTTTGTCAGCTGTCAAGTGATTAATATTTAGTTTGGTTTGCCATTTCATCATGAACAGGTTGACAAAAGAACAACGCTTGCAAATCGTGCAAATTTATTTCGAAAATAATGGTTCAGTTCGCGAAGTTTACCGCAAGCTCCGTCCATTTTATGGTCGACGTAATCGTCCATCAGAGCAATTAATTCGGTTAACCATGGATCGTTTTCGCACTACGTTTACTCTATGTGATAATACGCATCCGCAGAGACGTCGAACAGTGCGCACCGAAGAAACAATTGCCGCTGTAGAGCAAAGTGTTGAAGAGGACCCGAATGAATCGATTCGCCACCGTGCACAGCAATTGGAGCTGATAACCGACTATTTTGTTCCCGAATTGGATGGCATGAATGTGGATGAGTTGTGGTTCCAACAAGACGGCGCTACATGCCACACAGCGCACGTCACAATCAATTTATTGAAGGAAACATTCGATGAGCGCATAATTTCGCGGAATGGACCTGTCAATTGGCCACCAAGATCGTGTGATTTGACACCATTGGATTATTTTCTTTGGGGATATGTGAAGTCGCTCGTCTACGCCAACAAACCAGAAACGTTAGGGGACTTGGAAGCCAACATTCGTGGCGTTATTGCCAACATACGGCCCCATATGCTCGAAAAAGTGGTTGAAAATTGGACCTGTAGAATTGGCTTTATTCGAGCCAGCCGCGGCGGCCACATGCCCGAAATCATATTTAAATATTAATGGCATAAAATTATCCTTCCAATAAAGCCAAATTGATGGACATTAAAACGATTTTCTTGTGTTTTATTTCAACTCGAAGTTCTATACCTCTAAAAAAACACCCTGTATACATATATACATATGTATAGTCCTTTCTGTTGGAACGCATGGCGTATAATTAACGAGTTTTTTGCTATATTATAAATAAAATGCTTATACGCTAAATGGCACAGTGGGATTACTTGCAAAATTTATAAACGGCCGTCCTAGATCATTAATCGTGGACACCGAACGTTATATTCTTTAAATTAAAAATATATAATTTAATGCAAATTACATATGCTTTGGCATCAAATTTTTATCTAATATTCAAGCAGACGTATTAAAACTTGGTGCATACACTTTCTAAAAAAAGAAAGGTCCACGAATCTTATACGAGTATACATAAGAACTTTTTTCAAGTATTTTTGTTATTAGTAATATTATGTATGTATGTAGAGAAATTCATATGTGGTTTTGTCTTTAATTATCTCTATGCAATTTTTCGCGCCGATTGTTAATGAATTGTTGTTATATTCAAAATACAATAAATATCTTGCAATAGTTTTTGGTCAAATTAATATGAAAATGAAAAAAAAATTAGTTTTTAGAGGCTCACATGTTATTAACCGTCGTGAATGTCGTGAAGGTATAAGTCATTTCTTACTTACTGTACTTGCATGGACTTCACTTAAAATTTTCGAAACTACCCAGTCATAAATATGGAAGATTGTTTCACCAAACTCAGTCTTTTTCGACTACCTTAGATGATGAAAAACTGAGTAATCAGTTATGCGCTTAAAATAAGACCCAAAAATGATTCCCATAAATTCTTAGAAAGTGATTTGTTCCAAAAAGAAAATGTACAGAATGTGCGCAATCATAAATCGATAAATTGAGGCATTCACCCGTATTGCGTATGTCGAGTCGAATATTCGTCTACGAGAATTTTATCATAGAATAAAGAAAACTCGTACAAGGTTTGTTTAATCAAATACAAAATGCTCGTAGACGAATATTCGACTCGACATACGCAATACGGGTGATTGTTTTGCAAGCGATTGTAAGTACTACCACAAAATGTCTCGAAAATGAGTCGAAATTTATCAGAAGCACGACTCATAAAATACTATTTTAGAAGAGTTGCAGGTAGAGTACCATTTTCTCCCAAAAACGAGTGCATAAATGATTAATTTAATCGCGCGCAGGAGTCGAAAAAGACTCGAAAATGATTATTAATTTCATAATATGCTGACTGTGCATTGTAACATTTTTTAAACAGCCATAAATACTCATGTATTTACTCATATTTAAACATTTCCCTTCAAAACTGCATTATACGATTTTTTAAACTGAGTGGTCGAAAATGAGGGGTTTTTGACACCTAAATCCCACTGTGCATGGTGTTGGCATTAAAGGGTTGCACAGTTGGATCTGTTTACAACAGTTTTGCGTGTGTATTGGTTCTGATATGTTTAGCTATGTTAATTAGCGTGTCTGTCTCTAGTAGGTATGGTTGTTTTTTCAAAACTGTTGTTGTGTGGTTGTATAATGAGTAAATGAGAATAACATGTTTGTTTGGATCTGTTTTTTTGAAACCAATCAAATACGTAAAACTGCTTTTACCATAAGTAACACATTGTGTATTGAAAAAAAACTACCATTGTTGATGAATGAAAGACTGCTTTATGCTACTTTGAATTTTTTTTTTCATAACGTTTATTTAATATAATTTGTTTAAAAAAACTAATTGAGTGCTTTGAAGTTAAACATAAATATCTTAAATAAAAATAATGTGTTTTTTTTTAAATTTAAGTAAAAAGCAAATGCTTTTGTTATTCAATTTACCCATTAAATAAAAAACTCATAAATCATTCAAGAATGAATTTCACAAAAAAATTAAAATAATTTAATAAAATAAGGTAACTAAAATAATTCTTTTTTGTACTTACATGTATAAAAAATAAATAAACACAGGTACATACGAATTTAAAAAAAAAACTCAGGTAACAATAATTATTGTCTTTTGAATTTTAACATACTTTATGTAGTAAAAAATCAATTATTCAATAATAATATAACAAAAATTAATGTGATATAATTAAAAAATTAAGCAACAAAAACTATTAAATTTTTTAATTTAGGCATAGGTACATCATTAAATTAAAAAATCAATTATTCAAGATAATCATATAATATAAAGTAGATTAATTATGCAATACAAAAATATATGTACTAGACTTGGGTCGAACTCGTTCACTAGTTCATTTTTGCCACAAACCAATGATCAAACCCATTTAAATTACATGGGTTTGATAATTGGTTTGTGGCAAAAATGAACTAGTGAACGAGTTCGACCCAAGTCTAATATGTACATACATATATATGTATATGCATATACATATATATTATATCGAGTTTCTTGTATGCATATTTCATAGAAGAACATCTAATGAATCGCAAACTTCAAGTCTCGTTTGCAAAAATGAGTTAGAGCTTTCTACATTAAGGTATCGGTATGTATGCACATATATACATACATATGAATATGATAGGCTTAAACGAAATTCAGTTCTTTGAATTTATATTCACAAATAAAATTTCATTGAATGATTTTTCATTAGTACCAATTTGTGATCGTTTATCTGTTATTAGTGCCCGAGCTACAGAAAATATCCTTTCGGAAGGAGCACTAGATGCTGGTATAGAGAATATTCGGCAGCTTAGCTTATATAACAGCGGAAACTAATTTTTTCTATCATCCGACCATTTCAAAATATTTAAATCACACTGTAGGTGTATAATAGTATTTTTATATTTATTAACTTCCTTTTCAATTAAATTTTTGTTAGAATCAGTCTTATATATAGGTTGTATATAAAATATCTATAGGTTGTAAAAATAAAATATTCTTTTCGCAATTTTTTAAACTTTAAACTTGCAATTGATTACAAAATTGCCACGTTCAGGTTATATTGATATGTTTACAAAACTAGTTCAGGTCTAACTTAGTTACAACTTTGTCAAATATTGTTAGCAATACGTTAAAAGTCCCTGTTTGTTATTCTAAAAAAAAGGCAAATAGAAATAATTTTTTTCGTAAAATATTAACATTTAAGGCCTGACCCACGATATCGACAACGTTCGACTTGTCGTACTCTTACATTTGAAACAACAACAAAAAATTTACATTTGTTTTTGTTTTGAATGTAAATGTGTGACAAGTCGAACGTTGTCGACATCGTGGGTTTGGCCTTTAGTGAACTCTTAGCTACATTATGGTATGTATAGTCACATATATAAGTACTACCACCAAGCCTGAATTAGCTGTTGGGCAAAAACTTGAGCATGTACTGATTTTCTAAGTCTATGGAGGCCCATAAAGTTGGTCACCAAAATCACTAATTGAGTATATAGTTTTATTAACCTTTGATAGTATAATAGAACCTATACTGTCAAGTAGGTTCTATTGTATTCAGTGTTCCTTTCACTGTTGTACATCTTAATTAATCAAGAAAAGCTTCAAATATCTGCGTAAAAAAAACAAACCAAAATATAATTGTAATAATTATTTATTTGCAAGTGTTAATACCATGCACAAATTACACAAATTATTAAAAATACTGACTAAATCCAATTAACTTGAATTTTCTATGCATATTTTGTAAAATTAGAACCATTTTTTTGCATATATGTACAATATAAAATATTATGTGTATAAAAAAATGTCATTTTACATAGTAAATGTGTATGTTCATAATGTGAACAAAGCGTAAGAAATATTTCCTATGGCTTTCTGCTGCTCATCATTTATTTGTTGTACCAGTGTTTTTTTTCATATACCTGTGTTACAATATGTTTTTGTGAGCAAAAACATATACAAACAGTTCCTAAGCAGCAATACAACAAGCAATTGTTATCTGTTTTAATTGTATTGCCATTTCGAAATGCAAACACACACAAGAACTGTTATACAAGTTCTCTCGCTCTCACCACAATTACATGGTACATACCATGGTGTATGTGGTTTGTCTATACTTATAAGTATACAAATGCAACCCTTTAGTTGGCATTTCTTTGCTATTTTTTAGTCGCACTCATGAATTTATATACATACATATATACATACATATACGAGTACATACATATGTATGTGCGTGCATAGTTATGAAAGCACATTTATAATGAATTCCAAATTTCCACAAATGAGAAATGTTGAAGTAGTATGCAGTATTTATGTGCATATGTATGTATGTATGTATGTATGTATGTATGTAAGTGGAGAAAGGTTAAAATGGTTTGATGAGAAAGTAAACAAATGTTGTCAACAAAAACTTGGGGACTTTTGTAACGGAAAAATATTATTTGAGTGTTAAAATATCCCTTCTGCAAAAAGTTATTCTGCTCTCTCTCGGCCACCTGAGTATGTGTGAGAGAAAGGAAAACGGAAAACATTTTTATTGTTGCTAAGGCGACTACAGAAAAGCGTTTATTTTGTTTATAATTTTCTCTTTATTGATTAGATACATATTTAATAATTTTTAAACTTATAATAATGAATAGAAATTAGGCGTTTTTTTACTATTGCTTTTATGCTTAAATTATATATGACTAACTGATACTTTTTAAGCTTTTTGTTGAGTAATTTAATTGCTTTTGTTTTTTTTTTTTTTTTGTTCTTCCACTCTCTCTTTATCTCTCCGTGCTAGGGGTTAAAAACGTGTTAAAAGTTTTATCTATTTACTTTTGTGTGTGTGTATTCAGTTTTCATTAATTTCTTTTCGTTTAAGTTTGCTCGCACGCATTGTAAGTTTCATTGAGTTTCGCCATAAATTCAGTCAGTGTTGGATATTACGGAGTGCTGGATCATTTTCATTGCAAAAAGTTTGTTTTGTAACAAAATTATTGTACAGCTCTAGCATTAAACATACAGGAAGTAATACAAACATTTCCGTTCGTATTGAGAAGCACACGTAAACAACTTGAAAGAGTGAAAATAATTTTGCATATAAAGAAAACAAAAATTATATAACTAAAATAAAGTTAAGAAGTTTTTAGTTTTTGTAATATAAAAACATATGTGTTAATAAATAAAGTTACACTTTAAAAGTAAAAAAAAACTGCCGCAACAGTAACTGAAACGACATACATACATATCTACAAGTTTTCCTAAATAGTAAGTTAAAATTTTAAATATTTGATATTCAATTTAATTAAAGGTTTTTGAGAATTACGTAGAAAAAAAAGTACTCCTCCTTATGTATCCTATGTAAAAAAGATACATACGAGTATGTTTGTTTGTAAGTACATACAAAGATAAATTTTTTATAAATATAAATCCTTATCATGCAAGAAAAATCAATATTTAATTTTGATTTTCATTTGGAGAATTTTTTTGGATTTCGTTATTTTGTATTTAGCAATTAATTTGTTTTCCGTGTTGAATGTATGTGTGTGTTTTCGTATCGAGATACTGTTTTTTTGTAAAGTAACCTTTTATCTGTGACAAACAACAGCATAATAGACATTAATTGTGCCCATCTTTTTTTTTGTCATTTAACTATTAATTAAGTTATTTAAGGTGCTGGTTTTAAAAACAAACAAAAAATTAGCTTATTGCTTAGTAGGCATTAAAAGTTTGTCAGTCAACTGTCATACCCCAAATTAAATTATATTAGACAAGTTACGAGTTTAACATAATACGAGTATAATTTGGCATTCTAGAACTTAAAGCCAAAGTTCACATATGGTTCATAAATATGATTAGTTGTTATTATATCCTTCACCTAAAGTGGTGAAAGAAGTCTAGAGCGTTCACGCGCATCACATCAGAAACAGCTGATACGTTATTACGAAAACTGTTAAAATTTAGCACCAGAATGGCACAGTGCAGTACAGCAACAGAAAGTAAAGACCAATAAGGGTTTAACAGGCCACACAGCACTTTTACAGTATATCAATTTTTTTTCTTTTCGCCTTTTAAATGCTTTTATTATTTTGTAATCGAATCAGCTGTTCAGAAGACAAAGTTTTGTTACCATAAGTTTTGGCTTTACCTTGAGTTGGTGACATTGTCACAAATGTTTTTATCATAAAAAATTGTTTGCAATAGAAATTGCGAAATTTTTAACTGCTTTTTTATTTCAAGTGCTTGTTAAAGTAATTTCTATTTAAAATGGTATAAATTTGCTACATAATAAACAAATTTAATTGCATAAAATTAATTAAACTTTCCAAAGGTAATAAATAAAATTTTTCCAATTTATTTCACATCATTTGTCATCATTTGTTACAAAAACTTTGCTCGAGTGTCAGTAATTGAATTATTTTTCATGTACACACGTACATAAATACATACTCGTATACATAGAATAAATTAGGATACATAGCCGCTTAAAGTTATGGTCAGACGTGGCAAAACTTAGATGGAATAAGTTAATTATGGCCATTTTGTAAATCATGATATTGGTTTGTAAAATATTTTGGCCTTTCAAACAGAAGGAAGCAAATATCATGTATCATCGTATTACAATTTGCTGAAAGCTTTTTTTTATAATGAAAGCTCAATTTTACCATCTCTAAATTTACAACAGTCTTCCCATTGTCGTTTCTTCTTTACCAATTAGTCAAATTGATTTCTATGGTTATGGTTATGGGTATGACATTATGGCGAGTCACCTATAATCAATAATCAATCAATCAATAATACAGTGTTGCCCATAAGTTTGGTTCAAACAGCTGTTTTGTATGGCTATACAAAACAGCTGTTTGGTTTCTATGGTAGTGGCTATGGCGTTATGACGAGTCACCTACATATAATCCAATACAGTGTTGCCCATAAGTTATGGTTATGACACGTCTGATTGAACTTTAATTGAACTTTTATTGGGGGGTCACCTTATATATGGGTCTTTGAAGTTCTTGTTTAAGGCAGCCACCGTCTGTTTGCCAGTGCAATCCAACTAGGAATCATTGCCGACACATGTTTGTCGCCGTCCTTTATTTTTCTTTTCTGTTCCCACTTTTATTAAGTTTTATTTACATACCTCGAGGGCAATTGTAATTTCAATTATAAATCATTTAGCAGCCACAAAATTTTAGTTTTCAATTTTGATAAGTTTGTATTTAAAATTTGTATTATTTTATATTTTATGACTTTTGGCACAAATTCTGTGTTCTTTTTAATTTCATACTAATTTTTTTTTATTGGAGTTGGAAAAACTTACTTTTTTTAAGTCTGTGCATGATGACGATTACCACCTGACTCCTACACAAGGAATTTATAAAATTTATTATGCTGGAAATAAAATTTTATGATTTATATACAAGTATGTATGTCTGTATGTATTTGAGGTCAACAATATACATTTGGAAAATAATATACACACAGAGAAAAAACTGCCTCATAGAATCAATAAGATTTTCTCTATGAAACGTTTTTAGGCTAAGCAGAAAGAAGCGAAGATTTTTTAATAGAGATTCCTTATTGGTTTTATGTGGTAAATCTTATTATTTTTTTCAAAAAGAAAACCACATAAAATCAAAAAGAAATCTTATTATTCACAACTTTTTTTATTCAATTTCCGTTATTTTTGGCACCAAAAAACAATCCATAGAGAAAAACTTCTTGATTCTATTAGGTTTTCTTCTAAATTGTAAACTATAGGGATTTCTTATTGATTTTATTAGGTTGCCTTATTAATTTTTTAAATTGTTTTCTTCTTGATTTTACTAGGCTATCTTATTGATTTTTTCAATAAGGGTTTCTTCTTGATTTTAGTAGGTTCCTATATGATTATGTGTAAAGCATCTTATTGATTATTTTAATAAGGAAATCTTCTTGATTTTATGAGGTGTCTTGTTATTTCGTTTCTATAAATAGACATACCGAGAATTTTTTCATGATCTTTTTCATTTTTGTATGAGAATGTTTGCACAATAATTTCAATGGTTGTTCAGGCTGCTTGTTAGCATATTGGTTAGAGTGCTTGTCTATTAGGTAGAAGTTTGCTGGTTTATATACTTGGTGAGTAATAGGCAGATTTTGTAAAAAATTTTGTTTCTAAACGTTTCAAATTTATATGAAAAATAACGAAAATTCGTTTCAAAAAATATTTTTCCATACAAATTTCAAAACGAAAAAAACGTTTCTATTTACAAAATTTGCCTTTAAGTTAGTTAAGAATTTAAGAAATTTATTATTCAACATATTGTCAAGTTTATTTTAATTTAAAATTTATTTGCTGGTGGTTCAGCGATGTCTATATGCATTTCATTGTTGCTGTAACAAATCGTCAGTAGACTTCAACCACACATTTTGAACAGTCACAAACCTCTTATCTTATGTACAGACTTTCAAAAACTATTTGAGAATTCACAAATAATAATATTTTTGAAAATCACAAAAGAAAAATAAGCATAGTAGGCTTAGAAACTTATACAAAACCCAGCAAATAATTTATATTCGATATGAATCTATTCTATTTTTCTACACCTTTATACAATTAGAAATCCTTTAAATTTTATTTTTCATTTTGCCTTATAATTACTTTTACTGTTATCCAAAGGATTTCTAATTGTATAAAGGTGTAGAAAAATAGAATAGATTCATATCGAATATAAATTATTTGCTGGGTTTTGTATAAGTTTCTAAGCCTACTATGCTTATTTTTCTTTTGTGATTTTCAAAAATATTATTATTTGTGAATTCTCAAATAGTTTTTGAAAGTCTGTACATAAGACAAGAGGTTTGTGACTGTTCAAAATGTGTGGTTGAAGTCTACTGACGATTTGTTACAGCAACAATGAAATGCATGTTAGTTAAGAATATACCATAATGTGTATGTATGTATGTATAAATAAGTAACATCTACAATATACTACATACATAATTACATATGTATATGGTATAGAATTTAAATGAAAATACAAATTCAAAAAGGTTTTCTCTATGAAATTAATAAGATTTCCTTATTGAAAAAAAACCATAGATATTTCTTATTAATTTTGTTCTATTTTATGAGGTATTTAGTAGGCACTGTTTTCTCTGTGCAACATGCCAAGAAATTTATAGATATAAGAGCATGATCATACATATATGCGTGAATGTGAGTCCATGCAGAAATCTGTTAACTTTATTTGTTTGTCATTAAAGAAGGCAGTAAACAGAAATAAATTAAAGTAGGAAGAAAGTTTTAGGACGACAAATAAAACTTTTAATCTCACACATTAGGCAATGGAGTTTTCTGTGTAAATATATATTTTTTTTATTGTTCTTGGCTTTATGGTCTCACTAAGCACACAAAAACACCTATAACTAACTATACATATTTATTAAAAAAGAATTTGTTTAATATGCAAGCTAAAGGAATATTTTAGAAGCATTAGCATTATACGTTTTTTGTTATTCAGGAACAGCACTTGGGTGATGACGTCTTCCCATGCAATGCATTGTGCTTGAACTAAGAAGATGATAGACTATAGGGAGGAGTATGAAGGCAGTAGTTTCTGTGGACATTCGATTTGAACTTTATCACACTTTTCTAAATTTGGCACTAAAGCAAACAATTTTGAAGTTTTGAGGCAACAAAAAGTAACAAAACTGGTGCCAAAAACGTCTGAGTTGACATCGCTCAATAAATTATTTCGAAGAAATCATAATTTAGCAACAACTATTACGTTATACTTGTGCATTCTGTTCACTAAGAAATATACAACCACACAAATACATAAGACATTGTAGACAATTTCTTAAGATACAAACAATATCTACTACAATGCTTTTATATTCATGGTCTATTGGCAACGTATGTACATTAGGGTAATTACTTTTTTTGGACGTCATTCTACCGAGGGTGTATTATACGGGAAATGTTGTTTTGATAATAAAAAACATTTTTTTAGTTCAATTTCGTAAAAAAAACTTTACGCACCAAAAGCGATTTCTAAAGTGCATTGAATATTTTTGTCTATGTATAAGTCATATATATCTTTGGTTGAGTTATTTAGTTGATTACATTTGAACCAATCAAAAAATATTTTTTTATTATGCATCATTTTAATTTAGAGTTGTACTAGTCTGGATTAATATAAATTTATTTGATATTTATTATATATTTATTGAAGTTTTTTAAAGATTTATTTAATATTTCGAACCAAAAATATATACATGACTTAGACCACTTTTATAATTCAGGGCACATATGTATCAGAGAACTGCATGAGTTGATTTACTTTTCCTGTCCACTCACATTTACGAGTACAATGATTTTGTTTTGTTTTTTAACATCATTATACACTAATGATGTTGTTTGCAGTGTTAACTCTCTAACAACTGATTGTCTTTAAATAACGCTTGATTTTTAAGTACTGTTTGCAAAAGTCAATAAAAACGTCCTTGCAGAAAACTTGTTGACATTTGAACCAAGCGTACTCGTCGTAGGTCTTGAGAAAATTGTAGTGTTAAAAAAAGTAGGTCGTAGTGTATGGGTGAAAAGAAGATATGTCGTGTAAATGGTTACATAGTTATTAACCATTTTCGTGATGTATCTAATATATTGAAAAATGCCAAAATCTCGATTTCAAAAAAAAAAAATTAATGAGTTAGGTGATTTCTATATTAATGTAACTATGTTGTTTAATATTTTCTATATGCTGCATTACGTTAATGCTAATGAAAATTTATCACAAAATGTCCAACCAAATCCTTCAAAAAAAACTTGGAATTATATAAAATCTACCATAAAATAAATGAGAGTTACTAACCATCTTAAAAGCTTCGACAGACTCGTTCTAGTTATTGTGACTCCAGGAGTCCAGGACCTATCAAATAATATAAATATATGTTTTTTTATCTTTCGATTTTCTCTACATTGGAAGCTGAAAGCGGGATATGATCCATCAAAAACTGTGATTTAAAAATAGAAAGCGGGATGTGTAACATGCACATATACAGTTTCGTATGCACTTAAGATAGACAGTTTTCACAGTTTCTAACATTAGAAAATGTTAATACAGGTAGGGCAAATTTAAAGTTTTTTGAAGAACTCCTGAAAACTCGAACTTCAAGAAATTCTGAGTATGCACGCTTTTAGAGGACCACTTGGACATTAATCAATGACCAATATTATCCGTCAGCATTGACTTCCAAAAGTGCATATCCTTCAGAAAATGCCAGGTTGAAAACTTGGCAATTCGAGTATCTAGTTCAAATTCATGCTTATCAGAAATAGATTCATGGGCAATAATAAACGAGGAGCATTACTTTTTTCCTTTTGGGTTGCCTCATTTACTAGAAAAGTCCCTTAGAAATGCTTAACAGAGCTCTGTTAAGACACTAATAAAGCTCTGTTAAAGCACAAGGTTCGTGTCAAGGCTTATAAATCTATACAATCGCAAACTTGAAATTATGCCGATTCCGACAGAAAATAACGCAGAGATAATTTTAAAACTCTTCATGACATGTTAATAATGAGAATTGCATTCTACAAATTAGCTGAACTGCGAAGCACACAGTGATTTGGATAGTTAAGCAATAACTGCACTTAAAAAATATTTGGATTGAATTTGTATGAGTTACATTTTAATAAAAATCTAATAAGAGATTGAAAATTTCAATAGCGGGATGTGTGTTCAGGTTACCCGTAACTCAATTACGTAGCACCATAAAGATTTCAAAAGTATATTAAAAGTTTACAATCTAGACTGAGGATTGAATTTCTACTAGTTAATCACCCAATGTATCTGAGTTAATTTAAGCTTCATTTGTGTTCGCTAGAGCCAATATGGTGCTTTCATGTAAGCCGTCGATCAAGGTGTAGGTTGTTTATAGGGTAAATATTACCTGAACATATTTTTGTTCGTTTACTTTTATTCTCCATTAGTACATCCATAGTTCAATAGGGCACTATTACGAATATTATATATTATATGTACTACGAATATTTTTTTTGCTTAGTATGTCTATATAAGAAAGACTCCGCTAGGGCATGTTCTATGTATTACGGATATTTTTTTTTTTTTGTTTAGTATATATATAAGAAAGACTTGGCTGGAAAAGACAATGAATCGATATAAATGGACCGTCAAGTCACTCTGGAACAAGTGCCGTAACTGTACTTAGATATTAACCGAAGCTTAAGAGGTGTTTATACTTTTGGAATATGAGTGCCTCTGTGGTCGAGTGGGTAGTGTGCAAGCCTGTCATGCACGAGGTTGTCAGTTCGAGCCCCAAAAAAATATCTGCTCAAAAATAAATTATAAATGAATTTGTTATAATAAAAACAATAAGTATAAGTTTTCATTGTTACATTTAACTGTCGGAACGACATTTTTATATAATTAAGTATATTATTCTACACCGAATAGTTCAGTGACAAGTCAAAAGACGTGTACAAAGTATCAATTAATCCCACCCTAGGCCATCCTAATTTTAAAGTGACTGGTCCGCTTCATAGTAAGTGTTAGAACTCGGACTGGTCCCTATCACTTAAAGACCGACCACGTGACTAGTCTTGTGTCAGTTCCATTGCCTGCAGGGGTCTTACTGTTGTTTTGTATAATAATCAAATTACTCACAAAAGCACGTTGGACAGATGAAGTCTTAAGTTAATAAAACAGTACCTATATGTTTTCATAAATTTTTAAAATAAATTTAAAGAACTTTTGAAAAGTGTTTTAAGAAAATTCAATATAATGAATACAGAAATAATAAGAATAAAGTTTTTCAAGAAGTTTTCATACTGATACTGATTCACTGCTTTTGTGAATCATATTAATAAACAGATCTTGCAAGCAATGGCTTGCATTTATTCACAATTGTCTTGTGAATATGAATCATGCATTAGCAACTTTCATGTTTTTAATGTTAAGTGATAGATAAATATTCATTTTTCAAAAACGCAAAATTATGCCGTTTGATTCGTAATCATGCAGATCTCTGATATCTATACGAAAAAGAACAGAAGGATCGAAAACTATTATTTCAGAGGCTGTTGAATGTATTGAGACAAGTAATATACATACGTACATATGTATGTATGTGTGATGGTAGGCAAATTATTTATATATGTATGTGTCACTTCCCTTAAGAAAAAATTTTAATTGTGGTTTACATCCTCAAAATCATCCCTAAAAAGTGCTCGCGTTATTGTTTACACTTAATTCTTGTCTTTAGAAATTGTTACCATAATTTGTCCTTGAACTCTCTGAGTACATAAATTTTTTTGCAAATGAAATGTAAAAACAAATGAATATATAAATAACAGTAGATAGTAAACTAACTCGTTTGGCCCTTCTCTTCATACATATATTTATTTATATGTACATAAATAAAAAAAAAGAACTGCATACTGCAATTTTTAAGCACATAAAAGAAAAAACAAAACAACAATAACATTTCTGCTTCCAGTCCTAAAACACAATAGGCAAATAATAACAACTAATAATGACACCAACAAGAAGAAACACTTGACAACTAAACACAGGCTTTAACACTCATAAAACACACACGCTTGCACGTCTATGTGTGTGCGTAAGTGTGTGTGTACATGGATTGTTGCTTTTACATTAATGTTAAAAGCTGTTGCATATCTTTAGGGCGTTTGCTTAATAAGACCATTTTTGATGGGAATTTCTCTCTGTGCGTGTGTGTGTGTTATGGGAACAGTATTTCTCGCCCATTTAATTATTTTATTTTACAATCTTTTATTTGATTTTTATATTAAATTCTTTAACAAAACTTTGATAAACAAAATTTCAAATATTTGTGTTTACCCAATAATGTTTTTTAATACAAAATTTTTTATAAATATTCTAATGTGAAAATTCCTGTTTAGTTACACGTACAAGCATGCATACGTACGTGGTTGTTTGGCACATGTTTACTTCTTATCTTATGTGATTTACGAAATTGCTTTAAACCTGCTGTGCAAAGTAAATTAATTTTTTGTGATCTGGGGTTATATGTGGGTAAGCGTACAAAAATATATACATACATACATATGTATGTATATGGATATGTAGTAGATGCCCACAGACATGCTTACCTATTAGTGCATATAAATTTATATATTCCACTTGTATAACATGAACGTATTGAGAAAAAAATGTTTTAAATTTCTTAAATTTTTTTATTTTAATTAACGACATAAGCCCAAATATGTATGTGAATGCACCTAATTTTACTTCCTTTACATTAATACTAAAGTGTATTTGTTCCAATAGCAATTGGACTAGTTCCAATTTTCATTACTTACATTCAAAATAATGCAAATCTGTGCCAGTTAGGATATGGGTTGAAAACTACAACAACAACTTTAAGTTAATTGAATTTTGAAAAGACTCTATTCCAAATAAATATACATAATGATTTTTTGTAGAAGTAGTTGCAGGAAACTTTTTTCATTCACCAATAGATTCGTGTTGAAGAAAATCAGTTCAATTCTTCAAATATCCCTGCTAAGCTATTTTTTTTTTGCTGTTTTTGCTAAACTGGTCTTATTCCGATATAAAAAAGGTATATCCAGTTAATTTAACGAAAGCTTTCATGAAGGAGGAGCTCAGTTGGATCGTGACTTACTGAATAACATAAGAAATTTTTGGCAAAAAAGCGTTTCATTTCTCAACATAGTATCGAATAATTTTTTTTTTCGAAATTTCTTCGTTTTACTGAGCACTCGTTTATATCGAATCTCAGATCAAGTGGATGAGCACAAAAGTGTATTGTACCTATAAGCAAAATAAATAAACATAAACACACTTAAAAAACTATTATTTCTAATAAATTGAATATGTTTTGCAATCAAAATGTTTGCATGTTGATTTTAAATTGGTATGTTTTCTGTGTTGATGTTGATGGCTGATGGCTATTTTAAGGAGATAGACAGTTTTCACTAGACACAGGGTATAAAAGATATTGAATAACACTGGTAAAAATGTATCCAGCTAAATGGAGATTATGTTGAGAAACAAAGAAAATTGTTCCCAATTTTTGTGGTCGGATAATAATGGGATCGCTCTAGTGTCCTTATGTCAGCTCAGTATGATTTACTTTATATATTTTTATTAACCTTTTTCCTGTGTTTTGCATTTGTGTGTGTTAAGATAAGAAAATGACCCGAAGTTTCACTACTATCTCATGACAATCACTGGATTGATTTCATGGGAAGGTAATTTTTCTGGATTTTTTTTTGTTGTTATAAAATTATGCTGCCCATTTGCTACATTTTCTTCATAAGGAGAATGTTTGTACTTTAAAAGCTCTGTCGCATATGGAACAATCTCATGAAGACTTTTTTTCAAATCCAACTCCCCTTTTTCCTATTGTGTACATTTCCTTTATAAATTATGCATAGAGTATTATTAATCATCCACAACAACATTCAGTAAAAGAAGCAGCAGGACTTTGTTCTTTCTTCATTATTTTTTTATCCACTTCACAGACCATTAAAGTTCAGCTGGTGTATGGAAGGATTATTAAAACGAAAATGTCAAAGGTTTATTGGAAAAACTATACGAGTAGTTCTGCTTTAATAGTTTCGCATAAAAGCCTGGTATGGGAGTAAAGAAAGACAAATTTATGTTGCGTTTTTCAAAAATGGGTTGCAAAACATGACGACCAATTGGCTTGGACACATTAAAGAGAATTAAATCGAATAGGGGGCATATAAGCAAACTTGGGTGGATGATATTTTCATTTTAAAATTGTACCAAGGACTAAGTAACGCAAATGTGTTTATAAGAAATTATTTTTCATGATTGTAACACGTCATTTGTAAATGCTTTCAATTCTTGGTCTCAATTTTTTTGGCTTTAAATATTTTATTTCTTGCAGGATGAATTTGTGTTTAATAGAGCGGTTTTCATTAAGCGCTTTCTAACTTTAAAATTATGCCCCTAGTAAGGTTTTAGTTTGGTTGTCTGAGAGTCAAATTAATGGCGTAGTTTTAACTTTTTACCATCTGTCAAGTAGTCATGAGAACTGTCAAAATGGTGGGCTTTTCTAAAAAAGGTCTTGTTGCAACACCCCGTATTATAACAATAATTTTTTTTTTTTGCTAAGATAACAAAAACGAATGAATACATGTCCTGGTTGCTGGCATTCTCACTGTTATCCTTGCTTCAAGCAAAATGAAAATAAAAATTTATTTTGCTCGCATCAATTTTATTTATAACATAAAATATAAGAAAAATAAACCCAAAGTATTCAAACATAAAGTAATTTATCATGTTTTCAAATTTGATGATGAAGAAAAATGTTGAAAAAAAAACAGTTTGTTTGCTTTTGTTTTATCATGAAGTGAAAAGAGCAGGAAATATTTAGTTTTGCAAGCACAGAATATAAAAATTAAAATGAATTGTTGAATTTGTCAAAAGAAAAAAATAATAAAACAAATGAAATATTGCAAATATTAATTGTACTTTAAGAAAAAATTTGAAAAAACTTTTTCATTTAATCAATTTAATTTCAATATTGAAGAAATGTTCTTTTACCAATATTTCTACTAATAATATTGCCATTTCATTGTCTGCTTATAGGTAAAGCTTCAAAATTTTTAATTACAACATGTCTATGCTATTGACTGGTAACAGTCACTCCATATCCGAGGAGGAAACTGATGAGTAAGTTTTTCAATTATAAGAAAAAATTTATCACATAAATATTTAAATTTAAAATAAATAGGTGCTGCTAATTTAGATTAAACTGATTTTTTAAGTTGCAATATTGTTTGAAATACTGCCATTATATTAACAATTTTTTTTAGAAAAATAATACGAGTTTCTTATACTCGTATGTTTGTGCATGTTAGCAAATTTGCTTAAACTTCTGCGAGATATTAAAAAAATACAATTGGTGCGTATTTAAACAAAACTACTTTTGAAAAAATATGGAAAATGTTTGACCCTGTAGAATATGCCTTGAATTTTCTCCTGAACGCAAGCCCAAAATAGTTGAAAATTAAAAAAAGAATAAATTTTCCTATCACTCGTTGTGAATTCTGAAAATCGTATTAAAAAATACAAATTTTTTTTGGCTTAATTCAAATACAGTGAAACTTCTAATAACGGACACCTCCCATAACCGGACAAGTTTTGTAGAACCAAAATTAAAATAAAAGAATGTATACCACTCTCATAAGCGGACACCTCTAATAACCGGACAAAAATATTGTGACAGTGAGTGCCTGGTTATAAGAGGTTTCACTGTTTTCAATGTTTGAAAATGCAAATGCAAATGGTGGATCATGCGTTGAATATTGAACATGCTTCAAACTTCATGATATCAATTCGTGATACATTGGTAACCCTACCTGGTACATAAAAAAGTTATTTTTCAATATAAAGTTTGACATTCGTCATGATAAAAATATATGAGGTATAGACGTAAGAAGGGTAAAGGTTAAGTTACCCGACTGTAATGTAAAGTAACTGCAACAGTAGGAAACAGCTGATCGATATTTTTATATGAAAAGTTGGCTACGTTACATTACATCTCTATAACCATTTGCTTTACTTTTCACATAACAATGTCGATCAGCTGTTCCCTACGTTGCAGTTACTTTACATTACAGTTTGGTAACTGAGCCTTTAAGCTCTATACACTTTGTTCAACGTTTCTCCAATTATTTTATCTCTTCCAAAAATAAGATTAATCAAATTATATATTTGTTTATGAGATGATTTCGTCGTTGGAGTAAAATATCATTTCATGGATTTTCGCCATGGAAACTGCACATGTGTGCACTTTCGCATTGTCTTGGTGAATTTTTTTTTTGGCAAAATGCGGCAATTTTCTATTAAATCCCCGTTAAATCAACCCAATAAATTGACATCGTCCTTGATTGGTTTGCTCTTTTGAAGGTAGTTAATGTGAATTACACCGAGTGCATCAAAAAAAAAAGAAAAAAAAACAGCGCCATTACTTTGTTGGTTGACAACCCTACTTTGGTATTTTTCTGCCGCCGATTCACCCCAGAAACCAATTGTTTTGACTGCTGTTTGGTCTTTGCTGTACAGTGGTGGATCCATGTTTTAATCACGGCTACGAAACGATGCAAAAACTCGTGAACAAATGTGGCACCCATCTTGCGGAAAGCTTTTTTATACCCAACTGGGCGCTAAGAACGATTGGCATCGTCCGTGCTTGTATGTCGACAACGAAATTTAGTTCAAAATAATGCTTAAACAGTACACGAAATAGATTTTTTTTTTACTTTTCTTCTCAAATCAGGCGTTATTATGCAGTCAACGGTCATCAAACACAAACTAAATGATGCAGTTGGCTAAAATTTTTGGCAGGGATCAACTATTAGTCTGTTGTTAGGAGCAGTAATTCCATTTTACGAGTAGTTAAGACGCCGTCCTCGTAACATAGCACGCATCCGAAACGTAAAATTTTTCATGATATTTGGATCGATGGCTTTTCCACGATACTTAGCGTCCAATGGATCTCATGTGTATTGGTATCTTACCAAATTTGACAATTTTGTTTGTTGACGTATCCATTCATTCATTGACTCGTTGTTGAATTGAGCGAAGCACGCGGAACGTTAACCGAACAGAATACATATGGGCATTTCTCCGAGAAATTCCACTTTTTGTCGCGTGCGACAGCAAGCAATTAACCTTGTATTTCTGAACAACCTTACCCGATTTTTCTTAAAATTTAACATAAAGCTGCTGACGGCCTACACAAATATTTAAAGAAGTATAAAAAAAGTTTAATTTTCTTTGAAAAAACAAGCCTATTTGCTTGGTGTCACACGCTACAAAAAATTTACATTCCTGTGGAAATGCCCATATGTTGATGAATCAATTTTATCATTTGTCCGTTTTGTTCAAGGCTACACACATTCATGGGGGCAGCCAATTCGACGGAGCTAGCTTCAACAATATGGATGCTATCAACTGTCAAGGCTGGGAAGTCCCTATTAGAAGATCCCTTACAACTATATTTCTCCGTGTATCTCGCTCTGTATACAAAAGTATTATAGTTTTAATATTCTCTTCTTTACTTTTAGGCCAAATTAAATTCTGAAAGTCCAAAACCAAGCACAACCTTTTATTGGTGTCTTGACTTATTGACAATATTGACACCAATCCAGTATGAATATCATTATTTAGAACTAGCTTACACTATCCTACACAATTACAGTCCCTGTCCAAATTATTAGACGCAATGTATTTTTTTTGTAATTTTATGTTTTTTAAGTGTTTTTATGCAATAATGATACATTTAAACCGCAATATTATTGATTATTATTTAAAAGAATTTTTATAGACTACATATTTGTATTTATTTTCAATATATGGCGACACTGTGTTGACAAAGTGATACATGAACGTAACCAATTACAAATCTCTATCAGTTGCGATCCGAATCGAGTCAGGTACGGACGTGTATCTGTGGTTTTATAGACTGTGATTGTTTGTAAAAGGCCACAAAAACACGTAAGAATCATAAAATTACAAAAAAAAAATACAGTGCGTCTAATAATTTGGCCAGGGAATGCATACGGCTGATCTAGTGAATTGTTACTGTCTTTCACACCAGGGTTGTGTTTTCTCACACTGAAATATCATTAAATAAATGCATTTAATACAAATTTTCTATATCAATAATATTATTTTTGCAATTGGCGTTTTTATCTATAATATATTATTTAGTATCAATTAATTATATTAATAAAATACTTTCTACTGAAAGAATTTATTATTGCTATGGCAAAAAAAAAAATAAATAAATGATATATTTAAGCTTGGCAGTTTGGTAAGATGAACTGTTTTTAAATTGCTTAGCAAATGTTTATAGAATTGCAATAAATTTTAATAAAAATAATTTTGGTTTTAAAATACATACATACGATAAATTGCAATGCTTGTAATGGAATATTATAAACGCTAAAATTAATAATACAATTTTAAAATTTAATTATTTCCTTTCTCTGTTTTACTTTTTAGCGCGGTTAGGTAAGTCTGTTGTTTCTCATAGTAGTATGTGCAATTTTAGCTAAACTTAGAACTAGATCCTCTAACAAATGTAGAAAATAATTAGAAATAAATTTTACATTTTACATGACATAATTTTGTGTTTTTAAATAATAGTATGAACGTATCGCACACTAAATCATAAGCGGTCAAAATTGAGTTTTTTTCATAAGCCAGGGGTTATATTCGGTAATTCGAAACGAAAGCAAATAATTTCGAATTGTGTTGTTCATAGGCGTAGAAAGGCCATTCTGGGTGAACATTGCCCCCCAAGAATTGCCGTTACCCCCTTGAATTATTAAAAATTGCATGTAATTATTTATTTATTTATTACTCTAGAAAATCACCAGTCATAATGCCCCCCTAGGAAAAAATTTTTAGCTGCGCCAAAGATGATATTAATAAAATACAAATTCGAAAGCATTTTCTTTCGTTTTAGAATACAGAGTAGACTCTCAGTTCACTGAATAAATCTCTAACGACCATAAAAATTTCTTTTGCAACACAGTCTTCGTGAACAATATAAAAGACTGGTTCAAAATGGTTGGCAGATATATAAAAACTTCTTCTAGGTTGCAAAAAAGGCATTTTTTCTTGGCAAGGTGGCTTTTAATGTCAATATATAATTGAGGAAATGGCAAACATGGCATGTGCCACAAAAATCTTGCCCTGGTTATATCTGTTTTTCTGATACATATTTGCGTCATATTTAACCGACTTCAAAAAAAGGAGGAGGTTATCAAATCGTTTTTATTTTTTGGGAGTGTTAACTCGGTACATTTTAGACCAATTGTAAAAAATCTTTCTTTGTCTGAGAGGATATAGCTTCCCATTGATCCCATTGTAAAAAAGTGGGCGGAGACACACCCACAATTGTTTTATATGGTTTTATGATATTCTGCTTATTTAATTGCTGCAAAGCCTAGCAAACACTTTTGGTTCTTGCAATTACACAATTTAAAAAATTAAAAAATGGGCGGATCTACGCCCATTAAAATCTGTTATTATATTTCACGGGGTTCCAATCAACTGATTTTTACGAAACTTACCACACACCTTGAGCTCAAAAATAGACACAATCTTCCATTTGATAAAATGGGCGGAGTCACGCCTATTAAAATTTAATATTTCATTTTAAGTGATTCTTCTTCATTAAAATTTAATTTTATATCCCATAAATTTTTTTCGAAAATGTTCTATTAGATCTTTGCATTGAAGTCGGTTTTTTTTTCTGGCAGAATTATTACAGTGCCACCAATGTTTAGCAACAGCTGAACATCTGGAATTTTTCAAGTTGTGACGGTTCATGATTTAATGTGCGCTATATAGAAATATTAAGTTTAGATCCCTTCATTCATTTGCATATAAAAATAGAAAATGTTACATGAAATTTCTGTTCTCATTGTTAACTTCCGCCTGTTCATGCCAGCAATGACTTGATATGACAAGACAAGACAACCAACCAAGATTCACAATAACAAGAAACGAAATTTATGCAGAAAGCTAAAGGAAAAAAGGAATTTCATTTAATATTACAAATCAACAATTTCCGGCTTACGGCATTAAGAAACAAATCCAAATCCTTGAAACTGTGCTTGCAGTAAAAATCATTTTCTATTTACATACATAAATTTAGCAGACGGACGCTATTGATTTACCAGCGTCAATGGCAGGCAGCATCCATCCGTTACAGTTTTAATAAGGAGAAATGTGTTTCAATTTGTTGCTTCTTTTTCAAAAAGAGAAATTATGTATATGACACTTTTTTTATCAAACCAGCAGGAAAATACCACAGACTCCATAAATAAGTCATTAAATTAATACAGAGTGTTGCAATAAGATGTTGCTCTTTGAATAAGCTACAAAAATGATGAACATTTGGCGATCACAGTTCGTAAAACTAAAGCATTTTTGGTATGTCGGTTTTCAAATGCTCCAAAAGGAGATTATCTGCGTTGACACGCTCCCTGTAGTGTCCCAAAAAAAAAACAAGTAACGGCTTCAAATCACATGATTTTGGTGGTCGGAGAAAAATACAACATATTCTATAAATAAATAATTAAATAATAGAGAGTGTTACAATAAGACGTCTAATTTGTTCACTACAACTAAAGCTCTATTGCTGTGTCGGCAATAACTTGACATTGATACGGTCTAACGGCGTCAAATCACATGATTTTGGCCGTCGTCCATCGTCTCGTGGCATCGTCTTTTTTTTGGAAACCATATAAGTATTTTCCAGATCGTAATCTTCAACTGAGCTCACAGTAACGTTTCTATAGATTGATTATCCGCTACACTTCCACTAACAGAAGCAGTGTACACACATAATACAAAGGCCTAAGCACCTCTGTAACGCTTCCAGTCTCTTGAAATTTCTCTATAGTTTTTCCAATTCCTTGCACCCTCTAATAATCAAAAAGTGGTCACGTTTGATCCACCAGTTTTGTAGTAAGATGTAACTATTTTTATGCATTATTAAATGGTTAAACGATCCACATTCGTAAATGACAAAAACTTTCACTTAATAAAGGCCGAATTACATAGAATCCTTCACACATACAGTATAAGTCGCATCTTTGAACTGACATTAACGCAACGACGCAGGAAGTTGGTGCAATGCATACTTTGTTGACGGAAATATTTGAGCAGCTTCAATAGGTTTGTTCTCAACTTCGTTAATTAAACTTAAGTTTTTATAGCTATGCTATTTATGTCACGACACAGGAGCTAGGACGTGATTTTCGTAACAAAAATACATACGACACTATTACAAATATAAATTTATTTTTCTTTTGATTTCTGTGTATTTAAAACCAGAGTACGAAAATAAGCGAAACAAATTGTTTGATTTTGTTTTGTTTCGTTCTTTGAAGTGAGTGAAACAAAAACAAAACAAAATCAATGAGAAGGATTGCTCAATTTGTTTTTTTTATGATTTTTGCACATGAGCACAAGCTAGGGAGCACAGCCGATGGCCACAAACAAAACATTAATTTAATCGTACGCAGCTAGAAAAGAAAATATTGGGAAATAAATGGAAACGTTTTTTTAATTCTTTATTTATTTAACGTAATTTTATTTCATTGTTATTTAACACATTAAGTTTGTTTTATGTAGCTAAGCAGCACAGCTATGTATATGTGGGTGTCATAGAACACCTCTTTTCCTTAAGCAATAAAAAATGATGGGTATAAAACCTGGTTTAGCGGAACGTGCGTTAGTATTGCATGTGATTAAGCTCGAAGGACCATAAGCAAAGTTATGACCTTAATTAAAAATCTTATTACTATATCCTTTAACCTATGCTATGGGATAAAACCTAATCAACAAATTTTAAATTAACACTAATAAAAATTAGCACTAATAAACCCAAATTATTATTTTACTAATTCAGTAAAATATTTGTTTTGTACAAAACCTTTTACATGCTGCCAGAGAAAAAAATCTATTGAAAATTGATTAAATTCCTAATTAAAGAACATCAAAAATGCTAGTTACTTTCACTTTTTGTGCGAAAAGCTATAATATCTTCTTCTCTACAATATAATTCAATATTTGATTACTTTGCTGTCATTGCGTTAACATTAATTAAAATGTCAATTTTTCCAGTGAATTGTTAAATCTTTCTTTCCATTATCCATTTTGGTTTAGTAATCTTATCTACATTCGAGCACTTGTTGTGGTTCGCCATATAAACGCATTTGTGATAGACAGTATAGAATAAATATTTGTTTTATCCTGTAGTCAAAAGGAGAAATAAATGGAGTGTTCTCAATGTGATAACACACACACACACTTGCAAGCAAACACATACACACACATACCCAGCAAGCATTTGGGTGATTATATTTTTGCAAATATCTCTTATATGATTCTCCTCAGTTCACTTTTGATGATTAATCACTTGGGTGATTGAAAAAGGATTCACTTATGATTCATCTATATGATCAAATAATGCTTTCTTGAAAATAGAGGAACAAAATTCAAAGAAACCGCGAAAAGATGATTTGATGATTTAATACTACAAGAAAATTGCTCAAAAATTAATCAGCAAATCGTATCATAAATGATTCTTTGGTATGATTCATCTGTAGGGTAACATTTTCTCACAACATGAGTATCATTTATTATCGAAAAATGGGCTCATATGTGGTTATTTTTCCTGTCAAACTGATTCGCAAAATATTCGATTGTGATACAAAATGCTAGCTCATGACAGTTAAATTGTTTTTCATTCTATGCAGTTTATTCATGCAGAAATTTTTAATATAATCAAAAGGAGTGTAAATTTGGTTGTTTTCATTTCATTGGAACTTTTTTCTATTATATATTTGCTTAATAATAATTAGAAAGCTGTCAAGTACGAGGGAAATTGGATGCAAGTGGCTATGTATCAGTATGTTTATGGTTCAGAAATAGTTTGCCAATCTAGTGACTATAACAAGCAAAATTTAACAAATTTAGTTGGTTATATTTGCTAACATTATTTGACGAATTATTTAAATAAATTACCCTGTTTAAAAGATATGGGCCGGTAACGATATTAAGGAAGGGAAAGTGACAGACTGCTGGGTTCACAAGTGAAAAAAAAACAAATTATAATATTTATTTCCAGTTGCATAATTTCTTGGCCCTTTCAAATTGTCATGTACAGGGCAACAAGCATCATCAGAGATATATATGTGCGTAGTATCGAGGAAGACCCAAATAAATTCATTCTGCTGCACTTGATATTTTGTACCACAACTAAGTGCCTTCAATATGGAGAATCTATTAGGGAAGTCACAATGAGTATCTTAAAATTTTAATGTGGCAACATTGTGCCATCTTAAAAGTTTCATCACAATAGCGTTTTAAAATATGTCTTATTAATACTGCAACATATGCAGTTTAATTCCTTAATATGGGTTGGACAATTTTTTTCTGTGTAAATCAAATTTTAATACCAAGTCACTTGGTCCAAGTGTCAAATTTAAAAGCATGTCAATTTCAAAAGCGCAATATGGTTAAATATTGAAAAATTTTGTTATTTTAATACTTCAATATATTAACGGAATTCACAATGAGTCGTCGCTATTAATTTGAACATATATATATTTTTAGCATACTTTTTAGAGTGACAAACAAATATTTGCTATCTTAATTTTATGTGTTAACATGAGCTTAAAGCGACGCCTTAAACTATGCAACATTTTCGTAAAATAAATTTGCTAATGAAAAGTAAACACTGGAAAGCAAAAGCTAAGCATATTACAAATAATTGAATATAAAAATTATCTCTTTCTCACAAATATCCGGCAGAGCTGGGGGAATATTACGGATTTGATAAAAAACTAATTTTCAATATATGGGCATTTCCATGAGAAAGTACACTTTCTTGTCGCGTGCAACAGCAGTTATTAAGTTTGTATTTCAAAACAATGTAACTCGATTTTTCGTAAAATGTTATCTAATGTAGAGCTGCTGATGGCCTACACAAATATAGAAAGAATTAAAAAAAAGTGTCGTTTTCTTAAAAAAAAAAACAGGCATATATGTATGTTTGGTGTCGCACGCTAAAAAAAGTTGACATTCCTGTGCAAATGCCTATATTTCACTAGAGTTTAAATGGAATTATTTTGAAATTTCATTCCATAACGAATGCCGTAATTCAGCCTCTGGTTAAATTAAATTTACTAGAGTTGCTTTCTTTTAAAATTCTTATGTATCTCTTATAGACCAGGAAAATTCGTAATGGGGCACATTTCGATTTAAGGACCTGCGCGCGAATGCAATGCTTTTAAAAATAATTTCTGATATTGTCTAAAATTAAACATTTTTATTAAAATATTCACGTTAATAAGAAGCGAGTTGTTTTTCAAAAAAAAAATATTATTTTTTCTTTAAAATTTCGCCTTACTTTTACGTATTTTAGCCATGAGTCTACCAGAGAGCAAAGCGTTTTACCATTTTCTTTTTAAAAATCCACTTTGGATGGTTTGGCTCTGCTCCTCTTCTGTTCTTTATTTGTTCTCAAGTATTTCTTCTTAATCTCTTGCACAATTATTATTGTGCTTGTGCATATAAGCACTAAAACACTAAAACACTAAAACACTAATACACCTGTAGGCGGTCGATGTGAGGATGTATTTGCATTAGGGTAGTCACCAAAATATGATAAATGGTATAAGATTAACGTCCCTTTTCACAATGTATAACTAAGAGTTAACGTGAACTTTAAATGCAAGTTCTTCATAGAAAGCTTGCCGTTAAAGTCCCTGATAGCTTTTAATTGTATATTGTGAAAATAACCGTAAAATTAATCAAGCATGTAATAGTTTTATTGACCGTCGCGTATCATGCATGAACCATAAAAATAATTACAGTGCCTTGGAGACGATCAAATAAACTCGTCAATCAGTGCATATGTGTGATGGTCGTATGTTTGTCGCTTAAAAAGAGCCGTACAAATAAACACATCAAGCAGCATCCATCATTAACAAAAATTACAAAGAAACTTATATTTTTTCAACAATCATAGTTGCATTGGATTTTAATCAGGCCTCAAATAAGAAAATTAAATTATTTTACCTTACATAACTACATGATTGACGAGTTTATTTGATCGTCTCCAGGTCACTTAACAAGTGTGTATGATTAGTAACATTATGATTTGTTTACTTACTAACTTGCTTAGCAACAATCACACAAGTATCTCGGCATGTTTTCGGCTTGATTTTATGAGGAACGAAACAAAAATATTCCAGCTACTTCCGTTTAAAGCGCCGCAGCTGCCCCTGAATCACTTCCAAAGACCTGTAATGTAGGACTGACCGTTTTAGTTTTACCTTTCTAAATCAACTATATGACCGACTCTCATTAATATTTCTTCCGAACTTGCTTACCTATTATTTTTACTCCTTGTTCTCTGCGATTTCTGACCGACTTCCCAACTTATGCAGAGTTTCTGAAAGAATTCGGCGAAAATGTTCCGCTGAGTTGTAACCTCCCTAATACACACTTATGCGTGTGTATGCATGTATGAGTAAACTGCATAGTGTTCTTACGTTGTTTTGCTTGCAATTTTAATTAGTCATCTTATGTTGTTGTTTTTATTGTTATTACATCTACATAAACACTCGTTTGCGTGTTGACCAAAACCATTACCACAGCAATAGGCAGAAGACACGAGAGAGTACTTGAACTCTTCATAGTTTATTTATTCGATAAAATTCTTAACAAAAAAAAAATTGCCTGCTAATAAAACCAACGTGACCATTGTGCGACTAAATTTTCAAATTGTCACTTCATAAGATTTCGATGCAATTTAATTTGGGGGAAGGGAAATTCTGCAGCTATTTTAAATATTTAATATTTGCATTCATTATTTCCTAGTCAATTAGAAAAGGTATTTAAGTATGATTTTGCTGTTAAGCAAGCGTACACCCAGGGAAAAACACAGCTTAAAATCTATAAAAACCATATTGTATTAATAAAAAAACATTAACAAAAGTTTAGTCATGTTGAAATTTCTTATTTCAATATCGAAAAATATTAATTTACAGTATCAATTTATTAATTTTATTTATTTTTAAGTATCTCACCATACATTTTCTATTACATTGAAAATCATTGAATTAATGTGACGCGTTCGTATTTTTAAGTTGCAGCTTTTCCCTGAGTGTACATTTACTTGGAAGTTTTTTTTTTCAGGTGTCTTTTTATTAATTTTTTTCTGTTCTTACCTCCTGCCGGGTTTTTTGTTAACTCTCGAGTCATATATGTAGATCATAATTCAAGTTGAGTTATTATTCCCAGCGGTACTTTGAAATTGGAAAATTAAATTGAATTCGTGCGGCCAAAACCTGATGTAAAAAAAATAGGATAAAGTAGCTTCTAAAATGCAAAGAAATTTAAGTTTTTACTTAGCATAAATTTCCTGTAATATTATACTTCTAGCAAAACTTTGCATCATAACACAAAGATATTGTGAAAGTTAGGTATTGATGTAGGCTCTAGGAACTGAAGAGGAATTTTCGAGTTTTATTTTCTATGAAAAAATATGAAATTAAAGTAAATAATTAATTGAAAGTTTAAAATTGATTATTGAGGGGTTAGCTGGATCTTAAGCACATTTCTCTGTTGCCAATGTTTCAGCTTTGATATTAGTTGAATTATCATTTATTTAAATGGAAGTTTAACATAATATCTCTAGTTTTTCTAAGAAATTTTCGTGTAAAGGTTCCCTGATTATCTGCATTAGCAAACCGGGAAATGCGCATAGGCCCAGCTAATCCTTCAATAATCAAATTTGATGAATTTATATTAAAAAATATTTTACTGAATAAGTATAATAATAATAATTTGGAATTATCAGTGAGTTAACAAATGTTAAACTTACTGCCAGTTTACAGAAGCCATGTAAAAATTCTCGTACGCCTTTTTATATAGAAAACAAAAACAAAACACTCAAATTTATTTTTGTTTTCAATATAAATACACAGAGGAGAACTTTTACATGGCTTCTATAAACTGGCAGTTAAATTAGTTGAACAGTTTTATTGTCATTGTTAGAAAATTTATAAAATCAACTAAATACATTAACAAACAAAAATTTCTTATAGTTTAAATTGGTGTGAGAAAATTCCCATTTATTTTACCAAAAAGTCTTCTTCCAATGCCGCTTAATAAATTCTGCAAACGGTCACACTGATTGCAACTAACCAACACTTGCATGTGAAAAGCCAACATTTAGATAAAACTTGAAAACAATAAATAAATGGTTAAATAACGAATAGAAGGCAGTTTGCAATAAAACTGTTGAGACAGTTAAAGTAAAACGAAAAGTGAAACACATCAAGGCAAATATAAAAAGAAACTTAAGTATTTGTAATCGCATAAAATGTCAAGTAGGGCATGGAAACAAGTCACAGTAAGAGCCCTGCAGAAAATGCGAATAGTGAAATTGTAGTGATTTACTAGTGACATTGTCAGTAGTACTACTGACCAAGTGTACCCCAGCCAATGTAATTATCTATTGACATTTAACATTAGCTTGTCATTGAAAATCCACCACTAGACTGTAGCAATACTGACAATGTAGTTCTTTTGGGACCACATGGAGACATTGGCAACAAAGATTCACTAGTAAATTTTAGGGGCTCTAGTCTACAATAACGATATTTCCCCGCTCGATGTCAATAGTAAAATTGTAGTGATTTACTAGTGACATTGTCAATAGTAAAACTGAATAGGTGTACCGCAGCCAATGTAATCGACCATATGGAGACATTTGAAAAGATTCACTAGTACATTTTAGTGACCCTCGTCTACAATTTTATAAGGTTTGGGCCAACAAGCTTAAATACATACATACCTACATATGTACGTAAGTTTTTAACATTATTGCATAGCATAATAAAAAAGAAAAACAAACTATTGACGCGTTCATTGACAATGTCACCAGAAATACACTAGAACTGTTGTCTCTAACGTATCTCTACTCGCGCATAAAAGAATAGTTGTTGACATTTCAACTAGTGCAATTGTCGCTAGAGAAAAGAGTGTTAACATAGAGACTTATGGTTCTAGGTTGACTAGAAGAAGGTGACGAAAATTTCCCAAAAAAAACTTAACCAACACTTTTATGCCGAGTGGACGCTATGACATTTTGTGTCATCGCAATAGTGTCTACTAGTGACAACGTTAGACATTTCCGATATTTTCCATTTGTAGCAATCCATATAAAAATGAAAATAAAGTTTTGAGAAAAACGCATTTCATCTTATTCTACACCCTTTTAGGTACCAGAATCCACTCTTAAGTCCAAACCCGTTTTTTGACACATTAGACCAATTTTCTCGGAGAAGGTTACATATAAAGAATGCTATCAAATCACAAATAAAGCGGAAGCTCTTCACAATTGCGCAGACCAGATTGTCAACTTGCTCTTTCAAAAATTAAATAATCACAATGGACCTATTTAATTGGGCACTACCCTTCCTTTCCTAACCTAACAGCTCATTGCAATAGGACATTAATTCCCCTATAGCGATTCTCAACTCAACTCGGTATGGTTACCTGAGAGTCAACCCAAATCTTCACAATCCAATTATTATGTTTTAGCATTGTAAATCACAACTACTTTTTACTTGAAATTCGTATGTTACAAGACAACTACAAGCTCAACCGTTATTTAAGTTGTGAATGGCAATAACAATGTGTAAGTTGAATTGACTATCAGACAACCAAACTGAATTGAGTAGAGAACGATAATAGAGGGCTAAATCTCTCTTATAAAGACTTCTATAGGAGGAGCAGGAAACGGCTAAGCACCTACTCTGTCACTGTCCTGCTCTTGCTGATACAAATGTGTTTTTCATGGAATTCGCATTTTTGTAGGATATTCCGAAAAATCTAAATGCGATATAAAGGAAATACATTTTTTATATAAGACTCTGATTGGTTCAGTACCGAGCAAATGGGATGATGTAAAGGAATTTTCTCCTGTCCTTCTTTCCCCCTCAGGCAGCACAATGGGACCTAACAGGACCAAAATCAGAAAATTATCGTTACACTGCAAAACCTTTTACGTTCATGGCATGTCATTCATTATTTTTACTCAAATATTCTATAGCTGCCCCTGTTTTTATATGTTATTATTTTTACAAACGTTACACTACCTTCTGTGATGACTGAAGTTAGGAAAGTAATTCCCGTCCATAATGCTGCCCATTCTCTTTAAATGGCAAACCCTTTTTACCAAAGTTATTAAAGCTTAAATTATACGTGCCATGGCCAAAATGACATTGCCATAACCAGACCAGTCATGGCAAGTCACCTATAATCAAATACAGTGTTGTCCCTAAGTTTGGTTCGAACAGCTGTTTCGTATGGTTATGGTTATGTTACTTCTAGCTTAAGGTGCAATCAGACGTGCCATAGCTATAACCATATAAAAAAGCCGTTCGAACCAAACTAATAGGCAACACTGTATTTGATTATAGGTGACTCGCCATAACGGCATCGCCGAAACCATAACCATAGAAACCAATTGAATTTAGGTTTGGTTATGGCAATGGCATCATGGCTATGGCACGTCTAATTGTAAGCTTTAGTGCAAGCTATAGTAATTTTCCTTGTTGTTTTATTTATATGTACATATATAACGGCTTTAATGCGTGCTGTCAATGGTTTATTTATTCAGGCCGTAGTTTTGTTTGTTTTTTTATTTTCTTGTGTTTGTATTTACTTTTGTCGTGAAATCTTCATAAAAAAGGGGGCCTGACTTTAATTCAATATGCTGAGTTAGTACTTATTTGTTTATTAATTTTTTATATGAGTGTTTCTTTCATAAAGTTTCTTTTACTGAGAATTGAAACTAATGACCAAATTTTATCAGCAACACAAACATAAGCAACTTTGTTAGTGAAACGAGTGACGTGAGCGGTTTAAAATAATATACCAAATGACTCAGATCGCGCACACACAGTGTCTGTTGCACACAAAATTTTTGTGTACGTGAGCGGTTGCGATCAAAGTCTCACCTTTTTCGGTTTTGTATTTCTTGGAGTTCAGTTGTTTGTTTGGGTTTATTTAACTGAAATTTGTAAAACGAGTCATATGGTGTGATATACGTAACATACATATCGTTACTTTAATACAGAAAGGACCGAACCCATTATTTTTTGGAAATTAAAGCCCAATAATTGACTTCCGAATTATATGTAATTTATCTTTAAGTGCCACTTAAGTACCGAATTCATTTTTTCAGTTCAAAGTTGAGAGACATTTGTGTACTTAAATTATACTTAAGTTTCACGAGTATATCATTTGTTATTGTGCTTGTGTGTGTTTATTGAAAACATGTACATGAATATCATGTGGTCGTATTGAAAAGAATTTGGTTTAATATATAAAAAATGAATTCTGATGCTCTTTTTGTTTCATAAAATAAAAACACATTTTATATTTGCAATTTTAGTTTTCTTCATTTTGGTAACCTAACGTTTTTATTTTGTTGTTTAAAAATCCTTCCATAATACTGGGAAATTTTGTAGTGCTGCCATACTTTCAACGTAATTTAATAAGAAAATCAATTAACCACTGAAAAAATTAAGCTAGATTTAAGTGCCACTTAAATTTAAGTGGCAATTAGCTAAAGGACATATAATTACGAGGTCAATTACTGGGCCTAAGTTTCTTGCATATTTGGATAGAAGAACATCTAATGTATCGAAAAATGCAAACATTGCGAATTTAAAAATGATAAGGTCCTAAGCCTTTCTATATTAAGGTAACGATATACACATATACATTTATATTTATTTACATACATACATACATATATACATATGTATGTAGTCGTGTGTATGTTAGTCACTTTATGTGATTTTTTAGTTTTAAAATGATAATATATCAGACTTATGGCATGTTTCTACATTACAAGTAACTCAAAAATTTGTATTGGACATTAAAGGAGTTTGCCAGTACTAACGTTGAATTGTGACTACCGAACTGTAGCATTAAAAAAGTCACAAGTGTAAATTGATCTCTTTTATAATGTTAATAAAATCGTTATTTATAGTCGTAGAGTTAAAATTTCTACAAATAGCTGTGCATAAAATTTTTACCTCAACAATAAAAAGTACAGTGGGGGTATTCGGTGTTTGATGCGAATGGTCTTGCGTAAGTGTAAATGCAAGATATCGGAGTTTTTTTTTTTGGGATTGCGTGTGTATTTTGTTGTTATATTTTAAAGAAATGCTACGATATTTTGCATTTAAATTCACGCAAAAACATTTACAACGAACACCGAATACCGCCAGTGTATTTATTTTATTCAAGTGTTTTACATTGGCGACGACGATATACATACATACATCTTTTACTATAATTTACTAATTTAACTTTGACTATACTACTATACTACAGAGAAAAGTTGTATGTATGTAAGTATAATAGCTTTTAAGCATTACATCAAATGTCATTTACATTTAATGCCGTAATGTAAGAGTCATTGTAGAGCACAGATGTAACTAAATATTATCTCAACTTAATGTCACAAAAGCACATACTTGAGTAGCAAGTCAGTGGAAGAAAATTAATTTAAAATAATGAAATTTTTTATTGCAATTTAAATAAAAGCCATTTCTTTTTTATTAACAAAAATATTGCATAACTTAAATTTTTTTATAGGTATACAGTAACTTCTCGGTTTAATGAATATTTTATTTTACGAATTTGTTTGAAATATTTTTGTTCGTTTGTTTATGTCTGTAATTCTCAATAGCATTTGGAGAGTATTTCTATAAATATACGAATGTTTTTTTAGTTTTTTCCAAGAATTTTTTTTCTGAGGATTACTGACGCACAACAAACAAAAATTCTTCATATTAATGCAATAAAAAGTCAGCAAGTTTCTTGATTTTTCAAGAAAGTGAAAAGAAAATGATACATTGGATAGGAATAAAACATATCGACTAGTTTTGCCAAAAAATGGTGATGGGAGAATGATGAAATTGGTACAAAATGTTTTGAAAAACTTGAATTTTTATACCAAATAGTATGTTAAGTCTAGCAGTGGAAGTACTAAAATGGCAACAATGAGGTGGAATAGTATTGATGTATATGAAAAATCAGTGCTTAGAAGTGTCAGCTTTCAGCTTTCAGTTGATATATATATTGCAAAAAAAAAAAAATTCTAAAGAGTTTTCATATACATACTTAAACATATTCGGAAACATATTCTTATTTAAGGGGATCAGAGAGATATAGGTGCATAGTCATAGTCATAAGCAAAGTACACTTTAAGAGTTTAAAACCAGTATTACAATACAAAATACTAGTTTTAAACTCATAAGGTATACTTTGTTTTGACTATGACTATGCCCCATAGTGTTTTTTATACGGGATTTTCCGGGAAATTTTGTGCGGCAGTTCCCGGGACTTTTTTATATTTTATTATGGTAAATTTAGCTTGCACGCACATATCGCTGTTTTAACGAACTGACATTTTGTAAATTTTACAGGAGAGGAGCTTTTATGATTATTTTCTACATGTATTCTTATGGAAACGTCTGAAATATTTTTACTGTTATAGGCTCGACAGTAATGTTTACAGTCATAAATATTGTGGACAAGGTCTATTATGACTCATAAAGTCTAATAGTGGACTTAACTAATTTTTCAGTTAGGTCAGTTAGTTAAAACAGCGACGATATGTATTTCTTGCTGAAATGAATAAATGCGAATTAATTTTCAAAAATAAATGAAAATGTAACTTATGTACAAAAATTATTTTGTGTAAAGATTTTATTTTAGTTAGTAAGGTTCCGTACGTTGGGCTTTGAGCATTTTTTAATACAGCGTTTTTTTAAGTTTTTGACGTTTTTTCAGCTGAAATAATTTTTTTTTGTTTATTTTTCGCTTTTTTCTCGTTTTGGCGATTTTTTTCATTTTGGCGAGTTTTTTCATTTTGGCGATCTATTTTTAATTTTGGCAAGTTTTTTTTTCATTTTGGCGATTTTTTAATTTTTAGCGATTTTTTCATTTTGGTGATTTTTTTTCATTTTGGCGATTTTTCCGGTTTTTCGCGATTTATTTTCGTTTTAGAAATTTTTTTATTTGGTGCTTTTTTTCGTTTATTTTATAATTTTGGGATTTTTTTGTTTTACCGTTTTTGAAAATTTCTAGAAGTTTACAAGATGCAACAAGTTGTGAAAATTACATAGTCAAAATTACATTAACTGATGGTACACCCTTTAAATAAATTTTTTTTAATTTTAGTGTTAATTGTTGTAGTCTGCATAAAAATACACTAACCTTACAAAATTCAAGTGTATATACATAAAATTGTATATATATTACATGGGATTTTAACATTTTTCGTTGCTCGTTTTTTTTAATCTCCAACTCTCATTTATTTTTTGTTGTTGCGGCCAAAAGTCTACACACTGTGTCCAAATTTCAGGCGAGTAGCTCTTACGGTTCTCGAGAAAATACCCTGTGACAGACGGACAGCGTAGCGAAAACAATAGGGTTTCTTTTCACCTTTGGTGTACGGAAACCTAAAAATGTCGTTAAATGAGTTTGCATTTCAGTTAACGATATGCAAGCGTAAATATATTATTATTATTATATGAAGAACTGATATTACATATATTTTTTGTAACTAACTCATTCATAGCGCGTTATTATTTAATAAATCTCATGGATTATTATTTGTTTTTTTTTGTTGTTGTAGAAAAATTAAACTAAATAATATTTTGTATCTTCATGTACTGATCGGGGGAATTCCGGGGAATTGGAAAAATTATTCCTGCTTTCCGGGGAAATACAAAATCCAGGGAAAGAAATTTTCTAGCCAGATCCCACCCGCGCGCTCTCTCTCTGCTCCGTTATTGCTCAATCGAATGTTTAGATTGAAATTCCTAAATTGATATTATGAAATCATTTTCTATACGACAAATAACTAAAACTGGCTTCTATTTCAATCTTTTAATTATCTTGTTCTTGACTGTTATGTACGTACATACAAATGCTCTCGATTTTTATATGCATACGTGCTGCCATCCATTAAGCGCAGTCATCAGTTTTTAACTTGTGAATGAAATGTTTTTATAAATATTTTTAGATACAGATACTCAAAACTTTTAAAGGCAGCGTGTGTGTACAATTTTATGCAAATATTTTAATACTTCTTAAAGTAAATTTAGTTTCGCAACACAGAAAAAATATAAATATGGAAATGAATGCGCTACTCAATGAGATGCAATTTAAAATAAGTGCGAATTTTCTCAGCTGAATATTTATTTTTATTTTTTATATTAAAACTAATGCAATAACATTTTAATAGAGAGAGAGATAAATAGAGCACAGTCGAACTTTTCTATAACAAATTTATTCTTGTTAACGTATAATTTTTGAGAACACTGTATTTTAGCAAGATTTTCTTACCAGGGGTCTCCACTAGCCATGAAGTAGGTATGGGCATTATGTCGGACATTGCAAATGGCTAATGAGGACCTACCTCTCATGTCCATGTTTTGTCCATGCTCTGACATCGATAACCGAACATGGGGCTGAGGAACAATGTTCGCCATGATATTCGCCGTAACTATTTGCAATAGAAAGAAAAGAGACAGAACAAAATTGGTAAATATTTCATCTCTATTTTACTACCGCAAAATACTTTGATATGCCTGAACATGAACATCACACGTATTCACCACAACAAAGAAGTTGATGAATTTTTCACAGTTGCTCTGCCGGCGTCATGTTTATGTCAATTCCAAGTCGATATTTTGCTGTAGTTATGCCCTAATTCAGTAAGAAAATTTAGGACGCTTTTGTTTGAAAATACCTTTGAGTTCTTGGTTTTGAATTCTCGGAATTATTTGTTGTTATCGTTGATAATGAAAAATAAAAATATTATTGCCATGTTCTTAAAACATAAAAATTAAATTTAAATATTATACAATAGTTTGAAGAATTAATTAAAAAATATGTGTTGGATATGTTATTTGGAACAAAATCATAAAGCAAATACACGAACCTTCTAGCATAGACAATAAATAATAATTGTTTTAAAGAATCACAACTGCGGCTTTTTTAGGGCATTAATTCCTCTAAAGAGCAGTTTTCGATAAAGAATTTGTTTTCAATCATTCAACAAAAACACAGACATATCGCATATTAAATCATAAGCAGTCACAATTTAAAATTATCAAAATTGTTTAACAATAGTTAGGCCTGTTTTTATATTATATACTTGTTTCATTTGTACAGCATCAAAATTTTTCGCCACTCCTGAACTGAGTTTTTTGAGTCGTGACTGTTTATGAGTTAGTGTGCGATACCTAAGTATGTAAGGGCTTGAAAATGGCTGGCTTTTGCAGCAGTACAGTTAACTCGAGCATACGGCTCACGTGTTTCGACATTAATACGACACATTTAGTGCCACGTCGTACGTTTGCGCACGACACCTATCCCGTCATGGGGTGCCATGTCGTACGTTTTACGTACGACAGTGATTGTTTTTACTTAAAGCCTGTATGTAGTTCTTTTATTTACGACACTGAGTAAAATTTGTTTTGATTTTTAAATAAAGAATCCTTTACTGAACATTTTTCCAAAATCATTCACGGGTCTAGGAGGATTTTTCAAGGTTTTATAAAGTGAAACATTTATGAAATGTATAGAAATGTTCGACACAAAAAAGCCTATATAAAATAAAAAGTAGGAGACAGAGTAAACTACGGATATCTCAGAATTAAATTTTTATTATTAATACACTAATTTAAAAAAATGTATGGCCTCTTAGGAATATTTTGTTTGGTCAAATAATAATAATATAATAATATATTATTATTAATATTGCTGTATCATCCCTGGTATTAAAATTTTGTATGATGAATGCCGATTTTAGTCCTTGGCTGCATAGAATAATACAAAGTGAAGCATAATATTAAACAAGATCGCGCGCCATATGGTTTATTTTTTCTAGGGGTTAAAATTCTCATATACGAGTATATGTACATACATATACATATATGTATGTACATATGTACATGAATATATACTTATGGTAGGGAGTTTTTCCCAAATATTTGTGTATATACTTAGATCTAAAATTATTCACATTTCCCTTGAATTTTACAAATTTAATGCTGACAAACTGCTTTTTCTTTTGAGTATATTTTATGTTTTCGTCATTATCGAAAAGACAATAAACATAAATAAACCATATAAAAACAAGTAAGAGTGCTATATTCGGCTGTGCCGAATCTTATATACCCTTTACCAACGTACGTACATATATATAGTATACATACACATCCATACATATTTGTTTCATGAAAAATTTATAATTTTTTTTCTCTAAAGCAATTAATAGTAAGTGACCTTTCAGTATTTTTCGATTAAAGAATTTGATTCAATTATTTTATTTTCGATATTAGCAATAGTTTAATATTTTACTCTACACTCTGTGGTTAAGATATATTTTACATTCACTCTTATTTCAGTCACGTCAATACAATACCAAAAAATTGGGACTTGTTTACTTGCTCTCAAGATGTTCAAGAACCGTGCTGCTATTTAATAACTCTAAAATATTCTTAGTATTGCACCTCCATACCAAGTAAACTAACTTGTTTTATATTTTCCCGTATTTAATAATCATTGATGTTTTGATTTAAAGTTCCCACTGCAAATGGTATACATCGTGGTATTATGTAAACGTTTTATTCCTACAGGATTTTTTTGAAATTTGTTCAGCAGAAAGGAAAGTTATCAGGAAAATGAAACGGAACATGTCCTTTAATTTATCTTTAGCGATAAATTTTTTTAGTTTTATTTCTACTTCCTATAAATTAATAGTTATTATGCTGAGAGCACAATAAGCACAAATCTTCGTTTATACTTCAATTAGATTAGATATATTAAAACAAAAATATTTTTGGTTATTTTTTTACCGAAACTTTTTTCAATCTCCAACTCTGGAACCATATTTCTGAGTTTCTTAATACTAATTTATTTCTTTATAAAATATAGAATATATTTAATTACAAAAGAAATAATAAGCTTTCCAGCTCTGGAGCTATGTATTTTATTTTTCTAATTTCTATGCCAAATTATTTCATTCTAAGTCACAAAGTATATAAAACTTGTAAACAAAAAGAAAAGTTATTTATTTAGACCTATTTAATTTTACATAACACAAAAAGCGTAAGTTTTCCAACCCTGGAATCATAATTTTGGATTTTTCTGATTATTGATACCAATCTAGTTTTTAAAAAAATACATAAAATATGTTAAGTGAACGAAGCAAAAACGAAATAAGAAAAAACTTAGTTTCATTTAATTCCTTTAATATTAAAAAATTCAGTAAAGTGCGACTTTGACTTTTTGACATTCGGTTCTGAGCATTTTTTAATGTGGCTTTTTTGATTTTTTGAAGTTTTTTTTTCAGTTTAAACAATTTTTTTCAGTTTTGTCGCTTTTTTCTCATTTTGGCGATTTTTTTCTGTTTTTGGGTTTTTTTCATTTTTGGCGATTTTCTTCATTTTGGCGATTTTTTTTTTCATTTTGGCGATTTTTTTTCTGTTTTTAGGGCTTTTTTTATTTTGAAGATTTTTTTCCTTTTGGCGACTTTTTGTCATTTTGGCGATTTTTTCCTGTTTTTGGGTTTTTTTTTCATTTTGGCGATTTTTTTCTGTTTTTTGGGGTTTTGTTCGTTTTGGCGATTTTTTTTCATTTTGGCGATTTTTTTTTAATTTTTTGCGATTTTTTCCTATTTAGGGTGTTTTTTTCAGTTTGGGCGTTTTTTTTCATTTTGGCGATTTTTTTCTGATTTTTTGGGTTTTTTTTTCATTTTGAAGATTTTTTTCATCTTGGCGTTTTTTTTCATTTTGGCGATTTTTTTCCTGTTTTTGGGTTTTTTTTTCATTTTGGCGACTTTTCTCTGTTTTTTGGGGTTTTTTTCGTTTTGGCGATTTTTTTTTTTTCATTTTGGCGATTTTTTTCATTTTGGGGTTATTTTTCATTTTGGTGATTTTCTTTCATTTTGGCGTTTTTTTTCATTTTAGCTATTTTTCCGGTTATTCGCGATTTATTTTAGTTTTAGACATTTTTTTTGTGATTTGGTGCTTTTTTTCGTTTTGGCGATTTTTTTTTTGATTTTGGCGATTTTTTTCGGTTATGCGATTTTATAATTTTTTGATTTTTTAATTTTACCGTTTTTGAAAATTTCAAGAGTTTTGCTCTTACGGTTTCCAAGATACAGCAAGTTTGTCAAAATTGCATAGTCAAAATTGCATTAACTGATGGTACACCCTTTAAGTTAAATTTGTTTAAATTTTAGTGTTAATTTTTGTAGTCTATCTAAAAATACACTATACATACTTACATACAATTGTATGTATTTTACATGGGATTTTAAAATTTTTCGTTGCTCGTTTTGGAACACCCTTTAATTTCCAATTCTCATGTATTTGTTGTTGTAGCGGCCAAAGGTCTACACACTGTGTACAAATTTCAGGTCTGTAGCTCTTACGGTTCTCGAGAAAATACTAATATAGTTTTAGACATAGTTAATTTTACATAACACAAAAAGTTAAAGTTTTCCAACCCTGGAAACGTCTTTTTAATTTTTTTATATTTTTTTAATTTAAAATTCCAATTTTAGTCGCATTGAAGTGTAAAATAAGTTCATTTATTAAAAAAAAAATAAAAATTTGTTTTCGGTAGTTACTTTTATATGGCAAAATGATGTTTACGTTTTCCAGCTCTGCAATCGTCTGCTCGATTTTGCTGAATTTCAATACCAATATATTTTGGAAAATTTCTGACACACCAGTCCAAGAACGAAGTCTCTAGCTCTTCTGGGAGCTTCGGAAAACCGATTTCACGTACAGACAGACGGACAGACGGACAGACGGACAGACGGACATCGCTTATTCGTCTTCCCTATGCATAAGGATCCAGAATATATATATTTTATGGGTCGCTTATTGATATTATAGAAATTACAAACGGAATGACAAACCTATATATACCCTTTTACCATTTTTGTTGGTAAAAGGTATAATAATGGAAAACTGCGTTTATAGCGTTTCAATGTCAGTAATAAAATAACAGCTGTTGCTGTACTGGGGCCTATTGATACATCAACATACATACCTACATACTTACATACATATGTATGTAAGTGTATATAAACAGACATACTATCTACATACATAAATATTGTATCGCAGATAGAGGTAGAAAAGAAAGGACGGTAAAAGTCAGTAAATTCTTTCCATTAGGGCTTATGTATTTAAAACTTTTTCGTGAAAAAATTTAATTTATACAAAACTGGGAGAACATTTTACTAAGAAACAATAAAATTTAATGGTCTTACCTGAGCATTCTACAATAGGTAAAACAACGGACTAAAAAAAATTAAAATTATTTATTAAGTAATTTTGTGTTCTGAACTCAAACCTGCATTCCAGATTTTTTTAATTCGTTGTACGATATACACATTTCTTATAGAAAAGATGACTATGTCACAGCACATATTTCTATAAGACAGCACGTTTTTCTTATAGAAAAAAATAGCTGTGTCACAGCACATTTTTGTTATAGAAAACATAGCTGTGTCTCAGCACACTTTCCTTATATAAAAATTAGCTGTATTGCAGCACACTTTTCCTATAGAAAAGATAGCTGTATCACAGCACACTTCTATTATAGAAAAGAAGACTGTGTCACAGCATACTTTTCTTATAGAAAACATAGCTCTTTCTCAGCATACTTTCCTTATATAAAACAATAGCTGTATCACAGCACACATTTCTTGTAGAAAAGTGGGTTGAGTGTGTCAAGGAACAGAAAAGACGGACAACTGCCTTTTACTGCAAATATAAACAAACACACCTATTGTAATAACATTCCCACAAGCTCAAGGTAAACAAACTGTTTTATAGTATGTTTCCAACGGAATGATTTATACAAGTCATGATGATTTGTGCAAATCATGGTAATTTCTACATGATTTGCCATACATTTTGCATATGGATAAATCACCCCAAAGTAGTTGATTTATTTTAAATAATGTCGAAAATACAATTTTTCGAACTCGATTTATGTATGCAACCCTGCGTTGCTTTTAAAATTACAAACTCCAGCCCTGGGTTACCCATCAATAGTGATTGACAAGTTCGAAAAAATGACATTAACCAATTTTAAATGTCAACCGCATGTGAATAAAATTCACATTACAGCTGCTACGAGACACCTTATAAAGCACGTGCATAAATTGAGTACGAAAATTCGAACAACAAATCACTCACAAGCTCGGTGGAAACACTTTGAAGTGATTTACTTGATTTAAAGTCGGTGGAAACATACTATTAATAAGAACATTAATAAAGAAAGTAAATAGCAAATGTTTGTACAATTGATAATGTCTGTACACATAACAAATGTTTGGTATAAGTAATAATGTTTACGCAAGATAATTATAGTTCAATTTTAAGATTTTCATGTCTTTTTAAAATTAATTGAATCTACCAAACAAGAAAATGGTACGAAGCACACATTGCATTTTCAGTGAAACAGTGGCTGCTTTATTATGCTCCACGACAACTTTATATCTCTCTCCAACCACCAGACTTTAATTCCATAGAGTATGCTCGGGATATAGTGAATTTTGGGTGGGAAAAGAAGAAATTACTAGCAAAGAAATGCTAAAACATGCTTCTAAAAATGGTATGGTCAGCAATAATTCTTCTGAAACAGCAAATTTTATTCAATCAATGGCACGTCATTCACAAGCTTTAAGGTTCTAAAATATAATTTTTTCTCTCACGAAATTAAACTATCTACATAATGAAATATCTCAGCATGTATTTAAAATTTTGTCCATTCAATATTATTGTATTTTGTAAAAAAAACAAAAATCACATTATGTGTGAACTTGATTCAAATTACATATATTTTTATGTTATACTTATTAATTTGCAATGAAGATAAACATAACTGCTTTGTAAAAATTTTCGGAGAAGTTGTAGCTTTCGTAAAACTATAGATTTTCGTATGTGTATTTAAACTTTAGTCTCCGACTGTATGTGAGTATTGCACATTCTTTAGGGTACTTCTAAAACGTGCTGATGCAACATTAAACACTTGCAAACCTGAACTTGCACTCAAATAGACCCTTTAGCTTGTGTCTATACTTGAAGTGAAAAAGAAGTATTTTCATTCTTCTTTGCCTCCTTGTATATATTCGCAACAATAAAATAAACAGGTTGCACTTTTAATTTTATAAGCAACAGTTTTTTTATTTGCAAATGAGTTTATTTAAACATATTTATGTATACATTCTGCATTCTTTAGAACACATGCAATTTGGTATACGTATTAGTAAACGTTTTTCTCTGCAAGAGCATCGAGCAAATATTCAAACATGTTCATACAACGTACAAACATACATATCGCTCCTTTAATGCAACATAGTCATATCTCAAAAATTGCATTTTTGAGTTAATAATGCAGAAAAAATCATTATATTATTCATAATTTAATTTAGAGTGAAAATTTTAATTTTACTTACTTACTCTACTGCAGTAAAGGAGCGATATGTACAGTATGCAAAATTCATATTCATACACCCTCAACTAAACAAATATGCACTGCTTCATAATAATATAAATTAAATTACTTTTTTCTTGTAATATTTTGTATGTGGATGTCTGATTCCAGAAAACATTTAAATAAAAAGGTTGTTCATACATCATTTGTACAGAAAAGGTGAACCAACTAGATATTTTGAAAAAACTAAATTCATATTCGAGCACTAAAGTTATTTTAAGAAATGGGATTAGAGACTAATACATTTATTAAAGAAAAACTAATTTAATTTTATACCAACACTAGTTATCAATATAATTTTTTTATTTTTTCTTGCACGAATATGAGGTTTGTTTCTTAAAAATATTTAGATAATTCCTTTATTTTCTAACAAATTATTTACTGAAAATTTTATTTTGATTATTTGATTTCTTAAATTGGACATACAAGCAAAATAGGAATATTTTAGTTACTTATTTTATTACACGAGTTGTTCTATTTGAAACCAAGAGGCTGTACGAATATATAATTTGCATACTGTATATACCCATAAGTATGAAAAAGGTCTTCTAGATATTTTTTTTTTTTTTTTTTTTTTTTTTTTTTTTTTAAAGAGAAGTAACACTCAGGCAATTAATGCCTACTGCTAATACTAGGTGTTACCTTCTTTAGGAAAGGGATAGTGATAGAGAAGACAGGTGGTAAAGGGAGAGATAGAGGAAAGCTTCATTCTTTTACAACTCTGCTTTTTTGCACGTTTTTGATAGTGCAGTGTTGCTGCGCCATCTGGTGTCAAATGAAGCGTATTAAATTTTTGAAGCTGTGTTTTGTAGCCATTTTATTGATTATTTTACTTCGCCGATGATTTTGCTACACAACGAAGGAGGGCGCTCTGATGTTACATTAGGACTAGTATCTACTGAAGTCGGTATAGTTCAGTGACCAGTGACTATGCCTTCATCACTTGAACTTCCCTACAACAACTGATACAAAGGGACACTAATGCACATCAGAAAAATGCGTGGTGTTGTTATTCAATGACTGTTGGATACAGGGATTGAACCCAGGACCTTCGGTTTTGTAGTCAACGTGCTAACTACTTCAGCCAACGCCACCCTCAATGTTTAATGGATTACATTTAAATAAATTTAAAATATTTTAATATTATATAAGATTTTAATTTATAATTATACGGCCCTGTTCTGGAAACCAAATCGATTTGAAATTCCACGATTTTAGAAAACTAACTCCGATGATAGAAATATGTTTTCAGACTTTTTTTAATTTTTCTCTCAATCATAATCATGAAAGAAAATTATTGTATATGATTTCAAAACGTCTGCAGCACCATTATTAATTTTGGAAATTGTTCAATTCCAAATCGCTTCCATTTACATAATAGGGCCGGTAGTTAGTAATCTTGACTAATGAAAACTTCTTTAGCATTTATTTAATACCTGTTTATCTAAGTTTTTTAATATTTATTTAAGATTTCGAAACGAAATTACAAGTGCATACAATATGACTTAGAACACTTTCGTATTTAAGGGTACATAAATATGTACATACATACATACATCCGCACATATGTATGTACAAAGTACATGCATTTTGCATGCATGTGTAATTAACAGCATTCTGTTATACAGTTAACTGCATTCTGTATATTAGCTCGTTTGTAACATTGCGAGTTCATGTGAATGTATTAGTGATCCCTCTCTCTTTTTCTCTCTCTCACTTAGTTGTTTGCTCTCTTATATTTTGTTTGACGCATATGTATTTATACAGTGTTTCACAACATATTTCGTGCAATTACAAAACAAAATTATTTAACATAATAAAATGAAAACTAAAGATGAGATTAAAATAGCATAAATGTACAATTTTAGCTAAATATCAATACAGTGGAATATCTCTTGAGCGGACACCGAAGGGACCATTGAAATGTGTCCATACAAGGGGACTGTCCGCTCAAAAAAAAACTAAACATTTAAATGGAGTGCTGCCGGACCTTTCAAAAGTGTCCGTCTAAAGGGGGTGTCCGCCTATGGGAAGTGGTCGTTAAGGGAGATTCCACTGTACATATAATAAAAGCCATTATGAAGATGATCTGAAATACTTAACTTTTTATAAAGGCGAAAAAAGAGGGAAAAAACCAGCTTATTTTAGGGCAGTTTCTTTTAACAGTGTTTCTGTGCAAAAACTACATTACGATTACTTATTATTTAGCCTTGTATTATTTTGTGTTAATTTATCGCGCGGACAGGCTTAGAAAAATGCGCCTTGATCTTAACTCATACAGTGATATGTATATATAGGAAAATCGAGTAGTGCACAAGGGAGAAGCAAAGAAGTAAATAAAAATTTTACAGGTTTTGACAAACGGTTAGTGGTACTAAGCCCAGTGCAGTTATTATTGAGGAACTATTTTTTCTCTACTTCCAAGGTATCAATAAATGTGTATTTTGAACTTTTTGGGAAGTGATTATCAACAACATCCAGATAATTAATTCAAAAGATATTTTTAGGCAAATTAAATCGATGCCAGGAAGTTTTCAAATAACACTGCGACTGCCTTTTAAAGCTACATAACAAAATGATTTTCCGGCTTTATTTGGTCTCTCCAAGGCTGGAGGTGAGTTTTTTCTACTTCGGTAAAAGTAGTGAAAAATTAGTTCCTTTGAATTTATTAAAAATAAATACAAAATATCAGATTTATTTCAAATAATGAGAATGATTTCGGATTCACCGATTTGGTATATAAAAAAGAAAACTTCTTCCAACGGCAACTCTAGGTAAAATCATTAGATCTGATCTGATCCAGATTTTCACTACTTCCAAACCACAAGTTCGGGATTTCATTGACTTTCTTGGAAGCTCTTCTTTTATTGGGAAGTAGTGGTATGGATCTAAAATGAAATAAGTAAGATATGCTATGCCGAAACAGTGCGCCAGGTTTTGGCAAAAAGCCATTCATATAAAAAACATATAAAAAACATTGGCCCAAAGCCAATACAGAGCTTTAGGAAAAATCAGCCTTCAAACACAGTACCGATAGGGTGATGGTTTAGGCTTGAATGGCTGCCTATACATTGATTTATTGATGGTACAATATACAATAACAAAAATTAAAAATTTAAAAAACCCTCGATATATCTAGAAAAGATGTGATATCTTCTAAACGACTAGACCGATTTTCTTCAACCAGAGTTAAGAACCTTTTCGATCAAGTCACCTTTCAAACAAAAAAAAAACTAAATTAAAATCGGTCCAACCGTTTTTGCTGTACGTGCACACAGACACACACACAGATACACAGGTACATAGACACTCACTACAAAGTTATAACACCCATTTTTTTCGTCGGGGGTTAAAAATATGTATTTAAACATATTTTAGCTCTATTCTGAATAATAATTGCCCGGAAGTTTTTAAATATTCCTTGTTCCCCTATTCAAAAAAAGTTATTTACACTTTTAGTAAAATAAAGTTATAATAAAAAAATGACTTCGGCCTCCTCTGGGAATTATTTCCCGGAGAATATTTAAAATTGGCCTGGTTGAAACATTTTTTTTACAAAGTGTCAGTGTTTTTACCAATGACCTGAAACATAAGTCGGCGATTGTGTAATCATGGCTAAAGTGGAAGTGTTCATGAATATGCCTCCTTAATCTCTCGATTTAAGCGTAATTGAAACTTTGTGGGACATACTGGACTTGGAGATACGGAAAAGGCAGATTAGTACTCGAAACGAGTTTACTTATAATGAGGGCCCAAATTTCATTCCAAATAACTTTTGTTTTTGAAAGCTGAGAACACTGCTCAAAATAGGCTGTGACTTGAATTATTCATATATCTTAAGTTTCCCTTAAATTAGTTATACAAATACTTAAAAATGTGAAAACAAACTTTTTCTTTAAACCAAAACCTATTTTTATAAATATTTTGAATATAGTTATTTTTGGCGTCATTGTAAGTTTTCTTATAGCCTTATTTATAACAAATACATTTGTTTTATAAAGTGTTTATAAAACTAATTTTACATGAAAAACTGTTTAACTCTTAACCTCTCATATATCAAAAATATTTTTGGGTTTGCAACCGCACGAATTAAACTGCGAACCACTGTACATAAATAATTTTATCTACTCAGTTTAGTTTTTTGAAATAAAATTTAGCTTCATACCAGGGAAGGAAAATGACTTCTTGGATTTTGTACCAACTGTGAAAACAAAATGTACTTTTTGGACCATGACGGTACCATTTTTTTTTAATATTTATTAATAAGAGCGGAAACGTAAGAAAATGTGTAGTAATTCAGAAGTAAACAATAAAAACAGAAACTTAACAAAACTGTGTATAAAAATTCAGTACAAAAAAATTAAAAATAGTAAATATTACATTCATAAGGGTACATTCGTAGATTAGTTTTGTTAGAGATCGGTTATTCTAAATAAAACACACACAAAAAAAAAATTAAAGACAACATAGGCAAAATTAATGTTAGCATATAGTGAAACATTGGCATTTTTAAATTGTACCAATTAACTCGCGGTAGTACCACGGTACCAACGAGGTCAAAAATGTACCATAAAAAGTACAATTGTACCATGATTTCCATCCGTGCTTCATACATTTAAAAGAGACCCTCGATATTTATTTTTTCATTTAATTTTATAAAAGATCACAAACCACTTTGAAATACATCAGTTCAATTTCACTCTTCAACGAATATAAAACGTTTGCGCGTGAATTTATGTTATACTTATTTTTTCGTATGTATAACATAAGAATATTGAAAGCAATTAAAGAAAATATTACAGAAAAAATTTTAAAAAATCTAAAAAGCTAAAAGAGGCAACAAACAACATAATTTAATAAAAAAATTCCTAGCTGTGATATTAGTTTTGTGCAAAGTTTTTAGAAAAATTAAAGAAATATGCCTCCTACCGGTATTTCTCTTGATGAGGCGGATCACCATCACGATTATAAGTCCTATTTTGAGCATAAGCACAGCAATGGCAATGCAGCAAATTTAGTGAATACTGAAGATGACGAGGAAGAGGATATCTATGCTGAAGTTCGTAAAATTACCAGGTATTACAACTTATATTTGAAATAAAAATATCTAAAAGTAGGATAGCAATAACCCGCTTGTCGGCGGACAAATCAAAGGACTTTATTACATAATATTATTGAAAATAAAATGAGAATAATAATTGAAGACTATAACACAAATATTGCCTTCCAATTGCGACTAAAAATGTTTCTCAACTAATGAAGACGGTAAATCCCCTCTTTAGAGTCTATTTTTTTTTTTTATTTCGTGTGGTTTCTGATGACTTTGTAATTTTGTGATGCATATTGCATCTCTTGCAAATTCGTATGAGATTTTTTTACGAGTATTATCAACAGTTTTTCCCTATAGCTGATTCCCAGGATCAAGTATAGGGAATCAGGATCAGGTATAGGGAATCAGGTTCTCTGTAAAGCAAAAGTATTTTACTACAGTACTTATTGTTTGCCGGCAAATTGAAAACTTATTTATATTTTTGTTATAAATTTTAACATTATTATAATTTAAAATTTTATTAAATCAATAAAAAAAAATTACTTTAAATAATTTAATAATAAGAAGAATGCAAATACATAATTTTGATTATCGTGTGTGAAGTATGGGCGTCTCGTGAATTTAATTTATACGTGTTTTAGTCATGACCTTCCCAATTTTAAAAGTATTTGGTTATTTTCTATTTGCTGATATTTTATATTTAACTCTATATAGAAATTTTCTTTGGCAAATTGCCAAAACAGCAGCGTCTGTATTGTTAAGTTTTAGTTAAAAGTACGCTACAGCAATCAAAATAATCCTATTTAAAGAATGAACAAAGTTTATGTTTTTTAAATTATTTTTGATGTTTACATTTTATTGAATTTGTTTCAAAACGATTTACACCTATACCAAATTTTACGAGGGGCTGGCTTAACACCTTTTCGGTACTATATAGTTTTTAAATACAATGCGATTAACACAATTTTGTGCTCTGCTAACGCAAAGATGCACGCAGTGGACTTCCCCAAACTTTTATATTATTCGATAAACTCACACGGAAACGGAAATAGCTTCGAAACCATTCTGATATTTTAATTAATCGGCGAAAATGTCTAATGTGCAAATGATTTGTTTGTATTCTCCTAAATATCTAAAAGATGTTTCAGATTAATTTGGATATACGCTATATACCCAACTATTTTTTTACACGGAATTTTTGCACACAATTTTAAAATAACACGTTTCACAAATAAGAACAAATGGGTTTGCGAATAATCTCAGATTTTCATAATCGCGAATACGATTAAAAAATATGCGATTCATCGCTATTATTGGTTAACCGAGAGTAATATATAATAAAATATACTACGTCATGAGTTTTAGTGTAAGTAAGCGATAGAAACTTTTTTTGTCAACATAGTGGGCCAGGACGTTAATAATTTAGCCTTGAGTTTGCGTTTTAATATAATTTTTCAATTATATTTTTATTTTGAAAAAATTGTAAAGCATGTAAAATAAAATTCCTGAATCAGAACTTATGAGTATCACAGACAAACAAAAAAATTAATCACCCTTATTCTAATTGTCGACATCGACGTCACTTTAACACAATACCAAAAAATTGGGACTTGCTTACTAGCTCTCGAGAACAATTTTGTGCAACTGAGAATATATTCCTGTTCCCTAACGTCTAGAAAAAATGATAAACCTGCCAACAGGGGTTAGTTGTGTTCGACAACGGCTATGAAAACGTGTCCTATGGCGGCTATGGACTCACACCTCTGACGACTCATTGAACTCACACCTCTGACGATTGTGATAGAGGCTGCTGCCAGACAAAAAGTAAGCAGCATCGCGGGGAGAAGCACAGACAGGGGTTCTCTAATTAGCCAATGGCAGCAATCATCCCTGGGAAGATGATTTCCCCTACTTGCGCAACCCTCTGGCGAGATAAATAAAGTTTATGACTTCGACAAGAGGTTTGAAATTTTTCTGGCCAATAGAAGGGAATGGGGAGAAATAGAACCACGGCATTCCTTTGAAACTGGCACCATCAGGTGGTATACTGATGATTCCAGAACGCCAGCAGGTTCTGGTGTGGGAGTTGTAGGAGCAAGGACTAACTACCACGAGTCGTTGGAAAAACCTGCTACCATTTTTCAATCGGAAGTTTATGCCATTGAGAGATGCGCACAATTCAAACTTGAGGAAAAGAAATAGGCATTTGCTCGGATAGTCAGGCTGTGCCATCAAATCGCTCAGCTCATATGAGTTTACCTCTAAGTTAGCGTGGGAATGTCGCATTAAGCTAAAACAGCTAAGCAGCATGAATAAGGTCACACTCTGCTGGGTTCCTGGGCAAGCCGGGGTGTTAGAAAATTAAAATACAGACAAAATCGCCAGAAGGGAGGCTAGTACATCTATGATAGGACCAGAACCGTTTTATAAACTCGGATTGTACAAAATCCGGCAAGATATATCGACGGAGATCAAGAGTAATAGGGAACACCTCTGGCTCAATCTCCCAGGATTGAGGCATACAAAGCTAATGATTGGAACGCACGAGTTGTGTAACCAAAATGGTGTCATAGCTTTCATGTTCCTGAGTAAAAACAATCTAAGAATGCTCACAGGCCCTCATTGCAGACATGTCTTGCTCACAGCTGAATTAAGACTTTGCAAAGTAAACTTTCCGTGTCTAAAAGGGGTATTGCTTAAATTTTTTATAAATTTCAACTAGGCTTTACTCGGTATATGAATTCATGTTTTTTCAACTTATGCGATTTTTTAAAGATACTCGTATAAAATATATGAATAAATTGTCTGTTCGGCGCATGTACATTTTTCTAAAATTTCTTAGGAAAGTAACCAACGTGTAAAAAAAGAGTTGGGTGTACATACAAACCATATAAATATAAATGTTTACTAGAACACATGAATTTTAGAGCGCTTTACATTGTGTTAGATTGCGGAAACACTTAAAATATTTGTGCCTTTTATTATGAAAGTGGACTAAGTCATATGCTTCGAAATATTAAATAAATCTTAAAAAAAACTTCAATTAATATTTAATAAATATTAAATAAATTTAATTAAAATGTTGCATGATATAAAAATATTTTTTCATTTGCTCATGTGTAATCTATTAAATATCTCGACCAAATAAATATGTGCTTTAGACCACTTTCATAATTAAGCGCACATTTGTCTTTATTTGTTTGGCAAATTTGTTTTATTTTCTTATTTTTATAATTTCTTGTTTATAAAAAAAAGTATAAATAAATGTATTGATCATAAAAAAATGCTCTTAATCTTCACAGTGGTACTTCTTATATTATATCTGTAAATGATTTTGTAGATTTTAATTTTATATATACATAGATAAAATTAGAATTTTTACTCACTCCCGTTTTTATATCGATGGCTTAATGTAAAAAGGGCGTATCCCAATTTATTTTCGAAATCGAGTTTTTTAACGTTTTCTGAGAGACAACGTATAATTGCATCCTCCTTGAAGATGTTAAAATAGTTTCGTATTTTTCGTGTCAATTTTGCTCAACACGAAACAACACGACCATTGTTTTAAGAGAAGTTACACTCAGGCAATGAATACCTGCTACTATTACTAGGTGTTACCTTCTTTAGGAAAGGGATAGTGTTGCAGATAGTATGCAGTGTTGCAGAGCCTCTGGTGTTCAATGAGGCGTATTGAATTTTTTTTTGAAGCTGTGGTTAGTAGCCATTTTATTGGTTATTTTACTTTGCCGATGATTCTGCTACATAACGAAGGAGGGCGCTCTTATGTTATGTTATGATTAGTATCTGCTGAAGTCGGTACCATGCACGAAATCAGATTTATTGTCACGTATTTGTGCTGTGTTGTGTCACGAAAAAAAATACAGAGCACGCGCTCATCTCTACTTCAACCTTAGTGTTTCAAATGAAAGCTTTTGACTACAATCCTTCCTTCTTGTTGAGCTAAAAAGAATCAAATCATAAATAAATCAGTGGGCAAATTATTCGTATTTTATCGTGTGTAAAAATTTCATATAAATAGCTTGCACTACCACCTTCTGAGAAGAATATTTTTTCATATCTGTATTGAAATGTATGTATATGTATGTATGTATGTATGTACGTATGTATGTATGTATGTATGTATTTATATAAAGTTGTCAACTAGTAAGATAGTGTGAGGTATACATATTAGAGATGCCTGGTTTAGCATAAAATTTGTTACAGCATACTTATTTCTAGTTTTAATGACTATGAATAAACTATTGTCTTCATTAAGCGCGTAATTTAATTAAAAATATCCGCTATTTTTAAATGAATTTTTATCATCATTAAACATTGCCGGCGACATTGACCTTATTAACTTAAGTTTATTTATAGTATATTATGTTATTTAAAGACCATCTAAATTAAAAACAAACAACATTTTTTTCCCGAGCAAAATATTAAATAATATTTTACTCTTATGAATGAATAACAAAAATAAATGCATATACATATGTATGTATATTAGAGTGGTTCGAAAAAAAAGAGTTGTGCCAGTCACCCCCTAGAATTGAAGATAATGTAAAAACAAAAATATTTTTTGCCACGCCTACAAATACCACCTTTTTAGTATTTTGTTCACTGTATCGCCATTTTTAGTCCGATCATAACGCTTTGTATACCGGTGCTCATGGCTCCGTAAGGACTACATTTCTGTCTTTAATAATTTTTTACTACCACGTCATATTCTAGTCATGACATTTAAAACTCGGTTCGTACTCACCCTAATGCTAAAATTTTTGAACGAAAGTCACGACTGGAATATAACGTGGTAGAAAAAATAGAAAACTGTTCAAGACGGAAATTTAGCCATTACAGGGCCATGAACACCGGTATACAAAATGTTATGATCGGACTAAAAATGGCGAGACAGTGAACAAAATACTAAAAAGGCGGTATTTGTAGGCGTGACAAAAAAAATTTAAAAAATTATTTTGGAATTGTTTTTACATTATATTTATGTCTAGGGGGTGACTGGCACCACGGTTATTTTTTTTGTATGGAAGGCGAACAACTCTAATGCACATGCATATAACTTAAGAAAAAGTTCTTAAAATGCGTCACGAGTCACGTGAAAATGAATATAAAGAAGGTGTGTCAATTTATTTATTTATTTTACGACATTTAATGTGTTTATTCTTATGGTAGCATTGACTACATACATGTGTTCATATTGCTCATTTACTCACAGAAAAAAAATTAGTTTGCTGGAAAACGCGTTTAAAGTTTTCAATTTACATACAACTTAATGGCAAAAGAATATTTTATTTTGCTCTCCAGAGTTAAGTAAACAAGATATTTGTATGAACTTTTTACACAATATGAAGAACGATTAATTTTGCGTCATTAACTTAAAAAATAAATTGCTTGAGTTATGACTTTCTTTGAGTAAATGAGCGATATGTATATGTCGGAACCCAGCTTGCATTTAGATTCTAAATTTTAGAATATTAATTTACAAACGATCACTCGTTTGACGATTCTTTTTTTAATTTTCCAAAGGATTTTTGGAGTAAAACTTAATTTTAAATTAACCATTTACAAGTTACTCTGACGATTGTTGGACGATTGTTATTGTTATTGCATTGGAAGATTGTTAGTAATCAACAAATATATTTGACTATTTCAAATAGTGTCGTTCTTAGTCATGTAGACGAGTTTCTTATATGTTACTCTATAATCGTCGTTAAAGTACTCTGACGACTATTGCAAGATTGTTAATTTACTGCCATTGTAGTTTACTCTTATAAATAATGAGCTTGCGAGTATTTCTGACTATTGTTGGATGAGAAAATCGAATAAGTGTATTTAATGTTACTGCAAAATCCCCGTTTACATATTCTAGTGAAAGTTAGGTAACTTGAATCGTTATATTTAAAAAATTTTAGCAAGAAAAAGTTCTTTTTTACTCCTTTTTTTTAAATAATAAGAGCTGTGAAGTGTTTTTTTTTTAAGTAAAGTGTTAGCTTTTTACCCAAAACTCTTACAGACAGCCCTCAAGAGATTTTAAGTGATGAAATTATTCATTATGCTAGTTGCATATTTTTTCTTCATATTTGAGTAAAACCAACCTTTGGTGTTTTTATTTACGGCTTAAGAAATGTGATCTATCTAAAGATATACATTATATTCTGAGTAGAGGTAACTAATTGCTAGAAGCTGCTTCTCTGGAGTAGAACTTTTTCATATTTCTAAATAAATAAATGAAATGTAGTTCTTATGAACTCTCAACCCTACTAAAAATATAATAAAAAGGGAATGATAATAAATATAAATATAGTTTATGATCGCAAATAAAGACCGGAATGGAATGACTGCTGTGAAAGAAAATATGATAACAATTATTTTATACAACTCTACAATTATATGACAACTATTAATTTTTATAGTTATTAATCGAGTCGAATAAGCATAACCGAATTGGTGACTGTATAAAGTAGGGATGGCCTTGTGTCGTGTTTTTTTCGTGACACGAATACGCACGACCCAACACGAAGTGTTCGGGACAAAAAATCTGATATAGTGCGTGTTCGGGTCGTTTCGTATTGAGCAAAAATGACACGAAGCGATTTTAGATGTAAAATATCGAGCCTTTGTTTTCGATTTTATCGTAAGCGACATGTTATCAAGCTTTTTATTCAAATTAAACATTTATGGGCCTATCTATAGTTTAGAGTTATCAAAATGCCAAAATTGGTGATAACTTTTAAGATACAGGCTGTACAATTTTATCGTAAGCGACAATTTACATACAAAAACATATTTGAATATTTAAAAAAAACCCTTTCCTGAAAACTATAATTTCGCTTACGATAAAATTGAAAATAAGATGTGTGAATGAATTTCCAGTAAAGAAAAAATTTTATATTTTGTATCGTCAAACACACCACACCAGCATATTTGTTGATATTGTATGGGCCTGTGAAGCTTAAAGTTATGTACGTAAACCGATAGTATCAGCTGTGGTGGCAGATACTATCAGCTGGCAGTGCCAACTTGGTGCCATATTTTAAAAAGCGACTCTTGAAAAAAATCAATTACATTTTCTGATTTTGAAATACCATACCAATAATATTTCGTGCATCTTGTGCAGCATCGTTTTGACAAAATTTTTCGCGTGCGTGTTGAGCGTCTTGGTATTCGTGTTCATGTCGTGTTGGAAAAATTCGACACGCGCCCATCTCTAGTATAAAGTGATTGAATGCCGCATTTCGTATGGAAAAGAGAAACTTTCATTTAAAGTTCATTATTAAAAAATAGTTTATGATTAAAAAATAGTCGTTGTGTTAAAATCCCTTCATATTAAAAAAGTAAACTTAATCACAATTCAATCGAAATACCTATTTTATTGTTATTTTTTATTTGCAATCTTCATCAGCATTTGTTTGTTAAAAAAAACATTTAATTCCATGAACAATAACATTAATTAATGTAGCTTTTCTTTTTGTTGAATTTCCAGATATTCTGATGGCACAGTTAAACTGCGTAATCCCAATATTGAACTTATGGATCAAGATATTTTATATCATTTGGCCTTGGGCAGTGAGTCTCATGACTTGCACGAAATGTTTGGCGACGTTAAGGTGAGTTTTTATTTTTTATTTTTTGTTAAATTTATTTAACTTTAATATCTTTATGAGTGTTTTAAAGTACAGAAATTAATTGCACTTCAGTTCAAATGCCAATCATCAAATATGTATGTACATGTAGTAAATATGTATATAAGTATTCATATTCGTAGTTGTTTTTGGCAAACTCTAGTTGACACCTACAGGTCTGATAAATAGTCCATAAATGAATTGAACAAAATTATCAGTTTAAAGTCTAAAAATTGGAAAGAAATGCACTAGGGCGTACTGGCTACATGATATCGTTTGTGATTGTTCGAAACCGATAAAGTTGTTGTTCATATTCACCGAAGCAAGGACAAACAAATAAAAATTTATGGCCAAATACCAAGAAGACTTTATTCTTGAATTTTTCGTATACAACCCATACGATATATTTACATACTCGTATTTGTTATTTTTTAAATTTAAAATAATAACGCAATATTATTGCTGTTAAACTATGCGTTAATTTATATCTACTCTTGCAATTTCAAATATATTTTTAATTAAATTAAACTTTATAGTTGTTAAAAATCGCCCAATTCGTTCAAATTCCACTTTTAAAAGGTATGAAATGAAGGTGATTTTTACGATAACAACTGAAGATAATAAATTTAATTATAAAATAACATATAACAAGTTTAAAATTTAGTACCTTCTATGGCAAAACAAGAAAATAAATAAAATGATTTTTAGTAATTTTTTTAATTATAAAAATACTTTGTACAGAAGGTACTTTTTATAAAATGTATCTCTTAAGAAAGTACTTCGTGCAAAATGTATCTCTTATTAAAGTACTTATTACAAAATGTTTATTTTAAGAAAGTACTTTTTACAAAAGAAAGAAAGTAGTTATTACAAAATTAACAGCAATAGTAGATACTACCTAAGAAAAGTACCTTTTTTAAACGGGACTTATTACAAAAGTTATTTTTTAGATTTAGTTGAACTGTAGTGAATTTTAATCAGAATTAATTTCTTAATCAGGCTTGAGTTCAGTAATTTCAATTCTTATTGAATGAAATATTTTTATTAATTAATGTGAGTATCTAAAGAAGAGAAGAAAAATTAAACTAGACTTTATTAGCTGGGGGAAATACCGATATTTTTCTGTGCAGCCACGCACTTCATCAGCACCCATGTCTATCTACTGGGGTAGAGATTATTATTAACATCAGCTATTTAACTTAAATTTCTATGAAATGGAATATGAGAATTGATTATGTATACAATTATTGATTTACCTTTGGCAAACACATTTGTAAGTATCACTATTCATTTTCTGTTTTTCCATTTTCTATTTAGGTTAGCACGTGACAAAAATATGTTCACTTAGCGATCACTGTTCACTTGGCTATCACTGCTTCAGAATGCTGAAAAAGCGAAGTCAACTGTAGAAAGCAAAAACAAAGTAACATAAAGCCACTACAATAATACTTATATGTATGTACCGATGGTGCATCGAATAAGTAAAAATAATTAATGTGATGATCGTAAAAGATAAGTAAGAATAGTTAAACATACATAGGTCGAGTGATATAACTTCGTGCTAACCTAAATAGAAAATGGAAAAACAGAAAATGAATAGTGATACTTACAAATGTGTTTGCCAAAGGCAAATCAATAATTGTATACACAATCAATTCTCATATTCCATTTCATAGAAATTTAAGTTTAATAGCTGATGTTAATAATAATCTCTACCCCAGTAGATAGACATGGGTGCTGATGAAGTGCGTGGCTGCACAGAAAAATATCGGTATTTCCCCCAGCTAATAAAGTCTAGTTTAATTTTTCTTCTCTTCTTTAGATACTCACATTAATTAATAAAAATATTTCATTCAATAAGAATTGAAATTACTGAACTCAAGCCTGATTAAGAAATTAATTCTGATTAAAAGGTATTTTTTTAGAAAAAATACTTTTTACTAAAGGAGTTCTTTTCTTTACGTTTTACTAAAGGATTTTGCTTAAAAGTACTTTTTTTAAATAATTTTTTTAAAAGGTACCTCTTTACAAAATGCATTTTTTGCAAAACAACTTCCTAAAAAGTACTTTTTTGCATTTATTCTCGTCACGATGTATTTAAAAAAATAAAATTTGCTAGAAGGTACTTTTTTTACAAAGTTTTTTGTATATAAGGTATTTCATCAAAGAGAACATTTTTAATATTAACTTTTTTAGAAGTATTTTGTTGAAAGTAATTTTTTTGGAAGGCACTTTTTGAAAAAGTACTTTTTCAAAAAGCACTTTTTACTTTTTGAATACGTACTTTCTCGCAAGGTACTTTTTTCACAGGCAAATTATTTAAATTTGTATTCCTACAAAAGGAATGTTTAGAAAAGTACCTATAAAAAAGAATTTTTTTTGATGTATTTTATTAAAAGGTATTCTTTTGAAAGACACCTTTTTGAAAAGGAACTTTTTCGAAAGGTAATTTTTTGGAAAGGTTCTTTTGTAATAGGTAAATTTTTGGAAGTTTAATTTTTAGAAAAGTATTTTTTAGAAAAGTACCCTATACAAAAGGCAGTTGCTTGCAAGGTACTATTTGAAAGGTACTTTTTTAAAAATTATATTTTGTTAAAGACAGTTATTTGGAAGGTACTGTTTTACGACGTAGTATTTAAAAATACTATTCTTAAAAGTACTTATTTAAAAGTGTAATATCTCTGAAATAAAATTTCTTTGGATGTATTTTGTTAAAAGGTACTTTTTTTTACAAGATAGTATTTTGAAAGGTCCTTTTTCATAATTTGTACATTTTTTAAAAAGTGTTTTTTAAAGGCACTGGCTTACAAGGTAGTGAATTTAAAAGGTACTTTTTTCCAATGTACTTCTTCAAAATTAAATTTTTTTTATTCTTCTTTTAGAGATATTTTGTTAAGAGGTACTTTATTTACGAGGTACTTTTTTTAAAGGATACATTAAAAAAATTTTAATATACTATGTACATATATATGTGACTTGCTTGCAAGAGCAAAATTATTTTTTGCAAAAGGCAGTTTTCATTAAACTTACTTCGTAAGTTTCTCTCTTCCTGAAAAGGCATATCTACAGAAAGCTTTTTTTACTATTAAGGAACTTTTTTCAAAATGTATTTTGCTTAAATGCACTTTTTTTAATAGATAAGATCCGTACTTTATGTTAAAGTACTATTCCTTTAGAGGCATTTTATAAAAAGGTACTTATTTTTAATTTTTTTTGTAGAAGGTTCTTTTAACAATATCTGATTTTACATAAGGTACTTTTTACAAAAGTTTCTTCCTTAATAAAATTACTTTGTTGAAATAAAATATTTTTTAAATAAGATTCCTTTCGAGGTATGTAGTTAATAATAGGTAGTTTTTTGGACAAAATTCTTTTTATAAGAATTACTTTTAGCAATGGCTTATTTTACAAAAGGTACTTTTTATAAAATATTCTTAATAAAAGTACTTTTTTGAAAAAAAAATAAATAATTTTTTTTTAAATAACCTTCCTGCAGAGGTATTTTGTTTGGAATTTTTTTTTATAAAAGGTACTTTTAGCAATCGCTTATTTTACAAATGGTACTTTTTACAAAAGTTTGTTTCTTTAAAAGAACTTTTTGCCTAAAGGTTTTTTTTACAAAAAATATTTTTTGTTAGATTAAATTTTTGCAAAAAGTTCGTATTCAAAGGTACTTTTTGCAAAGCATACATATCATGAAAAGTAGCTTTGGAAAAAGTACTTGGTACAAAACACTTTTTTTTTCTAAAGCCGACTCTTTAAATAATAATTTTTCTAAAAATTCTTGTTGTATTTTTCAGTAAAAATATGAAAGTGCAAACTAGACTTTTTGAAAAATAATATTATTTACTTGAGGGACAAAATGTCTAAAAAAATATTAAATATTGTACATTTTAATACCATTTGAAAAGCTAAGACAAATAAGCATTCTAAAATATATTTCTCTTATAAATTGTTAATTAATAAATATTAATTAATAATTTTTAATGTTTTTGTTGTGGTTGTTTTTTGTACAATTCCTTAATCCGTATACGAACTGAGTCTGACTTTCATTAAAAATTTACCCTATATTCATAAAAAATAATAGTAATTTGAAGTCCATTTTAGAAAAAAATTTTATGAAAAATTTTAAATAAAATACATTTCAAATTCATTTTAATTTTTATGAATACGGGGGTTATTATTTAATAGTTGTGGCACAATTATTTTTTTTTTATAAGAACAAGAAACATCTGTAGAGCGATTCACTATTTTTTTTCAACGATAATCGCATCGCTAAAATAATTATAACGAAAATTTATCGAATTTGCTATTTACCACATTTTTTAACGATATTCGCTGTAGATTAATGTTAGCTGTGTCGTCATTTCAGCGAAAATAATTTATGTGCTGTTAATTTTATCGACAACAACAAAAGAAAATATCAGCTGGGTACTGTCGTTAGAAAGATGTTACAGAATAACATAATCGTTATTGCAAGCCATTAAATGTATAGACAAAAATTACAATTGTCGGATCGTTAAAAGTTACGGAATCGCACCACTGATTTGACATTAATTCGCAAAATTCCCGTTTTATAAAAATTATAATGAAATATTTGTGCTCTCGCTTTTTTAAAGTTTCACAAAATTATCTCAAACCCAATTCAAACAAATAACCGTCATTAATGGCGCGATGTATAATTTTAAATTAATGTTGACTAAATTTATTATCAACAATAAAAAATAAATATTATTTTATAAATCAAAATAAAATAATACTAGTAATTAATCGGCAATGATCAATATAAAAATCACATAATAACGAGATAAGAAACTAAAAAAACAAATAAATAAATAATAAAAATAATAAAATCAAAACAAAAGCACTTATACATTTCTAAATATTTATATTCTATAAACTATCTACATATACATATGTACATATAGTTATAAATATATACATATTAATGCAATGAACTTTTTCTAATTAATCTTTTCAATGTTTTCTTTTCGTTTTTTTATAAAATATTTCCATGACAATGAAAACAGTTCGTTTGCATGGGCGGGACACCAAAGCGCATGGAGAACTTTGCACATTTCATGATGGATGAAATCGGTTATAAACTACCAGCAGGTACAATGTTGCAGGACATTAGTGCCTACTCGTATCGCTATTCCATGTACAAAGTTGGTCCAGTACTTTGCGTCAGTCACGGCATGGGAACGCCCTCTGTCAGCATTTTAATGCATGAAATGATTAAACTCATGTATCATGCCAAGTGCCATGATCCCGTGTTTATACGTATTGGCACTTGTGGTGGTATTGGTGTTGAGGGTGGTACTGTCATCATCACCGAAGATGCCTTGGATGGTAAACTAAGAAATTCACATGAATTTGTAAGTTATCTAATATAATACATACATATATGTGACACGGTCTATGAAAAGGTGGCTTATGACTCAAAAACAAAATTTCGAGAAATCAGCTGTTAAAGACAAACAATGCATTTCGTCAGTTTCTCGGTAGTTGTTCTCCTTCGTTCACCTTTTCATAGACCGGGTCACATATAATAATATATACATATGTAATATAAATTTGTTTTCTTCTCTTAACCACAAAACAGATTGTTTTGGGTGAAACCATAGAACGTCCCGCCAAACTGGATAAAAAACTGGCCAGAGAACTTAAATCGCTAGCGAGTCAAGATGATCCCTATGACACGATTATCGGTAAAACCTTGTGCACCAATGACTTTTATGAGGGTAAGTTTTAGTTTTAAATTTTATATAAAAAATTTTAATAAAATTGCTTTGAGAAGGTCAAGGACGTTTAGATGGTGCTTTTTGTGAGTTTAGCGAGGCCGATAAAATGGCATATTTGGAAAAGTTACGCGAGAATGGTGTGGTGAATATCGAAATGGAAAGCACTATTTTTGCTGCTCTCACATATCATGCAGGCATTAAAGCTGCCGTTGTCTGTGTGGCATTGCTTAACCGTTTGAATGGTGATCAGGTAAGTAAACTCTAGGCTTTTTTTTAAGAAGTCCATCCAAAAATATGCAAAGAAAGAAATACGAGTATTCACAAACTATTGCTAAAGTTAAAACATTATCTAAGCTATTTTTCTCATTCACAATTCGTATGTTAAGCCAACATTAACTTTAACAATCATGTATGAATACCCAACTAAAAATAATAAATAGCTCTATAACATTGTAGAAAATGATACTTAACCTTTCAAAGAAATAAATTTTTAAGTTTTCTCAGAACTTTTTCTCCCAAATTGGGATTAAATAAAAAATTTCTTCATAAATGCAAGAAAATATTTATTTCATTACACAAGAGCTTTTTTTTAACCCCCGACCAAAAAAGGGGTGTTATAAGTTTGTAGTATGTGTCTGTGTATCTGCATGTCTGTCCGTGTCCAGGTACAGCCCAAACGGCTGGACCGATTTTGATTTAGCTTTTTCTGTCTGAAAGGTGACTTGATCGAGAAGGTTCTTAATTATGTTTGAAAAAAATCGGTCCAGCTCTTTAGAAGATATCACATCTTTTCTAGATATATCGGGGGTTTTTAAAATTTTTAATTTTTGTTATTTATAAAGAAAACACATTAAGAATAATAATGTAACAGAAAAAGCTAAATCAAAATCGGTCCAGCCGCTTGGGCTGTACGTGGACACGGACAGACACACAGATACACAGATGCACAGACACACATTACAAACTTATAACACCCATTTTTTTGGTCCGGGGTTAAAAATAAATATATTTGTTGGGGAATTTACATATATAGAAACAGTAATAAAAACAGCTCAAAATTACAAATGCACCTCTTTCACTAACTCAAACTTTAACTTACTGCCAGTTTATCGAAGACAATAAAAAATTATCGTCTGTCTATTTATATTGCAAACAAAATTGTTGCTTGTCTTCGATCAACTATAAAGGCTCAGTTAGCCAACTGTAATGGCAGCTGAACTATATTTTTATATGAAAGGTAATTTACGGATTCTTGCATTCCGGTTACATCTCTATAATAATTTTCATTACTTTTCACATAACGATTAGCTGTTTCCTACCATTGCAGTTACATTCCGCTACAGTCGGCTAACTGAGCATTTAAGAATCTGTACTTTACTTTCCACATAACAATATCGATCAGCTGATTACTGCAGTTATATACCATTGCAGTCGTCTAACTGAGCCTTTATAGCTTCGTTAGCCAAGTCGTATCGTCTTACTTTTGAAGTTTTGGATGTTAGTTAGTAAAAACATTATGCTGCCAGTGAATGTGTCAGCTGTTATTGTATTTCCCTTTTCTTTATTTATATGTATGTGTGTACGTACGTAAGCCATGTAAAGTTCTATTTACTCCTGATTTTTACGTAGCAAACATTGGCAATGCATTTTCAATAAGCATCCATACTTGATTCAACATTTTTATTAAATGTTACGGATTTTGTCAGCTGATACGCAACAGTACGATACGATTTGACTAAAGGCTCAGTTACCCGATTGTAATGTAAAGTAACTGTAACAGTAGGAAACAGCTGATCGATATTGTTATGTGAAAAGTAATGAAAATGATTATAGAGATGTAATGTAACGTAACCTACTTTTTATATAAAAAAATCGATCAGCTGTTTCCTACGTTGCAGTTACTTTACATTACAGTCGGGTAACCGAACCTTAACAAAGCGATTACGAACAATTACTTGGCAAAGAAAATGTAAGTTTTTCGTTTAGAATTAAAATTAAAATCGATGCCTTTCGCACACTCAGAGAAAATGAACGATTCTTTACCTGTTATCCTACAAGCTCAAGAGTTTGCAAAGTAAACTTTGCACGTGCGCAAGGAGTCGTTTTCAATATAAATTCTTAAACAAAAATTTCTGTTTTCAGAAAAAAGGGATGCTATAAGTTTGTAATGTGTGTCTGTGTATCTGCGTGTCTGCCCGTGTCCACGTACATCCCAAACGGCTGCACCGATTTTGATTTAGTTTTCTCTTTTTGAAAGGTGACTTGATCGAGATGGTTCTTAACCATGTTTGAAGAAAATCGGTTCAGCCGTTTAGAAGATGTCACATCTTTTTTTAAAATTTTTAATTTTTGTTATTCTAATATTTGATCACTTTAATATTTATAATTTCCTCAAATTGCAGGTCAATGCCCCCAAGGAAGTGATGAATGAATGGCAACAGCGTCCCCAAATCTTGGTAGCACGCTACATACGCAAAGTATTAACCCAAAAGGGTCTATTGAAAACTCTTTTCGGCCATCAAGGCTCCATAAAATCTCCCAGGCGTTTTAAACTGGTTCAACAAGAATCTCAGGCTCATGAATAAATCAAGTGAACAAAGAACCTCAAACAGCTACCAAAACAAACAACAAAAAGTACATGTGGTATAAAGAAGATTCCTCTTTTGTAGTTAAATTATCTTCAGGTTCAATGGACAAACTCACACACACACACACACACACACACATTAATTTATCACAAACTTAATAAAATAAATTTTCAATATAAATATCAAAATGCACTAGGTTATGCAAGTTGTAATCTTTCACATATAAATACATACGTTCTTTATTCCTCTAAATTAACTTTAAATACGCTATTATATAATTATATAACACAATATTTATAACATAAATGAATTACAATGTAATATATGGAAATTAAAAGTAAAATATCTACATACAAACATATTTAATCTATGAATTATTATTAAAAATGTTAATTAATGATTGATTATGCATTTTTAGCATAACTGCTACTATTTTATTTTTAATTTCTAACAAATAATTATTAGCTTCAATGTTCTTTAGTATAAATTATAAATAAATATAAATATGTATACATATTATATAATTAATATTCCATAAATTCCGTTTACTTACATGCATTGCATTGAGTAAAGGCTCAGTTACCCCACTGTAATGTAAGTAACTGCAACGTAGGAAACAGCTGATCGATATTTTTATATGAAAAGTATTTGCATTACTTTTCACATAACAGCTGTTTCCTAATGTTGCAGTTACTTTGCATTACAGTCGGCTAACTGAGCCTTAAGACAGTATCCTTGATTTCCTTTTTACTCCCTGATTTTCCCTCTATTGTTGTTTTTACAATAAGTTTTATTATACATATATATATATATTTTTTTATTAATAGCAAAAAAGGCATTTTTGTAGTTTTTGTTTTAAGCAGCAAAATAAAACTTATTTTCAAGCCAGAAAAATATTATGTATTTAGTTTTACTATAATTTTTAGTTAATTTTTTTTTAAATTTCATTCATGAAAATTTTTTCGCAACTGCAAGCAACCTTTGACAGCAGCATGCTGTGTAGTCTCGCTTCAATTTTTTTCGCTTCCAGTCTGACTTTGTTTGTCACGGTTCACACTATGTAATTTTTCTTTCAGAAAGCGTGAGTTTGTTGGTGAGGGAGGTGAAAAGAATGGGATGTAGTACACACATTTCGGAACTTGGAAGTTCTACTTTCTTTTCTAGTTCTTAAGGTGCAATCAGACGAGACATTACCATAATCATAGAAAACAGCCTTTCGAACCAATCTAATGGGCAACACTGTATTTGATTATAGGTGACTCGCCATAACGCCATAGCCATTACCATAGAAACCAATTGAATTTTGGTTGGGTTATGGCTATGGCATTATGGCTATGGCACGAATAATTCTACCTTTAATTGTGAACATGATTTTTTTTATTGAAGTTTTACGTTTTTATTGAACTTTAACACTTTTTTTATTAAATTGCTGTTAACACATTTTAGTTTTTGTTTGAAAGTTTCAGAGTAAACATGTGCATAATAGAATTTGAATCAGGAATAATTTCTTAATCGGGCTTAAGGTTCAATTAGACGTGCCACAGTCATAACCAAACCAAAATTCAATTTGTTTTTATGGTAATGGCTATGGCGTTATGGCGAGTCACCTTTAATTAAATGCAGGGTTTCCCATTAGTTTGGTACGAACGGCTGTTTTCTATGGCTATGGTTATGGCACGTCTGATTGCATCTTTAAGTTCTGTATTTTCAATTCTTATATTCTTAATATGATACGATATCGAATGCCATAATCTCAAAATGAAAAAACGTGATAGAATCAGCTCATTTGTGAAAGCGACGATTAGGCCACAGCTCTTTCGTCATCGTAATTATTTCTTAAGTGCGGCCAAGCTTGTGTGTGTTGTTTGGCCTTCGAGAGTTTTTCGTCTCGCTCACACTGTTTGACTTATTTGCCACGGATAACCGTATAGTCTTGCATTTCTTTTGTGAAATTTCGTTAACAACCACGTTGCTACTTTCTGAAGGCATATGTCGAGTATACGTAGAATTTAATACCTTACTTCGCCTACTTTTAAGCATGAGATTTTTAATAAACTTAGCATCTTAGGATCTTGTAATGGCACAATTTTTCTGTTTGAAAAAGTGGTCGGGGCCCAATTAGCATAGTTAAGGCACTTCCACTCAACCGATTCCTTGAAACTTCGCTCAACCGATTCTTTATGAAACTTGGCACAACCTTGGAAGCTTGTAATGATACGATCTCGTATATGAAAAAGTGGGCGGACCGCTATCCCTGAAACCTAAAATTATGTTTTATGTAATCAGTCTCTAACTCTCACAACATTTTCACATAGTTTTGGCTCTTAAATAGAATGGGATGGGGTTACCACGACCATTAAAATATTTTGTTTCATTTAACTTGATCCTACCCACACAATTCTGATGAAAGCTTGTATACATATAAAGATGTATACTGAGCTATTATAGAAAAAAACTCTTGCGTTGTGTAAAGTGGGCGGCACGACTCCCATTCAAATTGAACACAATATTGTATATTGTCCTACTTAATAGACTCCTACACAACTTTCCACAAACATATGTACTTATGTATGTAGAAATATATATACATACATATATTAGGCCTTGGATGTGAGACAGATTTAAGATACGAAAAGAAGGCAGAATAGCCAGTGATGCCAGATTTCATTTTCACATGGAAATGTTAAAGTGAAATCTTTTTTAATTTTCTGGCATAATTATAATTGGTATTGATTTTTATAAAAATTTAGCAGTTTAATTGACTGTCCGCTAACATTGTGGTAACAATATATTTCGGATATTTTTACACTCTTAATACTCTTTTGGATTCAAGTATATTTTTTAATTTGCTAAAATATTTTTAATGGCTGGAAAATAATCTTAAGTTTTGTTAAATTTAGTTCCTTACAAATACTAAATATAATAATAATACACATAGAATTAAATTCATAATTTTTGAGTCCTAAGCAAAATAAATAAAGCCCCTTAACAAATGCATTAGAAAAAAGCAACGAATTATCTAAAACTAATTATATAATATTAAATATACATTTATATAAAAGTATGTAGCAAATTATATATTTTATTCGATAAAATTATCAGTTATTGCTTAGTAAATTGTTAACTTCCCGTAAGACATTTATACCAAATCGTATGTATTGATAAAAAGCCATAATACGAGTAATAATAGAAATCTCAAAAAATAAAATTAATAAGAAATAATAAAATAAAATGTTTATAATAAAATTGTGGTAAGCTTTGTATTGAAGTGGTCATAAGCAGACTCTTAAGGCTCAGTTACCCGACTGTAATGTAAAGTAACTGCAACAGTAGGAAACAGCTGATAGAAATTGTTATGTAAAAAGTAATGCAAATGGTTATAGAGATGTAATGTAACGGAAGCTAACTGAGCCCTTACCCGACTGTAATGTAAAGTATCTGCAACATAGGAAACAGCTGATGGATACTTTTATATGAAGAGTAGCTTACGTTACATTACATCTCTATAAACATTTTCATTACTTTTCACATAACAATATCGATCAGCTGTTGCTTACTGTTGCAGTTACTTTACATTACAGTCGGGTAACTGAGTCTTTATTAGCTGCTTTTATGGTCCAAGTAAACAAAGAGTTTAGACGTTTTTATTGAAAATTACTTTGTTCTTTTTTTTATTAGTTTCTATAAAAAGTTTACAGACTGGTTGGTCAGTCGGGCCACAACAGCTGCACCTTTATGACATAATGCAGACTTGCAAATGGAGAGCCTTACTTAGCAACAACAACACAGAAAAAAATATTTCTCCAAGCAGCACCTTTAATGGAAAGAAAAAATCATTTAAAAATTTGCGTAAACTTTTTTAATAAAATAAAGGCCACATTTTGTAAATACAAATGAATTTTTCGTTTTAAAATTTGTCTGCAAAAAAATGTTTTTTGAAACGAATTTTCGTTATTTTTCATAAAAATTTTAAACGTTTAGAAAGGGCTTTTTTTTACAAAGTGTGCGCTTAATTGATTGAATTAAATGTTTGATATAAATTTATACAAAAGTTTAATTAACTTAATTAAATTTTTAACTAATTCCTAAATAAATTAAATTTAAAAGCAAACGTTTAATAGCATAAGTTAAATTTTTAATTGATTATGTGTGTTGTTTTTAAACAAAGGTCTTAATTGAGCCCATATAAATTGGTCTAATTCATATATATTGTGTTTCGTGCATTTCAAAATTTAAAAATTTTCTGTAAAGCAAAATAATCGTTTTTGTTTTGAGAAATAGTAGATTACATAATGTAAGATTTGCACCGTGGGTAGATGGTTTTTTGCAAAAAGTGAAAATTGCTTGCCATACAAGGAGCTTCAGAGTGACGAACGGCATGAGATAGAGCGACTTTACATTCATTCTCTAGAAAATAATTATGAAAAACAGAAAATTCTTTGCGAGATTTCTATAAAAAAAAATTTAGACAAATTGACCGTTTGTATTTTACAAATTAATCCCCTTATTCTAATTGTCGACATCGACGTCACTTTAACACAACACCGAAAAACTGGGGCTTGTTTACTCGCTCTCGAGAAAAATTGTATGCTACTGGCAATCTATTTCCGTTCCCTAAGGTCTAGAAAATAGCATAAATCTGCCAACAGGAGTCAGTTGTTTTCGCCAACGGATACACAAGCCTTAATTTGTTGGTGTTGTGTTAAAGTGACGTTGATGTCGACAATTAGAATAAGGGTGAATAAAAAATATTTTGGTCCATGTTATGCAAAAGTATTATTTTAAGTCGATAACTACGATTTTTTAGATTATAACGAAATTACTAAAAATTACAAAATTATCTACTCATGTGGGCCCGTAGCCTCCGTATTATGGTTGATAGACTTTTGTCGAAAATATTCAGGTCCAAAAATTGATTTCTCAATTAAGTGTCATTTATCTTTAAGTGCCACTTAAGTACCGAATTCATTTTTTCAGCACAAAGTTGAGAGACATTTAAATGCCCAACCTTCTGTACTTAAATCACACTTAAGTTTAACGAGCATACCATATGTTATTGAGGTTTGTGTGTGTTTATTGAAAACATGTACACGAACATCATGTGGTCGTATTAAAAAGAATTTCGTTTAATTTTCATAAATGTATAACATATAAAATATGTATATATTTTCACATCATGGAAAAATAATTAAAAACAATTAATTCTGATGCTTTTTTTGTTTCATAAAATGTGTTTTTTTGCAATTTTAGTTTTTTGCATATTGATAACCTAACTTTTTTATTTATAATAAGCAGCTGTAGTTTAAAAAGCCTTTCATAATACTGGGAAATTTTGTAGTGCTGTCATACTTTCGACGTAATTTAATTAGAACTTTAATTAACCACTGAAAAAATGAAGCTACATTTAAGTGCCACTTAAATTTAAATAGCAATTAGCTAAATGACATATAATTGGGAAGTCAATTATTGGGCCTCAGTCAGTCAAGCCCATTTAAATTACGTACATGGCTTTGATCACAGGTTTGTGTTCAAAAACGACCGATTGAATGCATCCGGCCAAAGTCCACTTTTCAACTATAAAATATAATTAAGTGTCTTTTTGTAATACGATGAAATTTTGTTTTTTGTTACCAAATTGCTAACGGCCCTATGTATAAGCAAAAACTGGCATGAAGTTAGCATAAGTGACGAAATTTAAATAGGTGTTAACGAGTTCCTCCATACAGTTTGACTTTGAAAATGGTCGCATTACTTAATTTTAACCCACCTCTAAGTCCTAGCATGATTTTAAACGTAAAGTTTCATGGCAAAACTCTTTAAGATCATATTCAATTTTGCCACTTATGCTAACTTCGTGCTAGTTTTTGCTTATACATAAGGCCGTAAATATGCCTAGAAATATAATAACTTGTAAGCATATCGATTAAAAATTACTGTTGTATAAAAATAAAAGTTTTGCTTAAATCTTAAATGTTGTTTGTTAATCAAATAAATTTTATTGTAAGGAATTCAAATGTTTCAAAATTCAAGGACAAAAAAAGGTACCAAAACACAAATAAGAAAAATAGATCTCGATTTGCGATTAACCCACAAACGCAGTTCTATTAAAACGATTTACAAATGTAATTGATAAATTAATATGTTTTATTGCAATATACACGTACGTATGTATGTATGTATAAATATGTATTTTTGAATTTATTATTGTACAATTAAGAATGACAAGTATAAAAATAAATATGTCTGTATACTAAAAATGCATAAAAATTTATATGGAAAATATAAGATTTTGTTTTATTGAAGGGTGAATTATTGGAACTAAAAAACTTTTGTTTGGAAATCAATTTCAGGTAATAAGCTGAAACGTGGTAGTGACTGTCTTTATATATATATATATATATTTAAGTTGATTACAAGCCAATCCTAGAGGTGGAAGACTATCAAAAGTTTTCGGTAGTGACAATCGATATATCGATTCAAGACTATCAAAAGTTGGAAAAACTATCAACACATATATTTACATTTTTTGCTTTTAGTGGTGTATCATTTACTATCGATAATGACTAAAAAAATATTGATTGTTTCTAAGTATGTATGAAAACATCGATAGTCACAAAAAAAATAACTATCGATAGTATAGATATGTAGATAGTGCCATCGATAGCTTTCCACCTCTAGCCACTTCTATTGCTTATTGCTTTATTTTCTACAAATCAGGCTTAGGTTTTCCTAAATTAAGCTCAATTACTAACCAACATCTGAAGAAAGGTTTGGTTAGGCAAGCCTTATGTAACACATTTCATGAAACTTTCTGATGCGCCGACTAACACAGAATTGCTGAAAATTCACACAAACAATTATTTTGACGAACTATTTTTGAAATGGAGAAATTAAATCTCTATAAGTTACCTTCTTAGCTTTAAAGTTATAAGAAACTTAGGTTATTTTGACTTTTGTATTTTTTTAGTGCATGAATGCACGAATGAAGTCGAAGCCTTACTAAGGCTAGTTCGAACACCACAAGTTTTCTTGCTCGAGTTGTGTGGATAAAACTGAGGGCAAATTAGGATATTCCATTTCAAAAAATTTCAATGGATATTGAATGCGTTAATTTGCCTCAAAATAAATTGATATACAGACTTCTTGCGATGCGTGAAACAGGGGCACATCCCTAGAAAAAATAGCATCTGCAAGTATTATACAATATATTTTTCCAGCAGTCTTGTACATATCGTTACCTTAATATAGAAAGGCCCTATCTCATTAATTTTTTTGAAATTGGTATTTTTGTATATATCGCTAGAAAAGCATCTAGTCTTTAAAAAAATGCAATAATCTCGATTACAAAAACATAATGAGTTAGGGCCTTTCTATATTAAGGTACCGTATGTATGCATAATTGCCATATTGTAATAAAAATTGTTTGTGCATTTATTGCTGGCCTGGTAACAACTTGCAGATCTACTACAAGATATAATGCTGCCCACAGACGAAGGAACGTCTTAAGAAAAATGCGTTTCTACTAATGTTTCCTTCTTTTTAATACAGACAATAAATCATCTATTACACTATTTCTATGGCTGCATTCTTTACAATATTTCTATGTATATTATATCATAATTTATATCCCATTTATTTGCGCTGCATTTACACATGCAGATAACTTGTTACAAGTTGTGTAGTTGTGTGTTCGTATTAACAGACAATACATCGAGGGAAATAATAAAAACACTTGCAACTTGTTTTCTGAAATTTAAGAAGTTTTAAAAAAATTATGGACGACAAAATCTTATTTTGGTGCTTATGAATCACAGTGGGGAAAAATTTGCGATCTGGAAGTAGTGCAAAATTTCGATCCGCTCTAATGATTTTTATATAGGGTTGTCATTGCAAAAAGTTCTCTTTTTCTATGCCTGGTCACCGAATTAGAAGCGATTTTAAGAAAAATTTCCTTTTCATGTAGGGAAAATGATAAATAGTTACATATTTTAACAATTCGTTCCTTTTTATAGGAATTTAAACATGAAACAGTGTTTTCATGTACATTTTAGTAAATAACTCTTAAATTGTAGAGTAAAATGAGTTCGTAATTTTTTTTTTAATCGATTTCTGGTAAATATTTTTTAAAACTAACTATTTATTATATGGTTTTGTGTGACTAAAATAATCTTCTACTTGATTTTCTGCGAGCTATCGGCAAATTAAAAATATCGATTTTTTGGAAGCAATGAAAATGTAGTTCCCTTAGAATGAATTTCATTTTTGTTTACTGGGGATGTAATTATAAAAACTAAACCTTGTATATAAAAAAAACCTCCTGAATTTTAGGCGACGATGTGTACAATAAAATTTATTTTAAACTTCTCAGCGCTACTATCTAAATATATTTATAGTTCTCATAGCGCCAGTACACACAAAATTTTGCATACTTACACTGAGAGAAAAACCTTCGTAAATGCAATGATTTTTTACGTTATATTTATGATTTTGTCATTATTTGGCAAAATTGTTTCATTAGCTGAAAAAATGTCATATATACAACGAAATATTTTCATTCATGTAACGCGACATGTTTTTTTACTAATGGCGTTTTCTTTTCTGAGCAATATGCTGCATTTATGCTGCCTTTTACATTTCTTTGTGTTCTTTTCTGAAAAGTATGTATTATTTTAAAAATCAACGCGTTCTTTTCTCATGATGTTGCCCTTAAGAAGAAGAAAAATGCTACATGTTCGACACTCATTTTCATTAAAGGGGCATGAGTGCAGCATTATATTAACAGCTGTTTTTGTTATTGTCTATGAAAAAAATGAATCATTTTATAGTTCGTCATTCTTTTATGCCGAAACTTGTTGGAAAATTGTTCTTTTGTAAACGCAAAATATGCAACACTTCTTAAAAATCAGGTGAGCATTTAAAAATGTTGCCAAATTACATGTAACATATATGTTACACTTTTCTTTTAGAAAAGAAAACGCCATAAGCAACGTACATTTACATATTTTAAATGAAAAATGTAATCATTGCAATGAAACTTTTTAACACACTTTCCGCTGCAGCCACAACAACCTCATATATTATTTAGATACACACTAAATACATATTCACCATCACTAATGACATTTTAATCCAATTAAATTGATCTAATTAATTCAACATTATTTAATTTATTTGAAAAGTTATAACTTATAAATAAATATATATATTTAAAAGGAATCGAACCTGTGACTACAAGAGTAGCACACTGCATACTAGCGAGTAACAGGAAGTTTTCTTCATTATAGTTACGAAAATATTTCATTAAAGTTGCAACAAAATTATAACTTCCCTAACTATAGATTAATTACAATTGTATTTTGATACTTTGATCTTCTTGATGTCACCTAATAAATTTAAAATTTTTTTGTGTGAGTTTCTTCATAAAAACATGTATTTAAGTTTTTCATTACACGAATGAAAATTATTTCGTAACATTAATGATACTAGGGCATGTAAAATACTAGGCATTAGAAAGCTTTCATTCCATTAAGGAAATTTGCATCGATATAATGTAATATCTCATTTTATTAATGAATTTTGTCGTTGTATTAATGAAAGGGGTTCAATGTAACGATTTCATTCCCGCTACGAAGTGTGTTTCTTTCAGTGCGGGTCATTAATATGCCAGAAGAAGAAATATATTACATTTCATGTCAATTTAAATTAATTTCAAAGTTCTATACCTCCGTAAAAAAATACCCTTTAAACTACAGATAATCTATTAATCTGCTTTACTTCAACCCTCATGTCGTATATATGTACTTAAGGATGTGCACATGTACATAATTATCGAATCAAAACCATATGTCAATAAAAAAAATGTACCTTTTTATTTATGATTTTTCAATAACTTTCTTCTGCATAGTCGAATAGGTAAATGGGACATGTGTACACAAGTATGTACGAGTATATATGTCCTTGCGTAAGAATTTTTATATATATATAACATTAACATTATATAACTGACATGATTACAATTGTTAATTTTGGTACATGGACGTGTATGTATGTATGGATATACATCCATACATATGTACATATGTATCTACGTGTTAAAATCCCTGTTTTCCAGTTTATAATATCCGCTAGTAAATATTGAGAAAGCGGTAACACTTTTTTTAACTAAATGCAAGTATGGAGGGAAGTGTTACCATTAAACTATGATGGAAGAAAGTTAAAACGGTAAAACTATTCCTCTAAAATAATCTACAAAAGAAAACTAAAATGCTGGGTTGATTTTCACTTCATGTTCTGTTAAAATTTTTCATGGAAATACTTTTATTAGACTGCCAAGGAAGGGATATGTTTTATATGCACATCACGTCATGGACGTAATCCGCATTGTAAAGGCTCCCGACTGTAATGTAATATAACTGCAACGTAGGAAACAGCTGATCGATATTTTTATATAAAAAGTAGGTAACGTTAAGTTACATCTCTATAACCATTTGCATTACTTTTCACATAACAATATCGATCAGCTGTTTCCTACTGTTGCAGTTACTTTACATTACAGATAGATAACTGAGCCTTAAGTTTTTCCTCACGTCTTAAAGTCTTTTGATTTGTTGGAGATCTGATATAAATTTTAAAATTGCAGTACATATTTAAATTATTAACGGCCCTATGTATAAGCAAAAATTTGCATGAAGTTAGCATAAGTGACGAAATTGAATTAGGTGTTAACGAGCTCCTCCATACAATTTGAAATTAAAAATGGTCGCATTACCTAATTTTAACCCACCTCTAAGTCCTAGCATGATCATGAGCATGATTTAAGATCATTTTCAATTTTGCCACTTATGATAACTTCATGCCAATTTTTGCTTATACATAGGGGCGTAAATTTTTTACTAGATATTTATTGTATATATATATATATAATTTTTAAAACGGATTCAGAACCCGATAGGGATGTTTGTTGTGAAAATTTTTGTTTTGCATAATTCTCCATAACATATTTTGAGAGGTTTTTTTCTCAAACATTTTTTGGTTGAACTTAAGTGAAGAGCATTAAGCCGAACATTAAACTAAAATTCTTCATATGAGTATTTATTTTCTTTCAGGAATTTTATTAACAAAATATACATCACTAGAAGGAAACTTAAACGAAATACATTTAATGTATATTGGCGATTCCTAATTAAAAGCATTGACGGCTTAGATTAAAATAAATATGATAACCCTGCTCTTGACACACACGTTCAGCGTTACCGTTGAAAAAGGGGCACAAAAAGGGGATTTTCAAAAAAAGTGGTATAAAAAGGGGATTTCCAAGAAAAAAAGGGGGCAACTTCAAAATCAATATAAATTATAGAGACAAATATATTTATTAAGTTATTTTTATTTAAAACAAACAAAAACAAATATCTCATGTATAAGAAGTACAAAAACATTCAGGGCTATTTTGAATAAAATTCCAGGTGAAATTTTTCCCAGGGAAAAATTCCAACTAATAGCAAATAATAGGGAAAACCAAAATTTCTAATTGGAAAAGGAAGAAATTTCAAGCCGAATTTTATTCATGATAGCCCTGATTAATTTTATGAAAACTGATATATTGCGTTTATACGTACTTGTTACTTGCAAGTAAAAATTCTAACGTGTTTTTTTCGAAATTTTATTTTATAAAGATAAAGAAATAAGGTGTAACTCGCCGACCTTGCAACTGCTGAATCTGGATATATTTTTGGGTTTAGTGTGGCCAATTTGTTCATTGACTTAAACAAGTGGTAGCAACTTATTGTTCTTAAAACAAGCTTCATCTCAGCAATAGCCACTTTCCTCTGAAAATCGATATTTTTTGTGGTAAAAACTCGGATATTTTTCCATGATTAGTGTTTGGTAATTGGCCACGTGTATGGATGTCTTAGCAGGGTACTCCAAATGATTCATTTGGTATGGATTTTTTGGTATCTGCATCCATCTTAACCCACTTCTGCCGTCTCCCCTAATCCTTGGAATACTTTGGTGTTGCTTTTTTAAGTTTTTACTAGTTTTTCCAAGATAATTGAGTCACCTGATGAACTAATTTCAGCGGAATTTATTTCAAAAGCATTACTTGATAATGGCAATTCAGTGTGTATTTTTTGCTTGACGACAAACCTAGAAAAATATAAATAACTAAAAAGATATTTAAATTTCATTAATTACTTGTTCATATTATTTGTTTTTCATACAATATTTAGCCAATTCACAACCTTCTGTATATTGTAGGTTGTATTAGCTACAACTATGGTAGTTGATAACGGCCTTGTTGTAAGTGTTGCTAAGCTTTTAAAAACGTCAAACATTTAAAAAGAAGCAGAGAGCAAATAAAAATAACATAAAAATTAAAATAAATAAAATAGTTTAAAATTTATAAAAGCAAGCAAATAAAAATTAAACAAAAAAATTTCTGCATTATGCGAAAAATATACTGCAGAAATGTTAATGATGGATTCGGGTGATTAAAAAATAAGGAAAATTACAAAATTCATATAAAAACCAAAAATTTTAGGCGATTCTGAAGAAGGCAATCACTCTTATTCCAGCTTGCTTCCGATTTTGCAACTTCTCGCGTTTTCTTGCAAAGTTCGCGATAAAAGCAACTTTTGTCGATTTTTTTAAATTAGACTTTGTTATCACCTCGCTGTTAATAAGTTTTTTCAAATTTACGTAATTTTTGCGATTCTTTTCGAACTTTCTGTATTCCTTACTGTTTTAGCGATTTTCAATCCATATTCTGACTTGTTTAAAATTTTGCCCATTTTCGCGAAAAGCAGCTTTTTCAAAACTGTTAGCGTCCTAACAGTTTTGAGGACTTAAGAATATTATTAGACTTTGTTATCATTCTGCTGTTGTAGCTTCTTTTCCAATTTCGTCATTTCGTGAATTTTTTTATTATAGCTAGGCTATTTATTGCGTGATACAGGAGTTAGGACGTGATTTTTGTAACAAAAACAATCGACACTATTACAGCTATATTTTTATTTTTGTTTAGATTTCTTTGTACTTAAAAGCAGAGTACGAAAATAAACGAAACAAATTGTTTGATTTTGTGCTGTTTCGTTATTTTAAGTGATTGAAACAAAAAAAAAAAACAAAAATTATAAGGATTTTCATCAGAATTCCTAAAATTTCCATTTGCGCAATTGTGCAAATATGCGAGACTTGTTTCATGCAGCCCCTTCGACTTTTTTAAGTCAATTTGAATGAAATGTCAAAAAAATTTATTTAATAAAAATAACACAAGAAAATTTCAAACAGTTTTTAGTTTCAATTCATATTTATATATTTCTATAAAAATAAAAAAGTGAGTGTGTGTGTCTAAAAATGCGTAAGGGAAGCCAAAAAAACCAAGAAGTTGTTATTTACAAAATTCACAATTGCACAAATTGGGCAAACTCTAAAGATTTGTGTAAATAAATTACCATGAAATTTTATTTAAGAGAGTGTAAAAATGCACAATTGCATTTCATTCTCATGAAAACCCTTAATGAAAACGATTTCTCAATTTGTTTTTGTATTGTTTTTGTACATGAGCACAAACTAGAGAACAAAGTCGTTTGACTGTAAGCCCGCTAACAGCCGCCATCACCCAAAGACAAACAAACAAACGTTTTGAAATATTTTCGTCGAATTTGATATCAGCATATAATATAATTTTATTGTATTGTTATATCCGACATGAAATTTGTGTCGCATAGCCATAACCGGCTGTCCCAGGACACCTCTCTCCTTTTTTATTTACATATACATATAATTACACTAATTTTTATTAACTTAATAAAGAAAACTTAAGGTAAATGTAATTAAAAAACATAAGCACTTTTATAAGCTTATGTATTCCTGATGCCATTCTATGACATTTAATAAACATAAAGAAAAATGTTGCAGGTGTCGTAGCAAACGTTTCTATGGAAACTACCAACAACATTTTTACAACTATTCTACAGCTTGACGACCTTTAACACTTACAATAGGTTGTGAATTGAACAATTATATCCTTTGTCATAAAGTTTTCCACCTTTTAAAACTATGTACCCTTTTACTAAATTTTCCTTTCACAATTGATGTAATTTCATATTTAAAAGTTTTACACAAATGAAGAGAATCATACCAAGGCGTTTTAATACCATGTACTCCCGCAGAAAATTATATTGCGCTATACTGTCAATTTCCCAAGAAAAAACATATATATTTTTTTATGTTTTTATATGAAGTTTGACACATAGGAAATAAAATCTTGTTGTCGAATGTAGTAGAATTTATACGAGTCTGAGCACATTTATTGCCAAAATAAAAATATCGATCAGCTGTGCGATATTTTTATATGAAAAGTAGCTTACGTTACATTACATCTCTATAACCATTTGCATTACTTTTCACATAACAATATCGATCAGCTGTATCCTACTGTTGCAGTTACTTTACATTACAGTCGGGTAACTGAGCCTTGAGCCTTTAGTAGCACAACGGTAACGCTGCACACGTTGAACAGTTTTGATTAGAACAATAAAAAAGCATTTGAAAGAGAATAGAAATGAGTTCTACAGCGGTGAAATTCTAATAAAACAATTTAGTCACCACGCAACCATTGCAGTGCTAAGACGGGTAAAATTTGTTTTTAGTTTGGAAAATTTATAAAGAAAGGAAACGGATTTTAAATTTAAAAAAATAAAATATAACGAATATGTGAGTGAACATTGCATGTAATTAAGAGTGATTTAAATATTATGTAATTGGTGTTAAACATTAAGTAAATTGGAATAAATTAACAAACGAATTATTATTTTTAATTTTGCCAAGAAAAATAAATGTCTAAGGGGTAAGTTACGGCACTCGTTATCGCACCAAATTACGAAATATTTCAATAGAGTTTATATGGAAATATTTTTAAATTTCGAATCGCATCGAATGCCGTAACTTGCCGCTAGATGAAAATCTGTAACAACAATTGATTTATGTATTTACATACATATAAGTATATATATTTATTTATATATTATCAAATTGAGACTATTACTACGTTTGCTTCAATTGGAATTACAACTGCCAATTTATATTCTTCAGAGACTTTGATTTCGTTGTTTTTTAGATATTTTTTTTCTCTTGGAAAATACTGTGAACTTGAAACATCTTTTGGTCAGAATATCGTTAAAAATTAGGAGCAATGCACAATAACTGTGGTACCAGGCGTCTGTGGTCAAATAGTTGGATCAATTGCTAATTTGAGAAAAATTTTCCGGTGTAAAAATCATTAAAATTTAAAAAAAAAAAATTACAGCATTCATAACTCTTTACCGATTTAAGTTATTCAGATCTTATTTTAATTATAATGCAATGAGTTTATAAAATAAATTAGACGAAACAGCAGTTGCATGAAATGGTGTGGGAATTGAAAAAAAAATTAAATAAATGTTTTAAATTTCTTTCGTTCATATCGAGCTTTTTTATTGGAATTAAAATTTTAGTTATCTTGAAAGTTAGTTGATAACTTTCAAGATACGGACTGCAAAATTTTATCATAAGCGACAATTTACGTACGTATGTAAAACAAATTTTAATACTCCTAAAGGGTGGTTAAATTTTAAGGGCCGATGTTGATTTTGAATAAAACACAAATTATTTAGGAAATTATTTTCATTTCTTTTAATCATGATAATATGGTATGGTTCAATTATGTATGGAACAAAATATCGGCCAAATGACCGCCGCTACCTTGGCGGCACACCTCCATGCGATGATCCAAATTTTCGATGACGCTGAAGTAAAATTGAGGTTCTATGCCGGTTCTATGAGATTCTATGCCGAATTATCTCATCCTTTAGCTCTTGAATTGTTGCTGGCTTATCGGCGTACACCTTTTCTTTCAAATAACCCCAAAGAAAGAAGTCTAACGGTGTCAAATCACATGATCTTGGCAGCCAATTAACATCACCACCACGTGAGATAACGCGGCCATTGAATTTGTCGAGTAAAAGAGCCATTGTTTTGTTATCTGTGTGGCAAGTAGCACCGTCCTGTTGAAACCACGTATCGTCCACATCGATGTCTTCCAATTCGGGCCATAAAAAGTTCGTTATCATCTCACGATAGCGAACACCATTCACAGAACTGCCTGACCGGCCTCATTTTGGAAAAAATACGGCCCGATGATGCCACCATAAGCCGCACCAACAGTCACTCTTTGTAGGTGCATTTGTTTTTCAACAATCACTCTTGGATTATCATTCGCCCAAATGCGGCAATTCTGCGTATTGACGAATCCACTGAGGTGAAAATGTGCCTCATCACTGAAGATGATTTTCTTCGCCCAATTTCATAATAAGCCCGAATAACTTTAACACGTTGCTCGATTGTGTATCTTTCCATGGTTCAAATTGAGTTAGTCTAAAATTGAAAAAAAAAACTTGACGTTTAGGTGTGGTTCACATTCAAAATCGGCCCTTAAAATTTAACCACCCTTTATAATAAAAAACCTTCTGAAAAATTGTATTTTGGTGGCTTATGATTAAATCGAAAATAAGGTTCAATATGTTTCTACATTTTTTTCGCTTCAACAATTTCAAGACCTTTGAGATTACCAAATCGTTGCAAAAATTTTTTAGTTAAAAATTTTTTTTTGTCGAAAAGGTCTCAAAATAGCACATCTTATCGATAACTTCCGCTTTTGAGAGTGTAATCGAATTTCTCCATGTAACAAAATGATCTACTCAAATAGACTTGGATCGAACTCGTTCACAAAACGATGAGCAAACTTATTTAAATTACATGGCCTTGATCATAGGTTTGTGTCAAAAATTAACTAGCGAACGAGTTCTCCCTAAGCCTATATTCAATTATGTAGCTCCACAGTCTGCCATAGGTCTTGCTAAAAATATATTCAAAATTACAAAAAATTAAATTTTAATTATTTTTCAGATTCAAAGATTACAAAATATGTCGAATTCGGGGTAAGTTAATTTGTATAATACAGGATTGAAAAAAAATTAATAATAAAAAATTTATCTTAGCTTGATTACTTTGAAAAATCCCAATTTGGCTACGATGAATGCAGATTTCTTATATCACATTGATATAAATATTCCCGATACCAAAAATACAGCCGATATAGAAGAACGTTTTGGTGATGTCAAGGTATGAAATATTTAATAATCAATTAATTTTGTAATATAAAAGCTTTATATACAAAATTAAGACCTTATTAGGTAATAAAACGTAGCTGAAATGCAAAAAGGCGTAACTAACAAAAACATATTTTTTTTACAGAAACAAAAAGCTAAACAAACTTGTATTTACGTACCCTTGTTGTTTGTTGAGAGGATCGTAGAAGTGTAAAATTTTGTCACGACATGTGGTTTAATGGCATTCATAATAACCAATAAAAAACTAATTTTGAACTTTTTTTGTAATGCCTTTTTGCATTTTAGCTAACGATATGCATGTATGTATGTGTGTGCCTTGTCACGCTTAAGGCTAGGACTCACTACCCTAACCAAGCGCTCAACTTTTTAAAAATACAATCCTGATCTAATGAACTCTCGTTATCTTTTGAAAATTTTCATAAGCTCCATCATACCAGGGTTGTATTTTCTCAAAAGTCGTACGATTCTGCAGAATGGTGAGTCGCAGCCTTTAGCCTAGCATTTTATAAAATAAGAGCTTTAAAGTGTTTTAAATAAGCCCCCTAGTTTTTTATTTTTAACAATTGCAAACAAAAATCATAAATAAATCTTCTTTCTTCATTTAGTTTGTTTGCCTGGGTGGCACCAAGAATCGAATGTATGATTTGGCCAAATATCTAAAAAATCTACTAATGCTTCAACATGATAACTTGGAATTGATGAACATCAGTGCGACAGGCAGTCGTTATGGCATCTATAAGGTTTGTTTGGAAAACAAAAAAATCGGATACATAAAAGTATATTGCATTTCCTTTTAAAGGTGGGCCCGGTTCTGTGCTGTTCGCATGGTGTGGGCATGAGCTCGATGAGTGTTATCCTACATGAACTGTTGAAACTGGTTCATTATGCCAAGTGCAAGGATCCCATATTTATACGTTTAGGTACAAGTGGAGGCATTGGGGTAGAGCCTGGCACCGTGGTTATCACCAAAGATGCTTACAATGGCTATTTGAGAAGTGAGCATGAAATCGTAAGTAAAAAGTATAAAAGTAAATCAAAAAAAGCAAATTAGACAGAAACTTGCAATAGTTTATAAACTAGCTACCAATGAGCTGCTAATTAGCATGTCGATTTGATTTAGCAACTCGTTAGCATATTTTTTAGTCCCGGTTCAGACTCGCAATTTTTGTTGCAGCCACTTTTTACTTTTTAACAAAAAAAAAACGGGAGAAGAAAACAAAATGTGTAGATTTCTATTTAAAGACTCTCCCACATACTCAAGAATTCCAAGTGTGGACCAGGACTTATTGGCAAATAATAGTAGAAGGCGTTGTACAGTGGGGGATTTTGGCAAAAAATAAATAAATAAAAATAATTCTGAAGTTTCAACATTTGAGTAGGCGCTACAGAGCTTAAGTTAGGAACTTGGACTTTATATCTTTTAAGTCCAAAAGCCCCAAAGTGGACAACATCGGGTTAATGAAATATTCAAATCTATGTTAAGCTGATGTTTTTAATCTGATAAAAATGATTTTTTGCATTCAGATTTTACTATCTAAAAGCTAAATAAATGTTTACTATTATTTATGGGTTTTCTTTTACAGTTTAGGTAATATTCGAGAAAAAAAATTTTTAATTTTAACTTTTCTACCAACCTTGATCGACTGTTCCACTAATAGAGAAGTCAAATCTTGCAAATCAAATCCGATTTGCAAGAGGAAACTGTTTGTGGATTTAAAACAAAAATTTTAATATTTAAAAAATTTTGGTATCAACAGAACAATTTAATCAAAAGTTATATGCAACTAAAATTAAAATTTTGAAAGAAGTCGATTTTTTGCCGTTTTCGCAATTATAAATTTTTTTTGCAAAAATACCAACTCTAAATTTATACTTATTCAAATAATATAAGATAATACCATAATAAATATTTCAAAGAACAACTGTTTTGCTCAAAATTTTCATTCTTGAAGGAACCAAAGGCCTTTTTTTCGCAAATTCCAAAGCTGGCACCAAAACTGTATCGTAGCACCTTAAGACATGATGCTCCTAATTACGAGTGTCGTATTTTGACTACGACTACTACGATTAAAGAAAAAGTTTTGTAATGTTCTTTAGTCTTCTACGAAATCGTCGTAGCTGAAGTCGTAATATGACATTGATAATAAGGCCCGATATATTTTTAATATTTCCAAAAATATACAGCAAAAATACGGAAAAAATCCCATTTTGGAAATTTTGCAAAATTTCTTTGGGAATTGCCGGGAACGCAGAAGCAAGTGCTGTATGAAATTTTGTAACAGTCGGACCGTTTAGAAACTGCAGAACTATTTTAATTTTTTTTTCCAAAATCCCCCACTGTGCGTTGCGAAAAAAGAGCAAGGCCAAGCACGCATGCAGCTCTGCCTGAATTTCAGCAGCCCACAAAAAGTATGTGTAAAAAAATAAACTGAAAAATAATTCATAGTTTTCTGTTTTTTTTTTTTTGTAATCATCTGGGTGTCAAAGGAAAAGTGGTTGATGTTAACGTTTTGTTTAATCATATGCACAAGCATATGCTTGACATACATATTTCTTGACTTTACATTTATCAGCTGTTAGTTTGGAAGTTAGCAAACTTTTAGCAGTGAATTAGCAACATGTTAGCAGCACATTGACAAAAATAAAAAAAGATGTATAAAAAGATTAAGCAATGTTTCAAATTAATTAAAATTAAAAATTATACATTTAGGCCATTTTGGGCAACAGGATTGTGAGACCAGCCAAATTTGACACACATGTGGCTCAAGAACTTTTAAAATGCGAAACGGAAAACTGCAATTACAATGTTATGATAGCCAATACTATGGCGGCTGAGTGTTTTTACGAAGGTAATTAAATCATTTTCAATTTACTTTTATTTCTTAAAAAATAATTAATTTCAATAACGAGCAGGTCAAGGACGCTTAGATGGCGCCAGTTGTCAGTATAGCGAAAGTGATAAAATGTCATTTATACAACAGTGCTACGAAAAAGGTATACGCAACATTGAAATGGAAGCCACAATGTTTGCATCACTCACCAGTCATGTGGGAGTTAAGGCGGCCGATGTCTGTGTTACACTAATAAATCGCAAGCATGGAGATCAAGTTGCCATTAGCAAAGACATGAAGCATAAATTCGAACAAAGACCGTTCCATATAGTGGGGCTGTTTATAAAGAAAACTGTTGGCAAGGAATGAGCATGGAAAATTAAACTGTTATAACTCCATGTTTTTGTATTGAATTGGGTTTATTTTTATAATTATATATTTTTCATTCAGTACACATGCACTTATTATATCGCAGTAGTTTCTCTAAGGATCGTCAAGTCAAAATTGTTAAACTTTCACTTTTTGCAGGAAACGATATACAGTGGTAAAAATCTGTAAAAATCTGGCATCATTTTTTCTACTCTTTCTCAAAAAAAAAAAAAAAAAAATACAGATTTATTCCCCTTTTTAGTATTGGCCTCTACTCAAAAATTTTAAATTTTGAGTTGACGTTCTTTAGAGGAACTAGTGCGATATACGGGCAATTCCACAGAATGTCACGTACGATGTATTTCAGAGAAAATTAAACTTTCTTTATGTACTTTTGGGAAGCTTAAGTAGCTCTACCTTTGGTAAAATATAAAGAAAAATCTAACCGCATTGATTGGATATCGTACGTGACATTCTGTGGAATTGTCCATATGTATGTATAAATTTATTTAGGCAATTATGTATACACACATATACATACATATACATATATACATATACATATATGTATTTAAATAAAATTTACATTATAGTTCTTCAATCAGCTTTTTACCCACTTTCACCGGTTTATTCAAGGGCAAACGTAGCTCCCTTTCCCCATTCTCTTCACTGTTGTATTTTTCTTCAAAGTTATTATTTGCGGCTCTTAGCATATTTGTATTATTTTGAGTTTTTGTAATATTTTTACCCAAACTTTCAGCAGCTTTAGCCAGCTTATTTGGTACCAAACGATTTGGTTTTATCAAATCAGCCAAATCATAATTAAATGATTCGGGTTTTGATTTTGGTGGTATTTGGAGGTTTGATGATTTCAATGGGTTTGTTTTATTTTTGCTGGACTCTTCTTGTATTTGTAAGCGTGTAGCGTTAGGCGGTGGCAGATCTTCAAATTGTTTACGCAACTCTGTGGTGGCTGTCAGGGCAACAGAGTTTTCCGGATCTAGTTGCAATACATTTATATAAAGTTGGTAAGACTGTTAAGGAAAATAAGATTAAAAAATAATTTTAGTAAATAATTTAATATTTAAAAGGAGAGATATTTGTTATTTAATATTAAAAAAAAGGTATTTAACCTTGACTGTGCTCTAAAGTGGTTCGCCTTACATACAAAAAAAAAAGAAAATATTTCAGTGACCCCCTAGGATTAAAGATAATGTAAAAACAAATCCAAAAATATTTGTTTAATTTTTTTTGCCACGCTTACAAACAAATACCGCCGTTTTAGTATTTTGCTCACTGTGTCGCCATTTTTAGTCCGATCATAATATTTTATATATATATATATATATATATATATATATATATATATATATATATACATATATATATATATATATATATATATATATATATATATATATATATATATTTTATATATTTATTCTTTTTTATCTTTAGTAAAAGTAGGCCAAAAACTCTGGCCCAATATGGAACAAAAATAACCATAAGGAGAGGAGTAAGAGAGTATAAGAGAACTTCAAGTTCTAATTCATTCGGCTTAAATTCAGTTTCCAGCTTTAACAACTGCCCACAATAATAATATTTTTTTACCTCTTTTTTTCTGCCATGGGCATAACTACTCTCTGCCAAACGTAACCGAGCTTTCAAATTACTTGGCTCTATTTTAAGGCAAGCTTCACAGTCCTGTATGGCATCTAAGAACCGCTGTTGCTTAAAATCTAAAAGGAACAACACAAAAATATAAATTTATTCTAACAAAATTTATTAAATACTTACAAGTTACACCTCTATTATTATAAGCCGCCACAGCCTTCTCAGGATAACACTGAATAGCACAAGTGTATTCCTTTAAGGCGAGTTCATATTCCTTGGAGCGAAAATATTCATTGCCACGTAGACGGTAACTGAAATTAAATATACATACATATGTTTTTAATTCATTACATCTAGCCTTTTTTCGATTTTATCGTAAGCGACATGTTATCGAAAATATACTTTTTTATTGAAATTAAAATTTTATGGACCTACCCATAATTTAGAGTTATCAAAATGCAAACATTTTTGATAACTTTTAAGATACGGGCTGTAAACTTTTATCGTAAGCGACAATTTACGTACAATATATTTGAATATTTAAAAAAAAAACTTTCTCCTGAAAAATTTAATTTTTGACGCTTACGATTATTTCGAAAATAAGGCTCGACATGTTAACATATCGTGCCAAAACCGGCAAAACAAGCTTAAGCGACATAATTTTCTTAATTTTTTCTGACGATTATCGTTTTATTTACGATCGTAGATAATCGATTTCATCAAATAAAGGCAGTTGAAAAGCTTTGTCGCCTAAGCTTTTGTTTCGGTTACTTTCAGGTTTTTACTTTTCTGATAATTTTTCCTTTTCTATATCCGAAAAATTCAAACATTTATCTAAAGAAGTGGTGGCTTCAAACTCGTCTTCTTTTATTTCTGTTATTGTTAACGGTTGTTTTTTCAATCTTTCCATATTTAAACGGTTCTTGCGCTCTATTTCCTCTTGTTGACGCTCTTCGGCCAAGTCCAGACGTAATACTTCCTCTTCAGCATCATATTTGTCCCATTTATTGTAATCTGTGGACTTGATTCTTTCCTTTTTATTAGCTCTTGAAATTGTAGAACTTTCCTTCACACTTTGGCTTTGCCAAATCCTGCCACCTTTGCGTATGGCAGGCATTTGAGAATCGTCCACATTCTCGTATTTAACATCCTTTATTAGTTTTTGCAACTTTTTATCCGTTAATTTTATATCTGAGTTCCAGTCCTAAGGTTAAGGATTTAAACTTTTTTCAAATTAAGGAAATAAAAATCCTAAACTCACATAAATGGGCTTTAATTCACTTGGCTCCAGAGCCTCACGTCCTTTTATTTGCTCTTCCACTCTGAAAAGTCGACTTTGTGGTTTCAATTCTTTTAGTTTATCCTCTGCACATTTTGTTAAGTCAGGAAAATAGCCCTCTTCGTTGGACCTCAAAATATGCAAAATTTTTTCCATTTCCCTGCCATCTTTACAATCTTTTATGTATTTGAAATCCAAGTGGTGCAGGGGAACGCCATAGCGCTCTAGAAGAGACTTTTTGGTGGTATTTTCCATAAGCTTGTTATATTTTTGTTTGTTTTTTAAATTCTTTATATTTTTAAATTTTATTTTAATAATCAAACAATTTTTCCAGTTGCCAAGGGCTACCAGGGTTGGAAAAGTGCTTAATTAATAGGGTAGAACCGCTACTATAACAATTGCAAAAAATTTAAAAAACAACAGGATATAAATTACGATATACCAATTCAATTCGCTTAGAACAATTTATACTTTTGTTGTAAAAAATTTTAATGAAAATGTGTTTTGACATCTTACGTATGTATATTCAAATTACAGGCGTCGAAAATAGTCCCCTGAACAGCTGAGACCACCTGATTTGAATTCGCCTTGTGACGCACGATATCGAATGAAATTTATACATATGGGCATTTCCACAGGAATGTCAACTTCTTGTAGCGTGCGACACCAAGCAAATAAGATGTTTTTTTTAAGAAAGCGAAACTTGTTTTTTACTTCTTTATATATTTGTGTAGGCCGTCAGCAGCTCTACGTTAGGTAAGATTTTAAGAAAAATCGATTCAAGTTGCTGAGAAATACAAGGTTAGTTGCTTGCTGTCGCACGCGACAAATAAAGGAATTTCTCGGAGAACTGCCCATTTCTAAATTTGAGTCAAGCCATATTCATACAAAGAAAATTCGTTTCCAAAAATATTTTTTCCATACAAATTTCAAAACGGAAAAAGCGTTTTATTTACAAAATTGTAGCTCTTTATCTATTTTTATACGCGAATCTTAATTGATATTTCTATAATATCGAATTTTTATTTAGCCGTCGAACTGCCAGGCGGTTCTATGGTGTAATGGTTAGCACTCTGGACTTTGAATCCAGCGATCCGAGTTCAAATCTCGGTAGAACCTGGTGAAAAAAACACCCATAATAATTTTTTTTAATTATAAAACATAATAATCTTAATAAAAATAAATTTCTCATATTAAAGAAGTTTATATATAATTTAATACTTAATCTTATTTGCTTTAATTCAGTAGATTTTCATTCATTGAAAAATATTTTATCTTGTTAAAGAAAACTTTTGAACTAAGAACAGACTAAAAGTAATGAATCATTCCATGCGCAATAAAAAAATGTCACATCATCAATTCTACTTACAATGAATACAATGACTTAGAAATATTCTACATAATAAAAGAATTAAATTAAGTTCATATAAAAAGTCTTTGTTGTCGTCAAGATGACTTTTAAATGATATGTTTGTAGCATTTCATATTTTAAAAACCTGCTTAAGGTACGCTCACACTTGGCAAATATTTGCACAAATAAGCGTGGGCACTACACACTAATGAAACTCCCTTTTGATTCAGGCACTAGTTTATTAAGTTAAACACAAGTTCAGTGCTCAAGTCTGGCACTGCGTAAACAAAGCTTGTGACACACATTATACAAGTTAACTGTGCAGTTTTCATTTTAAAGTTATAAGTTAAGAGGACAACATGTGCAAATACTGCACTATTTAATCAATTGCTGTGGCAATAAAAAAAAAGAAACTAAAACAAAGTAAAAAAGGCGCGTATGGTGTAAAAAGTGATACATGAATCGTGAAAATCACTGTACAGTTTTACAAACTTGGGCAAACATCCAAATCGTTTTGATATTTAGTCAGTTCAATGCGTAAATAGCACAATCACCCCCTTACACTACACAAACGCACTGTACAGTGCCAGACTTGTGCAGTGAATTATGTAATGTATGGGCGGCATAAGGTACATTCACACTTGGCAAATATTTTCACAAATTTCACAAATACGTCCTCACGGCACTACACACTAATGAAACCCCTTTTGATTCAGACACGAATTTTTATTAAGCTAAACAGTTTCATACACAACCCGCGAAGCGATTAGCTTGTCTGCGGAAAACACCCAGGGTCTATGGCGGGAATCGAACCCGCGACCTCTGGACTGAGAAGCTAGCATCGCTACCACTCAGCCACAGGAAAAGTGTAAAAATTTTTTCTGGAAAAGAAAACGCCTTCATAGACAACGTCATATAATCCAATATTATTGCAAACTGTTTAACTTAATTAAATAAATTCAGTAAAGTGCGACTTTGACTCGCGCACGAAGGGTTCCGTACGTTGGGCTTTCAGCATTTTTTTAATATGGTGTCTTTTGCGTTTTTTCCAGCTAAAATGTATTTTTTTTGTTGTATTTTTCCATTTTGGCGATTTTTTTTTAATTTTGGTGACTTTTTTTCATTTTGGCGATTTTTTTCATTTTGGCGATTTTTTTTTTATTTTGACGATTTTTTTTTAATTTTGGCGATTTTTCCGTTTTTTTGCGATTTATTTTCGTCTCAGAAATTTTTTTTTAATTTGGTGCTTTTTTCGGTTTGGCGATTTTATAATTTTTTGATTTTTTAGTTAGTACCGTTTGTAGCTAAAACAATAGGGTCCTTTTCACCTTTGGTGTACGGAACCCTAAAAATTTTTGTCGATATTCGCTGCAGGTTAATGCCAGCTGTGTTGTTATTTAAGCGATAATAATTTATGTGCTGTTAATCTTACGACAAAAATCAATAGAAAATGTATGCTGCGTACTATCTTTAAAAAGAAGTTACAGAATCTCCAAAACGTTATTGCAAGCGACAAAATGTATAGACAAAAATTACGATTTTCGGTTCGCAAAAAGTTACAGAATACAGGTACTGATGTCAGCAAGAATATATGACTAAAAATATTGAAAATGGCAACACTATTATTCATTATAAAACATTTTTAAATATCATGCTCATATGCAAATTCGGCCGTACACACGTACATCAAAAGTTAGGTGTCAGTTTTGGCAAATTTTTCCCAACGGGTTCTATGGTGTAATGGTTAGCACTCTGGACTTTGAATCCAGCGATCCGAGTTCAAATCTCGGTAGAACCTCAACCTCGATGTTTCATCGTAGGTTTCGAAAAATAATTTTTTCGTTTAATAGGACAAAACTGATCTACCTTACCTTATATCTATGCAATTTATCACCTGAATTCAAAAATATTCATGTCGAATAAACATCATTAATAATGGAAAACGTGCAATCTTCAATTTATATTGCAAACAACTTTTAATAATTAAAATTTGTTTTTGTTTTCAATATAATTTGTGTTCGAACAAAACAGGCCTGTTCCAAGATTTGTAAAACCGCTACTCTCTGCGTTTCTAAGACAAGCAAACAGCTGATTATTTGTCGATCTCAAATCACTTTCACAAAAATTTATATTACTGTGTGCTTTTTGTAGAACTTCTGCTAAATCTCTTAGCAATGATTTCATTCTGTTAAGCTTCTGTGTACTCAAGTGCATTATCTGGTTCTATGGTGTAATGGTTAGCACTCTGGACTTTGAATCCAGCGATCCGAGTTCAAATCTCGGTAGAACCTTGGAGCTACATATGTTTATATGTATAACCAAAATGTTGTGATTTTTGTTAATTACATAGAAAAATATCCATAAATATGAACTTTAATGAAATAAATATACCGCCTGATATTGCATTTCGTGCTCATAAAGAAAATTATATGTTTAACAAAATTGTGTGCTTATGAAAAACGTAAAGAAAGAAAACGCTCGCCAAATTGTGGGGCTCTGAAGACACTGAGCTAGCCGGGTATATTGGTATCCATACATAAAACATATATAATTGTAAAAGTTACAAAATGTATATCAAATTCATAGCGTTCGTCACAAGTAGAAAGGCCCTAACTCAAATAACTGTAACCTTACAGGAGAAGGTAAATACACAATAATAAATACAGTCGAACTTCCATAACTCTAATCACCATTATCCCAAAAAAACTTCGACTTACGGAGACTTCGAGTTACAGAATTGTAATGTGATTTGTTCTTTCAACGCTACTGCCAACCAAACTAGTTCGAGTTAGAGAAAATTCGAGTTAGAGAAGTTCTAGTTATGGAAGTTCGACTGTAGTACAACTGCTTGTACATACAACTGCTTGTAAAAGCAACTAGGTTTGTGTATATGTACATATAAGTTAGAGAGTGTAAAATTGCGCCATTGCACAGTTTGCGAGGCTTTTGAACGTTTTCAATAAGGACCCTAATATCTTTTAATTATATTTTCCCTACCTACATATATTTCTGAAATGTTTTGTACAAAATACATTAAAATTTCATTAAACATAAGTTGAAAAAGTCCTTTAAATCTCTTTTTGTAACTTTGTTTGCAAAATTTTCTTTCGAAATCATTTAGCTAATAGAAGCTTTTAAATATCAAGCAAATATCAAATTTGATGATAAGACTTTCCAATAAATCATACATTTTATGTATATGTAGCTCCCATTAAGAATTGTTAAGTGGTGAGTATCAATATACTATACCATTTTGCATATGTTACGATGCAGACCATTTGCACAAGATTGTGAATTGGGCTATTATATATGTATGTAGCTCCCACTTTACTTATGAAGGATAAGCTAGTTTTTATTTGCAATTTCTAAATTTCGTTGTGAATATTGTTACCAGTGTTACTGTGTTAGAAGAAAAAGACTTTTTTGCTCGACTTGAAGATTTTTGAAATAAAAAATATGGCAACACTGATTGTTACCAAATAAAAAGTAGATAGCTTCGAACAATTACTCACCTCAAAAGTGATCCATCTTATGTTAGCAAGGACACACACCTTTATCGTGTGCTTACCAAGTTCAACGATACAAATAACTTAACACTTATATAAACTCACCACACTACCAGGATACTTTGTGGGCATATCTCTAAATGATAAAACAGTTTATTACCGATAGTCGACTGCATTAACTTCTAATTGTTTAAATACCAAAAATATTAATTTTAACGCCGTAAAGCAGCGTGACCGTTTGACCGACTGAAGTAGCAAATTTCCACTTTTTCGACTGCCTTGCCACTTTTTTCCCTTTTTGACTAGAGTTCGACCGATTAATCGGCTTCGGCTTCGGCCTTCGGCCAAAAATTGGTAATCGGCCAACATTCGGCCTATGGCAAACATTGGCCGATTATTTTTCATTAAAAGCTTGAAAAATAAAATTATGTTTGGTCGTTGCTCAACGACAGTTTCTATTGTGTTTAAAACGTTTTGAAAGGGTTGCTTTGAAATACAACCCTGTTGCTTTCTATTTTCTTTTACTTGGACGTTCTTGTGAGTGATCATATGAAAAAGCAATCTAGAAATTGCAAAATAGTTTTTTTTTCTTGTTATATATCCAATAGATATTACAGCTATTTCAGTGATCTCAAAAAAGCAAACTTTTTTCTTAATTCATATAAAACAAGTATCATATTTAAAATTTAAAACATTCGGCTTCGGCTTCGGTTTTGGCCGAAGTTTAGGATTTTAGCCGAAGTTCGGCTTCGACTTCGGCCAAAAAAATGCCTTCGGTCGATCTCTATTTTTGACCCCTTTTTATTAAAGTGAATTAAATAATAATACATTAAAATTAAGAAGTTTAGTGTACTTTTCTCGTTTTTTTTTTAATTTTGCCCCTTTTTTTTTGATAAATCCCCTATTTTGTGCCACTTTTTGAAAAATGTCATAGGTCACCCTGCTTAAATGTAATAAAAGTTCTCTTATACATATTTTAGTGCTCTTTGTTTATTAACTGTGCCAAAAAAAGCGTAACCACTAATTACTAATGAAAAACTTTTTCATTCAGACAAGTACTATATATTTATTGATTTAAACAGTTTCAATCATGTTGGATTCTACAAAATTGTCTATTAGTTATGTCTGAAACTGTTTAACTTAATAAATGCGTATCTGAATCAAACAGTTTTTCATTAGTTATTATTGGTTAGGCTTTTTTGGGCACATGTGTGCTAGATGTAAATTCGGCCTATGAATAAGTTTAAGAAGATTTGTATTAAAATAACTCAAAAAATGTGTGCTTTTCAGATAAATTTTCTACTCAACTCGATCGTCCGTGTTGTGCAAACAGGTAATTAAAAAAAATTAAAATTAAATAAAAATGTACATACATATGTCGTGAGTTAAAAGCCTTTTTGTATGGCCTAAAGTTGAATTTTAAAGGCAAATTGCAATCAAATTTTCTCTAAACAAAAATAAATTATTTATAAAAGAGGTTTATTTAAAGAACAAAATTAAAGTGGTCTTTTTATATAATAATTTAAAGAAAAAACATGGCTTGAGAGTTGAACAACTATGTGTGTGGTAAAATTAACTTAGATTTACCTATATCTGTGTAAATAATAAAATTGATGAGAGTGGGGGATGAACAAAAGCGGATGAGCTTTAGTTTTGTTTTAATAAGCATTAAAAAAAAAGCAAAATCCTTGTCGCCCAACGTGGGGCTCGAACCCACGACCCTGAGATTAAGAGTCTCATGCTCTACCGACTGAGCTAGCCGGGCTGTTTTTACAATCGGACTAAACGTTTTCGATGGTTGGTTCAATATCGTACGGATATTAATCAATAGATGTATTATCCTGTTATTAAAATATTTCCCTGTGGAATCTTATGATCGTCGAAATACAACAAAAGAAACGAAATTAGTTTTATTGTATTTTTTTAATTTTTATTGAATAATTTTTATTTTTTCTCAATTACTACTTCCAGTAGATGATACAATTAAAAATATTGAAATCTTAATTATGATTTAAGTCAATTTCGTGTTACAAAATCCGAATTAAAGTTCATTACTTTTATTTTTATTGTTTTCTTATCATTATATGTATGATTGACTTAAATTATATCAATTGTATAAACATAAATGTGCAAAAAAGCTAAAAAAAAGAAACTGTAAAATAAATTTGAGGCATTTGCTTAATTTTATACTCGTTTGATAAAGATTAAAAAAATAATATTCATCTGTAGCTCGATTAGGTTACTTTTAATTCTATTTCATCATTAAGATAAGTTACTTCTTGTGAAATTTATTTAAGGACACTCAGGATTCTCTTTTATATATTTTTTATTTTATAATAAGGCTGCCTAGCATTAATTTATTTCTATTTTATATGTATATAAGACAATTTATTTTTAACATATAAGCCAAACGTATAAGATAATATTTACAAATAAAAATTAAAAGAAAAAGCCGAATTTCATATTCTAAAACAATTAAATCGAAAATGTTCTAACGCGTTTGTATATAAATGAAGAGTTATTTTAATGATTATTTACTTTTTATATATATTTTCTCTTATTAATAAATAATTAAATTTGTGAAAGTTTAAATTATTTATTCTTACAACTTATATAGATTATGTGTTATAGTTTATTTAATAAAAAAAAAAATATTTATATAGTTGTCGGCAGTTAGTAGTAATTTGTTGAATATGTATTTCTTTAGTTAATATTTTTGGTTGTTATTTCAAGTTCCTTTTTTATTTTCGTTTGCCACAATATTTTCGTTTTATTCTTCAATTAATTAAATTTCAAGAGAAACTTTATTATGATTTTTTTTTTACTTAAAACTATTAACATTTTACATTAGCAGCATTTCATTTTAATGTGATTGTGTTATTAAAAAATACATACATTTTATGAAAATAAATGACACAATAATAATGTTTCTATTTCTTCTTATTCTTAATATTAACTTTATATTAATATAGGAACAATATTTAAAATACGAAGTAAAACCAAAGAATGAAAATGACGAAAAATATATATAAACATTTTAAATTTAAACAAGAATAAATAATTTATAAAAAAATAGATGTGTGGATGTGTATTTATACTATCAAAAAAAAAAATATTTAGCTTAAAAGCTCAATACTAAAATTTGTTTGAATAAACTAAAATTATATCACTGTGTTTGCAAATAAATCGTTTAGATGGTGAAAAACAACAGAAAATTAGACTTGTATCGAACTCTTTCATTAACTCGTTTTAGACGAAAAGCAATAAACAAACCCATGTAATTTAAATGGGTTTGATCAAAGGCTTGTGTCTTAAACGAGCTAATCAAAGAGTTCGTTACAATTCTACAGAAAGTAATATAATAACATCTGCGTAAATAAAGTCTAGAGAATTGAATATGTTGAGTTGAGACCAAAATGGCAAACATTTCGCAGAGTGGCACACCAAAAATTTCCTTACAATTTGAATTTGCAAACATTTGAAAATTTTGAAATCTTATAATAAAAACATCGTTTGTTGTTGCTTATTCTCTTCGTTGATCAGAGCTTAAAATATGTTTATTTGGAATTCACGCACAATATCCTCCAGAAATCCTTTCAGACTATAATACGAACGAGAGCGCCAGTAAATATTGTTGTTAACCTGTTCCATGGCTAAATCAATTGCAGCGACCACTGACTTTAAGCCCAGTTTGTGCGACTTTTCTCTAAAACGTTCCAACTGTTCTTTGTGATAGTCTTTGCTCATGTAAGTCGTAATGGATTTGATCATAGAGCTTAAAGTAGAAAATCCATCGCCATAACTGCAAAAAGAAAGAAATTGTGTAGTTGATTTTATGTGTCTTAAGGAGACATCACAAATTGACTTACTATTCTGCTATCTCTTTAATATTTGTTTGCAAGAAGTCGAGAGCGATTTCAAAACCTATGGGATTTTCTGCTACTGCCCTAAAAGCACGATCACCATCTTGTTTCATTATGCCCGAGGTAGGGTTAATTGTCATATTTAAGTATCTGCAAATGGTAAATATGTGAAATAGAGTCATTTTATAGATTTATAGATTGGTAAGCAAAATAAATTTTTGGCAAATGATGTTCACATGGTTCTATGGTGTAATGGTTAGCACTCTGGACTTTGAATCCAGCGATCCGAGTTCAAATCTCGGTAGAACCTTTTTTTCATTTTTTATTTGATGAAAGAGTAAACTTACTTAGACAAGAGCCAAGGTTTCGTGGTGCAACCCAAAGATGATAGAATTTGTTCCTTTTCTGAGGCACTTGTTGTACGTTTGTACTGTTTGTATGCAAAATACCATTCTTGGAACGAACCTTCAGCCAAGGCGGTACAATAAATGGTGGGTTTCATATTGGGTGTAATGCTATAGAAAAAAGAATATTTTCATTCAATGAATCAAAATATTTATAAACAAACATAATAAAGCAGTTTTCGTTCACATCTACAATTTTAGGGGGGAAAAATAATTTTATAAGTGTAATAAATAAAACAAGCAAAAAGAACTGCGCCCAACGTGGGGCTCGAACCCACGACCCTGAGATTAAGAGTCTCATGCTCTACCGACTGAGCTAGCCGGGCATGTGCTTACCAAATGAAAAATAAATTGTTTTGATGGTATAACAAAACATATTTAAAATTGTTGAATACACCATATACGAAAGGTGGTGAGATTCGCATGAAAGGTGGAAAAGCTGCTAGCTGTTCAGCACACTCTTGCAGGGTGTATCAAAGTTATTTATTTAGCCAATTCTTTCACACTTAATAGCGTGGCGTAGATAAATTTTTTTTTTAAAGGTTTAAACCAAATGCAACAGTGTTACCATTTGGTTATATTTGTAACATGTATGTATAATTTGATATACAAAAATGTATGGGCTGAACTTAATTAAGCCTGATTAAGCAATTATTTCTGATTTTTTAGATAAAATATAATTCAGAATTTAATAAAAGAGCTTAACGTTCTGTAATTTTGGTTTGAATAATGTTAAATTAATACTATTTATCATCATTCAGCGAATGAAAGGGCAGTAGCTAATCTGCCTTATCGTGGTTGGCGTATATCAAATACGACTACGACTGTTTGGTAATAGATTACAGAAGACTTCAAACGTTTTCCTTTAATCTATTATAATAAGGCAGAATAAATATTTTAAGTCTTTTCTCAGTAAGTCCCTGGAAAAGCTTAAAACTACTGTGACGTAAATATAAACGGATAAGCGAAATTCGAATTCTTGTTCTTTTAATAATTGTATTGCATTTTTGTTTCCCACAAAAATACCACTGCGGTAGCACATGAGGAGCCGCAGAATAATTTTTTCTAATTTTTTTTAAACAAACTGTACTGTTTCGCTTTTCGTTTGCTTTTACAAAAGTACTTGTTCCAATATAACAATGGTATTATATCTAGTGAATTATGGTAGTTAGATGCATCTATTGGTAATTGAAAAACTTGTTACCATTACCAGGTTCATGCAAATTTTTTCAATGCATCTCAATTTCCCAAAAATTTCAAATGAGCAACAAAGTACCTTTTTTCTGCGGTTTCTTCATACATCTCTGTATTGAAAATATATACACAAAATGCAAGGCGCGATAAATTACCAAGCTCAATAGAGGATATATCAAATTAAATTGCAGGATATTTTCGTCGAATCTTCCGAAAAATATATAGGTATCGAAAATTTTAAAATTACTTTAGCGTAATGGCGATAACCATATTCAAATAAAAATGGTAAATAATTATCTTCTGATTAAAGTCAAATTCGTTTTATGCCTCTTTATTTCATGCATTACTTTAATTTTGAACATAACAGCATATCTCGAAACCTAGAGTTAATTTGAAAAAAAAAACGAAGTGCACGATTGACTTCAGCAACCCAAATTACCTAAGCAAAAACTTTCAGTTGTAAGACAAAACTGTGCTCATAATACAGAATCTAGCTAAGTTTTGGTAAAAATGTTTAACATTTTTTAAGAGTTACTTACGGATTTGATTTTGGATCAGCCATCCACTCTCTGTACTTAATATGGGCAGCATTATAGCAACGATCGTATTTAAATTTGCAAGCCAACTTGGCAACCAGAGCTCGATGTTGCAGTTGTATATGGCTCTCATTATCAGGTTCTTGTAAGCCGTAACGGTCAAAAGCAGGTCTTACCAAAAACTTCATAAAGGCCTAACAACAACAACAACAAATTGTCTAAAATATAAAAAAAATAACTACAATAACTTTCTAAGCTTACCCTAAATGTTTCATAAGCTGGCTCACGGTTTAGCATATGAATTAAATAACCTAAACCTTGTTGAGCGGCCGACCACAGGAGTTCATCATCAGTGGCAGTGAAAATTTCCATCAAGAATGTCAAGGGAATATCATAAGACAAATATTCGGCCTGCGACAAGTGTAAGGCATCATCCAAAAGTTGAGCTCTAGTCACGCGCGGCAATGAAGAGAATTTCTTTTTCAATGCCAACCAGGAAGTCATATCGTAATTAACTCTATAGTAACCCTGTCTATTCAAATTGAGGTAAACCACATTTTCGGAATTATTGTCAGAAGTAAAAGCATCCATAATAACCAATTCGTGACCATTATCCATAAGCCAATGGGTGGGTATGCTATCCCCCTTATGCAATTCATCCGTTTCGTACGTAATCGGTATAATCCATTTACTATTGTCCGACATATTTTTGGAGGGCAAAAGGTAACGATCCTGAGTAATAATCAAATCAGCATCACGTCTTTCTACTGTCACTACCGGATAGCCAGGCTTCGAAATCCAAGTATCCATAATAGTCTTTATATCCATATCAAGAGGCAACGTTTTCTTAAGATGTCCTTGCTTTGTCATAAACTGCCAAAGATCATCACGATCGGCATTTTCATAGGCAAACGATTTCAACATATTTTGGGTTGCATCTCTAAAAGCTTCATTGCCCACTATTGAATTTAACATTCTCAACAATATGGTGCTCTTCGAATAAGTAATTGGATCAAAAATGCGTCTAATGTCATTGGTGGACTTTACATCAAAGGAAATGGCATGCGAACTATTGTCGGAATCATGTTGCATAGATTCTTTGAACTCAAATACACTGAAAGTGTCCAAAATTTCAAATTCTGGATGAATGCTATTCAAAGCAATATAACTCATATAGCAGGCGAAACCTTCCTTAAGCCATAAATCGTTCCACCATTTAGGTGTAACCAAATTGCCAAACCATTGGTGAGCCAGTTCATGGGCCACAATTTGAGCCACATATTCCATGTGTTCGGAAGACGAGGCTTTCTCCAAGTCTTCCGGAACCAATAAAGCGGAATCTCTGTAAATATAATAGAACACAAAAACATTAAAAATTATTTTTACTCGCTAATGTCTTGTGTTTCAAACCTGAATGTTATTAAGCCCCAGTTTTCCATAGCTCCAAAGCCAAAATCTGGCACAGACACCAAATCAATTTTAGGCAAACGATTTTTGATACCAAAGTAACCCTCGTAATATGGTAAAAATTTGCGCACCAGTGAATAAGCATAACGGGTCATGTCCTTGTTTTCCGGTCTAGTCCAGATTTCCACACGAGGCACTAAGTTGGCTTCCATATCTGAAAAGTGAGACTTAACCAAATTGGAGACAATAAAAGCTAAGAGGTAGGTAGGCATTTTGGGTGTGGGCATGAAATCATCTCTGGTAAAGCCCGGACGCTGAATGCTAAATTTTAAAAATGAAGTTAATAAATGTAGTATTGAAGGTATAAAATAAATTAATCTAACTTACGAGGTGTGATAAACAGGCATATTGGACAAAGCCATTGAAGTTCTGGTGGGTCTGATAATACTGACAGTAAAGTTGGCCTTCATATCGGGACGATCGAAGCAAGGGAACGCTCTGCGTGCATCAATAGGGGAGAACTGAGTGCTGATCATCCATCTGTAAGGAACATCTTTTTTTTTAGCAATCTTTTTTCATATTAAATAGTTTTCCTTAACTTACTCTTGCTTTCCGGTATCCACATTTACGTAACTAGTCTTGTACACTCCCTGCAAAGTATCGGTAATTTGACTAACAAAGTCCATGCTTATTACCAATTTTAAGTCTTTTTCTTCTGCTATTGATTTTGTTAGAGTTATAGCAAATGTGCTATTATCCGCACCGTATTCACTATCAAAATCCAATTCAACTTCTTCCAAGCTAGTTTGGTTCTGTGCTCTTATTATTCGTACATTTGAGATCGTAACATTATTGACATCTAATACGATGGGTTCAAAGGTGGCAACACGTTTGTCGCGTGTTATATGTATGGCAACGCTGCCATTGTTGAGAGACTTTTTGAGATTGGGCTCAATAATTAATCTGTAAGTAAAGAGAGAGAGAGGGAGATGTTTTTCATGTAAAACAGAGTTGAAAATAAAGATTTTATCACACAAATTTATCATAACAATATTAATTTCTAGAGAATTTTTTTCTCATACACTTAAAAAAAAATACATAAAATTAACTCTGGACATTCACTCTTTATATAAAAATGTAATTTTGAGTCTAACGGCCACACCCAGAAACCTGAATGAATTGAACGAATTAACTTAAATTATAGGGGAAGCACAGTAAACCAAGTGGCTGGCTGGTGCATAGGTGCAGCATCACCTGGAACTACACTGAGATCAAAAGACGATGGAGGTGAAGCCTTTCATGGTGAAGCTTCGAGGTCTAACCAGTGGCTTAATACTGATACTACGTTCATCGGTGGCACAACAATAGATCTGCTCTGAGGATTTAATGGGAAGTAATGTGTCCGCATCATACATTATTGGAAGACGACGGTGGACCTCGTGTAATCTTTCGATCTTAAATTGATAATGCTCACCATGGCAAGTAGATGAAGAATGGCGTAGTAGTGATGCTATGCTGATGATTGGGGAGCTTTTCTGTTGGAGGACACGCGGCGAGTGTGAGCAACAACATTCGCTGCTTGTTATCAAAGCGGCAAAGTTTACATAGTGGATTTGGTTGCTACCAAAATCACTGAGAATACCCAGCAAAGGGAAGCAATATATTGCTTACTTGATAGCAAAAGCTTCAAAAAATGCTTCTGAAAAGCACTAACGTAATTCGGGCTGTTTATTAAAGTAGAAAATTATCACAGAAAATTTTGCAAACCATTAACTTTTGCATCTGAGTTCACAAAATTATATATTATTGTTTCTGTGAAGCACTTTAGTAAAGCAAAAAAATTTGTGGCTTCTTGGAAGCTCAATGTATTGCTGCTAGCTGGCTCATCTCGAACAAAAAAAGAATGCCTTATTCATGCGCAATAGCAAGTGATTCTGTAGCATTGTCTCCCATACAAATGCTTACTGCTTCTAGGAAGCAGTAACTTTTTTTGGGTGGGTAGTCTGGGTTCAGTAGTGTTAAATCAATGTTAGCGATTAGTCTGACTCGATCAGCCAGACACTATTCTAGGTGTTGTTGCCATTCAATAGATGATACTGTGACCTCGATCTTACCAGTTAGAGTTTAGATACTCGTAGCTCGATTACCTCAACAAGATATATGCCCATGGTCAGGGATAACTATGTTCAAAAATAGCTACCTATGCCTTCGTTCAAGCCACATAGTGCTTTTAAGGATGTATGGGAGCGCTGGCGGACGCTCAACCTTACCTGATGTTAAGAACACTGTGAGACTACGCCATAATGGCAGGTGCTTACATAAGTCTATAACAAAATCTATATCCCTTGATAGGTGCCGTATTAGGCCGTAATAGCAGGTGCTCAAGTAAATATTTCACATAATCTGTATCCCTTGCGAGATTCTGAAGCACTTCATTTAGACTTGCTCTCCTGAGGAATTTCAAGATTGCGACAGGTTCTAGTTTTGGCAGCTCATAACCTTTCATCAGGTGCTTGCCCAATTGGCTGTATCTTCTGTGGCATAAAGCTTCTCAGTGCTCGAAAATGTGCTCTGGAGTTTCATCATCATAATAACATAACCTGCACAGGCTCCTGCTGTTAATGCCAATTTTATAAAAATATTTTCTGTTTGAAAGCATACTTAGATTATTTTTACTTAAGGCCATGAGAGCTTTAAATATATTTCAGTTAAATGTTTCAATAATTAGCTTTACATGCCTCAGTCCTGGCAGATTAAACCACAGGTGTTCCCTGATATTCTTGATCTCCATCGATATCTCTTCTTCGATTGTCTACAAAAAGGTTCTAATCTAACCAAGGTTGTTCTAGCAGCCCCGCCCCCACTCCTGCTATCCAGAACCTTACACATTCAAAGTTCTTTTGATTTGCATGCACATATGTATTTCCACCCTAATACCATATGATTCAGGAACGGCATTGAGAAATTTAAAATTGTAATAACAACTTTCAAAAATTGTACTTTTTTAGCTTAATTTTAACTAAAAGATTTTTTAGTTCAAATTACATTCAAATTTTTATGTGTTTTTATTAAAATAATCAACTTTGTTCTGTCTACCGGATCGTTTTCACAAAGTTGCTTTAAAGTTGGGATGTTAAAGCACATGGTTACTCGTACACCTGTTTAAATTGAAATTTTAATTATAAAAGATGTACTAAATTAGTCATTAGTGTACTATTTTGTACTTTCGGAGTTTGAATAGTACCAAAAAAGGTACAATTTACCATCCCTGATATGAGTATTATTTTTGCTTGGTGTTGCGATGTTTTGTAACCACATATAAGGTTCTAGGATGAACTCTTATATTTGCTAAATAGTATTTTCATCGTGTACATAACCAGCTCTGTTTCTAGAACAATCTTGTCGAGTATTTCCGAATGGTTCGGTAACGTTATTTTGAATTCAACAGGGATTGTTTTGTGTTGGCAACTCCGTTCACCACAGCATACTACCGACTTCAATATGTCTAAAATACATTACATATGTTTATATGAGAATGATTATTTGGACGAACATGCTGATTTTATCGCTGTAGTACAATTAAACAAATTTTTATTTTTGTTGGCGACAATGAGTAAATATAGTGCTGCCAATAAATATAATACAAAATATTTTATATTTTTTGACAAAAATAGCATCCTAAAATTCTCGCAAAGAAGTAAATTGATACATTTTTATGCTTTTAAGTGTTTTAAGCAAATTTTAAAAGAATAATTTTATTTTTATAAATGTGAAGTATTTGAAGCAGGCACGACATAAATATGTATTTGTACTTGAATATCTGCTGCTTTCTCCAAAATAATTAAGTAGCTGGCTAGAAGGCGACAAATGCAGCTGGCGGTATTTGTAGTTGCGAGTTCGTGAAGTTTAAATCTTCATTTTAATTGTTTAAAAATACCGAGGCCGCATTGACAGGTAATATACATCCTGTTACTTTCAGGACACGGTTAATCTGCATTACCGTTTCCTCATTGAGAGGCAACAGGCATCTTGTTACTTTCAGCACACGCTAATCTATTCACGGTTAATCTGTGTTTGATTTTTTTTAATGCAAATTTAAACAGGTTGTATTTGTATTAAAGTTCCACAGACATAGTTTTATATTTTTGGTGGAAAATGTAAAACTGTCTGCAGTATGTATTTATTTATACTAGAATACCATAATGTACAATAATAACATTTGAGCAAGTTTTTTCCATCTTTCATATCTGTCTAAATAAATACGGATGTAATAACCATAAAATCTGCAAGCATCCTTCAGTTTTCTTTCTTTATTTGCTTACAAAGACAACATCCCAGCTAGCATTTGGGTGATCATTTTTGGCAGAAATATCTTATATGATTCTCTACAGATCGCTTTTGATGATTAAAAAGTGATTTATCACTTGGGCGATTGAAAGAGGATTCACTTATGATTCATCTATATGATCAAATAATGATTTCTTGAAAATAGAGGAACATCATGCAAACCGCAAAAAGGTGATTTAAATGATTTAATATGAAAATTGCTCAAAAATAATCAGCAAATCGTATCATAACTGATTCTTTGGTATGATTCATCTGTAGGGTACCATTTTTTCACAACGGGAGTATCATTTATGATCGAAAAATGAGCTCATATACGGTTATTTTTCCCGTCAAGCTGATTCGGAAACGATTGGATTATGATACAAAATGCTACCTGGGATACTACATACGTTTAATATCACTGAAAGCAGCAAAAATTCTTAGCAAAAGCAATGTGTATGTCCGTAAATAAATATTATTTATATTCAATTAAGCAGACAGTTGAAAAAATATTTATTTATTTTAATTTGTGCCACCATCGATTGTTTTATGTGCAAAGGCAAACAAATGCAAAAATACTGTTTCACAAAACAGCAGCAGCAGCTCAAAAAGTGTTAAAGACATTAAATCATATTTTTGAGTTAAACAATCCCGAGTGCAATTAAATACATACATGTGTAAACAGAGTTATTTAAAAATAATTACACATTTTTGAAATAGAAATGGATATAGAGCATCCAAATTTTCTATTTAGGAAATACCGGAAATGTTATTTAAAAATGCTTAACACTGATTCGCAATTAAAATTGTTGTTGCGGCATTTCGAATGCCAAAATGTCAATCAGTCAAAAGTGAGCAAATTTTTGCTCATTCTGGTTTGAATTTTTGGGTGAAGTATTTCAAGTAATTTCTAAATTGCATTCGATGCAACAAACAATTGGCGATAATGAGTGAAAAAAGTTCAATGTAGAAATAAATATAAGTATTTATTTAATGGGCTAATTCTATTGAATTTAAAATTGAGGCGGTCCCAATTGTACGAGTAGTTCGTAATAGAAAATTTTTGGCATGAGCCAATGATGTGCACTCATGCATATGAAATCACCACTGAAATCAATGTAATGAAACCATTTCATGCAACGAATTTGAAAGTTGTCAGGCCAGGAATATATTTAAAAGTTTTATATTTGGGAATTTTGCTGATTATGTTGGTTAAACACCATTTATGGGCATTTCGTTCCTAATTAAGGAACTTTTCAGTTTCACACAGAAAGAAATATACCAATGTAAAATCACCATGCAACAATTAAATTTTCAAGAAATAATATGTTGTTCGTAAGTTTTATTTAGCGAAAAATTCCTGCTACTGGTTAGTAGGCGGTGTACTTGACTTGTAGTCGTAGGGTAAGCGCGTTTACTACAACGCGGTTAGTTTGAGTTTGAATCTTGGCCGGGAAAGCCAACAAACAATCAATTTCCATTGAATTTCCATTGTGCATTGGCACACATCAGTGATCGGCAATGAACCGTTTTTTTGCTATTCATACTGACTCATGAAATTTTAAATATAAGTGAGGCGACATAGTTTAAACTCGGCTACTCTGATTTACGCATACTCACGATGATATTGATTTATAAGTATAGGTTGAAATAAATATGAATGCGACGTCGACATCATAGTCATATCTTACTCACACTCATAAATAACCTCAGTTTGATTTCTAATTTCAGGAAAATACTTATACTATTCACATTGATTCAGCTCAGTCAACTCATGCGTGTATGTTTATATAAAAGTTTAGTCATTAAACAGTTTGCTAGTAGTATACAATAGTAGTAAATAGGTTTGTTTTACAATTCCTGCAAAAGCAACAGATAACCACATAACATCATAATGAGAACTTTAATGTTCGTATCCAAAGTTCGCATTGTGAATCATACTTATTTTGCATCGTCCATAGGCATTGAGTTAAGGAGAGTCGAAATCAACAACGTCATTAATTTTGCTAAGTATGAGTTCGATGCTCACTTCAAACTTTCGAGTGAATATGATTCATAGACAACATTATTGTATAAGTCGTGATTCAACTCTTCACACTTTTTCACTACTCATTGATGATCGCTGACACACATTAACGTAAGTTAATTAATTAATAAAATATAATGACTACATTAAATCAAATTCATGTTCTTTCAACTTGAAATAACTTTGATTCAATATGATGCTTCAAGTTACTTCAGTATCGAATTTGCTTTAAATAAGATTGATTCAACATGATTCTTATTTTGATTTAACAGTACTGGAATGTTAAGTCAACATAAAATACAGTTATTTCAAAATGAAAAATTTCCTTTGACGATTGCTGTTAATCATATAAAATTAACTTGAAACACATATGAAGCAAAATCATTACCGAAAATGATTAAATCACCCTTGTTTAAGTAGAATTTAATGTGAAATTTTCCAGACTTCAACCCAAATAACACATTAAAAAGTGAATGTCAAATAAATAAACTTCGTTATGTGTTATATATTTATATTTATTTAGTTCACTAAATTTAAATAGATTCAGTAAAGTGCGAATTTCACGCGCGCACGAAGGGTTCCGTACGTTGGGCTTTGAGCATTTATTCTAATAGTGTTTTTTACGCTTTTTCAGCTGAAATAATTTTGTTTTGGTTATTTTTCGTTTTTTCTCGTTTTGGCGATTTTTTAAATTTTGGCGATTTTTTTTTAATTTTGGCAATTTTTTTTTTAATTTTGGCGATTTTTTTCATTTTAGCGATTTTTTCATTTTAGGGATTTTTTTGGTTTCTTGCGATTTATTTTCGATTTATAAATTTTTGCTTTTTTTCGTTTTAGCGATTTTTTTTTATTTTGGCGATTTTTTTCGGTTTGGCGATTTTATAATTTTGAGATTTTTTGTTTTACCGTTTTTGAAAATTTCAAGAATTTTGCTCTTACGGTTTCCAAGATACAGCAAGTTATCAAAATTACATAGTCGAAATTACATTAACTGATGGTACACCCTTTAATTAAAATTTTTTAAATTTTAGTGTTAATTGTTGTAGTCTGTATAAAAATACACTAACTTTACAAATTTCAAGTGCATATACATACAATTGTATGTATATTACATGGGATTTTAACATTTTTCGTTGCTCGTTTTGGCACACCCTTTAATTTCCAACTCTCATGTATTTGTTGTTGTAGCGGCGGTGTACACACTTTGTCCAAATTTCAGGTCCGTAGCTCTTACGGTTCTCGAGAAAATACCCTGTGACGGACAGACGGACAGACGGACAGACGGACAGCGTAGCGAAAACAATAGGGTTCCATTTCACCTTTGGTGTACGAAACCCTAAAAACGAATTAACAAGCTCTTTAAGAAGTGCACTTAGTCCTTATTTACACTAAGCAAGTCTTATTGCTAAGCTGATTAGTTTGTAGGGGAGAGAGAAAGATGAGGGGTACATAAAAGTTTCTTTTCCCCTCGTCTCTCTTTCCTAAAAAACTAATCAGCTTACTTGGGGGCCACACGTTCAATTTTTGCCTTTCAATTCCATTCAATTTTCAATACACGCACACTTTTTTTACTTACACAGTCAAACTTTTTAAATTGAAAACTAGATTGATATCAATTTCACCTATCCATTTAAATGGCAATTTAATTTTCAATTTGAAAGGCTGCTCACAGCACATATTGATTGAAGCTAAAAATTTGAGTTGTTTCTTCGTCGGTGGCATTTAAAAAATGAAATTGACTATCAATTTGTGCAACAGCTATCAATTTGAAGGAATTTTGACAAACAGTATATGTGATGAAATTGAAAGCTATTTATTGAACGTGTAGCGTTAGCAATAAGACTTGCTGAGTGTAAATTAGAACTTAGAAAAGAATTGTGTTTAGCTCATAGAACATTTGGCAATACATATCCAATTGAAAATCTTATCAATTATCGTATGAATGAATTTAATTAACGTGTGGAAAATAGTTCATAAGGAAATTAATATTGACCATTAGTCACCTTTAATTTCGCGCGGCATCAAACATTTTTTATTGTCTTAAATCATGACATTATTTTCTGCTACACCTTTAAATTGAAATACATAATTTTAAGTTTCCCTATTATTATCATACTATTACATTCATATATGTAATTTTAATGACATCAACACTTCATTGAGAGTTATTACACCAATTCATTTTGCTATTACCGCAAAATGATGTCATTATGTCTTGCCTATTAAACGCCATTAAGTGATCGTCATAAGCATGAAATATTAAAAGGTGTCATGATACAAAATTATTTCTAAATTACTAGTTTGCATGTTTGCAGTTTAGTCAGCTAAGCTTTTTAACAAATAGATCTGGTATCTTTCAAGAGAAAAACTCTAGAATAGGAAGAAGAAGAAAAAATCATGTTCTCATCATGAGGAAAATTGCCAGGGAATGAATACGTTTATGATCGTGACAAACAGTAGCACTGCAAGCGATCGCCATCATCACAACTTGTAATTATTTAAGTTGCTATTGCAAGCAATAATAAAATAAAAAAATAATCAATTCATAAAATTTTGAATTAATTGCTGATGATCACGTCATTGTTGCTGTTAAAGCAGCAGTCGACAAACTTTTTTTATTATAGACTCGCTGAAACTTATTAACTTTTTTTTATTAATGTAATATGTGCTTGATAAGAATTGTTCTTATGTGTTTATACTTTTACTCATAAGTTGCAAAATGCAAATTCTTGAATTACAGTAATTTATGCTTAATTGGTTTTCAAAAAATTTATTGCTCTTGATGCTATTAGCCGAATAAATAATTTATGCGCTATTCAGTTAATTGCTTCCTAAGACAATAGCAAGTTTTTTGAATCAAGTCAGGAGTAAATAAATTAACCAGAGATCAGTTAAGCGGAAACTACTGTAGTTCTTAACTTTGTATACGATTCATTGTAGACCACTTTAAAGATCGCTGCTTTAAGGCCAGAGTACGGTATGGTTAAGCACTGACGTTTTGTATGTTAAGATTGAACTTCTACGAATAAGTAAAAGTTAAAAGTTGTGGCATACAAGCTTTTCTTTATGCTGTTTTTTGTTTGGTTTGTTAGTTTGCCTTGCACCTCAAACAATACGAGTGAGTTTAAGCATGTATAATTCCACTGTTTGTCCGGTATACATATGTACATATATCTTATCAATGATCACCAAGAATTACTTGCCATTTTCTTTCTTTATTATTAAGCCGCCAAACAGTGTAACGATTTAGAATTATTTTAACACATAATAAAAAAAAAACTTTGAAAATAATTGAACCCACTTCAAAAGCACTAAAACGTTAAAATTTAGATTCAGTTAAATAAAACATTTGTGTATACGTTAACCTAAACAGCTGGGCCCACTTCGTTCAATCCTTCATTTTAGACACAAACCTATGAGCAAAACCCATGTTATTTAAATAAGTTTGATCACATCTTTGTGTCTAAAATGACCGACTGAGAGAGTTGGACCCAGCTCTGGTTACCTCAGTAGGTGCCAATCAGTCTAGTTCTAAATTTACATATTTATGCGTTTATTATAGCTATGATATTTATGGCGCTTCACAGGAGTAAGGACATGATTTTGGTAATAAAAATAATCGACACCATTACAGTTATAAATTTATTTTTGTTTTGATTTCTTTGTACTTAAAAGCTGAGTACGCAAAATAAACGAAACAAACTATCACACAAACAATACATTAATTTAATTGTACGCCGCTAGAAAAGAAAATAATGGGAAATAAATGGAAACGTTTTGAAATATTTGATGGGAATTTGTCACCATCATATATGTAATATAATTTTATTGCATTGTTATTTAACACATTAAGTTTGTTCTATCTAAGCAGCATAGCTATAACCGGGTGCCCGGTGTCTTTTTTTATTTTGGTCCTCGACTTCGAATGTCACTATAATTAACGTACATCATGCCATAACAACCAAAAATGTTTAAGCGACATAATTCTCGAACGTAATTTTTTTTACCAAAATCGATAATTTGCGATCATAAATAATCGATTTTGGTAAAAAAACGAGGTCCAAAAAATGTGTCGGTTAAGCTTTTTTTGCCGTTTATGGCTCGATATTTAAATGTGATTGGATAGACTGATTGGCAACGACTTCGAATAGCATTACATGTAACGCATGTAAAAATCTTTTATTTAACTGAATCTAATATATGTATGTTTATCGTTTCAGTGCTTATTTTTGAAGTCAATTAAATTTTTTTAAGGTTTTATTTTTAAGTTTTTAGGGCGTGGTCAGGCCTAGTTTTGTAAATATTAGTGATCGCACTTACTTTTCTCAATACAAGATATTGCCACTTTCAGAACTCAAGGTGCGTGTCAAGTTTCGTGATAATCGCCCGAGTAGAAGCAGGTAAAATATAATATTAAGTTTTAATGGGCATGGTCCCACCCAATTTTTCAGGAACAATATTTTGCCATACAAAGACACCAAACTGTTTGCAAAGTTTCCTGGGGATTGGATAAGTATTATTACATATAGCTTCATACTAAAATTTAATGGGCGTGACTCCGCCCACGTTGCACGGGTGCGTGACAAGTTGCGTAATAGTCGTTTAAGTAGAATTACATGAATTATATGGGTGTGGGTAAAGTCTCATAGCAATCCGATATGTTAAAGTACATGAAATCAAAGAAAAAATTTAATGGGCGTGTTGCGCCCATTTTATTGATAATGGTAATAGTCATATAAGTAGAATTACATGAATTACATGGGTGTGGGCAAAGTCTCATAGCAATCCGATATATTAAAGTACATGAAATGAATTTAAAAATTTAATGGGCGTGTTCCCGTCCACTTTTGGAAAATGGCAGTAAATGAAAGCTAAACCATTTTAGACAAAGAACGATTTTTTTTAAATCGGTCTATAAATCATGAAGTTATCATGGAGTTATGAAATAACACACGAAAATAAAATAAAATACAATAGAGACGAATTTATTACCTTCTCATTTTTTGAAGTAGGTTCAAAATATATTCGAAAAGTCCGAGGACTCTGTAACACTTCGTTTGACTTTTGGTTTTGGTATATGTATGCATATATTACCCCTTTTAGACACGTAAAATTTACTTTGCAAAGTCTTAATTCAGCTGTGTGAAAGACAGAGGGGGGGGGGAATAATATCCCTTTCTCGCTTTCTCTCAGCTGAATTAAGACTGTGCAAATTAAACTTTCCGTGTCTAAAAGGGGTGTATCTATTGTTTATTAGTACACCCAGAAAAAAAAAACAGCGTAAAATCAATAAAAACGATATTGAATTAATAAGAAACATTAACGAAAGTCTAGTCATGTTGAAATTTCTTATTTCAATATAGAAAAATATTAATTTACAGTATTAATTTATTAATTTTAATTATTTTAAAGTATCTCAATATACATTTTCTATTATATTGAAAATGATTGAATTAATGTGACGCTTTCTTATCCTTAAGTTGCAGCTTTTCCCTGAGTGTATCTTCAACATTTGTTAAAATCATTACCCTGAGAAAACAATTTGTCAAACTAAACAAAAGCTTTCGTCAAATAAGTTTATATCGTTCTTCTTCACGGCTCATTGTAACCAAAAACCCATTACGTGCCACTGTGTACTACTTCTGTAATACGCATTTAGCAGTAGCAACGTTCCAGTGCAGGCAATATCAACATGGACAGATATAATAATCTGAAATTTCTGCACAACTCAACCACCACATTTTCTTTGCATTGCAACAAAGCGTATTTCCTAGTTGCTGCTTTCATCTCTAATTATAATGTGCACGAGTACGGTCATCATGATCACCAACATGCAACTCCATAAACTTAATAAACAACAAACAACATCTATTAAACATTGTTAGATTTTGTAAGATATATTGAAAACCATCAGTTAGTTTGCCTTGTTATAACTATTACCAACAACATTTTTTAACTGACTTTTTCTATACGGATTCACCAACATGCCTTGTTAATTTAAGCGGTTTGTGCTTTTAAAGTATGAAAATAAATTGTTTAATAAATACACAGACTCACGCGTGCGTGTTCTTTGTACAGAAAAACCATTGATCTTCAATCTTAGAAAGAATGAAATTCCATTCGGAAATTTCAAATGCTCAAATGTTAAGCACACACATGTCATAATTATTTGCTACTTGCTGCTTCTTGTTGACTGCAGCCAAGCTGTCAAAGGCCTGCGTTCACTTGTACATTTTTTTTTGATGAAGAATAATTATGTACACACTCTCTTATATGTATTTGATTTCGTTAAAAAAAGATATGCTTGTGATCAAAGAAAATCTTTATTGTAAAAAAAGACACAACTAATTTTTTAAGCGCCCTGCGCTTAAAGTTTTTTTCTATTTTCTTTTCGTTTTGCTCAAAGTAGCCTGCATTCATCGCTTAAACAGCTGTGGCATGTTGCCAATAATGTATGTCAGCAATAGAATAGCAAAACTAACAAACAACATCACTAACAACAATAACACAAGATACAAATAGAACAATACACTACAATTTAACATTTTCAAATCATGAAATTTACACAATGCACTCGCTCTTGTCTGAATTCTATTGCATTTTATTCAATTTTCAGATGCAAATAAAGAGTGTGCACGAAAAATGTTTAACGATTGATTACTAGCTGAGCTTTGAAGCAATCTAGTTCATGTTGCAGCAACTCTTGCTTCGTATATCGGTAAACGTGCATTCATCGGGAAAAGGTTTTCTAATTACGTTGGTTGACGGTATCACAGCACACTTTTCTTATAAAAAGTTGACGGTATCACAGCACACTTTTCTTATAGAAAAGTTGACGGTATCAGAGCACACTTTTCTTAGAGAAAATTTTACGCTATCACAGTATACTTTTCTCATAGAAAAGTTGAATATGTTACAGCACACTTTTCCTTTCGAAAATTTTACGTTGTCACAGCACACTTTCTTTATAGAAAACTTGAATGTGTCACAGCACAGTTTTCATAAAGAGAAATTTGACTGTGTCACACCACACTTTTCTTATAGAAAAGTTAACTGTGCCACAGCACACTTTTCTATTAGAAAAGTTAACTGTGTCACAGCACACTATTCCTTTAGAAAAGTTGACTGTGTCACACCACACTTTTCTTATAGAAAAGTTGACTGTCTCACAGCACACTTTTCTTATAGAAAAAAATTTACTGCGTCACAGCGCACTTTTTTTCTATTAATAAGTTGATGATGTCACAGCACACTTTTGTATAGAAAACTTGAATGTGTCACAGCACACTTCTCCTAAAGAAAAAAATTGACTGTGTCACACCACTCTTTTCTTATAGAAAAAGTTGACAGTGTCACAGCACACTTTTGTTTAAAAAAATTTTTTTAAGTTTTTTTTGCCCTCTTTTATCGATTAGCTGCGAAATATACTTTCAACCGCTGGCTCATGCATGACGACTCTACTCTAAAGTACTGAACAGACAGAATGCATTTAACTTGTGTTTTGATTATATTGAAAATTTGTACGACGAGATACATATGTATGTACTGACTTTTGGTTCAAGCGAAAAAATCCTCAACACAAAAATCGTCAAAAATAAAAATTAAATCATCAAACTGGGCAAAATACCCAAAACGAAATTTTTTGTATTTTCATTCGCCATAGCTAACGTATTAAAATCTCCAAAACAGGGAAAATAATCGCTCATATGTAAAAAATCGTCAAAGTGGAAATAACCGCCAATTTATAAAAAAAACAAGTAAAATCCCCAAAAATTCAAATAAAACGCCAATATGGGAAAAACACCAGAATGAAAAAAAATTGTCAAAATGCTATTCTTGCCATTTTTAATATTACTCTACTTTTCGCAACAAGAGTTCAAACTTTTCCCTCAAACTCTGACTAGAATTCTAATATAATAATTAATAATAATTTATTGCTGTTACGCCAAATCATGGGCGCATAGTGCCAAAAATTTTAATATGACACTGAAAAATCAGTAAATGTAGACAACTAGCAATTCTTGAATACTTTTTGGTGAAATCCGAGTAGACAACAGGCATTAATTAAGCGTCTATGTTTCGCTGAGATTTTAAATGCTCCGCCAGCCTTAAGCAGGACTCCTGCTGCAGCAGTTAGTACTCGTATAACAGAAATATTGGTTAAAAAGAAACTCACTTTCCTGTTTGTTATGATTTTCTTAATGCAATTTATTTCGTACAACTGCTTTCGTCTAAAATTGCTTTAACACACCCGTGTTTTCTTTAAGAATTAATTTTTCTCAAGCGATTTGTTTGAATGTTAACGCTTGTTTGAACAACGCTAAAATTGCTTCGCAAAATACATGGATTTTAAAATATTTTTTTTTTATTCATAATAAAAAACCTGAGTTTATTTTGAAATTCTTCTTAAATTATTTTCGTGTTTCTCGCTTTTTGCTCTTGTTTCAGCACGATCTAAATATAATTGCAGGTGGGTATTAGTGCCACAAGTGAAAAAAATAAAATAAAAAGTAAAAATTGTAGTGATGTTGTTTCAACACGTGCTCTTTTAATGTTGGCGTTTGTGCTTTGATGATCATCAAATTAATCATGATTAATTAAAATACTCCACATATTCCATTCGTACTGACAGTTGAGTATATAAAGCAGAAAACTACTATCAACTGACACCAGACACAATGAACCGGACACAAAGAACGCCGATGATGAAGGTGTAGCGACAGCTAGTTGTTCCGTTCTGCTAGTGTTTGTTAGAATATTTTCAATTAACTTTGGTGTTATTTGTTTCTTAAAAATTATTAATTTGGCTTACAGAGCGAAACGAACTTTAGCCTAAACATGTCATAAGTACTAACATATTTTTATTTTATTATAATTATATATACTTCTTCACAGTTGTTATCGGATAAACATGATTGCTGTGAACATTTTTTAGACTTTTTAACTTCTTATGCTTGTGTACGTAATTATCAATGATATTTTGAGAGTTTTTCAATAAATATATGAAGCTTTTTAGCTTGTCTCAAGAACTTTTGGTTGATGTCTACTGGTGAATTTCCTAAGCAAAAACAAGTAAAAACAAACAAATTTGGTTAACAAATTTACTGAAATCCTCTAAAATATCTACGTCCAAGCCATATGCACAAAGTGCAAATTTTTACAATAGAGCTTTTTGTGCTTTCACACCGACGAGAGCAAAACAGTCAATCAGATCGGCGATAACAATGCTTGCTCGTAATTTGCAACAATTTAAAGAGCTTTCAAAGCTGTTTATCTCAAATGCAAATATCAGAGTATGTATGTTTGGAGGTATGTGCTCTAAAAGGATCACCTAAAAATTCCGCTCAGTTTTAATATTATTTTACGAACTATAGTTGTTTCTATTTATGATTTAATTAGGCTAAGGTTCTTATCGCCATGTAAGCCAAAATACTTGTTATAGTTAATTGTAAATATTCTGACAAACACTAGCAGAACGTAACAACATGCTATTTTCGAAGACAGCAACATATGAAGATGTGCGTACTTTTCTTTGGTCCACTGTGTGTGGTGCCAGTTGATAAAAATTTCATCCTTTTTATAAACAAGTAGAATATGTGAGTTCTTTTGATTCATGATATTACAATTTGCTGAAACCTATTTCGTAATGAAAGATAAATTTTTCCAACTCAAATTTATAACAGTCTTGCCATTGTGCAATTTTCACTTTCTTGTAAATTTTTAGTTGTCCCCCCTTGATGCTAAGGCTTTGTTATTGAATTCTTTTAGTGTAGCTTATGGACCAGAGATGAACGGTACGGAGTTACTCATACTCTCAAAATCGTTATAGGAAGCCTTGTAACTCCTGCAATCCATTGTTGGAATTTTATTATTTTCAAAAAATTATAATAATCATTTTGTTGTACTGTGTTATAAAAATTAATATATGAGAAAAAAAGTTCCCGGATTTTTAATGAGCGTCGTCGACCACTCTCAACTTACTTGTAATGTAGCGGCAACCAGCCTTCATACAACTGCAATTTGCGGTTGGTAAACTTGCCGTAATCTTGGCCAAAGATATCATTATCGGGCGGTATATCGCCCACTGGAGCGGGCTTACTGTTATATTTTGATTTGGGCATGGGCATGCCCAACATACTGGCTGTAGCAACTGGACTCGTATTTTGAGGCTGTGATTGTATGGCGTTTTGTGCACTATGGCCATTTATGCAACTGAAAAGAAAAGCAGGCATAAAGTATTTTATTACTAAAAAAAACTCTAATTAAAAATAATAAAACTAAAGTTGTTTATATTAAATAAAAATGATTACAAATCTGTGGCGAAAAGGAAAAACTGCTTAAGTTGAGATAAGCTGATTTTGAGTTAAGGGCACTCCTTTGATAATAATGCACACATATATTTAAAAATAGCCCTGGGCGAAATCTCAATTATTTTGTGCGATTTTTCAGTAAGTTATAGCTCAATGAATTGCTGTTTTTATTTCTTCGAGTTATAATCCTATTTGGAACAATAGCCTAATTTAGCTTATATATACTTTGGTATATTCAAAATTTAATCTTTTATTTATAGCGTATATAATGGTTTTTCTAAAAGAAATAAAAGTGAATGCCGAATTTTTTAATTTAACTGTTACTACGTTTACACTGGTGACTTATTTGCAAATAAAAACATTGCAAATAGAGAATTTTGCCACATAAACGGCGAATAAATTTTTTATTTTATTAACGCACTATTCGCAAATAAAATACTTGAGGCTGCCACGCTTACAAATGTATAATAACAAAAAAAATTAAATGGATAAATATTGCACAAAAAACATTGATATAATCAAATAATGACAATTAAAACAAATAATTATTTGATTTTTTGTACATTTGCAATATTTTTTTTTGTCAACAAGGATTTGATATACAAAAATATGGCAACCATTCTGTTTTAATAACCGAAGAACGCCAAAAGCACAAAAATAAATTTACCAAAACCAAAACAAAATGAAGTTTTTGTAATTCTTCTGCTACAACGCACATAGAACAACAAATTATCAGCTGAAGTAGCGCTGTCACCTTGTTATATAGGACTTGATAAGTAAGTTTTCTATTGAAGTGCTACCAAGTTTGTGCACTTTTGTTCTGCTGTATAAACAGTGAGTTAATTTATTTGCAAATAGTGCGCGTATAAACGTAGTATTTAAGAGAAATAAATTTCTGAAAATAGACTTGAAGGTTTTAAAGCGTTCTCTTACAAAACTGTAAAATATGACTTAAGCACTTTTTCCTTATTGCTAGAAAAATAGCATACAACTTGTAAATGGCATAAAAACTAAAATAGATCTTCATTTACATTTGCAAAATAACTGATTTATTACTCATAGTCTTGTGGAAATGGTCTTGCATCGTAGCACGTGCAAAATAGTATAATATAATAATAGCCCAATTCACAATCTTGTGCTAATGGTCTTGCATCGTAGCATGTGCAAAATTGTATAGTGGTGAGTATCAATATATTAACCATTTTGCAAATGCTACGATGGAAGGCCATTTGCACAAGATTGTGAATTGGGCTATTGATACTCACCACTAAGAATTGTTAAATGGTGAGTATCAATATACGAACCATTTTGCACATGCTACAATGCAAGACCTTTTGCACAAGTTTGTGAATTAGGCAATTAATTTAAATAGGTCAATTCCAATTAAGTTGCATTTAAAAGAATTATTTTAACTTTTGCTGTCATTTTTCTCACTTCATGCCTTTATCATAAATTATTTAAACTAAAAGAAAATTAAGCCTCACCCTTGTGGTATAGTGTTGACTGTCACGAAATACGTTATCAAGATGGTGAATATGATGGCCAATATTGCTATAATCGCTGTAAATGTGGCACAAGTTTTCGATATAAATATACCCGACGGTCTGCCATTGAAAACATATTTCTGGCCATTTTTCGTTTTTAGTTGTCCTCCTGAAAAGAAAATAGCATATAGTTAAGACAAAGAAAAATTAGAAAATTTGCAAGGAATTTTGTTTTTCTTAATTTAAAATTATATCTATTGTATTCAATTTGCTTTCGTGCATTGGGAAAATGGTTTTAATTGAAAGGCCATCAGTTATAATTTAAATCAATTGAAAATGGTGTTAAAAATTCAATAATAATTTTACAAAGTTTTTCCATTACAATCCAGGCTGCATGAAAAACTTTTCAACGCCACTTGTGAGGCAATAATAGTTTTCATTTATTATTATTATTATTTTTTGTCTTTTCTAATTGGTTCTTTTTTCAAACGTCATTACTTTTAGTTCTGTGCACACTACTAATTAATTTTTTGCAATTTTATTTTACAGCAAATGACATTTCTTTCAACAAGTTTTTTTTTTAACTTGTATTAGGATTTCAATAATTTTAATTTTATTTGGCAATAAAATTTAATGAAGACTGACATTTGCAATATGTGAAGAGCATCAGAAAACTATTTCAATTTAAAATATTTAAAGCTTTAAGCAGAAATTACTCGCATTTGATTTTTCTAGCTTTAGGTTTTTGGCGCCAAAAAGTAGTTCAAAGGCGAATTTATTGTCTTCGTATAATAACATGTAATTGAATACAAGTAATCGCATGAATGTATTAAAAAAAAAACTATTACTAAATTATTACAAAAATATGAATTTCCAGTTGGCGAAAGTGCCCTCCTCGTCAGCTTGTTTATAATCTTTTACTGCTGTTATTTGAGGTCATTAAACTCTTTTCCTCGTTTCCTTAACATTTTAGACAGGGCTTCAAGTGTTTTGCTTATCCATTTTCCCCCAATTTTCCATTTTTTACTCCCAAAAATCTTAAAATTTTCTTTGTAGTAAAAATTAAAACTTAGAGCAAATCCAGAAATTTCACAGTAGCAAAAATTAAGAGTACTGTAACAAGGCAGAGAGAATTTCGAATTTTCGAAGTCAGCTGTTTAAGCTAAAAATTAACAAATCATTTTTTATTATTGTTTATTTTATTTTGTTGTTTATATCGAATTGGGCAGCATGATTTTCAGTAAAATATATGTCCCAATAATAAAAAGTGTGATTTTATTATCCTTACTATACTAATTTCAATCGAAATTCAGCTGCTGGTGGTTAAGAATTGTCTATATATTTTATTGTTGCTTAGCCAAATCATTAGTAGACTTCAACCACATATTTTGAACAGTAACAAAACTCTCGATTGAAATAAAGTTATGACATTATGTGAAATAGTATTATAAGTGTGAAAAGTGAGATTGTTTGTTTGTTTGCTACGCTTTCACGCCCAAACGACTAAACCGATTTTAAAAATTATTTCACCAATGGAAAGCTGCATTCATTACCAGCGTCAAATAAAGGCTATTTTTTATACCGTTCAGAACCGGTATTTTATATTTGGTACGGATTATTTTCGGAAAAATAAATTTTTGGGCTGGTTAGCATAATTTTCGTTTTAGGTTTGATTGTGTAAGCAGCTTTAAACCGGTTTTTACATATTTTTCAAATTGACCAACGCAAGCGGAGCCGCGGGTTAAAGCTAATTTTTCATATAAGCACAAACTTGAAATGTATTTTTTTTAACACACATAAATACATACATATTTATATACATAAGTGCTACATATTTATATAAGGAGAATGAAATTTTAATTTTGAGTACCCTGGGATACTCAGTTTCTAGTTCAAATGGCATATGTGAATTGTTTTGAAAACTGACAGCCTTATGTATAAGAAAACAAACTGGCATGAAGTAAGCATAAGTCACGAAATTTAACCAAGTGTTAACGCATTCCCCCCCGCAATATGACTTAAAAAATCGAATGTAGATTTAATCTCGATTTGCCACTTATGCTAATTTCATGCCAGTTTTTTCTTATACATAAGGCTTTGAGTATATTAAGCAGAAATCTACATCAACTGATACCACAAAGAAAACAGCTAGTTGTTCCGTTCTGCTAGTGCTTGTCAGTATATATACAGTTAATTAACTTTGTTGTTAGTTGTTCCTTAAAAATTATCACATGTAATTTGTCTTACAGGGCGAAATTTAGCCTAATCAAGTCATATATGTATATATAGAATCGTTTTTTTCTTTAAGTCAACAAAGAGTTGAATTCCGTTAATTTCATTCAAAGTGTTTGATTCTTTCGAGAGATATTGTTGAGAAAAAATTTCGAAAATTGCGTCAAATACCGAAAATATAAATCGCTTGAATGGTTCGACAGATATCGCTGTAGAAAATTTAAAAATATTTTAATTTTTGATTACTCCAAATAAATATTGATTTTCTAGCACTTTGAGCTGCAAATAAGCGGAAAGGTTCATACAGAAATGGCCTATAAGATCAACCTTATACATATATATACATAAACTATATGTATATATGTATATATATATATATTAATAAAGTTGAAACAGTAAAAACTACAAAGTACAAGCATTTTATTATTTCGTCGGTTGATAATTTAAAGGTCGTATGTGGATGTTTTGCGGTTTTGAGTTAGGATTTCCGACCTGATCTTTCATTTGGCGCAATCAGTTTTTCGATACCTCATACGGTTTTGGAGATATGGAGTGTTGAGTTTGTCGTATGTGGCACTTGCTGATACAATTTTCAAACTTAAAACTAAATTTACTCGAAACTATCAAAATCCACATACGACAATTAAATTATCAATCGACGATTTGTGTTCCCTATTGTATAACTCACTATTCACATTGTAAAAAAGTAATTTGTTATATTCAAATTCCTAGCAACAAATATTCCCTCATATTTAACAGAAAAATACTTTGATACTGGGGCAAATCCTCTAATTGGGAACACTGACTGTTCATTGATTTTTTCTCTTCTTTTTTATTTAATCTTTTTTTTTCTCTTGAATTCTGCTGACCACGTTAATAACTGTCAGATTTGGAGCATTGCTTCTTGAGTATAAATTGGAGATGGCACGCGAATATAAGGTAGGTAACGCATAAGCATGTATTCATTATACATACTTATGCGTTTGCAGTCGTGGTGTTCAATATTTGTTTAAGGTAAGTTATAGAAATAAGCAAAAATTTTATATATTTTGGTGAAGGTTGAGCCACGCATCCTTATATACATATTATTTTTCCCTCCTCTAGATATGTTAGGTTAGGTTAGCAGGCTGCTAGTGAAGAATGAAAATATAGGAGTCTAGCTCACTTGGGTCCAATACGATGATCCCTTTGTGCTGCCTGTAAGTTGAAAGTATAAGAATAAGGGGGGAGACCGGAAGTATAGGGAGAATATAGATGGAGAGGATATAGATGGAGAATAGAGTAGAGAAGAAGTGAAAAGTGGGACAAGGAGAGGGCCTAGTACATACACATGCCGTGAAGGCTAGCGGCCATACCAGCCGCTACTCCTAATGTATAGACTTAGGTTTCTAAGTCCTATTTCCGATAACTCGGACAAGCTATTGAAGGATATTCTGCCAAGGAAGTGCTGACGGAGATCCTCCAAAGCAGGACAGAAGCAGAGAAGATGCGAAATGCTTTCCTCCTCTTCCTCATCATTGCAGCTGTAACAGTAGTCATTATACGGGAGACCCATACGTTTAGCGTGGGTTCCGAAAGTGCAGTGGCCTGTAAGTGTGGCCATGAGATTCCTCAGATGCTTTCTGGTAAAGCTAATGAGGTTTCTGGTTCTTTTAGTATCTAGACGAGGCCAAAGGATTCTCGATATAACGCAGGTAGGCTCATTACGCCATCTTTCCTGAGCTGAATTAAGAAAGGCAGTATCGAAGCGTCTCCAGCAAGACGACAGAGGGAGCCCACAGAGATTGTCATCGACTTCCCCGAGTAGGGTTCCTCTCTTTGCTAGTTCATCCGCAACTATATTGCCTGAAGTAGTCCCGTGTCCACGCACCCAGTATAGTGTGATGGTTGCGTGCTGCGCCAGTTCATCCAGGACTGTGCGGCATTCTTGGACAAGTAATGATGTAGAATATACACCTGCAAGGGTTTTGATCGCGGGTTGGCTGTCCGTTATTATCTGGATATTACTATTACTCTAGATACATATGATCGATATTTCCGTACTTGTTACAGTGATTCAAAAATAACTAGACTAAATTTTTCACACAACAGCTGTTTGAAATGTAGTTCTATCAAATATGTATGTACACCTAGAGAAAAAGCAGCTTAAAATCAATAAAAACCATATTGAATTAATAAGAAACATTAACGAAAGTCTAGTTGTGTGGAAACTTCTTTTTTCAATATGGAAAAATATTAACTTACAGTATTTATTTATTAATTTTATTTATTTTTAAGCATTTAGATATATATTTCCTATTGTATTGAAAATGATTGAATTAATGTGACTCGTTCTTATTTTTAAGTTGCAGCTTTTCCCTGAGTGTACATGTATGTATGCAAATAAAATATAAAAGTTTGGTTTTAATCACCAAAATTCTTAAATCAGTTAAAAACAATTATATTAAGCACTTATTATCAAAATGATGTTATCAACTTTAATCTTTTTTTGGTTATAATATAATTGAAAATCTGTAAAGTTTCAATTAAACTGCTTAGCTGAGTCAATACACAAAGCTTAAAACCCTCATATACTACGTTTATACGCGCACTATTTGCAAATAAAATTATTTGCAAATAAATTAACTCACTGTTTATACGGCATAGCAAAAGTACTCAAACTTGGTAGCACTTCTATAGAAAACTTACTTATGTTGACAAAAAAAATAGTGTAAATGTACAACATATCAAATAATTATTTGTTTTAATCGTCATTTATTGCTTCTATCAATTTTTTTTGTTGAAATATTTATCTATTTATTGTTTTTTGTTATCAAACATTTGTAAGGGTGGCAACCTCAGGCATTTTATTTGCAAATAGTGCGTTAATCGTGAATAGTTTTCTGAATTAGTAAGTCGCAATAAAAACAATAATATGGCAACAATTTACAGTTTTATTTGCAAATAAGCCCTGCGTATAAACGAAGTAATAGTTAACTTTATATTCCAGTTTCCACAAATAATATTTGAGTGTTACTAAGGATACAAACATAAAAAGGGGAAAAACCTTGAACCAAAACCGCAACATATTTTGTTTCAATTAATTTGGATACGCTTCGAATGATTGATTTAATTTTATATATATAAGTACGAAATTAAAGGAAAAAATATAAGTTTTTATTCAATAAAAATTACCGAAACGATTAATAACTTAATTAAACTTAGATACGCATATACGCATCTGATGTGTATATGTGATTGGTTTGTCCCGGCTGACACTAATCAGCTGAAGCAGCTGAAGCAGAATGAGGTAACATTAAAAACAATAAATAAATAATAAATTTTATTTTTTCTTTCCTCCAAGAAAAAATGAATTATAATTGTGCAATAATGTTATACAACATTACCCCTATGATATATTTTTATTTTATTTTAGCTAAATAAAATACATAAACAAATTAAATTCTTAGTCTTAGCAACAGATATTTTTTTTCTTGAGGCTGGTAATCACTATCCTACAAATTCGTTCGACTTTTGAGAAAATACAACCCTGATCTAATGGAGCTTATGAAAATTTTCAAACGACTATAACAACTCATTAGATCATGCTTGCAGTTTCTCAAAAGTCGGACGATTGTGTAGGATAGTGATAGCAATAGCCATTCTAGAATTCATGATGTTTTCAATGTTGTCAATTCTGGATTTTCCTAGCGTAGTATGAATCAGATGCTGCGCAGTGATAAATTTCCGAACTGCCCGTCATTTTCGCTTTTCTGAACCTGAATTTAGCAACATTTTCTATTGAGCATTTAGCATTATTTTGAAGCGTTTTATTTTTATTTATTCAGGATGTATGTACATATGGTGTTAAAACAATTGTGTTTAACAAATCTTCATACAACAATACAATGGGTATTCTTTTCAGGTAACACTGGTTTATTTGATAACCGATGTAACAGCTGATAGCTGTATTTTGTTTACTTTGGTTTGCCATTTCATCAAATTGGTGACATTTTCTATTAAAATAAATATAAGAATGAAGAATTTATTTCCTTATAGGTTAGGTTAGGTTAGGTTAGGAAGGGTGGTGCTATACCGCACCTCCACTCGGAGACCCAATTGAGTCCACTGTGATTCCCTTCTATTGGTCATTACTAGTAATATTTCCTTATAGGTTTTGCTAAGTGGTGGATCTAAGATCACTCACGTAACCATCTCTAATACAAATATCGAAATTTTCTATTTTTATAACATTTGAAATAAGATTTAATTCTTATATTTTTGCAGAGTTTTTCCTACTTTATCCTATCGTATTTGTGTGAGGAGAATTTCTTAAGTTGAGTGTGAAAAATTTATGTGTTAAGATACAAATATGTATGTACATAATTGTGTAAGTAGGATGCCCACGTGCTGAGCATATTTTATTTAAAAAAACATTAATTTATACAATCTTTAGATACACGCAAAAAATTCATTTATTCAAAATATCATATGAGTACTTGATCGTATTGGGTTTTTTATTTTTTAGTTTTTGGATTAAAATGAGTTCGCGTATTTAATGTAGTATTTATGCTTGTATCACTACAAGTGAATTGCAAATTTAAATTAGTCATACATTGGAGTAAAACAATTGTTAACCAAATGGTGGCAATGAACTTTATTAATCAGCTGAAATGAGACCAGTATAAAGGGTAAAATGGGTTAATTTCGTGGGCATTAATTCCATTTAGAAATAAAATCACAAAAGAGGTGAAATGAGTAACACAGATAAACTTTTTTACATACATAAATACATTTTTGCGATGAAAGTCTTAGTTAGAATCATTTTTAAATATTAAATTTTTAAGAGTTGAACTCAATCGCAAGACCACTGAATACTTAATGTGTTAGTCCTAGTTTTCACTATGCAAGTCTTTTGCTAAGCTGATTAGTTTGAGGGAGAGAGAGACGAGGGGGACATAAGCGTTTCTTTTCCCCCCGTCTCTATCTCCTAAAAAACTTATCAGCTTAGCAATAAGACTTGCATAGTGTAAACTAGGACTTATCTACCAATAAACATTTTTTAGATAAGTTAATGTCAATAATGTGTAAATATGATTTGTGACACCTTCCTTCAAAATCAAGTGATAGAAAAAAATCGATCAGACAAGCGGCTGAATAATATGGTGTCTTAAAATCCACAATATGGGTAATTCCATTCTGGCGTTACATGCCATTTGCACGACAAAAGGTTGAAAAAAAAAGTTTTAAAATTGTGTTTGAAAAAATTTTTTCTTACATTTGAGAAGTGATTAAATAGGTCTATATTCAGTGAAAAAATTATAACAATCACACCTAAGGATTTCAAGATATTCGCAAAATATGACCTGGCGTTACGTTACAAAAAACAGAAGTGGGGTTTGACTTGACTAACAAAATTGCTTAACTCTGCGAATTGGCCAAGTATTTTTATACAAAACTTTTTTGTTAGGACTTGGACTGATATACACTTATTTTCCAAGCTTCTAGATTAAAAAATCTTTTTCCCCAAGAAAACAAATCTGTTGGTGAACTTTAAATTTGTCCGTCATGGTGGACTTTTTTTTGGAAGTGCCCATATTTGTTATAAAATCAAAAAAAGCCACAATAATATTTACTCAACTCTTAATCCTTTCTCAGAAATCGATACTTAGGTACGAGTCGAAAATAAATATTTTTCCGATTTCTCTGATAAAGATATAGTTCAATTGGTAACTGCAAACCAAAATATTGAAGACCTTAATAGTTATTTGGAGGAGTCTGAGAATATTGAAAAGTTCAGGTATGTTCTGACACTCGCATGGGTTTTAAATCGCATGTGAGTTGCCAATAGCCAAGCATGTTCTGTAACTCGTGCTCTTTGCTTGCGACTTGTCATATTGATTTAAGTCAGCTGTGGTTTTACGGACCGAATAAACAAAAGTGACAGAAAAGGTAATTTTATTTTTAAATTAACTTAAAAAGAGAGCAGATAAACTGCATACAGATATGTGTGTTCAAATAAAAATAAGCTCTTATTTCACACAATAAATATTTTGAATCACTTTTAGTATAAGTTTTTAAATGTTTTCTGTGAATGAAAGACAAATTTTCTAAAATTTTCGGCAATAAGAAATAATTAAAACTATGTATTGAAATGTTTAACTGTAGTCTGGACGATTCAGTAATCCGGACAAAGGCTGAAACTATATCTGTCCATATTAACGCTATTCTACTGTACTTTTCGCGGTATTCGCCGTATTTCGTTAATAACTCGCGGACTGTTGAATTTTGCTGGGAAGTGTCATAATGTTTAAAACGTTGCATAGAGAAATAAATTGTAAGCCTTGATCTGAATCCAAATTTATTTAAAGAAAAAAGAAAAAAAAAGGAAAATAATTCTCCAATCAACACTTTTGATTGAAAAAAGCATAATATCAATTAGAGATTTAACTGTCTCAATTGAACTATTTAATTAATTAAACTTTAAGTTAATTATTTAACTAATGTAGGGCCCTTTTCACAATGTAGAATTAAAAGCTAACAGGGATTTTAACGGCAAGTTTTCTATGAAGAATTTCCAGTTAAAGTTCACATTGACTCTTAGGGCTATTTTTTGTTTGAAATGTGTTTAAACTAGCAAACATATAAATTTATACAGTATTTAAACCATCTGTAAACGCATAAAGCTGGGCGCTTAAACTACCAATACAGGCCATATGGTTTTGTTACTTATAGACCATATGTTTTGCATTAAAAGAGCACGCAACTTTTTTCCAAGCCTCTACTTTTTTTTATCTTCAGATCTTGTTCGACCTGTTTCTTACACTCTATTATTCTTTTACACTATTCTACTTCGCTAGGCATAAATATAATTAATTTCTCAGTAAAATTTGCCGTTAATTAATCAAAACTATTTAAGTTGAAGACTATTTCCTTTAGCTAATTAGGCCTAACGTGTTTCTATGACAATAAAAAAATAGCACAAAACTATTTAACTTTTTTGCCTTTTTGATTGTGCAAAAAACTGATAGCCTGCTGCAAAACAGCTGTTTTTTGACATATATTCCAGTGCTGCCATAATATTATTTCTTAAACTACACATACGGCATGATTCACTGATTTACTTCTGTTGAGTTTAAACTACATATAAATTTGAGTTTAGTTCAACTAAACCAGCGTTTAAACTTTGACTGATTTATTAGCCCTTAATCATACATTGTGAAAAGGTACGTTACTTAATAAAATTTTAAATTAAATTTTTTATCAATTAAATTTAAGAAACAAGTTTAATTGAATCAATTAAGTATTTAATTTATTAATTGTATTTATTTTTGCAATTAAAGGTATTAATTGGAGAATCTGTTTTCTGTGAAATGATCGTGAGATCTTAAGTTCTAAAAAAAAATTTAAAGAAATAATGGAAGTATAATTGAAAGTTTGTAGCTTTCATATTTTTGCTTTTATAGAAATTGCTAATAATTAAAAAGTCTTTTGTTAGCCCACTGAACGTGGGTGCAGATTTAAAAAAAGTTCCCACAATGTCGACAAAAAACGTTCGAGAGCAAATTTTCTTATTTTATTTTTGTTTTTAATACAAGTTGTTGACCGAACGTTTTCTGTGGACATCGTTGACCCAGAAATTTTAAATAAGTGTTTCGTTTTCAAAACTTTTGAAAATCAAAAACAAAAGTTTTCAAACAAAACTTAAAACCTGTTTCACGATATCGAAGGAAAACGTTCGATAAAATATAAAAATTTGATTTTATTTCAGTCTGAATTTTCGGTAAAACGTTTTCTTTCGACATTTTGGATAGAACAGGCATTCTTAAATTTTAAATTAGTAATATTTTGCTGTTAGTCTTTTATTTGTGAAAAAATAAAATCCATGCCATGTGTACAATTAAATTCTTAATAAACTAAATTCTAAACGTATTAACAAATTAAGCAGTCATCATTAGTCTACATTAAACATTTAATGCTACACAACTATTTGTTTAAAATTTTCTTTTAGAAAAAGATAAGAGAAAATTTGTGTTATAATAAACACAAATAAATTTTAATTTTTAAACTAAGCGAAAACATTTAAAAGCAAACTAATTTGGTTAATTGAAACGTTATTGGTAAAAAATAATAAAAATAAAACATAAACATTTAAGGCAACAAACGGGTGAAAAAATCATAAAAATTTTTAAAAATAAGTTTTAGAAAAAAGGCAATTCGGCATCAAAAGCATGATTGACGGCGGCAAAATAAAAGGAGTCTTTCACAAGATAAATCATCTTATTTTTGAAGTACATTTTAATAAATTTCCTTTGGCCGGTATATACGAGTACTTTTTTTTTTTGAAGGAAAATTAAACAATATGCAGCAGCATGTTTCTGCAATTCGATTTGAAAATAATGCTTGCATATAAAAAAACTTTAGTTTTTTTTTTCTTAACTAAATGTTTATATTCTAAAAAGTTGAAGGTGTTAGATAATACAAAAATATAAAATTAAGAAGAAATAGTGAAATGTCCAGAATTAGTTTCTACAAGTTGCGTGTGTGGGTGGCTCTACTTTTATAATTATAATTAGTAATACAAAAATACACAAAAACGCCAGGCAATTTGATGAAATTTATTTTTTTAAATAATAACGGACACACATACCCTTAAACTTTTCCTTAGAATAATATTCAAAATAAAACTTTTGTCGAAATTTGTGTCTATCATTGCGCCAATTGAAATCGCGTAACTTTTGCATAAAACTCTTTTTTGGTTTTTCCAAAGGTTTTACCGTCGACTCATAAGCCGGTGCCAATTGTTCAGATTCTTCTTCATAGAAGGGCGATTTTACGGGTGTGGGTGCTAAATCCATTTCACTTACTGCAGCTAATGGCGGCTGTGGCGTTGACGAGGGTGAGTGTTCCATATGTGATTTGTTTAATGCGTGAAGTGAGTGTAATGATTCTTTATGATTTGCTGCAAATGGAAGAAAATGAAACAGATAATAATGACAAATGCAAGTTAATTTATAGCGCGAAAAAGAGATAGAAGAGGTCAAATGCATTTTAAATTTAAAGCGAAATTTATGTGAGTGTGAGTCAAAGATCAATTTTCGCTATTAAAATAAGCTTCAATGTGTAAATATGTATGTTTGAAAATGAGTTTAAATATGAGTGGGGCAAAGGTCAATTTTATTTTATTTAAAATAAAAATGGCTTGTACTTTTAAAATAAATTTAAATAATATCCCACATATTCATAAAAAATAAAATGAATTTGAAATCCATTTTAGGAAAATTTTGTATGAAAAATTTTAAATAAAATACATTTCAATATTATTTGAAATTTTATGAATATGTTATATGTATATAACCCAATTTATATGAAAGTAAATATAATATTTTTTACAATATTCAATTAAAATAAATAGATTCGTCTGTGTCAGCGATATTTTTAATACCTTTTGATAATCACGCCTGCACCATTTTCAAATTGTTTAACACCCAATTCATACGGTGATTAAAAATATCGTTTTATTTTATTCCAAAAACATTTTACATTCATGCGATGATTTTTTCCATCTTCCCAGGGTTGATTATTTTACTATGTAATCGGATAATGTTAGTTAATCATTTGCGTTAACTAAATTACATATATAAATTTGCTAGAAAAAACTTATAATTTTAATATGAAATTTATTTGCTGGTGTTTCGGCGTTGTCTATATGCATTTCATTGTTGCTGTAACAAATCGTCAGTAGACTTCAACCTAGGGATGTGCAAATGAAGAAAATGTATCGATATATATCGTATCGATGTTTTTGAACAGTATCGATATATATTTTTTGAAAACATCGATATTTCGATATATCGATATTTTTTGCTGCATTAATTTCGAATGTACAATTACTTACTTTAAGAAATTTAATACAAAAGAACTATTTATGTTAAGTTATACGTAACCTACTGTAGCTCCTTAAGACTTCATTAGTCTTTACTTTCTGTTGCTACTCTGTGCTGTGCTATTCTGTTTCTAAATTTTAATAGTTACTCTTTCTGTAATAAATTATCAGCTTTTTCGGACCAGAATGGTCTCAGTTTTCCACTAAAGTGATGAGTTTTGTTATTAGATTTTTTCTTTTCCCGGACTTTTTTATTTCCTGCGAAAGTGGGAACAACTTTTCGGTTTTTAACGTTTATAAACACATGTCAAAAAAAAAATACAATTTCAGTTCCCGGGCGTAATTGTTGTAAAGTTTTAGCTATAGTTCTACCATCGCATTCATAAAGTGAATACCGAGGAATGTGTACGCAACATAACAGAATTAAGGAGAGAAAAACTAATGGCTTATATGTATATGTATCCAATTCTTTCAGTATCTCGTTTAGGACTCAAACCAATGATCAAACCCATTTAAATTAAATGGGTTTGATAAATGGTTTAAGTGAAAAACGAACAACTGAAAGAGATCGATACAAGTGGAATGAGTTTTATCATAGGTTTGTGTCTAAAATTGTGTTCAGCTAAAAAGAGTAGACTTGTATCGAACTCGTTTTTGTTACAAACCTATGATAAAACTTATGTAATTTTAATAGGTTTGATCATTTGTTTGAGTCATAAACGAGCTGCTGAAAGAGTTCGATACAAGTCTAAAAATGAGCTGTTGGACACAAGTCCGAGTTTGAAACAACTTTAGATTCTAACGCGAATTAACTTGTTTAAAAAGATCTGTTGGACACAACTCTAGTTTAAAACGATCGACTGAACGAGTTCGAACGAGTTGGACCCAGCTCTACCGATTAGAGGTGGGTCCAAATCGTTCATTCATTAATTTTTGCCACATACTTATGATCAAACCAATGTAATTTAAATGGGTTTGATCATAGGTTTGTGGCAAAATGAACGACTGAACGAGTTGGACCCAGCTCTAGCTGGTGTCAAAAACGAGCTACTGAATAAGTTCGGTACAAGTCTAGATAATATGTTGACTTGGGTCGATTTTGAACAGTAGTTTATTTTAGACATAAGCCTACAAACTCATGTAAAGTTAAATGAGTTTGATTGTCGGTTTGTGTCACAGACTTTTCGCCGACAATCACCAAAAATCGTGTTTCAAGAATCATATAAAGAAAATCATCGCCTGAGTCTAAGTTTTCAACTTCCAATTTAAAAAATTGTATAGAAATTGTTTGAGTGGCTGTGGTAAAAACGAAAAAGTGCTTAAGTCCTTAATTTTGTGTTAATGGCACTCCGGTAGACCTCATATACAAACGTAGCCCTGGACAAAATCTCAATTATTTTGGTCGATTTTCCAGGAAGTTATGGCACAATGACTTGCTGCTTATCTTTTTTCCACATATGATCTCATATGCAAAGTAGCTTTTGCTATTGTATGTTTCAAATTGAATATATTAGTTATAGAGCGTAGAACGATTTTTTCCTATATATGTATAAAAAAAGTGATCACCGAATGATCCATTTAACTATAAAAGAAAAAATTTCTGAAAATGGCTTGAATGCTTACAAGTAGACCCCAACAAAACATTAAAATTTGACTTAAGCACTTTTTCCTTATTGCGACATTTAATGTCTGCAAATTATTATTTTTTTTAACTATTATATAATATTTAATTATATTTGTTTGTGTATGTCATAATTTAACTCTGTGATGCACCTTGCCATATAAAGTGTTTATTTTTATCAAACGTTAAAGTTCTTAGTTTGAAAATTTACATTCTCAATGTGTGTATTTATTTTGCATGAATAAACACTTCAACTCAATTATTTCTTCTTGTCTAGTGATGAAATTTCTATTTTGAATTATAATAAACAAAAATAAAGAATTCCATTTAAAACAAAACAAATATTTAATTTAAGACTTTTATGCAAAAAAAAAAAAATACATACAGTTGTGTTATTTTTTAACTTTTTTATTTAAACTTTTTTGTTTTTAAATGTGTCAAAGTCGAAGGATATGTTATTAAAGTAATGCAAATGCTTTAATAAGAAAATGATAAGATGCAATATTGCAAAAAAAACGTCATCTCGAAATTGAACGTAATGTAGAACTGGGTCCAACTCGTTCAGTCGTACATGGGTTTTGACACAAACCCCTGTAGTTTAAATGAGTTTGATCAAAGGTTTGTGTCGAAAATGAACGACTGAATGAGTTGGACCCAGCTCTAACGCAATGCAAGCTAACTACTAGAGTTGTGTAGATGTGGGTCCAACTCTATGGCTGGGTCCAACTCGTTCATTCGTTCATTTTAGGCACAAATAAATAATCAAACCCATTTATTTCCAACTCGTTTGACTCGTTCACACAAACATGTGATCAAAACCATTTAATTTACATGAGTTTTGTGGACTTGGGTCGAACTCATTCAGTCGGTCGTTTTTGACTAGACTTGTGTCCAACAGTTAGACTTGTCTCCAACAGTTCTTTTTGAACTAGTTCGTTCAGTTGGACGCAAGTCCGGTCAAAAACATCAATGTTAATTAGACTTGTGTCCAACTTAGACTTGGGTCGAACTCGTTCACTAGTTCATTTTTGCCACAAACCAATGATCAAACCCATGTAATTTAAATGGGTTTGATCAAAGGTTTGTGTCAAAAACGACCGACTGAATGAGTTCGACCCAAGTCTATGTCCAACAATTCTTTTTGAACTAGTTTGAGAGCGTTTGAATCAAAATTTGTTTCAAATCCATTTAATTTACTTTGATGTTTTTGATCGGACTTGTGTCCAACTGCACGAAGTAGTTCAAAAAGAACTGTTGGACACAAGTCTATTTTTGACACAAACCAATGATCAAACCAATTTAAATTACATGGGTTTGATCCCAGGTTTGTGCCACAACGACCGACAGAATGAGTTCGACCCAACTCTAGAGTTTTGACTTGCATCGAACTTTTTCAGTAGCTCGTTTTTGACACAAACCTATGATCAAACCCATTTAAATTACATGGGTTTGATCATTGGGTTATGTCAAAAACGAGCTACTGAATGAGTTCGATACAAGTCTACATGAGTTTGATTATAGGTTTGTTTCTAGCTGGGAGCATCTCGTTCAGTCGACCGTTTTAGACACAAACTTATAATCAAACCCATTTAAATTAGATTAGTTTGATTATAGGTTTGTCAATAAACAATATTGGGTACAAAATCTTAAATTTTTTGCTTGTTTCACTTTTGTTATAGTTTAATCATTGTTAAAGAAGCTTAGAAATTATACATACATCAATATTAAATGTAACGTTTCTTTGTCTAAACTGCGAAATAGAAATCGCAATAACCGCGATGAATTATTTCTATATTTACTAATAACTCATTACAAATCGCATAGTTTTCAGTTCAATGAACTCAAAAAAGAATAAATTTAGCTGCAACACAAAACTTTTGTTTTAAGTTAAAATTTTCCTTTCACTTAAACCAAAAAAATCGTTTTGCGTTTAATTTCTCTTTTTAGACTCGTGAACCCTCAATCTAAATATTTTTCTTCCTTTAATTTTTTTTTTAAATTAACGCAATATTCATTTGTAAGTTGTTTGTTTTAGTATTCAACTGAAATAGATTTTTTATTTTCAAAGGCGCCATCAGCGTTGCAATTGAAATCAATACTGAAAAAAAAAGAAATAAAATAAAATTAAATTAAAGAATGCAGTCAGTAATAGTCGTTTTATTTTGAAATTAAATGCAACTCACACTGAAATACCAGAAAGAACAAAAACAAACAAAAAATCGTTTAAAAATCGTTAATGAGCCGTGACGTTTCGAACATGAAATTCTATTTGAAACATCATGTGAATGCGACACGCGTTAATGTATTTCGTTGATGTTTGAGTCATATTTCTTTATTTTTTTTTTGATTTTTTGCGAAAAAGATCAATTTTCAATTAGTGTGTTTTTTAGTAGTACGAGCAGCGGAATTATTGTGGTTGGTTGAATTACATACTGATCGTTTCGGGTTTTTATTTTCCATTTTGATTGACATGGCGATGTTGAGTTACGTTTCCGCTTAGTTTGCAAAAAATAAGCAATTTAGCGTATTTTTTTATTCTTCATTTATTTATTTATCTAACAAATTGCCATGGCCATAAATTGTTTGGAATAAAAACGATGTGTGCGGTCTAAAGGCAGCTTAATAATTAAATTTCATTGAAATTGTAAGAACTTAAAAAAACATTATAATAGGCAATAAACTTTTAAAGGCTATACAGAAGTAATCTGTTACTGCCACTGCAATAAAATTCGATATACGAGTACTTTAAACGTTTTATAAAGCTTTAAAGCTCAGCGAATACGCAGCTTTAAGCAAATTAATTGCGTGCGTGGAAAAATTGCAGTTTTATTAAAAAGAAAACTTTATGACACTGACATTTGAAGATGAGGTCTAATTTTCGATCATTTTTTAAGCAATAGCGGCCTTATATTTAATGTCCTTAAAGCTGTTGAATAGTTTAGAAAATATAAGATATCAAAAAAAAATTTCTCCATACAACTAACGGCCACGCTAATGTACATATATACGTGTTTATATGTTCCTTTAAGTCCTACTGGAGCATAGGGCGCTCCAAATATAATCTACTAAATATCTCGGTCAAAGAAATATATGACTTATACCACTTTTGCAACAATTGAGGGCTCATACATGAGTATATGCAATATTTAATGGCCGCAGTCCCGCCCACTTTTCCAAATGATATATAATGTCATCATAAGATTGCAAAAATTATGTACAGTTTCTTCTCTGAAATCGATTCTCATGAAACTTTGTGCACACCTTTAATCCTTGTAATAGCACAATTTTGCTTTTAGCAAATTTATATATTGTGGACTCTCAACCAACCAATTTCAGTTAGGGATATGTATATATAAGTTTTTGTATGAAACAAATTTGAAATAATAATAAACGGGCAACACATTTGATATAATAAATATCACAAGTACGGCCAATTTTTCATTTTGATCCGATTTAAAACAGCTCTGTAGATGGCAAATATAACAAAAATTTATGAATTAAGCTGGAATTAAATAATTTTAAAATTTTTTATGCCCACTTTTGCATAAAATTTAATTTATTTTTTTTTTTAAACAATTTTATTTAATTTATTTTTGTATAATTTTTATTTTCGTGCTATATGTTTGTTTGTTTGTTTTTTTTAACAAGATCTCAAATAATGTTAAAATTAACTTTTATTTGTGAACAATTCGGGAGCTTAATTTCATTTAATTATCTTGTTCCTATAAAATGCAAAATAAATATGTTTCATATCACAGGAATATATAATCTTCTTTGCTTTAACTCTTTTGCCATATTTGTCTTTGTAAAGTAAAGTCCCAACACAATTAAAATGATTAATTAAAACAAACAATAAATTTCACTTAAAAATATTGACAATCTGTCCCTATTTAGGTCACAAAAGAGAAGGCAAAAATAAAAAGAAAATTAATAATAAATAAACAGTCTGGATTCACGAATTTCTGAAATGTTAAGCTGACAATATGCCTTGCAACACAAGGAAGCAAACGTTTGCGTTTTGTAGCACTGACCTCATTTTGCAAATATTAAAAAAAAACTGCAGTCTTAATTTTTCACTTTAAATTGAAATAAATATTTATACATAAGACTGTGCACATAATTTTGGCAATTCTTTTTTTTTCTCCACTTGAAGTTTAATTAATTAAAGTCATAAGAAGTTAAAAAGATACACATTAAAACAAATTTCCTTATATAAATAACAGCCATTAAAGAAATAATATATTTTTTTCAATTTTTTCGTAATAAACTTTAATAATGACTATTTCGAAATTTTAATTAAACTAAATGAAAATAAAATTGTTAAGTCTGCGGCTGTTTTTATGTGCATTTAATATTTGTCACAAAAAATATGCTGCCATAAAATAATAATTAAGTTTTTGTTACGATACACCAAGCAACAACGTCACACACTCATAAAAATATGAAATGTGGCTTATCGTTATAATTTTTCAAAGTATTTTAGTCACGAGATTGCTAAATACCTGCTAAAAAAAATATAGAAAATTTTCAAGATAATTGAAAAATACCTGAGAATGTTTTGTGTTAAAAGTTTTATAATTTTGTAAATGTCATAATTGAAATAAAAATACCCATAGTTTTGAAAAAGGAGGGCCAACGGAAAATTTTTCTAAAAGCGACAGTTGTTGATATAGTAATTTATAAATTACTAGGTGAGCGCGGCAAATGTAGTCTTACGCACCACATGAATGCATACACAAAAATTCATTCAAGTCGATCCAGCCGTTTAGTTGCAGTATAGATAAATAACATAGATACTGACTGCAACGCCATCTGCCGGGCTGATTTGTGAGTCTAAACCATCCATGGCGCCACCCAAACGCATACAAAAAAAATTCATTCAAATCGGTCCAGCCGTTTAAGAGCAGTTCAGTGACATACTCATCAGAGATCTGCATGATTACGAATCAAACGGCTTTATTTTGACTTTTTGACAAATGAATATTAATCTAGCACTTAACATTAAAAAAATTGAAGTTGCTAATGCATGATTCATATTCACAAGACCGTTGTTAATAAATGTATGTCATTGCTTGCAAGTTCTGTTTATTCATATGATTCATAAAAGCAGTGAATACCTTTAGAATACTTCTTGAAAAATCTTATTTTTCTTATTTCTTACTTCATTATGTTAAATTTTCCTAAAACACTCTTCAAAGTTCTTTAAACTTATTTTAGAAATGTATGAAAACATAAACGTACTGTTTTATCAACTTAAGATTTCATCTGTCCAACGTGCGTTTGCGAATAATTTAATTATTACACAAAACAATCAAACAACAGTAAGAAGTTTTTATTTACTTTTGCAGACAGTACTTAAAAAATAAGTGTTAGTTTATGACAGTCAGTTGTTAGAGGGTTAACACTGCAAGCAACATCATTAGTATATAATGATGTTCAAAAACAAAACAAAATCATTGTAAATGTGAGTGGACAGAAAAAGTGAATCAACGCATACAGTTCTCTGGTACATATGTACAGTAGAATTATATACCTATATATAAAGATTTAGGCGCTTCTTATTTGACAATGACTCACTCGATCATAATCATCACCGTCGATCTTGTGTTGATGAAGACTTGATCGCACAATGATGTCTAGCACAAATTGTCATATTCAATGGGGAGAGAGAGACACAAAATGCCGCAGTATTGATCATTCAAGCAGATTGTTTCTTCTACGTATCGATACTTTGCGGAAATAAAATAAACCCGCCAAATAGTTCATATATGTATGTGAGGGTCGTACGCTTGCCACTTAAAATCAGACGCACAAATAAGAACGTCAATCACCATTTTTATTTTTACTTTTGTTCTCAATCATTAACAGGAATCACAAGAAAACTGATGTTTTTTGTCAATCAGAGATAAAGACGTTCAAATAATAACTCGTCAAATAAATCATAAGAACTTTTAAATCCACCATTGCTGAAAACCCGCAAAAAAAAACATGGCTGCACACACACAACTATGTGATTGATGAGTTTATTTGCTCATCTCCAGGTCACTTAATAGGTTAATGGTAAAAAATAACATATAATATTGCATTCAAGAGATGAAAATGCTCGACTCATTTATTTGCAAATTTTACAAAAGTTGCATTTAGGCAATTGCAATTAGCAGCGGTTAGTTGTCAGTTGACATACGTAGCAAAATTTTGGAAAGTGGTAACGCAACTAAAGTTCAGTTGCCGTCCATTATCGAGCCATTAATATTTTAATTATAGGATTTTGCGTTTCGGCGATGGTTTTTGGTTGTAACCCACCCTGCAGATGCCTGTTGAGCTGTCTAGCATTCTCACACACAAAAAATTAATTTGAACTTCAAGTGTGCTTTAGTAAAAATTTGTATGGACATTTTGTTTTAACGTACACTTCAAGCTCAAATTACTATTTTTGGATACGGCAGATGAAATAATAATTTGAGGTTTCTTAGTGTCCCAGAGTTACTCTACGGCTGCTGGTTTGAATTGCCATATTTTAATGGCATAGAAAATTTCAATTGCTTAATTTTAAATTAATTTATTTTCTTAGTATAATGAACAAAATCTAGTAGACTTATATATATATATATATATATATATATATATATAGATATATACTCTTCATTTATCTAAAAAAATATTTATATAAAATGTTCACTGAGAACATAGGGCGTGGTGTTTATCTCAGAGGTTGATAGCTCTCTGTCTATTATCCACTTGGGGGTAGTAAGAAGTGCTTCCTCTGCCTGAAACTCCCAAGCATCTCACAACTTGCGGTCTTAGACCAAGTGCTCCCTGGTAATGTCATTCAGGCTCCCGTCTGATGGCAGCAAATGTGAGAAGGCGTACAGTAGTGAGTAGCCAGAGTGCATGTTAACACCGACGCGTCTCTGGATGCGTCTCGGGAACTCAACTCTATTTAGCCGGCCTAGTGGTATGTTGGCAGCCCTAACTCTAGGATCGGAAGCTTTGGCCTAATCAGTCAATCTTCTTAAACTCAAACGATTACAAAAACGTCTAGTAGAGTTACCATACAAAATAATACAGAGCAAAATCTACTTATACAGGAGATTTCACCAAAATCTACTTAAAATCTAGTAGAACTTAGAGATCCAGCTAGGCTTTACTTTAAATTGTACTACTAAAGGCCATTTCAGACTACAATAAAATTATTAATACTTTTGTGGAAAATGCAACTCTGACATGTTGAGTTGTTATTGGGTTTTGAAATTTTTTAAACAGAAATCAGATCAGGGAAACATTTTCGTCAAAAGTATTAATACCTGTATTATAGTCTGAGTGGCCCTTAATTAATATATGGACATATTTCATTAATTAACTCTATTACATGCTTTTGAAATTAAGTAAAAGTTCAGTTAATTGGAAACTACTGTAATAGTTGAAATTAATCAAATTAACAGAATTAACGAACCATTATGAGCTAAATTTATTCAAGAGCGTAATACAGTTGAACTTCCATAACTCGAACTTCTCTAACTCGAATTTTTTCTAACTCGAACTAGTTTGGTTGGCAGTAGCGTTGAAAAAACAAATCACATACAATTCTGTAACTCGAAGTCTCCGTAAGTCGAAGTTTTTTTTTGGGATAATAGTGATTCGAGTTATGGAAGTTCGACTGTATATGTACATTGATCCAGCTTGTTTAAATTCAAAACTTTGAAATTATTAAAATTTGATGTCATTATACATAATTCGAAAATAAAAAATAAATTATTAAAGTTTCATGCAAGAGGAGAAAAGAAAACAAAAACCCTCTAACCTCTAGGCCACATACTACAAAAAGAAAAAAATAAACAAATTTTCCAATTCACAGAACCTCAAACGTATCAATTACAAACCCAACACTCAAACGTTAAGAAACTAAATATTTACAAAATGAAAATAATTACGGTATCTTTTTTTTAAATAACTGTAAATCAAATAACGGCAGATGTGCAGATGTCAAATGTTGCAGTAAATTAAAAAACTATAAACTATGAACTGATTTCAAATAATAAAAGACCGCAAAAATTAAAAAAAAAAAATAACAAAACAGTTCAATAAACGCTGGCAATTAAACAAATGCATATTGCCAGCAATTAAAATTTTATACGAGTATCTAATAAATACAATCGTGAGTGAGTGAGTGAGTGAGTGAGTGAGTACAATCAACTTTGTTGTGAAAACCAATAATTCAAAGTAGTAACTGTTAAGTTATTTAATATTTAGCGAACAGATTATTTTACAACCAAATGGCTGAAATATAAACCTACTCGTACAAAAATTTGTTTTATTTTTTTTCCACTATACGATCATACCCATAATAATATTGTATTACACAAGTAATTACAATTACTGTATGTATTTATTCTTTGCCATAAACTTGACATAGACCATGATGACGATGATGATCGTTGTAGCGATCGATGGTGATCTTTCTGTCTGTCCGTCTGCCTCTTAAGTGGTATCAATAAAATTGTAATGCTACACGCCTTGTTCTTTCCTGTTAAGTGTGTGTCGTTGTATATGCTTCTCATAAGGAACCTGGTGAATGGATTTGCTTCTTCAAGTATCTTTACCAATCTTTGTTGAACGTTTAATTTTTTTTACTTCGCCTTATTTGGGATGTGCCTTCTCGTTACCTCAGCCATAATTTATACGACACTTATGTTCAATATGCACGTCTAAATGGTTAAATTTACTTCTTTGTGAACAAAATTGGCATGTGTTATAAAATCTGGGTTTTGCTTCAACAAATGTTGAGATAAAAAGTAAAAAAAAGAAGAAAAAACAACACTAAAGGCTGGGATTCCCTCTCCCTACATAATCATATGAATTTTGAGGAAATACAACCCGGATCGAAAATTTAATTGCATTAGTTCAGGGTTGCATTTTCTCAAAAGTCGTTTGACTGTGCGGGAACAGTGAATATCACTCCTATTACAGTTGCTCAATTCAAAAGTCGTGTTGTATCGTTTGAAGTTGTATTTGAAAAAACAATTTCAAATAGAATATTTCAATGCAAAAACATTTCGACTTCAATTACGAAATTTTGGTATCTGCAGTGAAACTTCGATGTAACGAATTCCAAGGGGATCTGAAAATACTTCGTTAGAGCCATTGATTCGCTATAAATATAATCAGCAAAGCCTTGATACACGAAATTTGAAGAAATACGAAAAAAATTCGTTATAACTATAGTTTCCTTTATTCAAATTCTATTTAACATGATAATGATTTTATTCTTACTTCGTTGTATAGAGGCTTTTGTACTTGTACTTCGTTGTATAGAGGCTGTACAAATGCGCTTGTAAATACATTTAGACTTCGCTGTTTTTGTAACGGGACTTTACCATTTAGGATTTATTATGAGGTTCGTTATAACGAATTTTCACTGTATTACAAAAACGTCGTAATCACAATAAGGGGGAATATTTCTTTTAATTCTTTTATTAATTTCCATTTACCTTATGCATTAACAGCAATCTTTTTCTAACTCACTTGCATATATTTTCATATTTTTTATTTTCATAGTTTAAAGACTTTGACTTTGAACTTGAATTGCAAAAATTTTTTATGTATGCAACGATCCAAAATCATCTCTTGTTTGATTTATGCACATTTTTAGTTGGGCATTAATTAGTTTTGGCAGTGAATTTATTTATGCGTGAAATCTTAATGTTATATACATAAATATATAAGTATGTGCACATTTAAATTTTTAACTGGGCGTTTCTGTAGTTAAATTTGCTTTTGTGACATTAAATATGAGCTTTAAAAACTCATTAACGTAAGTACAGGGCTGGCAAGGCGTCTATACGATAGTTAAAAAATAGCGGTATTCGGTGTTTGATGCAAATTGCCTTGCTACATTGTAAATGCAAAATATCGTAGCTTTTCTTTCAAATCCAACAACAAAATACACACACAATCCAAAGAAAAGCTATGGTATTTTGCATTTGCACTTACGCAAGACCATTTGCATCAAACATGGAATAACACCAATGTATTCCTTTTGGGCTTGCGTTTTTAACCTTTAAGCCAAAGGCTCTGTGAGAAAGTTTGAATAAAAAATTTTGCAATTGGGGTTGCTGCCTTTCGGCACAAGCAAAGTTTTCTTTGAAAGATCTACAGTTTGTTGGAATGGGGGAAAGGTTACTTCGCTTTCCAGCATTCTGGAGCTGTGATTGCCAAGTGAACAGTGATCGCCAAGTGAACATATTTTTGTCACGTGCCCATAATGAATTAAGTGAGACAATTTTTAGATTTAATTGAACTGTAGTGAATTTTAATCAGAAATAATTTCTTAATCAGGCTTAAGTTCAGTAATTTCAGAAAGCAATTTGTAGAAAGCAAAAACAAAGTACCGATGGTGCATCGAATAAGTAAAAATAATTAATGTGATAATCGTAAAAGATAAGTAAGAATAGTTAAACATACTCAGGTAGAGTGATATAACTTCGTGTTAACCTAAATAGAAAATAGAAAAACAGAAAATGAATAGTGATACTTACAAATGTATTTACCAAAGATAAATCAATAATTGTATACACAATCAATTCTCATATTCCATTTCATAGAAAATTCAAGTTAAATAGCTGATGTTAATAATAATCTCTACCCCAGTAGATAGACATCGGTGCTGATGAAGTGCGTGGCTGCATAGAAAAATATCGGTATTTCCCCCAGCTAATAAAGTCTAGTTTAATTTTTCTTCTCTTCTTTAGATACTCACATTAATTAATAAAAATATGTCATTCGGTAAGAATTGAAGTTACTGAACTTAAGCCTGATTAAGAAATAATTTCTGAGTAAATATTTCATATTAATTGAATTATACTTTTCATTCGGAAATTTATTCAAGGGACTTGAAAAAATTTGGTCAAAGCTCAAACTTCCAAGCTCCAGTGTGCGAAAAGCTTGCTAAACATTTCCAAACATTTTTCTAGATGCTGTGTTAACGGAGTAACGATCGTAAGATCGAACTACAAGACACAAATATTGGCCGTTAGATTTCATGAACAAGCTAAACTATTTTGCATTTACACTTTCGCAAGACCATTTGCCTACAAACACTGGCGGTAATCGGAGTTTAATATAAATGATCTTGTGTAAGTGCAAATAAGATTCATCAGGAGAGTAGGTCTAGATGAGGTGCTCTAGCACCTGGCAAGGGACACAATAGATCTACTTTGGTCCCAGTGTCCTGTGTTGCCCGTTTGACTTAATTCATTCACTCATTCAAGTGCAAATACAAAATATCGTAGCTTTTCTTTGAATTGTGTGATTTTAAGAAAAAGCTACAATATTTTGCAAGAATACCTGCATCAAACACCGAATACCGCCACTGTTCCGCACATGAGGAAAAGCATACAACAAAGTAGAACAATATTTTTTTTAGTTTAACTGCGACAGTATCTATGCTGCGGCCATCAAGCTGCCATTCAAATAAATTCAAATTCAAGGGACCTGGGAAATAGTTCACACTAACGCTAGATTCAAAATTGCGCGTTTCCAGTTATCAAGAGTTGACTGTATACTTAAAGCCAAAATATATTTTTTAATATTACTTTGGGTTATTTTGCTCGATTGTTTGAGATAAAAGAAGTAATTTTTTAAACTGAATGTACACACGTAAATCAAATAGAAGTAATAAGCCAATTATTTTTCTGAAACAATAATTAACTGCCTTTTTAAGCTGCTGTTTTCCGGATTATTTATCATTCACCTTGACATTGATATTGACAATTCTTTTTTTTTTTTTGGGCACATAAATTGTTTTTTCACACATATTTTTGTTAAGGCTTGTTTCTTAAGTTTTTTTTCATGCAAGATTTTTAAGCTATTGAAGTATTTGTTCATCAAATATAAAATATAATTATTTTTGTAAATATGCGGGTGTATACGTTTGTGTGTTTAATGCTGTAAACATATCTTTGAAATATTTAGGCTTAACAAGGTCTTTTACTTTGAAACGTTTTTATTTTTGGGGAAAAGCAAATTAGGAAAAACAAATAAATAAGGTTCTCAGTATTAAAAAAAAAGTATTTTTTTTAATTCAATTCAAGTTTTGTTTGAAGTTGAAACATAACTTGTCTCACTCACATGGTGTTATTGTCATTTATTGTTTAAATCATGCAGATGTTTTCTCGTTTGATCAAATCATCTTAAAGAAATATAAGCTTGTCGATAAGTTAATACGCATAGGCGGAATGATTTACGAGTATTCCCATTAAAGTTTCCTAGAAAATGTATAAATTTTTATATCGATAAAAAGTTGTAAAATTCAAATTCATACTTATTTATAAGTTGTTAAAATATAAATAAGACTGCTTTATTTGATCACACCGAATGTCTTCTGCCCTTCAAAAGGTAATAAAAATTTAATATTTATTTATGCTTTTCGAATAAAAAAATATTAGTTTTTTTAACAAGGTCTCATTAATTTACGAACCGTCTAATTAGAACTGTAGCAGCAAATACTGCAAAAAAACGGCTAAAATCTTAAAGAAAATAATATAAAAAAATTGATAATATTGAAACAATTTACACTTTATAGGAAAATAAAATTTAAAAAAAAATAGTGTCAGAAAATTCTTTAAGCCATAATTAACCGTTCTTATATTTTTAACACAGAGAAAGAACTGCCTAATAGAATCAAGAAGATTTTCTCTATGAAACGTTTTTAGGCTAAGAGGTATCCCAGCAGAAAGAAGCGAAGATTTTTTCATAGAGATTCCTTATTAATTTTATGTGGTAAATCTTATTAATTTTATCAAGAAGAAAACCACATAAAATCATGAGGAAATCTTATTATTCACAACCTTTTTTGCCCAATTTCCGTTATTTTTGGCACCAAAAAACAATCCATAGAAAAAAACTTCTTGATTCTACTAGGTTTTCTTATAAATTGTAAACTATAGGGATTTCTTATTGATTTGATTAGGCTCTGTTTTCTCTGTGTAGACGTTATGTGCAAGTGGGACAAATTTACTATCGCAATATGGAAATGGCAATATGGAATAATCGCTTAAGTCAACGTAAGCAAATTAAGCTTTATTATAGTGTATTATGCTCCAGCTGAAAGTTGCAATGGTTATAATGCTGCATATGCAAATAAAACATCAGACGAAAGTATATATAATATATATATATATATATATATATATATATATATATATATATATATTGTGTAGGATAGTGAGTCGTAACCCTTAGCGGTAGTTTCAAAACTAGCAAAAACCATTTCTTTACTTAAGTCGACTTAAGCAATTATTCCATATTGCAACAGGTATTGTCTGAAAATGGGAATCTCTTGCTTATCACCAATATTAGTGCCAAAACGTTGATAATTTAGTTTTGTTATTAACTTAAGACAATATAATGCTGGGTACACATTATGACATTTTCTGACATCGCAATAGTGTGTACTAGTGGCAATGTTTGTCATTTCCGATATTTTACATTGCATGGTATTGCTTTCCATACAAAAAACATAATGTGAACGGCATTGCACACATGGTGACAAAATGACAAAACAGGAAATGCCAGATGTGTACTCAGCATTACACTTGCGGTATTCTGTGTTGGACGCAAATGTTCTTGCGTGGGTGTAAATGCAAAATATCTTAGCTTTTCTTTAAAATCCAAAACAAGATACATACACAAACAAAAGAAAAGTTAAAATATTTTGTATTTACAATTAAGCAAAACCTTTTGCATGAAATACCGAATACCGTCAATATGTTTTAAATTTTTCTTCAAAGGATTAAAAATATTAAATAACTTGCTCAATTTTTATCAGTAAAATATTTCACTATTTACTTAAGCAAAGCCAATCAAATGCGTTAGAAATGAAAAAGCTAATAAATTAATTGTTGTAAGTAATTAAAAGAAATTATTTAGGTTTTCTTATCTGATAAAAGTCAACTACAAACTACTGATTATTGAGCATTTACATATGTATATTCGTTTATAGAAGCCGAAAGTTTGCTTGGAACTACGGCACTGAGCAAAAGGCAATTTAATTTATGAGTGTACTACTCGTAAATTCCAATTGTATATTAGACAATAATCTAATTTGGAAATAATCCATGGAACTTGTTATGAAAAGAAAGATGTCTCCCAGTTACTTCTTTCGTAAAATAAACGAAAATAAATTTTTGCTTATTTAATATATTTTCAACAACTAATTTTGTTTTTGTTATACTATATGAAATTTGGAATAGGCTTAAGACTTTTATTATTCATACACAGAGCTTTCATATACATACATACACGTACATACATATTGAGTACATTTTAGGAAATAATTTAATGGTGCGACATAACGAAGTGCACATTTCGTAAAATATTACAAGACTTTTTTCAGTGCAGAAATATCGACTACTTTTATTTAGAGATATAGAATTTGTAATATCTTAAAGGTTCAATTAGAAGCGCCATAACTGGCGCGATGGCAGAGCAACTGTGAAAAAATCTACAACTTCTTTGTTGTGATTAATGCGTACGATGTCCAAAGTATTAAGCGGTAGTGCAATAAAGATGGAATATTTACCAATTTTGTTCCGTCTCTTTTCTTTCTATTGCAAATAGTTGCGGACGGCGAATATTATGGCGAACATTGATGTTAAACCATATGTTCAGGCATCGATGTCAGAGCACCCTTATGGCTGTATGGTAGCGATGCTGCTCTGTCAGTCCAGAGGTCATGGGTTCGATTTCCGCCATAGACCCTGGGTATTTTCCGCAGACAAGCTAATCGCTTCGCAGGTTGTGTTTGTTAAAAAAATAAAATTAAAAAGACATATGCGATGTCCGACATAATGCTCATACCAAGTTCATGGCTGATGGAGACCCCCAGTTGAGCCATTGACATAACCATAGAAACCAACTGACTTTTGTTTTTTCGCCGTAACCATAATCAGCTGTTTGTTGATTAGAGATATTCGCGTTATTTGTGTTCTTTTATGGCAACGGGTGTGGCTAAGGCATTATGGTATGACTTGAACCTTAACAGCTGGTAATTGTTTTATCATGACTTATGTTCGCCATTTCGTCACGAATAGGGCTGCGAATACCATGCATGTGAAGCCTTTCACATGTACATCAGTAAGCTTAAACAATAGAGAATAACCCTAGAATTGTCGTATATACAGTCGGGTCAAAAATTGATCAATGATTGGGTAGAGTATTGTTCGTAAGTTCTTTCGCCTGCTAGATCATAATACAGTCTTTCAGACTAATATCACGAATATTACGAAAGAAATGGCTCAAACAAACTGACGACAGACTATCAATGCGAATATTTACACATTGCAACGTATAGAGAATTTATCACGGCCTGAAGAAATCATAAAGTGCAATCTCAATCCGTTTCTCAATACAAAAATAAGATAAACTCATACAAGTGTTATGGATTCCAGGATATCAGGGTACATACATCAAGAACACAACGCTCTGCAAGGGCAAACTTGTGTTAATGACATTGCAAAAACTATACTACATTTGCATTACTTCCGGGTCACAATGTATGGATCTTATTAGTTTCCTTGGAAGTTTATTTTTTTTGTTGGAAAATTGTCTAAAAACTTAAGATACTTTCGACAAGCCCATCGACATTTTTGGTCTTAAAACGTATTTAATGTTTGTAAACAAGTAATTTTACGTGTAAATGCAGTGTTGCAATTATTTACTAACTTGGTTATTTACAATTTTAGGTGTTGCAATACTCCGTGCCTATGTTGTGCCACATTTTTTTTAATGAATTCTGATTTTCCTATTTTTCACTTTTATCTTAAATATTCACTGTTTGTTTACAGTTCATTTTTCACTTTTTAATTATTAAAACATTTGGACCAATGCATTGTTGCTCTTATCGTAAATCAAAACTGTTGTATGTATTCGTTTATATAAATAACAATTAGATGCAACAATCATGTATTTGCTAGATTGTCAACCAGTTGCACAAGCCAAACAAAAAAAAATAATTTTGTTAGAAAAAAAATAGATAATTAGATAGTTTTGCTGTTTGGTGATTGTTTAATGAATTTACGCCTTTAAAATAAATTTTATGTACTCGTTTTGTTTTTAGGTGACTGACTGCCTGGTGTCGTGTTGTGCACTCATTAAACAACATGTTTTATGTATTGTTTTATTTTATTTTCTGTTCCATTTTTTTTATTGTCTAAGATAACCTAATTTAATTTTTTATTAGTTTGTTATTAGATTCATTTGTGTTTAGTTTTTTTGCTACACTAGAAGCACTGTGCTGAGTGCATTTTGATTAAATGCTGCATATGTGTTGTTTCTGTAGCTACATTTCTCATTTGGCTTAAGTTAATTATATTGGTTTCTTCCACTTTCTGTCCCATAAACTTAAAATAAAACAAAATCTTTTTGCACCAGCTATTGATTTTTAATTAGATATCAATCTTTTCATACATAGATGCATCATAATGTGGAAACTCCTATTTAGGTTAATCTGGGTGGTCAAAAACCTCGCATAGACCGGGATTGATACTTAGCGATACCACCAGATGAGCAGAGAACTTGTAAGTGTGGCAGCCTAGTTCGTGGTGTCTGCATCGAGTGAGTTCTACACATATTTAACAAACTTTAGCAATCTACACAGTTCCACTCTCGATACAAGTTCAAGGCTACGAAAAGTGTGAGCAGCAAGACAGTTATATCTAGTGCGGCTTAGAGCAGGACAGTCACACAGTAGATGTTCTATTGTTTCAATTACCCCAGGTTCTTTACATTTCCAGCAGCTACTGTCAAGTATTCGTCCTATTTTGACAGCATACGAAGCCGTCCACTAGTGTCCAGTTAATACCCCCACTAGAAGTTTGCAGTTGCTTCTAGTTAATGATAAAAGGAATTCAGTCGATTTGTGATCATAAGAGCTCCACATGATTTTAAAAGCTTTGCAAGTTTTCGTCGCAGGCCAACATTTCTCCGCTTCTTCCTTCATCTTAAAGTCTATGATCTCTTTCAGGTGTTGTATTGGTTTTCGGACATATACCGTTTCCTCAGCAGATAATTGAATTCCCCTTTTGGTCACTGTATCGGCCATTTCATTTCCCTCAATTCCCATCTGGCCCCGGACCCAGAATATATGTACTTGTCTACCAGCACATAACATATTTAGGGCATTCCTACAGATGAGCACAACCGAGGAGTATTTGCAGTCAGCTCTGAAATTGCTTTGACTGTCTATATACATATTAACACGCGCACTCAGGGTTAGAGGGCTGAAGGATAAATTGTCTGCCATTTTGGTTTCCGCCTGGAAGATGCTACAGTGATCAGAAATTTTATAAGATTCCTCTTGGTTGGTTGGTTTACGTGGCTGCCCACTACACGTAGGCATTCAAGTATAATCTAGATGATTCCTTTTTGAAAGGACCACTAAACTCATCGGTGTCAAACTATATAGAACCGTATATAAGTATTCTGATACGGTGATAGTTACCCGATCCAACCTGTTGCGTTGGGATATCTGATAACGTCATTCAACTCAATATCAGATAAATCTGAAAGATCGTCTAGTACATGACTTCCTAAGAATTTGTGTCTCGAGATATGCAAAGCTTGACACTCGCAAAGAAAGTGGAAGATTGTCTCTTCTTTGCTTTCTTCACGACAACTCCGACAACACTCATTATAGGACAGGCCTATCATACTAGTATGTCTGCCGACCGTCCAGTGCCCCGTCATGACTGCAACAAGCCTCGAGATGTTCCTGCACTTTCTGTTTGTTAATTGTATTAAGCGCCTATCATTGTAGCAAGGCCACATTTTCTCAGCAACCTTGCACGTGGCTATATTGCGCCATCTACATTCAGCCTTATAGATATAGTGCTTGAATATAGCGCTTCTAATAGCACCAAACGGCATGGCTACCGATTCGGCATTCGATGCATTCATAGCAGAGCCAGCTCTAGCAAGCTCGTCCGCCCGTCCATTACCTAAAAAATTGCTATGTGCTGGAAGCCAGATGAGGGTGAGGTCACCCTGACCACCCAGTCTAGATATCAAACTCTTGCACTGCTCGACTAGAATAGACGAAGTTATATATGATCGTAGGGATAAAAGCGCCACCTGGCTGTCGATAAAGATACCAGATTCCTCTTTACCTCCATCTATCTTTGAACCATCAGTAAAAAAGTTGAAACTAGAACCGCTATGGTTAAGACTTTCAAGATATCCTTCTTCCCTTATAGTGACCTGTGGTTTGGCAAAAAAGTTCATTATTGGAATAATGTAGTCCAGGCAAATGATCTGATCTGATCGGATTTGCATGCCACGCTCACTACAGTTAGTTTTATTGGTTTAAGATCGAATATAACGTCTACCACTGGAAACATTACTCCAATTTTTTTGATTATGCAATAACAGACTACCATACAGAGTCTGTGTTCATTAACAAGGGATCAGTCCCAATGTTCGCTGGTTTTATTTTGGAAAAGCCTAAGAATTTTTATATTACTGAAAAAAAACAATTATGAAATACTTGCAGTTATAAATAAAAATATATTTAAGAAATCTATTGTAAAGATATATATTTTAAGGCATATTTATACTAGTATAACGACTCCAATTTGCTTTGAGAAATGCGTTCCTGGGATGCAAAAAAAATGTAGCGAAAATGGCATGTGGCTAAAACAATCAGCTGAGCTATCGAGGACACCTGGTATGATTTCGCTTTGGCTATATTTGAAATTACATTGTAAAGGATTAACAAATAAATTTTGGCAATAGTATAATTATGAATGAACAACATCACGCCAACACATGCCAGAACTTTTAAAAACTTTAAAAGTGAACTGAGACCATGGGTTGTAGAACAACACATCAGATATTGGCATACTCTTCAATATTAAAGAGACAATCACTTCGGAGATTGGCAAACACAATAACAAGATATATGTACGTAGTTAAAGAAATAACTCACCACGGATGGCTGCTGTGAATGATACAATAGAGTGTAGAGATTGCCAGGAAGATTATGAAACACCGGTAGACTACTTTCCTTACTGTCCAGCATTCAAATCAGAATACAAATCTTCTAAATGGAAAAAGTAGCAGATACAGAAAATGTTAGGGATTCCGATTGGAAAAACTTAAAACAATTCACTGAGGAAAGTAGATTCTTAAGTTTGATAGACTTTCTGTTCATTAATTAGTAACTCCCTATATAAATTTTTTATGACGCTTTTTTCAACCTAACCTTACATAAGTCAAAATACCGAGTTTGGAGTACAGATAATAATCCTTAAGAGATTGTGGAAATATCGTTGCACTCGGAAAAGGTCACTGTGAAAGCATTATCCATGACCACTAATTTCTTTAACCACAATCGAATGCCCTTAATGTGAAAAAGCTGAGGTTTCAAAAAGACGATACACTTTTTATTACAGCGCATGTCAAAGTAGATTAAATGAGTTCTCAGCTTGCATAAGATAGTTTTCAAATATCGTATTTTTTTATAGATGATTAAGTTAGCAGCACTGCTTTTTATGACATTTATTGACTTAGTATCCTCTCGCCATAGCAACAATGATGACTTTATCACATGGTACATTTTATAGAATTTATGCAAAACTTAAAAATTCACACACATTTTCCTTTTCCCTTAAACATTAATTACAAAGACACAACCTAAATTTAATAGGAAAGATACGAGTACATAAAATTCATTGGAACCAAAAACAGAAAACAAAAATTGTCCCCTGTGCTGTGCCACAGTACATGCAACATATGGTATTTAATGTTAATATAGTTGCTAGCCTGGAGAAAAAAACACTGTTAAATGTTTAATTGCCGTAAGTGAACAGCAAAAGCGAACTTTAATGACCTCCCAAAGGAGAAAAAGTTTTGCAAAAATTCTTGAGAAATATTTTTACACATTCGCAGTAAGCATGCAACAAAATCATTTATGAAGTTTGTTTATTCAGTTTTTCAAACTTATACTCTTCTATGGGTGCGTAGCAGTGTATACACACCTGGAACATATTTTAACTTGTATGAAAACATTTGCAAACTGTTGTTGTCTTTGGTCGATTGTAACTTACACGCCCACATCCTTTTGACAGCAGAGTTTTTTTCGGTCTTCTTTTTAAGACAAATTTCTTTAAATACGAAAAAAGATGCAAAATCATGTCTTGAGGTGAAGATTTTTTTGTACAAACAAATATGTACAATGAGAATTTACATACGTGAAGTATCTCTGATGACATTAAAATTGCATTGTTCACTTCTTCTCAGGTACTCTGATGCAGGGTCTAGACGTTACTACAAAGCGTACGATTATTTGTACAAGCATAAAATTAGTAGCGTATAGTATTCTGCTGTCATACCAATGAAGTCTAGAAAATTTATATATTTTGAAATTAAGTAACGTCTATACCCTGCATTAAGAATACGTATTGTACTCGTATGTATTTATGTGCTAGAGGTGATAAATTGTATATTAAGCGCATACAATTTTTTTATATTTCTATTTTTATTTCAAGTCTTTTAAATGTCTCTTTTTATTATAGTGTAATTTAAAAATTATTTTTTAATTTTTTTGCTAAATATCTTGAACCAAGACCAAAGAATAAGCTGATGTCATGATAAGGGTATTCACACAATTAGTGTTACTGAACGTATCGCGAAAGTTAATCCAATCGATTTCGCTTAAGGACCACTCAAACTATTATACTTTGTATTAATACATGTCAAAAATTCAAATAATACGTGCAAGTGCGATATTGTAAATGCAAAATGTCATAACGAATGGTAAATAATACGATACAAATTTGACATTCCATAATACTTGACCATTTTTTGAAATTTTTCTAAACGATAATACAAAAGCAAGTAATAAACAAATCAACTAGTCGTCTGTTTCGACGCCGATGCCATGCCGTCGTTTATATTTTCCTCTTAAACCGGCTATAAATATTGAATATTCTTATCGTATTAAATAATTTTTCGTGTATGCTATGTCTGAAATTTAACAAAATTATCGTATTTTCTTTTTCTTTATCATATTTAAATCAACTACTTTAACCGCCGTCTATTTTCAAGGTCCGGCACGACCACAGCGTGCATGAAACTGCTCTGCAGCCGGAAGTCAACGATTAATGTAGGCATGTTAATCCTGAACAGCTGTTTGTTTTAAGGCTCAAGGCTCAGTTACCCAACTGTAATGTAAAGTAACTGCAATAGTAGGAAACAGCTGATCGATATTGTTATGTGAAAAATAATGCAAATAGTAATGTAACGTACCCTACTTTTCATATAAAAGTATCGATCAGCTGTTTCCTACGTTGCAGTTACTTTACATTACAGTCGGGTAACTGAGCCTTAAGTTAGCCAACTCTAGTGTAATGTAACTGCAACAGGAAAAGTAATGAAACTGGTTATAGAGATGTAATGTAACGTAACCTACTTTTCACATAAAATAGCAATCAGCTGTTTCCTACATTGCAGTTACATTACATTGAGCATTTATACTTGTGTTCTTAATGTAATATGAGGTGTGATGATGTTAATGTAAAATGTCACCTTACGTTAGATTTTTTGACAGTCGAAACAAATGTCTTTAGATTTCTTTCTCCTAAAGTGTGATGAGAGTCTTTATACATATATGATAGTTGAGTGGCCCTTTAAAAACATACTACCGCAGTAATAAATTTTATCTTGTTTGTTTTCCGAAGCTACGAGTATTTTTCCTGGAAGAACGTGGTTGGCTGAATATGATTGTGGCCGTATAAGCACGGAAGAAGCCGAACCTTCTAATCGCCCAATTGAGGTCTCTATACCCGAAACAATTGAAAAATTCACGATGTGGTGTTGGCCGTGGTTGGCCGATCGGAGATTGAAAGCGATAGAGATTATGGAGGCATAGGCATCTCAATGGTTTCAATTTTGAATAATAAGTTGGGTATGAGAAAGCTTTCCGCAAGATTGCGCGTCATGTTTGCTGTGGATGCACTAAAATATGCCAGAAACCAAACAGCAGTAAAAACAATTGATTTCTCGGAGTGACTTAGCGCCAAGGAATGCCAAGGTGGGTTTGACCAACAATAAAATCATGGGACTGTTTTTTTTGGGATTCAAGCGATATAATTCACATTTACAATGGCGAATATTATGCCAACTTCTTGGATCAATTTAAGGGAATTTGAAAAAAACGACAAAAAATTTGGCAAAAAAAAATCCTAATTAAGAACATTATTCCACTATACTGCAAGGATAATAAAGCTTTATAGCATTATTCCGGAATTAATTAAAGAGCAATGCCACTTTGCTTTATTAATTATGACTTTATTTTAGTAAGCTGACGAAAATCGGTATATTGCTCAGATTAAACATAGAGCCTTATTTTCAATTTTATGGTAAGCGCGAATTATACTTTTTTTATTGAAATTAAAATTTTATTAACTTACCCATAGTTTAAAATTATCAAAATGCGATTACGATAAAATCGAAAAAAGGCTCGATATTGTCATATATAATCAAAAAAATCGTAACTTAAAATAAACTCAAATTTATCTTTTTGATTGATATGATGTAATTAACGAAAATCCATCTAATCTCGACATTTTTACCCATTGGACAAAAAAATTTTAACTCAAAGTATTCAGATGACCAATTTTTACCAAGTTTACAAATTCCCTGAGTTCGTTTATTTTTAATAGCTCCAAAAAAAAATCCAATCAACGTGGCGACTTAAAACACATGTTTCATGATATTGACACTCTTCACCAAAGTAATATCTCTTAAAATACTGCCGCCAGCTACACGTCAGGTGGGCTTTTTTTGGATCAATCAGTGGGCCTTTGACAAGTCGTTTATAATATAAACAAAACCCATGTATTACTATTTCTTAGAAAATTTAAAGAACTTTAATGGTCTGGCTCTAGAAAACTAAAGGAGTTGGTACATTTCTTGATGAATATGTTTGAAGGTTAGATCGAGAGCTCTGAGATTGCATCATTATAAAATTAGATTTTGCAAAGTGTTACATAGATTTCAGTTTCCATTACCGTAATAAAGTTTACCTTGGATTACAGTTTTTTGGTAAGCGCGGAAGAAAGTATCCGATCACTGTTGTGGCCAAATTTTATTTTTATAGTTTAAAATATACAACAATTTCTTTTAACTTTTGGAGATATATTTCTGAAGAGCTAATAATTTATCTTCACCTAATAAGATATAAACATTAAGTTAATGATTTATTCTTTTACAGAGTCTAAATTTGTACATATTTCTATTTTTTTTTTTTAATTTTTTACAAATGCTTAAGTGTAGGCCTCGATATTAACCTTGATTTTTATGTTAACAAAGTCTGGTTCATGTTGATTTTTCTTTTTGTTTTATTTTTGTTATTCAAACACAAAAAATTAACGAAAAGCTGTTTAAATTGTTTGTAAATAAGTAACAAATTACAACAAGTCATGTTTTCTTTTAAAATAGTTTTGTCTATTACTATTTCTTTTGCTCCCTAACTAATTTCAAAGGTTTATGCGAAATGTCTTACGCCTTCAGCTGTCAAGTAAAGATTTTTAAGCACTTGCCAATTTAACAACGAGTTTAAGTATAAATACAAAATGTTTGTTTAATGCTGTTTGGGGGAATTCTGTTAGATAGAAAATTTATGTAAAATGCATACAGTACACAATGGGACCTTTCACATAAAAATCGCTAATACTAGCTTTTACCCTGTCTCTTTTTCTTTTGTGCTGCTTTTTCTCTCAATAATTTTTCATCACGTTTCTCCATAAACTATAACCACAACCTTGCTTTCCTTCAAAGCAAATCATATCATTTCTCCAAGGGCGAGTAGGTCACCCGTAGATAGTCCTCTACGAAAGCCATATTGTAGGTCATTAAGTAAGTACAAAACCTAATTCTAAGAATTAAGTGCGACTTAAGGCGTTTCTAAATTAAAGTAGCGATATACCTTTACCATTTTAGGTGAATGTCATATAAAGCTATTTCTCGATTCATTTGAGAAATTATATAGTTTTTAGATCTTCAGAACTCCCTTCTAACATATCTTCACTTCATATTTAACTGGAATATTATCTCCTTCGCTTTGAGTGAGAAAAAATTGTTGCGCTTATTTTTAGAAAAGAAAACGCCCTTACACTTTTTTAATGTAGTGTGCTGTATAAGGTATGAAAATTACCACAAATTCACCTTAAACCTAAGGTCCATATTTTCTCCTCAAATAAGAAATCAACTCTGCTATACGGTTGTGAATCTCGATGTATCTATACTGCAAGCGATATGCATGAACAGCAAGTATTTAGTTACCGCTGCTTGCCAATGATATTAAATATATTCTGGCGGAATGTGGTTTGCAGGAAGAAATTGCAGACAGGATAAGGAAGCACCTGCATAGTATCTGTTTTGAGACGACCCTAGAGAGATATATTAAAAATAGTAATTGAGTGGAACCCTCAAAGTAGCAGAAGGCGAGGTAGAACTGTCTTTACCTGGATTTCGTTATTAGAATCGCTTTAACCGATGGTAAAAACTTGGTTCAAAATAAAACTTGTGGCACAAGATTCATCTGGATATATGAATAATTTCTTTGCCATCCTTTGCTTCAAATTGGAGTCGGAAGTATGTTCTCGACTACCTGATGAGTTCTATCGTTGACATCTTGAATCGATTGTGTGGACCATTGGCATAGACCTTTTCTTTCATGTAACCCCAAAGAAGTCTAAATCTGTTAACTTACAAGATCTCGGTGGCCAATTGTGATCGCCAATTCCAAAAATCACACGGTCAGGAGAGACAAAACGTTGTTGATGGTCAGTAGCCATGAATTCGGGTATAAACTCAACTTTATAAACATGAATACCTTTATGCAAAATGCGGTACAATATTGTATGTGAAATGCCCAACTTTAAAGATGAACGAGAAGTTTACAAACTTGGGTTTTCTTCAACACTATGGGCTACAGCGACAATAATATCAGCTGTTATTGAATAAATCGATAATCGATAGCGCTTTCTATGTATAAATTTAAATAAAACAAATCATGTGGGTGCTATTATCAACATTTTTTATTCGTTTGAAAGAGGTATTGATGTTATTATGTGTGGAATATAATATTGTTTAAATGTCCGCTACGGCTTCTCTGGGTGGAGCGCTTTCGAAATGTCCAATTTTCCATGACTCTGGCGCATAAATAAGGTTAAATTTGACCGATGACATGGGTTATGTTAACTTTGGAGACCACTGTGGTTCGTGCCTTACTGACATTTAGCTGCGATTTAAGATAATTCCCCAAGAAAAAGTCTAACGGCGTCAAATCACACGATCTCGGTGGTCAGTTTACATCACACTCTTGCAGAACAACCAACGTTGAGTGAACTGTGTGAAAAGTAGCGCGTTTTTATTAAAATCAGATATTGTTGGAGTCCATATGATTAAATTTTGAGCAGAAAATGGTAATCACCGCTCTTTTGGAAGCCATGCTAAACGTATGGGTCTCCGGTATAATGATTACTGCTACAGTTGCAATGATGCAGAAGAGGAGGAAAGCATTTCGCATCTTCTCTGTTTATGCCCTGCTTTAGAGGATCTCCGTCTGCGCTTCTTTGCCAGAATATCCTTCAGTAGCCTGTCCGAGTTATCTGAAATAGGACTCAGAAACCTAAGTCTATACATTAGGAGCAGCATGTATGTGTATAGCATGTGTATGTACTGAATCCTCTCCCAACCCACTTTTCTTCCCTTTTATTCTCTCTTATTCTAAAGAAACTTTCCATCTACATCTTCACTTTATTCCCTATTCCCCCTTATGCTACTACTTTCAACTTACAAAGGGATCATCGTATTCGACCCAAGTGAGCTGTACCCCTAGATTTTTAATTTCTTCACTAGCAGCCTGCTAACCTAACCTAATCTAACCTAATCAGCGCTGGTAGTTGACGGTGATGGCCAGGCTAACATCATTCTCTAAGATGTATGGACCGATAACGCCACCAGTCCCAATTTCACACCAAACAGTAACTTTTTCAGGATGCTTTGCATGCTCTTGGATCTCTTGTAGGTTGGTGCTCTCCCAGATTCGATAATTTTGTTTGTCATTCTTTCAGAATTGGTCATTAACGTAAAATGAATAGCGCGCGAAACGTTACCCGAACACAAATTTTTATAAAACAATTTAATCATTTCTACGCATTTTTTAACCATACATCCATCCATGGTGCTTTGGCAAAATAGACTAAATAAATCACACAAAATTCCACAGATTTGGCTTCAATAATGTGGCTGCTATCAACTGTTAAAGTTCTGAAGTGACTATTGGGAGACCCTATTGCTTTCTCTACGAGTTTTACATTTGCCGACCGAAAAGGTACTTTACAGTCTGTTTGTGAAAGCCGATTAAGGTAAACTTCTTGTAAAAATTTTTCAAACTATGGCCGCTTTTATTAATGGCGTGGTTTTTACTTGTCATCTGTCAAATAGAAACTTCTTGTACAAATTTTGCAAAATTTGGCCGCGCATTTGAATAATTTTAATGCATTGCTGAAGCGTGTATCTTTCCACTTTTATTAATGGTGTAGTTTTTACTTGTCATCTGTCAAAGAGCTACAGCTTGAGTCATGACAGCTGTTAAAATGACAGGCTATTCAAAATGAAACGTCTTAATGAAACATCCCGAATAATATAGACGCTTTAATACGGAGTGAGCTAAAATAAATTTTGCATATTTTTTATAAAAGTACAAACATCTCAATAGTACATGCTTTACTATTAATTCTTTGCATTGCAACCCATTGTGCATTGTACACTATTCTCATTGAGTACAATTCAAGGTTAGCCGCGAATAACGTTTTAAGTTACAAAATAATAATTTTTCAGGAGAGCCAAAAAACATATTTTAAAGCAAGATTGTTTATTTCGTTTAAATTTTTTTAGCTTATCGAAAATAATGATAACTAGCATTAACTTTTCTTTTTATATCTCTGCTACATTTATCAATTATTTTCTACAATTTCGTTTGCATGATTTTATTAGTTACTTACAAAGTTTTTTACTGACTGGCTGATTGTAATTGTATTTTGACGGCCATAAGATTCATAATTTTGGATAGTTTGATGTTTGAACAACGCAAGAGAGTTATGTTACTGTTAATCTGTGAAAAAACTGGTTTTTTAAAAATTGTCTTTTACAACGTTATTCGCGGCTGTGCTTCAATTAGAAAATGCAAAGGGGTACAAACACAAGTTTAGGCCAAAATTAGATATTTTGAGCTTTGCCAGAGGCGAGTAGATGAAGTAACTGAATTGGTAATAACGTAAATGACGTAAGATGTTGTTGTTGTTATATTTTCCTAACTTTTCAGTCATGTTAATCATGGTCGTGTGACCGACTGGCGAACTGCTGCCGGCTTTATTATTATTGTTTTATTTTTTATACCCTTTACCAAAAAAATGGTAAAAGGGTATATATAGGTTTGTCATACCGTTTGTAATTTCTATAATATCAATAAGCGATCCATAAAATATATATATTCTGGATCCTTATGCATAGGGAAGACGAATAAGCGATGTCCGTCTGTCCGTCTGTCCGTCTGTCCGTCTGTCCGTCTGTCCGTCTGTCCGTCTGTCCGTCTGTCCGTCTGTCCGTCTGTCCGTCTGTCCGTCTGTCCGTCTGTCCGTCTGTCTGTACGTGAAATCGGTTTTCCGAAGCTCCCAGAAGAGCTAGAGACTTCGTTCTTGGACTGGTGTGTCAGAAATTTTCCAAAATAGATTGGTATTGAAATTCAGCAAAATCGGGCAGACGATTGCAGAGCTGGAAAACTTAAACTTCATTTTGCCATATAAAAGTAACTCCCGAAAACAAATTTTTATTTATTTTTAATAAATGTACATATTTTACACTTCAGTACGACTAAAATTAGAATTTTAAATTAAAAAAATACAAAAAAATTAAAAAGACGTTTCCAGGGTTGGAAAACTTTAACTTTTTGTGTTATGTAAAATTAACTATGTCTAAAACTATATTAGTATTTTCTCGAGAACCGTAAGAGCTACAGACCTGAAATTTGGACACAGTATGTAGACCTTTGGCCGCTACAACAACAAATACATGAGAATTGGAAATTAAAGGGTGTTCCAAAACGAGCAACGAAAAATGTTAAAATCCCATGTAATATACATACAATTGTATGTATGTATGTATATACACTTGAAATGTGTAAGGTTAGTGTATTTTTATTCAGACTACAAAAATTAACACTAAAATTTAAAAAAATTTAAATTAAAGGGTGTTCCATCAGTTAATGCAATTTTGACTATTTGCTGTATCTTGGAAACCGTAAGAGCAAAACTCTTGAAATTTTCAAAAACGGTAAAACTGATAAAATAAAAAATTATAAAATCGCCAAACCGAAAAAAATCGCCAAAAACAAGAAAAAATCGCCAAAACGAAAAAAAGCACCAAATTAAAAAAAAATTCTAAGACTAAAATAAATCGCAAAAACAAACGGAAAAATTGCTAAAATGAAAACAAAAATCGCCAAAATGAAAGAAAATCGCCAAAATGAAAATCGCCATAATGAAAAAAATCACCAAAACGAAAAAAACCCTAAAAAACAGAAAAAATCGCCAAAATAAAAAAAAAAATCGCCAAAATGAAAAAAATCGCCAAAACGAAAAAAACCCCAAAAAACAAAAAATCGCCAAAATGAAAAAAAAAGCCAAAAACAGAAAAAAAATCGCCAAAACGAAAAAAAGCACCAAATTAAAAAAAAATTTTAAAACTAAAATAAATCGCAAAAAACGGAAAAATTGCTAAAATGAAAAAAAATCGCCAAAACGAAAAAAAACCTAAAAAACAGAAAAAAATCGCCAAAATTAAAAAAAATCGCCAAAATGAAAAAATCACCAAAACGAAAAAAAAACCCTAAAAAACAGAAAAAAATCGTCAAAATGAAAAAAAATCGCCAAAACGAAAAAACCCCTTAAAAACAGAAATAAATCGCCATAATGAAAAAAATCGCCAAAAAAAAGAAAAAACCTAAATAACAGAAAAAAAATCGCCAAAACGAAAAAAAGCACCAAATTAAAAAAAAATTTCTAAGACTAAAATAAATCGCAAAAAACGGAAAAATTGCTAAAATGAAAACAAAAATCGCCAAAATGAAAGAAAATCGCCAAAATGAAAAAAAATCGCCAAAATGAAAAAAATCACCAAAACGAAAAAAAAACCTAAAAAACAGAAAAAAATCGCCAAAATGATAAAAAAAATCGCCAAAATGAAAAAAAATCACCAATACGAAAAAAACCCCAAAAAACAGAAAAAAATCGCCAAAATGAAAAAAGCACTAAATCAAAAGAAAATTTCTAAGACTAAAATAAATCGCAAAAAAACGAAAAAATTGCTAAAATGAAAAAAATCGCCAAAATGAAAAATATCGCCAAAACGAAAAAAAACCTAAAAAACAGAAAAAAATCGCCAAAATGAAAAAAAATCGCCAAAAAAAGAAAAAAAATCGCCAAAACGAAAAAAAAATTAAAAACAGAAAAAAATCGCCAAAATGAAAAAAAACGCCAAAATGAAAAAAAAATCGCCAAAATGAAAAAAATCACCAAAACGAAAAAAAAAACAAAAAAAGAAAAAATTGCCAAAATGAAAAAAAATCGCCAAAATGAAAAAAATCACCAAAACGAAAAAAAAACAAAAAATCGCCAAAAAAATCGCGAAAAAACCCAAAAAACAGAAAAAATCGTCAAAATGAGAAAAATCTCCAAAATGAAGAAAAGCCCAACAACAGAAAAAAATCGCCAAAATGAAAAAAACCTCCAAAAACAGACAAAATCGCCAAAACGAGAAAAAAGCGACAAAACTGAAAAAATCGTTTTAACTGAAAAAAACTTCAAAAAAGCAAAAACCTTCCTTTCGTGCGCGATTCAAAGTCGCACTTAACTGATTTTTTTTAATATTAAAGGAATTAAATGAAACTAAGTTTTTACTTATTTCGTTCTTGCTTTTTTCACTTAACATATTTTATGCATTTTTTAAAGAACTAGATTGGTATCAATAATCAGAAAAATCCAAAATTATGACTCCAGGGTTGGAAAACTTACACTTTTTGTGTTATGTAAAATTAAATAGGTCTAAAAATTTTTTTCTTTTTCTTTATAAATTGAATATATTTTATGCTTCTGAAAGAAAAGTTTGGTGTATGAAATTTTAAAAATGAAAATTATAGCTCCAAAGATGGAAACTTTAAAAAATTATAAATTTTTTCACAAAACAAATATGTATGTACGTGTCTGTATACTATATATATGTACGTACGTTGGTAAAGGGTATATAAGATTCGGCACAGCCGAATATAGCACTCTTACTTGTTTTCTGCTATTTTTATTTTTGTATTGTTGTTAAATAAAGTTAATTATATTAACATGGTTATATGATCTACAGAATGAATCATAAAAATATGCTAATAACAAGTGGGAAAAGAAGAACGTGTTTTAAAATTTGTTAGTTGGACTTCTATGGGAGTATTGATTTGTGGTTGTTTGTAGCGGAAATTTGATTTTAATTTTATGTATAATTTGAAATACATGTTTTATTAGAAATTATTCAATAAAATTAATTATTTATAATTTTATTGAATAATTAATAAATAAAATAAAAATAATTATTTAATTTTATTATTACTATTTTTTGGCGTTAACTGACTTCCAGTTTCTTTCTTCTTTAAATTTAATTTATTTTAAGAAGAAAAAAATATATCAGTTACTAGAAATTGCTTTAAAAATTTTCGAGTATGTGAAAATATCGGCTTAGTAAAATATTGTGTGGCCTTGGATGGACGCACTTTGAAATATTATAAAGTTGACAGTACAAAAATTCAAGATTCTTGTTTCTTTTGAATAAATAAAACAAACTAGGTACAGGGTGCGTCAAAATAAAGTTTAAATTCTGAGGAGAGTGCTAGGTTTTTCAACCGATAACGTGGCTTTTGGGAATTTAGACGCTGTGGACCGCTTACTGCGACAGTTTTAGAAAACTAGTAATTCGGCGACTTTAGTGCGTGCAAGATTCGCACCAGAGAATGACAATGAGTACTGAAACAAAAATATGCATAAGAAAATAGCCTTTTAGTTTATTTTAGCGCAAACTATTCGTACGCTCACATATTTTCTCTCAAGCAACTATGACTATAACCGATTCCAACATAAAAGAGCATCTCAATTTCATTTATGAAAAAAATTAAAATATGCTACAACTAAAAATATAAGGGCTGGTGCGTATCAAACGTATTGACTCTCTCTCACCTCTCTCTTTCTCATACTTACAGTCCGAGTATGTTTATACTTAGGCTATGGATATTTAATATTTACTCGGGATATTTATTCATCATTCAACACCGTATACATACATTTGTATAAATAAAATGGAATGGAAAATGTGTGGGTGTGTATGCGGTTGTTTGAAGACATGCTTAATGTGTGTGTGTAAGAAAATAGACCTGTTTATACGCATGTATAGCCGATTAACAGTCAGAATACTTTTATACTCATGCATGTGATTGTAGCGCATACTGTCTTTAAATATGAGTGGCTGTCATTTGTGTTGCGTAATAGTTGTCGTATGTTTTTAGTTAAACGTATTCGGTTTAAAATTAATGCGTGTGTTTTTTATATTTAGCTGCACGCATTCATAATTGTTTGACGGCCAGTACTCATATAATACTTAAAACGATACTTTTGTCATTCTCTGGTTCGCACTACTTAACTGAAAAAGGAAAGGACCACCACAATATCAGAAAATGAAAATTTGGGCGATCAAGACAATCTTGAACGTTGGAAAACGCAAAAATTTTAATCATTGATCAGTCTGTTCGTGACGATCCTAATGTAATGACAGTTAGACTTGGGTCGAGCTCGTACAGTCGGTCATTTTACCCACAAAACTATAAACAAATCAAAAAGCAAATGTTTCAACGATAATGTAGCTGTGCTTTTTTAGTTTGCTGATAAAATTGCGCACGCAAAGTTCCAAGGCGGAAGCGCCGCCACGCAAACTACCCCCCACCAATAAAAATATGTACATCTCAGAATTGCATTGGCCTATTATTGTGTTTCCTTAAAGGAAACACTAAATATAAATATCCTTTTAAGACAACCTGTAGTAGGATTCCAATTCACATTTGCAGCCTATTTGAAATTCGTTTTCGTTGTATACACCGAAAGAATTTCGCTTCATAAGTCCAATCAAAGAATTTAATTAAAATTTTTTCACAAATCTAATGATAATTTCACAAATCCAATGAAAGTTTCATGAATATTGTGAACAAATTTCATTAGAATTGCTTCGTTGGTATTCTGGTTTCGTAAGAATATTTTATTGGATTTATGACAACAATATTTTCTAATTATTAAGAAACCCCTTTATATTTAAGTTATTTCATTCTTTTTTTTTTTTTGAAATTATTTTTTTATTTCGATGAAGCCATTTCATTGCATCAATGATACTATTAAATAAATTTGACGAAGTTTTCAATAAAATAATTTTGACGAAACTGGTTTCATTAATCCAACGGAGCGTGACGTTGGTTGAATTTTAATGAATTTTTCATTAGATTTATGTCGAAATTCATAGAATTTAGGCCGAAAATTCTTTCAGTGTACAAACAAAACTGGTCGCATTTGTCACTTTAGATTTTCTTCATTTTTTACAGGTGTTCGTTAATGATTTTTTTTTCCAAGCTTTTGAACATTTTCACTTACTGCAGACAAACGTACTTGAAAGCATTTTATAAGATAAAAAATTTTATTGTTAATAAATTATTACTTCTAATATTTTTCGGGTTTTTGGGGTTAATTGAATAAATACGTCATTTTGTCTCAGTGATGGATGACCTTCTTTTCAGTTCAATTTAAATGCCTGAATAGTACAGAGTATATTGATGTAACAGCAAAACGCTTGCAAGTACGAGTATATTTCAATAATTAATAAATTGAATTTAAATTGTACAATATCTATTGAAAAAGATAATTTTAATTTTATGATTTCGAAAACGTTTTACTTAAATTTATGCAACCTAATGTTTGATAATGTATGATTGCACTTACATCTGCAGCAGTGTGCCCAACACTAGCAGCAATTTTTATTGTACTTGAAAAAAATTAGTTACTTTATTTTCCAAAAAAAATGCATGTTTTCGGCATGCTCCTTCAATATTCTAAAAATTTTCAGAGTGCAATACACTGGCTTAATTTTTTTTTAAAAGAGAAAAACAAGTTTTGCTGCTATAATTGCAAGCATTACTGTAAATATAATATTAAAATTTATATACAATTCTTATTAACCATTATTAATGTATTCTCATGTACAATATTTATAATGTACATACGAGTACATGCATCATTTTTCGTTGAGGCCTGTAACGATCATGTTTGACCGGTTTAACAGTATGTGGTAAGAAAAACGTTTTACTGCGGTATTAAAAGCAATATTGTAAATTCAAAATATTCAACATACCCAATATGGAGTGTTGGTGTTTACTACTTGCTATTTTTCACAGCTTCCGGGCTTAAATTAGAATCTTACCTAAAAAGATTAAACAAAGAGAAAAATTTATTAATAAAACAATTTTTTAATCAAGCACGTATTGTATATAATATATTGCATATAAATAAATAAATAAATAAATAAAGCTGGGTTTATACGATATTTTATTTACATCTGACTTGTCAGTTTTGTGACTCGTGTGGAACTATACATGTATGCCAAGAATTGCCAGTTTGCGGACATATTGACATATTTAACATCTTTTGTTAATATTTTGACTGACATATGCTTTAAGCTTAAATTAGACGTGCCATAGCCATTACCAAAACCATAATTCACATGATTTCTATGGCAATGCCTATGGCGTTATGGTAAGTCACCTGTAATCAAATACGGTGTTGCCCCTAAGTTTATTAAGATATATGAAGCCCTACTAGTAATAACAATTCACCGGGAGTTTTTCCATATTCCTTTAAAAAAATTATTTTAAATTTTAAATGTTAAATAAAAAAACTGGAAAAATATAGCTGACTTTGAAAATTAGAAAATATGTCACACTTTTTATTTCCGTTGTCATCTGTTTAGAGTAGAAGGATTGTATTCTCAGAAAAAAATTGATTCCCTGGATAATAAAACAGCTGATGTCAAATGATTTGTTAGATCAAAATAGAACGCTCTCTGTCAGCTGATATCGCTATCTTACTTTTGCAGTATTAAAGTTTCGAAGCTTTCACACGGCATGCATAAATTTTGCAGTGGTAAATTTGATATATCAAATGTGAAATACAATTTAGTATTTAATAATTAGATTACAATAAATATTTAAAAGCCATGTTCCGAAAACTATTTGGTTTTTAAGTCGCAAAATCTTAAAAATAGAAAACAGGGTTCTTTTTTTTATGGATATTTTACTGCATTTGAAATTAAATTCGGTTTATATATCTTGAGCATATGAAACCTTAAAACCAAATAAAAAGCTACAATCGGCCAGGTCACAGAGTTCAATTCCGTTCGGAAACTGAATTGAATCCACCTCCAGATGTTAAGCCCTAGCCGAAGCATACAAGCGCTCCCTACAGTCTGGACTAGTGATGCACAAATATTCGTATTCGAATTTTCGAATATTCGGCCATTTTTAGATATTCGTATCGCCAAATTCAGGCGAATACGAATATTTTTCCAAACAAATTTAATAAATAAATACATAAATCCTGAACGAAATTTAAATAAATGGCTAAAAATATTAGTTTGTACAAATTCATTAACTTTTGTACAAATATTTGTGCTTTGTATCATTTTCAAATATTATTTAATGACAATCATTAAAATTTTGAGTAGTTTTTATTAACTTGAAAGTACGCCCACAGGAGTATGAAGTCCTTTTTCATAACAATTTTTAAATATTTCATATTGCAGGCGTAAATAGAACCCCAATTTAATGTATATTAATTTCACATATAATATTCGTATTCGTATTTGCGAATATCAAAAATTGACATTCGTTACATAACTAGTCTGGACACACCTGAAACAATTCCGTATTTTATTGAACTGTTTGACATGGCCGAATAAGTGGGGTTTCCAGTTAAAATTTTTCCTGAAATTTATCGATTTTAAAACGAAATGGTTTTCAGAACACTGCCACATAAATTATTGCTCACAACATTGGAAAATAGGAAAAAATCCTGGCCTAGATAAATAAAAAATAAAATTTGTAACTTTAAAATTTAAATGCCCTCAAAATTATAATCATGTAGTATTTTTTTTTTTTTTTGTGGAACATAATTAGAAGAATGTAGGTGAATAAAAATTTTTAAAACTGAATTAGAAATAAAAAATGTTCATCGTTTTAAAATGTTCATTTAGCCCTATTTTGACCCACTGTGGCTGTGGTATTCTAAGGAATACAAAATTCAAAATGTAAGCTCGGCGATATCGCATCAAGGTCTATGTGAAGTTTCAAATAAAGCGAACTATCCGTTTAGAACTGCAGATTTATTTCTATTTCACTTTTCAACTCCCCACTCTGCGACGTTTATATGATAATCGGGGCAAGTTTTTTGTGGCACAAGAGACGGTTCAAAATGGCTGCCAAAAAAACTCTGATATATAAACATTTGTTCTATGTTTCAAAAAGGGCACTTGATGGCAAAATGGACTAATAATGAATTTATATGTCAATGTTTGAAGGAATGGCAAAAAACTTGATAATAATATAACATTGTACGAAAAAATCATGCGAAATAGATGATGTTAATAACTAACTGATCTAACTTTAAATTTGGTTGCCCTTTTAAAGAAAATCACATTAATTATGTATTAAGCTTAACTGTTTCCCTAATCCAGACGGCCGACTTGAGTAGCAAATGTATATGAGAATCACCATTTTTTTTGAGCGGTTTTCATAAACATTTTCTAGACGAGTGGCTTGTAGAAACAGGGGTAAACTTTAATGAAAGAAGCATTAAAAATACTGCAAAATTATTCCGTGAATTGGAAATTCATAACATTTCAAATAAATACAATTACTAATAAATATGTATTAACTAAAAAAAAGTTAGCTATTATTTTTTCAGTTGCAGGGCAAGACGCATGCACACATAACATTAATTTGCTATACAGAAACTTGTTATCCACTTCAGTGAACTGGAAATATTGTCATAAGTATTATGTTTTGTTTACTATTCTTATTATTTTCTCCATCAACTTGCTGTTCACATGAGCAGCAGTTTTCCCATTGAAATTAGCAAAAGATTTGTAAAAACAAGAAACAAACATAATAATACTCGTAATATTAAATAAAATTGAAAAGAAAAATAAAATATAAAAAAAGTCATTTATGAATCTTGTTGTCGCCGCCTGTTAGTGTTAGCTGGTTCACCGGCTAGTCACGTTTTAATTGAAATATCTTAAACATTTTTTAGATATTTGTTAAATTGTTTATTACCCCCATATAAACATATTTTGCAATTGATAATTTCTTAATTAATAAAAACTTGTTTTTAATTACTAAGTAATTAAAACATGCTATTGAAAGTGTTAGTACCGGTCAGACGGGGCGCAAATATTTTTTTAAACAAAATTAGTCACTAAAGGTATTCACGCCAACTCTTGTAAATGTGCAAAATGTATAGCGTGAATTTTATGATGTGAGCAATTTATTTTGTTTAGTTTGTTGTTTACTTACATTTCCTGATTGTTAAAAGTTTTTGTTAAAAATTCGCTGATTAGTTATGTTCATTTTACAATATGGCAAAAACAATAAATTTAGTTTTCTTTAAAAAAAAATTTTATAGCAGATTTGAACCATATGTCTTTGGAAAATAATAAAATTCCTTGCTATCCTAAAATCGAATTTTAAAATTACATACTTTACAATTTCTGTATTTTGGCAAGTCAATAATTTTTATAATTTTTTTAATTTTATAATTTTTTTAATTAACTTCTTTTTCTTATGTAACGCATCTTCAATATCTGGTTTTTTAATTACGCAAAATTATCAAGGCCTAAAGGCTCAGCTACCCGACTGTAATGTAAAGTAAATGTAAAGTAGGAAACAGCTGATCGATACTTTTATATGAAAAGTAGGCTACGTTACATTACATCTCTATAACCATTTATATTACTTTTCACATAACAATATCGATCAGCTGTTTTCTACTGTTGCAGTTACTTTACATTACAGTCGGGTAACTGAGCCTTAAGTAAGAGCGAGATTATCAGTTTAGCAAAACGACAATTTTATATTAACGGTATTGGACGACTGATGCAAATGATTCTGCATAAGTGTAATTACGAAATATCGTAACTTTTGTTCAAAATTTAACAACAAAATGTTCACATAATCCAAATAGTATAAGTTTTCCCTATATATCTACATAATAAATATTAAAACCAGTGTTGCCAGAAAATTATGATGGGAGAATGCTAAATTGGTCCAAAGTAGTAGTATAATGTTCTTAAGCAGAAAAATATAATATACTAAATTTTAAATTTGCATAGGTTTGTAAGCAGACTGTTTAAAATCGTGAATGCTTGCATACGAGAGAATATGCTAAGTCTAGCATAAAACGGCAACAATGATAAGAGCATACCGACATTTGTAACTACCTGCAAATAATTCAAATTAAAACATTAATCTTGCACCATCTTATATACTTTAAATATACAAGGTCCACACACCATAGTTTTAGATGAAAAACTTTTGACCTTATGATTAAGAGTGGAAAATATAATGAAGAGAGGAGCCATCATATTTACGTCTCTCGATCATGAACTAAAAAGTTGCTCAACTAAAATTTCCGTGTGTGAACCGAGACATAAGGAGGATATAACGCCCAATATTGGCAGATTGCCTATCATCAAATATTTGCCCAGTGTGAGCGTGCCCTTGAACTTGAAATAATTGTTTAGTTCACAGACGAGGGTTAATGTGCATATTTATTACTAATCAGCTAAAGTACAACACATCCTCATGGCTTAATTACAGCTGGGACAATATACTCAGAACGATTAATGCAAAGTAGAGCTGAAAATTAGCTATCTATGTATTATACATTTTCTAACATGAGTGTGCATAGAAATGTTAGAAATGACATCATTACTGAATTTTCCCTCAGGTTCATTCAAACTCTCCAGCAAGAAAAAATTATAGTAATAGTGATAGTGACACAAGCCAACCAATTGAAGCACCAGCAAAATATATCTCTGCTTAAAAGGGATAACAGCATAAGTCAACTTACGACAAAATGGAGTTATAAATGTTACAAAATTATACAATACATATACAATTATACGCGAAATTCATATGTGTCTAACGAATTGTATTATAAAAATATAAAAAAATACAATCAACAAAGAAATCGAAAGAAATAAAAACTACATTTTCATAAAATATAGGATGCATTCGTTAGTACAGTAATCTTTGTTTTGCAACAAAATGATTTTAATTCCACTATTTTGATATAAATGAAAAAAAAATCATACGTTAAAAGTGACTTTTCTCGAAACTATGTCTTTTGACTTATGCTGTTAGCACTTGTGACCGCAGATATTAGTTTTTTCTTGTTTACTGTTGAAAATGGCTGGCAAAATTGGCAAAGCCTTATATTAAATTAATTAAATTTTCTTGATCTGGTCTTCATTCATTAAACACAATCACCACAGCAGGCTACACGAACAAACGACATAGACAACAACCTGTCGCTCTTGTTGCCTTGCAGTCTTCAAAATAATCATTCTCATATAAACATAGAATACACATCCTTGATATCCTTGACATTTGGTAGTCGGTAGCTTGCTGTGGTAAATGTGTTTAATGCATCAGAATTTCAAGCAGAAACTTGAAATTCTGAGAAGTACTATTTTAGGCAGTAGTGAAATACGAGCGTTTTCTAGATTGTAAATACATAAATATGTATATTTTGATCAAAGCAACTCAATCCTTTTTGCACAAACCTCGCATGTACTCTATCTCTAAATGATATAATACAAATTTTCTTTTAATTTTTATCTAAAAACTGTGAATCATTTACCAGTTATTTTTGCAAATACATTTTCAGCTTTGCTATAAATTTGTAATTTAATTACCCATTTTGCACGTTTAATAAAATAAAATATTTGGCATTTGCTTGACGTTTGTTAGACTACTAAATTTTCTGGGTACATGAACACAACGAAACTGAAAAGAAAGAAAAGTAATACAAAAATCTCGAAAAAAAAAAGTTAACGTATTGCCTGTTTAAATCTTGACGAGCTAAAAAGGCAATTAATATAATCATATAATATGTTATAGTATTCATACATATGAATACTTTTATATAAGCCACAAACAAAATTCTTTGCATAATACTGTCAGCCTTCCTAACACATTAAGAATGATTCATATTCGTTTGTCATCTAACCTCAAGACACACAAACTGTTTCATGTGATAAAATATTATGAGATATGTACGAGGTTCGGTCGATAAGTCTTTTTTATAAATTTGGGTTAATTTTCTTTCTATTTTTTTAATAGCGTAAGATTTCAGAAGTCTTGTAGGAACTGAAAGCGGTACATTGTCAACCTTCGACTATTGACTACTCTGGCTGTTAACTTGTACCAATTTGTTGTCAAATTGATAACTGTGTGTACAATTTTAACACAAACCTTGTCCACACATTATTGACAACGAATGACATCACTTTAATCACGTGTGATGACATCTTTTCTCTGTGTGTATACCTTAGCTTAACAGTTTAATTTCTGCTGTCTATTACTACGTTTATACGCGCACTATTTGCAAGTAAATTAACACACAGTTTATACGGCATTGTAAATGTATAAAAAACTTAGTAGCACTTCGATAGAAATGTTACATATGTGTAAATATATAAAGTAACAAATAATCATTTGTTTTTATTGTCATTATTTGCTTCTATCAATGTTTTTTTACAATATTTATAAATTTACTGTTTTTTATTAGCAAACATTTGTAAATGTGGCAACCTCAAGCATTTTTTTGCAAATAGTGCGTTAATCGTGAATAGCTTTCTGAGTTAGTAAGTCACAATAAAACAATAAATATGGCAACAATTTACAGTTTTATTTGCAAATAAACCGTACGTATAAACGTAGTATATGATTAATTACAAAACTATTCACCACATAGAGTGGTGAACTGGTTTTCCGCACAGTATATTAAATATACTCGTACATTATTACTGCCGCAAACCAATAACAACCCGACTATAAGTGACCAGGTTCATCAGATTCTCTATTTAAGGGTTTGCGGCCTAAAGATTTGTACAGGCAGATCTCACAAAATTGCCACATCTGGCAATTTACTGAAAATCAAAAATTTCCAGCACAAGCTTACAATTTATTGTCAGTTGATTGTATAACAATAAAGTTACCTGAAAACATTGTCAGTAGAAAAGTTGTGAATTCTGCAAAAATTTTCAGATTTATTGTTAAGCATTGCCAGACTTAAAGCATTTGACAGACATTTTCCATTATCAGTTGTCTGTAATTGTGTCATATGTAGAAAGTTTAAATATAGATTACAATTGAACATAAAGAAGCAATAGCAACGATTTTGGCTGCATATATTTTATTATTTTTTTATCAATTTACATTTTCTTTCCAAGCAGATGTGAGCTGTTTTGCCAATAGAAAAAAATTCTGACAATGATACTATTGTCAGATGCATAAGCTTCGCACATCTGACAATAATACAATGTCTGAAAAATATCTAACAATTATTTGACAATGAAAACGAAACGTGTTCACACGTTTGTCTGATGTCTAGCAATTTGTTGTCAGCTGGTAGTTTTACAATTGACTGGCAATGCTTTTTCGGGCAACACTGTTAGCTAAAAATTGAGATTTGGCAACCGTCTGTACAGAGTTTAAGTCATCTGGTTGCTCTTATTCTAAGCATAAAAGCTCAGTTACCCGACTGTAATGTAAAGTAAGAGCAACAGTAGGAAACAGCTGATCGATATTGTTATGTTAAAAGTAAAGCAAATGGTTATAGAGATGTAATGTAACGTAACCTACTTTTCATATAAAAATATCGATCAGCTGTTTCCTACGTTGCAGTTACTTTACATTAAAGTCGGGTAACTGAGTCTTAAGGCATGTCAAAGTATTTTGCGCTAGTGCAATAAAGATGGAATATTTACCAATTTTGTTCTGTCTCTTTTCTTTCTATTGCAAATGATTGCGGACTGAGAATCTCATGGCAACCATTGTTGCTCAGACATATGTTCGGGCGTCCATGTCAGAGCATGGACGAATGTTCAGCGGTCTACATTAGCCACTTGCGATGTCCGACATGATGCCCATACCAAGTTCATGGCCAGTGGACACCGCTAGTTAAGAAACTGAGGCATCCATTTTTCTAATTCCTTTAATTTTTGTGGAATTTTGTAACCACTGACAAATGTGAAACTGACTAAGCACATCAAAACTTGAGTACCGCTCACGTGTTTTCTAATTAATCATGCATGACTGCGCATGGTCGTTAGAATGTGGTGATTTCAATCACGCGAGTATGTGCAAGCGTGATTTTATAAGAAAAAAATAAGTTCGAAAAAAGTTAAACACTTAGGCTTAAGTTTCCCTGCTCATGATTTCCTTTTTCTTCAAACTTAAAACAAAGATCGTGCATTAATACCAATGCTTTGAAATGAGCAATTTCAACTTAGTATAGCGCCGATGGCTTTAATAAATTTGTAAGTAACTTTGCTTGCTTGTGCATACACTGCCACGTTTAAAGTCTAATTTTAAGCAGAAATGTTTGATGACAGCACGAAGCTCAAAAATAAAATACAACTTAGAAGAGTTTTTTAAAATATTTAAAAAAATGACAACAAGAAGGTCTTTTGCAACTTCACTTTGTTTTAAAACCTCTGCTGCTTTTTACATACACACGCAGGCTATTTCACAAAGACTGATCCGTCACACCTCGAATGTTATTAAATCATCTCATTTGTTTAAATAACACTGTGCATGTATTTTTAAAAATTTATCCACACACAAATTATTTAAAAATAAAACACTTCAAAGTAGAATGATAAATAAATAACCTTTAAAACTATTTCTTCGGCTGTAAATGCATTGTTCTCAGCAAAAAAAAAAAAAAAACAACAAGATCAGCAGAAATGTATAAAAAATATATATTTTAAGAAGTGCAAACATCATAAACAATTTTGTTATAAAAATCTTGCGGCAATGTCACTGCTAAAGTGAAATTTTTTGGCTTTAAGCCAAATAAAAAAAAAGTGTACCAGCGCATTCATCTATACTTGTTTTTTATAATTTTTTTTTAAACAAGTGCTAGCTGTAAAATGTTCATTTGAATATTCATAATAGGAAATATATATATATATATATAAAATATTAGATGATTTTATTGTCATAATTTAAACATGACTTACCCTACGTCTACACCTGATATATTTTTATTATGACAAACTTCAAATACCATATAGAAAAAAGAGCTAACATAAAAAAAATTATTTTTCAATATAAATTTTGACTTTTGTTATGATAAAAATATATCAGTTGTAGACGTAGGGTTAAGGTTGTGGTAAATATTTATCAGACAACGAGGAACCTGAATCCAGCTTGTAATGCATGATTACAAATGATTAGTCAAGCAATGAAGTGTATATGGTAAAACAAAAACTCATGGGCATATAATTTCTGAGCGTGACTATTTCTTCAATACACTCACGTGAGCATGTATGAATATAATAAAAAAAATTAGACAGTCCATAAGTAACTTTTTTTGCTCGTGAGTTATCAGATTTTTATTCACTATGCCATCTCTGGCAAATATGAATTTATTTTTTTTTTATGTCAAACTAATGAATTTATAAATATAAATTTTTCTCATTGCTTTAGTCATATTTTTGCATCCAGCAAACAAAAAATAAAAAATATAGATATACACAAATCATTATTCAGCCACTTTGATATTTGAGTACGATTAGACGGAAATTATGTCAAATTGTTAGAAATAAGGCTAATTGCTAAAAACAAGACCAAATAATAAAGCGACAAGTTGTGCGAAAAGAAACTAATAAACCAAAAGCCAAGACAAGGTTTGCATTTTACGTGCTTTTAAAATTTATTGAAAAAATGCAGTACTATTTTCGTTTCAGGATCGTTTTACAATGACAAGAAAGCAAAAATTTCAAATTTAAATGGTAATACAGTGCAAAGGTAACGCGGTACATTTTCCAGGTATTCGTAAATGCATCACTACGATGCAAATGGAATTTTAAATGTCCTAAACTGCTTTACTGAAATAGATAACGCACAAATAAATGTCAAATATGGGCTATCGGCAAAATTGTATTGCATTTTAAATTAAAGTTTGCTTGTATGATGCAGAGCAGTGATGCATTTACGAACACACCCAAAATTCCTCTTTTTATATTTCGTTTTAAAGCGATACTAAAAGAGAATAACTCCAATTGATTTGCAAGACAACTGTCTAGGGGTTTCGAGGGCCGAAAAATTGGTCTAGCTCGGTGTCGTTCCCAGGCTTTTACCAATTTCAGCTGTTCCCCTCTATGCGTGTATATCAATTTTTTAGAAGCATAATGATATAAGTATCAAACGAATGGGTTTTCAAGAATATATCTCAAAATGAATCTAAATCATGCTAAACTCAAAATGGTGACCGCCTCAAAACTGCGATTGCCTCAAAACTGCGATTGCCTCAAATCGGGGGATTATTATTTTTTATGCTTCCCCATGATATGGGTATCAAATGCAAGAGAGCTGAAAGTAAAATGCAAATGAATTAGTATAAACGCAATATGTTGGAAATCTTAAAAGAAAATACAACTATTTTTTGTGCGCCCCCATGAACGATCCAATTTATCACGCCTTTGCCAATGTAAAAACGTAAATATACAACCGTAGATTTCGCTCCGCATTACGAATTTCGGCGCAATGCACTGCTTGTGTGAATTTAAATGTGCACAAATTTTGCGTTCGTCCCAGTTGTATTTAAGGCTTAAGTTGTTTAATCAAATGCATAATCTTATCTGGTTACTTGTTCAATGATTTCTAATAAATATACGAAATGAAAAAAATTCCAGTACATTTTTTTGCTCAATATATTATTTTAAAATTACGAGTATTGAAAGAAACCGCTCTTTTTGATAAAACTAAAACTAAAATCTACAATTTAAAACATTGGAGAGATAAACATCTATTTAACCTGCAGAAGCTGGTAACGTTTTATTTTTGTGGCGCAACCCAGCAAACAAGAAAACGTCCACACTCAGAACAAATGATTTTGAAGCACTGCATTTTCGTACAGATAACTTATGATTTTAATGCAGGATTTTGTTTGTAATATATATATATATGGATATCTTCTTTATATACATATGTAACTCTACTGTACGTGTCTATGTCACTGAAGTTCTCATAAACGGCTGGACCGATTAAAATGAATTTTTTGTATGCGTTTTTAACTTAATAAATACGTGTCTGAATCAAACAGTTTTTCATTAGTAATCAGTGGTTACGCTTTTTTGGGCACATGGCACACATGAAATGCCAGATGTAAACTCAGCCTTATAATTATTTTAGTCTCAACTAAATGAGAATTCTGCTATATGTACTGTAATTAGGTTGTAGTTATAATTCTTATGTAAATAACTGGAAGTTGTTTATAAATATAAAAGATCCTCAGACAGACTAAAGACAGACAGACTCCTTTAACACAACTTTGACATTTTTTGCTGGGAAATATTGCACTAGGCCGCAGGTAAGAACAAATTTGTATGGCTTTTTGAATAAACCGGCACACTGACTTGACTGTCTGCCTGCTTGTTTGTACTTAATACAAATTTAAATTTGTTGCTTGGACTCTTTAAATAAAAATATAAACCATAAAACCATACAAAAGTGTATTTTCTAAGCTTTTAAGAGGCTTTTGCAATGAACTGAAAATTATTATCAAACATTTTTTATATTCAAATTGTTAACAAAACTCACACTTTAAAGTAGATTAGATGGAAAACGACTTTGCACTTAATTTAAATTTAAAACTATATATGCTAAGATTTTATATAAAAGATATAATTGAATTATTTAATATTGAGTCAGAATTATACATATATTTTGACTGGAATTAATAAATAATAAAGTTTTAATTTTTTATAATTTATTACATTATTTTCATAGTTTGCTCTGCTATTGACTTTGTGTGCTCATGGCAAAAATAGTTGATTTTAAATAAAAAGAACAACAGCAACATCAAAAAGCTTTTAACCCAATTTTAGAATTTATTTTTGCCATAAAAATTATTTATTTGCTGATTTAATGTAACGAAAACAGTTAAAAAATATTTAAATTTTTCCTCTGTTTGACGATAAGTGATTTATTATTTAATTTTTCAAGACATGTTTTGGCCTCTGGCGCTTAAATTATTTTGTTTTTTTCTTGCCACCCATACATATGTAAATAGTTTCCAGAAATAACTTAATAAATTCTAAATAAATACAAGTACATACTAAAGTTTCATTAAAAGCGTTTCTAAATATTTATTCTATTAATTAGAAATGGTTGTTTTTGACGCGTATGCAAAGTCGTTACTAATTACAGTGGAGTCGCATGAAATAAATGCCAGAACACTCGAAACGTTCATAGGTGGAAAATTAATGGTAAAATATAAATAAACTTAGAATTTTGTTAAAAAATGCGTGAATTTGGTTTTTAAAAAAGCATTCAAATGTGTCAATAACAATTTAAGTATCAAACATCAGCGTCAAGACAACAAACGCTTGTACGAGTGTGTACATAAGTATCTCCATTAAGAAATCGTATTTGAAGAAAAATATTTATGGATATTTTTTATGCTGACATACTATATATGTATATATAAATTTGTATGTACGTATAGCATTATCGATGGTGTTTAGATATGCATAAACATTTATGCTATGTAGTCGATTTAAAATCCTATAAACAGTAGGGGCATTCACCATACGTTTGTGATAATATATTTTGTAAAAATATTTTTTAAATCTTATTTTATTAGAAGTTGTGAAGGTCTTATTAGAAGGATTAAAGTTTGTCTCTAAATGTTCCTTTGTTTGATGTCTAATTCCTTAAAAAAAATAATCGCTTCTATTCTAGTCTCCGTATCCTGTTAGAACCACAGTGTTACCATAGTACCGTATTATCATTTCAATATAAAATCGTTTTAAAACGATGCTCAAATGAAAATAGGCCCGATTAAAAGGACAATTAATTAATTTTTTTAAATTTAGCACAAAAGTATGATTCAAGAAGGGTATTATACACGCTAAATATATTGATGGCTTAATATAAGAAAAGCGGAACTCGAATTTCCGATATTTTATAGGAGAAAACGTTGAAAACGCGATTTCCAAAAAAAATTTAGTTACGTCCTTTTTATATTGAGCCATCGATATACACAAAGAAAAATTTAATATTAAAATCTACGAAAACAAGGTTAAAGTAACATTTTTCGGCAGCGATTTTTCTTCAAATATGTTTCATGTTAATTCAACATGATTCACAGTAATATTCAAACACAATATTTCCTTTTGATATAACTTTATTTCATAATGGCTTAACATTCCAATACTATTAAATCAAAATGAATAATAATGTCTAAACAAAGTTATTTCAAGTTGAAATAACATGAATTGAATTCGATACTAAAAAAACAAGAAGAACCATGTTGAATCAAAGTTATTTCAAGTTGAAACAACATGAATTTAATTTAAAATATTCATCTTATTTGATTAATCATTTAACATACTTAACTTGTGCATATTGGCACAGTCATCAGGAAACTTGTGTGTTGTATGTTTATTAGCTGGCTTCTCTGGCCAAGATTTGAGCTCTAAATTATTATTTAGATACACACTAAATAAATACCAACTTGAATAAATTAAATTTTAATTCAATATGTTAAATCATAATCATTTAAAAGAAAACACAAGCTGCGAAGCTACTTTGCTTAGTCTGCAGGACTCGAACCTTCACCCCTCCGATCACAAGACTAGTACACTACCTACTAGCCAGTAGCAGGAAGTTTACGCCGCTAAAGCGAAATTTATAGGCTTGTTACGAACATCAAATCACCACAACAACAAACCAAGAACAAATCACACACCCAAACAACATATAATTTCTGATAAATTTAATCACCCTTATCGGGAATAAAAGGCGAAAAATTTTTCGCGTAAAATATTTCCCGTGAATAAAAAAGGGCTAACAAAATTAAAAAATAAGAACTAGTATACTGACACAACAACAACGCAAACATTGGCGATCACAGTTTTAGGAAATTGGAACACTTTTCGTGTGAACTTTTATTCCCGATAAGGGTGAATATGATTTCCAATCAAAATATTTGCATGTTAATTTTACATTGATATTTTTTCTTCCATGTGTATGAGTATCGGGGTTGCGAAAATTTGTGTCCGGATATTTTATGAAGAGCTCGTAAGTTCTCAGCCCTCCTTTCTGACCACCGACCAAAATTTTTTTTATGTATGCTATATTTTTGCACTGTGTGCACGTAGAAACCAAACGACTGGACCGATTTTGATTTACTTTTTTCCGTTTGACTTAATCGAAAGTGTTATTACCTGTGTTTGAAGCAAATCGGCCCAGCCGTTCAGAAGTTAACACATCTTTTCGAGATATATCGGGGATTTTACAAATTTTTAATTTTCGTTAATATTAGAAATATTTCTGATGAAACGGCATCGAAATCCATGTAACTTTTGTATTTTAGATATAATATATGTTCAAATCTTTTACATTTTAACGCTCTAATGCCCTAATTCTGTTCGACGAATGTATCGTGTTGTCTATGGACGAAAAAAAGAAGCAGTTTTAATTCTTTAAAACGATTATTATTTATTGTCTATGCAATGGTTCGTGCATTTGATTTTTTGTATGATTTTGTTCTAAACATTATATCCAACACATATTTTTCCATATATTTTTCAAACTATTGTATAATAATTTAATTGAATTTTTATGTTTTAAAAATATGGCAATAATATTTTTATTTTTCATTATCAAAGACAACAACCATTTTTGAAGAAAATAATTTAGAGACTTCAAAGACAAGAACTCAGAAGCATTTTGAAACCAAAACATACTAAATCTTCTTACTGAATTAGGGCATAAGTCTTTTTTATTCTTTCGGAAAAAGTATGCGAGAAATGGGGATATCCCTGTTGCAAAAGTTCAACAAAAATATTTGCCAATAAATTTGACTATAAATCTTTTACTAAAGGAAGGCTAACCTCTAACTTATAATAAGAAATAAGTAGAAAATGAAAATCCATCCATCAATAACATAAATTGTAGAACTAATAAAAATTTTCTAAAAACTCCTCAGAAGAGCCAAAAACCATATATTTCGAATTCCAGCGCATATAAAAGCTCATGTCGAATTAAAATCTCATACATATATTGAAAAACTTAAGATGTGGTTCCACTAATATTCCTATTTATACACTAACAGACATCAAATCGTGCCATAACCGCCAAAATAGCTTAAGCGACATAATTTTCGAACTTAATTTTTTGACCAAAATCGATTATTTGCGATCGTAAATAGTCGATTTTCGTCAAAAAAAACGAAATACAAAAAATGTATCGCTTAAGCTATTTTAGCGGTTATGGCTCGAAATATTGATGCTGACGTCATTTCGTCATGACTTGTTGCACTTAAAATACAAAACTATTTAAAAAATTAAACATTTTGTTTTGCATTTATAATTGCTATCGTATAAACAAACAGTACAAGTACTTTTTGTAAATGTTAAATTAAAATGCAAATCATAAATAATTTAAATTGGTGACGGAGTTGTTTGCATTTGCCATGACCATGGTACGAGTTGTTTTAAATTTATTTTGTTGCCACGACAGTCAACAATGTATGGTAGTGATATTTGTTACCCTTTCAATGCTTCGTTTTTATATTAAAGAATCGTTATGTAAGCGCTGTTTAAATTATATTTGTTATAATTCTTGAACATCATCTTTACATGAACAATTAAGAGACATTTTGCAAAACAACCATTTTTGAATCATCTCAGCATGATTCGTCAAAAGTATGCAAAAAATGTAACATACTGTAACACTATTTGTTTATTTTCATTAAATTTCAACAATGTTTTCATCAATGTGTAAACGGAAAGAAAATAATAAAAGAAAACAAAACTCTACATGCACATGATCAAGCACACATTCTGCTTAGTCCTTTCTGTGCAATAAATATTTTGTGTTATTTTTTACTTTGTTTGTTAGTTCACTTTAAACAAAATATATTTTAGCTGAATTTGAATTCAGTAAAACCGCTAAAAAAAATATTTTTTTGGTCGAGTTAAAGATTTTTCAAAAGAAGTATGGCAACACTGGTTGCAACAAAATCTAATTTTAAGGACTTTTCGACATTTTACACTGCAGAAGGTCTAAAACGTCCAGAAGTAGAAAGAGATAAAAAAAATTGTGAAATTGTTTTGTTTAACCCCGACTAAAAAAGAGTGTTATAAGTTCGTGGTGTGTTTCCACGTACAGACCAAAGACTAGACCAAGTTTGAGTTAGATTTTTCTGCTTGAAAGGTGACTTGATCAAGAGTGTTCTTAGGCATGGTTGAACAAAAGCGTTCCAAGCGTTTAGATGATATCACATCTTTGACGACGTAGCTCCAAAACGGCTAGACCAAGGCATACCAAACAGGTACACGCATCAGGCATATTGCTCATCCGCTGATTTTTTGTTTACACGTTTATAACGAAGAGTTCATTTGACAATTACTTTTGTGGCTTTTTTGATGCATAAAATTTTTTGACATTTACTTTGTAAAACTATGTGAGAAGCACAGACTTGCATCTAATGCATCTACCTGTATTAAATGTGTCTTGGGCTAGACTTGTTTTTGTTTGAAATGTGACCTTATCTTAGATCTTCTGGCCTATACTTAAAACAATGGATCGAGCCATTTGAAAGTTATTGGGGGCTATTTAAATTTAAAATTTTTGTTATTGTTATTCTTAAACAACGAACAATTTTCCTTGTTTGATGTTCGTCTCAAGAATTTTTGTTTTTCTTTCAATTTATTTTGAAAAGTGAAAGCAAGATTATTTACATAGTTTTAAATCAAACACATAAACCTAATTTTTTATTTCATTTTAATAATTTTTACGAGATAAAGCTCTTAAATTCGTCGCACACCAATATAAAACTTTTAACTGAGTTTATTTGTCTGCCAATATAACAACAATTAATAAAGTTTTTTTTTCTTTTATAGAAAATTATAAAAATGTTTGTCAACTAACTCCCACATTAGTAAAAAAAACAGACTAAATATTTTTAATAGGCGTAACTGTAAAGGGGGTTTAATTGTGTATTGAAAGATACATATATTTACAAGCATTTAATTATCAAGCATTTGATATGAATGGAAACAGAAGCTTTGAAATTTTAATCTTTAATTAAGTTACAAAGAAAAGCTTCTTTCAAACTTCTTTATGGCAGCTAATTAAAATGAGAAAGTTACATGGAGAAATAAATGCTTCTCTTAAAAGTTGATAAGCCATAAATTCGTTAATTCGTAGTGAATAGATAGTGAAATATTAGTTTGTTAATTAAATTTAAAAGAAAATGTTAGCTAAAGGCTTATAAAGAAAATAAAATAGTTAGTTACAAGCGAAAGTAAATTTTACGGCCTGTCCCACGATATTGACAGAAAACGTTCCATCCAGCGTGACCGTTTGACCAAATAAAGTTGCAAATTGCCACTTATTCGACTGCTTGGCCACTTTTATGACTGCCTTACCACGTTTTACCCCCCCCCCCATCTTTTTTTAGAGTGTATTATATAAAAATACATTAAAAATAAAAAGTTTAATATAGTTTTCCCGTTTTTTTTAATTTTGCCCCTTTTTTTATAAATCCCCTTTTGGTACCACTTTTTGAAAAATGTCATCGGTCACCCTGGTTCCATCGAATACTTGCATTAAAAACAACAATAAAATAGGAGAATTAGTTTTTCAAATTAAGCAATCGATGGAAAGTTTTCTGTCGATATCGTGAGACAAGTCGCTAATATTGAATTTCTATACTACGCCTCTTGTTGTTGTGGTTAATGTTATAAGTTTATGAAATTGTTGCTTTAAGACAGTGTTGACAACAACAATTAATCCCCGCTAAGATATTATTAAAAAATAATGGAAGTGTCTATTTTAGACAATAGTCATTAATCATAAGCTGGCAAAAATTAAAACTAAAAAGCCTTAAAGTGTTTTAAAACGAAGTGTGGGCGCTCATTATGTGACCGGAAATGAGTTCAAAAATATTTAAAAAATATTATTGCTTATAATCAACAAGTTATGGATAAATCCTAACAGATGTTTATGTGATGATTGCAAAATCAAGTCAGTCGAAAACTTACGAGTTCAATACCCGCTCAAAAACTTTAGATACTGTAGCTGCAGCAGACAGTGCGAAACTTTGTGCTTATTAACACAAAAGTTTTTTAGAGAAATCAGTAGCGTTATTCGATGTTTGATGCAAATGGTCTTGCGTAAGTGCAAATGCAAAATGTCGTAGCTTTTCTTTTGATTGTGTGTGTATTTTGTTGTTGGAATTTAAAGAAAAGCTACAATATTTTGCATTTACAACGACGCAAGACAATTTGCATCAAACACCGAATACCGCCAGTGTTACATATATATTTCGGAGACATTAATTTCCCAGCACAAACAGCAATAACTTCTTGAAGGTCTAAATCAGAGGTTCTCACAAGCTCTTTCTTCGGGGACCCCTTCAGAAATTTTAATAGTAGCACGGCCTACCGCAATGCGAAATATACGTTTTACATTTATTATACAAAAGCCATATTACTAAATCTTATTAATATTAACTTTTGAGAAATCATAACAATATTTGTTTAGCTCTTCGCGGACCCCTTGGAATTTTCATACGAACCCCCAGGGGTCCGCGGACCCCCATTTGAGAACCGTTGGTCTAAATAGTTTTCAATACAAAAACAACACTGATTTTTAAAGCAATGAAATTATAGACAATTTATGCGCATTTCAAATTATTTTACAAGGGGAGCATTTTGTTACCTTAATATAGAAAGGGTCTAACTAATTTTTTTTTTTAAATCGATATTATTGCATTTTTCGATAGATGACCTTCTAATCTATCGAAATATAAAAAATCTGCGGTCTAATCGTCGCTTTCGATAACCAGCTGATACGATCACGTTTTTTCAGTTTGAGATTATGGCATTCGATATCGAACCATATTATTACATTGTTCGATGGCTAATGCCACAAGCTCAAACTGAAAATTTAACGATTTTGATTTTGACCAACTAGTTATCCAAAGCGACGATTAGACTCCTGGATTTCCAAAAAATAATGAGTTAAGGCCTTTCTGTATTAGGGTAACGATTTATAAAAAAAAAAGTTCAACAGAAAGAAAAGGTGGGGAATGAGTTCTAAAAAATAATTTACTATCGGAAGTGTTTATTGATCCATTAAAATGTCATTAAAACCAAATTTTTTTTATTCTGGTGTTTTTATTGGATTTTTAGTTTATTTTTTTATTCTTATTCTTTTTAATTAACACCATGATTTTCTTTAATTAAATCAAGGTCAATGATGAATTTTCACACATGTGTTTTCAATGTGTTTGTGGCAAAAAAAAAGATACAATATTCTCATTAGTAACGTTGTGCCAACAAAAATGTTTTATTTGATTTGATTTTTTTGTATTCGTTTATACATACTCGTATTTATATACACACATGCTTATCAAAAGTTGTGATTCTTGTGAAAACTTATGAAATGAAATTAAAAACAAAATTGTAAATAAAATAAAAGTGTTAAATGTTATAAGCACACATTTCACTGATTGACTGAGTCTGTACACTGAACAAAAAAAGTATACGTACAAGTAGGAGTGCTATATTCGGCTGTGCCGCATCTTATATACCCTTCACCGAAGTACGTATGGAGTATATACTAGAGCTGAGCATAAGATGTTTGTTTGCTTAGTCTTCATGATGTACAGTATTGAATTGTTCTCTCTTTTTAGTGCTCCAAATTTTATGACTAAACACTAAAACTGGTATTCAATTTTATCAAAAGCATGCAACAGCATTTGTTTATCTGCCAAGCGAGGACATTAGTTATTGTAGTGTCGAAGCATATTTCACTAGTGCACACCGAATGACAATTGTAAAATGTGCACACAAGTGTAAAAATATGTGCATGTGTAAAAGGGAACACAAACAACGTACATTATTTGAGCGTGTTAGTTCGCATGCGATTTCTAAGTTTCTAAAAATTATATACAATTGATATAATTGTAAAAAGTTCTATTATCCCTTAATAATTTATGAAATTTTGAGTTTGTGAAATGAAGTATGCTGCACTATGAAGTGTACAATAAAAATATTTCACACTTGACACAACTGTCTATTGAATTGTTGTACAATGGTTTTGTGTGTTCATTATTTCCTTGTTCTCTATTTGTGCTTTACACCCAATTAAGATCCCTACTACAAACAGTATTCGCTTTTGAAAAAATACAATACTATGCACTTTTTCATAGCTTGTGCTCAGTTCTAGTATAGATATACATATATGCACACATAAGTTTATAGTATATATATATATATATATATATATATATAGTAAGTGGCATACGGATATTTTTCGACTAACCATTTGATTCAAAGATTTTATTTGTCAAGCACTAATAAAAAAAATTACCAACATACATTATATGGCATTGTTAACAAAGCGTTAACAAATATTGTTAACCATATGTGTGCTGCAAAAATTTTGCGTTTAAACGATATGCAGGCACTTGTAAGAAATTTTTCAGCATAAATATGCTGATTCAACATATCGTCTAAACTTAGCTTAATACAGAATATATTTAATAACCAAAGAAAAAACTATTTTTATATACTAAAAAAAGTATAAGCTTCCCAGCTCTGGAGCTATGTTTTTTATTTTTCAAATTTTGTATACCAAACTTATCTTTCTAATCATTTACATTTAATTTATAAAGTAAAAGAAAAAAATTATTTCTCCTGTTTACTTTTATATAAAAAAAAAATTAAATTATCCCACCCTGGAATCATCCTTTTAGTTTTTATTGATTTGAGTTACTAAATATTTCTCTTTTAATATAAAATATGTTTAATTTATGGAGAAAAAGAAGAAATAGTTTTAGTAAGTTGCAGTTATTTACCAAAAAAGTTTAAATTTTCTAACCCTGGAATCTAAGTTTTTACTTTTTCAAAATGTCAGTTAGGTCAGTTAGTTAAAACAGCGACGATATGTATGTATGTATATACTTTATGTGTCGCATATAAATATTGTGGAAATTAAGGGGGTGAAGGTGGTGAAGGGTATAAATAAGGCAACGAAAGCCATATGTATTAAAACATTTTGATGACTTCTAAAGGGCCACTCAGACTATTATACATGTATAAAGACTTTCATCACCCTTTACGAAAAAGAAATCTAAAGACATTTGTTTCGACTATCAAAAAATCTAACGTAAATTGACATTTTATGTTCACACCATCACACCTCATATTACATTACAAACACAAGTATAAAGCAAACAGCTGTTGAGGATTAACATGCCTACATTAATCGTTGACTTCCGGCGGCAGAGCAATTTCACACACGCTGTGGTCGTGCCGGCCTTTGAAAATAGATAAATAAAAAGAAAGTACGATAGTTTCGTTAACTTTCAGACATGTCTTACACGAAAAATTATTCAATACGATAAGCACATTCAATATTTAGATCCGTTTTAATACAAAGACATATAACATAAACGACGGCACGGCATCGGCGTCGAAACAGACGGCTTGTTAGTTTGGATTTTGTAATAATGCAACCCTGATCAGATGAAAAGTATTATCGTTTAGAAAATTTTCAAAAAATGGTCAAGTATTATGGGATGTCAAACTTTTATCGTATTATTTACCATTCGTTATGACATTTTGCATTCACAATATCGCACTTGCACGTATTATTTGAATTTTTGACATGTATTAATACAAAGTATAATAGTCTGAGTGGCCCTTAAATAGCAGATCAATACAATTTTAATGATGACTTAATTTGCAGTATTTTCCTGCCGATAAAAGGTACTCGTATATGTGAGTATGAGTTGTGCAAATTGTTATTTAATTTCAATACACCAAAAAATAATAATAAAATCTATACTGCTCACGCACCTTGCGTTCTAAATATATTGAATCAATAAAAGAAACCAGCAGGAGGCAGAGCATTGGAAATGGAAAACTAAGTCAAGTAAACTTTTTTGTATACATTTACAATCAAATCACACTGTTAGATGTTAGAAGAAAAAAAATTATTATTTGGCATATTATTAGATCATGATATACTTGAAAAATCAGAGTTTATGCATGATATTACGCCCTCAGTAGACAGAAAGACAGACAGACAGACAGACAATAAATGAATAATTTTAGTCAGGTTCAAGTTCGATTTTTACTTGTCTATTACAAAAGGTGCTTTTCAATTAAAGTGATAAATTTTTCAAGAAAATGGGTGAAGTTAACTTAGCTTGGCAGCAATATTTTAACACTAGCATACATATATCTGGTTTGCAAACAACATTTGTTTAACCCTAAAACCTTAATTGTTAAATTGCATTAAGAAAAAGTTGAAGTAGATTTTTAAAATTCAATCTAAATTTTCTTTCAGTGCAAGTGCTTTGCACTCACTGACTATGCTTTGGAATGTTGAAAGATCCGTAATCTGAAAACTTTAATTTCCTACATGAAGTAAATTCTTAATGAGCAAAAAAAATTCAACAAATGAAGAAACTTTACAATTGCAACTTCACTCGTATAACCTTCACTTTTTATTAAAAATCATGTCATGTCCTTTAACATTTTTTTTTTCTTTTTAGGACCAGCACTCAGGGGATAACCCCTACTCATGCAATGCATTGTGCTAGAACAAGGAAAATAGGTTATAGGGAAGGAGGATAGAGGGAGTAGTGTTTGTGGACATTTGATTTAAACTTTCCCACGCTGGTAGTGACAGGAAAGACCTCCGCAGGTAGTTGATTCCACATACGTACAGTTCGGCTAAAAAAGGAATTCTCTCTGTAATGCGTAGTGCGATTCATTGGCCAATCGACCACAAAGGGATGTGCCCTGAATGAGGCACGGGTTGTACGTATAAATGTGCGGGTTTCAGGAACAAGTTCCCTAATTTCTTTAGAACACATTCCGTTGTAGTAACGATAGAACAATGAAATGCACCCCACATTGCGTCGATGCTCCAATGAATCAATAGAATTGGATACCCTACTGTCACCGGTGAGCTTCTTCGCCCTCTCCTGTAGGCGGTCGAGCAGCCCCAAAATAGACTTTGAAGCGCCGGCCCATACATGAGAGTTGTATTCCATTTTCGGTTGGATATAAGTGGCATAAATAGTAAGGAGATCAGATGGGGTGAAATATCGTTTGCACCGTTTCAAAAAGCCGAGGCACTTGAATGCTTCTTTTGCAATTTGAAAAATGTGGTTAGTCCATCGAACATCACACTGTATTTTCATGCCAAGAACATCAAGAGCGTCTGATTCCTTAATACCTATACCTCCCATAGTTACAGAGGCAGCAGCATTTTCGGTCATGCGTCTATGTGTAACCATGCAACATTGGGTCTTACGGGCGTTAAAGTCGACCCTGTTCGCATGACCCCATTCAGAAATTTTTACTAAATCATGGTTTAAAGTCTCATTCATTATTTGTCGCATAGCCTCAACCTGCGGCAGGCTAGATCTATTGCTGAATGAGAAAGAATGGCAAATGCTACTGTCATCCGCGAAAGAATAGATAGGGTTGAAAGTTTTACAGAGAAGGTCATTTAGAAAGATAAGAAATAGAGTCGGTGAAAGGACGGAACCTTGCGGTACCCCTGAATTTAACTTGAACTCATTTGATGAGATCCCATCTATAACAACTTTTATAGTGCGATCCCTGAGGAAACTCGATAAGAATCGAGCGAAGTTATCACCGACACCAAAGGCGTATTGCCTTTGGTGCACCATGCCACACTTTATCAAACGTCTTGGAGATATCTAAAGCCACCACCTTACTTTCGCCAAAATGGTGGATTGACTTACACCATTTCTCCGAGAGGAGGGCAAGTAGGTCTCCCGTAGATCGGCCTCTACGAAATCCATACTGCCGGTCGTTGAGTAAGCACATTCATATTAACATGTTGGATAGTTCAACATATATTTAAAGTGCATTTCCAAGCACTTGAACTGAACTGTTTATTAACTCTCAGTTTCGACAAACAAAGAAAAAAAAAACACAAAATTAAATAAACGAATACTTTAAAAAGTTTTCAGAGTGTTGCATTCAAAGTCTGATGCATTATGACATCTTTGGATTATGGCCAAGTGTGCTAAGTAAGTTGTTAAAAACTGCCATAAACGGCAGTAGGAGCAAATTGTTGGGGTTTATACCAATCTGTTCATCGATTTTGTGGCATGTACAACAATTAACACTTTTCATGCCTCCACAAACGGCTAAGAAGTTAATTCAAACACTGAACTTATTCACAAGTCATTCATGCTACACTGCAATCAACGTTACCGTTGTGAAAGTATTAATTTTACCCTTTTCTTAAGGCTGTTATTTATATAAAAGCTTTCACCATTTAGTTATACTGACAACTAGAGCCATCTATGCATCCTTGAACTGCTGGTTAATGAAATTTTCTTACGATATTAAATTGAATTGAAATTAATTGAGTTACTTTCGTAAAAACACTCAACCTTCATAGTGTGGGCTATACATTACAAAAAAAAAACTATCAACATTGCTCTAAACTGGGCTCGGCCGAGAGGACTGGATATTAACCGAGAAAAAAGGAAAATACTAGATCTTTTCACCAGGAAAATAAGTCTCATGCAGTATTTTGATCCTAATTTCCATCACCAATTCTAACATACGCATCGGTAGTATGATAGAGGTTAACAGGTAGAAAGTTCAGCATTACAATTTAGGAGAAGGTTCAAAGAATGTGCTGCCTAGGTATAAATGGTACTATGAAAACTACATCCACCATGGCATTGGAGACCCTTCTTTATGTCCAACCTATAGACATTCGTATTAGGTATGAAGCATATCTTGCGGCGGAATGAATCGGAGAAGTCAAGATACCACAACATCAAAACACATGGACTTTATTGAAGGGATACGACCACACACTCGGTCCGACTGGGTACGTGAGACTAGGGTTACAACTGAATCCAAGACATTGATAGCAGAGAGATACTTCTGGGTCAATCAAACCCTAGAACAAACAACCGCAGGAGTTTTCTGCTACACGGGTGGAGCGAAGCTAGGAGAAAGAACGGGTCTAGGTTTCTACATAGAAGAACAGTATATCAAGATTTACTTCCGCTTGCCTGACCATACAGTCTGCCAGTCGGAAGTTCGTGCGATCACGGAGGTTTTAAAATGGATCAGTTTGACTATTGGGCCCACTCTCAGGTCGATATATTTACCGAGAGCAAATCGGTAATCAGGGCAATCACAACCGAAAGAGTAAACTCTAGGACCATTTTAGATTGCAAGAATATGATAACGATATACATTGCAACATTCGTCTTGTACGGGTGCGGCCCACTGTGGTGTAACCAAAACCGTATATATGAACTGGCGTAAAAGGCTAGAACGTTACGGACTGTAACCCTAATTAATGCAAAGCCTTTCAAGGCAGCGAAAATTGAGTTTAAAAATTGGGCTAAGATGGCCCATAGGACTTGTGATACTGTGGGTAATATAAGCAAGGTTCTATGGGGCGACCTAGACGAAGACCAAATAACGGAACTGCTGAAACTAAACCAGATGGAGCTAAGAAAGTTGACTGGCATCTTAACGGGGCACTGTAATCTACGAGAATATTTGTACCGGATTTTAGCCACGAATGACAATGAATGCAAGACAAGCATGGAGGTCATCGAGACAATAGAGTACTTCCCTTGTCATTGTCCAACTTTCGCCCAGCCGGCATGCCGTTATTTTGGGGATGAAACCTTAACGGATATCACCCACCTTGGAGGTATTGACTGGAAAAGTTTGAGGGACACCGTGAATGGAGAACATGGAAAAAATAGAGCACTTCCTTTGTGATTGTCCAGCTTTCGTCCAGCCGAGATCCCGTTATTTTGAGAATGACACCTTACTTTACAGGTATTGAATGGAGTTTGAAGGACCACGTGAACGATACTGAGTTCCTATAAAGGTGGGGTTCGTTTGTTAATTTACATGAGAGCGCACAACAAAACTGTACTGGCTTATGTGGATATCCCCGTTTATGAGTGTAATAACTCCTCTTTTCAACTCAACCTAAACTTACCTATCCTAACCTACCCATTTTAAAAACTTTCATATTTATAATATTAGTACGATTTCTTTTATAATCAAAGAATTATTATTTATGTTTCAACCAAAAATAAAATAAAATTTTTATATTTTTGTTTTTAATAAACTTGACACTTTTTTAATTTATTTAATTTAAATACCCTTTTTAGTGACCTTTTTGAAATTTGTCAACGGTAACACCGACTGCAATAGACACACTCCTAGAGCTTATTTACATTCATGTGCTTATTTACATGTATGTATGTATGTATGTACTTGTAGTTTACGTTAACCTGTCAAATGCTCGTACATATACGTCTTTTTTATTGTAAATTGACAATTTTACATAAAAATGTCAATTTCATGTGTCAGTTTCCTCTTTTTGTGGCATTAAATGCCTTAAAAAGATTTTTATTTTGTTCTGTTCTGTTCTGTTTAAAGGTTGGGGTGCAAACTGAATCACATAAATTATTAAAGATAGAAGCATGTTATGAAATAAAAGTTTTTTTATCAAAGATTTTTGGGTTCGTTTTTCTTTATTTTTCAATTGAAATTTTAAGATTTGCCAGCATTACGCATCAGTTCCTGTTATTAAATATGAATTATCAAAGTAGATAAAAAATACTCTTGAACCAATTACTTCAAGCCTTATATCAAATTATAATAATGAGTAGGGGTATTCACGATAGATTTTATATGTCGTTTTTGCTAAGCCGCCAACAAAATTGTACAGAGGGTAGACAAGGCTTTAGAAAAACAAATTTAATGCGATATTGCTAGATATCAAATGCACTTTTTCCATATCATGCAGCATAGTTGTTATGCAAACACAGCGACATAATTTTCGAACTTCATTTTTTGAACAAAATCGATTATTTGCGATCGTAAATAGTCGATTGTTGTCAAGAAAACGAAGTCCAAAAAATGTGTCCTTAAGCTATTTTAGCGGTTATGGGTCGACATGATATTTTTATATTTCAAATATTTTGTTACCAGTAAAATGTTTAAGAATTCCTTTTGCTTTTCGAAGGTCAAGCTTTAAAATTATAGTAAAAAAAAAACACTTTTTTAAGAACTTCCTTGAAGTATAAATTTATATGAAGTACTTTTTTAAAACGTAAATTTCTCTTTTTAAAGTTCTTGTATTTATAAAAGTTAGTTTGTATACTTTTTTGACAGTTCATTTTTATATTAGGCCCGTTTATAAAAGGTACCTTTTATAAAACGTACATACTTATCTAGAAAGAATTTCTACCTTTTTCAAAAAAAATATTTCTTTCCATGAGGTACTTTTTGAGGATATATTTTTTTTAAAGACTCTTCTTTGAAAGGTACTTTTACAAAGTTAACTCTTTTAATTGGTACTTTTTCGAAACGTTCTTTTTTTAAAGCTTTTTTAAGAAGGTACTTACTTGGAAACTCACAATGCACTCAATGAGGTCTACGAGTGGAGGTGTAATATAGCACCACCCTACTTGGAAAAGGGTGCCTTTTTAAGGTATTGCTTTTTCTGAAGGCGCGTTCTAAAGAATTATATTTTTGAAGAAAAGCACATTTTCAAAAGTAATTTATTTAAAACGTACTTTTCTCAAAAGCTACTTTTTCAATAGATTCTATAAAATTCACCTTTTAAAAAATGTACTTCTTAGAGTTGCTTTTGAATAAAATTGTTTTTCATAATAGTTTTCTTCAAAGGTACCTTTTTAAAAAGAATTTTTTTTAAGGTGTTCTTTAAAGCGTCCCTTTTTTGAAGACACGTTTTAAAAAATATATTTTTGAAAAAAGGAACTTTTTAAAAATTTTTTGACCTAGACAGGTATAGGTACTTCTCTTAAAATGCACTTTTTTGAGTCAGCTTTTCAAAAAGTGATTTAAAAGGCACTTTTTTAAGGAACAAGTTTTTAAAAGTGTACTTTTAAAAAGGTATTTTTTGAAATGGAACTTTTTTAAAAGGGGTACTTATTAAACGTACGTTTTAAGAAGATTCTTGTCTTTTTCAAGATAGGGGTTTCAAAAGGAACCTTTTAAGAGCTGCTGTTTCAACAGGTACTTTTTAAACGTAATTTTTTGTTATGCAATTTTTCAAAAGATGTTTATCTTAGAAATGCGTTTTTCCAAATGTAATTTTTTCTAAAAGATACATTTTTCTTAGAAAGTTCCTTTTTTAAACGTACCTTTTTACAAGGTATTTTAATAAAAAGATATTGTCTCACAAGTGTCTTTTTTTAGCGGTATTCTGTAAGGTACTCTTTTTAAAATTTACATTTTCTTAAAAGTACTTTTTCCAAAAGGACAAGATTTTCAAAATGAGCCAGTTTTCAAAAAAAGGATTTGAAAAAAAATAACTTTTTAAAAACATACTTTTAAAAGGCACTTTTTTAAAAGTTGGTACTTATTTTTAAAAAGTACTTTTTTTAAAGGGTACTTTATTAAAAGTTTTTTTAAGTACACTCTAAGATGCTTTTAAAGTACATTTTCTAAGAAGCCGGAAAGTAGCTGTCAAAAAGTACTTTCGAAACTCTATATACAGTGGAATCTCTCTTGAGCGGACACTGAAGGGACCATTGAAATATGTCCGTGCAAGGGGACTGTCCGGTAAAGAGGAAACTAAACATTTAAATGGAGCGCTGCCTGGACTTGTCAAAAGTGTCCGTCCAAAGGGGGTCCGCCTATAGGAAGTATCCGTTAAGCGAGATTCCACTGTATTTATATAATTAAATTATTTGGTTATTTTTCGTCTAGGAAATGTTGCCCTGAATTTTTTTTGTCACTGGAAATATGGAAACCTGGTTTATTTTCTTGGGAGTAGCAACAAGAGCTTTACAAATGCACACAAATGGAATTATATATTTGAATAAAGGCCAATAATGTGTTGTTGTGCGGCCTTGCTTTTTTTAAATTAGACCCATGTTGATGATTAAAAATAAAACCACTAAAACAAATCTTCCAAAAATGATCAATAAACTTCTCTAACGTGGATCTTATTTATAAAATAAATTAGTTAATAAGCTGTGAGTGAATTGTAAAAATAAACAAAATTATGACAAAGTGGGTGGTTTCAGTTCTTTATTGATAAGACAAAAACTTGTTTTATTTTATGATATTCTTTAATGTGATTCAAACTCTAAAGTGAAATAAGAAATAAGCCCTCGCATGCAAAACTACAATTAATTTTGGGACTTTGTTTTCAAAAAAATAGTAAGTTGGGCTCTTGTTTTATATATTTGAAATAATTTTATAAACCATTTTATGCTTTGATATTCGCTGAATATATACTCGTAGTTTTATATGTATTTTAAGTAAAACGTGCTTTTTGTTAAACTTGAAACATGAGAGATTTTTACAAAACAAGTTTTAATTTTGATTTTGTTTTGGTTTTTTTTTTAATTTTTAAGAAAAGTTTTTTCTTTTCAAAACTAAACTCACTTTGATCATTTTGAAGCTTCTAGGAAATTTAAAAAAACCTCTAAAATTATGCAGTTTCAAGACAGACTTTTTCAAGGTCTTTTCATTTTGCAGCAAATCAGTTAAACTGTTCAAGTATGAGATCATCAGCGTCATTATTAACATGTGAAGGTTTTCATGGCGGTTGCAATGAAAACGAAATTTAATTCATCGTTAAGGATTTTTTGTTACTCTTTTTGTGGAAAAATGTGGTTCTGTTGATGTTTCTAAAAAAAATATTTTAAAAGTCTCCATAAAAGGCAACCAACAAACAATAGGGCGACTTTTTAATCAACTGCCAGAAGTGCATTTAAGTGTCAGTTGGGATATAAATTGTTATGATTTTAGTATTTAATATTTCGAATTCCGAGAATTGACTCGTTGTTGTATATGAACACTGATATTATTAGAATATTTTATTTACTCAATAAAAACTTTGGTTATTAATTTTTTTAATAACTGGTTTGTTAATAATATTCACACAATCTTTGTTATATACATTAAGGGCTAATAAATCAGTGCAAGTTAATCCATATTTTTGGTTTAAAATGTGTTTAAACCAGCAAATCTATAAATAAATACAGTATTAAACCATCTGTAAACGCATAAAGTTGGGCGTTTAAACTACGAATACAGGCCATATGATTTTGTTACTTACAGACCATATGTTTTGCATTAAAAGAGCAATAAACTTTTTTCCAAGCTTCGACTTTTTCTTCAGATCTTGTTCGGCCGGTTTTCTTACACTCTATTATTATTTTATACTATTCTACTTCGCCAAGCATAAGTATAATTCCTTTCTCAGTAAAATTTGCCGTTAATTAATTAAAACTATTTAACTTTTTTGCCTCTTTGATTGTGCAAAGAATCGATAGCCTGCTGCAAAACAGCTGCTTTTTGACATTTATTCTAGTGCTGCCACAATATTATTTTTTAAACTACACATAAGATATTGTTCACTGATTTACTCCTGTTGAGTTTAAGCTGCACATGAATTTGAGTTTAGTTTAACTAAACCAGCGTTTAAACTTTGACTGATTTATTAGCCCTAAGGGTAATGGCCTTACAACATAAAGTTATTTAAAAATAGGATTTTATCGCACGTATAAAAAGTTTTTCATCATTACAATTTTAGCTTAACCTAAAGTGAGCGCTAAGTTAAAGGCAAATGTATGCTTCCTGGTAAGTTAAATTAAATTTATAGCTAATAATGAATAGCGTTTTATACGTCCAATAATATCCTAGTTTTAACTAAATTTAAGTTGTAATAATGGCCCTAAATGTTTTCAATTTGTATAAATTATATTACTTTACATATTTCAATAGATTTTTTCGTCATCGAGAATCGAACAGACGAAAGTTGCTCTTTGGTACCCTAAGTCCTAATTTGTACTCCATTTTTAACCGACTTTATGTGTGTTACTTAAGAGATAATTTATTTTTATACGGATTTTAAACATTTTTTGCTTTTTTCTGAGAAGATATAGTTTTCATTTTGTCCCATTGGCATAAAAGAGAGCGAAACCACGCCCATTAATTTTTAATTATATTTCATTTAATGTACTTTTATTTCTATATAACTTAATCTATGTAAAAATGGTTGTCAGATCTTACAATATTGTTATTAAAATGTGCCTGACAATTTTTATCTGACATCGGTGCGTGAAAAAGCATCAGTCCATTGCAAGTCTACCAGCTGACAACAAAATGTCACAATCGTGTAAGCACAAACGAAAACAACAAGCACAAAAAATAGACTGTATAATAGTATGTTTCCACCGACTTTGAATCAAGAAGGTTTAAGTAAATCACTTCAAAGTGTTTTCACCGAGCTTGTGAGTGATTTGTTGTTCGAATTTTCGTACTCAATTTATGCATGTGCTGTACAAGGTGGGCGCAAAATGCTGTAATGTGAATTTTATTCACATGTGGCTCACATTTAAAATTGATTAATAGGCAGATTTTGTAAAAATTTTGTTTCTAAACGTTTCAAATTTGTATGAAAAATAACGAAAATTCGTTTCAAAAAATATTTTTTCCATAGAAATTTCAAAACGAAAAAAACGTTTCTATTTACAAAATTTGCCTTTAAATATTCCTTATAGTATGTTTCCACCGGCATGATTTATACAAATCATGATGATTTGTGCAAATCATGCCAATTGCTACATGATTTACCATAAGTTTTGCATATGTGACGAGCAAAATTAAAAGGGACCTAAGGGTAAAAACCGGTTTTGTTCAGGAGAGCCATTTTAAAGATTAAAATACGTGTATCTTTGGTGTACCATCACTGAGCGTGTTGGTATTGGTCTCATTTGAAAGCAACACATCTCATGACGTCAGGAACGTGTTGGTCAACCTTGAAAACGCGCGTAGGTCGTCCCTATCTCTTGTTTTGTGTAGTTGGTTTTTACTGTTTTCTACCCATGAGTTTGATATCAATTTTGCTCGCGTTTCGCGTCGAATCCAGATTTATTTTCTGAAATTATTAATTGTGAATTATAATAAATATTCATTTATAATTCTTTTAAATCGTGAATATCACTCTCTTAGTACGAAAATTTTTTCACATAACCTTAGAATCGTCGACTTCAATTTCATAAAACGCGCATATCTCTGGGAGGGAACACTTTTGGGGCATGGGATCGGTCTCATTCGATGCTCAGATGCTGTCCACATCAAAAAAAAAAAAAAAAAGTGAAAATTGATTTTTTTTTTACCCTTAGATCCCTTTCTCTATGCGCTGTCACATATATAGATTTGAATTTCTTTTTTTTTTCAATTAATTAATTAAATTTCCATTTATCAAATTAAATTATTTACCTGGACTTTCCACTCCTATTATGGCATCTGAATCCTCTATAGAAAAGTAGCATTTATTAAAAGAAACAATTACAAGAAATTTTATAAATATTGACTTCATATTTCTCTTTTGTAAAATAGAAATTAGTGAAATAAAACAATTTATCATTTTAAAATTGATTATAGCACTAAAAGCAAAAAAAAAAAAGTTAAAAGAAAATTTAAAAGAGAAAAAAGATGCATTTTGAAAACTGCAACCAGTGATGATGAGTAATGTTTTGAACAAACATAAAATGACTAAATGCTAATTTGTCTATTTAATTTGAATAATTAATTTAAATGAAATTATTTTATTCGTATGTAAATTAAAAGTTCATAAATTTTATAAAGCAAAACTAAATAGTAAAATGTCAAAATATTTTAAGGCTGAAATAAAATTTTCTTTCGGGGGGCTTGGGATTTCCTCCCAAAAAAAAAGTATATATATATTTCTACATACATACATATGTATGTTTATACATGTGTATAAAGAAGAATTTGTAAACAATTGAAAAATAAACAAAAGAGAATCAAAAGAATTTACTACAAAGTCTTTATTAAAAATGTATAAATTCCATTTAAGGCGGGCAGCAGGTTGTTCGACTGCACGGAAAGAATTTTGCTTCATAAATCCAATGAAACAATTTCATTAGATTTTGTTCACAAATCTAATAATAATTTCACAAATCCAATGAAAATTTCACAAATACTGTGAAAGAATTTCATTGGAATCGCTTCGTTGGTATTCTAGTTCCGTGACAATATTTCATTGGATTTCTGACAACAATATTTTTTAATTATTAAGAACCCCCTTTATATTTAAGTTCTTTCATTGTTTTCATGAAATAATTTTTTATTTCGATGAAGCTATTTCATTGCATCAATGATACTATTAAATAAATTTGACGAAGTTTTCAATAAAATAATTTTGACGAAACTGGTTTCATTAATCCAACGAAGCGTGACGTTGGTTGAATTTTAATGAATTTTTTCATTGGATTAATGTCGAAATTCATAGAATTTATAAAGAAAATTCTTTCAGTGTGCAGTCTAAAGAACTTGAAATACATTTGTATGAATGTAAATACATGTGTAGTTTTGAAAACTTTTATATATCCTCTTTTCCCTAATGCATTTTCTGTTTTTGTAATAAAAAAAAGTTTTGACTTTGAATTTTCTTATTCGAAATTTGGGGCAAAGTGTAGAGGGTCTCTGTTGCGTTAGCGCAAGGTGCCTATAGAATTGACATCTGTTTAGCGTATGCACGAGTATCTGAATGAGCACTATTTGTTAAGAAAACAGAAAAATATTTTTGTTTTGAATTTTTTATATTCAACGAAAAGCTTTCATATAAAAATAGATTAAGAGAAGAAAATCTAAAGAAAATAAAGTTAAACAACAATCAAATGCACCAAGAAATAAAATATTTTTAATACTCGTTTATGTATGTGGCATGTGTGGTATTTATTTATGGTGGCATGTAAACATATTTATTTATCACTGGTTTATGTATAAGGTGGTAACTACGTCACTGGCATCACCCAAAATGACCGGAAAACTGTGGGCAGATTTTAGTTTACGCTATTCGTGTAGTGCTTTTTAATTTTTTAATGATTAGAATAATAATCTGGCAAGTTTTATACACTGCTAATAAATTTTCTCATGAGCAATTTGTTTTCTTCTTCTAACTTTTATACATACAGGCACATCCCGCTATAACGAACGATATAATGTCAGACCCATTCCTTATACAGAAAAATTCGTTATATCACAAAATTTCTTTAAGTGTTATTTTAATTACATATATTACTGAACCCATTATACAATACAATAAAAATAATGACAGCAATTTGTTTTCCAATGAGCTACCAAATGCAAAACTAACTCCACCACACTGTTTTTTTTTTGCATTTACATTACCGCTGTAGATTTTGTTTAAAACTGTTTTGGTATTCTGTATATTAATCAAAACATTCGCTATATAAGGTTGTTATTGTAAAGAAATTTCCACGTTCATTATATTGGATTTTCGTTAAAGCGCGATTCGTTATACCGGGATTTGCATGTACATGCATAAATGTTTATTTAAAACAATTTATGGTGCAATATTTTTTTGCGATTAATATGCGTTAATGTTGTCTGTGTACGTTGCACATTATAATTAAACTGTTTTTTTTATTAAACATAAAAATGTTTTATAGAGTAATGAAAACAAAAAAAAATGTTCTAGCATTTTTTTTTATAACAAGCAAATTTTTTCTCTAAAAGTCAGACGTGGCAAATATTTAACGAAGATAGCCTGACCACTAAATGTTTTGGTTGCTAATGAATAGATATATCGAAATTTTTTGGCTTTTTTTTATCGCGAATGGAAGTTTCAATTGCAGAATACAAAATTGCACAGCGATTGTAATTAATGCAAGTCGTCCCTCATTATAATTTCTTAATTTATATCTCCCACATGCTTAGTTTAAAAATAGAAAAAAATTGCACCTTATGCTAGAAGAGAAAACGTCTTCAGTAATAACTACTAGCTGTAAAATAAAACTTAAAAAAAAATTAAACCGACTTCAAAAATAAGCACTAAAAAGCTACAAATAATATAGATCTAGTTAAATAAAAGATTTTTATATATGTATGTTACCTACAGTGCCGTTTGCAGTTGGTGCCAGTAATACTGGTACTGAACACATAGGAAAATGCCCGGTAAAAAAACTGCAAGTAATTTTTATGTACATATGTATGTATGTGCTTAGTTACCAATGTTGCTGGCACCAACTTCAAACGGAACTGTAGGTAACATATATAAAAATCTTTTATTTAACTACATCTATATTATTTGTAGCTTTTTAGTGCTTATTTTTGAAGTCGGTTTAATTTTTTTTTAAGTTTTATTTATTTAGAAATATGGTCCAGTTTCGTAAAAATCGATTAAGTAAAAATACGTGAAATATAGTATTAAATTTTATGGGGCGTGGCTACGCCTACTTTTTTAAAACAAGATTGTGTATTTTTAAGAGTTCAAGGTGTGTGCCAAGATTCATACAGATCGATAAAGTAAAAGCACGTGAAATTAAGTATTAAATTTTATGGGGCGTGGCTACGTCCCTTTTTTTACAACAAGATTGTGTATTTTTAAGAGTTCAAGGTGTGTGCCAAGTTTCGTAAATATTGGTTAAGTACAAGCACATGAAATATCATACTAAAATTTAATAGGCGTGCCCCGCCCACTTTTTTGAATGCAATTTTGTGCCTTTCTTAAAGCTTAGGGTGTGTGTCAAGTTTCATAAAAATCGGTGAAATAGAACCCTGTGATATATAATACAAAATTTTAATGGGCGTGACTCCGCCCATTTTTTTAAAACAAGATTGTGTCTATTTTAGAGCTTAAGGTGTGTGCTAAGTTTGGTAAAAATCGGTTCAGTACAACCACGTGTAATTTTATAATACATTTTAATGGGCGTAGACCCGCCTATTTTCAACTTTAAAATTTTGTAATTACAAGAACCAAAGATGCTTGCTAGGTTTCGCTGCAATCAAATGAGTAGAAGATCACAAAATCAAATTTTAAAAATTGTGGGCGTGACCCCGCCCAGTTTTTTCAAACGGGACCAATGGGAAGCTATACCCTCTCAGACAACAAAAAAAATTTTACAATCGGTCAAAAATGCACCGAGTTATGAAGCTACACACCTAAAAAAAAATAAAAATAGAGACGAATTGTTAACCTCCTTCTTTTTTTGAAGTCGGTTAAAAATTAAATCAAATGGAAATTGTAATAATCACCCCAAAATTTGCCCGGTTAAGGAAAAACTTTTTTTTTTAATTTAAAAACCACATAGAAAATTATTTAAACACGCAAAGTTTACTTTGCAAAGTCTTAATTCAGCTGGGTGAAAGTCAGAGTTAGTACCCCCTTTTATATTGCAGAATACGGAGTTGAAATGTCCTTCAGACTCCCCGAACTAATGTAGTATATTACAGGCAGAGTTATCTGACCATTAAAAGAGCGGCACACTGGCTAAGGTTCTATCGGATTTCCAATAGATTCATCCATATTATGACTGACAGCAAATCTGCAATTAAGTCCCTCATAGGAGTGTACACCACATCCTTTCTTTTCCAAGAATGTCGTAAAATCCTGGATGGACTTGCTTAGCGCTCAAATGTTTCGTCAATTGGGTGCATGGACACGTGGCTATTTCGGGAAACATAGCTGCGGTTAATCTGGCAAAGAGGGGAACCCTACTAAGAGAAGTCGATATCGATATTCTTTGTGCTCTCCCACTCTCATCCTGCTGGAGACGTTTCGATGTTACCTTTCTTGAAATAGCTCAGTACAGATGGCGAAATGAGTCCACCTGTGTAATAGCGAGAGCCCTTTAGCCTCGCCTGGACTCCCATAGAACGAAAAATCTTATGAACTTCAATAGGAAGCAGTTGAGGAACATTGTGGCCACGTTGACCGGTCACTGTATCTTCGGAACCCATGCTAAGCGTATGGGTCTCCCGTATAATGACTACTGCTACAGTTGCAATGACGAGAAAGAAGAGGAAAGTAACCTGCATCTTCTGTGTCTTTGTCCCGCTCTGGAGCATCTCCGTCTGCACCTCCTTGGCAGAATATCCTAAGGAAGCTTATCAAAGTTATGGGAAATAGGGCTCAAACACCTAAGCCTCTATATTAGGAATAGTGGCTGGTATAATCGCTGACCACCTCCCCCCAGGCCAAATTTCTTGACCCACTCTCATCTTACATCTCCCTGAACAACTTTCACATATTTCTACTTCTTCCCTTCTCACCCTCCTCTTGTTCTCTCTCTCTCTGTCTTTTTTCAACTTACAGGTAGCACAAAGGAATCATTACATTGGACCCAAGTGTGCTGTACCCTAATTTTCTATTTTTACTTGCCATCAGCCTGCTAACCTAACCTAACCTAGCCAACCCCTTTTAGACACGGAAAGTTTACTTAGTAAAGTCAGCTGCGAGAACGACAGAAAGTGAAAGTATTCCTCTCTCTCTCTATCTTTCACACAGCTGAATTAAGACTTTGTTAACAACCCTTTTACACACGGAAAGCTTACTTTGCAAAGTCTTAGTTCAGCTGCGAGAAAGACAGAGGAAAGATTACTATCCCTTTCTGTCTTTCTCCCAGCTGAATTAAGACTTTGCAAAGTAAACTTTCCGTGTGTAAAAGGGGTAAAAGTAAACTTTGCGTGTCTTAAAGTGCTGAAAATATTATCAGGGTCTAAGTAAGACCCATTTTCCACACGCAAACTTTACTATTTGCAAAATCTACTTAGCAAATTCTTAATTCAGCTGGGTGAAAGACAGAAGTAGTAGTACAATTTCTTTCTGCCTTTCTCCCAACTGAATTAAAATTTTGCAAAGTAAAGTTTGCGTGTGGAAAAGGGCTGTAAGGGCAAAATTATCAGAGTAATACCGCTCTTAATCACGCAGGGTTTGCTTTGCAAAGTCTTAACTCTGTTTGGTGAAAGACAGAGGGAAGAATACTTTCACCTTCTGTTTTTCTCCAAGCCAAATTAAGACTTTTCAGACACCTCTCTTAGACACGCAAACGCCCTTTTTCCACACGCAAAGTTTACTTTGCAAAGTTTTAATTCAACTGGGAAAAAGACAGAAAAAGACAGAAATAATAAGAAAATTAAGACTTTCCAAAGTGTACTATGAATTTTAGTGTTTCGCGTAGCCAAACAGCTGTTCGGTTCTTTTGTGATTTAAATTTCTTAATTTGCTGGATTTCTCGGTAAGTTTGGATTGTTTACTTATTATTTTAGTTAATTTTCTTATTAAAATTAGAAAAATCAGTAAAAATAATATCTCCAAGTTGTTTGCCTTGCCACTTCTTGTCCACCTTTTTTTTAATAATACATTAACGTACCTTTTCACAATGTATGGTTAAAAGATAACAGAGACTTTAACTGCAAGTTTTGTGTGTCAGTTAAAGTTCACGTTAACTCTTAACCATACATTGTGAAAAGGGACGTAAAAATAAAAAGTTTAGTGTAGTTATATCGTTTTGTTTTTAATGTTACCCCTTTTTCTTTGATAAATTCCCTTTTTGGTGCCACTTTTTGAAAAATGTCATCGGTCACTCTGGTGGGTTTCTCTCTATGCGATTTTGTATTAATTATCATTTGATATAATTTGCCAAAATCGAATGAAAATCTTAAGACTTGTATTACAGTATGAAACCCCATTCAAATGCAATTGATGAGTGACTGATACGAATTGTGTACGCTAAATATATTTTATTCATGTGGAAATGATGTGAAAATTTTCAACTAAACTTTAATAAATTATTATTAGGCAAAACAAAGTATAACACGTTGGTTTTGTTTTTAAGTATCTAAGTGAAAATTAAAATGAAAATGGAAAACAACTTACCTTCATTGACATAACCTCCGTCCATGGTGCCAAATGTATACAACTTGTTGCCTTTAATTTTTACCGATTTTTTGTTACAAATTTACTTTATAATTAGAAAATTTATTTATTTTCTGAAGATTTTTCCACTTTCAAAATTTTATTTTATTTCTTAAAATATTTCGTAGTAAACATTTGCTTTGGAACTCTGTAAATACAAAAACCAACACTTGTAATTAGAAAAAAAAATTTTTTTAAAAATAAACACTTGAATTCTAATTTCACAATGAAAAATTTTTTTCACAAAAAAATACTTTTCTGTTTACACAATATTCTTCAAAACAAAAAGAAAAACTTTGTTACTTTTTAAATGATGTTTTTTAAGAAAATATTAACAACAATATTATTATTGGTCTTCCCTTGGCTAATTTCTTGGTACTCGTATTTCGAATTTGATTTCAACACTTTTATATTCGAGTATGCATGTGTGGGCGTGAACTCTTCTCGAATTGAAACTTTAAACTTATTTTTTGGAATTTTTTTCTGGTAAAAATAAACTTCTTTGTTGGACTTTAAGTATTTATTGCATTTTACAAGTGGTTTGTTTTTTTTTCTTTTTTTGCTTTTGGACCAGACAAAGCAGCAACTCAATGTGTTTTGTAGTGTTGCAGTTTTATGTGGTCATAAAGTTTTACAGCCAGTTTCGCTTTTTTCCATTTAACCATTACACTGGCTACAAAATTGCGTTAAATCATAAAAAGCTCAGCTGATGGAGGATGTTAATTTCATCTTTTAATGTTAAAAGGCCTTTGCTCAACAAGCTGCAAAGGAAAGAAAACAGGGTTTCTTTAATTAGTAATTAATTTTTTTTTTTACAAAAACTAAAATGAGTAAAAAATTTATTGTAATTCGGTTTCTTTAAAAAAGAAGATTTATATTTATTTGGTTTAATTAAGCCAAATTATAGATATGGGCATTTCTCCGAGAAATTCCACTTCTTTGTCACGTGCGACAGCAAGCAATTAACCTTATATTTCTGAACAAAGTGACTCGAGTTTTCTTAAAATTTTACCTAGCACAGAGCTGCTGAGGGCCTACACAAATATATAAAGAAGTAAAAAAAAAGTTTTCGTTTTCTTTGGAAAAACAAACACATTTGCTTGGTGTCGCACGCTACAAAAAAGTTTGCATTCCTATGGAAATGTCCACATATTATCGTTTTTAAACAACATATTACACCGAAGACATATATAAGTATCCTAAGAAGAAACACTAGAACGGAATAGCAGGCGGTTTTCCAAGGCCGTTAACCTTTAACTACTGAGGTGAAGTTTTTGGACTTACCATCTGATGTGGTGGTAAATTTTATTTAAGCTAAAATTTTTACTAAATAACATTTTATTTTGATATTTTTTTTTAATTTCCAGAGACAATATTTTTAATTCAGAAACAAATAAACTATTAATGAAACAATTCTTTTAATTCTTTTTTTTTTAACCCAAAAAATAGCACTTCCGGAATTGACAGAAAAAAATATGAATCTAAGATTTGTCAAAAATTTAAGTGCAATTTTTTCATAGTCAAAGGTATAGAGTTAAGTAAAATAAAAAATATAAAAGAAGGAAAAGATAGTTGTAGAAATTGCGGGTCGACCTTTTACTGGGTTTTTAATTCATTACAATCTGTGTTTACATAGTGTACGCATATGAGTTGGCTACAGTATATGCATATTGGGTACGTAGTTTTACATTTTAGCCTTTATATTAAAATTTTCGGGGAATAGTGTCTTATTTTAAGACCACAACTGTCGATTGAGCTGACTTCAACATAACCTTAAAATAACTTTGTTATTGCTCAACCACTGAGTTTCCTCATTTCGATATGATCTATAACTACAAATTACTTATTACGTAACCTACAGAAATAGATTTTGAAAGATTTCATAAAAATATTCCTTTAAAATGCTAAAATATTTTCTTTGTACAAAATGACGTAAATAAGGACGTGTGGTCATTTTTACACCAGGGTATACATATTTTGGATAAGGCTACAACAACATTTACCAAAATAAAACTGAGTATGAAGGACGACGATGTAGGAAGATACTAAAAAGGATAAATTACTAGAGCACAATTGAAAAAAGTAGTTTAAAAAAATGTAAAGTCAGGGTAAAACTTACCACCACCTCAGTAGTTAAACGTTAAACCATCAGCGTTTAGAGGAAATAGAATACGTGAAGTGTTTTCATTCATCGTATCATAATTGGTTGAAAGATGTTTTGTAATGAAAACTTATATTTAACGTTACTTATTTGCAAGAGTTTTACCTTTTTAGGGTTGCGTACAACTATTGTTTTCGCTACGATGTTCGTCCGTCTGTCTGTCTGTCTGTCTGTCACAGGCTGTTTTCTCGAAAACCATAAGAGCTACGGACCTGAAATTTTCACATTATATGTAAAATTTTGGTGGCTACAAAATTATGTATATGACAGCTAAAAATAAAAGGGTCTTCTAAGGCGAGCAATTAAAAATATTGAAATCCAAATGTAATACACAGAAAACTGGAAATTTGCAAAGTTTGTGTATTTTTATGCAGACAACAATAAACACTATAGCCCAATTCACAGACTTGTGCAAATGGTCTTGCATCGTAGCATGTGCAAAATGGTATAGTATATTGATACTCACCACTTAACAATTCTTAGTGGTGAGTATGAATAAACTATACCATTTTGCACATGCTACGATGCAAGACCATTTGCACAAGACTGTAAATTGGTCTAATGGGTTTTTATGAGAATGTTCAAAAGTCTCGCAAACTGTGCAATTGTGCATTTTTACACTCTCGTAAATAAAATGTCAGATATTATATAGAAATTTATTTACAAAAACCTGTTAAGTTTGCCCAATAAGACACCTTTTTATTTTTTTTTTTAGAAATATACAAATATGGTTTTGAATTAAAAATATATTGAAATATTCATATTTTACTTTTATTAAATGAACTTTTTGACGTTTATTTCAAATTTACATAAACTGTTTGCGCAAAAGTTCAACAGGGGCTTCATAAAACAAGTCTCGCAAGTTTTCTCAATTGCACAAATGGCAATTTTAAGAGTTCTCATGAGAACCCTTACTGCAAATTTAAAAAATCAAAATTCAAGCGTGTTCTAACAGTTAATTTAATGCAGACTATATAATTTGGACAAAAAAAAAATCCCAAAATTAAAAAAAAAGCTGAAAAGAAAAATCGCCAAAATGAAAAAACGATCTTTAATGAGAAAATGCAAAAAAAAAATCAAACTAAAAAAGTTGGCTAAAACAAAAAAAATCGCCAAAAACCGAAAAAATCGCCTAAACGAAAAAAAAATATTGTATTGTAAAAAATAAAAAAACGCATAAAACCGATAAAAATGGCCAAAACGGAAAAAACGCCGAAAAATAGTAATTCTAAAAAATCGCCAAAAAACGAAAAAAAAAATCTCCAAGGACCGAAAAATTCTCAAAAAAAAACAAGCGCCCTACGGAACCCTACGTGTGCGAGTCAAAGCCTCATTTTACTGAAATTCTAGTTATAACAGAATTACCTTTGCTTTCCGGTGCAATTAGTTCCTTAAAAATTATTACATATTGCTGCTCATTTACGTCAATAGTGTAATAACTCAAAAAATTAGTTTTTTGAGTTAATAATGCAGAATAATGCGGCATTTTGTATTTTATCTTGTATAAAATTTTCATATAAATAGCTTAACCGTCACTTCCCGAAAGCAGAATATTTTTTTATGTCTTCATTGAGTTGCATGCAAATTGAAAACTTAAAACGCGTGTTCTGCAAAACTGTTTTTTTTAGTTGTGCCACTATTGAAGTAAATGAGCGATATAATTTGACTTATATTTTCAAAAATTCCACACTAAACAAAGAAACCAAAATAAGTTCGAACAGATTTAAGAAGTGACTAGACATACTTTTATTTTAATTTTTGTTTTTGTATTAATATATTTTTGTTAATTACAAAATTAGACACTTAATCTGACACAAATTAGTTTTGATTATGTCTTCTTTATATATTCACACTTCTGCCGAAAGATATAAATCTTTAATTTTTATTTTTTCTTCACTATAATCCCACTTTATTTACGCCATTATATATATTTTATTTTTTTATGAACAAGAAACGTTTGTTTTTTAGAAACGAGATCCAAAAACAAAGAACAAACAGAAAGTTTGTGAGACTAGCAACACTTATTTGTTTCAAATATTGAAATTTTGTTGAAAACTTGTGTGTCTATCTCTAAGTTGGCTTTAAATGGTTATATAGACAACAAATGTTGTTGTTGTTGATTATCTTGTTTGATGTTTTTTTTTATCAAGATGTCAACCAAGCACCTACAAAGTTCTACATATGTATAGTCAGCTGAAATGCAAAACCACCTAACTAACAATAACTTTAATATCTTATTTTTAATTAATTAATGGGCATTACATCGAAACACATGTCCCTAAAAATTTTCAAAACATTATCCTAACAATGAAAAATTAATATAAAGAAATTTTTCCTGTCTCCTATAAAATTTAGAAAAGTGTAATTACGTGATTTTGCATTTGAGGTAACGATATAAAGAGATTTAAAAATCTGCATTGAATATTAAAATAACACTTTACAATACAAAACCTGGCAACAAGACTGTAACCACGGTCATTTCACGGATTAATTTAAAAAAAGTTCGAGTACCGTACAAACTAAAAGTATGTACTCGCTTAATGTGCACAAAAATCCACATCACTAGAAAAAAAGGAAATGTTATAAATATTATTTATGATTTGATCAGGCTAAAGTTCGTATAGCTTTGTAAACCAAAATGCATGTGATAATTATTAATGAACAAATAATACCAAAGTCTGTTGTAAATATTCTGACAAAGACTTAGTAAAACGGAACAACTAGCTGTTTTCGAAGGCCACTACACCCTCATCATCAGCGTTCTTTTGTGTTTGGTCCACTGTGCGTGGTGTCAGTTGATGTAGATTTTTGCTTTATATACTCAGCCATTATTGCAAATGGAATATGTGAATTGTTTTGATTCATCTTATTTCAATTTGCTAAAAGCTTTTTGGCAATGAAAGCTTAATTTTACCATCTCTAAATTCACAACAGTCTTGCCATTGTTTGTGAAATGGTTAACGCCTAGTATTGAGTTTGCCAATAATAAGCGCTTAACGACTTCTGCTAATAGTATGTTTCTACCGACTTTAAATCAAATAGGTTTAAGTAAATCACTTCAAAGTGTTTCCACCGAGTTTGTGAGAGATTTGTTGTTCGAATAATCATACTCAGCTTATGCACGTGCTTTATAAGGTGGTTGCAGCAGCTGTAATGTGATGCGGTTGACATTTAAAATTGATTAAATATTCCTTAATGTCATTTTTTCGTTAAGTCGAAATTGTCAATCACTATTGATGGATGACCCAGGGATAGGTTTGCAATTTTAAAAGCAACGCAGGGTTGCATACATAAATCGAATTCGAAAAATAGTATTTTCGCCATTATTTAAAATAAATCAACCACTTTGAGGTGATTTATCCATATGCAAAATGTATGGTAAATCATGTAGAAATTAACGTGATTTGCACAAATCATCATGATTTGTATAAATCATCCCGGTGGAAACATACTATAACACTTTTATTGCTGTTATGTAAATTATTATACTCGTATGTCATTATTTGTAACGAGTGAGTCACGCATTAGACACTTGTGAGTCACGCGTGATCGTAATTGTATTTGTGTATAATAATGATTGAAAAAAATAACCTGTGTGATTTTAGCTAACTATCTTAAGCTTGTTAAAAAATCAATTTTTGGATAATTGGTATACGAATTCATTCAATGGAAGACAATTCGTCAGGGGTCTGCGTGAATGAAAAAATATAATAACTTCGTAAGGGGGGGGGGGGTGTTCCCGTCTCGCTCAACCTGTACATTGCGTGGACCATAGCTATTGCAGTTGTGGAGCTATGAATTTATTCGCGAAAAAGGACAACATATGTACTTCTGGACATCATACACGGAAAAGGAAGGTTGGAATTCTGCCTTTTGCACATTTTCACTGTGTATTGGCTTAGCAAAACAACCTAACACGGGCATTGTAATTACATATTAAAGGGTCTTCCAATAAGAAGTTTCATTTTGATATGCAAAAAAAACTGGTATTTCTTAAGCAACATTACCGGATATTTATTTAATTCTAAACAGAAGGTTATGCCATTAATAATGGAAGAGAATATCAGCCGAATGGCCGCAACAGCTTCGCTGGCATGGCCATATTCTTTTCAGAAAATGTATCCCCAATAAAATTTGTTAACGAATTCCATATTTGAGGTCTTGAATAGATTGTGGGCCATTTGCATAAGCTTTAGCCCCAAAGAAAAACGTATAAAATTTCAAAACAAGATATCTGAATGGTCAATTGTCCAACTCTATTTTTCTTATATGTTCCACTTTTATTTGAAGAAACTACCCTATAGGAATTCAAACCCATTTGTAAGTAACTTCAAACTGGTTTTTTAACAACAACAACTGTTTGATTAAGTGACTTTTTTCTTTGTCGCCGACTCACATAGGCATGTCATAGGCGGTAGTCAATTGGCCATCTCTGCATGTCTTTTAAATTGACTACTAACTACTTATTTTTCAGCCAATTTGTAGTTAATTAATATGTATTATAGCAAAAAAAGGTATATGTATATTTATATGTTATATATAAATATATGTATATATTCATATATATCTATGTAAATACATATACATATCTTAATATATATAAAAATCAAAAACACGTTTATTTGTTAGGGGTGAACTGTTCAATGCCCCAACAGATTTTCGCCTTCCACCCTACAAGATATTTGTAAAAGACCGGCGTGTGTTTTTATATATATTCTACCCGGTAAATGCTACGCCCCTTTCAGAAATAGTGATTCGTCCGACAGATGGCGCAATTTTTAGTTTTTTTGTGTTTTTGCACCGTAACTCAAGAACTACTGAACCGATTTAGACCAAACTCTATATACATGCTCTATGGGGCGTGAGGAGTGTTTCTGTGTTGTTTGAAGTTCGTCCGACAGATGGCGCAATATTTAGTCTATTCGTGGGCAAAATCCAATTTTCATATTGTACCACCAATGCCATATACAACACTAATGTTTGCTTAGGGCCAGCAACGCGGACCGGGGTCAGCTAGTGTATATATAAATATTTATTATTGTATTCACTAAAAATAAAAAATTCGTACATACATATACATACATATATGTACATACGAACCACTCATAGAAAATATTATACATATTAACTGCCAGTTTATAGAAGCCAATATGTTTGGTTGATATCTGCATGAGATTTAAACCAAATTGTAGTCACTTGCAAAATAATTAATTCATAAGTAAGTGTTTTTTCTGAACTGATTATTTTATTTACTACAGGGTAATAAAAGTAAACAATTGTAAATTCAGTAGATAGAAAGATTTGATAAGAATTTTTTTTTGAAAAATAACAAAAATTCGTTTCCAAAAATATCTTTTGTTTCACACAAATTTCGAAGCGAAAAATCATTTTTTTTATTTACAAAATCTAGCCTCGCGTCAATGAAATGTTTGTTAAAAAATTTAATTCGCTAAAAGTTTGATTAAAAATTTATTTCAGCCAATTAAAACTTTTTTCAAAAGTTAAATAACTTAATTAAAATGTTTAACTAACCCAATGTAATTTTTAATTGATTTTTGTATTTTATTAAAAGGTATTATTCTTCAATTCAATAAATCAATAGTTTTTGGGGATCTCTCTCTCTTAAGTGTTTTATTTACACACAATTAGCCATATTAATCATTAATTTTTATACGAGTATGAATTACTTTTTTATGAATTAAAAATTCTTTTCAACACATTCCACTCAAACATTTTTGCACTTATAATTTTTTTTAATTTGTTAATTAATTGGCAATTCATGTATAAATCGAGTAAATACTGAATTTGAAAAAAAAATTAATGATAACTATTAACAATTTTAAGCAACATTTATTGAATACATTAAACACATTTAAAGCATTTTATTATTAATAATATTTTTTTGCAACAATTTTTTATTTTTGAATAATATTTTCTTTTCTTTTTTGCCTTGGCTTTTTCTTATTTATGTTTCTGTTTTTAGTGTTTTTGTATTTTGCTGCTGTTATTTTTGTCTTTATGGGGCTTATCATATTGAATAACAAAAAGTTGGCACTACGGATGATTTCAAATAATTTTTAGATTAAAAATTTATAAATTTTTTTATTTCAAGATCAAGAATCATATTTTTCTTTTGTACGTATAAATAAATGTTTAAATGCCAACAAAGTGGCACTGATTTACTCGTACAAAGAAAAATTTAGGGTGTTGAACGTTTATCTTGCAAAGTAAAAAATATGAAATATGCATATACATACCGCTCGTTTATTACAACAACTTAACAACTCAAAACATAAGTTTCACAAAAAACGAGTTTAAAGGTTTGTTATTTATGGAACGTTTCAATTATGAGCAAAACAAGTCGTTTTGAACAAAACATTTCGAATTGTTTTACAATTGTTTTGTGTGCACGAATTTTCGAAATCAATTTGACGTTTATGTTAACATTTTTATTCATTTAATTTATATTATTTTATTTCTACTACAATTATTAAAATTGTTTGACGTGGAAAAACAAAGTCGCTTTTAAGGCATAACCCAATGTTGCGTTAGTAATCACCGAACAAATACAGTGTTGCACAAATAATTTTGACTAGTTTTTTAGCAAAACCTGATTTTCAAGTCGTTTTGCTCACATGTTAGAAAACAAAAGGCACAACACGCGTTTCGAGCAAAACTAGCTTTTTGGCCCAAACGTTATATGTATATTGAAACGTGCTATAACTAAAGGGCGGTTAAATTTAAGGGCTGATGTTGAGTGTAAAGCACACCTAAACGTCAAATTTTTTTCATTTGACATTTCTCAATTTCAGACTAACTCAATTTGAACCAGGAAAAGATACACAATCGAGCAACGCGTTAAAGTTATTCAGGCTTATTATGAAAATGGGCGTTAAAATCAAAATGCATATCGTGCACATGATGAGGCTTATTTTCACCTCAGTGGAATTGCCGCATTTGGGAGAATGATAATCCAAGCGTGATTATCGATAAACAAATGCACCCACAAAGAGTGACTGTTTGGTGCGGTTTATGGGCTGTCGGCATCATCGGGCCGTATTTTTTCCAAATGAGGCCGGTCAGGTAGTTACTGTGAATGGTGTTCGCTATCGTGAGATGATAACGAACTTTTCATGGCCCGAATTGGAAGATATGTGGTGGACGATATGTGGTTTCAACAGGACGGTGCCACTTACCACACAACTAACGAAACAATGGCTCTTTTGCGAGACGAGTTCAATTGCCGTGTTATCTCACGTGGTGGCGATGTCAATTGGCCGCCAATATCATGTGATTTGACACCTTTGGACTTCTTTTTTTAGGGTTATTTGAAAGAAAAGACGTACGTCGATAAGCCAGCAAGAGTTCAAGACTTAATAGATGAGATAATTGATTTTTTTCTCTTAACAACGAATATATTTGCATGAAATTTTTACTAAATATTAACAATGACATGTGGATTAATTTCCCATTATTAACTCAAAAATTTAATTTTTCGAGTTATGATGCTATTGAAATAAATAAGCAATATATCCGTTATCACTAAGCGAAAAGCAGCCTTTTCATATAATTATACAAGAAAAGATTATTTATCACATAAATTTATATGATTGCTTACGCAAATTAGCAAGCAAACATAAAAACATACAAGAAAACTGTCAGGGGTTAATAAATCAGTGCAAGTTAATCTCAATTTTTGGTTTAAAATGTGTTTAAATCAGCCAACAAATAAATCGTTATTTAAACCATGCCTAAATGTACTTATATCATTGGGCGCTTAAACCCCTAATACATACACACCATCTGCCGTATTGATAAAAATTAATTTAGGTTTACCAAAGGTTTAACAAAGTAATGTCTATAAAAAATTTATTTTGCAAACTAAAATTATTTTTTAAGCATAAGTTTTGTGTTAAACCAGCACTCAGGGCAAATTTCACCAACCTTATTTAAATATCAATTTATATTTAAATGTCGATTTTCATTAATTTTTTTATGAAAAAAATTACATTTAAATATTAATTTATATTCAAATAAGTTGCTGAAATTGGTCCTCAACCTCTACTTTTCTACTTCAGATATTGTGCGATCTATTTTCTTACACCATATTGTTACTTTATACTTTTCTAATTCGCCAAGCATGAAATTAATGTCTGTCTCGGTAAAATTTGGCGATCTTCATTTTATCATATTTTTAACTTTTTGCTTAAGCAAATAATTGATAGCCTGCTAAAAAAAACAGCTGTTTTTTTATAATATTAATTCTAGTGTTGCCACAATGTTATTTTTTTGCATTACACATAATCGGCAAATGGAATTAAGTCCACCTCAAGATGTCAGGCCCTAGCCGGAGCGTACCCCAGCATACCAGCGCCCCCAAAAACAGTCTGGACACACTTGACAAATTTCCTTATTTTAGCTTTCTTTTATAAACACCATCTCCTACAAAAATGGGGTGGATTGAATTCTGTTTCCGAACGGAATTGAATTCTGTGATATGGCCGCATATCAAGCCTTTTTTTCGATTTTATCATAAGCGACATGTTATCGAAAATATACTTTTTTATTGAAACTAAAATATTATGGGCGGGCCTATCCATTGTTTAGAATTATTAAAATGCTAAAATTGTTGATAACTTTTAAGATGCGGGCTGCAAAATTTTATCGTAAGCGACAATTTACGTACAAAAACATATCTGAATATTAAAAAAAAACTTTTCCTGAAAAATTCAGTTTTTGTCCCTTACGATTAAATCGAAAATAAGGCTCGATATATGGTGCACTGATTAACCACTGTTGAGTTTAAACCACATACATACATATTAATTCAAGTTTAGTTCAACTTAACCAACGTTTAAGCTTATACTGATTTCTTAGCCCTTAGTTATAATGCTATTATCTCTAGCTGTTATCAAAATAACGTATTATAAAAACTCACTTTGACCCGAAAAGCAGTAAGAACAAAATAAAAACAATTCAAGTTCAAAAGTATGTATTCACTAAACATCCAACTAGACGATATGAAAGTCACGATTAAACTGTTTCTTTATTGACAAAATTTTGTAGAAAAGTTTTTCTTCCTTTTGAAAACTCACTTAGGCGTAGGCTGGCAAAAAAACACACACACACACGCACACAATTTTCTAAGCAGTTGTCAGCAAATTGTTATTATGAATGCTTTTTGTGAGTATGTATGATAAAAATAACAAAAAATGATAAAAATAAATAAAAATTATAACCTGCTGTATGAGCACCAAAATTATCGTAAAAATATACACTAGTACACGCACACGCACTCGCACTCACTCACACACACACACACTCACTTTACCAATCAAATTTAAATTCATCAATGAATTTATTCTTGAATTTCGATTAAGGCCTTCTATGCGACAGTTTATTTTTAGCTCTTGTACTCGCATATTGCCAGTGTTTCTTCCCCCAAAAACGGCATATACGAGTACGACCCGATTTGATATGTTTGTGCAGAGACTTTTTATTTGTTTGATTCCTAAATCATCGAACGATCTCATGAATGAGTGATGAACATGATTAGTTTGACAGTTAACAACGTGTTTTCACCATTTGAGAATTTGTAATGGGGTGGCTGTACGAATCATGTGTGAACAGGCAGAGGGGCAATTACTCGTATAATAAAAGGGAATAATAAGAAATATTAGCCCAATATATGTACATATAAGCGTAATTTTACCCCTATTGGATAAAGGAAAATAATACGAGGGTTGCCTTTTTTATGTGGCAACATTTGCCGTGGTACAGTAATCACTTGAAAGAATATATTTTCCGCCAAGAATTTTTGAACAACTATACACAGTTACGTACATACATATGTACTCGTATGTAAATGACTAATCACGGAATGTGGCTTATGGCAGCTTTTCGCAAATTAAACTTTATGCCTTTTGCTCGATATGACATGGCACAGAGTTTTACTAGTCATTCTAGGAAGCACATACTGACAATGTTAAACCTTAACAGAAAACTCAAATATACACAAAAACAAAATATGAAGACTGGTTTTAAGTTTCAATTTAATATAATATATTGGGCCTAATTAGGAGTGTCGTATTGCGACTTAGATTGCAACGATTTTGTACTAGATTAAAGAAAAAATGTTGCAATGTTCTCTAGTCTAGTACAAAATAGTCGTAGTTGAAGTCGAAATATGACACTGCTAATTAGGCCCATTATTTTATAACTTTTTTTAATCACATGTATACATTTCTTATGTTTAACTATTGAATTATAGTTTGATTTATACGAAGTTTTTAGTGGTCGATTATTGCAACTTTTCGTTGTGAGCAACAACCTCGATTTCCTTTCGGTTGAGAAAATCTAGCTCGCACTGTAATATGTATTTTTATTTTGGGATGCTCTTTTCTATTCACTCTACCAAATCAAAAGAAGGAGAGGTGTCTGAGGATACCCGGTTATAGCTATGCTGCTTAGCTATATAACAAACTTAATGTATTAAATAACAATGCAATAAAATTCTATTATATGATGATGTCACATTCACCGCAAGTACTTCAAAACGTTTTCACTTATTTATTTTCTTTTCTAGCGGCGCACGATTAAATTAATGTACTATTTGTGACCGGTGGCGGCTGTGAGCCGGCTTACAGCTGATCGGCTGTGTTCTCTAGTTTGTGCTCATGTGCAAAAACAATACAAAAACAAATTAAGCAATCGTCAGCGTTGTTTTTGTTTTGTTTTTGGTTCACTCACTTCAAAGAACGAAACCAAACAAAGTCAAACAATTTGTTTCGTTTATTTTCGTACTCTGCTTTTAAGTAAAAAAAAAAAAACAAACATAAATTTATAACTGTAGTAGTGTGGATTATTTTTGTTACGAAAATCACGTCCTAACTCCTGTATCGCGCTATAAAAAATACGAGTGCGATTCCAGCACCCGCCGACCTAACAATTACGAGTACAACAAAAAAAAAATTGGGAAAATCTTTTCCTATTTCTCAACGTTATGTCCTTTTATCTCCATAAATTTTTTCAAGAAATATCCAATAGCTACTTTATATTAAGAACTGTCCCAATCCTTAAAATAGCCATCAAGGGTGCGAGATGAATTAATTTAAACTTTAACTCATTGATTTCGGCCTACGCAACAATAGAGGAGCGAATTGGTGCATTGTTTTTTTTTTCACCAAACCCATCCTTTTTTTACCCGATTGCGCGACGCAAAGAAGAGTATTGTGTTTAATCCAGGGAGTGTCACTAAAGATATTACAGAAGTCAATATGCAAAATGGCGGCCGAAACATATAAAAAGTCGGCGAACTATATCAAAATGGATATCATTCGGCAGGTATTTGAGAATCATCTCCAGGTTTCTCTTATGGTTTTTTATTTCGAATGGCTATTTAGGATCTTTGACGGTTTAAAGTTTGTTGCAGTTGCCTTGTTTTAATTTTAAAACTTTTACTTCTTCTCTAATTTTAGCCATTGGCGTCGCTATAAATTTTTTTTTGGGTGGGGGGGCATTATGAGTGTTGAAACATAATTACATGTAGTTTTTAATAATTCTAGGGGGGACAAAAGCAAGCCTTGGGGTGTTGGCAATGCACCCCGCCATAATAGCCTTTCTACGCCTATGATTTCAGCACTTAAATGCTGCAATAAGCCAACACTATACTCGTGCTTGATTGTTATTCCTTTTTCAAGGTAATCAATAAAATTATACCACGTGTACCCCAAAAAATAGACGCCATGACCTAGCCTACAGTTGAGAATGTATTCGCCTTCTTTGGACACGATTGATCTATTCCAGGCAAAGGAGTGTTTCTTTGTCGTAGATCTCATCTGTAAATTGGCGATTATGATGCCAACTTACGAGGTCATAAAATGGCTCTGACAAAAGGAGAGAAGTTTCTTTGAACTAAATTCTATCACCAGAATTTTTCATGAGCGCTGAAAACAAATCATATCACATTAATCATTTAAGAATGCCAATAAGTAAAGAATGTTAGTTTTTAGTAACCGATAGTGAACACGCACTTTATTAGATTAGATGGACTGTCAAACTGTCTATTGACCCTCTGATAGGCCATCCACATTTCATAATGACAGGTCCCTTTTATCAAAAAAAAAAAAAAAAAACCTAAGTACTCAAACAGCCCCCATCACTTCAGAAGTTATTTTAGTTTTCAATTGGTTTCCCTAAAACTGCAGCATTTGTTTTGTCGGACATTGGAACAATGCACCACCAATTTTCCCTCCCTAAGAGTCCCAAAACTCAAACAAATTATTTTAAAAGCAATAAAAATAAACAATTATGAATTGAACAATTTCAAGTAAATTGATACATAAAATCCCTTACGTTTATTACCCCTTATTAATTGTAATTTAACTTGAAATAATTCAAGCGAATAACCCTTTAAGTGCTCTTCGTACAAATTGGTAATCAATAACCTTGTCTGTGTAAAAAAAAAACTTTGAAATAGGAAAATCGAAGAGCAACTTTTCGTTTAGAAAACAATAAAAACAAGAAATTAATGATTTTATAATCATGTAATAAAAATCAATTTTTGTACAAAACAAAACAGGGTTCATTGTTTTTTAATTAATTTGAGAAATCAAACTTGACAGTTTTACAAAAGGAACCTTGAGATGAATGAATGGCAATTGAATTGAAGCAACTTTGATTGCTTTCATAGATCTAATATAATATAATGGCAGGGTATCGATTACTACTCATTTCATTTTTAAACAATATTTACTGGTTTCTTTCTACGATTCGCTTAAATTACTAAACATTTACATACATTCGTTACTTTTTATTCAAAATTTTTAAATTCTTAAAATGCGTGTTTAAAGTTGCGCAGTCGTGTCACCGTCACCACTATTAATAATCATGCGTTTTATTAATAATAATGATTATGTCAACCTTGAATTTGTATCTTATCACAAATTCATAAAAACTTTTGCGTTTTATTTTTTCCTCTTCGCTATAATTGCCCTAGAAGCACACATTTATTTGGGTCAACTTTGTAGATCTGTATGTAAATGGATGATGACAAATCAATTGAAATTGAAAAAACGTGAGTGGCAGAAAACTTTTGCTAAAAAGTATGTTAATATTTGTTAATTCTTTCAATTTGTATTCGATTCATCAATTGAATAGTAATAAGTAGTTTTATTGCTTGAGAAATTTCTTAAGAGTCCACAAACATCATCTACAGTCAAAGTCAAAAGTAATTGTACGTTTGAGAAATTTCTCTGCTGTTGCGGAATTTAATAAAATATTTATTTATAAAAGATACTTTTTGTTAAATGTACTTTTATAAAAGGCATATTATGTAAGAGGTACTTTTTATAAAAGGTACTTCTTAGAAAAGCAACTTTTTATAAAAGGTACTTTTTCTAAAAGATACTTCTTATAAAACGTACTTTCCATAAAAAGTACTTTTTATGAAGGGTACTTTTTATTAAAGGTACTTTTTATAAAAGGTACTTTTTATTAAAGGCTCTTTTTATAAAAGATACTTTTTATAAAAGGTACCTTTTTAAAAGGTACTTTTTATAAAAGGTACTTTTCACAAAAGACACTTTTTATAAAACTCACTTTTTATAAAAGGTTTATTTTAAAAAAGGTACTTCTTAGAAAAGATACTTTTTATAAAAGTTACTTTTTATAAATGGTACTTTTTATAAAAGGTCCTCTTTATTAAAGGTGCTTTTAATTCAAGGCACTTTTTATAAAATGTACTTTTTGGAAGAGGTACTTTATATAAAAGGTAGATTTTATAAAAGGTACTTTTTACAAAGGGTACTTTATATAAAAGGTAGTTTATATTAAAGACACCTTGTTTAAAAGGTACTTTTTATTAAAGGTACTTTTTATAAGAGATACTTTTTATAAAAGGTACTTTTTATGAAAGTTACTTTTTATTAAAGGTAATTTTTATAAAAAATACTTTTATTAAAGGTACTTTTTTTAAAAGATACTTTTTATAAAAGGCACTTTTTATAAAACTCATTTTGTATAAAAAGTACATTTTAAAAAAGGTACTTTTTATAAAAGTTACTTTTATAACATGTAAATTTTTAATTAAGGTACTTTTTAGGGTTCCGTAAACCAAAGGTGTTTTTGTAACGCTGTCGGTCATTCCGTCTGTCTGTCTGTCCGTCACAGCCTATTTTCTCGAGAACCATTAGAGCTGTGGACCTGAAATTTGGACAGAGTATGTAGAACTCTGACCGCTACAACAACAAATACATGAGAGCTAAAAATTAAAGGGTGTTCCAAAACGAGAAACAAAAATATTTATATCCCATGTAATATATATACAATTGTAGACATATATGTATGTAGGTGCTTGAAATTTGTTAAGTTAGTGTATTTTTATACAGTATATAACAATTAACACAAAAATTTAAAAAATCTATATTAAAGGGTGTTCTATCAGTTAATGTAATTTTGACTATGTAATTTTGATAATTTGCTGTATCTTGGAAACCGAAAGAAGTAAACTCTTCAAATTTTTAAAAACGCTACAAGTAAAAAATCCCAAAATTGTAAAATCGCCAAATTGAAAAAAATCGCTAAAACGAAAAAAATCACCTAACTAAAAAAAAGTTCTAAAACTAAAATAATTCGCCGAAAACCAGAAAAGTCGCCAAAAAAAACGTAAAAAACAGAAAAAATCGCAAAAACGAGAAAAAAGCGCCAAAACTAAAAAATCGCCAAACCGAAAAAAGGCGCGAATTAAACCAAAATTTTAAAAATAAAATAGTTTGAAAAAAAAGCCAAAGCCAGAAAATATCGCCAAAATTAAAAAAAACGTCAAAAATGCAAAAAAAAAACGCCATATTAACAAAACCATCAAAACCGGGAAAATTTAATAAACGAAAAAAATTTCAAAACTATATAATATAGGCTAAAGTTTGTATAGTATTACATAACTATCTAGTGGCCGTACGGAACCCTTTGTGCGTGGGTCAAGGTCACACGTTACTGAATGTTTAGAATACATGTACTTTTTTTAATCAAAAAAATTTGTTTTGTTGTATTCTTTTTTGTAAAAAGTACTTTTTAGGGCAATGGTACTTTTCTGAAAATAATCTAATCATAATAAAATAACATTTTAACTGCACACATATGTACATAACTATGTACTCGTACATTAACTATTGAAGCACCTTCTGCTGCTTAACTCACTAGACTTTTACCACATTAACTAGATTACTATTGATTTTGTAAGGAAGCTCTAGCTTCATGTTATTTTTAAGTTGTGCATATAAGTATGTATGTGTTTGTGTGTATAGATGTGTGAGTATATGTTTGTATTACTTAACTACTAACTGACAAATAAAAAAGAATTTTAGTTTCCCAATTGTATGTCGAAATGTCATTAAGTTTTTACATGTTGAAAGTAAAGAAAGAAACGATAATGAAACTATACATACATAAAGTTTACCACTGTGACCTTAAACTTTGACACGCAAACCTATAGAACATAAAAACGACGTAATTTAATGAACGAACATGAAGCCGGCTCATTGAAAGTATATACATAAGTACATTCACACATACTGGGATACATACATGTATGTATGTCACTATGGGTATCCAAAATATTGGAGGCGCTACCAACAGAGAATTTAACAAGTATCCCCTATTTATTGTCTTAGCAAATTGCCAGCACTGGACATTGCAAATTGTTTTAGCCTAATGCCGGCCATACACTACACAAGTTCAGTGCTCAAGTCTGGCACTGCGTAAACTAATCTTCTGACACACACTATACAAGTAAACTGTGCATTTTTTATTTCAATTCGCCATAATGCTGGTGATTTTTTGAATAATTCTAGCAACTCTGTCCAGAATATTTGTTCTCCGCTCATTTCTTGTTGTGAACTCTTAAAAAATCACTACACAACTGAGCGTTTGCAACATACACTATACAAGTTTACTGTACAGTTATCAAACTTGAGCAAATATCAAAATCATTTTGATATTTACTCAGTTCAATGCGTAAATAGCACAACCACCCCCATACACTACACAAACGCACTGTACAGTGCCCTACTTGTGCAGTGAACTTGTGTAGTGTATGGCCGGCATAAGTAGCCGAAATTTATTACAAGTCTTACGCGAAAGTTGCAAGTTTTTCTTCTGCTGTTCTGTTGGACTTTATGGTTTTATTTGAGGCAAACTGAAAACTTAATTATGATCTCCTGGAGCAGTATGGCTACGAGTATTTAGATACTGGTAACTTTAAGCTTGTAAATTTGCTTAACAATCTCCGAGTACATACATATTTCTGCAAGCAATTTTTCATCATAAACAACTGCAAATTTTATTGCTGAGTATGCAAGTTCAGCAAACTCATGACTTAACGTAGCGTATTTGTTGAAATAAACTTTTATGAACTCATCACGACTTTGGGACGCCTGGCAGCAAATAAACTTTAAGTTTTAACAGAAAGTAGGAAATAGAACATCATCATCATCATCATCATCATCATTGTCGTCATCATGTGCCACTCGAAGCTAATATCATTTACAAAACTTTTTTAAAAATTCGATTTTTGTCATTTGATTATATGTATTTTTCAGCTTTTTGTTTTTGTTTTTGATAAAAGCAGCAAGAAAAATAATCAAATTGAAATGAACGCATGAGTGTCTATTTGAATCTTATTTTTCCGTTTATTTTCTTAAATTTGAACTTATGCATAAATTTTTCTAAATTTCAAGTGCAAAAATTATAAAAAAAATAAAACGAAAAACAATTTTGTAAACAAAAACACACATCACATGACTGACCGTCAAATTAAATGTTCTAATTTTTATTTTCAATTGAACTGCAGTTTGTTGTGCGGTGCTAATTTTTTCGCAAATAAGTTTTGTCGTCAAAAGCCAGGGATGGTTAAATCAGCACACATTGGAATAGCTCATAATAGGAAAGAAAACATGGTACAGAAGAGACTGTAAAATCCATAGACATCTCACATGGCTCAGTGGTTTCAATTTGAAATAATCACTAGGGTAAGAGAAAGTTTTCTTCAAGATGGGTGCTGCCTTTGCTCACAATCGACCACAAGCATGATGTTCTTCAACCACAATATGGAGAAATTTTAAACCTATTTCGTAATCGTGGATCCACCACAATACACCAGAGAACCCTTAAGTTTAGGATTCACTATCCTAGACAATAGTGCAGCTTTTGAGAAAACACAACCCTGGTATAATAGAGTCTATGAAAAGTTTCAAATGACAACAACAATGCATCACATCAGGGTTGTATTTGTTCATATGTCGTGCGATTGTGTAGGATAGTGAGGCATGGCCTTTAGCAGCCGAAACAGTGGCTTTCTCGAGATGAAGGTTGGTTTGTCAGCCAATAAAATCAAGGCTGCGCATTAACTACTCCCAAAATGGGTAAAACAATCAATGGGGAATGTAATGCCAACTTATTGGGTCATTTTAAAAGTGTTTGAAAAGTGAATGAATTTGATTTGAATGCAAGGGTGTGCACATGTGCAGTTTCCATGGCGAAAATCCATGAATTCGAATACGAATCGCTCCTTCGTCCGACATATTCTCCGGATTTACCCCCGAATCACTAATTCTTGTTATCAAACCTAAAAAAATGGCTCAGCGGAAAGCGATTTGACTTCAACGATTAAATCATGCCACTAACAAAAATTCCTTTTTTGATGACCTAGAAAAATTTTATGTTTTGGAAGGGATAAAAAATTGGAGAAACTTTAAACAAAATGCATCGAAATCAAAGGAGAGAGACTACGTTGAAATATAGAATAATATTTTATGCCAAAAGCTGTGTTTCATTCAAAACATCACACAGCTATTGCCCCACCCTCATATTTACTTGAGGATTCACTATCCTACACAGTCGTAAGATTTTGAGACAATATGTACAAACCTGGCATGATGGAGTCTATGAAAATTTTTAAAAGACTGCAAGAATTCATTATATCAGTGTTGTATTTGTTCAAAAGTCGTACGAATATGTTGGATAGTGAGTCCTAGCCTTTCGTGTTATTTTCATATTTCGTATGATCGTACCGGTTTTCAAGCTCTGCCTTTGTACCTTCTTGCAAGTTTCAATTTCATTTTCAATTCTATTTAAATGACTGTAAATTATAATTACTGTATCTTATTTTAAGGTACGTGTTCGTGATGTTTTTGTTCTGTGTTTGAGGAGATTGTGCAATTGCACAAATAAATTTTAGAAGAAAAAAAAAATGTTATATTTGCTTGGACCGTTGCGTCGTCTTGTTGATTATTGACGCTGTTTGGAAGTCGTAAAAAATTTACTTTTTGAAGGTGAAATGAATCGTAAAAAATATTTCCGTTTATTCAAAATATTTATTTAAATATAATTCAAATATGCAAATGAATTTTTTACAGATACATATGCATACACACATACATACATACATACATACATGCATACATACGAGTACTCGTATGTCTGTCTGATTAGCATTGTTTATTTCATATGAACCTTTGTGTGCAATTAATGGTCCATTAATTTTGTAGGTGATAAAAAAAATATTTCGATCCGAAATAATATTTCTTAAAATATCGTTAAAGACCTTTTGGCCAGTTTTAATCAAATATTTTTGAAAGTATGAAAATTAATTAAAATTGAATTGATTGAAAGTTAATGAAATTAAAAATTGCAGGATGTAGTCAAAGGACTGAAATTTACAGTAATAGTATGTTTTCACCGGCATGATTTATACAAATCATGATGATTTGTGCAAATCATGATGATTTGTGCAAATCATGTTAATTTCTACAATGTATGGTAACATTTTGCATATGGCTAAATCACCTCAAAGTGGTTGATTTATTTTAAATAATATCGAAAATACTATTTTTCGAACTCAATTTATGTATGCAACCCTGCGTTGCTTTTCAAATTACAAACTCCATCCCTGGGTCATCCATCAATACTGATTGACAATTTCGAAAAAAAATGACATTAAGGAATATTTCATCAATTTTATATGTCAACTACATAAATCACGGAGGTTTAAGTAAATCACTTCCTAGTGTTTCCACCGAGCTTGTGAGTGATTTGTTGTTCGAATTTTCGTATGCAATTTATGCACGTACATTATAAGGCGGGCGCAGCAGCTATAATGTGAATATTATTCACATGTGGTTGACATTTAAAATTGATTAAATATTCCTTAATGTCATTTTTTCGAAATTGTCAATCACTATTGATGATTGACCCAGGGATGGAGTTTGTAATTTTAACAGCACACATAAATCGAGTTCGAAAAATATTATTTTCGCCATTATTTAAAATAAATCAACCACTTTGAGGTGATTTATCCATATGCAAAATGTATGGTAAATCATGTATAAATTAGCATGATTTGTAGAAATCATCATCATGATTTGTCTAAATCATGCCGGTTGAAACATGCTATAGTATATAGTTTAATTTAGTGTGTTCTTGAAGCCAATAACCCATAAAAGAAGTCATTGAAATCATTAAGCGTTTGTTGTGTTCGCACTTTTTCACTAGGAATATTTTAATGATTTATTAGAAAGATAATGGCGGCATTTGACAACTAATGCTTTTTATTATTCCAGTTTTATAATTACATAACTTTTAAACAGCATTTTGCTATTTTCTTTTATAAAAATAAACAAAAAACAAAAGAAGCAAATGAAATGTTTGTATAGTTTTTTTTTTAAATTCTGGTCACGTTTTCTGGCCGCCACTTGTTGGAGGGGGATTACGAACTATGGACTCGCGTTGAGCGTGAACACAACAAGTTGACAAGTTGCAAATGTTAGTTTCAGGTTTGCAGTTTGTACCTCGTCTGACTATTACGAGTATTTAGCATTATTTTTATTTAGTCAGACTTTCGAGACCATAAACTTTGCTTTTATTAGAATTTTATGTTTTATTTTCTTCTTTTTTTGTATTCTTTCGTTTTGATTATTATGGTGGTACCGTACCGGAACTCTTTGTATTCGCAACATTTCTTTGACTGTTGATCCCAAAAAACTACAAAGTTATTGTATTAACAAGTTGAAAGAACTTTGAACAGAGAACTCGTGCAGTGTTTTTTTTTTTTTTTTTTGTTAAAATCGTTATGGTAAATATGGCAAAAGAAAGACGTTTTAGCTTAATAAAAAAAATTTAAAATAAGAATTTGGTTGAATTGTTTTAGGGCATTTACTACAAGTGTTTGCAATTACAAGTGTTGTATTACATATTTCAATAAACTGCCGCTCCTTGGTAAAACGATAAAATATTTTGTTTGCACATATTAATATTACACGCTCCTCAGGAGTATTTAATAAAAATATTTTTATTGAGCACACGTGTCTAGTCCTGTTTGGCTTCAAAATAATTTTTTACACACAAAATTGTTGTTAAAATTTCGATTTTACTTTATTTTATTCATACATGTGTCTATTACGAAAAGAAACACTTGTACTTTTATACGCGTTTAGATTTAATACTAGTCTTTCACAGTGGCGGATTTATGTTTGATGTCGCCCTAGGCCCCGTGAAATATGCCGCCCTTTTTGCTCTATGAAGAAAAACTTTTTAAAATTATATATGAAATTTATAACTACATAAGTATTTAAATTATACTGTGCATTACACGTGCAAATCAGCACGGTCCTAATAGTATAGGTTCGATAGTATTATCAAAAGGAAGTAAGCCCCTGTAGCCAGTTTGGCGATTTTGGTGACCAATTAATTTCTATGAACCTCGAAAGATTTCGGAAATCAGTGTTGTCATAAATTTTTAGCCAACTGCTAATTCAGACTTAGTGATAGCGCTTTACTACATATGGCAATAATGTAGCTAAGAGTCCTCCAAATAAATCGCATTAACATTTTACGTCGAAAAAATTATTTTGACGTGTACTTTTTCACCCCCGACCAACAAAAGGGGTGTTATAAGTTTTTAGTGTGTGTCTGTGTATCTGTGTGACTGTACGAGTCCACTTACAGACCAAACGGCTGGACCGATTTTAATTTAGTTTTTTCTGTTTGAAAGGTAGCTTGATCGAGATGGGTCTTAGCTATGTTTTAAAACAACCGGTCCAGCCGTTTAGAAGATATCACATATTTTCTAGATATATTCGTGGGTTTTTATAATTTTTAATTTTTGTTATTTTGAAAAAGTAATGCAACATTTTCTGCCTGACTCACGATGTCGACAAGAAATTTTCGTTCGCTTATGTATATTGAAAACAAAAACAAAATAAGAAAATTTGTTTTTGTTTTCAATATAAATAAGCGAACGAAAATTTCTTGTCGACATCGTGAGCTAGGCAGTTTATTTTTTTCATTTCTTTCAAAATAAGTAACAGAGACTCGTAATTTTTTTTTTTTTTTTTGTTTTTCACAATTTTTTTTTCGAAAATCATATAAGTAATGCACACTTCTAGTAACAAACGAAAAATTAACATTCGAATTTATTTAAAGAAGCAGCCAGTCAAACCGACAACTATTCAAACATATCGACTGCTGAAATTCTCGGTTGTGTATAATTTTTCGTTTCATGCGTTCACTTTGACTGCGATTGCTTACATTTTCAAAAGCAGAAGCGTAAGGCGAAGCAAAAGTAATTACCCAAATAAGAAGTTTTTAAACGCTGCTTGTCAATACCTCCCAACTAGAGTGCCCTCTGGTTTCATATATATACTCAGCCGGAGTTGTTAAGCAGCTCTGGGTCGAAGAACATCATTTCGCGTCATCGTAATTATTTCTTAAGTGCGGTCAGGCTTAGTTCTGTTGTTAGGCCTTCGAGAGTTTTTCGTCTCGCTCGCACTGGTGTGACTGATCTGCCACGGATAACCATATAATCTTGCGGTTTTTTGTAGAATTTCTTTAACAACAACGTTGCTACTTCCTATGTGAAGGCATAGGTTGTACAGTCAGTCACGGAACTTTTTTGAAAATACTGTTAATAACATCTTGGGCATATGGTCTAGTTACTCCGCTCATATTCGTGCAACACCATACTATGCAAATTTACTTTGTAAAGTATGTTTAATAAATAAATAAATAATAATATACTCAACCGAACTGTCGTTAAATCTCAAAAAGGCACAATAGTCTACTTAAGTGTTTTAGATTACTATCATATAAATCTAAAAAAAATTTATATAGCACCTATAAATCAACGGGTAGGGTCAGAATTATATTCTAAATTTTTCATTGATTGATAAAAATTATCAATATCAAACTATTTAAAATTTTAATTCTTAGAGTTCTTAAAAGTTTGCCACCCCTAAAACCATGCCGCCCGGGCCACACGGCCCTATACGTAAATCCAGCACTGAGGAGGGCATTACGACTGACGATTTTCATGAATAATATTAAAATAAGTAATTACATGCAATTTTTATTAATTCTAGGGGGCAATGCACCCCCCAGAATGGCCTTACTACGCCTATGACATGCTCATAGGTGACACAACTGTCTTGTGGAAGCATAAATTTGGTATTGTGTTGCCTATTTTTAACCTTTTGGTCATTAGCAATTATATTATCAAAAATATGTAAAATAGTAATCAAGAATATAAATTTTTTTTTGTAAAACTGCTATTAATTAGTGTTTTTTTGTCTTGGTCCACATTAATTGTTTTTTTTTTTAATAAAACCCTTAATTAAAGCTTTCAATTCATTGTTCTTATTACCCAGACATTCAAAAAATTCTGAAATTGGAACCAACTGAGTACTAAGATGATTTCAATACATTATCAGACAAATTACATAAATAAATGCCTGTCTGTCTCTTTTATGTAACCGTAATAGATATTCAAAGATCATTTGTATTTTATGACTTTAATTAAAATATGTATGTATGTATGTATGTGTTTGTTAATTTGGTCATGAAGTAGATACAATAATTTGTTTATAAAACTCAATTAAATTATTAATCATTTAATTTCTTATAAATTTAATTGAGCTGTAGACAGCACTACATTCCTTGTGACATAGTCTACGTATAAATATGTTCACCTTCTTCACATCATTATCGCGCTGCAATAAATTATTATATTCAATTAAACTTATGAGAATAATTACTGCTACTGAATATGTTAAACAATATTTCGAATATTCGTTTTTAAAAATAATTATGAAACATTTTAAACTTGATCCATTAAATACATAGACTACGGCAGGCTACACGACTACACCATTTCAAATGCCTCTAGCAGCAATTGTCGCCTTCAGCCAGCTATTTATTTCATTTTTTTGAAAGCGACACCTGCATTATAATGCAATATATTTACTTATTTCAGTGGTGCCACTTTATTATATTTATATTTTCGCTTATACAAACACAAAATATAGGGTCATAGCGTTTTCACACCTAAATTTAAAATCTAGTGTTAACATTGAAACCATTAACAGCTGATTTTGCGTTTACACTACAAGTTTAATAAATTCAGGTGTTAACACACAATTTGTCTAATGATTTTTTTTTAATAAGTTTTTTTCAGCCAATGAATGCCTACTACTATTAATGGGTGTTACCTTCTTTAGGAAGGGGATAATTATAGAGAAGACAGATGTGTTTCAGATTATCGTGAGTACCTGCCATTACGGCCTAATCTCACGGGTGGTCTAAGCACCGGGTGCAGGTAAGACGTCAAACCATCGCCCATATGCACCCTTAGCAAGCACCATGTGACTTACCAAGAACACATACTACATACTACGTCGAGCACCTTGCTGAGGTACTCAGAGCTATCTAAAATCTTTGCCGTAATGACTTTGTCAAAACAGTACTATCTGTTGTATGGGAACAGCACCTAGAATAGTGTCTGGCTGACCGCGTCACACCAACCACTAGCATTGGTCTAACACTTGAAAGCCAAAACTATTCTCCCAATGATTTTGGTGGCAACCAACAACCCCCACGTAAGATTCTCCAAGTTCATACGCCGCGAGTGCAGTTGCTTACACTCACAGCAAGGTATCCTCACCATTACCGGCACAGCCCGACCACTCATCAGAGCTGGACGCATGCCAGTGCCTACTACACACTTTTCGACATCATCCCCTTAAACCCGTGGGGTAAGACGAAATCGACCTTTTACCAAAGGATCCTGACGACCGCTACATATACCCAAACTCCTATAGCAGCCTTACTGTCGGGCAACCGACATCCGCGATACCAGAGAGAAGCTTCTGGTGATACCTCGAAGTTCCTCCCCGAAAGGCTTCACCTCTATCGTCCTTTGAAGTCAGGTAAGTTCCAGGTGACGCTGCACCTGATTGAAATAACAGACCTGTTTCCTTTTATAAATATGTTTATATCTGTTACTCTGTTGCCAGAGATTGGGTAGTAACACATAAGTTCTATGGGTTATAGATCCCCCAGGTGGTGAAGGGAGAGATGGAGTAAAGCTTCATTCTTTTACAACTCTGCTTTTTGCTAGTTTTTAGGGTTTCGTACACCAAAGGTGAAAAGAAACCCCATTGTATTCGCTACGCTCTCCGTCCGTCTGTCACAGGATATTTTCTCGAGAACCGTAAGAGCTACGGGCCTGAAATTTGGACACAGTGTGTAGATCTTTGGCCGCTACAACAACAAATACATGAGAGTTGGAAACTAAAGGGTGTTCCAAAATGAGCAACGAAAAATGTTAAAATCCCATGTAATATATATACAATTGTATGTATACGAGGGCGGTTCGGAAACTTCTTAGCCTAGCAAAAAAAGCGCGGTATAAAGAGAAAAAAGTTAAGTGTTTTGGAAACTTCCATCTCTGCTTTGAACACATGTTAAATTTTGTTTCGATCTGGCAACTTCTTCATATAGAAACAGGTGTTCACAAAAGACGCATCCGCGATTTTTTAACAATGGAAAAATTAGAAATGCGTGGTGTCATTAAATATTTACATAAAAAAGGTTTATCGGGACAAGAAATTCATACTGATATGGTGAATGTGTTAGGTGAAAGTGCTCCTTCATATGCAACAGTAAAAAATTGGGTTGCTGAATTTAAACGTGGTCGTACAAGCATTGAAGAAGAACCGCGTAGTGGACATCCAAAAACAGCAACAACAACAGAAATTGTAGCCAAAGTGCATGATATGGTATTAAATGATCGACGAATAAAAGTGCGTGAAATAGCTAATATCATGGGCATCTCAAATGATCGAGTCCATTTAATTTTGCATGAAGAACTACAGATGAAAAAGCTTTCTGCAAGATGGGTGCCGCATTTGTTAACAGTCGACCAAAAACGCATAAGAATGAACATTTCTCAAGCTTGTTTGGATCGTTTTAAGCGAAATAAAATGGATTTTAAGCGTCGTTTCATAGCTGTTGATGAGACATGGATCCACCACTATACTCCAGAGACAAAAGAACAATCCAAACAATGGACTGAAGCTGGAGGAAGTGCCCCAAAGAAGGCAAAACCAATTCAATCGGCTGGTAAGGTTATGGCAACGGTTTTTTGGGACTTCAAAGGTATTTTATTGATTGACTATCCGCAAAAGGGTAAAACAATAAATTCAGAGTACTATTGCAACCTTTTGGATCAATTAAATGTACAAATTCGAGAAAAACATCCTGGCTTACAACACAAAAAAATAATTTTTCATCAAGACAACGCACCAGCGCACAAGAGTGTTTTAACAATAGCTAAAATCAACGAATTAAAGTACGAGTTGCTTGACCACCCACCTTATTGGGTGGTCTAAAAAAATTCCTTGCTGGCAAGCGTTTTACCTCAAATGAAGATGCAATTACAGTTGTAAACCACTATTTTGAAGACCTTGAGGAAAACTATTTTAATCAAGGGATAGAATTGCTAGAAAAGCGTTGGACTAAGTGTATTGAAGTTTCAGGAGATTATATTGAAAAATAAAAATATTTTTGAAAAACTAACTATTCTATTTCATTGATAGGCTAAGAAGTTTCCGAACCGCCCTCGTATACACTTGAATTTTGTAAGGTTAGTGTATTTTTATACAGACTACAACAAATTAACACTAAAATTTAGAAAAATTTTAATTAAAGGGTGTACCATCAGTTAATGTAATTTTGACTATGTAATTTTTACAACTTGCTGTATCTTGGAAACCGTAAGAACAAACTTTGAAACTTTCAAAAAAAAAATCCTAAAATTAAAAAATCGCGAAACCGAAAAAAAGTCGCCAAAACAAAAAAAATCGCCAAACCGAAAAAAACACCAAATTAAAAAAATTCTAAAACTAAAATAAATCGCGAAAAACCGGAAAATTGCCAAAATTTAAAAATCGCCAAAATGTAAAAATCGCCAAAATGAAAAAATCGCCAAAATGAAAAAAATCGCCAAAATGAAAAAATCACTCAAATGAGAAAAAAGCGAAAAATGAACAAAAAAAATATTTCAGCTGAAAAAACGTCAAAAACTTACAAAAACGCTGTATTAAAAAAATGCTCAAAGCCCAACGTACGGAACCCTTCGTGCGCGAGTCAAAGTCGCACTTTACTGAATTTTTTAATAATGCAGTATTGCAGCGCTTCTGGTGTCAATGACGTGTATTAATTTTTTCGATTGTTTTTTATTGATTGTTTTACTTCTCCGGTTCTGCTACACAATACCGACTTATTACATTAGAACTAGTATCTGCTGAAGCCGGTGTAGTTCAGTGACCAGTGATCATGCCTTCGTCACTTAAACTTCCCTACAACAAGTGATACAAAGCGACACTGATGTACATCAGAAAAATGCGTGGTGTTGTTATTTAATGACCGTCGGAGGTAGGGCTCGAACCCAGGACCTTCAGTTTTGTAGTCAACGTGCTGACTCCTTCAGCCAACGCTACCCTCAATTACAAACATTTTTGAATTTGGGACATCCACTGTTTATGCCGTTTTGTGAAGAGATTGGAATAGTACTTCGTCAACTTTATATGAACTATATCCCTCCTCTTGACAAGGAATATAAAGAACTTTCAATAAATCATTCATTTACTCAAAGAACGTCATAAATCAAAAAATTAAATTTTTGAGCTAATGATGCAGAATTAATTCTCATATCGCTCTTCATAATGTATAAAAATGTTATACAAATATCTGGTTTATTCAACTCTTGGAAGCAAAATAAAATTTTCTTTTTCCATTAAGTTGTGTGCAAATTGAAAACTTCAAACTCCTTTTCTGGCAAACTAGTTTTTTGAGTTATGACGTTCTTTGAGTAAATGAGCGAAATGGTTTCTTATAACTCCGGAGCGATTGGTAGCATTCACATTTAATATGCTCATATGTACATACATACATTGTAAACTTAAGCTTTTTTTATCGTTAGATGGATGAAGTGATATTGTCCATTTTTCCTCTCAGCCGTCAATGAAAATATTTTCCTTGTTTTACAACCCAAAGTTTATTTATCTCAGGAATTTTTTTAATTGTTTTTGCGGTTGCATCCATTTTTAAGTTTCATATGTTTTAAAAGGTATCTATTCTTATTTGCCGGCATAAGCATAATCAGCTGCTTCCAATAATTTTAATACTTGGCAGCACTAAGTTCAATTCAGTGCAGCGAAAACAATGTTGTATTTCATAAAGTTGGTTTTAACAAAATCATTTTGTATGATAAAATCATAGAGTCCAACCTAAATTAGAGCGTCAAGCGTTGCGTTATCAGCAGGGTACGTATTTTCAGCACATTCAAATAATATTTTGTAAGTTTAAATGTACTGAAAATACGTACCCTGCTGCTAACGCAACGCTTGACGCTCTAATTTAGGTTGGACTCTGAGTTGGCGACAGCAAAAAATCGTTTCCAAATAAAAGTGTGTATTTTAGTTTTGACAAACTGTAGTCGGTAGTATGCTGTGCCCTATGTGCCTAATGCTTGATCTATTAATTAAATACATATATTAATTATAATAATGCTTTGACATTTTATAATATTTTTTTTTCCTTCACTATTTTAATAATATTTTTTATTTTGCTGTTTTTGCAAAAAAAAAAACTACTGAGACAAACGAACACATAAAACAAATAATTCGTAGGTATAATTTCGTGTGTTAGATAAATGTCAGATTTCTGGCATAAATTAAAGGAATGCCAAGCGAATTTTTATTTTTGATGACGCCTCAGGGTGTTTTATATATTTTTATTGTTCTGTATTTTAAATTAATGAATATTTTAAATACAACAGCTCAAATGATTAATTTACGGCATTGTTTTCGTTCTTTCTTTCTTTTTTATTATATTTTTCTTTTGCTCTTTCATTTCAATTTGACCTAATTCTATTTTATATAGTATTTTTTTTTTCATTTTGTTTTTTGTATTTAACGTTCCTACACGCTATTAAACTAATTTTTCATAGCGCTTGTTACACTTTTTGAAATCATTTGATAGATTTGGCAGCACCCTTTGAATGTGAATGGAAGGGCATTACAGAGTCCATAAATCATACACATTAATATTGTCGACAGTTTTCGTTTAAATCTTTATCGCCTTAATTTCTATATTATAAGATAATTAATTGTCTTGAAACGTTTGTTGTTTTGGTATTTAACAATTAATATGTTTTTGTAGCGAAAAATTCTGGGATTTTGGGAATTTTTGGTTTGAAATAAAATCTAGGTTCAGTTCTACAAAATGACTTAACTCTTGTTATCCTAAATTGAAATTTCTTTCGTTTTGTGCTGAAAGCGAACATTCAAAAGATGTATCGACAGGTTGTAGCTGAACTAAAACACATGCCCTTTTAACGAATACTTTTTTGAGAAAGTCCAACTGATTTAGTTCAAGTTTTTGAATGGAAAAGTTAAACATTCGGCGTCAACTATGCTTATTCGTATCCTTTTTTCAATTAGCTAAAGAAGTTAAATGCAGATATACAGCTGCCAGCAAAAATACTTATTTCAATTGTATTTTGGGAATTACTCAGCCCGTTCCCTAGGACTTACAAGACTGGCATCTCTTATACTCGTAGACTATGATACCTCGTATACTTTGTAGACTGTTACTACGCACAGTGGCGTGAAATAAAAAAAAGTGGTAAAAAGACCGCAAGCTACGTTTATACGCACGGATTATTTGCAAATAAAACTGTAAATTGTTGCCATATTTATTGTTTTATTGCGATATACTAACTCAGAAAAGTATTCACGATTAATAGTATGTTTCCACCGGCATGATTTATACCAATCATGAAGATTTGTGCAAATCATGTTAATTTCTACATGATTTACCATACATTTTGCATATGGATAAATCACCTCAAAGTGGTTGATTTATTTTAAATAATGTCGAAAATACTATTTTTCGAACTCGATTTATGTATACAACCTTGCGTTGCTTTTAAAATTGCAAGCTCCATCCCTGGGTCATTCATCAGTAGTGATTGACAATTTCGAGAAAATGACATTAAGGAATATTTAATCAATTTTAAATGTCAAACACATGTGAATAATTCACATTACAGCGGCTGCGCCCACCTTATAAAGCACGTGCATAAATTGAGTACGAAATCACTCACAAGCTCGGTGGAAACACTTTGAAGTGATTTACTTAAACCTACTTGATTTAATGTTGGTGAAAACATACTATAAGAAACCATGTATTTCAACTTAGCTGTCAGTTGAAAAAGGCGAAGTTTAACGCATGACGCATTCATTGTGCCCCTGCCTTTACTACGCACAGTGGCGCTAAATAAAACAAAAGTAGAAAAAAGACCGCAAGCTAGGTTTATACGCACGGCTTATTTGCAAATTTACTGTTTGTAAATTGTTGCCATATTTATTGTTTTATTGCGACTTATTAACTCAGAAAACTATTCACGATTAAATATTTGCAAATAAAATGCTTGAGGTTGACACACTTACAAATGTTTTGCTAATAAGAAAACAATAAATAGAAGCAAACATGGTGTAATTATAAAGGTGACTGCATAAGGCTTTGCTAAAAATACGGCAGCCATAGCTGTGTAAAGAGCCGAAGAATGTCAAAATAACAAAAATAATTGTACCAAAATCAAAAAAAAATCCAAGTTTTTGACATTCTTCAGCTACAAAGCACATAGAGAAAAAAAATTATCAGCTGAAGTAGCGCTGCCACCTGGTTAGATACACCTTGGAAGCAAATAATGACAATAAAAACAAGTGATTATTTGTTACTTTATACATTTATACAGTTTTTTGTAAGCATAAATAACTTTTTTATAGCAGTGCTACTAAGTTTTTACATATTTACAATGTCCTATAAACAGTGAGTTAATTTATTTGCAAATAGTGCACGTATAAACGTGGCATATGATTATGATTCTGAGTAATTAAGCTTCAAAGTTTAATTTTCCTGTTAAACTGGTTGCTAGTGGTAAAATTTTCGGTCAATAAATTTCAGTTTCAGTTGTCGTACAGGTCTGATTTTTTAAGGAATGTTAGATTTGAGTATTAAGTAGTTTTGGTACTTGTATCTTTTTGCTTTTGAGCCCCTCAGTTATAAGAAAACCTTATTATTTCAATTGTATTTTGGGACTTAAGACCCCCATTGTCGGGACTTACAAAACCCCCACCCTGCTGGCATCTCTTATACTCGTACACTATGATTATTGCTTGCAGCATCCAGTAGTCTTAGCACAGTGGCAAATAAGGAATTTTGTTTTCTTAATTGATGGCGTTTAATTAATGATTTTACATTGTTTTTTTTTATAAGCTTCTTCTTGTTATTGTGGCATGTTTACAATAGATTTGTATCTAGCAAAAATTGATAGTATACAAGCACTAATGACAGGCACAATTTTTAGTGAACATTTGCTGGTTTAGTGAGTAAAATCTCAATAAAAAATTTGTTTACAGCAAGTAAGAAAATTAATAACAATAGTGTCAGAGAGCAGAGATGTTAAAATGATAACAAAAGTCCATTACTAATTACTTTTACTCTGAATAATTGTAAAATTTTCAAATAGTTGTTAACACACAGTGAAAATAAAATAAATTTCCTACCGTATTCATAAAATTTAAAATGATTTTTATATGTATTTCAATTCAAATTTTTCATAAAAAATTTTCCTAAAATGCATTTCAAATTCATTTTAGTTTTTTATGAATAAGGGGGTTAGTATTTATATCGCACTTTTGTATCCACTTAAAAATTTTGCTTTTTCAGCAAAAAAAATCTTAATTTTTTTTTTTTTTGTAACCTAGTCCCATCCAAAGCGCTTATAAAATAAAATAATTTGACACAAATAAAACAAAATCGGCAAAGATCAACTTACGATTTTATTGAAGAAAGCCACAGAGGATTGTATCTATTTTAGAGCTCGAGGTGTGTGGTAAGTTTCGTAAAAATCGGTTAAGTACGCATGAAATATTATAATAAAATTTAATAGGCGTAACTCCGCCCCTTTTTTCAACTTTCAAATTATGTAATTACAAGAACCAAAGGTGTTTTATAGGTTTCGCAGCAATCAAATAAGACGAATATCATAAAATAAATAATTAAATAATAATTTTTTACAATGGGACTAATGGGAAGCTATACCCTCTCGGGCAAAAAAAGAATTTTTACAATCCGTGTAAAATGCTACAATTTTTATTTGCTGGGCAGTGATGCATTTCCGAACGGGCCCTTACTTCAAAGATTTTCATGGGAAAAATGGTAATTTTTTTTTTATAACAATTTGGTTTCTTTTTTTCATACTTTATTTTTTTTAACAACACTGCACAAGTAGTCAATAACCATAAATGATCACCCGATGACGCACGTCATGCTTTGACATGAACGCATGATTGGCGTATTTATTTGCACGTCTGCATTCAAGCGACAAACATGCGACACTCACACGTACATATGCACTGATTGACTGGTTAATTTGATCGTCTCCAGGTCCCATTAAGAAGTTATACTTAAAAAAAGTATCTTATATTACTGTAATCTACTGTCTACATTTATTTGGATTGTCTATTCGTTTCTCAATAAAAGCAACGTGACCGACTAACTGAGCGAATGAGTGAGTGAATAAATAAAATGCTGAATTTAATTTAACTGAAAGTTTATAGATCAAAAGTTTATTACAACAATTTATGGCAATTTAATGAGTAAAAATATATTTTCGCCAGAGCTAAAATATACATTAAACAATGGCGACACAATCAACCCGCTTGGCAAACAAATGAATGTTTACTTAAACGCTCTAGTTCTAGTGGAATCACAAGAAATATGATCGTTTTTTTATCTCTATTCCAAATAAAGATACTCTTAACATTCTTTGCAGCTTTATTAGGTTCTTTATACTATATGTAGGTACATATATATCATATTTTCTACATGAATCATAGGAAAAATTGTTTATCTATTCAAGATAAATTATGAATTATAATTTTTACAAAACAACACTTTATTAAGTAAAGTTTAACAAAATTAAAAAAAGCTGTTAATTAATTTTAATAATTGCCCCACGGCAGCCAGTTAAATTTTTATTATCAACGAATGAAAAAAAACTGATAATATTGCGCTCCATTTATTACCAGACTGACCCAATTTACCACTAAATGTTCTAATTGTTTTCTTTTGAGTTGGTTTAATCGTAAAAATGTTACCATAAATTTTACTCTTGAATGACACTTGGGCACAAGTGTAAATAAATGTTACTAAATGCATTTTATTTTAAGCTACATTGTCACTTTTTTATATTCGTGGCACTACTGCGCCCTTTAAAAAAAACCCCCATTATTCCTTTATGTACGAGTATTTATTTTTTTTTCTATTATCTTTTATAATGATTATCATCGACACTTTTATCTATGGTAGACCCTTAATACTATTTTAATGTAGACCAACAGTGAAACGTTTAATTATACATACTACAATCATTTAAAATTTCCATTATGTAAATGACTCAAAATCATCTGTCAAATTTTTGACAGTCTTTCATGGCAATAACGACGCATGCGTGTCATGCAACCGAAGAAAAGGCAAAAACCGAAACATGATTGAAATCAATTGAAAAATAGTCAAATGTGTGTTCTAATGTACAGTGCGTGATGGGAAATAGGACACATGCTAATTAAACGAACGTACATACATACATATATTAATGCTTTCCAATGAGAGTGTTTTTTTAACAATGAAATTGGTGAATGATATAAATAAAATTAATTACTTGTCGTCCCATTAAAGAGAAATTATAGAAAAATTATACACATGAATACAAACATATTTTTGTTATACATACTTATAATGTGTTCCTTGAAACAATAATTCAAAGTTTATAAAAAAAGCCTAATGGTTTCAACAAATAGTTGATAAGGAAACTTTAGAATTCAAAGAAAGAAAAACAAGGGTTACATGGTTTCTTCACAAGCTGCACCACAATAGTCTGGAAAAGAGGGCTAACTTCATAAAATAACACCGATTTAAAATTTTTTTATTTAATTTTATTTTCTTCAAGAAGACAAGAACAGTTAATTTAGATTGGCTGGGGAAATGCAGAATTTTCTGTGCCATCCCGCACTTTATCAGCACTCATGTTTACTAGACTTTGGTCGAACTCATTCAGTCGGTGATTTTAGACTAGACTTGTATCGAACTCTTTCAGTAGCTCGTTTTTGACACAAACCAATGACCAAACCCATTTGAATTACATGGGTTTGATCATTGCCTTGTGTCAAAAACCAGCTACTGAAAGAGTTCGATACAAGTCTATTTTAGACACAAACCTATGATCAAACCCATTTAAGTTACATCAGTTTGATCATAGTCTTGTGTGTAACTAACGAGTTTGATCCAAGCCTAATGTCTACCTACATACTTGGGCGGTATGTTCATACTCGTTCATTCGTTAATTTTGCCACAAACCTATGATCAAACCCATTTAAATTACATTGGTTTGATCTAGACTTGGGTCGAACTCGTTCACTAGTTCAGTTTTGCCACAAACCAATGATCACATCCATTTAAATTACATGGGTTTGATCATTGGTTTGTGGCAAAAATTAACTAGTGAACGAGTTCGACCCAAGTCTAGTTTGATCTTAGGTTTGTGGTTAGACTTGGGTCAAACTCATACAGTCGGTAATTTTTGACACAAACCTATGATCAAACCCATGTAATTTAAATGGGTTTGATCACAGCTTTATGTCTAAAATGAACGACTGACCAGAGTTGGACCCAGCTCCAGCTACTAGACTTTCATCGAACTCATACAGTAGCTCGTTTTTGGCACAAGCCTATGATTAGACTTGGTCGAACTCGTTCACTAGTTAATTTTTGCCACAAACCAATGATCAAACTCATGTAATTTAAATGGGTTTGATCATTGGTTTGTGGCAAACATGAACTAGTGAACGAATTCGACCCAAGTCTACCTATAATCAAACCCATTTAAATAGCATTAGTAGACTTGTATCTAATAGCCCGTTCAAAAACATCAATGTAACTTAAATGGGTTTGAAACAACTATTGATTCAAACGCTCTCGAACTAGTTCAAAAAGAACTGTTGGACACAAGTCTATATATTAACTTAGAAATGGGTCGAACTCATTCAATAGCTCGTTTTTTCATACAAACTTGACTTGGGTCAAACTCATTCAGTCGGTCGTTTTTGACACAAACATGTGATCAAACCTATTTAAATTACATTGGTTTGATCATAGGTTTATGGTAGACTTGGGTCAAACTCATTCTTTCGGTCGTTTTTGACACAAACTAGACTTGGGTCGAATTCGTTCACTAGTTCATTTTTGCCACAAACCAATGATCAAACCTATGTAATTTAAATGGGTTTGATCATTGGTTTGTGGCAAAAATGAACTAGTGAACGAGTTCGATCCAAGTCTAACACAAACCTATGATCAAACGCATGAAATATAAATGGGTTTGATCATTGGTTTGTGTCAAAAACGACCGACTGAACGAGTTCTTGAGTTTTTTTTTTACCAAAATAGATCATTTGCAATCGTAAAAACAAAAAACGAGGTCCAAAAAATGTGTCAGTTAACCTTTTTTGGCGGTAAAGGCTATATATATATGCTCAGCTATTTTTGATTTTATTTTTTTATTTTTTACAAAATTTTGCTGCCAAGCTTTTCATGCATTAAAACAATAAGAATTTTTATCCATATTTGGGGCAGCATACATACGAGTTCATGTAAATTTATAATTAAATATTCATATTTCGATGCATATATATATATATATATATATATATATATATATATATATATATATATATATATATACATATATTTATACATATTTTTATGTTAATAAAAAGTATATTCAACTATCTGTATATTTAAACAATCATTAACATAAAAATTAAAAAAACCAGTTTATCCTCGGGACTGTATTTTTTTTATCTATTTGTGTACTTGTGTAACTACATACAGGCTTAAAGATTTAGTGGTTTCGAAATGGCCGGCCTGGCAAGGCTATCAGCTGTTATGTAGCTGTCGCCTGAACTGATGGTTCGAAAATGGTGGCCATTGGTCAAGCATTACGGGGTTATTATGGCTGTCATAATCAACCTACTGAGCAAAGGATTGATAAGATTGAAAAGAAGTTTGAAGACACTGTAATTATCATAGCATTATGTGTGTCTTATTTAACTTTACTTTTGAAAACCTACATATTTATTTGGTTAAATTGAAAAAGTTTTAAATACAAAAGCATATTAAATATCGCTTAAAAGTGAGCTTGTAATGACAGCTGAAAAGAAATTTTTAATGTACATACATATTCGAAAAAAAAATACACAGATACGGTAGCCAGCCACTGCTTTTATTCATTTAATTTATTTCAGCTGACGTTTTACGGCTTAAGAGGCTCATAATGTGTTTTTAACAAACACATTAAATCGACGTCCAAAGCGGACAAAACATCATTTGTCATTTTAAATTGGTTTGCGTTTTTGCTAGATTATAAGTTTGTACATACGACAACATACATAAATATTTCTAACTAAATTCTTTAAAAATTATCATCTGACATTTGAATTATGAAAAAAAAACTTTGTCTGTCCATCGCTGCTATATCAGTCTACGACATGTAGGATCATTTGTCTTCATAAGAGATGCTGTTTTCTATTAAAAGTGCGCTGAAGTTTTAATTCATATGCTTATCACTAGTATTGCTTTTTAGAGCGTGTTAGCGTTTGCTATTAATAAAATTGCAACTTTAAAAAAACATTTGTACATCTGAGATCGGTATGAGTGCCGCCAAGTAACCCTGAATTATCAGACGATCTTTAAAAAAAAAATTAGAATTGTTTTGCAACATTCTTGAAATATTTTTGAAATATAATTTATGATTGCAAATGGAATTTTGAATGACAGATAAAGAAAGCTTGGGAAGCTTTTGCATAAAGCTTTAGGAAATACAACAGCGGGCGTATTTCGCTACGATGAGTTTTGAAGTTTTCACCAATTTTAGTGTTTTAAAAAGAGGGCGGGAACACGCCTTTTAAAATATAGTACTGCACTTTATGTACTGTTTTCCAACTGATTCATACGAAACTCTAAAATTACTGTTACCTTTAAAAAACTTTATTTTTTAGTTTCGAACATTTGCAATTAAATAATAAATTCAGTTGTGTGCGATTTTGACTCGGACTTGCTTCTTTTTGGCGATTTTTTGGTATTGACACTTTTTTAGGGTTCCGTACACCAAAGGTGAAAACCGAAAAAAATCGCCAAAAACCGAAACAAATCGCAAAAACGAAAAAAAAGGCCAAATTAAAAAAAAAAAATTCTAAAACTAAAATAAATCGGCAAAAACGGAGAAATCGCCAAAAGAAAAAATCGCCAAATTGAAAAAATAGCGAAAATGAAGAAAATCGCCAAAATGAAAAAAAATCGTCAAAATGAATAAAAATCGTCAATATGCAGAAAAACCGAAAAAAAGCGCCCAAGCTAAAAAAATCGCCAAAACCGAAAAAACTCCAAAAACCCCAAAACTAAAAAACGCCATATTAAAAAAACGCTCCAAACCGAAAAAATCCCAAAAATGAAAACATGCCAAATATATAATATAGGCTCAAGTTCCTATAGTATTACATACATACATATCTAGTATCCGCACGGAACCCTTCGTGTGCGAGTCAAAGTCGCGCTTTACTGAATTTATTTTATTTTGTCTTTTTTTTTGTTTTCAGGGGTCTAATTGTCGTTTTCGATAACGAGCTGATTCAATCACGTTTTAGTTTAATTTAGTTCGCTATCGAATAATGTAATAATATGGTACGATATTGAATGCCATAATCTCAAACTGAAAAAACCTGATCAAATCAGCTCGTTATCGAAAGCGACGACTAGACCCTAGGATTTCTTTCGGTTTGCGATGATTTTCTTAAATTTTTTGGCGACCTTTTTACTTTTAATGATTTTTTTGCATTTTAGCGATTTATTTTATTTATGGTGATATTTTTCATTTGAGCGCTTCTTTCATTTGGGCGGTTTTGCGTTTTTTTAGTTTTAGTTTTAGCGTTTTTGAAAATTTCAATAATTTGCTTCTTATTAACTATAACTATAATTGAGAAAGCAGCCTGTGATAGAGAGATCTACATACAGACAAACGAACGGATGGACATCATAGCGAAAATAATAGGGGTTCTTTTCACCTTTGGTGTACGGAACGCTAAAAAGTCCAGAGTGTACAATTCTTATCAAATCAAAACAGTCAACACTGATATTAACAGCTTGTGAACAGACACTGTTAAATAAATCACTGTTGTCTGCTTAACGGACGCATTGTCCTTTTTATACTGCAATTGTTCCATTGAAGTTCACATCACCGCTCTTCATAGCAGAAGTATGCCAAAAGCAAGCAAATAAAGCAGGAAGACATCAAGACTATAAACTCCTAGTAAGAACTAAGAAAAAATTTTAATTTTTGAGTTTCCATTACACTTGCAAGCAAATTTTTGGCTTCTGGTCTTAACATAAAAACAACAAAGAAAACATTTTAAAAATTAAAGCAAAGGATTTGAATATTTTTTTGCACTATGCCTCTTAACTCTTCCAAACAAATGGTTTAATCTGGAAACCTCAAAAACGAAAAGAATATACTATTTCAATCCTTGCAACCTTTGGGGGTTAGATTTTGGTTTCAAATTAAAAGAATATTGAAAACAGCAAAAGAAATGACTGCAACCATAAACAACTAAATGTCTAACATAATAGAGGGGGGTTGGTTACCTAAGCTGCCATCCACCACCCACCCAATTGCCATTAAAACAAATAATTTGTCAACTCAGAACTGCAGCATATAAAACTATTCACACACTTATTAATTCAATTCTTACGCATATAAAATAGTTTATTATTTATTTAAAGGGAGCGTTTTTGACAGGCTGACAATTTTATGCTTAAAATAATTTCGGTCATAAGTTATGGCAGCAATAAATGGCAAAGTGAAAGCAAGGACAAAAAATCTAGTATACGAGTATATTACAAATACTTTAGGCAGTAAAATTGATTGGCAATTGTAAATAAATATTAACTAAAGTTTGCAGAAGACAGGTAAATGCTTAATTAAACCACTTCCTTGGGAATGAGTTTTCTGTCATCAGCGTCAGCTGAAACAGTTTCAATTGTAAACTTAAGCCATTTAAGAAAGGAACGGATAAAAATGGTTGTACGTTCAGTCATTTAATTCACATAGAAATCTAATTTTTTTGTATATTTGATTGCACCATAAGTATTTTTTTTTTCTTTGAAGTATTTAAGAAATAATAGGGTGTTTTTTTTAGAGGTATAGAACTTCGAATTGAAATAAAACACAAGAAAATCGTTTTAATGTCCACCAATTTGGCTTTATTGGAAGGATAATTTTATGCCATTAATGTTTAAATATGATTTTGGGCATGTGGCCGCCGCGGTTGGCTCGAATAAAGCCAATTCTACAGGTCCAATTTTCAACCACTTTTTCGAGCATATGGGGCCGTATGTTGGCAATAATGCCACGAATGTTGGCTTCCAAGTCCCCTAACGTTTCTGGTTTGTTGGCGTAGACGAGCGACTTCACATATCCTCAAAGAAAATAATCCAATGGTGTCAAATCACACGATCTTGGTGGCCAATTGACAGGTCCATTCCGCGAAATTATGCGCTCATCGAATGTTTCCTTCAATAAATCGATTGTGACGTGCGCTGTGTGACATGTAGCGCCGTCTTGTTGGAACCACAACTCATCCACATTCAAAATCTTCAAAATCTTCCATAAAGTTGATGGACAAAGCTCCAATTGCTGTGCACGGTGGCGAATCAGCGGCAATTGTTTCTTCGGTGCGCACTGTTCGACGTCTCTGCGGATGCGTATTATCACATAGAGTAAACGTAGTGCGAAAACGATCCATGGTTAACCGAATTAATTGCTCTGATGGACGATTATGTCGACCATAAAATGGACGGAGCTTACGGTAAACTTCGCGAACTGAACCATTATTTTCGAAATAAATTTGCACGATTTGCAAGCGTTGTTCTTTTGTCAACCTGTTCATGATGAAATGGCAAACCAAACTAAATATTAATCACTTGACAGCTGACAAAATGGCCGCCAGTTAAAAAAGTGATGCCAACTTAAAGTTCTATACCTCAATAAAAAACACCCATTATAAAATAAATTTTTCGTGATATTCATCTAAACGGGACCAACTCAAAAAAATACAAATCCGAATTGGAGGCATAAATTTGTTTTTCTTATATTATAAAGACGGATACAAGTCTATTTTTTTCAAAAGAGTAGAGGAAATGATGTATGCCACAGTGGTACAAAAGTAATCACCCGATGATCTCCTGCTGTAATTTTTTTCTTACTGGAAAACTTTATTTTTAAACCGATTCATGGCTTCTCGATTTGTATTATCCATTTTTTTTACTTCACAAGTCAAAACCGAATTGATACAATAGCGTGTTTACTTTTGACCCACCTGTATAGCGTTTTCATCGAAAAGTGAAAATTGCAAAATTTCTAACAAATTAAGCACTTTGGGACTAAAAAATGTAACAGCTGGAAAGATAATGTTCAGTGACATGAGTGGTGAAACATCATTATATAACACATTAATGCTAGGAACACAATTGGGACGAACGACGAATTTCGTCCACGTCGACGAATTCGTCGATAAGAGTTCGCTGCGTAAATTCGTCGAGTGAAGCACAACAACGACGAATTTACGCAGCGAGTTCCTATTCCATATTTGATAAAGTTGGTTGTTGTGTGCAGTGATGGCAACTATTAACAACCCAAACGCGCTATTCACCTTCTCAAAACGCGCTAGAACGCGCTGAGTTACAGCATTGTCAACTATTTATAGCCAAAACGCGCTATTTTTCTGCGCGCTAAATTAAATTTTAATAAAAGTCGATGTATGTAAGAGTTAATATTCTTTTTTAAGCAACTCTTTTTCAGATTTTGCAATATTGCTTCTTCGAAATTATATACTAAATAACTAAAATAATTTAATACAGAATCAGAATCACCAAATAATCGAAATCCTTAGTTTTTATTTTAATTTTCTTTAACAAACTTTGTACGAGTAACAACATACTCGTATAAAATGTCCAATAGTCTTGCGATTCAAATGATTTTTGTACTTCAGCTATAATAGATGCTTGATAAGTTATATAAATTTTTTCGTCACGTGTACGGCTACATATTTGTAGTTGTGAAATTTAAAGATATTTGCCATTTACAGTATTAAAATGCTTTTTTAATTCTAATCACAGGCAAGGGAATTTTATTTGCAACAGCTGACTCATTAACGAAATTAAAAAAAATTTTATCAGAGTTTTGGACACTAGAAAATTGGTAAATTTATACAAAAAATGAAAAGAATTTAACTGAAATGATGTTATTGATTTTATCCAAAACTCGCTAAGTTAGCGCTTTTTTTATTAAACGCGCTAAGACGAAAAAAAGCGCGTTTGGCGTAGTTAAAACGCGCTAAATCTAGCGCGAAACGCGCTAAATTGGCATCACAACTTGTGTGTACAAAGACAGAGAGTGAGAGAGAAAAAATTTTTTTTTCGTCGTTCGTCGGCGTACAAATTAGAAATAAATCTATCTCAGAATTCATCACGCACGACGAATTTCGTTGTACGGCGGTGTTGTGTTCATTTTCATATGCACTCATGTGTTTTATTTTTTATGAAGAAAGTTCGCACCGAAAAATTCGTCGTTCGTCCCAGTTGTGTTCCTAGCATAAATTATACATTATACATTAATATAAGTCAAGAGACATTTGATTTTAACAAATATGTGGTGCCCATTTTAGTTGAGCAACTTTAGAGTTTACGGAAGAGAGTGGAGCAGATAATGAAGAGGGAAGCCATCCTCTTTCGATTATGAACAAAAAAAGTAGCAATTATTGCACAATAATATTGCACATATATGGAAACCTCTAAGAAATTAGTTGGTAGAAAAGTACATTTTAAAAGGTACCGTTTCCAATAAGTTCTTTTGAAGAAGTACTTTTTGAAAACCAACTTTTTAAATGAAACTATTCTGAAAATTAACTTTGGAAAAAGTACCTTTAAGAAAAAATCCTTTTTAAGAAAGAATGTTCTAGGAAAGCACCTTTTCAAAAAGTATCGTTTCAAAGAATACCTTTTAAAAAAGAACCCTTTCAAAAACTACCTTTTTCAAAACGTATCTTTTCAAAAACTACACTTTCAAAATGTACCTTTTCAAGAGGTACTTTCTTCAAAAAGGCAATTTTTCCAAAGAGTGTATTTTCAAGAAAATAGGAACGTATCTTTTGAAAAAGTACCATATAAAATAGTACCTTTCACAAATGCACATATCTCTTAAAAAACTACCTTTTTAAAAGTACTTTTACGAAAAGTCTCCTTTGATAAATTAATTTTTTTTATTTTTTTGCACATTAAGAAACAGTGTTACTGTTCAGAAAAAAAAGCTCAACACTACTTCTTCATCAAGAACAAGAGGAAACATGAGCAATGCGAATTGAGGCAGAATAAAGATCGACTCACATAGAATCCTTCATACGTTACATATTGCCTTTTTAAAGTGACAGCTACGTTAAACTACACGCTTTTGTCCTGCCACGTCACATTCAGTACGTCTCCGTTAACGCAAATTACAAAAGTTGGGCAACATTTCACTTTCAGCGTACCTTCAGTAGTTTGACAGCTTTTGGATGGTTATTTTGAAATTTTTTAACTTTCCTGCCGTTGCAGTTACATTCCATTACAGTCGACTAACAGAGCCAACTGCTTCTAAATTTAAACTACAATTTCGGTGGTTTGGCAAAACATAATTTCAAAATTCCGGGGACTAACAACGGCATTCGATATCTAGTAAAATTGCCTTACAAATACAATTAAAATATTATGAAAATCTGTTCGATATCTTATGGCGCAATTCGCCCTCTAATTTTGTGCATATTGCAATTATTGAAGTTATTAGTAACAAAAAACATTTGTGTAATAATCTTAATAGTATATTCATAAATACATTTTAACTCCTCCACCATGCTGATAAGAGTAAAAAAAAATTGTGTGATTGTATTTTTCAATTTGTCTCACATTCAACTGTAGTGTTTAGTCAACCTTTATTTTCTTATTATTTCCGTACAATGGAACACAGACCCATATTCTTAACAACATATTGATTAGTTATTTTATCATTTGTTTATCTAATTACAAAATTAGTTTCCTCCATTTATAATATTCTTATTTATTTAGCAAAAACCGATAATAACTAATAATAATGCGCACCTAAGACAACAAGGAAATTGTATTGGAAAAAAAAAGTTAATTCAAACAAAACCATTGCAGTGTTAAATTATTAATTTATTTTCGTATTATTATTTATTTACTTACTTCATTCTAGGATAAGAAGTAGAAATGTAACATAATAAAAAATTTAATTAAAATTGTAGTTCTATTGGCAGTCAATAACATATTTATGGATTTGAAATTTATTAATTTTAATTTAAATTACATACGATTTAAAAATTGTTGGCGATAATTTCAATCAGGGCGAATTGCGTTTAACCACAAATTACGACTAAAAAAAATTCAATTAAGGAGTTATTAAAATTGAAACTTTAGCGTTATTTATGTATGTAACTACAAAATAATTTTAATTAAATGGAAATAAATTTGAAATCCGCAGGGGAACAATGTAAGAAAATCAGAAAATTTTAAATTATTTCACAATTTATTGACAAGCGTTTTTTTTTTAATGAAAATAAAGTCTAGCCGGATAACAACAACTCTCTCATTGAACACAACGAATGTCATTAAAATAAACAGTCAAAGGAATAAAGTGCGGGTGTAAATTTATTGCTATTTAAACTTTATTCTTTATTGCCTTAATGAATGTACCATACAGAACAACCAACTGTTTTTTTTTCCATTGGCCGCAATGCACTAACGCTCCTCTATCTGTTATCCCAGCGATAAAGCAAACAGTAATTGAGACGACCAACAATCGCGTGGCTGACAGATGTCAATAACATTTAGAATAAATACAAAAGAATTTTTGGGGAAATGAAAAGAGGAATAACAAACGGGAAAATCCATTAAAAGGATAAATAGAATAATGTAAACATTCGTATGTATGTCTGTGTATGTATTCATTTGGTCGCTTTATTCTGGTTTTGTATTCGTACCACAAATGCATTCAAATGTTGGCTGCGAGTCTAAAAGCCATTTTGGAGCCAACTTAAAGTAGGGACAAAACTTATAGCAGGTTTTCTATTTTCAAAAGTAATTTTTAGACTCCGAAAAGATTTCCAGTCAAATTATTATTTTTTAGGTTTCGTAAAATATTGAAATTAAGCGACACTTCTTCAATGGAAGTCCAATAGCAGAAAAATGTTGCTTTTAGACTTGCGCTGGTGGTGGCGTCCTCTTGGCTAATACGCAGCATAGTTACTGGGGGTCTACTCTGTAATTCGAAACGAAAGAAAAGGCTTTCCAATTTACATTTTATTAAAGATACAAATTCGAATGAGTTTCCTTTCGTTTCGGATTACAGAGTAGACCCCCTCGTCTAGTAGTCGGGGGTTGCAGGTTCGATTCCTGCCGGAGACTCTGTGTTGTTTCTGCCAACGTAGTTTGTGTTTGTGTAAAAAATTACAGCTTAAGTTTATTAGTCTGGTTACTTCTACATCAAGCCATTATATAACGGTACTTCAAATGGAAAATCCCAAACAGAATCCCATAAAAAATATGACGTGCTGTCAAGTTACAATATGAGTTGCTTTCCACAAAATCGCTATCTCTTTATCAACATTATTATTGAGCTCGATAGGTACATTGAGTCCATTCTAGTTTTCTTTTATTCCCTCCAAATTATTAGATTTCTCAAGGCCCTTAATATCGGTGTTTGTTTCAAAGATTACCTCTTCATTTTGAAAGCCAAATTACATGTTATTATTATTAATGAACAAATAACACGAAAGTTAGTTGTAAATATTCTGACTAACACATAGTTGGCTTACAAAACGATCCGAACCTTAGCCTGTTCAAATCATGAATATTGAAACAAAATGAAGTTCGAACAATATTAAATAAAATTAACTAAAATTAATAGTCATGGGCCAGTGGCAAAAAATTAATAAAATATATTTATGTAATAGTAACAAACCAAAAAAGTTTGTCTTAAGTAGAACAAAAAATAAGCAACAAACGATAATGGCAAGACTGTTGTAAGTCTAGAGATGGTAAAATTGAGCTTTCATTAAAAAAAGCTTTTAGCAAATTAAAATAAGATGAATAAAAAAAATTCACATAGTCCATTTGCAATGATGACTGAGTATATAAAGCAGAAATCTACATCAACTGACACCACACACAGTGGGCCAAACACAAAATAACGCAGAGGATGAAGGCGTAAGGGCCTTCAAAAACAGCTAGTTGTTCCGTTAAACTATGTGTTTCTCAGAATATTTACAATTAACTTTGGTGTTATTTGTTAATTAATAATTATCACATGTAATTTGGCTTACAAAGCGATACGAAACTAAGCGTGTTCAAATCATGGAAATATTTTTCTGCTTAGCCTTTTTATTAAAATAATAGGTATTATTTTAATTTTTTGATATTTAAAAATTTTCTACTAAAATAATTTTACGCATAAGGAGAACGGATTCAAAGTAACAGAAGTTTTTTGAGTGTGCTTTCACTTATAACTTATGCTCTAATTCGGTAAGAAGATTTAAGACGTTTCTGTTTGAAAATGCTTCTGAGTTCTTGTCTTTGAATTCTCTACATTATTTTCTTCAAAAATGGTTGTTGTCTTTGATAATGAAAAATATAAATATTATTGCCATGTTTTTAAAACATAAAAATTCAATTAAAGTATTATACAATATTTTAAAAATATGTGTTGGATATAATGTTTGGAACAAAATCATAAAGCAAATACACGTACCTTCTAGCATAGACAATAAATAATAATTGTTTTAAAGAATCAAAACTACTTCTTTTTTCGTCCATAGACAAGGCGATACAATCGTCGAAGAGAATTAGGGCATTAATGTCGCATAAAATCAATATTGTTAAAATTTTGCTCAGCAGTAAGTAAGCATTTCTTATTTTTTAATTTCTTTTTAATTGAAATTCAATCAATATTAGCAATGTTACTGCGGAAAATATTGTCGCATCCGCCTTGTCGCTTCTGTATTTGTACTTTACCCATTTAAAAAAAAAATTAAAACAAAATTTTCATATTTCATAAATCTACACATAAATGATATTCTTTCACCTTCATTTTCACATTCATAAAAAAAAATTTTTTTCAAAAAATTTCGCTAAAATATGTATATTTTTATAAGTGCACAAAATCAACTTCTATTTTTGTCGCCTCAGTTTCTCGCTGACATTTGACTAAATCTTTTAACTATATTAGTGATAACAATCAAAATTTTTTCTTAAATATACTGCATCTTCTACATCTTGCTTTAAAAAACTTAAGATATATGTATGTATATCTGATCTCTCCATTCCTTTTCTTGTTTTTTGCTCAACTAAAAGTGTGCGAATGTCGCGTCTGTCACCTGAGAATTGCCCATATGAAGTCATTTTCTATATCAAAATCAATGTTATTCTTTTTCATCTTGCAACTACTTTTGTTCCCACTTCTGTTATTTGCGTCTGCCCGAGCCAAAGCCCTTCCTGGTTTTTTTTTATCGCAAACAGCATACATTGCAGCTACGGGTTATCGTTGTTACACACACTCATATAATTGTTTCTTCATCCATTTGTATATAGCAGACTTTTAGGCACTGAAGCGTGCTAGATTTTTTTATTATTAGTCCACACACTGTACAACACATATTATGAATTTTTGTAGATTAAAAAATTTGTAATAACTGAAGGTAATAATTGACCTGAAAAATTTCGAGACGACAGCATATGTAAATATCGTATCAACTTTCAATACTAGCCATAGGCGTAGAAAGGCCATTCCTGGGGGCGGAATTGCCTCCCCCACGCCCCTAATTGTCTATATATTATAATATTACTCGTGAAAGTCAGCAGTCGTAAAGCCCCCCGCAGAAAAAATTTTTAGCTCCGTCAATGGCTCTAGCGGTAATTAGATTAAGAACTGCAAACAGTAATAAATCGACGCCAGCTCTAAGTAAATCCTGGATTTTAAGAAGTGCGTTTGTAAAAAATATTGAAAAAAAGTCTTCAATATTCTGCATTCATATTAGAAATTAATCGGATTTTAAAGAATCGGTTTCAGGGTTTCAAATGATGTTAACAACATCCATAACTTTACTTTCGCTACACAAAACCGAAAATTTTATATTGAATAGGCACTGTGTTATCCCAATACTGTACTACCATTTCGATGTAAAATTTTCGCTTTTAAACGATCCTCTTTTCTGTTACGATGGTACGAACTTTACGAGTCTAAAAGATTCTTATCAACTTTTGAAACGCAGAATGAGTTAGAACAAACTTTATTTGTTAAAATTTTTGTAATTTTATTTATGTATGTTCATATTGAATAGCAATATGTAATTATTTAATTTTTCTCGATGCGAAAATTTTCACAAGTTGGAAAAATGAGGCACAAAAGTATATACCACTTAGTCCAAGTTTACACTCTGCAAGTCTTATTGCTTAGCTGATTAGTTTGTTAGGAGAGAGAGACGAGGGGAACAGAAACGTTTCTTTTACCCTCGTCTCTCTCTCCTAACAAACTAATCTGCTTAGCAATAAGACTTGTATAGTGTAAATTAGTCCTAATTTACACTCAGCAAGTCTTATTGCTAAGCTGATTAGTTCTTTAGGGGAGAGAGACGAGGGGAAAATAAAAATGTATGTTCCCCTCGTCTCTCTCTCCGACAAACTAATCAGCTTAGCAATAAGACTTGGTTTTTGTAAATTAGGACTTAGGACTTACAAAAATATTTCAACAGTTCACAATTGTTTAGTCAGTGTAAATGGACGTCTTACTGTCGCCATACACACAATTAAAAATATTTTATTACCATTATGCATTAATTTTATTTTCTTTTTACCAAAATCTTTTTATGTAAGTTAGCTTACATGTTTTCTTCTACTTTCAAGCTGAAATTCTGACATTAATACGAGTACTTGCTAAAACTCTTCACTTTACCTTGACTTGTAAGACACAATTCACACTGATTCACTGACTGCTGTGTATTTCATATTCGTACAAACAAACATCTACAGATATATTTTATAGCACAACTCTTTTTGTTGGTCATGTAAAAATTCAAAAATAAAAATAATAAAAGCAAATAAACTGCAATAAACGAAGCAAAATATTCTTTCAAAACGAGGTGAATTCAATAAGTTTTTTGCGAATACATATTTTTAGGTTAAGTTTTTTTTTTATTTAACTAAGATTATCGAACTTCGATACATGTGGCCTTAATTATGAAAGTGGTCTAAGTCTTATGCATTTTTGCTTCGAAATCTTAAATTAATTTAAAAAATTACTGAACTCAAGCCTGATTAAGAAATTATTTCTGATTAAAATTCACTACAGTTCAATTAATTCTAAAAATGTCTCATTTAAAAAAACTTCAATAATATGACTTATACCACTTTCATAATTAAGGGCACATATGTTATCAATTTAGCATTTTCACTGCTAGACTTAGCTGCTAAAAGAACTTATGTTAATTTAAAATCTAGCATTTTAATTTTCTTTTGTAGAACATTTTAGCAGAAATTATGAACCAATTTAGCATTCTCCCAAAAAAAAAAGTGGAATTTCTCGGAGAAATGCCCATATGTATAAAATTAAAGAAAAATTAATATTTTATGTTCGTTATACATATGTTTAAAAAGAGAATATTAAATAATTTTTAAATTCGTTAAAGCTTCTTAAAACTTATACGGAAAGTTTGTACAGCCCATTTCGTTAATTTTAAAACGCCTTCCTTTATTTGTTTAAGTTAACAAAAAAAAAAAAAAACACGAATTTTCACTTGTTTTAATCAAAAAGATAGATTTGCTTAAGAATTACATTTCCCCAGGAATTCCGCAAACTCCCTGGCATATTTACCCCGTTTTCCGGAAAGACAGGATAATCAAAAAATCCCAAATCAAAAGAAAAGAGCAAATATATGGCAGCCAGTGTTGCCGTAAGCTTAATATACAAATTTTATTTTCAAAAGAAATTTAGAAAAAAAAAACGCTGAACAATTTCGTATATACATATTTAACGAAATTGTAAAGATTATATTTTCAAAAATATAAATGTTGTCACTTGAAATGAAAAAGGACGTAACTATCAAAATATTACACATTGATTTTTTTAATGAAAATGACATATAAAAAACATCATTTCAGTTAATTTTTAACCCCCGACCAAAAAAAGTGGTGTTATAAGTTTGTAGTGTGTGTCTGTGTATCTGTGTATCGGTGGATCTGCGTGTCTGTACGAGGCTACGTACAGACCAAACGGCTGAACTGATTTTGATTTAGTTTTTTCTGTTTGAAAAATGACTTGATTGAGAAGGTTCCTAGCTATGTTTTAAGAAAAATGGTGCAGCCGTTTAGAAGATATCACATCTTCTCTAGATATATTCGGGGGTTTCTTAAATTTTTAATTTTTGTTATAATTATTATTGTTCGAACTAAGGTTCGTATCGCTTTGTAAGCCAAATTATATGTGATAATTATTGATGAACAAATAACACCAAAGTTAATTATAAATTTTCTGACAAACACGTAGTAGAACGGAACAACTAGCTTTTTTCGAAGGCCACTACATCTTCATCATTAGCGTTCTTTGTGTTTCGTTCTTTGTGTTTGGTCCACTGTATGTAGTGTCAGTTGATATACGCAACTGTTATTGCAAATGCAATATGTGAATTGTTTTGATTCATCGTATTTCAATTTGCTGAAAACTTTTTTTGTAATGAAAGCTCAATTTTACCATCTCTAAATGTACAATAGTCTTGCCATTTAATTTGGCGATACGAGCTTTAGCCTGAAAAAAATCATTATTTATGCAAAAAGATATCGATCATTTACTTGAACCACGTTATACAAATATATTGTATTAAGTTGTTAGTAAAAAAAACTTCAAACTACAAAATTCTTTTCTGGCCACACAATTTTTTTGAGTTATGGCTATATTAAAGCAAAGGCTCGATACTTTTAGAAAGTGGTTAGCTTGCAAAAAAAAAGTGCAAAGTTATAACCCAAAGGTGATTTGACAAATAAACTTTGAGACAAGAAATTTTAATTTAAAAATAAAAACTCTAAAAATCTAACAGAGTGCGGAGAGTGCTCGAATTAATCTCGCTCGCAAACGAGTTCAATTCGAGCGAGTTTTATTTTTTGTATTGAAAAGAGTTACTCTTGTCTGCTCGCGAGTTAAAAAAATAAAACTCGCAAGCGCAATTAATTTTTGAGAATCGAAAATAGGACTCGTGAGAAGAATTCAAATTTTAAGAGTCAAAAATAAAACTCGACTCGTGAGTCGAGTTAAAAAAATTATTCGCGAGCTTTATTAATTTTGTTTGCTCAAATTCTGTTTTCTATAGGTTGCAATGTTGAAATTATATTTTATTACTGACAGGTAAGCATTTGCATGACTTTTCATGAAGCAGAAGCCTTAAAACATTTGAAAAATACCTCATGACATGAAAGTAAGAACATATATTTTTATATATGTATATGCATTTGTATGTACTATACTTTTCAAATTCGCATATAAATACATATACTTTTTCGAATAAACAAAAAAAAATTTTTTTTGTAAAAACTACTCGTTTTGAATTCGTTTATGTTCGTTTTGCACTCTTTTAGAATTTGTGCTTACGAGTTTTAAAATAAAACTCTCGAGTACAAATTTTAAGGCGAGTCATTTAATGCTTACGAGTCGAGCACAAAAGGAATACGAGTCTTATAAAAAAATTTTAAAACGAGCGAGTTAATAAAAATTGTTCTCGCGAGCAGAATTTTTCCCTACCCTGAAATCTAACAAATGCACAGAAGAACTTTTCTTATAAGAAATTTTTGGAAAATCTAAGAAATCGAAAATAATACAGATACATTTTCCCATTTGATAACTCTGCCTGCAGGTCCTCTTATTTTTAACACTCTACGTTCTTTTAAATTCTCATTGTTTCCGGTAAAATGTTAAACAAACTTATTGGCCACCCCTCGTATATAGTAAAGTAAGAGTATAAGTAAATAAAGTATGCTTGAATGACACTAATGTTACTGTTGTTGTTCATATAAAAGGATTTTATATGTTTTTTGCTCTTTCTGCTTTCTGAATTCTTAAAATAGATTAAAAAAAAAAATTAAAGTAAATTTCCTTATTTTTATTTTTAACTTTCAAGAGGTGCTTGAACTACGCTGCTGATAAAAACACAACAAGAAATAAAAGAAAGCTTCTTTCTTCTATGATTAATTAAATTTTTGTATGTACTAGACGCTAAAATTTTTAGTGTTTTTTACATAAAATTGAAATATAAAAAAATATATGTATGTATGTATGTATGTATGTATATACAAAAATTGTCAGGAAATATTCCATGTAGTTTTTATATACATACTACATAAGAGTACTTTAGAAAAAAAAATCCTAAGAATTTTGAGGTAAATTTTTAATTAATTAGAAATACTACATTGCACTACTAGAGCACCGAAAGTACATATTTAAAAAAAATATTCCAGTAATTGTGTTCCGGAAGTAGAATAACTTTTTAACAAGGGCTGGTAAATGCAAGAAATTAGATTATTGATATACATACATATTTTCATTTGATTCAAAGTTTAGCATAAGCCTAAACTCTTAATGGTAATCGTAACAACTTTTTGGCTTGTTTTATGTCTTATCCAATTCACGAAATTGCGTCATAAATTACTTTTGCTGCTTAAATAAACATTTAAAAAAATTGGTAATTCGGATATTACCCATTTACTTCGTTACCTTAAACTTGCCCACCCTCGATTTAAAAAATTTTAAAGAATCTTTGGAGTATGCTACTTCTTATGTTTTCATAATAAAAACATTTATAATCATGTCCAGTGAATTGCTGCTAAATGTTTTGTATTGAAAATGCGGAGTACAAAAAAAAATTAAATAACAAAAAGAACCTTTTATTATGCAATTTAATTTTTATATATATTTTTATTTCTTTACTTCTGTAAAAAAAAAAAACAACACAGAATTTTACATACAATCAATGTACAAAATTTAGGCTAAACTATAAATTATAAAGTAAGCAGGTCGTTTACACAATGCAAATACAACAATCAACAAACACTCAGTTCTATTAGATACAAAAATAATATCAAACATTTTAGCAACAAAAACAAAACTGCAACTACATGCTCTGGCAAACATTGCATTTACACACATGCATAAGTATGTATGTATGTATGTATGTATTTATGTCCGTATACATGCATGTGTGTATCTATGTTTGCATATGTCGGCATAAGTGGGCAAACATGGACTCGTACTTTTATTATAAGTTTGTATGCGCAAAAAATTAGATGTTAGTAAATAGATTAAAGCACCATAAAATGGACAAGTATTGTTTCGAGTACATTAAAAGCTTCAAATTAAATTTTTCAATATTATAATGATTCAAAAAAAGATTATAACACCTCCGCGCTTATGTAAAGCAAAATAATAACATAACTTGATTGACTACGTTACATTTCCTCCCGTCTATTCATTCTTAAACCACTTAAGAGCCATTTTTTCCAAATTAACTTTTATAGTTTTTTATTGACAACTTTGTAGGAAAAAAATAATAATGAAAGTCATTTCGAAAACCACGTAATGACATTTGCATTCAAAATAGAACAGTCCGGATCAGGGATGGAAAAGTTGGTACAATTATACCCTTTTTTGGTACTACACAAACTCTGAAAGTACATTAGTACACCAGTGACTAATTTAGTACATCTAAGGAATCTCCCCAGTTTCACTACGCATTTCTTTTCAAATCGATTGCATATGTCAATTTTTACTTTTAAACCATGAAACTCATATTCTACTCACTGGAAAACAGTCTTGTGAAAGCAAAACGCAGCGAGAAAATCAAAAAAATATGAGCTCGTCCTTTTCCAAATCATTTTTTTCCAAATTCAGATACTAGAGCACACCCAGCTAGCATTTTGTATCATAATCGAATCTTTTCCGAATCAGCTTGAAGGGAAAAATAACCGCATATGAGCTCATTTTTCGATCATAAATGATACTCTCGTTGTGAGAAAATGGTACCCTACAGATGAATCACACTAAACAATCATTTATGATACGATTTGCTGATTAATTTTTGAGCAATTTTTTGGTAGTATTAAATCATGAAATTACTTTTTGGCGGTTTCTTTCCATTTTGTTCCTCTATTTTCAAGAAATCATTGTTTAATCATATAGATGAATCATAAGTGAATCCTTTTTCAATCACCTAAGTGATAAATCAGTTTTTAATCATCAAAAGTGATCTCAAGAGAATCAAAAAGAGATTTATGCAAATAATGATCAGCCAAATGCTAGCTGGGCATGCTATTAAATTGTATAATTAAAGAAATAAAGTTTTGATGAAAAAACAATTTCAAGTAATGACCCAATTAAATGGCCCCCAAGATCGTGTGATTTAATCCCATTGGATTATTTTTTTGGGATTATGTTAAGTCACTTGTCTACATCGATAAACCATAAACAATTGAACACCTGGAAATCAACATTCAAAGAGTTATCGGCGAAATACGGGCGCAAATGCTGAGATTGCGCCTCCTACGCGCCATCCGCAGCGGCCACACGACAGAAATCATATTTAAACATTAATTTCATAAAATTTTCTTTCCAATAAAGCCCGTTTCATTGATATTAAAAATATATTTCTTAGTTTTCTTATGATTTAAACTTGTATCACTCTATAGAAAACACCCTTTAGAATTATAATTAATTATTATCAATAATAACTAATAAGACAAAATAGCCAATTAAAAGTCTTCAATCTATTTAAAAGCTTTTAATGGCTTTTGCTTAATTAAAAGCATAAATAATTGTATAACATAAACTGTAGAAAATTAATTATTTATTAACAAGAAAAATACTGCTAATCTGAAATCATGATCATCTTATCCAACAAACTGCATTCACATAGTAGATTTATCTGAAAGCACACTTGCCGAAATTCCAATTTGTCTACACTTTAACGTTGGGGTTGTAAAAATAAACAACAACAACAGCAGCAGCAGCAACAACAACAAAAAATCACACACTTGCATTCCAAATTTGCAGTTAGTTTTTATTCTCAAAGTAATAGCAACGAAGAGAGAGAGGCAGGCGGGCAAGCAAAACCAAACATGTGATGTTTTTTATTGTTAATGTGTAAATTACATTATTGCAGGAAAAGCAACAGCAATTACAAGAAGAAAAATCCAATAACACCAACAGCAACAAAAATAGACATCAACAGCAATGTTTACGCATTGCAGTACGTTTGCTGCTGCACTTTCATACAAAATCCAAAACATTGTTGTAAAACATTTATGTATTTGTTGCCGGCTTGCAACATGTTGGCTCACAGCATGTTGGAATTGACGTACGAGTGCAATATCAAAAATTAAACCGGCTTAGCTAAAAAAACCCTCTTCCCTAGTTCAGGGTGCATTTGTGTATGGGTCAGTAGTGTTGCCAGCTTAGGGCTTTTTTACTTTGATTTAAAATTTTCTTATTAGAAATGGAAAATTTAAATTTGGCGGATTTTAATGGGGATAATCGGCGTTGTTAACTATAATGAAAAGTTACCATAACCGACCGTTAAAACGCATGCCGATATATGTATGTAGTTCGTAAGTACTGAAACACAAATCAAAAAATCTATTGGGTTTACATTTTGAGAAATTTATTTAGTCGTATTTAAAACTGATTTCGCATCAATAATTCAAAATCGACAACACATCTACTTCGCATGATTTAGAAAATATTATTATGTTATTTTAACAAACACAAACTACGAAGCTAGTTTGGCATACACATCTGCAGGAAAGTCCAGGGCCTCCGCCAAGAATCGAACCTGCGACTCTCCGACTATTACATTAGTACACTAGCGAATAATACAGTGCGGAGAAAAACATCACCTAATGAAATTTTTTAGTTAAAAATCATTAAAAACCTTATGAAATATACATGCATTCTGGCCACACTGGATTCAGTAAAGTTATAAAAGTTTGTATGCACGTGTGTTCATTTATTTTTTGCACTAAATTTATTTTCGTATCAAATCATCTGTGTGGCATGGCATGCCCTTGTGTTTCATTATAAATGTCTTTTGTTATTGTTGCTGTCGCAGGATTAAGTTCTTGCAGCAAACTTTATTTTTGTAGTGCAGCAGGGGTATTTTTAACATTTCTCATTTCCTTGTTAATGCCTCCTCAAGCACTCGGTGCTGTGCAAACATATACCAGGAGTGTTGAAATTGAAGGCCATTTGGGCTTTTTTTACTTCTTGGTATAAAAACCAAAAATCAATAATTTTTCTAGAGCATGTTATAATAACAAATGTTTTAAAGTAAAACTTAAATAAATAAATAAATTTAAAGAGAATTATATCTGAATGTATTTGAATTTAAATTAAATTAAACACATAAATATATCTGTGACAAAAACTAAAAAGTGCTTAAGTCATATTTTACTGTTTTGCAGGAGAGCACTTTTAAACGTTTACATAAGTAGATTTTCAGACATTTATTTCTTTTACAATTAAATTAAGAAATTCGTTTGGGAAACATGGCTAAAGTAAGCCATACTATATACATATGTGGTTTTTAGTCGAAAAAAAATATAAGCAGCAATTTATAGAACTATAACTTTGTGAAAAATTGCACAAAATAATTGTGATTTTGCCCAGGAGTACTTTTGAATATTAAGGTTACAGCAGTGCTAATAACTCAAAATTAGCTTATCTCAACTTAAGCAAATTTCCCTTTTTGCCACAGTTATAATATGCTTTAACAGCGGGAAATATTACTTCAAATTATGTGTAAAATAAAAATGTGTTGCTTTCGATCAAAAAAATATTTCAAAGAAATAATGAGTTAGGGCCTTTCTATATTTGGGTATCAATATATATATATATATGTATGTATGTGTATAATATATTTGTGCAAGGTCTTATAACTCAAAAATATTAAAAAATATCTACAAGCTGCCAGTTTAACAAAGTCGTTACAAAAGAATGTCAAATTAAAAGACACAAGTGAATGTGGGAGACACATACTAAAATTTGCTGCAAGCTCTACAGAGTTATTATTTTCCAAATGTAATGGCTTGATAATATATCAATAAATCAATTATAAAAACATATTTACATATCTATCAACATTATTTTCCTATAACACTCGCAAATGTGTTGCGAAGATGGAACACATAAAAAATTTTGCAAAATAACAGCCAAGCCTAATTCAGAGCGTTGAGCCTTGCGCTATCAGCAGGCAAGTCGTTATACAGGTGACCTTATCAATATAAAAAACAACAAATAAACCCAACTGTCGAAATTAGTAAATTTAAATGGTTTGCTATATAAAACGTATTAGATGAAACAGATTCTTATAGTTGGGGTCTAAAACAGTTCAATTGAGAATTGAACAGCTGATCATCATAAGGGCAGATTAGCTCACCTGATTCTCAGTTCGCCTTTGGTACGTATTTACACAACACAATTAAATGTACCAAATATACCTTTAAAGTACTCGAAATATACATATAGACACGTTTTCTGCCAATAGCGCATTGCTCAACGTTCTTGTTTAGGTTTGAAAAATATTAAATGCAAAAATTCTTAAATAACGTGTAGATAATATCCAATACTGACGACATTTTAAAAAATTTGTTTATCGTATTTATTCTTTTATCTTTGCTAAATTAACAACTACTTAAATTTTCTTTTATATGCTTTAATCAAACAACTTCTCATGTCTATCTTAACAAATTTAATACTCGAGTTATAAACAAAAACACAATAGCTTAAATATTGTATCTGTGACAATAAGGAAAAAGTGATTAAGTCATATTGTAGTGTTTCGTTGGAGAGCACTTTTAAACTTTCAAGTCGATTTTCACGCCACGTAATTGAGGTACGAAAAAATTTCGAATCATGTTCCTATACCGTTCACCATTGACAGTAACATTCTGATCATCATTGTTTTTGAAGACATATGGGCCAATAACTCCTGCAGCCCATAAAGCGCACCAAACAGTAATTTTCTGCAGATGCAATGGTGTTTCAAAAAAAGCTTGTAGATTCTCCTCCAAATGCTACAATACTGCTTATTTACGTACCCATTCAACCAGAAATGGGCTTCATCGGAAAATGGAAGAAGTGCGCGATGAGTTTAACGAATAGAACAATTATTTTGATTAAAAATTTCAACAATTTGCATGGGTTGCTCTGGTATAAGTCGATTCATAATGAAATTTCAAATCAAATACCCCTTTTCCACACGCAAAGTTTACATTGCAAAGTCTTAATTCAGCTGTGTGAAAGACAGAGGTAGTAGTATAGTCTATTTCTATCTTTCTCCCAGCTGAATTAAGACTTTGCAAAGTAAACTTTCCTTATAGAAAAGGGGTAAAACTCAACAAAAAGCAACTTACTATCAGCTGTTAAATGGCTGCTCAAATAAAGCAGTAATGACAACTCAAGGTTGTGACACTTAAAAAAAACAACCTTTATGTTAAAAACTTCAATTTATGCAAAGTATAGACCGTTACTAAATTTCATACTTAGCTCCGCTCATAAAAATCAAAAATTAGTTTTATTTTCATAAATGTGAAATATTTGAAAGTGGCACGCACCACTTTTTACTTCAATATAGAGGTGGGCGCGTGTCGTGTTTTCTTCGTGACACGAGCACGCACAACCCAACACGAAGTGTTCGTGACAAAAAATCTAATTACGTGCGTGTTCGGGTCGTTTCGTGCTGAGCAAAATTGACACGAAAAACAGGAAATGATTTTAGATCTAAAATATGTATGAATGAATTTCCAGTAGAGAAAAAATTTAATATCTTCTATCGTCAAACACACAACATCAGCATATTTGTTGATATTGTATGGTCCTCTGAAGCTTAAAGTTCTGTACGTAAACCGAGAGTATTAGATGTGGTGGCAGATAGTATCAGCTGGCAGTGCCAACTTGGTGCCGTATTTTGTTAAAGAGACTCTTGAAAAAAATCAATTAAATTTTCTGATTCTCAAATACCATACCAATAATATTTCGTGCGTGTTGGGCAATCTCGTGTTGAAAAATTCGACACGTGCCCATATCTACTTCAATACCAGCTGCTTATGATATCGCTGCCAATTTTAACATAATTATGTAACAGATTACAGGCGAAAATTGTAGCTGGCGGCATTTGAAGCCGAGCAGTCTGCTGTGGTCAATGTGTTTAATGCATTACGAGGAGAAACGCCGAATAAATTAAAGCAGAGTGAGCGCTATTATTTTTAATTTCTGTAGTAAATACTCGTACATTTACTTTTACTATTTTTCTTGTTTATGGTAAAATATATCAATAAATATATACCAAGGAGAGAGAATTAATAATCGTTGGTCTCGGCAGAACAGGTGGCTTTCCCCCCACCCCCCACCCCTTAAGATACAGTATGATGAATGATACATTTTTATTAAAAATTTTTTTTTTTTTATAAAATATTTTCACTTCCAATAATTTTCCTTTTCAGTATCAGCTGCTAAAGACATTATGTTAGCAAAAATTCAAAAAGAAATTTAGTTATGAAAAGCAGGGGCTAAATTACTTCATTCGATATCGACAAAATTTGCATGCAATTATAATTGGGCCTTATCACTAGTGTCGTATTTCGACTTCAACTTCGACTACGGCGATTTTGCATTAGACTAAAGAGCATTGCAAAATTTTATCTTTAAAAAATTCAGAAAGAAATTTATTACTTCATTCGATATCGAACAAATTTTCATGCAATTATAATTGGGCCTTATCACGTATGTCATATTTCAACTTCGACTACCACGATTTTGCATTAGACTAAAGAGCATTGTAAAATTAATTTTTTTTTTAAATTCAGAAAGAAATTTATTTATGAAGAGCGGGGGGTAAATTACTTCATTCGATATCGAACAAAATTTTCATGCAATTATAATTGGGCCTTATCACGAGCGTCGTATTTCGACTTCGACGATTTTGCATTAGACTGAAGAGCATTGCAAACATGCAATGCAACAAGGATTGTAAACATTTCATTGATTGCGTAATGCAAGGCCAATATTGCTCAGGACTCAGACTGAGTATACATTATTCATGCCAAATCCCATGAGCGGTAACTAACTTTACATAAAATGTTATCAAGTTACTATCCAACAAAGTGATGATCTAAGAATGATTAAAATTGCAAATATTTTTAATTAAAAGTCAACAAAATACTTTCTCGTCAAACACATTATCAGTATGAGTCAATCTTTTGCGCTAAAGCACTTCTTTTTATTAAAATAATAAAACCGTTTTGTGTGATTTAAATTTTAATGTGACATATTGGAAAAAGTTGCCTTTTTTCACACTTCGTTCGATTTGAAATTCCAAGCACTCACCTATAATTATTGAAATAACCCGGCACGGATCCAAAAAGACATTTTAAATACACGTAATGTTTAACAAATCAAATGATTTATGTTAAAGCTCATTTACAATAAAATTTAAAAAATAATAAATTTATTTATTAGACGTATGTGCGCCTTATTTACAGTTCCAATAAAAACTGTATGAAAGAAAATTTAATAAATAAAAAGTTAATTTAAAAATGCAAAAATAAAAAATTTATTTAATACTAATGAACAGGGGAAAAAACTAACGCAAATGCTAAAATGTGAAAAATATGAGTATTGCATTATATTTGCATAATTAATGAGATATAATAAAAAAAAAAATACTCGTATTTCATTGATTTTATTTTCGCTCTTTGTTAAAGGTTTATGCAAATTGTACTTATTTCCTCTAAGAAAACGTACTCGTATTTGGCAGATACAACTTATCAATCTCGACTATTAGAAAATATGTAAATCAGCTTATTCACTCACCTTTTTACAGTTTGTTGTTGTTGTTGTATTTTGTGATTGTATAATCACAGATGAGGCAGAAAATTCATTTTATAATGCGAAACGAACTCTGTATATTTCTTATTGTTACTAAAATTTTATAAAAAAATTTATTTACGCTATTAATCTATTAGTTTCTGGCCCAATTCAAGGCTTAGCGTATTTTCTTTTTTTTTTCTATACTTGGAAAAATGTTTGAAATCAAATTGAAAATTTTGTTTTATGTATTTTTTTTTTCATCCACTTCTGTTAAATATTAAGATTAAGCGTCAGTAACTTGTTTTTTATTTTTCTTTCTCTATTCTATTCTATTTATTCAAATACAATATAAAAACCGAATAAAACTGATCGATAATAAACACCAAAAATAAAAATAAAACACTCTCACACGCACATACACAGAAAAAAAATTTACACACTTGCAGTTTGTTTACTTTGTTTACCTTCAGTTAAAGCTCCCACACTATTTGCTAATAATAAAATATCTGTAAGATACTTTTTGTTCCAGTTTTTCTCAATAACTTTTTTCTTTTTTGTTGTTACACAAATTTCTGTTAAACGTTTTGTTAAATATTTTTGCTTATTGTAATTGAAAATATTTCATTTAGCCTAAAATATATATGTATGTATTTGTGTATATTGTATATATAATTAATTAATTAATTAAATCCGTTTCAATAAAATGTTGCGCTTCAATACGCTGACACAACCGCCGCGGTAAGATTTAATTTGCAGACTGAAAATTTAATTGTACAAAAGGTTTTGTTGTGCTGTAGCTAACGGATACAAAACAACAACAAAAAACAAAATCAAATTGGATTGTTTCAAACAATTCTCACAGATACGTCGGCGCTGCAAACAACAACAACTGAACAGCTGTTTCTATTCCAACCTTTTAACATGTTCGTGGTATACACATACATATATATTTTGTTGTTTTGTTGTTATACGCGCAATGATAACAGCTGTCTGTTAAAAATGCCACAGAGTGTATGTTAAGTTCTACAGTGAATAAGAATGTCTGTGACACAGTAATTTAAGCAGAATAAGTGACATCATTCTAGCATATGATAATAAAAATTTACATACATACATACTGTTTTCTGTTAAATATACATACATATTTATTTATTCATACTAGACTTGTGTCCAACAGTTCTTTTTGAACTAGTTTGAGAGCGTTTGAATCAAAAGTTGTTTCAAACCCATTTAATTTACATTGATGTTTTTGACTTGACTTGTGTCCAACTGAACGAACTAGTTCAAAATGAACTGTTGGACACAAGTCTAATTCATACGTAGACAAAAATCTTATTTTTAGAATATTTATTCCAAATTTAATTTTGACAGATAGCTGTCTTAGTCATATGTATGTAAATTTCAAGACATGGACAAAATTAAATCGTTTAAGACGAAGCATGACTTGAGAAATTAATGTAGAAAAATGTGATTAATGATTATTTCGTATATTTTCATCCCTCTTACCGGAAGGTGCACATGTCATTAATTTTTGAGTTAAACATAAAAACGGCCCTATGTATAAGCAAAAATTGGCATGAAGTTAGCATAAGTGGCAAAATTGAAGATAATCTTAAGGAGTTTTGCCATGAAACTTCACATTAAAAATCATGCTAGGACTTAGGGGTGGGTTAAAATTAGGTAATGCGACAAATATGAATGTCAAATTGTATGGAGGAACTAGTGAACACCTAATTCAAATTCGTCACTTATGCTAACTTCATGCCAATTTTTGCTTATACATAGGGCCGAAAATATACAACTGGATTCATATTCATTAAATTGAATTGAATGCTGCACAATGGGATGTAAATGGAAAAAAATTGGATAAATCTGCAGTTTTTAACAGAACTGTTTAATTTTTTTTACATTCAGTGGAAAATCAATAACCATTACCTCAATTAATGGCGTATGCTGATGATATTTACTTGCTGCCACATAAGCTTAGGGATCTTAATTAATTAAGCAAGCTACTAAGAAGCTTCAGGAAAAGCTAAAATACACGGGACTCAAAATCAACGCTGAAAAGAAAAAACTTTAAGCATTGGTACAACAATTACCATTAACATGCCAGAGGAAGCGAGATTACTGCTGGTGGCGGAACCGAACTTGATTTAGACGCTAGAATAAACAGGGCTAGATCATCTTTAAGTTTTTTGGCCCCAATCTGTCAAAACAACAAAATAAGTCAAACAAGCTCACAAGTTTTGAGGCAAACAATTCTTCTGTATGGCTGAAAAGTGACTAACAACACCACAAATCATCTATATATTTGTATTACTCAATGCTTAAGAAGTACATCACGTATTTTTTTAACTCGAAGAATTCTAATGTGGACCTAATAGCTCAGCCAAACCAGTTGAAACTTAGATACGAAATCGAAAATGGGAATAGATTGGTCATACTCTTCGTTGCAATGACAACAATGTGTCAAAACAATCGCTTAGATTGGCCACATACAACATGTAAGTGTTCAACAAAATCTGAAATGAATTAAATCGGTTAATCTTGAAATGAACTCAGGACTATTACACAAAATTAGATCAGATGATCGAATAACGCACTGTGCTCCAGTATGAGATATATGTGTATATTAATCCTATCTTGTATATCGTTCAAAAATCGTTTTCTCCAATGGGCAAATAGAAAAATTAAATCCCCATATATTCAAAAATTGCGTGGTCCCAGCAGAAGTATACTTGAACTTAAGATTTGGATTTGGACCTAATAATCCATGATAGAACGGTTGCAGCCGTTGGAAACTGAGCTTAATTTTCATCTTAAAAATATATTCAGGGATTACCCACATTTATGACAAAAAAAAATCAAAATCAGAACCATCCACATGAGATCCAAGAGCGTTCCATGCATAACTGTTTGGTGTCGGTTATGGGCTTCCGATATCATTGTTCCATACTTCTTGGAGAACGACGTTGACTAGGCCATCATTGTATCATTGTATGATGTTGACGGAAGTAAGTAGTGCGTCGACTACAATTCAAATAACGGTCTTCGAAAGCCTAAGTTCAATCCCTCTCCAAGCCCAGTCACATCAACATCATAGATTATTATGATATGTATTGGTGTATTTGGCATTACATGTCTCAGCAACGTCCTTCATCAATATTTGTAGCAACAAATCGTCGTCGAAGTAAGATTAATAATAAAATGTCTACATATGTAGCTTAAAATAATACGTCAACTTAACACCAGAGGCGCTACAACGAAACTATAAAAATTAACAAATCGCACAAACTAAGCTCTTCTTTACTGCATATACATATCTGTGACTTCAGCATTGATACATGCACTATCTTACTACTCTCAGTTAACACAAGGGACATATTATTTGGACCCAAGTGAGCTGAAAACTTACTTTCTCTTTTCTTCTTCTTCTCCTGTCAAAACAATAGGTCGACGATAAGCAACTTCTTTTGGCCAGAATTGGATGATGTGGACATCAATGTTTTTATTAGATATTTTGCACGACCGATTTGAGGGCTTGGTTATGCTACGTGGAGGTGATGTTAACTAATCCACGAGATCGTACAACTCAATCCATTAGACTTTTTTAGTGGGGTTCTCTCAAGTCTCAGCTCTAAACGAATAAGCCACAAATCACAGTGGGCCAGAAAATAATAAATAATAATGGGAATAAAAAATTCCCATGCTATCTCTCAAACAAACACACTTTATTTTATTTCAATTTAAAGGTAAAATGTGCTTAATTAAAGACCCTTCATAGGGAATATTAATAAATATCAACTTTTTTACTTTTGATACGATTTAATTAATCAAAACTTATTTGTTATACCAAGATTGCATAAAGAGTTTTTTGTTAACAAAACTAAACTTGCTGCTAATAGCAATAAATCATCATCCGACGAAGACATACTTGCAACCGCAAATAACGAACAGAAAATTTGAAATGCTGATTGACGATTTTATTTGAACGTCTGCGAAAAATCGTCAATCAAATGACACTAATACACATTCAATGACTGGAAATTTTATTTGATCGTCTCCGGAGCGCATTAGAAAAATAAAACTGGAAACACTTAAGGTGCAATCAGACGTGCCATAACCATAACCATAGAAAACAGCCGTTCGAACCAAACTAATGGACGACACTGTATTTGATTATAGGTGACTTGCCATAACGCCATAGCCATTGCCATAGAAACCAATTGAATCTTGGCGTGGTTATGGCTATGGCATTATGGCTATGACGCGTCTAATTGCACCTTTAAAAACACCATATTTATATACATACAATACAATATGTGCATACGTACATATGTAATTATGTAATCTTACAAAATTTTAACAGGAAAACAGCTTGTAAAGTTTACGTAATTATACATACATATGTATGTATGTATGTATGTATGCATGTATTAGCTTTATGGGATATACAAAAATATTTCACAGAAACAGACACAGATACGTTTGCTTATGGCTTTATATGCTCCTGTAAAATGTAAAAAATAAATAAATAAAATTCTACTTATACTTAAATACAAGCATAAATGAGCATAAATTTAATATTGTATTATTTATAGTCATATTGGCGCCAAACGCCAAATGCGTATCTATTTTGAAGAAGATTCTCAAAATACCAGTTATAAAGCTGCTGTAGCGAGATTTACTTATTTAAACATTCGGGTTTTACGCTTAATAATCTCCCATGGCTTAATAATATCCGATATTCTTAAAAAGTACATACTAGTGATGTAACGAATGTCAATTTTTGATATTCGCGAATACGAATACGAATATATGAAACATTATTCGCGAATGCGAATACGAATATTATGTGTGAAATTTATAGACATTAAAGTGGAGTTCTATTTACGCCTGGAATATGAAATATTAAAAAAATTTTATGAAAAGGGACTTCATACTCCTGCAGGAGTCCTTCAAAGTTAATAAAAACTACCTAAAATTTTAATGATCGTCATTAAATAATATTTGAAAATGATACAAAGCACAAATATCTATGAAAAAAATTAATGGATTTGTACAAACTAATATTTTTAGCCATTTATTTAATTTTCGTTTAGGATTAATGCATTTATTTATTTAATTTATTCGTATTCGCCTGAACTTGGCGATTACGAATTCATATACGAATATCTAAATATGGCCGAATATTCGACAATTCGAATACGAATATTCGTGAATCACTAGTACATACATATCGAGCCATTAGCGCCAAAAAAGTTTAAGCGACATAATTTTTTAACAGCGTTTTCAAACGAAAATTTGTTATTTGGTCGCAAATAATCGATTTTCGAAAAAAAAAAATTTAAGTTCGAGAACTATGCCGCTTAAGATTTTTTGGCGGTTATAGGTCGATATGTACTTTTGCGAATATGAGAGATTAATAAGCCAAGAAAACTATGCGAGATTATTAAGCGTGAAGCCCAAAATTTTAATAAATTATTCTAGATACAGCAGATTTATAACTGGTATTTTAAGAGTCTTTTTCAAAATTTAACCGTAAACCAAATCATTAGTATAGTCGTTGAAGGCAGGAAAACAACAGCATAAAATTCCCCAAACAACGTCCGACACGTCCTTCCGGAAAACTGTAAATACGAGTAATTTAATACATCGAGACATAATTTAATACATTGATATACATATTTCCTTTTCTAAAACAAAATATTATACGAAATTCCTTTATATAATACAATCTTTATTAATTAAGGAATAGTTAAAAATTACAATAAAGTTTATTTTTTAATGGTAAAGTACTTCCTATTCTGCCTTTACTCAAAGCAGACAACAAAGTATTTAATTATAAACTTTTCAACTTTTGTAGACGTTACACACAATTTGTAAATTTTTTTAAGTCTTTTTTTCTGTTAACATTATTTCAAGAGAAATAAAATGTTTTTTGGGTAAAAACCACACAAGTATTTATTTAACGAATCAACGAAAAGAGAAAACTAGGGCAGGATTTTTGTACTTATTGCGTCATTTACAAATCGATATTTGTTACACAAAATATGGGGTAAAAGGCAAAGAGGCAAAAGGCTTGAAAATTTCTATGCTTTTTACTCATAATCTAAATGGAAAGAAGCTAAATTTAAGTCAAATACAAATTGTTACGAATATTGTGGTAGATGAGTGTATTAAACATGTGCAAGAGTACACAATACAATGTTGCCAAAGCAATTATAACAAGAAAATATCATATAATACTTATGTATATAAATTAAGAAAGTAAGGCCGTTTTCTTTTCTAAAAAAATGTGAAAAATTTTTTAACTTTTTATTAAGAAACATTTAATTTAGCGTTTGTTGCAAGTAAAAATTTAAGCTCGCGCTTTTTTCCTTGATTGTAAAAATCAAGTATCATTTATGCTTGCTTAACATGAGAGAAAAATGTATTGTAGCTTAAGGCTATGACTCACTATCCTACACAATCTCACGATCTACGAAAAAATAAAACCTTTATCCAATGAATTGCTACTGTCTTTTGAAAATTTTCATAAACTTCATCCTCCCAGGCTGCATCCTAGCATGTAATGCAGCTTACTGCTTATGGTAGGTACACACTTTGAAACGTGCTCACACCGACCACCATCAATGCAACCTATAAACATCAAAACATTTTCATATTTTAGAAACTTCGAATTAGAGATGTGCTTGTGTCGAACACGACACGAACACGAATACCAAGAAACTCAACACGGACGAAACTCGCACGCGAAAAATTTTTTTAAACACGATACAGCACAACACACGCACGAAATATTATTGATTTGATATTTAAAAATCAGAAAATTTAAATGAATTTTTTCAACAGTCGCTTTTCAAAATATGGCACTGTCAGCTGATACTATCTGCCACCACAGCTAATACCATCGGCTTACATACAGAGCTTTAAGCTTCCGAAGACCATACAATATCAACAAATATGCTGATGTTGTGTGTTTGACGATACAAATTATTAAATTTTTTCTCTACTGGAAATTCATTCATACATACTTTACATCTGAAATCGTTGCGTGTTTTTCGAACACGAAAAGACCCGAACATGTACGAGATCAGATTTTTTTTTTGTCACTAACACTTCGCGTTGGGTCGTGCGTGTTCGTGTTACGAAAAAAACACGACACGCGCCCATCTCTACTTCGAATGCAACTTCGAACGCAACCATAAAGAAGACTACACACTATGCGACCGATAGTGCAATCTGCCTGGTTGCATAAACATGTAGCAATGTTTGAAACACTGAACTACTCACTAATACCACGAGTATGTAATAATAATTCCTGAACCTGTGCAAGCACGTGGAACTGTGCACGTCTTTAGTCTGCATGCTTTAGGGGTCTAATTTGTGTATTAAAACCAACATAAAAGTAAATACCAAAAATAAATAAATAAATCCTTTTAATCTCCTGTTTAAGGATTAAATTTTTTATCTATATTTAGTTACTATTTGCATACACTTTAACAAATTGTTGGAATTATTTCTTTGAACAAATGAAATGTTTTAAATAGGGTTAATAGTACCTTAACCTTGATTTGATATCGAATGTCTTTATCTGTTATCTTATTAATCTGTAAAAATGTTTGTGATAAAAATTAGATTAGATCAAATCAATTAGGATTTTTTTGGGACCCCACTGGACAGCTGTTGCGTTGTTTAACCAAAAACGAAAACAATTGGGATCTACAACCCAAAAAAAAAACGCTAAAATATTTGCGCGTATTATCGGCTAGTCGTCTTCTACAAACTAGCTGTTACTTGCCATGGTAAGCATCATCTATCAAATATCTTGGCCTTAGAGCGAAGTCTACCATCGGATGTAAGTCGATTAATGATGCCGTCACCTCATTGATAGATCAGCTGTTGGCCCTCCGGTGCCCGTAGTATCAGTACTAAGCCACTTAATTTTTTTACATAAAAACTTTTTGAAAAATTCACTGATATTACGAGTAAATCATTCATTGAATTTTTTACATAAAAATACTTTGAGAAATTCACTTAAATTAAATCATTCATTCAAAACAATGTTGTCAAAGATAACAAATGACATCGTCACTTAATAAAAAAATAAATAAAATGTAAAACGGAAAATAAAACAATATTAGAAACCATAATTAATTGATAAGTGTTGTACACCCTTTAATACATTAAATAAGTCAGTGTGTCAGTGATGATAACCTTCACTTCCCGAAGCACTCATGCCTTTACATCATTTCAAAACTTGTGTATCTTTCTTCAAACCAAGAAAGTTGTATTGTTGTGTGAAATTATGAACGCACTTCAAAAATTGATATTTAGTTCATTTAACTACGAAGACAGGCTGAAAAGTTGAATTGATTCATTCCCATCAAAGAAGAGTTTTTTATGTATGAAGGAAAATTATTTAAAGTTTGCCTTCGTTTACTTAAGAATCTGTTATTAATGAAAATTAAGTACCCGTTTAAGAAGCATTTAACACTTTGGAATGAAAAGAAAAAACCCTTTAAAGACAGTGTCATCGGGCACAAATCAAATAAAATAAACACTTGTGAGTTCACATTAGAGATGTAGGCGTGATTGATGTGAGTTAAAGGTGAGACCACACAGAAGCCTAAGCACTACACAGAATGAATCACATGAGCATACATGACATTTAAAGGCTCAGTTACCCGACTTAAGGCTCAGTTAGCCGACTGTAATGTAATGTAACTGCAACGTAGGAAACAGCTGAATGATATTTTTATATGAAAAGTAGGTTACCTTACATTACATCTCTATAACAATTTTCATTTCTTTTCACATAACAATACCGATCAGCTGTTTCCTACTGTTACAGTTACATTACATTACAGTCGGCTAACTGATCCTCAAGACAGCGTACACATATTTTCCCAGATCAGTAGCCAAATTGATTTAAATATCAAACCCGTGATTTATTGGCATAAGTTGAATAAATCTTTATTGTAAAATTAGTTAAACTTCTAAAGACTGGGGGTCTACTCTGTAATTCGAAACGAAAGAAAATTCTTTCGAATTTGTATCTTAATTAGATGTAAATTCGAAAGCCTTTTCTTTCGATTCGAATTACAGAGTAGACCCCCTGTTTTAAAATTTCCAATAGTTAATTGAAAACTAGAAAATTATGAAAGGAACACAGAAATAATATTAAGGATAGAAATGGTGTATTAACCCCTCAATTCTTCTAAAAGAAGCAAAGCAACCCCATCACAAGATGAGTTTTGATAACCAAATTGATTTGTTTAAAATTACTCACGTCATTGTGCGTGAGTGTGGCAAAAAAAAAAAAGTCGTGCAGGAATAGAATTTTTCCATCTAGTTAAATGTAATTGAAAACTTAATAAAGATTTAATCATCTCTACTTTGAATTAGAATTAGCAACAACAATCATGCATGTGTTTTATGTGAATCACACACCTTCCTTCTCTTTATCACGCGTGCGTGCATGAGCATGAAATCAATAAAGTTCTTCAGCACGAATGTGAATGTATGAAATGTAATTTAGAATTCCTCAAAGGCAAATCAAATATATATAATAAAAAAATATGGTATACAGCTTACCTTGCTGGTCATCTCTGAAGCTTCCGGCTCATTTCAAGCTCAAAGTGCTGAAAAATTCAAATATTTTTGGGGTAATAAAACAATATTTTAAACAATTTAACTTCAGTAACTCTGAAACAATTTAACCAATTTAGATCAAATTTACGTTATTCAGTGCAGTTTCTCATGTCTAAAAAAGTAAATGACAACTGAAAATCAATTTGACAGAAACTATTGGAGATATTAAAATTAAGCGTTTTTTTCGAAAATTTTCCTTAAACGAACCAATCGATTTGAATCAAATGTAACTTTAAGTTAGCTGAAAGTAGTGCCGAGTGAGACAGTTGACTACCGCCTAGGACATCGCAATATTAAAATAGTCAATTGATTACATTGCAAAGTAATCCAAGTGTGAGTCAGTACTAGTTGAGAAATAGTTAGCTTAAAGTTAGTTTAAAGTTAGCCAAATTTCCGACAGGGTATGTACATCCTTACTGAAATTATCGTAAAAATGGACGCAATAGATTCCTTGACCTCAAAACTTTGAAGAGATCTAATGAAAACTTGATTTTCGAAAACCAGGGTGAAATCAGTAACTTCCTAATTTTGGTAGCGGGAAATAACAAAAAACAGAGTTTTAAGTAAAAAATCTCAATTTCGAGAATGAATGAATTATTTCAACAAATTGATTTTATTTTCGAAAATAATTTTTTTTTGCACAACTGAATTTAGTTAGCGTCAGCAGATTCTAGGCATTTTACACGTTCTACGCTTTACTGCATGTAAATTTACACGCGACGCTTCTTACGCAACATCGACGGCATTGAAAACAAAATAGCACTTGGCATCACTGAGCATCAAAATCAGCTGACATGTACGCAGGCCTGCTTAGGACAGTTAAACAAGTTCAAGGCAAAGGCCTAGTAAAGACCGGGGCACAATGAATCCGTCATGCGTTAATCTTCGCCTTTTTTAACTGACAGCTAAGTTACATTCAGTACGTGTCCGTCAACGCAAAGTACAAAATTTGGTAAAATTTTAACTTTTTGCGTACGTTGAGTAGTTTGACAGATATTGGTTGGTTTTTTGTTAAAAAAAAATAAAATTAAACAAAAGAATAAGCGAAATAAATACAAAAAGTTGAATTTAATAAATAAAATGGAGAATCGACCTTATAAGAAGTTCAAAAGATTCCGTCAATAAAGTACTCATTGTGCCAACCTTCTCCGTCGTTGCGTTAATGTCAGTTGAAAAAGGCGAAGTGACGGATTCATTGTGCCCCGGCCTTAAGTTAGAATCCGTTATACGTTCCACTTCGCCTTTTTTCCACTGATATTAACGCATTGACGCAGAAGGTTGGCACAATCAGTACTTTATTCGCGGAATAGGTTTGTTCTCCATTTTATTTATTAAACTCAACTTTTCTTTATTTATTTTGTTTGTTTCTTTTATTTTATTTAATTTTTGCTGCCACAAAGCATAAAAACCTATATCAAAACATACCAAATATCTGTCGAACTACTCAACGTGCGCTAAAAGTTAAAATTTATCCAACTTTTGTACTTTGCGTTTACGGACACGTACTACATGTGACAGACCTAATAAAAAACCCTGTATTTTAACTTAGCTGTTAGTTGAAAAAGGTGAAGTTTCACATATGATGGATTCTATGTGACTGTGCCTTAAACAGCATATCGCATTCTGCTCTCCTTAGCATCCTCCGCGCTTGTTAAAAAAGCTGAACGAGCATACTTGTGTGCAACAAGTTACAGTACACAAAATCTAGGATGCCTTTTCGGTGAAAATACAAAAAATATGTACATATGTACATTTTACATATAACAATTCAGCTGATTTTGACACTCAGTGATGCCAAGTTCTATTTAATTTTATTTTATTTTCAATGCTGTCAATGCTGCGTAAGTAGCGTGTCATTTAATTTGAAATTTTATAGGAATATAATATATGTATATGTATATATGAAAAGCAGTCGTTAAGCTCTGGGTCGGAGAACATCTCTCGCGTTATCGTAATTATTTCTTAAGTGCGGTCAGGCTTGTGTGTGTTGTTTGGCCTTCGAGAGTTTCTCGTCTCGCTCGCACTGGTTGACTGATCTGCCACGGATAACCGTATAATCTTGCGGTTTTTTGTGGAATTTCTTTAACAACCACGTTGCTACTTCCTATGTGAAAACTTTTTAAACTACTGTTAATAACATCTTGGGCATATGGTCTTAGTTACTCCGCCCATATTTGTGCAACACCATACTATGCAAATTTACTTTGTAAATATAAATAAATATATGAAAAGCATAGATGCACAGTGTGGAAAATTTACTCACTTTCTCATCTCTAATTCAAATGGAGTCAAATGGACGGACATTAGTTGTGTGTCTTATCTTACTGTACGGCTGGTGTGCTGTGAGAAGAAACATAGAAAAATACACACTTAAATACATACAATGTTTAACAATACCACAAAAATCAATTAGAATTTATCGGGAATATTATAAAAATTTTATGAAAAAAATAAAACGGGAAAGAAATTTAAGAAAAAAAAACATTACAAGTGTGTGCTGAAGATAACTGGAAGTAGATACACTTGTTGCTGACATATTATTATTTTCTTGGTATGCAGCGGAAAGAAAGAAAATACATTTATATTGTAATCGTATTACCTCATTGTTGACATTTGCTAGTGTGTGAGGTCAAGTTTGCTTTGCATTTAATTTAAAAGTATTAATATTATAACTTGAAATGACACTTAGAACAAAAGAAAACACACACAATATATTTTTTTATTTTTTTTTTAAATAAAATTGACCAATTAGTTTTTGTTGCTATTTAAGTTTCTTTCTATCTATTACATTATTTAAAAATAATTACTTTAGAAATATGTATATATATTTTGAGTTTCTTATATCCATGGCCTACTGTAGTAATTGTTTTATTAAATTGGCAAATATTTGCTGAAAGTCAGTCAACTCTTTTTCTTTTAATATTGTTGACATCATTTCATTTCCAGTTTGTGTTGTAAATAAATTTGAGTGTACTACTGAGAATTATTATTGATATGAATGTATTTATTAATTCTAGGAAGTTTTTGTATTTAGAGTCAGTCACCTAAATAAATATTTAAATGAATTTTTTTCATAAAGAGGCCTTGGCAGATATCCTTTTTCGAAAAATATTTGTTATTTGATCTTCAAAAAAAAAAAATTTGTTGGTTAAATTAAAAAATTCTCCTTAAATAAAGTGCGACCTTGGCTCGCACACGAAGGGTTCCGTATGGACACTACATACATACATATGTACTACTATACGAGCTTTAGCCTACATAATCAAATATCTTACCTGATGTAGAAATTTAAAAAAAAATGTTAAGTACCCGGTGAACTAGTTTTGAGTTTTTGGCGTTTTTTTAGTTTTGGTGCTTTTTCTTAGTTTTGACTATTTGTTTTTTCTTTTTTTGGATTTTTCGCTTTTTGAAGTTTTTTTAGTTCTGGCATTTTTTTGTTTTGACGATTTTTTTTTGGTTTTTGATGATTTATTTTAGTTTTAGCGATTTTTAGGTTTTTGGCGATTTTTTTAGTATTGGCGCTTTTTTAAGTTTTTGTGTTTTTTACGTGTACGGCATTTTTTTTTAGATTTTTGTATTTGGATCGGATTTCTTTGCATTTTAGCTATTAATTTTATTTTTGGTGATATATTTCATTGATTCCTTTTTATAAAATTTTGCGTTTTTTTTTGTTTTGGCGATTTTTTTAATTTTTGGATTTTAGCGTTTTTTTTTTTTTTGGTTTTTGGGACTTTTTTCGTTCTTTGGCGTTTTTTTAGTTACTGCGTTTTTTAACTTTTGTCGATTTATTTTAGTTTTAACGATTTTTGAATAAATTAATTAAATATTCTGAAAGAAAATGTTGCGCCCATCGTTGAATAATTGGGACTTCTAAGCAACTTGGTCTTTTAAAATGTCAACGATCCGAAACATACGACGATAACTGTTAAGTAGTGATTGTTATTCCGAACGCCTAAGACTCTAGATCATCCACCGCGATCTCGAGCTCCTGTAAGCAGCTCGACAGAAATATCAGGCAGAGTGTCATTTCCAACAAGAACGACTTGAAAAATGCTCTAATTGAAGTATGGAACCAAATCTTTCCAAATATAATGAAAACCCTTATCGAATCAATGCCTAGGAGTTTGAATGTATTGCTAAATGTAAATGAAAAACAAACCAAATATTGAAAGTTGACAGTACTTTAGCTTATGGACCTAATTATCTATTGTAATGGGTTGTGTTTACTTTTTGTTCTTTTTGGCGCTTAAAAATCATCAGTATTTTAAGATAAAGTGAATTATTTTTGTTATTATTTTATTTACGTTAACTGTTCATACAGAATTAAACTCTTGTTATATAAGCCTATTAAACTAAAATTTACAACTTTTTAATTTTTATTATTTAATGTACTGTAACTTTCTTTTGACGCTCACAGTATAATTGTCTGTATAATATATTAGTATTTCTAAATTTTTCGTTGCTCGCTTTGGAACACCCTTTAATTTTTAACATACATATGTTGCTGTGGCGGCCAAATTTTTATATATTCAGGCTCGTAGCTCTAGCGGTTTTCGAGAAAACAGCATGTAACGGGACAGGGAATAATAAAAGGGAAAGACAAACATTATTGATGTCTTAGAAAGCTTCAGCAGAAAGTCGTTGAATTTTCCCTCAAAGAATTTCTAAACTAAGCAAGTCTCAAAAAAGTATATGTATTAAAGAATTTTCTTGTATCCAAAATCCTTACTTTGCCGATAATTTTATAAGAAGCCTTTTTTATAAGATAAGATGTGATATACATATTTTTGATAAATATACAAATAAAATAACTTACTAACTATATTTTATCAATTAACTTCAATACAAAGAATATTATTTCATTTAAACGAAATGGTCTGACATTATGACGTTCGTTAAACCGGGAAACCACTGTAATCCTTGCGTTAATTTCATAATAAAAAATGTCTACAAAGTTTATGTTCAAAACAAGCAAATGAAACTTTTTTTGAGGATTTAAAAACCCATGCTCAGCAGTTATTTATTTCACAAAGTCTTTATGGATAAAATAAAATAAGATTAACAAAAAATTCAAGTTCACAAAAGAACAAGAACAAACAAATAAAATATATTTAGCATCTTCTTAGTCACGATTAAGTTGTATTAATAGAAGAAATTCCTACATAAAAACATATAAGCCTACATATCTACATACATAAATAAAATAAATAAATAAATAAATAAAATATGAATGCAATATAATACAGTGAAACTTCGATATAACGAATTGCAAGGGGATACGAAAATACTTCGTTATAGCCTTTGATTCGCTATAAATATAATCAAAAAAATTGTTAAAGCTATACTTTTCTTTATTCAAATTCAATTTGACATGAGAATGCTACTAAAAGCTTATATTTCACATTAAGAATTCGTTCTTTTGATAACGGGACTTTACCATTTTGCTATACATAATTTTATTCTTACTTCGTTGTATAGAGGCTTTCGTACGACTACTTCGTTGTATAGAGGCTTTACAAATGCGCTTGTAAATACATTTAGACTTCGCTGTTTTTATAACGGAACTTTACCATTTAGGATTTATTCTGAGTTCGTTATATTGGTGCATTTATCTATATAGAGGCTTTTTTGATCCGAATTTGTTCGTTATAGCTATAGTGTATTTTTATAATAAATAGGTTTTCTCAAGGGCTCAATACAACATATGTTATAATAAGTTTTTCGTTATAACGAAGATTCACTGTACTTTGTTTTCAAAATGTGTCTAAGAAGTGTGCGTGTTTTTACATTCTATTTGGTTTATTGCTTTCTCTCTAATACCCACACCATTACTCCATTAATAATATTAAATGCTGAAAGAAGGCAAATCGAAAGGATATTTTAATAAAAACGCAAAAGCACTCACATTTATCTTTAAGATATTATTTCACTCATTTTAAGGAAAGCGACTTAAAATGCCGAAATAGGCAAAACTAGGACATGCTTCAATATACAGAATTAATGTCATGGCATGTGTTTGTTGGAAAAAAAATTAAAAGCTTTTGCAATAAAGAGAATATGCCCATAAAAATTAATAACTTAATTTTCATTTAAAGGATACAACGTTATCTTAATATAGAAAGGTCCTAACTCATTAATTTTTTCTAATCGAGATTTTTTTTTGCATTTTGCAAAGCATTAGATGTGCTTCTATTGAAATATACAAAAAACTCGATAGCAAAAATATAATGAGTGAGTGAGCCTTTCTATATTAAGGTAACGATATGAATGAAATAAAAATTATTCGAATATTTTAACAGTTGTTCTTTATTTTTATTCGAACGAACAAGAATTTTTTCAATTTGGAATTAAGCATTATTCGAATAGAATGTTCGAATATTCGAAAAATTTCCTAAACTATTTAATATAAAAAATATTTTGCATATCCTAACTTTTTAAGTATTTATATGACTTACGTCCCTTTTCACAATGTATGCTTAAGAGTTAACTTGAACTTAAGTGCAAGTTCTTAATACAAAAATTTTAGCTAAAGTCTTTAATCATACATTGTGAAAAGATACGTTAATAAGGTTACGCAAATACTTGGATCTCACGATTATTTTCTGATAAAAAATATTGCGATAGACCTCAACTCCGATGAGACGTTTCTGACGTCCTATGTTGCAATAAAAGAGCGTAGTTTTCTAAGTTTGTCATTAAATCAATTGTTTTTCTTGTGTAAAATGAATTTTTTTCAATTTGTTAATAAGAAAAATTAAACGAGTAAACATGCATGTCATTTATTTTTAGTAATTTTTTTAAATTATTCGAGTACATTTTTTTGTAGTCTTTGTTCGTTCGAATATTCAAACAAATGCTCAAAATTAATCGTTTGTTCGAACGAAAAAAAAAATTCATGAAATTTTATTCGAACAAATATAGAATACGAATAATTGACAACACTAGTAAATACATACATAGATACATACATATACATACGAGGGCGGTTCGGAAACTTCTTAGCCTAGCACAGAAAGCGCGGTATAAACAGAAAAAAGTTAAGTGTTTTGGAAACTTCCATCTCTGCTATGAACACATGTTAAATTTAATCAGAATTAATTTCTTAATCAGGCTTGAGTTCAGTAATTTCAATTCTTATTGAATGAAATATTTTTATTAATTAATGTGAGTATCTAAAGAAGAGAAGAAAAATTAAACTAGACTTTATTAGCTGGGGGAAATACCGATATTTTTCTGTGCAGCCACGCACTTCATCAGCACCCATGTCTATCTACTATCACTACAGTTCAACTAAATCTAAAAATGTCTCATGTTAAATTTTGTTTCGATCTGGCAACTCCTTCATATAGAAACAGGTGTTCACAAAAGACGCATCCGCGATTTTTTAACAATGGAAAAATTAGAAACGCGTGGTGTCATTAAATATTTACATAAAAAAGGTTTATCGGGACAAGAAATTCATAATGATATGGTGAATGTGTTAGGTGAAAGTGCTCCTTCATATGCAACAGTAAAAAATTGGGTTGCTGAATTTAAACGTGGTCGTACAAGCATTGAAGATGAACCGCGTAGTGGACGTCCAAAAACAGCAACAACAACAGAAATTGCATGATATGGTATTAAATGATCGACGAATAAAAGTGCGTGAAATAGCTAATATCATGGGCATCTCAAATGATCGAGTCCATTTAATTTTGCATGAAGAACTACAGATGAAAAGGCTTTCTGCAAGATGGGTGCCGCATTTGTTAACAGTCGACCAAAAACGCATAAGAATGAACATTTCTCAAGCTTGTTTGGATCGTTTTAAGCGAAATAAAATTTATTTTAATCGTTGTTTCATAGCTGTTGATGAGACATGGATCCACCACTATACTCCAGAGACAAAAGAACAATCCAAACAATGGACTGAAGCTGGAGAAAGTGCCCCAAAGTAGGCAAAAACAATTCAATCGGCTGGTAAGGTTATGGCAACGGTTTTTTGGGACTTCAAAGGTATTTTATTGATTGACTATCTGCAAAAGGGTAAAACAATAAATTCAGAGTACTATTGCAACCTTTTGGATCAATTAAATGTACAAATTCGAGAAAAACGTCCTGGCTTACAACACAAAAAAATAATTTTTCATCAAGACAACGCACCAGCGCACAAGAGTGTTTTAACAAGGGCTAAAATCAACGAATTAAAGTACGAGTTGCTTCTCCTGATTTGGCTCCCAGTGACTTTTACCTGTTCCCAAATCTAAAAAAATTCCTTGCTGGCAACCGTTTTACCTCAAATGAAGATGCAATTAGAGTTGTAAACCACTATTTTGAAGACCTTGAGGAAAACTATTTTAATCAAGGGATAGAATTGCTAGAAAAGCGTTGGACTAAATGTATTGAAGTTTCAGGAGATTATATTGAAAAACTAACTATTCTCTTTTATTGATAGACTAAGAATTTTCCGAACCGCCCTCGTACATATGTGCAAGTATGTATTGCTATTAACTGAATAATAAGGTGTAACATGGCCGTGAAATATTTTTAACTAACTTTTAAAAAAGAGGGGAGGTTATCACTTCGGTGCTGGGGTCTAATCTATGAGCTGATTCTATCACGTTTTTCAGTTTGAGATTATGGCATTCGCTATCGAAAAATGTAATAATATGGTACGATATCAAATGCCATAATCTCAAACTGAAAAAACGTTATCGAATGCGACGATAAGACCCCTGGTCTTTAATGTTCGAACTCTCTCATTTATTAGCCAATTTGTCGTATTGTCAGGAAAATTATTTATAGGGGGCGAAGCTTATTAAAATTTAACATTATAATGGAGGCTATCAGTGCAGAAGTGGTGTAACCCGCATTCGTGATAAATACATTATTTACATTACCAATTATCGAAAAAAAAGACTAGAGTAAACCACCCCTTGGTATTCGAAGGAATATGAAGCTGAAAAATCGTTTTTGCACATATCATACGTAATATTGCAAAGTAATAAGGCAATTAAATAATTAGAAAGAGCAATTGTTTAAATAAATTGATGTGGGTTACACCACTTCTGCGCTGATGGCCTCAATTCATGTGTTTTTACTCAATTGACTCCCACAAAATTTTGCATACAGCTTGGGCTCTTGTAATGACATACAGTGGGAGATTTTGGAAAAAATAGAAATAAATCTCCAATTTCTAAACGGGTTGTCCGATACTTAAATAGGTGTTGTGTTACTGTTCTGCTCAAGTTTTGAGTTTGGCTCTTATATATAAAAAGCGGGAGGAGCCACATGACACTAAGCTGATGTTTTTGATCTGATAGAAACCAAGAGATAAAAAAATAGTTTCCCGTACTTATAAGTTTCCCCTTATAGCTTAGAAGATATTTGATCTGAAAAAGTTTTAAACTTTTTTGCGCAGCCTTGGAAGTCAAATATTGTATGCAGGCTTAATTTCATTTGTTTTTTTTTTAGATTTCATATACTTCTATTCAACCGAATCTTATGAAATTTTGCTTTGTTTGAGTTTTTCTCAAAAAAAAGATTCATGAAAAAACAAAAATGTTTCTAAATAAGCAAATTAACTAACATATGCATAGTTAGTAAAAAACAAACGACAATGGCAAGACTGTTGTAAATGTTGTGATGGTAAAATTGAACTTTCATTACAAAAAGGCTTTCAGCAAAATTGAATACGATGAATCAAAACGATTCACATATTCCATTTGCAATAATGGCTGAGTATATAAAGCAAAAATTTATAGCAACTGACATCACTCACAGTGAACCAAACACAAAGAACGCTGATGATGAGGGTGTAGTGGCCTTCGAAAACAGCTAGTTGTTCCGTTTTACTAAGTCTTTGTCAGAATATTTACAATTAACTTTGGTGTTATTTGTTCATTAATAATTATCACATGTAATTTGGTTTAAAAATACGAACTTTAGCCTGAACAAATTATAAGTATAAAAATGCTTCTAATTGTTTTAATCATTTCGTACATCAACAAAACCAAATCGGCGCTATGAAATAAGGCCCAAAGAAGTAACACTCAAATAGGAAAATGAAATAAGGCCCAATAAAATTAAGGAATTTATAATTGGGTACTTAAATCATTTTTTGGGCCTTATTTCATTTTGAGTTTGGCTTCATTGTGCTTTTAAAATTTGCTTTTATTTCATTTATATTGTGTTGTATTTTTTCATAAATTATCTCTTGGGCCTTATTAATTTTTTTTTTGGGTTTTATTCCGCTAGTTGGGCGTTATTTCCTTGGGCCTTATTTAAATATCTATATAACAGGATGTGTGTATGTATGTATGTAACGTATGGACTTCAAAACGGCTAGGCCGATTTTGATGAAATTTTCAGGGAATCTTCAGAATATTCAGGCGGGTTGACACTGTGAAGTCTGATTTTTGATTTTCGGTCTGCGGGCGGAGGGCCGTGGCAAAATCCAATTTTCATTTTGCACCACCAATGCCATATATATATACATATTTATTTTATTTTGCTGGGTGGGGAGGCGTAGCGAAGCACACCGGGTTAAGCTAGCACACAATAAAATTGAAACGGTGAATTTTAAAGGGATAAGAAAAGTGAAAAGATATTAAAATTAACTGCAGTGTTGCCAGATTTTATTTTCAGCCACTTTGACAAATTCATTAACAGTAAAAATTTAAAAAAACTTACCGGTTTAGAAAATAATTTTGGTTTACAAAATTTTTACAAAACAAATTTTCAAACGAAAATTGTTGCACAAAATTTAAAAAATTTTTAAACAAAATCATAACTTGATTATCGAAATATTAATCATGCATTGTGAAAAGGGACGTTATAATTATGATGCCAATTTAATAAATTTACTAATTAATCTTTATTTAAGCCAACTTATCATTCTTCTTATTTCTATTCGTGTTCGTTCATTAATTTTCTACGGTTCTTGCAGAATATCGGCACTTTGCTCTTTCCATTATTTTTATGAATTATACTGGTATTATTCGATGTTTGATGCAAATAGTCTTGCGTAAGTGCAAATGCAAGATATCGTAGCTTTTCTGTGGATTGTGTCTGTATTTTGTTGTTGGATTTTAAAGAAAAGCTACGATATTTTGCTTTTACAATGACGCATGACAATTTGCATGAAACATGGAATACCGAAACTGTTTCTATGACAGTTTCGTAACTCAACTTAAAAGCTCCAATTTATAATATTTTATATTTGAACTGTAAATAATCGATTTTATGGAAATGTCTGTCTGATTGTTGTACTCCTCTAATGTTGGGTGTGTGAGTCGTGCGTGTGAACTTATAAACTTTGTTCTCTATTTGTAAATTAATTACATTGTAAGATTATTTGTGAATTGGTATTTTGTTAAAGAGAACAAATGAATTTTATGACTACAAATGTTTTATAACTATAATTTATGACTAAATTTCTATACATTTGGATATTTTTTACTTCTTTATTCGTATGACACACAACATGTTGTAATAATAATAGGAAATGCACACTTCCACACATACTTCTAAGATGTTCAACTAAAAGTATTAATTGAATTATAAGTGACAATATTAATTAGTGATTATAACTAAATATATTAATATCGATAGCATATTCTGATGGTTTTGGGCGGGTCACTTTCTATAGAGCAAAAATCTCCAAACTATTTTTTTAATTCTGGCAGAATGGTTTGGATACAGTCAACCGCATTGCAGCTTGTGAAAACTTCTCAACAGACTTGGCATTGAAAGTAAGTCCTAATTTACACTAAGCAAGTCTTATTGCCAAGCTGATTAGTTTTTTAGGAGAGAGAAAGAGACGAGTGGAATAGAAACGTTTCTGTTCCCCTCGTCTCTCTCCCACAAACTAATCAGCCTCGCAATAAGACTTGCCTAGTGTAAATTAGGACTAACAGCCGTTGTACAATCTAAAGGACCAAAGAAGATATTGCAGGATAGAGAACTGCCATCCTGAGATTTTTTAGGAGAGCAGGTCTAGACGAGTTGCTCTAGTACCTGGCAAGAGATAAAATAGATCTTTTTCGTTTGTAGTGTCATGTGCTTCCCGTACAATTAAATAATTCATTCATACTCGTATATCTATATTTTCTGCTTTCCTTGCATTAAAATTTCTCTCATAATTTTCTTTAACGTCTATCCAATTTTAAACAGCAATAATTCCGAGACATTGTATGATGCCCTTCTTTGCTGATTTATTATTATTTGCTCATCAAATTAATTCACTAGTAGTTCATAAATTTAAATCTAAAATTTTCATTGCAATGCAACAAATTTATTTTATTTTATTTATGTGTTTTGTCTATATTTTGCATAAAATCAATATGCACAATGCAACATAAACATAAATTAATTTGATTGGTTTCGGCAAAACTTTTAGAAGAAAAAAAAAAAAGAAACCAAACGATTAATCCAAATGAAATGATTCATTATGGGGCGTAGTTAATAAAAAAAATTTGAAGGCAACACAAATAAAATAATACAATTTATGTAAGTGTAAATTAAAGTCGAAGAGTGATGGACAGCAGCCGTTAATTTAAAATTATGTGACATCATTACTTTGGAGAAAATAGCAGGCTTTCGAAAGACATATTTTAAGTATTTTTTACGTGTAAATTTCAAATGATAATATATTATTATATCGTATTAGGTTATACACCTAATCCTTCTTTTACACTGTCTTAAATAATTTACTTTGAAATCTATTTGCTGGTGGTTCAGCGATGTCTATATGCATTTCATTGTTGCTGTAACAAATCGTCAGTAGACTTCAACCACAAATCTTGAACAGTCACAAACCTCTTATCTTATGTACAGACTTTCAAAAACTATTTGAGAATTCACAAATAATAATATTTTTGAAAATCACAAAAGAAAAATAAGCATAGTAGGCTTAGAAACTTATACAAAACCCAGCAAATAGTGTGACTGTTCAAGATTTGTGGTTGAAGTCTACTGACGATTTGTTACAGCAACAATGAAATGCATATAGACATCGCTGAACCACCAGCAAATAGATTTCAAATTAAAATACTTTTGACAATATGTCGATTAATAAATTTCTTAAATGTTAAATAATTTACACAGTTTTTAAACCATAATAAGCTTCTTTTCTTTTGCACGATTTCACACATAAGCAAATAAATATTTAGGAATGATAATATATTATTATATCTTATAAGGGCATATACCGAATGCTGCTTTTACACTGTCTTAATTAAATGACACAGTTTTCAAACAACAATCAGTTTCTTTTGTTTTGCACAATTTCACCACGCAAGCAAATAAAAATGTAAGAAAATTTTAAATTTCGCTGGTTCACACACAACTAGTTTTCTTGCTTGATTTTATGCTGAGAGATAAGAAGAGACGTATATATTTCTTTCTCATTTCTCCCTCTCTCTCTCCATCATTATCTCTCTCTCTCTCTGAACTTGAGTAAGAAAACTTGATGTGTGTTAACCAGGTCTGAGGTAACCGAGCAGCAATACCAAAAAATATATATATTTCTCTATAATAAAGGGTGTTTTTTTAGAGCGTCACAACTTGAGTTGGCATTACTGCTTTATTTGAGTACCCATTTAACAGCTGATAGTTGCTTTTTACTTAGTTTGCTTTGAAATTTCATTATGAATCGACTTATAGTAGAGCAACGCGTGCAAATTGTTGAAATTTTTAATCAAAATAATTGTTCTATTTGTCAAACTCATCGTGCACTTCTTCCATTTTCTGATGAAGCCCATTTCTGGTTAAATGGGTACGTAAATAAGTAGAATTGTCGCATTTGGAGGGAAGAGAATCCACAAGATTTTGTCGAAACAGCATTACATCCACAGAAAATTACTGTTTGGTGAGCTTTATGGGTTGCAAGAGCCATTGGCCCATATGTCCTTAAAAACCGTGATGGTCAGAATGTTACTGTCAGTGTGAACGGTATAGGAACTTGATTCGAAATTTTTTCGTACCTCAATTACGTGGCATTAATCTTGCAGCGCTACAATTGATTTACTCAAAGAAAGTTTTGATGAAAAAATAATAACCCAATTAATTGGCCCCCAAGATCGTGTCATTGGATTATTTTCTTTGGGGTTATGTTAAGTCACTTGTCTGCGTCGATAAACCATAAACATTTGAACACCTCTAAATCAACATTCGAAGAGTTATCTACGAAATACGGGCGCAAATGCTGCAAAAAGTTTTTGAAAATTGGTGTTCCAGAAGGCGCAGTCGTGGCCATCACATGGCAGATCACATATTTAAATATTAATTTTATAAAATTTTCTTTCCAATAAAGCTGATTGATATTAAAAATATATTTCGTTGTTTTATTATGATTTCAACTTGTGTCACTCTATAAAAAACACCCTTTACATATCATTTATAGTAAATTTTTAAGAACGCTGCTTTTTCTAATGCTTTTCTGATACTTGCATTTTTCTATAAAGAATTTATTTTTAACCATCCGCAAAAATAGAACTGATGTTCTATAGAATATACATATACATATGTATATGTATGTATGTATGCCTATGTAGTCATTCTATAAAAAGTTTCGAATGCAGCATTATATCTATCTGAATTTTAAGTTGCCAAAAAAAGTGTGAAAGTAAATACCTGTGAAGTATGTGTTAAAAAAAAGATTAAACTCAAATTTGATTATTTTTCAGGCAGCTTTCTCTATTTTATGAATGCAAGTCCCTGGATTTTTCGAGCTAAGTATCTACCTGATCTTTCGCAATCATCATTCATGCAAATAATATTCTTGGATGTGGCGCCGTAAGAACAGAGTTAGATGTGATTATATAGAGTCAGCATAAAATTTAATACATACATACATATGTACATGTGTGTATGTATATGAATTGATTAACTACTTTTGATTTACAGTAAATAGTATGTTTAGACGATACCTGCTTCGCTCTCTATTCATGCTTCACACCCCAATCATGACCGAATCAACTTGTTTCGCCATACAAAATTATGAGAGCGAATCAAGTAGATTCAATATGAATCTACCTGCGAAGCACGTAAAATTGGTATCTTCTCTAACTTTTATCGCAGTAATCGCCACTTTATCTGAACTAGCTATAAAAACAAAATAAGTATATGTGTATGTGTGTGTTTGTAAACAAATCAAAACAAACCAAAAAAAACATAGATGTGAGTTTAATATAAATAAATTTAATTAAGTTATGGATAATATAAGAAGGAAAAATAAAAATAAAATATGGGGATGCCTTCAAAAACAAGATTTTGAATGAGTCGAATATATGTAAGTATGTATGCTTATGTGTATGTGTCAATATATGTACATAAAAAGATGCCACACGAACAGTGATGCCAACTTTTTCAGAGCAAAAAGCACTGTGCGTTCATAAAAAAAGCATTAAATGCAGTAATTATATTTGTATGTACATAAATATATATTTTTTTATATTTATTTATTTATTTTCAATACAGAGAAAGCCCACATGGCTAATTATATATGTATTGAATGAGTATAATTTAAAAATTTAAGTTAACTAAAATTTTAAATTTACTACATTTCACAGGTTTTTGTAATAATTTCAATTATATCGAGCTATATTTCTATTTTGCTTATAAGTAGAATATGAGTAGGAAAATAATTGAAGTTCATTTGGCAAGACACTCCAATTATGGTATATTATTTTAATAAGAGTGATCAACGAGAATTATAATCCTCGTTTCAGGAAATGTCGTTTCATCTTTTTCCTCTGGCCATAAAAATGTTTTAATAAAACAATTAGATTCTTAGGCGTTTCATCTGAATTAATTTTTACATGAACATGGTTCAGTATGTTACATTCTGAACAACATAAGTATTTTCTTTCTAGACCTTATTTATATGAATGAAACAGTTTGATGAATAAAAATCATTATTGTATTTCTAACTTACTTTTAAAATAGTTATTAGCTCTAAAAGTTTTTTCTACTTTAACATTGGACCATGGTAATGTTAATAGTCCTATAGGAAATATTGACAGTATTAGAAATCAACCCAAAATTGATCAGTTTTGAGCAAATTTTTTCAGCAACGCATTCAGTTTCCAGAAAGCCATTAATTTTTTTGCCTTACTAATTCGTTTCACAGAAGTAACAATGTATAGTTTTTGTGTACTCAGATGTAACTTTATTGGTTTAAATTTTTTTTACTTTTGTCCGCTTTCTTAGAGAGCCTTATAGCTAATAAATCAGTGAATGTTTAAATATAGTTTGAGTTAATTTTCATTAAAAATTAAAATGTGTTTAAATACACTTTCATTTTTTCAGTGGTTAATTAAAGTTATTATCAAATTAAGTTGAAAGTACGGTAGCACTACAATATTATGGCAAGCTTTCCAAAAAACAGCTGTTCAATATAAACAAGAAAGTTGATTTATCAATTTGCAGAAAAGTGAAATAGCAAAAAACACATTTTATGATACAAAAAGAGCATCAGAATGCATTTTTCTATTTATATATTTCATGATATGAAAATATGTGTTACATTTGTTGTACATTTGCGAAAATTAAACGAAATTCATTTTAATATGACCACATGATGTTCATGTACGTACCTTCAAAAAACACACACATGCACAAAAAATATGGTGTGTTTGTAAAATTTAAACAACACTTAAATCTACAGTGTTGGCTGTTTAAGTTTGATTTAATTGTGCAGTGAGAAACAAATTTTTGTGTTTAAATAAGATTTAAAAACAAAATACAAATAATCATGGACTGATTTATTAGCCCTTAGGTTAGTACCTTTCGGAAGCATTTTTAAAAGCTTTCGTTATCAAGAAAGCACTATATTGCTTCCCTCAGTGGTTATTAGATTAAATTATTGTAATTAAGTTATTTTATAACGTGTAGGGTATCCTCTGTAATTTCTAGAAATATGTTCATATTCTCTCTGTGAAAAATAAGTTTTTCTTCCTTTGTATTTCAGAATTAACATTCTGCAAAGAAAACTTTGCGTGTCTAAAAGGGGTGAAAAGTGAAAACTTCTTATTTGGTGTTTATTTATAACCACCACACTTTCATAAATTAATATTTAGTAGATTTGTAAAACGCACTAAATGGACTAAAATCAAAGGTGAAAAGCACCAAATTAGCGTCTTTTTTTAAAAGCAACAAGTTGTAAAATTCCGCACTGTTATGAATTAAAAAACACTAAATCTAGTACGAAAATCACTAAATTGGCACGCTGCATACGAAGCACGAAAGCGTAGTCTAAACAGCATGATTCATAAACATGATTCAGAGAGCGAAGCAGGTGATTCAACTTGTCGTCTAAACATAGCATAAGTTGGAAAGCTAATTGCCACTTTCCATTTCCATGTGCTGCATTTGCACACGTAGTGAATCATAAAATATCATTTTCAACTGTTATCAAATTTGCGACATAAAAGCAGATGTAGTATATAAACATTTTGTAGACACAGGGTATTTACTAGAAAAAATTTCATGTATGTATGTATATACGAATGTAAAATCAATTTCAGCAAAAAAATTTCTAAAATTTGAGCAATTAAAATTCCTGTGTGTGAATCCAGTCTAGAGTTTCAAAACCAAATAATTTTTTTTTACCGGTCGATGTGGCATCTCTTCCTGTTTCCAACCGCTTTCAATTGTTAAATGTATGTATGTATGTTATAAAAAGTGGATTTAGCAATTTATGCAAATTTGCATACTTTTGCTGTACTTTTCGTTAGGAGTTGCATTTATAATTTAGCTACAATGCAACTCAACATGAGTTCAAGAAATCAACCACAGCAGCCAATGACAAAAAACTTACGCACACTTAATACGCAGCAACTGTTTTCTCAGCCATCTGGCACTCAGTAGTTATTGCTAAGTTGTATTCCACTTCAGTTGTTAGTGAGTTCAGCAGCCATCATGACATATATGAAAGCTAAGTATTGCATCTACTGTTAAAACTGAAATATAGGTTTGAAGACTCACTTTCTTGTAATTTTTGTGTTGTCTCAAATTCCTTACTACTTATTTTATACAACTGTGCGTAATTAGTGCTTACATCTTTCATTCAGCTGCGGAAGAAAACAAAGTAGACTACAGCTTTTCTAAATTGAAAAAAAAAATATGTACAAAATTAACAAACAATTAAAACATTAAACTGTAAAAGTAAAGTGCGTAATATAAGTAAAGCTTAAGATTTAATATGGACACAAACGATTTGACACAACTTTCAGAGGAATTAATTCAACGCTTGGGTAGTGGTGGTGATTTAGGTGAGATGCGCCCGGAAGTCATTATTTTGTAAAAGTGCTCAGGAAATCAAGATTTTTAACTAGTCCAGCTTATAATTTTATAAATTTTTGTTTGATTTTCAGAGGGAATGATGTCGAGTGAACTGTTTCAGCAGGAGGATTTATACATGTCCAACCAGGATGACAGCAACTCTAATGTGGCCGTGGACAATGAAATTATCATGCACATGGACATCAGGGAGCCTTTAAGGACATTGCAGTAAGTGGTTTTTAATAAAAATGTATATACTTAAATCCATACGCTGGAAATTTTATATCTTAAAGAAAATTATTGGAGAAAAAAGTGGGCTTAAGCCTTCAAGGCTACGAATTTTGGCTGCAAGACACCCAAGAGGTAAAGTGTATGATTTTACAAAAAGCGAAAAATAATTTATTAAAAGATTAAACCTTATTAAAGCTTGAACCACATAAAAATTTGGTTGACCAATGTGTCAAAGGAGAAGGCTTGGTACAAATTAATGTAGAGATCAAATATATTATTAAACGCATAAACATATTGGATGTTTTAAAGCCTACAGAAGATGCTTTGGGTAAGTAGTGTTCTATGGGTACCCTTTCGAAATTCCCTTGTTGATTTTTCTTCAATTTTAGCCGCCTTGACAACTGAAGACGCCGGCAAACAAGATTTCTCTACTGATGATGAAAGTGCTATGCGCGACGGTTCCTCGCAAGGGGATACTGCAGACGAATCTCAGCCCAAAAGAATTAAACGTGAATTAATCTTGACTTCGCCATCTACGGCGGCTCAGAGCGACAAACCTTGTTTGAATTGGGTTTTGGATAGCAAATTTCGCAAGGAGCAGCTGCGACTTAAAATACCCGATAATCCCACAGAGTGGAGTGTGTCACAGGTTAAATATTGGTTTCAATGGGCAGTGCGTGAGTTTGAATTGGTAAGTAAAGTGTTTGATTTGTAAGAATGAAAACTGAATCGCTTGATTATAATACACATCAGTTATATAAATGTAAAATCGAAATATATTTTTGGTTGGACTTGGTTTCTGGTTAAGAAATTCTTAAGTAAACTTTAACAAAAAAATTTTTTTTTAAATAAGATAAAAGAATTAAAGTATTTTTAACTAATTTCAAAAATCTTTTGGTTAAAGTTTACTGATGAGCTTCTTAAGCAGAAAGGAAGTGACGTTTGATTTGGTGTTTCAATGTTGGCGAATTCTCAAAATGTTAAATTGTTTTTAGAAGTTTCAATAGTTTTTTTTTATAAATTTTCGGATGTTGATGCCGGGATTTTCTTCAAAATCGTTTTTCTGCAGATGTGCATAGTAACAAAATAAATTTTTTCTAGTTATGTTCACTTTATTATATGCCTATGTTCTGAAAAACGCATATCGGGGGTCCACTTTTTATTTTCAAACGAAAGAAAATGCTCTCGAATTTTGAACATTAGAATTCGAAAGCATTTGCTTTCGTTTTGAATTATGGAGTAGACACCCAGGTTGCTCTGACAAACGCAAACGCTACAAGTTTTGTGTTTTCAAACCGCTAGTGTAAATTGGCTGTTTCACTTGTTAACTTAAGATCTTTTGATTTTAGCTTTCTATAAACCAAGAACGCTGTAGAAGGCATTTAATTTTAAATTTATGAGTTTGTTTATGTTTTGTTAAGATAAAACATAAGTTTTAATTGCTCGAACACAACTTCGAAGAATAGCAAGACGCTAACGTTTTGCGTTTTCCAAAATATAAACAATTTGAAAAAGCTGCGTTTTCCAGAACATGGGGAATAGTTTTGGTGATATACAGCCCTGATCTGTAAACCGATCGATTTAAAATCGCACGATTTTAGAAAACTAACTCCGACACACAAAGGATCATCGTATTGGACCCAAGTGACCCATATATTAATATATGATATTTGAGATTTGTATGATTTTAAATACGTCTGCAAGACCATTATTAATTTTTTGAAAACAAGAAATTTACTCGGCTTCGGCTTACAGAACAGTGCCGATATATTATTGAAATTTGCTCGCCTTATAATGCAATATAATTTCTATATATTTACAGAAAGAAGTTAATATCAATGATTGGTTTATCACTGGCAAGCAATTATGTTGCTTGTCACACGAAGAGTTTCGCAAAAAATTGCCCAGGGATCCGGGTAATATATTCTGGACACATTTGCAATTGTTAAAGGAATGCAAGTTTGTATCGGTGGTTCATAAGGTGGCTGAAATTGATCAAAAACCGATAATAAGACGACCCGACCCCATAACTCTCAATATTGTGCCGCCGGTGGCAAGAGAACCAAAAATTATGCGCAAAACATTTCATAATTTGAAAAAAGAAGGTAAAACACAGAACGCTTTTATTTTTTTATAAAAATTTTATGAAAACTAATAACAATTAATTTAAAAAATTTTCAACAGCCATTTTACATGAAACTCTTAATGCTGCTGCGCACAGTTTGGGCGGTTCGAGTATTTTGACTCACAACTCGTATGGCGTCGGCTCCGGCAACAATGGCCAAGTGCAGTTGTGGCAGTTTCTTTTAGAAATTTTAACAGATCGCGAGCATACGGAAATTATACAGTGGGTCGGCAATGAGGGTGAATTTAAGCTGTCTGATCCTGAACGTGTGGCTCGCTTATGGGGCGAAAAGAAAAATAAGCCAGCCATGAATTATGAAAAGCTGTCGAGAGCTTTGCGTTATTATTACGATGGCGATATGATTTCAAAAGTTGCCGGCAAACGTTTTGCCTACAAATTTGACTGCGACTTAAAGCTGCTCATAGGCTACACAGCCGGCGAGCTGTCGGCTTTGGTAAATGAAAAATCTTTCATAGATGACAGCGTTTATCTTGAGAGTGATGATATGAAAACCGATTTGGAATGACATTGGATAAAAGTGAAAGAAGAGCCTTTATTTACAGTTTTAGAAGAGCGTGTTGTGGAGAGTAAAACCGAATTACAACCAGATTAATGAGTTCTATTATTTTTATAGATTTAAATATTTGGATTTATATGATTTTTGTTTCAATTATTGAGATTTCGTTTAACTATATTACCATTCATCATATTTTTATTCCTTAAAATTACACTAGTATTTAGATTTTCCTTTTTTTTCTCATAATGTTAAATAACTGAAATTGTGCTGAAAAATTTTAATTCTAAATTAAAAAAAAATAAGAAAGAAAACAATTACAACTTTGCAATGTTAAAAAAAATGTTTGTTAAAACAACGTTTCATCGTATAATATATCAGGCAACTTTTATTAGTAACTTTTGCTGATATATATAAAATTAACTATTAATACTTGTTTACTTCAGCGGAAGTGTGTTGAATAAAAACAATTTATATTTTCTTATAACATTTTTATAAATAAATACAAGTTTTGTTTTATTTTTTTTTAATTCTTAAATGCAAATTATGTGTATAAGAATATATACATAAGAAGCTCGTTCGTATAAGTTTTCTAAAAGCAAATACATAAACCTGAAATAACAAAACAAATATATGTATATTCATATTTTTGTATTACACGCATCTGCTTAATTTTATTCAACAATCGAAATTTGAAATCACACGTATTTAGAAAACTAACGCAAATTTTTCCCATTTTTGTATTATATATATTCTATATAGTCTCAAATATCATATCTGAAAGAAAATTATTGTGAACGATTTTAAACACGTCTGCAGGACTATTATTAATATTTTGAAAACGAGAAATTTACTCTGATTCTGATTACAGAATAGGGCCGACTATTTTCAGCTGAAAACTTAACTTTCGCGTAAAATTATTTAATTAATGCAAATAAAAATAATCAGATTTGCTGAGTCAATTCCCAAAGGAATTTCGCAAAATCCCAAAAATGGAGTTTTCAGAATAGTGGAACAATGTTGGTAAAAAAAGTTAAAATTTAATTTTTTTTCTAATATTTCCTAAATTGTAAGCGAGATTGGAAAATCTGCTGGCAAAAACTCTTTTTTTTTTAATCAGACATAGATTTGAATTTTTCATTAACCAGCGTTGGACCACTTTGTTTTTTTGTGGCACTGCCTGCTTTAACGATATAAAGTAGGTATGTAACGATACAGTGTATGTGCCAAACGCTCAGTTGTCTCATGATTTTTTCAAGAGGTCAAAACAAGAAATGAGAGCAGAAAAAATATTCTGGACAGAGTTCCTAGAATTATACAAAGAATCACCTGCAGTATGGCGCATTAAAATAAAAACTGCACAGTTAACTTGTATAGTGTGTGTCACGCGTTTAGTTTACGCACTGCCAGACTTGAGCACTGAACTTGTGTAGTGTATGGCCGACATTAGTTGTTATGCAAAAATAAGCGTTGAAAATTTAATTGTTTATTCAAAACAGCTCTAAAAAAATTTAAGAAGTATCGTCGTATCGCCATTAAAATATCGCCGATATATTGGTATCGGTTACATCCCTAATATAAGGTCCAAATTCCAAACTTAGACTGTTAAGTGTTATTAACCGACTTCAAAAAAGGACTAGTTTATGAATTCGTCTGTTTTTTTTTTTTTTTTGTTACTTCATAACTCGGAACCTTTAGGCCGATTCATAAATCGGTACCTTTCAGACCGATTTTAAAAATTGTTTTTTTAATTTTACGTGGAATACAGAACATACCCGTATAATGGTTTTCAAAGTCGGTGGCAATAGCAGTGATGACTAGTTGTATTAATAAGTAAATATCTTACACTGGTTGGCACCAACTTCTAATCGATGCCGAAAAATCAGTTAATTTAGTCAAGTTTACCAAGTTTATATCATATTTCGACGTTCTGTAGTCCTGGGGAGGGGATTCTGAGTACTATCGTAATGCATGTATGGTGTCCGTGTATATATAGATGTGTGTGTGTGTGTGTGTGTGTGTATGTGAAAATCTCATAACTTGGGAACGATTCCACGAATCGGAAGCAAATTTGCCATATTCGAAAGATTTGGTTCAGAGAATTTCGAAAGTTATCGAAAAAAAAATTTTTTTTGCGAAATAGTTTTTTTTTTAATTTTAAACTATCAGGCCGATCAGGTTCAAAGTTATTTAAGTTTTATTAAAAAAACTTAACAAGTCTTGGTCACATAAACTTTAGATATTTACTGGTTTTTGTTAAATCGATTCATGGTTCGAAGATTCGAAAAATTTCGAAAATAAAGTCTGAAAAAAAATTGTTTTAAACAAATTTGTACTACTAAGCCGATCAAACTAATCCTTTACAAAATCTAATCAGTTCTGAACATCAAAGAGACACGTCGATTAACTAAAATCAGGGGGTCTATTCTGTAATTCGGAAAGAGAGAAATGCTTTCGAATTCACATGTTATAAACATACAAATTCGAAAGCATTTTCTTTAGTTTCGAGTTACACAGCAGACCCCCGGGTGATTCGTTTGAGAGATATCGTTGATAATGACTTCCAATCGATTTTAAATATTCACTGAATTTTATAGCCTTAAAAAGTGTATGGGATGTCGCTAATTTGGCCAAAATCGTTAGCTTAGCGTGAAGTTGCAGGGATGGCATGGCGCAAGATCAACCGTTGGGCATATTTTTTAATTGCTTTGGTATTTCTAATATTTTAAGTTGGCGAAGTACAAATGTGTGTGTATTCATTTGTGGCCGCCACTGTATGTACTAATACGCTACAATAACTTTTTTTTCAAAATAAGGTTTAATACGAGTAGACAAAAAATATACATATACTTACTGGCAATAAAATATTATTGAATAGCTTTAAAACAAGTTTTATTTTATTTATTTTTTTTAATAAAAATTTTTTTTTATTTCTTTTTCAATTAAACTAAATATCGACAAAATCGCACATCAGCTACACGTTATAGAAAATAATTCGTGAAAAAAGTATTGAATTATTTGCTTTTCTTACTTCCTAAACTAACTTTAGTTCAGATTGCTTTAACTTTAACTTTAATTTAATTTAACAAAATAAAAATGAGTTTCTATACACTGACTAGTTTTACAAAATATTGTATTGTATTAAATTAATAGGCTTATTAATTCTGTGGTAATACAAAAAAATATAAAAAACAGGGAAACAAAAATTCTACAAAAATTTCATAATAAAACTTGGAATGTTGCTCTTTGTTTTGTTTTTGTTTTTTTTTGTTAAAGTATTAAATTAAGGGGAAGACAAATTAAAGACGAGTTCATAAAACAAAGAAAATAACGAAAAAATAAAAAAAATTTTAAATAAAAATTTGATAAGAATTCAAAATAAGGCACTTACTTATTGCATTAATATTGTTTAATTAAAAAAATTAATTTACATATTACATAAATATATACATATACATATGTACATATATACACATGTATATATGTATGAGTACAATACATTAAATACATATTTGTTTTTTTTTTTTGGATTAGAACTAATATTTACATTTGTTTAAATAAAATTTGAGCACTTTTTTTTAGTTTTGGACCGACAACATTTTTTCATAATACTTTTCGTTTTAGGCTGAGGTCACACTAGCGTTTTAAAAGCGCACGTTTCTGCGTTTCACCCCTTTTTGACACGGAAATTTTACTTTGCAAAGTCTTAACTCAGCTGGGAGCAAGACGAGGAAGAGACTGTACTACTGCCTCTGTCTTTCACACAGCTGAATTAAGATTTTGGCAATTAAACTTTGCTTGTGGAAAAGTCGTATTTTTGAACTAAATTTACAGGATTATATTTATCTCCCTAAGTTTTAACTTACTGAAAACTAATCCTTTACAACAGTCATACTACGGCCTGTCCCACGTTGTCGACAGCAATCGTTTGATAGATTACTTATATTGTTGTTTTCAATACAAGTTGTCGATCGATTGTTTTCTGTCGACATTGTGGGACAGGCCGATAAATTTACTTATACCCCTTTTAGACACGCAAAGTTTACTTTGCAAAGTCTTAATTCAGCTGTGTGAAAGACAGAAAGAGATAGTATTCCTCCCTCTGTCTTTCAGACAGCTGAATTAAGACTTTGCAAAGTAAACTTTCCGTGTGTAAAAAGGGTATGACTAATTACCGAGACCAGCGCCTCTAAAACGACAATCACGTGAACTCGGCCTTAATTAAAAATTACTTATATCATAAAATCATTATTTTTTTTCTTCTTCTATATACAAACATACATATGTACATTTTACAATTTGTTATACTTTAACTGTAGTTATAATCATGATATAAATATATTTATATCATGGTTATAATTATTTACAATTCAGTCGTTATTTCGTCTTGCGGTCGAAAACCTAATTTATAAAATTCATCCTCCAGCCAAAGCGAACTTGCATTGAGATCTGATATGAGATTGCCACTTTTGAGCGTATTAAAGCTGCTGCCAAATGGATCTGAAGGTCGGGGTTCCTCAAACTCGTGCAGGCTGATGAGAGAGCCAAACAAATGCATTTTTTGCGATTTGGTAGTGCCCGTGCCTGAGGTAAGATTTGATGATGACTGCAGGGCAGACTGTTTATAAAATCCTCCGCCGTTGATTTTTTGCCTATACACCGAGTTGGCCTCGAATTCGTCCACATCGATGCCATTGGAGTTTTGGAAAAAGTCTATTAGTTGGCCTACCTGAGGCCTATAGCGTTCGAGCACCTGCTCGGACCACGTATACAAACGATGCCAGTCATGTGGAGCGGCTGGTATCAATTCGATGGGGCGATTTAATAAAATTAAAATTCTGGCCAAATCTCTTACAATCGGCCGATAGGAATTGGCTGCAACCACATCACCCGCCAAATACAATTTGCGTATTTGCCTTCGTGTATCATTTAACATGGCTAAAAAGTATTCGGCATTTGGTCGCATATCATTGAGTTGCCTCAAGAAATCGGAACGATCCATGGTATGTTCATTGATGAGTTTTTGTTTAATGGTTTTGCGGCGTCGGCGTCGTTTCATCAACATGATGGCAAACGCAAGTATAGACAGACATACAAGAAATCCGCCAAACATGCCGGCCAAAGCGGCCATTAAGGCACCAGAATAACCGGTTGAGACACAAACACGTCCCATGAATTCAGTATGGGCCGACCACTGGTCTATATAGCCAGCTGGGCAACGTTCAACACACTGGCGCGTATCGGTGACCAAATACATGGGACATTTAATGCAACCTTCGCTATTGCAACGCAGGCAGTGTGAACTTGTCGTAGATGGACAACCTGCAAAGATAAAATTAAAGAAAATACTATTAGAATTTTATATACAATAAAAATATTCTTTGTCCCAGTTTAGATGATGAATATAGTTCCTAGTTTTAATCCAAAAATTTTTCTTCATATGACAACAAAGAGAAAAAATTTAAAGAATAAAATGAAGCGTTGCTGCATAAGAACTTGCATCATCTAAATTGGGACTTTATAATTCTTAAATTACATAACAAATTTTTTATGAAATTGGTTTTATTTTTTTATTATTAACAGCAGGGCAAGTTGGCTGAGAAATTCATGCTATGCCATTTTTTCCATATAGAGGATCTTCCAATAAGTGGTTTAATTTTTAGATATAAAAAACGATTATTTTTAAAGGCTCTGACTCACTACCCTACACAATAGCACGACTTACGAAAAAAATCAACCCTGATTTGATGAATTATTATTGTCTTTTGAAAATTATCATCATCATCATATCATAGCAGGGTTGTATTTTCTCCAAAAGTCGCTCGATTATGTAGGATAAGAAGTCATGGTCTTAAACGAAATCATTGGAGTTTTATTTAATTGTACAGTGTAGGGTATGCTATTAATTTCAGAAATTCCAAGATCTCGCGGCCAGTTTTGACAGCCTTTTCGATAAGTAACACAGTCAGGAAATTTTTCAAGCTAAATAACGATAATATCGTTAATTGTTTGGCACGTAGCGCCATTTTACTGAAAATAAATCCAATCTATTCAGCTCTAACCTAATTTTTATTTAATTAAGATCCAAATGATCCCGCTAGTTCAAAACCGCACCAAACAGTCGCATTTTGAGCTTGGAGAGGCTTTTCAGCAATAATTCTTGGGTTTTACGAGTCGCAAATGCGATAATTCTGCTTCTTAACGTAGCCTCCAAGCTGAAGAGGGGCCTCATCATCCAGATGGTTTTTCAGTTGAATTCATCCTGATGCGTTTGATGTATTCCCATATTGCTTAGACATGGAATTAGTTGAGGCAATATAGTTGCGGATGATCTGGCAAAGAGTAGAACTCTACTCAGAGTAGTCGATATTGACAATCTCTCTGAGCTCCTACTCTCATCCTGCTGGAGACGCTTCGATGTTGCTGTTCTTAAATCAGTTCAAGACAGATGGCGCAATGACCCCACCTGTGCAATAGCGAGATCTGTCAGCATCTTCTAAACCCCTACAGGACTAAAAACCTCATGAACTTCACTAGGAAGCACTTGAGAAATCTCTTGGTCGCACTGACCGGCCACTGTGCTTTCGTTTGCTAAACGTATGGGTCTCCCGTACAATTATTACTGCTCCAGTTGTAATGAAGAGGATAAAAGTATCTCACATCTCCTCTGCTTCTGTTCCGCTCTGAAAGATCTCCGTTTGCACATCCTTGGCAGATTATCCTTTAGTAGCCTATCCGAGGGTGGCGTTGGCTGAAGTAGTTAGCACGCTGACTACAAAACCGAAGTAATTAAAAATAACAACACCACGCATTTTTCTGATGTGCATTAATGTCCTTTGTATCAGTTGTTGTGGAAAAATTCTAGTGATGCAGGCACAAGGCAAGGTAAGTAAGCTTTACCGACTTCATCAGATACTAATCGTAATGCAAGATCAGAGCGCCCTCCTTAGTTGTGTAACAGAATCATCGGCGAAGCAAAATAACCAATAAAATGGCTACTAAGCACAGCTTCCAAAAGGCGGTGCAAAATTGCATTATCAAAAAGCGTGAAAAAAAAGCAGAGTCACCTGTCTTCTCTATCACTATCCCTTCCCTATCACCCTCTCTCACTATCTGCTCTTCAACTAACAGGTAGAACAAAGGGATCATTGTATTGGACCCAAGTGAGCTGGACTCTAAATTTCACCCTTCCTTACCAGCAGCCTGCTAAACTAAGCTAACCTAGCCTATCCGAGTTATTGGATATAAGACTAAAAAGTCTGAGCCTTTGATATTAGGACCAGCAGCTGGTATGGCGGCTGATTCCTTCCTATTTCTTGTATATACAAAGGACCCTTTTTACTCTTCTCAGGCAAGTAATCCTCCCCGTATCCAACTCTTTTACCTTTCTCCTGCCTTTCTCTGTTGACATTTCCTGTCCAACTTGCAGGTAGTCCAAAGGTTTTGTTGTATTATATCCAAGAGAGCTGGGCCCTTAATTGTAACTATGCTTACCAGCAACCTAACTCAGGAACCTTTGTTTGTTCCTTTTAGCAAAAAAAGTTATTGTGTAAAAATTTGAAGTCGCTATTTTAATATAAACACGAGCCCGCCTCATCTAGGTCAAAGTTCGGTATAAATATAACAAAATCCGCGAAAATTGTCATAACAGCCCCTGAACCGTTCTCACAAGGGTAAAAACCAACAAATATATCCACAATTATTTCTCACCAACATTTTTTCACAATATACTAACCCACTCATATTCCCTCCTTGAGGCGGTTCCATTGAATGAATGAATGAATTAAGTCAAACGGGAAGCACAGGGCACTACGACCAAAGTAGATCTATTGTATCCCCTGCCAGGTGCTAGAGGACCTCATCTAGACCTACTCTCGTGCTGAATCTCAGGATTGCCAGTGTCTCCAGAGTTGTTAGTTCCCAATCCTCCAATAGGTGCTTGCCCAAGTTGCTACATCTACTGCGGCTTAACGCTTCACAGTCCTTCAGAATATTCTCTGTAGTTTAATCTTCGCAATCACAGAATCTTCACAAGCTATTACTCTCAATGCCAAGTCTGTTGAGGTGTTTTCTCAGTCTACAATGGCCGGTGAGGAAGCCTGTGAGCATTCTTAGATTGTTTTTACTCAGAGACATGAAAGCTATGAAACGATTTTGGTTATACGTTCCAATCATTAGCTTTGCATGCCCCAATCCTGGGAGATAGAGGTGTTCCCTATTACTCTTGATCTCCGTCGATATATCTTCTGTTCTGGTTCGACCATGGGTATACTAGCCCCCCTTCTGGCCATTTTGTCAGCATTTTCATTTCCTAACACACCAGCGTGTCCAGGAACCAAATGTATGAGCGACCCAGATTCACTTTTTTATTCTAATACATTTTCTCTAAAAGCAACAATTTAAGAGGTTCCGTCATTAAATATTGTGATCTTTCGAAAATAAGGACCAGTCTAATGCACAATTCCTTTGTATGTCTGAAAGGTTGATCAGGAAAATTTTCGTTTGCACTATGGTGAACTTTACTATTTTAATTTCTAATATCAAGATGTTTAATAATTTGTGTAACTGTTCAAATATTAAATCCCCAACTTGAAGAATTTATAGATAGTTTTAGTTATTATTTCTAAACACTACAAATACAATCATCATAAATAAATCAAATTAAAACAAAAAAACTTGTGCAAGACCCCTAAAATTACAAATCACACAAAATTAATGTCGTGTTAATCTCTGATTCAAAATTTTTAACACTTTCCACAGCCATACATATCTACATAAATTAAATACATGTGTACAAACATAAATATTTAATATTTACATATGTACGTGTTTGTAATTGTTGTTTCTTCTTCTTCTTCTTTATTATTATTATCATTTCATTTCATTTATTATAATCCAATTAAAAATTTGACTACGCACGTCCCACTTAATGTCTGTGTAATTACAAGAAACATTTTGTTTTTACAAGTTTTCAATTACAATAATTCTGGCCCCTAAAGCGTAAATAAAATATAAAAATAAAATAAAAAAAACTCGGGAGCAGAGGCGCTTGCAGACGAAACGACACAGCAACATATCGATTACATTAATACTTGTGTTGCACTGTTGCTGCAGCTGTTGTTGTTGCTGTTGGTAGTGCGAGCATTACAAACTGTCTACGAGCACATGCACGCATAAACGTACACATTCTTCTTCTCGCTTACAGTTTTGTGTTAATTTGAGTGTTTATGTCGGTATGGGCAAGTGCATGTGCATCTGCGGTATTATATGTACAAATGTATGTATGTATGTATGTATACATATGTTCACACGTGTGTGTCAGTGAGTGATTGCAAATAAATATAGCAGAGCTTTGAGCCAGAAGGATGTAATTTTGCGGCTTATTAGCAAATAAACAAGTTAATAATGTATTTGCCAATGATTAACTGGCAGATAAGTCAGTCCCTTTTATATAGCTACCAGCCACAAATAAATATTGTTGAACAAGAAAATTATTTCAAAACTGTGGAAAATAGAATAACTTTATACATACATACATATGTACATATCAGTTAAGTGGCAAACAGATGAAGAGCTTTGATAGAGTTAATTAACTTATTTAAACGTACATACATACATATTCACCAACTATCGCGTGTAAAAGTGGATTTTTTGTTCACATAAAATTTGTAAAGCCATGAAGGGGAAAAATTCCATTATGAATCTTCCGTGAATAATTCTCGCGCTTTTAGTTCTCAGTCCTAATTTACACTCAGCAAGTCTTATTGCTAAGCTGATTAGCAGCGATTGCAATTTAGCGCCTTTCGCGCTAGTTTTAGCGCGTTTTAACTATACCAAACGCGCGTTTTTTCGTCTTAGCACGTTTAATAAAAAAGGCGCTGAATTAGCGCGTTTTGATTAAAGTCAAAAATATCATTTGAGTTCAATATCTTTTTACTTTTTTGTATAAATTTAACAAAATTTAACTTTTTATTTAAATTCGTTACTGATTCAGATGTTGCAAATACAATTAATTCCCTTGGCTGTGGTTAGAATTAAAAACGCATTTTAATATTGTAAATGGCAAATATTTTGAAATTTCACAGTTAAAAATGTGTACTCGTACTTGTGACCCAAAAACTTTATACAACTTATTAAGCATCTATTCTTTTTGTACTTCAAAAAGCATTTGAATCGCAACACTATTCGACAATTTATATAAGTTGATACAAACTTGGACAAATAAAATTAAAATCAAAACTAAGAATTTCGAATATTTAGAAGGCGACACTGATTCTGTATTAAATGATTTTAGTTATTTAGGATATAATTTCGAAGAAGCAATATTGCATAATCTGAAAAAGAGTTACTAAAAAATTAATGTATGTACTCGTATTTACTAATACATACATCGACTTTTATTAAAATTTGATTTAGCGCGTAGGAAAATAGCGCGTTTTGACTACAAATTCTTGATAGTGCTGTAACTTAGCGCGTTGTAGCGCGTTTTGAGAAGGGATACAGCGCGTTTGGATTATAAATAGTTGGCATCGCTGCTGATTAGTTTTTTAGGAGAGAGAGAGAGAGAGAGAGAGACGAGGGGAAAGAAAAATGTATGTTCCCTTCGTCTATCTCTCCGACAAACTAATCAGCTTAGCAATAAGACTTGCTTAGTGTAAATTAGGACTCAGTGAATGCAAAAACGGGTAGAAGATTTGTAAACTTTTGAAAAATTGAATTGAAAATCAAAAAAAGTTTATTGTTTTATTTAGAGAGTTCACAATTTCATTGTGAGCAGGCAACGATATAAACGATATATGTATGTATTAAAATAACAAAATATTTTAAATTAGAAATTATAGTTGGATAAATTTAGCAAAATAACTTTTTTTTTGACAGCGAAAAATACCAATATTGTTCATCAACTACAGCTGCGCTGACAGTTTTAACTTGTTTAGTTTAACATAACCATATTGCCATATTGAAAATTACATACTTTTAAATTTGGCAATATTATGGTGGATACAACGTGTTTACGTAACATATATTGAGATAGACACTGCAATCTACATCAAAACATTTTGATATTTTTGAAACTTCGAATGCAACTTCGAACGTAACCATAAACAAAACTACACACAATGCGACCGACAATGCAACCTGCCTGGTTGCATAAACACGTTGCTATGTGTGTACCTACTATTAAGACATATTTTAAAACGATATTGTGAACTCCCTAATTATTATTCATGATTGAATAAAATTCCGCGAGAAATTTCCCCTTTTCCAATTAGATTGTTTTTGTTTTCCCTATTACTTACTATTGTTTGAAATTCTTCCCCGGGAATAATTTCTCGCTGGATTTTATTCATGATTGCCCTCATTTTTGTTATAATATTTAATTGGACGGAAAATAGTGAAATTATTAATTTTAATGCTTGGCCTTGCCATTATCTCGGCGATAACTTGACGAATGCTGGTTTTCGAATGCTCCAACGTTAGGCGATTATCAGCAAAGACACGGTCTTTAGCGTAGCCCCAAAAAAAAAGTCTAACAGCGTCAAGTCGCTTGATCTTGGTGGCCAATTGACGTCACTAAAACGTGAAATTATATGTTCTGGAAACTTCCCATGCAATGAAACAAAAATCGGTCGTGTTGTGTGACTCGTGGCAGTCATGCAAAAAAAGTCGGTTGTCATGCGGCTATAGCGCTCTGAGTTAACGGAAACAGTTCTTCGGATTATCCGCCACACTTTTACTCACAGAAGCGATATTTTCGGAACAGGACACAATGCGATGATGCTCAGGCCTGACCATATCTGTAATGCCTTCAGTCATTTAAAATTTATTAAAAATCTTACCAATTTCTCGCAGAGTATCTCGACAATGACTACGCCGAAATGCTCGGAAAATGGCCACCACTTTTGTAGTAAATTTTAACCATTTTTAAATGACACTATAGCTAATAGATATTTAACAGCTGACAGCCTTGCCAAACTGGCGGTTTTGAAACAATTGAATTTATAAGCCTTTATTATGGAATCAAAAGCTCTTGATGTTCGCTGGACTGATCATATTTTTCAAGTCTCAACAGAAGCATTCAGTTGCCAAAGTTTTTCGAAACGGTTTAAGAGATACTTTACTCTATCTGATTATTTGTATCACCCGTATCAGTCCTAAAATGGAATACAACACTCAAAGTCTATTTAACCGCGTACAGGATAGGGTAAATAAGCTCATGGTTGGCAGTAGGGTATCCAAATATATTGATTAATTGGAGCAGCCACGCAATATGGGATACATTTCCTAATTCTATCGCTACTAAAATCTAAGGTGTTCTAATCAAATCAAGGAACTCGTTCCACAAATTATTACGCATAGCATAGTATGTGCTTCACTAAGAGTACTCTCATTTGTGATCGATTGACAAGTGAACCGCACATTACAGAGTAGATTCGTAGATTCTTACTAAACTACTTTACTGTCACTTTCAATGTGGAAAAGTTTAAATCTAACGTCCACAGTGACTATTCCCCTCTCCAAAACCTATTCATCCACAGAGTGCTGGTCCTATTCAAATTAAATAAAGAATTGCTTTTGAACTTTATGTAGAATCTTTTTGAAAGCACTTGCGAGTCACGAACATACTGATTAACACTTTAAACGCTTTCTATAATTCTTGATGATCTTGGCCGCCCCGATTATATGTGTATCGGCGTTTTAAAAGTTTACTTTTGAGTCTTATTCACCCTTGCATTTTAGGTATAGAATATATTTTAACACTTTTATGTGAAATTTTAAGCGAAATAGTTTAACCCTTTAACTAACTCTACTTCTTCGCCTACTTCGATGTATTCAGGAATTTATTGCACTGATTTTTGTAAAATATTTCAACGTTTTATGTTCTCGTTTGAGGGCACTTATTTGCTCCCTTTTTTGAAAAGGGCAATAGATAGAGTAGGAAAATATCCCCCAAAAAAAATTAATCTGTAAAACTTTACACGAAATTCCTAAACATAAACCTAAAACGAGTTTAAAATTATGTCTAATATGTTGCAAGAATTTTAACTTTAAAGCTCTGACTTTGCACTTACTTATTAAGAGCAGTAACAGATTTCTTTAATACACCTGAGACAAGCACAAAATGGGATAAATAATATTATAAAACTCTAAAGATTTACTATGGGTCACATGGAAGAAGAACTTTTAGTAGATGCATGCAATAATATTCTTTTGCAATAAAAGGTTTTCAATCTTATCCACAAACTGAACAAAGATTATATGGAATAAATGTTACGGGTATGGTATGTGCCTTTCGAAAGTAAATGCTTGAATAAATGCATGGGATGAGATGGAACGGTTGGTTGGTTGGATGTTTGGCTGTAAATAAGAAGTTGCAGACATTTGTACATCATCATCATCACTGAAATCATCGGCAGCAACAGCAGACGTGTTGGAATTTCTTCTTGTATACAGCTGTAAAAGTCTAGATTTGTTTTGGCTGGTTGTTAATTTTGTTGGCTGTTAAGTAGTTGTTACAATTTGCAATAAAGCAAAAAAAAAAAACAAAACAAAACAATAACAAATGTGTCTTAGCAGGAAAATGGAGCAAAGCATCCATCCACTTTAAAAACATACACGTACTTTACAAGTCAAGACGAGTTGGGCTAATTTGTTCGTACTTAATGTGTGTTATACGAAGCGGCTCTTGTGACAGTTTGGGTCCGTTGGCGGCTTAGTTTCTTTCTTGCAGAATTATTTTATTTTGTTGTTGTTTTTTTAGTTACTTACTGTGTTCCTTTTCTTTCGCCACAGTAATTGTTTGCGTATATTGTGTCTGATTCTTTGTAATTTACGTGCATTTACGCTTATTTTATCTTGAGATAACTTTTAGCTTTTTCGCTTAAAAACGGGTAAACAACAACAACAACGACGTTTAAAGTATTGATACAATATTTTCCCAGCAATTACTTTATTACCTTTTTTTATATTTTCTTCTTTGTTAATCTTAAACAATAGAACGGTCGCTCGGCATGCTTGGAACAAAGATGGAATTTTGCGTAATAGGCGATTTTTTGTACACGCTATTTTAAGTCATTCTGTGATCGAAAAGAGTTTAAAGGCTCAGTTAGCCGACTGTAATGGAATGTAACTGCAACGGTAGGAAACAGCTGATCGGTATTGTTATGCGAAAAGTAACAAAAATGGTTACAGAGATGTAATGTAACTTAATCTACTTTTCACATAACAATATCGATCAGTTATTTCCTACCGTTGCAGTTACATTCCGTTACAGTCGGATAACTGAGCCTTTAGCCGACTGTAATGGAATATAACTGCAACGGTAGGAAACAGCTGATCAATATTGTTATGTGAAAAGTAGTTACAAGGTGTGTTCCACAAGATTTTGTTAATGTTCGGACTAATGAGAGTAAAAAGAAAATTACTCTCTGAATGTGCAAAAGGTATCCAAAATTGCTGGAACGCAAAAAACCATAATTGCCCATCTTGAAATACTAGTGCTGCTTACTTTTTAAATTAAATTTTATTTTAGTGATTTTAGTCGCTTAAAACGCATAACATTATAAAAACACAAAATTTGCATCATTGTCAACAGCTGTAAAAAGTAAATGAAAAAAACTCCAAAAAAGTAGAAGCTACGTGAATTATTGAAGAAGATCATAAAAATTCTTTTTCTTCATAGTAAAGAAATGGAGAAATGTCCACAAATGTACTTACAACTTCAGATTTATTTCAAAAACATTCCATTATGCTTTTTAATAAATAAAAATTTTTTGCTTTACTTGCAAATTTTCTGATTAATTTTTCAGTTTCATATGTAAACAAAAAACCGCTGATTATTCAATTCTTGTCCGAACTTACCCAGAAGAAAAATTTCGTACTAGTTTGTACAGGAAATGAAAAAAATTACTCTCTCATTCGCTCTCAAAATTGCACAAAAATTGCTATCTGGAACGCTTTTGGATTACTTTGTACAAGTTCGGACTGTTTTGTTATGTATCTGGAACAGACCTACAGCTTCTTACATTCCGATTACATTTCTATAACTATTTTCATTAATTTTCACATAACAAATACTATCTATCAGCTGTTTCCTACCGTTGCAGTTACATTCCATTACAGTCGGCTAACCGAGCTTTAAGCCTTTGGATTGATTAACTCCCCGACTAAAGGTAATAAGAGAAAATACCCCTTTTGGTGATCAATATCAGGGTTTTAGTTTTTTTTTTCGAACTATTTCGCCAAATAAATTTTAAAAGTCGCCAAAATCAATTTTATATAGTTTTTCTTAATATGTATATATTTGATAATAAATTTGTTTTTATATAACACGATTTTAAATATAATTTTTTATAAAATAATCGCATAACAATTTAGCAGAAAATCGCCAAAAGGAGAAATAAAATCACAAAAATTATTTCATCATCAAAATCAAATTATTTTAATCTTTTGTAGATGAGTTTTGGATTTATTTTTGAACAAACTAATTTTCCTGAATCATAGAAATTTGGAAGTTCAATTTTCTTAAAAAAAACAGCCGGAAAGTCGCCTTGTCGCCAAATCAAAAATTTAGAAGCCAAAAAAGTTGAAAAATTGCCACGTTTGGCGAGAAATCGCCATATCTAAAAACCCTGATCAAGATGTGTGAGTTGGAAACTTTTTGAATTATACTCATTTCATGTGGAAGCACTAATATAAGGTGTCTGACATTTTTGTATTCAAATTGGTTTTCTTTAAATTAATCTTGTTACAAACTTTAATTTTCAACTTATTTCGGGGGGTTTAAGTTGAACCTCCAGCTCTTTCGCATTCAGTAGTTTATAGTAAAACTTAAAAACTTTATTTTTCTAGGTTAGAATTTTCATAATTTAAGGAAAAGTCCACAGTGTACAATTATTATCAAATCAGAGCACTTTGTTTACGCAATACTGATATTAAGAGCTTTAAAACACATAATGTTAAGTTATTCACTGCTGGAATACCACGATGTTAATTAACTTCGCTGTTCTTAAGATAGGTGATACATCGCCTTTTTTACACTTAACATAAAGCTTCCAGAAGAATGTTAGCAATATCTAGAAAGTCACATTTAGTGGCTTTCGATCGTTCGCGTCTTTCCAATGTCCAGGAGACGTTCAAATAAACTCTTCATCACATAGTTGTGTGCGTACAGTCTCGTTGACGGCAGTGATTGATGAAAATCAAAAAGTTTATATTTTTTATTTGGCGACCGATTTGATCTGATCGTCTTTAAGTGTGTTTAACGAAAATAATGTTATTTACTTTGTTTTATATATAAACCTGATAACTTTATTGAAAATATGCTTGTAGAGCATTTATTTTAGCCGGTTATATTAACGTGTTAGGTTAGTTTTTCGCCCCCTTTTTTCGAGAGGTACAAAAACTACCCATGCGGAGAGGAGCTAGAAAGTTAAAACGTTCCACTCAAATGTTACTAGTAAGATTTTACGGATGCATAAGTCATCCTAAAACATCACCATAATAATGTGCATAAGGGGACGAAGACCAACTCTCTCTCCTTTTTTAATTACTAGCGACGGTCGTCAGCGTGTTTTCTGCCAGCCAGATAGTGTTTCTTTGCCCATAGATGTGTTACAAGCTCCTGAGACTAGTAGATAAGTTTGGTTGCCTTGTCGTTCCCGATACCGGTTAACCTGGAGGTCTACTCTGCAATTCGAAACGAAAGCAAATGCTTTCAAATTGTAATGTTAATGACCTACAAATTCGAAAGCATTTTCTTTCGTTTCGAAATACAGAGTAGACCTCCTGATGTGTACTATTGCGAGGAAAAACGTTTCTCTGTCAAAGGTATAAGCTGTCAATTGGGGATTAAGAGGAAAGGCCGGAATAGTATATATCGGAAATAATAGCTTGGTGGTCGCTGCCTGTGTATACTTCAGACACATTCCAGTCGGTTGGGTGGGTGTAATGTATTGAAGTCTCCGGCAATCACTATGGGTCTTAAATTTCTGTTTTCATTAACGAGGCTACCTAATCTGAGTTTACACTCGTAGTCTTCTTCCTAAGGGGAAGTAAGCAACTGAAGCATGGAGTACAATACTTTTGACATAAATCTTCCCTTCGCTTGTCAACATTTTCTAGTTGGATGTATGTATGTGTGTGACAGTGCCAGTTTGTGTGTATGTGTGTGTGTAAGACTTTCACAGCTTAAGAACGGATTAACCGATCGGAACCAAATTTAATACACCCATGTAAACGCATAAAATCTGAAGAATGAAGCGTTACGAATGGTAAAATATATTTTTTTTTTATTTCATATAAATTTTCTACTACAAAACACGTTGGCTTATATTCATAGTGAAAACGTGATCGAATCAGCTCGTTATCGAAAGCGACGATTAGACCCCGGTATTTTGTATGGTAATTTTGGTTTTCAACTCTTAAAGTATACTTTGTTTATGACTATGAGTATGCGTTATTAATAATAAATACGGTATAATGAAGTCGTTGTATCACAAAATTTTGTAAAAGAAAAAGAAACCAACAACATAAAATTCTTAAATACATATTTGCTAAAAGTTGTCTTTGTGTTTTGTAAAAGAAAAGAAAAACTCGAAAACATCTTCTGCCCTTGAGGCAATAGAACACAAAATGAATTTGTCATTTTCATAAATCCGTACAAGTTCCCAGAATTATGTTAACAATTTCATTTGAAAGCAAATAACTTTGGTTGATGTATGTACGAGTATAGCCTTCCCAAAACTAATAAGTAGAATGGATTAGAAACCATGCAATGGCAACTAAACTCAATACGAGTTTGAAGTAAGTAAATAACCCTTTATTTGCACAAATTTTGTTTGTTGTACGAGTATATTCAATATTTAAACACAACGTAACTCGATAATTATCTTCAAGTTAAGTTACTCAAGTTCAAAAAAAAAAAAAATGCAAATACGAGTAAGACTTAAATTACAAAGAACTTAATAACTATTTCAAGCAATTGTCATGTGTATTATAATTGTCTTTTATGGAAATTACTTTAGTCATTTGTAATGGATCTGCCCATATGTAAAAAAATATGTATTTGTTTAATAACACTGGGCAACAATATCCAAACTATTTCAAAATATAAATAACGAATGAGTTTTGGTCTGAAAACATCACAAAAAAAGTGTTGAAATCAAAAATATGATTAAGAGGGGCCACCGGGGAATGGGGGCAATTTCCGCCTCTATCCCACCGATTTTTATGATATTAAAAATGTAGATACATTTGCTTCTAAAAGGCCACGCAGGCTTCATGTGCATAAAAACTATGGCATAGGAAGCGGGACAGAGGGCGATTTCTGGCCTCCGAAACTATCGAATCGATTTTTATAAAATTACTAACATAGGACTGATATATTTTAAAAACTATGATCGAAAGCAATCCAGGGTACTTATTTGACTCCTATTGCAATAGGAACAAAAATTATCCATACGTAGAAGATATAGTGGGTTAAGATATCCTACAAAAATATTCCTCGTAAGATTTGACATAAACTTCCTAATCACATTTAATATGTAAAATTCAAGTGAGAATAATTACGAAATTAGGCGCATTTCAAGTTTTTTTTTCAGAATAGGTTTAGCGCATATGCCAAAAAGTGGAGAAGTGGAGAAAAATAACATAAAAGATTTACATGAAGTTTTTTTCAAAATATACCTAATATAATTTTTTCTATTTTCACCACTGCTTCCGACATATCATTTACTCAAAGAATGTCATAACTCAAAAAACCAGCTTGCCATAAAACGCCTTTTAAGTTTTAAATTTCACACAAACTTAATGGAAAAAGAAAATTTTATTTTTCTCCCAAGAGTTGAAATTTTTACACAATATGGGGATTAATTCTGCATTTCCATTTTTTGAGTTATGACGTTCTTTGAGTAAATGAGCTATATGTTTTAAGGAAAAAATTTTAATTTTTGTGAACTTTCATGAATGAAGTTAAAATGAATATTATTTTATTGAAAGTGTTTTGTGCCGCATACAACACTTTTCTTTATTTATTTGTAAAAGGTAAATTTTTGTGCTGCATACGTTTTATAAGCAAGAATAGCTGTCCAGAGAAATAAGTCGATCGTTTAACGGTGAAGAAGCCGCCGCCGTAATCTTTTTAACTGGCGATCACCTTGAACAAGAAAAACAAGGAATTGACGTGTATTTAATATAAAGAATGAAATTAAATGATTTCTGTTATAATCAAACATGCATAATTAAGATTTTTATTATTATATTAGTGTTTTATAAGTGTATATTAAAAAATGTAACCGGAGACTAAATCTAGGAGATGATGTTTTTGTTTAACCGTCGCAGTTGAATCTTTCTTACGGCACACTTTCCTTTTTATGTTATTAATTTTTTATAGAAATGAAGCAAAACAGGAGTTAAATTTACTTTGTACATTTTTATATGAATAATTTGACGAAATCGCCAAATACAGCAAAACATTACTTACTAAACCTTAAAATAGTTGATATGAAGCAAACTCTATGCTTAATATCTCAGAAACCACAATAAATTTCGTGAAACGTGCTTTTGACCCAGAAAGAAGTTATTAAAAATATATATACTGCATACCTAACTAATAAAAATGGTCGGTGGGTCAAATCAATTCTGAAGCGATGTTTAAATTGTGTGCTTTGCGGTATTCAAAGACGCTCGTACATAGTTTCTTTTGCAGATTTGCCATAACAACGTGCGTGCAAAAGTGAGGGAGGGGAGGGAACCTCAGCTTCCCTTTACATTAGTTTCAGAGATATCTAAGCTTTCAAAGCTTAAGCTTTTTTTCTTTGCAGTGTACAGTGTAATGAATGCCTCAAGGGAAATTTTATGATTTTTTAAATTATTTGAAAGACTTGCAAGATAACTTAATTTGTTCTTAGCTTAGAATATAATAGATAGTTCACAAGTGCATGTTAAACAATATTCTTATACAAATTATTCGAGACATTTCACGTTTATATGTATGTATGTTATTTATGTATGTACGAGTATATTATGTATATATTATATATGTATGTATGCATAATTGAGACATGTTTGCATATGGATATAAGAAGTTTAGAATCAGACTGATGTGTGAAATCATCTCTGTGAGTAGATGATGCCAATTATTCCATGTCACTGGACGGACACTGCAAATGTCCAAGCGGGTTCGTGAGACTAGGTTTATAACTGAATGCGAAACATTTATAACGGAACGACACTCCTGGGTGAATCGAACCCTAGAACGAACACCCGCAGAAGTTTGCCGCTGCACGAATGGTTCAAAGCCGAAATTTCTTTCCACTTACCTGATCATATAATACAATCTTCCAGGTGCAACACGGAGGTTTTAAACTAGATCAGTGTGATTATTAGGACCACAGATGTCAACATATTTATTGACAGCAAATCGGCAATTAGGGCAATTACAACCGACTAAAGTAGCAAATTGCCACTTTTTCGACTGCCTTGCCAATTTTTGTCCCCCTTTATTTAGGGGAGTTATATAAAAATATATTAAAAATAAAAAGTTTAGTGTAGTTTGTCGTTTTTTTTTTAATTTTGCCACTTTTTTTATAAATCCCTTATTTGGTGACACTTTTTGAAAAATGTCATCGGTCACCCTGCATGGAGGATATCCAGGCCCAGGTTTCGCCCAACCGAGATCCCGCTATTTTGCGGATGGTACCTTACCGGACATTACCCACCTTATTGACTGGAAAAGTTTGAGGGACTATGTAAGTGATACTGAGTTCCTATAAAGGTGGGGCTCGTTTTTAATTTACTTGAGAGCGCAAAACAGGCCTATACTGGCTTCTGTGTATGTCCCCGCACATGAGCATAATGACTCCTGTCGACAACTTTTTTTTTTTTTTTTTTTTTTTTTGAAAGAGAAGTAACACTAAGGCAATGAATACCTACTACTATTGCTAGGTGCTACCTTCTTTAGGAAAGGAATAGAGATAGTGATAGAGAAGGCAGGTGGTGAAGCAAGAGATAGAGGAAGACGTCATTCTTTTACAACTCTGCTCTTTGCACGTTTTTAATAATGCAGTGTTGCAGCGCCTCTATTGTCAATGAGGTGTATTAAATTTTTCAAAGCTGTGCTTAGTAGTTATTTTATTGGTTATTTTACTTTGTCGAAGATTCTGCTACACAATACCGACGAAGGAGGGCTCTCTGATGTTGCATTAGTTTTATTATCAGCTGAAGCCGGCTCCTTGGCTCTTTCTTCAACTTAACCTAAGCTATTTTTGCTCCCAAAGAATTTATGATTGCAGGAATTTTTTCTCGAGAAAATTATTTTCCATGAGAAATGAATTTCTAGGGAATATTCATGATTGGGCTGTGATTATGAAATACAAATAAAATTCAAAATGAAATTAGTTTAAGTGCTCTTTAAATAATGAGGAATAAAAGGACCAAGTACAAGCGTCTATTAAACCAGTCTATAAAGTTCGGTTAACTCTTCACAGTTCCAAAACTAAAAGTTCGTTTCTGAATTTAAGTATATTTTTCGAAAACAAATGGAGAATTAACTAAAATGTTTCCTTGGTTCATGTATTTGCTAAAATGTTATGCAGGTTAAATCCGTTCCACTACCTTACAAAGCAAAATATATGTTAGACCCTGATACAAGGTGGTCTTAATTTGCAACTCTGCGTATTCGCCTTTTATATTTGTTAGTGTAAAATTTCCTGCTGTCAGAATATTTCCTAACGTTTTGGTTGATTTGACAGCAGAGAAGTTATGTTAGCTGGTGAATTAAGAGCAGCTTATGTGAATTCGCCTTGGCTTATGTGTATGTCCCCGGACATGAACGCAATGGCTACTCTTTTCAACCTAACCTAGTCAGACCCCAAGATGATAGATATTTAAATGGCGACTCTTAAAATTAAACTGTAGAATGGATTCTACAACGCCTTAAAAATATAGGTTTGGAATTACGATGTTAATGATATGGATACTCGTACAGTCTAAATTTTATTTTGAATGGTTTTTTTAATCGGCTTGTGATATCTAGGATACTTTCCCCACAGTCGCCAAATCTAAGCCACAAGAAAACCTACTTGAAACTTCTTATATAGCAATAGTTCTTTCTAGCTTTAAAATTATTAATTTTAAAATATATTTATGGTAAAAAAATTACGATTTAACATAAATTTATGTTAAAAATTGTGTATGAAGCGCCATTCAAATATTGAAGAGGTTTTTTCTTCTTTTTCTCTATTGTTTACATCGCAAATGACCCTGGAATTTTTTTATGTTATTTAAACTAAAATTAAACCTTAAAAACAATGTGTAACAAATAAATTGTTAAGATTGTGTGTTAACGTTTTTATAAGTGTGTATTTTTAATTTTTTTATTTTCGCTCTGGCTGAAACATGAAACAATGTATATGGGCAACTGACTGCAAAAACCACTTGTTGAGTCAACAAAATATTTTTGGTTTTTTGTACTCGTCGAATACGAAATTTGTTTAGATTTTTTGTTTGTTTACTAAGTGGTCATTGTACTGTACTATTGCCAAACTAAATATTAATTTAGGTTGGCATTTATTGTGTTTCTTTTTAGCTTCTATCTGTGAAATATGTGTACACACATGCATACTCGTACATACATACCCTGAAGGAAACGTGGGGTTAAGTGTACCCAAGTCACCACTTTTGTCAACTATTTTGGTGACATTGTCAACGGAGCGTCTACATATTAATATTGTTTTTGATGCGTAGAAAACATTTTTTCAGATACACACAACGATGCTTCTTCTTAATGTTTTATTGGTTTGTTGAAAATAAAAGTGGCGTCAAACAAAATTTAAGTGTTTATAAAAATTAGCTTAAGAAATCATATTAAAAGGTTAATAAAGGTGTATTGAACAATAATTAAAAAAAACATTTATATAAAAGAAATTACAAAAAAAAAAACAACAAATAAAATAATAATCCATATTGTATAAAAATAGAAAACTAAAAAATTACAGTGAAAGTGCTAATTATGGAACCTTTTTTGACCCTGTGGAAGATTTTCTGCTATCAGTTAAGGATTTGTCACATTTTCAGATCCATACTTAAGTAATCAGTATATGTTTACTATTGACATTTCCTGCAGGTGGTGACAGCGTCCATAGTAAATCAGTACAGTTTTACTACGGGCATTTCCCACAATGTGGTGATATCGTCAATAGTAAGTCAGTACAATCTCACTACTGACATTTTCGCCATATGGTCCCACAAGAACTACCTAATCAATATTGACGAAGTCTACTGGTAGATTTCGTAGGACAAGCCTGTGTTAATGTCAAAAGTAGATAACATTAGTTAGGGTATAATTTGTCAGTAGTACTGGTGACATCGTCAATAGATAATCAGTATAATTTTACTATTGACATTTCCTGCAGGGTATGTACATAAAAACAATTTTTTTTTGTATAAAACCACACATGTGTGGGAGTTGTTTTGGTCCAAAGTTTTCAAAATTCCAAAAAAGAAAAACATCTAATTTTTTCATACATACTATTATTGTATTTTTATCTGACAAAAATATATTTATCATTATTCACAACCAGCGTTACCATATATATTTTTTAAAAAACTTCCTAAGACTGAAAAAAAAACTTTTTTTCCAAAACAAAAACTTTTTGTCTACAAAAGTACCAAAATTTTAAAAGAAAACTGCTAATCGATATTGTTATGTGAAAATTAATGAAAATGGTTAGGCAATACAAACATTACTTAATATTTTCATTCAATATACTGCAAAAGTTCAATTATGGACATATTGATAAAAAAAACTTGAAAAAACTTTATATTTTCAAAAAACTTTTTGGCATCTCAAAAAACTTCAAAAAAAAAGGGAAAACTTGTCAAATGGTAACGCTGTTCACAACTCTCCATAAACTACTACAGACATTTTGACAGTTGCTTCTTTTCATCTCCCTCTTTTTTGTAGGATTGACTTGAAAACAATTTTTCTTAAGCAATTGATTGCAAACTCTATTGGTTTTTTTGTTGTTATTGTTGTTGTTGAATAAACAGCAATCTCGTATCGCTTAACATGAAAAATGCATTTTAAATTGACTCCTGCAACTGTATGACAACAACCAACAACATCACCTCCACAAACAGCCACCAATGCGCTGTATCACATGGAAAAACAACATTTGTAGAAAATTTGTGTTACTCTTGCCATATTCACAACAAAAAAGTTTCAAAATCCTTTTTATCTTCTTTACACTCAAAAAATAACGTGCTAAGCCCAGAACTGCAAAAAATTTAAATTATTATCAAAAGAAATAAGTACCTTTTTTAATAAAAGTGCTTGTACAGAGAAGTATCTTTATAGAAAAGTACCTTTTGCAGAAATTAAAAATAATTGCCTGTTAACAAAGCACATCGTAAAAAACTTATCTTGTTAAGAAACGGACCTTGTAAAAAGTACTTTTTCAAAAAGTTAGTTTTAAAAAAAATCTACTTTTTTGAAAAAGTTCCTTTTAACATAAGTAATTTTAAAACAATACCATTAAAAAGTGGATTTTTTTAAAATACTTTGAGCAAAGCACCTCTTAAAGAAGTGACTTTAAAGAAAAGTATATACTTTTATAGAAAGTACCTTTCAAAACTATATCGTAAACAAAGTACGTTACAAAAGGGACCTAAATACGTAAATTTTGAAAAAGTACCTTTCAAAAATGTATCTAGTAAAAAAGTACGTACAAAAAAAATACCTGCAAAAAATTAGCTTTAAAAGAGTATAATATAAAAAGATGCTTTTTCAAAAAGTACTTTTTAAGAAAACTTACTTTCAGAAAGTACCATTCAAAACAAGTTTCATTTTTTAAAACATAGCTTTTAAAAATATACCTTCAAATTGAAAAAAACCCTTTAAAATAACTGCCTTATAAAAAACTATATCTTAAAAAAGTACCTTGTGGAAAAGGTACCTTTAAAAAAAGTACCTTTTTAAGAAGAACCTGTAAAATACAACCTATACATAGATACATTATAAATAAACTATATTCCAAATGAGTACCTTCAAAAAAATCACATTTGAAAAAAATCAATTTTAAAAAAGTACATTTTATGCAACTTTAAGAGAGTACCTTCAAATTGAAAAATTATTTTTTAAGATAATTAACTGCGTTATAAAAAGTCTATCTTAAAAAAAACCTTGTAGAATGGCTACGTTTAAAAATAGTACCTTCTTAAAAAGGACTTTTAAAAAACAACACATGTATAGAGATAAATTTTAAATAAAGTATACTGTAAAAAGTACCTTCAAAAAAAGTACTTTTAAAAAAATAATCTAAAAAATTACCTTTTAAAAGAAGCAACTTTAAAAAAATACCTTATAAAAAAGTATATCATAAAAAAGTACCTTTAAAAAAAGTACCTTTTAAAAAAAACCTTAAAAAACATTTTATATAGAGATCAATTTTAAATTAAGTATATTCTAAAAAAACACCTTAAAAATAGTTTTGAAAAAAATTAATTTTAAAAAAGTACCTTACAAAAAGAAGCAACTTTCAGAAAGTACCTATAAAGTGAAAAAAGAACATTTCTAATATCTGCCTTATAAAAAAGTATAACTTCAAAGAGTACCTTTAAAAAAGGTACCTTTAAAAAAATATATTTTTAAAAATAACCATTAAAACCACATACATATCGTCGCTGTTTTAACTAACCCACTTAACTGAAATTTTTTTGAAAAATGAGTTAAGTCCACTACTACACTTTATGAGTCATAATAGAACTTGTCCACAATTTTTATGACTGTCGAGCCATTAACAGCAAAAATGTTTCAGACGTTTCCATAAGAATACATGTAGAAAACAATCATAAAAGCTGCTCTCCTGTAAAATTTTAAAAACTTTAAATATAGAGATAAATTTTAAATAGAGTATATACTAAAAAAGTAAATTAAAAAAAGTACTTTTGAAAAATTTACTTTTAAAAAAGTACATTTTATGAAACTTTAAGAAAGTACCTTCAAATTGAAAAAAATCCATTTGAAATAGCTAACTGCCTTATAAAAAATTATATCTTAAAAAAGTACTTTTAAAAAACGTACCTTTTTAAAAAGAACCATTAAAAAATAACATATACAGAGATAAATTTTAAGTTAAGTATGTATATTCTAAGCAAGTACCTTAAAAAAAAGTAGTTTTGATAAAAAAATTATTTTAAAAAAGTTCCTTTCAAAACGAAGCAACTTTGAAAAGGTATCGAAAAATAGTTTATTTAAAAAAAGTACCACTGGAAAAAATTTATTTTGAAAAAGTACCTTTGAAAAGAAGCAACTCTAAGAAATTAATTTTTAATATAATACCTTTAAGAAAAAAACTTGTTAAAATAGTACTTTTATAAAATACTTTATTTAAAAAAAATACCTTTTCAAATCAGTATCTTTCAAAAGTTTCTTTAAAATAAGTGCATTTTAAAATGATTACTTCTGAATAGATTTGCTTTTGAAATAAATATCTTTTAAAAAAGTACCTTTTGCAAAAAGCCTTTAAAAAGTTTTTTTTAAGAATGTATCTTTCTAAAAAATTCAAAACAAATAGCTTTGAAAAATGTACTTTTAATATAAGTGTATAGTTTTTGAAAGTTCCTTTTAATAATTAGTAAAAAAAAATGTTTTTTAATTTCATTTTGTTTTGAGAAAAGTACTTTAAAAATAGTACATATTTAAAAAAAGTTAACTTTAAAAAGGGCATTTTAAGAATAGTACTTTTTAAAAAAATTTATCTTTCCAAAATAAGAAGGTTTTAAAAAACGAATCTTTTGAAAAATTTTCTTTCTCTGGGAAAGCAACTTTTAAAAAGATTTCTTTAAAAAAACAATCTTTCAAAAAAGTACCTTTTGAAAAATGGCTTTTTAAGAAAAGTACCTTTTCATAAGTAAATAACTTTCTTTTAAATATCTAAAAAAAGTAGCCTCAAAAAGTACTTAATAAAGTACTTTAAAAAAAGTACTTAAAATCAGTAACATGAAAAGTACCTATTAAGGTAAAATACTTTTAAAAAAATTTTCTTGTGTAAAAGGTACCTTTTTAATCTTTTAAAGATTATCGTTAGTTATTTACTAAATATTGAATTACGATGGATTTAAATGGGTTTCCGAGTGGAGTTGCGGTATAGCACCACCCTTCCTAACACCTACTTACTGAATAAGTAACAAAATAAATTTTAGAAAAAGCAAATATATCGCTGTCTTATAAATGTACTTTTAAAATAGTACTTTTTATATTAAATCCTATTGACTTCATGGTGGCACGTTTAAATTTTTTTATCTTTTAACTATTTTTATTTTCGAGTGCAATTGAGCAACAGTTAAACATAAAGTCATAATTTATAAAAAAAAAATTGTTTTGTATTCAATAATTTTACAATTGCAATTTGCTAACATACATAAACCTGAAAAATAGCAACAAAATATGTAAAAATTTTATTTGGCTTAACAATTTTTGGCTCATATATGATTGGTTAATTTTATGTTTCTTAAAGAAAAATTTTGGCAGAAAAATCAATATCCAAAATTATGAGTTGCAGCAACATGAGCAAAAACGTGTCCAATGATTAAATTCAATATTTAATATGTCTGCCTGAATAGATACTCGTACATTGATTTTAACATTCTATACTTATGAATTACTTTAAAAAAATCAAAATTATGGCTTTAAGGCAGTAGATAACGAGCTGAAGCAAAAAAAAACTTAATTTTTCAGTCACTCTAAGTGAGTAAATATTTTTTTTAGCTTCAGTTTAGTGTGTCAACGAGTGTGTTTAAAAAAAAAATCACAGTCTGTGATAAAAAAAAATTATATTGAAAATTTTTTTAAGGAATTTCTGCATTTTCGAATTCATGTTACATGTTTAAATTATGACAACAAGTTTGTATTCACTGCTTCTTAATCAATTTTCTGAAACTCGTGCAAAAAGTGCAGCAAAACAAACTGAATGAATGAAGTCTGTTGTGAATGCAAAAAATTTTGTATTTTTTGTGGTTTCCCCTCTTAATCATTGTGATACTTAAAACTGATTTTTTTTTGTTTCAATTAAGACATACAAGCGTACGTATACACCCTGTTTGGAGTTTTAATGAATGAAAAATGTCAAAAAGAGTTTCTTGAATGAATTTTGTTGCACTTTTTTTGCATGTTAGTTTGCCGTAATGGGTATAAATGCACATATAATGCACGTTGACCATTAAAACATACACACATGCATTTATATATGTAAGTATTATAGTTCTTTTGAGAAATCTATAAATATATTTTGTTAAATACACATTGCAATTGCGGCAGTATATGCTGAAATAATACAGCAGAAATATAGCAAACTTCGAACTTAAACGCCTTGCAGTGAGTACCAATATATACTTCTCGTATTTAATTTCATGAAAAAGTGCATACATATGTATTAAACAGCTGATGTTCATAACTGTTATCAGTCCAAGTACAGTATGCAAGGTTTGTATTCGTTCACCCTTAATCAAAAAATCCCACTGTCTTGTAATAAATTAATTTACTTATTTCTTAAAATATTTTGGTTATATAAAACATTTAAATAACAATATATTTTATTAAACTTTTTTTAATAAAAGCAGAATTTACAAATTTTAAAAAATAAAATTCATATTCCTACTCACATACTTTTTTTAATGTAAAATTTGTTTCTTAAGGATATACATACATATACATACGTAGTGAACTTTTTTCTATTACATTATTGATCGAAATGTCATTTTGATTATTTGATTTGTTAAATAGTGCTGGTTTTTATAAATTCGTACAAGAAAAATAAAAATATTTATTTGTATTTATTTAATTACAAAAAAATTTTGGGTGTACGAATATGAGCTTTCTGCACTGTATATAGTCATGACTGCTGGAAATACAGTGTTTCTGTAGTCCCTGTCTGAAACTGTGTAGCCTTCCCCAATCGTCTCACCTTTCCTACCAGAGACGTCTTGCAAGATGCAAACCTTGGAAGAGAAATTTCCATAAGCACCTTATATTACTAAATATAAGTATTCAAAAACACCAAAACCCAAAACTTAACACAAACAGCAAAAATAAGTAACATGAAACAAGTCCCAAATCAAATAACTCCCTACAAAAATTAAATAAGTCCCAATCTGTTAAAATTAAATAACTTTCAATTAATAAAATGAAATAATTGCTAATAATTGGTACTTATTTCATTAAAAACGAAATAATTCCCGATGAAATAAGTTGCCAAAAAATTAAATAAGGCCCAATAAAAATTATGAAATAATTCCCAAGACAAAAAAATTAAAAAATCACTTTATTAGCATCTTGATCTAAGGTTCTTTTGCATCAGCGGCCTTTCTCATTTCATGGCTTTACGCACAATGGAGCTGCCAACTGAAGATTTCCTGCCTATCCGGCCTTTAGTTGGGCTCAAAGATGGTATCTTCCACCATGGTATTTCGCGACACAACACCACCTCCTAAAGGTTTCTGGCATAGTTATTTTCTTCACCATGGCACTTAGCGAGACGGCGCTGCTACCTTCGGGTAGGCTGAAGGAAATATTTAGTAAAGCTGTCTTTGACGCTTGAGCTTGTCTTTGACGCGCACACGAAGGGTTGGGTACGGACACTAGACATGTAACACTATACGAATTTTTAAAATTGTTGGGATTTTTTTTGGTTTTTGGATTTTTTGAGGTTTTTTTTCGGTTTTGGCGATTAATTTTAGTTTAAGCACCTTGTTTTTGTTTTGGTGATTTTTTTCGTTTTGGCGATTTTTCGGTTTTTTGCGTTTTTTTAATTTTGGCGATTTTTTTTTAATTTTGGCGATTTTTTCGGTTTTTGGCGATTTATTTTAGTTTTAGAGATTTTTTTAGTTTGGCGCTTTTTTCGGTTTTTGAAAATTTTTTTCGGTTTGGCGATTTTATAATTTTGGGATTTTTTAGTTTTAACGTTTTTGAAATTTTCAAGAGTTTGCCTCTTATGGTTTTCAAGACAGGGAGACCAGCTGTCAGGGAGACCACCTCAATCAGTAGGCGCTCAAAAGATGTGCCAAAAGTTTTAGAGAAGTTTATTGAAAACAAGGCAAGTTATTGCCAGTTTACGTTTACAAATTAAAGTCTGATTTATTGAATATTTAACTCTACTTCTTTATGTCTTTACTTTTGCTGACCATCCATAATAACATAATTTTGTAAAGAAAACAAAAGTCTGTCATTTAAATTTAATAAAGTAAGCGTTTTGTTAATTATTACAATGAACTGTGTTGCAATGCAATTATATTATGATCCAGTATATTATAGTAAGTGAAGTATACTACACCATTATTGCAAGGAGGTGAAGTTAGAGGATCTATATATTCCACAAAAATATTAGTCTTAATATTTTGTACAAATTCGCTTAGGATACCACACACCTCAACTATAGCGGGGAAACGTTAACTTCCCCTTCCTTCCACTCACCTCTAAAATAAAATTTCGGTGTGATATTTGAAAACACCGATGCAGGTATATATATACTTATGCTTTTGGTATCCTCTATCACTTGTCCTCTATCCTCTATCCATTGTGAAGACCACATTATTTTGGAAAAAGTTCGAAATTGATTCACAGTGAAATTTTAAGCTATAGTTAAAATTTTGTATTTGCTGCACTATTTTTATTGATTCACAGTGTAATTTTAAGTTATAATTTAAATTTTGTATTGGCAGCACTATTTTTATTGATTCACAGTGTAATTTTAAGCTATAATTAAAATTTTGTATTGGCAGCACTATTTTTATTGATTCATAGTGAAATTTTAAGCTGTGATTTAAATTTTGTATTGGCAGCACTATTTTTATTGATTCACAGTGTAATTTCCTATAATTTAAATTTTGCATTGGCAGCACGATTTTTGCTTACAAAAATAGAAAATAACCGGAGTGGCAACAGCGACAAAGGTGATCGTGTAGCTGTGGCTATGATGGCATCAAACTAATCGTTTTCATACAAACGTGTATATTTTATTTTTGACAAATTGTGGCCGGTAGCTTACTGCGGGCTATGTGTTTAATGCTTTAAGCATTATTTCATACAGCTACCTATACTGACTACCTATACTGACTATAGTAATAAGGACAAAGGCTCAGTTACCCGACTGTAATGTAAAGTAACTGCAACAGTAGGAAACAGCTGATCGATATTGTTATGTGAAAGGTAATGCAAATGGTTGTAGAGATGTATTGTAACGTAACGTACTTTTCATATAAAAGTATCGATCAGCAGTTACTTTGCATTACAGTCGGGTAACTGAGCCTTTATAGAGATGTAATGCAACGTAATCTACTTTTCGTATAAAAATATCGATCAGCTGTTTTCTACGTTGCAGTTACTTTACATTACAGTCGGACTACTGAGCTTTAATAATGATCATTTAAATTGATTAATTTAAAATTTTGCGAACTATATATGTACATATAACTATAGTTATATAAAATATAAAATAAGTTACAAAATTTATTTAAATGTTTCAAATTTATGCTATTAACTCCAACATAAAATTACAATTTCATTGAAAAATTACTACAAATTATAATGTGTTTATATTAATGGCTTAGTAGGCAGCAAAATGGGTCATACATACTCGTATATAAAACAGAAATAAATGAAAAGAAAAATTTAACAAATAAATAAAACTCTATTGCATGGAATTACAAGCAGTTTACATTTATTTTTTGTATTAATTTTTTGAACAAGTCATTTGGTGGCAAAAGAAGCAACAGCATGCAGCATTTAAAACGAAAGAAAATGAAATGAAATTGTTAAAACCCATAACGTTTATTGGTTTAAATGACTTGACTTGACTTGACTCAAGTAGACTTGCACAAGCCGACATGAATGTCTAAATGAGAGGCTGACTGACTGAAGGAAGGAGTGCATGATGTGACTGACTGACTGACTGACGGACTACATGGTTAAATGTCTTAAGCAGACATGTTTATACGTACATATGTAAGTTTAGCATCGAATAAACAGAGCAAGCACATGCTTAAGGCTTAAATGTCCATGAAAATCAAAAAGACACGTTGTTGTTCCGACTGCTGCTAAACACCGTTATAATAATATTCAAAGTAGCAACAACAGCCATACATACAGTGTTGCAACATGAACATTACGAGTAATGTTATTTTTCTTTGCAAGTTGCAACTGACTGACTGCCCTCTTGTAAGGCAAGCAGAGTTTGTGTGTATAAAACTTTTTCCTTATTACCCTGCCCGAAAAAAAATGCCATACGCCATCTAATAACTAACCAAATGCTTTGTAACAATTTAGATTTTACAAGATATTTAAAAAAAATTTAAATTTGTTTTTTTTCTCTTGTGTTTAAAAAAAGGAGGTGTTGCCTTGACAGCACCCCTTCAGATATGAAAGAAATCAAATAAATTTTGTGTGTGTTTTTTTGCCAAAAGCTTAACACGATTTTGGTTAAATTTTGCAATTCTCCTTAAGACAGGAAAATAAAATCAAAATAAAATTTTGGCATAATTTGAAAATTATGTTAAAATTTTAATGTTTCGTTGTAAGGAAATTTTGTTTTATAACATGGTTCATTTAGTTCACTGCAGCCGAGTAAGGACTTGTACAGATACACTACATTTGAAAAATTATCATACGAGTACACACATGTATTTCTTTTAACAAAATTTGCCACATGTGTTATAAAAAAAACAAAAAATTTTTTAAATCAAACATTTAAAACATTTCCGGTTTTTCTAATACTCCTGTTTAGGGCAAAATCTCGCAGCAAGTTGTTGTTGTTTTTTTCCTTTCATTTCTTTAAAGAAATTAAATTCTATATTCAGTTTGTTTTATAATTTTGCTTGCATTATTTTATAAAATATGTATATGCAAATTTTATTAAATTAAATTATCTTGTATGGTACTTTAATATGTAAATTTATAATTATTTCTAAAAAATGCATAAAGTTTTCCTTGTATAATAATGCATAAATTCAAACATGTGGTCGTGTGAATTTTACAGCAGCTTAAAAGTATTAATTCTTTAGTTAATAAGAAAAAATTTAAAGATGTTTCCTCGCTAATTTCACATAAAGCTTTTAGAGCTTATAAATATGTATGAACAAAGAACTCGCGAGAACGTGAACACTCCAACACATGAACGAACTGGAAACGTGAACTCTTTAATTTTTACCTTGACTACCCTAAAACTTGAACAAAGGCTGAAAGCTCTAAAACGTGAACATGAGACTGGTCGTAGCTGGTATGGGATTTTTTTTTTTAATCTTAATATGTGCGCTGTCTAAAATGCTGCCATAAATACGGTTTCAACATTTTAGCTCGATCCGATTGTGCCTTCTGGTGCATAGAAATGGAAATAATTCTGAAGATTCCGATTGTTATGAAATTTCATGCAGCATTTGAGGAGGTGTCACAGAGCTTAAGCCTGGAATTTGCAGTATGTATCTTTAAAAGGGGCGGAGCCACAAGGCCCCAAATCGGGCAACCTAGGGTTAATGAAGAACTAAACCAATGCCAAGCTGATGTTTTTGATCTGATAAAAAAATATTTTTTGCAAGTGGAAGTTTTTTTTCTATACAAGAACTAAAAAAAAGTCTGCTACATTTATGGATTTAAGCTTGCAGTTTAGGAAATATTCAATTAAAAAAGTAAAATTTTGGCTTTTTTACCAACCTTGTTCCACTGTTCTGCTAATGGAGAAATCTAAACTTGTGCGATTTAGAAAAGGAAATATATTTTTTGTTAAACTTTCGTTTTGAATTATACCTATTTTTGTGATATCAAATTTAAGGTCTTTTTCGTTGTCAAATTCCAAAGCTGTAAGCATTTCTCTGTGACCGGCGAGAAATAAGAAGAATACAGCAAAAATACTGAAAAAATCCCATTTTCGGGATTTTGTGAATTTTTTTTTGGGAATTATCAGGAGCTCAAAAGCTAATTTTATTTGTAATTTGATCAGGCTGAAGTTTGTATCGCTTTGTAAGCCAAATTACATGTGATAATTATTAATGGACAAATAGCACCAAAGTTAAGTGTAAATATTCTGACAAATATGTAGTAGAACGGAACAACCAGCTGTTTTCGAAGGCCACTACACCTTCATCATCAGCGATTGTGCATAATTAGTAAAGAATAAACGACCATGACCAGAATGTTGTAAATTTGAAAATGGTAAAATTGAGCTTTCAGTACAAAAAAGCTTTCAGCAAATTGAATAGGATAAATCAAATTAATTCACATATTCCATTTGCACTGAAAACTGAGTATATAAAGCAGAAGTCTACATCTACAACTGACACCACATACAGTGAACCAAACACAAAGACCGCTGATGATGCAGCTGTAGTGGGCTTCGAAAACAGCTAGTTGTTCCGTTCTACCACGTGTTTGTCAGAATACTTACAATTAACTTTGGTGTTATTTGTTCATTAATAATTATCATATGTAATTTGTAAAATTGGTATGGGGGGCGAAAGAGGACATTTAGAGCACCAAGTGCAAACAAATTTTAGACTAAAAATTAAAACAACAACATGAGATTTTTCATATTTCAAGGAACACCTTCAACCAGCTTGACCTGCACAATTTCTATATTCTATTCGTCTAAGTTCTCTCTTTATTTTCATGTTCTATTCGTGTAACTTCTCTTTGAGCGTTCGCTATCTTGTACTTGCTACATGCGATATTTTCAAACGCTTTACTACAGCGAAATATTCTAAAACAAACACAAGCTAAACAACACTGTTGGCAAGATTTTTTTTTTCAGTTGTTTGTCTTGCCAACAGTGTTGTTTAGCGTTTGTTTTAGAATATTTCGCTGTAGTAAAGCGTTTGAAAAATGTCGCATATCTTGAAAGGCCTTATAAATGGTCTTGTGCAGGACTTTATTCTTTATTGACTTCGAAAATACAACTCTGGGAGCAAGTTACTGGACTCGATATCGAACCAAATTTTCAAAATAATTCAATGGAGTTTATATGAAAATAATTTAAAATCTAGATCGATATTGAATGCCGTAACTTGATCCCTGGAAAATATAAATCATAAAAATGTGGGATGTCATCGATAAGCAATTTAAAAAAATTATAAACAGCTGATTGAGAAAAGCATTGCATTTATGAACAGGGGGGCTACTCTCTATTGCGATGCGAAAGCAATTACGATGCGAAAGCTAAATGCGTTGATATGCAAATTTGGTACTCTCTATTACTTTCGCAAAACCTTTCGCAAAATTGCTTGAAAAAGTGGCAACACGGACATTGCAAAAGAAAATATGGCAAAGGTTGGCAGTACTGAAATGTCAAAATATGTATAAAAAACGACAGTTAAAATCAAAATTTAAGAAAAAGTGAAGTGTAACAGCTTTTAATTGAAAATAAAATAATGCATTCTTTAGCATTATGGTTTTATGAAGAAAACGTCCATGTATAACGAGTTGCAAAACGAGTCTTAAAGGTTCAATTAGACGTTACATAACCATAGCCATAGAAAACAACCTTAACGCCATAACTCTCACCATAGAAACCAATTGATTTTTGGTTTGGTTATGGCTATGGCATTATGGGTATGTCACTTAATTTAAGCTTAAGAGATAGTTCCGGTATACTTTCCTTAAATGACCGCAGGTAAGAAAAAATCTGTAGCGGTATGTTATTAAATACATATTGCTTTATTTTAACTTTGTACAAAATTTGCGTTTCTGTATGTTCTAAACGCTGTTCAACAAGGTGGATACCAACATCAAATTGGCCAGTTCCATACATTAGGAATATAGCAGCAGTCAATGTCCCGTCGCTTAAAAGAGCTCTACGTAGCGATTGAGAAAATACAAAACTGAGAGGGACCATCACCTGTGCTGGAAATGCTTAATTAATTTTTACGCATTTTCACTTGGTGTGATTTTTTAAATCAAATATGAATACATACATACAAACATACATGTGTAATATTATAAGTACTATTAGTGTCACATTTCATTATAAACAACCAGCTATATCCCTTACAGGAGGTCCATTAGAATTTAGGTCGTCTGTCAATTTTGTCCACAAATTATTTGCGGCTTATTTGCTCACATACAATCCACTAAAATTTCAAACTGTTGTTGTTTTGTTTGTAATTTTTTGTCTTTTACCCTAAAAACTACGATTTAAATATAAATATTTTGGTTTTATAAAAGGTTTATTAATCAAATTTCCATAGACAATTTGTTTAATAAACCTTTTATAAAACAAAAATATTTTTTATGAATAAGACAGTCAATATATAAAAATTTTTTTTCAACGTACTTACATGTTTTTCTCACTTTGCGTTTGGTATTTAGCTAACGCAAGATATTTGCGCTTATGGAGCGATTTTGACAGGCGCTTTCGCATTACAGAGTACGGTGATACCAGACTTGCGAAACGGAAAATAATAGATGCGAAAGGTAAATGCGCAAACGCATTACAGAGTACCAATCGTTAGATTTCGTACCATTTTTCTTTCGCATCGTAATAGAGAGTAACCCCCCAGGTGCTTTCTCAGGTGTTGCCATTTGTAAAACTTTGGGCCTGTTCGGAAATGCATCACTGATCTGCATCATACGAGAAGACTTTCATTCGAAATGCGCTACAAGTTCGGTGATAATCGTTTTTAGTAGTGCCCACGCCTGTACCTTATACTTGACATTTATTTGTGTATTATCTACTTCAGTGGCGAACTTTAGGACATTTAAATTTCCATTTTCAGCGCCAGTGATGCGCACTTTTTCCCAAAATTAATATTTAACTTGTTCAGTAATTTTGTTATGTTAATTTTTTTTAAGCCAAAAGGAATTTACTACTTTAAAGCCCTGCTTACGATTATTATTGTACAGTATATTACCTACTTAATTGACTGTTGCATTCAATACACACTCGACACACCAACCACATGGCGTTCTAGAATAAACAAACAAAAAAAAATTAGAAATAATAATAAAATACTTAAAATAAATTCAATTATGTTCATTAGATTATGAATTTGTATTTGAACTTGTTACGTTCGGTTCTGTTGCAATTTGTGCTGTTTTATTTATTTTTTTATGTGCCGTCAAAAGAGAGACAAGTCTTTTCACTTACGTTCAAGTAATTAAATTCTAATGTTCTTTATTATTTATTGCTCAAGTCTTAGCGGTCGGTACAAAACAACTTAATTTTATTTTCCTTTCAATTGACAATTGCATCCACGTTCATAAAACTAGATAAAACCGACCTTGAATACAGTCAGCCACAACAAGGTCGTATTGGGTTGAGAATTTTAAACTTAATATAGACATAGAACTTGTTTAAAATTTGTTGCAAATAATATTAAATTGTATAAGATATTTGGCGAAAGATAAAACTAATAACAATGCATTAAAAATTATGATAATACTACGGGCATATGATCAATTAATTATGAGTAAAAATTAAGTGAAGCCACATCAGGTGCTCGCCGTTACTTATAAAGCAGATAAGGTTGCCAGACCTTACCAAAAGTGCAGAGTTTTAAGCTCATGGTGCAATTATACCAGGTGACTGCACAAGGATTTGTTGGACAGCTGTGTAAAGAGGCCAAGAATTAAAAAAAAACAAAAGAAATGTTTTACATTCGTCAGATACAAAGCACATAGAGCAAAAAATTGTCATATCAAATAGAGCTACCACCTAGTTACTCGGAGATACGCCTTGGCTAAGCTTAACATTAGCTAAAGTGATCATTTAACAATTTAAAATATCTTCCAATGTTGCAACTGCGTGCTAAAATAAATTGTATAATTTTCATATTGTGGCAACACTGCAGTGGATGTCAACTAGTTTTAGTTGTAAAAAATTTTTAACAATTGGCAACACAACAAATTTGGGAAAACAATTCTAATTCATAAGAGCCCGTTTGGATGAAGGGTGACCTAGCTGCGTTAACGCTTAAGGCTCAGTTAGCTGACTGTAATGTAATGTAACTGCAGCGTAGGAAACAACTGATCGATATTTTTATATGAAAAGGAGGTTACGTTACATTCCATCTCTATAACCATTTTCATTACTTTTCACATAACAATATCGATCAGCTGTTTCTTACTGTTGCAGTTACATTACATTACACTCCGTTAACTGAGCCTTTACGTTCTCTTTTGGAGTCCCTTCTTAAATCCACGAGCGTTTACAAGAAGACTCTTTTGTCGCAATAGCCAGGGGACTTTTTGATATCAATTTGATCAATGCTTTTTATTCGTTCATTCGTAGCGGTGTTGCCATAAAGGAACTAATTGTTAGTTTGGGATAGGTAGAATTAATATGTCCATATATTTTTAATTTTTTTTTCTTTACTACCAAAATACAACACTTTCTTTTCTTTCCTTACTTTATTTTTTTTTATAATTTTTATACGGTAACTGTTTATTTTAAGCATATTATAAAAAAATTGGTATAACTGGCAACACTGCTTGTACATAGCATTCAGTGTTGCCATATCTATTTTTCAAAATGCTTCAAGTCTAGCAAAAAAAATCTTTTTTGTTATTTTATTGAATGAAAATAAGTTAAAATTTATTTTCATTCTAGTGAACTATTATAAAACTTGAAGCCAAATGTTACAAAATATTTACTATAGAGAATATATGGGCATTTCTCCGAGAAATTCTACTTTTTTGTCACGTGCGACAGCAAGCAATTAACCTTGTATTTCTGAACATTGTGTGAGCTGCTGACCGCCTACACAAATATATAAAGAAGTAAATAAAAAGTTTAATTTTCTTTGAAAAAACAAACACATTCGCTTGGTGTCGCACGCTACAAAAAGTTGACATTCTGGTGGAAATGCCCATATGTAAGATTATTATGAAGCAAATCAGAAAATTTGTAAGCAGTTTAGTCAAAAAATCCCTCAATAACATATTAAAAGTACGAAAAGTAATATTTTAAAAAATATTATTTTTAGATAAGAAATCTTTTTTGTCGTTTTAACATGTCTAAAATCTTCAAAAATAAGATAAATCTTCACTGGCAACACTGATAGCATTCAAAAAAATATGAGAGAGAGAAATATGTCTGAGAGAAGAGTTATAATTATCGCTTCAATTCCCAGTGCGTGCGACTTTTGCTAACGCGCAAGCTTCTCTCACTTCTCGCCCACAAACACGACTCGCAGGCGACGTGTCGCTGCAAGTCCACCCTTCATCTAAACGGACTTTAAGTACAATTTCCTTTTACCACGATACACTTTGCTCAACGATATTCAATACCTTCGATACCCTGTTTTATTGCAAGCAAGCGCGAAACCCAGCTTGCGCGCAAATCAAATCTTCAAATATTCTATCAATATGCGGGACCACTTTTAACTCCTGAGTGCGGTGAAATTATAACCAGCAGAGAGTGTGCAAGGTAAGTTACATTTTTGCAAAAATATAGTTTTGTTTGTTGATAATTCTGTGAAATTTTGTACTATTATGAATAAAAATTCCGCGAGAGTTTTTTTCCCTATTCCTTGTGCAAAATTTCATGTAAAAAAAACAACATGAAAACATCTGATTTCGAAAATTCGAAATTATCTCTCAATTGTACGTGTGCCAAGATAGCGTCGACGAAATAGCGTCGATTTTGGGAATTTAAAAATCGGGAAAAAATGAGGGAACTTTCATGAGTATTTTTAAAAATATATCAGCAACAGAGTTACCATATGTGAAGATTTATCTTAGTTTTGAAGTTTTAAGACATGAAAAAACCAAAAAGATTTCTTAGATAAAAATAAGATTTTTAAAAATGTGACTCTTGGGACTTTTAATATATTATTAAGGAGTCTTTTGACTAAACTACTTACATATTTTCGGAATTGCTTCGTAATAATCTTAAACATATTCTATACAGTAAATATTTTGTGTTATTTAGCCTTACGTTTAATAGTTCCCTGGAAACAAAATAAATTTTAACTCATTATTGTTAAATAAAATAACGAAGAAAGATTTTTTTGCTCGACTTAAAGATTTTTGAAAAATAAATATGGCAACACTGGTCAGTAACCATGCGTTGATTTTGGGAATTCAAAGGCGGAAAACAAAACATAAACCGTGGATGAATTTTCCCAGGAGCACTGTTCAACTGTCATGCCAAAGGCTCATATACTCTTAAAGTGGACACTCAGGAGAACAAAAGGAGAGAACCGTGCAAGAAATCTATCAAGCCGTTTTCGAGAAAATCTGGCAAATCCAAAATAGCAAAAAAAAAACCGTGGATGAATTTTCCACTGCTCGAAAACGGCTCGACAAATTTTTTTGCTGATATACTTTTAAAAATACTCACAAAATTTCCCTAATTTTTTCCCGCTTTTTAAATTCCCAAATTCAGAGCTGTTAAATTTCGATTACGATTAGTAATCAAGTATATTACATTTTAAAAAGAATCGTAATGATTATATAATTGCCTTTAAAAGAATTGCTGATAAATAATTGATTACGATTACTAATAATCGAAAAGTAATCTGAATTACTTAAAATTACTAAAAATAATCAAAAAGAATCAAAAGTATTCAAAAAATAATCCGATTACTTCTAAGGATTACTTTTGATTCTTTTTGATTATTTATTAAGGATCAAAAGTAATCTTTGAAAGTAGTCGGATTACTTTTTGATTACTTTTTATTCTTTTTGATTATTTTTAGTAATTTTAAGTAATTCAGATTACTTTTCCATTATTAGTAATCGTAATCACGATTACTAAGTACGAAACTGAATATAATCGTAATTTAATCATTACTTCACCTTTAAAAAAAAGTAATCAAATTAGTAATCATTACGATTAGTAATCATTACTTAACAGCTATGCCCAAAATCGACGCTATTTCGTCGACACCATCTTGGAGCACTTAATTATCTCTCACTTTCTGTTTTTCTTGCCATCTGTTTAGAACAGCTATTATTTTTTTTTCAAATCAAAGTTCTTTGGAAACTTCAAAATTTGTTTACGTAAGAGAAATTAAGAAATATTGAAAAAAAATTTCAATATGAAAAATAAAATATTTTATTAAAACAAAATTCGTTTAACGTTGCAAATTTTGTTAGCGGTAGCTGCCGCGTACGAATTTTTTTTTATTATTTTTTTTTTTTTTTGTTAAACAAATTCTATTTTTGACATTTTGAATAAACCAAAAGCCACGTTGTTTTTCATTGTTGTATTTTTTCATTGTTTTTGTAATCCTGATATTACCTGAAAATGAATGTGATTTGGAACAGGAGGCCTTTATTTTCGGATATAATCAATTTCCTTGGAATTATTTCCCGGGGAATATTTAGAATTTAGAATATTTTATAAAAGCAGTTTATAAAAATAAATCGAACACAAATTGCAAGCATGTGCAAATATTATGATAATTTTTTTTATGTAAAAATTGTTTGACATTATGCAACTTTATTTAGTTGATGCATTCAAATCTTTTTTAAATTGATTTTAAGCAACCAATACAAATTTAACACAATATTTATTTACATATGGGCATTTCCATGAAAATGACAACCACGACTGAAAAATTAAAAAACCTTGAAAATTTTTTTTAAAATACGTCAAAGAGGAAAAAATCACTCAAATTTTACTATGCAGAGGTATTAATAGCTTATAAAAATTTTTCAAGAGCAAAAATAGCAGTTTAAACTGACCATCTCTTTGATTAATGTTAAGAAATTGCAATCACCTATTTTTTCTTAACTAGCGACTCGATTCAGGTATTTGTAACATTACAATTATACTTTAAAATTAATGTTACAACAACAATGAACAAGATCCATAAGGAAAGAGAAAATTTAGAGTTCGATAAGGGGTATTTTTTTGGTTTGCTTTGGATGCTATTCTAATGTCACGTACGCGGTGAAAAAACCGTATTTGTCTATATCATTTGAATTTGACTGGTCGCAACTGTTTCAAAATAAAAGTTCAAAGCAGGATAATTGTCGCAAATAAATATTGTTCGAAATTTTTTCTCAATTTAGTGTAATAAAAATTTTATAAGCGTTAACTTGATAATTATCAGGCATGTTCTGAAAATCACTTCTTGTGAAAGTGAATTGAAAATAAAGGGTGTTTTTTATTGAGGTATATAACTTTAAGTTGGCATCACTTTTTTAACTGGCGGCCATTTTGTCAGCTGTCAAGTGATTAATATTTAGTTTGGTTTGCCATTTCATCATGAACAGGTTGAGAAAAGAACAACGCTTGCAAATCGTGCAAATTTATTTCGAAAATAATGGTTCAGTTCGCGAAGTTTACCGCAAGCTCCGTCCATTTTATGGTCGACATAATCGTCCATCAGAGCAATTAATTCGGTTAACCATGGATCGTTTTCGCACTACGTTTACTCTATGTGATAATACGCATCCGCAGAGACGTCGAACAGTGCGCACCGAAGAAACAATTGCCGCTGTAGAGCAAAGTGTTGAAGAGGACCCGAATGAATCGATTCGCCACCGTGCACAGCAATTGGAGCTTTGTCCATCAACTTTATGGAAGATTTTGAAGATTTTGAATGTGGATGAGTTGTGGTTCCAACAAGACGGCGCTACATGCCACACAGCGCACGTCACAATCGATTTATTGAAGGAAACATTCGATGAGCGCATAATTTCGCGGAATGGACCTGTCAATTGGCCACCAAGATCGTGTGATTTGACACCATTGGATTATTTTCTTTGAGGATATGTGAAGTCACTCGTCTACGCCAACAAACCAGAAACGTTAGGGGACTTGGAAGCCAACATTCGTGGAGTTATTGCCAACATACGGCCCCATATGCTCGAAAAAGTGGTTGAAAATTGGACCTGTAGAATTGGCTTTATTCGAGCCAGCCGCGGCGGCCACATGCCCGAAATCATATTTAAACATTAATGGCATAAATTTATCCTTCCAATAAAGCCAAATTGGTGGACATTAAAACGATTTTCTTGTGTTTTATTTCAATTCGAAGTTCTATACCTCTAAAAAAACACCCTTTACAAGAAAAGTGTTCTGCACACATAACTTTTTGAATTTTTGTGATTTTAAATCGGTCACCTAAATGCCTGCCGATTTGAAATCACCTGGTTATTTTTTCAATCACTTTATTTTGAAATTCTCAAAAGATTAATGCCTTGATTCTGTTCGACGAATGTATCGTCTTGTCTATGGACGAAAAAAAGAAGCAGTTTTGATTCTTTAAAACGATTATTATTTATTGTCTATGCTAGAAGGTTCGTGTATTTGCTTTATGATTTTGTTCCAAACATTATATCCAACACATATTTTTTCATATATTTTTCAAAATATTGTATAATAATTTAATTGAATTTTTATGTTTTAAAAACATGGCAATAATATTTATATTTTTCATTGTCAAAGACAACAACCATTTTTGAAGAAAATAATTTAGAGACTTCAAAGACAAGAACTCAGAAGCATTTTCAAACAAATACGTCCTAAATCTTTCTACTGAATTAGGGCATAATTAAATGAATAACTTAATATCTTCTTTATTGATTTTTATAGTAAAATGAGCAATTTTCTACGAAAGAATTTATGAAATTATGAAAAAATTTAAAACTCTTAATTTTGCAAAAATGTTGTTATTTGCTTTGTGATTTACATTTGTGATATTGCATTTACAAAACAAAACGTGAGCTGTTTTCTTCTATTTTTAAAGGGTAAAATCACACAGAAAATTTAAAACTTTTGTGATATTCAGAACACCATCAAATCACAATTGTGATTTCAAAATCACAAGTGATTTGAAAACTTGTGATTTCCAGAACACGCCTGTATAAGATGGCGTGTGGCAATATATAATAATGGCTTAAGTTGACATAAGTGCTTTTTCATTTTATTACATATTCTTATTCTCTTCTTCAAGATCTATCATTTCAACTATACCCATTTATATTTTAACTTAAGTCTTCTTCTTGGAAAATAATACATAAGCCATAACATCTTAACTCAACTTAATTTTTGTAAGGTAGCTACATCAATATTAAAATATTTGAGCATCAAAACTTGTATACACTTGAGTTCAACAACTCAATAATAACGACTCGTCTAGAAAATTTGTATGAAAGTCACTCAAGAAAATGAGTGCTTTCCATGTAAATTTTATACTCAAGTCGACCGTATGGGTTGTAGAAACAGGGAGTTATATTTAACTAACTCCCTGTTTCTACAACGCAGACGGTTGACTTGAGTATAAAATTTTTATGGAAAGCACTCATCTTTTTGAGTGATTTTCATACAAATTTTCTAGACTAGTCAGTCGCCTGCCTGACTTGTGGAACCAGCACATAAGCTTTTAAAAAATTATCTTATTTCAGGTTTTCCGCATTTTTCAATTTAACCTAAAGCACTTATCTCGACTTACTATCAATAAAAACTATTTTGCCTTTCAATATAATAAGTTCACTTTAGTTTTTATTTTTCTGCCAATGGATTTTTTCATAACATCTTAACTAAAAAACAACGAATAATAACTAATAAAATCGTTTCTTTTTTTAATAAAATTAACAGTTTTGTTATAAATAAATGTGAATTTTTTTCGGTTCTAAAAATTTTATATAAAAACCAAACACAATTTATTTTAGGCAAAACCCATAATATCTCAAAACACGAAATTTCGACTCAAGCCATTATTATTTATTTCCACAGATTAAAAAAAAATTTTTTTACTTAAGAATATTATAAGAGAAAAATCCGTCACGTACGCTATTAAGCTTCATTCATTATAAAATCAGCCAAAAGTCTTTTTTATTTCAAAATTACTGATAATAAAGCAAAAATAGTTGGCTTCGTGTAAGAAATTTAAAACAAGAAAAAAACTTCACAATTCGCAGATTTTCGTATAATTTTGCATGCACCTTGATATCAGTTCCGTTTTATGTCACGTACGCTATGCCCTTATTTCCCTCGATATTTTGGACAACAGGGTTCCAAATGTAATAATTTTTTTTTCGCATATAGTACGCCCTGAATGGAACATAACAACAAAATATTTTTGAGTTACCTCTATTTTTTCAGAATCTATTCCACTTTGTAGGCGTACAAATGTCACGTGCGCTGATATGGAAATGCCCATATACATATTTAAAACACATTTTTATTACAAGAAATATGTCTACTTCTATGAAATTTTTTTTCCAACTTACTAAATGTTGCTGTCTTCAGCAACTAAATTTCAATTAATGCAACCTTTCAAAATTAATTTACCCTTTTTTAATTCACCAATCAAACAAAACACTCCCCATTATCACTAGCTACGAGTATCTGCCACATGAAGAAGTAATAATTCACAAGTATTTTGTATACGATGATCTACATATTTTCCCATCCTTAACTTACTTATGGCGGGGGGAAAAAAGAAAAACTTGAAAACTTCATCTGCAGGCTGGTTGGTGGGGGTATCATCATAACAACCATTTGCTGCAACACAAATCGTTTAATGTCACAACTAATAAAAACTAACGCAGTGCAACATATTCAATACGCCACACACAACAAGCAAAAGCAACAAAGAGTACAACTACAGCAAAAACGTGCACAGCAACAACAACAACAATAAACATATAACACAAGCAACATGTTTTTTTTAGCCCACACACAACGCAAGCAATAACTCAACAAAACGTCAACAACTATATTGAAGTTTTATTATGCCAGTATGTTGCATGTTGACTCGTTTGTATATGCCTGCTGCTTTTATTGTTTAGTGAGAGAGTGCAACAAAGTGTTTGTTTGATTTTTTGCTGCTTTTTATTATTAAATAAATTTGTTTCTTTTTTATTTAATACTCTATACAATACAATAAAGAAAATGTTAAATGTTAATAAATTAATTTGCATCAGGACGTTGCATTACTTAAATAAATAAAACAGAAATATTTTGATACTCGTTTTAAGAATTTTGTGCAAATGCAATTGGATTTATGTGGTAAGAAAATATGGACAAATATTTGTTAATTCTCATAATATCACAGTGAAATGAAATATTATGTTATATCTTGGAGTAACGGCAGGGGCGTGGAAGTTTTCCTCAAGAATTGTTTTCATTGTCAGAGATTTTAAGTTTGAAAAATTGTATGAAAGTGAAGGGTTGAGAGACGTTAAATGTACTCGCTTAGACTCAAGTGTCTTCTCCCTAGATTCAAATCTGGGAGTTTCAGAGCAATCACCAAGCAACAGCTGTAGATACCGGCTTCACAAAAAATAAAAATTATCCAATCAATGCCTTTAATTGAAAACTTACAAATAATCAATTAAAAATTTAAATTTAAATTAAAAATTTAATTGATTCAATCAAAGTTTTATTTAAAAATTTAATTGATTAAATGTTTAATTAAAACTTTAATCTAGTAAATTAAACCTTGGTTTAAACATTTCATTAATTAAAAAGTTTAATTGACACATGCATTCCGTTCCGGGTTATGGAACTTGTTAGTGGACTACAACACTAAAACTTTTTGAATTTAGCTAAAAAACTTCGTATGTTGGTCATAAATGCGGCCTTCATTTTTTAGCTCGATCCGACGCACAGTGTCGTGATTTCATATAACGAGCGGCCAAAAATAGAAGGACTTATCGTAAAGAAATAAAATTTGGAACACACGCTTTAATTGGTAAAATATAATCATACATAAAATTTGGCCATTTAATTTTCAAGGATTCGTGTCCTTCCCATATATCCTGAAATAAAAAATTACCATAACAGAGAGAAAAATAATTGTAATGCAATGAAATTGTGTATAGACACTAATTTTAACATATTTAATGCTTAGTAAAAATTTCGATTCATTCAGAGAAAGGATACGCATACCTCAAAAGTGTCCTTTTTTCAAAAATGTGAAACAAAAAAATTTTCTTCACTTATAGTGAGTTAAATGTTTAACTAGACGCAATATAGACAATAGACACCTACAATTTGGCCATTTAAATTTAAAGGACTAATGTCCTTCCCATATGTCCTGGAAGTAAATAATATACTGAAAATATACAAATTATAACTTGATAAATATTGTAAAAATAAATTGTAGAGGGGAAAAGGTGGAAAAGAATACAAAAAATTTGCAATCTAGTTACTTGTAGAAATATAATGTGAAAGTATGAAAGATATATTTTTATATATTTTTTTTTCTATAGACCGCTTAACTCCTACTTTTTTCATCCACAGATGTTTTTATTTCCATTTAAATTATAAGCAACGGCACATAGCATATGAGTTACAAGATATAGAAAAAATATATTGTAACCATATTATAACAATATTCCCCTTATGTTTTATTGAAAGTTGTAGTGCAATATCTAAAAAAAAATTTAATTAACCTGTTAAAGTTTGCATGTGTCCGTACCATATTTTCAGATAGTTGAATACTGGCGTAAAACCGTTGCATTTATTTGTTCGTGTTAATTTAAAACAAGTTTTTTTTAATTTTTGGCCACCTTCGCGACAGTGTGCGACGGTGCCTTCTGGTGCCTAGTGGGGTCTAAAGTACCCGATACACAACGGGGGATGTTATTTAAAAAAGTGGAAATACTTCAGTAGTTTCTAAACGGTCAGATTGTTATGAAATTTCATACAGCATTTGGGGAGGTGTCACATAGCTTAAGCCTAGAATTCGCGGATATATCTTTAATGGGTTGCGGAGTCACAATGCCCCAAATCGGGCAACCTAGGGTTCATGAAGAATTAAAACCGATGCCAAGCTGATGTTTTTGATCTGATAAAAAAGATTTTTTGCAAGTGCATTTCTTTTTCTAACCAAGAGCTAAAAAAATCCGCTACATTTATGGGTTTTCGCTTGCAGTTTAGGAAATATTCGAGAAAAAAATAAAATTTTGGGTTTTTTACCAATCTTGGTCCACTGTTCTGCTAATGGAGAAGTCTTATCTTGTGCGATTTACAAAAAGAAACTTATTATGAATTAGGAACGAAATATGTAACATTAAGGGCCAATTTCACCAATCTTATTTAAATATCCATTCATATTTAAATGTCGATTTTCATTAATTTTTGTATGGAAAAATTACATATAAATATGAATTGATATTTAAATAAGTTGGTGAAATTGGCCCTAAAAGAAATATTTGGTATTAAAAGCACAATTAAGTCAAAAGTTTTACGTTTTTGTCCATTTTTCACGGGTTTTTGCCGAAAAAATGGGTTAATTATTTCGCTGTTATAAAAAAATTATGCCAAAATACCAGCCCTATATTTTTACTTATTCAAAAGGTAATACATACTATAAGAAATATTACAAAGAAATTTTTTGTTAAAAATTTTCGTTATTGAAGGAACCAAATCGTTTCGAAATATACCGATTTTTGTTATAATTATAAAATATAAGGCCCCTAGGCTGGTAGCAAAAAAAAAGGTATTATGCCACCTTAAAAGAAGATATGTTTTTAAATATTTCAAATAATATTATCTGCGCCCGGCGAAAAATAAGAAGAATACAGCAAAAATACTGAAAAAATTCTATTTTGGGAATTTTCCGAATTTTTTTTGGGAATTGCCGGGAACTCAAAAGCAAAATTTTTCTTATTTTCCATGTACTAATTGCACGATTTTCCACCTTAAAGAGCATTTTCAGCTGAAAATATTGATAAAATGGATCGATAGGAAAATCAAGGAGAGCCATAATGAGTCCCTACTAGCGGACAGGCCGCAGTACGGGGAATATATGTATTTAAAGTAAGTGCATACTTTGCAATAACTAGTTTAACGCAAATCTATACCAAAACAAAATAAAAAAAGCATGTGCGCAACAGGTAATTTTTTACAGTACAGTCTTTATAAGTGCAACTTTGTCCTCTTTTAGTATATTTAACGCTTTTCTCTTTGAATTTAAAAAGAAGAACCCATGCTAACAAATTGTTTGCACGCCATTGCTAACATGTATAAAATATTTACCCTTATCGGGAATAAAAGGTGAAACAAAATTTCAAGTGATATATTTCCCGTGAACATAAAATGGTGAAACAATTTTTAAAAAAGTATGTATACTGACACAACAACACAGCAACATTGGCGATCACAATTTTAGGGAAAGGGAACGTGAACTTTTATTCCCGATAATAGTCCAACCTAAATTAGAGCGTCAAGCGTTGCGTTAGCAGCAGGGTTCGTATTCTCAGTACATTTATATAATATTTTATACGTATAAACGCAACGCTTGACGCTCTAATTTAGGTTGGGCTCTAAGAGTGATTATTTTATAACTTTTTCAATCACATATGAATCTGAATTTTTTATGTTTCAGTAATAAAAATAAATTATGTTAAATTGTAATTTTGTTTATATGACGTTTTTAGTGCACTAAGAACTTGCTGCATTAACAATTTATGCCGGCCATACACTACACAAGTTCACTGCACAAGTCTGGCACGGTACAGTGCGTTTGTGTAGTGTATGGGGGTGGTTGTGCTATTTACGCACTGAACTGAGTTAATATCAAAATGATATTTGCTCAAATTTAAAAACTGTACAGTGAACTTGTGTAGTGTATGTTGCAAACGCTCAGTTGTTTCGTGATTTTTTAAGAGTTCGCAACGAGAAATGAGCTCAGAACAAATATTCTGGACAGAGTTCCTAGAATTATACATATAATCACCAGCATAATGGCGAATTAAAATAAAACATGCACAGTTTGCTTGTATAGTGTGTGCCACAAGCTTAGTTTACGCAGTGCCAGACTTGAGCACTGAACTTGTGTAGTGTATGGATGGCATTGCATAAAAATATTCTGTCTCCCACCCAAGGCTACGCTCCTGCTTTCAAACTATTAAATCTCATAAGTATAACTGAATATTTAATAAAAATTCATCGCAAACACATAATTAAAATATCGAAACTAAATATGTATGACAATTGATATGCCTTTCAAATCACTTAAAAACTAACATGCTACAAAACGAAACACGACAACAGCAGCAACAACAACAACATCAACAACAGCAGCAGCAGCAGCAGCAGCAATAAAAAACTCTAATCCAGTCTATTAAATACATTTTTGTTAATTCGCATAAAAATTTGCCAGCTTATTTATTTTTTGTTTTTTTTTTTTGAAAATCTACAAGCAACCAGCAATAAATCGCAGTGTAAAACAACAACATAAACAAATGCGATAAAAGCTGAAATTAAAGAAATAAAATAAAAAACATTTATCAAAAAAATAAAATGAATTTCAAAAAAAAAAAAATGCTGCACACTCGTTGACAATTGCAACGTGCCATGTTTGCGCAATGTTGTCTTATTAACGTGCTTGCGTGTGTGTTGCCTCATGATCAGTCAGCGACGATGATCTTACGCATTCATGAGAGCAGTTCGCTCGTTCGTTCGTTCGTTCGATACATCTGACTTGCAAACATTTTGAAATTTTGATGACTTTTCTCAATTACAGTCATGCAATTTTTGTCAGTTCACTTTTTCTTCTTCTTCTTTTTGGCAACTTTTTTTTTTAAATATTTCGTGTGTTCAAACTTAAGTATGCGGCAGGCAGGCAGGCAGGCAGGCAGGCAGGCAGGCAAGCACATGCTGTCTGTTTTTATTTATTTTGTATTAAAATAATAATTTTTTTTTGTATTTTTATTTATTTAAAGAAATGTATTATTGTTGTAACAACATTTTTATTATAACTTTATGTTGTCATTTTTGTAACGTACTTTTAAGTTTTGACTTTTTTCAGCGGGTTTTTTTATATTTCGCTTGCGACTTTTGCGCTGATTTATGGGATTTGTTTCTTCTTGGTTAGCAAACGGTTGCACAAACACTTGTGCAAGGGAGCTAAAGAAATTTCTATTGTTTATTATATGCAACTGCTGGTATCATATTCATTTATATTCCAAATTACTTTCGGTTACATGATACTGGAGAAAGAGGCAAATTATGTGTTTTAACTACTTACATATTTACATTTGCATGACATACATACGTATATGTACGTACATATGTATGGAAATGTGGAGGATTTTATGCACTGATTGTACAGTGTCATATGCAAGTAATTCAGTTAATTTAAAACAAATTTAATTAAAGTGCTCAACAATAAGAAATAGAAATAGGAATAGCCGGGGCCAGTCAATACTACAGGCCTGTGATAAAATGGGACTAAACTAGACTAAAATAGATTAGACTAGACTAAAAGACTAGAATTGAATGGACTAGAACACATTAGACTAGACTACTCTAGGGTCTAGTAGAGTAGACTAGGCTATGCTCCACTAGATGAGACTAGACCACGCTTGACTAGACTAGGATAGGATAGACTATACTAGATTAGATTACACTAGGCTAGACTAAACTAGACTAGCCTAAAGTAGGCTAGTATAGATTACGGCAGACTGAGCTAGACTAGATGAGGCTAGATTAGACTATACTACACTAGAATAGGCTAGACTAGGCTAGATTAGACCAGACTAGACAATATTAGGCTAGACCAGACTAGACTAGACTGGATTAGGCTACACTTTACTAGACAAACCAGACTAGCATAGACTAGATTAGGCTACACTAGACTATATTAGGCTAGACTAGACTAGATTAGGATATACTAGACTATATTAGGCTAGACTGAACTAGATTAGGCTAGAATAGAAAAGGCTAGACTAGAGTAGATTAGGCTAGACTAGACTAAAATATATTAGGCTGAACTATACTAGACTACACTAGACTAGACTAGACTAGATTGGGATATACTAGACTATATTAGGCTAGACTGAACTAGATTAGGCTAGAATAGAAAAGGCTAGACTAGAGTAGATTAGGCTAGACTAGACTAAAATATATTAGGCTGAACTATACTAGACTAGACTAGACTAGGCTAGAGTAGACTAGGCTAGATTAGACTAGGCTAGATTAGACTAGGCTAGATTAGACTAGGCTAGAGTAGACTAGGCTAGAGTACACTATGCTAGATTAGACTAGGCTAGAGTAGACTAGGCTAGATTAGACTAGGCTAGACTACACTAAGTTAGACTAGATAGAGTAGTCTCGACTAGGCTAGACTAGACTAAGCTAGATTATACTAGGCTAGACTACACAAAGCTAGACTAGATGAGTAGTATAGACTACTCTACGTAGTCTTAGAGGTTAGATAACACTTTAGTACGCTAGCCTGCGCTAGAGTAGATTATGCTAGACTAGGCAGGCTTAGTCAAGCTTACGCCAGACTATGCTAGGTTAGACTAGACTGCACTAGACTAGATACTAAAGCTCTTGTAACGCTCTCGATCTTTTTATATATTTTTTAAGACAGCAAACTAAACGAAAAGCTTAGCAAGAGTGAGAGGCTCAATAAGGTGATTGGGTCCTCAGGCAATAAAAAAATTGTGCCAACCATGCCTTAGTACTAAATATTAGTTGAAGAAGATTCCAGAATATTTTAGAATTAAAGCAATAAGATCATTTGACTCTGGCTTACCAATCAGCTGTTGTTGTTCGCCTCACCCACTTTTATTGTCTTCGCATTCGGACAATTGAATAAATGATCGATTCAAGCACCTTGATCTTCATAAATATTCAAAATCTGAGTCTTGCGCGCGTATGATATCTTTATTATTTGTCAGGAAAAGCTTTTTCATACACTAGGTCCCTTTCCTCGGAGTAGGTCACATATATTTTATTTTAAAAATTAACTCACCTTCTGAATAGTAGAACATGAAGCAAGACGACTTCGTGCCAGGTGATCTCGATTTTCAACAACAAGCAGAAAATGCATGTATATTTCTGTGGCAATAAGGAAAAAGTGCTTAAGTCATATTTTACTGTTTTGCAGGAGAGCACTTTTAAGCATACAAGTCGATTTTCAGAAATTTATTTCTTTTACAGTTAAGTTGGGAAATTCTCTGTGAAGCTTTATTTTTCTAAGCAAACATCGTTCTACATACTGCAAATAATACATTTACGTTGAAATATATCAAAGTATAACCTTAATTAAGCTATTATTCCAATTGAGATTAGAAGTCTAAAAAAGATAAGTCGCAAGTAATTTTACTACAACTTCCTGAAAAATCAGACAAATCAATTAAGTTTTTGGCCAGGGGTACTTTCCAATATGCAGATTACAGAGGTACCATTAACTCAAAATCAGCTTATCTCGACTTAAGCACTTTTTCCTTTTTTGCCACAGATTTGTTAGCGTAAAATTTCCTGCTGTCAAAAAATTTTCGAACATTTGGATTGATTTGACACAAGAGAAACAGCTGATCACTATTTCCTGAAACGAGATCACATGTACCTGGATTCTCAGTAACTTTTGTTATGATAATCATATCACTATTTTAACGGTTGAAGAAAAAAGAAATTAAATCACAAGCTCAAATTCATTTATTCTTTGTGGTTTTCGTTTATTTTGTAATTTCTCTATACAGAGATAACACATGATATAGAATTAATGATGATTATAATACAGCTAGAGTCTATCGTAAAAAAGAAATTACGGAATCACATTATCGTTACCGCACACGAATAAATATAGCGACAAATATTGTAACGTGGTTTTGTCGTCGGCTTGAGTAGCTTAGTCGTGTCCAGGGTCTACTTACGGGTCCACAAACCTTAAGTAATAAATATATTCATTTACCCTTCCTGGGGTTAAAATATACTTTAATCTTTATTTATAATTTGAATAAAGTCAGATATAATATAACAATAGCTACAACGAAGATAAGACTCAATCGGTAATAATCGTGAATAATATTCGCCTTTTAGTTTCCTTCGTCAGGATAGTGGCAGCAATCGGTTATGATTACGGTACTTCGGGATATTGCTGGCACCTATGATGATGTCGGAAGTCGGTCGGTAGCACTCGTGATACACCTTTTAGTTGCCTCGTCAGGGTAGTGCAGCAATCGGTTATAATTACGACTACGGTATTTCGGGATATTGCTAGCACTTACGATGATGTAGGAAAACGGTCAGCGGCACTCGTGATATACCTTGTAATTACCTCGTCAGGGTAGTGCAGCAATCGGTTATAGTTACGGTTACGGTAGTTCGGGAGTATTGCTGGCACCTATGATGATGTCGGGAATCCTCGCGATGAGTCGGATGATTGGCACTATTCTGCCTTCGCAACCACTTGTTAAATCTTCCAATCTTTCTTATAACTAATAATTAAAATAAGTACAATATTTCTTAGCTTACTATGCCTAAATATAATCTTACGCTAAGTAAACAGTCAACCGGAGTCGCTGTGACGAAACAGTCAGCCGAAGCCGCTGTGGAAAACAGTCAGCCGAAGCCGCTGTGACTGAAACAGTCAACCGAAGTCGCTGTGCAAGGTGGTAAACAATATACCCACGACACACTTTATACACCCTCAATCACACTCTCATAACACACACAAAAGGCAAATTCTCGTCTTGTTTGAATCGCCACGATTGTATCCAAACCTGGTATACTTATAGAAATAACATTTTATACTAAATGAGAGTTCCATGCTTGTCGTGCATATATTTTGCATGGTTTGTTCGTTACTTGTGTGCTATTTGCAGTATTACATGTGGTTGTGTGTGTTGTTGTGTGTTTGTTTAGATATCGTTACTGAGTATACTTGATGTGTGTTGTTGTTGTTTGTTTTAGTTCTTATTTGCTACATTCGTATATATGTAATGCAAGCTACAATTGAGTATATCTAATTAATAAAATAAAATACTAAATACTAATATATCTAGGAAAACATGTATGAGTGATATACTCGTTACAATATTACGTTTTTTGGTTCGCAAAGAGATACTGGTGTGAATTCGCCTTGCTCTATAGTAAAATGTGAAGCAAAAAGCTGGTAGTCCTGGGCCACATAAGTTGGCGGCGTCAAAGTGCAACGAGCCGGCTTAATTTAGATAAGCCGCTGTGTATTTTAAGCAAGCGTATAAGACCATATTTACACTATGCAAGTCTTATTGCTAAGCTGATTAGTTTAAAGGCGAGAGAGACGAGGGGAACAGAAATGCTTCCCTTCCCCTCATCTCACTCTCCTAACAAACTAATCAGCTTAGCAATAAGACTTGCATAGTATAAACTAGGACTAAGGAAGATATCATGTCAGACTTGGACAATGTGAATATGTTGGGACATGAGATAATATATGTTGCGACATGAACAGCTGCCAAGTAAGTGTTAAGGTATTGCCAACTTCAAAACTATTTTTAACTAAATGCGAGTATAAGGAAATAAAAGTAGAGCAATATCTTAGTTAATTTCAGACACTTAAAAAACAGTTTCCTTTGGTTTTGCCACTCATTTACCACAAAATAAAAAAAAATAAAAATTACTGTTGATAATTTCTTTACAATATTTTATTACATGTTATTTTATACGAATCAAAAAAAAAGCTTTAAGAGATTTTTAAAATTTGGCCGGTTTGCTTTGGCAGAGTGTTTGTTGCTGCTTGTGTTAAAGCAAAATTGTGGCAATTTTTTTTTTATCACTTAATTTGAATTTATTTTATAGTCACAGCTGCTGAATTACTAACCAAACACTTATTAGATGAATTTCAAAGATAAATATTTTTTTACAGTTTTACTCGTGTCAAAAAATAAATAAACTGAAATTTAAAAAAGATTTTACTGCATGTATATTTTTTTAACTAAATTTTTTAAATTAAATTTAATGAACGTAAATTATATGAAAATTTAACATAATTGTTGGTCTAAAATAATCTAATGTTTGTATTAGTTTTATCAAGTTAGTCTTTTATGCGGTTTATTTTTTTTTTTTACTTTAATATTATCAAATTAAAATCACTTCTTTTGAGCCAGTTATATTGGTAATTTATTGAATTATTCAATTCAGTTTGGTGTGGTTTTGTTGATAAAAAAAAAGTTTGGTTAAATTTAAATTTAAAGTTGAAGTTTGACATATCAAACAAATTAGTGTTAATGTGTTATTGTACTCGTACTTGATATGGTAAACATACAATTTTGGAGTGTTTGAAAACTGGTTAATGATTTAAGAACTTAAAGTTCTGTCATGTACTAGTGTGAAAATGTTGGGAACTAAAAGCTTATTAATAACTAATGTTGGCCTTTATATTTTAAGTAAATAATTATTTAAAGACGGGGTAAATTCAACGAAAGTTTTTGAGAGAAGGCATAAATTATGATTATTTTTATATTGGTCCGATTTGAACGCAAACATCAGCTACTAAACTACATATTATTAAATTATTTATAAACTATTTTTCATATTTAAAGAAAAATCTTTCTAACACAACTTTTAGTGTCTTGTCTAAATTCCAGTATAACATGAAACATTCCCCATTAGAGAGATGGCAGGAAGAATGTGAACCTGACTAAAACTATACATACGAGTACATTCATTGCAGTATGATTAAAAACCATAATCAAAATGTTAATTAAAACTTTAATTATTAATCTTTTCGCTATTTCTTAAAATACAGGTGAAACTTTTACAAGTTTTAATTAGTTAGTTTTATGTACATATATATGTACATTGTTTATTTTCTTTTCTTTTTTATTTATTTATACTTGAAAGCTTTATTGATAACTTTTTACAAGGAAATTGCACCAGAAGCAGCAGAAGAAACATTAGCCTAGTCATGCACACCTCTGGGTGAAAAATGAACAGTAGTGGTTCGTGGCAAATATAGAGACACACCCCCTTTTTTTGTGTTGTAAGTTGTGGTTGATTAAGATCAAAAAGATTAAATTTGAAGGAATTTTAAGAAAAACTTGTTTTCCTAAGTCATTGAAAAATGTATAGGAAATTTCTGCTTGTGCTAAATTACTTGCACAATGGTGCATGTGATATATAATTATCAAATGTGTTGTGTATTCAGGTACAGAATGAAAGTAAAATTGCTAAAAAAAAAATAATGTCTTTATTAATATTCCAAGGGGAAAAAGAGAGAATAGTTAAACCATCACGTGACAAGCAGCGATGCCAACTTGGTGCTTTTGGCACTATTTTTAGTGCTTTTTGAAGACTCAAACAGCCAAATTTTGAGCACCAACTAAGAAAAAGCGCTAAGTAGTGTTTTTAAGAAATTTGTGTATTTCTTAAAACTATTTTAATAAAAACTTGGGTGTATTTATTTTTTTTTTTTCAGTGTAAATCATACCTTCTTCTTTGGATATACATACATATTTCATAAAAGATGATACTATTGCCGAAATAGCGAATAGCTTAGAAAATATTAAACATTTTTAAGCTTCACTCGTTTCAATCATTTCTCGTTTTTCACGTTAGTGATTTTTACGCTTTTAGATTTCAAAATTACGCCTTTTAGTGCTTTTTTTAAATATTGATGTGCTTTTAGAGCCAAAAAAAAAGTTGGCATCATTGGTGAAAAGTTCTCAAAGCTCCGTTATAAATACTTATTTTGCTTTAGGGGTTAGGAAATTATTCAAAACAAAAACAAATTATAAAATTTTGTTGTTGTTTTCAAATGTAACTGTGCGACAAGTCGAACGTTGTCGACATCGTGGGACAGGCCCTATGAGTTTATTAATTAAAAAATGTGCTTTTAATATTGGGATTATATTTTACCAGTTTTTTTATTGTAAATATAAAAAAATATGTAAAAATTTATTTAAGCCTGATGGCTATACATAAATAATTGCAAATACAAAAGGATTATAAATAGTTTACAAATCAACCCAACCAAACCCTTGACAAAAATTAAATTAATAACCAAAAGTCAAGCATATGCGTCAGTCAACACATGCCACAGTCAGGGCCGGCCATATGGTTCAATAAAGTTCAGCATAAAATATAAAATGAATAGTTTGTTGTTCTCTTTTTTTAATTTTACATACATATGTACATATGTATGTATTCTGTGTTAAATGATTTTAAAGGAAAAAATCAACAAAATATAAAACAACAAATCCAACATTTGTTAAAGAATTCGGTCAAGTAATGACCAAGTTGGCTTGTGTTGTTCATGTCACTGGGTCAACGAAAAGTAAAATATATGATTGCTGTCACCCAAGGTAATATTGACAATTTGTCAAAAAATGAAGGGGGGAGGGGGAAATTACAATAGGGTGGTAACAACTCATAAGTTTAATTATAAAACAAGATCATTTTCGTCAGCGATCTACATACATACATATCGCCATTAAAAATTAAAAAAAGGCGTAAGTTACATTTAAAGAATTTTAGAAGAGAATCAAAAACATTGTCTTTTGACTTTCGTTGATAAATTTTATATTTTTATGCATACATGGGCAGAAATTTTATGAGTAGATGGATTTTCCTTAATTACATCATATAAATAAAAAAAAACAATTATGAATTTTATGTAACTTACGCCTTTTTTATAGACTTGGATCGAACTCTATCTGTTGCTCTCAAAAACGAGCAATGATCAAACCAATGTAATTTAAATGGTTTGCGATCGCCAAACCGAGAAAAATCGCAAAGAACAGAAAAAAAGCGCCAAACTAAAAAAAATTTTTAAACTAAAATAAATCACAAAAAATCGCTAAAGTAAAAAAAATCACCAAAATGAAAAAACTCCAAAAACCGAAAAATTGCCAAAACGAAAAAAAGCGCCTGAACTAAAAAGAATTGCTAAAACTAAAATAAATCGCCAAAACTGAAAAAAACTTCACAAGCGCAAAAAAAATGTCAAACTAAAAAAAAACCCCAAAAACTAAAAAAACGCCAAAACTAAAAAAAACGCCAAAACCGAAAAAAATTCGTATAGTATTACATATCTAGCGTTCCGTTTACGGAACGCTTCGTGTACGAGTAAAAGTCGCACTTTACTGAATTTATTATTTCATGTATGTGAAGGTAAATTTAACTAGCAGAGACAGGGAAGGAAAATTACTTCTTGGATTTTGTACCAACTGTGAAAACAAAATGTACTTTTTGGACCATGACGGTACCATTTTTTTAATATTTATTAATAAGAGCGGAAACGTAAAAAAAATCTGTAAAAATTCAGAAGTAAACAATAAAAAACAGAAACTTAACAAAAATGTGTATAAAAATTCAGTATAAAAAATTAAAAATAACGTAAAAAAATAATAAATATTACATTCATAGAGATCGGTTATCCTAAATAAAACACACACAAAAAAATTAAAGACAACATAGGCAAAATTAATGTTACCATATCATCGGTTGGTTTCTGGTTTGGTCCAGACATAATGTATTTTGTATATAATGTGCCGCAAACCAGAAACAAACCGACTATATAGTAAAAGATTGGAATTTTTAAATTGTACCAAGTAACTCGCGGTAGTACCACGGTACCAACGAGGTCAAAAATGTACCATAAAAAGTACAATTGTACCATGATTTCCATCCGTGAGCAGAGACAAGAACCAAACATTTTAGCAGAGCTCATTTTGCAGTTTACAGAGCACTGTTAACTACTTAACAGTACTAATATATTGGTTATAATATTTACCCCCATATTCAAAAAATTTAACACGAATTTTAAATGTTTTTTATTTCAAATTTTTCATACAAAATTTTCCTAAAACGAATTTCAAATTCATTTTATTTTCTTATGAATACGGGGGTTAGAATTTAAATCAGAAATCATGTAGGTATATGATCAAGTTTTGTGCATTAAATGACCGACTGATCTATTTCGACCCGACCCTAATATTGATGAATATTACTTCAATATTCACCAGTTAACGGAAAGTATGGTCCAAGATATGATAAATGAAATCAAAAGTAAACAAAGGCAATTTTAAAAATGTATTCTTTTGGAAGAATAAAAATCATTATTGTGGGACACTGGAGAATTCTAAATATATCCCACTGAAATAATTCGGAAACAGACGAAACTTTTCTTTGAAGTAATTTTTAACAAAATTTGTTGAAAAAATAAGTAAGTGGTCATTGTGGAAAAGCTGAGAATTCTGCACGTAGGGGAATATAGCAAGGGTGCTACTAATGACTCTTTGAAGAGCAAATTTAAGGGCTTTTCTAAAAAAAATTTTATACTTTAGAAAAATTAATTTGAAAAAATTTATTTTCAGAAAAATTTTCTTAAGAAGATTAGCCGTCATTGTGAAAAAGTATAAGTATCACAGGTACTTATTTCACTACAAAGAAATGGTGTTTGCTACTGAAGAATATTCAATGAGAAAATTCAGTGTAATTTCTCAATCAAATTTGGAACTTTTAAAATGAAATTTTGAAAATTTTCCCTTTTATTAAAATTTCATGAGAAGACTAGTGAAACACTATGTCATGTCATGCTTATGACAAGACATATTTTACGCAAATTATGTTTTAATATAATATTTTAATGTCATAGCATGTTATTTCAGGGCATATGTGCCCTTAATTGTGAAAGTGGTCTAAGTCATTTGCATTTAAAAATATTATTTAAATTTATGTTAATTTTATTATTTAAATCTATGTTAATCGACAACTCTAAATTAAAATGCTGCATAATATAATAATATCTTATCATTTGTTCAAATATAACCCTACTTCTATGCCTGTTATATTTTTATCATAACAAAAGTCAAACTTTATATTGAAAAATTATTTTTTTTATGTTAGCTCTTTTTTATATATGGAATATGTCATTTTCCATGATAAAAATATATCAGGTGTAAAGGTAGGGTAGTCCACAAAATATATCGAGCAAAGAAATATATGACTTAAACTAGTTTGATAGCTAAGGGCACATATTTGATGCCAGCTATATCATAACACAACAATCTTATGTTATAACATGACACAGTTGTTCATCTCATACCAAGTTATTACTTAACATGTTATGTCATGCCCTAACATATTTATGTCATGTCATAAGATATATATATATCTTGATATATTTATGTCATAACACAACAATATCATTACATTTTTATGTTTTCATATCATGATATATTTATAACTACAGGAATTTTTTATAGAATATTTGAAGCAGTCATATTTTGATGAAATGTTCTACTATTTACTATAAAAGTCTACTTTAAGTCTTTGAATACAGTCAAAACCGCAATATAACTTAAACATCTAAAATAAGTTAATACTTAAAATGCAATAATAAATATCCCTATTTTTGAACTCATTTACACTTGCATTTTATTTAAGTTAAGAAGTTTCATATAAAATCGTGACATATCGTCGAGACAATTGTAAAATATTGGGGTATCAAGTAGCGCCCTAGTGTAAATTAGGCTTTAAGCCTAGAAATGCAAGTTGTTGTTGTTGGTGTTGTTGTTTTAATTTGTTAAATTGCAGTTGACACAGTGCGTTTCCTTCTAATCAAATGCGAAACATTATGTAGTTTCAACTGGTTTTTGTGATTTCCTTCATTTTCAAAACCAACTAACTAACAAATATTTATCTACCACAAATGCGTGAAGTTTGAATATCAATTAGAAATTTAATGAGTGTGGTGATAATTATGAATAGTTGATTTTTGTTTCCAATCTCAATGGTATCATTTCAAATTAAAAAGAAAGTGTTGTATTAAATCAAATTGTTTGAATCGTGTAATTACTTTGTTTAAACTTTCTTCATGCGCAATTTAATTGTTGTTGCTAAATAATTTGAAATTGTTATTACAAAACAAATATTTTATTCGAAACATTTTGAACATTTTTTAATTTTTAGAGAGTGTACCAGTCTCCTTTAACATTTGAAGTTAATTATTATTATTTTTTTACTTTTTAAAATTTGTCGTTTGACAGAAAAACTAAAAAAAATTGTATGATGTTAATTTTGTTGGACAATAAGATGTGACAAAAAAAAACAGATACGCAGACATTCGCCAGAATGCCAATAACTGAAGTGACTGACTGACTTGCATTTATTGACAGCTAACGATGCTTTTGACTTTTACACATGCATACATATTTGTGTAGCCTTCAACAAAAGTGGTAAAAGTAAACTTTCATAAGTTCGTGATGTCATTTAGGACACTTTAAAATTTTACTATTCACAATTTTCCCAATATGAATACATGAAGAAATTCTATCTTATTAAGTAAAGAAACTGCCATAGAGGAAGTAGCAGGGGCTGCGAAGACTCCTAGTTGTGCAGCACAAGCTAAGAAAAGGAAACTTGGGTACTATGTAAAATCATAATGAAAGGATGGATAACGAAAAACTAAAATACATAGTTTCCCTTTTTGTAAATTGTGTAAATTTGGAGTTTTCTTTCAAAATTTTTGTAAAAATGTCTTTTCAGAAATAGGAAGTTTAAAAAAATATGTGGCCATTTAAATGATGTCGAACGTGACCACCGTTTAAAAATGAAAAAAGCGAAGAAACAGAAAATTAATTAGAAATAAAATAGTTTTATATAAATAGACCGACCATAAGCCGAAGTAATAATAAGAAATCTCGTGAAAAAAATTCAAAATAAAACTGATTTTTATTTTCCCTATAACCGTAACTTATAGCTCCAAATTAGCCCTATAATTGGTGATAAGTTTGATTTGGAACAATGTTTCATTTTCCAGACAATTGCAAAACAAAATCAAGGAAGTCGCATGTGATAAAAAAAACAGAAGTTTTTTTTGCGGCCAACGATTAAAACAAAACCTGAAGCAATATTTTTTAATGTGACTAATTTTACCCAAAAATTATTATATATTATTTTTCAATTTAATTAAATTTTAATCACAGTCGCACGTGACATTTTTTTATAATGATATTTCTGTTGCTCTTTTATGAAATTATATGTCAACAAACTCAGTAGAAATGTTTTCAAATTAACAGAATTATCGATTGTATTTATTTTAACATAATAGCGAGCCTTATTTTCGATTTTATCGTAAGCGACATAAATTAAATTTTTCAGGAGAACGTTTTTTTTTTCAAATATTCAAATAAGTTTTTGTACGTAAATTGTCGCTTACGATAAAATTTAACAGCCCGTATCTTAAAAGTTATCAACCATTTCGGCATTTTGATAATTCTTAACTATGGGTAGGCCCATAAAAATTTCGAAAATAGACTTTTTTATTGAAATTAAAATTTTATGGGCCTGCACATAGTTTAGAATTATCAAAATGGCAAAATTGTTGGTAACTTTTAAGATACAGGCTGTAAAATTTTATCGTAAGCGACAATTTACGTACAAAAACAAATTTGAATATTTCAAAAAAACCTTGTCCTTGTTCAATAAAAAAGTATATTTTCGATAATATGTCGCTTAAGATAAAAACGAAAATAAGGCTCGATATGTAACTAAAAATTAAACAAAAATAATTTTAAATTATGTAAAAAAAAATTTAATTTTATACGTACGATGTCTCACGTGACCAATTGTTTTTTTTTTTAAAGAGAAGTAACACTCAGGCAATGCATTCCTACTAGTATTACTAGATGGTACCTTCTTTTAGGAAAGGAATTGATAGAGAAAACAGGTGGTGAAGGAAGAGATAAGGCTCATATCTATAGGGACAAGCACGCAACGGTTGACGCACTGCAAGACAATATTGAAGAATTTATTCGTGAGATACCGGCCGATATGTTCGATAGAGTATGCCAAAATTGGACCCAGCGTATGAGCCATTTCAAACATAGCCGCGATGAACATTACATGAAATTATCTTTAAACATTGAATTATATAAATCGTTCTACGGACTCAACTAAAAATTTCATAAATTTCTCTAAATTTTAAGTTTTTTTTAATTCAAATCCGAACCTCTTAAAAAATTACCCTTTATATAAAAAATGCACAAATACATTATAAACTAAACTTTTTTATGGGTTGCCAGTCATATCGTCTATTTTCTCCTCTCGAAGGTCAATGAAAATATTTTCTTTGCTTTACGTGCAAAAGTTTCTTTTTCTCCGGAATTTTTTGATTGTGTTGTGCCTGCATTCATGTTTCAGTTGAAAATATTTCAATCAGGATAAACATTATCACCTGCTTCTGGCCATTTCAACTTGGCAGCACTGAAGTTGCTACAGCGGAAACAAGGTTGCATTCTGGCCATTTTAACTTGGCAGCACTGAATTTACTACAGCAAAAATAGGGTTGTATTTAATAAAATCTACATAAAATCTACTTAAAACCAATTCAAAAAACGTTTTAATAAAATAATTCTCTATAGTAAATCCAGGGGGCAAGTTACGGCATTCGATACGATTCGAAATTTTAAAACATTTTCATATAAACTCTATTGAAATAATTCGTAATTTCGTTCGATAACTAAATAAAATCTTAAATCGCACTGTATCGAAAGTTATTTAAAGAAAGTTATTTGGAAAAGATATAACGCTGAAGGATATATAAAATTCGGTGCAGCCGAGTATGGCCGGCCCTCTTGCTTGTTTCTTGTTTCTCCTTGACTTTTGTTTACTTTTCTTCAGTTTTTTTTATTAAGTTTAACTGAATAATGGATTTTTTGTTTGTCTTTTTTTTCTGAATTTTAATGTGCACCTTGTCACCTTGCTTTTTGATTTAGTCATACGTCATCTGGGCCTGCATCTTTAGAAGTCGCAACAAAAAGTATTTGAATTTTGTCTGTCAATCTTTCTTGCGCCTTCTTCACCATTTGGATTGGTTCATTAAAATTTGAATGGTGTACATGATTGACACTTGCGGAAGCAGTTATTCACTTTTTTCTAATATTTTTCTTTAATAAGCAAAAAAGACAAAAACCACAGTGGCCCAGCCACTGTAATTTTTCTTGCAACAAAAACATTCGAGTGTTGAAAACAAAAATACGTGGCCATATTTATGAATATTTCAAATTTATTTTTAAAATATGAGTTTTTTTATTGCTTTGGTTTTTTATGTGCATACTTTGTTTTCACTAAAAAAAATACTTGGCTGCTTATAGTCTAATACCTGCTGCTGGAAGATGAACTGGATTGAATTAAAAGTAAATTAAGCTTAATTTTGAAAAACATTTTAAATAAGAAACTGATTTAACATTTCTTAGGCTTACATTAGCTTGCTTATTTATAACTCCATCAAAATATTTTTTCTAATCTCTATTAACTTGAAAAGAAAATTAATCTGAAAATATGTGAAACTTTAATAGCAAACAGCAAAAGCTCTTTAGAATAGCAAAACAAAACATATGATTAATATTTAAAGCTTAGGAAAGTTTATGAAATTTATATTTAAACGGCATTTTTGGGTTGTAAAGCAGTTGAACAATTGTTTAACTTTAACAAACGCTGCGTTACTTTAATCGATTATTAATTTTAAAATAAATGGTTAAAGCTCGGTTTCGTTTATACCAATTGTGTATGGAATACAATAATAACACTCATATATACTCGTATACGTCCCTTTAAAAATTTATCTAACGTTCTGTATTTTATGCGAGAACGGTAAGCATAATTTATTTAATCCCCTTAATTGTTCAAACAAGCTAAAAAAAATTACTTTTCCTTTATGAGATTACAATGAAATTTCTTAATCCAGCGTTAGATTAATAGCTTTGCTTTAGTTAGCCAAAGTCAAAAGGTTTAAATGACTGTATCAGTGTTTACGGTTTCGTTAGTCAAATCGTAACGTGCTGTTGCGTATCAGCTGAAAAATACCGTATTATTTAATAAACATGTTGATGCTTATTGAAAATGTATTGGCAACGTTTGCTATGTCAACTTTTGGATTACATACGAGTATGTGCCCTGAAGTAAATGTCGATGGTGAAAATGTACTGAGTCGCTTTTAACTTTGTCACCAGTACTACTCTCTAATTAATCCCCATACAATACTTTGTGCTATAGACATTTAGCATGTGCTTGTCATTGAAAATCTACTAGTAACACTAAAACAATTGACTAGATAGTGACTACGTAGTTCTTATGGGAACATGGAGACATACCAACCAGAAATTTAGTGGAACATTTCCATACCTTACGTACATACAATTATATGAATATTGACAAGTTGTTGCAGAAGCCACCAGAAATACACCACATTTGTTTTCTCTCTTTCTTTTATACTGACGAATAGAAAAGAAATTGTAGACAATGTACCTACTACTAGAGTTTTAGTGTTGACATAGAGACATTTGGCCCCAGTCTGACTGCAGGGTGCATACACACACACACGTATAAAGCAAAGAGAAATACAATAACAACTGACACATTCGCTGGCAGCCGATACCATACAATACGATTTGACTAAAGGCTCAGTTACTTGACTGTAATGTAAAGTAACTGCAACAGTAAAAAAACAGCTGATGGATATTGTTATGTGAAAAGTAATGCAAATGGTTATAGAGATGTAATGTAACGTAACCTACTTTTTAACCGACTTCAAAAAAAGAAGGAGGGTAACAATTCGTCTCCATTTTTTTTTTTAGGTGTGTAGGTTCATAACTCGGTGCATTTTTGACCGATTGTAAAATTTTTTTGTTGTCTGAGAGGGTATAGCTTCCCATTGGTCCCATTTAAAAAAAGTGGGCGGGGTCACGCCTACAATTTTTCAAATTTGATTTTGTGATCTTCTACTCATTTGATTGCAGCGAAACCTAGCAAACATCTTTGTTTCTTGTAATTACAAAATTTTTAAGTTGAAAAAATGGGAGGGGCTACGCCCATTAAAATGTATTATAACATTACACGTGGTTCTACTTAACCGATTTTTACGAAACTTAGCACACACCTTGAGCTCTAATATAGACACAATCTTCTTTTAAAAAATGGGCGCAGTCACGCCCATTAAAATTTTATATTTTATTTCACAGGGTTCTATTTCACCGATTTTTACGAAACTTGGCACACACTCTAAGCTTTAATAAAAGCACAAAATTGCGTTCAAAAAAGTGGGCGGGGCACGCCTATTAAATTTTAGTATAATATTTCATGTGCTTGTACTTAACCACTATTTACGAAACTTGGCACACACCTTGAACACTTAAAAATACAAAATCTTGTTTTAAAAAAAGGGGCGTAGCCACGCCCCATAAAATTTAATACTTAATTTCACGTGCTTTTACTTTATCGATCTGTACGAAACTTGGTACACACCTTGAACTCTTAAAAATACACAATCTTGTTTTAAAAAAGTAGGCGTAGCCACGCCCCATAAAATTTAATACTATATTTCACGTGTTTTTACTTAATCGATTTTTACGAAACTGGACCATATTTCTAAATAAATAAAACTTAAACAAAAAAAATTAAACCGACTTCAAAAATAAGCACTAAAAAGCTACAAATAAAACTTAAAAAAAAAATTAAACCGACTTCAAAAATAAGCACTAAAATCTACAAATAATATAGATCTAGTTAAATAAAAGATTTTTATATAAGTTACCTACAGTGCCGTTTAAAGTTGGTGCCACCAACATTGGTAACTAAGCACATACATATGTACACAAAAATTACTTGCAGTTTTTTACCGGGCATGATCCTATATGTTTAGTACCAGTATTACTGGCAGCAACTTCAAACGGCACTATAGGTAACATATATAAAAATCTTTTATTTAACTAGATCTATATTATTTGTAGCTTTTTAGTGCTTATTTTTGAAGTCGGTTTAATGTTTTTTTTAAGTTTTATTATATAAAAATATCGATCAGCTGTTTCCTACGTTGCAGTTACATTACATTACCGTAATGAGCCTTTACGAAGCCAATGGGAAGTTTTCGTAAAGTTGTATTCACCCATGATGCCCGAACAAAATTTTTTTCGGGACAAAATTTTTTTACTAAGAGTTTTCTGCAGCACAATTCTATTATTGTTACATGCCTCATATGGCACTTAAGTGTATCCCCGCGGTTAGCTCAGAGCCAGAGATTTCGGGACGTGTGATCTCAACCTACACTTAAGCCCGAGACAAGCAGCAATTATTCTTACAAAATAATACAAACATTGAACTTTACTCCACTAGACACACATTATCATTAGGAAAGTTAGTTGTTAGGAAAGTTAGTTGTTGGGTTTAACGTTAAAACCAACTTTTAAAACCCTATTTTTACCATACAAAATGATTTTGTTAACACCAACTTAAAACCATTTTTGAATTGGCTTTGAGTTGGTTTTATGAAATGCAACCTTATTTTCGCTCTGCTAAATTCAGTGCTACCAAGTTAAAATCACGTGAAGCAGCTGATGTTGTTTATGCCGGTGAAAAAGAATAAAACATTTGCAACTTAAAAATAGATGCAGCCGCAACAATAATCAAAAATTTGCGGAGAAAAAGAATATTTTGCACGGAAAACAACGAAAATATTTTCATTGACCACTGGGAAGTGAAAATAGACGATATGAATGACATTCATCTGCCGATAAAAAAAGGTTCAAATTATAATGTATTTGTGAATTTTTTTATATATAATAACTTGATTTCCTAGCACTTCTGCACATTGTACATATAAGTAGTTCCATAATTTTAGAATGTTCATTTGCAAGATATAAAATAATTTCCATTTTAGAGCACATCTGAGTTTTTCATACAAGCAAGAACGGCTGTTGCAGTTTGTCAAATAAGAAACAAATAAAAAATAATAATATGTCAAATACAGCAAAAAATATAAGTATTTGTACAGGAGATTTATTTTATTTTCAGCCAATTTATTAGACAATCTGTTATTTAAAACCTGAATTTATCAAACTTGCAGTGTGAACGCAAAATCAGCTGTTTATGGTTCTAATGTTATAACCAGGTTTTAACTTTAGGTGTGAAAACACCTATTATAATCGTAGCACGTTTAATTGAACCTTTAAAAAAAAGTTTGAATATTCTACTTCTAGAGTCGTTACTGATTTTTGAAAATCCCGCTTTTCCGGATTTTGATATACAATCCGGGGTTGGGATTTCGGGGATATTTAAGTCCCGAAAATAATAAGAAATGTTTTAACATAGATACAATTGAGAGAAAATTTTTTACTAAGCAATTAGTTTTTTTTCATAAACGTTGTGCATTTAAAATATTTTATGATGCATTCGCATCTTTATTATATAACTTGCCTTCAGATGACCGGAGAGCCCTTTTACTGAACCCCCAATAGTTTTTAAAATTGTCTGGTACTAAAAAAATTACACCAAACCGAACATTTGTCTTTGTTTATTATTTATGAAAATTTAAAATTAAAAATTTCCAGGCTCGGGGATTTAAGAAATTCCTAAAATAACGGGATTTGTCGGGAACGGGATTCCCCGTTTGGCATCTCTGAATCTACTCTTGTTAATTTAATTGAATGAAAAGAAATATTTATTTATAACCATTTACTATGGTCGGTCATTATTAATATTATTTGAATTATTCTCATAATTTAAAAAAAGAATTATTATTTTAGCTGCTGTTTAATTGTCTCTAAACTATTGTCTACAGCAAGTAGTTTAGTAGTTTCTTAACAAGACAAAAATTTTTCTTAGTTTTCCCTCCATATGATCCACTCGATAACTTCTTTTACAACTCTTTCTCACTTTTTCTTTCTTTCATAGCACAAACTTTCAAATAAAATAGGTCAACCGTAAGAAATTCTCGTCTTTAAAATTCATTTCACACTTTTAAATTCTAATAGCTTCTAAGTTTCCTTATTAATTTTTGAAAAAGAAGAAAAAAAATTAAATATTTTTTATTACAAATGGTTGTTTTCATTAAAAATATAATACAAAAAAGAAAAAAAAACTAAATGCTACTTCAAGTCAACTTTCAATTACCGTTAATGTTTAAGGTCAAAATCCATATATAAAACCATAATAGGCACTCTAAACTCCATTTAACCAGGAAATGTTCTTTGTTTACAACGTTTTTCCTCTCAATGCAATAAAAGCTGTTATAAATTTTAGCACTTTTTTGTTTTGAAGCGAAACTTGGCAAGAGTTCCTTATTAGAACACGATAAAAATATAATAACAACAAAAAAAAGAAATGCCAATTGCCAACAAACAGCAACAGGCACAATAACTTCTATTAAGTAGAAAACATATACAACATTTGCGATTTTAAACTTCCTTGTTATCACGTTCTTAATCGCATTTAAAAGGCAGGCATTTATACCCTTTTAAGACAATGTCGTCTTATACTACTCGCACAATAAATGGCAGAATAAAAAGCCAACAAACAGCGAAGAACTAACGATCTTTGATCATGAAAGAGATACTCACTCACTTACTCACTCACTCCCAGTAAGCATTGATATTTGTTCAGGTCTCCTTTTTTATTATTAAGAAAAGATTTAACAAATAAAATTGTTAGAAGAAAACTAAACCATTAAATAAACTTAAGGCATGTGCAGTTGCCTACAAAGTAGTGGTGAAGGTAACGTGAGGCGCTTTTCACTCACGCACCGAGAAGATTATTCGTAGAGGCTCAAGAGCTAGGGCTTACAAAAAAACAAAATGAATCAAACTAACGAAATCATTGCTTGACTAATACGAGGGTGGGTCATTAAATATGTGACATTTTGAATTTTTCGCCGGCAACACTGCTGCTGTCAACAAGCAACTAACTGTCAGTTTACATAAATCCTGTCTAAATTTGAACAAGTTGTGTCATTTAGCTTGTGGTTGACAGCCACTGATATTAGACTACCGCATAACTTGAGAATAAAATTCACAAGTGAATTTTGTAGGTTCGTTAAGAATTATTTTTCGGGAAAAAAATGCACGCCCAAGCCAGGGCTAGCCTTGATAAATCTTTACGGACTCTTCGTTATCAATTTTAATAGTGAAAAAGTGGTTAACTGAATTCCGAAAGATGCCGAGCATTGTGGACGCCCTCTTGGTGTTCCTACAGTAGAAACGATTGAACAAAAAAAAGTAGAGGGGTATCTTCGGACACCCGGTTATAGCTATGCTGCTTAGCTATATAAAACAAACTTAATGTGTTAAATAACAATGCAATAAAATTATATTATATGATGATGTGAAATTTGCCGCAATTATTTCAAAAGGTTTCAATTTATTTCCCATTATTTTCTTCTCTAGGGGCGCAAGATTAAATTAATGTATTGTTTGTGGCTGGTGGCGGCTGTTGGCCGGCTTACAGCCAATTGGCTTTGTTCTCTGGTTTGTGATCATGTGCAAAAACAAAACAAAAACAAATTGGGCAATTACTCTGATTGTTTTTGTTTCATTCACTTAAAAGGACGAAACAAAACAAAATCAAACAATTTGTTTCGTTTATTTTCGTACTCTGCTTTTAGGTACAAAGAAATCAAGACAAAAATAAATTTATAACTGTAATAGTGTCGATTATTTTTGTTACGAAAATCACGACGTAACTCCTGTATCGCGCCATAAATAGCATAGCTATAAAAATCATCATATGTTGCTAACCGATCGGATATTGAAAGTCAGAGAGATTGTGGTATCAATAGGCACCTCGCATGGCTCAGTAGTTTTAACTATGAATGATCACATCGGTGAAAGCTTTCCAGAAGATGGGTACCACGTTTGCTCACAACCAACCACAAACGCAATCGTGTGACAATTTCGCCGGAGTGTGAAGCATTGTTCAATCGTAGGTTAGGTCAGGTTAGGAAGGGCGGTGTTGCAACACACCTCTACTCGGAGACCCAGGTTCATAGTGATTCCTTTCTACTAATATCCGTTAATAAAATGTTGACCCCCAATTGTACCCAGAAGAACCCCTATTATCTCTTATTAAGCCACTGGATTCCCATGATGAAGCCTTTGATATCCCCTAGTTTACACTTTGCGATATCACTAATGCTCTCATGCAAACGTCTGCTCAGTCATCTAAGCGTATGGCGTTGCAGCTTCGGGCAATGGCAGATAGTTTGTTCAATGGTTTCTGGTTCCTCTTCATCCTGGCACATCCTACAGAAATGTGGAGAGCCAGTGTCCCAAATACTGGTCCAGGCCCTGACCAATCAGTGACAAGTCAACGAGTTTATCAAGATTGGCATCACCTTTCTACTCATATCCAGTAGCACTTTGGAGCTTACTGAGTCAAGTTTTGTCCACCTAGCCGTCTCGAGACTCTACAATCCTCCCAACTTCCCAATGAACTGTTAGTCCTGCTCACCACCCAACCATTGAGTTCCCTGTAGTAATGACCAATCAGTAATTTAACTAATCTATCAAACGCCAGAAACCCCACATAGTCTCACCCTATATTTGTCCATCGGTAAGTTGGGGGGTTCAATCGTAATACGGAGGAGTTTTGCGCCGTTTCGCAAACGTAGACGTAACGTAGATTCACCACAACTGCAATCAACACAGTGGATTTCTCGCGCTAAAAAACGTCAAGGTGGGTTTGTCAGCCAATCACCTGTTTTGGTACACTTTTTTTATAAGCCAGCTCATGCGTGGTTGAACGAAAGAATGTCTCTGGGGAGATCACGCACACGCCCATCTCTACTACAAACTGAAACCAAACAAAACTACACTGACGAGACAGACTCAAACTAAATCGTGTTCAATGTCTTCTCAAGCTTTGACTACTTATCCCACCACTTCCTTTTAAATCTCGCTATGGGCTGTGATTAGAAAACAAACAAAACGAAAAGAACTAAAAAAGGCAAAGTCTACTTGCAACTAACTACACAACAAAGTATAAGAATAAATATTGCACAACCAAAAACCAGGTTTGAGCCATAAACTCAGCAAATGAGATGAAAATTTAAACACACAGACATTAAATTAAATTGGAAGTAAAAATAAATATATTGTGTATAAAGATTGGCTCTTAATAAGGTGAAAATCCATTTACATGAGATGTTACAAAACTCAAACACACACAAACAATTGGAGAATTAGTTTTAGAAAAAAACATTAGAGATTTTTATAAGGTTTTCTATTGTCTGGCAATTTAATGCCGATCGAATTATTTTAAATACAACTGACGCCAGTGATTTTATTTTTAGTTTTAAAGTTTGTTTTTTAAAGTAATTTTTATTAAAAAAAAATAGTCTCTTTTTATAAAAACAATTTCTTTTTGTACTCAGATATAACAATTACAATTTTTTTGTTTCCCAAATTACAAGAAAGTGTCGCTCACGATTTTTACATTAAATTGGGTATATGCATGTTTTGCAAATTTATTATTTATTTTTACAGTAGAGGCTAGATATCATTTTGGTTTTCTAGAAATATTCAAGCGACAATTTGATTAGGCTTTAATGTGATTAAATTAAATACGGCTTATAATCTTTTTTTTTTTTGGACTGCATTTAATTAAAATTTTTGGGATATATTTATTAATGAATAAGTATGGTGTCCGCATCAATCAACTAAGGGGTCCTTGTGAAAAGCCGAAAAAGAGTGCTTTTAAAAATAATATAAATTTGCATTTTTATGCTATTTACCTTTTTATGTTTTATTTAATTTTTTAAAATGTATATGCAATATGTGATTTCAAACACAAACAACTAAATATCATTGGAAACTTTTCCTCCTCACTGCTTAATATAAAGTACCCCCAACTCTGCACTGACTGTTATTAGCATCACTATCAACAACAGCTGATATTGTTTTTGTTTTGCATTTTCTTTAGGGCCATACACACGATGTCGACAATGTTCGACTTGTCGCACACTAGCAATCAAAACAAAAACAAATTTTAATATTTTGTTGTTGTTTCAAATGTAAGTGTGCGACAAGTCGAAAGTTGTAGATATCGTGGACCCTAGTTTGATAGAATGTGAAGTAAGGCTTAAACAAGAGACAATATTTTGACGATTATTTAAAACTTGGCTTTATATACATATTTAAATAAAAACACTGTGCTAAACCAAGAAAAAATAAATTTCTTTTAAATGCATATTTATAATCTTTTACAATAAAATAATAACAAAAATTAAAAATTTTAAAACTCCCCTATATATCTAGAAAAGATGTGATATCTTTTAAACGGCTGGACCGATTTTCTTCAAACATAGATAAGAACCATCTCGATCAAGTCACCTTTCAACGAGAAAAATAAATCGAAATCGGACCAGCCGTTTGGGCTGTACGTGGACGCGGACAGACACACAGATACACAGACACACACTACAAACTTATAACACCCCTTTTTTTGGTCGGGGGTTAAAAATAAATAATATTTTTTTGCCATTTTAATTTAATGGTCTTAAGTAAGGGCCCGCGACAAAAAAATTTTACATGGGATCCGTCAGCAGGAATTTGGTGGGAGTACCTGCCTTAAAGTATTTTGAGAGGCATCTCAGTCTGCTAGAAACGTTTGCTGAAAGTGATTTAACAGCGTTGAACAATTCAAGTGGTATATTATCGAGCCTTGCAGCCCAGCGGATAAACTGAATTTGTTTTATGATGGATCTCCAAAACTGACAGCGCTGCATTTTAAACTACCAATACAGACCCTTTGATTTTGTTACTTACATACCATATGTTTTGCATTAAAAGATCACTCAACTTTTTTCCAAGCCTCTACTTTTTTTCAGATATTGTTCGATCTGTTTCCTTATGCTATCTATCTACAGGCGGTTGTCAGATCTTACAATATTGTTAGTAAAATGTGCAAAAAATTTCAGAAAAAGTATTGTCAGTACATTGCAAGACTAGCAGCTGGCAACAAATTGTCAGACATCTTACAATCGTGTGAACACAATGCAAAATTATTGCCAGATATTTGTCAGACATTTTAATATTGTCAGATGTGCGAAGTTTATGCGTCTGACAATGGCGTCATTGTAAGAGAATTCTTTATATGGGCAACACTGCACACGCTTGATTTTAAGGAAAAAATATATAGTGCAATCAATATATCGTCGGTTGGTTTCTGGTTTGCGGCACAGTATATTCAAAATACATATGCCGACAAAATCATTGCAATTGTTTCTTTATGGTCCGATGGAACGATTGATATTTAACAATTTCTAACAAATGCTTTGAGTCTGGCAACGCATAACAACAGATCTGACAATTTTTGCATATAACAACCGTGTAAACTGACAATGTTTCGACTGACGATTTTGTCAGATGAATTTACAGTCACACAACCGTCTGGCAATGAATTGCAGGATTTTGTTACAACCATGTGAACTGACATGAGTGCCAGTACATTGTCAACACATTACCAGGTCTGACAATATTGTAATATCTGACAATCGTCTGTGCAAAGCTTTACACTCTATTGTTCTTTTACACTATTCTTCGCCAAGCATAAATAACATTTCTTTCTCAGTAAAATTTGCCGAACTTCAATTAAAATTTTTTTAATTTTTTGCCTTTTTGATTGTGCAATGAATTGATAGCTTGCTGCAAAACAGCTGTTTTTTACATTTATTCTAGTGCTACACATAAGGTATGGTTCACTGATTTATTCCTGTTGAGTTTAAACCACATATAAATTTGAGTTTAGTTCAACTAAACTAAGTTTAAGCTTTCATTGATTTATTAGCCCTTAGAGCCTGTTTAGATGAAGGGTGACACAGCTGCGACTCGTGTTTGTAGGGTAGAAGTGGAGAAAAGCTTGCGGGGTAGTAAAAGTGTCACGTGCTGAAAACTGAAGTGACAATTTTAACTCTCATATTTTTGTTAAGCTACATGTATGAGAAGTGTTGCCAGTCAGACATATTTTTTATGGTATTGGGAAATTAATGTTCAATTAATTTATAAATTGCATGAAATACACAGTTATAGAATAAAAATTATAAACAAAAAAAAAATATTGCATTTTATCAACAAAATACAATAAAAAAAATGTTAAGCTATGTCGACATATTAGCGGAATTCACGGTTGGATTTGTAGAACTTTTACATCTTGTAGCTTTGATAAACTGTTGTTGCTTTGCTGTAAATTTAACAAAATTTACTAAAGCTACAATATTTAAAAGATCTACAAGTCCAACCGTGAATTCCGCTATTAATTCTACATTTCCCAAACTAACAATTAGTTCCTTTATGGCAACACTGCTACGAATTAAAGCATTGATTATATTAATATTAAAAGGTCCCCAGACTATTGTAAAAAAAAAATCGTTTATGTAAACGCGCGTGGATTTAGGAAGGCACTCCAAAAGAGAACGAAATATTTGTCGCAGCTACGTCACCATTCACCTGAAGGGGCTCTTAGTGTAAATGGGTTCTTAAATAAAAAAAGTACTTGAGCAACATGTTCACATTGTTAAACGTTACTGTTTAATTTGTAAAAATTTTTATATATAATACACTAGCAATGATGTGAAAACAATAAAATAAAAAATAAAAAATGAATTATAAAACAAAAGTTTATAATCTTATTTTATTTGGTCTATAGCCAATAACATTTGAATACAAAAAACTAACTCTGTATGCCAAAAGCATAGACCAAACTTCGAAACAAATAAAAAAAAGAAACTGATTTTCGTTCACTTGTATTTATATATACATCCTTCTCTGTACGAGCACAAGCGCTTTGATGTTAAAATCATGTATAATCGCAACTACAAATTTTATTTTATTTTTGCATTCAACAATAAATTCACATACGAGTATGAATTTTAAGATTTTTGTTTGCCCACTTTTATTATAAATGACGACAGTTTGCTGCTTCCAGAGGAGTATCTATCTAATCTGTTGTGTGGCATCTATTTGGCAATTTACTTTTCTTTTTGTTTAAAGATATTTATAAGATATTTATCATTATAATCCGGGTTAGCTTATATTAAAAGACAAACGCTTAAACTAAATAGATAGATACAGTAACACACAGACGCACTTATACATACTAAGGCATTGCACATGTGAGATATAATCTTACAACACAGTGCACACAAACAGCTGATTTCTTTGTAAACATAAGTAAAAGAGTTACTTAATACCCCCATCAAAGAAATAAAAAATAAGTTACATTTAAAACGAAGAATATGATTTGCACTAAAATTGGATGCCTAATGCCCGTAATTTCTACATACGAGTACAGGTAATTTACCTAAAGCCTTTACCAACGAGTTTGCCTTATAAAATTTAACTTACACGATAGATATCTGTATACTAACAGGTATCTATGGCTAGAAATAACGGGCCTAAGGCCTGGTACAATTTTGTGCAAAATGCTGTCAATTTACATGAAAAAGTATTTGGTATGAAATATTTGCGAATTAAAATTGCAAAAGTGGCGCTCTGTTCTTATTGCGAAAAATGCGTAAAATCTATCTGGCAGCATGTTTTTCCATGTAAAATGTCTCTGGCATCATGTTTGTTTCAGCTGTGAAACCAGGGTGACCGATGACATTTTTCCAAAAGTGGCACAAAATAGGGAATTTATCAAAAAAAAAAAGGGGCAAAATTAAAAAAAAACGAGAAAACTACACTAAACTTCTTAATTTTAATGTATTATTAATATATATGTAATTCACTTTAAAAAAAGGGGACAAAAAGGGGGAAAAAAGTGTCAAAGCAGTCGAAAAAGTGGCAATTTGCCACTTTAGTCGGTCAAACGGTCACGCTGTGCGAAACAACATGAGCAGTACTTTTTTCTCAAGGAATTTTAACAATGTGGCATACTTTCAAGCAATTTTATAAATAAAAACAGCGAGTTGTGCTACATTTACTACATGTCAAATTTTTCACGCGAAATAATCAATGTTGCTGAAAATGTTTCTCAACTTTGAACAGAGTACTTAAGTTAATTTTTAGATTTAAGAGCAATAAAAATTTTTTTGGAAGGTCAAATTGTTTAGCACTAGATTTTTTTTTTTTTTTTTTTTTTATTACATATTTTATTTATTGTATCTTTATATATGAACTAACAATAAGTATTCAAATCTTAAATATAATATATAATTAGGCCCGACCAGTGTCGGACATAAGCTTAGTAATAGTTACATATAATACATAAGTAGTGATAATCAAAAGGAAAAAAAATACAAAAAAAAAAATAAAAGTATTTTCAGGAAGTCCCATCTGGAGTGCTGTGAATAAGAGCCATTGTGTCCCTCTTTTTTAGGCGGATGTGTCCAGTAAAGTTCAAAATATTACGGGCAAGCGGATTAGGATGTGACTCGAGTTTTGTTAAATATTTGCCAGCGTATTTTGCAATTTCTTCAGTCACTAGTGGCATATTCAAATCACGATGTATATTTGAATTTTTGATGTACCATGGAGCCGATGTTATCATGCGTAAAATTTTATTTTGCCTGCGTTGAATTTTCTCTACATTTGAAGCTGAAGCAGTGCCCCATAGTTGAATTCCGTAGCACCATATTGGCTTTAAAAGCGACTTGTATATTAAAAGTTTACAGTCTAGGCTAAGTGTTGAATTTCTACCAATCAGCCAATGTACCTGAGTTAATTTAAGTTTCATTTGAGTTAACTTAGAGTCAATGTGGTGTTTCCATGTAAGTCGTCGATCAAGGTGTATACCAAGATATTTCACATGTGAATGTTGAGAAACAACTTGATTGTTAATCCGAATGGGGGAACAAGTATCTCTTCGTAAAGTAAATGTTACTTGAACATACTTTTGTTCATTTACCTTGATTCTCCATAAGTTTAACCAAAGCTCCATCTGGCTAATGTGTTCCTGGAGTTTGCGGGATGCCTCATCAGGGTTTTCATGCATACTAAGGCAGGCTGTATCGTCGGCAAATGTGGAAGTATGGATACTACTGCTCACAGGCATATCACAAGTATAAATTAAATATGATATAATAAGCACTAGATTTAAAACACAAACTTTCTAATCAAATTCTTTTAATGCAACCTTTTGTATAAGTTTTATATTATATACATACATGCATATATTGTTGCTAACTTCTACATAAACATGTTTCTAAGAAAATGTTTACACAGAAGTGTTGCTAAAACGTATATACAATAGACAATTCAAACGCAGCCGAATTTTAAGTATTCCGCGAGAAATAATTCCCAGGTAAAGCCTGGTACTCTGTTCAAATTTGCGAAAAATGTTTATCAACATTGATTATTTCATACGAAAAATTTGACATGTAAACAATATTAACTAGGCCTGAAACTATGCTACAATTTCTTATGTTTGTAGAAACACCCCGTGTGTTTGTTGTAAATTCCACACGAAACAAGTGGCACTCTACTTATTTCACATGAAAAATTAAAATGTTGAAGATACATTTCAAATGTTTCACACAAGATAAACAGAGTACTATTTCTGCAACATTTTTTCATGCACAATTCGTGCCAATTTTTTTTTTATATACTTTGGCAATATTTCGCGTGAAATGTTGAACAGAATACCAGGCTTAAAGCCTGTTCGAAGTTGTGACATTTTTCAGCATTATTGATTATTTCGTGTGAAAATTTTGACACGTAGCAAGTGATGCCCATATTACTTTTTCGGAAAAAAATTTTCGTTTTTATTGGTTAGAAGTAGGCAACACTGATCGACTTTTGTAAACAAATACATCAGCTGTCAATTTTTTGCACGAAATAAATTACATTCACATTATTTCACAGAACTGAACAGAGTACAACTTTTGCCACATTATGTCATGAATATTTTTTATAAATTTTTTTGTATGGATTATGTCAGCATTTGGCGCGAAATTTTTAACAGAGTACGAAGCTTAAGGAATGAAGGAGAATTTCGAATTTTTTCGAAGTCAGCTGTTTTGTTTCTAGTTGTTTTATTTTAACTGATTTTTTAAAATACGGGAATTGTTGTTGAGAAGAGCGATAACAATCTTATAATTGAATGACAAAATGTTTAAAATATATATGTATATACGTGTGCAACTTAAGAAAATATGTGGCAAAACCATTCAAATGTGCTTATTTTAATGAAATTTTTGAACATTCTAAAAATATTATTCTTTGCATATTTTTTCAGGTATTATAATATATTTCGCAAACTATTCCACTATGCATCACGCTTTGGCGAGAAAAAATACAAACTAAAGCCTTGGTTGTGCTGAAGATGATTTACCTTCACTTAATGTAGATATGCAGGTATGAAGCTGTGACCATTGAAATTATTAAAAAAATAAATTAAACAAAAGTATTTTAGGTCAAGTAGCAACAGCACAGTTTAAAATAAAAGTTTCTTAAGATTTAACACCATAAAAGGCCAAAAAAATTTTACTAAAAAATATTCATTGAATTGTTCAAGCCCTCTTTATAAATGAAGCAACAGCTAGAATGGCTGCCGTGTTATAATAAATAATCATACTTTCACTTATGAAAAATTTAAAAAAAATGCTGGATTAAATTTGGTCCGTTTTGTTGTTTTTTTTTTTGTTAACTAGAATCAGTCGGAGCTTGTAGTAAAATTTTAAAATTTGTGAATATATTGCTGCCAACACTCTCGAAATCTCGTAAGTACTAGATTTCGAGACAATGTAAATGCCCTATTTAACATTTTTGTTTGTTTTGTTGCTTAAACAACGTCTATATGCATTTCGTTTCTTCAGTAGACTTCAAAAAAGCTTCAAATGTTTATAGAAAGACTCTTATAGGGCATTTACATTGTTTCGAAATCTAAATCTAGTTGCTTTTTGCTAGATTTCCCATACAAAACGAAATATATTTTGTGGCTAGATTTGTAGGAAATTTAATCAAATTCTAATATTTTTATTGAGTTTTTACTACCCTGTGCAACATATTTATAAAAAAGGCTACGGCCTGTTTATAAAGGTGTGTGAATTCGCTACATTGCAGTTGTTTGGCTGTAGTTTTGGCTCATTTTCAGTTTTGGTTTGTTTTGGATAAAAAAATCTTGCTAAATTAAAAAAAAAGTTGGTTTAAACGGTATAGATTTTCATAAAGATTTTAATTAAAATCTGTTAGATTTTGCGCATGTGTATTGAGTATCACATATGAATATGGCAGATTTTGGTTTACAAAAGGTTTACGAAACGAGTTTTGTATGAAAATTTGTGTAATAAACAAATGGAGTTGCCAGTTGCCGAAATGTTGTAACGCATGGCAACTGACAGCTAACAGCTGTTAATTTCAGTTGTCAAATTGCAACAGCATTGGAAACCATTAATTTTCAGTTGCTGCATAGTTTTTAAGGAAAAAGGGTGGTAAAAAAATAAATTTATTTACAAATTATTTTACATATATACTAGCTGACCCCCGGCCCGCGTTGCTGGCCTTAAGCAAACATTAGTGTTGTATATGGCATTGGTGGTACAATATGAAAATTGCTTTTTGCCCACGAATAGACTAAATATTGCGCCATCTGTCGGACGAACTTCAAACTACACAGAAACACTCCTCACGCCCCATAGAGCATGTATATAAGGTTTGGTCTAAATCGGTTCAGTAGTTCTTGAGTTACGGTGCAAAAACACAAAAAAACTAAAAATTGCGCCATCTGTCGGACGAATCACTATTTCTGAAAGGGGCGTAGCATTTACCGGGGTAGAATATAATAAAAACACGCGCCGGTCTTTTACAAATATTTTGTGGGGTGGAAGGCGAAAATCTGTTGGGGCATTGAAGAGTTCACCCCTAACAAATAAACGTGTTTTTGATTTTTGATATATATTATAAGATGTATATAAATAATAGGTATATTTATTTTGGGAATGGACCCAGTTTGGTCTCCGAGTGGAGGTGCTTACTTAACCTACAAATTATTTTAAGCATTTTTGCTTCGAAATATTAATTAAATCGTTAAAAAAAAACTTAAATAAATATTTAGTATATATTAAATAAATTTATATTATTCGAGACTAGCACAACTCTTAATCAAAATGTTTCATAATATATAAAAACATTTTCGGATTTGTTCAAATGTTATCAACTAAATACCTCGACCAAAGAAATAACTATATGATTTAGACCACTTTAGCAATTAAGGCCACATATGTATTTTGAATTTAAAATAACATTATTTTGATTTGCCAAATCTGTCATAATCATATTTGCGATCACTTTTAGGCAACTGGAGAAAGTTGCCATGCATAGAGCTAAATTTAAACTCGGCTGCGTTGCCAATTGACAAAGCAAATCAAGTGAGTTTGCCATCCTGTGCCCCTGTGCCTGAGAGGTAGCGATGCTAGCCTCTCAGTCCAGAGGTCGTGGGTTCGATTCCCGTCAGAGACCCTGGGTGTTTTCCGCAGGCAAGCTTATCGATTCGCGGGTTGTGTTGTGTTTGTTAAAAAAAATCCCTAATCGAGCCATTTTTTAAATTTTTTTGTTTTTAAAACATGAAATTGATTTGTATTCTATAGGTGCGAATTTCGTTTTTGCGTGATTTTAAAAAGGTAGTCAAAACAACAATTGCAACTTGTTGCCGTCATGCAATTAAAATTTTAAAACCATCTGAAGTTTAAAACCTATTTTTTGCTTCTCATTCTGCTTTTGACACTATGACTTTTAGGCAACAACATTAAAGATCATAAGGCCCATATGTTAAACAAGTATATAATTGCAGCAAGATCTCAAAAACGCCTACATTCAAAATAAAATACTTTTTATACAAGAATACAAAAAAAAGAAATAAAATACACAACAACATTTAAAAAAATTTTAAGAAAAAAAAGTTATGAATAATTTAAGAATAAGGCTGCTGTTAAAGAAAAAAAAGTGAATGGTAATGCGAATTGTTGTTGATATAGATCGCCCAAGAGAACTAAAATATTTATTCAAATCAATGGCACAGCAGCCACACAACAGCCAACCAAACAACCAACGAACTAAAGCAACTGCAACTGCAACTAACAACTGCCTTTTTTTCTACCAACAACAGTAGGCAAATTGGTGACAAAACGGAAATTGCCACTAAAAATATGTAAAAAGTAAAACAAATTTACATTAATTGTGATTTAAATTGAAAATATAAAAATCCAACCGTTTAAATATGCTGCAGCCAAACTGTCATATTGACCCACATTTGGTTTGATTTTTCTTGAAAAATAAATCGAACAAAAATATTTGTTTAAATAAAATAAAAAAATTTTCGTAACTAGTCATATGTAGATCAAAATGTATTACATGAAGATAAATCAAAATGATAGACAAGTTTTATATGAAAATCTAAATGATATTTTCAGATGTATGTAACAGGGATGGGTAGCGCTAACGTGGCTAACGTAAATCATGCATAGTCGCAAGTGATCTTCCAAGACTGTATTATCTGGTTGGTTGATATAAGCGGCTGCTTGCCGGAGATCAATTAAGCGGAAACTGCTGTAAGAATATTCGAATAAAAGTTCAAAATTATTCGTCTGTTCGAAGAAGAAAAAAAAACATAAAATTTCATGTGAATAAATATAAAGCACGAGTAATTAACAACACTATTCGTGAGCCTAATCGATCTCATTTCAGCAGACTAGGATCAGCTGTTATTTTCTTCTGTGTGAAATGGAGTAATAAAACGTTCTTAAAAATTTGGCAACATGTGTTTTATGCAGTGTTGCATTTCATATTATTTGATACATACATAGATTATGCAAATTTTATCAAATTAGAACTTTGCTTAAGGTGTAAGCTTTTACATTCCGTACACTCTCAATACGTCCTGTTCATCTGCTTCGACAGTATCGGACTAGCTTTTAAGTATATGGCGTTAGAATTAAAATGGTTTGTTTGAGCAGCATAATAAATTATAAGTTTTGTTCAATAAGTAGAAAAAATTTCAATTTGTAATCGAATAAAAATTTTATTCGAATAAAAATTATATTCGAATAATGTTGCATTCTGCTATTGATTGTAAGAACAACTACAATCTTCTTTGGTGTAATTTGTACCTTAAATATTATCCCATGAAATTTAGCTTCGTTATCTATGAAAACTAACCGAATTAAATTAAACGAATAATAATTAGCTGAATTTCGAAAAAAAATTATTCGAATAATTAACAATTTTAAGGTTTGAGTATACAAAGCGAAAAAAAATTTTATTTGCATAACGAAGTAAATTTTTTTCTCATATAATCGAATGAGTTTTCGATTTTATTCGATTATTCACACGAGAGAAAAAATTAAAATAGAAAACATTTAGTAACTTCGTTTAGTTATTCAAAAACAAATATCTCATTTTTAGATTTGATTCGATTATTACTAGAATACATAAGAAATAATTCGTATGAATAAGAATACGAATAATCTAAATTATACAAGCAGTAAAAGGACATAAGCTTGATTTATTGTATTATTAGTCATTCGAGTAAAAGCTTATTCTAAGGAAAATTTTAAAATAATTTTTAATCACTTAATCGAATAAAAAATTATTCAGATAAAACTTAAAAAAAAATTTTAAAAGCTTATTCTAATGAAAATTTTTAAATAATTTTTAATCAATTAATCGAATAAAAAATTATTATTAAAAAAAAATTTTTAAAGCTTATTCTAATGAAAATTTTTAAATAATTTTTAATCAATTAATCGAATAAAAAATTATTCGGATAAAACTTAAAAAAAAATTTTTAAAGCTTATTCTTATGAAAATTTTAAAATAATTTTTAATCAATTAATCGAATAAAATATTATTAGGATAAAACTTAAAAAAAAATGTTTTTCAAATAAGCGAAAAAAAATCTTTGAATATTTAACCAATTAGACTTTTATATTAATTAAGGCAATCGCATATTGTTACATATTCGAATATCTAAACCAATATATGAAAATATATGATGGCGAATCAATAAGTCCGTGAATTTTCGAACTTCCCTCGTACGAGTAGTTATATGAAATGCAACACTGTTCCCATCAAGTACCACATATTAATAGACTACTGTCAAATTTTGAACAAGTGTCGTCATTTACTTTGCGATTAACAGCTGTTCAAAGCATACAAGCTGTGGTGCGATTCAGTAACTTTTAACGATACGACAATCGTAATTTTTGTCTATACATTTTGTTGCTTGCAAGCACGATTGTGTGATTCTGCAACTTCTTTTTAACGATAGTACTCAGATGATATTTTCTGTTGATTTTTGGCGATAAAATTAACAGCACATAAATTATTGTCGCTTAAATAACGACACAGCTGACATTAACCTACAGCGAATATCGTTAAATATGTTACTGAATAGCAAATTCGATAAACTTTCGTTATAATTATTTCAACGATGCGTTTATCGTTAAAAAAAAAAGTGGTGTATTTTTCTAAAAATGGAAAAAAGTGAATTTCGAGTGCAAATAAACATTATTTTTTGCGAAAAAAAACCGTCAATCCAACCAAGGAAAAGCTCGATAAATACTATGGGGACTCTGAGTCACCCATGTCAATGGTAAAAGAAGTGGTTTACTGACTTTCGTTGTGGTCCCACAACTACAAATGATGCTGAACGTTCTGGACGGCCAATTGAGATCAGTACACCCGAAAATGTCGAAAAATCCACGATATGGTGTTGGCCGAGCGAAGAGTAAAAGTGTGTGAGATTGTTGATGACACAGGCATTTCATATGGCAGCGTGGTTTCGATTTTAAATCATCAGCTGGGTTTAAGAAAGTTGTCTGCAAGATGGTTGCCGCGTTTGCTGACAATCGACCACAAACGCAGTGCATGTGCAGTTACCATGGCAAAAATCCATGAATTGGGCTACGAATGGCTCCCTCATCCGCTCTATACTTCAGATTTAGCCCCGAGTTACTATTTCTTATTGCCAAACTTGAAGAAACTGCTCGTCGGAAAGAGATTAGACTCCAACAACGAATCATTCCACAAACAAAGGCCTATTTTAAGGACCTCGAGGGACACAAAAACTGGAGAACCGTTGGACTAAGTGTATTGAGTTAAAAGGAGATTATGTGTTTCATTCAAAAGGTCACGGACTTATTGATCTACCCTCGTACGAAAAAAAAATCTGCCAACCTTGGCAGACACTTGACAATTACTGGGACTATTATTATACGATGTGCTTTACGAGTTAGTGAAATTATTACTTTACATGAGTCCAAAAATTATGCTGATCACAGAAAATTAGTTACATGAAAATTTTATCTCCAAATTGCAACAAATTCACAAATATACTCGTATAATGGCACGTTTGTTTTATTTTATTTTTTTCTTTCTCAGCCCTCTGGGGCTTTAAAATTGCTTGTTGGATAAAAAGCTTTAAAGCTTTAACAACATTTGCTGCAATTCCATTGTAATATGACACTGTGGTGACATGTTTTTTTTTATTTTTTGGTTATGTTTGCTGTTAACAAAAAATATATTTATTTATTTTAGCAATTGCAAAAAGTTTATGTACTTGATGTTGTTCACAACAACTGGCTATAAAAATAAAGTTTTTTTTTATATTGCAATCATGCAATAATCATCTGGTACGGGTAATACGAAAGTGAGCAGAGAACTTAAGGCAATTGACGTTGATGGACATTGAGACTAAATTATAAGACGGTGACATTTCAATTATTAAGGAAAACAGAAAAAAAAGATATGATTTTCCACAAGCTGACAAAAATGCAAGACTGACTCGTATAGACTCACTAACCAAATGACTGAGTGACTTATTTAACGAATAACTGACAAACGGAAAATGTATATATATGTATTAGGGTTTGGGAAACGGGAATTCCCGGGCGGGAAATCCCGGGAAATGTCTGTCTAATATTCCCGGGAAATTCTTGAGATTTTCCCGGGAAAACGGGAAATTAAAAGTGCATAAATATATAGAATTTATAATACAATTTTACTTTAATATAAAAACTTATTATTTTTTTATATATTACAAAAGTTCGTTTGAATGATTGTATGACTAAATTTACACGAACGTTGACACGTTTTTCATCGTCTGTTTAAACACTTACATGTACCTTGTTCGAAGGAAATTTTTTAATCTTAAAATTTAAATTGAGTTTGTTTTAAATGTAATTGTAAGAAAGAAAGAATTCTTTCGACTCCGATAAACAAGAAGTTAAATGTCCATGTTTTTTTAATATAAAATAAAAATGTGAGCTATTCAAATGTAGTCTGAAATTTCATAAAAATTCCATTAAATTGAGGTCATACCATATCTCCTAAAAAAGTGGACTAAATTGTATAAGTATCAATGATTGCAATGATATAATCGTTTCCTAAAGTAAATAATTCAATGCTAAGCGAACTTGAAGTGATTTTTCGCCGAATTAGTCAACAAATTTTGAAAAGTGTAGTGAAAATTTTAAGCTGTAAGAACTCTGAGTTGACGAAACTTAAATTGATTACAAGTAGACGGTATTATGGAAACCCTGCAGAAAATATTTTAGGAGAAATAAAATGAAAGACACTTAGACATACTGTGGCTGAGGGTATTCAAAATTCGGCGCAGCGCAGTACGGTACTGTAACCTGCTTGTACTTAACGATAAGAAACCGCCTGGAACTTTTTCAAAAAGAATGAGAAACAAGCAAGTCAAATTCTTATTAAAATGAAGGTAGGTCTTATTAGAAAATTGTCTACTAATTGTGGTAACAGTCGTCAATTGGTTTTTATATGATCTTTTGCTGTGTAATAACTTTATTCCATTTGCTTAAATTCAATTAAAAATTCTTAAAAATTTGTCTTAGAACTGCTTTTTTATTAACTTTTATTTCAAAAGAATGCTTACATTAATAAAACAATCGAAATTTCACCAACTTTCATTTAATAAATGTATTTAATTTAGAAAATTAGCTTTTCCCGGGAATCCCGGGAATTCCCGGGAACTTGATTTTTTAATTCCCGTTTCCCGGGAAGTGCAAAAGTCCGGGAAATCCCAAACCCTAATATGTATGTATGTACATAGATTAATACCTGTATATTTATGTACATAGATATCGTTACCTTAATATAGAAACGCCTTAACTCATTATTTTTTTCCAATCAAAATTTTGCCATATTTCTATTACAGACTCATCTATCGACATATGCAAAAAAACTCGATTTGAAAATATAATGGATTAGTGATTTTCTATATTAAGGTAACGATATGTACATTTTTTACTACGTTTATACGTGCACTATTTCCAAATAAAAATATTTGCAAATAAATTAACTCGCTGTTTATACGGCATTGTAAATGTATAAAAACTTGGTAGCACTTCTATGGAAAAGTTACTTATGTTTACAAAAAAAAAAATTGTGCAAATGTATAAAGTAACAAATAATTATTTCTTTTTATTGTCATTACTTGCTTCTATCAATGTTTTTTGTACAATATTTATTAATTTAATGTTTTTTATTAGCTAACATTTGTATGTGTGGCAACCTCAAGCATTTTATTTTCAAATAGTGTGTTATGGTAGGTACAGACTTAGCAACGTGTTTATGCAACCAGGCAGGTTGCATTGTCGGTCGCATAGTCTGTAGTCTTGTTTATGTTTATCAAAATGTTTTGATGTTTATGGGTTGCATTGTAGGATGCAGTGTCTGTGTCAAAATATTTGAAAACAAGTTGCGTAAGCAAGTTGCAAGGTCTGTACCTACCATTAATCGTGAATAGTTTTCGGAGTTAGTAAGTCGTAATAAAACAATAAATATGGCAACAATATACAGAATAATTTGCAAATAAGCCGTGCGTATAAACGTAGTATTTGTCTCTATGTATATATGTATATATGTACCCTGAAGGAAACGTGGCGTTAAGTGTACCCAAGTCACCACTTTTGTCAACTATTTTGGTGACATTGTCAACGGAGCGTCTACATATTAATATTGTTGTTGATGCGTAGAAAATATTTTTTCAGATACACACAACTATGCTTCTTCTTAATGTTTTATTGGTTGGTTGAAAATAAAAGTGGCGTCAACCAAAATTTAAGTGTTTATAAAAATTAGCTTAAGAAATCAAATTAAAAGGTTAATAAAGGTGTATTGAACAATAATTAAAAAAAAACATTTATATAAAAGAAATTACAAAAAAAAAACAAATAAAATAACAACCCATATTTAGGGTTTCTAATTTCCCGGACTTTTCCAATTCCCGGGAACCGAGAAGTAAAATGTTTTATTCCCGGGAATTCCCGGGAATTTCAAATACATATGAATTTAATTAAATGACGTCAATAAAAAATATAATTTAATGAAAAAGTATACATCACAAATAAAAGTAATATGAATAATTTTGTAATATCTATTAAAATATTTGTAATATCAATTAAAAAATTAACTAAATTTGAACCTATAAGCAATTTGATAATATTAATTAAGTTTTTCCACTCAAATTAATTAATAATTGATTCAATTAAATTCTTAATTGAAAACATTAATTGGTGAATATTTTTTTCTGTGAACATTCAAATCAAAAACAAAACAACTTTATTCATTAATTTCATCAACAACAATATTTAAAAAACTAATCAAAAAAATTATATGCTTTGAGTTAAGCATGGATGGAAATTCCATCTAGATCTGGCAATCTAGATACTTTTTTCTATAAAGACTTCATAAGTTAAAAATATTTCGTAACGCTGGAAGTTGTTGGATTCACATCGGAAGCCTCTATTACATCTGTTAACATGCTTATACATATTATGCATCGTTACAGAGTTGTATTTTTAAGTAATGAAACAACGAACAGCAATGTAAAAAAAGCCAATTCCAAAAACCGATATATTAAATTCCCGAAAATTCCCGTTGAAAATTTCCCGGGACTTGCAAAAAATTAATTCCCGGGAATTCCCGGGATTTTTTTCCCGCGTAGAAACTCTACCCATATTGTATAAATAGAAAATTAAAAAATTTCAAGCGAAAGTGCTAATTATGGAATCATTTTTGACCTTGTGGAAGATTTTGTGCCATCAGTTAAGGATTTGTCACACTTTCAGACCCATACTTAAGTAATCAGTATAATTTTGTTATTGTCATTTCCTGCAGGTGGTGACAGCGACCATAGTGAATCAGTACAGTTTTAATACGGACATTTCCGACAGTGTGGTGATATCGTCAATAGTAAGTCAATACAATCTTACTACTGAAATTTTCGACATATGGTCCCGCAAGAACTACCTAGTCAGTATTGATGAAGTCTAATGGTAGATTTCGTAGGACAATCCTGTGTCAAATGTCAAAAGTAGATAGCATTAGTTGGGGTATAATTTGTCAGTAGTACTGGTGACATCGTCAAGAGATAATCAGTATAATTTTACTATTGACATTTCCTGCAGGGTATTTATGTACATATGCATGCATGTATATGTGCATTTATCCATACTTATGGATTGAAGGGGGCTCGCTTAATGGCAAAAGATTATTTGCCCGCCCGCCTCTTCGTTTGCATGTTTATTGAATACATTTGTTTAAATGTGAATTTTATTTGTCGCATTACAACTTTCGGCCTGATAAACAATTTCGCTAAGGTGTGGTTTTTAAGTGTAATACCATTTAATTTAATATAATACTTTACAATGCAACACGTTGCAGTCATTCATTTAGTTGGGCAGCCGGCCAGTAATTCAATTGAACGAATGCGTGCTTAAGCATGCGCAAAAATTTTTTACATTTGATTTTGGATATCGGATAACATTTGATGGACTCTTGAAATAGTTTGTTTTATATATTTTTTCTATAATTTGATTTTTTATTCAAAACTGCTAAAATTATGAAAAAATTCTGATATGCTGCGGAGGCATTATACATACATATTTTCTTTATGTTTTTTAGGCAAAAGTTAATTTAATTTTTTTATTTGTAACTATTTTTTTAATTTTTTTGTTTGTTTGGATTAGTTGATAAATTTCATTTCTGTGTTAAAAGATAATTATTTTAAAAAGCAGTAATGAGAAATTGGAATTTCCGATTTAACTTTCCGGCCTGGCAACCAAGCAAGAGAATTTTAAACTTAAACAAGCAAGTTGCACAGTCTAGAGCAGTGTTTTTGTGTTTGTACAGCCGCATCATAAAACAAATAATCAAGATTATGCATTTCACAAGTCCGTTAGATTTATTTGTATAAATCAGCTGATTGCGCGACGTACACAAATACCTTAACTGAGCCAAGATAGCGTGGACGAAATAGGGAAAAATGGGGGAAAATTGTGGGTATTTTTAAAAACATATTAAGAAGCCAGCATAGATTTTGGGAATTCAAGGGGAGAAATAAAACAAAAACCGTGGATGAATTTTCCCAGGAACACTATTGGGACTCCCCAAATATACGCCAAAGTCTCGTATATTCTTAAAGTGGACACTTGGGAGAACAAAATGAGACAATCGTGCTAAAATTCTGTCGTACAGTTTTTGAGAAAATGGACTTAATCGAAAATGGCAAAAAAAAACGTGGATGAATTTTTCAAGGAGCACTGTTTTATTAAGAATATATAACATTTTGGCGCGGGAGTTTAACAGTACCCCTTTTTTTTGTTTTGTTTCCCCCTTTGAATTCCCAAAATCGTTGCCAGATTTTTGAACTATTTAAAAAAAAATACCCACCGACTTTCTCTCATTTTTCCCGGTTTTTAAATTCCCAAAATCGACGCTATATCGTTGACGCTATCTTGGTACACGTGAAAAGCCTTTGTGTTTGCGAAAAATATATCTTAATAAGAAATTGCAATAATAGGGTTCCGCATACCAAAGATAAATAGGAAAAATGGGGAAAAATTGTGGGTATTTTTAAAAATATATTAAAAAGCCAGCATAGATTTTGGGAATTCAAGGGGAGAAATAAAACAAAAACCGTGGATGAATATTCCTAGGAGCACTCTCGACTCCCATGCCAAAGTCTCATATATTCTTAAAGTAGACACTTAGGAGAACAAAATGAGACAAACATGCTAAAATTCTGTCGAACCGTTTTTGAGAAAATCGACTTAATCGAAAATGGCCAAAAAAACGGTGGATGAATTTTCCCTTATGGAATATTTCAAACCGGAGGGCCTTGCACAACAGTGTGACGTGCACCAAAACTTTGAAATCCTTCAAATCACATGGAAAAAAACTGGCACTTGCAATGACAACAGCGATCACAAACTGTGAACACCCTTAATATTGTAATTGTTTTACATATCTAGGTAAAATAAATAAAATATTGAATTAATTACCTGCTTGTCATGCATACAAATAAGCAAGGAATTAAAATGTGCAACACAACAAAATTTTCCATAATTTTGCAATTTAATATAAAATTATTATTTCACTTGTACTGCTGTACTGACCTGCAAAGATAATAAAATTAAAAAGGAAAAATAAATTATTAGAAAGAAATAAGTTTTAATGAAATTAATTCTATATACAGTATTTATTAATTAAAAAATAAACGAAGCAAAAATACATGATGTAGTCATCAAGACTTAATAACTTAATAGAAAATTTAAAAAATAATATTATGGCGCTTAGGAAATTGAAAAGTAGAAGACAAAAAAGCAACGCCACATGCAAATCAAATACGGAAATACGCATGTCGTCGACAAAATCGTGGTGACATACTAAATAAAATAAATACGACTATACAAAAACACATTCATTCATTCATATTACAAATAAGTCTTTACATATGATTAAAAATCGTAAGAAAAAGTAACACGGACAAAATGATTTTGAATCCCCTGCAAGTGATTATAACAGGCGGACTGACGACTGACTGACTGACTGACGACTATTGCCAAATTGTAAACAAACAAATATTATAAATGTCGTAATCTTTTTTAAGACTTTTGTTATTAAATTATATTTAACCATATTTAATGCTTTAACAATGGCAACATTAGCAGCAGCAACAACTGAACTACAATTTTCAAAAACAAACAGCAAATGTAAATTGTCAATAATTACCCAAACGTACTACAAACAAACAACAACAACAGCAACAACAACAACAAAAATGTGCGTGTAGTCCCAAATATTGAATTCAATGTCATTCCCAAACCATTTTAAAAAGACACGCAAATACAGGGTTATAAATTTAATGGTTTTAAAACCGACAGTCTGGCAAGGCTAATAACAGCTGTTAAATATCTGTGATCTGAAGTGTTTGGCATTTACGAATATAGTATACCGTTTAACAACTGAAGAAGGAGCAAAAATATTTAAAACTTACAATTAAAGTGATGGTTCAAAAGTGGTAGTCACTTCTGGATTTTCCGAGACCCATATGTGACTATATTTCTTATTGGCTTAAGCACTGAGTTCATCGCTGAATACAACTTTGCTCGATTAATCATCATTGAGGGCGTTGCTCTAGCACCCAATCAGCGTTGTGAATGGTTAGCCATCTTTAATTGTTGTTTGAGTATGACTTTAAATGAATGGAGGTTTAAATCGAAATTCAAAATATTTCGAATTGAAAACATTTTTAAATTTTATTCATGCTATTTTATGCTATTTTGTGGGCTAAACCAAAGACAGTGTCACCTAATCACCTAAGAGCCCGTTTAGATGAAGTGTGTGTGTAGCTGGGACTACGCTTCCATTCTCTTTTGTAGTCCGTTCTTAAAAAAAATACTCTTTTGTCGCAATAGTCTGGCCATTTTTAGATATTAATGTGATCAATGCTTTTTATTCGTTAATTCGTTGCCATAAGGGCACTAATTGTTTGTTTGGGAAATGTAAAATTAATGGGTCTTATCGTGGTTGGCGCTTTTCTACCTCAAATACGGCTATTTGTAGTTGATTAAAGACAACAAGCTACATTTTTCTTTAATCTATTACAAAACGCCTGACTTTCGTCGCAAAATCGCCAATAACAATAAGAGGGAATATGTCGACGTAGTTTTACTTCTTTTAATTTACCACCAATATACAATAATTTTTTTTATCTTCTGAATTTATTTGTTCATAATTTATATATATTAACTGTTTTTTATAAACGCTATAAATTAACTAATCACTAATTTCCCAAAACCATAAAAATATGTCTAACTGGCAACACTGCTCATACAGAGCATAACAAAAATATGACAGAAATACTACGTTTATACGCACACTATTTGCAAATAAATTAACTCACTGTTTACACGGCATACTCGTAGCACACAACTTGGTAGCACTTATATAGAAAACGTAAGGCTTCATTAGTCTTTACTTTATGTTGCTGTTCTGTGCCGTCCTGCTTCTAAATTTGAATACTTACTTTTTCTGTAGTAACTTATCAGCTGTTTCGGACCAGAAGTGTCGCAGTTTTTCATTAAGTGATGAGTTTTGCATCGTCTATTGCTATGTTTCAATATAACTTTATGTTTTTCTTTTACAAATTAAATTTTTTAAAACACAATCACAATTCATTTCAAAATGTTTTTATTTAATTTATGCTTTTACTTACAATTACTTAACAATTACTTATTTTCACAGGTTGAACCAAAACAGAACACTTTTTGTTCTTGTATAAGATTTCTATAAACAAAAAAGAGTCAGCTGATTCGTAACAGAACAGAAAGTAAAAACTAATTCTGCCTTTACTTATGTTGACAAAAAAAAAGTGTAAATGTACAAAATATCAAATAAGTATTTTCTTTAATTGTTATTATTTGCTTTTATCAATGTTTTTTGTGTAATATTTATCCATTTATTGGTTTTTGATATCAAACTTCTGTAAATATGTCAAACTCAAGAACATTATTTGCGAATAGTGCGTTAATCAGGCATTGGTTTTGTGAGTTAGCTATTTGCAAATAAAAAATTAATTCGCCGATTATGCGGTACAACTCTCTATTTGCAATATTTTTATTTGCGAATAAAGGCTCAGTTAGCCAAGTGCAATGTAATGTAACTGCAACAGTAATAAACAGCTGATCGATTTTGTTATGTGATATGTAATGAAATGGAATGTAAAGTAACCTACTTTTTATATAAAAATATCGATTAGCTGTTTCCTACGTTGCATTTACATTACATTACAGTCGGCTAACTGTCGGCAACAGCTGAACGATATTTTTATATGAAAAGTAGGTTACGTTGCATTACTAAAGGCTAACCGAAACTTAATATAATAATTTAATACAAAATTTTATTAGTTTCTAGTTTTCAAAGCTTATATTCAAAGTTGTTAAAAAAACATTAAAGAACAACTAAGAGAACATTTTAGTTTACAGCAACATTAGTTTACAATAAATAGTGTTTTATTTGTTATGGAATACACCTTGCCATCCCTGATGCTTGACACAGTGTGTTCACTACAAGCCAACCACAATTTCCGCTACCAATTTTTTTTTTGTTTCTTTTACAAATTTTATTATACAAAAAATAAATAAAATAATAATAATAATAGAAATATTTTAAGTTCAAGTTCAATTACAAATACATATATTGTACTGTTTTCTTCTGCTTTTAAAATATTTACGAGTATTTACATTTATTTATTTACGATTATTCCATTTTGAAAAAGTGTTATTGGAAACAAATTGAAAATGCGCCAAGCGTCGCACAATTAATAAGAAAAAATTCAAATAAAAAATGAAAAGAAAAAGCGCCGCTTTATGAATTCTTAACAAGCCCACATTTTTATTTGTCATTTGAATTTTATTTAATGGAAATTTTCTTGCAACGTTTTACGAGCGTATAAAATAAAATGTTTGCATATTTAGAATTAATTTCGAAAAATAAATAATATAACTCTTTTTAGAAATTAAATACTTGTAAGTTCTTATGAACACGTTTCGATTTCCGATTGTAGTGGCAGATACTGATCGAACGTTTTTTTTTCACGGCGCGGCTGGTAAAATTGGCGGCTTTGCTTGAGCCGGCTCTGTTTTCCAGCTGATTCAAGGATGGCGGCGACGCGTCTTAGAGCAATAAGCCCGAGGCTGGTAACTCTGTCTAAAAGCTTTAATAAAAATATAAATAAGCTTGAAATTAACCCTTTAACGTATTTCAAACTCATTTCTGTCCCTAAACTTAAATATTGAGTTTATAGAGAATTTTGGTGAAAGTATTTTGGTAGAAGATTTTAGAGGATTAAAATGTTTTAGAAACAATTTCCTCCTTGAATTTTAGATAAAACTGCTAAACGCATCTTGCAACTAAAATGTCAAAAGTCCAGGGTTTTCTATAATTGGATACACCAAAGAATGTAAATACAAATTGGGGACCCTCAATTAGGTAAATTTCCTTGAAGTTCCTTCTGTATATGTTTTTCTGTCTCCTCGGCCGCTAGAACTTTGTTATTTAGGAAAAAGTTTAAGTCTGTGACACAGTGTAGTGTGGTACTTCAGCTGTCATTGCTAATTTTCCATGCATTCTTTTTTTTTTGTCTCTCTCTTAATGCATGTAAAATTCCTTAACTACAATAAATTCTATATTTTATTATTATTAACTAACAATAAAAAGTAATAAATTAAATAAAAGTCGTACAAATCTTTTGTTTTTTTTTTCTCTCTAACAAACAATTAAATAAAAATTATTTCAAAACCGTTTTGGAATATAAAATTAGCAGATGTACAAGTGCTTTTGAAAAATGTATTATTCATTATAATGAAATGAATTTCAATTAAATTTTCTCATCCTCGCTTTGAATAGCGTAATGACAACTACGAGTACATACAATAAATATGGACAATTTGTATGACCTAAACCTCGAATTGATTTTTATTTAATTTGTTTTATTTTTTTTTTTGTTTCGTCGTTTTTAAACTTGTTGAACTCAATTAATTTAAAATCGTGGGTGTTTTTATGCTGCAGAAATACAAAAATTGTGTAAATTATAAATGTTGTTTTCAGCTTAAAACTAAATACGGTTGTTGTAAATAATTCACTAAATGCTCAACGTTGTCATCAGTGGCGCCGTCGCCATCGTCGTCGTTGTGATTGCCGCCGTGACCAATAAAAAACATGATTTAGTTGAGGTTATTGGTCAAATTGTTAGTTTTGAAGGTGATATGATTTTATTGGCTGGAATTCTTTTAAGAAGTAATATACTCGTAATTGAAATAAATTTTTTTAAGCACTTACCCGCAGTTTTTAACTTAATAATTAAGTACGTAATTAGCTAATTTTTATTTAAAATTAAGTTGTAATTAAATACGATTTCATTTTGTCAGCAGATAATTAAAGTTCTTATTAAATTACGTTGAAAGTACGGCAGCCCTGCAAAATTTCCAAAGAACAGCTGCTTATCATAAAAAAAAGTTAGGTTATAAACATGTAGAAAATTAAAATTGCATGAAAACAAATTTTATGAAATCAAACGAACATCATAATGCATTTTCCTATTACTTTATTCCATGATATGAAACTTTGTATTATATACATATGTTATATATTTATGAAATTTAAACGAAATTCTTTTTAACCCGACCACATGATGTCATGTGTATGTTTTCAATAAACACATTAGAGATCGACCGAAGGCGTTTTTTTTTGGCCGAAGCCGAAGCCGAACTTCGGCTAAAATCCTAAACTTCGGCCAAAACCGAAGCCGAAGCCGAATGTTTTAAATTTTAAAAATTATACTTGTTTTATATGAATTAAGAAAAAATTTTGCTTTTTTGAGATCACTGAAATAGCTGTAATATCTATTGGATACATAACAAGAAAAATAAAACTATTTTGCAATTTCTAGATTGCTTTTTCATATGATCACTCACAAGAACGTCCAAGTAAAAGAAAATAGAAAGCAAAAGGGTGGTATTTCAAAGCAACCCTTTAAAAACGTTAAACACAATAGAAACTGTCGGCGAGCAACGACCAAAAATAATGTTATTTTTCAAGCTTGGAATGAAAAATATTTGGCTTCGGCTAATCGGCCGATTTTTGCCATAGGCCGAATGTTGGCCGATTATCAATTTTTGGCCGAAGCCGATTAATCGGTCGAACTCTAAAACACATACACGCTTAAAAACATATGGTATGTTCATAAAACTTAAATCGAATTTAAATACACAAGGTTGGGTATTTAATTGTTATTTAAATATGCACTCAAAAACACAATTTCGTATTTAAATAGAACATAAAAATAATTACAATTTGTGACAGATTTTTTTTTTACTTTAATAATTTCAAACATGGCTTATAAAAAATTTTACAACATATCGAGCCATAACAGTCAAAAAAAGCTTAACCGACACATTTTTTGGACCTGTTTTTTTACGAAAATCGATTATTTACGATCGCAAATCGGTCAATCGGTCTAAAATATACCGAGTTATGAAGTAACACCCTCCAAAAAAAATTTAGACGAATTGTTAACCTCCTCCTTTTTTTTAAAGTCGGTTAAAAAATTATAATTAGTTTTCGTTTTGTAATGTAATGGAGGGATTAACTTTAAATTTGTTTAATTTAATTTTAATTTACGTTTACTATTGTCGTTTTAAAATGGCGAATATCGATATACTTTCGATAGACAGCGATAACGCCAATGATGATGCCAAATTTCCGGGAATAGGCCCGACTGGAAAATTTCTATTCTATATCTATAAAATTTCAAGTTAAACGCTCCATGCTGTCTTTAATATTTTAAAAACTTTTAGCAATCTTGAAAAATTACCCACCATTATTTAATAATTTATTTTTCCATTTGCGAATTAATATTTTTTTAAATTAATTTTAGCCTAAAATCGTGATTGCAAATTAAATTTGAACTACAAATAAGTTTATGAATATTTAATTAACCATAAATAAGATTTGTGAAATGTTATTCAAGATTTTATTAAAAGAATTAATAAATTAAAACAGACACAATATGAGCAGACTTAAATGAAATTAGTGTTCAAAGTTTTATACTCGTATCGACAAACGAACGAAAACTCTAAAGCAAAACTATTCATTAAGTGACATAAAAGATCATTAAAAATCAAAAGTCTACAAATAAATATACAGATGTAAGTAATAATTATTGTATATTTGTTTTTAAAAGTATTGGAAAAAAAAATTAATTTGCACTTTAAAACACCACCAGAAAAAGCATTTCAACAATTTTCGAGTCGATTTTTTTCTTAAATTTATGGCGTTTAAAACCTAAACACAGCTATTATAAGAAAAAAAACAAACAAAAAAATAACATACACTTTTATGTGAGATTTATTATTTGAAATCTGTGCTAATTGCATATCTTTTGCACATGTGTTGTGAGTTTGACGCTCTATATTCATGGTGTAGCCAGATGGGTGCATTCCAAAATACCATGAAATACCCAACTGCGTTTTTTTTCTTAACTCAACGCTTTAATTAATAGTAAAAGTTTCGTTTTTGCTCGTATATCTCAACATAATAGTCTCCTCTAAGCTTGACATATTTAGTCCATCGTCGTTCTAGTTTTTCATTCACTCGAGTGTGGCATTACCTCGTTGGCAAAGAGACGCACTTTAGAGTTCCACGGTGGACGTTCTCCCTAAGAAATCCAGTTTTGATTTCTCTTCGGGCTCTGATATACTGTTGATATACTGTGATAGATCCATGTTTCGACCACAGATATAAAAGGTCGCCAAAGACGTTCCTATTGCGCCTGAAAATCGGACAGTACTTCTTTAAAGTGGTCACACGGTTCCGTTTAAGATCCAATGAGAACAAACCGCGGCATCCATCGCAACATATGCTCGATTGAGATCTCACGTAATTTCATTCTCCGATCGTCCAATATAATTCCAAGGATTTTATCAAATATTTCAGGTTTGACTACCTCTTTAGGCCGACCTCAACATTTGGCTGAATTTGTAAGGATTGAATTGTTGTTGTAGATGTTTGAGGTGTTTGTAGCGCATGTGGTTCATATTTAATTTAAATTTTTGCAAGTTGTTGTTTAAAACAAAACAAACAAAAAAACAACAATTGCCCCTGGAGAGGGGTTGCCAGATAAATCCGTGTGAATTCGATGGTTCTTTAATAACGATGGAGTTTAAGCCAGATAATAATAACGATTCCATGATGCGGTATTTGCTGGTGTCACTACAACGAAACTCAGTAAACCACTTTTTACCCGTTAAAATTTATGGTGCAGAGCCTTCATGGCATTTAGCAAGCCTTTCTTTGGTTTTTCTGGTTTTCTTACGTAAGAAATAATGTGTCAGCAGCACGCCAAATTCACTTTTTTCCATTTCCGTTAAAGTTAACGATGTCTAAACGGGAAACTTTTACTTAAAAAGACACTTACACCGAATCGGAGCCAAAGAGAACAGGGAATGCAAGGCATGCATGGACGACATTGATACAATGGAGCACTTTCTCTGTCATAGTCCAGCTTTCGCCCAGCTGAGATCCCGCTATTTTAGGAATGACAGCTTATCGGACATTACCCATTGACCGGAAAAGCTTTAATTCACATGAGGGTGCAGAACAGGCTTATACTGACTTATGTGCATGCCACCTGGCAAAAGCGTTATGGCTCGTCTCATCAACTCAGCCTAGGTTAGGAAGGATGGTGCCAAAAACGCACCTCCACTCGGAGACCCAATTGGGTCCATTGTGACTCAACTTAGCCTAACCTTCATACAAACTCATTAATCATCGTTCGACAGTGCAATCCATTCACCGAAACAGCTGCAACAGCTTCATTTTCGAAAAAGTAAGGTCCAATGACCCCGCCAGATCAAAAACGATATCAAACAGTCATAAGTTGAGTATGGCGTGGCTTTTTAACAATAATTCTTCGCTTTTGCGAACCCCAAATGCGACAATTGTGCTTGTTAACGTAACTTGCTAAGTCCTAGTTTACGCTGTGCAAGTCCTATTGCTAAGCTGAGCGAGAGAGAGACGAGGGGAACAGAAACTTTTTTCCCCTCGTCTCTAGCAATAAGACTTGCATAGTGTAAACTAGGACTAAGTGAAAATATTCACCATTTTCACTCGGTCGGTAGCTCTACGTCTTTATGCGAGCTACGGCAATAAATGGACAAACCTAAGTTTTTCTCAACACTATGGGCTACAAAAGCAATATTCTCACTTGCTATTGAGCGACGTGCACGTGGTGGATTCTTCATATAACTAACTTGCACCAACAGCTAAAATGTTTACACTAGTTTCACAATTTCTTATTGAGAGCCGCTTCCCGAAAATCGAAATATGTTTTGCCGCACAATTTTCACAATTCGTCAGTTGGTTATTGGTTTGCTGCAGACATAATTTATATTGAATGTACTGTGCCGCAAACCAATAACCAACCGACGAATTGTCGTAGTCAATTTTAATAGTTTCAATGTATTATTGAAGCGTATGTATATCACTCCAATTTTTTACGGCCTGGCCCACGATGTCACGAGAAATCGTTCGATCGACAACTTGTATTGCAAACAACAACAAATTTTCTAAAGTTACTGTTGTTTGCAAAACAATTTGTCGATCGAACGATTTCAAGTGACATCGTGGCCCAGGCCGTTAATGGCATAGTTTTTATCTGTCAAGCCGAAATTTCGGTGTTTTATCTCATCCCCAAAAATTTAGCTTTAGCGAATTATAGAATAAGGTGGCTGGAAATATAAACAGTACGGGAATTATTAAACTGCCCTCGTACTTATATGCGTTGTTCGTTTTTTTTTACCGCCAAGTAAAATAGTACTTCGAAAGAAAATAAGAAAATTTTTATATTAAAATTTACCATGTTGTCTTGCCGAAAGCTGTACATTTGTTCAATCGCATCACGGAATGGTTATTATTGTCTGAATCTGGCTAAAACTTCATCGTTATTAAAAAACATTAAGATTCATACGGAATGTATTCTGCTAAAATGATTATCTTACAAAATCCCACATCTGGCAACCCCTCTACAGGGGCAATTGTTGCTTTTTTTTCTTTTTGTTTTGTTTTTAACAACAACAACTTGAATAAATGTAAATTAAATCTGATCCACATGTGCTACAAGCACCTCAAACATCTACAACAACAATTCAATTCTTACAATCCAAGTTTGGCCACTGCTGGCTTTGACTCCACAGCACGGATGGAAATCATGGTACAATTGTACTTTTTATGGTACATTTTTGACCTCGTTGGTACCGTGGTGCTACCGCGAGTTACTTGGTACAATTTAAAAATGCCAATGTTTCACTATATCGTCGGTTGGTTTCTGGTTTGCGGCACAGTATATACAAAATACATTATGTCTGCAGCAAACCAGAAACCAACTGACGATATGGTAACATTAATTTTGCCTTTGAAAGTCTGTGCATAAAGTAAGAGGTTTGTGACTGTTGAAAATTGTGGTTGAAGTCTACTGATGATTTGGTTCAAGCGCCAATAAAATACGTATATAGACATGCTAAAAACTACCAGCAAATAAATTTCAATTATTTTTAATTTTTGTTATTTATTGTTTACTTCTGAATTTTTACAAATTTTTTTAACGTTTCCGCTTTTATTAATAAATATTAAAAAATGGTACCGTCTTGGTCCAAAAAGTACATTTTGTTTTCACAGTTGGTACAAAATCCAAGAAGTCATTTTCCTTCCCTGCTCCACAGAAATGAAATTGGCTGCAATCGATGGTGTTAGAAATTAAAGTGCAAATAATAAATGACTGAGTGCAAAGCAAACCAGAGATGGGTAAAGCGTAAATGCTTGTCGTGAATAATTAATAAAAAATATTTGCAACTTCTCATGTGGAGACCAATAACAAAGAGCAACAATGTTGGCAGTCATCAATAATCTTCGATAACGATAACTAGAATAATAATCTCAAGTAGCAACGCAAGAAGTAAACGATATTGTTTTATAGCTGTGTCGATGTTGACAAGTAGGATAGGGATAAATAACACGGCAATACCATCACGGTAGAGATGATAAGGCAACAGCGGAAGGTTACCCATTTAATTTAAATGTATTTGATTATTTTTGGCGGGTTTGTGTCTAAAATGAGCTACTGAAAGAGTATCCCTACAGGAAATGGAACTGATCGGTCTTTAGGTGATAGGGACCAGTCCGAGTTCTAACACTTCCTATGAAGCGGACCAGTCACTTTCACAAGGGGATGGCCTAGGATGGGGTTAATTTATACTTTGTATACGCGTTTTGACTTGTCACTGAACTATCCCACAGTGACCTATTCGGTGTAGAATAATATAATTATTTTAAAATGTCATTCCGGCACTTAACTGTAACAATGAAAACTTTTAATTTTTGTTTTTGTTCTTACAGATTCAATTTTAATTTATTTTTGAGCAGATATTTTTTGGGACTCGAACTGACAACCATGCCATGTGCATGACAGGCTTGCACACTACCCACTCGGTCAAAGGAGGCACTCATATTTCAAAAGGCTAAACAAACACCTGTTAAGCTTAGGTTAATATCTAAGTATAGTTACGGCACTTGTTCCAGCATGACTTGACGGTCCATTTATATCGATTCATTGTCTCTCCCAGCCAAGTCTTTTTTATATATACTAAACCAAAATATTCGTAATACATAATACATGCCCTAGCGGAGTCTTTCTTATATAGACATACTAAACAAAAAAAAATATTCGTAGTACATATAATATATAATATTCGTAATAGTGCCCTATTGAACTATGGATGAACTAATGGAGAATAAAAGTAAACGAACAAAAATGTGTTCAGGCAACATTTACTCTATGAAGAAAGAGATACTTGTTCGCAACTTGTTCCTCAACATACACCTTAATCGACAGCTTAATTTCACTCAGATACATGCACTTCACTTCACATGAATAGGTGCAGTGTCCTACCAATCTATTTGAGGTCGCTGCTCTCAAGTTAATTAATTAATGGAAAGGATTGTGTTGTACTTTTTATTAAAGGTTTAACAGTTGAGAAAAAGAGTGTATACAAAGAAAAGTCGAAAAAGTTCCGTTAGACTTAATCTAGGCTTCTTTTTAGGGTTCCGTACACCAAAGGTGAAAATGGAACCCTATTGTTTTCGCTACGCTGTCCGTCTGTCCGTCTGTCCGTCACAGGGTATTTTCTCGAGAACCGTAAGAGCTACGGACCTGAAATTTGGACAGAGTGTGTAGAACCTTGGCCGCTACAACAACAAATACATGAGAGTTGGAAATTAAAGGGTGTGCCAGAACGAGCAACGAAAAATGTTAAAATCCCATGTAATATACATACAATTGTATGTATATGTACTTGAAATTTGTAAAGTTAGTGTATTTTTATACAGACTACAACAATTAACACTAAAATTTAAAAAAATTTTAATTAAAGGGTGTACCATCAGTTAATGTAATTTCGACTATATAATTTTGATAACTTGCTGTATCTTGGAAACCGTAAGAGCAAACTTCTTGAAATTTTCATAAACGGTAAAACAAATAAATCTCAAAGTTATAAAATCGCCAAACCGAAAAAAAATCGCCAAAATCAAAAAAAAATCGCCAAAACGAAAAAAAGCACCAAATTAAAAAAAAATTCTAAATCGAAAATAAATCGCGGAAAACCGGAAAAATCGCCAAAATAAAAAAATCGCCAAATTTAAAAAAATCGCCAAAATGAAAAAATCACCGAAATGAAAAAAATCGCCAAAATTTAAAAAATCGCCAAAACGTGAAAAAAACGAAAAATAATAAAAAAAAATTATTTCAGCTGAAAAAACGTAAACAAACACTGTATTAAAAAAATGCTCAAAGCCCAACGTACGGAACCCTTCGTGCGCGAGTCAAAGTCGCACTTTACTGAATTTATTTATCATATGTGAAGAAAAGTGTGAATTATTTTTGTGCCACTTGAATAGGTGCAGTGATAAAAAACAGTGGTTGCATGGTCATTTGCGTAAATTTTAACTACAAAATAGCTGATCAGTTTTTAAAAACAAACATCAAAAATAGTAAATCATGAACGGTGAAAGAGAAGGTGAAAATCAGAGCTGTTAAATTTCAATTACGATTAGTAATCAATTAGATTACATTTTAAAAAGAATTGTAATGATTGTGTAATTGCTTTCAAAAGAATTGCTGATAAATAATTGATTACGATTACTAATAATTGAAAAGTAAACTGAATTACTTAAAATTACTAAAAATAATCAAAAAGAATCAAAAGTAATCAAAAAGTAATCCGACTACTTTCAAAGATTACTTTTGATTCTTAATAAATAATCAAAAAGAATCAAAAATAATCCTTAGAAGTAATCGGATTATTTTTTGATTACTTTTGATTCTTTTTGATTATTTTTAAGTAATTCAGATTACTTTTCCATTATTAGTAATCGTAATCAATTAGTAATCGTGCGAAACTGAATATAATCGTAATTTAATCATTACTTCGCCTTCAAAAAAAAAGTAATCAAATTAGTAATCATTACGATTACTAATCACTACTTAAAGCTGTTAAGTAGTGATTAGATTACTGCAGTAATCTAATATTAGATACATCACGAAAATTGTGAATATGTAACCATTTACACGATATATCTTCTTTTCACCATACACTACGCCCTACTTTTTTTAACGCTACTATTTTCTCAAGTCCTAGGACGAGTACGCTTGGTTCAATTGTCATCAAATTTTCTGCAGGGATATTACAAGTCTATAACGCTGCAACGGAATGATTAATTTAAAATTTTGCTTTTGCAACAAAAAATGCTTTTCGTAACCTAGGAATGGCATCTATAATTAGACCTATTATTTGGACACTCGCCTAACCAAGCCTTAAAACGTTAAAAGTAAAATAAATAACTTCCTGGCTCGCGTGAGCGAAAAGCTACTCACAATCTCATCTCTATAGCAAACATACACATGCAAACACCAGCTCTGGCATTAGCTCGAATATTTTAAATTTGCAACATAGTGTGTTTGTTTAGATCTAGCGGAGATGGATGCACGCATGGACGGATGAATGAATCGTTGGGTATGAAATGAAATCGAATGGTTTGTTTATTGATTTTAATATATTTATGACTGACTATTTGGCGAGCATTTGAGCTGTAACTCTTCAAATTAATAGCATATACATGCTATTAGATTTTAATAGATTCTCGTGTATTCCCCAGACAATAAAGTTAAGCCGTAAAAGATATTTATAGGTATATGTACAAATATTGATCAAATCGAGTGAGAAACTGAAATGGAATTTAGTTTTTTTTAAATACATACATATGTACATATGTACGTGTTCACAGTGTTTAATTATTTATATGTATGTTAGTTTCATTTTTATTCCAAATGTATGTTTGTAAGTATGTACTTCATTTACTTGAATAAATTTAAATTAAAAGACCTTGTAACGAGTTTGCTTGTCTTGTCAGTCCGTCCCGCTGAACAGCTAAATGCTGAATGGTGTAAGAAAAGTGTACGAGTACAAGCCCCTGGAAGTTTAAAGTGTTGAATACGGTTTGCTGCTGCTCTTGGAAACGTGTTGTTCATACGTTCGTTCCTTCGTTCATTTGTTGATTTGTTGTAATGATACAAATAAATTTTTGTGTTGTTGTTTTCATTACATTTCGAAATTAATTGAATTAAAGTGTTGATTGAAGCGTGGAAATTAAAAAAAAATAAAAAATAAAAAAATTATACTGAATACTTATTAAATAAAAGTGTTTTTGCTTCATAATTTGTTTTTTATATATTTATTTCTTTTTGTTTTTTAAAAAACAACTGAAACTTTGAATAATTAACCTGAATTTTAGCAAAAGAATAAATGAAATTATTGTGTATTATTATTTTACAGCAATTAATGTTAGTATTATTCAGTTTTCTTCTATTCGCTGCTCAATCAATTATAAAGTCAATTGCTTGCGAAATAATGGCTTAATTTATTAAGTATATGTACTTTAATTGCTACTATGTACAGGGTGTTTTTTTAGAGGTATAGAACTTCGAATTGAAATAAAACACAAGAAAATCGTTTTAATGCCCATCAATTTGGCTTTATTGGAAGGATAATTTTATGCCATTAATGTTTAAATATGATTTCGGGCATGTGGCCGCCGCGGCTGGCTCGAATAAAGCCAATTCTACAGGTCCAATTTTCAACCACTTTTTCGAGCATATGGGGCCGTATGTTGGCAATAACGCCACGAATGTTGGCTTCCAAGTCCCCTAACGTTTCTGGTTTGTTGGCGTAGACGAGCGACTTCACATATCCCCAAAGAAAATAATCCAATGGTGTCAAATCACACGATCTTGGTGGCCAATTGACAGGTCCATTCCGCGAAATTATGCGCTCATCGAATGTTTCCTTCAATAAATCGATTGTGACGTGCGCTGTGTGGCATGTAGCGCCGTCTTGTTGGAACCACAACTCATCCACATTCAAAATCTTCAAAATCTTCCATAAAGTTGATGGACAAAGCTACAATTGCTGTGCACGGTGGCGAATCGATTCATTCGGGTCCTCTTCAACACTTTGCTCTACAGCGGCAATTGTTTCTTCGGTGCGCAATGTTCGACGTCTCTGCGGATGCGTATTATCACATAGAGTAAACGTAGTGCGAAAACGATCCATGGTTAACCGAATTAATTGCTCTGATGGACGATTATGTCGACCATAAAATGGACGGAGCTTGCGGTAAACTTCGCGAACTGAACCATTATTTTCGAAATAAATTTGCACGATTTGCAAGCGTTGTTCTTTTGTCAACCTGTTCATGATGAAATGGCAAACCAAACTAAATATTAATCACTTGACAGCTGACAAAACGGCCGCCAGTTAAAAAAGTGATGCCAACTTAAAGTTCTATACCTCAATAAAAAACACCCATTATGTCTAATTGCAGACAACAATATAATTTAATTTATATTAAACATTTTACGGATACATAAAGGGAAATTGAATAATTTTGTGATTATCAGAACAAAACAAATGACACTGAATGTAATTATCTATAACGAAATTAGTTCTTGATGTAGACAATGTTGCCGTATTGTCATTATTTAGGGATGGAACACTTTCCTGTCACAATGACACAATAAAATTGTGTGTTATCGAACAATTTGATGGGAAGGGCATTGCACACATTTGAGAACACCAGAAATGTCAGATGTAAACTCAGCCTAAGAAGGGTTTTGTCGGAACTCAAAATAAACCAGTCTCCCGGGCCGGATGACATTCCAGCACTGCTCTTGAAGCAGTGCTCCTCGACGCTAGCACGTCCATTAGCTAACCTCTTCAGCACGTTGTACCATGTTGTTGAGTTCCCAGTGTGTGGGAAGATTGCTAATGTTACGACAATCCCTAAAAAAGGAGAAGCTACTAACCCTGAAAATTATCGCCCAATCGCAATATGTTCTGCACTTCCCAAAGTGATGGTATGGTGAATTTCCATCTTGTAAGGTATCTGGAGTCCAAAAGCTTACTCAACAACCGGCAGTATGAATTCAGGGTGACCGATGACATTTTTCAAAAAGTGGCACCAAAAGGGGATTTATCACAAAAAAGGGGCAAAATAAAAAAAAAACGAGAAAACTACATCAAACTTTTTATTTTTATTGTATTTTTATATAATTCACTCTAAAAAAAAGGGAGTAAAAAAGTGGCAAGGCACTCAAAAAAGTGGCAAGGCAGTCGAAAAAGTGGCAATTTGCCACTTTAGTCGGTCAAACGGTCACGCTGTATGAATTTCGTAGAGGTCGCTCTACGGAAGACCTACTTGCCCTACTCTCGGAGAAATTGTGTAATTCAATCCACAATTTTGGCGAAAGTAAGGTGGTGGCTCTAGATATCTCCAAGGCGTTTGATAGAGTGTTGCATGGTGCACTTTTGTCAAAATGCATTTCCCTTGGTGTCGGTGATAACTTCTCTCGATTCTTATCGAGTTTCCTCGCACTATAAGAGTTGCTAAGGATGGGAACTCATCAAATGAGTTCAAGTTAAATTCTGGGATACCGCAATGTTCCGTTCTTTCACCAACTCTATTCCTTATCTTTATAAATGACTTTCTATGTAAAACTTACAACCTTATTCATTCTTTCGACAGCAGCACTTGCCATTCTATCTCATTCAGCAATAGACCTAGCCTGCCACAGGTTAAGGCTATGCGACAATGAATGAGACTTTAAGCTATGATTTAGCAAAAATTTCTGGGTCGACTTTAACGCACGTAAGACCCAATGTTGCTTGATGTTCTTGGCATGAAAATACAGTGTGATGTTCGCTGGACTGAGTACATTTTTTAAATTGCAAAAGAAGCATTCAAATGCCTCGGCTTTTTGGAACGGTGCAAACGATATTTCACCCCATCTGATCTCCTTACTATTTATACCACTTATTTCCGAGCAAAAATGGAATACAACTCTCAGGTATGGGCCGGCGCTTCAAACTCTATTTTGGGGTTGCTCGACCGTGTACAGGAGAGGGCGAAGAAGCTCATCGGTGACAGTAGGGTAGCCAACTCTATTGATTCATTGGAGCATCGATGCAATGTGGAGTGCAGTTCATTGTTCTATCGTTACTACAAGGGAATGTGTTCTAATGAAATTAGGGAACTTGTTCCTGAAACCCGCACATTTATACGTACAAGACGTGCCTCATTCAGAGCGCATTCTTTTTTGGTCGATTCATCAATGAATCGCATTACGCATTACAGAGAGAATTCCTTTTTCAGCCGCACTATTCGTATGTGGAATCAACTACCTGCGGAGGTCTTTCCTGTCACTGCCAGCGTGAGAAAGTTTAAATCAAATGTCCACAGACACTATAACCTATTTTCCTAGTACTAGCACAATGTATTGCATGAGTAGGGGTTATCCCCTGAGTGCTGGTCCTATAAAAAAAGACTTCATATAAGGGCAATTATGAATAAAATTCCGCGTGAAATTTCTCCCTTTTCCAATTAGAATTTTTTGTTTTCCCTATCAATTGCTATAAGTTGGAATTGTTCCCCGGGAAAATTTTTTAGAGGAATTTTATTCACAATTGCTCTTATAAATTATTCGCCAGCACATTTTCCGCAAAAACGGGGAAAAATTCTGTAATAAAAAAATCGCCGCAGCGGAAAGCAATCGCCAAATATGTTGTGTAGTGAATAATTTTACTGTTTTTGTAAAATAAATTCTTAGAATTTTTTTAAACAGTTTTTTTTTAAAGCTACAAAAGCTTTTAATGCTAGTTGAAAAAAGCGTTGGATTTGATAAGCTCCGTTGATAACATTAACCCGCCCTTGTCAAACAAACCTTTTCAGCACCCAAAACCCTGGTTAATAAACCAAAAATTAAATCTTCTTAATCGTTGAGCATGGAAATGCAAACATAATAAATAATTGCCGTTTTTTTTTTTTTAATAAATAAATAAATAAATAAAAATTAATTAGTTTGGCTCTGAATCTTGCGAAGAATTTTTTTTTAATAAATATTATCTACACAAGCAACAATATAAAAATAAACAAGAAAATTTAAAAGAAGCGCAGTTTAAGTAAATCCAAACATATTTTATTTTATACATACGAGTATTAAAAGCTGCGATACTCGCGTATCCGTTTGTACTCGTAATTTATGAACTCAAGCGTTGAGAAGAACAAGAAGAAACTTTAAATGAAATTATTTAACATTTTGAAAGTCAATAAATTATGGGGCAGATAACACAGTTTTCAAGAAAATAAAAAAAACGATTTAAAAAAAGTATTATGCAAGAATAGTGTGAAAAAAATAAAATTGCAAAAACGCAACATTTAATTACAAACATCAGGGGTAACCACAGTGGGCTACACAAGAAATTTAAGGCAAAAAAAAATCTTTTACAGGAAAACAATTTAGGCCCAAATTCACAGTCTATAGTTAGTTAACTAACGCCCGTGGTTTAACTAAAGATTTTTCTTATCAATTTCATTGGTTAAACCAAATTCATTAGTTAACTAAGGACTGTGAATTTGAGCCTTAAAAGCAAACATTTTCGCCACCATCTAACTTATTTCTAACTAAATTTAAATGGAAAATCCTCCAAAAACCAAAAACGTACGACCACAATTTTCTCTTTCTTAGTTTAGTTTTTTCTTTAAACTTAAACAAATGATTTTTTTGTGGTAACAAGACGTTGGCATGTTTTAACATTTATCAATTTGTTACCATCTTTAAACAACGCTGGCTTAAACTGTTGCTGTTTTATTTTTCTATTTTTATTTCTGCCAACCAACCTAATGATCTTTTTATGGTCTAGAAGTGCACCACAAGAAGCTGATAAATACAATTTCACACAAAACTACTCCTCCATCCAGACTGCGTAAAAACCAGCAACCAGCAGGTCTGGCCTAAAGTTGTCTTAAATGTTGGCGGCTGTCGTTACTGTTGAAATGTTTTGTTTATCGTATGCATTATAGAAAGGTTTGTTCGATTCTTCTGACTGTGTTTTCCATTTGTTATAAAGTTTACAACTTGGTTTCCTCTCCTTTTTTTATTTTTATTTTACTAAAGCCAATAGAAAAAATAAACATTTTAGGAGCAGGATTTATTATATACATATTGATTACACAGATCGCACTTTAACTAGGTCAAAATAATGATTAATTAAAAATAAAGAAATTGGGATTTATGTTTGGCAGAACTACATAAATGCGCACATCTCTAATCTTTGGCAATTGTTAATTAATACAGTGGAGCATTTCGTCAGTATGATATATGATTTATTATTACGAAAAATAATCAGTACGAGTTTAACCCTTCAATAAACCTTAGCGTAATTTCAAATGTAAAATTGTATGGCAACACTCGTTAAGATCATATTCAATTTTGACACTTATGCTAACTGGCATACAGATTTTCGTTATACATAAAACTAATAATTTTCAGCTTAATCGATCTGACTTGTTTGCTTCTGCAAAAATTGTTGCAATAATTGTAAATGCTTGGAATATTTTTTAAAAAGTAAGTAGTGGCTACCTAGAGGACCATATGGCAGCAGTGGTACCTGCCTCATCCTCTCTATCATGGAGCCTGGTACAATGGCCATTGAAAAAGCAGGCCTAAAACTGTTTTTCGGTGTGAGGCACACCAATGTTTAGGTGACCCGCCCAACCGGTTCTGCAGGAATTGACGAAGACATCGTCGAGGCTACCAGCAACCTTCTGGTTGGCACGCAGGTGGCAGAGCCAACAACGATAATGGCGATACACATGTTTCAAATAAATCTGAAGCACTCTAAGTGTGCGACAGATGACTTAAAAGTTCTCCTAGCTGAGCAGAACCTTGACATCTGCATGGTGCAATAGCCCTGTTCAGCTCAGCGGACCTAACAGTCGCTTAGGTCGATTTGCCTGAAGCAAAAGTTTCCTTTTAGTTTCATGCCACATGACACATTATAAGCCAGCACCGCCAGACGAACTGAAAGCGGTTGTGTCATCCTTAGGTGCCAATCAAGACATCATTATATGCTGTGATGCCCATTCTAGGCACACTGATGTGCTTCAAATTATCGTAAGCATCTGTCATTACGGCCTTATCTCATGGTGGTCTAAACACCGGGTGTAGGAAGCACGCTAACCATCGCCCCTTGCACCCTTTTAGAGTGAACCTAGTGACAATTCTTCAAGGCACCTAGGTTGCCATCTTCGATCATAGTTGTTATCCCTGTACTACGTCGAGCACCTTGCTGAGGTACTCAGAGCTATCTAAACTCTGTATTCCGTAATGACTTCGTCAAAACTGTACTATCTGTTGTATGGCAACAGCACCTAGAATAGTGTCTGGCTGACCGCGTCACATCAACCACTAGCATTGGTTTAACACTAGAAAGCCAAGACTATTCTCCCAGCGATTTTGGTGGCAATCAACAGCCATCACGTTTAATTCTCAAAGTTCATACGCCGCGAGTGTAATTGCTTACACTCACAGCGAGGTCCTTAAGAGAATATCTCAACCATTGCCGGCACAGCTCAACCACTCATCGTCGCCTGTGTCGCCAAATATCCAGTGCCTATTCCACACTGATCAAGAGCATCCCTTTAACCCCGTGGGGTAGGACGAACTTGACCTTTTAGCAAAGGATCCTGACGACCGCTACATACACCCAAACACCTAGAGCAGCTCGACTGGCGGGCAACCGGCAAGCATCTGGTGATACCGCGAAGTTCCACCATAGAGGCTTCACCTCTATCGTCTTTTGAACTCAGGTTAGTTCCAGATGACGGTGCACCTGGTTGACATAAACAGACCTGTCTTCCTTTTATAAATATGTGCACATCCTTTGCTCTGTTGCCAGAGATCGGCTAGTAACACATAAGTCTATGGGTAATGTACCAAAGGTACGTCAACGGAAAAAGCCACATTACCCCAGCTGGGGCCCCGGGATTCCCACACCCGTAGTCAAAAATAGACTCACCTGGAGGGATTCGAGGCACACATTAGCAGTGAAATGAATGATGGAGATGAGTACATCCTAGATTTCATTAACTCTAACAATTTAAGTATTTGTAACTCCGGCAACTAGCCAACCTTTGTTTTTCCGAGTTCAGACAGATTTATCGGGTGTAAAGAGGTTGTAGACATTACTCTCACGAGCGACAAATTTAGATTTCTGATCGACAAATGGAGGGTTTCCAATAAGAGATCCTTTTCGATCCTAATTGGATAATTTTGGAAGTCAGACTACAGAACAAACAAAAATATTGCTTTAGAAACACGAAGAGAACAGATTGGAATAGGTTCAACGGAACTCTGAAGCAAAAACTAAAACGAGTACCAGAAATCGTCGTGGAAAGCCTTTGCAATGTCTTGCCCCATAAGAAAAGCTAGAGAAAGCTATCCCCCTTGGTGGAATGCGTAGGTCTCCGTTTTACGCCACGAGATACGTATAGGGCCTGCAACACCAGCTACGAGAATAAGATGTGGCAACCCTATAGCGAAAAGCTAAAAGCTTACAAAAAATGCTTATCCCCTTTCCCATAAGAAAAGCTAGAAAAAGCTATCCCCCTTGGTGGAATGCAGAGCTCTCCATTCTACGCCAAGAGGCACGTAGGGCCTTCAACACTAGCTACGAGAATAAGATGTGCCAATCACATCGCGAAAAGCTAAAAGTTTACAAAAAAAAACTTTAACAACCGCCAAACGCAACTCATGGAGAAATTTCTGTGAGTCCATAGATAGTACCAGATATTTAGCGAGGCTTGCTAGGATCCTGGCTACGAATCATTCTTGTCCAACCTTAGACATATTACTCAACACCCACTTTCCTGGCTGTAAGGATACGCCTAGTGCGAACAGCTTTATCAGTGGGCAACAACACGCTGTTTATAATGATGAATAACTGAATTAAGTCAAACGCGAAGCACAGGACACTGCGACCAAATAGATCTATTGTATCCCCTGCCAGGTGCTAGAGCACTTTATCTAGACCTACTCTCCTGATGAATCTCAAGATTGCCAGTGGGTCCAGAGTTGGCAGTTCCCAATCCTCCAATAGGTGCTTGCCAAATTGGCTATATCTTCTGTGGCATAACGCTTCACAGTCCTTCAGAATATGCTCTGGAGTTTCATCTTCGTAATGACAGAATCTGCACAGGCTGTTACTATAAATGGCAAGTCTGTTGAGGTGTTTTCTCAGTCTACAATGGAATGTGAGGAAGCCTGTGATTGTGATGGATTGTTTTTACTCAGTGACATGAAAGCTATGAAACAATTTTGGTTATACGTTCCTGGGAGATTGAGCCAGACTTGTTCCCTATTACTCTTGATCTCCATCAATATATCTTCCCGAATTTTATCTAATCCGAGTCCACAAAAGGGTTCTGGTCGGACCGTGGATGTACTAGCCCCCATTCTGGCCATTTTACATGCATTTTCATTTTATAGCACCCCGGCGTGTCCAGGAACCCAGCAGAGTGTGACCTTATTCCCACGCTAACTTAGATAATGATATACAAATAAATAATAATTCAATTAACTTCACTAACTAAAAAATTATACTTACATACTACTTAAAGAAACATTTTCATTAATATCACTTGCTTATTTAGTGAAGATTTTATGATGAGAAATTGCCGTGACTGCGTTTAGGTTTTCTTTACATTTACATGAACAAATGTAAGCTTGTATCAAAGACATATGTATGCACATATTTATAAGAGTAAAATTTGTTTCTTATAACCGTGCACATTCGTGAGTGAAAACTTACTCACGTTCTCATCACTAATTCGTAGTAGCTTTACTCCAAACAACAAGAAAAGAACAGATTTATTAATTTATTACCCTGACTCATTTTGAATAGACTTTCAGCACGTTTTTCGCCAAAAAAAACAAAAATATTAACATTTTTAACACAAACCAGACCCAGATACCTTTCAAAAAATAAAAATAAATAAATCAGCAACTAATATGCTAAACTATAATTTCTTTTCCTGGAAAAAACACACACACACACACACACACACGCTCCACACAAATTACAACAGCCAAGTGCAGTGTTTTAAATTCATAGAATTTCATTTTTAAATTAAATATAACCAACATTTTTTTAACTTCCGCAAACCCCTAAAATCAACACAACAACACGCATAATAAAAATAAAACTCAAACAAATAGATAATCTCTAGATTAGAATATAATTGTATATAAAACATGAAAGGAAGCAGAAAAAAACACTATTTTATGGCTTAACACAAATGAGTACAAGAGGCGGCAACCGGTACGAGTGCCCCAAGCTCCAATATCAAACAGGGGCAATATACAGCCACACCAAAAAGTGTCATACACTCATGTTAACTCAACATGCAACAAACTAACAAAAAAAAAAATATTAAAACTAAAACAAAGTCACACTCGCTCGTACTTAGAATTTGGCTTAAAAGAAGAAAAAAAAAATAAAAACAACTTTTTGTTCAGAATTTAGCTTGGAAGAAAAAACGTTTAACAACTTTTTGTTTTTCGTGTCACTTAAGAAAGAATTGCAAATTAAAACACTTACAGTGTTACGAGTATAAGGCTGGCTAATCACCGTGTGATTTACTATCCCCCTCCTGTAATAGTAAAATTTAAAATTAGGAGTCATTAACACTTGACACACTTCTGAAACCCTACATTTCATTTTGGCCAAAAATAAATTTACTTGTGCCACTTTAGCATAATTGCGCAGCCTGTAACAAGAATGCGAAAATTAAATGTTTGGTTTTTATATTGATTCATTTTCATGGACCTGAAGGCATTTTCATTGAGAGACCGAAAAACTGGCTGAGTTGTGACTAACTATGCCATCTTTGTTTGAAGATGCTTCAGGTTCGTGTATTCTTCTTTTTTTTATTATTCACTTGGATGCAGAAGATAATGAAAGAGGAAAAAAATACATCAGCATCTTACTCGTATAATTCTTTTCTTAACAGAACCAAACAAAAGCCAAAAAAAAAATGTCTTGCGATTTAATTTAAAGTCATTGATCTTTGCATGGCACAAATACTTCAAAGGACCAGATACATCCATACATAAAAAGCAGCCCCAGAAAACCATAACAAAACCAAGTTGGTTTAGTGGTAAAAGAATGAATGCCCTATAAAAGTGTATGCAGACTGTTTGATTTGTAGAACATTCTATGTGGCCTGTTCAGCTATGTCGCAAGAATACGTTCGTTTGACAATTAACATTGAAAACATAAACAAATTTTCGTAGTTTGTTGTTGTTTTAAATACTAATTAATGAACGAACCCCATTCTTTCGACATTATTACATCTGTGCAGAAATTAGACTTGGGTCGAATTCATTCAGTCGGTCATTTTTGGCACAAACCAATGATCAAACCCATGTAATTTAAATGGGTTTGATCACAAGTTTGTGTCAAAAACGACCGACTGAAAGAGTTCGACCCAAGTCTAGCAGAAATTAAATATTTTTTTGTATTCAATTGAATCCATTTTAGCATGAATACATATCGGACACTAAATCATAAACAGTCGTAACTGAAAATTATCAAAATAGTTTTGTTTTTTTTTCATAAACTACTTCACTGAACAAAATTCTAACAATTGCAAAAATTTCTTTTGCAACATAGTCTTCTTAAACAATATAAAACAGAGCCTTTTTTTATGTTACATACTTGCTCAATTGTCACAGTATCGGCAGTTTATGGCTACTCCTAAACATCTAAGATTTTTTGATTTGTGTCTGTTTATGATTTAGTGTGCGATATGTAATAAAGATTTTATATTCAAATCTACGAAAAGAAAGTTAATTCAAAAATCTTCGGCAATGATTTTGCTTCATATGTGTTTCATGTTAATTCAACATGATTTAAAATAATCTTTAAAGAAAATGTTTCGTTTTGAAATAACTGTATTTCATGTTGTTTTAATATTCCAGTGCTGTTAAATGAAAATGAAAAATCATATTGCTTTCATATCCTATGAATTTTTTAACACAAAACAAAATGAATTACATATATACAAGGTATGTATATTGAAAAAATATATATGACAAATGGTTGATCGTCAAGGTTAAAAAATTAAAAAAAAAGTATAAACATTTTTAGTCCAAACAAAAGAGAATGAAGTGAGAAAATCGATTTGTAAAAACTTGTGTAGTCGTTAAAAAAAAAACAACTGAATTCGAACGATTAAGATCAAATAATTAGTTCAATTCCAAGAATTCACTTGACAAGGACTTTTGGAGTTATTAGAATAAAATATTTTTTCGATCGGTTAACGATCTCACGAACGTAGGGTTGCCATCTGTCCTATTTTTCTTAAACATACAGCCTGGCCCACGATGTCACTAGAAATCGTTCGATCGACAACTTGTATTGCAAACAACAACAAATTTTCTAATGTTATTGTTGTTTGCAATACAAGTTGTCGATCGAACGATTTCTAGTGACATCGTGGGCCAGGCCGATAATCTTTTTTTTTTGGAGCGTCCGGGATAGTTCTACTTCTTTTTTAACAATTGCTTTTTTTGGTTTTAATCCATAATTGTTTTTTTTACACCTAGACTTAAAAAAATTTTTTTGATATGTCAAATCTTATGTTTTAATGCTTTAACGCACAGTTTGCATTTATTTCTTATGTTACTTGAGATGCTGAACCCAAATTCGTCATTCGTTTCCTTCCATCAACTCCAATTCGAAATTGCGTAACAAATAGTTTCGAAAATATTGAATTATTTGTGGCGTGTAACTCGCAAAATTTTTAAAATTTTAAAATTATAAAAAAATTTAGAACTCAAACAAAACACGATTTCTATAGCACAGGAGAAAGATAGAAAGATATACTCTGCACAAAAAATACAATCGATTTTATTTTTATTATTATTAGATTCGATTAATATTGTATTGTATTTTTATTTTTATATTGAATTTTTATTTTTAATGAAAATAAATTTAAATTTCTTAAAATCAATTTATTTAAAAGACACATCCTCTTTTGTTGATCAATTGTCCTATTTTTCTAAGATTGACGTCCTCTTTTTCTCCAAATAGAAATGGCAACCCTACACAAACGTATCAATCGACTTTAATAAAATTTGTTGGAAGCAAATTACGGCACTCGATATCGAGTTCAAATGTCAAAATATTTCAATAAAGTTAATGTGGGAACATTTTTGAATTTTAGGTTCGATCGGCTTAGTAATTTAAAATTTATTTAAATTTAAAATCTTCATTGCTTCACGAAATGTCTCCGTAATGTCGCAAATATGAATCTGATCGCTTGTGCTATTCTTCAGTTATAACATGTTTACACACACCCATGTTTACGTAAACCCAAAAATAGAATAAATTCCAATGATTTAAAACATCGAGATCTGATAAAAACTCCATCTGTTTGGTAGAAGGAAGTTATTCATTATTTTTAAGGAAATCCAAAAAGAATGTAGCGCCTATGCACTTCCACCCAAGGATCCACAGTAGAGATCGACCGAAGGCGTTTTTTTTTTTTTTGACGAAGCCGAACTTCGGCTAAAATCCTAAACTTCGGCCAAAACCGAAGCCGAAGCCGAATGTTTTAAATTTTAAAAATGATACTTGTTTTATATGAATTAAGAAAAAGGTTTGCTTTTTTGAGATCACTGAAATAGCTGTAATATCTATTGGATACATAACAAGAAAAATAAAACTATTTTGCAATTTCTAGATTGCTTTTCCATATGATCACTCACAAGAACGTCCAAGTAAAAGAAAATAGAAAGCAACAGGATTGTATTTCAAAGCAACCCTTTCAAAACGTTAAACACAATAGAAACTGTCGGCGAACAACGACCAAAAATAATGTTATTTTTCAAGCTTGGAATGAAAAATATTCGGCTTCGGCTAATCGGCCAATTTTTGCCATAGGCCGAATGTTGGCCGATTACCAATTTTTGGCCGAAGGCCGAAGCCGTAGCCGATTAATCGGTCGAACTCTAATCCACAGGTTACATTGATAATCCTTTCCCGCAAGCTTCTCCACCCTTGCAGCCAATAAACACGTGTTGCAGCGACATTGCCCTTAATGTAAACAGCCTCTAACTCATCAGCAGTCTCATTCCCGTTAACGTTGTTTAAAATCCAGCACTGTCTTACACTAAACCTGTTCATCAGACCAACGGTTCCCAAAGGGGATTCACGGGCCCCTGGGCATCCATAATCCAGGGGGTAATCGTAAAGAGCCGAAAAAAGTGAGTGTTTTTATTTTCATTCTAATAATTCATATACATATGTACATGTGTATGTATGTATGTGTATATGTATCACCATCTGCGAAATTTTCAGACTCTGAACTGACTATCATTGTCAGGCGCTATGAAATAAGGCCCAGGAAAATAACGCCCAAATAAGAAAATTATATAAGGCCCAATAAAATGAAAGAATTTTAATTGGGATTTTTTTCAATTATTTTGGGCTTTATTTCATCTTGAAATTGGTTGGGCTTTATTTAATTTTTTTGGGCCTTATTTCAGCTTGAGTTTGGTTTCATTGGGCTTTTTGAATTGGGCTTTATTTAATTTATATTGGGAGTTTTTTCATTAATTTTCTCTTGGGACTTATTTAATTTTTTTGGGGGTTTTATTTCATTGGGGCTTATTTTATTTCTTATTTGGGGTTATTTCCTTGGGCCTTAATTCATAGCGCCTTATTGTCATCACTATCGAAAACAGCTGATATTGTTTTAATTGTCATTTAATTTAGTTTTAATGGACTGTGAAGTGAAGCTTAAATATGTCAAAGAAGAGACAATATTTGAAGATAATTTAAAATTTATTTTTACATATTTAAATAAAAACGGTGAACTTTAACTAAAAGTTCTTGCCGTTAAAGTCTCTGTTATCTTTTAACCATACATTGTGAAAAGGTACGTAAATATAATAAAATGTTTAATCAAAACAAAAAATATGTCTTTCTCTTTTACTTTTTGCATTTTTAATTCATAAATTCATAAAAAACATTATATATTCTAGGCTTCAAAGGGAGCCCGCGACAAAAGAAATTTATAAGGGGTCCGTCAACAGAAATTTGTTGGGAACACCTGCATTAGACCCCATACACGTTTCAATCCAATTGACAACTGAGTCGGATGTTGTCCAAATCAAGGTGTGCATGACTCTGCCAATTGATTAGTTTGGCAGTTGTCGAGATGGTTAAAGAAAAATCAAAAGATTTTAATTTTTTTCAAGTTGATTAGTAAGTCTATCAAATCGATTGTGCTGTGTGTGTTCGAGTCTCTTGATCAGATGTCAAAATTATGATTGTAGTTGTCTTTTGCAAAGAAAAACTTAAGTATTTTTCGAATTGCCTTTAATTTGAATTGAATTGAATTTTATGAAAAATCCGCAAGATCTGTACCTGGAATCAGTAACTTTTATTACGATAATCGTATCGCTATAATATATATATATAACTAAAATGTATCGACTTTGCTATTCAGCAACATATTTTAACAATATTCACTGTCGGTTGACATTTAGTTTTTCTTTAACCCTTCTCTGTGCTTTTCGCTTATTTTGCCATTCTGTATGCAGGGATGCCACATGAAATACAATTAACTGACGAGTAAAACAGGAGTTACACTATCGTGAAAAAGAGAATGTCATTATCGTTACTGCAAACGCATACATAATCGATAAATATTACGATTTTCGGTTTGCAAAAAGTTACTGATTCCAGATACTGGTTCTAATTAGTTCCTTTAAAGCCCTTTTTATGAAATTAGCTTTTAGTGAAATTATCCGAAAATTCTATTCCCGACATTAAAATCCGAGCAAAATTTTTATGAAAAGTAGAGTGCCGCAAAAACAATTTTAGCTACAACTTCAGCTTTAGCTTAGATGTTTTTCAAATACTGTTTGTTGAATGTTTGTTTTATGTTTAATGTTTTTTTTTATATATGTATATATAAAATTCTTTTTTTTTCTTTTTTTGTGGTATCTTTTTGAGCAATCTGAGCAATTGCGGCGCGGCAAAACAAAACTACAGCCGCAACATGAACAGCAAGCCAGACCACAAAAACTCTAGACCATAACCTTTAAGGAAAGGCTATGGCGAAAAAAAAATAAGGAAAATATGCTTCATTTGATTTAAAAAATTTCTTTAGCAGCTGCTTGTTTTCTTTATTTTTCTTGCCTTGCGGTACGGTTTAATGTGGCTGAGTGGCTGGCTGTACTGTGGTGTGTTGTGTTCGGTTTGGGCTATTGTGGTATGATCAACAGCCAAATCACTGGCAGCAACATAATGTTGTTGGTTGTTTATGTTAACAGCAACATTCACGAAAGACGCAATTAAAAACACACAGAAAGTCAGACGGAAAACAAACGAATATTCTTTATTTTCAAAAGTATTTTTTTTTTTGTCTTGAAAGGTTTTAAAGAGTTGCAGCACTAACAACAACAACAACAGCAACTTCTTTTATTTTCGGCATATTTTGAAGCCTGCAGTTCAAAAAGTCAACTCTGTGTCTTTGCCAGACTTTTCAATTTATTTTTAAACGTTGTTTCTTTTCTGTAGATAGTCCAGCATTTTCCCCCTTTTTTTTATTATTTTTGTTATTATTACTACTTTGCCTCATGTAGAGTTTTTATTTTATTTTTTTAATTATATGTTGATAAGCTTCTTTCTTTATGCAGAAGCTTTATCATTGCGGTGATAAATAATATAAGAAGAGAGTGTTTTGCATTTACAAAAGTTTTTTTATATTATATTTTTTTTTGTATTAATGCTCTTTATGCACTGAGGGAAAAATTATTGTTTTATTTGCATAAATCAAACTGAAAGGAAGGGTGTGCTGTTGAAAAATTCAATATTTATAGCTTCTTTTTTAGCACGAAATCCTATCCTTGTTCTGTGTAAGTTGTAATCAAATTATTTCTTGTTGATTTTAGCGCTTGGCGCTTCAAAAAAAAAAAAAAAAAAAGAAGAGATGTGTGTTAGGACACCCGTTTATAGCTATGCTGCTAAGCTATATAAAACAAACTTAATATGTTAAATAACAATTTAATAAAATTATATTATATGATGATGTCAAATTCTACGCAAATATTTCCCAGCGTTTCCATTTATTTCCCATTATTTTCTTTTCTAGCGGCGTAAGATTAAATTAAGGTATTGTTTGTAGCCGGCGGCGGCTTACAGCCGATCGGCTGTGTTCTCTGGTTTGTGTTCAATACAAAATAAATTGAGCAATCCTTGTCACTGTTTTTGTATTGTTTTTATTTCACTCACTTCACAGAACCAAACAAAAGGAAATCAAACAATTTGCTTCGTTTATTTTCGTACTCTGTTTTTAAGTATAAAAAAATCAAAACAAAAATAAATTTATAACTTTAATAGTGTCGATTATTTTTGTTACGAAAATCACGTCCTAACTTCTGTGTCGTGACACAAATAGCATAGCTATAAAAAACGAAAGAAGCAATTTGTGTGAATTTACTTCGAAGCCGCCACTGAGAAGTTTAGCCAGCTTAACCAGCTTTTCTCTCAGTGCATTTTACTTGCACTGTAAACAAATTGTAATTTTCATAATTAATTTAATGTGCAGTTAAAATAAATTTTTGCTTTCTGTGACCACCAGCCATCTGTACTTTTGGGTGAATGGTTGTCGAGTTTTACGATTTTGTAAAATTAGCTAAATTAGTTTCTTTTTGCCTTCGCCACTCTAAAAGTTTTTAAAGAATAAAACTTGTTGTTTTTGGCATTTTAAATGAAAATGGCAATGCCAACTGCTGATTGCTGATTGCCTGGTTTCAAAGTCAAATGTCAAGTTGATGGTGTTGTTGTTGCAGTTGTTGTTTTATATCATATAGCTCGGGTACATCAAATTACATTTGCCGTTTTTCTTCTTCTTTCTTTTTTATATTAATCTTGCATCTAAAACTTCTTTCTCTTGGGCTCCATTCTGGGCGGCATTTTTATTTGAATTTTTAAAATATTAATTTTAAAAAGCATAGTGGGCTTTTTCGTGTGTTTCTGTAGACTATGTGAGTGTGTTTGTGTTGTAAAGAAAAGATGTTTTATTCATAAAGAAAATCATGTAAGTACAACAACAAAATGAAAAATAACAACAAATTATATCAGTAATTGCTGGCAACATGAACATGTTGTACTCGTATCTTGGGTGATCTACAAAACTGATAGATGAAAATCTTTAAATTTAATTAAGGAAATTATTTGTATTTTCCTTTCAAATGGCTGCTTAGCATGTTTGTAAGCATGTAGGTGGCGCTGTGTTTAAGGAGAAAATTATTAAGCTACAAAAAATTGTATTACATCTCGGAAATCATTTTGTAAATCATGCATAATTCACATAATGTTAACAATGAATGTCGGAAGTGCATTTTTTGCTGTGTCATACACATACATATGTATGTATGTGCATTAGGGATATAACTTTTTAGAGATTTTTTAAATTATCAAAATTGGCATATCACAGTCCGATAGAGCATAAAAATTTATAAGGGAATGTACATTTATTTTTTTTCACACACCAACCGCGTTGGAGTTTTGAAAATTTTTAATTATATGTTTATTTAAAACAAAAATTAAATAAAAAAAACACAGTATAAAATTATGAATATTCAATATTGCATCAAGAAGGCCTCGAAATAATTTTAGACTATGTTAAATAATAGTTTTGTTAGTTCAATCAATTCCGTGCTTTAAAAGTTACAAAATGTCTTTCAAGAAAAGTTTCCAATCAGTTGAACAAAATTCCACAATCTGGAAAAACCAGTTAACTATGGGTATTCAAAAACAGTTTAGTAATGCCGCGTAAAATCCAAAAGAATGATTTTGGACTAAAAGATTAGTAAGAGATTGTCAATAAGAGCCAATTGTTACCGATAAAGAGTAGACAAGTGACAATGGGTGTGTTCGTAAGATAATGATAAAATGCAGATAATCTGTTTTAGTAGCAATCATGTTTATACACCATATTTGACATTTATTTGTGCGTTATCTACTTCAGTGAACTAGTTTAGAATATTTAAATTTCCATTTGCAGCGCAGTGATGCATTTACGAACAGACTCAATCAGGCTTATCATAAATAAATTTTCACATGGAAATTTCCGAACGTGTGAACAATTGGTATCAAAGAACTTCGTACTATTGCAAAATATTTTGACAATTTATGAAGAAAATTATTCACAAAAATTTGTCTATTGGAAAAAGTGGAAATATGTAAGTTTTTAATTTCAGGGGAATTGATGATACGAACATAATATCGATGTGAACAAAAAATTTCATTCGGAAATTTTCACATGTGGAATTCATGATAAGGCTGAATATTTACTGTCGTGACGTGGACGATGCCATTCACAATAAGAGGGATTTTAAAAAATATAAGTTGCAATTGCTTCTTCTTTATGGTTCATAATACAGTGAAATCGCGAAAACGTCAACACATGAACGATGCGAAAACGTGAACACATTTATTTCAATATATGTGACCCGGTCTATGGAAAGAAAAGAGAAATCAGCTGTTAAAGATAAACAATGCATATCGTCAGTTTCTCGGTAGTTGTTCTTTTTCGTTCTGTTTCTGTTGGTCTTTTCCGTTATAAACTAGTGAAGTTTTGAGGGAAAAAAACTGTGTACTGTTGTTGTTGTTGTTAAAATGTCATTTATTTCCAATTTCTCCTTTTCCATGTATTATCTTCATTCTCGATTTTCAATAAAATCCTGTTTTCAATAAAATTTCTCTACATTTTTAGTACACTTCTAAGCAAGTTAGGACTTTCTGCTTTTCACCATGTTAAAGAGCGTCTCAAAAACTATCCGAACCAAAAAAAGGGAAAAATAATTTTTTGAGTCATAAGCCGCCTTTTCATAGACCGGGTAACGCTTCAAAAAAATTCGTCTATATATTTTTTTTGGCGGTGTTACTTCATAACTCGGTGCATATTACACTGATTGTAAAATTGTTTTATAGCCTGAGACGGTAAAGCTTCCGATTGGTCCCATTGCAAGAAATAATTTTTCGGGGACACGCCCACAATTCTTTTTATTTTATTTTATGTTATACTACTTATTTCATAGCTGCGAAACTTAGCAAATACCTTTTATTATTGTAATTAAAGAATTTTAAAGTTTAAAAACTGGGCGGGGCTACGCCCATTAAAATCTATTATTATATTTCACGTGGTTCTACTTAACCGATTTTTACCAAACTTACCTCACACCTTGAGCTCAAAAATACACACAATCTTTCATTTGAAAAAATAGGGCGGAGTGACGCGCATTAAAATTAATATTTTATTTTAAGTGGTTCTACTGCATCGATTTTTACAAAACTTATCACACACCCTGAGCTCTGAAAAACACAAAATCTTGCATTTAAAAAATGGGCGGAGGCACGCCCATTAAAATTTAATTTTATATCCTATAAATTTTTTTGAAAATGTTCTATCAGATCTTTGCATGGAAGTAGGTTTTTTCGGCAGAATTATTTTGTTCTAAGATCTTTACAATCGAAAACGTGATCAAATTGAAAAACGTGACGTTCACTGTAATTTATATTTTCACTCTCTAAGTTTAATACAAACACATACCAGGGCTGTCAGATATGGCGATTTCTCGCCAAACGTGATGATTTTTCAACTTGTTTGGCGTCCAAATTTTTGGTTTGGCGACCTGGTGATTTTTATGGCGATAAATAAATTTGTTGGCTATTTTTAAAAAAATTTAACTTAAAAATTTTTCCAATTCAGGAGTAGTTTCAAAACTAAATCCTACCAAAAATCGTCTTTAAGAAATTAAAACAATTTGATTTTGATGATTTTTCTTACATATATTAATTATTGTAATTAATGCGTTTTTGCGTTTGGATGAGAAAATTTACAAGAAATAATTTTTGGCGATTTTATTTCAAGTTTTGGCAATTTTCTGATAAATTTTGATAAAAATTTATATTAAAAAAAGTGTTATATAAAAACAAATTTATTATCAATTATTATATACTAAGAACAACAACATAAAACTGATTTTTGGCGACTTTTGGCGATTTTTTAAATAAATTGGGCCAAATAGCTCGGAAAAAGTCTGGCAACACTGACGCAGACCGTTAATAGTTAAATACATTGATAATTTCTGTGGAATGCTTTCAGTCTGGCAATGCCTTACAGCAGATTGTCAGAGCTGTTAACTTCTTAACATGGGGAAATTTGTTGTCAAGTAGCAGGTGGTGTAGAAATGAGATGCCACCCCGATGAAAGAAAAATAATGTGTTCTTTTTTGCAGATTGGTCGAAATTTTGATGTGTCAGTTCTTTTGATGGCCGATATTTTGGATAGGAACTTGGCCTTTTTGCAAATATACATATATTTTTGTCAGCATTGTTAAAACGTTAAGAATACGTGTATGTATGTATATACTCGTATGACATGCATTCATTCAGCTTGCCAGCAGTGAATGTTCGTATTTATCAATATGACTCTGTACATTTTTTAAGCCAATTACAATTTATAATCGTAATTAACTTGTGTAAATTTGCCTCTGGCCACAATTGCTAAACTGATGGTTGAGATCGTGATGATGATCTTAATGCTGATAACTTTGATGATATGGTTACATCCGTGATCTTTAAGAAACAAACACTATAATTGTATTCTATCAACAGCTAAAGGAGTTGAATGTATTGAAACACATATTTAAATGATTTGTTGGTTTTGTCTATTAAGTGCTAAATGACAGTTAATATTAATAATGTTTACATGAATTAAATAAATCAAGCTAAAATGCTTTTATGAACTTGATAAACGCTTGCATGAATTTATTTGTTTAGGTACGAGTATAAGAACGAATAAAAAAACGCTATTTGCTTCTTTGGCCATGATCTGTCTACACTAAAGCATCATTAAGGTAAAGTTTACTTATTTATTTATTTTACATTGACATTACAAGAACAAAATCAACAACAACCACATAAAAATTTATTTATATGAAAAAAAATATACAAGACATGGTGTTGAACTTTTAATGCCAATAAACTTTACTTTATGACACATTATGAGCAGCACAACTACTTAAATACACAACAATATTTTCTATTCTAGCGACATGCAGCCCCACACAGAGAAGCAACAAACACATAGAGCTGCTTAAAGATAAATCTATAAGTTGTACAATAAATAAGCAAATATTTAGATAAAATTATTCTTTTGGGTTTTGAGTTTGAGTTGGGATTTTTATAAAGTGGCCGCCAACAGCTGCTGTTTGCTTTTTTTTATCAAAACCGAAATTGCTTTAAAGTAATTTTAAATTGTCTTCTCTACCCTTTTTCTCGAGTCTTATGTAGGATTAAGTTGAAAAGCCTTAAATTGAAAATAATCTTGTCTTCGGCTTTTGGTAACAGCTTCTGTTCATAATCAAACAGAAATCTTAAGGCACATTAAGAGTTTTTTTTTTAATTTTAATGGCGTTTTTTATCTTAATTGTTCTTGTAAATATAAATATCCAGTGATTGAAATTTCACAAAAAATAATTTAATTATTAATGGAGGTGTCATTTTTCTTGGAACTTTTTTTTTAATTTTTTATTGGACCTAATTTTTAAATTTGTGTCTATTATTTTTACATGATAATTACGGCTCTCGCTGGCTTAATATTCTTTTAAAACGCTTTTAAGCACGCGAACGTGATATTTATGGATAAATACGTTTATCTTTTAAATTTAAAAATTAAACTGCTAATTTTTACTCACGTGCTTCTCAGACCCACAATTAAAATTAAAATAGTGTTTGGCTTTACCTGGAAATAAAATTATAGAAAAACAAAATATTTTATTAAACTGAAATTTTCTTTAAAATATAAAAAGTAAAGTAAATAATAAAATAAAAAAAACCGATCGAACATTTATATTAAAAATAAAAAACTCAAAATTGTTTTTGTTTCCAACATTTATATTCAACCCAATCTATTGTTTGCATTTGAAGGAACAGGCCGTAACACTAAGGGCCTTATTCATAAAAATTATTTTTGATTTATAAAAGCGTTATAAAAAAAATTCAAACAAAAGTTTGATTGACTCAGTTAAATTTTTAATTAAATGTTTAATCAAGTAAATTCATAAGCAAGAGTTTGATTGGATCATTGAAATTTAAAACTAACTTTTTTATCAATAAAACTTTTAAATAAAAGATTAATTGACTTAATTAAATTTTTAATTAAGCTTTCATTCAACAAAATTTTTAAAATAAAATAATAATAGAAACAATTAAAGTTTTAATTGAACTTTTAACCAAAAACACATTATTGAGCAAAATTTTGAATTAAAACTTTTTAATGTAGTAAAATTTTAAACCAAAGTTTAATTGGTTCACTTAAATAAGTAATGAAAATTTTAATCATATAAACTTTTAAACAAAAGTTTAATTAACTTAATAAATTGTAAATAACCGTTTAATCAAGTAAATTTTTAAATAAAAACTAGATTTTTCAATTCAATTTATTATTTACATTGGATTTTTTTTTTCAAAAAAAAAAAATGTTTGCAAAAATATAACACTACTGTGCACCGTGATGTACAGGGTAGTCACAAGGGTTAAAAATTAAACTAAACACATACTAGTAATAAGAATATTGCAATTGTGCTTAGGAAACAAAACACTATGAATTGACACACCCACTTAGATTAAACTTAGAAATGATTTGTAAGCTAATAAAATAAATAAATAATTTATTTTTCAATTGCAAAATGTGTCACAATAAAATGCGGACACGTATCAGAAATTCGTGAAGGTGTGAATACAGACAGAGCCCTACAATCACTAGTTGCGAATTGCATAACATTTTTAGTAATTCTTTTCAAAGAAAGATTTTTCTTTAATAAATTTTTTTTGGAAGTTTGAGGTCAACTGACTTTTATCGATTTTTAATATTTATTCCTAATATGTTCATATTTTTAAATTTTTTTATGGTCACTTTCAATTTATAATTTGTTTTTTTTTTTTTTTTGCTATTTTGACATTTTAGGTTAAAGTGAATTCTTTATTATTTTATTAATTAGAAAATTAAATTGCAACATTGCGAAAAGTAGAAACGACTCTTCATCACGGCTTTGACGACATAAAATAACGGATGCTTGGATTTCTCAAAAAGAACATTCGAAAACAGTAACAGTATAAAACTGTTAGACAACAGGTGCTGTTGTCTAACAGAGCCAGTAACCAGAAATATATGTAGATGGCAAATAAATTACATGATAACCAACATTGTTTACATCTATCTAGTTCATTCTTCAATATTCTGTGGCTTGTTAGTTTTTTTTTTAATTCTGAAATATGCATTCAAAAATTTTTTAACTGTAAAAATATGCATTTATTGGCAAAATATGTAAAAATATGCACTTACCACAAAAATATGCAAAAATATGCAACTACAAATCGATGCCAAATGACTTAAACTTTTATGATTGGGATAGATAATTATCACCAAAAAACAGCATGCATTTGTATGAAAATCCCAGCCCTGGTCATAACAAACCTTTCCCACCTGTAGTACAGGTTATAAAAAATATCTGCTTAGAAATCACAATGCATATAACAAAATATGGATAAACTTTACAACCAAATACATAGTCGTATATTTAAGAAGAAAAAAACATATTAAAGAATTTTGCCGCCAAATCTAAATCCTAGACAAGCAAACGAATGAACAAGCCTTTAATAACAAGTCTAAAGCAACAAGTGGGTGTTGGTGTAAATGAGAGAATTAGCAGATTAGTGTCACTTAACGGCAAGTTGTGGGGGGGGCCATATTTAAGTTTAGTTTAAGTCTTTGAGAACTCTCAGCACTTTTCAGCTCGTTTAAACACTTGTATTGTTTAAATTATTTTTTATCCATATTTTTCTGCTTGTTGTAAATCTTAAATGCAACAGCGCATTAAAACCAAAGGTGTAAAAATTTTGTTTGCTTAAATAGCAAAAAAAAAATAAAATAAATAAATAAACATCAAATAAATAACAAAATCAACAATAAGCAGTTGCAGTCAAATTAAATTCAAAACGTACATAAACAGCAGAAATTTTGATATTTATAAACTTGTTACTCAAACAAAAATACAGACATCAAAGTCTTAAATGCCGACATAAACTGTCAATTACTGCAATCAGTTTAGTTCCTTAAACGCCGCCTTGCAATTAGTTTTAGTCGATGAAAATCACAACAGCCAACAACAATGAGCGGCAATATTTAAATAAAAAAAAGATCTTTGCTTTAAGATCAAAATGCAAATTAGTTGGGTGTTTTTTTTTTTCATTTCTTGTAAATTAAATTTTATATCTTTTTAAAATTAAAACAGCTGGTTATATCTGAATGCAGTTTGTGTGTTTTCTAACTTGAAAATATTTATTTGAGCTGCATGTTCAGTGTGTGTTTGTATATGAAATGCTTAAGGCAATCAATTTGCATTATTCACAGCACAAATAGCTACAACTACAACAGTATAACAACATCATGAATGACTTCAGCAGCAGTTACAATTAAATTTTGTAGCTGTGCACATAGAAGCGCTGACATTTTCTTCTTAATACATTAGTTTCAATCTTTAAGGAAGGAAAGCATTAGCATTACCAAAAGATCTCACATGTTATAAGACAGCAAGAAAATAGTCGGCCAGCAATTATTATTCGAGTTATATTACACTAAACATTGTTATTGAATACATTAATTGATATATGTACATATATATTATTCGTATAACTTTTTTGAATAATCTATTAAAATAATTTTATTCGAATAACTTTGTTGAAAAAATTTTATTCCAATAAATTTACTTGAATTAACATTCGAATAGAGCAACAATAGATTAAAATAATATTTTATATTTATTAAAATAATATTTATTCTGACATAAATTCTTGGCAGAAATTATTCGCTTAAAAATTTCAAGAGTGCGTATTTAGTGTGCAAAATATACATTAGCCGAATGTGTACTTTTTTCAATAACTGAAATTCAAATAGCATAGCTCGAATCATTTTATTCGAATAAATTTAATCGAATAATTTTATTCGAGAAATTTTAAAAAAAATAATCGCTTACTTTTTTCACGTGAATAAACATAAAATTTCTCAAATATCAGCCTGCTTATGTTTGGCGCAGTCGAAATACGTCAGGCTGATTATTCCGTTCGGAATCGGAATTGAATCCAGCTCAAGATGTCAAGCCCTAACCGGAGCATATCCCAGCATATCAGCGCCCTCCAAACAGTATGGACGCGCCTGACAAATTTCCGTATTTTACTTTTCTTTTTTAGACACCATCTCCTACAAAAATTTGGTGGTTGGATCCCGTTTCCGAACGGAATTCAACTCTGTCTTTAGTCTTATTGAAAAAGAAAACTTTTGAAACAAACATTTACTCATACATAGTACTCAAATAGTTTTTATTTACAATAAAAATGTTACTCGAAAGAATTTATTCGAATAGTTTTATACATACAAACGTTATCCAACGAATTTAATTAGGTTAAGAAGGGTGGTGTTATACCGCACCACCACTCGGAGACCCAATTGGGTCCACTGTGATAACGAATTTAATTAAATGATCTTAAAAGTAATTTTATTTAAAAATAGAGCTTTATTCGAATAATTTTACTCGATTAATTTTATACAAACAAATGTTTTAAAACGAATTTAACTAAATTAGATTAAGCATAATATAATGAAATCAGTTTAAGAATAATTTTATTACATAAAATTATTCGAATAACTTTAATCGGATAAGTTCATTCGATTAATTGCATTCGAGTAGTTTTAACTAGATCAAAAAATACTACATAAAATTATTCGAATAACTTTACTCGGATAAATTTATTTGATTAATTGCATTCGAGTAGTTTTATTTCGATTAAAATAAATTAGATGAAATGATTCGAATAACTTTATTGGAATAAATTTATTCGATTAATTGCATTCGAGTAGTTTTAATTAGACTAAAAAACATTAGATTAAATTATACGAATAACTTTATTGGGATAAATTTATTCGGTTAATTGCATTCGAGTAGCTTTAATTCGATCGGAAAATAAAGACTCTGGTTTCGAAAATGCAAAAAAAATGTATGAGTCATGAAAAAATTATTTCCAGGAAAATTACGAGAGCCTTTTTAAACTCAAATACAAAAAGAAACGTTTGCTTTTTTTTTGCTTAGAGAACATTCCCCTTCTCTGTTCACCAAAACTATAAAGCCAATCTAACACTTGTTAATAAATGCAATTTTTATTTTGTTTTCATGCTTTTATGCACTGAATGTTGCCGATGTCTAATTTACAACCTACAAATGGGTAAAAACTTGTTCATTTAACCAAAATACATTTTAACACTATTGAAAATGAATGACTAAAGGATGATGCATCGTTTTAGTAACTATTTAAAACGTTGACAACAACAAATACAACAAATGCAACAACATTATCAAACAAATTTTACAAGATCCCCAGCAGTTCTAATATTAAGTTTTAAGAATTTCAACTTTTATTTAGTTTTAGTGATGTAAGTCAAAGTAAATACATTTTTACTTATAAGGTCATAAACATTTATAATTCTTATGATAAAACTGTTGTGTCACCATAGGCGACTGATGATGTTTAAGTCATTGGGCATATGGTCTAGTTACTCCGCCCATATTCGTGCAACACCCTACTATGCAAATTCACTTTGTATATTATGTTACAATAAATAAATAAATAAATGTTTAAGTCAGCAAGTTATATACATACATACATATGTATGTGCATTCCCAGTTCACACACGCAACTGTAAGAAAGACGGAGAAGGATATACAAATATCTATTTTTTCTACCAGCTGAATTAAAAGTTCACGTGTGTGAACTGGGACATACTAAGTTTTTTCTGGGAATTTTTAGAATTAAAGTTTAACATTCGTTTAACATTTGTTTAACATTAGCGTAAAAAGTATGTAAAGAAAATAATTGTAAAAAAACAACAGCTATTTGTTGCTTTAGCAAGAATACAGCGTTGCCACACAAGTATTTTTGACCGGGTGCAGTCAAGTTAATAATTAGTGTTTTTAGGGTTCCGTACACCAAAAATGAAAATACCCCTATTGTTTTCGCTACGCAGTCCGTCTATCTGTCACACGCTATTTTCTCCAGAACCGTAAGAGCTACGAACTTAAAATTTGGACAGAGTATTAAGAACTTCGGCCTCTACAACAACAAATACATGAGAGTTAAAAATCAAAGGGTGTTCAAAAACGAGCAACGAAAAATGTTAAAGCCCCAAACATATAATTGTATATACTAGGTATATAGACATTTGAAATTTGTAAAGTTAGTGTATTTTTATACAATTAACACTACAATTTAAAAACAAATTTAAATCAAAGGGTGTTCTATCACTTAATAATATTTTGACAGCTTGCTGTATCTTGGAAACCGTAAGAAACAAACTCTTGAAATTTTCAAAAACGATAAAACTAAAAAATCCCAAAATTATAAAATTGCCAAACAAAAAAAATCGCCGAAACCAAACAAAAGTCGCCAAAAAACACAAAAAAGCGCCAAATTAAAAAACCCATCTTAACAAAACGCTCAAAACCGAAAAAATCCCAAGAACCAGAAAAATCGCCAAAATGAAAACAAACGCCAAAAACCAAAAAAAAAAAACCCCAAAACCAGAAAAAAGCGACAAAACTAAAGAAAAGAATCGCCAAAACCAAAAAAAAAACGCCAAAAATTAAAAAGAAACGAAAAAATTTAAAAAAGCCATATTAACAAAACGCTCAAAGCCGAAAAAATCCAAAAAACGAAAAAAAATGCCAAATCTATATATCATATAGGCTAAAGTTGGTATAGTATTACATATCTAGTGACCGTACGGAACCATTCGTGTGCGAGTAAAAGGCGCAATGGTAAAGTAAGAAAATAAAAAACATATTAATTATTGAGTTCGTGTTGAACTTCTCAATTGTTCAAATGAAAGTTTAACTTAATATCTCTAGTTGTTCTTAGAAATTTTTGGGTAAATATTCCCTGATGATCTGCATTAGAAATAGTGAAATGCACATAGGATCCAGCTAAGCCCCTCAACAATCAATTTCAATGTACATATTTTTAATAAAAAATATTTTACTGAATAAGTAAAATAACAAGTTGAGATTATTAGTGCGTTGCCAAGTCGTCGGGTGGTTGGTTACTGGTTTGCTGCAGTAATAATGTATTCTTAATATACTGTGCGGCTAACCAGTAACCACCCGACGAAATGTTAAAACTAGAAATGTTTTTGATTTGTTCAAATGTAATCTACTAAATATCTCGATCAAAGAAATATATGACTTAGACCACTTTCATAATTAAAGGCACATACGTAGGTATGCATATAGAAAGAAATTGTTGAATGTTATCAATTTTGACACGCGCTAAATAAAAATTATAAATTACTATACGAAATTAGCTTTTAATAAATTACATATCTCTTTCTTAGTATAGAAAGGCCCTAACTCATTATTTTTTTTTTTTTTTTTGTAATCGAGTTTTTTGTATATTTTGATAGAAAAACATCTTATGCATCGAAAATTTTAAAAATCTCAATTTCAAAAAATAATGAATATTAAGGCAACGATATAAATATTCAACTCATGATTGCAACAACTTTATATGTATATTTATAAACAGTGTCAGGCTACTTTCAATATAACCAATCCTTGATGACATGTGAATTTGTCAACGCGGAACTTGCTACAATTACTGCTGGGTTGCAATTTGATTTAAATGAATGTATGAATGTTACCCAGATTATTTCTCGATTCAGTCATGCTTAAACACTTCATAATTACAGTAACAACGAAATAAAAGTTATATGCATAGAAAATATTTAAGAATGCATTGATTTATACATACATAAATATTTTTATTGCAAAATCATTAAGCATTTCAAATAAATAACCTGTTACTTACTACAGAAGGTTAGAGAGAAAAATTTTATGAATATGGAAATAAAATAAAATATCGCTACTTTATTGCAACAGAGAAATAACTCCAAAAAAAAACTAGTTTTGCAGAAAATAAATTTTAAATTTACATACAACTGAATGAAGATATAAAAATATTTGCTTTTTCCAAGAGCTGTGTGTACATTGACCTATGAAGGGCATATAAAATTCGGCAAAGCTGACTATAACACTCTTACTTGTTTTTTTTTTTCATAAGCACATGCAAACTATAAATTTTTTTATTCTATTCAATAACTAAACAATTACAAAGCCGAACTTGTTTTTAGAACTAACTTCAAAAAATATCGTAAATATGAGTAATAATCAAGTTGTGACCGCAACCCGCTTTCAAATGTTTAACAACCATTTAAATTCCCAATAAATTATTAACAAATTAACATAAAAGCATAAATAGATTATTATCAAGAGCACGGAAACAAACTAATGATAAATAAAAAAAAATAACACTCGACTTAACTGCGAGCAACGGCCAATAACCGCTGGCTATACAAAAGAAATACTCGTAACACCAACTATTCAAAATTAGAATTATAAATAAAAAACAACATTAAAAGGTTTTACGATTATGTGGGTCTTACATTTGGTTTAACTATGAAAACATTTAAATTAACCTTTAGAAAATTTTCTTAACAACAACAGGAATATGAGTCATAAAAATACCGCTGCAAAAAGAAAAGAAATCACAAAAGTATGAACAATATTTAAATTAATTTTTGATAAAACCCAAACATTATAGAAAAGAATTTTATACAGTTTTCATGAAACAAAATATTGAAAAATTAAAATTGTATTGACTTTAAATGACCCAATTAAAAAAAAAAAACAATCTTTACTCGCTCTCAAAATCAAACAAAAATGGTTGTTTGGCTTTTGTTTCAAAAATGTAAACGAATATTTGAAATCAATTTTGTTACTTTCACACATGTCATTTATTCTTTTGGTTGTACCAAATGCAACCCTGATTAGATATTGCAAGGAGTGGGTGGGTGGTTGTTTTGTTTTACTTTTACTTGTTGTCTAACAAGGGCTTTTATTTTCCATTTCAGTTTTGCAACAGTTGATACATATTTTAAAAAGTAAATTGTAAAATTTATGGTTTACTAGGTCACCTTTTTTCTTGCACAAAAAAAATCGTAGTTTCAATGCAATTAATTTATTTATTGGTTAAGGGAAAAAATTAAAATAGTTTAAAAAACTTAAAATCTTGATTTTTTTTCCTTAAGTTCGGTCTAATGATTTCATAATAATGGTTGGCAATTCTATAGTTCAGTAATCACACAAGCATTGGCGGGAATTATTAAAATGAATGGGCGAAGAACAATGCTGCCACATCAAACTGCAGGTTACATTTCACTGTTGTTAGATATGACGATTTTTTATGAAAAAGTTCCCAAAAAGACGATTGACGATTTTGTTTCAAATATTCCTCATATTTTTACGATTTTTTTAAATAAGTTTTTAGTATATAGCAACAAGGAATTGCAGAAAAAAGATTTGATATCTATAACACAATTGAAGGTTAGCCACGAATAACGTTGTAAGGAGAAAAATTATTATTTTATATATATATTATTATTATTACTATTAGAGTAATCTGGCCGTTATAAAATTTTAGCAAAATGGAGGAAAATATCTATACTAGAGAATCAATAATATGGCAATACCGTCACAGTAGATATGATACCGTAACTGTTCACACCACAGCCAGCATTGCCAAATGTGCAGATTTATCTACAGTTTTTCGCATTTTTTAAGTCGTGCAGTTTTTTATTGAAAAAAATCAGGTTTTCTTTAAAATTTAAGTTTTTACAGTTTTTTGCTTTTTTTACTTTTTAATAAATAATTCAATTAATTTTCTACCGATCTTACACGTTCATAACAATGACACGTTTATTAATCTTCTAATTGTGTAAAGCACCTCATCAAACTGTAATTTATAGGGAAAACACAAAAAAAAGTGTAAAAAATATTAAAAATTGGTTTTTTTAATAAAAGTTTCAAAACTGCGTTTCTTCGTTGAGTGATTTGTTTAAAAAAATGCTTAAAACCTTTGATATTTTATTTTTACTTTCTATCTGCTTTATTTATGAAAACTATTAAGACTTAAAAATTCCTCGTCCAGACTTGCAATTTTTGTTGTTGCAATTTTTTAAAATTCTACTTTAAAATTGCATTATGAAATTTTAGTTTTGCAATTATGTATTAAAGAATTCTAAAGATAATGTTTGAAGTAGCAACGTCAATGTTGCTACCCCGATCCAAAAATCTCGATTGATTTTTAACTCCAGGTCTTATACATTGTCAAATTCTGGGCTCGAAATAATCACCCTTATTCCAGTTGTCAACATCGACGTCACGTCAATAAAATACCAAAAACTTTGTGCTTGTTTAACCGTTGTCGAAAACAACTAACTGCTATTGATATGCTCATGGAATTTTCTAGACTTTAGGGAACAGCACAAAATTGTTCTCTACAGCGAGTAGACAAGCTTCAATTTTTTGGTATTGTATTTTGACGTGTCGTTGATGTTGACAACTGGAATAAGGGTGAATAAGTCCCATTTGGCATCTCTAGTTTAAAAATATTATGCTTGATACTACCAAATGGCAGTGCAAGTAATGCTGCTTTAGACACATGCATGGGGGATAAGGCCCGTCCCAATTCATTACCCTACTCATTACTAAAGAAATCGCAGGAACATACATATATTATATCGATTTCTATCTAAAGACCCATAGGCATGACATTCTGGTTTTTTCCAGCAATAATTTATGAAATGATATGAGATCTTAAGGCCAAAAGTGCTGCCAGAGAATTAACAAAAATGCCGATTTTTCCCTGAGAGTTTCTAGCTCTCAGCATCCTACTTGCTTCTCTAATATAGACACTATTTCTGCCTGAAATATAACGGACTACTCGGGTACAGGACGGTAAGATAGAAAGAAAAATCATCTGAGAATACACCGCAGCTTATTTTGCGGATCATTCTGGATCGGCCAATGTATACTTTGGAATCGTAGTCTCTTTCAATTTCGCTTTAATTTTTAAAATTTGTTAGTCCGCAACAACGTGAATTTATTGTTACTGCATGTTTAACAAATTTCTAGTCTGATGCTTTAACGCAGCGTTAACTTCGTCACCTTTTCTCTCGCCATCATAATGTATGTTGTTGAACAATGAAGCGTTTGGTTGAGCCTCTCGTGGAAATGGGGTCCACTACAGTTCTCGTAAGAAGTGGCCGGCTTCGCAATTCACGTTCGACTGAGAACATTGATGCCGTTGGAGAGAATCCGCAAACATCGCCGAGGCATCAACAGACGAATTTTGCCTTGCCAAGTAAAGCATTATTTCGTATCCAAAACCATAATAAGCTAGGCCGAGGAAATTCACATGAAATGCCAAAAACTCGATCAAATCTCCTCAAAGTGACTGCTGGCTGTGGCATTCACAGGAAGGAAATGATTGGCTGTATTATTGTAAGGGCGTCGATGGAACCAGTTTTACCATTAATTAGTTAGCGTTACTACCAGATATTCGACGAGATTTTTTTTGCAAGTTGCTAAGTTCCATCTCGAGCATTGTTAATTCCAATAAGAAGGAAGACCGGCTCGGGCAACAATGAGAATTTTGAGACACTGACTTCCAGAGCGATTGGTTAAACGTTTTGGTGGTTTCAATCGATCGTCTAAACTACCAGTTTTAAAGAAGCAAGACTTCTTTATTTGCAGCCTTCCGAAATCTTTCGTTTATCACAACAAGCCCAAAAGATTGCGAGTTTTGAAGGAAAACATGGAAAACGACATCGCTAATTTATGTCCACATAATTTTGCAGAGCACAATTAATAAAAAAAGCAACAAAACGGACGGTAGGTGGTCATTTGAACGATATAATTTTTTCAACTCAATGCCGTAAATTTTACACCATCATATAAACTGTGCTTGAAAACATATCGTTACCTTAATATAGAAAGGCCCTAACTCATTATTTTTTGGAAATCGAGTTTTTTGTATATTTCGATAAAAGAACATATAATGTATCGAAAAATGCAAAAATCTCGATTTCGAAAAAATAATAGGTTAGGGTATTTCTATATTAAGGTAACGATATTATTTAATAAATAAAAATGTTACATATACAATTACAAATTATATCATAACTTAATTTAAAGGAGAATAGTAACAAAGACCTTCACTCGTTGTAATGAAACAGACCAGGGTCTACGGTGGGAATCGAAACCAGAACCTACACACTGATAGGCTAGCACACTACTCACTAGCCCATCGAGGCAGCCGATATGTAGTTCTAATTCCTAACAAAATTCCATATTAACATTATGAAATTACTTATGAGACATCTCGTAGATTCTCTTGCGTTTTTTTTATAAATATAGAACTTTAAGTTGGCAATATTATTTGATTTATGCGTTCTGTTCTGTGTTAAATTTAGTTCGCAAAACCCATAGTGCTCTTCCGTCTTTTTAATAGTCAATTAGAACCACAAAAGTTTACAGATGTAAAATAATTACTTTTGATATTTTAAATAAAATTCCCAAATTTCAAATTTTATTCAAAATTTCTGACAACAATTTAAACCCTCTTTTTCCCTCCACTAATAAAATTTGTATTGCGGGAGAGTGAGTCTTAAATGTGCCCCGCTGCTGTTTAGGTGGTGCAAGTCTTTGCATTTTTTTTTTTTTGTTTCAATTTTCCATGCCGGATTATTACAACCATAAATAAACAAAAATAATAAAATAAAAACAAATGCAACATTTTGTTTTATTGGCAAGACAACCCACCCACTTACTTCTATGTAGAGTTGTTTCTTGCCAATGAAAACCAATAAATAAAACAAGCTAAATTCAACCATACATTATTATGTCGTTTCTTAATATTAAAACAATAAATACGTTAGCAGTGGCAGCGCTCGTACTCGTACTTGCATATTCGCAAGTCCTAAACACATTGAATTGATAAGATTCTTTTTTGTTTCGCTCAATAGACAATCGAAAGGACAGCCAAACTGGCACTCAATGCCTATTTGATTCCTATGAAAATTAAGTATTCCAAAAAATCGGCAAAATTCAATTGATTTCTTTTTTGTTTTTTATCTATACATATGTAGCTCTAAGGGAATTCATAGCTGGGTGCTGGAATAGACAGACAGACCATCGAGAAGATTAAATAAATCTTGAAACTTTGTGTTGTATTGTGTTTAGTTAATGGGAAAAAGACATACATAAGTATCAAAGAACTTTATTTGCATTTCATATTCTTTTATATTGTCCATCAAGCAAATACAAATAAGCAAAACACATAAACTGTCATTGCACGTGGTGTTGCCACAAGAGATGTTTTTATAGCTATGCTATTTATTTCACGACACAGGAGCTGGCACGTGATTTTCGTAACAAAAATAATCAACACTATTACAGTTATAATTTTTTTTTTTTTTTTTGATAAAGAGAAGTAACACTCAGGCAATTGATGCCTACTACTATTACTAGGTGTTACCTTCTTTAGGAAAGGGATAGTGATAGAGAAGACAGGTGGTGAAGAAAGAGATAGAGGAAAGCTTCATTCTTTTACAACTCCGCTTTTTTTTTTGCACGCTTTTTGATAATGCAGTGTTGCTGCGCCATCTGGTGTCAAATGAGGCGTATTAAATTTTTGAAGCTGTGTTTTGTAGCCATTTTATTGATTATTTTACTTCGCCGATGGTTCTGCTACACAACGAAGGAGGGCGCTCTGATGTTACATTAGGACTAGTATCTGCTGAAGTCGGTATAGTTCAGTGACCAGTGACTATGCCTTCATCACTTGAACTTTCCTGCAACAACTAATACAAAGGGACACTAATGCACATCAGAAAAATGCGTGGTGTTGTTATTCAATGACTGTTGGATACAGGGATTGAACCCAGGACCTTCGGTTTTGTAGTCAACGTGCTAACTACTTCAGCCAACGCCACCCTCAAATTTAATTTAAGTTTTTTTTTCATTAAATTTAAATTTAATTTAAATTTGTTTTGATTTCTTTGTACTTAAAACCAAAGTACGAAAATAAAGGGAAAAAAAATTTTGATTTTGTGAAGTGAGTGAAACAAAAACAATGAAAAGGATTGCTCAAATTGTTGTTGTATTATTTTTGCACATAAGCCACAAACCAGAGAACACACTCGAGGGCTGTAAGCCGGCTAACAGCCGCCGGCGGCCACAAACAATACATTAAACTAATCGCACGCAGCTAGAAAAGAAAATAATGGGATATAAATGGAAACGTTTTGAAATATTTGCGGCGAGTTTGACATTATCATATAATATCATTTTATTGCATTCTCATTTAAAACATAAGGTTTGTTTTATATAGCTAAACAGCATAGCTTTAACCGGGTGGCCTAAGCCAGCTCTTTTCTTCTTTTTTTTTTGCAAGTGCAATTAGTGATATGAAAAAAAACAAATCATTAATATCTACCTGGTTTACATATCACAATTCTTCCTATGGCCTTTCTGGAGCTTATTAGATTGTTATATGGGGCAGAGGAACAAGCGCCGGCGAAACCTCCACTCACAACTCATAACTTTCCATTTATAGTAAACAATTTATAAAATATATTTATGTCACACGTATGTTAAATAAAGTGCCCTGGAGACGATCAAATAAACCTGTCAATCAGTTCATATGTATGTGGCACTGTTGTCACGTCAATCACACCTTGTAGTTTTACTTCGTAGCGTTCGTATTAAAGCATGTGGTTTTCGGGTGCTAATGAATAAAAATTTTGGTTGAAATTTTGGTATAAAAAAATAGGACAGCTTCACTCTTGAAAATATTTCACGAGAACTGAAATTCAACATAATGATTACGAAAATGTTAATTAATTTTCGATAAAAATTAAATTGTTTATCAAGCAGAGCAGATGTGTTCAGATTTACGTGAGCACCTGCCTTTACGGCCTAATCTCACGGTGGTGTTAACACCGGGTGAAGGTGAGCGCCCAACCATCACCCCCATACGCCCTTACAAAGCACCATGTGACTTAACAATAACACATAGGTTACAAACTTTGAACATAGTTATCCCTGTAATATGAACAAGTACCTTGCTGAGGTACTTTGAGCTATTTAAACTCTTACTCCTAAGACCATAGTCAAAACAGCTTCTGTTTTATGGCAATAGCACCTAGAATAGGGTCTGACTGACCGCGTCACTCCAATCACTAGCATTGATTTAACACTTTGAAGCCAAGACTATTCTCTCAGCGTTTTTGGTAGCAACTGCAGCCACCATGTAAGATTCTCCCTGATCACCCACTGCAATCAGCGAGTTTACAAGACAATTCCTCATCAATCACACGACCCATTACCTACTTCTGCTGATAAACATCATTTATTTAACCCCGTGGGGTTAGACTAAGTCGACCTTTTAGTAGAGGACCATGCCGTCACATTACACCCATCCAATTCCTACAGCATATCGGTCCACCGGCACTCGTGGTAACAGTTTTAAGCCACGGGTTACACTTCGAAGTTTCACCCCAAAAAAGCTTCACCTCTATCGTCTTTTGAACTCACGGCAATTCCAGGTGACGATTCCTTTTATAAATATATCCACATCCACTCTTCTGTTCATAGAGATTTGGTAGTAACACAAAGTAAACGTAAGACGAGAGGAAAAAGCCAATTTACCCCGGCTGGGGTTACCGGGGTTGTCACACCCGTAATCTCGTAGGAGATCCCCCTGAGCGAAAGAATAGAATACGTGAATTATTTTGGGTCATCGTTTTTCATCGTTATTGATCTAATTGAGAGAAGAACTGACTTTATAGCAATGTGGTTTTATATCACGTGCATATAACGAGATATATATATGTATAACTTCAATAGCAAGATGAGGCTGGAATGTTAATCTTTCATATTTGAGTTCTAAAGCAGCTACGTCCAAGCCATATGCGCAATGTGCATACTTTTATAAAGAGCTTTTTGTGCTTTCACACCGACGAGAGTACAACATCCACAGCAACAACACAGCAGATACCAATGCTTGCCCTTACTTAGCAAAGACACAAGAATAAATTTAAGAGCTTTCAAAGCTGTTTACCTCAAATGCAAATATCAGTGAATATGTGTTTGGACGTTTTAAAATCTAAACTTTAGAATCTAACTTTCGAAACTTTAGAATCTAAAGCAGTGAACTGCACGCCACACCACAATTGTGGACAACAAAATCACACATGCTCTTTCATTTAGTCATCACTGAGAAAGCGACGAATAAAGTTGTGCACGCCTGTACAAACTTTCTTTCTTTCTTTCAATGCAAACATATTTTATTTTGCGGATCACTGATCTAAAGCCAAGCTGACCACCGAAAGAAACTCGAGAGAAATGTATTAGCGTATGTATAAGAAGCCGATTGACGTTCGGCACTCTGGTGCTACTTTGGGCAGCTCAGTTCTAGAGTCCAGTTCTTACATTCTGTAATAACACCTCTTGTTTTACCCTCTCTTTACATTTCACAGCCATCTAAAACGAAGTTTTCTTTTTACAATGAAATTCCTCGTCGTAAATACTTATTTTTATGTCTAAACAAAAAAAAAATGCCACACACTAGAATTTCTCTACTTGAGAGATGTGGGCTGTTTAGCGAAAGAAGAAAATCAGAAAATCATTTTACAGCTAGATGATCTTTTAAGCAATAAAATTAACAAGAATACTCTAACGAGCCCGCATTTTACACGTGTCCAAAGGTTTCGGTTATTTGTTTATCTAAATGTTTTTTTAGCTGACAACAATACTCAAATATTTATTGCGCTTTTGTCAGATTTAAAGCTAATTAAAAACTCAGCATGAATGACGATAAAAAAAATCAAGTTTCAATAGAATTAAAAGATGAGATTCTTTAAGAATAGAATCTCAAATTTTAATTCTGTTTTCAATCACAAAAGGAAAGGCTAAAGGAAACGACTTGGCAATGGAGTTTCTAGTAATTTTACTAATGTTACGTTTATAAAAATTTCTTCCTTAGGAAGAAGAAGAATATCACTGCCTCCTTTCTGTCACTTGTGAAAAGTTTTCTAAACGAGAACAAGTCAAAGTGGATTTACACCAGGCACAATGCACATGGTAATTGCTGAACAAAAATATTTTCTTATAACAGCTCATAACATAACATAAGCGGCAAGCCTTTTATAGCTGTCAAAAATTCTCATGCCCATACAATTTCTATTATGACGCAATTTACACTTTGCCTTTTCTGCTTGCATGTGTAGGCAGGCTTTTTGAGTTCGTTGGTGAGAGGTGTTGAGAAGCATACGGAGTAAAACAAAACGCACGAAATCAAAACTCGAGGGGATGTTTGACATATCTCTTTGTTTTTTCGTACCCTCAGCACTAAGAGTGTATACAAACGTCAAAAAGTCATGAAGAAAAAAGTCTTAATGTAAATGTGCTTGACTTTTCGTAGGGGGTTTAAAAGAAAATTGTCGAAAGAAGGCAGGCTAAAAAGGCATAATGTGAATAGGCACTATGAAACAAACTGAAACAACTCAACGGCAACGCTTTGCAATTGGAAATTCTGATTTTGACAGCTCGTTCAATAGTGAAGTTGGCTGTTAAAAAATGTTTTTGTTATTTTTATTGTTTTAGATCAAAATAGAGGTTTTTCTTAATATTTCATTTCCATTTTGTGGGTTTTCTCAAACAAAATAAGTTAACATTACTGTTCATGACCCAACGTGGACAGTCTTATTTAGCTATTGAACTTAAACATTAAAAATAAGCGCCATAAAACACATCACTTGCCGCTTTCCTTTAGGTATGGGCTGTCAGGCAGTTTATATCATTTGCTATAAAAATATATATTGAGAAAAAAATATTTTTAAATCAAAGTTTCAACATTAAAAAATAAACTTTTTATTTCCAAAGCTGTAAAAAGTTGTCAACAATTAAAACTGAACACGAAAAGTTTTGTTAAAAACCTCAACAACAAAAATTATCTTCAATCTACCAAAGAAATCTTAAGTCAAAATAAAATGTTAACAAAAAATAACAAACGACCGACCCATAATGATAACGGAACAAACAATACAATGATCCTTAGCGGTTAAAACGCAAAAAAAAACTAAAAATAAAAAAGCAATAAAAATAACTATCTAGCCACAACAAAAATTTAAAATTTACGAAAATAAAAATTAAATGAAATATAAAAAATTTATTTACCAACAACCCACCTTTTTGATGTGAATAGATCATTAATGAAAAATAATAGAAAAATACAAATAAACAGAAAATCGTGCAATTTTTGAATACCTCCCGACAACGAAACAGCCTAAAGCAATAAAAGAGAGAGAAAATTGCTTTTAGACTTAAAAATTAAACTAAACCACACTGGCAGCTTCCAACAAAATAATAAAAACAAAACAGGTGTTTCCTTCACCAGGGATGGATAATTTAGTATGCACTGCGGTACTTTTGCAGTAGTTTTGAATTTAAGAAGATAAATAAGCCGAATTAAATATGTATGTATATTAAATCGATAATAGTTACCTCGTTAACGCAATATGACATATTCGCTAAATAATTTTGGGCAAGTGTTGCTCAATAGTTGATCTCCTCTGGAGGTTTAATATGTAACAATGTCTCTGCGTCATCCATCGACCGAAAGCCGACAGTGAACTTCGTCAAAGCCTAAGGCGTTAAATATATGGAACTATTTGGGACATGTATTGGTCCTACCCTAATATGACAGTAGTGACACTGTATCCGGCGATTGGTGAGGTCTTCTCTTGGAGGACACGCGGTGAGTGTGTGCAACCTCACGGAGCAGCTTTCGTCGTGGCTGTGGTTGCCACGAAAATTGCTAACAGAATGATTTTGGATGTCTGGTGCCAATCAGTGCTAGTAGTTGGTCTGAAGCGGTCAGCCAGACACCATTCCAGTTTCTGTTGGCATTCAACAGATGTTGCATCTACTGTTGAGAAAGCAGCGATAGATTATATAGCTTGAACACTTCAGTAAGATTGCAACCTATGCGTTGTTTGCAAGTCCTATAGTGGCTTCCATGGGTGCATGGGGGCGTAGGCGGACGCTCAACTTCACCTATTATTGAGATCACAGTGTGATTAGACCATAACTGCTGGTGCTCACGCAGGTCTAAGACACTTCTGTCTTAATTTTGCTTGTCATTCTACCTAGACATATTGTCTCTAAACTGTCGTTGCAGTATCATCTCTGGAGAGATATCTCTTCATTCCGTATGTAGAGTCTCTGACCATTGAGTTTTATTATTTATTCCCTAATTCTCAAATAGATTTTAAGCAAACTAAGTTATAGCTAAGAAACTAATTTCTTCAGAGCAGAGCTTTCTGTAAGTATTTCATTAAAAACATAAAATATTTACTATTCTAAAATTAAAATTTTTTTTTCATTAATCACTTTTTAAAAATAATCTTATAATTAATTGCATTTCTTCATCAAATAAAACAGAAACAACAATAAAATTTCCAAAATAAACTTGACACTAATTAAAGCAACACGAATTCCAAAGAAAAACTTTCTTTCAAAAAAACTATTAACGTAAGCCCACTCTTTTGGAAAGTTAAGACGATTAAATAGTTTCAAAGAAAGTTTAAAATTTTTCAATCATAATTCTAAACAAATAGTTTACAAATGCAACAGCAACACAATACAGTGTCGAACAAAAGACAAAACGTTTCGCAATCTAGACGAACCACAGCAATGGGAAATACAAAACAGAAGCTGTAAAATAAACATAACAATGCCGAGAGTTCAGATCACACCTTTTTACAAACAAAAACTAAACAAATACTAACAATAATGATAATCAAATGCATATAAAAAGAAAAGAAATGTACATACTTGCGTTAGAAATTGAAAATTCATTACTCGCACAAAAAGGCTAAATGAAATTACAAATTTTAAAAGCATATTTGAACAAATTATTAGAGTAACAATATTATTTTCAAAAGGCGCAAAATAAAAATTAGCTTTCTCAATAAGATTTGTCAGAGTTTTTGAAAACGGGCAGATTGAGAACTACCCTACAGCATTTTATTAACTTACAATGCATTCGTGAAAATGTGAAATAGATATTAAAAGTACTGATGGCGAAATATTTCCCATGCCGCTAATTAACGAATAGTCTTCTAAATATTCCTTTTTGGCAACACTGTACGCAATATGAGAAATTAAGGTATGCGACTTGCGTATGGTCCTTCGAACGAGCTTATGAGCACCTGCGTTCGCTGATAATTAAGACTGTTAACGCTGATTGCTGTTTTCAGAGATAACAAGTAGCCACGTTAGCAAACCAACGATATAGCAGGATCTATACTCTTTCAACAAAACCAAATTACTAAGCAGGCTTTTCCAGTTAGTTTGGAATATTGGAAATAGTTACCACATATAATTAAAATACAGCCCACATGCCGAATGAGCGTAATTGTATGCCCGTAATGGGATTGACTCAACATGGTTGCCTTTTGAACCTATCTCAAGCTTACTTAATAGATAGATAAAGCAATTAGTCGACCGACCCGGAGGTATGTACACACAAATCACAAACAAACCTCCCAAAGAAAACAATGGCTGCATGTTGCTGTGAAACGTTCACAACAATTAACAATAACATCATTAGCAACAACATCAAAATTTTCTTTAACACTCTTTATTGCACAAAAATCATGATGTAGAAAGAAATTATACCATTTTTTTGAGTTCATTAATGTCGAATGGTGAATTTCATAAAACAACCTGTTAAATACAAATAAAAAGAAACAAACACACCTGGACGGACATTTGAACAACAAAATGTTTAAAACAGGCAGATTTTCTTTTTTCGATTCTGTTACAAATCGTAAGAAGAGAGATATAGAAAATAAAGGAAACAAATTACCGCGTACAATAGACTTTCATCAAATTAGCACTTAAATGTTAATGCCGCCAGACCAGCAACAAACCTCACCAGCCTCGCTCGCCAGCAGCAGCAGTATCAGCACTTCGTCGTCGCACACAGTCACTTCTGCAGTCTCGGTGAGGCAATTTAAGGTACGAGTGTTAAATAAGGCAAACATGTGCATATGATGCATATAATAAATTAACAACAGCAATAACAACATATTCATCATGATGCAATATAGTATGTGCAACAACAAAAGAAGGATAAATACTTTAAAAGAGTTCACTTATTGCTCATATTGCACAATGGATTGTCTCTTAAGAAATTTCGAACAAAAAATTTCTTAACTATGTATTTCCAAATAAATTCAATCGTCAAATTGCTTTTCATAGCAAATAAATTTAATTGTAAAGCTGCAAATATTAAATGAAAATATCTTTTTGGCTCTCTTGATTTTGGTGGACATTAATACTGGTATGAATTATTTAAAATATTACTTTCCCACCAAAAAAAATTAAATAAATTTTATTTTTGCAAATTAGTACATTTTCCTCACATTTTTGCTCTTTCCTTACGGAAAGGTGAAAACTTGCATTTTCCGTTATAAAGTTTGAGCAAAATGTAGGAAAATAGATCAATATGGCAATACCGTCACAGTAGAGATAATACCGTAACTGTGGATACCACAGTCAGTGTTGCCAAAAGTGCAGATTTATCTGGTTTTCGCAGTGTTTTAAACTGTTGGGTAGTTGTGCAGTTTTTAGTTTAAAAAATCAATTTTTCTTTAAAATATTGAGTTTTTGCAGTTTTTTGTTTTTGCTTTCTTCGAATAAACAATTTCTTAATTATTACGAAATAAATTCAATCGCCCAATTGCTTTTCGTAACAATTAAATTTAATTAAAAAGCTGCAAATATTATGTAAATAATGATTTTAAGATCTTGTTGTTGCATCTCTTGATTTTGGTGATTAATGCACACACACCGTAAATAATTTAAAATTTTGTTCCGCACAAAAAAAAATAGTTTTACTTTTGAAAATTTTTTTATTTTTCTTATATAATTTTTACCTTTTCCTTTATAAAATTTTAGCAAAATGGAGGAAAATATCTATACTACAGAATAGATAATATGGCAACACCGTCAAAATAGAGATGATACCGTAACTATGAAAGAATAACACAGCCAACGTTGCCAAATGTGCATGTTTGCTTTTGAGGCAATTATCAGTTTTTTTTTTTTGCTTTTGTTTTCTTACTTTTTAGTAAATTTTTCAATTGCAATAAATATTTCAAACCATCACTTATAAATTATTGCTCGATTATACACGTTCATAACAGTCACAAATGTATGCATGTCCTAATCGTAATCAGCAAAGTATAAGTTTCTTCTTTGAAGGATTTGTATAAAAAATGCTTACAAATTTTGATATTTTATTTTTATTTCTGAAAATTATTAAGACTTAAAAAGTTAGAATTGCAATTTTTGTTTTTGCAGTTTTTTAAAATTCTGCTTTCAAATTGCATTAGTGTCCACATTATGAAATTCTAGTTTTGCAATTATGTATTAAACATTTCTATTACACTAAAAATTTCCCTGAAAAATTAACAATTCTATTTACTTTTTGTTATATTTTGTGTTTTTCATGCAAATGAAGAAAGAAAATAAAATAAAACGGCAAATACATTTAAATTAAAAAGTGCGAATTTCAAAATAAAAGAGAATTGTAGAGCACATGAAACTGTGTACCCCTCCCAAGTATGGACAGGGACTAAAGGGTTTATAAAACAGATTTCCACACAAAATTCTTCATATTAAAGCCCATGACTCAATCGCACGATCTACGAAAATATACAATCCTGATTTGATGATTTGTTGTTGTCTTTTGAAAATTTTCATGGCCTCCATCATACCAGGGTTGTATTTTTTCAAAAATCGCACGATTGTGTAGGATATATTGTATCATGGCCTTAAACCTTTATAAAGCCGTAATATGTATGTATGTTTATTTTCATAGTTTTTACTTGATGACGAATTTTCTATTAATCCTATACATAATACTAAAGTGTATTTACGAGTATCTTTTAAATTAAATACCTATTCGTAAGAAAATAATATGATTATCGCAGACCCCCAAGTAAAATTCGAAAATGTAAGCCAACATTTTACAAAAAATCTTGAAAGGAGCAAGTAATAATGAAACCGTGTCTCCAGAAAAGTTATCTCTAAGAGTTTTTAACTGTGAGCTAAAAGCATTAAGTATAATAACTAATGCCGCATACTCCCTGCATACTTTTTTACGTTTCTTCTTATGAAAAACTGTTTTTTTTTTGTTCGATGCAGGAAGTTTTTTGCTCAAACGTATATGGCAACACTGATCACAGCAACGGAAGGGTTAACATAAAATATTGATTGTGCGGCCACATTTCGCCGATAACGCTTCGAATGTTGATTTCCAAGTAATTTTCTGTGGATGTAATGGTGTTTCGAAAAAAGCTGGGGGATTATCCTCACTCGAAATGCGACAATTCTGCTTATTTACGTACCCGTTCAACCAGAAATGGGCTTTATCGGAAAATGGAAGAAGTGTACGATGAGTTTGACGAATAGAAAAATTATTTTGATTGAAAATTTTAATAATTTACACGAGTTGCTTTGGTGTAAGTCGATTCATAATGAAATTTCAGAGCAAACTAAACAAAAAGCAACTATCAGCTGTTAAATGCTCAAATAAAGCAGTGATGTCAACTCAAACTTGTGACACTGTAAAAAATCACCCTTTATAAGTATTATTGGGGAAATAAAAGAAAATTTGAGCCTGATGCTTAAATTTTAAGCACATAAGAAAAAATTTTCTCTTTAACCCATAGTGTTAAGCACATTATTGCTTCCACAAATCATAAAACATGCTGTGGTGGTATTAAAATTCAACAGAGAATAGGAACGTCGTAAATTTTTCTTTTAGTTTTATGAAAGGCAACAACGACCAACAAAGCAGAATATTTCATAGCATTTAGAGCTGCATAGTTTTTGACGTTTCACACTATTGCTCCTCCTCACCCGGCCATTGGATTAAGTTAACAATAATTCTAAACAATATCACAGTGGGAGACTATTTTGCCATCACCATACATACCCTGGCTCAATACCAAAAATATTTTGCTAAGAATTATATATGTATACATGTACGTATCTTTCAACAGTAAAGTAAACGAATGAGAAGGAATGGGGAAAACTTTTGCCATTGAAATATAATCATTAAATAATCTGTTTTACAAATCATATGTTTGTGTTTGTGTGTGTTTCTTTATAATTTATGGCCTTGAGCTAGTTGTAGCAATTTAAATTTGTCAAAAAAGTGAGCTAAGAAATTCCAAGCGTCTTTATATAAAGTTGAATACTTAAATATTTTACTCCTGCTGGCTGTATTGTGCACTTTTTTGTACCTGTCTCTTCAAATCGTTACCACCTGCCTGTGTTATTTGCTTCCAATATCACATGTGTAATAATTTTTTACGGAACGATTAAAATTTTTCTTGAGCCATCATGAAGAGAGAACATTTTTATAATTCTGCTGATTTATGAGGTTCAAATCACAGTTTTATTGCTTTTTATTATTCAGGCACTCATTACATTTTCAAGAAGGAAACTTTATATAATATGCTGAGGCAGGGAGCTCAAACACTCACTCACTGATAGCCAATACTCTTCTTTATATATAAAAGTAATTTTTTTTTTAAATTCAAGGAATAATTTTTCTTATCCTAGCTTTTTAGTTCAGTATTTTTAATTAATGGTTACAGCGAAAAACCATTTTGGTGGTTGTGGTTAAAGCTCAGTTAGCCGACTGTAATGGAATGTAACCGCAACGGTAGGAAACAGCTGATTAATATTGTTATGTAAAAAGTAATGTACATATTCTTACATTCCGGTTATATCTCTATAACCATTTTCATTACTTTTCACATAACAACATCGATCAGCTATTTTCTACCGTTTCAGTTGCATTTCCATTACAGTCGGCTAACTGAGCCTTTATTACTATGGCGTTATGGCGAGTTACCTATAATAAAATACAGTGTTGCCCACAAGTTTGATTCGAACAGCTGTTTTCTATGGTTATGGTTATGGCACCTATAATTGAACCTTTAAACCGGAAAATAATTACTTAAAATATTATACGGAAATGTTTTTTAATAAAATTCTATTATAAGTTTCTACACAACTTAAAATTCATTTAAGGTTTAATTCAGGTTTTGAAAAGAAATGAACTTGAACTTGACTAAAATTATTTATTGAATTATGACTCTTACACTCTTTAATTTTATCTTTCCCGCCCATATATTATATTCTTTCTGTCTTTCCAATTCTTTATGATACATATGTATTCAGGAAATACATTTTATGGTCCATTAAAAAAAAAAGACAAACGTGTCAGTTTGCAACACCTCCCTAAACAAAAACTAATTAGTTGACACATTGTTTGGAAAATTTGTAAGCAAATTAAACACATGAAAAACGTAAATTACTACCACACCACATAAAACAAAAGAAAGGAATTTATAAAACTAAAACAAAAGAAAGATTAAATTTGTGACCTACTCGTACAGGTAGAAAGTATGAATGAATTGGGTTTTCATTCAAAAAAAATTCTTTTAAAATTTTTGTATCGCTGCATGCATCCGTAAAACAGGAATATGTATTGTGTTATAAAAATTAAATAAATAAAATTAAGGTTTAAAGAGAACAAAAGAAATGCAAACATTGATCGATAACTGCTCAAATGGACTACAAAAACATTAAAGGCGATAAAACTCATTTTAGAAAATTATCTTACAAAAACGAAAACAAAAAAGAAAGGTTTCAACTATTTAGGTTGCATTTTCCTTTTAAAAGTAATTTATATTGTATAAATCCTAAGTTAATTTTATTTAATTAAATTTAATAACTGATTTTAACTTTCAAAGTAGGAGACCATTTTCATTTAATCTGCATTTATGTACACACACAGTTTGTCGTGAAAGTTTTTGCAAAGAGAAAATTTTTTGACATTCTATAAAGGATTACAACGGCACACTATCATGATCTTATATGAGGCTGCTTCTCAAAACCGATTCTCAGCACACTACTGACATGTAATAATTACTCAAAAGACTAACTGACTTTTTTAACCGAATTCAAGAAAGAAGGAGTAGATTCTCAATCTGGTTGTATTAAGGTAGCATTAGCAAGCGTTCCGCAACGTTTCTTTAAGTAAGCGAAACAGCTGATTGTTTTTATTTAAAATGAAAAAAAGATTAAACAGTGCTGCCATACCAAAAAACTTTTTTTCATTAAAAATCTTACTTTTTTGTGATTTTAATCAAAGTACATTAATATACCTTTTATAAAAGTTATTTTGTTTCAAGTGTATGTCTAAAGATCTTATTTTTAGCTAATTAATATTTTTGTGTTTTTAACGACTCGAAAGCATCAGAACTAGGATAAGTCGCCACGCATGGCAACGCTTACCGTATAACATATAATTTCTCAACTTTGTTATCGACATTTGCGCACAGTGTTACCGTTGGGGCACTTAAAACGACAATATCTACCGAACTCATAACATAAAATTATAAAAGCAACGCTAGCGAAGATAATGACATAACATGACGTAGCATTTCATAAAAGATTCCAAAATAAAGAGTTATAATTAAAAAAAATTGGAATTTTTCAAAATAAATACCCAGCCTTATGTGTAAGAAAATACTGACATGAAGTTAGCATAAGTGGCACAATTTAAAATTTTTTTAACAAGTTTTGCCATACAATTTCACATTTAAAATCACGCTAGAATTAATAGTGGGTTAAAACTATGTATATTATGATCCAATGTTTAATGTCAAAATGTATGGCTGAACTCGTTAACACCTAGTTCAATTTCGTCACTTGTACTAACTTCATGCAAGTTTTTTCTTATACATAAGACTGTAAGTATTTGTCACAATATTTTCTATGAAAACCAAATAAGCAAAAGCCTGATCATTTTTTTTTAGAAAACTTTTATTTTTAAATTAATAAAATAATTATTTTCTAACAATTTCATCTAAAAGAAATTAAAAAAAAACCATTAAGAAACTAAATTCATCAATTTCGATCATATCTTACAAAATGCCAACATTTATTTGACAAACTGTATGTGTTTTCTTAGATTTCAAAAGAATATGGGGTTCACAGTTTCTTTTCCGTTAAAACCCTCCTTCGGAGGTTTTAGTATTTTCCGTCTTACAACTGTGTAATTTTACGTCATAAATGCTTTAACAATCCATAAATTCATGACATTTAAAATGTCTGCTGCTTGTTAGTACTCGTATGCAAATGAAAAAAGTGATAGGATCTTTTTGCTTGGCTGTTCGTCGTATGTATCTTTTGTGCTAACAACTATTGCTCCTATGCTATTTATTGCCTTAGACGGCTTGGCTGAATGTGTTAAATGATGAATTATGCTGTTGTCTGTTTTGTGGGTTATTACTCGCACGTTGCATGATAAATATTTATTTTTTTAAGTCATAGATCTTTGACAATTATAAAAGAAAAACTTGCGAAATTCTTTATAGAGGTGTAAAAATTTTAGCAGAGATTTTCTTGTTAAACACATATTGTTAAATTTATATGATACTCGTATTTGCAAAGTTGTGTTGTGTATAAAATAATCAAATAATCCTAATTTTAGTTGTGAATTCCTACCCCGCAAATGGGAATTTCTCTTAATTACAGTTCTCACTTTTACGCATAATTTGTGGACAGTGTGACCGTTTTAGCATTTTTGCAGATAAGTTTAGGATTATTTATTGCCATATTCATATCATCATATTTTTTAGGAGTTTTGAATTACTTTTTAAGAATTTTTCTATATTATTTGTTCTTAAGAGACTTCTGAACTTTGACAATTCATATCGGCCATATAGTTGAAGGTACATCTACGAGTATTTAGTCTTTTTTTTCCAAATCAGCATTTACGGATATCGAGTTCAACAGCACGTCGCAAATGAAAAAATTCTTCTAACAAAATGGGTGTTCTGTTGGTGCAATTAATGCACGCTTCCTTCATTTAACGGTGGATGACATGGATACCAACGATATGGGATTTTAACAGGACTGCGCTGCGTGGAACACAACCCATGCCACGTTATATATAAAATTCCTATAAGGAACCATGAACCATGCCAAGTTAGACATTTGAAATTTTTCTAAAAATTTCTAGAGAATTTTCTTGTTCAACACTATCGTAAAATTAATTGCAAGCAATTTGGATTTACCGATACATTTTTTTTTTATTGAAAATTGTTAAGTCATAATTTGTTTCTATGTAGGGGACGTTTGTTTCAGTCACCCTTCGTTTGATCTAAATCTTTATTTTTAAAATTTGGATAGAGAAATTAGTCACAAGGGCCGAAATCTGGATAGTAGCTGAATGGGTTAGCAGTTCGTAGACCATTTTATGGATTTTTGTCATTGTCAAGGAATTTCGTGTTCATTGCTTAAAAAAATCGAAATTTTTAATTTGCTGATAATTAGCAGAAACTCAAGCAGAAATTTGTTTAATGATACAAAAGAATGGTGGTATTCGGTGTTTTATGCAAATTGTCTTGCGTTATTGTAAATGCAAAATATCGTAGCTTTTCTTTAATATCCAACAACAAAATACACACACAATCCAAAGAAAAACTACAATATTTTGCATTTGCACTTACGCAAGACCATTTGCATCGAACATTGAATAACACCAATATAATTCCTCCATAGTTTTAGAAAATACTCACCATAATTTTTAGAAAATCGATTTTTTTAAAGAAATTTAAGAACTAAATTTGGTCTAAAATTTAAAAATTATTGATCAAATTTACATGAAAACACTGTTGGTATAAAATAAATTTTAAAATGGGTAACTTTTTACCATTTTTCCTAAGTGCAAACATTATTCGGTGACTAGGCAGCGTAAAAGAGAACTTCTTGCAATAGCCTATGTAAAAATTATTAGAAATGATCCAAATTCGCACTACTTCCGTATCGCAAACTCTACATTTTCATGACTTCTTTGAAGTGCCTTTTTTACTGGGTATGCGCTCGTCATTATCCTGATGGAAAAGCTTGTAGTAATATTCGACGGTAATCCGTCCTTTATCATTTTTAAGGTTATCGATGTGAATGAAAATAATCAGAGAAATCAGACATTATCGATTGCCACGAAAAAACAAGGTTCGAATAATATTTATAACGTAATCAATGGCGCTAACTTTGATGAAAGTTAATAGAAAAGTATTTATTTAAATTGTGTTTACATGTATACTTTTTAATTAATTCGAAAGTGAAAATTATTTGAATAATTTTAATCGAATAACTGTAATCGAATAATTCTTAATCGAATAAATTGTATGCAAATGTTTCAATTTAAAAAGTCTTTTTAGCCGATGGCGTTAGTAGCTAGTGCTTCTACCCCTCTTATATTGTTATTGTATTTATCTATAATATTAATATTAATAAATAAATAATAAATAAATAAATAAAAAGTCTTTGTTCCGACTAAATTTATTTAAATGTTTTACAAATAACTTAATTATAATAAATATAAATTATTTAATCAAAGAAAAAAATAATCGAATAATTTTTATAGGAATCAATTTTAAGTTTAACATTTATTAACGCACTAATAAATAAATAAATTATATTCGAATAAATTTTATTCGAATGCTTTTGCTCCGAATAAATTTATTTGAATATTTTACAAATAACTTTACTTGTGAAGAGACCTTAAGCTAAAATAATAAAAAAAAATCCTAAATAACTTTATTGTAATAAATTGAGCGCAGAAACTCGCTAATCATTCCCTGGAAGTGGTCACAAGGTTAAGTGACGTACTTGCATCATTTGTACAGTATCAACAGTTTTTTGCAACTACTCAGAATCTGAATTTTTTTAAGTTGTGACTGTTTATGATTTAGTGTGCGATATGTAAATTTAAAATCAAACATTTCTATGTTTCTTCTATAGAAATTTTGCACAGGTATAGCATTCTTCCATAATTTTCTGGCAACACTGATTAAAAAAAGGCGAATTAAATGAGCATATTCACACGGGCATAATTTGCCTTGATGGCGAATTCCCCCGCATTAGCAGCACAAAACCAATACAGCAAATGTCAAATTGAGTACAAAAATAACATAAACACTCACAAAGCTGTGTAGACGTATCCATTTTATGACAGTTGAATTAGTGTCGTGTGTTTTGGGAAAGAATAAAAATCGTGCGGCTTAAGAATTGTTCTTGTCTTATGCCCTAATTCTGTTCGACGAATGTATCGTCTTGTCTATGGACGAAAAAAAGAAGCAGTTTTGATTCTTTAAAACGATTATTATTTATTGCCTATGCTAGAAGGTTCGTGTATTTGCTTTATGATTTTGTTCTAAACATTATATCCAACACATATTTTTTATGTATTTTTCAAACTATTGTATAATACTTTCATTGAATTTTTATGTTTTAAAAACATGGCAATAATATTTATATTTTTCATTATCAAATACAACAACCATTTTCGAAGAAAATAATTTAGAGACTTCAAAGACAAGAACTCAGAAGCATTTTCAAACAAAAACGTCCTAAATCTTCTTACTGAATTAGGGCATTAATATACTCAATAGGGTGAACTCATTTTGATATGAAATGCAACACTGCAGAAAAAACATGTATAGTATTTGTTAGTGTAAAATTTCGTGTTGTCCAAAAATATTTGCTTAATTTTGACATCAGAGAACCTATAGCAGCTGATCATCATCTGCTGAAATGAGGTCATCTGATTGAATTCGCCTTAGTATAAATTACATTACCAGTCAGTTATAAGCCAAGTTTTGATAGATGCAAAAAATGTTTGACTCGACGTAAGTCCACACTTTGAACGAACCGCTGTTTACCTCTAAAACTACATACATGTATGTAAACATTGATATGTATGCATGTCAGAAATCTTGAAACTTCTTTGAATTTTAATTAAATTTGTCATTCCAATCATTAGATTCTAATGCCTTATGAATTAGAGGTTAACATTTTTCAACACTTAAAACCCTTGTAAAAGATTTTATAGCCCATAAAAATCATGTAAATTCTTTAAGACTAAAAAAACTTTATGCTTTTAACAAATTAAAAAGGGAACTAAAAGGCAAGTAAGCCAAGTGTAGGTTTAAAATATTTAAAAGCTTTTGTTAATAAAACACAAAGACTTTAAAAATAAAAATATATAAAAAATACTTTATCTAGAAAGTTATATTCATTTAAAGAAAAGCGTGGGTATATGTGCATGTAAATATGTACATATGTACATATTAATATTAAGCAAAAGCAAAAAGTATGTACTTGTCATAAGAATATTGTTTCCTTAACATGCAAATGGGTTAAGCTCTCAAATAAACCGCGCAATATATTGAAAAATTACCATGTTTTGACATTTGAAATGAAAAGTGTAACTGACACCAAAAAAATATGTAGATACATAAGTACATATGTATGTATGTACATATATGCTAACAAAATAAAATATATGTTTGAAAATTGATTTTAAATCATATTCAAACTTGAGCCTTCAGGAAACACTTTCAATTTCTCTCTCTCTAGTGATAAACGAATGTACTCGTGTGTATGCATGCATCTGCACAAGAGGCCTGCAATATAATACAAACTTCTTCCAAGCATTATAGATAAACCGATTATAAAGTCGCACAATTTTTAAAAAAGAAATAATATAACAGATTGTTTTCATTTTTCTTTCCTTTTTTTCCAAACCCATTAAATATTGAGACGATTAAAATGATCATTAAGAGGAATGAAATTGTATTAAAAGCAAAATGAAATAAGAACGAAAGGAAGAAATGATGATAGATAGAAAGAAATTATCTTAAGTGTCGTGTAGGGCAACATTTTTATTACGAAAATGAGCTGCAATTTATTTCACTTCATCTTGTCACTTTCGAGATGACAAGAACTTTTTGAGGAGGTCTCCTCCTTTATATGGTTTCGTGATGGCATTTTAGTAAATAATGCTTCAGCTTTGGAAGAGTGATTAAATGTGCGAAAATTAAATGGTTATGTAGAAGAGAGAGGGAGAAACTACTGTGTATTATTTCATACAAAAAATTCAATGGGTTATATATACATCGTCCATTTTTCCTATAAAAAAATTGAATGGGCTATACATCGTACATTTTTCATATAAAAAAATGGGCTATACATCGTCCACCTTTCACAAACAAATTTAATGGGCTATATGTTGTCCATTTTTCATATACAAAAATAAAATGGGCTATACATCGTCCATTTTTCCTACGAAAAATTAAATGGGCTATACATGGTCCATTTTACATACAAACATATTAAATTCACTATACATCGTCCATTTTTTCAAATAAAAAAATTAAATGGGCTATACATCGTCCATTTTCCATACAAACAAATTAAAAGGGCTATATACATATAAAAATATTAAATAGGCCTTATATCGTCCACTTTTAATACAAATAAATTAAATGGGCTAATAAGCATCATCCATTTTTTTCATATAAAAAAATTAAATGGACTACATCGCCTACTTTTTATACAAAAAATTAAGATAAAAAGAAAAATTTATAAGAGCTATACAGATTTTCCGAAGAAAAAGCAAAGCAAGTAATTTTAATCATAAAATTATTATATTCAAATGAAATTTTTCAGCAAAAAATTATCCGAATAAAAATTATCCTAATATGAACTATAATATACAGGCCTATTCTTGTTTGAGTATCGTTTTAAAACGACAGATAACAACGACAATTTTACATGGAATTCTCATATGCACCGTGTTACCCAAGCAAGCACCGTATTACCATTGCAATATAAAATAACTGTTTTTATATTCGTTTTAAAACGATTCACAATAGTAAATACATAAAAATTATCAAATTAAAACTATTTTAACAAAATCTTTTGGAAAAATAATTATTCGAAAAAGGTTGAAATAGAAAACACTCCAATCAAACTTTTTTTGTAAATCACAAATATTATATCAAGAGTAATTTGAATAAAATAAATCGATAAAAACATTTCGAATAAAAATTATTGAAATACTTTTCGTATATAAAAATAATTGATTCCAATGAAAGTTCTCGAATGAAAGGGATAATATTTGTATAGAAATTTCATAAAATTATTGAATAAGAAATAAATATTGTAAAAAACTATTCGAATAAAATGCATTATAATAAGAAATACACATACGAGCTTGTTAAAATAAACATTATATGAATAAAATTTGAATAAAACTCATGCTTAACCAACATACATATTGCAACCAATACTTATCAAAAGAACTAATTGATTAAAAGTACATAATTTAATTAAAATTTATTAAATCAAACTGTTTGACCATAAACACATATATTCGTGCAATTTTTAAACGAATAAAAATAAATAACACCATCATAATCGTATGGAAATTATATTCAAAGAAAATTTTGCTTAACATAAACTTGTTGAATTTATGAGCATATAAAAAGCATGTGATAGAAATTTTATAAAAAAAAAGAATTACTCGAATAAATGATGTTCACATAAAAATTATTTTAATAAAATTATTTGAAACGAAAGCTTTTGTAATTTAAAATATTCGAGCAAAAATATGCGAATAAAAAGTATACGATTAAAAGCTATTCGAATAATTTTTTTAATTAAGTACATACATTATTTGTAAAACATTCAAATAAAATTATTCGGAGCAAAAAATTTGTATATTAAAATATTCGAATAAAATTTATTCAATTAAAAATTATTCGCTTATAAATTATTCGAATAATTATTTTTTTTCATTTAAATAAATTGTTGTAATAAAGTTATTTGTAAAACATTCAAATAAATTTATTCGGGGCGAAAAGTTTTTATATCAAAATATTCGAATATAATTTACATATTTCAATAAAAATTATTCGTTTAAAAATTATTTTAATAATGTTTTCCGTACCTTCAATAAGTTATTACAATAAACATTAAAATAAATTTATTCACAGCATAAGCTTTTTAAGCTGAAACGTTCGTCTGAAATTTATTCGGGTAAAAATTATTCGAATAAAATTGTTCGATTAAAATTATTCGACTAAAATTATTCGAATAATTTTTCTTTCGACTAAATTTATATTATTGATATAGACATAATTGCAATAATTTTTTTGTTAACTTCCATTAAAGCTAACGAAAATTTCTTACGCTATAAATAATTTTAGAACATTGTTTTTTTGGTGATAATCGACAATGTGTGATTCCCCTGATTATTTTCGAAAGTCTTGTAACTGAGCAAGTGCTTTCACTTACCTAAGAAATTGTTAGTGATAATTGTATTTTATAAAATTTTCTCTAGCTCTTAGTATGATGAGAAAGAATCAAACAACTTATTGGAATATATTGTACATTAAAGTCAAACTGAAGTTGTGTTTTAGTGCACATATGATAAATTTACTTCACAAAATTTTTCGTGAAAATAGTTTGCATGAAGATTTTTTTTAATATGCAAAAAAGAGACGAGTCGAAGTAATTTAAATAAAGCTTCCAGACAGCCTAAAAAAAATTATATTTTTTCCTTTTTTCTATATAATAGTAAAAGTTTCCTGACACAAATTTCATGACAATCTTCGTGCTATAAGTTCAACAAAAACTTTTCTTCAACTTCTTATTTTATATTTAAATTTTAAAACTACAAAATTTCTTTAATTCCGTAGAACACTATTATTAATTTCGTAATGGAACTTGAATTTAAACAACTGTAACATTAAAATTAAAACAACAACAACAACAACAACAACAACAACAACAAAAACAAACTACAGCCAATATATAAACGGAAATTATAAGTTATTGACATTAATGTGCGTATGTTTGAACAAATATTTGTTCAAATAAGGGGAATTGCTCAATAATACATACATACATACCTCAAAAAAATACTACATTTATTGATTTATTTTTATAAAAATTTATTAAGAAAAAAAACCTACATATATTGCAATAACAAAGTTGACCCTGAACTTCATTCATTGATATCGTCAGTCAGTCAGTCATTTAGTTCGACTGTCAATTTTCCTTTTAAAGAAAGTTGTATATCAATATACTATATCCATATCCATACACAAGGAGTTTAGTTTTGAGTTGTACAATATTTTTTTTTTCTTCTTTTGGACTTAAACTTGTTTAGTTTTTTTTTCAAGAAACGATTATGTATAACAAAATAAAATAAAAATAAAAACTTGGTGTTTTTATATTTTTGAACAGTGTCTACTCGTATACACAAATTCATATTATTTTTTTTTTTTTTTTGCTTGTTTTATGTCTGTATTTTTGTCAGAAAATATCAGCAAAGTCATGACATCATATTTCAAAAGGTTTAGTACAGTGGATTAAGGTTATAACGAACACTGGTAATGCAATACCGAAGTATATTTATTTGGCATAAATTGTTTGTTTTATTTGAAATTTTTTTTTTGTTTTTTTGGTTAAGCATTGCCGTTATGCATGTTGTTCCGGCTTATGGAACTCGTTATTAGACTACAACCCAAAAGATTTTGAACTAAGCTGACAATCTTCGTATATTTATAGTAAGGCTCTTAATACATTCTAGAGCATCACAATATGCAAACATAATGGCGGTATTCGATGTTTGATGCAAATGGTATTGCGTAAGTGTAAATACAAAATATCTTAGATTTTCTTTAAGATCCAACAACAAAATACACACACAATCTAAATAAAAGCTACGATAGTTTGTATTTACTTTTACGCAAGACCATTTGCATTAAACAGCGAATACCGCCAATATGTTTGAAAGGTTTGGGTGTTGCAATTTTAGTCTTCGAATTTGATTGGATTTTCCTATAAATTTTTTCTGAGTAAAAAGGAACACAAAAGCTTCAAGATGTCGGGAAAACAAATATAATATAGACCGGAAGGCGCACAGTCGGCACAATCGCTTTTTGTTAGATACGAGGAGTACTTCTGTAAATTTGTTCTCGATATCTTAATTAGGGTTTCGTACACCAAAGGTGAAAAGAAACCCTATTGTTTTCGCTACGCTGTCCGTCTGTCCGTCCGTCTGTCACAGGGTATTTTCTCAAGAACCGTAAGAGCTACGGGCCTGAAATTTGGACACAGTGTGTAGACCTTTGGCCGCTACAGCAACAAATACATGAGATTTGGAAATTAAACGGTGTTCCAAAACGAGCAACGAAAAATGTTAAAATCCCATGTAATATATATACAATTGTATGTACATACATATATACACTTGAATTTTGTAAGGTTAGTGTATTTTTATACAGACTATAACAATTAATATTAAAATTTTAAAAATTTTTAATTAAAGGGTGTACCATCAGTTAATGTAATTTTGACAACGTGCTGTATCTTGGAAACCGTAAGAGCAAACTTCTTGAAATTTTCAAAATCGGTAAAACAAAAAAATCCCAAAATTATAAAATCGCCAAACAGAAAAAAAATCGCCAAAACAAAAAAAAATTGCCAAAACGAAAAAAACACCATATTAAAAAAAATTCTAAAAGGAAAATAAATCGCGAAAAACCGGAAAAATTGCGAAAATTTAAAAATCGCCAAAATAAAAAAATCGCCAAAATTAAAAAAATCGCCAAAATGAAAAAAAGATCGCCAAAATAAAAAAAATCTCAGAAATGAAAAAAATCGTCAAAATTAAAAAAAAAGTCGCCAAAATTAAAAAAAAACGAAAAATGAACAAAAAAATCACTTCAGCTGAAAAATCGTCAAAAACTTAAAAAAAAACGTTGTATTAAAAAATGCTCAAAGCCCAACGTCGCACTTTACTGAATTTATTTTTTTTTGTTGCCACCCATATTACAATTCTCATCCTCAGTTAGAGCTCTTATTTCAGACAACAAATAATATAAAATACACTTGTTTGGTTTCCAAAAACTCTCCTGTTTGTCGTTATTAAAAACAAAAACAATATATAGCATATTTTTTTTGTAATTCAACACCTGATTTATTGCATAAATTGCTGCATAGGAGACTTTTTCAACAGCATTTCACAACAGAGCAGCCAAAAATGTAGACCCTTTGGAAAGAAGACCCCAGCTGCTCTTTTTTTTGTGAAGTTGTTCTTCCTAAATTTAGTATGAACTAAACACATTGAAAAGACAAGATCCTCCTCAGCGTATACTTCTTGGTTTTCTCCTTTTTGTATCTTTCTTTTATTCTTTCTTTATTTCAAATAACTCTTGAAATTTTGTGTACAACTTTAAAATATTAAAGTGATTTGCTGCTCGTTTTTTGGTTTTTAGACACGCAAACAACATCCGTCTTATGTTTAAATGATCTTCAGATTTCAAAAGAAAATATACATACATACATAAGTATGAGTATGTGAATATGTACATATGTACATATGTACATACTTATGTATTTAAACTAAGTATCGGTGTATTATTTCATCGATTACTAAGCGCTGAAATCAAAGTATAAACATCCTTTTGCAATTGCTTGTAACAGCACTATCTAAGCATTTTCAAATATGATACTTAGACCTTTGTTTTTAGATACTCGTAGTTATGTATACATACCTAGATACATATAATATAAAATATTTGTCAGACGTATGTTCTTGAAAAATAAAACTATTTTACTGAAATTTTCAAGTGGAAGAAAGCGTCATGTACCCAAGAGCACTGCAATGTGAGTATTTTTTTATAACTCGAAAAAAATATGCATAAATCTTTCACTTTTGTATTTATGTATGTATGTATTTGGAATTTTACTACTTAATGTCTCAGCTCACTCTTCTACTCAAGCGTTTCGTAATCGTATTTGGAAGCTTGTTTCAAAATTGACGTGAGAGTAATTAATTTTCCAATTCAGACACAATATTATTTGAATCAAATGTTAATTTCTTTCAATTTGGGTCCTACAAACAAATTTTTAAATCAAAAAATTCAAAAATTTTTAATATGTTTTAAAAAGACTGTGATGTTTTCAATTAAGTCCGTTTGTTCCTCAGTGTCCAGTCTAGGGTATAAACGTTGTACGTTACTACGTTTATGCGCGAATCATTTGCAATTAAAAATATTGTAAATGTATAAAAACTTGGTAGCACTTCTATAGAAAAGTTATTTACGTTTACAAAAAAAAAATTTTGTAAATCGGAGATGGTGTCTAAAAAAGAAAACTAAGATACGGAAATTTGTCAGGTGTGTCCAGACTGTGGGAAATTTTGAAATTTTGAGGTTTATTCAATTCCGATTCCGAACGGAATTGAACTCTGTAACATGGCCGAATGTACACATTTACAAATAATCATTTGTTTTCATTGTCATTATTTGCTTCTATCAATGTTTTCTTGTGCAATATTTATCAATTTATTGTTTTTTATTAGCAAACATTTGTAAGTGTGGCAACCTCAAGCATTTTATTTGCAAATAGTGCGTTAATCGTGAATAGTTTTCTGATTTAGTAAGTCGCAATAAAAAAATAAATATGGCAACAATTTACAGTTTTATTTGCAAGTAAGCCGTGCGTATAAACGTAGTATATGATTCTGATGAGATTCCAAAGCAAATTGTACGTAAACCATGACAGAGTTGCCATATCTGTTCATCACATGACAGCTTCATCTCTGACGGCAAATGCAACGACGCTTAGTGATCAAACAGAGCTGCGTCGTGTACATATTGTTTGTCTTAAATTTTGGGGCTCGGTGTCTTTGAAGAGTTACAGTAAAATTTTAATTAAGGGGTATTTTTCGATTGGTTAGAGTACAGCCATCATTTTGGGGGTAGTTAGAGGTTTAATATTTGCCTTGAGATTTACTACAAAGTTGCTGAACATAAACTACACCTAAAATTTAGATAACAGATAGTTTGATATGACGATTTGCTGCCAAAAAGGGAAAACTTTAGCCCCCAAAGCCAAATAAAATAACGCTGTGATTTTTCAAAACGCCGACACAGGTATACTTTCTTTATTTTTTTTTGTTCTTTGGTAGAGGGACATTGTCAGAACCCCGTAATTTTGGAAAAATATCAAAAAACAGTGTAATTACTGCTTTATGGCAACCAAGAAATTTGTTTGCGATTTTGCTGCCGAGCGGCAACCGATTTAAAGTTCTACGGCAATGCATAATAAGCCCATAAGCCTACAATTGCCATGTACTATAATACATGTACGTACATAACTCCTTATTTGTCTTATTATTTGTATTATTTGCCCTTAGCTTAACTTTAAAAAAGCTTAAATTAGACGTGACATAGCCATAATGCCATAGCCATAACACAAAACACACAGAAGTGTCACGAGACGGAAGATAAGGGTGTTTTTCTGTTTGTCTCGTTTTCCCTCAAATGTTGTCGGCGTTTTTGCTTTGATTCTTCTTGCTAGTGCAATTAAATTACAACGCTTTTTATTAGCTGTGTTAATTGGTAAGTAGTAATACACTACAGTAATAAATACACTATACCTTTCTCTTTTTTCCACGAATTTTAAAAAACCTGTTTGGAGCTTTTTTTACCTGTCACTTTCTTCACTTCTGTGTATTCTGTGGCCATAATCAAACCAAAATTCAATTGGTTTCTATGGTGAGAGTCACCTATAATCAAATACAGTGTTGCCCATTAGTTTGGTTCGAACAGCTGTTTTCTATGGTTATGGTTATGGCACGTCTGATTGAGCCGAAAAAAATAAACACTCACCTGTATTTTCTTGTGTACCAAATTGTGAATTCCGTGATGATGCAACCGGATCGAAATCACCCACATCTATACCATTCAGTTCAACACTTGTTAAATCCATAGATTTTATAGCAGAAGAGGACGACTGTTGAGCCGATGACAAGGCATCATACAACTCGGTAAAATTATTTAATGCAAACAAGCCCGCACTGTGGTATTCCTTATTATGCACCGAAACAGCCGAAATTAAATTTAAAACCGAACAAAACAATAGTAATAAAAATATGGTGCAGTGAAAAAAAGAACTCGCGAATAATCTACTGGGCAACATTTTGGAATGTTTGTGCAAAAGGTATTGAAATTTAGAAATTTCAAATTTTAGAGAGCTGCAGGATGTCATTGTAACAAATTTTGAATGATTTTAATTGAACGGCAATTGCCCTGATTATATTTCTGTGATTTTTTTTTTTTTTTTGTTATAAAAATTATTTAGAATTTTTCCTTTTTTTTCTTTAGTTTTATGTAATCAGCCTTCACTTGTGTATTTAAGATATTTATATTTTCATAAATTTTATTTCTGTCATCAGTTGTGCGAAAAGACGGACAGGACAGACTTATTTACGAGGTTTGCCATTTTCAATACGTTTCATTTGTTTTATTTTTTATTTGTTTTATTTTTTTTTTCTCAATTATAGTGGAAAAATCGCTTAATTTAATTTTACGATGTTGACAAATTATGCCAACAATTAAAGATAATTGAGGCTAACTAAACACAATTATTTATTTTATCATTCATATAAAAATTGAAATTAAAAATCCCACTGTTGTTGCTGCAACCGGGTACTGGCGAAATTAATGATGTTTGTTTTTCTTTTGTTATGTTTCGCATTTAACTTTTAGTGTGCACTGTAAATTAAAAAGTCATTTATATTGTTGCCATTGTTGTTGTGGTTGTTTCTGTTGGTAGTGCTGGTGGTGCTTTTTAATTGATCATTTAGTTTGATCTGTAAAAGATCGCATGTGTCAAATTCATAATTGACATATCACCGTTAAAGAAAAGGCAATTTTTCCCAAAAAAAAAATATTTTAAGGTTTATTTTTATAATGAAACTTTTGTGTTATGCGAATGGAACTGAAAAATATATGAGTGGATGCATATCTGTAAAGAAGAAAGAAACAAAGTGTTATTGTAAGATTTTTTAAGACAGATAGAATTTTTCAATTATATACATACATACATACATATCTATATTTTTTGACAGTGGAGGTGTATGTATAGTTGCGCCTCCAAGTCTGTCAAAAAATAAAAAAAATACAAGCATAAAATGTATTTCAAAAATTATAACGATCCTCAATAAAAAATAATAATACTTTTTACGTAGAATGTAAGACAAATATTTATTGAAATTAATCACTGTCATTGAATAAAAAAAGATTTGGTCCAATTATTCTTCAGTAACACAAACTGTAATTAATAGTTGATTAAAATTTACTTTAAAAAGCGACATCATGTTTTTTAATGTATGTAGGTCAAAGTCCATACAAATATTTGTAAGCCGCATTAACAGAAATGTTTTCGTATGAAGTTTGTTTGCCAACTTTCCCGGCCAATTGGCCAAGCCACCTTGCAAAATAAATTTATACTACCAAGGCATGTTTATACAAGGTAGACCCACTTTAATAAATGCATACTTTGGATGTCAAAAAACTGACATCAAATTACAAGCGGCGAAAATAATCATGTGGGCAATTGAAACCACCTTAAATGGATTCGCCTTACATAAGATATATCAGTCAGATACCACAAGTTCTACAACAGATATTACATGTATTTGAAAAATATATATCTTTGTTATCCTATTAGATACACATATTGGCGGAACATATCCAGTATGCGGTTCGACAGATTAATTTCTGCTTTAAATATTTTCTATAGTAAAAAAGAGGTAGACTATTTTCAAAGGCTTATTCAACAATATGTGGAACATATTAAGGCGAATTAAATAAGGTGAACTCATTTTGAAATGAAATACAACATTGCAATCAAGGCGAATTCAGTATCAGGTGAACTCTTCCCTACAACAATTTTACAACACAAAAAACAACACGTAATTTGCTATGCAACAAAACCAATCTGTCAGAAGATTTCTAAGCACATTTTGACATTTTGGTTCAAATTGCTCAATTTGGAATCAACAGCTGATAATCAGCCGGGCTGATAAGATCACCTGATACTGAATTCGCCTTGCACTGCAATTTATATCTTTTTTAGGTACCTTTTCACAATGTATGGTTAAAAGATAACAGAGACTTTAACTGCAAGTTTTGTATGAAGAACTGTCAGTTAAAGTCCACGTTAACTCTTAACCATACATTGTGAAAAGGGACGTAAAAAAGATATAATTGCAGTGAAATTTCCTGCTATCAAAAAAAAAAACGATTTGACACCAAATGAAATCATCTGGTATGAATTCGCCTTGTAACATATTTAGCACATCTGTAAGGAGGAGGAGAATAGTGGGAGTAGGATTTATAACAGGAAAGAGTTGCCAGAGTTGATTAATATAATACAAATATATATGATTGATATAATACAAAGTAATTCACATTTTTTAACAGAAAGATCATCTCGAAATTTATGTAAATAAATAAATTGACTTTAGTTAATTTTAATTATTATTGTTGTTGTTTATTATAGTGGTTGCGAAAGCAGCTTTAACAAGCCACAAAATTTACTGAAATGCGTCAATCCATGTGTATCCAATATGTGTTGAGATTTTTATGACATTCTCAAATGGATTGGAATTTCGTCATAAGTTTTGGGATTTTCACTATCCTTTGTTCGGGGAAAGACATATTGGGCCTTATTACGAGTGCCGTATTACGACTTCGACTACGACGATTTTGTACTAGACCTAAGAACATTGCAAAATTTTTTCTTTAATATAGTACAAAATCGTCGTAGTCGTAGTCGAATAACGACTCTCGTAATTAGGCCCATTATTTCCTTATAAATATTGTTTGCCACTGGAAAGGGAAATGCCTTTTGCTGAAAGTGTCCTTGTTGTTTTTTCTTTTTTTTTAATTTAATGAATCATTATTTTTTGCACATGCATACAAGCTTACAGTGGTGAAAATTTATAGAACACACTTTTGATATTCACTTATTTTTCAATCGAGGAATATTTCAGTTTATTTGTTCAGAGCAGAGAAACAAGCCGTCTTAAAAAGTCGGCGGCGGCTCATAAGCCGGCTTGAGCCGGCTGACACTTACAGCCGCTTTTTACAAGTTTTTTAAGCATATTTCTATAAAAAAAATCGAAGCACCATATAATTTCTAAGATTTGGTACAAATTTGCAACTACAAAAAACAATTAGCCGGCTGCAATTTTGAGCCGATGCTAGCCGCATGCATCGGCGGCGGCTTGATTTTACATTGAAAGGCGTCGGCGGCTCTTGAGCCGGCTGTGAGCCGATCGGCTTGCTTCTCTGGTTCAGAGATGATTCTAGAATACTTTTTCTAAAGCTTATTACAGTGTTGCCAGAAAATAATTATGGTTAAAGTTTTTTGCTAAAATGTTCTACAGAAGAAAAATAAAATACTAGATTTTAAATTTTTATACATTCTTTTAGCGGTTTTTCGAAAAACTGAAGTGCTTTTTTCCGAATCATTATGCTGAAAATGCCATAATGGCAATAACAATATGGTATTTTGTTTTTGCCTTGGGAGAATCATTTGCCAAAAGCAGCTGATTGAAGACACTAATGCAGAGACCAATGCCATGATAGCTCACAGACGGCTGAGCCGACCCGTCAGCTAGGCCGCTGCCGAAAAAAAATTGGCCTGATCATCCATGTACAGTTTTTATTACATATATGTATTTAAATTATTTTATTTATTTTTTAATTATTTAATTTGTTCTCATCTTCCGCCGATGATTTCTCAAGAGCAGCCACCGCCGAAAAAATCGCCTGGCGCAGGTCTCTGTATATAAACAACTTTTGACACACGAGTTAACAGTTATGTGAATAAGCCTTGAATTAGGTAAAAAAAAAGTAAATCAGCTGTGTTTTCAACTTTACCTGTTATGAATTTGCCTTGGTGCCTAATCAGGAATTGTTTTTGTGAGTTAGCTCAAGGGGAATTCACATAAGGTGATCTTAATTCACCAGCTGACATAACTTCTCTGCTGTCAAATCAACCCAAACGTTAGGAAATATTCTGACAGCGGGAAATTTTACACTAACAAATATACAAGGCGAATACGCAGAGTTGCTAACCGAGGGCACCTGGTATCAATTCGGCTTGAGTTAGCTTTTTGGAAGTAAAAAATTAATTCGCCGTTTATACGGCAAATTTCTCTATTTGCAATATTTTTATTTGCGAATGATTAGCCCGTATAAACGTAGTAATAATAACCAATACTGAATAAACAAACATACATACATTCTATTAATATCGCCTCCACTGTATATAAATTGAATTTAACAAAAAAACAACAAGTGCAATAATCCCAATCTTTATTTCCAATTAAATGTGATTTCAAAAAGTGGTTTCTTGTTTCTAGAATTGTAATTATGACATTTTCACTGTTTTTTAATTATAACAAACATAATTCGTACATTTAATTGCAATAATTTCACGATTATTAATGACACATTCATTTCTTTGTATTTATTACGCAAATAAATATAAGCGCTTGAATTTTTTTTGACATAAATTTCGTAATCATAAACGAAAATGCGGCTGCAATTGTATAACATTGGTGGTAATCGCTGTCTGATGCATTTTGGATATTAAGTTGTATGAAAGTATGTAAGTCTTACTTGCATTTACTTTGTTACAATTCATAGTTTTAAACATACGAGTATTTTATGGTTATTAGATTATTGCCGCCCAGTGTCAGCTGTTTGACTGTCAAAGTTGTATAACGTGACAGGTTGAGTGTAAGATTAACTAAAACATCTGCTTTAGCAGCCCAATCTCACGATTAGCACTTAGTAGCCTTGAACTTTCGCTACCGCTTCATATGAATGGGAATTAGTATACAGTTGACAGTTTTATTACATGATCGCCCACTTAAGACTCAATTAAATGTGCCATAACTAAAATCATACAAAACAGCTGCTGGGACCAAACTTATGGGGAACACTATGGCTTAACCCTAGGCTCTACTAGACTTTCACGCCCGTTAAGTTCCTCAGAACATATTCCTAACAAAAGATTTATAGTTTTAGGCGTTTTGTCGTTTTTTGGCAAAAAAAAAGTATGAAGGCCACTTGCACCCAACTACTTAACTCAGCTATTAAAATAAAAACAATACAAGTTATATTTTTATTTCCCTGTTTTTCATTGATTGATGTTATCATAGTTTTGTCTCTTCACATGCCCATTTCGCACTGTCGACTTGTCTGTCGTCTATCCGCCACCTTTAACTACTTGCATACTCGTACATATTTTTATTTAAATATGTACACACTTTTTTTCTTTTGGTGAAAAAATATTTATAAAAACGTGATAAATATATAAATTATAGGTTTTAAACTTTAAAAGAAGACACAATTTTATTGATCATGTCGATGTCGATGGAAAATAAATTTAAATCAACATCATATATTGGCAGGCGAGTACATACATACAGGAAATATTTTTAAAGAAATTAAAAAATTATATGTATGTATGTAAGTTTGACAATTTGCATTTTTCCCCAGTTGTATGTATGTATATGTATACTTGTTGCTTCATATAAAATTCTTAATAGTGCGTTTACATTTAAACAAAATCTAGTATTTACGAGATTTGAAGTAAAATCTAGCAGATCTCCCATACAAAACAAAATCTACTTTGTCACTAGATTTTGTCGAAATCTACTTAAAATCTAGTAGAATTTAATGATGCAACAATGTTTTTTTTTAAGATTGTACTAAAAAATAAACCAGTGTACATAAAAAGGTGTGTGAATTAGCTATATTGCAGTTGTTTGGTTGTAGTCTAGGAAATATTTCAGTCAATGGTTTTTGTTTAGGATACGAAATATTGATAAATATCAAAAAACTTAGGGTAAACGCTATAAAATTAGATTAAAATTTTAATTGAAATCTGCTAGATTTAGTGCCGGTGTAAATGCCCTATAAGAGCTTTCGTAATAAGCTTTCTGAAAAATATATTTTATTTATAAAAGTGGTATAATTCATATGCATTTTTTGCATCGAAATATTAAATAAATCTTATAAGAACTTCAATAAATATTAAAGGCCTTATTCAGAAAAAAATAATTTAGGTTTACTAAACGTTTAACAAACAAATTTCCATACAAAATTTGTTTCGTAAACCTTTTGTAAAATCAAATTATATTTTCTGAATACGGCAGTTAATAAATATTAAATAAATTTATATTAATCGAGACTAGCCATTGGCGTAACTATAAATTTTTTATAGGGGGCCATTAGGGCTGGTAATGTACATGAGTAATAATAAAATAAATAATTAGAAGCAATTTTTAATAATTCCAGGAGCAACAGCATTGCCCCCAGAATATCCTTTCTACGCCTATGAGACTAGCACAACTGTAAATTAAAATGTTGCATAATATAAAAATATATTTTAATATGTTCAAGTGTAATCTACTAAGTCGTCGATTGATAAGTTAATTGTCGTATGTGTATTTTGATAGTTTCGAGTAAATTGAGTTTTAAGTTTGAAAATTGTATCAGCAAGTGCCACATACGACAAACTCAACACTTCATATCTCGAAAACCGTACGAGGTATTGAAAAACTGATTACGCCAAATGAAAGATCAGGTCGGAAACCCTAAGGAGTCGCAAAACCGCAAAATATCCACATACGACATTTAAATTATCAACCGACGAAGTGTCACGACCAAAGAAATATATGAGTCAGACCACTTTCATAATTAAGGGCACATATGCACATACATATAAGAAATTGTATGAAACCCTCATCTTCTAAAAATGTTCATAAACTCCATCAGATCAGGGGCCAGGTTCCGCAAAGATAAATTTTGAAGTGTTCGTCAATTTCGGTGTTCACTTTTGATTTGTGCGTCCGCACGATGGGAATGAATTAATTTTTGAAGTTATAGAGCGCACTGGTCAAAATTTGTCACTGGAAAAACTGCGGTGAATTGTGGGCACTGAAATGTTTGAAGACTTCAAAATTCATCGTTTCGAAATTCGTCTCCTGGGATACAATTTTTCAATAGTCATTTATATAGAAAGCATTTGCTTTCGTTCCGAATTACAGAGTAGATCCCCAGTTCTCAAAGGTGTTTTTATAAAGAGGACCAAGTAGCTGTTAAATGTCTCTTTTTTCCGAAAGCAAATTAAATAAGTTTTATTATGAAGATAAAGCACTCTAGTTCGATGTTAGTTAAGGCTGGTACTCACTATCCTACATAATCGTTCGACTTTTGAGAAAATGCAACCATGATCTAATGGAGTTTATGAAAATTTTGCAAAACACAGTAACAAGTCATTAAATCGGGGTTACATTTTCGCAAAAAAACTAACAACTATGTAGGCTAGTGAGAATCAGCCTTATTAGCATTATTAGAAACGTGGAAGTTGTACTATTGACCAATTGAATCTTTTAAGAAATGCGGAAATTTTTCTAAGCCATCAAAACCCAATCCATGAATTAGTTTTCATATTGCCTACAAGTCGATCCTCACTAAATATTACATGCATAAACGATTTCTTCTCTAAAATACATGCATACATATATATATATATATATATATATATATATATATATATATATATATATGTATATACCGTTTGACCGACTAACGTGGCAAATTCCCACTTTTTCGACTGCTTTGCCACTTTTTTTAGAGTGAATTATATAAAAATACATTAAAAATAAAAAGTTTTTTGTAGTTTTCTCGTTTTTTTCATTTCGCCCCTTTTTTGATAAATCCCCTATTTGGTGCCACTTTTTGAAAACTGACATGGGTCACCCTGCATATATATATTCTCATTTCATATTTCAGTGATTTTTATCAATATATTTAATTAAAACTAATGTCTGAGTTTGGCTGGAATTGAATGGAGTTTTTGGCACTATTTAAGTCAGAATGGAAAATTTTCGGCTTGAAAACAATATTCTAAACTCCCATCACTGGCAAATTATTAACAGTAAAACGGGGAGAGAGGAACAATAACATGTAAATAAAATGTAAAATTTCCTTCTTGTTTACTTTTTTTTAAGGAAATTATATCAACAAAAAGGCAAGTGCCATCCTATTATTTACTAAATTTATGAAATATTTTGCAACTATTACCTTTATGTGTTTTGTTTAGACGTAATATAAATTGCATTTATCCATTTAGTTAAGTTTGAAATGTGTTTTAAATTAACACTCCTCCACCAAACACTGACACTAAAATTTATCTGCTTCACCCACTAAAAACTTTATGTAGGTTTTTCTTTTTTTAATTATTTTTCTCTTTTAAGATATATAGGTTTTGTATTTGCAGTAATATATTTTTCATTTAAATTAAACTACAACATATTCATTGCAGTTTGTGCAATTTTATACATAGTAGTTATTTTGTATTAACACGAAACGCGTTGGTTAAAAATTAAAAAAAAAAAACTTTCAGCAACGTGCGCCTCAAAATCAACACAACTAACTCCTTTAACCGATCGAGAGAAACTGAATAAGGGAGATTTTCCGCACACTGTTATTGAAAACACAGTTGCCAGACTAGACGTTTTGTTATTAGACGACTTCTCGTCATTCTAACGCTTTTTGGTCAAAATTAATGGAATTTGAGAAAACAGTCTGCTACAAATTTTTTGGTACTATGTATATTGCAGATTTGAAGAGATTATTCAATATCATTTAAGTCTTTATATAGTAATTAACACAATCATAAACATAAATTCCGCGAGAGTTTGTTTTGCTTTTCCTTTTCTCATATTATAAATATATTTTTGTGCCCATTTTTTCAACATTCAAATTGTGTAATTAAAAGAACCAGAGGGTGGGGTGGAAAACTATCGATGGCACTATCGATAGTATCGATAGTTAATTTATTTTGTGACTATCGATGTTTTATTTCTGCAATCGATTAATACTTGAAAACAATCGATATTTTTTAGTCACTATCGATATTAAATGGTACACCACTAAAGGCAAAAAATAGAAAATATGTTGCTTTTTATAAACAAAAATAGCTGGATGTCGGAAAATTTCTTCCACTGATCACACTTATTTATCATAAAACTATTTTAGTTTTGTTATTTATTGAACAGACGAATAAACTTCTATTTTATTTTGTTTTGTTTTGTTTAAAAATATTTTGTTTTGAATTTTTAGTGTAAATAATTATGTACATTATACGAGAACCATACAACTTCGATACTATCACGATAGTATCGTCGATATATCGATAGTTTTTCTAGCTTTCGATAGTCTTGAAACGATATATCAATAAAGTTTTTCAAACTATCGAAAACTTTCGATAGTAACACTATCGATAGTTTTCCACCTCTAACCAGAGGTGTTTTATAGGTTTCGCAGCAATCAAACAAGTACCATATCATAAAATTAAATTTAAAAAATTGTAGGCGTATCCCCGCCCAATTCTTTACAATGGGACCAATGGGAAGCTATACCCTCTCAGACAAAAAAAAGATTTTTCACAATCGGTCTAAAATGTACCGAGTTATGAAGTAACACTCAAAAAAAAATTGAGACGAACTGTTAATCTCCTCCTTTTTTTGAAGTTGGTTAAAAAATCCTGTTATCTGGCAAACAATTCTTCCGTTTACCTCTATATGAACTTTGTGGAGGTGTGCAAAATTGAGTATGTATTTTGATAATTTTTCTTAGTAGCTCAGGATTTTGAAGGTTATGTTTCCACGGCTTGGATATAAATTCAAAAAAAGAAGGAATATAACATTCCGGTGCTTATGTAAACTTTTATGTATACCATTATTTTATAAGACTTTTAATTTGGTTTTCAAATTTTTACAATAGTCCCCTTCAAAATGTTTGGGGGAAAATTCCTCCTCCTTCCTCCAATACCTACATTTTTCCTCAAGAATTTTTTCATATGGAAATTTTAGTTCATAACAGGAGACATGGGGAAAGGGAAAAATTCCTGGGGAATTATTGTTCATAATCGGCCAGATTTTTCCTAGGGAAACTGTTTTTTTTTTAAAGAGACTTATCACAAGATAGAAAAATAGATAGGCATACATAAAACTTTATGGATGTACATATACATATATGGATTTACATATACATTTTATGAAATTCGATATCTAATGAAATTTAAAGCGACTAATTTTAAGCCGTACTCAAGCTTGTAAAAATCGACTCAGGCATTGCACTAATGTGCAGTGTTACAAGAAACTGCAGTAGTAGTAATATTTAAAGAGCTGCCATACATTTAGAAAATAAAAATCAACACGTTAAATTTAAATGAATGCTTTGAAATGAGTTAACACTTTTTATTTTAATTTGAATTCCCAAATAATGTTTTGCCCAATATTTTATTTTAAATAAAAACAAAAATGCATTAAAAATAAAAATATATATTAAATAATTTGTAGGATCTGTAAAATAATAAAATTATATAACCGGCCAATTGATATATTTCGACCTATTTTTAGCAGTTTGCTATGCGATATCGAACGAAATTTTCAAATCTTTTAATAAAGATAAAAAGGAAACACCTATTTAAAAATTTCTTTCAATAACGACTGCAATAATTTGTCCTCTCCCATCGCTTATTTTTACTAAACAAAATCAAACAAAAATTCGAATAGTTTAACTCATCTTACAACAATTACAAAAAGTAACACAAATTGAGGTATACATAAGTTCACAACTGAATATTCAAACATGTTAAGAAATTACATTATAATTAATTAAATGGCAAATAAACTTTGAAGCTAAAATCTAAACAGCATCTTGCGAAGGCATTCGATTAAATTTTTATAAATTTTAATGTTTTCATTTGAATTATATACTTATTGTTAGATCAATATTTTTGCTCTTGAGTTTAAGTGTCTTTGAAATACATACATCTAAAGGCAAATTACGGCATTTACTGAAAGTTTACAGAAGACAAGTAAGAATTCTCGGCTGCCTATTTAATTTCGTATGAGAATTTTAATGAAATTCTATTTAAATGTATTGAAATTTTTATAAGTTTCGAAAGCCGTATTTTGCCAAACTGTCTTTTTTTTTAGAAAAAATTTCTGAATAAACTAACAACTGCTTGGACCCATCGAGGAACCGGCCTTGTAATAATTTGCTTTTCAGCGGTAGAACATAGATTAAATAATCGTTCATTTTCTTGTTGCAAACTTTGGCTAAGGTGCTGATTTTTGGTAACTAAGCAAACTTGTGTTTCCAAATCACGATTTACTGAGCGTTCACCGAAGTTTGAGGAGCCGATCAAGGTCAAATTTGGTGCATCTGATTGAGGTAGATAGTACCAAAGTCCTTTTGCATGATAAGTCCAGCCTTGCTTTTCATACTCGAAGAAATTAATTCGATGGTCCTGCTTTCGTCGCACTAAGCTTTCGTAAAATCGCTTGGCAATTAAGGTATAAGCGGCTGGAATGCCCCCTGCGGGTCCTTTGGCGCCCTGGAAGCCGTTTGCCTAAAATGACATATGAAGAAAAATAAATTAATGCCAATGTTGTTTGTTAAATTTGTTTTTAGATATGTACATATATGTATGACTACATTAAAGTATATTGTTAGATTGGGAAAGTTTTTTGATTTATTATGCTTTCCAATTTACCAAAACACTTTCAAACTAACACATTTGGTTATTGAAACAATAATTTTCAATTAGACAAGTTCAAAAAAATCTAACGAATTAGTTATCATATCAACTTACATTGGGATGTGCCATTAGTATACTACATTGTGCCAAACATTTGTGCGTTAATGTGTCCATGTATTCTTGTGTTAAATTAAAATAACCCGTGGCCAAATTGAGCTTTGAGTCTTTTACACAACTCGACAACAGTCTTTTCGTTACTACACTATCATGGTGAATACCTATTTGCCCCATTTCGACTAGAGGAAAAATCCAGGTATCTGCATCACTTATCTTGTTGCTGACTACTTGTTGCGTTTGATAAGTCTGTTGAATGAATTCAGTGATGCGCTTTCTAGCGCGTTTTATAAACTCTTCTTTGGTTCCTTCATAAGGTAAAATATTCCAATTACGATGCAAGCCCACTTCAGAGTCTTGACTTACTGAGAGACTAAATTCTTGAACACGTGATATGAATTGGGCATAAAAATCAGCTAATGGTTTATCTTCAATGAGAATGTAACGATCTTGTCGGTTCGTAAAATAATCATTTGAAAGATTTGCTCCTGATATCAGAACTGCATCATCGAATAAATATATTTTCATGTGTTGCAGGCCCAACAATTCATTCCATCTGGGAGGAGCTAAACGTTTCGTCATGCCTCTCAAATTTGGTGTGTGGTATAAACTCAAATGTATTTGTTCTCCAAAGTCCTTTAACAAAGGCAAGAGCATGGTCTTTGAATTAGTCTCGCCGCGTGTACCTCTAGTAAAGTCGAGCAAAACATTTACTTTCAAGGAAGCTTGTTGTTGAAGACTTCTCCTCAAAATCTGCACAAAATTGTTCTCCAATTGTCCCGTTCCTAAATATAAACTCGCCAGCACGATACGTTTTCTAGATGTGGCAATTCTTTGCACAAGAGTATCATAAAAATGTTTAGGTTCCGTTATAACTTGTATTTGATCGCCCTTTAAAGGAAAACAAGGTGCTACATTATGAAGCCAGGCTAAACTTTCCAGATTAACAGCAGTTCCAGCTGTACTACCAAAACTGTTAGTCAAAACTTGTGGCGTTTGTTGCAGACAACCTATCAAATCAGCCGGTTGATTTAATGGCTCCATAAACGATGAGAAAAACCTCCTCAAAAACATTATAATGATTGCTTTCGCTCTTTACAATTTTTGTTAACACTTTCTGATGAAGGTTTCTGTTGCTCTTTTCGTTTAGCTATTTTTAGATTTTCTTTGTAACAGTAGAAATATAATATATTTTTATAATTTAATTGCAGAGCACATTACTTTTTAGCCGTTCATAAATACTTTCTATTTTCTGTAAAAATTTTTAAATAATTAACACGTTTTTTCACTATATTTAAAGTTATCTTTTACAATTCAATGTAAAAAAAATTGTTAGGAACAGATAGTGATTATTGTCAACATACGGTTAATTATGATAGTAGTAGAACTATCATCTGTTGCACCAAAGGTGATGCCAGACATGTCGAGCGCTTAAGCCCATTGTCAATGTCTATGGTGGGGAGCTTGTGTTTAACTATATAAAAAATATCTGTCCATGCTGCAGATTTGTTGCATCCATAAATATATTCCCTACAAGAACACTACCAGTCAATTGACTGCTCATTTGATCGCAAGTCAGGCAGGATATATTCATCATTGCGTAGAACAAAGTTTCTATCATATTATTAAAGGCAAAATGAAAAATGTGATGGAAACTTCTGTGTACGTGTGATGTTGCATCTCTCTCTAACTAATGAATATAACATATAGTTTAACTGCTCACTCTAGTGATTTTTAGTAATCAATGATAGCATAAAAATTACTCAAGTTTGACTGATCATAATTGAATAATATATCCCCCACAATTGAGCAATCAGGCATGATTGATATACTGACAATAAATATAATTTTTATTATTTTAATTGTTTTTCTTTTATTATAAAAATTCACTTAAAAGTATAAAAGCACATAAAATATTTGAAACGAAAGATATAGTTCAGCAAAAACAGAATAACCTAGGCGGTATCTAGCCCTCTTCACACCTTTTAATCTCCAACGCATCTTGCTTTTAACAAATATCTAAAATTTTGAAAACAAATGCATTAAATTAAATTTTGTAAATTTCTGTTTTCACTTTTTACTTATCTTTTATTTTGGCATTTATAAATTTTAATTTTCGCAGACAATGAATTGTATTTCTTTTTTTAATAAAACTCGATGTTTTAAAAGTTTTGGCATATGTACATTAGATGTCCCACTCTAATATATATGCTAGAGTGGGGCAGCTATAATTAATAAATAAATCCATCAAAACTTCCGATCAAATGACTAGTCAATTGACTGTCAGTATTGAATTCAATGTAAAATTAGTGCAAATGTGTTAGTGAAGAAATCTTGTTTGTGTTAGTTTCAGTCATTCATTTCTTGTAGGGTTATCACCCCATTCAGGCTGACACGAAATTAAGTAATTTCAAGCTCAAATTACGAACGAAATGAAAAGTGTTTATACAGATACTGAACGACATTTGAGTTGATTTCGCAAACATCTTATTCACTGCGGCAGACATTGTAGTACATTTTTCAGCTGAATAAGTTCTTTGTTACACTTACATAAATTTTTCTTTTAAAATTGTTATAAATATATTAATTTTCAATCTTCTTTTAATTTCATATTGAATTTAAACATTTTATTTTTTTTAAGTGCTGTTTCTCATAGTTGTAAATTTACATTCATAGCTTTATAATCAGAAATAATTTTTAATCAGGCTTAAGTTCAGTAATTTCGATTCTTATTGAATGAAATATTTTTATTAATTAGTGTGACTTTCTAAAGAAGAGAAGAAAAATTAAACTAGACTTTATTAGCTATGAGAAATATCGATATTTTTCTGTGCAGCCACGCACTTCATTATCACCCATGTCTTTCTACTGCGGTAGAAATTATTATTAACATCAGCTATTTAACGTAAATTTTCAATGAAATGGAATATGAGAAATGATTGTGTATACAATTATTGATTTACCTTTGGTAAATACATTTGTAAGTATCACTATTTATTTTCTGTTTAGTTTCATTTTCTATTTAGGCTAGCACGAAGTTATATCACTCTACCTAAGTATGTTTAATTATTCTCGGTTATCTTTTACGATTATCACATAGCTTTATATGAAATATATACTTTAGCTTGTAAAATCCAGTTAAATGATGCCAAAATCTACATATTTCATTTCATTCAATATAAATTAATCAAGCTCACAGGGTCATATATGATTAATTGAATAATAAATAATATAAGAATGAAAAAAATCATTAAAATCAATAATAAACTACATTAAAAAAAATATACAAACGTTTTGTGTTTATGTTTATAAAAAAGATGGCTTTTGCTAATAATGACTATGTATTATTGTTTTATCAAATACATGAAAGTACAGATGATTGCTCTTTTTCTCATTAATAAAAATTAATGAAAAACTTAAAGGCCTTATTTATGCGGATTTTCGAAAATAATGTGCCGAAAATACCGACGACTTTTCAAAAAAGTGCAGATTTTTCATCAAAATCTTCTGGCAGCCCTAACTTTAGTACACTTGAATGCCACTCTGCACGACGCCGTTTTCAAAAAAACGGTGATTGTGGCCACAGAAACATGTCGAGACAAAGTTATCAGCGGCGGTGGCGCAGTAGTTGTATGAACGTCGGCGGCGCGCCAAAAGAATTTTCCGCGGCTCAAATAAGCTAATGCAAATTTAAAGAGGAAATAAAAATTTAAACTGAAAATTGTTGTTCGCAAAATTTTTTCTCCGAAATTTGTCTCTTTTAGCAGATAACATTTTGGCTGGTTTTGAGACGATGCAATCGGCGGCGGCTTGATAAACAGAATGATAACCGGAAGCGGCGCACCGTCGGCTTCGTTTTTCTGATTGTGGCCACAAAGTAGTGTTGGATTTTATAAATTCAATTTTCAGTGGCATAAATAAGCTGTATTAATTTTATGCCATACAAAAATAATGACACCATTATTTGATGTTGAGTTTTTGCAAAAGTTAACTTATGAAAGATCAAAAACTTGGTCGTTTTTGCTGGATGTAAGTTGGTCAATATGGTGAAGTAAAATTGTACTCATTGTAATCCTTCTTTTTTAGAAATTCGTCACAGGGGAGGAATTGTGTGCGATGAATGTCAAAGACGTTGGCGAGGCCTACGGCTCGGAAAATGATGAAAGTGATTCTTCTAATGAATTAGCGTCCATGGAAGAATGTGAAGATGGTGAAATACTGGATGCAGATTTTTTGAGGAATATTACTAATACTGCAAGACTTTCCGTAATGTTGAATAATAAAACAGCCCTACCGGATAGCAGCTTTAATGAGAAGCAAAATGAATTAATGGATATTTTCAATCAAACCTTGCCGATAATTAATGAGCACAATCGTCAATTACAGGAATTTGGTCTGGATAAAATTTTAATATCTTTTGACAAGGAACAGATTGAAGAAAAAGTCGGCGGGTGGCTTAATCGTCACAATTCGCTGTATGGAGGCAATAAAACGCTGTTGGAGTTTGGTAAATGTAAAAATGATGAAATAGAAGAAAATGCTAGATATGCAGTTGACAAGAGCCCGGTTTGCAGGAAAATATGCAACGACTCTGACGACTCTCTACAATCTGGTGAAACAGCTAGATATATACGTTCCAGCAAAGCTAATGGTAATAAAAAATCTGCCACGACCTCAACCATTATCAAGACATATCGCATGATTAGGAGCACTAGAGAAGCTACACGCCAAAAATATGATTGTGAAATGGTTGACGATAAAACTATTCGTCATCGTAGAACAATAGACAATGACTATCAATATCGCCAGAATAATTGGAAACTGATGCAGTTTCCTAAGAACCATAAATACTATATTACACCGTCGCCACCAAGACAAAGGCGCAAAGTATTTCGGAAACGTATATTTAGTAACAGTTTTAGTACAACGGATTCGTCCTCAGACACCGACTATTGCTATGAAGATTATCAAAATTCTAAATGCAAAAATTTTAAATTTACTGAAAATCGCTGTTCTGTAAAATACAGTAATTATTTGACACCTAAGGATACAACTTGTTCCATCAAACGATCAAAATGCCATCAGCGAAGTGCTATGAAAATGCCATCTGCACAAGCGAATCGTATGTATTATTTCTCACATTCTCAATCAAAATCGCTCTGCTACGAGACTCGGAAGCATTTAAAAATAAAAAGGAATGCCAACTGCTCTATCGAAGAGCTTCCTTTCAGAGATGAATTAGAATGTCACTGCTGTGATGAAGGAAAATTATGCAGCAATTTCAAGTAAGTTTTTAGGTTTTCCTAGAATTGGTAAGAAAAGCTAAAACAATTTTTAAGCAAAGTGTTCAGAAATAAGCTTGGAGTATTCTTGGGGTGACATTTTGTTTATACTCGTAGTGGACCGCCAAACTGGATAGCTATAAAGTATTGGTGTATGTTCTGGCCACCGAAACGTTTTCACATGTTTTGTTGTGAGTATGTTAAAATTTAGAAAATAAAAATTCATCGTGTGTGTTGTAGCATCCAAATTTAGAAGAAACAATTTTTTAAATATGTAGACGATTTAACATTTTCTAATGGGGAGATAATTTTTCAATTTAAAAATATCGATCAAATTTCAAGATGATTTTTGCATATGGAAGAGTTCCTCTAAATTTTTTTATTTGGTTGAGGGGGGGGGGCGGGAGATGAAATGTGCCAGCCAAAAAATATGGATTATCTAATTATTTTGTCGTTTGTGGACCAATTTTATTTAAAAAGTCTACTAATATTTTTTTTTAAATTTTGGGTGAGGGAGGGGAAGGAGAAGCAGTGCCTGACCCCGAAAATTTATTATTATTTATAAAAATTTTATTGGCATATGAAAAAGGTTTACTAAAATTTGGAAAGGGTCTTCCCTTGAGGGAAAAATTCCTTTTGCATGTGGAAAAGGTTTACAATTTTTTTTTTTTGAAATCTTGGGAAGGGGGAGGAAGCAAAGTGCCCGACTTTAAGAAGAGAATATCAAATAAATTCGTCATATTGTGCGAATTACCAAAATTCTTATTACTTATTCTTATTATTCTTATTCTTATACTTATTTATAAAACTCAATTTTATTTTATATGTGAAATTTTTAGATTTTTTCAACCTTTGCGAAATTTTTTTCTTTTGCAACATTTTCTTGTAAATCTTTTTCCTTTTTAATTGCAATTAAAATAAGAATTTTAAGTCATTTATTATCATCAGTTTTGAATCGGTAAGGTTCAATATCTTTAAACAAAATTTTAATGCAAAATAACATTTTGGTACATAACGTTTCGTGATCTTATGAAGTATAATTTTTTTTTTGTTGAAATAAATTAAAAAATATTTTGTATTGTGTTGCATTGGGCGAGAATTCCCTGGAATTGCTGGGAAACCGAAAAGTCGTTCCCGCTTTCCCGGGAAAAGAAAAACTCTACATACAATACGTATTTACATCTTTTTGTTGTTGTTATTTAGTTACTGTAATCGATAAAAGTCACTGGGAGGATTATTTGTCCAGTTCGATGAACTATTTTGCTATCACCAGTTTCTTTATGAAATCGTTTAGAACTTTATAATTACATATTAGATAATTCTTATTTGTTTCAATTAATTATTTTACTTTATAAATATTCTTTATCTAACTATTATACATATACATGTATATTTTTAGGCATATCGCTAATTCTTCAACAGAAAAATGGTACGTTGAAAATTGTTGTTCTCCAAAAAGAAATCGTAGAATTTCAACAGATAACACAAGTGAAGAAAGCTTCACGACAACTGAAACCGCTCAGAAAGTTTTAAGGACTAAAAATCAAAAGGCAAAATCTAAAGCAAATAGCAAAAGGGAAACTGCAAAGAAAGCAACAGTTAAATCTAAAGCTGAAAACACGAAAAGCCAAAATAAGTTGAAACATGAATCTTCAAACGGAGTTGAGAATTCAGATTATGAATTACAACTCGCAATAGAGCAATCAAAAGAGTGTTACGAAAAAGAACAACAATTGAAAAAGAATAACAAAAAAAAGCAATCAAAACGAAAGATATTGAAATCGAAATCTTCAAGAAAGATCTTGAAACCGGAGTCAGAGGTTCCCAACGATCCAGTTAATTCAATTGGAAAATTGCCAACACAGATTGAAAACGGTAGCCTCGTAGAAGTGGAACCTGCAAAACTACATTTAACTACAAGTAGTATAACAGAGGAAACATTTTTTACACCCACTAAAGCCATTTGTAATTCCACTGCAGTGTCTAGGAAAAGCCAGGCTTATAAAAGACAAATCCTTACTAAATCACATATAGATGAAGAAGATAAGTCAGCTGATAAGTTACAAAATAAAACCGAAATTGATTTTAAAAAATCTTACGAAAAAAGCGATAAAACACAAAATTCTAAAACAAAAAAATCAAAAAATAATAGAATCAAATCTACTACTGCAATTGCAAAAGATAGAAAACAAATAGAAAAAAATGCTGCCAGCACCAAAGTCAGCTCGACTACTAAACGTTGTTTAGAAATAACTACAAAGTTAGCTTCCACTCAATCAGAAACAACAGAACCAGAACAAGCAATTTATAATTCTTCTTGTGATAGTGACTGCACGCTGGTAACGTCAACTACAAATATTGTACAGATGCCAAAGGGTATACTTGTATATGCACCCGAGAATAGAGACATGCTGCCAGAAAGTAGTGCCACCAACAATGGATTTTTCACTATTACTAAAGAGTATTTAAGCACGGTTATTGGTGAAAAGCAAGCTGAAAAATTTCTCAAATCTTATGTTGGCCGTAAACGCTTTAGGTTGGATTCTACAGTTTATTATAGACCAACAGGGGGCGAAATTGGTAAAGATTCATCTTCGGATAGCGATGCCTTGGATTATGCGCGACAGTATGGCGATTTACATGAAGAAATTAAATAACTAATTGTGATGCATTTAAAACATGTTCATTAGACTGGTGGACAATTTTGTAAGATTGTAAAAATCATGGACTGCCTCCCTAAGACTGCATGTACACATGTTCCAATTAGTCAAAACATCAGACAAATCTAACAACATTCACTATGAAATTTTAAAATTATTTTATATTATTGATTATTTGCTTCACTTTTATTTGCATTTGCCAAATTATACAATTATTTATATTGTTGATTATTTGCATCATTTTTATTTTAATTTTGAATCAACAAGGTACATTAATTTTTCATTTTGAATATGCCTTGTGTTGCATGTTAATTTAATTTTTGTGACAATCTAATCTACAACAACTTTTAGAGAAGTTTAGATGGTAACGTTCCTACATTCTGATGATTCTTGTTTGTTTTGTAACGAGTGAAAGAAAGTGCATTTACTTGTCCAGCGTCAATTAATAAATCAAATAAAATATTTATGCGATTGGTAACAAAATACTTAAATTTAACTCTCAATGTCCATTATTTCTAGCCATAACTCATAGGTAAAAACCTTAAGTAAAATTACCTGTTTGTAGCAATAACGGGCATTAGTCCATTTTTACGAATATTTTTATTTTAGTTTCACCTGCATGAATCGAAAAATTATTCCAATTATGTATTGAAGAAAAACACCGAAGTAGATGGCACAATGCTTTGACTTCACTTACAGTAATTTTTCCAAGTGGTTTTCGAAATGCAAATTCGAAAGCATTTTCTTTCGTTTCGAAATACAGAGTGAACATAAACCCTGAACTCTTCTCCAAGAGTATACAAATACGGTTTCCATCATTTATAAGATTGTTAAGTGGTCGCCACCTCTGGCACATTTTTTGTCCCTTAATATGGAAACTGTTCCTTTTGCCATAATATGTAATCGTAGAACACTCATAGGTTAGGTGGTCCTCCCTTATTCTGTAACTGTTTGTCGACATCACGTCAATGCAATTCTAAGAAAATAAAAAAAAACTGAAGTCGTCTCAAAGAATACTAAGAGGATGACTAGTAGTAAATTGTAAATGAGTTAATAGCTGCAAAGCATTTGTTACTCACCCTCATGATACAATAATATATTATTCCAGTTGTCAACATAGACATCATGTCAATACAATATTTAAATATTGGGGCTTATATGTATATACTCGCTCTCGAGAACAGTTTTGTACTATTGACAGTCTATTTTTGTTCCTAAGGTCTAAAAAATAGCATGAGCCTGTCAATAGCTGTCAGTTGCCTTCGAAAACGGATGGATAAGCCGCAATTTTTTTGGTATTTTGACGTGACGTCAATGTTGACAAGTGGAATTGAAATTTTCAGAATATTTAAAATAGTCTGATGCAATCTGTTCTCTAAAAATGATCACATGTAATTTGGCTTACACAATATCTATGGTTTTCATGAATAACAAACAACCTATATTGAACATTTTCTTTCGTTTCAAATTATGTACATACAGAGTAGACCACTTGAAAACTCAAAAACTACACTGAAATGTTAAAACATTAACATAATTACATGTATGTCACCGTTAACATGCCGCCATTTTAACAGCAACTGTCAAAGTTATATCTAAACATTAAAGTGATTTTCGCTCAATTGATTTTTCTAAGTGTTTTTTTTAAGCTATTATCTAAGAAATCATTTATGCGATACTCTTTTTAATTCATCACCTAATGTAATTGCATGTGTAATGTCCATTCAATTGTTTAACGTTAAGTATTTGATATTCTCTATCTTCTATTAATAATTTTCAAATGTTGAATAAATATTTTAATCTTAATGTATGTATGTATGTATATGTACATATGTATTTAGCTATTTATTTATAGTTTTGTAAAAATATTCCGGACCAAACCTCCACAACGTCTATGAAATATGTTTTTAATATAATTGTTGAGCTATATGTGAGACTAAATAATAAAAATACCAGGAGCCTCCTCTAAAAGCCTTAATCGAGCTGCACCTTCGTATAAAAAGTAAAAAGTCAGATTTGTTCACAAATACAATTACACAGGCATTGTGCAAATATGCAGCAATTTGGCCAAGTTTTGCTAGAAATTGTCAGAATATTTACAATTGTCTTTAACCACATGTAATTTGACTTACCCAATATGTGGGATTTTCATGAATAAACAACCTATGTCCAATTTTGCTCATATAGAGCATTGATTTTTTAATGTATTTACTTATTATTTATATTATATTACGCTAACGTACATACATCGTTATGAAATAAATAAGAACAAAACATTCAAATAAACTAACGGCAATAGATATTAAAACCGTTCTTAAGCGGAATGCAGAATTATTTGAATTGCGGATCAATACATACACATGTATTTGAAAGTATGTGTATAAAAACATTCATAAGTACCACTGAGCCGCGAAAATGCTTGCAAGCCGCCGTTAGTTTCTGCTGAGCGCCTTTTGTTATGTGTAGTGTTTCCTGCACTTCCGGTTTATTGTGTTGCTTTTTACTGTACTAAATTGACTACTTAAAGTACAACACTGTTGTCCATTCAGACAGTTGCTGCCATTTTAGAGCGTATCCGTTTGTTTACTTGTCAATATTGGCGCTTTTTGTATTACATTTTTTCTCGCACTAGATTTTTCTGATTAGTGAACAAAACAATATTGTTGAGTAAAAATCCTATTGAAAAGTAGTTTTTAATTATTTAAAAACCTTAAATTAGTAGAAAAGAGTGAACATTAAAGCAAAATAAATGAAATTAGTTTCTCAACAGAGTTGTTAAGTGCGATTGTTCGTTTGTCAAGATTTAAATTGTTCCTAGGAATGTGTGGTCATTTCCAAAGCGAATTAATGTGAATATTAATATGCTTTGGTAATTTTCTAAAATAACTGCGTGTTGTAATGCAAGTTGTTGTACTTAATAGAACAAAATTTAAAGTATACGTGTGGCCAACAGCTCGAAAAATGTCAGCCCACAGATGTTGTTATATGGAGAGTTCTATCGATATGGTGTTTTATTGGCGTTATAAGCAAATGACTTAAAAGCTTTTTAGTAAATCTTAAGGAACTACACAAAAACAAGAGGTCTTTTAGTTTATATGTAAATTTTGGTTAATTTGGCTGGTTGGCAGTCCGCCCGGCCGACCGGCCGGCTGATATGTAAATACCTGTAATAAAGTGCTGCAAAATTCGTTTGCTCTTGAATATGCTCAATATATAAATAAGTAAATATCAAAGCTGAAAGGAAAATTATTCCAAAATGTTTTAAAAATTAGTGCTTGCGCATAAGAGTTGCTGCAAATTGATAGTGAAAAAGTAAAGTTATAAAAAAAAGAATCATATAACACATCGAATCAGAAATGTGTTCAAGGATAAAGATCGGAAGCTTGCCAATTGACCACTTTGAATTGAAAGCAAAATTAAAGGGTAAGTGATTCACAAAATTTGCATTTCTTTTCATTTATTAATCAATTCAATAGAAGATAAAGGGCCTAATTACGAGTGTCGTATTTCGACTACGACTACGACGATTTTGTACTAGATTAAAGAAAAAATGTTGCAACGTTCTTTATGTCCTATTTCCCACCTGCGAAAGAAAACGTTCCGACTTACAATTTATATTGAAAACAACAATAAAATATGAAAATTTGTTTTTGTTTTCAATATAAATTTTAAGTCGGAACGTTTTCTTTCGCAGGTGGGAAATAGGCCATTAGTTTAATACAAAATCTTCGTAGTCGAAGTCGTAATACGACACTCGTATAAGGCCCAAAAATATTCTGAATATTTATGATCCCCAAAAAAAGAGTAACAAAATATAAAGTAAAATAAGTAGAAAGAAAAAAGAAAATTAGTAGAAAGAATTATGAGATTTTTTTTCAGAAGCACACGAAAAAACTCATTTACACGAACTCTTTCATAAATTTTTTTACAAAAAATAATTTTTAAAAACTTTTATGGCCACTTATTTGTGGTCTCTACCTGACATAAAATGATTAACTTTAACATTAACTTCAAGTTAATGTTAAGTGTACTGCTCAAGTTAATGCTTTTTTCACGTTATAACATTGTTGTTAGTGCATTTGTTTTAACAACTCAGTTATAACTTCAAGTTAGAACAAAATTTCATGTCAGGTGGAGACGTAGAGTAACATTTCGAAAAAATTTAAATGAAAGCAAAAAATGCTGCAATTATAAATAAAAATCCTGATGTTTAAATAATAATTAAGTAGAGCGGGAATATTTTCAAAATTATTGTTAACGCAATCCGCTCTTTTGCTTTACAAAAAGCGCTCTTGAGTTCAGGGAACTTTCTGACGTATTAGTAGCTTTATATTGAGCTCTGGTTGGTTCGACGGTGGGGAAGCAGAGTCTCCGTGGTATCACAATGGACCAAAACGGTATAAGTGAGTCCGGGTTTCTGACTGCCACCCCTACCTAACCTATAAGCCCCTTTTAACAACTTATCCCCAATCAAAAAAAAAAAAAAAAAAAAAAAACGCGACAGTTAAAATACAAAAACCCTGATATTTAAATAATAGACGTCTTTATATTAAAATAAGAATAGAAAAAGTAGAGTGGAAATGTAGATGTAGTGTTTTTTTTTTTTAATTTCTTGTTATATATTTCATAACTGATTTTCAAAAAATTTTACGCAAGAACAGAATTCTTTCTTCTTCGAAAAATTATTTTATAGGCTTATAAGGTTTTATTTTTTGAAAGTAATGGCTCATAATTTATTCTGTAATCGTTTTAAAATCATTACATTTTAAAAAGTACCTTCCCAAAATTAGTTAATTTGAAAAGTAAAAAAGAAAAGTTATTTTCTTTCAGAGCAAGAAAAACAACATTAAAATAAACCTATGTATAATCTCAGCTTTACTCAGTTGAAGTTACATTCATCTCTTACCACGGTCATATGTTCCTTATCCCTATTCCATGAATTTTTCTATTTAAAATTTTTAATTTTCTTTTTTTAAATATTTTATTTATAAATAATTATTTTATATTTGAAAAAAATATATATCATAAAAAACATAAAAACATAATATAATATTTAATATATGTATGTATGGATAACAGAAATACATTTTACTCTTTTTTCTTTTTTTTAAATTAATTTTTACTTTAAATTATAAATTATTAAAGTGTTTAAAAAAAATAATTACTTGTATTATTTAAACATGATATTGCTTTATAATGATGTATAGAGTTAAAAACAAACAAAAATATATATAAGATTAGGATTAATATAAAAAAAGGACACAAAAGTACTCAGACATAATTTATAATCTAAAAAAAAAACACAATTTTTAACTTAAACAGCGACAAGAACGTTACTTTCGTTTAATTCGAGTATATGAAAGAAATATTACATATATTAAAAAAAATCTTTTATTCTTTCATATTATATAAAAAGAAAACAACTAAAATGATTTTGATAAAAGCAAGCAAAAACTTAATTTTAATAGGTATGGAAGTGGAAGTTCCTTTTAAGAGTTTTCCGAAAAAGAAACTAAAAAGAGTTTGATATTATATAACTTTTGAAACGTTATATGCCAGTACTGTATTGTTTATCAATGTTGCAGTGGGGGGTGGGGGTAGAAGTAGTTTTGTTCTAAATGTTTAATTAACGGCGACTTAGACATCAATTTGGAAAGGTGAGCCGGGAATATGTTCATCTCCCCATTTGACTATTAAAATGTATTGGCCGCGATCGCGAACCAAGTAACTTACATTGTAGTTATTGCGGCCAGTGTGTTTGATGCTGAACTCTTCACAGGGGCCCTTAGGGCCGTACATACCCACATAAAGAATATTGTTACCTGAAAATTAATAATAATTATTAAGTACTAAATGTGAGTAAGCCTAACAACTTACCAGCTTCAGTTGCACAAATGGTAAAAGTATTTGTCTTGCCCATAAAGGCCTTCTTTAAACCCATGCCCTTAGATGTTACCACGGAGGCATCAGACTTGAAATTGGGCATCACAACACCACTGTTTTTACCACCCTTAGATACCTTATGCACGGTCTCTACCACAACACTTGATGTTTCTTGTGAACCCTCATCAGCCAATTTTTCACCTGCACAAAAAAAGGCAAAGCACATTTCATCAATCAATCAAGTTCAAATTGCTGAATAGCGTAATAAGCTACAACTTACCCTCGCAGTTTACTCTGAATGGAGAGCCGATAATATGAATGTTGTTATATTTTATTGAAATGAAGTGATCGCCAGGTAGCAATGGAGTGTAATGTACTTTGTAGCCATCTTCGACATCAGTACAGTCCATGGATACCTTGGAGGGACCGTCAATAGCGACTGCCAAAGTACCTACGCCAGCATTGCAGGTATTGATAATGAAATCTTGTCTTTGGCCGGTCTTAACATTTTCCAAACCAGAGCCGGTGGCTTGTACAGCAGCAGGATCGGCAACATCCTTGCCGACCTTTATGCGGAAGGGTGAGCCGGGAATATGGACACCATTGAATTTAACATGGATAGCGTGGATGCCATTTTCACGTGGATAGAAACGTACGGAGGTCATTTCACTGTCAATGGCTTGAATGAAGCAGTCATCATCGGTGCCCGAGGGAGCAACAATCTTGGCATCCAATTCACCCTTGGCACCGTTCTTGCGCACCATGAATTGATAGGGTGCATCTGCTTGAATATTACCTTCGGGGAATTGTTGAACCTCCAATTTATGGGCATCGCCTGCATCGGGAGAAACGTATACCTTGAATGGCGAGTCGGGTATATGGCGGTCATTGAACTTCAAACCAACTCGGTATTCACCGGGTTCAGTGACTTTGTAGGATACATCACAGGAGCCGTCTTTGCGGTCCTTGAATTCAATCTCAGCCTTACTGGGACCCTCAACGGAGATGGCCAAAGAACCACCACCAGCTTCACGAGTCCAAACATTGAACTCGCAGGGTAAACCTACAATACCACGCTCCAAACCACTACCGCCTGCCTTAACCAAATGGCTGCCAAAGTCATGTAGTGGACCAACAGTGAATTGGAAGGGAGAACCGGGAATGTGCATATCCTTATAACGGACGGACACGGTGTGAACACCCAATTCCTTGGGCACAAAATGAACGGAATAAAGACCATCTTCTACTTCTTGGATTTCGGCATCTTCAGTGACATTGCTTGGTGAAGTAACACGAGCGGCCAAATCGAAGGACGTAATGCCGGGCATCTTAAAGGTCAATTTGCATTGGCTGCCGATTTCAGTAACTGGCACAGCATCACGTTCCCGCTGAATCTTCTCACGCTTGCGATTGCTGCCCTCACCAGCTACCTTGACGGTGAATGGTGAACCCTCAACATGATGATCAGCAAACTTCAAGTTAACAATATAATAGCCCGGCTCAGTGGGTTTATAGGAGATGTTTAGTGTACCATCATCCTTATCAGTACATTGGATTTCAGCCTTGCTGGGACCCTCAATAGATACAGACAAACCGCCGTATCCCGCATTGCGCGTGTCCACTGAAAACACATTCTCGGTATGGGTCTTGCCTTCCTTGAGACCATTACCCGAAACCTTAACCTTTTTGGCGTCACCAACTTCGCGTTCCATTACGGTGACCTCGAAGGGTGAATTGGGAATATGTTTGCCACTGCGTTTAACAGACACCATGTGCTTGCCGGTTTCACGAGGCGTAAACGAAATGCCAATATTGCCAGTGGGCATACGTTTCAAGAAGCAAGGTTCCTCCAAGCCGCTGGGTGCTTGAATAGAAGCATTTAAGGCACGCAAATCTGCATCAGTGATTTCGCCGGGCATGGTGACTTCGGAACATGAACCAACCGAGATTTGGTTACGTTTGCGACCCTCGCCAGTAACTTTGGCCATGTAGGGAGAACCTTTAATGTGCTTGTCGCCGAAGCGTACTGAGACATTGTATTCACCGGGGGCAGTTGGCAGATATTGAACGGAGACGGTGCCATCTTTGTTGTCGTGGTAGTTGATCTGCAAAACAACGAGAAAATTATATATGTATAGATATTAAAGAGAGTTTAACTTATGAGACTATTATGGATTGCAATCAAGCTATAGTACGGTTACCATTCGGCAAACAAATATTATCGCTTTTGCCAGAAGGCAAGAAATAACATGAGTAGCGATAAATAAGGGTTCTAATCGACGCTTTCGATAACGAGCTGATTCGATCAGGGGTCTAATCGTCGCATTCGACAACGGGCTGATTCGATGACGTTTTTTCAGTTTGAGATTATGGCATTCACTATCGAACAATTTAATAATATGGTTCGATATCGAATGCCATAATCTCAAACTGAAAAAAACCTGATCGAATCAGCTCGTTATCGCAAGCGACGATTAGAGCCCAGGTTTTTTTAGTTTGAGATTGGCATTCGATATCGAATATAACTAGAAACGCAACTTTAGTTCGGTTGCTATCCATAATTTACCCATTAAAATATTAAAAAATTTCTAATTTCTACCAGGGGAATAGTGAGTCCCCCCACCAATTAAAATATTCTAAGCTTACATCAACTTTGCTGGGACCTTCGACAGCCATAGTCAAGCCAGCAGCACTGGCGCCTTTAGTGGAAATGGTAAAATTGCAGGGCTCACCAGTAACACCATGAGTCAAGCCGGGCCCATAGGCGGTCACATAACCAGAAGTAATCGAATCAACATGGAATTTAAAGGGGGAACCTATAAATTAGAAGTATGTATAACGTACTCTTATTAAAATTTTGAATGAAAAAAATTAGTGTGATTGAAAAATTTTACCTTGAACTGGTTCACCGTTGTATTTCACTGCCAACTCGTGTGTGCCCTCTTCCTTGGGATCGTATTTAACCGAAACGGTACCATCGCGATTATCCTGAATAACAGGCTTGTCAACTTTACCGCTGGGCATTTTTACTTCAGCTGCATAAAGAAGAAAAAAACAATAGTTAATGAGAGAGAGAGAAGAGACTATGACGTTTTTGTTATAGATAATAGTACATTCGGTCATGTCACAGAGTTAAATTCCGCTCGAAAACGGTATTGAATTCACCTCAACATGTCGAGCAATAGCCGCAGTATAACTTATCATACCAGCGCCCCCAACAGTCTGGACACACCTGGCAAATTCCCGTATTTTAGTTGTCTTTTTTAGACACCATCTTCTATAAAAATGGTGTGGATTGAATTCCGTTTCCGAACTGAATTGAACTCTGTGACCTGGCCGTTTATAACATTTTTCTTTAATCTAGGACCAAAATGTCGTAGTCGAAGTCAAAATACGCCAATCACGATAAGGCCCTTTATTTTGTTTTCTAATTCGCAGTAGTAAACATTTTAGTTTTTATTATGGAAATGTCGGAAAAAGTAAAAATAATATTAAAAAAAGCGATTGAAAGTTTAAAAGAGAATTTAGAAAATTTCAAATAGAAAAATTTCATAGTGTGAACCGCGACAATGTTGCCAGGCCTCACAACACACTACATGTGCAATTAGCAACAACATTCGATCATGGAATCTTATAATTGTTGTTGTAATACTATAAAAAATTTATCAAAAAAAAAAATACGTACATAGTTGTTTTAAAACTATAAAAATCTCAATAAAATATTGCACATGTTTACAAAATGCAACTCAAAAATGTTAAGGCCAGAGCCCCTTTAATACACTCGGAGAAATTAGCTTCACAAATTGACAAATATAAAATATTTTTATATTATTAATAAACTTTAATCGTTTTTGTTTTCTTTGTAAACATCTGCTTGTTTGTGTGCATTTTACTTTGTATGTAGTGAAGAGAATTTTCTAAATTTATTTTAAGAACTTTATGAAAAAAAATTCAAAAATAAATTTATGACTTTTTATGAAAGTATTTTTTATTTATTTAAATATGTATTTGATATAATTTTTTTAGATACATATATACTTATGTATGTATGTATGTATGTATGTATATTGTCTTTGTGTATGATGACTCAATTATAAAATATTTAATAATAGATTAGCCCGCCATTTAAGAAAAAAAAAATTAACAAAATCAAATTTTTTTCAAACTTGTTTTTCCCTTGGAAATCAAATATTTTTTTCAGCGGCAAAATTTTTTATTACACTCGCATATTAACAGAGGTACAGAATTAGCTCTGCTCCAATTTTTATCAAAATTTATACAATAGTTTCTTCGTGCTATGCATACATATACAATAGATAAACAGATAAAACAAAAAGATGGAAATTTTCTTTTTTTAAATAAAGAAGCTCTCAGCAGTTTAAAGAACCGGCAAATTATTCAAATATTTTGTACATATCAGCATACATAGTTTGGCAAGATCATTATCAAGATAATCAAGATAATTAGGCTTATGTACGTATTTTGAGCTGAAAAAAATAAACAAATTACACAAAAGACGTACATAAACACCCCTATTGTGAATAACATGTGGAATTTTTGTTCCCATGAAATTTTCAATCTCCTCGAAGGGAAAAATGCTATTGTGAATAGCAAATGAATTTTTTGCCGCTATCAGTCCGAGTGTATGTTAAAAAGGGCAGAACATTTGTAAAGCTTAAAAATTAATTGAAAATCAAACAAATTTAAGTTTAATAATAAGAAATACACAAGGTTTAGCTTCCAAATGGAATTTTTTTCAACTTTAAGGTTATGTTTATAAATATGCAGTTAAAAAAATCTTTAGTATACAACCGTGTTGCACCGCCATAAAATTTAATGTGTGTGAACCAAAGAGATTTACGGCCTGTCCCACGATGTCACCAGAAATCGTTCGATCGAATACTTATATTCTAACGTTGCTGTTACAGCAATACAAGTTGTCGATCGAACGATTTCTGGTGACATCATGGGACAGGCCGTTATAGTCCATGGATAAAGGTGTTACAGGGAAATATTTACCCTTATTGTGATTGACGTTTTTGCGGTGAAAGTCAGGCAATTTGTAATAGATTAAAGAAAATGAAAATGTAGCTTGTTTTCTTAATAAACTACAAATACTCGAAGTTGAAGTCCAAAAACGCCAACCAAGTTGTTCCGCTCTACTAAGTGTTTGTTGGAATATTTACAACAAACTTTGGTGTTATTTGTTCATTAATAATTATCACATGCAATTTGGCTTACAAAGCGATACGAACTTTAGCCTGATCAAATTATAAATATATAAATATTCTATTTATATAGAAATTATGCGATGAAATAATTCAGTTCCCCGCAAAAAAGAAAAATGAACAAAACCAAGGGAAACGTGAAAAAATCTCTGTGAAAAATATTCACGGAGAAGCAGGGTCTCATTTCCTTTGCAACCCTATATGTACTCAACCTAATTTATCTACATGTACATATGTAATCTGCTTTATGAAGATACCCAGTAAAAAAAATTGGAAGTCATTCTAAAGGAAGTACATTTTCATTGCTTCCAAAAAATCGATATTTTTAATTTGCCGATAGTTAGCAGAAAACCAAGTAGAAGTTTATTTTAGTTATATATAACCTTGTAATTCCTCAATAGTTTTAGAAATTACTCACCAGAATTTAAAAAAAATCGATTTTTTTGAAGAAATTTATAAACTAATTTTGCTCTAAAATGTTCAAGTTATTTGCTTAAATTTACATGAAAATACTGTTTCGAGTTTAAGTTCCTATAAAAAGAAACTAATTGTTAAAAAAGGTAATTATTAACCATTTTTCCTAGATGAAAATATTATCATAGAACACAAAAAAGGAATTTTTTCTTAAAATCGCTTCCAATTCGGTGACCAGGCATCGAAAAAGAGAACTTCTTGCAATGACAACCCTATGTAAAAATCATTAGATCGGATCGAAATTTGCACTACTTCCGGATCGCAAACTCTACATTTTCATGACTTTTTTGGAGTGTCTTTTTTTACTGGGTAGTTCCCCAATTCACAACCTATTGTAGGAGTCGTAGGCCGTTCGTGAATTGTTGGTAATTTCAATAAAAACACTGCTCATACAGAAATTAACAACAACGTTTGTACGACTGCTAAAATACGTTGTAAATTGAGCAATTATTTGAGGAAATTATTTTTATTGAAACTCGTACCAAACGGCACTGCGACTGACAATGCGACAGACAGTATCTGGATAGCACATCCTTATGAAATGTTGTCTGGCTATCGACAAAAATGCAGAGCATTTCTTTCGCATAGTCTTATACATGGCTCTCTTATGACCAGTACTTCAGTGCCTGAAATGCACCTGCACCATCGGGAAGACCGCCTGCTAATTGTGCATCGAGATAACTTGAGAAAACTCCAGACCCAATACCACAGATCATTCTTGATTCGTCAGTGCTGGCTCTGGTGTCATAATCATTTAGTATATTTTGTCCCTTTTCCGTTGCTTTCTGTATGGATGAAGGATTTTGAAAGCTCCATCAAAGTCGGTTCTGGGTACCATATACATTCATAACGCTTATTTACTCAAACAACGTCATAACTTAAAAAACCAGTTTGCCAGAAAATGAATTTATGATTTTTCAATTTACATACAACTCACAATATGGAAAACGATTTGAGTATTAATTTTGCATCACTAACGCAAAAATTAATTTTTTGAGTTATGACGTTCTTTGAGTAAATGAGCGATATGTACATAATCTATAATCTGAGGCTTTAAATGTCTGCTGCAAGACTATTTTGCATATTTCCAAATCAGGCATCAGTTCATGATGAATTGCCAAACAAAAATAAAAACAAAAGTCGTCAGTGTTGCCTATTCAAAAAATTTGAGCCTACAAAAAAATAATCCCATCTGATTGAACATTTTATAGAAAAGTAGTCCAAAAAAATTTATTTACAATAAAATAACATTTATTTATACTCGTAGGAAATGCAACCAACACAAACAAGCCCATAAAATAAAAATTTTATTATTGCGGTGCAGCAACGACGGAAGTGCTTAGAAATACTGTTTGCTCCAATTAAAACAAATGCATGTCTTTTTATTGCTATTTTAAAATAAATACATAAAAATCATACATACAATTAAAAACTCATGTAAACAAGTGCCGCAATACATTAAATGGACAATTTGTGGGGCTGGCCGCATATAAAACGCAGCAAGTAAAGAGAAATAAACCCCAATTTTTCATAAAATCTCAAAGAAAAATAAAGTGCTCCACTAAACAACATAATATGTAATTTGAAAAGAGAAAAGAAAAGAAAAGAAAAACAAACAAACTTTTTTTGCCTGCCAAATTTGAAATATTGCCAAAATATTCTAGCATAAGTTTCTCTCATTTACAAACCAAAAAAAAAGAAAAATCAAACTGCAAGCGACATTATGACACTTTAACAACAAATCATGACACTTTAGTGACAGTAGTATGACATTTACAATGATAGAGAAGAGCTAGTTTAGATTTTTTTTTTAGCAATTTTTAGAAAATTTACGGCAACAGCAACTGCTTGCTTGAAAGTAAAAACGTTTCATTATTAATTGCACACAACTGGTCGAGAGAAAAAAAAACTAAATCCTTTTATTAAATCAAGCATTAAATTAAGTTTCTGTGCAAAAAGAGAAACATTTTTAAAGAAAATTAAAATTTTCTGCTTTAAAAAAATAATAAAACAAAATTTTTTCATTATAAATTTCCACTATAAAATGAAATTAACACGTTGGTTAATGTCTAACATTTATCAAACTGAATACACGTATGTAAAGATGCAGCAGGGATGTAAGAAATTGCTGGCAAACGTAAAACTGATTTAAGGCAAAATTAAAAAACAATTTTGAATAAAAGCAATGTTACACTTTAATAAACCATTAAATGAACCATGAAACGTTTGTCGTTTCGTTGTTTTAGCTTGAATGTTTAAGTATGTTTAACAATTTTTCACAAAATTTTCATTCATGTCAATTGCCGCAACTTTTCAAAGGAACAGCGTCATAAATGCAGTAATTATTATGCACATACTGACACTCGTAGACATAGAAGAAAACAATTTATTGAAATTGTAAATATTGTTTTTGAAACCATATCGAATTTTGTGTTAATAAAATTTTGAATAAATATATAGTTTTATAATCTTTGGCTAATGTCTCATTAAATTTGTCTTGTTTAGAAATTGAATTTCTGTTTATTTACAGGAAAAAAAGATAAAAAGAAAAATTTAGGAAATTATATTTTTTGGTCTTAAACGTTTGGCACGCGTCGTTGATTCATAGCTGTCGACGATTTAGGTTTATGATTTGTTGGCTTTTTATTTCGTTTTCTTTGAAAACAAGAGATTTTCTTTTTTGTAAATGAAAATTTTCATAAACAATAAACAGATGAACTATGTACATATTTTGCTTTTAATTGATAATAAAATTTGATGATCTTTAGGGGGAATTTAATTGGTTTATTTGAATACTAATTTGATGTTTAAGAAAAAATTTCAAATATTCAATATTCACATACATATGTATGTTTAGCTGAAATGTAAAGTCACGTTAATACACTTTTTTTTTAAATTGTATACGGCAAAACAAAAATCTTTTTCTTGGTATTACGTATGAAAGTCTGATTGCTATGATAAAGCTTTGAAAATTTGTAGGGACATGAGATTTGAGGTCATTAATAATTAATTTAAAATACGATTTTGTTTTTTTTTTTTATTAATTACATGGTTTTGCATTCCAGCTGACGATATACATATGCAAAGGATATTTAACATTTTTCCGTTATACATCAAACAACTGTTGACATAAGTCATAAAATTTTATTATCAATTAGAAGAAAAAATTAATAAAAATATACATATATTAAAATATACATAAAAAATATTGTTTTTCAAATGAGTATCTAAATCTCAAAACACCGTCATAAAATATTTAAACACATCATATCATTTCTAAATTTAATTATTTTGTAGTTAATTATACATAAATTATTACAACTTTGCGATAAAGTTCCTGATAGTTAATCATAAGTTTAACAAAACTGAACTATAAAGTCCCATAAAATAGATAATACAATTTTAGTGACCTTTAAAATGTTTCCATTATTACAACTGTCCGATAAAATAAATATTAAAATTTTTGTATGATGGCAACATTGCTGTGGACACTGTGGATACTGATTGTTAAAAATACTTAGTGGCAACGACTTGCTTTTGCTTATTTGCTCAATTATAAACATATTCACCTCCGTGGTGAACAATTTTTCCCTTTTCACCAAATTGCCATCGTGAATAATTTTTCGTTAGAAATGTTTCCCTTTATCGTGAATAATATTGTTCACCTGGATTTTTTAATTTTTCCCTTGGTTTTGTTCTCTTTATTTTTGCAAGCGAACTGAATTAATTACATCACGTAATTTCATTATTATAGTTCCAATTGTATGTATGTATGTATATTAAAAGTTATAAATAATTATTGTTAGCACAATATCACTAAATAATGTCCACGATTAATAACAATAATTTCCGGCAACAATTTTTTCATTGAACATGAACCTCTTTAGTTCATATGCAGTAAATTTTATGGCTGTGGTATACTACAGAATTTTTTCCACGGCAGCTAAAATATTTAAAAATGTTTCATTTGAAAGCCAACATTTGTGTATTTCTTGCTATCAAACTTAAATTTGTCTGATTTTCAATGAATTTTTAAGTTGTACAAATCTTCTTACCGTTATTTTATATTCACTACGCATTGATAGCGGGAACAAACGTTCTCATGAAATTCGCGATAGCAAATTTCCCTTCATGGGGAATGAAAATTTCATGCGAACAAAAATTTCATATTTTATTCACGATAGTGAATGAAACCATTTCTGCCCATTCCTTTGTTTTTTTTTGTATTATTATGTATTTTTGTGTGTTATATTTGTTTGTTTTGTATCATATATAAATAAACTTCGATTTGGCTGTAATTTATAAAGTAGATATACGGCCATTTTCACAATGTACAATTAAAGGCTAACAGGGACTTTAACGTAAAGTTTTCTATGAAGAACTTGCAGTTAAAGTGCAATTTAACTCTTATATCCCTTTTTACAATGTATGGTTAAGAGTTAACGTGAATTTTAACAGCAAGTTCTTTATACAAAACCATACATTATCTTTTAACCATACATTGTGAAAAGGTACGTTAATCATGCATTATGAAAATTGTGAAATTAAGAAATTAGAGGAAGAGTTGTAAAACAATGCCTCGCGTGCAGTGGGATTTCGCAATGGCACTGATCCCAGTAATTTTAAAGAACAATGGGAAGAATTAGGAAAATTATTAAATTTTCTTGGTACGCCGATAAGATTGCTAGATGGCTAGCAAAAGCTAAGGATAATGAGCGGTACAATATGAAAATAAATTAAATTAACTTTTTTTTAATAGGATTGATTAAACTTGAAGTTGAAAGTTAAGAAGAAAATGGTCGCCACCAAAACTGAATATCATGCAACTTTTGGAGTGTTAAGCTAACATTAGCTTGTTAGAGCAAACTGTGGCAAATTTGCACACAGCAGATTTTGATATGTTGAGATAAACGATAAATAATCAATGCCGTCGCTGAATTGATGTTGATGTTGACATTGCTGAAGACAACTGGCATAAAGGATTTTATTCTTATGGAAACTTCAATTAAAATTTGTTTAAACACTTCGCCGTAATAAAACAAATGTAAGAAAATTTCACACCGAGTCCTTCGAAAAAAGTTATTTTAAGAACATGTCCTTCCTGTCATGGTGGTTACATTCGATTAAACTTTTACAATAAATTTTTGATAAAAGGCTTATTTTCTTAATCAGTTTCTGTAACGAATGTCAGTACTTTTCGAATTTTTTTATCAACCTGTGATATATTTATAAGGTCAGTAAGCAAAAACACAATTTTTGTTGATATTTTTTCTAAGTCCTGGTCCAGACTTGCAGTGTTTGTTGCAGTAACTATTTATTTTTTAGTGAAAAAGAACGAGAGAGGAATACAAAATTTATACACTGTCCCACATATTCAAGAATTGCTGTAACAAAAATTCCAAGTCTGGACAGGGACTTAGTTTATTTAAGTTTTTATATGTGTAAAATAGGACAAACAATATAATTATTTAATTTTTCTCGATGGGAGAACTTCTCACAAGTTACAAAAATATTTTCACTTTCATTAGAAAATGAATTTTTTTTCTTTCATTAATTAATCATAGCTATTGTGAATAATAAGTGGAACTTGAATTAATTACTTCTATTGTGAATAACAAGTGGGACTTTTGTTCCCATGAACTTTGTATACCCTTCGAAGGGAAAAATGCTATTGTGAATCACTCGTTGTCCGTTCTCAGTGAATAAAAAAATGGGAAGAATACTTCTAATAAAATGAAAATCAAATAAATTTAATTTTAATAATAAAAAATATAAACATTTTGGATTTCAAATGAAGCACAGACATAAAATGTGCTGCATGCGAACTAAAAGAGTTTCATACTTTGCAGGGAATTATATATATGTATATGTATATGTAGCTTATTTACTCAAAGAACGTCATAACTCAAAAAATGGATTTTTTGAGTTAGTGATGCAGAATTAATCCTCACATCGTTTTTTATATTGTGTAAACATTTCATACAAATATTTTGGTTAGTGAAATCTTGAAAGCAAAATAAAACTTTCTTTTTCCAGGCAGGAGTTATTACGTTCTTTGAGTAAATGAGCGATATGTATAACTTTTAATGTATAATTGGAAGGAAAATATTGCAATTACGTGATGTACGAGTAATAATTCAGTTCGCAACCAAAGCAAAGGGAAAACTAAAAAAAATCCCGTGAAAAATATTATTCATGATAAGTCGAATCAAAAAAGGGGAACATTTCTGGATAAAAACTATTCACGATTGAAAATTTGAGAAAAATGAAACTACGAGTATTTTGAGGGAAAATTGTTCACGATAGGGTGAATGTGATTTTCTAAAGAAGATAAGAAAAGTTAAAAAAAAAGTTGCATTTTCTGTGCAACCATGCACCTTATCAGCTTACGTCCTCCCATAACTAATCTCGGTCTAGAGATTATATGTATTTGGTTGCATTAAACGTTTGTTTCGCAGTAAGGCTCGAAAGACAAAATCTAAGTAAAGGAAAGTAAAGCTTATGTTTTTTGTTTTTAATTTGCCAAATTAATATTTTAGAGTGGAATATATTTTGGGTTATAAAGTAAAAATTATAAGTTTTTTACACCAAAGTTTTAAATTTCTTTTATTTAATTTTGGAGCTTGCTTGAGGTATTTGGGGTAATGGTGCATTTTTTGTGCAATCTCGTACTTTATCAGCTTAAGTAGAGATAGACTTGGGTACTAATAGAGAGCACAGTAATAAAGAAAATGTAGCATATGCATTAAACGTTAATTTCTTAGTAAAGCTCGAAGGACCAAAACTTATTAAGAACCAGTGAAAAGCTTAAAAATTTAAATTTAAAAATTTCTTTTATTAATTTGTACAATAAATTTCTGAGAGTTGAATAGACGGATTTTTCATTTTAAAGTTCTACTTGTTAAAACATGAATGAATGGAATCAAAAATCAGTCTATTCGACCCTCAGAAATTTATTGTGCAAATTAATAAAAGAAAAGCATTTTAAAGTTTTAAGCTTTTCACTGGTTCTTAATAAGTTTTGATCCTTCGAACTTTACTAAGAAATTTTTAAGCTTTTTAATAGTCTTTAATAAGTTTCGGTCCTTCGAGGTATTATTTGCAGGATTTTCATACTGTTAAGTGTTTTCAGTTTCTAAGGGGATTGTAATTGACTATTTTAAAGTCCTACTTTCCCTTATACATATATATGTATATATAGTTACCTTGATGCGTTACAATATGAAATGATGATATAAAGTTCAGTGGTAAAAAATCACAATCTATGCCTTCATTCTCCGGTATTAGAGTTTCGTTATAATAGACGTGTGTCTTTTCGACGTGATCACGTTCCGAAACAGTTACTTTATAATAATTGGGACGATAGAAATAGGTAATGTCCTCCCAAGTGGCTTCGGGAGCTTCAAGTTTTTCCGCATACCAACCAAAATTCATAATGAATTTATGAAATTTATTTGTTTTTATTATATTTTATTCAATGCAACATACACACACATGCATGCAGCGAAATTTGAAATAAAGACACTTAAATTTTAGTTAAAAAATTATATTTTTTTTAAAGAAAATTTTGAGAAAATATATATTTTTCAATAAGCAAATAAATAACAAATAAATATTTACTACTAAATGTGTGTTTTTATTTAGGTTTCTTGTTTTTTTTATTGCAAATCAATATTAAATTACAATTTGTAATATTTATTTGTTGATTTATTTTGGTTTTTTTTTATTTGTAATTATGATTTGGAAAAAAATTCAACTCAAAATAATTTTTTTTTTATATTTAATATTTTTTTTAAATTCTACAAAATTTGTTTGTTTTGCACTTGATTAATTTTTACGTAATAAATGTAAATTTTTTTTATTTTTTATTTTATTTTTAATAAAAATTGCCAAAACTACTTTCCAACACTTTTTTTGTATTTTAAAATTATGTATTTATTATGTATATGTAAGTATGTTTATGTAATGTTACGAGTATATATATCCTGGAGAATTCCTTTGTGATGTAATTTGTTATTTATTTGCTTGTTTTTGAGATTTTCTTTTTGATTTTAGAGATATTTTTTCTTCTTCTAATATTTAATGAAACTAATAAAGAAATTCTTTAATATGGACCGTTAATATGTCTAAGCGTTTAAACGTCCCGTTTTCAATTGAGCTTTCGCAATTCCAATTTCAAATTAAGGTCCGTCTATCTATCGATCGAATCGATGAAAATTTTCGGTCCTCAGAGCAGTAAATGTGGAAGCAGATGTTAAAGAAAATCAGCCAACGGCTGTTGCTGTTGCTGTTGCTGCTGCTGCTGCTTTTAACGATCGTTACACTCACACCACAGCACAAAAATTTTTCTTTCCAAACATTTTAATCCAACCAACCAAAACCAACTACAATTTTGTTTGTATCTCATAGTGCGTTTAGGTGTGTGTTTCTCATTCGTTAGATTCGAATTTAAAGAAGTCTGCAAACAGTTTTTGTATGTGTATGAGTGCTTGCTTAATCATGTATCTATGTCTGTACATATGTATGTCAAAAAAAGCTTTCGATTGGAAAAATTCTCATTTCTTCATAAATTATTTTTCATATACATAGGTACTCGTACAATATTAAATATTGCTCTAAAAAAGAAATTCTGTTAACGCTGTTGTTTTTCCAATTTTTTTTTTGCTGTTGAGGAAAGTATTTTATTTATTAGCCAGCAGCAAGAAAAGCTACAAAGTCTCTTGAGATTTGCAGGCTAATACACCTGTACATGTTCGAAAAGCCAAATTCTTTATTAACACACAACTTGTGGTGATCTTTACTTTTAAACAAAATTGCATATTTCTTCAACATCGGTTTTTTTTCTTTGCTTGTTCCTTTACATTTCAACATCTCGAAAACTTTGAGCACATAATTTTCGTTTTGAAATATGGAAAAAAAAAATTTGAAATAAAAAGAACAAGGTGCCAATAATGCATCTATCGTCAATCGTTTATCGAGCATTAGAAGGAAATGTGAATAATAGTATTAGAGCAATGTTTGTTGTATTAATATGTAAATATATACATATGTGTGTATGTATGTATGTATGCATGTATGTATGTTTTGGTGTGCAGGTAAACGAATTTATTTGCAATAATATTTTAATTTTTCTTTTTATGTCCGTCCGTCCGTCCGTCCTATATTATTTTTAGCTTTTATAATTAATTTTTATATTGAGAAAAATCGATGTAGTTGATTAATATTGATTGAAATATCATTGTAAAATATATGCAATAAAATCATTTACTGCCAGACTGTCTTAAGTCAAAAGTTATTATTGATAAAATAAATTTTTGTCAGAAACTACTTTTTGATGAAAATTAAGTTTTGATTGAAACTACTTTTACACATAAATTAACTTTTGACAAAAGTACTTTTTAACAAAAGGACTTTTAGCAGAAATAAGCTTTTGATAAAAATAGCTTTTGATAAAAGTACATTTTGACGAAAGTCCCTTTTTTTAGCAGGAAAAAAGCTTTTGATAAAATTACATTTTGACAAAAGTACTTTTTAGTAGAAAAATCTTTTAATAAAAGTACCTTTTGATAAAAGTACAATACTAGTATCTTTTGATAAAAGTACTACTGATAGAAGTATCTTTTGTTAATAAGTAATGTTTGATAAAAGTATCTTTTAATAAAAGTACCTTTTAATAAAAGTACTTTTTGATAAAAGTACTTTTTGATATAAGTAAATTTGGATTGAAAGTTCCTTCTTAAAAAAATACATTTGAATAAAAGTGCCTTTTAATAGAACTACCTTTTAATAGAAGTACCTTTTAATAAAAGTACCTTTTAATAAAAGTACCTTTTAATAAAAGTACCTTTTAATAAAAGTACCTTTTAATAAAAGTACCTTTTAATAAAAGTACCTTTTAATAAAAGTATCTTTTAATAAAAGTATCTTTTATTAAAAGTATCTTTTAATAAAAGTACCTTTTAATAAAAGTACCTTTTTTAAAAGTACCTTTTAATAAAAGTACCTTTTAATAAAAGTACCTTTTAATAAAAGTACCTTTTAATAAAACTGCCTTTTAACAAAAGTACCTTTTAATAAAAGTACCTTTTAATAAAAGTACCTTTTAATAAAAGTACCTTTTAATAAAAGTACCTTTTAATAAAAGTACCTTTTAATAAAAGTACCTTTTAATAAAAGTACCTTTTAATAAAACTGCCTTTTAACAAAAGTACCTTTTAATAAAAGTACCTTTTAATAAAAGTATCTTTTAATAAAAGTACCTTTTGATGAAAGTACTTTTTGATAAAAGTAAATTTGGGTTGAAAGATCCTTCTTATAAAAGTTCATTTGAATAAAACTGCCTTTTAATAAAAGTACATTTGAATAAAACTGCCTTTTAATAAAAGTACCTTTTAATAAAACTGCCTTTTAATAAAAGTACCTTTTAATAAAAGTACCTTTTAATAAAAGTACCTTTTAATAAAAGTACCTTTTAATAAAAGTACCTTTTAATAAAAGTACCTTTTAATAAAAGTACCTTTTAATAAAAGTATGTTTTAATAAAAGTACGATTTAATAAAAGTACCCTTTAATAAAAGTACCTTTTAATAAAAGTACCTTTTAATAAAAGTTCCTTTTAATAAAAGTATGTTTTAATAAAAGTACATTTTAATAAAAGTACGTTTTAATAAAAGTACCCTTTAATAAAAGTACCTTTTAATAAAAGTACCTTTTAATAAAAGTACCTTTTAATAAAAGTACCTTTAAATAAAAGTACCTTTTAATAAAAGTACCTTTTAAAAAAAGTACCTTTTAATAAAAATACCTTTTCATAAAAGTATCTTTTAATAAAAGTACCTTTTAATAAAAGTACCTTTTAATAAAAGTACCTTTTAATAAAAGTACCTTTTAAAAAAAGTACCTTTTAATAAAAATACCTTTTCATAAAAGTATCTATTAATAAAAGTACCTTTTAATAAAAGTGTCTTTTAATAAAAGTACCTTTTAATAAAAGTACCTTTAAATAAGAGTACCTTTTAACAAAAGTACCTTTTAATAGCAACATCTTTTAATAGAAGTACCTTTTGTACCTTTTGATAAAAATAAATTGGGATTGAAAGTTCCGGTTCACATGTGTTAACTTTTGTTGATCAAACTTTTACGTCAACTGGTAGAAAGAAACATTTGTATTTCCTTCTCCGTCCTGCTTACAGCTGGATTACGAGTTGTTCAAACAAAGTTGACGTGTGTGAACCGGGACGAAGTGACTTTTTATAGAAGTAATTTTGACAAATGGAAAAAAGTACTTTTTAACAGAAAGTAGCTTCGGACAAAAGTACCTTTTGACGTAAATACTTTTTAGCAGAAAGTAAGTTTTGATGAAAGTACCTTTTGACAAAAGTACTTTTCCGACTAAAGTACCCTTTGATCAAAGCACATTCTGGTGGAGAGTGCCTTTTTATAAAAGTACTTTTACAAAATTACCTTTAAGAAAAATACCTTTCCACAAAAATTAGCTTTTGGCAGCAAGTTCTGTTAGATAAAGTGATAAAAGTACCTTATAATAAAAGTACCTTATAACAAAAGTACCTTTTTTTAAAAGTAAATTTTTAAGTTACCTTTTGACTAGAGTAACTTTTGGCAGAAAGTAAAATATAATTAAAGTACCTTTTCAGAAAAGTGCCTTCTGACAAAAGTACATTTTGTCAAAAGTTCCTTTTGATATATATATACATATATTTATGTCTGATGCATTTCATTTGAATTGAACGCATCAAAATGTGAAATGTCAGGTGGACTTTCGAAAGTAGACATATGTATGTACATAAGTACATAGTTTTTTCTTTGACAAAAAGCAATAAATCAATTAATATGATTATAAAGTGAATTTTTTTTCGGCACTGCAGCTGTTATTATATGTATTTTAAAAACGAAGCTAATTAAACTACAAATAACTAACAAAATATGTATGTATATATAAATTGATCTCGGTCACATTTTTCAAATAACTTGTCATTTTGCAGACATAAGTATTACGAATATGAATATGGACATATTTTTTTGCTTTTATTGCATTTTTTGTCTCAACAAAAACATTGGAAAAAATCAAAAGAATGTTGATTAATAATGTTTGATTTGATTGAAAATTAATTTTATATACATATGTATGTATGTATGTATGTATGTATGTATGTACATATATATGTATGGATGTATGTATGTATGGATGCATGTATGTGTGTAAATACAAAAGAATATGTGACCGTACCCAACTCCATTGATTCACTGCACCATCGACTCAATGTGCGGTGCACTACAATGGAATGAATGTGTTCTAATAAAATCAGGCAAGTTCTTCCTTAAATCCGCACATTTTTATGCGCAATACGTGCTTCATTAAGAAGACACCTATTTGTGGTCTATTGACCAATGAAGGGGGCTACGCATTACAGAGACAATTAATTTTTGAGCCTTAATGTTCGTATATGTAGAATAAACTATCTGTCACATTCAATGTGCAAGAGTTCCAAACGAATGTCTGTCCACAATCACTACTCCCTCTATCCTCCTCCCACAACTAAGCATACTGCACTGTATGAGTAGGGGTTATACCCTTAAGTACTGGTTCTATTTGAAAAAAAAAAGAAATTATGTGCCCTTAATTATGAAAGTGGTCTAAGTTATATGCATTTTTGCTTCGAAATATCAATTAAATCATAGGGTACTGCTACACGTTAAATATTTATTGAACACGATACAGTATCGCGATATTTATTGAACGTGTAGCATGCAGTATTGTTGGATCGCGATCCATATCGCAGAAAGGTTTATTAAATTTGTGTAAAGTTTGTTTTAATAAATGCTAATTACAGAATATAGTGAAAGCGAGTGGGTTCTGCCGGTGGAATCGGAATCAAATACTGAAATAATTATTTTGAGACTTTATTTTTGTGGAGTTGTGGGACTCGTCGGCTAAAGCTTATTAATAAATTTATTATTAATAAACGATCCGCACAGCACAAAATAACGTAAATACTGACGCGATAAATATTGAACATGTAGCATACGCTCATGATCCATCAATCCATTAAAATGGATCGCGATCCAAATATCACAATATATGTATATTGAACGTGTAGCAGTGCCCTTCAAAAAAACTTGAATAAATATTTAATAAATTTATATTAATAGAGACTACAATAATTCTGAAATATTGAATAATATAAAAATATTTTTCGATTTGTTCAAATGTAATCTACGAAATATCTCGACCAAAGAAATATATGACTTAGACCACTTTCATAATTAAGGGTAGATATCGCACACTAAATCATAAAGAGTCACAACTCAAAAAATTTCAGATGCTGAGTAGTTGCAAAGAACTGTTGATACTGTACAAATGACGCAAGTATGTGACATAAAAACAAGCATAAGGGTATTTTATATACTTCAAGAAGACTGTATTGCAAAAGAAATTGTTGAGGTCGTTATAGAGTTCTTCAATTAACTGGTTTATAAAAAAGCAAAAGCACTTTTATAGTTTTGAGTTGTGACTCTTTATGATTTAGTGTGCGATATATGCTTAAAAATTAAAAAAAATTTTTGTAATTGAAAGCTTAATACTTTTGGTAATTCGATATTAATTACCCTTACCACAGGAATGATAACTTTTTGTCGCGTGCGACACCAAACATATATGTGACCTTCTGCTAGAAAAGGGACTTAGTGTGTGAAAATTAAGTTTTGAGAAAAACGCATTTAAAAAATAAAATTTTAATGTTTTTCTCATTTTTATAGATTTTGACACACACCCGTTTTTTGACTTGGCTTGTTTTTTTTCAAAAACAAGTAAAGTTTCTTTTTTACTTCTTTATATATGCATTTATGTAGGCCGTTAGCAGCTTTGCATTAGGTGAAATTTTAAGAAAAAATTTAATCATATTGTTCAGAAGTAAAGCTCAATGTGTTGGTGTTGCACGTGACAAAAAAGTGGACTTTCCCGTGGAAATGCATATACTTATATAATTTTGGTTGTTGTTTGGACTTCGAAAAGAAAATTAATTGAATAAGCAGTTTTCCGGTTTTGTTTTGGGTAAAAATAATTTTTAAAGAAAAATTAATTCCATTTTCTGTTTAAATACATTTAAAAAAATTTACACACATTACAAAAAAAAAACGAAAAAAAAAATATTTGGTTATACATATATAAATAAACAACATATTAATTAAATTTATGATTTACGATCATTTTGAAAAAAAAAATGCAGTACAAAAATTTAAATAAGAGTCATACATACATATGTATATGTATATACAGAGCGTTACCTAAAATCCAAACGGGCGTAACTTATGAAAAATTCACAATAGATTTTTTGATTGATAATTACCCCTATCGTGAATAAAATGTGAAATTTTTATTCCCATGACATCTTCATTCCCCATGAAGGGAAATTTGCTATCGGGAACTTCATGGGAACGTTTGTTACCGCTATCAATTCGTAGTGAATGTAAAAAACGGGAAGAATATTTGTAAAGCTTGAAAATTAATTGAAAATCAAGCAAATTTATGTTGGGATAGTAAGAAATACACAAAAGTTTTTGTTTCAAATGCAATGTTGTACGTAATTATTGTTATTATTATTATATTTTCCCAGGGAGCAATTCCAACTAATGGCAAGTGAGAGGGAAAACAAAAAATTCTAATTGGAAAAGGGAGAAATTTCCCTCGGAATTTTATTCATAATTGCCCTGATTAATTGTGGATATTATTTAAGGCCGTTTCACACTATAATACAAGTATTAATACTTTTGACGAAAATGCATCCCTAATCTAATTTCTGTTTCGTAAATTTCAAAAGACAATAACAACTCAACATGTCAGAGTTACATTTTCCACAAATGTATTAATACTTGTAATTATTATAGTGTGAAGCGGCCTTTATTGACATTGTCAAATAAAATTTTTGTTTTCTGTAATTTGAAGGGGAAGAAAATGCTTTCGAGTTTAAATGTTATTAACATATAAGTGTTTTCTTTTCTTCGAATTACAGAGTTGACCCCTTCAACTCGCTTTTAAATGATTTTTTTTTTGTATTTTTTTTTTAATAAAATAAATTTTTCTCAAAAATTTTTTTTTAATTTTGTTTATATTTGTAAGAATTTTGTATATTTTGTATTAAAAAAGAACAGAAAAAGTTTAACAAAATATGCATGTTATTGTTACTTAAAAAAAAAAGCGATTGAAAGAAGTACTTTTTCTTCTCCCACTTAATTTTTTTTACAGTGGATCACATCCGCATTGGTTTTCTCACCTTATTTCTAAAATTTGGCTACTATGCAATAAATAGTCTTAAATTTATAAGGTAAAAAAAAAATAACAAGTGCATTTACGGCCTTTTGAAGTTTAGGCGACGATATGCAAATATACATACGCTTCGAATTTTATAGACTGATGGACAAAACAAATTCTTTTCAACAACATAATAAATACATATGTTTATTTATGTATGTCTGTATGTATGTCTGTAAATATTTTCTAAAAAAAACGATCTAATAAAAAAGAACTGACTCGTATAAAACCAACAACTCATGATCAAAAAAAGTTCTTAACAAACCAAAACTAATCATAGCAATTTTCAAACAAATAAAAAACAAATAAAATTTTATTAAATTTAAAAATAATACAATAAATTATAAGCAGGGAAACCAGAAATATGCTCTAAAAAAGTGTTTTATGCGCATTCAATATGCAATAAAAATTTAACAATATGCACTTAAAAGTCAAAAAATATGCTCTTAAAAATAGAATAAATTGGTTTATTTGTAAATGAAAATATATTTTTAATAAAAAATTCAACACCATTTGCATATAAAACATAAAATAATACTAAAAAATAAAAAAAATGAAACAAAATTAACAAAGAATAACTGGATTTGAAGTGCACGTTAAAACAAAATTACCACACAAAATTTTTTTTTATTTTTTATTGGATGCATAAGAATATTTAACTTCAATTTCAAAAGATCACGATATCAGAATTAAGGCTTTGGAACTGTATTTGTAAAAACAAGACAAGATTTTTATTTATAATTTTTATTGCAATAAATAACAAAATATTGAACTAGAATTTCAAATAAAAATCGTTTCTGTCTTATCTAAATGAATTTTTATACATTGACAATGTTCCTGCAACGTCTATTCGGGCAGAATCCGTCACAAATAGCAAAATCCAGATAGCGCAGGAAAAATCTTTTCTTTAAAACTTACATTTTTATTTTGAAAATGAAGTTTTAATAAGTTTCTCGAAAGAAAATTTTATATAAATTTTTCCCGGAATGGGGTGTCCTTTTAAAAGGGGTTAAAATAAAAAAATTCCATAAAGTATCAAAATATGCCCTAAAAGCGTAAATTATGCACTAAAAATTCGAAAATATGCTAAAAATATGCGTGTAAAACTGGTATATGCATAAACGTGCTTTAAAGGGTAAAATATGCAAAAATATGCCAAAATTCATAAAAAGTTGTGAAACGGATAAATAGCTTGTGCCCGCATTAACACGTGATACAAGAAAAAACATGCAATTGCATATTTGTGGTTTCCCTGATTAGAAGCAAAAAAAAAATAAATAAAAATAAAACCTAAACTGATATTTTTAATGTAAAAATTTGACTAAAATTTGGGGAAAAACGTTCGGTCGCGTTCAGCGCCTAATTTCTTTTGATGATGATTTACTTTAAATGATGTGTCGCTCCTAGATGGATTTTTTTTCGCCAAAAACATTTGTTGCATTGATTTTTCATTTCAGCATGACGTTACAACACCAAAATATAGGAAAAATATATTTTTCTGCACAAATTTTCATTTCTTGTTAGAAAACTTTATTTTTGGCTGCCTCATTACGGCACCCTGGAAATTTTCGTTACAAATATGTATATCCACATATGACAGCATATAAAAATTCAATATGATGATGATCATGATAGCGAAAGAAAGCAAAAAAAATAAAAATAAAAAAATAAAAAATAGTATGTAGTTATGATTTACTCATCTACAAATAGCGATCTAAATTTAATGATGCATTTCATTCATATATTTTTCTTAAAAAAAAAAAAAAAAATTAAGCACTATTCAAAATTCTTCAATGTAAAACAGCCACCAAGCAGTGCAATAATAATTTTCAAATCAAATAGCAAAATGTTTGCAGATTTTTCAATAAATATTTAATAACGGCTCTTAGTCAGAATCACAATATTGCAACAATTTACCCGCTAGAAATTGATGAGACACCAAAACATGCACATACATGTACGAGCATGTACGATAAATACTTATCGTTTGATTCCTTTTTACTTTACAAACAGTTTTTACACTTTGTTCGATATATTTCACATGCATATGTATGTATGTATGTACATACATTTGATTTAAAATTCATTTCTAATATTTTGATTGATTTGCGCCAATTGCATGTATAGCTGTGTTAAATCTAAATTTAATTCAATTTGTTGGAACTTTTTAAGAACTTTTTGCATTTTCTTTATTTTATTTTTTTCTTATTTGTATTTTGTAATTTCAATATTTATTTTTAAATACATACTTTTAAGATTTGTGGACTAGATTTAATTTGTTTCATTTTCGAAATTTATAAACAGATATAAAAAACAACAAATATGAATACATAAATTCATAATACATCGATACATACATGTAAATATGTATGTTTGTGTTTTACATTGAGACAAGAAATAAATTTTGCTAAAAAGTTTTACAATTTTCCTACCTAGTTGTTTTTTTTTTATTATAAATAGTCCTGTGAGCAAATTATAGCATTCGATATCCAACAAAATTTCAAAACACGTAATTCTATAGTATTCGAAAAGAAATGTTTTTAAATTTCGCTCCATATCAAATGTCGTAATTTTATTTTTGAAGTGCTTTCGTTAAAATATAAAAATAAATCATTGCTATTGTGAATAACAAAATAAGTTTTTATTCCCATACAATTTTTGGTAACTTCTAAGGGAATTGTTAAAATATAAAAATAAATCATTGCTATTGTGAATAACAAACGAAATTTTTGTTCCCATGCAATTTTTATTCCCTTCTAAGGGCATCGTTAAAATATAAAAATAAATCATTGCTATTGTGAATAACAAATGAAATTTTTGTTCCCATACAATTTTAATTCCCTTCTAAGTGAAGGAGAATTTTTCAGATCATCAGTTCCCAGTGAATATAAAAAAGGAAAGAAAATTTATAAAATTTAAGAGTTAATTGAAAATAAAACAAATTCATGAGGTCAATCATTATTAAAATTCCGCGAGAAATTTTCCCCGGAGAACAATTTCAAACAATGGCAAGTAATGGGCAAAACGAAAAATTCTAATTGGAAAAGGGATAAATTTCTGGCGAAATTTTATTCATGATTGCCCTGTATATTTCCTAACAAAAAGTAAGAATTTTAAAGTTTCAAATAAAACGGTTTTAAATATAAAATATAATTTTATAGAATTTTATTATATTTTTTTAAATGGAAAATTGAGTTTTTGAATTATTCTAGGGGCAGTGGGAAAAATTTCTGCCATAACATTTACTGCATAAGGACCAAAAAGGTTGCATACGCTATGAAAAAAGTTGTTGCAGAAAATTATTTACAAAAATCGTGAACATTATTTACTGATCTTGTTCTAAAAATAATTATTTATAAGCATTAATATTTAATTGGACTCAAATATATTGAAATTACGCTATGAACAAAATAGAGGGAAAAGTGAAAAAATTTCCTTGAAAAATGTAAGAATCTCAAGGGAATAAATTCTAGGGAATAGTTTTTTTTATACATGAACATAATTGTTAGGGAGGGAATAAAATAAACATCTGTTGCAAGTCGAACGAACACACTATTGTGAATTGATGTAATTTTATTTCTTACCCCTATTTCTGTAACTTTCTTAACAAATTGTTATTATTCAGCAAAATGAATAGCATTTCGTTCCGCTTATGTTATTAGAAGAAGAAAAAATGTATTGAAAAGAATAAGGAGACGAAATTTGAGAGATGCATCAAATCCACTGTGTCGGAAGTAATGTATGTATGCACAATATGTACATTATGGTTATAACTTTTTTCAATTTTTTTTCCCAATGTACAATCGTGCATTATTAAGTTTTTGGCGATGGTGAAAAAAAGTTTACACACCAAACGCGATGTAGTTTTTAATAAAAATAGTGTTTTTATAGCTATGCTATTTATTGCGCGATACATGAGTCAGGACGTGATTTTCGTAACAAAACTGATCGACACTATTACAGCTAAAAATTAATTTTTGTTTTGATTTATTTGTACTTAAAACCAGAGTACGAAGATAAACGAAACAAATTGTTTGATTTTATTTTGTTTTGTTCTTTGAAGTGAGTGAAACAAAAACAATGATAGGTATTGCTCAATTTGTTTTTATGTTTCTGCACATGAGCACAAACCAGAGAACACATCCGATTGGCTGTAAGCCGGCTAGCAGCCGCCACCGGCCACAATCAATGATTAATTTAATCGTACGCCGCTAGAAAAGAAAATAATGGGAAATAAATGGATACATTTTGAAATATTTGCAGAGAATTTGACATCATCAAATAATATAGTAGTTTTATTGCTTTGTTATTTCACACATGAAATTTGTTTTATATAACTAAGCAGCATAGCTATAACCAGGTGTCCTAAGACACATATCTTCTTTTATTTTTGCTAAAATTATATAATATTTATGTATGTCAAAATACTTTTCTTTTTGTAATTTTCACACATAATTTTGTAGTTTTACCCTATTAAAGAAACAAATTTATTTAAATAAATACAAATAAAATACTAAATGCATTTAAGAAATCGGTTTTTGGTGCGTGAAGTTTCTTTTTTTTTACCAAATTGAATTAAAAAATGTTTATTATTATCAAAAAAATATTGACCGTAAGATAGACCCTTGGAAGAATGACGTTATAACCCTAATGTACATATGTATGTATGTATATACTCGTAAATAAATCTATTTCCTTTTAAAAATAAAATCAAACAATTAAAAACTATTAAAAAAAACTACAAGAAATCTGCTTCCATTGTGCTTCTTTTTTTAATTCCCAAACAAAACGTTGGTAACACTCATAATTTTTGGGGGGAACCCCAAGGGAATAAAAATCGTGATGCCATATTTTGCTTCGAACATGCGAGTTTTTTTACGTGGAAATAATTCACAATTGCAACTTTAAGTAAAAGGGAAATATTTTGAATGGAAATATTCACGATAGGGATGGGTGATTATCTACGATAACTACGATTTCGAGGGAAAAATTATTCACGATTGCAATTTTGTTAAAAAGGAGATATTTTTACAGGGAAACATTTTCAGGCCTGTCACACACACACAAATGCGATGGAAATTTATTTCAATTCCGTAATTATTTTCTTCAGAAAATTAAAAATAAAGAATTTGTTGAAAATGCAACCACTTTAAATTTAATGCTCGTCATTATAATTTTCTGTGGGTGAAAGCACAAAACTCTATTTGAAATAACTTTATTTCAATAAAGAAAAATGTTTTAAAGAATATTAATTAAAATTTTTGTATTACATATTTGTATTATTTATTCTTTTTTTTTAAATATTAGAAATTTTCTCAACTCTTAAAAGTAAAAAATGCAGCATCATAAAAACTGAATTATTCTATTCAATCAAAGTGTTGCCACATTTTTTTTTTGTGGAAATCACTTTTTGTTTTCTTTGACGAAATTGTTTGTTGCTTAAAAATTTTACATACTGGCGTCGCGAAACAAAATAAAAACATATCGCTCCTTTATTGTAACACAGACATAACTCAAAAGATGCATTGTTTGAGTTAATAATGCAGAAAACACGTTATATCATATTTAATCTTTAATTTCATACACGCACCTTTTGAAAAAAGAAAATATGTTTAGATCTTCCGTGAGTTTTATTTAAATTGGAAACTTGAAACATATTTTCTCAGTGGCAATAAAGGCGCGATATGTACACCCGATTTTTGCTGTACGAACATACTTAATTCATTTCAAATCCCCCATTATTCATTTTTTTTTAATTTAAAATAATTTAAAAAAAAATAAGAAAGAGCTGACTTACCAACAACAATACCTCCAGTGGTTGGTACAGGGAATTTTTCAAAAGCAACGGTACGATAAGGTGTGTCTTTGCCGTTAACCAAGTGGCCAGATGTCTGAAATTTTTATAATTAGTTATTAAAATTTTATAAATTAGTTATTAAAATGTTTGTCTGTAACGGTGGTGGTGTGATAAGTTAATGATTTGAATTTGAATTTTAAAGCACACAGATAAAACAGAATTCAATGATGTTTCTTAAAACTAAAAATACAACGAAACTTAAGAAATTTTGGTAAAAAATTAAACTATCTGTACATAGTACAATTGAACGAAACATTCTCAATAAAGTTATGGTGCTTACAAATAAATCGATTTATGTTTTACATACATATATTTACATATTATGTACATATACATTTGACATTGAATTGCACATCCAGGATATATGAAAGACTTGTACTAAATTAAAATTGAAATCAATCCGCATGCACTATTTTATTATTTAATTATGTACACACAAATCAAAGATATATATTTTTATGATTTCGCAAGCTAGTTTACCGCCAAGTTATTTGATCCGTACTCCATCAACATTTTGGGCTTATAATATACAGGAATTATAGATGAGATATTATTAAAGCCGCCAGATTATTCCGCAATATCAGGGCAACCATGAAGTTGTGACTCGTTTTTTCTCAACAAGCTTGTGGCAAATAACGCTCCACATTTATTTTATTTATGTCTTTAAAAATAAGTTTCTAAAAATATATCTACTACACATAAAAAAAACTTGCAGGTTAATCTAACCAATTTCAATAGTCAAGTTTCCAGGCAATGTAAATTGTTATTAAAACTTGAAGCAATAATTTTTTTCAGGTTTCGGCACGATTTTTATGTGAAAGATTTTTATTGATTTACTTATGATTTTTTTACAGTAAAGTTACCACAAAAATTGTAAAGTAACAAATTTTGGGATTAATTTTTTTAACCGTTTCACATTCACCCCTATCGTGAATAATAAGTGAAATTTTTGTTCCCGTGAAATTTTCATTCCCCTCAAAAGGGAAAAATGCTATCGTGCTATCCCGAGAAATTTTTTCCCCCGCTATCAATCGCCCGAACATTTCACCAACTTATTTAAAATATCAATTCATATTTAAATGTCATATTTCCATAGAAAAATTAATGAAAATCAACATTTAAATATGAATTGTTATTTAAATGAAGTTGGTGAAATTGGTCCTAAGTTTCTATTTAAAATTGTTCAGTATTAAGTTAGGCCAAGATTCGTATCCTGAGGAAGCCAACAGAATATGTAATGATTTTTTAATTAACATATCGATCAAGGAATATTTAATTATTGGACAAACACTAGCAGATAGGAACACCATATATTTTTTCGACGGGCTCAACACTTTTATCATCAGTGTTCATGTTTTTGGTGTCAGTGGTTGTAACTTTCATTTGATTTCGTCGGGACACAAACCTTAGACTAACTTTACAATTCCAAAAAAAAAAAAAGTGAACGAAAATAATTTTTCGATTTAAAGAATCAAACATTTATAGTAGAATTTTATGGCTAACCTTTTTGTCGGAGATTCCAAGGGCAATTTGCCTTGCTGTTCACGAAGAGGACGCTAAAGGTTCATAAGGTGAAGGGTTAGAGCAAGACGAATTCATACCAGGTGGTCTCGTTTTGCAACTCTGCATATTCACCTTATGTATTTGTTAGTGTAAAATTTTCTGCTGTTAGAAAATTTCCCAACGTTTCGCCTTGATTTGACACAAGAGAAATTAACAGCTGATCACCATATGCTGAATCGAGATCAGCTGGTATCAATTCGCCTTGAGTTAGAGAATTGAAATATTTTTTCTGCTATTTTATGGGCCTGACCCACGGTATCGACAACGTTCGACTTGTCGCACACTTACATTTGAAACAACAACAAAATATTAAAATTTATTTTGTTTTGAATATAAGTGTGCGACAAGTCGAACGTTGTCGACATAGTGAGTTTGGCCCTATATGTATGTATATGTATGTAACTATTCTGTACATTCCCATTCGTTGCCTAAAATGCAAAATATACAATTTTTCCTTTACCGATTCATCAAAATAATATGCAAAAGAACTGCAATTCCTTTAATAAAAGATTCGAAAATACAATTTTAAAATGCCGGAATAACTTCAGTTTTTTCGACTTCTCTGACAGTATCATTGCTTATTTTAAAAAAGTTTGATTTTTTGTTTGTACAGTATTATTTATAGAAAACAAGTTTCCAGCGGAAATCACTTTTTGTTGAAAAACTGCTGGTGCAAATATTGCAGATGTAGCAAGTCTAGGATACAATGAAAATGTGCAACACAAAAAACCATTTCGGACTGAAGGCCGAGTCACATAGAATTCGTCATCCGTTATATGTCGTCTTTTTCAACTGACAGCTTAATAAAAATAGTGGCTTTCTTATGAGCTCTGCCACATTCAATACGTTTCCACCAACACAAAGCAAAAACGTCGGTCAACTTTTAACGTACGTTGAGTAGTTTGACAGCTATTAGTTGGTTTTTTTTCTGTATGAATTGATTGCTGGTCTTGCGTGTATTGTGGCAGTCAAAATAAAATGAAAAAAAGAAATGAATTAACTAGTAAAAAAACTTAAGTTTAAGGAATAAAACAAACCTATTGAAACTGCTCAAATATTTCCGTTAACAAAAAAAAAGGGCGACATATAGTGCGCGACGGATTCTGTGTGAATCGGCCTTGAGAAGTACAAATGTTTGCAAGGCTAAGACAGCTGTGTTTTATTGTTTTGTTTATAATATTAAAAACAATTAAACTCCCGCGCTGGCTAAAATTTTCAAAGGGAAAGCGCCGTCACGAAAACTGCCGCCAGGCATTAAAATTATATACATACATCTGAGAATTTTCAATGAAAAATGATAAAATTTATTAAATGCTAAAATCTAAATTGTAGTTGTATTCATTTGCCTAAATTTTAATCAAATGAGTAAAGAGTTGAATGCTTCTATCACGCAGATATTTTGGAGGCGGCGTTGACGTTCAAATATTGGATGTGGCTTAAGCTACGGTCACACTTGACAAACATTTGCCCAAAAAAGCGTAACCAATAAATACTAATGCAAATTTTTTTTAATTCAGACACGTGTTTATTAAGTTAAGCAGTTTCGTATTTAACAAAGAGGCAAAGTTGTAGAATACAATATTATTGGAAACTATTCAACTTAATAAACACGTGTCTGAATCAAAAGATTTCTCATTAGTATATACTGGTTACGCTTTTTTGGGCAAATGTTTGTCAAGTGTGACCGTACCTTTAGCATATCGTCGCCTCAGAATTGGTTTAGCTCATACGCCACAAAGTTGGAGTGGAGAAAAACAAGTAATTGAAGTGTACTTAATATAAAAAATGAAGTTAAATGATTTTTGTTATGCTTAAACATGCATAATTAAGATATTTTTTTATTTATTTTTAGTGTTTAATAAGTAAACGGCGGCTGCGTCTGGGCGATGATGGGTTTGCTTAACAGTCGCCGTTGAATTTTTCTTGCGGCACCTTCTTTTTTTATTATTCATTTCTTATAGAAATGAAGCAAAAGAAGAGTTAACTTTACTTCATACGTTTTTGTATTAAGAATTTGAAGCAATCGTCAAACAGTGGCGTGTACAGCAAAACAATACTTATTAAACCTAAAAATAGTGAATATGGAGCAAACTGAATGCATAATATCTCAGAAACCATAACAAATTTCGTGAAACGCGTTTTTTATTCAGGAAAAGGGTATTCAAAATTGCATACCTAACTAATTTTTTTTTTTAAATGGTTGGTGGAGCAAAACTATTCTAGGGCGACGTTATGTCCGCTTTATTTATTTATTGTGTACTTTAATATTTGCAAAGTCAACTGTTGCATTAAATTTTTTAAACGTTCGAAAACGTTGCTGATATGCAACGAAGAGTGATTTCCGCTTCTATTACATATTTTACTTTTTATACCCTTTACCAAAAATGGAAAAGGGTATATATAGGTTTGTCATTCCGTGTGTAATTTCCATAATTTTAATTTGCGACCAAAAAAATATATATATTCTGGGTCCTTATGAATAGCCATGACGAATAAGCGATGTCCGTCTGTCCGTCCGTCCGTCCGTCTGTCCGTCCGTCCGTCCGGTGTACGTGAAATCGGTTTTCCGAAGCTCCCAGAAAAGCTAGAGACTTCGTTCTTGGACTGATGTATCAGAAATGGTCCAACTTAGATTGGTATTGAAATTCAGCAAAATCGGGCAGACGATTGCAGAGCTGGAAAACGTAAACTATATTTTGCCATATAAAAGTAACTACCGAAAACAAATTTTTATTTTTTTTAATAAATAAATTTATTTTACACTTCAGTACGACTAAAATTGGTATTTTAAATAAAAAAAAATATAAAAAAAATTAAAACGACGTTTCCAGGGTTGGAAAACTCACACTTTTTGTGTTATGTAAAATTAAATAGGTCTAAAAATTTTTTTCTTTTTCTTTATAAATTGAATATATTTTATGCTTCTGAAAGAAAATTACAGCTCCAAAGATGGAAACTTTAAAAAAATGATAAATTTTTTCACAAAACAAATATGTATGTATGTGTCTGTATACTATATATATGTACGTACGTTGGTAAAGGGTATATAAGATTCGGCACAGCCGAATATAGCACTCTTACTTGTTATTTTTTAATTTTAACAAACAAAACAAATTATTTTATTTAATAACAAATTTATGTAAATGTTTATGGTAATTAAACATTTTTGTTGTTGTTGTTGCAAGTAAATACATTTTTTAGTTTTACTCACTGGTTTTTATTATTTTCTTAAGACTTCCATGTGAACAAAAGAAACAAATTTCTGATTTAAAATTCATAAATTTCAATTCATATTTTTTTTTAATTTTTTGTAATAAAAGCTTAAAAAAACTATTGCTTTTGCCGCTGTTACAAGCAGCTTTAATATATTTTGTTTTCATTTTATAACATTTTCAACGACAACTAAACATGTAAGCACTTTTCACACTACCCACGCGTTAACTACATATTTATTTATTTTTTGTTTTTTACTATAACAACATTTTTCGTTTTAAAAACTACCATTAAATTTTTAATTTAATTTAATTTAAAAATTTTGCAAAACAATCTGTACCTGTGTTGTGGTGGTCTTGATGACTTTTGTATGCTCTTCGATATACTCGGCGAATTCTCCAGTAGTTTCGACAGCCTGTTGAAGAAGAAATTAATAAAAATAAAATTAAAAATTATATTAAATATTTTTCCCCTAAAAATTTAACACATTTGCAAATAATGTGTGTTTCTTTTCAACATTTTTCATCAAATCAAACATTTTAAATATTTCTTTTTTCATTTTTGCACTTTCACTTTAACCACTTGTGCGTGATGTGATGGTTTTGGGCGATCTTTTTGTTTTTTTTTTTTTGGCCAGCACTTGAGAATAAAATCTGTTTAGTATTAGATTCCAGTGTTGATGGATTTAAAAATATTTTTAATATATATTTTTGAGGAGGGAAAATTTAAGACAGATTTATGTTTATTGAACATCGAATGATGTGTAAAAAAGTACTTTTTAAGCAAAACAATTACACGGAAACACTTGTAAATTAAACAGAAACATTGTGTTTTGAATTGTGGTTTGAACATTTTTAATTAAAATATTTAAAAGATCAATAATTATACAGAAGAATGAACATTTTTTTTTTAAATATTTTTGCAAGTGTTCCGTGATATTGAAATAGTAATAAAATGAATATTGTATTTTGTGTTTACTGTAAACACTTTACAAGACTTTAATTGCCCGCAAAATTCATTGCATCATTTGGATGTTGCGCCCCATTAATGAAACATGTAATTGCTCTACATTTTATTACCTACAATTTTTTTCGTTACTTCCGCTAAAGGTTATAAAATTTTAGCAGTTCGCTTAGGAATGAAATGTGTACATTGGATTGGCGAATGAAACGTTAAGTTTGAATTTTTGGTTGTAAATAAGCGCACGTGTTGAACATTTTAAGTAAATCGGCTATATTTTGAAGGTTAAAGTTAAAATTTTAGAATATTTATCTATTCTTAAATAGTTTTTAAAATTCAGGAAATCGCGAAAGAGTCTATTGGGAATTTCATGAGGAAAATCAGCGATGCCAACTTGGTGCTTTTGGCACTATTTTTAGTGCTTTTAGAAGACTCAAAACGCCAAATTTTGACCGTTAGTGCTAAACTAAGCTACAGCGATAAGTAGTGCTTTTAAAAAATTTGTGTATTTCTTAAAATTACTTTAATAAAAATTAGGTGTATTTATTTTTTTCAGTGTAAATCATAAATTTTTTGTCTGATATATTTCATTAAATAGTAGAAAACACTTTTTAACACAGATTGGGTCAGTTCGTACCAGAGATTGTCAATGAATGACAATCTGACTCATAAAATTTTAAATATAAGTGAGTAGACATCATTTAAAGTCAACTACTCAAATCTACTCACTTTTTCACTACTCATTGCGCTTCTCTGGTTCGTATTCGTTTAAAAGCGCATCACTGTGCTGCATGATTGAAATTGTTTTGCTATTCAGCTATTTGTGAATAATATTAATCTATTGAATGACAAATCTTTATTATCTAACGGCCGGGGCACAATGAATCCGTCATACGTTAAACTTTGCCTTTTTCAAATGACATTAACGCAACGACGGACTGTAATGTAAAGTAACTGCAACGTAGGAAACAGCTGATCGATACTTTTATATGAAAAGTAGGTTACGTTACATTATATCTCTATAACCATTTGCATTACTTTTCACATAACAATATCGATCAGCTGTTTCCTACTGTTGCAGTTACTTTGCCGACTGTAATGGCTAACTGAGCCTTTAACGTATGACGGATTCATTGTGCTCAGGCCTTAAGTATATTTGCGCCGATTATACTGCAGAGTTGTATTTTTTACCATATTACAGTTCCAGTGTTGCCACTATTTGCATTTAAAAACGCGTTGAGCATAACATGCTGAACAGTGTTGCATTCACGAGCAATAATTCCAGCAAAAATATATCGCCTAAAATCTTGAATTAATTAATATTATATTCTCATTCAACAACTAATTGTTGAGACAAATTTTTAAATAAATAAATTTAGAAAAAATAATATAAAAAATATATAAAATATTTATACTATATTTAAATATATGTATGTACATTTCCGTATAATAAGAACCAAAAAAACATGAATTTAATAAAATTGCAAAAAAAAAAATATTTATACTTAAAAAATTGAAGTGTGCAAAAATATTTATAAGTAAATATACATTTTATTTTTATATAAATAGATAGAGAACTGTACATATGTATGTATATGAAATCGCTAATAGCTATTTTTTAGCTGAAAGGAAATTGAGCTTCACGGCAACCGATTTATAAGTTCTTACTGAGAAGCACTGAGGGACGAGTCCAAACGCTTATTTTGCAACTTTCACTTACATGGAAGCAGTTTGAGAAATCTTTGAATTCTCAGTTTACTTTCAAGTAGAAATTTCCTAATTATTCCTCTAATTTTCAGCCTAGCAAGTCAGTGCCTCGCTTCTGTAAGGAGTGTGAGAACTTTTTGAGTTGAAACTTTTTTTATCGAATGCAATTAAAAAAGTATCGAATTAAACTCTATTATTTATTTAGAAATTTAGAAATTTCGTTAAATATCGAGTGCAGCAATTTATTTTTTTTAAGTTTAATAAGAAGGATGTTATGTATTTAAAATTCAAAACTGATATGATATGTTGTTATTGCTTTTAAAAAATTTTTAAACAACGATTAGATCAGGGATGCATTTTAGCCCAAAGTAGCAATATTTGTGTTTGAAACGGTCTTTAGCAGCTCTCATTTAGTAAATTTTGGACTTTGTGTGAGTAAATGTATGGCTCGTAGCAGGAATAGGTAATCAACAGGAATGTATAAGGTAATATGTTCATAGCTTGTATTATACATATCACTCATTTACAACAGCAACATAATTTCTTAAAAAAATTGGAATTTTGAACTAATAATTCAAAGTTAATCCTCAACACTTGAGAGAAAAGTTAAACTGAAAACTTTTTACAGGTTTTCTATGTATCTAGCGTTTTTGAGTTATGATGTTGTTGTAGTAAAGGAGCCATATGTAAGTAAATTCCATAATTCATTATTAAGGAAGCATATTCATGGAGCTGGCGAACAAAACTAGACATGTCCTTAGTAAATGTTGTTTTAAAGGTTTTTTCGGGCTCTCCGAGTACACATCTATGACGTCACGAAATATTTTCAATCAAAACCAGTTCGATCTTAGCTTAAAAAAATAACAAAAAACGCACTTTTCCTTGCTGGTCCCTATCTAGGTAATTTAGTAATTTGTCTGTGCTGTAAAAAACAATTAACGTGACTAGTCTGGTTTTGTTGGCCAATTATTTTTTTCCTCAATTATGTCCACAAACACCTGCAGCAGAAAACAGCAAGCTAAATCTTCATCATAAGTGTTTAAGTGATTGAATATCTGTGTGTGTGTACATTTCAGTTTAATATAAAAAAAAATTTATATTGAAAAAGTATACGAGAATTGCTTATGTAAAAAACAGACTTAACATACACAGTACTGTGCAGCAAAATGAGTTAAAGCAATAGTTTTAATGATAAACTTAAGTTTCTCTCAATCTTAGCAAGTTCTTGACTTGGATCGAACCCATTCAGTAGCTCGTTTTTGACACAAACCTATGGGTTTCGAGCATTGGTTTGGGCCAAAAACGAGCTACTGAATGAGTGCGATCCAAGTTTAGAAAATTCTAAGCAATACGTTCAAGTTAAATATTTTTATTATTTATTTTTGTCTTTGAATTTTTCGCTATTGATATTTTTTTAAATTTACTTTTCCATTTCCACTTGTTCGAATAATATACATATTTTCATTTATGTACCAATTGCATAATATTTTTTATATTAAAGCGTTTTCATAAATATTTTAATAAAATACATTTTAGAAGCAAAGTTACGCCATTTGACAAAATTTAAATTATATTGATCGAGAAACGTTCAAATCGCCAAGAAAAAAAATCTATTTTTGTACACAATTTTCATATCCATGCCGCTGCCACTACTCAATAAAATCCATATTCACTTAACAATTCATCAATAATCGAAAATTAGCCAGAGAAAGAGACAAATTTTCCAATTCAAAAAATAAATTTTTTTTAAAACACTCACTGTTTTTCAAATGCAAATAAATTAAATTTATAAATTCACACCTTTTTGAACCACAAAAAAAAAAAAAGAAAATATGTAATAAAAATTACCAATTACAAATGTTCCAGTTGTTTTCGATCAATTTCTTTTAATTTTTTTTTCAACGAAAATTTTTGATTTTCAAAATAAGAAAACAAAAGAAAAACAAGTACGACAGACGACAGCAGCAAAGAAAAACGACTACTGTTTGTTTTTATGAGCGACAAGACTTTAACAGGACAAATTTTGACGAAAATTTCTCGACTTTTGAGTGCACAAAACAAACCACTCACACATATACACACAGGCACATGCATTGCACTCACACACATATTCACTCTCCCCCACAAATGCTTATCACTCAAAAATCGACGTTGCCACTACATTTTATTCCCACAGAATTTTTTTAATTTTTCTTCAGCAGAAGGGAACTATTTCCGGGAAATGAAAAGGTACATATCCGTTAATTTAATGTTATTTTCGTTCAGTAAAACGGAATTGCACAATGCGGGCAAAAGGTGGCCATTTCACCTAAAAAGCTAAAAACTGTGCATAATTAAATCCTATAAGTAATTTTGAAAAAGTAATAACTTTAGCGATTAAAAAAAATAAAGTTCTGGTATTCATTCAAATGTTTTGCTTAAAATGGTTGCTAAAATTATTTGTGGCAGTGCTTTTCTTTTTAATGTTTATATTGGAATTGCATAACATTTTTCAGTTCTTTAAGTGGACATAAAGTTATTAATGGGGCTGGATTAAGCAGAGATTTTAAATTCTAGTTTAAAGATTGAACAAATGAGCGTTATTTAAGAAAGATTTATGCTGCGCATCCTTGAGCCTCAGCACTTATGTACGAAATAGTTAGTCACGAATTCGTCTCGTGTGAGTCCACATTAGTCACGCGTGATCCTGATTGTATTTATATTGTTACGTTTACGCTTTTCTGTGGACTCGAAGATTTCCAAATGATAAGGGTGAAGAATGACACTTTATTTACCAAGAGCTTATATACACGCACAACTTAAATTACTTAAATTATTCACACCTGGATACCAATACGTCTACTCCGCTGCTGTAGAGCCTTCCAGAATGTGATAGCATTGTCTAGACAATTTCAGCAGTATTTCCAATGCTTGTTTCCAATCGTGCAATTAGCTCATGGGTTAATTATGTAAAGGGTCCGCCAGATATCTTTTTTGTTTTGAAAATGCTATAAAAAAAAACTACTGAATATTTTCTCAAATTTCTGTTTTTATTTGAAAGTACAATCCTTCTGGTTAGAAATGAAAAATAATTTCATTCAAATGGCTGCCTCGGCTGGCCATGCAGTAGCCTACACGATCGGTCCAATTTTTAAGCACATTATCGATTGTGTGCAGCTGTATTTCACCAATGGCTTCACGAATATTGTCCTTTAAAGCGTCAATTGTCTCTGGCTTTGTCGGCGTAACACTTATCTTTGACGGCTCCCCACCACAAATAATAGTCCAACGGTGTCAAATCGCAGCTCCGAGGTGGCCAAACGACATCAGCTCTGCGGCTGATAATGCGATCTTCACACATTCTGCAACATTACAATGATTTTCAAAGTAATGTCGCAATATTTCCCAGCGTTGTTCAAGCGTATACACAACCATATTCGTTCAGCGGAAGGATAAAATAATTATCTGTCAAATAAGGCATGAGCTAAGTGTCACCATTCACGAAATAAGCACTAGTTGAAAAGAAAACGTTAGATGCGAACCCTTTACATATATTCTTAAAGAAGCCATTTTTGGTGGTTGTTTACTTAATTTTTTCGTCTGCACCACCAGTGTTTAAAAAACTCAAGTCGAAGTGGCAAAAGTCGTAAAAATTTTTATTTTTCGCTGCTTTTGCTTTTTCCAACTGTGTGAAATGAACCAATGCTTTTGCTTGTACTTGTGAAAACAACCAACAGTCGCAATCAAAGTAGACTTGGGTCGAACTCGTTCACTAGTTCATTTTTGCCAAAAACCAATGATCAAACCCATTTAAATTACATGGGTTTGATCATTGGTTTGTGGCAAAAATGAACTACTGAACGAGTTCGACCCAAGTCCAAATCAAAGCAGAAAACGAATCATGAACAATTACGCAGCACTTTCAACAGTCGAGAATTTCAAAAGTTTGAATTTGATTTGCTGTTGCTTTTGATTAGTTTCGCTAGTTAAAGCATAACCTGCAGTCTGTGTGCTTTTGTAGGTATCAAACAGTCACAGTCGAAGAAGCAAAAGCTCTTGCTTTTAGAAACTTTCAGCAGGTTCAGTCAACTACTTATTTGGAAATTTCGATCGGTATCGTAGGCCGTAATTTGCTCTCTGGTCTGCACTACCGTGTATGTATGTGTATCTTCTTAACAAGCAGAAGCTATTTCGTTATTGTTGTTGCTACAATTTTTTAATGTTTATTTAATCATTTATGTGCGTACGATTGTATATTTAGTTCTTTAGTTAAACGATTCTCGATAATTCTTTTTGTTTACCAAATCTTTTCTTTATAAAATATTCATTAAAAAAATGAACGTTCGAACGTTCTTAGTCTTGTTAAAGAATTTAGTTTTGGATTATTCGTATCCGAAGTCATTCAATGGAATGCAATTCATCAGGAGCGTGCGAGAGTAAAAACAAATCATGAGCTTTTGCTGGTTTTGTTGGTTAAGCACAGTTTATATGCATTTTGTTTCTGTTTCGGCATTTCTTATAAAAAAAAAAAATTGTTTATTAGCTTCGTAATAATTACTTTGTAAGGGGGATACCCGTCTCTTCTTTACTATGCTCCCAAGATTTTGTTGGAACATGCAGTTTGTTTTAGAATTATCCACATCAAATTTAGTATGCCTCACTACTGTAGTTCTGAAGATATAGGAGAAATAAGAACTACCTCCACTCCTACACCGTTAAGATTTTGTTGGAACATGCAGTTTGTTCTACGACCCATCTACATACATAAAAGTTAGTAACTCTCACTATTGTCGTTGTAGAGATATGAATTGTTGCGCGAAATAAGGCCCTTTGGCCCCACTGTGCGTCGATTTGAAACATAGCACCGATATGGTACTGCTTTGAATTGTTTAATTGTGCTAATACTATATAGGCAACATATCATAATGCCGTCTTTTTGATTTTTCTGATTTTCAATGCCAATCTATTTCCAATAAATACTGACACATCAGTACGAAGTCTTCAAATTTTTTGGGGTCTTCAGAAAGTCGATTTTACGTACAGAGAGGCGGATATGGCTTATTAGACTACCCTATTCATAACGACCCAGATAATGTACATACATATATACTTTATCGGGTCGCAGATGCATATTGTGAAAATTGCAAACGGTATAACAAAATTATATATACGGCCATGTCACAGAGTTCAATTCCGTTCGGAATCAGAATTGAATAAACCTCAAAATATCAAGCCCTAGCTGGAGCATAACCCAGCGTACCACCCCCTCCCACAGTCTGGACACACCTGACAAATTTCCGTATTTTAGTTTTCTTTTTTAGACACAAAAATGGGGTGGATTGAATTCCTATTCCGAACGGAATTGAGCTCTGCGACATGGCCGATAAACTCTGTCAAGTCGAAATTTATCTTTGATAAATTTCCCATTCTGTCGAAATTAAAACCGAATCTTATTAACTTTTTAGAAATACCCTATTTGTAAATAGGGTCACTTACCAAACAAGTTTTTCCTTCTAGCGTAAAATTGTCCACATATTAGATGCAGCACTTTGCAATTTCTATAAAGAAATGTCCTTAACATTGAATAAGAAATCGTTAATTTGGTGTCAAAAATGTTGCAAGCAACAATTCAAAATCCCCTGAAAAAGTATCTTCCAATAAACTTTTCGACTCCGGCAACACTTCTAGTACTAAAATAAACTACTCAACAAGTCAAAAGAGTTCTTCTCAGTTTACTTGATACATACTCGTGCATATGTAAATATTTTTGTTTTTAAATCTTATAAGTTTAGCAATAATACTTTTATTCAAATTTAAGGTCGCCAACAGAAAATTATTGGGGAAAAAGCCATAAATTATACGTTTTATAGGGAACAGATATGTAAACTTTTACACTTTTTTTTACATTTTTCAATCTAAATAAAATTGAGTGGTTTTTAATATTTTTCTTAAAAAATGTTGAGTGTAAATTTGTACAATGTACAACACACATACTTATGTAAATGTTTCTAAATTCCACGTCATTTTATTAACACAAAATTCAAAAGAAAAATGCTTTAAATGTTTTCAATACAAAATAAACACCCACTAACCTCTATAATAATAATTTAAAAAAAATATACAAATAAACAAAAATACTAAAGGTATTCATTTCAGTTTTTTTCTGTTGGAAAAATAGAAAAATGTAATTTTTCTTACAACAAACACAGGTAAAAAAATTCACCAAAAGTTGAAATTTTAAATTCAACTTTTGGTGGAATTTTTTTACCTGTGTTTGTTGTAAGAAAAATTACATTTTTCCATTTTTCCAACAGAAAAAAACTGAAATGAATACCTTTACTTTTTTGTTCTTCAATTTGTTAAGAACACAAAAAAATTAACGTCAACATTAAAAACATTTTGTATTATGTGCTTTATTTTTAAATTTAAACAAAAAAATCTACTCGCTGTAGTCGTACTGGAAATGCACTTTATCTATTTCAAGAACTTTTGTATGTACGATACGAACTTGTTCAAGTCCAAGTCCTTTAAGACTAAGACTGGGTTTACACTCAGCAATTTTTGTTGAGTAACTTTTTGGTTAATGGGAGAGAGAGGAAAATGGCATTATTTCCTCCTCTTTCTAGCAAAATTTCAATAGCTGCTTAACCAAAATTACTGTATAAGATCCCAGCTTTAGTATCTCTAATCCAATGGTTCCCAAATGGAGGTCTACGGACTCCTGGGGCTCCGTATCAATCACTCAAAAGGTTGGCGTAAGGAGCCGAAAAAACAGTGTGTTGAATAATAATAATAATTATATTTTAAATTTATATATGTACATAAACACAAATATTTTAATATTAATGGAAAATTTTACTTCTCACTGCTTCATATTAAGTACCCCCAACTCTGCACTGACTGTTATTGCCAGCACTATGAAAAACAGCTGATATTGTTTTTATTACCATTTCATTTAGTTTGATAGAATAACAAGTGAAGCTTAAACATGTCAAAGATGGGTCAATATTTTGAAGATTATTTAAAATTTGGCTTTATATATTTAAATAAAAACAGTGTACACTTATCCCCCGATTTACACGATACTTTTTTACACGATTTCACTTTTACACGATTATTTTGGTTTTCGTGTATATTGAGAGATTTATGAAATTCCTCGATTTACACGATTTTTTATGTGTTTTATTGAATATTTTTTTTTAATTTTGTTTTTGTTTTTATGAATAGCATTTGTTTTGTTTAATGAATAAAGGTTTATTTTAATGTGTTTTGAGTAAACGCTTCTGATATTTTAAAAAATAAGTTGAAATACATATATAATTTCTTAATAAAATAAATATTTTACGCGATTCTGCGTTTATTTTCGATTTTTCACACAAAAATTTAAAATTTCGATTTACACGACTTTCTTAGGAACGTATCTGTCGTGTAAATCGAGGGATAGGTGTATTTTTAAACATATGTATGAACTTTCATAGTAAAATTTTTAGTAAAAATACAAAATATTTGCATATTTGTTTTTCACTTTTTTGCATTTTTAATTCAATCTAAGAAACATTAAACATCTATAGTAGGTTTAAGTAAATCACTTCAAACTGTTTCCATCGAACTCGTGAGTGATTTGTTGTTCGAATTTTCGTACTCAATTTATGCACGTGCTTTATAAGGTGGTCGCAGCAACTGTAATGTGAATTTTATTCACATCTGGTTGACATTTAAAATTGATTAAATATTCCATAATGGCATTTTTTCGAAATTGTCAATCACTATTGATGGATGACCCAGGGATGGAGTTTGTAATTTTAAAAGCAACGTAGGGATGCATACAAAAATCGAGTTCGAAAAATAGTATATTCGACATTATTCAAAATAAATCAACCACTTTGAGGTGATTTATTCATATGCAAAATGTATGGTAAATCATGTATAAATTAACATGATTTCTATAAATCATGCCGGTGTAAACATACTATTAGACTTCAAAGAGGGTCCGCGACAAAAAATTTTACAACGGGAATTTGGTGAGAACCACTGCTGTAATCCACAGTAGGGCAGCATAAAGAGATTTATATAGAAAAGACAAAAAGTTATATTTTTATTAGTCATAATTTTAGACTTGGGTCGAAATCTAGTTCTCCAACGTTAAGCGATTCAATTGCTGATGCTGCTTTTAGCTCAGATTTCTTTGTTTTGAGCGTTCTCACATTCTTCGGTCCTATTATTCCCTTAAAGGTTTAATGAGGTTTAGCTCTGGTGACTGCGAAAGGTGTGGCAAGATGGGACAATTGCTTCTTATTCGAATTATGGATAAAACAACTTAATATAATTTTGTATAAAAAATAGTTTTAAAGAACATTTCAAATAGTTTTTGAAAGTCTGTGCATAAGATAAGAGTTTTGTGACTATTCAAAATGTGTGGTTGAAGTCTACTGATGATTTGTTACAGCAACAATGAAATGCATATAGACAACGCTGAACCACAAGCAAATAAATTTCAAATTAAAATAAACTTCTGACAATATGTCAAATAATAAATTTCTTGAAAATTTACTACTTCAACTACCAAAAAAAAATTTCTGGCAACACTTAAACACAGTGGGGAGCACACAGTGCATCCCATCTGCCTTACGAAGATGGATTAACGATAGCCACTCATGAAAATTTTCAGAAAAACTACAAAGTTTCTCGGCTCTTTATACTCAAATAGTCAAAATTTTTTATAGTGCATCCTCTCTTGCTTCCCTGGATATTTTTACTACATGATTTGATTTTTTATTTTTATTAGAATTGTGTATGAAAATAAATGTGTGCTTCGGTAGGTCAGTGGGTAGTACTCTTGCCTAATACGAGGTGATCGTAGGATCAACTTCTGATTCAATGCGAGAACAAAAACTATTTGATAAATGTATATAATTTTTTTTTGTGTGTAGAAGCTACATTATTCCATGAATTCCTGAAATAAGCACTTACTTATATGCCATACGTAAGCAGGTTTGTAAGCCAATAGTAGCTTGATATTCCCTTAAATTAGAAATACAAATTTTATTCTAGGAAAATTTGTTGAAAATGTGGTGGAACTGCTATTTCAATGTTCGCAACTGTAAGTATATTTTAAACTATTTTACTCGAGAGACATTGTACTGTCATAACTATGAATATTAAATTCACTCACATTCGTACAAATTATTTAAAGAAATAAAATTCAAAAAATGGAAAAGTACACAAAAGTACATATTTTTACCCGTTTTATCCCCTTAAAAGTACCCTGTATATTTTATCTGTACCATATGTTATCCGTCTACCAAATTTCATCCAAATGCATCCAGCCTTTTTCGCTTTACAGTGTAACAAACTCGAACTTACAACAGAAACTATAACTATTGTTTTCGTTTTTTGTTACACAGTGTAATATTCCGCGCAACTTTCTTGCGGCCTGGCCCACTATGTCGACAAGAAACTTTCTATCGCTTACTTATATTGAAAACAAAAACCAATTTTCTTATTTTGTTTTTGTTTTCAATATAACTAAGCGACAGAAAATTTCTTGTCGACATCGTGGGCCAGGCCGTTAATTTTTTCTTTCATATCTATGTATCTTCTCCAAGTGATAAAAAAAACAAAACAAAAAAATTCATATTTCAGTAGCACGCACCATTGAAATATGTATTTATACTTCATTATCAGTTGCTTATGATGTTGCTCTCATTGTCAATATAATTAAATATAAAGTCGGCAGCATTTGTAGTCGTGTTGTTTTGTAGCCTGCTGCGGTCTATGTGTTTATTGCATTAATCATATTGTGACCACAAAGTAATATGGGCTGCCAAGGTTTGTGATTGCAGGGAATTCACGGTGACGGTGATTCTTTGTTCGGATTACAAAAATCATACAATCACTTTCTGGGGATGTTGTGGAACACTTCGTGACCCTATCCAAAACCCATTTACATAGATACATAAATTTACAAAATAATATGGGCTGCCAAGGTTTGTGATTGCAGGGAATTCACGGTGACGGTGATTCTTTCTTCGAAATACGAAAATCATACAATCACTTTGTGTAGATGTTGTGGAACAGTTCGTGGCCGCCGTTCAAAACCCATTTACATATATAAAGTTTTAGAACTAAAATTCATTGTTCACGATTGTAGTGTTCCATTGTCATACATTTTCTAAATATGTACTTAAATAATTCTGGACATTTCACCATTTGACACTCAAATTAGCTTCATAGACTAAAATTTGTCCGCCCTATATTTGAAATGGGGCTGCCGTTACGTGTGCAAATTAAAAAAACAAAAAATTTAATTAGTTTTCACCAAAAGTGACTAACGATTTGATTGAAAATAAATTTATTATGTATTTTAATTTTATAATTTGAATGTGAATATGGCGACATACAGATGGACATGGCTAAGTTGACTTAGAAACAAGTATGTGTATATACAAAAACGCAATATTCATACATACATACATACATATCGTTGCCTTAATAAAGAAAGGCCTTAGCTCATTATTTGTTTTTGAAAAACGAGTTCGATAGAAGAACATCTAATGTATCGAAAAATGCAAAAATTTCCCAATCGAAAAAATAATCATTAAGAAATTTTCTATATTAAGGTAACGATATGTATATACATATATACATATGAACATACATACATGAATTTGATTTGTGTGTTTTCACATAATTATATTTTTGTGTCAAAAAATAAGATGTACACACTTTTAGCACCGGCGGCAGTAAAGCGTATAAAAGTGGGTGTTTCCTCAATAAATAGGTACATATGTATATTTTTCTGTTTAACATGAGAACTTTTAATGAAGATATTATTTGGAAAATATTTGTTTTTCAACATGCAAAGTACATACCGCAATGCGCTTTAGCCGGGTATAATAAAGCTAAGGATAATAAATTATTAGAACGATGCATTTAAATGCCGGGAAAATACTGACATAAAACCCAATATGTAAATCATATTGAGCCATAACCGGTAAAAAAGCTTAAGCGATACATTTTTTGGACTTAGTATTTTTGACGAAAATCTATTGTTTACGATTGCAAATAATCGGAATGGTCAAAAAATTAAGTTCAAAAATTATGTCGCTTAAGCTTTTTTGGCGTTTAAGGCACGTTATATGTACAGGGTGTTTTTTTAGAGGTATAGAACTTCGAATTGAAATAAAACACAAGAAAATCGTTTTAATGTCCATCAATTTGGCTTTATTGGAAGTATAATTTTATGCCATTAATGTTTAAATATGATTTCGGGCATGTGGCCGCCGCGGCTGGCTCGAATAAAGCCAATTCTACAGGTCCAATTTTCAACCACTTTTTCGAGCATATGGGGCCGTATGTTGGCAATAACGCCACGAATGTTGGCTTCCAAGTCCCCTAACGTTTCTGGTTTGTTGGCGTAGACGAGCAACTTCACATATCCCCAAAGAAAATAATCCAATGGTGTCAAATCACACGATCTTGGTGGCCAATTGACAGGTCCATTCTGCGAAATTATGCGCTCATCGAATGTTTCCTTCAATAAATCGATTGTGACGTGCGCTGTGTGGCATGTAGCGCCGTCTTGTTGGAACCACAGCTCATCCACATTCAAAATCTTCAAAATCTTCCATAAAGTTGATGGACAAAGCTCCAATTGCTGTGCACGGTGGCGAATCGATTCATTCGGGTCCTCTTCAACACTTTGCTCTACAGCGGCAATTGTTTCTTCGGTGCGCACTGTTCGACGTCTCTGCGGATGCGTATTATCACATAGAGTAAACGTAGTGCGAAAACGATCCATGGTTAACCGAATTAATTGCTCTGATGGACGATTATGTCGACCATAAAATGGACGGAGCTTGCGGTAAACTTCGCGAACTGAACCATTATTTTCGAAATAAATTTGCACGATTTGCAAGCGTTGTTCTTTTGTCAACCTGTTCATGATGAAATGGCAAACCAAACTAAATATTAATCACTTGACAGCTGACAAAATGGCCGCCAGTTAAAAAAGTGATGCCAACTTAAAGTTCTATACCTCAATAAAAAACACCCATTACTTGTATATCGTTAGGTATATTATCCACATTTCACTCAAAGTATAACTCGACTTAACGGGTGAGGTTGTCAGATTCACCGTGAAAAGCAAGAGCAGAGTTTTCGACTCACTTGGCTCTAAATACTTAAGTTCTTCTCTCTATGTTCGTCAATGAAAAAAATGTAAGATACTATTTTAAAAGCCATTTTTTGTAGGCGATCGAAAATGCAAACACTGCATCACTTCACCAATTCAACAAAGTTTATTCTACAGATCTTTTGGAAAGTAATGAAAGCTGATTGTTACAAATTTTAATTATACCTTCAGAATAATATCACAACAGCTACCAAACTGCCGATACTACAGATGTGATCACATGACTTAAAATCGTTGTCAATGCGATTTACTATGAATGATATGAATTATTTGCGTATTTGTGATGACCAAAACAAAAACAATTTTTTTTAAATCAGTTCTACTCGACAATTAATTATCTGACTAGTTTTACAGTAAAGGTATTCACGTCAAAAGTTCGGAAGGTGGCACAAAAGCAAAATAGCAAAGTTTTAAAAAAATCTAACAACAACCGCATAGAAAAATTAATTTGCACAAATGTTGCAAAAATATCAGGCTCTAAGTAATACCCCTTTTAGACACGGAAAGTTTACTTTGCAAAGTCTAAATTCAGCTGGGAGACAGACAGAAAGATACTGTACTACTACCTCTGTCTTTCATACAGCTGAATTAAGACTTATCAAAGTAAACTTTCCATGTCTAAAAGGGATAAAACTTAATACCCCTTTTAGACACGGAAAGTTTACCTTGCAAAGTCTTAATTCAGATAGGAGAAAGACAGAAAGAGATAGTATTCCCCCTCTGTCTTTCACACAGCTGAATTGAGACTTTGCAAAGTAAAGGGGTAAAACTTAATACCCCTTTCAGACACGGAAAGTTTAATTTGCAAAGTCTCAATTCAGCTGTGTGAAAGACAGAGGGGAATACTTTCTCTTTCTGTCTTTTTCCCATTAAATTAATTAAGACTTTGCAAAGTAAACTTTACGTGTCTAAAAGGGGTATGGCTACTTTTCATGGCATTGCCAGGCCAAACAAAATGCACCAAAAGTTATTCTACAATTAACTCTGCTCTACACCAAATTACAACGCGAAATACATACTTGTTTAAGGAAAATATTTTTTTTTATAAGAAATGTTACAATTGCTGAAAGATGAATTTTATATAAAAAATAAATTAATTAAAAATGCAAAAAAAAAATTATAAAAATTCAAAATTTGTATTGTGAAGTAATTTAAAAAAATTTAAGGCCTGTGTTTCAAATATTTTATCATTTTTTTTTTACGAATTCGAAATTGATGGGTCTTGGCATATTGTAAAATGGAAGGTGCGACATTATTATTAATTTAAATACAGCATGAACTAATTTATCAGCAGCGATTTGTAATTTTAATAAAATCTTCTATCAATCAATTAAACAGAGTACATTGCTCACTTCAGAAAATGCAATTATGCATTTTGCACAGTTGCAAGAGTTAACGTGAATACCTTTAATGTATGTAGGCGTATCAATTAAAAATTACGCAAAACGTGTCACATCCTGTTATAAACTATTGAAAATAAAATCGAATATAAGTCTCTCATATACATATACTATAATGCAGACGCTATGAAGAACACGTACAAGTCATTCACCCTTATTCCACTTGTCGACATCGACGTCACTTTAACACAATACCAAAGAATTAGGGCTTGTTTACTCGCTCTCGAGAACAATTTTGTGCTAATGACAGCATATTTCCGTTCCCTTAATTCTAGAAAATGGCATTAGCCTGCCAACAGGAGTCAGTTGTTTTCGAGAACGGGTGTACAAGTCCCCATTTTTTAGTATTGTGTTAAAGTGACGTCGATGTCGACAAATGGAATAGGGGGGATTATTTAAAGGCTCGTCGTAGATTGTTTGTTTATGTAAAGTTTTATTACCAAACAGATCCGTGTAAAAAGTACGTTTTATAATAAGTACCTACTATAAAAAGTACCTTTTTGTTAAAAAGTACTTTTTTGTAATAAGTACCTTCTATAAAAAAAATACATTTTTAAAAAGGTACCTGCTACAAAAAGTATCTTTTACAAAAAATATCTTTTTTTTTTCTAAAAAGTATCTCCTATAACAATACATTCTGTAAATATAATATAATATCTTTTATACAAATACCTTTAACAAAAATTATATTTTATAAAAAATACATTATATAAAAACTATCTTTAATCAAAATAGTTTGAACAAATATTATATTTTTACAAAAAGTACCTTTAACAAAAAATACCTAGAACAAAAATTATATTTTATAAAAAGTACTTTTAAAAGCACCTCTTACAAAAGACACCTTTTATAAAAAGTACCTTCTATAAAACGTGAATTTTAGGAAAACTATCTTTTATAAAAATAGTTTTAACTAATATTATATTAAATAAAATACCTCTAACAAAAATTATGGGCCAATCCCACGATGTCGACAAGATTCACACATACTTATGTAATTACATTTGAAACAACAAAATATAAAAATTTGTTTTTGTTTTGAATGTAAGTGCGCGACAAGTCGAACGTTGTCGACATCAAGGGATTGGCCCTATATTTTTTTAAAAAGTACCTTTTACAAAAAGTACCTTTATAAAAAGTATGTACCTTTTACAAAAAGTACCTTTATAAAAAGTATGTACCTTCTAAAAAAAGTATTTTTACAAAAAGTACCTTTTACAAAAAGTACATTTTACAAAAAGTACATTTTACAAAAAGTACCTTTTTTAAAAAGTATCTCCTACAAAAAGTACCCTTTACAAAAAGTACATTTACAAAAAGTAGCTTTCGCAAAAAGTAACTTTCACAAAAAGTAACTTTTACAAACAGTATCTTAAAAAGTACCTTTTACAAAAAGTACCTTCTACAAAAAGTACCTTTTACAAAAAGTACGTTCTACAAAAAGTACCTTTTACAAAAAGTACCTTCTACAAAAAGTACCTTTTACAATAAGTACCTTTTACAAAAAGTTCATTTTACAAAAAGTACATTTTCCAAAAATTACATTTTACAAAAAATACCTTTTACAAAAAGTACCTTTTACAAAAAATACCTTTTACAAAAAGTACCTTTTACATAAAGTATCTTTTACCAAAAGTACCTTTTATAAAAAGTACCTTCTACAAAAAGTACCCTTTACAAAAAGTACCTTTCACAAAAAGTTCCTTTTACAAAAAGAACCTTTTACAAGTACCTTTTACAAAATGTTAAAAGTTACTTAAAAAAACGCCTTCTACAACATGTATCTTTTACAAATAGTAAATTTTATCAAAAATAACTTTTATTAAAAGTAACTTTCACAAATAGTAATTTTTTAAATAGGTATGTTTCGCAAAAAGATGGGAGATCCATCTGCGAGCAAGGTTATGTCGTCTGTTCTTGGGATACATGTGAGAATTATAATTGTAATTGCTTTATCAGGCACCTTATTCGCTACATTTATTTTCTATTTCCAAACTTGAAAAAATAAGTCGGTGGTAAACGATTTGCCAATAATGAAGAGTTGGAGTGTGCGATTGATGGCTATTTTAAGGGGGTAGAGAGTTTTAACTATAAACAGGATATCGAAGCTATTGAATATCGTTGGGAAAACTGCACCGAACTAAAAGGAGATTGCGTTAAGAAATAAAGAAAATTTTTCGAAAAATTTATTGTGTTTTCTTAGTTTAGGACCGCCCTCGTAATTTTTATTTGTTGTACTCGCTAAAACAAACACATAGAATACACATGTTTATATGAGAATGATTTTTTTTGACGACAGGCTGCAGGTTGTTGTCTATGCTGATTTTGTCATGGTAGTTCGATTAAACCTAGTCCCGGTTCACACGTTTCAACTTTTGTTGCTCAACTCGTAATTCAGCTGTAAGAAAAACAGAGACGGAAATACAAATATCTTTTTTTCTTATAGCTGAATTACGAGTTGAGCAACAAAAGTTGAAACATGTGAAATGGAACTAATTTCTATTTCTTTGGCAACATTGAGCAAATACAGTGTTGCCAGTATAATAAAAAAACTATATTACAACTATTCAATATTATTTAATGGAAAAAATATCCCGAAATTGACATAAAGAATAAACTGATTCATTTTAATATTTTTACATGATATAAGTAAATTTTAAAAGAGTAATTGAGTTTTTATACATTTGAAGTATTAAATGTACTTGAATACCAGGTGCTGAGGATGCTGCTGCCGTCTTCAAAAGAATTAAGCAGCTGGCTGGCTACAAGGCGACAAATGCAGCCAGCAGCATTTGAAGTCAGGTGTTCATGTAGTGTGCTACAGTGAATAGGTTTAAAGCTTAAATTAGACGTGCCATACCATACTGCAAAAGCCAAAACCAGAATTCAATTGCTTTATATGGTTATGGATATGGCGTTATAGCGAGTCACCTATAATCAAATACAGTGTTGCCCATTAGCTTGATTCGAACAGCTGTTTTGAGCGGTTATGATTACGTCACGTCTAATTTAAGCTTAATCCTATTCAATTGCTTTTATATTATTTTAATAGTGTGTTTTGCACGTGAAAGTGTCATTTAAAAAATATTAATTTAATATTACTAACATTAATTTTGCGAATTTTTTTTTCTTCTCATTTATTAATAGTTTTAATAAAATTTTTATACTTTTTTGAAAACGACAACGCAAAGTAATCACGTATATATCTATATGTATGTATGTGCTTATCAAATATATAGCAGGCGACAGCTTCTTATTAAGTATATTGAATGTCAAATTGTCAACACTTTAGATAGTTTTGGGCTTTCATGTTTATTTTACCACAAGTGGCGCTGTTTCAGCACCATATGAGAATTTTAAATGCCCTTCTTTAACACAAATGTATAAACGATATGAGTGAGTATTGTAAAAAGTACAAAAATATTTATAAAATATTTATACATATATAAATATTTTTTGTTTTATTTTGTAATGTCTGGTTCAAGTTTGAGTTTTACCAATAAACAAAGGAAATTTGATATATAATATAACAACCTTTAAATTTATTTTTAATTAATAAAAAAATACCATATAATACGAGTACCATTCAAAATATGTATTTCAAATCACAAATTTTAAAAGTATAAAATTTTTGAATGTTTGCCACTGCGAGAACACGTACTCGTATATATTATTATTGTTTTTATTTAATTTAAAGTAGTTTATTTATAGTATTTTATTTAATATCTATAGTACGTGTTTTGTTTGTGACATTTACGAGTACATTAAAATAATATGTATATAAAAAAACAATATTAAAATACCAAACTTTGCTTTTTATTTCCTGCTGCATGCCTTTTTTTTTAATTTCACCTAAATGTGCTGTGTGAATTTACATAAAATATTTTATTTATTATTTAATCAAATAAATGTTGCGGAAGGGTGTGTAGCCAAAAAAAAAAACACAAAAAAGATATCAACACTGCAGAACGTGGATGGATGTCAGACAACAAGAAACAAATTTTCATTATTGCTATTTAATTTAGTGAAATAAAAAGCAACTTGAGTATTTCAACTAAATAAAGGCTCTTCCAATAGGGACTTGAAAACTTTGACAGTTGATAGCGGCCACGTTGTTGAAGCTACAACTGACACCAAATCATCATGCAAATGATAACCTAAATGATGTTTTATAAAAATGGATGATGATTTGCATTTCCAGAACTGGCCAGAATTGAATGATATTTACACCAATGATATGTAGCTTCAACAAGACGCCGCTACGTGCCAGGCAATTTATACCACATTAAGGTTCAGACGTGCCATAACCATAACCATATAAAACAGCTGTTTGAACCAAAGTTATGAGCAACACTGTATTTAATTATAGGTGACTCGTACAATCAAACACAGTGTTGCCTATTAGTTTGGTTCGAACAGCTGTTTTCTATGGCTATGTGACGTTTAATTTAAGCTTGAAATATTCTGCACGAGCGATTTGAAGGCCTCGTCATCCCGCATGACATTCCAGATTTTGGAATTGAAATGTCATTCAGACTCTCGGACGAATGTAGCATACTACAGGCAGAAATATCCGCCTTAAAAAGAGCAACACAATGGTTGAGTTATTATCGGGTACATAAAAGTAATATCCAGATAATAACGGACAGCCAACCCGCGATCAAAACCCTTGCAGGTGTGCATTCTACATCATTCCTTGTCCAGGAATGCCGCACAGTCCTGGATAAACTGGCGCAGCACTCAACCATCACACTATACTGGGTTCAGGCAATATAGTAAAGGATGAACTGGCAAGGAGATGAACCCTACTCGGTGAAGTCGATATTGACAATCTCTGTGGGCTGCCTCTCTCGTTCTGCTGCAGACGCTTCGATACTGCCTTTTTAAATTAAAATCAGGAAATATGGCGCAATGAGCCTACCTGCGTTATATCGAGAACCCTTTGGCCTCGTCTAGATATCAACAGAACCAAAAACCTCATTAGCTTCACCAGGAAGCACCTGAGGGGTCTCTTGGCCACACTTACAGGCCACTGCACTTTCGGAACCCACGCTAAAAGATGGGTCTCCCGTATAATGATTACTGTTACAGCTGCAATGATGAGGAAGAGGAGGAAAGCATTTTGCATCTTCTCTGCTTCTGCCCTGCTTTGGAGCATCTCCGTCTGCACTTCCTTGGCAGAATATCCTTCAATAGCCTGTCCGAGCTATCGGAAATAGGACTTAAAAACCTAAGTCTATACATTAGGAGCAGCGGCTGGTATGGGCGCTAGCCTTCCTCTATGACATGTGTATGTACTAGGCCCTCTCCTGTCCCACTTCTCCTCTCCTTTACCCTCTCTTCTTCTACAGAAACTCTCCATCTATATCCTCCCTATACTCCCAGTCTCCCCCTTTTTTTCTTACACTTTCAACTTACAGGCAGCACAAAGCGATCATCGTATTGGACCCAAGTGAGGTAGACCCCTAAATTTTCATTCTTCACTAGCAGCCTGCTAACCTAACCTAACCTGTCCCGCATGAAGGTGTGGTAAACTTGAGATTTCTTATGCGCTCCACCTACCGATGCAGTAGACGACCTTAACACGACGTTATATACCATATGTACAATAGCATCGATATGCCTTTAAAACGAATAAGAAATTTCGAGTATTTCGCTCTCGCATTCTGTTTTATTTAATGATAGGAAGTGCTTAATGAAAGATCCTTTACATATTTACAATAAATATGTATTTTGTTTGTTGATACCCATTTTTTTTATTTGTATACAAGTATGATATGGTATTGAAAACTTTTACAATATTTAAATTCAGGCGCAAATTTATATTTAAAAAACATAAATTTAAACATGTGATTGATTTAAAGAAAAGAAACAAATGCCAAGTGTTAGCATAAGAGTTGTTCATCAAATTATTTAATTAGCAGTTTGTTATTCTGTTTGTAATTTCTACAAATATTTCAGTTCATGGCCCATACAGAGCCATGAACAGCGGTATGCAAAATGTTATGATCGGACTAAAAATGGCGACACAGTGAACAAAATACTAAATGGGCGGTACTTGTAGGCGTGACAAAAAAATAAAAAAAATATTTTTGGAATCCATTTTACATTATCTTTAATCTCAGGGGGTGACTGGCGAACCACTCTAATATACATACATATCGTGCCATAACCGCCAAAAAAGCTTAAGCGACATAAATTTCCAAATTAATTTTTTTACCAAAATTTATTATTTGGGATGATAAATAATAGATTTTTGTCAAAAAAAAACCTGGTCCATAAACTGTGTCGGTTAAGCTTCTTCTTTGGCGGTTACAGGAAATCCAAATGCAAAATTAAAAAAAAAAACAAAAGCTCAACTTTAACCTTAAATTTTGCCAACAACCACTGTACTGATTCTAATGAAACCAAAACTGCATAAAAGCTTAAGATGTTATTTATCCGCTAATAAAAAGAATTACAAAAAAACTTCATTAGTTTAAAAGTTATACAGTTTTGGCCAATGAAAAACGATTCTGAACCACTGTGTGCCGTTCATTTTGAGTTTTACCCACTGAGGGCAAACATCCCGTTGTCATAATTTACACTAAGCAAGTCTTATTGCTAAGATTATTCGTTTTTTAGGGGTGAAAGAGACAAGGGGAAAAGAAACGTTTCTGTTCCCCTCGTCTCTCTCTCTCTCTCTCACCCTCAGCTAAGCAATAAGACTTGCTTAGTGTAAATTAGGACTTTGCATCCACTATCGGCGTAATGTACCGATTTTCATCGGCTCACTGCAATAAAGCCAAAAGTAATAAACCAAAATGGCTTTAGTGTAGTGCAATCATGTCCTTATATTTTAGTTAATTGAGAAATAAGTTCATTTTGGCTGATTGCTTGGAACTTTACTGCAGTGAGTGGGATCGCGTGGTTAAGAAGAATTAAAAATTTATTTTATTTGCTTGTTTCAAATTATTTTTTATGTATTTTACTAAAGTTAACAATATTAATGTGACATTAAACCAGTACGATTTGCCACTTAAATTGACAACCAAAATTATATAAGACTGGAATCACACGCAGCAACTTTTTAGTTCATGAGCGGGAGATTCAAAATTTAAAAATATTTCCATATAAGCTCTATTGAAATATTTTGTAATTTCGTTCGATAACGAGTGCCGTAATTTGCCCTTTTGTCTAATCGACAACTCAAAAGCTGGCTATCAGCAATTTTCAATAATATTGTGAAAGTTTTTGTATAAGATATGATGTTTTGTTTTTGGCGTTCTCGTATGTTTTATGTTTGATGCCTTATGCCAGCCATGCACTACACAAGTTCACTGCACAAGTCTGGCACTGTACAGTGCGTTTGTGTAGTGAGTGGGGCTGGTTGTACTATTAACGCAGTGAACTCAAGTTTGAAAACTGTACAGTGAACTTGTGTAGTGTATGTTGCAAACGCTCAGTTGTCTCGTAATTTTTTAAGAGTTCAAAACAAGAAATGAGCGCAGAAAAAATATTCTGAACAGAGTTCCTAGAATTATACAAGGAATCACCTGCATTATGGGGCATTAAAATAAAAACTGCACAGTTTACTTGTATAGTGTGTGTCACAAGCTTAGTTTACGCAGTGCCAGACTTGAGCACTGAACTTGTGTAGTGTATGGCGGGCATTAACTAGCAGCTAACTTAACCAACAAAGAATATAAATTTTTCATAGTTTTATTTAAAAATTATAATTATATAAATTTGAACTCACCTGCGTTGAAAAGCCAAAGTTAAGTTCATTAATTAAATAATAAAATCAGGAGCGAAGCATTTAGTTTCAGTAGATTTGGCAAAAATTGTTGAGCAAGAAAACAATAATTATTTACGGAGCGTAGCGTAGTGCAAAAATAAAATTAAAATGTTCGATAGACTTTTGTTTGTTGAAAAATAAATTAAAATAAAATAATTTAGCAATTATTGTGATAAAATTAAGCAATAATTATACACAAATATTACAAAATATTGCCGAATTTAATTAACATTGTATTTGAAGTTTAAATTTTAAGAGAGTAATTGTTTTTTTTTTTTTTTTGTATAAAACATATAACACAAACAGCCTTAATATTAAAGAAAGAAATAATAAAATAAACATTTTAAAATACTTAAAAATAATGCAATAAGCCAAAATCAATTGTTTAGAAATGCAGCAGCAAAAGGGTTAAAGCAAGGCGAATCCATATCAGCTGGTCTCAATTGCTTAGTATGCATATGTTTAAAGCGAATTGAGTTGAGTCAGCGTGTTATGAATAGGCCTTGGGTTAAAGCAAATTTTAATTAAAAGCTTAAAAAGCGCGTGCATGCTGAGTAAAAGAAATTTGTTTTATATTTTTGTCATAATATTGTTGTTGTCTTTCTTTTTTCAAAAAAGTATATAATATGAAATTTACATTATTTATAATTATTTTTTGTATTTAAAGTTTATTTTTGTTGATTGGGTATTTCTTTTAAATTACAATGGTTTCAAGTGTATTTATTGTGTAGGTATTAAATTTTATTAATTTTATTTTATTCAAATATTAACTTTAATTTAAACTGTTTGTGAAGTTTTATCAAACCAATAAAATTTATAAATATTTTTCATAAAGTTTTTCTTTTTTACAAACAATAATTGCTAATTTATTTTATTGCTAACACTGAAAGAGGGCCATTAGATAAAAAAAATATAAAAATTAAGAAATTATGATTTTAAAGAAACGTGTTAAGCTACCTTAATAGAGAAGCTACCATTGGGTATATCTTTGCCACCGAACTTAACATTGACATCGTAGTCGCCAGGATCGTTTAAGGCATAGAATATATCAAAGAAGCCGTCCTTTTCTATAACATCAATATCCACCAGATCAACAACTTCCCTAAAATGGCAATTAAAAAACACATACACAAAATATATTATATTATTATATTATAACATTATTTATTTGCTATACAGAGTGGATCAAGGCGAATTCACATAAGGTGATCTTAATTCACCAGCTGACATAAATTATCTGCTGTCAAATCAACCAAAACGTTAGGAAATATTCTGACAGCAGGAAATTTTACACTAACAAATATACAAGGCGAATACGCAGAGTTGCAAATTAAGACCAACTTGTATCAATTCGTCTTGGAGTGGCTTTACATACGGCAATTTTAGTTGAGCAGCTTTGGAGTTTATGGTAGGGAGGGGGAGAATGGAATAATCAGGGTAAAAAGTTGCTCAACTAAAATTGCCTTGTTGTGAACCCAGTCTTAGAATTCGGCCTTCTACTTTACTTACTTTCCTTGTTTGGTGGTGATCTTGCAAGTAACAGCACCATCTCCCGCTTCACGTGCATCCACTGTCAAATGACTCTTACTACCCGAAGGCTGTATTTTAGGTGCTTCAGCGACTAGTTTACATTTTTTGGCCTCGCCGGTGGGAAAAGCTTCCAGTTTGAAAGGAGATCCCTCAATTTCTTGTCCGCCATATTTAATGCTGACACTGTAAGTGCCACATTCATCGGGTATGAATGACACCACATAAGTGCCGTCATTGATTTCCTGTAGGCGTGGTTTAATTTGTTTTCCCTTGGGATTCTTAATGTCAACATTAATATCAGCTTGGCCAGCTTTTTTGGTATCAACTTCAAATTCAGCTGGCTTGGAGGCGGGAGTCTTTCTCTTTTCATTTACACCCTTGATAAGTACCTTGGAGGGTTCAGCTTTGGGGAAGACAGTCATAACGAAGGGACTGAGAGGAAATTACAAAAATAATAATAATAATAATACATTTCCTACAAAAAAAAAAAACATTCCCCTTTACACTCACCTGCATGGCACTTCAGTATCCGCAAAAGTAATGGTAGATGTTAAAACCGAACCTTCCTTGGGCGGTGAATAATGAACACAATAGATGCCATCACCCTTCTCTTCTACGCGCAAATCCTCCACCGGAGTGCCTTCAGAGTTTTGAATTTTGACAGCAATACGTCCGGGACCAGCATCTTGTACATCAATGAAAAAGTGTGTGGGCACTGACTCCCTCACCTCGCCATGCTCAATACCAGGACCATAAACCTTAACCTTCGATGGATCAGAACGTTCTTCCACGAACACCGAAAACGGTGATCCAGGTATATGTTTGTCCGCAAAACGTATAGAAATATCATATTCTCCCACTTCGGTGGCCACATAGTCCACATCGCAACTGCCATCGCGATTATCTATGCAAGTCATTTTCGCCTCTGACGGCCCTTCAATGGCCAACGAAAGACCACCTTTGCCGGCACCTTTTGTCTCAATAACAAATTTATTCTTCTCACTGACATAACCACGTTTCAAACCAGGACCATAGGCTTTGCAGCGCGATGGATCACAACCGCTCTTGACATTGACCACAAATGGTGAACCGGGCACCGGAATGTTGTCGTATAATAGTTCGATTGTATGGCGGCCAGCTTCGAAAGGTGTGTACATAATGCGAAATACATCATTGGTAGTGCCAGGTAGGATTTCACTGGGCAACACTTGTCCCTTGGGATCGAAGACAGAGCAAGAAAGCTTCTTGGAATCGATGTTGCTGCCAACTTTGCTCATGTCTACCATAAAATCGGTCTTCTCACTCATGATGACACCTTTGAGGAAGTAAAGAAAAATAGTAGAAAGAACAGGGTTTTTAATTAACCAACAAATTTATAAGTTTGTATTACAATATTTCATTTTACATTTTTCTTTTGGGGAGTTTTAAGGAGTTAATTAATTTCTGTTAAATAGCTTGGCAAGACTTGAACACATAAACGAACGATTTTTATGGGTTTAGCATGGGAATGACACTCAGAAGAATTCTTAAACTTTCTAATTCTTATATGGATTCTTATCTTTACTGCCCGCTAGTTACAGATTTCACATGTGACTCCAAGGACTTACAGAACATAAGTCTTACTTCCTTCCTGCTCAAGACCATGGAACGGATAGTGGATGACATGAGTAAGAGCAGGATATTAGACGATAGTCTGAGGTTTAGATAACATGCGTATAGTCAAAGGAATGTCAGTAGAAACTGCTCTTCACAGGTTAGTGAACTACATCAAAAAAGCTTTCAATGACAAGTTGTATACGCTTGGCGTTTGAATTGAGATTGAAGGCGCTTTCAACAATTTGTGTACGGACAATCTTATCCAATCCTTAGTACAGTTTCAAACTGACCAATCAATTGATTGCGTAAACTTAATGCGGGGGGAACAGGTGAATAAGCTGCGGTATGCATAATGTAAACGTTAGAAACAGGGTGCAACGTGGAACGCCTCAAGGATGTTTAATTTCACCCCTTCTTTGGGTAACCACAACACAAAGCCTGCTAAGAGACCTGACTAATGAGGGTTAAGAACCTGTATGCTATGCGGAAAATGTCGATATACTTCTAAGGAGCAAGGACCCTAGCCAACTTTGCAGGGAGGCGAAAGAAACTCTCAACATTGCGCTAAACTGGGCTCGGCCAGGAGGACTGAAATAGGTCTTTTCACCAGGAAAACAAAGATCATGATCCTAATTTCCAGGGAAAGACCATCACCTTATCCAATATGATTATATATGTAGGAGAGATCCTAAAGAGTCAAGAAGGCTAATTCGTGCTGGTCTCTCTGTAGAAGGGTCATTGGGTCCTCTTAGACCAATTCTAACATACGCATCGGTAGCATGGTGGAGAACAATTCGTAGGAAGTGCAACACTAAACTTTTGGGGTTGGGTCAAAATTTCCTTTATGGCATTTAATCTTTTTAATTTTTTAAGTGACCCGCTAGGAAATTTGTAAGAACTGAAATGGGCAATTTCGGGTCTCCTCTACCAGAATTTATTATCACAACCCTGTAATTTTGAAAAGAGTTCGAAGTGTTTCACAGTATAATTAGTACGAATAGTGACAACAGTGTGTGTTAAAAAAGGCGACGTCCAACCATGGATATTATGAAACCAACATTCACAATAACTTGGATTATTCACAATAGTATTCCTATCAGCAGAGTCTAAAATTAAAGACGATTTTTCTTACAGCTATTGTTTATGACTTTCGATGTTTTGAAAGCTAGATCGAACTTTAAATACGAGTACAACCGATATTTGCGTATACTTATGTGAACAAATAATCTGAAATGCACTAGAAAACAAAACATTAACATTTGACAAAACTTCTTTTTCTCAATATTTCACAATAACACCACAAACGGATGCAGAGGCACGATTCTATTCGCAAAAATTACTCACCATACCAACTACAAGAATAGTAGCGTAAAGTACGTGATGAACTATATGAGTCAAGAAGAGTGGCTACACCTTAAAGAATAATATAAAATAATATAATAATAAAGCTGAGCATTTGAAACCATTATGATCTCAACGAAATGACAGAAAAATATGAATATGAATTGTATTAAGCTATAGACTGTTTACTGTCTATCAGGTGACGGAGTACTAGCAAAATATTCTGATTTAAAAAAAAAACAAATACTAACCGTTTTAATTTCAAATATTTCGCTTTACCTTCGAATCGAATTGTAGTAACGTCCAAAATAAACTCAAATAATTTACTAATATTCTCATATATTTTTTGGAAGTTATTGCACTATCAAACAGCTCCCAATTATTTGGAACATATTTTAGATTTCTTTTGGAGAATAATTTAACTTTCTATATGGAATTATAACATTTTATTAAAATATTTAACAGCCGTCGGGTGCTGACGTGAGTAGAAAATTTATATAAAAAGCTTTCATAAAAATTTTCTACACGAGTCGACTGCCTGGCTGGTGGAAACAGGGGTTATTTCTAAATAATAGTTTAATTTTATAAAAAGTTTATTAATCAAACTTCCATAGAGAATTTGTTTTATAAACCTCTTTTAAACTATAAATATTGTTCATGAATAATGGCCATTATTACAACTTGCCGGTAATTAAAGGCAGGTTTTATTCGGACCGATAAATTACTTTGCTTTCAGGTTAAATAAAACAACTGAATATTTCTTGGGGAATATAACGAATTCGAATGAATAAAAGAGAGCTTGAATTAAGCACAACTATTGTGAATAATAAGTATAATATTTGTTCTCTTGAAATGTTTATTCTCCCCAAAGGGACAAGTGCTATCGTGAATCTCGCCGTAAATTTTTTTCAGCTATCAGTTCTCAGTGAATGCAACAATTGTAAAGAAGATTTGAAAAGCTTAAGAAATAGTTGAAAATCAAGCAAATTTAAGTTTATTAACGTTTTATAAGGTGAAAAAAAAACAAAGGGAAGTTTAAAAAATCCCGCTGAAAAATATTATTCACAATAAGAGACAACAAAGAAAGGGGAAACATTTTCTAGGGAAAATTATTCACGATTGCAATTTTGTATAAAGGAAAATATTTCCAGGGAAAAAATGTTTGTTGGGGTGGATGGAAAAAGCCTCCATCCAATAAATCTCAAAAATTCTACGTAATGTCCAAAAATTTCTTTAAGCCTAATGGGACTCTAAAATCCGTATAAAAATACGAAAGTTTTGGATAAAATTAATACCGGTCACAGATTTTGGGCTTTTAAATAACTACTTGGTAATTATTTTATTTTCTTTGGAAGTATTTTATATCTTAATTTGGGGTTAAGTTATTGAGACATGAAAGTTATTTCATTAACTTAACACAAAATCGAGTTGAATATGCAAAAAAAAAAACTGTACAAACGCAACTTCATTGACGTGTCTCTAACGAGATACATATAAACAAAATAATATTGACCTAAGAAAAGGAACCTAGTTCACACATGAAGTTCTGCGAAAAACGCATTTAAAAAATAAAATTTTAATGTTTTTCTCATTTTTATCGATTTTGACACACACCCGTTTTCTGACACACTAGGTCCCTTTTCTCGGAGAAGGTCACATATGTATGTAATAAGCGCTAAATTATACTAAAAACTAAATTTTCACAAAACATTAGGCGCCTTCGTTTGCAAAGAAATCTTTTTGGTAAAACAGATTCGTAATTTCGGTTGAAATTTTTTTTTAGATAAAATTTCATTGGCGCTGATTTTATTGCCACTTATTTCATTGGGCGTTATATCATTAATCCGAATTATATGGCAACTCTCTAAATATTTATACAAGCAGTCCTCATTGCTAGAAGAAGACTTTTTCCCAAAATACATTTAGCTTTAGAGTGAAAACACTGGCGATTTTAAAAGCACAAATTATACACAAATAAAAAATATTAAAAGCTTATAAGACTATTATTAATTGACATGCATGGCGGTCTTAAACTAAAAATTCTAGGTTAACGATAAATATTAAGGTTCAATGAGCTTAATTGAAAGCTTTTTATTTTGCTTTAGCGGCGTGTTTTTTTTTAATTAATTAGGAACAATGGCCACATGCTGGACTTGAAAGCTTTTTGGTCTTGTTTTTATTGTTATTTTTTTTTAATGGAATCGGCTTGCAGCATCACAGCAACAGCAAGAAACAACAGAACACATTATTTGGAATGCCATCATAGCCTACCATGTGGCTGTATGCCGATACCACTAACACGTGTATTGCTGAGATTCGGCAGGGGGTAAATAATCGGTTGGAATGGTGATCCGTTTATATGACGTTCATTAAATGTTATATTTACAGTATAGTCTCCGGCTTCGGTGGGCAAGTAGGCCACATTGCAAGTGCCATCGCCATTATCACGACAATTGATGGCCGCTTCGCAGGGACCCTCTACGGTGACACCCAAACCGCCTTGGCCGGCACCCCTGGTATCGATCATAAACTCGGCTGGTTGCCCCACAACACCCTTTTCCAAACCGGGACCGAAGGCGCGCACTTTATTCGAGTCGCTGCCACTTAGACACTGCAAACGGAATGGTCTGGGCGTTATAGGTGTGCCACCAAAACATATACTCAGCAAATATTCACCCAATTGGGTGGGTGTAAAGTTGACCAAGAAACCTTCGGCTGTGGGTATGACATGGGCTTTGACACGACTGCCCGAGGGTGAGGTTATCGTAACGGCCAAATCAGCTTTTGGCAGTCCATGAGTAAGAATGCGAAACTGCTGGAGACTATTTAATGGTGCAGCTTGTTGATAAATGAGTTTGTAACGAAAGTTTTTGGACTTAGATGATGACCTTTTGTATAGTATTTCAAGTGTTTTTCATTTTTTCTTCATTCTTATTATTTAAAGCATAACTTTCCCTACTCAGGAAAAGATTTGCTTTCGTCTTTGATGGTAATAATTTATAATGAGGTTATGTATTCAAATGATTTTAAACTAACCTAAATTTAATTGAATCGGGGAGTGGAAATACTTACTTGCTTCCAAGCCATCAACCTTGATCTTGGAGACGTCTATGGCTTGCTCAACCATTACCTTCTGGCCCAAGGGCACGGGTTGACCGCCGTAGGTCATAGTTGTGGTATAGGCTCCCTTGGTAGGTGGTATAACCTCCACTGTGTAAGTTTGATCCTCATTATCTATGATGCGACAGGGTATCTCAACTTTCGTTTCTTCGTGGACAACTTTGACCTTTAATTCTGCCTCGCCGGCATCACGACAGTCGACATTGAAGTGTGTGGCTGAATTGGGATGTACACCGGGCTGGAACCAGGGACCAAAGGCTTGCACTTTGGCAGCATTAACTGGCAAAGCGACATAGACACGATGCGGCGAATTTGGTGTAGCAACGCCTCCAAAATTGACTGCAAAAATAAAAAAATATTGTTCAGTTTTGTTCAAATTTAATGTCCTTAATATAACTGCTAACCTTCCACTGTATGAGGACTGCCGGTAGCAGGTGTGTAAGTACATTTCTTGGTACCATCTGGTTGCTTTTTAACTTCCACTGGCAATCTCTTGCCATAAATATCTTCAACTACAATATCAAGGGGAGCAGGACCGGCCTTCGTGTCATCAACGGTAAAAGTTGTGGGCTCGTTAATGGTCACACCATTCTTTTCTAGGCCAGGACCGAATGACTTCACCAATTCGGGCTTGTAGTCGGTCTTGGGCAAAATTTGCGTTATATAGGGTGACTTGGGTATGTCTTCATTATCGCACAGAATATGTACTGCATATTCCCCAGGGGCGGTAGGATGATATTTAACTAAAGCCGAACCATCACCATTGTCGTGACACTCTATTTCAGCCTGAGAAGGACCAGCCACAGTGAAACCTAAGGCACCAGTTTCGCCATTTGTTTCCACTACAAAAGCCGCTGGATAGTCTACAACGCCACCCACTAAACCGGGACCGAATGCAACAATATTGGATTCCTTTTTGGGACCTACTTTCACTTCAAATGGCGATTTGCTGACTTCCTGGCCAGCAAAAGTAACCACAGCTACATAACGTCCCTCCTTGTTGGGGAAATAACGACACTCATAAGTATGGGCATCCAATTTGGTCATAGCTACTTGTTCGTTCATGCCACCGGGACCAACTAATCTAACTTCGGGAACTCCCTCACCAGCACCTTCCGTGTAAATCTTGAAGTCCGCATCATCACCAACTCTTACACCAGTGGGCTGCAAACCTCGGCCAGAAGCTCTTACACGTCTGGCATCGGACAAAGGTGCCACTTTGACGGGGAAAGGACTGTTGGGTATGGGCGTGCCCGCATAGAATACATTCACCGAGTGTAAACCTTGTATGGCCGACACATATTCACATCTCCAGACATCATTTTCCAATTGTCTAACTTTTGCCGCCACCGAAGTCTTATGATTTGCGGGATCAATAATTATTACTTCGGGCACACCACGACCAGCATCCTTAGCCAAAATATCAAAGAATGTGGGTTTACTAATGACAACTCCTAGAGGTTGTACACCGGGGCCAGTCACTTTGACTTTAGAGGCATCGCCAGCATGACCCTCCACCTTAACGGGGAAGGGACTCTTGGGTATATCGCGACCAGAGAATGTTATTACAACCTTATGGTCACCTTCCATTTTGGGTATGTAGGAAACAGAATAAGTGAGATTCTTGTCGTTGTTGAAACGAACATCGGCCTTTTCCGCATGACCATCGGGAGTGACAATTTCGACATCAACTTCACCTTTAATAATAAATGAAGAAATTTATTAATTTTTGGAGAACAAGGAACATTCATTGAACTTACCTTTGCCGGCTGAGAAGGTTTCTACAGTGAAATTGGCTGGAGCGCCTACTACGGGACCAATGGGTTCAATACCTGGACCATAAGCACGTACTCTGTGAACACAGAAAGCGTATGTATGAAAAATTAATTATATATTCCAAGTTAAAGATTTTCTCCAACATAAAGCTCATTAAGAGGATTATTTTTTTAAGCTTTGAGTAATAAAATAGAAACATTCTTAAATTGTACAAAGAGCTTGAAAGCTGTTTAATTTGTATAAAGCAAAAACTGTACGGTTACAATTTCGCGACTTGCGAATAGAATTTCTCAAAATTATGAAAAATAAAGAAGGCATTTCACACAGAAATTTTGCTTCAAAACCAATTTAAATAAGACCACGGCTTAAAATTTTAAAATCTCTATATAGAATAATACAATGTCTCCTCTAACAGAAGGAGTCGTTAGAAGTAGGGTATGAAAGTAAACGAAACAATTCGCCAACGTTTCCTGTAATCGTTTTATATTTCAACCAAACCAGAAGAAACACTTTTCCAAGCGATTAGCTTTTCACTCGTCTGCTGGTTTTGAGAAAACACAACAATCGCGCCATTGCGAACAAAACAAATATTGATTTAGTTCTTATTTCCCGCATTCGATCAAGAATGTCGCTATTGTGAATTGCACTCACTGTGATTGTTCAAAATACTATATCAGCTGAGACTGAGAGTATTGTAATATTTTGAAAATAATAATTAATAAAATTTAAAATAAAAGTAAAACATGACTACGACGGAGTTATAGTTTAATGATTCGCCAGATGAGAAGGGAATCTCAATGGAACTGATCAGATTCAGAAAATATTTGAGAGATACTTCTAACCCCCTGGAAATTTATTACAGAAGGATTTGTCATGTCTGATATTTAGGAATAAACCATACATAAGTTCAGACAGTATGGTACTGAAATACGACATGAGTTCCTATTTTTGGTTAAAAATCATGAGATTCAGGAATATGCGTTCCTTTTATATAATATGCGAGCTTTTTAAAAAGAGCTTAGTGCTTTCACACCTACGACAGCATAACCACCAATCTTATCTCGGCGACACCAATTCTTGCTCTCAATTTTCAAAGAAACAAGAACAAATTGTGAGAGCTTTCAAAGCTTTTTACTTAAAATGCAAATAGCAGTGTATGTGTGTAGCTGCTACAAAGTAAACTTGAACCTGGCATAAATTATTCATTGATGTACAGTGCACTTGCAATATCGTGAACTAATTAAAATCGACGTTGTTCACGTTTGTGAATTGTGCTCCTTTAGGAATACTAAAAATAGAAGGATAGAATTTAAAAAATGTTTGAACTCATCTAGGCTGATTAGGATTTTTTTTTTGCATTCAAGAGAGCTTTTGAAGTTCTTAAGATGTCTTGAGATTTTGCCTTTTCAATCACTAAAAGTTTAAGCCGAATTATACCTGAAGGATTTTGCGCAGCACAAGAAAGTGATTCTCTGAAATTTTGTTTTATTAGAACACATTTTTGAAGTTCAGCTACAAAAGCTCTCCTCGCAATATTAACAGCCGGTTAGAGCTATGCTGTTTAGCTATATAACAAACAAATTGTGTGTGTGAAATAACAATGCAATAAAATTATATTATATGATGATGTCATATTCGCCGCAAAGATTTCAAAACATCTCTATTTACAGCCGATAGGCTTCGTTCTCTGGTTTGTGCTCATGTGCAAAAACAATACAGAAATAGTGTAGAGTAGTTTTCTTACGAAAATCACGTCCTAACTCCTGCATCACGCCATAAAGAGCATAGCTATAAAAGAGCAAAGCTCCAAGTAATCGGTTATGTTTGGTATTCCACGTGAAATTAAATCGTGCGGATTTGCTGCCGAATTGTTGTTGGAAATATGTCTTTACAACAACAGTGCTACAGGACATTCAGGCTAATGTTTTAACTTTTTTGTAGCTAGCGCATTGGTTTTTATTATTTAACTTACAGAGCTTTCTTTCTAACCTTGATCATGTTTTATATATAAAACTGGGATTCCCGGAACTAAGGAACAGAGAATTTTACGGTTTTTATTTTTTCTACATCAGGGGCTTCATCATGGGAATTCGGTGGCTCAATGACGGATTATAGGGGTCACTTCAGGCTACGAAGGGGGGTATTACTTTTTTTAATGGGCAATAGGTCTCCGAGTGTAGGTGCGGTATAGCAACACCCTTCCTATCCTAACCTAACCTACTTTTTTTAACTTAAGCGCATTGATTTTTTTTGTTCAAATTACAGAGCTTTCAAACGTTATTAATCTTTTAGAATAGTCAATTAAAAAAAATTTGTTGACATTTGACGGTGTTCACGTTATCGCGAATGCACTGTACTTCTTCACAATTTTGCTTATGGCATTTAAACAAATTTAAATTTGCTGCTTATTAAAAAACACAAAATTAGGATTAGAGAAAAAAAGCATTAAAAAAAGATAAAAAAAAACTTCAACAGGTAAAAAAGAAATAAAAAGCGTTAAGAAGGTGTTTGGCAAAATAAAACAAATCGGGAGAAAAAATTTAGCAAAACTTTAGCCGCGTAATTACAAGAACATTATTAACAAGCAACATGGGAGCTTTATTCTCGGACTTACCGCGGCGGAGGAATGCTGAATTTTAACATTTGGCAGGTATTGAGATTGTTGTTGGTTTTTTTTTTAAATATTAAAAGTTTTTTTTTGGGAAATATATTTGAAGTTATGGGAACGTTTGTTTAATAAGAAAAAATTACACACATTGAATTCGTGGTTTAGATAACACGAATATTAAGGCAAGTTATAAGACAAACAGCAAAAAAAAAAGTTGTTTTTTCATAATTTTTGGGTAAAGATGTCGGGCAAATATAGTACAAATGTATGTAGAACCAAAGAGAAAGAGGAAAAAAGGAAAAAGAAATTAACAATATAGTACAAATAACCAAAAAGATTTTTAAAAATATAAAAAAATGTATGGATTTAATAAGATGCCAAGAAATACATGTGTTGAAGAAAGAGATATAAATAGACAGAGAGAGAGAGAGAAATTAGAATAAAGAAAAACCATTAGAAATATATAAAAGTTAACAATTAAATGTTTTAAATGTTATTTTGTTTAAATGGGATCTTTTCTACTACTAAAAACACAATCTATTTTTACATTTACTTTTAAAGCAGATTTATTACTGGTTAAGACAGTTTTTAGCACTTACCTGTTGGGATTGGTTTTGGGTCTTAGAGGAGCTCCTTGCTTCAATTTAGCATTGGGATATTGCGACAGATATGTCATCATAGATTGTTCATCTACATTGGGATTAACCAATTCTTCGGGCTTGATCAATTGTCTGACATTCAACCAATCGTCAGCGAGACCCATGGCTTCGGAAGCATTTTGGACGGCATCTTTGGGATCCCACATATCCCAGTCGGGACATAGACCAGGTGCACAGGCATCAACCAAGGCACCCACCGCTTTACCGCTGGTCCAGTCGTTGGTAAAGTTATTAATGGGCATGTCGGGTATCTTGCCATGGATCCAGTTAAGCAATCTAGAAATACATGAAAGCCCGGTTATTAATTGTAGATAAACATGTCTGTGCAAAATTAAAATATTTTTTTTTATTATTTATTATTCGTATCACTTTGTAAGCCAAATTACATGTGATAATTTAAAAAAAAACAAATAACACCAAACAGAAGGCAGAACGGAACAACTAGCTGTTTTCGAAGGCCGCCAAACGTTCAGCATCAGCGCTATTGTGCTTGATCCATTAGTTTGTTGACTTACATTTGTGTGATTTTCAATTATTTTTTAAGCTTTACAAATCTTTTTCCCGTTTTTTATATTCACTATTAGGGCTGGCATACGTCTTATTTTTATTGATTAATTAAAACAAATTCATATGAGTTATACTCGGCTCAATGCGCTTTGAGAAATTTATACTTTTAATCTCAAAAAAATTTACTGAAAAGTATATATGTGTGATACCCAACGTGGATTCGACTTGGATATTGTTTTGTTTTTTTTATATTGCATTTTGATTTCTAAGGAAAATAAATTTTAATTCAGGCGTTTTTTTTTTAAATTAATTTATATAAAAAAGATACGTCGTCTTTTATCGGTGAAACGTTCTCCTTTTCGGAGGTTGACGTCCTCTTTTTCTTTGAATAGATATTGGAACCCTATTCAGTACTCTTGGATAGCGGGAACAAATGATCCCACGAAATTCGCAATAGCAAACTTCCCCTTCATGGGGAATGAAAATTTCATGGGAACAAAAATTTTATATTTATTCACAATAGGGGTGAATGAATATTTACGGCCACATACAGTCACACGATGTCACCAGAAATCGTTCGATCGAATACTTACATTGAAAACAACAACAAGTTTTCTAATGTTATTGTTGTTTGCAATACAAGTTGTCGATCGAACGATTTCTGTGACATCGTGGGACAGGCCGTTAATTATTAATTAATTAATTACAAGGCACTTTCATTTCCAGGTAATTAATATCAAGATTACAATAACCATATGTCAAAAATAGAATTTGTTTAACAAAATAAAAATAGTTCCCACAAAGTTGAAACCACGGCAGCTCCGACTAACAAAATTTGCAACGTTTAGCACTTTTCACAATTTTTTAATAGTTTTTTCATATTTTTAAATTTGCTTACAAAGAATTTTTTTTAGTAAAATATTTTTCATGTGGAAATTTAAAAAAAAATTTTTTAATTTCCTTTTCGTAAAAAAATTTTTAAGTTTCCGATGGGCTTTACGGTACGTCCATGGTGTAATTATACAGGTGACTGCGTAAGGATTTGTTATACAAAAATACGGCAACCATAGCTGTGTAAAGAACCGAAGAATGTCAAAAGCACAAAAATAATTGTACCAAAACCAAAACAAAGCGAAGTTTTTGACATTCGTTAGCTACAAAGCACATAGAGCAAAAAATTATCAGCTGAAGTAACGCTGCCACCTGTTTAAATACACCTTGGGTACGTCTATATTTTTATCATAACAAAAGTCAAACTTTATATTGAAAAATAATTTTAGCTCTTTTTTCTATACATTTGTCATGACAAAAATATATCAGCACTTGGCTTCAGTAACGTTTATTACGATAATCGTATCGTTATAATAAATATAACGAAAATTTATCGACCTTGGTATTCATTAACATATTTTAACGATATTCGCTCTCGGTTGGAAAAAAAAATTCATTGAGTTTTTCTTCATTATTCTTTGTGCTTTTCGCTTATTCTCACATTTTCTATACACAGATGCCACACAATATTGAATTAAATTGTGAGTAAGATAAAGCTGGAGACTATCGTAAAAAAGAAATTAGTGAATCACATTATCGTTACTGCAAGCGAATAAATATGTCGATAAATATTACGATTCTCAGTTCGCAACAAGTTACAGAATACAGGTACAGGTATAGACGTAGGGTTGATTTGGAAAAAATATAGCTCAGCTGCAGCTTTGCTACTACCTGGGGAATGTGCATTGATTAATTAGGCATTTCTTAAAAATACATTGAAATTGATTATTGAGATTTAGGTAGACACTAGTTCTTCATTTTAGAGAAGCAGAGTAAGGAAACTGGTTTTGTTTTCATTAAAAATTATTTACTTGTGACATACTACGTTTATACGCGCACTATTTGCAAATAAATTAACTCACTGTTTATACGGCATAGCAAAAGTATACAACCTTGATAGCACTTCTGTAGAAAGCTTACTTATGTTGACAAAAAAAATAGTGTAAATGCACAAAATATCAAATAATTATTTGTTTTAATCCTCATTATTTTCTTCTATCAATGTTTTTTGTTGCAATATTTGTCCATTTATTGTTTTTGTTATCAAACATTTGTAAGCGTGGCAACCTTAAGCATTTTATTTGCAAATAGTGCGTTAATCGTGAATAGTTTTCTGAATTAGTAAGTCACAATAAAAACAATAATATGGCAACAATTTACAGTTTTATTTGCAAATAAGCCCTGCGTATAAACGTAGTAACAGTCTAATTTTGCAAAACTCCAAAAATTTGTCAAAGCTTTGCGTTTGCGTTTAAGTTTTACAGCTTGAAACTCACCTTTGTTTTGGCGTTGCCCCGGTACCATTCAATTGGTTTTCATCTTCACCATCCCACATGGGCATAGAGATGGAATAGTGCAAAATCAAGGTCCATATTAAACCAAGGATTAGTTTTAATTTACAATCAACAATATCTGAAGAGTCTGAAAATAAAAAAAAATAAATACATAAATTAATACAAGGCGGCAGGCAAAAAGAAAGCTGATAAATATGCAAACAAAAATACAGTTTAACTCCAATTCTTGTAACTGGAGATTTTAAACAAAAGAAAAAAATTCCCAAAAAAAATCATAAATCATAAATCATAATTTCCTTTGTTATTTATTATTGCAAAGATGTTGGTTGTTACAAATATTTCGGCTGCTTTAGATGCGATTAGTTAGTTATATTGTGGTTTATAAAAGAAATCAACTGGATTATAAAAGAAATATGTATGTAGGTATGTATAGGATAGCTAATACTTTCAAATAATTTGCATAAGCCTCATAATTAAATACAAACATCAATCTAAAGAAATTGAATGAGCTATTATCACTTTAATATAGGTATACCTATTTCTTTATTACAAAAAAATAAATTCAGTAAAGTGCGATTTTGACTCGCGCACGAAGGGTTCCGTACGTTGGGCTTTGAGCATTTTTTTAATACAGTGTTTGTTACGTTTTTTCAGCTGAAATAATTTTTTTATTGTTTTTCGCTTTTTTCTCGTTTTGGCGATTTTTTAAATTTTGGCGATTTTTTTTTAATTTGGCGATTTTTTTCATTTTGATTATTTTTTTGCGATTTTTTTCATTTTGGCGATTTTTTTTTTCATTTTGGCAATTTTTTTAATTTTGGCGATTTTTTAATTTTGGCGATTTTTTCATTTTGGCGATTTTTTTTCATTTTGACGATTTTTTCATTTTGGCGATTTTTCCGGTTTTCCGCGATTTATTTTCGATTTAGAATTTTTTTTAATTTGGTGCTTTTTTTTCGTTTTGGCGATTTTTTTTGATTTTGGTGATTTTTTTTCGGTTTGGCGATTTTATAATTTTGAGATTTTTTTGTTTTACCGTTTTTCAAAATTTCAAGAAGTTTGCTCTTACGGTTTCCAAGATACAGCAAGTTATCAAAATTACATAGTCAAAATTACATTAACTGATGGTACACCCTCTAATTAAAATTTTTTAAATTTTAGTGTTAATTGTTGTAGTCTGTATAAAAATACACTAACTTTACAAATTTCAAGTGCATATACATACAATTGTATGTATATTACATGGGCTTTTAACATTTTTCGTTGCTCGTTTTGGCACACCCTTTAATTTCCAACTCTCATGTATTTGTTGTTGTAGCGGCCAAGGGTCTACACACTCTGTCCAAATTTCAGGTCCGTAGCTCTTACGGTTCTCGAGAAAATACCCTGTGACGGACAGACGGACAGACGGACAGCGTAGCGAAAACAATAGGGTTCCTTTTTCACCTTTGGTGTACGGAACCCTAAAAAAAGAATTTCACTTCTTTCTCTCTCTCTCTCTCTCTCTCTCTCACTCAATGGCAAGAAAAATGTAATGCTATAAAAAACCGTTAACATTTTTAGAATTTCAAGAAATTCGCTGCTACCAATTATGGTTTTAATGAAACGCAACTGTTTTAAGACATAAATCTTTTAGATACGAGTACATTCATACATGTTTCAGTTTATTAAATTGCTTTTATTTATTTCAAGTTAATTGCTTTGCTTTTGTTTTAAGCCATGAACTTGACCAGACCATAAATATGAACCGATAGCCACATTCGTTATAAAGTTGTAGCGAAATAAGTTTTTCCTTGAAATATAAATTGTTTTTTTGCTTGTACGAGTAAATATTTTCTGTGTTGTCTTAACATATTTTGGTATAGACAGACTTGTGACTATTTTATATAATTTAACTTGTTTATTTAAACAAAAAGATTATTTTTTTAGTTTTTTTTTTTGTGAAAAACCAGTTTTCGTTCATAACAGTTGATTTGTATTTATTGTGTGTGTGTTTTTTTTTGCCTTAATATGTTGTCAAAACACTTTTGAAACTTTTTCTTAACAATAACTTATGAATTGTTGGTTGTTGGCTGCCAGTGCTGCCAAGTTAAGACTATGCCATGCACACATTAGGCATTTCTTTTGTTGTAATTTTCAAACTGTGCGCAATACCGTTAACATTATGTTTTTTGTTTGTAACACAATGCCACACCACGAAAAATAGCGGAAATGCTAAACGTTGCCAATAGTACACACTATTGCTATGTCACAAAATGCCATAATGTGTGCTCAGCATTAGTTAAATAAAACACAAGGAGATTCCCAATTCGTTTTGTAATTGTTTTTTTAATTTTTGTTGCTTTAGTTTCTAAAGTTTAGAAGTCTTTAATTATTAATCGATAGCAAAAATTCTTTTTTTTTTTTTGTTTTAAAATATTTGTGCTGGCAACACTATTTCGTTGTTTTGACATTGGCAGCCTCATCGAGCCAACCATATTTAAATAGATTCAGGTACATCATAAAAATATTTGCAACAGCTTGCTGATGAATAATGATTGCAATTTATTTCAGTCATTTGCTCAGAAGTTTTGATTACTTGTGTAATTAACTTTTATTAAATCTTGTAAAATAAAACTTTGTTCTGTTCATTAGAATTTCCCAACAGGCTGCAAAAACTAGTTTTTATAAATGAAGTTTCAAGACAGGCATTTCCAAAACACTTCGAACTTTCTGATAAACTCTCAATTTTACGTATATTTTGTAAGTTCGCATTAGACTGGGTTCACACTAGGCAAATTTTATTGCGCAGCTTTTTAGTTTATAGGCGAAATAGGAGAATATGGATAAAATTTTAAATATGTTTCGCAACTTCTTTTATACGCACAGTTATCCGAATAAACATTTCATCGAATAATTTTATTCGATAAATTTTTTTTTCGAAGCTCGTAATCGAAAAATAAATTTTTTATGCGAATGACTTTTATTGGAATATAAATCTCTAGTTTGAACTTTTTATGCCAGAAGATTGCATTCAAAAAGTTTTTATTCGAATAAGTTTCATTCATATACATATACTTTATGCGTAAAATTTCATTCGAGTATTTTAAATTCGAATAAATTTAATTTCTATAATTTTTATTTTAATAATTTTTGTTCCAATATGCAGTAGAAATCATTTGATTTCAATAATTTTAAAAATTTTTATTCGAATAACGTTACTGGAACAATTTTCATAAGGTTAAGCAAACTAAAAATTAAAAATTAAAAAAAATTAAAGCTTCGAATAATTTTAATTAAAAAATCAAGTATGTATGCGAATAAGCTTTATTTGAATGAATATTATTCGAAGCTCTCATGTCAAAAATTTCATTTTCAACAGTTTTTATTCGATTAAAGTTCATTCGTTTACTTTGTACGTGAATAATTTTCAATGGAGTATCTTATATTAGAAGCAATTTAATTACTAAAATGTTTATTTTAATCGTTTTTGTGCAAATGAATGCAGTTCAAATAATTTTATTTCCCTAATTTTTTAAAACTTTATTCGAATGAAATATGTATGAATTATTTTTATTCGCTTAAGCAAAATGAAAATTATAAATAAGAACTAACTAATTAATTAATTAACTAAGATCGTAATAGCAAACATCGAATAACTTTTATTCGAATAAATATCTATTATTCGTAGTTTTTTACGAAAAAAAGTTCATTCGAGTAGTTTTTATTCGCAATAAACTTCATTTACATATTTTTTATTCGAATAAGTTTTACATTTGAATAGCTTTAATTACTTTAATTTTTATATTTTTTCTGAAAAATAAAGTTAAACTAATTTTGTTTCAATAATTTAAAAAAAAAATTCTAAATTTTTTTTAGTTTTATTCGAGTTATATTATTTGAATGGTATTTTTTCGCTTAAGCAAGATAAAAAATAATAAAAATAAATTTTTTTTCCCAAACTCGTAATAGCAAGCATAATTTTTATAGAAATTTTTTTTTATGCAAACAACTTTTATTCGAATAAATATCTATTATTTGTAGTTTTTTACAAGAAAATTTAATTTTTCGCAAATAAAGTTCATTCACAAATTTTTTATTGGAATAAATTTTATTCGGATATTTTATATTCCAATAAATTTAATTACTATAATTTTTGTATTTATCCATTTAGTTGGAAAAATTGCAGTTGAAATAATTTTATTTCAATAATTTTTGAAAATTTTATTCGAATGATATTCGAATGATTTTTATACGCTTAAGCAAAATGTATATTAATGAAATAAGAAAAAGGTTTTTTAAAAGTAGCAGTATTTTATGCGCAATAAACTTCATTTGCATATTTCTTATTCTAAATGGTTTTATTCGGATATTTTTTATTCGAATAAATTTAATTACTATAATTTTTATTTTTACAATTTTCGTTGGAATAATTGCAAAATATTCCTAATTCAGTAATTTTGTAAAATTTCATTTGAATAATATTCGAATAATTTTTATTCGTTCAAACAAAATGAAAATTTAAAGAAAAACTAAGAAATTTTTCCACAAAGCTCGTAATCACATAATTTTTATTAAACAAATTTATGCGAATAACTTTTATTCGAATAAATATATCTTAGTCGTAATTTTTTACAAAAAAAAAATTTATTCGACTAGTTTTTTTTTTTTTTTTTGAAATAAAGTTCATATACATATTGTTTTTTCGAAGAAGCTATAATCGGATATTTTATACTCGAATAAATTTAATTACTTTAATTTTATTTTAATCGGTTTTGTGCGCATAATCGTAATCGCATAATTTTTTATTAAAAAATGTTTTATGAGAATAACTTTTACTGGAATAGTTTTTATTCAAAATATACTTTATTTGCATATTTTTTTTATTCGCATAAGTTTTGTTCGAAAATTTTACATTCGAATAAATTTAATTAGCTATGTAATATAATTTATATTTTTTTACTTTTTGTTGGAAAAAATTCAGTTAAAAAATTTTATTCGAAAAATATTATTCGAGCGACTTTTATGCGCTTAAGCAAAATGAAAGCTATTTTTTCAAAGCTCTTAATATCACAATTTTTATTAAAAATAAATTTTTTATGCGAATATCTTTTATTCGAGTAAATATCTATTATTCGAAGTTTTTTACTTAAGAATTACATTCGAATTGTTTATATTCGAATAAGTTTCATTGGAATCCAAGAAATACTATTCGATTTAAGATTATTCGTTTAAAAATTATTCGAATATTTTTGCTCTACTTTGTTTTTTTTTAATCATTTTCAATGTGTACGCGTAACAACGTAATCACATAATTTTTTTTTTAATATTTTTTTTATGTAAATAAGTTTTATTCGAATAAATAGCTATTATTCGAAGATTTTTATGAAAAAATTACATAAGAAGAGTTTGTATTCGAATAAGTTTCATTGGAATCTAAGAATCATTGCTCAATTGAAAATTATTCGATTAAAAATTATTCGAATATTTTTACTCGAATATATATAAAGTTGCTCCACTTTGTTTTTTTTTTAAATTATTTTCAATGTGTCTGCTTATAAAAAATATCATGTGAAGCTGGTGTCTTTCGTTTCTTTTGCTTTCCGATTTTTGAAACAACTATGGGTCGTATGGTAAATTTGATAAAGCATAAGTTATCTAGTTCACATAGAGCGTAATAAATTGTTATTAATCGCTAATTTGAATTGAAATTTAATGTGCAGCGGCGGCAGAAATTGCTTTTTATAATATATTTTTTAAAATATTTAATGTCCTAATATTGTTTTAGTCGTGTATGAAGATCTTTCTGAACTAGTTCTTAAAGATGAGGCGAATTTTTTTCGATAAAGCCAATTACAATGATTAATTATCATTGAAAATACTTATTGACACATGGACCTGTAATACTTAATTTTAACGTACAGAGACTCTTTGAGCTAAAAGCTCGTGAGATTTGATAGTTAAGTACGTATTTACTTATAGAGTTGGTATGAAGGCTGCTTCGGTTCAACTGGGTTCAATGAAAGCAGCTCGAGGGCGTTTTCGCATTAGGAAAAAAAACTTAGCTGCCACACATTACTTTTCAATAAATAATTTAAGAAATCCAATTAGTTATTTAAAGCCGTTTTTAAGCAAATTAAAAATTTAAAAGTTATTGGCATCTACTTATAACGTCGTCTGTCTGTACATTTTAGCTTATCTTTGAATCGGAAAAAATATTTATCTATAAAGCAAACTACATAATTACTAAATTAGTAAAAGAAAATTCAATTACTGTTTTAAAAAAATCAATTTTAATTAAATCCACATTTAAAAGCACCAAACAAACCAAAGCGGAGTTGCAATAAGTACGAGTAAATCGAAATTATGGTCATTTAGCAAACTCAGATGGCCAAAAGCTTAATAAACTAACTTTCTTTAAATAGGAGTGAGTGTAAAATTCATAAGAAATCACTTCGTTTGCAAATAGAAGTAATTAAAAATAAATACCAAAACTTTAGCACAAGATGATTAAAATGAAATGAAATAAAAGAGGAAAAAGACAATCAGCCATTTAAAATAACCATATTTATAAATATATATTAATTACTGATACTTGTTAGAAATTGACAGCTGATTAAACACAAACTAAATGGTTTTAACACCCATTTGAAAACCAACCACTAACTGCACTCCCATGTGATTTATCATGAAATTTAAACAAAGATGAGCTTAATTCTTTTTACTCGTACAAACTGACTAAAAAAAAAATACGTTTAATTAAAATAGTTTCAGCTGAGCGCTAAATGAACTTGTTTGGAAAACAACAAGCTGAAGAAAAAATTTAAGCCGGTTTCTTTGCTGCTACTCTGCCTCCTCCACAACAACAACAGCAATTGTAGTCTGATTGCCAATTTGTCACATGGAAATTTGAGCCATTCGCATTCGTTCGAATGCCACAATACGGTTTTAATTGTAAAAAAGTATTTGTTTTCACGTCAAACAATTTTTTTCTCCTTCTTTTTTTTTATAATTCAATCAAAATGTGAAATTGATGATTAAGTTTGTTGTTTTGTTAGATTTAGCCATGTTAATAATGAAAAACAACAATTACTGGTTTATGAGAGTTATAGATGGAAAAATAAGGCCAGCCATTCATTGCTGAATGAACTAATATTTCAATGTCCTGATGAATGAAAAATTTTGCCAAGGAAAATCTCATTAAAAATTAAAATGAAGAATAATCAATTTCAATGTATTTTTTAATAAAAGAAAATATATTTTACTGGATAAGTAAAATTATAATTTGGGATTAACAAATGTTAAACTTAATTGCAACAATTCTCAAAAACTACTAGTTATGAAGAATTTACGTTTGTTGTTGGTTAAGCTTGCCTAGACATGTTTCGCGGCTGCTTAAGCAATTCATCTTTCCGTTTTTATAAAACCTGGATACCATCCACAGAATTGTGGATGAATGGAAGGAACTCCAGAAAAAGAAGAAAAAGTGTTGACTTTTATGAGGACGGCTCCAAAACACAGGAAGGTGTAGGGTATGGAGTCTTTTCATCGGCTTTAGTTCTTGGTATTGCAAAGCGACTTCGGGATTACTGCAGTATCTTCCATGCAGAGATCCTTGCTATAAAAGAAGTTGCGGATTGGTTGAAAGTGAATGTCACTTCAACGACTTTGATTAACGTATACACTGATAGTCGAGCAGCTTTTATGACCCTCGAATCCCCGCTTCTAAGAACAACAACAGCCCTCGACTGCCGATCAGAGCAGTTTGATATTAGGATCATCTGGATCCCAGGGCATAGAGGCTTTCAGGGGAATTCTAAGGCTGATGAGCTTGCTAGAATTGGGACAACCTTTCAGATTCCACCGGATTTGGAATGTGTGGGTTTACCCCTACTCTCTTGCAAACTCATGCTTAGGCGCAAGACAGGGGATGAAACAAATAGAAGGTGGATCACAAGAAATGCTTGCCTGATCACAAGGCAGTTATGGACTCATCTAAATAGGATAAATACGGCTTCTTTAATTTTGTAAAATAGGAAAGAAATCTCGATTCAATTGTCCGTGCTAACCGGACACTATCTCATAGGTAGGCCTGCACAAGGGTTAAAGGTTGAACACAATGATTTTTGCCGCAGCTGTCAGGATATCGATGAAGAGGAAAGTGTAGAACATTTTCTATGTCACTGTCCTGGACTTGCAAGAAAGTAAATGGCCACAATGGGTGCTCTTGAGTTCAGGGAACTTTCTGACGTTGCTAGTGTTGAACTACAAGGTATTAGTAGCTTTATATTGAGCTCTGGTGGGGACTCCGCATAGGCTGAGTCTCCGTGGTATCACAATGGACCAAAACGGTCTAGAAGACTTCGGGTTTTCTGACTGCCATCCCTACCTAACCTAACCTAGGCAATTCATCAGTACTTGAAAAAACTTATATGGAAGTTTGTACAAAAACTGCCAAAACATTATTGAAAATTGCTGAATACACTGAGGTCTCGTTTCATGCGGTAGATGCGTTCCAAAAAAATCGCACAAAATGAATTCGCATAAAACGATATTCTAGCTTCATATAACGACTTTGAAAGTGAGGCAAACTTGGTTGGACCTGCGCAATGCGCAATCTTGTTTTCTTGATTCATGGGATATATCATGAATATTTCTTCCCGTTTCCGTTTTCCCAAAATTGCAATCGTGAATGATTCCCCTCATTGTGAATTGTTAAATGGTGTATTTCAATATTTTCCTACCAATTAAATATTAAAGGTTATAAATACTTATTTTTAGATCAGTACATAACGTTCACAATAGTTGAGAATCAGCGTGACCGTTTGACCGACTAAAGTGGCAGATTGCCACTCTTTCGACTGCCTTGCCACTTTTTCGACTGCCTTGCCACTTTTTGTTCTCCATTTTTTAGAGTGAATTATATAATAATACATTAAAAATAAGAAGTTTAGTATAGTTTTCTCGTTTTTTTAGTTTTGCCCCTTTTTTTTATAAATCCCCTATTTGGTGCCACATTATGAAAAATGTCATCGGTCACCCTGTTGTGAATAATAAACATGCCATACATTTTATTAAGCTTTACAAATCTTCCTCCCGTTTCTGACATTCACTGAGAACTGACAGCGGGTAAAAAAAATTGCATAGCAGATTCACAATAGCATTTTTCCCTTCCAATTGTTATTCACAATAGATATGAGTATCTTTAAAAATAGGCTTTTTAAATAAGCAATTTTTGAGATTTAACTTCTGGAAAATATTTTGAAACAACTTTTGAGAAAAGTGTCTTTTGATAAATTGAAATTAAGCCGCACGTTTTATAAAGCAAATATTGTATAAAAATATATTTTTTTAATAAACTAGTTACTAGTATCTGTTGAAAATGTTCCCTTTTTATTTAAATTTTGAATAAGTTTATTTTACCCTGTATTCTTTACTAATACTCAGGATTATATTCATAAAAAAAAATAAAATGTATTTGAAATCTATTTTAAGAAAATTTTTTATAAAATTTTTTAAATAAAATACATTTTAAACTCACTTAATTTTTATGTATGTCAGGCTCAATATGAACTTTCAGAACAGTAAATTTTAAAAAAGTAGCTTTTAAAATAGTATCTTTTAAAAAATTTATATTTTTCAAAAAAATTTGTTTTTTAAAAAATTGGCTTTTTAAAGAAGTACATTTTAATAAAAGTGCCTTTAAAAGGTATTGCCTTTTAAAAAAAGTATGTTGAAATAGTACTTTTTAAAAGTACCTATGTATAAAATTAACACCTTTAAAATGAAATCACTCATTTACTCAAACAACGTCAACGTGAGAATTAAGGCTCAGTTAGCCGAATGTAGCTACAACGGTACGAAACAGCTGATCGATATTGCAAAGTGAAAATGAATGTGCAGATTCTTATGGTAGAATAAGTCGAATCGCATCGTGAGTTGACGTATCAGCTGACAAAATCTGTAACATAAATAACACATGTTACTGTTTATTTAATATGTATTGTAACATATGTGAGGTAAATATCTAAAGAAAATAGATTTTTACGTCAACTTCTCTCATACATACACACACAAGTATAGAGCAAAGATATATACAACAACAGCTGACACGTTTGCTGGCAGCCTCACGTCTTTACTAATTAGCTTCTAGATTTAAACGATACAACCGACCATTTCAAAAGAAACACGATACGAATCGACTAATTCTACCATTACATTCCGATTACATCTATATAACTATTTTCATTACATTTCACACAACAATATTGATCAGCTGTTTCCTACCGTTGCACTTACATTCCATTACAGTCGGCTAACTGAGCCTTAATTCTCATTTCATTCTTCATATTGTGTAAAAATTTCATACAAATATCTTGTTTACTCAACTCTTGAAATTATAATAAATGTTCTTTTTCCATTAAGTTGTCTGTAAATTGAAAACTTTAAATTCGTTTTCTGGTACACTTGATTTTTTTTGGGTTATGAAGTTATTTGAGTATATAAGCGATATGTACATACATACATACATATATACATACATACATATGTGCATAAATACTTATCATACAATGAATACGAAATAACAAAATTATTAAATTAAATACAAAAAAAAACTGACTTTTATACTCTTAATGACATCATCAAATTCATGAAAGGGAAGAGAAATATTTATTATACTTTAAAAGTATTTTTATTTTTTTTCTTAAGTGTTTGGTTTGCAATTTTTTCTCAAAGAATTTTATGGATAAGAAAGTGCTTGACACATATTTCAATTTATTTAGTTTTTTTTTGTTGTGCACAATTTTATTAAAACAAATTAATGCTTCGTTGGCTGCTAATTTAATATAACTAGTAAATGTTTTTTAAGGAGAAATGTACGCAAGTGTTTAAAATTATATTTCAAATAGCTTTTCTTTAGAATCCAATAATAAAATACACAGACATTCCAAAAAAAAGCTACAACAATATTTTGCATTTAGACTTACGCAAGATCATTTGCGGTAAACACCGAATACCGCCAATGTGAATGGCATTGCACACATTTTGAAAATGACACCACAAAATGACAACAAAAGAAAAACCAAATATGCACCCACTATTACATAGTAAATCATTATTATGTATAAATTAGCGTTGCAATAAACGATTCAGGGCCAGTTTTTGAGTGCGAGCTTAAGCTTTTTTTGCAAAATTTGCATATATCGTATTATTATTAAAAAGAGCACAAGAGAGAAAAAGCTTTAAATGAAGAAAAATTAAGGGATTTAATGTATAAAAGAATATTCAATAAAAATTGTTTTTGTTTTTAATAAATATCACATCATATTGATATAAAATTAGCAAAAAATTAGTTTTGCTATAACATCATGAAAGATAATTTGAATAAATTTAAACTTTTTATTTGTGTAATCATAACGATGTCATTCTCTTAACTTTTACTTAGCTCGACTTAAACACTTGTTCTTTATACATACTCGTGCATAGACAAAAATTCTTTGGAGAAATTTTCTCCTTAAGTTTTACGACTTTCTGGCACTTAAAGCTAATAATATGGTCAATAAATATGACAACAATAATGGCTAAGCACTTCACTGTCCATATATCTAGTTCCTTTTGCAATTCTGTGTATCACTTTTTTCTATTGAAAAATAATTATATTTCTACTCGTACAGGTTCACGCAAAATATGAACTAGACATGACCGCAAATACTCAAGTATGCAGAAGGAATGATGTGCTAGACCTAGGCTCAATAATTGACTTAATTATTAAAAGTCATTTAGCTAATTGCCACTTAAATTTAAGTTGGACTTAAATGCAGTTTAATTAAAGGTCTTATTAAATTATGTTGAAAGTACGGCAGCACTAAAATATTTCCACATATTATGGAAATCTTTCCACACAACAGCTGTTTAATATAAATAAAAAAAATTAGGCTATCAATGTATAAAAAAAATAAAATTGCATTAAAACACATTTCATGAAACACAATTTAAGTTTCATTTAAATGGGGCTCAACTTTGCACTGAAAAAATGAATTCGGTACTTAAATGGAATTTAAAGTTAATTGAGAATTCCATTATTAAGCCCTAGTATACTAGACTGGCTATTAAAGATAATTTAATTAAATAAATTTATTTGTATTTGCTGTAAGCTTTAGGCAAAATTTTTATGCAAGATTTTGTTTTGACATACATTTCAAACCGAAATTATTTTTTCCTTAGAATGCGACAGAAACACTTTTGAGTTTCAGAATTCAAAAATCAGAAATCTGCAATTAAAATTTTTTTCACGCTATTTGTTGCATGACCGTGCGTGACCGTGCAACATTTGCATCAATCAGTAGAGCAGTGTGCATCTCTCATATGTACGTGTTAACAGAAACATTCATTGAATCTTTAAAAGTATTCAAACATTTTATGGCAAGTATAATTAAAAATTATTTTAATACTATAGTAAATAATTAGCAGTCCAATCCAAGTTGTTTTCACGAGGCCTGTTAAGCCATCCAGTAGACTCTTTCGATTTATACATTTTAAAATTTTGTATTTTAATGTGTTACTTTAATCATTGACATGTAAATATTTAATAATTAATTCAAGCATTAAACTCTTGAGGGGAAAACTACAGACATAGTTTGCGATGAGAACAATTATATTTAAATGCTTGCAAACATTTTATTTCAATGATGATAAAACAAATGTGTTAAAAGGTGAACAATTTCTATGAAATATGTGGCTACACAACCAACAAACCATAGTTATAAAATATCTAAGCACATGCATTCAAGTTTGTGAAATTTTGTTTTTGTTTCCGACCGAATATTATATCATCATGCTTATGTAATTCAAATATTTTGTTTGCAAATAATGGGTGTTTTTTTTTTAAGATGTACATTTGACATTGGCAACAGTGTTCTGGTAAAGCAAACTTGAAAGAGTTTAAAATCAAGTGGCATCATCAACACGCGTTTGTCTTTGAAGGAGATGTGTTACGTTCAATTTTAAAAATATATTCAGCCCAATTATGAATATTCCCAGGGAGTTTTTTCTCTTCCCTATCATTTATTCCCGGGAAATAATCCTCCTATTCTAAATAGCAGGGGAATAAGCAAATACGGGAGAGAGTTAAATCTAGATCAGCTGTTTACTGTTTACATATTTTTCTACACTAACGGAAGAGTTCAGCAATATAAATTTAATAAAAATGTTGTTTTCATTGCCAATAAGATTGTGTGTACATTTTATAGTTTTTCTTATCGGTCTTGATATTAGAGGGAAACAAACCTTCCATTTACCAGCTATGTGAACTGAAAGGAGGCGTGATATTTTTAGCGTTTTAGTATTTTTTCTAAAGGCAGAAAGAAGTAGTTCAGGTTTTTGAAGTTGATATGCGCGGGGCTTGGATGAAAATGCCTAAAACAAGAGAGAAATATAACATGCCGGTGCTTATTTAAACTTTTTGTTCGAAATAAATGCTTATAGCCTTGTTTCCCAACATTTAATAATTTGATTTTTACATTTTTTAATTAATTCCCTTCGAAATGTTTGGAGAGAAAACTCTCACAAATTCTCCCTCTCCCTCTTAGTTAGAATACCTGTTTTTCCCGGAGAAATTTTAATTCACAATAGGATGAATGGGGAGAGGGAAAAAACTCCCGTGAAATTGTTATTCATTTTTTTTATTTTAAAAATATTCGTGCTTTTTTACTAAATAACCTCTGACAATTAAAAAAAAATTGACTATCAAGTTGCTTGCAGCTTACGTCACAGCTATCAATTTACAAGAAGAGTGAAAGCCTCATTAGTCTTTACTTTTCGTTGCCATTTTGTGGCGTTATTTTCTGCAGAAAATACTTAGCAATTATTACAAAAAAAATATTATTTTCATTAATTAAAATCTTTAATTAAAATAAATTTTTCTAGAATTCAATAAAAAGTTTATATTTTTCATGCCAGTGGCAGATTTTGTCTGCCACCCACACTCTTGTCATACCAAAACAGCTGATGTCAGATAATTTGCCAGATCACCACATCAAGCTACCGACTACAAAATGTCAAAAATAGAATACACATGTTTATATGAGAATGATTATTTTGATGGCAACAAGGCAACTGGCTACAGGTTGTTGTCCGTGCTACATTTGTCGTTGTAGTCGAATTAAACTAAAATCTATTTTGTATGGCTGCAAACCAAAAACAGTGTTGACAATATAGCAAAATACATATGCAAATCAAATTAGTGCCAAGAAATATTTTTTATTGCAAAATAAAAAACAATGTTACAAAATTTTAATGTTAATCACAAAAGTAATATATTTTTGCAAAGCGAAAAAAGTTATAATTCGCGAAAATTTACAAAATTTTAAACTAGCCATAATAGGAATTAAAAATTGCTAAAACTGTAAGGAATGCAAAAAATTCGGTAAAAATCGCGGAATGGCGAAAATTCGCAAAAACTTATTCGTACTAACAGCGAGGTAATAACAAAGCCTAATATTGTTTAAAAATCGGCTAAACTGTTAGGAGGCTGAAAGCATGCAAGAAGTCGGTTTAATAGCGAAGTTTGCAAAAATTAGCGAGAAATTGCAAAATCGGAAGCAAGTCCTAAAATTTATTAGAAATCGCGAAAGTCATTGAAAATATAAAAAGATTGGAAACAAGTGAAAAAACGCGAAAAAATCGGAGGTTAGCGAAAAATTGCTAAAACTATTAAAGAAATTACTAAACCTATAAATAGTAAAAATCGCAAAAAAATATAAAGAAATAAACTGAATTGTTTTTATATTTTTGAATAAACTATTTTATTTTTATACATGTGAAATATTTGAAAGCGGCACCACTGAAATATAAATGTATGGTGCTGCTGCCGTCTTCAAAATAATTAAGTAGCTGGCTACTAGGCAACATTTGTTGCCAGCGGCACTTGTAGTCGTGTAGCCATGTAGCCTGCTGTGGTGAATGTGTTTAATGCATGTGGTCTGACTTTTACGATATCAATTTTTCAAATGTTTCATTAAACACATCTATATTTTGCAGTAGAAAATTAAAAAGTACGATGTTGCGTAAAATCAGCACAAGAAATTTATCGCGGATAAGCTCATACTGGAAAGATATTTTTCCATTAAAAAAAAAATATCAGCATCATTCTATTTTAATAAAGGTTAACAAATTAACAAATTATATTGAGTGACTTTTTTTAAAAGAAGAACCATTTACTTCCTCTAAAAAAAATTCACTCAGTATAAATAAAATCAAACAACTTAAAACGGATGTTAAAACATTCGTTTTCCATAGGCAACAAGTTTATTGTATTTTTTTTAAAACTATTTAAAGTTTATTTTTAGTTTTACTATAGCACCCACACATAAGTGAGTGACATTTCCACAAAATATAAATAAATAAATAAATAATAATAGTTAATTCTCATGAAAGAAATTTTAAATTACAGGCAAGTTAAGAACATAGTAGATTAGTCACGTTTACAACTGCTTTAGAATAAATTAAGCATTTATAATTAATTCAAATAATATTTATCAAAACCAAAGTTATTGTACAAGGTTGCATTGCAATAGAGTCATACTTTATGCGAAAAATTACAATAAACAAACAGCATGCTGTATGCATGCTTAAACACGTCTATACATAATAAAAATATTAATCAGCTGTTGACGCCAGGTAACCCTAAGAGGTGGGTGCCAGCAAAAATGGATTTTACAAAAAAAGAATCACAAAATAAACAAAAAATAAAATTTGTATTAACTTTTAGTATAATATCAAAATCAGTGTTATAGTGGGAGAATGCTAAGTCAACCCAAAGTAACTGCTAGAATGTTTTACAGAAGAAATAATAAATTTTAAATTTACTTAGGTTTTTAAGACATTTTTTCAAAATATTGAATGCTTTTTTAAGAAAGAAGACCGCTAAATATAGCAGCGAATATGAAAAAAAAGTCTTCAATAAATTCCCCCAAAGCAAATTTTCATCAAAACTTTTCCAAAAAAAAAAGTGCCCAGTTATCTGACAAACATGCCAAATTGGCATAACGGGCCTTCAGCCGTGCCCAGGGCTGTCAGATTTTTTCTAACCTATTTCGCTAAAATGATTTTAAAAATTGCCAAATTCAATTTTATGTAGTTTTTCTGAATATATATTTAATTATAATTTTTTTAATAACACTTTTAATATAAATTTTAATAAAAATTGAGCAGAAAATCTCCAAAAGTAGAAAGAAATTTTTAAATATTATTTCTTGCAAATTTTTGTCATCCAAATTCAAAATGCATTAATTACTATAATTAATATAAGAAAAACCAATAAAATCGTATTATTTAAATTTCTTACAGACGAGTTTTGATACGACTTATTTTTGAAATTACTTTTCTTGAATTACGAAAATTTTTAAGCTAAATTTTTGGCCATGTCGCCAAAAAAGTTGAAAAATCGCCACTTTGACCAGAAATCGTCATATCTGGCAACTCTGAGCAGAACCCCACAATTAGAGCGATTTCTCGCCAAACGTGGCGATTTTATAACTGGTTTGGCGACATGACGATTTTTCTTGCGATAAATAAATTTTTATTAATTATATAAATAAATTTTATTAATAATATAAATAAATTTGTTGGCGATTTTTGTGTCTATTTTTTAAGAAAATTTAAACTCAAAATTTTTGCAATTCAGCAAATTAGTTTGTTCAAGTAGTTTTAAAAAAATAAATCCTACTAAAACTCGTCTGTAAAAAGTAAAATCGGCTTGATAATTAATTCATTTTGAATTTGCATGAGAAAAACTTGAACAAAATAATTTTTTCTATTTTTGGCGGTTTTCTGCTAAATTTCTATGGGATTATTTTGTAAAAATTTATATTAAAAAAAGTGTTATATAAAATCAAATTTATTATCAAATATTTAAGGAAAAACTACATAAAATTGATTTTGGGGACTTCAATATATTCCCACGGTTGCCAGAAATGCAGAGTTATCTGGATTTTGCAGATTTTTTCGTGAAAAATTGTTGAATTTTGCAGATTTTATCCTTAGAAATTCTCGCAACACTGGCCATACTGTCAATTTCCCAAGAAAAAATCATTTTTCCTTATATACACCCCAGCTAGCATTTGGGTGATCATTTTTGGCAGAAATATCTTATATGATTCTCTACAGATCGCTTTTGATGATTAAAAAGTGATTTATCACTTGGGCGATTGAAAGAGGATTCACTTATGATTCATCTATATGATCAAATAATGATTTCTTGAAAATATAGGAACATCATGCAAACCGCAAAAAGGTGATTTAAATGATTTAATATGAAAATTGCTCAAAAATAATCAGCAAATCGTATCATAACTGATTCTTTGGTATGATTCATCTGTAGGGTACCATTTTCTCACAACGGGAGTATCATTTATGATCGAAAAATTAGCTCATATACGGTTATTTTTCCCGTCAAGCTGATTCGGAAACGATGTGATTATGATACAAAATGCTACCTGGGACATAGGAAATAAAATCTTTTTGTCGAATGTGGTAGAATCTGTAAAAATTTGCGTACATTTATTGTAAAAGGGGATTTAAAACGAAGGGGCATAAAAGTGGCAAGGCATTCGAAAAAGGGTCCAAATGCGACTTTAGTCGCACAACGGTAACGCTGTCCAACATATTCGTTTCCATTCTTATTAATAAATATTAAAAAAAAAATGGTACCGGCATGCAGTGATGCCAACAATTCAGAGGCAAAACGAGCCAACCGAGTAGTCAAAAAGAGCCAAAAAGAGCTAAATTTAAAAATTTGGCATTTTTCCGTTTTAAATCTATGAATGTATTTATCATTCAATTTGTACTTCAAGATTTTTTAATATTAATAAAAATAATAGTAAGAAAAAATAAAAGATCCATGCTAAAAATGGTGTATGTACTGCAGCATATATAGATTTGCGTGGGCAATTTGCGTTTGTGTTGGAACGTCTGGTGAAAATGATATGTCAGGCTAGTATAGTTCAATATCGTTAGATGGAGCCAAACATTTTTTATGCTTTTGAGTCTCCGAATGGCGTAGTAAATCAAAATCCATTTTTTGAACGGGGATTTGATTCCCAAATTTTCCTATATTTTTGACAGTAAGAATCCATTTCAATAGTTTACTAATTATTCAGAAACGAAAGACGAAACAATAGGCTAAAAACAGGAAAAATTACTATAAGATGTAAAAAGTGCTAAACGTGCCAATTTCACAATTGAAATGAGCTGTGTTAGCTATTTTCTTTAAAAAAGAGCTAAAGGGAAAAATTTCGAGTTAGAAGTAATCAAAAAGAGCTAAATCTAGCTCCAAAATAGCTAAGTTTGCATCGCTGAAAACTAATGTTACCATATAGCAGGGAAGGAAAATGACTTCTTGGATTTTGTACCAACTGTGAAAACAAAATGTACTTTTTGGACCATGACGGTACCTTTTTTTTAATATTTATTAATAAAATCGGAAACTTGAAAAAATGTGTAAAAATTCAGAAGTAGACAATAAAAAAAAGAAACTTAACAAAAATGGGTATACAAATTTAGTATAAAAAATATTAAATATTACATTCATAAAGGTACATTCGTAGATTAGACTTGTTAGAGATCGGTTATTTTACAAATTTTGCTTATTAAGAGGCCTGTTATTTTCAAGCACTATAAATACTAAGTTATGCGCATAAAAAATGCGCGATAAAACCTAAAACACACTATTGAAGTAAACAAAAATAAATATAAACACAGCCAAGGCGAGTTCATGTACGAGGTGCTGTCAAGGTAATAGGTACAGTTAAGGTACTAGACAAATTGTTTTTGTTGCGGACTTGACACCACCTGGTTCATGTACCTTGCCTTGACAACAGCATTGCAACAAAAACAGAGAACCTGACCGTCTATAATAAAACACACAAAAAAATTAAAGACAACATAGGCAAAATTAATGTTACTATATAGTGAAACATTGGCATTTTTAAATTGTACCAAGTAACTCGCGGTAGTACCACGGTACCAACGAGGTCAAAATGTACCATAAAAAGTACAATTGTACCATGATTTCCATCCGTGCCAAGTAACTCGCGGTAGTACCCAGCGATGCCAACTATTTATAGCCCAAACGCGCTATACACCTTCTCAAAACGCGCTAGAACGCGCTAAGTTGCAGCATTATCAACAATTTATAGTCAAAACGCGCTATTTTTCTACGCGCTATATTAAATTTGAATAAAGGTCGATGTATGTATGTATTAGTAAATACCAGTACAATTAAATTTTTTTAGTAACTCTTTTCAGATTATGCAATATTGTTTCTTCGAAATTATATCCTAAATAAGTAAAATCATTTAATACAGAATCAGACTCGCCTTCCAAATATTCGAAATTCTACAACTAACAGCTTATATAAACTGTCGAATAGTGTTGCGATTCAAATGCTTTTTGATATACAAAAATAATAAATATGTTATATACATTTTTTGGGTCACGAGAACATATTTTTAGCTGTGAAATTTCAAAATATTTGCCATTTACAATATTTTTAGCTATGAAATTTCAAAATATTTGCCAATTAGAATATTAAAAATGCGTTTTTAATTCTAACCACAGTCAAGGGAATTTTGTTTACAACATATGAATCATTAACGAATTTAAACAAAAAGTTAAATTTTGGATATTAGAAAATTGTTAAATTTATAAAAAAAAAGTAAAATGATATTAAACTGAAATGATATTTTTGACTTTAATCAAAACGCGCTAACCTAGCGCTTTTTTTTAAACGCGCTAAGAGGAAAAAAAGCGCGTTTGGCATAGTTAAAACGCGCTAAAGGTAGAGGTCCATAGCTCGCTTTATGCGCGTTACGCTTTCTATGCAAATTTCCAAAAAGTAGAATCAATGCAATAGTATGTGACAAGTTACATTGCAAAAAACGCAGAACGCGTTGGCGCGTTCAAAGCGAAAAGTAGGTCTACTTTCTACTTTTGTACGCGTTACAAGCACCATGAAAGAAAGTCAGCTGTTCTTGAAAGCTAAAGACGTTAAATAATACTTTGTTTCTTACGTTATCGATAAATATTATTTTGCCGTGGATAATTAATTTTAATTATCCACGGCAAAATTGATTAAAATTAATTAATTTTGCGTAAATAATAACTAATGCAAAACTGTTTTATTCACTCATGTGTTTATTAAGTTAAATAGTTCCATACATAACTAATAAAAAATTTTGTAGAATCCAACATGATTGTAAACAGTTTAAATCAATAAATACATGTCTAAATCAAACAGTTTTTCATTAATAATTAGTTGGTTACCTTTTTTGGGCAAATGCACACAAGAAATGCCAGATGAAAACTCAGCCTTACATTAAAGTCAAGAACAGCCGACAATTGCTGGAATAGCCCTGGCCGAGTTCTTCTCAAGAATATCATTTAAAATGCTGAATAAATAGTCAAAGACGTCTGCAGACATTCTTGTCGCAGTTCGAAATTGCTCAGGGTCAGAAGTTTTAATTTTTTTAAATGTGGTTTCAAAAAACCCACTTAATTTCCGTTCTAAGTACAACGGCCGCACCCAAACCCTTTTCTTTTTTTGAAATTGTTCATAGGCATTTTTTGCACATAAAATTAAATATACAAACTCGACTAACTCCACAAATTCTTTTAAAAACTCGATTTCACTCTCCATTTTTTCTTTATAAGTATTTATAAACAAACGCACACAGCTGATCAAAACAAAAATAAAATGTCGCATGAAAAGCGGTGCATGTAACTCAGCGCGAACAAAGTATAGAAAGAAACAAGAGGATGAAACGCGTATAAAGCATAACGCGTAAAAGCGAGCTATGGACCTCTACCTTAAAACTAGCGCGAAACAGCGTGACCGTTTGACCGACTAAAGTGGCAAATTGCCACTTTTTCGACTGCCTTGCCACTTTTTTGAGTGCCTTGCCACTTTTTTTCTCCCTTTTTTTAGAGTGAATTATATAAAAACAGCGTTACCGTTGTGCGACTAAAGTCGCATTTTGCCCCTTTTTCAAATGCCTTGCCACTTTTTATGCCCCTTAGTTTTAAATCCCCTTTTAGTATCATTTGCATTATTTTGTGACCCTTTTTGCCCTTTTTTGTTCAAAGTCAACTTTAATTTTTATTTTTACAATAAATGTACGCAAATTTGTACAGATTGTACCACATTCGACAACAAGATTTTATTTCCTATATGTTTTTTTTGGGGGGGGGGAAATTGACAGTATGGCGCAATATTATTTTCTGTGGGAGTATATGGTGTTAAAAAGCCTTGGTAGGAATCGTTTCATTTGTTTATGATTTTTAAATATGAAATTAAATACAATACATACAAATAAATTTGATTTGAAAGCCAAATTTGATAAAAGTACATAATTTTAAAAGGTAACAAACTTTATGCTAAGGGAAATAGTATTGTATGAAAATACCACACTGAATTGCTATCATCAAGCAATGCTTTTGATTTAAGTTCCCATGAAATAAGTTCATTATTTGAGCGTATTATCTTGGAAAAAGCAGTAAAAAAGAAAAATGCAATAAGAAAGTATTACAATGATTAGGAGAGACGGCATAAGTGGGTTCAGATGGATGCAGATACCAAAAAACCCATTTGTATTTTCTGCTATCAGCTGCTCATCTGCCGAATGAATCATTGAATGTCATGTTAAAACAGCCACACACGTGGCCAATTCCAAAAAAACAAATGATGTAAAAATATCCAAGCTTTTACCACAAAAAATACCGATTTTCGGAGGAAAGTAGATATTGGTGAAATGAAGCTTGTTTTAAGGATGATAAGATGAACGCGTTTAATCAAATGGACAAATTGGCAAAATTAAATGCAAAAATAAATCCAGATTCGCCAGTTGCAATGTCTGCGAGTTACACCTTATTTCTTTATCTATATAAAGTAAAATTAAAAAAAAAACACATAAAGCATAAAAATAAATTAGTGCTCGTTTTACGAAAAAATTATCATATAGACTAAAAGTAGACACTGTCAGCCCATGCTGTCTGCTTAAAATTTAGTTCAAAACGATTTGGAAGAATGGATTCCAAGTAAAAAACTTATTAATAAATACAAAGGGAAAGGGTATTTAAGGTATTTAATAACTATGCATAATGCCTAAAAAGAAGAATATTATCCTCTTCAGAATCGAATTTTAAAATTTGTATCAAAACTTTATATGGTTAAATAAATTTTTTGAATTATGCTGGGTTTTAAGTAAATAAGTGATATGAAACATGTCCCAAAAATGATTAAAAAAATATGTATTTATGTATTCTTTAAGTTTTTGTATATGTTAAGAACTGGGGCCAATTACTGCATTCGATTCGAACGAAATTTCCATTTATTTTCTGTTGGAATTTAGATTGATATCAAATGCAGCAATTTGACTACTGTTTTATTATTAACATAGATTTTATGATTTTTTTCATATAATAGCTAACTATACTACGTTTATACTGGTCCTATTTGCGAATAGAAGTATATATGAATACTGTGAGTCAAATAGGCAATTATAAAACTAAAAATTTATTTTTCTGTATACATACATCTAATCCCCAGCAATAAGTAATTGTTCTCGTGAATAAGTAAGTTACAATTTTTACTTGCAAATAACACGTGCTTAAAAACGAATTTCGAATTTTTTCTACGGTAAGTTTGATGTAGTTTTCTCGTTTTTTTTTTAATTTTGTCCCTTTTTTGTGATAAATCCCCTTTTGGTGCCACTTTTTGAAAAATGTCATCGGTCACCCTGGCGCGAAAGGCGATAAATTGGCATCGCTGGTCAAAAATGTACCACAAAAAGTACAATTGTACCATGATTTCCATCCGTGCCATATAGTGAAACATCGGCATTTTTAAATTGTACCAAGTAACACGCGGTAGTACCTCGGTCCCTTTTATTTATTGAGATTTATTGATTGATGAATTTTGTGTTAATACACATTAACACAAAATGTCTTTATTGAGAATAAGTCAGTGACTATTTTGCGTTGAATTAATATGACACAAATGCGAAACCTTATACCTAAATGAAAATAAACACAATGGGAATTGCTATGAACTAGAGATATAAATAAACGCAACAAAATATTTTCAGGCAATAATAAAGAAAAAATACACACAGGCATGCACAAACTCACACGCATCCACACACAAGCATACATATAGTAATAGGGTAAACAATCCCAACTGTTGAGAAGGGTGGTGAAATTTTTAAAAGCACGCGCACAGCAGAGTAGATGGTTCATATCCTGAGCTGGTAAATTTCTTTTATTTTTTTTTAATTTAATTTAATTTTTGTATTTGTCAGTTTTATGTTTTTATTTTTTAATTTGGTTAGTTATATGTATTTGTTTTCTTTTCTTTTGGTTTTTTTTATATCTTTATTTTCGACTTTTGTTAACAAACGGCATATGCACATAACTGCGTAGCTACATATATACGTATGTAGATATGTATGTATGTATGTATGTACATAAACCTTTTGTACGTACTTGTGTAGATACATACATACATATGTGTGTATATTTGAGAGAAATTGTATTATTTAAGGGGTTCAAACTTTTTATGTTTTGTACATTCATGGATTGCAGATTTTCACAATTCAAGTTGAAAACTTTTGTTGGGAAACCTTTTTTGTTTTTTTTTTGTTTTTTATGTAAATATTTATGATTTTTTTTGTATTTGTTGTCTGACTTTATTTAACGTCAGAAACAACAGCAAGATAATAAAAAAATGTGGGAAAACAAGCTGGATATTTTAAATTGTAGCTACTGACAAGTTTTCTTTTTGAAGATTTTGTAACTTTATTTAAATAAAAAAAAAACTACCTGCATACCTGATAAGGGTCAATGCCCTAAAATTTTCTAATTATAAAAACTAAAAAGTTAAGAGGAAACAATGTTTCTAGATCTACTTATTATAATAAAAAATAGTTTAAAATAGTCGGGGCAAGCGGAAGCTTTTTGAAAAATAATTTAAATTTTATCGTATAAGGAATTTTTTAAATTTATTAATACCTTACGAGTAAATGGCGCTTATACAAGCAATGATTTAAAAATAAAAAATTACTCACTCAAGCCTCATTCAAACAAAGCTTATCAAATAATTCTAAAAACTCGCCATGATTTAATGAAAAAATAAATTCTATGAAATAAACAAAAAGGTCTTTGCTACTTCATATTTATTATTGTTCATTATAACAATATTAAATAATAGAATTCTTGCTTATTTTAATTAATTGACATTGACACATAATCACAATAAACGTAGAAAAAGAAAAAAATAATAACAAAGAGTATGTGATATTTTTTTAAACTGAGTACCTACATTGACATTTTCTAACCAGTTTCGATTGGAATTCTCACAGAAGGTAGACGTCACAAGTTCTGCTTCTCTAGCAGATTACAAAAAAAAAAAACAGCTTACATGAGGAAGTTCGGAAGATTTTTTACAATATGACCGTGGCAATTTTTACGAATCCGTATGCAATTTAAAAATAATCGCATATATCAGAAAATATTAAATTCACATTATAAATTAACTTTTAAAGGACGTAAAAACAGAAACAAACCCTAAATCCTATAGACCTATAGGCGATATTTCCTGTTTTTGTTTATAAACGGATAGACGAAACGAAAAAGCCACTAACACGAAAGAAAGTCGTTTACAAGGAGAAAAAATTTTTCTATAGCAGGATAATCTAAAAGAAAAGAAATCGTCTCCAAATAAGAAGACAAGATTCAAGAGGCAAAAAAAATTGCTTAAATGTCAAAATAGACAAATTATATGAAATGGTACTTTTTTTAAGGTTCTCCGCGATAGAGTACTTTCTGTAAAAATATTGCTTGAAAATATAGTTTTCGGTATCTTAAAAAATTATTTCTTTCTCAAGAAGATATCTTTATTAAAAATTTAGGTGTAAAAACACATTTTTTTGTAAAGGGATCTCATAGAAATATATTTTTGTTTGACAATCAAAAATATTAGCTAATGAAGTAACAACTAACTTTATCATGAATGACAATAAAAGAGAGCATGTTATTACAGAAAAGTCTATGGCTCTCCTCATTTCCTCTCCCTCTTCCATAAACTTATGGCCTGCGCAATAAAACTTGACCACGTGTAAATGTGGGTCTATACTATGTACAGACGGTTGTCAGATCTTATAATATTGTCAGTAAAATGTGCTCAAAATTTCTTACAACCGTGTCAGACGTCGTTGCCAGAAAAAGCGTTGTCAGTCCATTGCAAGACTAGCAGCTGATAACAAATTGTCAGACATCTGGCAATCGTGTGAACACATTGTAAAATTATTGCCTCATATTTGTCAGACATTTTAATATTGTCAGATGTGCGTCATTGTAAAAGAATTCTTTCTATGGACAGCACTGCAGATGCTTGATTTTAAAGAAAAAATATATAATAAAAGATATGCAGACAAAATCGATTGCTATTGCTTCTTTATGGTTGATATTGAACAATTTCTAACAAATGCTTTGAGTCTGGCAACGCATAACAACAGATCTGACAGTTTTTACACATGACAACCGTGTGAACTGACAATTTTATGACTGACGATTTTGTCGGATGAATTTATTGTCATACAACCATCTGGCAATAAATTGTAAGATTTTCTGACAAATTTGATACAACCGTGTGAACTGACAATCTATCTTGTGCTTGCCATTTTTGATTGCCAGTACATTGTCAGCACATTGCCAGATCTGACAATCGTCTGTACATAATTGTGTCAACAAAATACTTTTTTCATTTTATGCTATGTTTAGACGACGAGTTGAATCACCTGCTTCGCTCTCTGAATCATGTTTATGAATCATGCTGTTTAGACTACTCATTCGTGCTTCGTGTGCAGCGTGCCAATTCAGTGCTTTTCGTACTAGATTTAGAGTTTTTTAATTCATAACAGTGCGGAATTTTTCAAATTGTTGCTTAAAAAAAGGCACTAAATTGGTGCTTTTCACCTTTGATTTTAATGCGTTTTGCGAATCTACTAAATATTAATTTGTTAAAGTGTGGTGGCTTTATTTTCACTTTCCAAAAACTATCTGCTTTCACCCCTTTTAAACATGCGAAGTTTCCTTTGCAGAATGTTAATTCAGCTGGGTGAAATACGAAGGAAGAAAAACTTTATCTTTCATAGTGAGAAAAAAGAATATATTTCTAGAAATTACAGAGGATACCACGTTGGAAACACGTTATAAAATAACTTAATTACAATAATCTAATTACTAACCACTGAGGGAAGCAATGTATTGCTTTCTTGATAATGAAAGCTTTCAAAAATGCATCCGAAAAGTACTAACGTAAGGCTCTCTAACAAAGTGGACAGAAGTAAAAAAAAATGTAAACCAGTAACTTTTGTATCTGAATACACAAAAACTACACATTATTACTTCTGTAAAACGAACTAGTAAGGCAAAAAATTAATGGCTTTTTGGAAACTGAATGCATTGCTTCTAGCTGGCTTACAAAAACTCTTCTGGGAAGCGGTAATTTTTGCTGGGATGGTGAAATTGAAGAAATAGAACGAAGTATCAGAAATTTAAGGATACATAAATGGAAAAATTTGCTCAAAACTGATCTATTTTGCATTGAAGTTTATAATTATAGAAATTCAACTAATCATAATCCATTTCTAATACTGTCAATATTTCCTCTAAGACTATTAACATTACCATGTTCAAATGTTGAAGTAGAAATAACTTTTAGCACTTATAACTATTTTAAAAGTAAGTAAGAAATACAATAATGATTTTATAAATCAAATTGTTTCAGTCATATAAAATACGGTCTAAAATGAAAAGACTTATGTTGTTCAGTAACTCGTTTCTGTAATTCTCGCATCGTAAAATTTCTCACATGAAGTGTGAAACACAAAATTCCATCGTTTCTCGATTTGTGAAAAAAGTGTTTCTGTATTTGAATGTGAAAACAGACAACACTGAATCTGTTTTTACTGGAATATTTCCAGTAATCGAGTGTCAAATGAAAACAAAAGTCACAAAAATATTATTTCAATAACAAAAAAATAATAATTTTCAAGAAAAATAAAATTGTATAATGAACTTGAATATAAAGTGAATGTAAAATGCTTCAAATAAGTTTTTTCTAGCAACTGTCTTTATTATAGAAAATTCCACAAAAAAATTATAAATAAAATAATGATATCGACTCCTTAATAATAATTATTAATTAATATAAATTATAATATAAATTATAATTTTAGTTCAACAATTCGTTGCATATCTTTTCAACTAGTTTATTATTCATATTTTCATGTTTCATGTTTTTGTACAAATTTGGTTGTTCTCGCACCAATTTAAAATGGGAGTTATTTAGACAGTTCCTGCGAGAAACTTTTCACAAAATATTGTTACAGAAACACTTTTTCTCACATCGTTCCAATAATTGCTGGAAATTCGTTTAAATTACAGATAGTTCTCTCAAAGCAACGATACAGAAACACTTATGTGACAAAAGCCATTTTGTGTTTCAATTTACACTGTTTTTGTTACGATTCCCTTGTTTCATGCGGGAAATTTTACGATGCGAGAAATACAGAAACGAGCTACAGAATGTAACATACTGAAAGAAATGAAACTGCATTTCCTGAAACGAGGATATAATTCTCGTTGATACTATTTTCTTAAAATAATACACCATAATTGCAGTGTACTGCCAAAGGAACTTCAATTATTTTCCTACTCATATTCTACTTATACGCAAAATCGAAATATGGCTCGATATAATTGAAATTATTACAAAAACCTATGAAATGTAGTAAATTTAAAATTGTAGTTAACTTAAATTTTTAATTTCTACTCATTCAATACATATATAATTATCCATGTGGGCTTTCTCTGAATTGAAAATAAATAGATAAATAGAAAAATATAAATAAAAAATATATTGCATTTAGTGCTTTTATATGAACACACAGTGCTTTTTGCGCTGAAAAAGTTGGCATCACTGTTCGCGAGGCATTTTTTTATGTATATTCACACAAATATACATATCATACGCACGTATATACATGCATACATACTTACATAAATTCGATTCATTGAAAATCTTGTTTTTGAAGGCATCCCTATATTTTCTTCTTATTTTTCCTTTTTATATTATTCATAACTTAATTAAATTTATTTATATTAAACTCACATCTATGTTTTTTGGCTTGTTTTCATTTGTTTACAAACACACACATACACATATACTTATTTTGTTTTGACAGCTAGTTCAGATAAAGTGGCGATTACTGCGATAAAAGTTAGAGAAGATACCAATTTTACGTGCTTCGCAAGTAGATTCGTATTGAATCTACTTGATTCGCTCTCATAATTTTGTATGGCGAAGCAAGTTGATTCGGTCATGATTGGGGTGTGAAGCATGAATAGAGCACGAAGCAGGTATCGTCTAAACATAGCATTAGGTATTTTATTAATAGGTATCATCAGATTACTCATTTAAGAATAATGACTCAAATTATTTAAATAATACATTGCATACAAAAATTTTTTGTTTACACTTTTTAAAAGTCCTACTTTACTCACTTCCAATTAAAACATTCTTGCTAAAAATATTTAAAATTCAAAGTTAATTTATCTATGATTTTCTGAAGAATTGATGATGCATATTAAATGAACAATAAAATTTATTTAATAATATTTGTATTTTTTTATAAAAAGTCATCATTGACCGAGTATGTATGTATGTAAGTATGTACATACCTATGTATGTATAGTTGAATTATAATTAATGGCGTCATCTTTCTTTATTTAATTCATTTACTGACTGAATTTTGTGGTGCATATAAAAAATGACGTCATTATCTTAAGTTACTTGTATTTGTTTTTGGTGTAACTCTACTTGTTCACCACTTTATGTTGGTGTGTTTGTAGTTTGTGTATGTGTGAATTTGTTCAGCGTTACCGTTGAGTATTATTTTCTTTCAACGTTTTTGCCAATTTTTTATTTTATATCACTTTTTTAATATTTTTAATTAGTTCGTGGTACTTTTTGCTCCTTTTTGAAAAATAGCACTTAGAGCACTAGAGCAACAACATTTTTATTCGAACCTAATTTAATTTAAAGAAAAATCCAATATGGAAAAAAGCACATATTATAAAAAAATTTATTTAAAATTTCTAATCCATATTCTTGAAATTATGAATAAATTGAATATAAATTTTCAGAGAGAATCATTATAAATAATATACATACATAAGTATGTATGTATGTATCGAGTTTCCTCAACATAAATTTTTTTTTTATTAGAAATCATAGAAGAATTCTTTAAAGAAAGAATACGTTGTGAAAACAATAGGAGGAAATAATGACGCATAGTCATAGTCAAAACAAAGTACACTTTAAGAAATTAAAACCAGTATTTTGTATGCCAATACTGGTTTTAAGCTCTTAAAGTGTACTTTGTTTATGACAATGACTATGCGCCATCGAACTTATAAATGTGCTATAGGTACTCACTGTTCCCAGATTTGCCGATTTGTCTGCATTTTGCTAATTTTTCATTGCAAAAACTATAAAGTGAAATTTGCAGATTTTAGCTGTCAAACTGCAGATTTTCTGAAATTATACAAAATACATATGCATATGTCTTGCGTAAGTGAAGATACAAAATATCGTAGCTTTTCTTTGGATTGTGTGTATGTTGTTGTTGGATTTTAAAGAAAAGCTACATAGATATTTTGCATTTACAATGAAGCAAGACAATTTGCTTCAAACACCGAATACCGCCAATATTTTGTGTTTTTCTTTAATAATAACCATGGTGTTACAGTCAGAAACATACACATAAGAAACACTAAAAAATATGTAAGTAGTTTTTGACGTTTAATTTTGGAGTAACCATACCAGCAATATAATAATGTTAAAAAGAACTATACATATTTGTTTAATATGTATAAATAAATAAAATCTGTGCAAACATATAACATACATATCGCACACTAAATACTAAACAGTCACAACTCAAAATTATGAAAATGGTTTTGTTTTTTTATAGATCGCAAAAATTTCTTTTTGAATAGTTTAGACTGTTTATGATTTAGTGTGCGATATGTATGTATGTTGCTTTGCACAGTTGTACCATTTTTTTTAAGTTTTATGTAGAAAACTTGTGCATACATTTGTTCTTTTCCATTTTTTAATGCTTATTTTTATTAAACAATTTGTAATATCAGCATACGTGTGTGTATAGCAAGATAATTTATGTTAATCCGAAAATAAAATGAAAAACAATTCAAAATGAAGGTGTTTTTATAGTTGCAGTTTTTTTTTGCCAATTTTCTTAAACTATTTTTCAGATTTTTGGTAAAATTTTCTAACAACAGTGGTTATATGTACTTTAAAGATACATTTAGGCCATGAGCTCAAGTTCGGGATATGTGGCGAAAAGATTTCAAAATTATTATAAAAATGAAATATCCTAATTCACAATCTTATGCAAATGGTCTTGCATCAACAACAGAAATGCTCTTACAACAACACCCAAAACTATAGTTTATATTAATTATATAAAGTATACAAAGTCAATATTCATACAAGCTGAGTTAAAAAATTTACTGCCTTGTAATAAATTTAATTGCTAAAATAAGATTTTGTAAGATTTTGTACATAAATGCTTCATTTATTAGGCATTTAAATAAAAAGTTATTTTCATTATTTCTAAAGAAAATCTGAGTCTATTTTGAAAAAAACACAATTCATATTCCTACCAGTGTTTAAAAAACTAGACTCCAAGTAGCTGTAGCAACGAAAAAACACAAAATAGTCTAGCAAAAAAATGTAAAAAACTTGTAGCCGTTCATTTACTATTACTACCGATACCGGCACAATTTGGTAGCTGTAGTTGTAGTAATAGTAAAAAAATAAAATAATTGGAGCAGCGTAGTAAATAATGTTTTACTGCTTTAGCTACCTTCAAATTTTTGTAGCACTAAAAGTAGTCACAGAAGGAGCAGCTAGCATAGTTTTGAAGTAGCACTAGAATAACATTTCAGCAGCAATTTAATAACATTGAGGTAGTTTTAAAATAACATTTCAGCAGCAATTTAATAACATTGCAGCAGCATAAAATAACATTTAGGGAGCAGCATAAGTAGTAAAAAAGTAAAATTTTCAGTAAACTAAATACAAACGAAGAATACATGTGTGAAACAGCGTTGCCGTTTTCGTTACTTTTAACTAGAATTGGTTATTTTTTCGAATCTGTATTTTAAGTTGTATTTGATGAAAAATTAGTTCGAATAAAATAGTTAAAAACGAACTAAAATACATTTCATTCGTAATTTTAATAGATATGTATTTTAGTTACAACAGTTTTTCTTTTCTTTTATAAATGTTGACGTATGTATACGTATATAAACTTTGCATACTGTATGTATTTTCTAATTCATTTCCAATTCACCAGTTATAAAAATGAGTTAATAAAATTCAAGTTTTTTTAATTCAGTTTTATGTGAGATGTCATGTATTCATACATTTTAGTATAGTTACGTGGCTCCATATACATACATATTACATCTTATTTCCATATACCTATGGAAACATATACGAAGAACTTCATAATTCAATTTCCATATATGAGCTCATGATACATTTCATATATTCGTCCATATATCAATTCATATATAATACTTTTCGCATGTATAAGCCTATACATTTCCATACATGAATTCATATATATTCATATATATTATATACATTCATATATTAAAAATATATGGACCATACATAGTTTTTTTAGCTGGGTTATTTAATATTATTTAACAACATCGTCATAACTACGATATGTAAAAAGTGTGGCGTAGCAGGGAAACGTTACTGTAAAAACATGACAATCACATAAAAAAGCACGAACACGAATGTGTGAAACGAATTAAAGCGACGATTGCTTATAAGCAGCGCTGTCAACTTTTAAATTTCACAGTGCAATAAACAAAAGCCTTTAAGTTCAATAAATAAAATAGTTTTGTTATTGTGATTATGTTTTTATTTAAAGTTTTTCTTTTCTAAATTAATATTATATATGAGCGTTCTTTCAAAAAAACCTATTTTCACCAAATTTCAGTAATGAGAAAGTTTAAGAGCGTTGTTTGGAACGTTTTTTAATATGTAAAATAATTAATTACATTTCCTGTTTTGTTTTGTTCTTTTGTAATTATTATTAAACTACAAACTGCAATTAAGCCTTATACTACAATGACACACAATATAAATTTTAATGATTTTTTTATTAAATAAAAAAACAAAACTCCAAATGTTGTAGTAGTTATAAAACAAAAACCTCAATCAAACGAATAGAAAACTATTTAGTTTTTTAAGCTGATACTTCATTTTCGTTTTTACTGCTGCTACTTAATTTTTAGTTTTTAATTTTATCATGTAGCAGTAGTTTTAAAAAAGGTAATGCTACGAAGCAAGACAACTGCTCCTGGTACCGCTACTTGTAATTGTTTGGAGTACTAGTTTTAGCAATAGTAAAAAAATTTTCAGTTAATGTAGTTTTTTAAACACTGATTCCTACACAAAATTTTTAGTTCAATATAATTTTGTGTTTGTGTTTTTTTTTTGTCCGAATATAAAGTTTGTCTTATTAAAATATCTTGAGATTTGTGTTATTTTCTATAAAATATTGACTGAAATGTTATTTATGAATTAGGTCCCTTTTATTTATTTTTTTCTACTAAAACTGAAATACAACTGAATGTTTTATGTTATTAGACAACTTGATCATTTTTGCTTTAAAATGCTTTTTTTTGTAACTTGGCGCCTTTTTGAAGAATCCACTGTTTTGCCGTCTTTTTTGAAATTTGCCAATGGTAACGCTGATTGTGTTTGCTTGGGCTCAGATTGTAGGCGTTGCCATATTCATGTTTTTAATTAAAAATATTTTTTTTATTTGATGTTAAGGAATTTATTTTTCAAGACTATACCTATGTATTTAAATAAATTAACATTATCAGCATTGCTCGTAAAATTTTTGTTGTTGAGATAAAATTTTTGTTTGCTAGATAAACCTTAAAAAAATATGAATGACTCACACTCTCAGTTGTTAACATATTGCAGTAAATACGTTAAGACAGATTGTCTTAGTTGTGCTGTTAACTCAAAAACATATGTATGTATGTATGTATGTATGTATGTATGTATGTATACTATGTATGCACAACTGGGAACACGGATGGAAATCATGGTACATTTGTACTTTTTATGGTACATTTTTGACCTCGTTGGTACCGTGGTACTACCGCGAGTTACTTGGTACAATTTAAAAATGCCAATGTTTTACTATATCGTCGGTTTGTTTCTGGTTTGCGGCACATTATATACAAAATACATTATGTCTGCAGCAAACCAGAAACCAACCGATGATATGGTACATTAATTTTGCCTATGTTGTCTTTAATTTTTTTGTGTGTGTTTTATTTAGGATAACCGATCTCTATGAATGGAATATTTATTATTTTTTTTTTGGTTATTTTTAATTTTTTATACTGAATTTTTATACACATTTTTGTTAAGTTTCTGTTTTTTATTGTCCACTTCTGAATTTTTACACATTTTTTACGTTTCCGCTCTTATTAATAAATATTAAAAAAATGGTACCGTCATTGTCCAAAAAGTACATTTTGTTTTTACAGTTGGTACAAAATCCAAGAAGTCAGTTTCCTTCCCTGACTGGGAACAATGCTTTGTAAATTAAGAAAAATTTTGAACAGGTAAAATTATTAAAATCGATTTTACTCTGTATGTATGCATGTACTAGAAACCGTTTTACAACCATGTACGTTCTGTTTTCTAAATTTCTGCAATAATATAATATACCTATTCATAATAGCACAACATTTTCCATCTCTGTCAGAGTACTTAATAATGGCACAACATTTTCCATCTCTGCCAGAGTACCTACTTAAATATATTTTTTACTTTCTTTCTTCATTGATAAGATAAGAAAGCTCCATATGAAAGTGAATGACTTATATATTTAAGAAAACGTACATTCACACTTATTTAACAATTATTTTTGGATGATTTTGAATTGTTGAACGCGATTGTTTAATGAAAATTTCGTTTCAAAAGCAATAATGCTTGCAATGATAAAAATAATTTAATCTCAAAAATGTTGTTTGCCAAATACAATAAGCAATAATGTAGTTTAAAATATTGTATTTATTAAAAAATAACTTACTTCGAAGGTATGAAAAACAGCTTCATATACATACAGATACAGTATGCAAGGTTCGTATTCGTACACCCTCAATTAAAAAACCCACTGCCTTGTAATAAATTAAATTAACTCAATTACTTATTTCTTGCAAGATTTTGCTTATAAAGGTTTTACCTATTTAATAAAAAAAAAAAAAAAAAATCAAAATACAATATACTAGGTATATCCTGAAGAAGTAAGCCAAAGGTTTACGAAATATCGAAATAATAAAGCATAATACAAATAGACCTCAAGCTCAAAAAAATAGTTTAATTAAATAAAACATTTTAATTAAAATATTTTAAAGAAACCCTGAATTTATTAAATTTAAAAAAAATAATTCATTTTTACACACATAAATTAAAAAAAAATCAAATTAGAAATTGAAAAGAAAAATTAAGCCTTTTTTATACTAAAACTACCTAGTTTTTGAAATAAATTTCTAGGATTATTTTAAGGCCAAATTTTTTAAATAGAAACAGAAAATTTTGTCGTTTTTGAAATTTTTATGAAAAAAATATTTTTTTAAAAGAAATTTCGTTATTTATCATAAAAATTTGGAACGTTCACAAACGAAATGTAAATGTCAGTGTATGTAAACTTTTTTTCCTAATTCTATGTAGTGAATTCCGAATTTTCTCTTAAATTATTGATATCAATGTCATTTTGATTATTTGATTTGTTAAGTAGAACATCTTTTATAAATTCGTAGAAAAAAATATATAGTTATAGTAAAGTTTTTTTTTGCATATGTAAGTGGCCAGCGGTAAAAAGGAGTAAATATTATTATTTTGGAAGGCCTGGTATCTCCATATCTTTCTTAAAGGCGTGTTCATTGTGGAGTATACCTTCCGTTCTCGCTTCTATCCGTTTAAGACACGCAAAGTTTACTTTGCAAAGTCTTAATTTAGCTGTGTGAAAGACAGAGGTAAGAATACTTTCTCTTTCTGTCTCTCTCGCAGCTGAATTAAGACTTTGTAAAGTAAACTTTGCGTACTTTGCGTGCCTAAAAGGAGTGTTCTTTCACCAGCGATTCTAAAGCAGCTTAAAATTAATTAATTAAATTAATTAATTTTGCTTTTACTTTGGTAAAAAAAAAAATCAAATAGAAGGGAATGTGGAATGCGCATTTTAACTTTTATGTGCAAGATTCGAGTCCTTTTATAAGTCATTCTTTAGCAGTAAGATAAGAATTGTAATTGAACCAAAAAATTCTTAAGTAGGCCTTTAATAAGGGTCTTCCTACAGGGTATGATGTATTCAATAGATATTGTGCTTAGAAAAATTTTCAATATAAATTTACACATATGCAAATACACAAATACATACATATACATACCCAGTTGGCCACGTCTTTAAGACATCTTTGACGACGGGTACAAGACAATGGTAAGTCGTAGAAGACATATTGAAGACAGCCCCATACAAATCGTCGACGAAATTTTCATACAAATGGCGCCGAGGTCACACAAGACGAGATGGGCGACAATGTCGCTCAGATTGTCGTCAACACTGCTTTATTGAAGACAAAACTTATATGACACTGTCGCTCAGATTGTCCTCAACAAAGTCTTTTTAAATACAAAACCTATTACACTGTCGCTCAGATTGTCGTCAACATGGCTTTATTGAAAACAAAACGATGGATATTGTCGCTCAGGTTGTCCTCAACAAAGTTTTATTGAAGACAAAACGATGGATATTGTCGCTCACATAGTCATGAACGACGATTTCCTTTAAATTTTCGATTAGAAAACCTAATGAACGTGACATGACGTACATTAATCGTCGAAAACAATGTCGTCTGTGACGATTTGGCCAACTGGGATATGTATGTATGTATGCAATAGTGTATGCACGTATTTTCCGCAAAACTATGAAATTTGCAAATTATTACAGCTTTAAAATTAACCTTTTTCGTGTTATTTAGCAAATGTCCAAAGAAACTGGATTCTTTGGCAGCCCACGCTTGAAATAAACCCCAAGTTTCGCTATATGAAGTTTCACTTTTAAATTTGTATACATATTTTAAAGCGAAGTAAATATGAAAATATTAATAGCACACACTAAATAAGTTTTGGCTGGCTGTACACTGAGCGAACGAACAACTAGTCGTGTGGGATAAAATGTGTAGTATGTATGTTTAAGTGACAACCCAAACCAATGTCCTTCAAAAATGCAGAAAAATATCCTTACCTTACCTGACGCCTACATTAATATTAACAGTAACATCACATTAATGGGACGGCGTTGTTAAGAAATCCGTTTTAAGTCGGACTTTACTTTCACATCACTCTCGCACAAAATTAAAAACTTAACAACTAAAATATATATGATATATGTAAAAACCGACTAACAACACTATTTTAACATGTCTAGAATAAAACAGGAAGGAAAGAAATAGCCCTGTCGGAAATTTTGCTAACTTTAAACTAACTTTAAGCTAACTATTTCGCAACTAGTACTGATTGACACTTGGATTACTTTGCAATGTAATCAACTGACTATTTTAACATTGCGATGTCCTAGGCTGTAGTCAATTGTCTCACTCTGCACTACTTTCAGCTAACTTAAAGTTGATTTTTTTAAATCACCTGGTAGTGAGTAAATTAAAAAAATTTTCTGGGTTTCGAACATGTAACATCACACGTTGTGTACTCAACGCGCTACCACTCGGCTAAACTGCCATCTAAAGTAACAACAGCAAAATGTTAATATAAAACTGAAATGAGTTTTAAAGTAGCTGAGAATAAATTTGTTGGCTCTCATCAAATTCGATTACGTACTCAACTTAAGAATTAATTTTGGGTTTGTTCTGGATAACTTTGCAGCTAGCTTTTAGTCAGTCTAAGAAAAGTTAACTATAAGTTAACTATTTTTGTATTCATTGTGTTAACTTCCTCCCTCATTGCTTTAATATCAGTTGATTAAGGCGACGTATAACATATGACGGATTCTATGTGACTCGGCCTTAACCCTAACATAACTAAGGGCTAATAAATCAGTACGAGTTAATCTCTATTTTAGGTTTAAAATATGTTTAAACTAGCAAAGCTATAAATTAATAGGCTCCATGAAAAATCGCCCAAAACCAAATCGCCCAAAAATGAAAATGAAAAATCGCCCAAAATTTCAAAATGAAAAATCACCCAAAAAAAAATGAAAAATCGCCCAAAATTTTCAATATTAAAAATCACCCAAAAAAATGAAAAATCGCCCAAAAAAAATGAAATATCGCCCAAAATTAAAAAACGCCAGAAAAAAATTAAAATTATAGTAATTTCCCGGCCGGGCTTAAGGATTTTCTCCACCATGGTGTATCCCGACACGGCGCTGCCTAAAATGTTTTCTGCCTTTCAAAGTGTTCCTGCGTAAGAACGTTTTTTTTGCACTGCCGGGCTTAAGAATTTTCTCCACCATGGTGTTTCCCGGCAGGGCGCTGCCTAATAAATATTTCAGCCTTGCAAAGTTTTCCTGCTTAAGAAAGTTTTCTTGCACTGCCGGCCTTCGGCCGGGAATAAGGATTTTCTCCACCATGGTGTATCCCGACACGGCGCTGCCTAAAATACTTTCTGCCTTGCAAAGTTTTCCTGTGTAAGAACGTTTTCTTGCAATACCGGCCTTCGGCCGGGCTTAAGGATTTTCTCCACCATGGTGTATCCCGACACGGCGCTGATTAATAAAGATTATCTGCTTTGCCAAGTTTTTTTCTTTAATAACATTTTCGTGCACTGCCGCCCTTAAGAATTTTCTCCACCATGGTATTTGGGTGTATTTTTTCCTTTAATTTTTAAATGTTTGAACAATTTTGGGCGATTTTCCATATGAATAATTACTTAAAATTTGTATGAAAAATTTTTTTGGCGATTTTTCATTTTTGTTTTTGGGCGCTTTGGTTTTGGGTGATTTTTCATGGAAACATTTTTCATATGAAAAATCACCCAAAAAAAATGAAAATTTGCCCAAAATTTTTGGGCGTTTTTTCATATGAAAAATCACCCAAATTTTGTATGGAAAAATTTTGGGCGATTTTTCATTTTTATTTTTGGGCGATTTGGTTTTGGGCGATTTTTCATGGAGCCAAATTAATAACGTATTTAAACCATCTGTAAAAGCATAAAATTGGGTGTTTAAACTACCAATACAGGCCATATGTTGTTGTTACTTATAGATCATATGTTTTGCATTAAAATAGTACTCGACTTTTTCCAAGCCTCTACATTTTCTTCAGATCTTGTGCAACCTGTTTTCTTACACTCTATTATTCTTTAATAATATTTTTCTTCGCCAAGCATATATATAATTCCTTTCTCAGTAAAATTTAGCGATCTTTAATTATGTGTTTTTAATTTTTTTGCCTTTTTGTTTGTGCAAAGAATTGATAGTCTGCTGCAAGACAGCTGTTTTTTTTTTGGCATTTATTCTAGTGCTGCCACAATATTATTTTTTAAACCACACACTTCACTGATTTACTCCTGTTGAGTTTAAGCCAGCTACGTCCAAGCCATATGCACAATATGCAAACTTTTTTAAAGAGCTTTTTGTGCTTTCACACCGACGAGAGTACAACATCCACAACAACAACACAGCAGACACGAATGCTTGCTCTTACATTGCAAAGAAACAAAGAAAAATTTAAGAGCTTTAAAAGCTGTTTACCACAAATGCAAATATCAGAGTATGTGTGTTTGGACGTAGTTGGTTTAAACAACATATAAATTTGAGTTTAGTTTAACTAAACCAGCGTTTAAGCTTTGACTGATTTATTGGACCTAATTGTTTGACACCTTTAACATGCAATTCTAAAAATTATAGCCAAACGATTTTTGAAAAAATGCAACTCTGGGGGTCTACTCCTCTACAATTCGAAAAGAAGGGAAATGCTTTCGGATTTTCATATTAGCACAGAAATTCGAAAGAATTTTCTTTCATTTCGAATTGCAGGGGAGACCCTTTCTGGGGGTCTACTGTGTAATTCGAAACGAAAGAAATTGCTTTCGAACTTGTATGCTTACAACATGTAAATTCGAAAACATTTCCTTTCGTTTCGAATTACAGAGTAGACCTCCTGATCTAATGGAGTTTAAGAAAATTTCCAAAAGTCAGTAACAGCTCATTAGATCAGAGTTGCTTTTTTCCAAAAGTCTAAAGATTATGTAGGATAGCGAGTACCACCATTTAACAGCATTTTATGCCTAATGAGGGCGTTATGTTAAAGCTTTCGTTTATTTTCGGCTAGTTTTGGTACCGCCCTTGTCATATCACTCTTGCATTTACTCAAAAATTTAAAGATTATGTAGGATAGTGACTGTCGCCAGCCTTAAGAGAACATTTTAAAATTTTTGATGTATAATTAATTATTTATGGTTTTTATAGTTTGCAAATACATATTAGGTAAAATTTAATAAATGTAAGTATGTATATATGTGACCTTCTCCGAGAAAAGGGACCTAGTGAGTCAAAAAACGGGTGTGTGTCCAAATCAATAAAAATGAGAAAAACATTAAAATTTTATTTTTTAAATGCGTTTTTCTCAAAACTTCATTTTCACCTTTTCTCGGAGAAGGTCACATATTAGTTAAGAAACTGAAACAAGCATGTGAATTTGTATTTATGTATGCACATTGCAAAAAAACCCACTCATATATAAAACCAGACGAATATTTAACCAAATGATAGCAGCGATAGTGGTTTTCTTTAAGTGTAAAACCAAACAATTTTTATAGCAGGCCAAATTGCGTTCATTTCTTTTTTTTTCAATACATTTTCCTTTTCCATAATAAAGTAATGAAGTAGAAAAAAATGTATACGTACGTATGTACGTGTTTGTATGTACATATGTAGATATGTATGTATGTATATTTAAACCACAATTGGCAATTTTTTGAATGCGGTTTCTAAAAGCAACAATAGTCGAAGGAGAGGCAGACGAATTTTCAACATTAATACGAGGAATAAGTGCATATTTACATATACATATGGAGTTATGTACACATGTATGTGAATTAGGGTGGTTCCGATTATTAGGATAAAAAATAGTTAAAACTCGTTTAGCTAAAATTAAATCTACGTCAACTTGTAAGAGAATTTTCACGTTATCTAAGACAGATTTAAAAAAAATTCTCGATAGAGGCAAAACCTATTTTTTAATATATTCTTAGACCACGAAAGAGAATACAAAAGTTAGGTTAGGTATGCCATTTTTTTTTTGCGAGAGAAGTAACACTCAGACAATGAATGCCTACTACTATTGCTAGCTGTTACCTTCTTTAGGAAAGGGATAGTGATAGAGAAGACAGGTGTTGAAGGAAGAGATAGAGGAAAGTTCCCTGAGATAAGATTTTTATAGTGGGTAAATTTTTACACTGTATATTGTTTTCTTGCGAACAGTGAAAATTGCAAAATTTTTAGTTGATCCCCTTTAGAGGAACAAGTGTAAAAAATGACACCGAGGCCATAAAAAAATGCTCGACGTGGGGCAAAACTGGGAGACACGTGTTTTTTTATGGTCTTTTATTGTTATATATTCCATGACTTAAAAAATTACACACAGTGCTATGCAACAAATTTCAGTTTTTTCATTCCTTAACCTTCTATTAATATATCGTCGGTTGGTTTCTGGTTTGCGGCACAGTATACTCAAAATACATTATGTCTGCAGCAAACCAGAAACCAACCGACGATATGACAAAGATCTTGATGAATATGACTTTAAAAGTGTTTCCCGCTGAATAAAACTTTATTTTCCACCTCTTGGAAGTTTTTTAAAACTCTCCAGATTTAATGTGTTTAAAAAAGTTTATCAAAAAGTTTATGTACCCTAATATGCATATTCATATGTACATATGCTCCTCATATATAAACGTACCCTGTAGTTCCTGGCGAGCGTGATTGAAACAAGTGTCATTTGATTAAAACTTACCATGGCAGAGTTGGTAATTTCACCGGGGTCTAATCGTCGCTTTCGATAATGATTGGGTCATGTAATAATGTTGTTCAATATGAAATGTCCTAATGTCAAACTGAAAAACGTGATCGTATCAGCTTTTTATCAAAAGCAAAGTTTAAAAAATCCCAGCATCCTTCTTAAGGCCTTTTCGTACCACAAATAAGTTTGCCATAAAATTCTATTAAGTCTCAGAAGGCATCCAAACTTGAGATTTCAAATCTTTAAACACGTTTTGGGGTTAGTTTTATATTCACTCATTCGTGCTTCGGCTACAGTAGTAGAATGCAAAATCTTGCAGAATCATCAAATCACGTATAGGAAGGGGAAAACTGAGGTGAGTAGTGACCAGAGGTGCATCACCTCTATTGTGATTGGTGGCAATCAACGTAATTCTCAGGCGTTTCCACGGGAGCGGACGGAAGATAGTTGCTTATGCGGATAACGCAGTTTTACTGGCAACGGGAAAGTTTCCTCTTTTCAGTCGGCATTGGAAGAGCCATCCTCCTGGGCAGCAGCAAAGGACTGGGAGTCAATCCAGAGAAAACTTTACCAGGAGACCCAAAATAGGTAGTTTTGTACTACCTAGGAGGGTTGGGGTAGAACTGTGACTAACAGAGGGAGCAAAACACTTGGGTGTTTTCCTAGATAGCAAGCTTCCATGGAAAACGAACTCGCAAGAAAGGCTAAAGAAAGGGCTCAATGTCAACTACGCATGCAGGAACTCCATAGAAAGGAACTGGGATAAGTGTAATGGTGAGAACGGGACTAGAAGTCTCCTTAGACTCCTTGAAGCAAATTTGGTGAGGACAGGAGTAACAGATCACACATCAATCTTCAATGAGATCAGTTTTAGTGATCACAGATCTGTAACCGCTGGGTTCACGGACTTACTATAAGATCGTTGAAATGATTTTAGTAGAGAATCCTCACTGGTAATTTTGTATAGGAATTATAGGGTCAAATCTGATAGGCTACATGAGGATAGTGCGGTCCTTACAGACGAGTCAAAAATGGAGGAAGGCACAGGAGCTGGTGTCTATATCTTGGGAACGAACATTCGTAGTTATTTCGGACTGCCGAATGAATGCAGCGTTTTCCAAGTTGAGATCTTGGCGATCCCAAGAGCCACGGAACTATTAGCGACATAGAAGGTAATCTTCTACGTTGACAGCCAGGCAGCGCTAAAATATTTGCAGGGACACAATATCAAATCTAAACTTGTTAGTGACTGTAGGAGAGCCCAAAACTTACTTATGGACAAATATAGTGCCAGACTATGTTGGTTTGGTTTCTGTGCACAGCAGTGGTGAGGGAAATGAAATTCCCGATGAGATGGCAAGAATAGGGTCGACGTTAGATGAGGGAATGTGTGACAGATGTGTGAAATTACAAATAGGTCATTACTAAAGGAAACTCAGTAGTTGGGTGGAGAGCAGGACAAACCGTTTCTGACAAAGTAGGAATGATTTCAGAGCCTCAAGGTCTTAACTCAGAAAGATTCAAACTGCTGAATGGAAAGGGGGTTGCATGATTTGACATTCGCGTTGACTGGTCACTGATCGGGCAGAGCCAGGAACAGCATTTGGGAAATAGGCACTCCAGATTTCTGTAGGATGTGCGGGGATGAAGAGGAACAAGAAACCATTTATCATGCGAATTTAGTAGCTTAGTGACAGATACTTGGGGCTCCTCTTCGCAAAGGATATTTTTGTGAAACATTTTAACGCTTTAACTCTCCTCTTCTAGATTCAAAAGTTAGAACCTTGGCATTTCTTGCACATTATACAATATATCTCCATGGAGTTCACTCGCATCGTACAGCAGACCTATATGCTTCCAGGGTGACCATAAGCCTCGAAGACTTTATCATATATTGGTTGTTGCAGCAGCCCTTGAGGGCTGTGATTTCAATTCGAACTAATACAAGATCAATCCAGTTACGTGCCGATGCTAAAAAGTCAATTAGATTTAGTTGTGTAAAAATTTGGCATAGAGCGCCATTTTTGCCTGCTTATATCTGTTCTTAAAAAGGACAGCTACTGGTTCTCAAAACAATCCGGTTCGCAATATTTAAGCTTAAATTAGACGTGGCATAGCCATAATGTCATAGCCATAACCAAACCAGAATTCAATTGGTTTCTATGGTAATGGCTATGGCGTTATGGCGAGTCACCTATAATCAAATACAGTGTTGCCCATAACTTTGTTTCGAACAGCTGTTTTCTATGGTTATGGTTCTGGCACGCCTGATTGAACCTTTATCGATTTCTTGCTATTAAGCGAACTAGCGGGTAAGTATTTGAATGTTTGGGCTGGCAAGTTTAGATATGTACGAGTCTTTATTTTAAATATAAATAGCTATTTATGAATATACTCGTACATAGAGTATATATGTAATATTATGTGGGCATGTTTGTTTGTATGTATGCAGCATTTAACTCTCTATTTTATTACTGACAAATACTTTTTCTATTTGGATTTTTGCAACGTTTTTTTTTGTTTCGTTGTTGTAAAGTTTGTTTGTATGTTTGAGGACGTGTTTGGCTTACAAATGATGCGATGACAACTATTTTGACTGGTTTCATTTGTAGGATTTGAAAGAAAATGTAACAACTGAAATGCTTTAAATCAATTAAATTATTTCTTTGCAAGAATTTGTTTTATTTAAGGAAAATAATTATGTAGTATGTATCTTTTTAATGAGATAAAATCAATAAGAAATGAAATTAACACTCTGGTAGTGACAACTGACATTTGCCTGTAAATGGCAAAATGGGTTAAGATTTCTTTTTTTTTTTTATTTATAAAAGAAAGTGCTAAGCTTATTCTGAAAAAAAGAAGCCTAGAAACCTGAAGCAGAGATTTATGTTTTATGGCTAAGACAGGAAAATTACGAAGAACAAAAAGCAAAACGGTTAATAAATTATGGTCTTTTTCTAAAACAAGTACATAAGTAGCAGGCTTAAAATTTTCTTTTCAAATGGTTGGTAATAATTTCAAATAAAATATATAAAAAGTTGTAAATGAAGTATGTATGATAACTTGCTATTATTTCTTTAAAAATTATAATTTTTAAGATTCTCCAATTGCTGGCTGACTCAAGTTAATTGTTTAAAACTCGCCTGTCAAAGTTAGCTGGCGCTTGTTTTATATATTTTTTTGTTTTTAATTTCCTTAAAAAGTATTAGTTTTTTTTTTTTTTTTTTGATACAAAACAAACTTATGTCCATTGTCATCCTGTTTTGTTTTGTGTCATTTTGAAAGTTTGAATTAGAAAAGAAGTCCACCTCGTTTACAACATTTTTCAAGTAGAAAAAAGCATTCCAACATGTTTGAATTTACAGTTGTTTACCACTGCAGAAATGATATTCGTTCTCTTCATTTTAAATGTTGACGTTTTCTTTATACTTTTTCTTGCAAATTCCAGATTTTTGAAGTATTTCACTGACGCATGAATCAGCAACATGCGATATTAACCCATCTGAGACCATACAAAAAAGAACAGCTGGTAACAAAAGAATTTAGTTCGTTTCTTTCTTAGCTTATTTAAATAATTAATATTTAAAATATATAATTTGGAATACAAATTAGCAAAAAAAATATGTTTGCACATTTTGTAATTAATGAAATAAAAATTATGTCACATAAAGCATAAAATAAGAGCGCACAATAATATGCTACTACAAAAAAATATAATATAATAAAATAATTTTTAGCATTCAAAAGCATTTTTAGCATTTTATTAGCACATTTTGTAAAGTATGGAATACATATGTAATAAGAAGCATAAATTAATGTTGGTAATAAAAAAGGCGTTTTAACATAAGAAAATACTTTTTAGCATCAAAAAGAATTTTTAGCATTTAATTAGCATATTTTTTAATGGGTGGAATAAAAATAATTTTATATTTATAAAGCATAAATTAGTGTTGATAATAAAAAAAAGATTTGAAAGATAAAAAAAAGTTTATTAGTTACATTAAAAAGCATCTTTACCATTTAATTAGCAAAAAGTTGTTTCTAAAAAATATTTATGTACATATATGTATAATTCTAAGCTCGAAAAAATTACTTTTAATGGCCGAAATACTTAGGATCTAAATTTGTAACAAATTTTATTTGGAAAAAATTAAAATTAAAAAAACAAAACCCCTACAAAATTTGTCAACGTTGCGTTTTACAAAATAAGGACCCTTAAGGTCTTATAAATGAAAATTATGTTTGATCTATCAAATTTTTATAAAATAATTCATCATAAAAAATTAATTTCATAAACCCTTTATAAGGCAATAATACTTTTCATTAATAGGCAGTTAACTTATAAAAATATTTTATTTGTTATTTAAGAGTAAGAATTAAAAACAATATTTCCTAAATTTTTGCATTATTATAAAAAAGAACTTATTTTTGTATAGCATAGAAATTCAAATACTATGATATAAAATAATGTTGCTAAGCAGTTATAGTTATTGCAAAAAAATACGTAAAAATTGATTTGAGAAGTAAAGTAGTTGTCTTAGCATGCAGAAGCATGTTTAGCAATTATAAATAATTTTTAGCATTTAATTAGCAAACTTGTTTCTAACAGAAACACCTAAACTTCTATTCGAAAGATGTAATTTTTTAGTTTAAGATTTGAATGATTTATATTTTAAATGCTTTAGACCATATCTATAAAAAATTATTTTGGATCTATAAAGGGTTTATAGATTTTCATAAAAAATTTTATTTTGTGAGCTTAAAATATGCAAGTTAAACTATTACAAACAAATTATGCAAAATTAAAATTGTTTGAGAAGTAAATTAGTTGTTTTTTAGCATGCAGAAGCATGTTTAGCAATTATAAAATTTTTTTAGCATTTAATTAGCAAAGTTGTTTCTAGCAAAAAAAAAATTAATTTCTATTCGAAAGATATATTTTTTTAATGGAAATTTAAATTATTTGAATATTAAATACTTTGGACCATATCTATAAAAACACGTCGCACATTTACTTCAATAGTATCATAACTCAAAAAATGAGTTTTTTGAGTTAATAATGCATAATAATGCGCCATTTCGTATATTATCTTGTGTAAAAATTTTATATAAATAGATTGTAATATTACCTCTTGAGAGAATAATATTTTTCAAGTCTTCATTGATTTGTATACAAATTGAAAACCTAAAACACGTTTTCTGCAAAACTAATTTTTTAAGTTGTGACACTATTAAAGTAATTGAGCGATATTTTGGACTTATAAGGGGTTTATAGATTTTGTTTTATACATAAGTAAAAAAAAAATAATGAAAAATTCTTTTGAGAAATAAAGCAGTTGTTTTTATTTTAGCAGGCAGAAACATTTTTAGCAATTATATAAATGTTTAGCATTTAATTAGCAAAGTCGTTTCTAACAGAAAAACTTAAACTTCTATTTGAAAGATATATTTTTTTGATTGGAAACTGAAATTATTTAAATATTATATACTTTAGACCATAGACATATATTGTAGATTTTGTTTTATAAGCTTAAAATATTCGCTGCTAGTCAAGTAGCAAAAAAATAATGAAAAATTCATTTGAGAAGTAAAGCAGTTGTTTTTTTAGCATGCAGAAACATTTTAGCAATCGAAAGCATTTTTAGCATTTAATTAGCAAAGTTGTTTCTAGCAAAAAAATTTAATTTCTATTCGAAAGATATAATTTTGTTTAATGGAAATTTAAATTATTTAAATGTTTTAGACCATATCTATAACAAAAATATTTTGGACTTATAAGAGCTTTATAGATTTCCATATAGAGTAAAGCAGTTGTTCTTTAGCATGCAGAAACATTTTTAGCATTTAATTAGCAAAATTAGTTTCTGACAGAAAAATAAAATATTGTATACGAAAAATTCTTGCATGCAGGAAAAATTTCTATATCAAGAAAAAAAATTTATCATTTAGCAATAAAATATTTTCTAAACGCGAATATTTAGATAGATACAAGTATTTAAAATATATTTAAAGAGCATTTCAGGCATTATTAAAATATGGTTACCATTAAAAACGATTTATGTATTTAGTTTACAAAAACACTACTTGCATGCAAGCAAGTAAAGATTTTTAGCATGAAAAAACTATTTTTTAGCATTCAAATAGCAAAAAAGGAACTAATGTTTATGTATGAAATAATGTGTGCTAAACAAGCATAGTTTAACTGTTATTTTAATTAAAATATGATCTATTTCAACATTTATCATTTAACAGGTTAATTAATGTTAAACTGTGTTTAACCTCTTCTTCAGGATATTGCATGTTCTCGTACTTTGTTTGCCGGTTTAGCAAACAACATTCAAACCATTAAATACATAAATGTGTGGCCAACTAAGCTACTCAAAACAAAGTTTGAAATCTTTTCTAATTTTTTCTGGTAATAAAATGGTGTAGCCGGTTAATAATACGAGTAACTGCCTGGACGGGTTTTCTAATTTATGCTTCTAACAATAAAGAAAAGCAAATACTTAATTTATTTACTTTAATTTTTGTTAAACGCTTTGTCTGGTCATCACTCATGTTTTAAACTTGAAATTTCATATATGTATGTACATATCGTTGCTTGGTTATTGGTTTGCCGCATTGGTAATGTATTTTTACTATACTGTGCGGCAAACCAGTAACCACCCGACGATATGTATGCTGCAGTGACTCGCTCGTACTCGTGCATAGGTGATAATTTGTCTAATAAAATGCATTTAACTGCCAACTATTTATTGCTGTTTCTGTGGTTTTTAGCTATTTTTGTTACTTTTTAATCTGAACGTAATAAAAAAGCAAGCTCAGATTTCTACAAGATTAACCTACAAAAGCAAAAATTCATTTCCCAAAGCAATTTTTATTTTTGTGTTACTTAAATTTAGTAATTTATTTATTTTTTTGATGATGGAAGCATCTTGCCTGCACTGTTGATTTTAATTGAATTTTTGTATAAATTTAAATATTTATTAACTGTGATAAGAAGAATTCATTTGAGTATTTTAACAACAGCCACTTTCCTTCCTTCTCTTGAATTTACAACATGAACTAATTATTTAATCGTTTTCTTCTTTTTAAATAATAAATAATTTCATGATGATAATGAATAATACGAGGGTGGTGGTAAAACAAAATTTTATCATAAAAATGCATCGTATGACTTTGTAGTGAAAAAAATCAATGACAGTGAAAAGAGGAATTTCAAAACTCAAATTCACTGATTAACTAACTGAGTCAACCCCTTTCCGAAGGCAATTTATTTACTTACATCTAAAGCAACTTGAATTCGCACATTTCCCAGTTAAAAATTATGCAAGCCTTTACCATAATAATACCGAGACTGAAAACTGAATGGAATAAGTATCCATAATGATGCTTAAATTGTTGTAAAACATCTGCAAGCATATATTTAAACTTTATATTTTAAAGATATGTTACATTTTAAAGATTGCTCTTGGCCACATAATTTACGAAAACGGCTCACAGTGCGTCTAATTGCACGCATCTCTTTTTGCTTAAGTTTTGATTTTCTGTGTGTGTGTGTGAGTGTGAGAGAGAGAGAGAGAAATAGCAATATATTCCAGGGAAGGAAAATGACTTCTTCGATTTTGTACCAACTGTGAAAACAAAATGTACTTTTTGGACCATGACGGTACCATTTTTTTAATATTTCTTAATAAGAACGGAAACGTTAAAAAATGTGTAAAAATTCAGTATAAAAAATAACATGAAAAAATATTAAATATTACATTCATAAGGGGTACATTCGTAGATTAGACTTGTTAGAAATCGGTTATCTTACAATATTACATTCATAAGGGGTACATTCGTAGATTAGACTTGTTAGAAATCGGTTATCTTACAACTTTTGCTTATCAACAGGCTTGTTATTTTTATGCACTATAAAATCGAAATTATGCGCATAAAAAATGCGCGATAAAACCTAAAACACACTATTGAAGTAAAGGAACGATATGTAGTTAGCAAAAATAAATATAACCGCAGCCAAGGCGAGTTCATGTACGAGGTGCTGTCAAGTTAACAGGTGCAGTTAAATTACTAGACATATTTTTTTGTTGCAGACTTGACACCACCTGGTACATGATTTTGCCTTGACAACAGCATTGCAACATTGACCGTCTAAAATAAAACACACACAAAAAAATTAAAGACAAAATAGGCAAAATTAAAGTTACCATATACTGACACATTGGCATTTTTAAATTGTACCAAGTTACTCGCGGTAGTACCACGGTACCAACGAGGTCAAAAATGTACCATGAAAAGTACAATTGTACCATGATTTCCATCCGTGATATATTCTCCTTGCATACCTATCTCTTTATTCCTGGTTATAAAATTAAAATTTTATACATCTGTAAGCTCACTAAGTTTAACTATGATTTTAACATAAAACAATACAAACTAATGGCAGGGGTGGAAAAGTGGATACGATGGTAGGTTTGTTTGATAACTTATGATGTTCAAACACCGTGTTATTTCATATTTTTTGTTATTTAATAAAATTTAATACATATTACAAAACTGTTTAGTGTCTAAATTCAAACATTTCATTGACAATATTGCACTTGCACTATCATATGTATATCGATTTTATTCGATTTTGTTCAGCAGTTTCAGGGAAATAAAATGAAGCAAGTCCATTTATTTATTTTATAGTTATGAATATTCCTTAGCGGTATATTAACTGTTATTTTCATTTACTATAAATTAAATCAGTTAAGTGTGACCACCGAACTGAAACATGGGACCGTATGGCAATACTGTGATTGTGCTAAAAGCATAATAAGGTAAATATCATAATATCTCGTAAAACTAAAGAGCGCCCATGTTTTATATAGCAGCAACATTTTATTCTTAAATTAGATAATAAAAAATAAATTGTTTCAGTTAGTTTTATTCCTATATCAAAAAAGTTTACATTTTCCAGCCCTGGCACCGTCTTTTTGATTTTTTATTTCTACATGAATTTTAAAATATATTTGAAGTAGTAGAAGTACAAAATTATAGAAGAATAATAGAGTGTAAAACACAGATCGAACAACATCTGAATAAAAAGTAGAGGCTTGCAAAAAAGTTTAGTTTTAATGCAAAACATATGGTCTGTAAATAACAAAACCATATGGCCAGTATTGGTAGTTTAAAGCTTAAAGTACACGTGACATAGCCATAATGCCATAGCCATAACCAAACCAAAATTCAATTGGTTTATATTCTGAGAGAGAGAGACTCGCCATAACGCCATAACTCTCACCATAAGCTTAAATTAGACGTGACATAGCCATAACGCCATAGCCATAAGCAAACCAAAATTCAATTGGTTTCTATGGTGAGAGTTATGGCGTTATGGCAAGTCACATGTAATCAAATACAGTGTTGCCCATTATTTTGGTTCGAACGGCTGTTTTCTATGGCTATGTTTATGTCACGTCTGATTGAGCCTATAGAAACCAATTGATTTTTGGTTTTGTAATGGCTATGGAATTATGGCTATGTCACGTCTAATTTAAGCTTAAACGCACAATTTTATGCGTTTACAAATGGTTTAAATACTATACTGATTTAAAGGTTTGCTGGTGTAAACACATTTTAAACCAAAAGTAGAGATTAACTAGCACTGATTTATTAGGCCTTAGCTACTTTTATGCATATACTAAGAAAGCTTAAATTTTCCAGCTCTGTAAATGTCTAATTCTTTCAAATATATAAGATATGTTTGATTAAAAAAAGAAAAACAAAAGTTTTAGTTAGTTTTATCTACCAAAAAAAGTTTCAATTTTCCACCCCTGGCAGCGTCAGAATATATATGTATATATGTGACAGCGCATAGAGAAAGGGACCTAAGGGTAAAAAAAATAAATTTTCACTTTTTTTATGTAGACAACATCTGAGCATCGAATGAGATCGATCCCATGCCCCAAAAGTGTTCCCTCCCAGAGATATGCGCGTTTTATGAAATTGAAGTCGTCGATGCTAAGGTTATGTGAAAAAATTTTCGTACTAACAGAGTGATATTCACGATTTAAAAGAGTTATAAATGAGTATTTATTATAATTCACAATTAATAATTTCAGAAAATAAACCTGGATTCGAAAAAAACGCGAGCAAAATTGATATCAAACTCATGGAAACAGCGCTCCATGAGCAACCAACACGCTCAGTGATGGTACACCAAAGATACACGTACTTAAATTTTTAAAATGGCTCTCCTGAACAAAACCGGTTTTTACCCTTAGGTCCCTTTCTATTTTGCGCGTCACATATGTATATAATACGAGTATGCACTCTTGTGTGATAGATGAATATTGTGGAAACTACCCACGGAATATAGATTTCCCCTTACCATCTCTGGTGAAGGGTAAAAAATACTACACTGTAGAAATAAAAGTTGGCAACACAGCAGTTGGTGCAGAAGTTAAACGTCAAAGTTCATATCTAAAAATGGTTTTTTGTTAACTTATTTTTCATAGAAAGTTTGACAATAAAACACTAGCGTGAATTCGAATTTTTGAGTTTATTTGTACGATGCAATTAAATGTTACAAGAGATAGTTTTAAAACAGCATTTCTTCTTGTCCATTTTTAATCAGCTGTTTTTATCATATAAACGAAATTTTGCAATATGTCAAAAATGTAAATGTAAGCGACATAGACTTGCAGAAAGATCTTGACTGAAACCAACTAGATTTCGTACATTACAAAGAGAAAATGCAACCCAGATTTAATGGGGCTTAAGAAAATGTTCAAAAGATAATAAAAATTCAGGGTTGCATTTTCTCTCAAAGTTGCACGATTATGTAGGGAACAAAATCATAACAATCTCAAACAAAATCCGAACAACCCTCGTTATAGCCCTATTTGTTTATTGTTCTTATTTACAATCATAATTATTTTATAATATCTACACACATACATTGTATATACATACATACATATGTATGTATGTATGTATGTGTGTAAACCAATTAATCAAAAATAAATAAATCAATCTTATCATTTCAACTAGATTTTCTATGTCATTCAACATAGTTACATACATAAATACATGGGTATGTGTACTCGTATGTATAACTACATGAGAAATAAATCCATAGAACAAATATTTTTATTCTTTCTAAAGCATTTTTAGTAATAGATTTTTCTTTATCTTGTTTTGAAAATAGACATAAAAATTCATTTAGTGATAAGCAAATAAAAAACAAATGCAGGTAACAGCCGTATAACTGTTTTTACTTTCTAATTATTTTTTTCTTTTTAGAATTCTCACAGCAGGGCAAAGTTTTGAAAAATAACTCCCCGTCTTCAACAGGGACAACAACTTGCAAGTAAACCTGTTTGTGTTCTTTAAATGTTAATGCAATCTATAAAAATTTAGATAAACTCAAATAATGAGAAAAATTCCATATTTTATGTTTGCCATGGGGGCCTTTTTTTGTTTTCTAAAGAATATAATGAAAATAAAAAAATATAAAGTCGCAGAGTTTTTTATGAAGAGTCTCTCGTCATTCCACTTTCAAAATAAATGTTTAGTATTATTTGTTAATTAATGAAGATATAAAAAGTTCTTTGTTTTAGAACACACCCCAACAAACAAACTAAATATTTATTAGACTTAAATTGGGTCAGGTGTTGAAGTAGACATATCAAACAAATTTTTGTTTAAAATCGTTTCAACTTTAAATTTTTACATAAATTTAAAGATAAAACTAAACAAGTAAGAGTGCTATATTCGGCTGTGCCGAATCTTATATACACTTTACCAACGTACGTACATATATGTAGTATATAGTATACAGACACATACATAGGTACATATTTGTTTTGTGAAAAAATTTATAATTTTCTTCTCTAAAGCAATTAATAGTAAGTGACCTTTCAGTATTATTCGGTAATGATTTTTCTAAAACATGAAATATGTTTAAATGGAAAAAAATATATTTGGTAATTTTTTTTACAGAAACTTTTTTCAATCTCCAACCCTGGAACCATATTTCTGAGTTTTCTGTTTCTCAATACTAATTTATTTCTCTATAAAATATAAAATATATTTAATTACTAAAGAAATAATTAGTTTTATATACCAGAAACTATTTCATTCTAAGTCATAAAGTATATAAAACTTGTAAACAAAAACAAAAAACTAACTTGACCTAGTTACTTTGGTAAAAAAACAATAAATTTACCAACCCTGGAATCAACCATTTAGATTTTTCTGATTTAAAAAATTAATAAAGTGTGTTAAGTGAACAAAGAAGTAAAAAAAAGTAATTTTGTACTTTAATCTCAAAAAAAATCAAAGTTTCCATCTTTGGAGCTGTAATTTAAATTTTTTAAATTTTATACACCAAACTTCTCTTTCAGAAGCATAAAATATATTCAATTTGTAAGGGAAAAGAAAAAAAAATTTAGATCTATTTAAATTTACATAACACAAAAAGTGTAAGTTTTCCAACCCTGGAATCATAATTTAGGATTTTTGTAATTCCGTACACCAATCTAGTTCTTTAAAAAATACATAAGATATGTTAAGTGAACGAAGCAAAAACGAAATAAGAAAAAACTTATAGCGATTTCTTTTCTGACAAATATTTTGCATACATGTTACATGTTTTACATTTCTGTGTTCGTTTGTACAAAAAATACAACTGCGAAAAAAATTTCAATTTCTTTTCTGAATATGTTGCATGAAAAACATGTAAATATGTTACATATTTTACCCTCACTTTATTTCAAGGTGTACATACTGCCATTTTTTCCAACTGCGGTAATGAAGGTTTTATTTTACATATGACATGTAATTTCGAGAAACAATGTATTTTTAATAAAAAAGTTATTTTACTAATTAGGTAAAATAATAATTTGGGATTATTAGTGCGTTATTAAACGTTAAACCTAAATTGTAGCAATTCCCAAAAATAAAACACTGATTTTATTTTATTTTGGCGATTTTCTTTCATTTTGGCTATTTTGTCATTTTGGCGATTTTTTTCCTAATTTGGGGGTTTTTTCATTTTGGCGATTTCTTTTCCTGTTATGAGGTTTTTTTAATTTTGGCGATTTTTTCTGTTTTTGGGGGTTTTTTTCATTTTGGCGATTTTTTTCTGTTTTTTTTGGTTTTTTTCGTTTTTGCAATTTTTTTTCATTTTAGCGATTTTTTTTCATTTTGGCGTTTTTTTCATTTTAGAGATTTTTTTCATTTTGGCGATTTTTTTCTGTTTTTTGGGTTTTTTTCGTTTTAGCAATTTTTTTTCATTTTAGCGACTTTTTTTCATTTTGGCGATTTTTTTTTTATTTTGGTGATTTTCTTTCATTTTGTCGATTTTTTTTTTTATTTTAGCAATTTTTCCAGTTTTTCGCGATTTATTTTAGTCTTAGACATTTTTTTGTAATTTAGTGTTTTTTTCGTTTTGGCGATTTTTTTTGTTTTTGGCGATTTTTTTCGGTTTGGCGATATTTTAATTTTTTGATCTTTTAGTTTTACCGTTTTTGAAAATTTCAAGAGTTTTGCTCTTACGGTTTCCGAGATACAGCAAGTTGTCAAAATTGCATAGTCAAAATTGCATTAACTGATGGATCACCCTTTAATTAAAATTTTTTGAAATTTTAGTGTTAATTTTTGTAGTCTGTATTAAATTACACTAAATTTACAAATTTCAAGTGTATATACATATAATTGTATGTATGTATATTACATGGGATTTTAACATTTTTCGTTGCTCGTTTTAGAACACCCTTTAATTTCCAATTCTCATGTATTTGCTGTTGTAGCGGCCAAAGGTCTACACACTGTGTCCAAATTTAAGGTATGTAGCTCTTACGGTTCTCGAGAAAATAGCCTGTGACAGACATAGTTTTAGACACATGTAGTTAATTTTACATAACACAAAAAGTTAAAGTTTTCCAACCCTGGAAACGTCTTTTTAATTTTTTTATATTTTTTTAATTTAAAATGCCAATTTTAGTCGTACTGAAGTGCAAAATAAGTTTATTTAACAAAAAAATTTAAAAAATTGTGTTATCTAGTTAGTTTTATATGGCAAAATCAAGTTTCAGTTTTCCAGCTCTGCAACCGTCTGCTCGATTTTGCTGATTTTCAATACCTATCTAAGTTAGACCATTTCTGACACACCAGTCCAAGAACGAAGTCTCTAGCTTTTCTGGGAGCTTCGGAAAACCGATTTCACGTACACCAGACGGACGGACGGACAGACGGACATCGCTTATTCGTCTTCCCTATTCATAAGGACCCAGAATTTATACATTTTATGGGTCGCATATGAATATTATGGAAATTACACACGGAATGACAAACCTATATATACCCTTTTCCATTTTTGGTAAAGGGTATAAAAATAAGATAAGGGAAGTAACATCTGCCTTTGGCACTCGCATTCACATTTTGCCAATTCATCTGCATTTCTTGGCCACAACCAAGGCGAATCGATTGAGCATATGGTAATCAGCTGTTAACTTCTCCTGTCAAAACAAAGCAAAACGTTGAGAAATTTTCTGACAGCAGGGAATTTTACACTAACAAATATACAAGGGGTATATGTAGAGTTGCAAATCGAGACCACCTGATATGTATTCGCCTTGAACAGATCGTTAAATATACCACGATACTAGATGATATGGGCTAATCTGCCGTCTAGCTCGGAATTAATAGATGAAACGATAAAGAAAAATACAAATATCTAAAATTGATGAAAGTATTTGGCAAAAAAGAAAAGCTCCTATAAATTATATTTTTTTTGGATTTTGTCACACAGTGTAATTAATTCTAAAGCTATTTTATTTATTTTATTTTTCTTTTTAAGAACATTTTAGGAAATTTTTTCTTAACTACGGCATTCTCCCAGCATTATTTTTCGGCCACTGTGTTTGTTATTAAGTAATTATAAGTTTGTACCGTCAAGTATACTAAATGGTCAGTCGAAATAAAAAATCATAAGAGAAACCTAATGATGATTAAAATAACTGTCGAACGATACCCGTTTTGATATCTTTTTACTTTTTTCCTATTTACAAAATGGCGTCTGTTGGCAGACATATTGAGTTTTGACTACTGTACAGGATTAAGACAAATTGATTGATTGATTGGTGTAAGAATCATCAAAATCGGTACACACGTTTGGATTATATACGGCCATGTCACAGAGTTCAATTCCGTTCGGAATCGGAATTCAATCCACCCCATTTGTGTAGGAGATGGTGTCTAAAACAGAAAACTAAAATACGGAAATTTGTCTGGTGTGTCCAGACTGTGAGAGGCGCTGGTATGCTGGGGTATGCTCCGGCTAGGGCTTGACATTTTGACGTTTATTCAATTCCGATTCCGAACGGAATTGAACTCTATGACATGACCGATAGTGCCGCAAAGGAACACACATACATACATACATAGGCTGATAAATACAATATCCTTCTTTGCATCGCGCAGTCGGGAAAAAATCACGCCTTGGCAAAAACCACATTTTTGTTAAAATTATGGCTTTGTTAAAAATACCTTTTTGTAAACAGTAACTTTTTGTAATAAGTAACTTTTTTTAAAAAAAGCCTTTTTAAAAAGTACCTTTTTGTACAATTACCGTTTTTTAAAAAATAACTTTTTGTAAAAAGTACCTTTCTGTAAACACTTCCTTTTTGTTAAAAGTACATTTTTTGTAAAAAGTACCTTTCTGTAAAAAGTAACTTTTTGTAAAAAGTAACTTTTTGTAAAAAGTAACTGTTTGTAAAAAGTACCTTTTTACAAAAAATTACATTTTTGTAATAAGTAGCTTTTTGTAATAAGTACCTTTTTGTAGAATTACCTTTTTGTAAAAAGTAACTTTTTGTAGGAAGTACTTTTTTGTAAAAAGTACCTTTTGGTACAAGGTACCTTTGTTTTAAGCGTTCTTTTTTATAAAAAATTAATTTTTTGTAAAAAGTACCTTTTTGTAAAAATCTTCTTTTTGTAATAAGTATATCTTTATACAAAGTATATTTGTGTAAAAAGTACCTTATGTAAATAGTACCTTTTGGTATATACATACATATGTATATACCTTTTGATACATACATACATATATAAATATATAAGCTCCCATAGTTCCTATAGGAAGCCTAGGGCCTTTTAATGGTGCAATTATACAGGTGACTGCTTAAGAATTTGTTATACAAAACTACGGCAACCATAGTTGTGCAAAGAACCGAAGAATGTCAAAAGTACAAATAATTGTACTAAAACCAAAACAACATCGAAGTGTTGGACATTCTTCAGCTACAAAGCACATAGAGCAAAAAGTTATCAGCTGAAGTAGCGCTGCCACCTGGTTAGATACACCTAGGGCCTTTTGGTATGACGTAGCTTTATTTTAAAATCACTCTTTTTATTTAAAATTTTGTAAAAAGTATATAAAGTACATTTTTGTAAAAATTATGTTTTTATGACAAGTATATGTGACAGCGCATAGAGAAAGGGACCTAAGGGTAAAAAAAAATCAATTTTCACTTTTTTTTATGTGGACAACATCTGAGCATCGAATGAGACTGATCCCATGACCCAGAAGTGTTCCCTCCCAGAGATATGCGCGTTTTATGGAATTGAAGTCGACGATTCTAGGGTTATGTGAAAAAATTTTCGTACTAACAGAGTGATATTCACGATTTCAAAGAATTATAAATGAGTATTTATTATAATTCACAATTAATAATTTCAGAAAATAAACCTGGTTTCGAAAAAACGCGAGCAAAATTGATATCAAACTCATGGAAATAGCGCGCTAGCTAGAAAACAGTAAAAACCAACTACACAAAACAAGATGTAGGGAGGAGCTACGCGCGTTTTCAAGGTTGACCAACACGTTCCTGACGTCATGAGATGTGTCGCTTTCGAATGAGACCAATACCAACACGCTCAGTGATGGTACACAAAAGATACACGTATTTAAATCTTTAAAATGGCTCTCCTGAACAAAACCGGTTTTTACCCTTAGGTCTATTTCTATTTTGCGCGTCACATATACATTTTTGTAAAAAGTATATTTTCTCAATTAACTTTTGAGAAAAAAATTTGCTCAGTGCCTCGTTTCTGTAAATTGTGGGAAGTTCTCCATCGAGAAAAATTAAATATATAAACTTATATAAAAATATCAACAAGTATAGCTTTTTCGTCCTCAACCTGTGTTTCATGATGATGATGATGATAACAATTTTTTTTAATCGAAAAATTCTCTAATTCCTTTCAGACACCAGGCAGAAGTTACCCTTTTCATTGAATAATTTTTAGAGAATTTAAAAATAATAAACAAAAATTAAAATCTATCTAGAGAAGATGTGATATTTTCTAAGCGGCTGAAGCGATTTTCTTAAAACATAGCTAAGAATTTTCTCGATCAAGTTATCTTTCAAAATCGGTTTAGCCGTCTGGTCTGTACGTGGACTCAGACAGACACACACTATACTTATAACAGTACGTTTATTAAAAGTACGTTTTTCAAAAAGTATCTTCTGTAAGATATATTTTTAAATTTGTTACAAAAAATAACTATTTTTAAAACTAAGATTAATAAAGAAGTCAACTGTAATTATGAATTTAAGGTGTGCAGCATAGCAAAAAGCTTAAATTACTTAAGCAAAGAGTGGCGTTAAACTCTCAATTTTATAAATAAAAATATATTTAAATAAAAACTTGGCTTGAATTACAAAACAAAACAAAATTTCTCTACTCCATGCTGCAAAACGCAAACAAAAAAGAAATGTCGATTTCACAGATTTTTTTTCGTGAAACAATTTATCTGTTTTGTAACAAAAAAAAAAAGCAATAGTGCAATTGTTGAAGCAACAAAACCTTCAAAACAATAAAAATTCAAAAAATTAAAAAAAAGGTAACCAACAAAAGATCAGAAATGACTAATTGCATTTAAACATGTTAATAAAACGTGTTTGACAAAAGCAAAAATAAATAAAAAATAAACTATTCAACTGAAATTACAATAATACGAAAACATTTGGAAAAAAATTTATGAATTAGCAAATGAAATGAGTATGAAACACATTCAAAGCAATAAAATTTGTTTTTATGAGAAAGAAATATAAAAATCAACAACAGCTCAAGCTCAAATGAAAGTAAAAACTTTGAAACTTCTAAAAACAAATGATGTCATACATACGTTTATCAATACGGCCATACATTTATTTTTAATACCAAAACACACATACACACACAAAAAAGATATGTGTATGTATGTATGTATGAACGTTCTAACAATTTTATAGATGTTTACATGTGTGTGTTAATGATTTAATTCACGAATTGTTTCGTCAAATTCTCTAAATCCATAAAATACTTATTTATGATCGTCTAAATTGGATATGGAGACGTTCTGAGTTCATTCTTAGCTTGAAAAAAAAATTTATCAAGATCAGAGAACAGCAATGAGTAGTGAAAAAGTGAGTGGAGTTGAATCATGACTTATAATTTCTTCTACTTATGCCCACTCATACTTATTGCAATGCTGTCTATGAATCATATTCACTCGAAAGTTTGAAGTGCGCATCGAACTCATACTTAGCAATATTTGTAGTCTCCTTAACTCAATGTCTATGGACGATGCAAAATAAGCATGATTCACAATGCTAACTTCGCATGCGAACATTAAAGTTCTCATTATGAGGTTATGTGTTTTTCTATTGCTTTTTTTTTGCAGGAATTGAAAAACAACCCTATTTACTACTATTGTATACTACTTGCAAACTGTTTAATCGTCGATTGGTTATTGGTTGTTGCAAACATAATGTATTTTGAATATACTGTGCCTCAATCCAATAACCAACCGATGTAATGACTAAACTTTTAAATAAACATAAATACATGCATGAGTTGAGTGAGCTGAATCAATGTGAGTAGTATAAGTATTTCCTGAAATTAGAAATCAAACTGAGTCGATTTATGAGTGTGAGTGTAGTATGACTATGATGTTGATGTCGCATCCATATTTATTTCAACCTATACTTATAACTCAATGTTACTCCTACGGATGCTCTGGGGATGCTTCTTCATCTACTACCATTAGATCTAGTAGGGAAGGAGATGGCAACGTCCTCGGCAATCCGTCTTCGATGTACCTCTCTGTGGAACGGAAATGGAACCGGTCACTGCAGAATACTCGATGATGAAGTTAGGGAATGGAGGATTGACCAAACCTCCCCTGCTCTACTGCACGAACGTCTTTATAAGACCTGGATACCATCCACAGAAATGTGGATGAATGGAACTCCAGGTAGAAGAAAAAGTGTTGATTTTTATACAGGAAGGTGTGGGCTATGGGGTCTTTTCGAGGCTTTTTAGTCTTCGTATTGCAAGGCGACTTCCGGATCACTGCAGTGTCTTTCAGGCAGAGATCCTTGCTATAAGAGAAGTTGCGAATTGGTTGAGAGTGAATGTCACTTCAACGACTTTGATTAACATTTACACCGATAGTTGAGCAGCTATTATGGTCCTCGAATCCCCGCTTCTAAGAACAACAACAGCCCTCGACTGCCAATCATCTCTAAATGAGATGGCAGAGCATTTTGATATTAGGATCATCTGGATCCCGGGCCATAGAGGCTTCCAGGGGAACTCTAGGGCTGACGAGCTTGCTAGAATTGGAACAACCTTACAGGTTCCACCGGATTTGGAATGTATAGGTCTACCCTACTCTCTTGCAAACTCAGACTTAGGCGCAAGACAGAGGACGAAACGAATAGAAGGTGGGTCACTAGAAATGATTGCGTGATCACAAGGCAGTTATGCACTCATCTAAATAGAAAAGGTACGGACTACCTAATTTCAGAGAGTAGGAAACAAATCTCGATTCTAGTATCCGTGTTAACCGGACACTGTCTCATAGGTAGGCATGCACAAAGGCTAAGGGTTGAACACAACGACTTTTGCCGTATCTGCCAAGATATCGATGAAGAGGAAAGCATAGAATAATTTCTTTGTCACTGTCCTGGACTTGCAGGAAAGAGAATGGCCATAATGGGCGCTCTTGAATTCAGGGAACTTTCTGACGTTGCTAGTGTTGAACTTCAACGTATCAGTAGCTTTATACTGAGCTCTGGATGGTTCGAGGGTGGGGACTCCGCATAAGCAGAGTCTCCGTGGTATCACAATGGACCAAAACGGTCTAAGTGAGTCCGGCTTTCTGACTGCCACCTCTACCTAACCTAACCTAACCTAACCTAAACTATAACTCAATGTCATGGTTAGTATGCGTAAATCAGAGCAGTTGATTTTAAATGATGTCTACTCACTTATATTTAAAATTTCATGAAATAAAAATGATTAATTGCCGATCACTGATCAAGATAAAAACAAAAAAACAAATGTGCACACAAACTTTAGGTTTTTAGCCTTGAAGAATGTTAAAAATTTATTTATTTTTTTTTATTATATAGAGAGAGAGAAAACAAACCTTCAAATAAGCTTAAAAATTATTTATATTTAAGAAGCACAGGCAAAAAGTTAAGTTTTTTTAAGGTTTTAAAGGTTCTGGGAATTTCGTAATTTAAAAAACAAAAAAAAACACAAAAACCAAAATTATGCAACCCAAGAGAACAAATTTAGTGGGCGAAAAGCGTTCATTGTTTGAATATTTAATCGATACATGACTAATAAATTTAAATTTAACGGAAATTTTGCGAACAATGGAATGTAAAAGTTTGATAACAAGTTAAGATTAGTTTATATAAGGTTGGTAGTCAGAACCCTGGACTCACTTAGAAACTTCTGGTTCATTATGATATTAGGGAGACTCGGTTTAAGTGGACTCCCAACCATAGAACCAACCAATGCAACTCTGGCAATGTCAGAAATTTCCTTGAACTCAAGAGATTTCAAGGTGGCCTCTCTTTTTCTTGCTAATCAAGAGAAATAATACTCCAGTGAAAAAAAAATTGGAAGCAATTATTGAGGAACTACTTTTTCTCTACTTCCAAAGTTCTCGTATCAATAAGTGTGTATTTTGAACTTTTCGGAAAGTGTTTATCTACAACAACCAAATATTTAATTAAGAGGTTATTTCTTAATCATCCTTATTCTAGTTGCCGACATTGACGTCATTTTAACACAATACCAAAAAATTGGACCCGTTGTTGAAAGCAACTGATTCCTGTTGGCAGGTTTATGCTATTTTCTAGACCGTTCCCTAAGGTAGCACAAAATTGTTCTCGAGATCGAATAAACAAGCCCCAACTTTTTTTGGTATTGTGTTGTTGCTATTTTGATTTAGATTAAGAAATTTAAGGCTGCTTTCAATTTATGATCTTGTCTGTAATTTCAAGCCCATTCGGTAGAATTGACGACTTTCGAGCAAGATTGATTCGATTACTTTCATTTAAAAAAATTATAATCCCTCTAACAATTTCTTTTTTTAAAATTGCATAAGAAAAAATTACATTGTTTTAGGAATTTCTATTTTTATAATTGCAAAACCCCCTAAAAAAACAATTATTCATTATTTCCACTTACCAATATTAACAATTTTGATGCCCTCATCTTCGAGGAATTTCAATGCAACTGAAACATTTTCAAGTTTTTGTGAACGGAATGTTGGTCTTTTATTGTATTTGGGCATGCGTTTCTGTGACAAGACCTCAATTAGAGCAATTAAGCGTAGACCATCGGAGAGATCACTTTCTAAATTGTTGATCGAACGGTCAATGGTTTTGAGGTGCTCGTTGGCCCAACGGGTGAATGTGTTCTGTTGAATTTTCTTCCATTGGGCATCCTCGGCGAGATCGCGTTCAGCTTCCATATCGTCGTCGAAGTTTTCGTCGTAGGGATCCTGCGCAGCAAATTAAATAAGAAACACACAAATTAAAATTAAGAATAATAAAAATTTTCATGGGAAATGAAAATGCAAAATTTATTGCTATATCAAAAATTAATACGTTTGGGCCGGCGTTTGCTGGGCAACTTGGCTTCAGGAAATTAGAAACTGTCCCTGAGATTATTATTATTATTAATTATGTTTTCCCATGGAAAATGTAAGTAATATACAACCACACAAACATATAAGCCGGTGCAGATGAAAGACACAAACAACAACAAGGGTCTGTCCCGGGATGTCGACAACGTTGGACTTTTCGACGTCCTGAGACAGGCCGTAAATCTTCTTAACGTGTTCGACGCATTACGACTTTTTTGTAATAGATTAGGGTGTTATTTGATCTGATACAAAAGCGTCTTAGTTAAACACGAAATACGTACTCCAACCACGATAAGGGGAATGCCTCTGCAAAACGAATATACACAATAACCACCAGCACGAATTGTATCACGAAAAATTACATGATCTATAGCTAACATTGAGAGGCTGTTAAGTGTGCTGAGAATTTCTGGATGTTGCTAAGTCGTGTTTTAGACACAACAGTTTTTCTTGAAGCAAGTTCGACTTTATGAGAAAGAAGAGAGAAGAGGAGTACAGACTGGCACCGAAGTTACTTCAATTCTCTTCATTCGCTGCACTAATACAATATGAAAATTGAACAAACATACTGTCTGTATGTAAATAAATTGGGAATTTTAAAGAGAATTGAGGAGACTTGCATCAAGAAAAATTAATGTGTATAAAACATGAGCAATATTCCAGACAGCTCAATGAGGTCTCAGCGCAAGACCCCAACCTACAGAAAAATTTTTAAATTTTCAAACACATACATAAAAATTTATACCTTATTCTCTTTGTTTCTACTAATAAAATCTTTGTGTTTTTGTTGTTGTAATTTTGTTGAAGGACTGATGGTACCTGTTTCGAGCTGCTTTACTAATATTTTTCTGGAAGCTTTGTGTTAAGTGTAAAAAGGACCATGCATTCACAAAAAAGTAAAGTTAACATCGTGGTATTCTAACAGTGAAATATTTAACATTGTCTATTTAAAAACTCGTAATATCAGTACTTAGTGTTGTAATTTGTTCAAGAGCTGATGGTATCTGTTTCAAGCTACTTTTCTAATATTTTTCTGAAAGCTTTGAGTTAAGTAAAAAGAGAATTATGCATCAAATAAAAAGAAAAGTTAACATCGTGGTATTCCAGCATTAACATTGTGTGTTTAAAAGCTCCTAATATCAGTGATGATTAACTAGAGATTATAGATTTGATAATAATTGTGCACTGGTGTCTTTTTATTTAACTGCAATTATTCGAACTCACAAAAAATAATATTTTTACAAAGTAAAAACGTAACCATATCGAGTCATAACCGCCAACCATTTTTTAGACATAGTTTTTTTTTATCCAAAATCTATTATTTACGATCGCATATAAACAATTTTGGTAAAGTAAGTTCGAAAACTATGTCGCTTAAGCTTTTTTTGGCGGTTATGGCACGATATATTGATAACGATCAAATTAAATAAAAATATCACACGTATGGAAAGCGCTTTTTTAAGATACTAAACATTCACTAACTGATATTAAAAAATCAAAGCCTGTATAATATTCCAGCACCATTAATTCTACATGATTTAATTGAAAAAAAAAATAATAATAATTACTCATGATCATCATCATATAATAGGAGTATTGATTTTCTTTCAATTTTTAAAAACAATAACAGAAAGCTGTGCATTGAAATTTATATCCAGATATTTAGTTCATATTTATTATTATTTTCTTAAAGAGGTCAATACAAATTTCAAATATATAATTTATTTGCACAAGTGTTTTCAATAGCCTTATTACTATTACTACTATTATTATATTTATATATCTTTTCATGTGCTTGCATGTCTGTATAATTCCAATTAATTTAAATCACATTAAATTTCATTCATAAAAATAAAAAATAAAAAATTCAAAGCAAATAAGTTTATTAAAAAAATAACAATAATGTCTCGGTATGTTGCCGGCATCCCACTTGCCAGCAAAAAAAAAAAATATGATGACGTTGTGCCATGAACTATGCTTGCGGATCATGCACAACGCCCTTGTTTCCTCGGGGCTTCCTCTTATCTTATAAGTTTTGATTAAACATAAAACATAAAGCAGACAGACAAGATAGAAAGGCCTACATTCATTCATTAAGTTAAGCATGCAGCGGGTTAATCTATCATTTATTTAGTTATTTGGAGATCGTGTAAACGCATAAGCAGATATGTAAAAACTCTGAATATACATACATATACATATATACGTATATTCATATGTTATGTATTTTTATATGAGCCGAATTCTAAATATTCCTCGGAAAATAATTTCAGCGGAACTATTTTTCTCAAGACCAAAAGGTTCAATCAGACATGTCATACCATAAATTCATAGTCATAACCATTGCCATAACCATATATATTTGCTTCACCTATTAGTACTGCCATAACCATAAACAGCTGTTTATGTTTTCATTTGAAAGTGCAACAACAAATATGCTTAACCAGCAAATAGCTGTTTAAGGTTACGGCGAAAAACCCAAGTTCAATTGGCTTGGTTATGGCTATGGCGTTATAGCGTTATGGCAAGTCACCTATAATTATGTACAGTGTTGCTCATAAGGTTGTTTTGTATGGGTATGGTTATGGCATGTTTAATTGAACCTAAAATCCTTGTATTCCATACTGACAGCGAGAAATATAATACTGAAGAGAAATTTTCGAAATCAGCTGTCTAAAATATTGCAAATAATAAGAGGGCAAAAAAAAAACTGTCGAGGAATGTCACTCAGAATCGGCTCTAAATATTACCCGAGAAATAATTTCGATAGAAAAATAAAAAGCGATATAATTTCGAATTTTCGAAGTTAGCTGTTTTGATTTACCTTAAAATTTTTAAATAGTAATAGGAAGAACAACTCCCGGGGAATTATTATTTAGAATCGGGCTAAATATATTTGATACATATTGTGTCTTAAAGCAGGGATGGAACTAGTAGATGCAAATTTTTTACGTTTTTTATGACTACGTTTTTAATTCTTTTAATTTTGTTCTGTTAAGAAGTTATTAAGGAGATATAGCATATTTCATCCTTATTTGAAGTATTTGCTCGCCCCTCTGCTTCGCTTTAAAATACATCTTCGGATTTTTTGAACTTTTGCAATTACAATTTGCAATTTAATATCTCATGAATTTTTTTATGACCAAAAAAACGGATAACTTTCCGCTAAGTGAAACCCCAAAACTATCGAAAATTTTACCCCTTTTAGACACGAAAAGTTTACTTTGCAAAGTCCTAATTCAGCTGTGTGAAAGACAGAGGAAGGAAGACTAACTCTCTCTGTCTTTCTCCCAGCTGAATTAAGACTTTGCCGTGTCTAAAACGGGTATTTATAAATGTTCTATCTCCCCAGATTTTTTAAGTCAAATAAACAAAATCTTTTGGAGTAAATAAAAAATACTCCTTTTCAAATTTTGTCGGCAACAATATCTCTCAAGCCATTTAATCCTGTTGGATTTAATAAAATAAGGCATTTTCTAAAAGTTATTCGATATCGTATCGATCGTTTTAAATTAAATCTGCTCCAGTTGACTTTATTTTAGCTTAAGAACTCATTAGATTTTGGATTGATCGGTTTAGTATTATCAAATTTTTTAAAACTTCACTTATTTTAGAAAATTGTCCAAATTTAGTAAACTGAAGCGGTTAATTTTTTCGAAAGATTGAAGTGAGGTAAACGTCTTTATAATACTGGAATTTTTTCCATCGCTTCAGTCGTGACAGGTTAAGTTATCACCAGGGCTCCGATATCAGACCATAACGGATCTATATTCAGCGTCTGTTTTAAAGAATGCTGAATCAAAAATTATTTTTTCTTAATTTGATTGCCTTTAAAAATTGTGTTATAATTATTAATTATTCTGAAAACAAGCAAGTTTAAAAGCGAAGTAAATTTAGTAACATCATATCTTTGATGCAAAATTTTTCTTTTACTTGGCCTAAAGGGTGTTTTTTTTTATAGAATGACACAAGTTTAAACCATAATAGAACAAGGAAATATAATTATAATATCAATGAAACAGGCTTTATTGGAAAGAAAATTTTATGAAATTAAAGTTTAAATATGATTTCTGTAATGTGGCCGCCACGGCTGGCGCGTAGAAGACGCAATCTGGAACACGAATTTGCAATAAACTTTCGCAGAATTTGCGGACGTATCTCGCCGATAAATTTTCAAATGTTGATTTCCAGGTGTTCAATTGTTTGTGGTTTATCGACGTAGACAAGTGACTTAACATAATCCCAATGAAAATAATCCAATGGGGTTAAATCATACGATCTTGGTGTCCAATTAATTGGGCCATTACATGAAATTATTTTTTCATCGAAACTTTCTTTGAATAAATCAATTGTGGCGCCCACTGTGTGACATATGGCTCCGTCCTGTTGGAACCACATATACCACGTAATTGAGGCACGAAAAAATTTCGAATCATGCTCCTATACCGTTCACCATTGACAGTAACATTCTGACCACCATCTTTTTTGAAGACATATGGGCCAATGACTCCGCCAACCCATAAAGCGAACCCAACATTAATTTTCTGTGGATGTAATGATGTTTCGACAAAGTTTGTGGATTCTCCTCACTCCAAATGCGCTAATTCTGCTTATTTACGTACATATTCAACCATAAATGGGCTCCATTGAAAAATGCTAGAAGTGCACGATAAGTTTGACGAATACAAAATTTATTTTGATTAAAAATGTCAAAAATTTGAAAATTATAATGAAATCTCAAAGCCAATTAAACAAAAAGCAAATATCAGCTGTTAAATGGGTGCTCAAATAAAGTAGTGATGCCAACTCAATGTTGTGACACTCTAAAAAAACACCCTTTACTAAAACATCAAATTAAGGTTTTTTAAAACTTGTCTTTTTGAATTTATAGGTACAAAGATTCAAATTAAAATAAAAATAAGTCAGTTTCTCTTTTTTGAATACATTTTCATATTGGCCCTTATCGTGGTTAGCGTATTTCGACTTCGGCTACGACGCTACAAGGGCCGTTATTTTGGTGTATGGTTATGTGACAGCGGTAGAAATACAAAAATATAAATCATGATGGAACCACGGACTTGTTTTTTTGTGTACATTTAGTGATTTAAGCAAACACAAAAAATTTATTAAATTTCATAGCCCTTAAAATTCCCATCCCTGCCATGACCTGCTATTACTCAATTAAATAAAGATTGAAGATGAAAACCGAAAATATAATTTGGAGTGACAAGAGTTGAATACAATTTGCTAAATATTTTTCTATCTTTTGCGTTACTTATTTTTTGAATAAGTATCTACTTATGTATCTATTAACTCTATCAGATTTCATCTTTCAATTATTAATTCAAAAATAAACAGTTTGAAAAACGTGACAGTCTGTGGTTTTTGGTTAAAAAATTATAAATTTGAATTTTAAAATGATCTTCATGTCATGTCACGCTTTATTGCTGTTCTTCTCAACAGCTGATTTTAATATTATGTTTAACTCTTCTATCTTCTTTTATTTGTGGTCTGTTTCGTTTTTTTTTTCTTTTTCATTTCTAAGTAGACAGACAGATTGCTGAAAATTAAAGTTTCATTGTAGAATATTTTCTTACTTTATGATCCAGAAAATTGTATCTCAAGAGAAAAAAAAATCGGAATTTATTTTAATGAAAACACAGAAATAAAGATTTCTGGTGGAATTGCATGATATTTTAAATTCCCACCAAATGTGATAACAGTTTTGGTTTTTGTACCCAAAGGTAATTTGGCTTTTTTTAATTTTTATTAAATAAAAATACAGTTGTGGGGAACGTATCCCCTGACAAATAAATAGAATTCTTGAGATACATTAGGAGGTAACTAGATACTTCAATAAACAATATTTAATTTGGTTGATTGTTATTATAAATGCTTAAAAATTTATAGGGATTATAGGATTCCGATGTAATACCCTATAATTAATAAAAAATGCGATTTTGAATTGATCGTTAGTTAAGTGATTTTGCATTTCAGCTGACGATATGTATATATATTAAACTCACAATTCTTTGAAGGCATTATTGTGCTATAGTTGATATTTTGCATACAATAAAGTTGCCTTTGTGTATATTATATTAGTAGGTGGCACAATATATAGGATCAAGTTAATATATATATATGTTTGTATGCACTAATCCAGGAAAAATTAATTTGATTAAATCTGTTAAAAGGAATTTTGTTTAAATTTCAGAAATATATAACATATACAATACATAGTTTCATATCATGGAATAAATAAATAGAAAAATGCATTCATTTTTGTTTATGTGAAACAGCTGTTTTTTAAAAATCCTTCCATAATACTGGGAAATTTTGCAGTGATATCGTACTTTCAACGTTATTTAATAAGAACTTTAATTTACCACTGAAAAAATTAATTCGTATTGAAATAAAACTTAAAACTAGCTAATTACGTACTTAAATATTAAGTTAAAAACTGCGGGTTTTTAGGAATACTTCCCCCCTTTAATATTAATTTTTTTTTGTTCTTTTTTTGTTGTTTTGAGAGAGCGATAACACTTGTGTCTAAAAACGCAGTTGCCAGAAACGTAGAAAGTTTAGAATCTAAACTTAAGTAGATATGACGATCTTTTATTAAATAATGGAGATGTTTTAAGGTTTAATTAAACATGCCATAACCATAACAATACAAAACATAACCATCGAAACAATTTTATGGACAATTATTTGATTATAGGTGACTTGTCATAACGACATAGTTATAACCAGTGTTGTCAGATATGGCGATATCTCGCCAAACGTGGCGACAAAAATTTGGTTTTGGCGATGAAAATTTTGAAATGGCGATTGGCGATTTACTTGGCGATATTTTTGGCTATATTTTTAAGATTTCAATAAAATAGAATAATGTTAAAAAATATGCTTATATAAAGCAATTTTTTCTCCAACATAAAATATTTCATGCAAAAAATTCTAAATGTTGTGAGTCTTTATCTGAAACTCAAGAAGTTAAAAAAAATTATGGAACAAAAAATCTCATTTGATGTTTATACAACACAGTTAAGAAAACTTCCTTTTATAAATTGGAACCAACATTTTGATAATGAAGCAGGAAAAGGCTGAAAGAGTTCTCGCCTAAATTGTATTATTATGACGATGCTGCTGGCAGTTACTACTTCAAGGATATGATATGTGTACTTTAACACACATTTAAGTGAACGTTAATTCCGTTTTATCACAAGATTTAAATAATAATTTTGATCTTGGTGTTCAAGTTCAATATATCCTATTAGGATTGATTTTTGTAATAAGTTATTTTTAAGTCTTTTATACGCCAGTACTTTTTATATGTTAATTTAAATACTTTGCAATATTATTGCAAAGAAAATATTGCCCAATATTCCTGACATTGAAAAAGTAAACAACATTGAAAAATGTTGCCACCACATTACACAATTCCCTTGATTGTACAATAAAAATCAGAAGTCTTTTGATATTTGCCAATGTGTATATTGTGTTACCTTCGAATATGACATACACATTGGCGATATTATTGTACAATACAAAAAATTGCACAATTACATATCTGTGGCAATAAGGAAAAAGTGCTTAAGTCATATTTTACTATTTTACAGGAGAGCACTTTTAAGGTTTCAAGTCGATTTTCAGAAATTTATTTCTTTTACAGATAAATTAGGAAATTTTCTGTTAACCTTTATTTTTTTAACCAATCATCGTTTTACACACTATAAGTAAGACATTTGAGTTGAAATATACCATATTATAACCTTAATTAAGATGTTATTCCAAATGAGATTAGAAGTCTAAAAAAATAAGTCGAAGTCATAGTGCTATAACTTCATGAAAAATCACACTAATAAATTGAGATTTTGACCAGTGATACTTTCAAATATGCAGATTACGGACGTACCATTAACTCAAAATTTGCTTATCTCGACTTAAGCACTTTTTCCTTTTTGCCACAGATATATTGCAAGTGCGCCGCTTTAAACAACATATTTTTTATGTTTTACGATAGACGTTACCTACTGAATTTAAAATTTAACGATATTTGCAATGCAATTACATAATAAAAATATTTTTGTAGCTAAAATTTAATGCTTTATTATATTGGCGATATTTGGCGATATTCGACAAGTCATTTGGCGAGGAGGCTGAAAATAAATCTGACAAAACTGGTTATAACCATAGAAACCAATTGAATATAGGTTTTTCGTCATAAGCATAAACAGCTGTTTGCTATTTAGACATAAATATTTATTGTTGCACTTTTGAAATTAATAAACAACTGAAACCATAAACCATAGTTAAGGCTATGTCATATGTAAGTATGTAAGTGTGTACATATTTTTGGTTCATTTGAAATTATATTTAAATAAATGGGCCTTCGTTTCTATTTTTATGCTAAAAAATTTACTATATCATTATACACTATTCACTAAACTATGTGGCTTTGTTTCTTCAAAATCATTTAAACGCATTTCTGTGATTCGACTCATTCTCAAACAGTTATTATGGGCCTCTTAAGTTTTCATATGCAATTGTGATTGTGCACGTAATTTCTGAAATGTTTAGATAAAGCGTGTTTTTTTAGAGTGTCACAACTTTGAGTTGGCATCACTGCTTTATTTGAGCACGTATTTAACAGCTGATAGTTGCTTTTTGTTTAGTTTGTTTTGAAATTTCATTACGAATCGACTTACATCAGAGCAATGCGTGCATATTGTTGAAATTTCAATTTCCATTCAAAATTTTATTTTCCGATGAAATCCATTTCTGGTTGAATGGCTACGTAAATAAGCAGAATTTTTGCATTTGTAGTAAGGAGAATCCAAAAGATTTTGTCGAAACACCATTACATCCACAGAATATTACTGTTTGGTGCCGTTTATGGGCTGGCGGAGTCATTGGTACATATGTCTTCAAAAACGATAATTTTTTGGCATAAGATGTTAGCAAGATTTTTTACCTTTGGGTACATTATTGCTATATATAGCTAACCGCTATCACTAAGTCTGAATTAGCTGTTGGCCGAAAACTTATGACACAATTTTTTGAGGGTGCACTGATTTTCGAAATCTTTGGAGGTCCATAAAAAAATTGGTCACCAAATTGCCAAACGGAGCATAGGGTTTTACTACCCTTTAGTAGTACTATCGAACCTATACTATCAGAACCTTGGGGAGTTTTCACTGTTGCACAGTGATATTGATTTAAAAAAAAAACCGAAATAAAAACTTGTCAGAGTCACTAACTGATCTTTCTTTTTATCAACTGTCTGCTGATGCGGAAATACTTTCCGAATTACAAAAAATAAAATTAAATTAAAAAATTCATTAAAATTTTCTTTGAAAATATGTCTAGCATCTAGTATTTTTGATAAGCTTTAAAAATATACCCATATTGTTATACCTACTGAACCAAAAATGTTACTACATAAACAACAAAAATCTAGAAACATTTGGGGTCCGTAACTCTGTAAATATGAGTTTCTGGTGATTTTTGTACATAGTTATTTTATCTGAAAATTAAATTTTCTATCACATAAGATTAATGTGCTTGTATTTGTAAAAGCTGCATTTTATTTCTATTAAATAATTTAGAAGTATTTTTGTTATTCGACACATTATTAAATTACGGCATTCAATATCGCTCGAAAATTAAAAAACAATAGAGTTTAAATGGAAACATTTCTCAATTTCGTTCGATATCGAATGCCGTAATTTGCCCCCTAAATTTTCAAATAATTTTTAAGACTAGTTAGAGAAATATTTTGAATAGTTTCCTTAGAGGGGAAAATTTCGATTTTACGTCTTTCTGGCAACCTGGGAGAAAGTAGAAGAAAAAACAAATTTGAACTCTCCTTATTTTGTATGGTACAAACATACACACATCTGTAGATATGTATGTATGTAAATAAATACGTGCATATATTATGTGCATGCAGGTATGCACGCACGTATGTACATACATATATACACACATACTATCGATGCAAGTAAACTCGTAAAAACAAACAAAAAGTCATGCACTACCATGAGAAAGTCACAGTGAAAGGGAATCCAGCAAAAATAGAAAAAGAGACAGACACGATTAGGTAAAATGTCGGCTAATAAAAATTATTTGCGTGGCGTGCGTGTGTGCAATTTTTAGTGTTTTCTTTTAGTAGAAGCAGAAGTGCGCGTTTTGCTTGTGAAAAATAAGACGAATTTAATTTAGAAGGAGTTCATTAACATTTTTCAAAACAATAAAATGTAAAAAAAAGAAATAAGATCACTTTTCAATAAAAATATGTATTTCAAACAACCGAAATTTACCAAATATTTGAAAAGGGTTGTTATTATTGTTTTTAATGCAACAAAATACACATACACACACACCTGTGGATTAAATGTGTAAACGTAGTTGACGTTTAAATTAGTGTTGTTGTTCTTGTTGGTGTAAGAAAGCAGTTCAGCAGGATATTGATGTTGTTGTTGTTGTTTTTGTTGTGGCAGTTGCTGTGATGCGGCGTACGAGGTCACAGGTAAATTTAATGTAGTTGATTTTATGACACTTGAAGGGCAATTGTTTTTATTAAGTAAATTTAAATCACTTGTTTTGTTATGAACTTCTGCTGATTTTATTTTTAACACATTCGCTTGCAATTGATTTGTTAAATTTTGTATCTGTTGTTGTTGACCAGCAACAATTGCACCGCAATTCTTTTGGGATAAATTATTTAAATTAGTATTAATGTAATTTTGATTATTATAATATGGTTTTTGGCCGTTTTGTTGTAATTTCCTTTGCGTATTTAAATTAAGCTGCCCAAATTTATTCTTTAATTGATTTGTCGTTGAAAATTCCGACGTTTTTAAAATATTTTTTGAGTTTTTGCTATCACTTGTTGTTGTTGCTGTACAATCTTGCAAACTTTTCACCGCTTGATTATCAACCGTCTGAGCACGCGATCCACCTTCAACTGAATACGTTTGTCCAACGATCGTGGAATTTACTGGTTTTACTTTACTACCAGCCGTGGAAGAAATATTAGCAGCTCCAACACAGCCAGCAATGGTAGTAGATGGTTGTTGTAGCTGTCGCTGTGCTGCTCCCATTAAACCAACAGCACCAATACCAGCATGACTAGTGGAATCAGTTGTTGTTCTTGTAGAGCTAATGTGTGACTGTTGATTGTTTGAATTTGCATTATTTCTATTTCCACCACTGGCTGTTGTTATTGTATTCGTTGTACTTGTTGTTGTTGTTGTTATTGGTTCTGCTGGCATATTAATGTCACCAACACCATAACGACCGGCTTTCTTCGCATTAGCGTTGTTATTGTTGGTAATCTTGCTCTGTAAAGAGCCGGCTGCTCCCAAATTATGCGAGTTAAACATTATGTTATGTTATTATGTTATGGGCTCTTACTAACTCAAACTATTGTTAAATAAATAAAATAAATTGCTTCTCTTTTGCTGTAGAAAAAAAACTATTTATTTTAAGATATTGCTTTTTCTCTTTAGTAATACTTTTCCTCGTTACACTGTGAATAATTTTAGTGTTTATTTAATATAATACAGAGATAGAAAATTTAACATAAATAAAATACATATTTTAAGGTTATTTCAGCCTTAAGTATTCAGTTCTGTCAGAATATCAGGGTTTGAAATTTTACATTTACAGTTGAACCTCAATTATCCGGGCCTTTGTCAACCGTTTACATTTATTAACCGGCATGCTGCCACTTTGTTTCTAGACCTCCATTATCCGTGGTTTTACCTCTATTATCCGTGGTTCCAGTTTTTAAACCTATATTAACCGTGTTATACCTCTATTATCCGTGAAAAATGTTATATGTATCATGTTTTAATACAAACTAAATTGACATGTTTCATGTCATATCCGTGCTATTCCCGGTCCTGTGCGCCCTGGATAATCGAGGTACAACTGTATGTACATATGTATATCTAAGCGAGAAATGAATCCACTAGACTTGTGTAGATAAATATCGCACCTGTATTGGTATATCGTTTTTTTTTTCAAGAATAGAAACTTGCAAACATTTTGAGAAGCAAGTATGATAAGTATATTGTACATACATATGTATGTATGTATATTTCGACGATACAGGGTGGTATTTAAGTCGATTAAATAGTAATAAACATGCGTTTTCTGAGCTGGTTGCCCGATTAGAAAGTGATGTGTGCCGAAAAATAATAAGAAGAAGTACTAGCATTGGCTTGGTCATTTCATTACTTTCTTTGCTGTTGGATTATTTTCATATCTTTATACAAAACAAACTTATCATGATGAATGTCAAGTTCATAAGAAAATTAGTTCTTTTAAAATTTGCCTTTATTGAATTTTCATTGATTATATGAAATACGAAGGAAAATGAACAATTATGGTTAGCATAACTGTCTGAAAATTCGATTTGGGCTTATTCTTAATATTGCTTATAAGAAACGAAACTTTATTTTCATTATAATTTTATTAAAATCATCGTATATACATACATACATACACATGGATGTGTGACATAAAAAAAATATGTAAATAATACAGATTAAATTTTTAAATTCCATTGTGTTATCGCGAATAATATCGCCATATTTATTTTATATTGATACATACGTGTGTATGTATATCTACATATGTATGTGACCGAGAAAAGGGACCTAGTGTGTAAAAATTAAGTTTTGAGAAAAACGCATTTAAAAAATAAAATTTTAGTGTTTTTCTCATTTTTATCGATTTTGACACACACCAGTTTTTTTAACACACTAGGTGACTTAATTATGGAAGTGTTCTAAGTCTTATGCAAAAATTTTTGCTTCGTAATTTTAAATAAATCTTAAAAAAACCTCAATAAATATTAAATAAATTTATATTAATCGAGACTAGTACAATTCTTAATTAATATGTTGCATAATATATTTTTTTTTATTTGTTCAAATGTAATTTTCTAAATACCTCGGCTAAAGACATATATGACTTAGGCCATTTTCATAATCAAGGGTACATATTGCTTATTTACTCAAAGAAAGTCATAACTCAAAAACACCAGTTTGCCAGAAAAAGCATTTTTAGTTTTCAAATTACACACAACTTAATGGAAAGAAATTTCTATTTTTCTCTCAAGAGTGGAGTAAACAAGATATTTGTATGAAATTTTTACACAATATGAAGAAATATATGAGGATTATGACGTTTTGGGAGTAAATGAGCGATATGTATGCATATATTATCTTATAAGAGAACATTAATACGAGTAGAACGGCCTTATTAGAAAATATTTAAAAACCCTAAAATATTTTAAAAGTTAGTCACAATGATACTTGGCTGATTATAAAAAAATAACTGAAATTAATAATAAAATAATTTCTTCTATATGTGTGTATAACAAATTTTTTTTTTATAAAAAAAATTTTTCTTTGAGTGTATTCTGCGATTTGCTTCTGCTCTTAAACTGTTAATTACATATTGCTTGTTTTGCATTCTCTTGCAGGGCTGCCAAACGTGTCGATTTTTCATCATTTCGACGATTTTTTAGAGCGAACTTCACACAGTCTAATGCATTAAACACATTCACCACAGCAGGCTACACGAACACACGACTTCAAATGCCGCTAGCAGCATTTGTCGCCTCGTAGCCAGCTACTTAATTATTTTGGAGACGGCAGCAGCACCATCTGCAGCTGATATTCAAGTACAAATACATAGTTCAGTATTGCCACTTTCATATATTTTGCATTTATACAAATTAATTTTTCTTTTAAAATGTACTTATTTAACATAAAAGTACAATAATGAATCAATTTATTCTTTACATCAATTTTTGGATATTGTTTCTAGTAAATAGTATGAAATAATTGTACGATATCATTCATTCACCATTTTGTATTATACTGGTAACACTGCATTTGCTCATTGTAGCCAGAGAAATAGAAATTAGTTTAAAGTTGGCGACAGCTACAACGGTGGTCGTGCAGTCGTGTCGCCTGCTGTCGTTAAAATAATTGTTACCATAAGAATGTGTGTATTCTATTTTTGACAGATTGTAGCCCGTAGCCTGCTGTGTCGAATGTGTTTAATGCAATAATTGGCGATTTTGTGTTCAGTACGTTTTGTACTTTGACGATTTATTCAGTTTTTATAAATGTTGAAACAATATTTAGCAAATGTAACCTTAATAAAATGAAAACAATAATGGCTTTCCCTTAACGCCGTATATTTAGGAAGAGTGTTTGAAAAAGAGTTACTTACAATTGTAAGTGATGAAACTGTAGAATTAAAAGACAATTGCATGTAGTACTTGATGAAATTAATAAACATACGAAATGCTTTGGTATCCAAAAGTGTATGAGGTAGAGTTGCACCGCTTATGAACGAACTAGTTCAACTGATGGATTAACTTTACTGAGCTCTGTGGACCGTTCGATCCACTGATCGCTTTCAGCTCAGTACTGAGTGCTTTCGTAGCAAATTGTTTATGTATCACACAAGTACATCAAGGAAAATTAATAATATCCTATGATAATAGTTAAATATCTGAAGTACCACTTAATTTAAATTTTGAATGTTTATTATATTTATTTTTTATACTTTATTTGCCTTGTTTTGTAATGTCTGACGATCGTAATGTAATCGTTCATTATAGGGGGAATATTTTTCGAAGTTGCCATATGTCCCCGTGAGCAAAACTTACGATGAAGATTTTGTGTACAAGAAACAAAACCCGAGGGAAATTTTATTCACCACAAAAGTGATTACTATTTCGTCGGGTGGTTACTGGTTTGCCGCACAGTATATTAAAAATACATTATTATTGATTGCTGATATTTTCCTAACAATAAATATTTACATATACACTTTAATACATGTATAAGTGGAAGGAAAATATTAAAATTACGAGATGTATGTATACATTTGTATTGTATATATTAAATTCCAGTGATGGTATCTCTAAGAAGAGCAAAAGCACATTAATCTGTTGCAAAAAGGGTAAAAAGCGGAAAAATACGAAAAAGAGGGTAAAAAAGCACCAACACTTTTTTTTTAATTTTAATACATTATGCCATTTAAAAAAAGGAGAGTTTCGGGTGTAAAACCTCATTATATAATTTCAAGTTTTTGCCTCAAAATATTTAATATTAATTATATTAATTTTTCAAAATGTTAGTAGTTATATGATCGGTGTTAGACATTTGGTAAGTGAAGCTTAGGCGTAGATTAGGATAGAGATGTTACTGAAAAATCATTTACACATACAAAATGCATTAAAAGCAACACTTTATTCTTAACTAACTTAAAAGTTTTTGTGTTTTTGCGATATTCACCCTTATTCCAGTTGTCAACATTGACAGCACGTCAATACGATACCAAAAAATTGGGACTTGGCTACCCGTTGTGTAAGCTTTAACAAATGCTTATTGCATACTACTATCAATCAAATATTATGCAGAGAATTAATTAAAGATATATGCTGCTATTAGTATTTTAGGTTTGTAAAATTAAAAATATTTTTTTTACAAAAAAACACCAAAATCGCTGTGAGAAACTGTTAAAAAGCACTGTAAATACCCGCTTTTTAAAAAAGGGTATTAACCAAAATTTCGCGTTTATGAAGAGGCAAAAAGCACCAAAAAATATCCGAAACGCACCAAAATACCATCACTGTTAGATTCCCCTACAAAAATAACGTAAAAAAAAACCAGAGAAAAAGTGAAAAAACACCGTTATTTGTGGTAATGAAAATTTATTCATAATTGGAACCAGCGATGCCAACTATTTCTAACACAAACGCGCTATACACCTTCTCAAAAAGCGCTAGAACGCGCTAAGTTAAAGCATTATCAACAATTTATAGTAAAAACGCGCTATTTTCCTACGCGCTAAATTAAACTTTAATAAAGGTCGATGTTTGTATTAGTAAATACAATTAATTTTTTTAATAACTCTTTCAGATTTTGCAATATTGCTTCTTCGAAATTATATCCTAAATAACTAAAACCATTTAATACAAAATCAGACTCGTCTTCCAAATGTTAGAAATTCATCGTTTTTATTTTAATTTTGTTTTGTCAAACTTTGTAACAACTTATATAAATTGTCGAATAGTGTTTCGATTCAAATGCTTTTTGAAGTACAAAAAGAATAGATGCTTAATAAGTTACATACATTTTTTGGGTCACGAGTAACGAGTACACATTTTTAGCTGTGAAAATATTTGCCATTTACAATATTAAAATGCGTTTTTAATTCTAACCACAGTCAAGGGAATTTTATTTGCAACATCTGAATCATTAACGAATTTAAAGAAAAAATTAAATTTTGGATATTAAAAAATTGTTAAATTTATACAAAAAAAGTAAAAAGATATTGAACTGAAATGATATTTTTGACTTTAATCAAAACGCGCTAATTTAGCGCTTTTTTTATTTAACGCGCTAAGAGGAAAAAAAGCGCGTTTGGCATAGTTAAAACGCGCTAAAACTAGCGCGAAAGGCGCTAAATTGGCATCGCTGATTGGAACTCCAGGGAAAAGAGAAATATTTCTAGGAAAAAATAAGTATGAAATTTTACTTCGCATTTAAATAAACAGTCCCAAGGCAAAAAATTACAAATCTCGAAAGCTCCAGGACCCCCAGGTATCTCGAAGCACTGGGATTTTCTATTATGACGTTGTTGAATTAAAGTACTTAAATGAGCTAGGTAGACATTTTATCCAAAAGTATTCGTTCGTCCTAATTTTGGTGAAGCAGAATCTTAAAAATTTCAAATATTTTCCCCATAGTAAAATGTACTCAACTGAGAACCTACACACTTACATTTTTCAGATTGTACCAGTTTGGTCGCTTGCCAACCAGCTTAAGCCCATAAGAAAATCTTAAAAAAACGAACTTCGAATTTTGTTGCTGCATTCATTCAGTTTACAAATTATGACGATATTTGTTCTATTCTTTATTGTTTTTCCTTTTTTTTTGTAACAGGTTTTTTAAACTTTAAAGATTCTTTTTTTCACTCTAAGTGGAAGAATGTATTATAGATACGAGTATGAGAAGCAGCAAGACAGCGGTGCCGTCAAATATTTATGTATGGATGAACGTTGGCTTTAAAAATGTCAAAGAAAAGTGTTTTAAAATCTTTTAAATACATACATACATACATACATATATACATGCATGCAAGTATGTTGCATGTTACTTAACAATAAAAGTTAAAACATTACATAACGTCTCAAGAATTTGCTGCCATCAGTTTGTTTACGGCCAGCACTGATTATTTGCAAGAATTTATGTTAATTTGAAAAATATTATTTAAAAAAAAATTATTATTAAAATCTCACATTGCACCGAAGAAATTGTGAAATTCGGCAAATGAAGTTATAATTTTAAGTGTACTCAAGAAAATTTTTCCCTCATGATGTTCGAAATAACATTTTTGTCGAAATGATGGAATTTCTGTGTAATTCGAAACGAAAGAAATGTCTTTCGAATTTGTATCCTTATAACATATAAATTCGAAAGCATTTCCTTTCGTTTCGAATTACTGAGTAGACCCCCAGGCTTATGCGATTTCGAATATCGTTTACGATTTTAAATAGTTTCTTGTTGTGCTTTTTGGAATAAAACGACTTTTATGCTGATTTCAATAAACTACACTGGACTAAGTTTTATTATTTCAGAACTCCGCGATTTGTTAACAGGTTAGAAAAAGTATTAAGTTAACTTCCCGCTATGTTGCCCCAATTTTAGAAAAATTTGTTTTCATTATATGTGACTATTTTCGCATTGATGTACGTATTGACGTATACATGTGTGTATAGATTTTCAAATTTTCACCAAACATTAGTTTTTTTTAAACAAATTTAGTTAAAAAGCTCATAATTTAATTAGCTATTAACCTTAAAAAAAAACGTCGTTTGCTGCTAACTTTTCATGGACGTGGTCCACTTTTGCTAATGTCACTAGTCTTACCAACTTTTCTAAGCGCAAAATATCGCCACCCTCAAAGCTCAAGGTGTGTCAAGTTTCGTAAGAATTTGTCAAGCAGGAGCACGTTAAATATTATATTAAGTTCACTTTTTAGGCAAAAGACACAAGTAGAAGTAGATATAATTTAGTACATACTTAATTTTAATGGTCGTGGCCTGGACCACTTTTTTAAATGCAATATCGTGTAATTTTTAAAGCTTTGAGCGTTTGCCAGATTTTGTAAAAATCTGTTAAATAGAGGCACGTGAATTATATTTTAAACTTTAAAGGACGCGGCTCCATCCAAAATAAAATAAAAAAAAAACAAAATAAAATAAAATAAAATAAAATTAAATACAATAAAATAAAATAAAATAAAAAAAAATAATATAAAAAAAAATAAAATATAAATAACATATAATAAAATAAAATAAAATGAAATAAAACAAAACAAAATAAAATAAAATAAAATAGAATAAAATAAAATAGAGTAAAATTAAATAAAATAAAGTAAAAGAAGATAAATTTAAAATAAAATAAAATAAAATAGTGTAAAATAAAAAATAAATAAAATAAAATAAAATAAAATACAATTAAATAATATAAAATAAAATAAAATAAAATATAAAAAAATAAAATAAAATAGAATAAAATTAAATAAAATAAAGTAAAAGAAGATAAGTTTAAAATATAATAAAATAGTGTAAAATAAAAAATAAATAAAATAAAATAAAATACAATAAAATAATATAAAAAAATAAAATAAAATAAAATAGAATAAAATAAAATAAAATATAATAAAATAAAATAGAATAAAATAAAATATAATAAAATTAAATAAAGTAAGAGAAGACAAATTTAAAATAAAATAAAATAAAATAAAATAGTGTAAAATAAAAAATAAATAAAATAAAATAAAATACAATAAAATAATATAAAACAAAATATAATAGAATAAACTATAATAAAATATAATAAAAGAAAATAGAATAAAATAAGATAGAATAAAATGAAATAAAATAAAGTAAAAGAAGATAAATTTAAAATAATATAAAATAGTGTAAAATAAAAAATAAATTAAATAAAATAAAATACAATAAAATAAAATAAAATAAAATAAAATAAAATAAAATAAAATAAAATAAAATAAAATAGAATAGAATAAAATAAAATAAAATAAAAATAGAATAATATAAAATAGAATAAAATGAAATAAAATAAAGTAAAAGCAGATAAATTTAAAATGAAATAAAACACAAAATAAATAAAATAAAATAAAATAAAGTACAATAAAATGATATAAAATAAAATAAAATAAAATAAAATAAAATAAAATAAAATAAAATAAAATAAAATAGTATAAAATCAAATATAATAAAATGAAATAAACTAAAGTAAAAGAAGATAAATTTAAATTATAATAAAATAGTGTAAAATAAAAATAAATAAAATAAAATAAAATACAATACTATAAAATAATATAAAATAAAATAAAATAAAATAAAATAAAATAGAATAAAATAAAATAGAATAAAATAAAATAGAATAAAATAAAATATAATAAAATAAAATAGAATAAAATGGAATAAAATAAAGTAAAAGAAGATAAATTTAAAATAAAATAAAATAGTGTAAAATAAAAAATAAATAAAATAAAATAAAATAAAATACTATAAAATAATATAAAATAAAATAAAATAAAATAAAATAAAATAGAATAAAATAAAATAAAATAAAATAAAATTAAATAAAATAAAGTAAAAGAAGATAACTTTAAAATAAAATAAAATAGGGTAAAATAAAAAATAAATAGAATTAAACAAAATAAAATAAAATAAAATACAATAAAATGAAATAAAATAAAATAAAATTAAATTAAATAAAATAAAATAAAATAAAATAAAATAAAATAAAATAAAATAAAATACAATAAAAATAAATAAATAAAATAAAATAAAATAAAATAAAATAAAATAAAATAAAATAAACTAAACTAAAATAAAATAAAAAAATAAAATAAAATAAAATAGAATAAAATAAAATAAAATAAAATAAAATAAAATATAATAAAATAAAATAAAATAAAATAAAATAAAATAAAATAAAATAAAATAGAATAAAATAAAATAAAACAAAATAATAGAAAATAGAATAAAATAAAATCAAAAAAAATAAAATAAAATAAATGAAATGAAATAAAATAAAATAAAATAAAATAAAATAAAATAAAATAAAACAAAATAAAATAAAATAAAATAAAATAAAATAAACTAAAATAAAATAAAAAAATGAAATAAAATAAAATAAAATATAATAAAATAAAATAAAATAAAATAAAATAAAATAAAATAGAATAAAATAAAATAAAATAAAACAAAATAATAGAAAAAAGAATAAAATAAAATCAAAAAAAAATTAAATAAAATAAATGAAATGAAATAAAATAAAATAAAAGAAAAAATAAAATAAAATAAAACAAATTTAAAATAAAATAAAATAAAATAAATTAAAATAAAACAAAAAAAAACAAAATAAAATAAAATAAAATAAAATATAATAAAATAACAAATAATAAAATAAAACAAAAAAAAAATAAAACAAAATAAAGTAAACCAAAAAATATGTGTAATAAAATAAAAAATCTGTTACTATTTTCCTATGAAAAAATTCTATGAAAATTAATAATAGACTGAATGCTTAAAAGCTGATAAATAATCTGAATGTCAACAAAATAAATGACCTATTTCCCAACGGCGAAAGAAAACTTTCGACTTTATATTGGAAACAAAAACAAATTTTCATATTTTATTGTTGTTTTCAATATAAATTGTAAGTCGAAAGTTTTCTTTCGCTGTTGGGAAATAGGCTATAAGTAATTGCAAGATTGAATTAAAATTTCAAAACGTTAAGTTCAACTTTCAGGTGCAGAAATATAAAATAGGAAATTCAATAAAAATTAAACAAAACATTTTAAATACATACTTTTATTTTTTTATTGGTTACGCAAGTATGATTTAAATTAAAAGTTTGTTTGTTAATCTTTTGAACTTGTAGTTGCTTCAAGTGACTGCACTTTAGTTTAAGCCTGAAAGTAGGCTTTCAATTTTGTTTATTTGTTTAATTCAGCAGAGTTGGACAGTTTGATAATTGTAAATCTTTTGCCATGTAAGATTCAATTTCAATGGGATTTAAGTTTTTAATCTGAACTTCAACACCGATTTTATATTAGTTTCATTTACGATACACGCATATATTTTTTGGGCCTCATCTGCCAAAAATAGTCATTAGAACTATATAATTAATTTTTTTTGTATAATGTTCAGTTTGTTGTGTGACAACTAGAATCTTCAAATTTGCTGAAATTTTAAAGTAAATGGATAATGAAGATAAAACAAAACTTTAAAGTTCTGCTGTACAGAGAAAATGAACCTCAGCTAAGTACCACCAAGTGTGGCTTAATTATAAATGTTAATAAAAAAATTTAGTTCGAAAATATTTTTCATATCTTCACTACTCCAGCCAAGCACTATCTCTTGACTCACGTAGCAGGCCCTAAAACCTAAGTGCCTTTAATATGAGAAATTGAACAGTTATGGATAATAATTTTAACCTTTATTGAAACTCGAGATGACTCATCAATGTACCCACAAAGGACAAAATTCAAAATTTAATAAACTTTTCTGAATGTATGCATGAAAATATGGATTTATGTAAATGCCTTTCATAAAGGTAAGCAAATACTAAATATGTATGCCAGCATGTTTTAAGTTAAATAAGCTGCTTATGGCTTCTTATCAAAAATAAATATTGCAAAAATATCAAATAAAATTAAATTAAAGAAAAAAAACCATACACATGTTCTCATTTATTTTTATTCAAATGCAAATGAGTCACATACTTAAGCAAACAATTAATGATAAATGATTTATAAAAGAATAAAAATATTAAAGAATTTGTTGTGTTCAAAAAATAATAAAAAAATATTAGCATAGCCTTAATAAAAAACTTATTAATTTTAAGTAAAAAAAAAATAATAAATACATCTATGCATTTAGATATGGTTATTATTTTAAATTTAACTTTAACTTTAGAAAGTGAAGTTTTAGAGAATTTTAAATTTTGGTAAAAATTTTAAAATTATTTTTTTGTTTAAAATTGTTTACACTTTCCTAAACATGTTATAATTTTGGAGTTTTTTTTTTGTTTGTTTCAGTTACGAGTGCATATGTATAGAATTTTCATTAAATAAGGAAAAAATCACATTGACTTCAATTAAATTCATGCTGTGGTGCTGTGCAACATGGGGCAGCAAGTGTTATTGTGTTCCATTTGTTGCTCGTGCCATATATGTATGTCATATTTTTAGGCAAAACTGCTTGCTGCTTTATTAACCAGGTTGTACTGGAGACAAACAGCTCAACCTTGGTTGTCACTTTACTTGAAGAGCTTATACATACTCGTATATACATACATATATATGTACGTATATTTTTTTGTAATTTATCAGGCCATATTAGGTGCATAAGTTTCAACAATTGCCTGCTTATTGTCAATATGTACTGGTATTCATTTTATTTTAAATTTTCTACGTTTATTTTTACGTGAGCATACATATTTTTATTAATTGATTACACTATACAACAAAAAAAAAATAACAAGGATCTAGCGACTAATTCTCTCACTGAAAAAAATATATACATATACATATACATATATATCTACTATATATAAGGCTTTCTATACACTAAAGCTCTCAATTTAGCTGTAACAGCTGAAATAATTCAAAACTTTAATTTCGTTTAAGGACTACTTTCATATCTATACACGATTCCATCTTAGGTCTAAGAAATCTTCAGCACTCTAAGGGCACTGCTACACGTTCAATATACATATATTTTGATATTTGGATCGCGATCCATTTTAATGGATTGATGGATCACGAGCGTATGCTACTTGTTCAATATATATCACGTTAGTATTTACGTTATTTTTGTGCTGTGCGGATCGTTTATTAAAAAAATTTCACGAGAAAACCAATGCGATCCGCGATCTGGATTCCATAATTTAGGCCATTTTGCAATATATGCAGTATTGATGTATCGCGATCCATATCGCTGAATGTCCTTAATTATGGAATCCAGATTGCGTATCGCGTGATATATATTGAACTTGTAGCATTTTCATGATATTAGATCGCGATACCTTAATAAGAAGTGAAATAATAATAAACGATCCGCATAATAATATAATAATAATTGAACTTGTAGCAGTGCCCTAAGTAAAATAGGGACGAAAAAGTGCCCTTGAATGTGGACAATAACGCATCAATATGTTTCTCTGAATACACCAAAGCTCGAAATGAAACTTCATTAACAGAAACTAATCAAAGGTTAAAGTGCGTTTAAGGGCTAATTTTTTAAATATTTAAACTTATATATAACTAACATCATTCTCAAAGATGTATGGACCGATGAAGCCGCCAGCCCAAAAGCCATACGAAACTGTAACTTTTTTGGAGCTCATGTGTATTTTTACTCTCCCAAATTTGATAATTTTGTTTAACCTACCTACTCTTCCCTAAATGGTCTTCATCGTAAAATGTATTAAGCGCTCGAAATGTTGTCCGAACATCCGTGAGTAATTTGGCAAAACAAACAGAATAAATGACAACTAATTTGACAGACAACAAGATGGCCGTTATCAACTGTCATAGTTCGGAAGTCTCTGTCGGAAGACCCTTAAGATGTATTACCATTTTTATGTAAAATCTTATGAAGAAGCCACTAACTCTTCTCGGTATAAGTGCTTTTCGTTTTTTCGCAAAAAGGGGACAAAAGTGCCCTAAAACGGGGACATCACAGGCCAAAATGTTTTATTAGTTTGGTTTGGTGAGGGCAGGAACAACAAGTCACACATCAGTCTTAAAAGAGATCGGTTTTGGTGATCAGGAATCCGTAATCCCTGGGTTCACGGGCTATAAGGTCGCTGAAATCGGTTTTAGTAATTCCAGATAGGGACTATTGGGTCAAATCCGATAGGCTATATGAGGGCAGTGCAGTCTTTACAGACGGATCAAAAATTTGGGAAGGTACAGGGGCTGGTGCCTATATCTTCGGAACGAACATTCGTAGTTCTTTCAGACTGCTGAATGAATGCAATGTTTTCCAGACTGAGATCTTGGCGATCTTCAGGGCCACGGAACTGGTGGCCAGGAATGTAGCTGAAGGTGAGAAGGTAACCTTCTACGTCGACAGCCAGGCAGCGCTAAAAGCTTTGGATGGGCACATTGTCAAATCGAAACTTGTTAGTAACTATAGGAAAGACCTCAACTTGCTTAAGGATAAATATAGTATCAGACTATGTTGGGTTTCTGGCCACAGCAGTGTTGAGGGAAATGAAATTACCGATGAGCTGCCAAAAATAGGGTCGGCATTAGATGAGGGAATGACGGACAGATCGGTGAAATTGCCGATAGGTTATTACTATAGGGAATTCAGTAATTGGGTAGAAAGCAGGACCAACAGTTCATGGCAGAGTAGATAGGATTGTAGAGTCTCGAGGGGTATGTGGCCAAAACTTGTCTCAGGAAAATCCAAACTGCTACTGGACATGAATAGGAAGGCGATGCAAATCTTGATAGGCGCGTTGACAGCTCACTGCTCCGTCACAGCAAGAATCAGCATTTGGGAAACTGGCATTCTAGCTTTTTGTAGGATGTGCGGGGATGAAGAGGAACCAGAAACCATTGAACATATTATCTGTCACTGCTTAAAGCTGCAACGTCATAGACTTAGATGGGTGAGCAGACGTTTCCATGAAAGCATTACTGATACCGGGAAGTGTAAACTAGAGGATTTCAGGGGCTTCATCATGGGAATTCGGTGGCTAAATACTAGACTTGGGTCGAACTCGTTCACTAGTTCATTTTTGCCACAAACCAATGATCAAACCCATGTAATTTAAATGGGTTTGATCATTGGTTTGTGGCAAAAATGAACTAGTGAACGAGTTCGACCCAAGTCTACTAAATACAGGATAATAGGGTCACTTCTGTCAAAAAAAGGGTTGGGGGGGGTAAATATTACTTGGTCAACAGAAAAGAATCACAATAGACCCAATTGGGTTCCCGAGTGGAGGTGCGGTGTAGCACCACCCTTCCTAACCTAACCTAACCTTTGGAACATATCAAAACTGGAAATAAACTCTTATAAGGAACATTTGATTAAACTATTTTCATGAACCCTTTAGCTCTTCTATGCATGAGCCTTTTTCGTCTCTTTCAAACAAAGGAGATAAGTAATCGGGCATGGAACGTAAAATATTCTATTTGTTGCCAAATATGTACACCAAAAAAGAAAAAAGACCCATATGGAGAGGACTTAGAAGGGGTAAAATGTTGCATAAAAATATTCTTCGCTAAAGTTCATTTAAAAGCACTGAAAAGCACTCAAATGTTCACCAATTTCAGGGTTCACATTTGATTTGATTCAAATGAGGGAATCCGGCCCCTGCAGGGCCCTGGTATCTAATATTCAAATATTAGAATAACAAAACTTAATACATTTTCCAGCTTCTAAGTCATATAAATTATTTGTAATAAATAATTTAAATTTCTAACAATTAGTTCTCATTACCCTCAGCGGTTTGATATCTAATTCCTTAAGTTGCCATGAATTACAATTATAAAATCTTAATTTCTAGGTAATTTTATTGAAATAAGTATGTATATATTTATAAAAATTTCAATTAATTTCTATTCACTTTCATAAACGATACAAATAAGTGAAATGAATTCTTGCAATGAGATGGCACATTATGTTACACTCAATCAGAAATAAATTAAACATTAAACAATTTCCTGCAAAAAAAAAAAATATAATAATATTCATATTTTTATTTTATTAAAAATGCCGCCACAAAAACCACAAACAATTGTTAACGGCAATCAAGTTTATTTTAAAATATCTTTAGAATTATTTAAGGAAGAATTATATTTTCTTTAAAAAGTTCTTTAAAAGAAATTTCTTTGAAAAAAAAATTAAATAAAAAGCAAATTAGAAACATCTGGTGTTGGTCAGTCTAGCAAAACTTGACACATAAACATGGGCGCACAAGAGTGTTGCCAGATCATTGCTAATAAAACGAATTGGGTGGATGTAGTTTTTTTCAAGGGGCAACATGAAATTCCTTTATTTTCTGACATTATTGTTTTTTTTTATAACAACTTGTCTAGCAAAATATTAATTAAATAATTAAAATATTCTCCCGTATTGTAAATGGCATCATCGACGTCACATCAAGACAACAGTACGTCTTGACGTAACGTCGACGACGTAATTCGCAATAAGGGGGAATATTAATATATGAAGTTTGTACAACTCAGTTTTCTAGTCTATGGAGATCTTTCCAAGTTTGTGAAGTCGTTAGCAATACTGATGTCCCTGCTGAAGTTTCATTAAACCGCTTGTGTAATGTATTGATAAATTGTTGAATTTGCTACAATTTGTTTGATGAAGCAGGTAAAAATTATTTTTGGAGGAATTTATAGGAATTAATCAAGTAAATTCTTATTAATTAATAAAGCCAACAAAAAAAGAAAAATTTTCAGAAACCACAAAAAAGATATTCCCTCCTGATCGGGGAAAGGCCATTATCGAAATTTTGTATTCGTTTGAAATCCTCTTAGCGATGCTATTATGTAAGAAATATAACATCGTGCAAAGGTTCGCCTTGAATTAGCTGCGTGGTGAGCAACCGAAAGGTAAAATTATCCGCGAAATATGTACCCAAGCCAGGTCAAAATCCATAATAAAGAGTGATTTCTTCGGCATAAACGGGACGGATCTCTTGGATCTCATAGGCATTGCTATCGTCCCAAATTCGAGAATTTCTTTTCTTGACGTACCCATTCAAGCAGTAAAGAGACTCTACGCTGAATCGAGCGAGGAGTTCGAAACGTTGCTCGAACGCAACATCCATTTTGAAAAATTTTTATAACTTGCGCATGCAAATATAACTGCCCCTAGTTATTTTGCAAAATCACTTACTGAATAAATAACAGCTAATTAGACAGTTGCAGCTGCAATAATATGGCCACTCTCAACTGTCAAAGTTTGAAAGTCCCTACTGGAATACCCTTATATTTGTCCCAAAGTCGCATTGACCCGTTCTTTATATGTATATTAAAAGAAGCAGCTCTGTACATAGTGGAGGCAACAACGTTGTCAAAGTACAATTTATGACATTTATCAGCATATGGTGCTTTCCTTTACAATGGATTAACAAACTAAATTGCAATTACGCCTAGTGATGCATTTTTCTATTGATACATTAAAAATGTACGCGGGTATTTTTATGTAAAATATCGTGACTGATTAATTATTGAATTTAAATGCCCTGGAAACGATCAAATAAAGTCATCAATCACATAGTTGGTTGCGTGTAGTAGTGTTTTTCAGCCAAGCGTACGTGTTGTCGGCTGTGATTGATGAATATAAAAAAGTTTTGATTTCTTCTATTGCCGAGTACACACTATGTCATAAGTGTGGCATCGCAAGCAAAAATAAAAGTGGCAACTAGTGGCAACATTTGTCATTTTCGCATCTGATGTAAAGAGCCGTGAGAAAAAGTTGGCAGCATGATATGACGACATACATAACTAATTCAGCTTGTGGAGTTTCTTGAGGATGTCTGGAATCATATATGTAGAAAACGATACCGTATTGCCATTATTTAGTGGTGGGACACTTTCCTGTCACAATGACACAACAAAATTGTGTGTTATCGAAAAACTTGATGGGAATAGCATGAACGGCATTGCACACATGTGAAAATGAGAACACATCAAATGCTAGATGTAAACGCATCCTATGACCCTACGTCTACACCTGATATATGTATATTTATCATAACAAAAGTCAAACTTTATATTGAAAAAATTATTTTTTTTATGTTAGCTCTTTTTTCTATATGGAGTTTCACATTTGTCATGATAAAAATATGTCAGGTGTAGACGTCGGGTGATGACTGATTATTTGATAGTCTCCAACATTGTTGCCAGTTTTCAGATATTCGGGGCTGTTCTGCAAATCACGACATGCCAAATCACGGTGATTTGTGAAAATCAATAAAAGCTAAATAATTGCTTTTGTATATTTTACGCTTTATAGCTTTGGAAGTTGGAAGAAAATATGGTATTATAAATGAAAAATACTTAAAACGCAATAAAATCCCATTACCAAGTCAGCTATTAATAGTTTACTTTTGAAATCACGTGAATTGAAATCACCGTGATTTTCAGAACAGGGGGATTCTTGCATTTTGCTGATTTTTTTTGCTGAAAAGTTGACATAGTGATATTAGCAAATTTTATTTATTTCGACAAGTAAAATTGCTGGAAATCTGACCCCGTATTCCGTAACTTGCTAAAGCTAAATCTCTATGGCCAAAAATCTATAAAGTCGATTTATCGATTTTCGGCTTCGAATGAAACTTATAAACGTGTACTGTCAAATCAGGCAAAGTCTTAAAAATGTAATTCGCCAAAATTTTAGTGTTTTATGTCATCGCCAAAAATTTATAATTTTATATTTGTTCAGCAATCGAATTTAGCTTTAGCTTTAACGAGTTACAGAATATTGGGGCTGATTTCATATGATAATCGAAAAACATATTTTGTTGTGCAAATTGCATGGTCCCTTGAATGGTACTACAAAAATATACGATTTTCACGCTCCGTCCAGTTCACGAATGAAAATCGAAAGTATCTCAAAATGTTTTGGAAATACTTATATATTATTATACTTTTGAAAAGGTTTAATTTTAAAGACCAATCTTAAAAGGAATAAATACAAATATGGAAATCTATTAATGAGCTCAATTATGAAACATATTTATAAAAATTTGCCAAAGGTTAATAAATTAAATTTCCTTTGATATGTACTATGAATAAGGAATTCTGAAATGAGATAAAATTAATTTGATTTTAAAAATTTTGTTAGTGGAACGGAATTAAGGTGAAGTTTGTAGATGTTTTCCATAAATTCTCTTTTTTTATAAAAAAAAAAGAAATTTGGGAAATGAAGCCAAAAACATTAAAAAATATTTGCAGATTTTTTAGCCCAATTTTGCAGATTTTGGGAGAAAATTTTCTGGCAACAGTGGTATCCAATTCTGAGTGACAAAAAAAAAAGCAAGCACCACTTTCTTTGTGATTCTTGTTAATGATTGGGAAGTGCGCGAACGAACAGAAGTTTACATATATTGCGCTACGAAGTCAAAATATAAATAGTGATTGATGTGTTTATTTGTACGTCTCGTGTTAAGCGACAAGCACACGACACTCACACATATGCACTAATTATATATATATATATATATATGTTCCTTTAACTCCCGCTGGAGCATAGGCCGCCATATATGCACTAATTGGCGGGTTTATTTAATCGTCTCCACAACATGTTAATTTAATATAATCGGGCCTGTTCTGCAAATCACGACATGCCAAATCACGGTGATTTCTAAAAATTAATAAAAGCTAAATCATTGCTTTTGTAAATTTTACGTTTTATAGCTTTGGAAGTTGGAAGAAAATATGCTATTATAAATGAAAAAAACTTAAAACGCAATAAAGTCCCATTACCAAGTCAGCTATTAATAGTTTACTTTTGAAATCACGTGATTTGAAATCACCGTGATTTTCAGAACAGGAGGAAATAATTCTGTTTTCTGTTGCTTACAATTTTTAGAATCTTTTGTGGCAACAATGTTGTGTGCGAAAAAGAATTTAACAATTTGCTCATGAATTTATTTGTTATTATCGGGTCTGTTCTGCAAATCACGACATGCCTAATCATGGTGATTTCAAAAAATTAATAAAAGCTAAATCATTGCTTTTGTAAGTGTGACGATTTATAAATGAAAAAAAATTAAAAACGCATTAAAAACCCACTATCAAGTCAGCTATTAATAGTTTACTTTTGAAATCACGTGATTTGAAATCACCGCGATTTTCAGAACAGGCCTGTATGTGTAAAATGATTATAGCGTTTTTCTTGTTTTACTTTTAAAAATGCACTTTTTGTTTTTTATGCGTTTTTTTCACTTAAGCGAAAATTAAAAAGATTCGTTTTCAAGGTTAGAAATTTTTTTTTAATTGGCATGTAAATATTCTGCAGCAATGCTCTAAGGTCAAACGTTAATCTTGCATGAGAAAGAAGATAATAATAATTGATGTAGGAAGTATACTTGAAGACAATGTAAATGTATTGCACACATACATTCTTATTCAGCCCAATTCTAAATATTCCCTGAAATAATTCGTGGGTTAACGATTTAATCGTAACCGACAATAAAAAAGTTTTTAGAAGAAAGTTTTCTTCTAAATATTCAGATATGTTTTACATACATACATAAATTTTTGTTTAGAATAAAATTTGACAGCCTGTATAATGATAATTCTAATATATAGGGAGGATTATAAAATTTTAATTTCAACGAAAATGTTTTTTTTACTACATGTCACTTACGATTAAGTCGAACATAGGCCTCGATATATTTTGAATTACAAAAAATTACAAAAAAGCACTACTTTGAATAAAAATTGCAAGTTCGAAATTTTCGAACTTAATTTCGAAATTTTCGAACTTAGTTTCAAGTATAAAAATTGAAGTATTAGAACTTATATTCAGCAAAAATTTTACGGAATCAAATGTTTATGAAATTAAAGCTTATATTTTCGAAGTTTGGCAGTTATAAAATGTTAAGTCTATTTGAAAAATTTTAATAATAAAAAAAAATCAAGGGGAAAGAAAATGATTTCGAAGTTGCGTGTTATTAAGATGCAAATTGGAAAGTATTTTCCTTCTTTTCGAATTGCAGAGTAGACCCCCCAAATATTAAAATACATATCGTTACATTAATACAGAAAGGTCCTAACTCGTTATTATTTATTTTTGAAATCAAGATTTATGCATTTTTCGATACATTAGAGGTTCTTCTATAAAGAAATTTACATATACAAAAAACTCGATTTAAAAAAAAATAATAAGTTGGAGCCGTTCTATATTAAGGTAACGATATGTACTGTAATTATTGTATACATATACTTAATCTTAGGTCTATATGATTTTGAGAATCGGAGAATTGTACAACATACAAATATTGTTGATATAAAAGAAACTTTTTATGGAACGACCCATACCATATCTTTTTGCATTTACCTACAAAACACTTACGAGTATAACAAATTGACAGCCTCGCTCTATACCATGTAAAATACAAATAAGTTAAAGCATAATATTAAATTTTTCAATATGAAATTTTCGACAAAAAAAATTAATTAAAAGAAATTTTTAAGTTTTGGGAATTTAAGAATATTTTGAAGTAAATTATTTGCATATTTGCTATCAATTAATCAAAACCCAAAAAAACAGATGCAGATTTATTTGCGGCCACCACGATATTTTGCATTTTCATCCTTTTGTCAATACCTATATTCACAAAAACTGTCATAAGAAAAATTAAAAAAACTTAAAAACTTACATTGCTTGAAGCCATTTTTGTTTGTTTGTAATATTAACTTTTGTATTTTATTAAAATAAAACTTTTTCAAATTAATTTTTCACTAAATTCTATATTTTTTGTGATATAAAAATTATCAAAACACTTTTAGTTTAAGTGCCTTTTTTTAAAATTTCAATATTGTAAATCTTGTTTTCTTTCGATATTTTTTCCTTCTCTCAAATTCAAAATTTTATGTCGTGACGTAAAATTAAAATTGCTTGAGATTTTTATTTCAAAAATTTTTTTGTTTAAAATTATTTTTTTTTATATATTATTTTGAAAATTTATGGCTATATTTTGTTCGCGACAATAACTTAACTCAACTGTTTGGTTGAAAATTTAAAACTAAAAGTTTTTATGCGCAAAATTGTTTGTAGGAAAGAGTAGGTATGTATGTATGTATGTATGTATGTTGGTTGTATTTTGTTTCTTGGTTCTGATTTTGTTTTGTTTTTGCTTTTGTTTTCATGGCGATCATTTGTATTCGTTGTGATTCTTATGATTTTGTTGCTATTGCTATTGCTGCGGCTAATGCAATTGTTATTGTTGTTGTATAATTTTGTTTAAGGTTGTTGGTAGTGTGGTTTTGTTGCTGTTGCTGCTGCTGATACTGTTGCACTAGCAAACAAAAATGCATAGACACTATGGGGCGAATAGTGATGATTTTATTGTAACAGAAAAAATAACTTTTTTTCTGAACTGTATAACCTAAAATAAATAGGATGCGTTACAATGAAATATTAGTACGTGTGTATTTACGCGAACAGTGAGAGAAGACCGCTTAAGGCCGGGCCACAATGAATCCGTCATGCGTTAAACTTCGTCTTTTTCAACTGACAGCTAAGTTGAAATACATGGTTTCTTATGAGGTCGGTTACATTCAGTACGTGCCCGTCAACGCAAAGTACAAAATTTGTCAACTTTTAACTTTTTGCGTACGTTGAGTAGTTTGACAGATATTGGTTGGTTTTTTGGTATGTTCTGGGGGCTACCGCGTATTTCATTTCGAAAGAAATAAATTACGAATTCGAACGAATTGTACTGTGTATTACGATTTTCGTACTACTTGTTTCGAATTTACGAAGGGTTTTTGTACTCTATCGAAAGCTATAAATCCCTTTCGAGACAGCAACTCTGTATTACGAACAATAAAAATCCCTTCCGAAAGGGCTACTCTGTAATACGAAAACGAGTGTCAGTTATGCAAAAAGCGTTCGGAAATGGTTCAAAAGACATTTTGTTAGTGACAACTTGAGAGAAAAATAGAAAATGTAATTGTTTAAATATTTCAATATAAATAAAAGGTGTTATAAACAAATTATACTTAATGTTTGATTTGCTAAAACATAGTGCTTATTTATGTTAATATAAATGATTTAATATTTGTGATTTTGAAATATTCAAGGAATACTAAAAAAAATGACACAAATAAAAGCAATATTAAGAAGTGGTAAACTATATGTCTCTGCATCCATACCTCGCAAGAGGGCATCTAAATGTTTCAGATGCTAAAAACAAATCGTATAATAATCATCCTCGTCCAACCACAGAAAACACAATCCATTATAAAAATTACAACAAGCACTTAATTTTTCACACAAAATACGTATGTATATAACATTAAATTTTTTACAAAGCAAAGATTTTTTTGTTATGGGATATCTTTTTCCATTTTGGTACTTTACCAGCAGTGCTACCAACTTTTCATATAATATCCCATTCGTTTCTCAATACAACTCTGTAATCGTTTCGAACGAGTTACGCAGTACGGTTTAGCATTAGATTCGGAAATTTCTTTCGAAAAAATTTACTTTTCGAATCGAAATACACGGTAGCCCCCCTGATTTAGATTTTTGTGTTTTGTGGCAGCAAAAATAAAATTAAGCAAAAGAAATAAACGAAATATATACAAAAAGTTGAATTTAATAAATAAAATGGAGAAACGACCTATAGAAGCTGTTCAAATGCTTCCGTCAATAAAGTACTCATTGTGCCAACCTTCTCCGTCGTTGCGTTAATGTCAGTTGAAAAATGCGAAGTTTAACGTATGACGGATCCAATGTGCCCCGGCCTTTACACTATAGTTGAAATTTCTGGGGTGTGATACCATTTTTCGGCTACGTGCTACCGAGTACAAACAGGTTGACCTCTGGAACTCTGCAAGCTATGGAGCTAAAATTTTCAACACATGTTCGAGCCAATACCCGGTAGTTTTTTGTTTTATTTTTGACCCAACAAGTGAACGCTTTGTGGGGTAATTTGCAGTTAAAAATATAAAATAATTGAGGGCAAGACAAAGTTTGCCGCGCTCAGTTAGTTTTAAATAAAACTGAAAAAATATATATACATTATTTTGTTTATTTATTATTATTATTATTATTATTATTATTATTATTATTATTATTATTAGTATTATTATTATTATTATTTATTTTCGTTTATAGTACAAACTAAAGTACATACTTGCAGGTATATACATATATAATAACCATAATTATTGTAATTAAAGTGGAAAAATATAATTTCGGTATAATGAAGTTTCTACATAATGAAGCGATTTTATGGTTTTTGAATTTGTTTTTTTTTAATATTATTTTCTGTGTATGCATGTACATATTGAAGAAATTATATACATATGTTTTATAACAATAGGAAATTTTAGAAGAACAAAAATTGAGTTTTCGCCCCACAGTGTCACGACATCAACATTGAAAGAAATCGTAATGATCAGTTGTTGTTTGTATTTGCATTTCGTTTTGCAAATGATATTCGTATGTATGCATGTATTCGTGAGCATGTACAATATAAAACGCTTACATTTTTGGCTTTTTATTTTTATTTTTATTTTTTAATTTCGACAAAAAATAAAAATAAATTAAATAATAACAAAAATAAAAATAAATCAATTTGTTTGATAACTTTGTGGCCAATGTTGCCAGTCAGTCGGCCAGCCAACAATATCAGCTGGTTGAAACCGATGAGCTTGTTTGTTGATGTTATTGTTTTTTTTTTGCTTTTGCTGTTATTCGTCATCGCAGTCAACAACAGCAACAACAAATAAACAAAAACATCATCTGAAATATTGCAGCAGCAAGCAGTAAATGACTGCATCATCATGTTGGGAAATGTTAGAAATGTTTTTGCACATTTTTGTGATTTTTTGTTTGTAGATTGTCAACTAAATGATTTTTATGTTTTGTTTTTGCAAGTGTTTAATTATGGTAATTGTCCTTGACCCTTCTGTAAGTTCATGAAAAAAAACTTTTTAATGTAAATATGTAAATATGTAAGTATGTACATACATATGTACATACATACACATATACATATGTATATCTGCTATGTATGTATGTATGTAAGTATGTACTCGTATGTAATGCCGAGTTTACATCTGTGCGCCATGTGCCCAAAAAAGCGTAACCACTAATTACTAATGAAAAACTATTTGATTCAGACATGTATTCATTGATTTAAACAGTTTCCAATCATGTTGGATTTTACAAAATTGTCTATTAGTTACATACATATATCGTCGCTGTTTTAACTAACTGACCTAACTGACATTTTGTAAATTTTACGGGAGAGGAGCTTTTATGATTGTTTTCTACATGTATTCTTATGGAAACGTCTGAAATATTTTTACTGTTATGGGCTCGACAGTAATGTTTACAGTCATAAAAATTGTGGACAAGATCCACTTTATGACTCATAAAGTCTAATAGTGAAACTTAACTGTGTTTGTTAAAAAAAAAAGTTTTTCATTAGTAATTAGTGGTTACGCTTTTTTGGGCACATGGCACACAGATGTAAACTCGGCCTACGTGATTAAGAAAAAATCAATGAGTGATAATGAATCGTTTCGATTAAGGTGAATCATGCTTTGTTTTTAAAATAATCATGTCCTTGATAGTTATGGATTTGGGTTTAAATAATCATTTCTTTGTGCAAAACCTTGCTGAGAAATTTTTTTTTTATTTCTGTTCGTTTTTTCAGAAAAAAATTCAGTTGTAGTTTTGTAAAATGTATTGCACAGTGGACCAAAGAGAATATACTCATACATATGTACATATGTATGTACATACCCTCCAGTCAGCCTGGAACCATACCTATGTCTCTATGTCAACACTCTTTTCTGTAGCGAAAATTGCAATAGTTGAAATTTCGACAACTTTCCTTTTATGCTCGAGTAGAGATACGTTAGAGACAACAGTTCTAGTGTATTTCTGGTGACATTGTCAATGAACGCGTTTTTTATTATTATGCAATAATCTTAAAATCTGAAGTATATATCGAGCCTTGAGCGCGACATTATCGTAAGCGACATCCGGTAAAAATTTTTTTTATTTGAGAAATTAAGATTTCGTGACATAGCTCAAAATTCGAAATTGTCATAATATCAGAATTGCTTATAGTTTCAAAAATACGGCGCTTGAGATTTTATCGTAAGTAGATGTTTACATTTAAAAAAAAATAAAAATTATCGTAAGCGACACATATTTATTGAGATATTTTATTTTTAATTATGAAACATATAAACTATTGGAAAAATTAAATGAAAATTTATTTCACCGATTCTTACGAAACTTGTCACACACCCTAAGCTTTAATAAAGGCACAAAATTGCGTTCAAAAGAGTGGGGGGCACGCCTATTAAATTTTAGCATAATATTTCATGTGCTTGTACTTAACCTTTATTTTCGAAACTTGGCACACACCTTGAACTCTTAAAAATACACAACCTTGTTTTAAAAAAGTAGGCGTAGCCACGCCCCATGAAATTTAATACTATCGGGTATGTTCTGTATTCCACGTGAAATTAAAAGGTGTGGAATTGCCACAGAATTGTTGTTATAAATACATATTTCCAGCAACAATTCTATAGCAATTCCACACCTTTTAATTTCACGTGGAATACAGAACATACCCGTATATTTCACGTGTTTTTACTTAATCGATTTTTACGAAACTGGGCCATATTTCTAAATAAAAAAAAGATAATTACAAATAAAACTTTTTTGAATTGACCAGAGCTCAAAAGTATGCACTAAAAAGGTAAAAATAAAACTTTTTAAACACATAGGAACATGCCCGGTAAAAAAACTGCAAGTAATTGTTAAGTACATATGTATGTGCTTAATTACCAATGTTGCTGGCACCAACTTCAAACGGCACTATAGGTAACATATATAAAAATCTTTTATTTAACTAGATCTATATTATTTGTAGCTTTTTAGTGCTTATTTTTGAAGGCGGTTTAATTTTTTTTTAAGTTTTATTAACAGTAATTCCCTACAATTATGAATAAAACTCCCAGAGAAATTTCTCCCTTTTCCAATTAGAATTTTTTGTTTTCCCTATCACTTGCAATTAGTTGGAATTGTTCCCTGGGAAAAATTTCCCTGGGAGTTTTATTCATAATTGCCCTGACAATGATACCTGTAGAATCCGTTCACGCCACAATTGAGAATTTTACTGAAAGATATCATCAAGAATACATTAATATGAAAAGTAATGATAAAATTGAAGATATACTATCTGAGAGTGACGATGATGATAATTAAAAAAAAAAAATTAAAGCCATTTCCATAAGTATTACTACTAAATACCTAACATAATTATATTAATAAAACACTTTATAATATTTAAATAATATTGTTTATAATACATAATACCTATTTTTTACCAAAATAATATTGTTTTAACAACCTAATTGTAATCAGATTGAAAAAAACCCAAATGTACCAATTTATTTTTCTATTAAATAAAAAAAAACACACAAAAAAATATCGTAAGCGACAAAATTTTTTTAATTCCTCCATTAATATGAAAAAAAAAATTATCGTAAGCGCCATAACTAGTGCCAAATATGAAAATACAAAATTCTTTTTGCTCCCAATCACTGGCCAGGACAAAATTATCACAAACTGCATAAAAACATTTTCAATTTTATCCATACATTTGGAAATAATCAATAAAAAGGCTCTCCTGTAAAGTTTGGTTATTGTCGCTTACGATAATGTTGCGCTCAAGGCTCGATATGTATAAATGTATTTATTTAAGGTTGTTGGGACGCTTAAACAAATTGTAGACGAGGGTCACTAAAATGTACTAGTGAATCTTAAGTTCAAATGTCTCTATATGGTAGTAAAAGAATAATGCTAAAGTCTACTGCTAGATTTTTAATGACAACCCTATGTTATACGTATGTATGTCAATAGGCGATTACATTGGCTGGGGTACACCCTGTCAGTAGTAGTATTATTAATATCACTAGTATTTTACTAACATTTTACTATTGACATCGAGCGAGGAAATATCGATATTGTAGATTACAGCCCTGCAATTCACTAGTGAACCTTTGAGGCCAGTGTCTCCATGTTGTCCCAAAGCACTACTTAATCAGCAGTGCTATAGTCTAGTGGTGGATTTTCAATGACAAGCTAATGTTAAATATCACTAGATGATTACATTGGCTGGGGTACACCTGGTCAGTAGTACTACTGACACTGTCACTGGTAAATCACTACAATTTCACTATTCGCATTTCCTGCAGGGTATATGTATATAGAAGGTAAGCATATTTAACAGTGCCGACCTCGATACAAAAAAAAATCTGGCACTTTCTAGGATAAAAGACATTTAATGAGAGTAATCAGAGTAAATTGCCTACAAATACAGGCCTTTTTAAATAAATTTAAGCTTTTCTTATGCTTATTGAGTTCGAGGTCGTTTTTATAAAATTGTAATTGTTTGATAGAAAATTTTCGAAAACTGGAAATAAAATCTTCCAAACAAAAAAAAAATTTTAAAAGCTGTTGGTTAAGAAGGAAGTACGTGAAATATTAAATTAAATTTTAATGGGCGTGTCTCCGCCCATTTTTTTAAATGCAAAATTATGTGTTTAACAGGCCTCAGTTAAGTTAAGTTAAGTAAAGTGTTAAGTTCTTAAAAATCATTAAAGTAGATCCACGTAAAATAAAATATTAAATTTTAATGGGTAACGCCCATTTTGTTAAATGGAAAATGTTTGTGGTAAGTTTCGTAAAGATCGGCTAAGTGGAACCGGCTGAAATCTACCAATAAATTTTGATGGGCGTAGCCAGGTGTCGCAGCAGTCAAATAAGTATATTATCATAAAATCAAATAAAAGATATGTGGGTGTATCCCCGCCCACTTTTTTATATTATGGGACCAATTGGAAGCTATGGCCTCTTAGAATAAAAAATGGATTTTTACAATCGATCTGAAATGTACCGAGTTACGAAGTAACAATGTGAAAAAAAAAATGCAAACGCATTGATAAACTTCTTCTTTTTTTTTTTTGAAGTCCGTTAAAAATTAATAATATAAATCAATTAATAATATAAATCAATTAAAAAATTATAAAACCAAAATAGAAATATAAACTAAAAAGATCAATAAAAATATATTAATAATAAATGTAAACTTTTTTCACCAGTTATCATCTTAATTAAATTTTAAGTGAAATGCCCAACAATACATTCCTTAAATGTTCTGACCTTTTTTTTTTTTGTTTATCTCTATTGATCATTTGGCTGCTGCTTTCTTTCTATCACTAGATTTTATTAGCTGCAACAGCTGATCTTGTTTAATTAACCAACATATTTGTTCAATAAATGAATTTTTCTTACAATTTCTTTTACAATTAATAATTTCATATTTTCCTTGAAATAGGTACGTGAGAAATTACAAAGTTGTAGTCGTTGGTTATCAGGTCTCCCAGTTCATTTCTATTTAAATGTAGCATATTGTTTAAATGTGAAACACCTTTTAACATAAATGTAGTTTTTTTTATGGGACTGTTGACTCATCTTCTAGAATCTAAATTAAAAAAATATATTTTCTTTTCTTTTTGCATTTTATGAAAGTGACAAAATGTTATTTTTATAACTATATGTATGATTTTGTTGGTTGGTGGGCCCTGTTGTTTTTTTAGATACAGGTTTTCTTTAAAAAAAATTTTATATTTTTTAGCAGAATACAAAAAAATGTTTTGTGCTTTTCTTTTTTTTTAATGACACTATGGCTCTCGGTTGGCAAATGTTAGCTCTTCCGTTTCTTTCATGATATAATATACATAATATTATATGTCAATGTATTTTTTATTGCTTTTATTTAGTTGCTGACTTTCTTTTTTAAATAGAGATTAATGAGAAATCAAAACTAAATTTAAATATAAATGAATCATTTAGTTATTTTTTATATTCAAAATAAGAATGATTAAACTGTTTTTTTACCTTCACACATACATACACATATAAGTATATGTAGTATGTATCAGAGAATGTCAATAAGTACTGAAAAAAATATACTTAAGTACTTCCTCTTAATTTTATTAACTGCACAAACAATTCCTATACTCACATATTAGCATTCAACCAACTCAGACTATAGCTGCTTGCAACACACAAGAGTATTTCTACTCTATATCACTAAAAATAGAAAAGTACTTGCGTATGGTGAGTATAGAGTGTCCGTCATATTTATGCTCGGAGTATGCATAGACTCAGAATATGGATATTTAGTCGGACAAAATAAATATAATCATTATACTCAAATTATTTATTCATCATGCATCTCCGTATGCATATGTCTGTATTAAATGAAACGGAAAATGTGCTTTGGCTGTTTAAAAATATTAATCAGATAATTATGAGGTAAAATGTATTCCTAAATTTTTTTCCTAAGATTTGCGAATAAAAACATTTAGAATTACCAAATCTCCCTTTCCGGTCAATTGAACAAAGTTGCCATTTTAGCGTTTAAGCAATTGACTTTGCTGGCAGCGCTGATGCTTGAAGTGTGTGTAAATAAAATACTCCTGTATATACTCATGCGTAGCCGAATAAATACTCAGAGTATTTTTATACTTATGCATATGATTGTAGTTCATGCAATATATACACTTTAGTTATAGTGATTTGTGTTGTGTAACTTAAGGAATGTCGTTGATTGCTTATGCTTATACATATCAGTTTAGACTAAATGAGTATGTTTGGATATGAGAATGGCACTTGTATTTGTTTCACATGCAATACTCAACGACTATTTACAACTATTTGCCATTCTATAATATGTATGCAATACTTTTTTCTTACAAAAATACAGTTTATATAGTTTTAACAACATAAGAGCGTTCTTTAAAGAGTTTGTCTTAATGAATATTTGTTTTGGAGGAACGCAGGACAAATATTTTTCATTAGTCAAGGAGTAAAACAGCTCACAGGTGTCTCTACAATTTAATTCAAATGATAGTTATCATAGAACTAAAAAATCTACTCGTATTTGTAAAACCTGTTTTTAATGCTTTTCTACACAATAACAGTGATAAAATAAATTTTGTACTTATTCGAATTTAGTACTTGCCATAAAACTAACTCCGTTAAAGTGTAAATTTTCTTAGAAATTCTGATTAATTCTAGGAATAATTTTTCTTATTCAGGCTTTTTAGTTTAATATTTGATATATTAGTTTTATTTATCCCTGTCTACACTTGCAAATTTTGTTGCAGCAATTCTTGAGTTTGTTGATGAGAGAGGTGAGAAGACTTGGAAGCAGCGTGACCGTTGGACCGACTAAAGTGGCAAATTGCCACTTTTTCTACTGCTTTGCCACTTTTTGTCCCCCTTTTTTTTTAAGTGAATTTTATGTGACCTTCTCCGAGAAAAGCGACCTAGTGTGTGAAAAAAAAATCTAACTCATTTCATCTTATTCTACACCCTTTTAGGTACCAGAATCCACTCTTAAGTCCAAACCCGTTTTTTGACACACTCCCTTTTCTCGGAGAAGATCAAATATAATAATGCATTAAAAATAAGAAGTTTAGTGTAGTTCTCGTTTTTTTTAATGTTGCCCCTTTTTTTAGAAATCCCCTATTTGGTGCCACTTTTTGAAAAATGCCATCGGTCACCCTGTTTGGAAGGGGTACACAGTTTCATGTGCTCTGCAATTCTCTTTTATTTTGAAATTCGCTTGATGTTTTTTATAATTTTATTTCTTCAGTTGTATGAAAAACTCAAAATATAACAAAAAGTGAATATAATTGATAAATTTTCATGGAAATTTATGGTGTAATAGAATTTTTCAATACATAAATAATAGCAAAATTAGAATTTCATAATATGTGACATTCTCCGAGAAAAGGGACCTAGTGTGTGAAAATGAAGCTTTGAGAAAAACGAATTTAAAAAAATAAAATTTTAATGTTTTTCTCATTTTTATCGATTTTGACACACTAGGTCCCTTTTTTCGGAGAAGGTCACATATGGACAGGACATGCATTTTCAAAGCAGAATTTTAAAAAATTTCAAGATCGGACCAGAACTTACAAATGGAAATAATTTGATTAAATAATGAGATTTTCTTAAAGAAGGCACACACTAAATCAGCAACTATGTCTATCTTTTTGGGTGGAGAGCAGTATACTGACATCAGCTATTTAACATGAAGTCCATGTGTAATGAAATGCGAGAATTTTATTAATTTACCGTCAGTAATTTTTCTAATTTTCTATGCCACCGCTCATTATAGATTAGTTATGAACATGAACATATTAAACCTAAGCTTAATGAAATGGAATACGAGAAGTGGTTTATAAATTTTTCGAATTTAAGCACAATTAGTGGTTTTAAAAATCCTTACAGAGCCCTCTAGGCTGAAAAGCATAAGCGTTTCCTTAGATTTTAATTAATTAATTTTATGCCCTTAAATAATAACTGCTGTCTTGATGATGCTGGTTGTGATTATTTTCAGACAATCAGAGATAATAAAGTCCTCTCAATTAGCTTACTAAGTGGAAAAAATACAGAAGCGTGCATTATTAAATTGCAATATTTTATCATTATTATTTTATTCAACGTAAGAATATGTGAATAAGGTGAAATATTTAAAAATTATCTTGTGCCCAAAACTAATTGTTTATTCTGCACTTAAACGTACAAGATTTTAATTACAATCATTATAATTGTGAAAAAAAAAGAAATAGGAAAAACATGAAAACTTACTCATCTTTAAAATTAGATGTCAAATTAATTGGCATGAAAATATAAATACAATATAAATTTGCAAAATAAAAAAATAAAAAATAAAAAAAAAAATTTTAACAAAATAAAAGTTTTTTAACGTAAACAAAAAATTTAAATGATTAAAAAAAATTATAAGAATCTCTAAAATTTAAATTGAATTAAATTTTATAAAAAAAAGACAAACCAAACAAAATAAAATAAAATAAATAAATAAGTAAAATAAATAAAACCGAATATACATATGTATGTATGTATATGTACATATGTGCGTACATATCGCACCCTAAATACAAAAGGGGCACAACTCAAAATTTTTCAGATGCTGAGTAGTTGCAAAGAACTGTTGATTCTGTACAAATGCGCCAAGTATGTGACATAAAAACAGGCATAACTGTATCTTATATTCTTCAAGAAGACTGTATTGCAAAAACAAATGTTGAGGTCGTTATATATTTCTTCAATTAACTTGTTTATAAAAAAGCAAAAGCACTTTTATAATTTTGAGTTGTGCCCCTTTTGTATTTAGGGTGCGATATGTAGTATGTATATAAATTGAAAAAAAAAAACAAGTAAGAGTGCTATATTCGGCTGTGCCGAATCTTATATACCCTTTACCAACGTACGTACATATATATATGTATATATAGTATACAGATACATACATACATATTTGTTTTCTGATATTTTTTTTCTCTAAAGCAATTAATAGTGAGTGACCTTTCAGTATTTTTCGATTAAAGAATTTGATTCAATTATTTTATTTTCGATATTAGCAATAGTTGAATATTTTACTCTACACTCTGTGGTTAAGATATATTTTACATTCACTCTTGTCAACATCAATATTATAGAAATTACAAACGGAATGACAAACCTATATATACCCTTTTACCATTTTTTTTGGTAAAGGGTATAATAAGACAAAACTTAGTTTCATTTAATTCCTTTAATATTAAAAAATTCAGTAAAGTGCGACTTTGACTCGCGCACGAAGGGTTCCGTACATTCGGTTCTCAGCATTTTTTAATGTGGCTTTTTTGAAGTTTTTTTTCAGTTTAAACGATATTTTCAGTTTTGTCGCTTTTTTCTCATTTTGGCGATTCTTTTTCCATTTTGTCGATTTATTTCCTATTTTGGGATTTTTTTTTCATTTTAGCGATTTTTTCCTGTTTTTGGGGTTTTTTTTCATTTTGGCGATTTTTTTCTGTTTTTTGGGGCTTTTTTCGTTTTGGCGATTTTTTTTTTCATTTTGGCGTTTTTTTTTTGTTTTTGGGGGTTTATTTTCATTTTGGAGTTTTTTTTCATTTTGGCGATTTTTTGTTAATTTTTGCGATTTTTTCCTATTTTGGGGTTTTTTTTCATTTTGGCGAATTTTTTCATTTTGGCGTTTTTTTTCATTTTGGCGATTTTTTTCTGTTTTTCGGGCTTTTTTTCATTTTAGAGATTTTTTTCATTTTGGCGATTTTTTTCATTTTGGCGATTTTTTTTCCTGTTTTGAGTTTATTTCATTTTGGCGATTTTTCCCTGTTTTTAGGTTTTTTTTCGTTTTTGGCGATTTTTTTTCATTTCGGCGATTTTTTTTTTCATTTTGGCGATTTTTTTCTGTTTTTGGCGATTTTTTTTCTGTTTTTGGGGTTTTTTTCATTTTGGCGATTTTTTCTGTTTTTTTGGGGTTGTTTTCTTTTTGGCGATTTTTTTTTCTGGTGATTTTCTTTCATTTTAGCGATTTTTTTCATTTAAGCAATTTTTCCGGTTATTAGCGATTTATTTTAGTAATAGACATTTTTTTTTGTAATTTGGTGCTTTTTTTCATTTTGGCGATTTTTTTTTGTTTATGGCGATTTTTTTCGGTTTGGCGATTTTATAATTTTTTGATTTTTTAGTTTTACCGTTTTTGAAAATTTCAATAGTTTTGCTCTTACGGTTTCCAAGATACAGCAAGTTGTCAAAATTGCATAGTCAAAATTGCATTAACTGATGGAACACCCTTTAATTAAATTTTTTTGAAATTTTAGTGTTAGTTTTTGTAGTCTGTATAAAAATACACTAGCCTTACAAATTTCAAATGTATATACATACAATTGTATGTATATTACATGGAATTTTAACATTTTTCGTTGCTCGTTTTGGAACACCCTTTAATTTCCAATTCTCATGTATTTGTTGTTGTAGCGGCCAAAGGTCTACATACTGTGTCCAAATTTCAGGTCTGTAGCTCTTACGGTTCTCGAGAAAATACTAATATAGTTTTAGACATAGTTAATTTTACATAACACAAAAAGTTAAAGTTTTCCAACCCTGGAAACGTCTTTTTAATTTTTTTATATTTTTTTAATTTAAAATTCCAATTTTAGTCGTATTGAAGTGTAAAATAAGTTTATTTACTAAAAAAAATAAAAGTTTGTTTTCGGTAGTTACTTTTATACGGCAAAATAAAGTTTAAGTTTTCCAGCTCTGTAATCGTCTGCTCGATTTTGCTGAATTTCAATACCAATCTATTTTGGAAAATTTCTGACACACCAGTCCAAGAACGAAGTCTCTAGCTCTTCTGGGAGCTTCGGAAAACCGATTTCACGTACAGACAGACGGACAGACGGACATCGCTTATTCGTCTTCCCTATGCATAAGGATCCAGAATATATATATTATATGGGTCGCTTATTGATATTATAGAAATTACAAACGGAATGACAAACCTATATATACCCTTTTACCATTTTTGTTGGTAAAGGGTATAAAAAAAGAAAACATTGTTACCAGGTGATAGTGTGATGACAGACATGCTTCGAGTAAATTCGTTTAGAAGAAATTCGAAAAATTTCTTTAGGTATATAAAGAAAATATACACATCAGCAAGTACATCAGGGATGGGATTGAGAATTTTAAAATTGTACCAACAACTTTCAAAAATTATTTTTATTAAAATCAAAAGTTGTAATTAAAACGTGCGGAATTGCCATAGAATTGTTGTTGGAAATATGTATGTTTTATAAGAACAATGATATAGCAATTCTGAACGATTAATTTCATAATATGTATAGCAAAAAATATGTTTAGTTTAGTTTAGTTTTATATTTAAGCGGTACACAGACGAGTATTTGAGCCAAAAAGCTGGCCAATACTGTTTTTTTTTTAGTTTAGATTGCTTGTGAAAAGCTATTGAGTGCCCCCATATCAATGAAACTTGGCAAAAATATGTCTTATAGTTCTAGGCTGTTAAACCCTGAACATGAAAAAAAATCAGACAAAGGGGAAAATGATTCCCCTCAGAGAAATAAAGAGCCCTACCTCTGAAAAATAAATTTTTTTTCTTAACTTTTGCTTAGCAAATACAACTTTTAACTTCGGTGAAAGCTCAAAACCCTAAACTTAGATTCAGGAGGCCCTAAGATGCCATTTTCGTCCCCGCTTCTTTTTGTGGGCGGTGACAAAAATATTATTTGCAAAAATAATGTAAATATTAAAAAAAATTTTACTAATTATGCCTTAATATCATAAAAATTAAATTTTTGAGCTTTTGATGGCAAGCAAAACATTTCATGACTAACAAAAAGATTTCGTGCGCATATTTCCCTATGCAAGATGAGCAAAAACAGAAAAAAGCTGGCATTTTAAAAAATTCACAAAAAAAAAAATGGCGCAAATTTGCGCAAAATTTTTTTCTTGCATCTAAAAGTAGAGATTTTAAATTTAAATGTGGCATAAAATGAAATTATAAATATAAACTACCTTCACTTTAAAAACCTTCTTTTTTTAAAGTGTATAATTTTTTTCTTTCTAATTTTCAAACGAATTGTTTCATCATTAATATTCGAGATAATTTTTAGGGTTTCGTACACCAAAGGTGAAAAGAAACCCTATTGTTTTCGCTACGCTGTCCGTCTGGCCGTCTGTCCGTCTATTGGTCCGTCTGTCACAGGGTATTCTCTCGAGAACCGTAAGAGCTACGGGCCTGAAATTTAAACACAGTGTGCAGACCTTTGGCCGCTACAACAACAAATACATGAGAGTTGGAAATTAAAGGGTGTTCCAAAACGAGCAACGAAAAATGTTAAAATCCCATGTAATATATATACAATTGTATATATGTATATACACTTGAATTTTGTAAGGTTGGTGTATTTTTATACAGACTACAACAATTATTACTAAAATTAAAAAAAAAATTAATAAAAGGGTGTACCATCAGTTAATGTAATTTTGACAACTTGCTGTATCTTGGAAACCGTAAGAGCAAACTTCTTGAAATTTTCAAAAACGGTAAAACAAAAACTACCAAAATTATAAAATCGCCAAACCAAAAAAAAATCGCCAAAACGAAAACAAGCACCAAATTAAAAAAAATTTCTAAAACGAAAATAAATCGCGAAAACCCGGAAAAATCGCCAAAATTTAAAAATCGCCAAAATAAAAAAACCGCCAAAATGAAAAAATCGCCAAAATGAAAAATATCGTCAAAATGAAAAAAATCGCCAAAATGAAAAAAATCGTCAAAATGAAAAAAAAATCCCCAAAATGAAAAAAACGCCAAAATTAAAAAATCGCCAAAAATGAGAAAAAAGCGAAAAATTAAAAAAAAATTATTTTAGCTCAAAAAACGTCAAAAACTAAAAAAAACGCTGTATGAAAAACTGGTCAAAGCCCAAACTGAGTCAAAGTCGCACGTTACTGAATTTATTTTGTTTTAATATAAAAACTAGCTTTAGATCAAATCTTTCAGCAAAAAAAAATTAACGTAATACCTTTATTCGATTAGCCACAAAAAAGATTACATAAACATGTTAAAACCGAAAAATACATTAAAAACTCATGTAATTTTCTTCACTTTCCTGACTTTAGCAGTCACAACCTAAAGTCTTCAAAATATACCTTATGATGTAAAATTTCTTTAAATAAATTTTTTCCCCTTTTGGCCAGATGTTGGCTAAAATACTCCTCTCCTCTTATTAAGGCAATGAAGATATACATATACATATATATATGAGCATTTCTCCGAGAAGTTCCACTTTTTTGTCGCGTGCGACAGCAAGCAATTATCCTTGTATTTCTGAACAACCTGACTCGATTTTTCTTAAAATTTTAATTAACGTAGAGCTGCTGACGGCCTACACAAATATATAAATAAGTAGAAAAAAGTTTAGTATTCTTCGAAAAAAATATTTGCTTGGTGTCGCACGCTACAAAAAGTTGACATTCCTGTGGAAATGCCCATATGTATGTATGTACTAGTTTGACTTGGAAATCAGTACTATAATTATGATAATCGGCTTTGTTCTGGCTACCGAATCGTTCTCACACAATTGGCAGTTCGTATGTTAAAACATATGCTACACCTGTTTAAGTTGAAATTTAGAATGTACAAATTAATAGCATGTGCCCTAGCACCCGTATTTAGAAGTAAAATAATTTCGAAATAGACGAGTTCGCATTTTTTTTTCTAGGTGCGCTTTACTTTCAAGTGAGAATAATATGAGTTTCGTTGTTCAAAAGTGAAAAGGGACATATAGAATCGTTTGAAAATAAATATGGAGTGAAATTACTAAAACTGGGGAAATTCATCAAATGTACTACATAATTAAATACCGGTCTGCTATTGTTTTTTCGAGTGTGAATAGTGCGAAAAAAAAGTAGAACTGTACCAATTTTGCCAACCCTGATGTATGTCTATGTAGTTGTATGTATGTCAATGTTTACTTTTACGCCTTAATCGAACATTGTTGCAAGCGTCCCGCAATGTACTGTAACGTTAGAACGTTTGTCTACTTTTAGAATATTTCAAAACGTGCCTTATTCAATTGTTTTTTTAAGAATTATATGGCAATTTTCAATGGGTAAAGAAGATTTATTTTTTGTTTAAGCTTTCTGAATTTGTTCAAGATTGTTAAAAAATAAAAGCCTCAACGAGGACAATGGAAATGGCAACAATCAGCTGTTCGCAACAGTGATGGCAAGTGTTTCATTTCATTTCGTTTACAAATATGTATGTAAAAAACGTACCAGCATGATTTTAATACCAGCAAAACTTTATGCATATTTAACGATTTGTTTTGATAATTAAGTAATTATTTCAATTTTATTGAAAAACATACATATATATAAATCTTGTTTAAAATTATTTTCGGTACTTTAGGAACATTAGTACAACTTTAAAATACTTAAAGAAAGATTTTATTTTATTTTATTTTATTACGTATAAAAAATTTTTCATTCTAAGAAATTTATGTATATATTTGTAATATTTAATAAATAAATAAATAGAAAATACTTGTCCCACTGTCCAGCAAATCAGATGACAAGTCGTATGCATGCAGACATATAGAATATCTTAGGGATTCAGTTTGGAAAAAATTAAGAAAATATATTGAGAAGACTATCAGCCTTATCATAAATTCCACATGTGAAGATTTCCGAATGAAATTTTTCGTTCACATGGATTTTAATTTCGTATCGTCAATTCCAATCAAATTAAAAACTTGCATGTTTCCACTTTTTCCAACAGACAAATCTTTGTGAATAATTTTTTGTCATAAATTGAATATGAAGTTTTTTAATACCAATTGTTCACACGTTCGGAAATTTTCATGTGAAATTTTATTTATGATAAGCCTGTATATTCTTAACCTAACCGAGTTATTTAGGTTTTCGGTTTCTTTACTTTAAACTGCCCTTCACTACTTATTTTTAAAAGTAGAGCGGACAAGAGTGTAAATGTAATCCCTTAATGAATTGGGTTAACATTGATTAGCTCTCTTTTCAACCTTACCCGACCTAACCTAGCAACTCTATAAAACCATATTTTATACAAATGGAAACGCGCCGTCAACGAGACAGTAAATTTTGGTAATTATTTGCATTGTTTTCAAGTAACAAAATCGATCAGCAGTTTCGTTAGGAGACCTTCGGGTAGTACTGTTTTAAAGTTGAATAGATTTCTCATTCCGTATTATTAATTTAACAATATATGATGATGAAGGGGTGCAGTGACCTACGAAAACAGCTAGTTGTTCCGTTCTACTAGTGTTTGTCAGAATATTTATAACTATCACATGTAATTTGGCTTACAGAGCGATACCAACTTTAGCCTAATCAAATCGTACATATAGAAACAAATGAAGTTCGAACAAAAAAAAGCAAAAACAATTATATTAAAATAATTTAAGATGTTATGACATTACGACACTTAAGACTACCATTTGAACTCCCTAATTATAATTTTACATATATACTCAATCTCACAGTCGAATATAACCCACTTAAATGTTTTTATTTACTTATTGTAATTATTTCAAAATCATAAAAAGGCATCAAAATGAAACGTTTTTTTACAACCGCTGCTTGTGGTGGAATTTATTTTTACTATGAAACATCTGTGGCATTTTTACAAAAATTCTTTGACTTTTAAAAATAGAAAAATAAAATAAATTGAAAGAAAAATTTAATTTATTTCTACATAAATACGTAAAAGTAAAATAAATAATAAGAAAAGTCTAAAATTTTGCCTAAATTAATGTAAGTAATCGTATGCCAAAAGCAAATATTGAACTGAATTTAATTGGAACAGTTTATATACAAATTAAAGCACAGGCTTTAAAAAAATTAAAAAAATTCTTAGCACCAAGAAAAAAAATTTTTAAATTACCTGAAACCTGAAACTAAGAGCCAATTTCACCAACTCTATTTAAATATCAATTTTTGTATTAAAAAATTACTTTTAAATATGAATTAATATTTAAATAAATTGGTGAAATTGGCGCTAAGACTTAAACCTCAATAAAAGTAAATTAAATATTCCTTTTTATTATTTACGCATCAGCTGATTGAAATAATGAAGAAGAAGAAAAAGTCTTAAAATTCCTTCTACTTGAACGGGACATAGTAATTTCAGTTTTTTTGTTCGTAATCAGCTGTTTGACGTTTGGGATACAGTGGGGCAAAGCATAATATAAATAATCCCCATTTTATTAAGCATTTATATGACACATTTCTATTGTTAGCCTCGGATTGTAAGAGAACACTTTTTTCTAATTTACGGAATTTTGTTGGAACGCAAGTGAAGGAAATATCGATATCAATAAATCTCATCAATACGAAATATTAAAGGAACAGGGGTCTAATCGTAGCCTTCGATAACGAGCTGATGCGATCACGTTTTTTAGTTTGAGAACAATCTAATAATAATGGTTATTTATACAATATTATCAATAGTACCAAATATGAGACACTCATTATCAATATTATTGTACAATACGAAAAATTGCACAATTATATCGAGCCCTTTTTTCGATTTTATCGTAAGCGACATGTTATCGGAAATAGACTTTTTTATTAAAATTAAAATTTTATGGGCCTACACATAGTTTAGATTTATCAAAATGGCAAAATTGTTGATAACTTTTAAGATACAGGCTGTACAATTTTATCGTACGCGACAATTTACCTACAAAAACAAATTGAAAATTAAATAAAAACCTTCTCCTGAAAAATTTAATTTTTGTCGCTTACGATAAAATCGAAAATAAGGCTCGATATTGCAAATGTGTGGGCCGCTTTAGTAATATCCCAGCAAAAAACTTTGCCTACTAGAATCCAGAAAAGTGTATGTACTCCTCAGTCGTAAGTACTTACAATTTGACTGAATAACCCATTATTTTTGTTTGGGAAGTTCAAAAAGTATGCGGTACCCTATACTTTTTGCCTACAAACATGCAAAAGTTAATATATTACTGATTGCCTAAGAGTACTCAAAATTTAATTTTTTGCTTACAAATATGCAAAATTTTATAGATTAATTTTTGCTTAAACTTATTCTAAATTAATTTGCTAGTTTTTCCAATTAAAATAATTTTCATGATCAATAAATTTTTTTCTAGATATATTTCCTTATTAACTGGAAAGCACTACAATAAGTACTTTCACGTAATGATATAAATAAGTTCTTATTTTATTCATTACAGTGCAGTCATTATTACGCACATAAAATAATTACATAAATAAGTATCAGTAATTACTTTGTAAGCCATTAAAAGAGTACTACCCATTACAAAATTTCGAACATTTTTTGCTGGGATGTATTCGAGTTTGATGAATTTTCATGCATTGGTGATCTTTTTGAAGTTTGATCAATACATGAATTTTGTCAAATATGAATAAGAATTCGATTTTCATAAATTTTTTTACTTTTGGAAGAATTTTTGAATCTTGATGACTTTTTTGAATTTTTAAAATTTATTGAATTTTTTTTTTTTTTTGAGAAAAATTAGTCGAGTTCTCAAAAATGTAAAATTTTGATTAACATGCGTATTTGATAAATTTTTAAACATTGGCGATCTGTTTTGAATACATATTGGAGGAATGCGGGAATCTTGTGAAATTTTTAGATTTATAATAAAATTTTGGTGGGAATTAAAATTCAATTAATTTTTTTTTTTTAGTTAAACAAATTAATAAATAAAGTCAATAAAAAACTTGATTGATCTTACATATTATATTTTAATTTAATATATCTGTCAATCGGCATTGTGTTAAGATAGTTTATTCAACTTTTTTTGGAATTTTAAATTTTGGTGAATTTAAAAAATTTTAAGAATTTGATAACACAAGAGAAATTTAAAAAAATATGGCAAAAAGCACCATCATTTTCCAATCTTCTTTCGAAATAATTTTTAAACTGGTGGATTTGGGAATTTCGCTGAATTTTTTAGTTTTGCTGAATATAAAATTTTGAAATATTTAAGCACAGATGTCAAGTATGTGGACTAGCTTAACATTTCAATTTATTTCAGCATATAAAAAAAATTAAGTTGTACATTGAAAATAGTTTCAAGACATACTGTACTAAAGAGATTTCCCTAAATTTTCCTTAAATTTTATGAAAAGGTTTTTCAACTATAAGAAATATTGAGAAATAAGCAAGTCAGAAACAAAAATATGTAAAATATCCTTGAAAACACAGCAGGACATGCTACGAGTATAAACAAAATCGAGTAGAACTAATTTTCACAGTGTATTTGCAAGAAAAGCATTTTATTTTAATTTATTTTTGTTTGTTTGTAATATTAAGTAATTTTTCCACATTTATAATTGAGTGCAATAATGTAAAAGGTTTTTATTTATATTTCATTATTAATTTGTTGATGGAAATTGATGTGTTGTTTTAAATTTTCTACGATTTGTAAGTTGCTCTCTTATTTTTTTTATTTTTTTTTTTATTAAAATATTGAAAATGTGCGTGTTGTAATTTTTCTTTCTATATTTGAAATATTTTTTCTTATTTTTAGATTTCTTTATTTTCTTCCTTTTCAAATACAACAAAAAATAACACAATTTTTGGTTTAAATACTATTTATAATTTCACTGAGACTAATTTATTAAATGTTAAAAAAAAAATTACAAAATTTTTTGTTTTGATTCACTGTAGATTTTTATCTTAGAATATTTTCTATTATAAAATATATATTTTTAAATATTTACAAACTTAATTTGATTTTGTATAAAATTCATTGTATGTAAGAATTTACTAATTAGATTATATTTTATTTTTCTTTTTTGTTATGATGTGCATATATCCAAGAAAATTATTAAATTATATATTTAATAGTGTGCCAAGTAAGAAATTTCCATATGTTTCACAAAATGAGTCATTTTATTAGAAAATATTAGACGCAAGTTTTAGACTTCACCATGGCAAAGTTTCTTTCTTTTTCTCAAAATAAAAAATATCCAGAGCGTTATAGTTAAAAATACAATTTTAATAACTTAAAATTTATTGAAGCAATTAATGCTGTTGAAATAATAATTTTTTTTCTTTTATCTTTTTTCTAATTTTAATAATTATTAAATGTATAATAACATTTTTTTATTACATTTTCGTTTCGTTTTTATTTCACCAAACACTTTTTTTTAGAAAATTTATTTTGTTACTTTTATTAATTATTTTAAATTTTAAATTTTTATTTCAAACACTTGGAAATTATTGCATTTCTGTTAATCCTCAGTACAAATAAAATAGTTTTGAGCTATTTCCACCACACACATAAACTTTCCACGTTGTTGCTCTTGCTACGACTAACGAGTGAATTTTTCAAAAAATAATTTTTTAAAAATTTTTTCTTCCTAAAACCGCATGTGAATTTTTCCAATATGTATATTTTTTTTTTGTATTTGGAGAGTGAGAGTTTTGTAAAGAAAGCACATCATCTGCTCTCAATATTTAAAACATATTTCCATTTTTCTGCCGTCACAAGGCAGCACACTGGGGCATTTCACTATAAAAATTGTAATAAAAATTTTGTAATAACCCTGTCGGAAGTTTGGCTAACTTTAAACTAACTTTAAGCTAACTATTTCGCAACTAGTAGTACTGACTAACACTTGGATTACTTTGCAATGTAATCAACTGACTATTTTAACATTGTGATGTCCTAGGCGGTGGTCAATTGTCTCACTCTGCACTACTTTCAGCTAACTTAAAGTTGACTTTTTTAAATCACCTAGTAGTCAGTAAATTAAAATTTTTTTCTGGGGTTCGAACATGTAACATCGCACGTTGTGTACTCAACTCGCTACCACTCGGCTAAGCTGCCATCTAAAATAACAACAGCAAAATTAGAGAATAAATATGTTGAGAATAAATTTGTTGGCTCTCATCAAATCAACTTAAGAATTAATTTTGGGTTTGTTCTGGATGACTTTGCAACTAGCTTTTAGTCAGTCTAAGAAAAGTTAACTATAAGTTAACTATTTTTGTAGTCAACCACACATTGTCCGACAGGGAAACGACTTTTATGCTTTGAATCGATTAATTTGTGAATCTTAAAATAGCGAGTGTCTGGCTGGCTGAGCGGTAAAATTTTGCAAAGGAAGCCATTAAACATTATTGACATATTCGAACAATGAGCGGCCTGTGACATTATTTTTTAACAGCTGAGAAGAATTAAATTAGTTTTATTGGTTCTAGTTTTTATGTGAAATATCTTTCTTCTGACTTTTAACTAACTTAGGACCAATAAATTGACTTCTCAATTAAGTGTCATTTATCTTTAAATACCATTTAAGAGTAACGAATTTATTTTTTCAGTACAAAGTTGAGAGACATTTAAATTAAATTTAAATGCCCAATCTTGTATATTTAAATCCTACTTAAGATTTACGAGCGTACCATATGTTATTGTGCTTGTGTGTCGTCGTACTAAAAAAAATTCGTTTAATTTTCATGGAAATAAATAGAAAAGTGCGTTGTGATGATCTTATTGTTTCATAAAATGTGTTTTTATGCAATTTTAGTTCTCTGCAGTTTGATAACCTAACTTTCTTTTTTAAAATATAACAGCTGTTGTTTGAAAAGCCTTCCATAATACTGGGCAATTTTACAGTGCTGCCGTACTTTCACTGTCATTTAGTAAGTACTTTAATTAACCATTGAAAAAATTTAACTACATTTAAGTGCAACTTAAACTTAAGTGGCAATTAGATAAATGACATATAATTGAGAAACCAATTATTGGGCCTTAATGTTGGGACATAAATTTACATTATTTGATAGCACACACACTGTGATCCAGATTGTGATCGCTGATGATGAAGGTGTAGTTTTCCCCCCATTTTACTGTTCTTTAGGGTTATTCGCAATAAACTTAAACTTCTTTTAATATAATTCTTATAATAACAGGCCGGCAAAAATGTTGCTTACTTGCTTACATATAGGGTACTTCCTTGGAAATCTACCTTCTAAAACAATGATAGTTATTGGATAACGACAATATATTATTTTTCGCCTACATATCTCAAAATACATACATAACTATATTTTTTTTAAACAAAAACTACAATCTGTTGAATGTAAAACCATTTACTTTATACAAAATTAATATACGAATCTTCTTTCCTTTCGAAGCTCATTTCCACGATCAATAAATTTTTGGTGCTGCAAAAAGTATTTGCACATAATGATACAAATAAGTACGAGTACTTATTCTATTCATTACGAGGAAGTCATTATTACATATAAAATAATTAGATAAATAAGTACAACTGTGCATATGGCTTGTATGTAGCTGTTGTAGGCCATTAAAAATTACAACTACCCATTACATAATTTAGAAAAACAAGAAATCTTATGCAATCCCACAGACTTTGCAAACGTTGGTACAACACGTTGGTTTACCAAGTTGTGTTCTTTGCTCACAAACTATACAACAACGTATGCAATATTAGTGCACAACTTCATTTCATAAAAAAAGTATTTGGGTAATCATGACATCGGGTGCTATTGCGCGTATTGTATTCGTTGATTTTTTTGGTCAAGAGTTTCGATGCATATACAAAAGCAAGATACGTTATTAAGAAAGACAATTCCTGCCGCAACGAAATGAAGTTGTACAGCGCACTCCTAAATTGTACAACCTGTCTACACAACTTGCCAAAATATCAAATCTTTCGTACAACCGAGACACAACTTCATACGACGACCCCACACGCTTTACAATCTCATACACAACCTGCTCATGTTGTACCAACGGTCGCAAGGTCTGTGGCTTGCTTTAAGAGGAACATTTTCGAAGAGCATTTTTGGCTTTTTTTTAAGGTTTTATTGCAGGTTAAAATGATTTACAAAAGTATTTACCATAAAATAAACGTGCGATCATATTGGGAAAACATTTCAAGAAAAACCGCAAACATTTCCTTGTTGTAGTATGACCATAAATTAGTTATTAGAAGCAAACAACAAAACAGGTGATTATGGACAAATAAAACTATTTGCCACCAAAGAAAAATTTATGTAATGTGACTAAATTCTTTTAATATCCTTAAATTCCTTTCTTTAAAAGTATATTTTACTAAACGTATCTTTTCTCAACGGTATATTTGGTTAATAGTTCATTTTCCTAAAAGTACCTTTTCCTAAAAGTACCTTTTCCTAAAATTACCTTTTCCTAAAAGTACCTTTTCCTAAAAGTACCTTTTCCTAAAATTACCTTTTCCTAAAAGTGCCTTTTCCTAAAAGTACCTTTTCCTAGAAGTAACTTTTCATAAAAGTAACTTTTCCTAAAAGTACCTTTTCCTAAAAGTACCTTTTCCTAAAAGTACCTTTTCCTAAAAGTACCTTTTCCTAAAAGTAACTTTTCCTAAAAGTACCTTTTCCTAAAAGTACCTTTTCCTAATATTACCTTTTCCTAAAAGTACCTTTTCCTAAAGTACCTTTTCCTAAAATTACCTTTTCCTAAAAGTAACTTTTCCTAAAAGTACCTTTTCCTAAAAGTACCTTTTCCTAAAAGTACCTTTTCCTAAAAGTACCTTTTCCTAAAAGTACCTTTTCCTAAAAGTACCTTTTCCTAAAATTACCTTTTCCTAAAAGTACCTTTTCCTAAAATTACCTTTTCCTAAAAGTAACTTTTCCTAAAAGTACCTTTTCCTAAAAGTACCTTTTCATAAAATTACCTTTTCCTAAAAGTACCTTTTCCTAAAATTACCTTTTCGCTAAAAGTACCTTTTCCTAAAAGTACCTTTTCCAAAAAGTAGCTTTTCCTAAAAGTAACTTTTCCTAAAAACACAATTTCCTAAAGTACAAAATTGGTTGAATTCATTTGTTAAAAGTTTTTATATAAAGCTAGAATTATAGGCCCATTAAAAATTATAAATTAATTAATTAAAATTAGCTTGTCCTAAATATACGTTTTCCTTAAAGTACCTTTACCTAAAAAAACAAAATTATGTATTTTGTCTATATGATCAGATGTTTTTTAACCACAGGGAAATTATGTTTTCCTATTATTTGACAGCAAATAAATGCCTGTAGTGTGACCACAAAACAAATTTTGTATTTATTTAGGAAAAAATTTGTCAAACATGAACTAACATATTTGAAGCAAATATTTCCTCAATGTGAATATAGCAAAGTTCAAAATCAAACTTGTGTAATTGATGCTAAAAAGTCCTGCAAAATAGGATTTTATGAAACCAGTTGCTATAAAAAAAAACATTCTACCAACAACTTTACTAAGAGGCAACTTTTAAAAAAGCAAACTATAACAAAAAAAAATTTTTTTTCGAAATAAAACATTTAGTTATCAATTACTAAAACCTGACAGAAATATATACTTACGCTATTATTCTTGCAAGCCACACAAAAAATTTTTAAATGATATTTACTGATCAAACAGAATATGTCCGCAACTTCAGGAAAAATCGTTGTCAAATTAATAAAGCCCATAATAAAATCTACGGCAGTAACTTCAAATGCTCTATAATTTTAGTTTTATTTTCTTTTGTGCTTATTTTTCTTTGTAGTTTTGTTCACAAAATGTATGAAATTTATTGAAAGTATGGTAGCATTCTTGAGAGAATGAGTATTTATATATGAGAGCATAAGAAAAAACGTTGTCAAAATAAAATAGATTTTATCTATCGACTGCTTTCTGGTGCTGATTTTTTGTGTCAATTTGTATGGAAAATGTGTTTATGCCGCAATTCTGTTTGATCATTTATAACTAAAATTTTTTATGGCATCTAAAATGCAATGCGAGTATCAGTATTTATAAATATTTAAAGTCTTTCAATTCATAGAAATTTTCATTAATTCTTTCGACTGTAGAACAAAAAGCAATAAATAGATTTTTACCATTTATTTTATCATATTTTTTTGTGATAAATTTGAATTCCGTTTACTAACCCGATAAATTTTTTTTAATAAATCGTTTATGCACTTCATTCAAATTAATAGACCGGGAGGAAAAGAGTTTTTGTAGCAGAGTCGTCGTTAAAAATGAGAATGAAGTCTGTATCTGGATTCCGTAACTTTTATTAACTACAATAATAGTTTAGATATAATAAATTTAACTTAACCTTTTCGACTTTGCTATTCAGTAATATATTTTAATGATTTTCGCTATCGATTGAAGTAAAAACTAAAATCTTAAGCTCAAATTTATTTGTGTTTTTCTTAATTCTTTTTTGTGCTTTTCGGTTATTTTGATATTTTGTATGCTGAGATGCCACATGAATGATGAGTAAAACACAGCCATGGTGTAATTATACACCATGTTATACAAAAATACGGCAACCATAGCTGTTTAAGGAAGAAGAAGAAGGTCAAAAGCACAAACGTAATTGTACCAAAACCAAAACAAAACGAAGTTTTTGACATTCGTCAGCTATTAAGAACCGTGTAAAGAACCGAAGAACGTCAAAAATACAAGAATAATTGTACCAAAACCAAAAAAACGAAGTTTTTGACATTCGTCAGCTATAAAGCACATAGCAAGTTGTATATAGCAAGGTGGCAGTGCTACTTCAGCTGATAGTTTTTTGCTATATGTGCTTTGTAGCTGACAAATGTCAAAAACTTCGTTTTGTTTTGGTTTTGGTACAATAATTTTTGTGCTTTTGACGTTTTTCGGTTCTTTACACACTGTGTAATACACAGGTACGGTTGCCGTATTTTTGTATAACAAATCCTTACGCAGTCACCTGTATAATTACACTGTGGAACATAGAGCATAGAACAAAAAATTATCAGCTGCAGTAGTGCTGCCACCTGTTTATACACACCTTGAATACAGCTGTACTCTCTCATTAAAATGAAATTACATAATGTCAAAATAATAATGTCTATCGTAACTGCAAACGAATAAATACTTATATCGATAAGTATTACAATTTTCCGTTTGCAAAATGTTAATAGCACTACTGAACAATTAGGATCCTGCTATGAGTTTTCTTAAACAAGTTGCAAGCAGAAAGAGAGAAAATTGTTTAAAAATTTTATTAATTAAAAAGTTTAGTTGACACATTAAATTTTGGATTGATTTTTAATTTTATTTTTTTTTTTCTTAAATTAAAGGTGTCGGATTGGGGATATATTTATTTCCACACCGCATATTCATAAACGAATATTAAAGCAAAAGCATGCTTTAAATCAGTTCACACAAGATGCAAAATTAATTTTAATAATATTTATAATAATCATTATTTTCGTTTATATTTATTTCAAAGATAAAGTTTGATCAAACAGAATTGCGGCATAAACACATTTTCTGGATAAAATCAGCCCCAGAAAGTAGTCGAGAGAGAGAATTTATTTTATTTAGACAGCGTTTTTTTCTTATGCTCTCCCATATTAATAAATATTCTCTCAACAATGCTACCATACTTTCAATAAGTTTCATATATTTTGTAAACAAAACTACAAAGAAAAACAAACACAAAGGAAAATAAAACAACAATTAGAGAGCATTTGAAGTTACTGCCACATATTTTATTATGGACTTTGTTAACTTGACAGCGATTTGTCCTGAAGTTACGGACTTATACTGTTTGATATTTTATGTTGCTGGATAAGTTTTTAAATACATAAAGTTTTTTTATTCCATGCTTTTATTAGTTTCAACAACTTATTTACCAGACATTCTGGAAGACTTACAATTTCAGCAGAAACAAAACCGAATTATTATATTCTATTTTGAGTTTTTCCTTGCTTTCTATAGCTTTTCCGTTCTAAAATATTTATTTGTATTTGCTAGTTTAGAAATATTTTTTCTGTCAAAATAACAATAAAATAATAACGGACGGCTGACTAAAAATTATGCGAAAACATAAACAATTTATTTTTAATGATTTTGTGTTTGTGTCCAGACATCGCTGCACCCGCAAACACCTGAGAGAAAGAAAATAATAATAATATTTTTAAAATTGTTTTCAACTGATTCATTGAAAATAACCTGCTGCTGCCAAATGGAAACAAGAAGTCTTCAAATTTGGCCAAAAGCCAAATAATTGTCGTAAATATGTATTAAAACTTAAAAAAAGATGTTTTAGAATTTTTATTCTTGACTAATTGAAATATTTCTCTATTTCTAATTACCATTTTGTACTTGTCGCATCAAATCACAATAATAAATCAATGGAATTTAATAGTAAAAATTATCATGTAACAGTTTCGATGACCCTGACAGATGATATCTGTTAGTGTTGATATTTATTTGTTCCCATTTTATTGCATTTACATCTCCTTGCTGCGATCGCCTGTGACTTGTGTGCATAAGCCGGCAACTTCAAACTAGCCTCAAAATCAGAAGTCTGGAATGGTTACATCGGGCGATCTTGCTGGTTATGCCAACTCGCCAAAACGGGAGTTAGTAGTTCAAATGCATTCTCAACGGCATCGGCTTTTGTATTTTTCGTCTTACATTTGTAGTCCTGCTTTCTGTCAGTTTCTTCTTAAGACAATTCAAATCTAACGAGATTCAATTAAAGAAGAATTGATGCCAAAACAGGTGGCAAATTACGGCACTCGTTATCGACCGAAATTATTTCAATAGAGTTTATATGGAAATATTTTAAAATTTCGAATCGCATCGAATGCCGTATTTTGCCTACAGTTTAATCTGAAGGTGGCAGCCTAGAGTATTGTAAAAATATTGCGAAACTAGTCACTTATATTTCAGATTCTGAGGGTAAGAGAACTTATCTTGGGGAATATGTTATGTGCCAACAGAATGCTGAGCCAAAACGAGCGGTTATAGTCATGAAGGAACAGCCTAGGAACTAAAATTCTTAATTGGTGCAGTGACTAGTCCGAATTGCAGACTTCGATTTATGAACGAATTTATGAACAATTACAAAAAACCTATGCCCAGGACCGTTTTAGATGGCAAGAATATGATTAATCAAAAAGATCAGAACGTTACTGAATGTAACTAAAATTAATGCAAAGGCTTTTGAAGGCAACGAAGATTGAGTTGAAAAATTGGACGAAGTTGGCCCACAGGACCCAATGGAATAGTGATACAGTGATTAATATAAGCAAGATTGTATGGAGCGACCCGAAGGAAGATAAAAAACAAAGGGCTGTTGAAACTAAACAAGCCCGAGCTAGGAAAGTTGACCGGCATCTTCACGGAACACTCTAACTTACGACGCCATTTGAACCGTGTTGGAACCACAGATAACAGTGAATGCAGGCCATGCATGGATGACATCGAGATAGATACTATGAACAAGTACCTTGGTGACGTACTTTGAACTATCTACATATATACTATCTTGCTGCTAAGACTGTAGTCAAAACAGCTTCTGTTGTATGCCAACAGCACCTAGTGTCTGACTGACTGCGTCACTCCAATCACTAGCATTTATTTAACACTGGGAAGCCAAGACTATTCTCCCAACGTTTTTGATAGCAATCACAGTCACCACGTAAGATTATCCGTAATCACCAGCTGCTCACACTCTTAGCGAGTTCTTCAAACGAATTCCTCACCAATCACCGGTACAGCTCAACCACTCTTGTTGGAGCCAGACAAATGCCCGAGTCGGCAACATGCCAGTACCTGCTAAACACAGATAAGCATTATCTATTTGAACCCCATGGAGTTAGATGAAATCTACCTTTCAGTACCTTCTAGAGCAGATCGCCTATCAGGCCACCTTCACCCATGGTACCAGTTTTAAGCCACTGGTTATATCACGAAGTTCTACCCCAAAAAGGCTTCGTCTATATTGTCTTTTGAACTCCCCCCAGGGGAGTCTATTTTTGATTACGGGTGTGGAAATTCCTGGACCCCAGCTGGGGTGATGTGGCTTTTTCCGTTGACGTACATTTCATACATTACGCATAGAACTTATGTGTTACTACTCGATCTCTGGCAGCAGAGGAAAGGATGTGCACATATTTATAAAAGGAAGACAGGTCTGTTGATGTCAACCAGGTTCAGCGTCACCTGGAACTGCTACTGAGTTCAAAAGATGATAGAAGTGAAGCCCTTGTGGTGGAACTTTGAGGTCTCACCAGAGGCTACTTCTGGTTCCACGGGTGCCGGTTGCCCGACAGTCGAGCTGCTCTAGCTGTTTGGGTGTATGTAGCGGTTGTCAGGGTCCTTTGCTAAAACGTCGAGTTCGTCCTAACCCACAGGGTTAAAGGGATGATTTTGATGTATGTGGAGTAGGAACTGGATTTTTGGTGATACAGGCATGCGTCCATCTCCGATGAGTGGTTGCTGTGCCGGCAATGGTTGAGGAATTCTCTTGAGGACCAAAAATGCTGGGAGATTAGTCTTGGCTTCCCAGTCTTAAATCAATGCTAGTGATTGGCATGACGTGATCAGCCAGACAAAGTCATTACGGCAAAGAGTTTAGATAGGTCAAAGTACCTCAGCAAGGTACTTGAATATAATACAGGGATAATTATATACAAAGATAGCAACCTATGGGTCTTGAGGAATGGGCACTAGATTCATTCTAAAAGGGTGCATGGGGACGTTGGTCTGGCGTCTAACCCACACCCACTGCTTGGCACGCGTGTGGTAAGGCAGTAAAGGCAGGTGCTCATGGAAATCTCAGCACATCCGTTTTTTGAACTCAGTGCAGTTCCACTTGACGCCACACCTGCAAGGTAACATAACAAATCTACTTCCTTTTATAAATACGAGGGCGGTTCGGAAACTTCTTAGCCTATCAATGAAAGAGAATAGTTAGTTTTTCAAAAATATTTTTATTTTTCAATGTAATCTCCTAAAACTTCAATACACTTAGTCCAACGCTTTTCTAGCAATTCTATCCCTTGATTAAAATAGTTTTCCTCAAGGTCTTCAAAATAGTGGCTTACAACTGTAATTGCATCTTCATTTGAGGTAAAACGCTTGCCAGCCAGGAATTTTTTTTTGATTTGGGAACAGGTAAAAGTCACTGGGAGCCAAATCAGGAGAATAAGGTGGGTGGTCAAGCAACTCGTACTTTAATTCGTTGATTTTAGCCATTGTTAAAACACTCTTGTGCGCTGGTGCGTTCTCTTGATGAAAAATTATTTTTTTGTGTTGTAAGCCAGGACGTTTTTCTCGAATTTGTACATTTAATTAATCCAAAAGGTTGCAATAGTACTCTGAATTTATTGTTTTACCCTTTTGCAGATAGTCAATCAATAAAATACCTTTGAAGTCCCAAAAAACCGTTGCCATAACTTTACCAGCCGATTGAATTATTTTTGCCTTCTTTGGGGCACTTCCTCCAGCTTCAGTCCATTGTTTGGATTGTTCTTTTGTCTATGGAGTATAGTGGTGGATCCATGTCTCATCAACAGTTATGAAACGACGCTTAAAATCCATTTTATTTCGCTTAAAACGATCCAAACAAGCTTGAGAAATGTTCATTCTTATGCGTTTTTGGTCGACTGTTAACAAATGCGGCACCCATCTTGCAGAAAGCTTTTTCATCTGTAGTTCTTCATGCAAAATTAAATGGACTCGATCATTTGAGATGCCCATGATATTAGCTATTTCACGCACTTTTATTCGTCGATCATTTAATACCATATCATGCACTTTGGCTACAATTTCTGTTGTTGTTGCTGTTTTTGGACGACGTTCACTACGTGGTTCATCTTCAATGCTTGAATTTCTTGTCCCGATAAACCTTTTTTATGTAAATATTTAATGACACCACGCGTTTATAATTTTTCCATTGTTAAAAAATCGCGGATGCGTCTTTTGTGAACACCTGTTTCTATATGAAGGAGTTGCCAGATCGAAACAAAATTTAACATGTGCTCATAGCAGATATGGAAGTTTCCAAAACACTTAACTTTTTTCTGTTTATACCGCGCTTTTTGTGCTAGGCTAAGAAGTTTCCGAACAGCCCTCGTATGTGCACATCCATTCCTCTGTTTTCAGAGATTGGGTAGTAACACATAAGACATCGAGACAATTAAGCAATTTTTTGTCATTGCCCAGCTTTGGCTATTTCGGGGATGACACCTCACCTCAAACTGGAAAAGTTTGAGAAACTGCGTAGACAATACTGAGGGTGGGATTGGTTTTCAATTCACATGAAAACTGACAACAGGCCTATGGTATAACCGTCATGGATCCTCTCGTCAACCTAACATAACCTAATTGCTTGATGGCAATTTCCAGATGTCGTTTCTTTTATCTAAAATATTTTTTTTTTGTAACAATTTGTCTCTTAACACAACAAAAACTCCCCCTCGAAAATTTATCAAACCTACGCTGGTGCTAAGAAAAACTTTTATATCTTTTTATATCTTTTAACTAAATGCAGTACAATCAGTTTGTAATTAAAAATAATGAATTCAATTAAAAACAAAATTAGTCTTTAAAATGAAGCACACATTACCACTTCTTCTGCTGCTCTTAGCGCTCCTATTAAACGTGTTAAGGACTACGGGAAAACTTATTAAACCCTTGCCTAATGAGCCAAAAGGGGAACGTGTTGTTGGAGGTTCAATAGCTGCAGAAGGATTAGCGCCGTATCAAGTATCTTTGCAAGAAGAATTCGATCATTTCTGTGGCGGTTCTATAATTCATACTCAATGGATTCTCAGCGCTGCTCATTGTGTGGTACACAGAGCTGCTGCCGATATTTCGGTGCTGACAGGCACCCAGAATTTGGAAGACTTAACTGGGGTCCATTATTATTATGTGGATGGTATTTATGTTCACTGTAATTACAATAATCCCGACTCCAACAACGATATTGCGCTGTTGCATTTAAATTCCAGTATTGTTTTGAACTCGAAAACCCAAATTATTCGTTTGCCCTCCAAGCCAATGAAGGATGGCGATGAAGTTATTTTAACCGGCTGGGGTAGTGAAGAGTATATGGGCCAGTCACCAGAACGTTTGAAAATGGTTACTCTGAAATACATGGAACATAAGCAATGCAAAAAAGCCCACAGGAATAGTACAAGTGTGGATGTGGGTCATGTGTGCACATTCACCAAGAGAGGCGAGGGTGCGTGCCATGGTGATTCTGGTGGTCCTCTGGCTGCTAACGGTACGGTGGTAGGAGTTGTCAATTGGGGTATGCCCTGTGCTGTGGGCTTCCCTGATGTTTTTGCCAGTACCCATTTCTACTCGGATTGGATACGTACGATTATGAGTGGCAATAGCAGATGCGCCCGCAATGCTTTGGTTAAGGAAAGAAAATGATTTGGTTTTGGAAGTTTTTTTTTATTATTGATGTTTTGATTTGTATTATTCTAAATTATAAATGAATGAGTCTTAAGCGGGCAAGAGTTCCGTTTTTACTATTCTTTTTCTTAGAAAGGTTTTTCAGTTTATGCGAAAGGTGCGAGTATTGCAGATAATTAGGCGAGTTAGGTCACAAATTAATAATAATATAATAATATAATAATATTTGTATCTATTGAGTATAAATAAATTAAATGTCTCGGTTAATTCTTAAAGAAACCGTTTTTATAAGAATTTTTAACTATTTTTAGCCATTGGCTAAAAATGGCCTTCTTTAGGCCTGGTATATACGATCCTACATAGGTAAGTTAGATTAGCAGGTTGCTGGTAAGGATGAAAGAAAATGAAGAGTCCAGTCCTTTGTGCTAACTGTAAAGTTGGAAGACGTAGTGTAAAGGGGAACAAATGTGAAAAACACAGACGTACGGCCCTGTTCTGTAAACCGAATCCGAGTAAATTTCTGCTCCTGCAGACGTGTTTAAAATCATACACGATCATTTCCTTTCAGATATGATGTTTGAGAATCTATATAATTAAAAAAATATATTTCAATTGTTGGAGTTAGTGCGATTTCAAATCAATCGGTTTGCAGAACAGGGCCGCGTAGATGTTAGAGGAAAGGAAAGAGTGGGTCGAGAATGGGTCATATGTGTGTGCACGATAACTCAGATAGGCTACTGAAGAATAATCTGCCAAGGAAGTGCAGACGCCAATCTTCCAGCGTGGCACAGAGGCAGATGAGATGCAAAATGCTTTCCATCTCCTCTTTATTATTTAATGTGAAGCAGTATGGGAAACCCGTATGTTTAGAATGGTTTCCGAAAGCTCAGTGGCCAAGAAATTATTCCTAGTGAAGTTCACGAACTTTTTAGCTCTCTATTGCGCAGGTGGGCTCATTGCGTCATATGTCTTGAGTTGATTCAAGAAAGGATGAGAGTGGGAGCCCACAAAGATTATCGATATCAACTTCAAACTAACAGCAACTTTTGAGAAATCTAATGGAGCTCATGAAGATTTTTAAAAGACAAGACGCATTATATCAGGGTTTTATGTTCTTCAAAGTTGTACGATTGTGTGCAAACCAGCCTTTATGGAGATAGAGAAATGCTGGAAATGGATAGATTCATGTTAAATTTTTCGTTAACCAGGATTATACATATTGATTTTACTATAGTTGTGTCAAACTAGTTCCATTTGAACACAAACCGATGACCAAAAAACTCATGTAATTTAAGTGGGTTTGCTCAACGGGTTGTGAGCGAGTTCGGCATAAGTCCAAATTTTATATGTATTATACTTATGGCCTATTCAGGGATATCGAGAATATACATTAGCTATATAATTTTGAGTGAGCACAAAGCCAATTTTTTTCTTACTTTATTGTAGTTTTCCACATAAATTTGAGACAAAAGTTTTCTTTCGACATTGACGAACCGACCTATAATCGGGTGAAATAAATATTGAATGATTAAGTGAAATTGTTACATAGCATGGAGAATTTTAAGGTAGTAGATGTCTCATTTGTTTCATATTGGAGCTAATAAATAAGTTTTAATTACTGTCTTTGTATGGCAGTATTGAACCACAGCTTATGGACTGTAATTATGCCACTCAAGAATGGAAGAAATACGAGTACTTTTTGTGTGCTGCAAGTCAGTTGGTGGGCATTCATGGTGTCTGGGTTGAGACAAATTCACTGTAGAAACATCTGTAAATCATAAGTAAATGAAAACATAAAATTAACGTGGTTGAGTTGTTGACTCATCAAAATTATCTGGAAAAATAAGAAACTTTCCATGCAAAACCCTTAATTTAGGCATCAGCTAAGCTTTCATCACCTTATCGAAAATATATTTAGCTTCACTCCAGATGGAATTTTAAACGATTCTAAACTCGTCAAAGGGTGGGGATATATTTGCAGACGTTAACGATAGTTCGAAGGACCACCAACAGTTTCAAATGGCCATTTCTACCAAGGAATTGTACTGTAAGACAAACTGTGGACATAATCACCCTTATCGCGAATAAAAGGCAAACATTTTGTTCACGTGAAATATTTCCGTGAACAAAATATTTTGGTGAACAAAATTAGAAAATAGTATACTGACACAACAACAACGCAAGCATTGGCGGTCAAAATTTTAGGGAAAAGGGAACACTTTTCACATGAACTTTTATTCGCGATAAGGGTGAATTACTATGAGTTTATTTGAATCTAGTAATTGAAATTTATTTAGGACAACAGCAGTTCCCATTAATGTTTTCACCAAAGAAAATTTCCAATTGAAAAAGTGGAATTGGTTGGGCATAGAAATTTTAATATTCCAATAATAATAATCAACGACTACCGTCTGAAAATTTTTATGGTTTTATTACCACGACTGATAGTCACTCAACAGCAAAAGAAACCAATAAACCTATCGAAATTTATTTTCAATTAATCATGTATTTAGTACAAATGAAAAAAAAATTATAATAGTCTTCATAGTAGTTGACATTGAGACCTCGCTGGCAAATTCAATAGCGAAAATCATTGTTTGTTGCAAAAAGCAACGAATGGTGCAAATATTGCAAAATGTAGCAATTCTAGCAAACAGTCAAAGTCGAAGAAGTAAAAGCACTTGCTTTTAGAAGCTTTCAGCAGGTTCAGTCACTTATTTTTTCGTGTTTGTCATGTTTTTGTTGTTTATTTTTGCACATCAGACAAGAAACAAAAACAAAAACCACTGTACTGCGTTTGCTTAAAACTTCTAAAAGCAAAAGTTTTTGATTCTTCGACTGTGACTATTTGCGACTTCAAAAAGCATATAAACTGCTTCTGCTTTTACTTGCAATACCCACCAAAAGCAAATCAAATTCAAACTTTTAAAATTGTCGACTGCTGAAAGTACCGCGCAATTGGTCATAATTCGTTTTGTGATTTTGCTATGACTGAAACTGTTGTATTTTTCAAAACCAAAAGCAGAAGCAAAATGAAATGAAATGAAAAGTATTTCAGTTTCTTAAACACTGATTTAGATATCATTAGTGCAATTGCACGTGCTTTTACCGTATACCTGAAGCAAGCACAATGTACACACACACTTACGCAAACACCACCACTGATTAAAATCAAGCCACAACATACCAAACGCAAGGTATGATTCTCATTCAGAGCATATTTTAGTTGGCATTGGTAATCAACGAACGACAATTATAACTAGGCTACTAAAAGGTGTCTCGCGCAGGCTTTAACGATTCTTGTTCTAAGCTCGTAACCAGTCTATAAACTGTATTTTAGACGAATATAAAGTCTCCCGAACTTACTCTATATTCATTGTAATATTATTTCATAAATTAACCGAATACGAAGTCTTCCGCATTTACTTCATGCTCGTTCTAATTAGCTGCATGGTAGCCGAATATAAAGTCTCCCGAATTTTTGTTCATGTGTATATGAGTCAGCATACAACATTGGATTTTACGAGCGTTAAAATAGGCCCACATCGCCCTCCAACAGGTTTGGTCTATTGCTGAATGAGAATGAATAACAAATGTTGCTGTCATCCGCGAAAGAGTAGATAGGATTGGAATTTTGACCTAGAAGGTCATTTTGAAAAATAAGGAACAGATCCCATCTGTAACAACTTTTATAGTGCGATTCAGTAGGAAGCTCGATAAGAATCGAGAGAACTTATTACCCACACCAAAATCAATACATTTTCACCAAAGCTCACCATGCCACCCCCTATCAAATATCTGGAGCCGCGACCCTACTTGCGCCAAAATGGTGAATTACATTAAACCATTTCTCCGAGAGGAGGGGACAGTTAGTTCACTAGTAGAGTGACCTCTGCGAAAATGTTACTGCCGCTCGTTTGCATCACTTTGGAAAGTGGAGAGTACATTGTAATTGGGCGTTCATTATCAGGGATATAACCCTCTCGTTTTTAACCGACTTCAATAAAAAGGAGGAGGTTAACAATTCATCTCTATTTTTTTAGGTATGTTACTTCATAGCTCGTTGCATTTTAGACCGATTGTAAACATTTTTTTGTTGTCTGAGAGGGTATAGCTCCCATTGGTCCCATTGTTAAAAAAAAAGTTGGCTTGGATACGTCCATAATTTGTTTATATAATTTTATAATATTCTACTTACTGGATTACTAAAAACCTATAAAACACCTCTGGTTCTTGTAATTACACAATTTGAGAGTTGATAAAATGGGCGGAGTTACGCCCATTAAAATTTATTATAATATTTCACGCGGTTCTACTTTACCAATTTTTACAAAACTTACCACACAAATTGAACTCTAAAAGAGACAAAATATTTGATTTAAAAAATGGGTGGAGTCACGCCCATTAAAATTTAATATTTTATTTTACATGGTTCTACTTTAGCGATTTTTACAAAACTTGGCACACACCCTAAGCCCTGAAAACACACACAATCTTGCATTTAAAAAATGGCTGGAGGCACGCCCATTAAAATTTAATTTTATATTTCACGTACTTCTTCTATCAGATCTTTGCATTGAAGTCGGTTTTTTCTTGGCAGAAATAATTAATGTGCTATTGTCGGAGAGCACTGCTTCAAGACCCGTGCTGGAATCACATATGGCCTAAGAGACTTGTTTGTGTTAAGTATTAAAATTACTAATTGTGTGTGTGCTAAATTAACAGTAGGACCGTTGGCCGTCGCATTGTATTCACTCGGTAACACGACCCTCCATAAAATATTTCTATTTTATTGCATCCACTTATTCCCATTTTTTATTATTATTTAAGGCCGTTTCACACTATAATACAAGTATTAATACTTTTGCTGCAACCTTTTGTTAAGAAACCTTGAAGAGGAGGTTTTTAAATTTTTTATATTATTGAATGTTGAAAAAAAGTTAATGCCCTAATTCTGTTCGACGATTGTATCGTCGTCTTGTCTATGGACGAAAAAAAAGGCGCAGTTGCGATTCTTTAAAACAATTATTATTTATTGTCTATGCTAGAAGGTTGGTGTATTTTCTTTATGATTTTGCTCCAAACATTATATGCAACACATATTTGTTCATATATTTTGCAAACTATTGTATAATACATTATCAAAGACAACAACCATTTTTGAAGAAAATTATTTAGAGAATTCAAAAACAAGAACTCACAAGTATTTTCAATCAAAAGCGTTCTAAATCTACTTACTGAAGTAGAAACTTAAGTAATTTAATTATTCTGTACAATTTTATAATACGCTTACACATTTCGATATGAGTATTTCATATGCTCATTCTTAAAAAAAAAATTACGGATAGTTGCTGGGACTACAATAGCACGTGTTGCATTGACCCTCGAATGAACTTATTGTTCTGCGAATCCAGTCCTTGTAGAAATAGACATTGGCATAAGCATCTGGTACACCGGTAGCACAGGGAATCCCCCAATTGACAACACCAACCAAGTAACCATTGCGAGCTAAAGCACCTCCTGAATCACCATAACATGAACCTTGATTTTTACCTGCGAAAGCGCAAACGTGGCCAATGTCCAACATGGAACTGTTTCCATGAAGTTCTTTGCATTTCTTGTAAGAAACAAAAGTAGTGAGCAGCTTTTGTAATTTATCCGTAGGCCCACTACCGCGCTCAGTATCACCCCAACCAGTTAAAACCAGCTCATCACCCGGTTTCAGGGATTTATCGCTTAAAGGTATCGCTTTTGTTTTATTATTAAATTTAATGCCGCCATTTATGTGCATTAATGCAATATCATTGTGATATGCGAAAGCTTCATAACTGCAATGGGTCCAATATTCATCTACTTTGTAAATGGCTCCGGGTTCGGAGTAGTTGTTGGTACCTGTAATCACTCTCAGATAGGGAGGATTGTAGCCATAAACACAATGGGCGGCTGTTAGCACCCATTCCTCAGCAATAATAGCACCACCACACATAAAATCGCCAAACATGCTCTGCAGTGAAATTTGATATGGAGCCTCAGCATCTTTGGCTACTTCTCCACCCACTACACGTACTTCCAGGCCAGGGGAACTTTTACCCCACAATTCAGTCAGATTAAGCAAGGCAATTAGAATTATAATTTTCACTTCCATAGCCAAAGAGTTTGCAAATTATTTTGTATCAACCAGAATGCTTAGAAAACTGTACAATAATAAAATTTTATTGAAAGAAATATCTTACAATTTTGCTATTTCCTAAAACAGAAATATGTTATCAGTCTAATATTTGAAATGCTTTTGAGTTTGCATTTCATTTCAGGAGATTACTAATGCAGTCGATTTATAAATGGGCTCTTATAAAAAGTTAACTAAATTGGCTTATAATTAAAACTGATAAATAAAATTGTGCCCACATAACGCTTAAAATATTTATTAGCAAAATTAATTGTGCCATAAATCGGTTTGATTATAAAAAAAATATAATATATTTATATTTTGTTTTCTAAACTTAAAGCATTTATCAATCACATGTTTCCTGCAAATTTCAACATAAATCTTGTTACTATTTGTTAAGTAAAAAGTTGACAACAAATTTTGGTCACACTGATGGGAAATGTTCAAATGATTAATATTTTTAATAATTAATTAAATGGATGGCAACAAAGTGAAATGATTTTTTAATTTTTTTTAGCTTAAAAGGACTTCAAGTTTTGTTATAAAATTTTATTTTCAGCTTTAGCCATACATAAGCCAGGTTACACTTACGGCCAGTCCGGCATGATGTGCACTCTACACAGAGAAAACAGTGTCTACTAAATACCTCATAAAATAGAACAAAATTAATAAGAAATCTCTATGGTTTTTTTTCAATAAGAAAATCTTATTAATTTCATAGAGAAAACCATTTTGAAAAAAATCAAGAAGAAATCTTGTAGTTTTTATTAGGTTATCTTATTGATTTTTTCAATAAAAAAAAATTGCGTCTTTATTCTCTGTACTTGTGTATTTTCATTTAAATTCTATACCATATACATATATATGTATGTATGTATGTATGTAGTATATTGTAAATGTTATTTATTTATACATACATACACATTATGTTATATTCTTAACTAACTTACTCACCAAGTACTGAACCAGCAAACTTCTACCTGATAGACAAGCACTCTAACCAATATGCTAACAAGCAGCCTGAATAACCATTGAAATTATTGTGCAAACATTCTTATAGAAAAATGAAAAAGATCATGAAAAACATTGTCTGTATGTGTATTTATAGAAACGAAATAACAAGACACCTCATAAAATCAAGAAGATTTCCTTATTAAAATAATCAATAAGATGCTTTACACATAATCATATAGGAACCTACTAAAATCAAGAAGAAAATCTTATTGAAAAAATCAATAAGGCAACCTAATAAAATCAAGAAGAAAACCTTTTACCACATAAAAACAATAAGAAATCTCTATGAAAAAATCTTCACTTCTTTCTGCTGGGACACCCTTAGCCTAAAAACGTTCCATAGAGATCTTATTGATTATATGAGGCAGTTTTTTCTCTGTGTACCCGAAGATGCGAGATAGTTCCAATGTACCTATCTGCTAAGAAAAACCTATTCGATAAACCGGTCTTGCCAAGAAACCAGTCTGTATTTTGGGTTCTCTTAGATCTCTCCGATCAGAGAACCTAAGACATTCCAAGTCCAGTACTTTGTCCTATGGAATATTTGTCTGTTCAGCCGACTAAACGCTGAACAATAACACAGACACAGTTATTCTCTATCAGTCGCATGCGAACTATACATATGAGATCTCATCTCCGCGTTATTCTGCTAGGCAATGACCGGAGTGTTGGCCTATTCATCTATTAGAATCTTCTTTGACTTCACTTGATTTGAATTATCTCATGGGATTCTAGTTGCTGTGGCCACGGTGGCCTTTTGCCCAACTCTCTCATGTTCTCAAATCGCCTATTATTCGAATTTGGTTTTGAATCTCTTAATAGTTCTGACGTTCCGCAATGTGTTGTTTTTCAAATTTGTTCCCATCTTAGCAAACTTATCCATCTCTTTGCTTCTGTTATACCTTGATATCCCGTATCCATAGTATCTGTATATCTGTATACTATGTGCATGAGCTTTAGAGATAAAGAAGAATAGGAAGTGCAAAATTTAGGACACTTAAAGCACAAATTAAATCCTTTCGAATTAACGCCTCTACTGTGGGTAAAAGTTGTTGTTTAAAAGAATTTTTATCTAACAACTTCCTTTTTAGCTTGTTTAATTAAATTCTAATTTTGTAATGTTTTTTTTTTTTAATTTTACCTTAAAGACTATGCAGCAATAAAAAATTTGAGGTTGCCAATATAATGCAATTTGGCAACTGAAACTAACAGCTGTTAGGTGTCATACGTAATAAAATTTTGGCAAATGGCAACGCAACTAAAGTTCCATTGCCAACCACAATAGAGTCATTGAAATTGTTTGAGTATGCAAAAATAAGCTGTCTGCAAAATTAGCTTTGTAAGACAAACGGCGGACTATATCATAATGTGTACCCATTAAATTCTTTCTGTTGTTAATAAAACGTATATTCAATTTGACATAAATTACTTGCATGTGCAAAGGAAATTTTATTAACACAGTTTATGGCAGATACTGTTAATACTCCATATAAATAAATTAATAATTTATGGGATTTACCTGCTTACATAGACATACATTTTTGTTTGTTCAAGAAAAAATTACCGGCCATTTATTGGACCTAATTGAGTTATAATTGTTGAAATTATACTCCCCTTTGCTTATCAGTTTAATTGATTTAATAAATTTTATTGGTCATTATTTCGATTGGACATTTATAGTAATTTATGACTCTGCTGAAAATGACTAAGAAAGAAATGCGCGGAAAACTTAATGCATTTTAGCAAAAGAAAAGAAACAAAAAACTATTAAGGAAAGGGAACCATTTGTCACCCTTTTGATATTGCAAATAAGGGTATTTTGCGAATGCAGGAGTTATTCAAAAAAAGGAAGAGTGCAAACTATAGATGGAAATTTTGCTTCGAATCGATATCGAATTGAGGTCAAACTTTTACCCATAAATCAAAGGATACACAGACACACACCTTAAACTTATAACATCCCTTTTTTTTTAATCGGAGGTGTTTTCCTTTACTTTGAAATAAAAATGTGCCCGAAGAAATAAATGACACCATTTTTTTTAAGGCGCACTGATTTTCCAAATCTTTGGAGGCCCATAAAAAGAACTGGTCACCAAACTAGCTAATCGGGGTATAGCGTTTTATTACCCCTTTCCAGTACTATCGATCCTATACTCTTCACTCCTTGTGTTTTTCCAAAAGTCTTCATTTGCTTCCAGGCATCATTTTGCTCCAACTAGCGGCAATTATATTTGTTTTGACGTTTGAGGGCAAACAAAAAATTTTATTTTAACAATTTATTTATTGTGCACTAGTTCAGTACAATAAAAATTTTGCCAAATTGTTGCATTGAGGCTATCATGTGATCCTATCTTAAGACAAATTTTAATTTTGTTATTTGTGGGTACAATCCGTAAGATACTCTGCTATTTTTAACCGACTTCAACAATTCGTCTCTATTTTTTTGGGGGGTGTTACTTCATAGCTCGGTACATTTGACACCGATTGTAAATTTTTTTTTGCCTAAGAGGGTGTAGCTTCCCATTGCCACGAATGTAAAAAAGTGGGCGGGAATACGCCCACCATTTTTTAAATTTAATTTTATGACATTCTACTTATTTAATTGCTGCGAAACCTACAAAACATCTCTGGTTCTTGTAATTACACAATTTCAAAGCTAAAAAAATGGACGGTGTTATGCCAATTAAAATTTATTATGATATTTAACGTGGTTCTACTAAACCGATTCTTACGAAACCTACCACAGACCTTATGCACTAAAATAGGCACAATCCGCCATCTCAAAGAATGGGCGGAGTCACGCCCATTAATATTTAATATTTTATTTTAAGTTTTTACAAGACTTAGCACGCACCCTGAGCTCTGAGAAACACACAATCTTGCATTAAAATTTGATTTTGTTATATTTTTAGACTTTAAGTTGTTTTTAAAATTTTCCTACAAAAATAAATTTTCTAGTTTTTTTTTTTTTTTTTGATAAGTTATTAAAATTGCTTAGTTACCGCTAGTGATTATATATTTTGTGCGATTATATATTGAGCTCAGGAAGCGCAATCAAATCATTAACAGTACTGACACTCTATAAATGAGTTATCAGATTGTTTTTCAAAATAATATGTTTTTCTTTGGCAATAAATTTAATTAATGGAAGTTATAAAGCCATAAAAAAAACTTTAAAGTACAGCATAACAAGTAAACAATTATTTATGGAGCAACTAGAGCATATTATTTGCACTCTATGATGAATGCACTACGGCAGGATAAGTGCCCGGGTAGGAATCCAATTACTCTCATTCAACTTGCGGGCAATCGTAAGACTTTAAGCTACCGGAGTTTTTGTAAGAACTCTGCAAAATTTAGTAGTAAAAACAAATTATACTGAATCGAAATATATCCTTTCGCCGAACTCCAGAGTTTTTTTTTTTGTCAATTTAACTCTAAGTTCACGACTAATAACCTGCAACCAATCAAGTATTTACAAAAATTTTCCTCAGGCCGTTTCAAGCAACAGCACAAACGTATAATACCCTCCGCAACTGTAGCGTTACAGCTATAATCACGTATCATAAATGTTATTTGTCACTAACCATATCAAGATTCTTATATAAACTTCTACGATCAACCATTCTATCAACAGTCTAACATTGAATATCTAGCAGCAATGAAGGTTTTAAGTTTTGCTCTTGTTTGTATGACAGCTTTGGCCCACAGCCAGGCGCTCCGTTTACGGGGTGAATCATATCCGGGAATTGCAAATATTAACAGCAGACCTCCTGCTAATAGAAGCAATGGGAAACCTGACTCACGTATTGTGGGTGGTGAAATTGCTGCTGAAAGTGCTGCTCCTTGGCAAGTGTCCTTGCAAAATCAGTACGGCAATCATATCTGTGGAGGAGCGATAATAAGTTCTCGTTACATACTTACTGCTGCCAGCTGTGTGGCCGGTCTGGACAAACGTAATCTCAAGGTGTTGACCAGTACAAACAATTGGATGGGCTTGGCGTGGCAGTATTATGTGGAAAAAGTCATAATACATTGCAATTTTGACAAGCCGTTGTATCACAATGATTTGGCCTTGGTTAAACTGATAAATTCTATTGCTTACGATGGCAAGACACAAAATATAACTTTGGCTCAACTGGATGAGCTGGAGGAAGGTGACAACTTAACAATGACTGGTTGGGGTAGTTGGGAATTGGGTCAAGGTTATCCGGAAGAGTTAAAAAAATTGGACGGCGAGCTGATAAGTAATGAGCGCTGTAGGGTCATGTACGGTAAATATGTGGCTGATGTTGACGATGGGCATTTGTGTGTTATGCCAAAAGAAGGTAGCGGTGCTTGTCATGGTGACACTGGTAGCCCTCTGGTCGATGCGAAGGGTCAATTGGTGGGCATTAGCAACTGGGGTGTTCCCTGTGGCCAAGGCTTCCCAGATGTTTATGCTAAGACTGCGTTTTATCATGATTGGATAAGAACTACTATTAAAGGTTGTTCCTTGCAAGCATAAGGGAAATAATTATTCCTATTTGCATGTATATCTAAATTTAGATTACTTATTTATTTTTTTTATGATAAATGTGATATTAGCTTAATAAAATTTGTACAAAGTTTCCCTGACTTATTTCATTTTTTTTTTTTGTGTTTTTAACTTTATCCTTTTGAAAAGTTACCTGTAAATACCCTTATTACAGTTGTCAACTTGGACGTCACGTCAATATAAGACCAAAAAATGGGGGAATATCTTCTCGCTATCAGGAACGATTTTGTTGGTCTATCAATAGCAGTCAGTTCTTGCCGACAAGCCCCAAATTTGTTGGTATTGTTTTGACGAGACGTCCATGTTGACAACTGGAATAAGACTAAATATGATTTTATGCAGGAATGATGATGAATATGTTCATATGCATAAAATCTTTGAAGAAATCGGTACAAAGAGCAAACGATTTATTTTAGAGTAGAATATGGCTGCCATGATGGCCCTCTCCAATGGTGGTTTTAACACTTAGTAAACTGAAATGCTCACTACTGCCTGTATAAGTACAAAAAGCTGCGATATTAGTCTCGCAATGACTCTAGGATGGCGGAATCCTCTCATGTGTTAAAAGACTCTGTAGAATAGAACAGGGGGAAGATTGGGTCCAAAGACCGGCACTGCGACACCTGATGGATCTTTTGTACCACAGATCTGTGAATTAAATTAAATGAATCTCTGTATGACTCTCCTTAGGAAAGTCAGTACAGATATTGGAGAATCCCACCTAATATCATCTGAACACAGAAACCCAGAATGAAAAACACGCCTTCTACTGTCACATAATGCGATACACTCACGAAGAATGTGTGTCGTCGTCTCGTCATCTTCCAATCATTAACGAACTTGGTTACTTTTCCACAGAGGATAATTCAGTCCAAAGTGACCAGAAAGAAAACCAGTAACAAGCCGTAAATTATTCCCGTTAAGGATCAGGATGCCATTATATGTAAATGGCTGGGTCTAAGCTTTAGCCTGCCTTAAACCAGGAGAAGACAGCCATATTTCCTTAGCAATTGAAGTGTCATCTTCTTTGATCAGAGATGTTACAGTCGACCGACTTACGCCACAAAAAGGCTCTGGGCCCATGAAAGGAGCAGCAGAGGCCCTCTTGACCAGTTTATCCGCTTCTTCATTCCCTGGATGACCGCTGTGGCCAGGAAATGGAAACCTTGTTCAGTATGGACGGCTTTTGTACTAGCCTAGAACGCACTCTAAAACTAGCCTAGAACGGAATTCCCATGAAAGGAGAGACTTAAGAGCTGCCTGACTATCGGAAAAGATAGCTATATGAGCACGAGTGAGTAAGTAAGTAAGTCATTTCCAATAACGGCACCATGTGGCATGATAAAAAGTAACGTCACCTAGAAAAGCGCCTAGTTGACTTAGCATTCTGCCAACCGCTAGCATTGGTCCAACATTAGAAATCCAAGAACCTTCTCCTAGCGGTTTTGATAGTTCCTACAGCTCCTGCTACTACAGAATTACATGCACCTACTGTGATTGCTTCCAGCAGCTACGTATTCTCTTGACAAGACTTCAGTCCTGTTAAAGCACACGCATCATCTATTAAAGCTTATGAGGTAAAATTCACCATCAGCTTTTAGTTACTAGGAATTGTGCCGCCATAGTTTCGTTATCATCCTTTAAACCCGCCAGAGATGGATCAGCTGCTGTCTCATCGGATGCATGTAGTACCGTCAATAAGTCTCTGGTCAGATCTTGAAGACTCTATCGTGTTTTGAACTCTAGGCAACACAAGGTGATACTGCATTTCTGCCAAAAAGGGCGCAAATTACGGCATCAAACATCGATTGAAATTTTCTTACAAGTAAAATTCAAATTTTATGAAAACTTTATTCAGCATTATTTAATCACAATGGACCCAGTTGGGCCTTCCTAACCTTATTCAGTATCGATTGCCGTATTTTAAACCCAAGTAGGAAAGTGACTTCCTTTAATAAAGATGTAAGCATGCTTTACTTTATTATTTCAGAAATTGGCTGGTTACACACAAGGTAATATCTTAAAAGACCGAAATACTGAGACTGGGATTGCCACACCATGATACAACAGTAACACTTTAATGTCACTGATCAGAGCCCAGTTTCCAAAAGTTTTTGATAAGATAAATTAAAGTCGAAGCATTTTTCTATTTTTTTTAACACAATAATATTCGGTTAGATAACATAAGATCAGGGGGAAAATAACTTCACTCGTTATCGAACGAAATTACTAAATACTTCAATAGAGTTTATATGGAAATATTTGAAAATTTCGAATCGTATCGAATGCCGTAGTTCGCACCCTGGTTCAAAAAAATACCACCAGTGTTATATCTAATCCAAACTCTGATGGCGAGGCCCGCCTAATGTATTCTGAACACAAAACAACAACAATTTGGGGGAATAGTCTATCTACGTCCATGTCCATTAATTCAGAAAAATTATCCGTTTGGTGCGGCTTACATGCTGATGGCATCACTGGACCTTATTTCTTCAAAAATGAAGACGCAAATCGCGTTACCGCACCATGACCACCGATTTTTCAGTTTTTTTTTAATATGAAAGACATTGAGCAGGGGGCAAATCACAACATTCCATACGACTCGTAATTTAAAAATATTTCAATAGAGTGTATGTGGAAATATTTTTAAATTACGAGTCGTGTCGAATCCCGTGATTTGCCCCCAGGTGTAAATTTTGTTTCAACAGGATGGTACTACGTGTCATACAGCGAGAGCAACCATCGACTTACTGAAATCAAACTTTTATTGACCTGTCCATTGGCCTCTAAACTAGTGAAATTTTACATCTCTCAATTATTTCCTTTGGGGCGACACGTGTAGTCTAGCGCTGCATGACTATCGATAGTGACCTCACTCGATAGGTTGGATAGTTTGATGTAAAGCTATCGATACTATCGAATGGCTTCACAAATCTTGCCACATAAACGACAGTTGGCATAGTTAATACCTTTCATTTATTCAAAAAATTCAGAGTCCTCAACATTTTTATTTCTAGTATCTACATATATTTGTATGTAAGTATAAATAAATAAATTCAGTAAAGTGCGACTTTGACTCGCGCACGAAGGGTTCCGTACGTTGGGCTTTGCGCATTTTTTTAATACAGTGTTTGTTACGTTTTTTTCAGCTGAAATAATTTTTTTTGTTGTTTTTCGCTTTTTTCTCGTTTTGGCGATTTTTTAAATATTGGCGATTTTTTTTTAATTTTGGCGATTTTTTTCATTTTGGTTATTTTTTTTTTGCGATTTTTTTCATTTTGGCGATTTTTTTTTCATTTTGGCAATTTTTTTAATTTTGGCGTTTTTTTTAATTTTGGCGATTTTTTCATTTTGGCGATTTTTTTTCATTTTGACGATTTTTTCATTTTGGCGATTTTTCCGGGTTTCCGCGATTTATTTTCGATTTAGAAATTTTTTTTAATTTGGTGCTTTTTTTCGTTTTGGCGATTTTTTTTGGATTTTGGCGATTGTTTTTCGGTTTGGCGATTTTATAATTTTGAGATTTTTTTGTTTTACCGTTTTTGAAAATTTCAAGAAGTTTGCTCTTACGGTTTCCAAGATACAGCAAGTTATCAAAATTACATTAACTGATGGTACACCCTCTAATTAAAATTTTTTAAATTTTAGTGTTAATTGTTGTAGTCTGTATAAAAATACACTAACTTTACAAATTTCAAGTGCATATACATACAATTGTATGTATATTACATGGGATTTTAACATTTTTCGTTGCTCGTTTTGGCACACCCTTTAATTTCCAACTCTCATGTATTTGTTGTTGTAGCGGCCAAGGGTCTACACACTCTGTCCAAATTTCAGGTCCGTAGCTCTTACGGTTCTCGAGAAAATACCCTGTGACGGACAGACGGACGGACGGACAGACGGACAGCGTAGCGAAAACAATATGGTTCCTTTTTCACCTTTGGTGTACGGAACCCTAAAAAGATGAGTAGAGAAACATGGATTTATATGCTGGCGGCCGTCGCAAATGTAACTACCACTGAAACTTATCTTTGTGTCGAAGACGTCGAATTTAGGAAGATACTTTTGGCTACTATTTGTCGAATAACACTTTGACTTATTTATAGTGCATTTAAATATGTGGCTGAGTGGTAGCTATTGTAGTCTGCCAGTTCAAAGGTCGTAATTTCCATTTTTACTCTTTTATTTACTTGATTTTTTTTTTGTCGGTAGTATCGATTGGGTAAAAAACTTTCGATATTTCATTTAAAACAAAACTATCGATAGTCTTGCAACTCACTGGTTTATGATGATACTGACATTTTGGAGGCCAACATTGTTCTTGTTATGCGTGTCATATGACCAACAATGCTCGAAAAAGTGGCCTTGGACGTACAGAATGAGTTTTGTCAAACAAAACGAAAACGAACGTTTATTTCTGTTTTGTTTTCGTAAAATTGCACCAATCAATGAGAACTGTTAAAGCATACTTTTAGGAGCTGTATTCATTCATAATGCAATCATACCAATGCCTGACTCTATGAAGGTAACAGTTAAAAGAATGTCTTCCAAAAACTTGTTTTAGAACGAATTCTATGGAAGTTATGAGTCAACGTATTTATAGATTGGTTCAAAGAATTTTGTGAATTAAAAAGTTTTTTATACATTAGTATTTGTTTCTTATTTAAAAAGAGAATAACCGGAAATAGAAAAGTCATAAAGACTCATAACTTGGGATTATTTCCCTGCGTCTCTCGAAAAGACGATAGTCTGGTAGCCTTATTGTGAGAGTGAGCACAGAAGTGAGAGAGACCATTCTAGAAATGTTATAAAAAACAATGTTGCCATTTTGTTATTTATAATATTTTATATATTTATGTATGTATCCACCGAATAAATATTTCAGGGGCCTAATTACCGCATTCGATTACTAGCGATTTGTTTCTTATTTAAAAAGAGGATAACCGGAAATAGAAAAGTCATAAAGACTCATATCTTGGGATTATTTCCCTGCGTCTCTCGAAAAGACGAAAGTCTGGTAGCCTTATTGTGAGAGTGAGCACAGAAGTGGGAGAGACCATTCTAGAAATGTTATAAAAAACAATGTTGCCATTTTGTTATTTATAATATTTTATATATGTATGTATGTATCCACCGAATAAATATTTCAGGGGCATAATTACCGCATTCGATACTAGCGATTTGTTTCTTATTTAAAAAGAGTATAACTGGAAATAGAAAAGTCATAAAGACTCATAACTTGGGATTATTTCCCTGCGTCTCTCGAAAAGAGGAAAGTCTGGTAGCCTTAGTGTGAGAGTGAGCACAGAAGTGAGAGAGACCATTCTAGAAATGTTATAAAAAACAATGTTGCCATTTTGTTGTTTATAATGTTTTATATATTTATGTATGTATCCACCGAATAAATATTTCAGGGGCCTAATTCCCGCATTCGATTACGAGCGAATTATTACTCGAACGTGCGATTTTTTTAAGTTTTGGGACTTTCTCATTCGATTTCGAATAACACATATCGAAATTTTTAATGACAGTATTGTATAACGAGCAGCCATTCGAATGCAATCGTTCGAAATAACGTTTAACATTGAAAAAGCTAAGAAAAAGAAAATGTAAGTTCAATATTTTACGTATTTATTTATATCTGTACATATGTAAAGATGTATAAAAGAAACGAAATATAAAAAAATTCTACTTGACTTTAAATATAATAAAACACACTGATGTTTTGCCCAACAGTTGTCAGGGAACATAAAAAATCAACCAACTCTGGGAGCATCTAACTAAAAAATTAACTACTTCTAGTCAACCAATAAAAGATTCGAAAATGTGACTAGAACTATATCCTCTAACTTTATACTAATTAAATATTATTAAGTTATAAATTAAATAAAAATTAAAATAACATTTACAAACGTTTCTTTTATGAACACATACATACATGCAAACATATGTTTCTGCCTACAATTTATTCAGTGTCGTAAAATGAATTTATTCGCCTTTTTTCAACACTGAAACAAAGACTCGATTCGCTTGGTATCGAGTGGCATCATCAGAAAATTCCTTGCTAGCGAAATTAATTTATATTTGAATGCAATCTGGATAACGAGTACAAGAATTAGAACCCAGGTTTGAAATTCATATCGAGCCTTATTTTCGATTATATCGATTATATTTCGGCATTTTGATAATTCTAAACTATGGATAGGCCCATAGAATTTCAATTTCAATAAAAAAGTAAATTTTCGATAACATGTCGCTTACGATAAAATCGAAAATAAGGCTCGATATTTTAATTTAATAAAAGTTCTTTGAATTTATAAATTAATTTAGTGATATTGAAAAAAGCATTTTTAGACAATTATTTTATTTGCATTTGGTTTTTATTTCATAGCTCTCAATATGAACTTTTTGTTAGAATTATTCAATAAAATTCAATCAAATCAATGAAATAATTTAAAATAACAAAAATTAAAAATTTTAAAAAACCCCGGTATATCTAGAAAAGATGTGATATCTTCTAAGCGGCTGGACCGATTTTCTTCGATCAAGTCACCTTTCAAACACAAAATCGGTCCAGCCGTTTGGTCTGTACGTGGACACGGACGGACACGTAGATACACACTATAAACCTTATTTTGGTCGTGGTTCAATTAGTTATTTTTGATTTCGAATAAAATTGTTTTATGGACTATAAATAATTTTCATATAATTTTTTCAGTACTTTTTTTAATTCGTTTAAAGGGCAGATTTTTAAAAAAACCAACGATTTTTTCGTTTTGAAATTTGTATAAAAAAATATTTTTTGAAACCTATTTTCGTTTTTGTCATGCAAATTTGAAACGTTTAGAAATTTAATAAAATTGCCAATGGCTGTCGGTCTGAACTAAAGTTTTTTTTACTGCTTCATCGTAGTGTAGTTTAATTTTTCATTTGTCTACTATTGAAAGCAATTAATAAACATCAGTTCTTCTGCCATTCGGAAACTAAAAATTATTGGTTGCCAGAAAGCTCTAATTACACGGTGTGATAAATTTTAATGAAATCTAAATACCTGCGACGTGTTACTATTTTAAAAACTTTACTGAAAGCAACAGCTGTTATTTTGCAATTGGCGTCGGTAACACAGTTTTCAATTGCGGGCGAATGCAGCTGTAATTTGTTTGCTGCCCGTAAACGGCCCATCAGCTTTTCTTGTCTATAAAATCAATTATTTTATGTATACATACATATATGTATATACGAGCTCTATAAACGTGCCATATATGATCTAATTTTTTTAGGTGCGATATATTTTATCAGACACAAAGAAGTATAACAACAAAGGAAAAAAAATATTGTTAAAAAGTTCACTAAGGCGGATTAACACGAGTTCGCCATTAAAAAAGTTAATTACAGAGCTGCGTGTGTTCTCAGGAATCGCTCAGCGATAACTAAACATGATTAATAAATGCAAGAGATCGGTTCAAAGTCCCTTATTGAAATACTCGTGCTCGTCGGCGGAAATCACAACATCCGTTTAGAGTCTAGACCATGTTATCTACTCTCAAAAATATATGTTGTAAACTGTTTAAAAAGCAAGCGAATGCAAAATGTTTTGGTGGGATTCACCATTCAAGTACGAGTATCTTGGACTTATCATGATGACTAACTGAGTATGTGTATGAAAGTTTTTAAATATATATGAGCAGCAACCTTAAATAGATTGTTAGAACACTGCACCTATTCATGTGAAGTGAAGTGTATGATTACCTTCAGTAATCCGAGTAGGATTATTTGATTCTAAATAGATTTTTAGGGCCAGTTGTTTGTTTGAGTATTCTGATTTATTTATTTTTTGTAAAATGTATACTATGTATTTTTAAATATCACTATTATTATTCCTATATAAGATTTGTAAAAAAACTAACTTAAACTTAAAACTATGGTTTTGTTCTTTTTGGCCTCACAATTTGTTGAAATCAAACGTATATTTCACTCTTTTTAGCAGGCGTCTCCACCAGCCATTACATCGTTAATCCAATTATTATAATAGACTACACTGGCAAAGACATCTGGGCGGCCAACAGCACACGCCTCGCCCCAATTGATTACACCAACCAGAAATTTATCATTGTACACCAACGGACCACCAGAGTCGTCATTACAGGAACCTCTGCCGGCAGTTGTATCAGTGCATATGTTTTCTTTACCCAACCAATCGGAATTTTTAACCGTTCTCAAACATTTCTCATGGCTAACGTAATTCACTTCCACGGTCTTTAAAGTGTCCGAAGTACGGCCCCATTTTTTTGTGCTACCCCAACCGGACATTCGTAGCATATCGCTTTCTTTAAGCACAATATTCGTGCCGAGTTTAATTGGTTGGGTATGTTTATTGTACACGATGTCCTTGTCCAGACGTAACAAGCCGATATCATGATGCATCCACGGCTTGTTATACGAACAATGAACTTTTTTTGCTTCCACTAAGTACTCAGCATCGGGGTTGGTCCAGTTGGTAGTTCCAGTTACCACTTTCACATATTCTATGGGCCAATTCAAACAATGGGCAGCTGTTAGAATCCATCTGGGGGCTATTATGGAACCGCCACAAAAATGCTCGCCAAAGGTATTTTGTATGGAAACTATGTACGGTAATAGGCCATCTGTAGCTGTTTCGCCATTTATAATACGTGCCTCCACCACTTGCGTTTTATCATCTCTTAACTGTTGTTGCGTTACAATGCGACCTGCGCTGCACAGTGACACCGCACAGAGTAGACTTAAGGCAATTATTAAAAAGTTTTTCATTTTTTTTAATACTTAGAATATTATGCCGCTCTTATTATAAAATCCAAAATATTACTTCTTCTCACTCTCGCGGCAGTCTTAGCAATGTTTTATAAAACGTCTAACACCTTTCACTTTTATATACATACAAAAAGTTTGGAAATGTTTCGCTGCCTTGAAAAACATTTGCCGATAAAGCGACGAATAAAAAAAAAAACAATTGATAAAAAAGAAGTATGAGTATGTACTACGTGTCAAGGCCTACAATGAAGAGCAAAATAGTTAAATCCATTTCGTCGATACATATTTCTTAATATATTTGTATGCAATTCTAGGAGCAATGTCCATTTTTAGTTTTATCTGCAATTCTGTTTTAAGCTTCTATACGATCAAGGCAAATCAAACAGATAACTCCAATTCCGAAAGGAATTCGATAATAGTAAAAACCACCTGAGCTTTGTTGTTAGAAATAGCTAAAAGACTGGTCAATTCCGAATGACCTTGTCGGTGTATGTACATAGCACTCATTTACTTCAACAACGTCATAACTCAAAATATTCAATTTATTGTTTTAAATAATTTGTTCAATACATATAGAGTATATCCCTAATAATATGTTCGAAATTAAAATCGAAAATTTAAGCTGAAAATTGAGTTTAAATTTCAAAACAGGATTGCTGTTTTAAAAATTTTAAACTAAATTCAATTCGTCGAATTTCGAAATTTTGAAGTTCGAAACTAAATTCTTCCTTTATAAGTGGAAAGCTCATTTTCAATTTTATTAGCTCGAAATTTAATTTAATTTATCTTAGTTCGAAACTTAATTTGAATTTTGTGTCAGCTAATCATAATCTCGAACTTAAAATCGAAACTGTAAGTTGAAAATTGAATTTTAATTTTAAAATAGGATGCAAATATTTACAAGTTTAAACTAAATTCAATTTGTGAAATTTCGAAATCCATTTCGAATTTTCGAAGTTCGAAACTAAATTGATCCTATTTTAGTTGGAAGCTCATTTTCAATTGTATTAGCTCAATTTAATTTACTTTTTTTTCGAAATTAAATTTAAATTTTGTGTAAAATCGAAATTGTAAGTTGAAAATTGAATTTTAATTTTAAAATAGGATGCAAATGTTTAAAAATTTAAACTAAATCACAATTTGTCAAATTTCGAAATTAATTTCGAATTTTCGAAGTTCGAAACTTTAATTAAATTAAATTAATTAAATTTAAATTTAAATTAAATTTAAATTAAATTTAAATTAAATTTAAAATTTGTAGCAGCGAATCCAAAGTTCGGAATTAAATGCGAAATTTTAAGCTGAAAATTTAATTTAACTTTAAAATAGCGTTCGAGTTCTTAAAAATTCAAATTAAATTCAATATATCAAAATTCGAAATTAATTTGGAATTTTCGAAGTTTGACCTAAATTTTGCTTTTCTTAGTTGGAAGCTCATTTTCAATTTCCCTAGCTCGAAATTTAATTTGATTTATGTTGGTTCGAAACTAAATTTTAATTTTAAGCCGAAAATTTAATTCGAATTGTTAAAAATTAGAGTTAAATTCAATTCCTCGAATTACGAACTTTCGAAGTTCAAGAGTAAATTTTTGCTTTTCTTAGTTGCAAGTTTCAGTTTCCAATTTTCTTAACTCGAAACTTAATTAATTTATGTTTGAATTTTGTGTGAGCTTATTGTAAGTTCGAAACTAAATGCGAAATTGAAAGCTGAAAATTGCATTTAAATTTTGAAATAGCGTTAGAGTTTTTGAAAGTTAAAATTAAATTAAATTTTTCATTTTTTAGTTGGAAGCTCGTTTTCAATTTTCTTAACTCGAAAAGTAATTTAACTTATCTTCGTTCGAAACTATATATGAATTTTGTATCAGCTTATCCTAAGTTTGAAATTTTAAGCTGGAAATTGAGTTTAAATTTTAAAACAGGTTTCGAGTTTTTAAAAATTCAAATTAAATTCCATATATCGAAATTCGAAATTAATTTCGAATTTTCGAAGTTCCAACTAAATTTTGCTTTTCTTGGTTGGAGACTCAGTTTCAATTCTTATAGCTCGATATTTGATTTGTTCTATGTGGTTCGAAACTAAGTTTGAATTTTATGTCAGCGTTTCCAAAGCTCAGAATTAAATGCGAAATTTCAAGATGAAAATTAAATTTAAATGTTAATATAGGGTTCGAGTTCTTAAAAATTAAAATTAAATTTAATTTGTCGAATTTCGATACTAACTCCGAAATTTCAAAATTAAGTTTTGATTTTGCTTAGTTGGAAATTAAGCTAGAGTTTGCTAAGCTCGAAATTTAACTATATTTATGAAATATTCATAATAATTTCATAGGAATTTCTTCCCCATTGAGTATAATATCTACAATAGCTTCAGGCGTAAGTTGGCAAAACTTTGCTACACGTATAGTTAATAAGTATATATTTTTTGGTTTCCTCTGCCAGAATCATTAGCTTGGAACTGGCTTTTCTTTTTTATTTTGGTTTTGTTATACAGTGTTCTTAGAAATCTTTTCTATTTTAATTATTTAAGGCTAAGTAGAAGCTTTTTTTTTAATATACGAGTAATCTTAGAAACAAACAATTCAAATATGCAAAAACTTTTCGTTTTTCTATATTGACATACTTAAAAAAATACTTATAAATACAAAACATAACTCAGTGGCAATATGCAATAATTGCTTAAGTCGACTTAAGCAGAGCAGTGTTTTTTGGAAGTTTTGACGCTACCGTTAAGATATTAAAAGGCTCTAACACATGTTACTGCTTACATAAGCTATTTTCTTTGCTGTATATCATTGCAACTATTGCAACTATTGCAACTTTCAACTGGAACATAATACAGTATAATAAAACAAAATTTTTTCCAAGTCGACTTAAGCGATTACTATATTACGCCACAGTATTGTTTAAAATAAAAACAGATAACAGATAAGATATTTTTCTTTGAAAAAAAATTTAAAACGAATTTTTAGCGCCACCCTATTATACTTTAAAGTGAAATAATAATATACTTTTTGTGTTATCAATTGGCTGTTGATAATTATAACTATTGAACTTTAAATTATTACGTTTATTTCTTGAAGTATCTAATGAGAAATGTTCGTCATTTTACGATTTCTGTTTAATGTAAAATAACGTATAGCGAATTTGAAATTTCATAAAATTTTTGGCCTGATTTTTTTTTATATTTTCTGCTATGAGTGGAGGAGTAGAGAGGTGGCTTGGAAAAGATTTCTCGGCTAATGCTTATGAAATAATTCTTTCTGCTAAAAAAACACCGACTTCAATGCAAAGATCTGATAGAAAAAGATAATGGGCGTGCCTCCGCAAGTTTGTGTTTTTTTTAAAGCTCAGGGTGCGTGTTAAGTCTTGTAAAAATTGGTAAAGTAGAACCATCTAAAATAAAATATTAAATTTAAATGGGCGTGAACCCGCCCATTTTTTTAACTAGAGAATTGTGTCTATTTTAAAGCTCAAGGTGTGTGGTAAGTTTCGTTAAAATCGGTTAAGTAGAACTGCGTAAAATATTATAATAAATTTTAATGGGCGTAACCCCGCCCATTTGTTCAACTTTCAAATTGTGTAATTGCAAGAACCAAACGTGTTTTATAGGTTTCGCAGCAATCAAATAAGTAGAATATCATAAAATTAAATTAAAAAAATTGTGGATTCACAATGGGACCAATGGGAAGCTATACCCTCTCAGACAAAATAAGAAGTTTTATAATCGGTCTAAAATGTACCGAGTTATAAAGTAACACCCCCAAAAACAAAATAGAGACGAATTGTTAACCTGCTACTTTTTTTGAAGTCGTTTAAAAATACAACCCTGATCTAAGGAAATGAAAATGTTCATAAAATCCATAATAGCAGGGTTGCATTTTCTCAAAAGTAGCACGATTGTGCAGGATAGTGAAACACGCACGGACTTTAGTTGTTTATTTTCAGTAGCAAAGTTTTCGAAATTATAGCTGCTGTGTAGGATCCCTGCAAATTATAAAAATTCAAAATTAACTTCTTTGCTCAAAAAATATATAATCCACGGGCTTACAGCTTAACATTGGCAAAATTCTGATTTTGAATGAAAAACTTGCTTTTAAGTACATATCTTTGAAATTTTTTATTAAGAATTTGTATGTATTTCTTAAACTACATATCGTCGGTTGGTTTCTGGTTTGCGGCACAGTATATGCAAAATACATTAGGTCTGCAGCAAACCAGAAACCAATCGACGATATGTACATACATACATACGTATATAAATTAAAAATTTTATTTTTGCTATCATCGAACTAAATCCTATCCCCCATATTCACAAAATATAAAATGAATTTCAAATGTATTTTATTTCCAATTTTTTATACAAAATTTTCCTAAAACGGATTTCAAATTCATTTTATTTTTTTTATGAATATGGGGGTAAATATTCCGATTTTAGCAGGCGTTGACACCATTAATAACATTGTCAATCCACTTCCAATAAAAGGCAACGCTGGCATATATGTACATCAGGCCTGCCAACAGCACAAGCCTTACCCCAATTGACAACACCAACCAAAAGCTTATTTTGATATGCCAGCGGTCCACCAGAGTCGCCATTACAGGTGCCTTTACCCGATTTTGTATCAATGCATATCTGACCGTCATGCAGCCAGCTAGGGTTTTGAAAACTATTGGCACATCTATCGGGATCCATGTATTTTACCTCTGCTGTTCTTAAAATATTAGCGTATACGCCATTTTTATTTGATTTACCCCAGCCATATATTAAGAGTTGTCCTCCTTCCTTCAGGGTATTTTCTGTGGCCAATGGAATTGGTTGCGTACGTTCATCATATATTATGGACCTGTCTAGGCGTAACAAGGCAATATCATTATCAGAAAATTTTGCCCTGTACTTGCAATGAGTCTTTGCTTCTACAACCATATAAAGGGCACCTGGCCTAGTCCAATCAACGGTGCCAGTTATCACTCTCATCTTTTCCTTAGGCCAAACCAAACAATGAGCAGCTGTAAGAATCCATTGAGGTGCTAGAATAGAGCCACTACATATAATAGCTCCATTAGGACTATGTATCGAAACTATATAGGGCACTGAGCCATCTGTAGCACTTTCGCCACCAGCATAAGGCTTGAAAACATGTGCAAAATTGATTTCATAGTTTTTTTTTCTAGTTTCTAATTAACTTTACTTTTCACTTTCCCGCTAATGTTTGTTATATGTTAACGAAATTTCTTTCTTATATACTCCCAAAAACTATCGTAAATTGCCTAAAATTTTAACCACTCATCGATTAGTAAGCTTCATAAAAATATAATTTAATAAAGTTTTTTTTAGCAAATATACATATAATATAAAACATACTGAGCAGAGACAGCATGCTCCAGCATTAACCGATAATATTTCATTTGATTTCATTTCTTTGTATAAAGTTCAAAGAAAAAAGTCAAGTTAGTGCGACGATTAGATACCGGCTATTCTAATAGAAACAATATAGTTTGCTTAGAATGCAAATATATAAAAAAGTCATTCACTCAAATTGGAAAAATAATAAAGATTAATATTTTATCATGATGTTGTATAAACGTTGCATGTTTTTGATATAAATCTTGTGGTGGTAAATCTATTTTGCAATAAAATCCAGAACACATGCCGGCAACTTGCTCTTATATTTTTTAGCACTTGTAAGCATAAGGCAACCCAGCAAATTTACTGCTGCGCCTGAAGCAGGCCAGGGGTCTAATCGTCGTTTTCGATAATTTGCTGCTTCGATCATGTTATCACAATATAATCGATATGTTTCGTGATCGAAACAGCTCGATATCAAAAGGGACGATTAGACTTCAAAGTTGAGAGAGAGAGAGAGAGAGAGACATTTAAGGATCAATCCCACGATGTCGACAACGTTCTACTTGTCGCACAATCTCATTTGAAACAAAAAAAAATATTAAAATTAGTTTTCTTTTGTTTTGAATGTAAGTGGTCGACATCGTGTGATTGTTTCTAAGTATATTTGGAACTGAGCTAAGAAAAAATAGGTTCTCCATTCTAGTTCATACCTCCATCAGTTGTTTAACTGATTTAAAAAAAAATCTGTTTTTGTATGAAAATGTCCGGTTGTCAAATAAATTCAGTAAAGTGTGCCCTTGACGCGCACACGTACGGACACTACATTGCTAATAATGTACGAACTTTAGCCTATATAATCGAATATCTTACCTGATGTGCACATTTTTGTAACGGCCTGTCCCTGTCCCTGTACTGCAAACAACAACCAAATTTTATAATGCTATTGATGTTTGCAATACACGTATTCGATCGAACGATTTCTAGTGACATCGTGGGACAGGCCGTAAATTTCGGTTTTTGGCGATTTTATTTAGTCTTGGCGTTTTTTCTTAGTTGTGGTGCTTTTTTCGGTTTTTGGTTTTGTTTTTATCTATTTTTTGTTGTTTTAGGCGACTTTTTCAGTTTTTGGCGACTCAGCTTAGTTTTGGCGATTTTTTTAGTCTGAGCGATTTTTTTTATTTTGGCGATTTTTTGGTTTGGCGATTTTTTTTTGCTTTGGCAATTTTTTAATTTGGGATTTGTTAGTTTTAGTGTTTTTGAAAATTTCAAGAGTTTGCCTCTTACGGTTTCCAAGATACAGCGAGTTGTCAAAATAACATTAACCGATAGGATAGCCTTTGATTTTGATTTTTTTTTTTTTAATTTCAGTGTTAATTGTTGTAGTCTGCATAAAAATACGCTCTTTGCAAATTTCAAGTGTCTTTATATATAATTGTTTGCATACTACATTAGGCGTTCAACATTTTTCGTTGCTCGCTTTAGAACACCCTTTAATTTTTAACTGTCATATATTTTTTGTTGCGATTCGAATCATTTGAAAGTTGTTATAAAACTTAGGCTCATTTCAAAACCTTTCCATACGAAACAAGGTTTCCATTTATTGGATACCTGGCCACAGCGGTCATCCAGGAAATGAAGAAGCGGATGAACTGGCCAAGAGGACCTCTGCTGCTCCTTTTATGGGCCCAGACCTGTTTTGTGGCGTAAGTCGGTCGACTGTAACATCTCTGATCAAAGAAGACGACACTTGGATCGCTAAGGAAATGTGGCTGTCTTCTCCTGGCTTAAGGCAGGTATAATTTACGGCTTGTTACTAGTTTTCTTTCTGGTCACTTTGGACTGAATTATCCTCTGTGGAAAAGTAACCAAGTTCGTTCACCTTTGTGTCGTTTATGCTTGGAAGATGACGGGACGACGACACACATTCTTTGTGAGTGTATCCCATTATGTGACAGTAGAAGGCGTGTTTTCGTTGTGAGTTTCTGTGTTCAGATGATATTAGGTGGGCTTCATCAATAGCTGTACTGACTTTCATAAGGAGAGTCATACAGAGATTAATTTAATTTAATTCACAGATCTATGGTACAAAAAATCCATCAGGTGTCGCAGTGCCGGTCTTTGGACCATATTTTCCCACCTATTCTATTCTAGGCTCTTGTAATGAGACAGTCTTAGGTTTCTAAAAGTGGGCGTGTTCACGTCCCTTGAAATTGAATATACAATATATTATAAATTTCATGTAGTTGTAATTTTTCGATTCTTTTTAAACTCGGCAGACACTTTGGGCTCTTAAGGCAACTCGATCTGGTATTTTTAAAAGTGGATAGGGACATGGCTATATTTTTTTAAATATTTTATATACTTCTAACCAAATGCAGATGTAGCGCGAAAAGCACGAAATTGTCATCACTGCTACTGACTATCAAAGCGATTTTAGAGACAAGCTCGGGGGAGAGTTACTGGTTGGTTCATGCACGCTATGTATAGACCATCCACAGCATTTTCTCAGCTAAAAATTCGCATTTATTTATTGTTTTCTTTTATGGAAATTATTAACGCTCTAATAATCCCAAATTAATAATTCACTTATTCAGTAAAATATTTTTTTATTAAAAATGCATTGAAATTGGTTATTGAGGGGCTTAGCTGTATCCTATGCGCATTTCACTGTTGCTAAATCAGATCATCAGCAAACCTTTACCCAAAAATTTCTTAGAACAACTAGAGTTATTATGTTAAACTTTCATGTGAACAAATGAGAAGCTCAACAAATAACAAATAACATTGGCTAACTTTTTTCAGCTCGAATTGTAGTTGTAAGAAGTATGTAAGGAAAATAAATGTAAATGCGCTGATTTACACGGGCATAATTATGCTGGCATAATATGCCATTTTATAAGTGAGAGAGGCAAAGAGAGTGATTTTGTGTTTGGCATAATTTTTTAACCAGCTACAACCCTGCATTAGCAGCACAAAACCAATACACAGACAACTTAAAAAACAGCAAATGTTAAATGAATACGAAAAACACTAACACACACAAAGATGTGCATACGAATACATTTTACATTTTCTACCAGATGAATTAGTCTCGTGTAATCTGAAAAGAACAAAAATTGTCCTCGTGTAAACTACCTCAATAGCAACAACAGCTGTTCAAGAATAGAGTGTTGCCACACAAGTATTTTTGAACGGGTGCAGTCAAGTTAATAATTGGTGTTTTTTATGGGAATTGTTACAATTTATGTTTAACATTTCGTCATGTGAGAACTTAACTGTCCAATACGCCATTATAAACTATTAGATATTGGACACTTAAGTTCTCACATGACGATTTGTTAATGCACTCATTTATGTTAAACGATTTACATCAGTTTGTAGTTCTTCTAGCGACATGCTACGGACATGACAGCCTGATATGGCTATACGGATAACAATTTAGGCTTGATAAAACTTAAAAAAAAATAGTTGCATATTACTTTTAATTTATTATACATACATATGTATGCTTATTACCTTTCACTGTCTGATCAAAGTTTGTAATTTGCAAAAAATTAAACAACTTATCTTATCTGAGAGTGACTGATGACTCTGATTTACTAAGAAAAAATAAATAGTGAGTACAAGTGACTATTTCGTTGTTCAAAGTTCAATAATGTTGAAAGATTTATTACCGGCTGGTTGGAGTTATAAAAAAAATGCGTTAGTTTATGTACAATTTAAATAAAAATTTATATATTAAAGCCAAAAAAAGAAATATTTGTGATATATACATAAAGGGTAGGTAAATTTGAGGTTAGCCAGTAAGCACACCGGGTTAAGCTAGTAACAAATAAATGTCAAATATGAAGTACAAACTTGGTTACTACCAAAAGAGATTGTCAGCAAACTCGTATTGTATATTAAATAAAAGTTTGCCCGTGTGATGCAGAGTAGTAATGCATTTCTGAACAGGCACTTATCTCATTCTTATGGGATATATGTACATATGTATATGTGAAACTATATTAGGCTGTAAAACAAAAACTTTATTGTGTGCACATGAATGCAGTTGCAAAAGAGTATTTAAAAAAAGTATTCCATCAATTGTTTTACCGCTGTAAGGAACATAGGACCACCAAAAAAAAGCGAGTAACTGAAAAATTTTTCGCAATAATTAAAACATGTTTGCCAATCATGTACTATACTTGCTCGTTCCTTATCTCAAACTCAAATTCAAATTATTTTGTATTATTTAGTTCCCAATGATAATTGTCACGTACGCTGTTGCTCATGACCAGAGAAATCACAGATATGCTTTAAAATGAAACTTTTCTACAAAAAAAAAATGCAACTGACTTCCAAAATAGGCACTAAAAAATCTAAAAATAATTTAGATACTGTTTAATAAAACATTATAAGACATATCGCTCATTTCGTTCAACAACGTCATAACTCGAAAAAAATACTAATTTTTGAGAAAACGAGTTTATTCTATTTACACACAGCTTAATGGAAGATGAATATCGTTACCTTAATGTAGAAAGTCACTAACTCATTATTTTTTTGAAAGTGAGATTTTTCTATCGAAATACATATACCAAAAACTCGAATTCAAAAAAATTATAAGTTAGGGCCTTTCTATATTAAAGTAACGATATGCACTATATCTTTATGAAATTTTTTACACAATACGAATTGGCGATATGAGGATTAATGCTGTATTATTCAACCAAAAATCTAACTTTTGTGAGTTATGACATTATTGAAGTAAATGAGAACTTAAGCCTTTTTCAACTAAAAATGTTTTTTTTTATGAATAAGATGTCTTTTTTATTATTTACGTATTACAGATTATATATGAGTGTTTCTTTTTGATTTCAAAAGTTTTATCTCCTTTTCAGGCTTCATTTCTTCTTCCTTTTCCTCTTCCTCTTCCTGTTCCGGCTTGCCACACTCTTTCAAATGAGTACGTATGAAATCATGATAATAGGAAACTCTAGCATGAGCATCCGGCAATCCCTTGGCACATGGACGGCCCCAATTCACCAAAGCCACCAGCTTACCATCGTGTACTAATGGGCCTCCACTGTCACCGTGGCAGGCGCCCTTTCCCTTATCATTGAAGGTACACAAATGGCCGACATCCACCCAGGTTGTGTTATTGTGAGCAGCTCGACATTCCTTAAACGGCACAAATTTCACCTTCAATGTCTGCAATTTAGTTGGAACTTCGCCACCCAAGGAAAGGGTACCCCAGCCGGTAAGTACCAATTCATCATCCTCCTTTAACGGCTCAGCATCATAGGCCACGGCCTTGGTGTGATTATCAAATTTTATGGTGTCATTTAAATGCAGCAAGGCAATATCGTTGGCAAAGGGGGGACTATTGTAACTGCAGTGCGTTTCAATACGATCCACGTAATAATATTTTTCCGTGTGATTCTTTAGATTTTGTGTGCCAGTTAGGATTTTTAGTTTCTCTGGCTTATTGCCGGCCACGCAGTGCGAGGCGGTGATAATCCAACGTTCGCCAATAATGGCTCCGCCACAAAAATGTCTGCCTTTTAAAGACTGCAAAGACACTTGATAAGGTGCAAAATTGTCCGGTGCATCTTCTCCGCCCACAATGCGATTGGGCGTAAATTGTGGTGGATAAAGGATATCGGAATCCTCAGTTGCCAATGTTGCAGCGGTAACATCACTTTCAGCCTTAGTTTGAAAACATAATGTTGACACAAATAAAAGTGTGCATATTGCTGGCCATGACGAAAACAACTTTCTTCCGCCGCCCAACATTGTATAACCGCTGTTGAATGTTAACTAAGTTCTCGTTTCCCTTTGACCATGGCTTTATATATGGCAATTTGTTGTGATTTTAATTTGAATTTAGGTTTCATAAAGAACTTTTACTTTAAAAATCAATTGTAGTCGTGCAACTTTTGCAAGATTCTTTTTCGGTTTCTGTTTTCAGTCGCTTATTTAAATTTATATTGTATGCAAGTCACATCACTTACATTATCATTTAAAAAAAAGTGTTTATAGACTCCACTCGAGTGTTTATGTTGATATGACTTCGTCCGACACCCTAAGTCGGTGTTGGTGACGGTGTCTGGTAAATACTCGTATGGTTTGATTGTGCTGTCAGTCAATGCGTGATCCTACTGCGCTTGCGCTGCCTTATCAATTATGCGTGTTTTGTGTTTGTGTGCTGGCGCATTCATGGTAATAATTTGTTTAATTTAATGTGATTGCCCTTAAGACATCAGACTTTTAACATGTCGCCTTAAGTTTCTGTTTAAATATGTATATATATTTTTTTTAATTTACAACGATTAACAACACCTTTGCTTCTTTCACGAAAATGGTGGGCACGACTTAAATAATGAAATTTTAAATTAAAACCTGTTAAGAATCTTGGTGCTAAAAGGGCTTTTCACGGGTTTTGCACACAGTTTGTTTTGTCGTTATTAGCCCCACCCTTCCCCTTCTTAACAGATACATACAATAACGGCAAATGGTGTTATTTCCCCCAAAAACTTTTAAAGCATTTAACGAACTCATTAAAAATAAACCTGCCACTATTTTATTGTGTAAGGTTTATCACTTAGAAATGTGTCGTTTGTTAAAAAAGAAACTACATATATACTTTTGAATACTTACCTAAATAACAGAGCCATACTTTAGCAAAAGCGGCAAGCGCCTAGTGTAAACGCTCAAGTTCCATGCCTAAATGGGAGCGTCATGTAATGCTTACTTATCTTATTTAATAACACCCACAAAATATAAATAAATTATGGAGATATAATCGCTAGATTGTCCCAAAAATAGTTAAAATGCCATTACCTTTTAACAATAACAAAAACAGTTGTTTTAGGAGCCAACTACACTACTTAACGCGCTGTCAAAATCGATTTTTTCAATTGCAAAGCGTTGGCGCCGCGTTGTTTCAGTTTAAGGTTCACTAATTGCGACTTAAATTTAAGTTGCACTTAAATGTAGTTTAATTTTTTCAGTGGTTAATTACAGTTCTTATTAAATTACATTGAAAGTACGGCAGCACTACAAAATTCCCTAGTATTTTGGAAGGCTTTTTAAACAACAGCTGTTTATCATAAATAAAAAAGTTAGGTTATCAAAATGCAGAAATTGCATAAAAACACATTTTGTGAAGCATAAAGAGCATCAGAACGCATTTTTCTATATATTTTTCTATGTCTATGATATGAAACTATGCATATGTATATATATATGTATATGACAAGCTCAATAGCATATGGTATGCTCGTAAAACTTAAGAAGAATTTAAATACACTCGTACAATGTTGGGCACTTAAGTTTCATTTAAATGTCTCTCAACTTCGTACTTCAAAAATTAATTCGATGCTTAAATGTCACTTAAAGATAAATGACAAATATAAGACAACTAAATTATTGGGCCTAATTCATACACATTGTGTGGGCATGAGCATTTTTGGCAGCTTATCGCTTTAGTTAAGATGTGCTTGTAAAAATGCTAGAAAAACTGCTTAAATTAAAATGGCTGAAAAGTTTCTTTTTTAAAAAAGTATCTTTTAAAAAATAAACAATACTAAAAAAAATTTGTTCAATGCTCCTCAAGAAACGCTGTTTAAAAAAGTACCTTTCAAAAAAAGTATGCACATTTCAAAAACTACTATTTAAAACATACTTTTAAGAAAGTACTGTGCAAAAAATTACTTTTAATAAAAAAGTAACTTTAAAGAAAATATCTCAAATAAAGTACCTACAAAACTTTACATTTAAAAAAGTACTTTTTCTTAAAAGAATAAAAAGAAGATCACTTACAAATTTAACAAAGTACCATATAAAAAACACATTTCATAAAAAAGTATCTCCCAAAAAAATTCCTATAAAAAAATACTTTTGAAAAAGTACATTTTAAAACCACATTTAAAAAAAAACTACTTTTCACGAAAAAACCTTAAAAATTAGATTTAAAAAAGTACTCTTTAAAAAAAAAGTAATGAATAAAAAATAACTTGAATAAAAAGGTACCTCTTAAGAAAATACTTTTAATAAAATACCTCTTAAAAGGTACCTGAAAAATTACCCCTTGAAAATGGTACCTATTGAACAATTAGTTTTTTTAAAGTAGCTGTTTAAAAAACACAATTAAGAAAAAAGTACTTTTTAAAATAGTACCTTTTTGAAAAATTACCTTTTTAAAAAAGTACCTTTTAATAATATTTTTTTTTAATAAAACGATTTGACAGAAGTGTCTTTTAAAAACTTACAATACAACTTAAAAATTGTATGGTGTCAAAAAGTACCTTAAGAAAAATTTACCTTTTTACAAAGTATCGAATCAAAATGTAACTATTTAAAAAAGTATATATTTAAAAATGTATCTATTTAAAAAGTATGTGGTGGAAAAAGTACATTTTCAAGGGGCATTATTAAAAAAGTACTTTTAAAGTAAATACCTTATAAAAAAGTAAAAGTATAAAAATTACCATTAAAAAAGTACTTTCTGTACATTTAAAAAAATTGATTTCCACAAAAGCATTTTGAACGAAAATGGATTTACAAAAAGTACCTTTACAAAATCTAAAATATCTCTGAAAAAAAACTAATTTCTGTAAAAACTATCTTTTGGAAAATTACCTTTTAGAAAACTAACTTTTAAGAAATTATCATTTAGAAAACTTTCCTTTTAAATGCCGTTCAACAAAAGTAACTTTTTAGACATGTACAAACTCTTTAAATATTGTATCGTGAAAAAAGTACCGTATCATAAATTTACTTTTTAACAAATATCCTATCAAAATGTACAATCGTACAAAACACCCTTTAAAAGGGGGCCATACGATTTTACTATATATGTATAATATGAGCACACCAAAGCCTAAACACAACTTAACACAAGCAGCAAAAAGTTGCCATACTCAAGATTTCCCATTTTTATTCTTAAAAAGTCCCTTGTGGGAATTTAATTATTTTCGTTTTTTAATTGTCCCACCAGGGAATTTGTAAGAATAAAAATTGGCAATTTTGAGTTTGGCTGCTTTTTACATTAAGTTTTTGGCTTTGGCGTGTTCTGACTTGTGCAGTAAAATTGTATGGCCAAATTTTTTGTAGAATATGTTACCCTCGCCCTTCTTCTTTTTATCGGTGCTTTTTACGAATTTTTTGAATAGAGCCAACAATTACCATTACGTGAGGAAGTTAGAGGGTCAATATGTTCCACAAAAATATTTGCCTTAATAATTTGTACAAAGTTGCCGAGCATTCCCTGCACGTCGGATGTAAAGAACACTTAGGGCCTGTACCACGATGTCGACAGCGTTCGTTCGACTTGTCGCGCAATTACATTCAAAACAAAAACTAGTGCTTGTATCCAATGTAACTGTGCAACAAGTAGAACGTTGTAGACATATACCGAAGTGCTGCACGAACCAGAGAACTGCATAAGTTGATTCTCTTTTGCTGTCCACTCAAATTTACAATGCTTTTGTTTTGTTTTTTAACATCATTATATACTAAGGAATTTGCTTGCCGTGTTAACTCTCTAATAAGTGAGTGTCATTAACTAACTACTGTTTGCTAAAGTAAATAAAAGCTTCTTACTGTTGTTTGATTGTTTTGTATAATACGAGTAATCAACTTACTCACAAAAGCACTTTGGACAGATGAAATTTTTAATATAAATTTAAAGAACTTTTGAAAAGCGTTATACGAAAATTTAACACAATGAATTCAGAAATAATAAGAATACGGGTTTTCAAGAAGTATTCAAAACAATCATACTGATTCACTGCTTTTGTGAATCATATGAATAAATAGAAATTAAAAGCAATTGCATTCATTTATTAACAATAGTCTTGTGAATATGAATCATGCATTAGCATTTTTAATTTTTTTAATGTCAAGTGCTAGATAAATATTCATTTTTCAAAAAGGCAAAATTATGCCGTTTGATACGTAATCATGCAGATCTCTGGCACTAAGTGGTAACTTTAAATTACCTTACCAAAATCAAATTAAGAGTGGTGCTTTCGAGCGTTTTTTTTTATTATTATTGCGCTTTTTACTTACTGCCAACAAAAGCTTCCAGTACCAAGACTGGGGTCAAATTACGGCACTTGTTATCGAACGAAATTACGAAATATTTCAATAGAGTTTATATGTAAATATTTTAAAATTTCGAATCGTATCGGATGCGGTAATTTGCCCCCTGGATTTAATTTTTTAAAATGGATTTTTTTTGTTTTATTGAAAATTTCAGTCATAAGTGAAATAAAAATTGCGAAATCATTTGAGAAAAATGTTATGGCAGATAATTAGTTGATAAATTCACAAATGATAAGTGAATTAAAAGTTACACTCTACTGCGAGTTCCTAAAGATAGATTTGAAATCAATAAGGAAAGAGTAACAAAGGATCAGATTGCAGGACCTTGTAAGACCTTGCGGAAGGTATGCAATCATCGTAACAGCTTCTTAACTAACTAAATAAGAATTGAAGCTAACAGTGAAGATCAATCTAAACTATTATTGAGGTGGCAAGTAGACATTGCTGGTGGACGTTTGGGCGTTATTTGCCAAATGTTGTTCGGAGTTATGAACTGTCTCATGGGAGTTCTCCAATGAATGTTGATTTTGCTGCTCATTTTGGTAGTATGCTTCTTCTTCTTCTCCTCCCTCCTCCTCCTCTTCCTCTTCAGAAGAATCCAAGGAACCAATAACAGAAGTAGAGGGAGCAATACCTTCGTCGGTGATGGTGGTTATACCACCCAAACTATCATACTGAGATTGAATTTGCCGTTGCGCATTAGCAGCCTCTTCAGCGGTGCGATACTTAATGAAGAACACCTCGGGCTTGTTGTCGGCTTGAGGAGTTTCTGCTACGGCATCTTGAAGTTCAGCTGCGGACGTTTTCTTAGCCAAAACATAAACAACTGTCTTTTCTTGCTTAAGCGATTTGGCCAAATTGAGGGCGGCCGCCTTATTTGTTTGACTGGGTGCCTTGACGAACAAAACATTGTAATGCTTGCGTGGCTGTTGTTGCCAAGCAGCCAACTCTTCTTGAATTTCGTCCTCTGTATCATCAGGGGCCGAATGTAGGTAAAAGTTTTTGGTTACAATGGGTTTTTTGATAATACGAGTGCGCGGACGATAGCGACGAGCAGGCTTAACGGCCGGGTGATGATTGAACTGGCCCTGTTCCGCCAGTTGTGGTAAATATGTCAGGCTGGGCTGGGAAACTATTTGTTGCTGTTGTTGGTGCTGTTGCCTGCTATACGGCTGCGGTGAATTATTATTATTGCTGTTGTGGCTGGAACCGGAAGTCAAACTAATGTCTGCTGTAGCCAAGGCGGTGATGGTGGCTGCCAAAATCGTCTGTAAATAAATAAAACGTGCTGTGATATATTTTTAATTTTTCTTAAGTATTCGTTAAATGAGATTTGAATCTTTGCTGTGACTTCTTTTATAAATGTGTTGTTTTCAAATGAAAACCAACAACAAACTAACTTTTTTTTAATTCGTATACATTTTAAAAATCGTTAAATTAAACATTTTTATCCGTAATACAATAATATATTTATATATAAATACATATACATATGTATATATGTATGCATTAGAGCGGGTCGATGTGTATGGAGAAAAATTAATCGATAGGATTTGCTATCGATTTTTCTATAGCTTCTGGCATGAGGAAAAAAAGTTCCACTACGACATTTAAAAAAAATAATTGTCGAGGTGGCCGTCGCCTATCCTACTGCAAAAGTAATTTTGGTTGTTTGTTATGCTTTATGAGTTAAACGACTGAACCGATTTTGATGAAGTTTAGAGCACATAGTTATCATATATTTTTGAGGTAGGATCCCGCGGGAGGGTAGTACCTGCCCTCCGAAACTCTCCAATGGATTTTTATTAAATTTAAAACACAGATATATCTGCATCTACACACATACTGCATATTAAAAAAAAAACTATGACCAAGAAAGGAGTAGGGGGCAACTTTAGCCCCCTCAAATTTTTCCATCTGATTTTTTTGAAATTCTAAGGATTGATAAATCTGCATCTAAGATAAAACAGTGGCTTTATATTACAAAAATGGGATCAAGAGGATCAAGGGGCAATACCTGCCCTCCGAAACTAAAAGACTACAAATCGGTTGGTGATTATTATTAAATTCAACATAGACACATTTGCGTCCCAGCGGATGTGCAGTATTTGTATTTTTCAAACTAGGAGCAGGAAAGGGGCAGGGGGAAATTTATGCTTCTCCGAAACTATCTTAAAGATTTTTAAGAAATTCAAAACACAGGTACATCTGCGTCTAAAAGGACACACAGACTGTATACTTTTTCACAACTAGGATCGAGAGGGTAGTAGACGGTGATTTCTGCCCCTCCGAAACTATCCTACCGCTATTTATGAAACATAAAACATAGATAGATATGCATCTAAAATAGGGGTGTCAGAAGTATGAGCCCGTCAACCAGTATACTCATACAATCATGCTTTCTTTTAGGCATTTCCTGGAAAAGAAAAACATAATAAGGGTTTTCACGACAGCTCTTAAAATTGCCATTTGTGCAATTGGGCCACATGGGATTTTAAATTTTCACGATTTTTGGAAATTTTGACGATTTTTTAAATTTGACGGTTTTAAAATAATGATTTTTATGTATTAAAGCGTCTTTCAAGCGATTTGGAAGAACAATTGAACTTTGAAATACTACACAGTGGTACGCAATCCTTTGTGGACAAATATGATGCGCACATTGACGAATTTATTAAACACAGTAAATAGTATTTTCCATTTTTTTACTTTTATTCTTATATCTCGAAAATTAATACCGAACGGACAATGTCGTGCCGGGAACGTTGCTAGTATTAACATATTCTTTAAAAAGAATTTAAATATTTTTTATTTTTTTATTTTAAGCTTCAGTTTAAATTAAATATAAAAAATGAGGCTTTCATTTATCACTTCAATTTAATTTTAGCTGGACTTGGTAACAATATCTTCTATTCATTTTTTTATCTCTTGTACCGCTCGTAGCTCTATGTTAAGTTTCGTATTCTTTTTATATATTTCACAAAAACTTTTAATTTTATATAATTTTTTTCAAGTTATTAATTTTTTTTCTAATATATGAAACATTAAATTGTTTTAAACACTTCCACTTTATATTATTGTTGTCAATAACACACATACCACAAAGATCTTCATGTTGAAGTCTGGTTTGAAGATTTTGTTAAGCTTTTCTTAGTTGTTACTGGCGTTGCTGTCGCTTGGTGACTGATGACCCATTTGTGTCATGGCACTAGTTTATATACTGCAATTATATGTGTATATGAATTAAAAATATAAAAGAAATAGATATGCACATATGTTTGTATAATTATAAATATGTTCGAAATGTTGCATTTTTAGCCCATATATTCAACTCTTTTTAGTTGCTGAAATTCAGCTGTTGCACCAGCTTTGTAAACTTGATTAATTTGTATGATAAAATTTTACTTTTCGAACAATCAAATAAAATATTTATTTACCTTTCTAATTAATACGAATTTTATATTTTATTTAGAGTATCTTATTTTTTTTTTAATATTAAAAATATACTTTATTTATAAAAATTTTTAAGGCTTCATAAAGAGTTTATAAGGTAGATAGATTTCCATTAAAAAAATTTAATTTTTAATCCTTAATAGATCTGCAATACTTTTGTTTTATCAATAAGGCAGAAGTTTCATCGGCATTTGCAAAAACTTGGAAATAAATGAAATTTATTAAAAAAAGTTTTTTTCTTCAGTTGTATTGCAATAAACAAAAGTTTTGCAACTTTATAGTTTAAATATTTTCAATTTTTTTTTCAGTAAATAATTATCAATTATTAGCTCAAACAATTGGAACACACACACACATATAAACAGTATTGGCCAAATAATTTAAAATTCAAATTAATTATCATTTATTTTTCCAGCCGACCAATTTACATTTGCTTTACATCTGTCTCTTATCAAAATATTAAAATCAATTACATTTAAACAAAACCTGCATTCACATTCACTTTCAAACACTTCCCACCCATTCAATTCAATACAAAATATTAAATATTTATTTGTTAATATTTTGCTAATTCAAAACAAATATACATATTTCAAACCCGGCATTTACAACAGTGACAATATAAACACACACATATGGCTCATTTACTAAAAGAACGTCATAACTCAGAAAACTAGGTTGCCAGAAAACTGCTTTAAGGTTTTCAATTTACACACAACTTAATGGAAAAAGAATATATTATTTTGCTTTCAAGAGTTGAATAAACAAGATACAGTGGAATCTCCCTTAACGGAGACTTCCTATAGGCGGACACCCCCTTTAGGCGGACACTTTTGACAGGTCAAGGCAGCGCTCCATTTAAATGTTTAGTTTTCTCTTGACCGGGCAGTCCCCTTGTACGGACATATTTCAATGGTCCGCTCAAGAGAGATTCCACTGTATTTATATGAAATTGTTACGCAATATAAAGAACGATATGAGGATTAATACTGCATCATTAACTCAAAAATCCCAATTTTTTAGTTATGATGTTGTTTTAGTAAATGAGCGATAATATGTACATATGTATGGATACAGCACTTACATATACACATGCATATACATATATAAATATCTATGAACTCTGTGATTATGTCGCATTTGCATATATTTTATTTCAATTGCACAAAATTGTAATAAAACATTTATCTGTCTTTTATTTAAGTTTTTTATAAACAAAAAAAGATCAAAAGAGAATGTGCCAAAATTTGAACAAAAATCTATTGTTAGATTTCATATTGTTCATTGATTTTATGTATTTTTTTAGACTTTGTTATTTAAATTAAGTTTATGATCAAGGTAACAACAGCAATAGTTTGTGGGTCAAACATAAATTAATTCTTAACAAAATATTTCCTGAAATGCAATAATGTGAAATGTGAGAACATAAATGTTTACGTTAATACGTATCTAGCTAATCAATCATATAAACATTATGATAAGCATAAAAGTCAGTTCTCCATGGGAATCGCCTCTAAACTGCAGAATTACTGCACTTAGTCCTAATTTACACTATGCAAGTCTTATTGCTAAGCTGATTAGTTTTTTAGGAGAGAGAGAGAGAGAGAGAGAGACGAGAAGAAAAGAAACGTTTCTGTTCCCCTCCTATCTTTCTCCCACAAACTAATCAGCTTAGCAATAAGACTTGCATAGTGTAAATTAGGACTTAGAGAAAAAGTTTAATTCCAGATCACCATCATCGTTGTATCAATGAATTTTTTTCCCATTAACAACGAGCTAAGGATTTCAATCAACAAAATCTTAAAAGGACCAACAAAAACTTCATACACACATAAAAATAAAACTCGTTTTTGGCAACGATAATCGTGGATGCAACGAAATAAATTCTTCTAAAATAAATTCAGTAAAGTGCGACTTTGACTCGCACACGAAGGATGCCATACGGATACTTCATAAATACGAATTTAAGCCTATATACAGTGGAATCTCCCTTAATGGACACTTCCTATAGGCGGACACACCCTTTCGACGAACACTTTTGACAGGTCCCGGCAGCGCTCCATTTAAATGTTTAGTTTTCTCTTGACCGGACAGTCCTCTTGTACGGACACATTTCAATGGTCCCTTCAGTGTCCGCTCAAGAGAGATTCCACTGTAATCGAATATCTTACCTTATTTAGACATCTTTTAAAGAATTTTAAGTACATGATAAGCTTTTTCGGTTTAAGGCGAGCTTTGTAGTTTTAGCGTTTTTTGTTTTGACGATTTTTTTTAGTTTTGGAGTTTTTTTTCGATTTGGCGTTTTTTCGATTTGGCGCTTTTTTCTATTTGGCGATTTTTTTTAGTTGTGTTCGTTCTTTCAGTTTTGTAAATTTTTTTATTTTTAGTGATTTTTTTAGTTTTGGCACTTTTTTCATTTTGGCGAATTTTTTCCGTTTTTTGTTTTTTAGTTTTGGATTTTTTTTCTTTTTGGCCTTTTTTGTTTTTTTTTGCGTTTTTCGATTTTTATTATTTTGTTGATTTTTTTATTTTTGGCGATTTTTTAGTTTTGGCGTCTTTTTTTAGCTTTGGCGATTCAAACAATTAAGTTTCACTACTGGCAGCTCTGCTATAGCATATTGTTTTTGTTTACATTTGCAACAGGGATGGAAAACTCGTTTTTGAAAATGGTACTGAAGTTCAACCAAAAGAGTACTTTTTTTCAATAAAATGCTATTTTTTAATATTTTAATTTATTTAATAAGAATTCAAACATAACAGAGATAATTCATAAGTACATATAATATAAAAAATGAGGTTCATAAAAATTATAGAGATCAAAAAATTAAAGAATAGTAAATATTTATAAAGTTACGTAACTTTGTAAGTTATTATTATAATAGTGTTCATAAAAAAAAATATTTATTATCTAAATAAAATATATGCTCCAGCAATTCCAATATTACATATAATACATCCCCGTATCTCGAAACATCACCAAATTAGAATCACTGATAGAACTTTTTATTCAGAAAAATGTAATAAAAAATTTTTTTAACGGAAGCCCATATTTTCATAAAATCGTAGTAAGTCCCGATTCACACTGGAAGACATTCGTTGCCGTAGGCAGCGTGACCGTTTGATCGACTAAAGTGGCAAATTGTCACTTTTTCGACTGCCTTGCCACTTTTTTCCCCTTATTTTTAGTGAATTATATAATTATAAATTAAAAATAAAAAATTTAGTGTAGTTTTCACGTCTTTTTTTAATTTTGCCCCTTTTTTTATAAATCCCCTATTTGGTGCAACTTTTTGAAAAATGTCATCGGTCACCCGGGCCGTAGGTTATCACATTCTCTTTTGAAGTTTTCTGTATCGTACACACAGGGAAAAATAAAAGTACTTAAGTGCAAATAATTAGTAAGACGAACAACAAAAGGTACTAAATGACTTACGAGGGTACTGCGGAATTTTTGCAAGTGAAAAAGTACTGAAAAAAATTACTAAAGTACTAACTTTTCCATCTGATCTGATTTGCAATATTATTTCTTAAAAATGGATAAGACAATTGCTCGTTCGTCTAACTTTAAAGTGCAAGTTATTAAATTAGTGCTGAAATTGGTTCCGAAAAACCAAAATATAAAAGAAAATAAAGTAAAAGGAATGTGTTACAGCTAAATACAAAGCAGATGCTTAACTACGTACATATGTGTGAAATGTGTGTAAAAATGTATGCAATACGACAATACTAATAAAGTTTACAACGAAGCAGCTGTTGTCTAACCATTTGTTAACCAATGCCATTTGGCGGTTTAACTAATGGTAAACAAAGAGCTGCAAATCAAATATTTTTGGTTAAACTATTGCTATTAGTTAACTAATGACTGTGAACTTGGGCCTAAGCAACATAAATTCAATTTTATTTTCAAAGTATTTTGTTTGTTTCTCATATCTGATCAGAGATGGAAAGTCGCATTTTTGTATTTGTTAATGGAATAAAATTAAAAAATTATGAAAAACTCAAAAAAAATATTAAATAATACATGAAACTGTGTAAAGTATTTCATATAAAATGTCAATTAAAAAAAAATTCAATTTAAAACATTATCAAATAAAATACATCAGAAAATGAACAATTGTATCAGGATTTCCATCCATGGGTCTGATATGAATAAAATTTTCTTGCAAGTTTTTACAAGTAAGACTTTCATTTACTTTTACGTATCTGGGAGAGTAATTTTGTAAATTTCTGCCTTACTCTCTCATTGCAAGTTTCTGTTAGGAAAGTAAATGAACAGACCTAGTGTGATATATAAAGAATGACAAAAACAAATTAAATTTTGTGTGTATGAATATATATCTGATAAAATGCTATTATTGAAGTAACCGGGACGACAAAGCTGCCGTTAGCTAATCGGTCACTTTTAGGTCAAAGTAAACTTGTAATAATCAAGAAAATATTTGTGCATCTGTGCATTTCTGTTTAAAATTGCACTTTTCTATTAAAAATATTAAATATATGTATATGTAATACATAAATTCCACCTTATTTCTTTTTTAGTTTATTATTAAACTTAAAATATTTCGAAAAAATCTCGTTTTTCAATCTTTCACTTTTATCAAATTTATGATAATTACTCGAAATTCAAACTGGGCTATTTTTTTATTTCCCAAAAGCAATAGTTTTTGTGTAATTATGCGAAGTTTTATTTTAATATGTCATTGCTCCCATTCGATTTAATATTCAAAACAAAAAATTCAAAATCGGTCTGGTGACCGCAGCGAGCGAACGAGACTTTCGGAAGCCAAAGTTTGGTGTTGAGTAATAAATTGCAAAAGTCATTGATAATTTGTTGAAAATGACACTCCCATTAAACACTTAGATTATTTTAAAATTGCAATCGAATAAGAAATTAATGAAATATTTTTTTATTTAAATTAAGGCTGTAATGTGATGTTTTGAAAATAGAGAAACAATTTTTTTTTTCATATTAACCCATTCATTGTTTGACATGATAACTAGATATGATTAAGTTATTTATTATTTTTTAATTGGAAAAAATTATACATATGAATATAATAATAATTCTTTTTATTAATTTTAAACTAATATTTTATAATTCAGGGTCAGATTCACAGTCTTATGTAAAATATGAGAAATGGTTTAACTAATGATATACATATGTATGTATGTATGAACTGATTTATTTACGAAAGATGTTGAATTTTGAGTATAATTGATTCAATGATGAAACTCCTTTCAAAATGTATTAGAATTGATGTGTGTGTGATGGTTTTTCTTAAAGCTTTTAAGCTTTTTATATGTTTAGTAATTCTCAATTATTTTTAACATTAAGATAACAGTTTTCTAATATATTTCAAGAATTTGATGGCAAGACGATGCATAAATCAATTACTCTAATTTTCTGTTAATATTCATTTCTTTAAATGTGACAGGGAAAGTTAAAAGGGACTTATTGGTGAAAAACTCGATTTTAAATTTGTTTCGTGATGTTTATAGTAGACAATACGCTCTTTCTAATGCATCAAATCGCAGCTTTTTAAATGCATTCATTTTGTCATAAATTAGCTTCAAAATACACGTTTGATAAAAAAAAAGCAAAAAAGATTCTGCAATTGATATTGGATCCACTATTTTGGATTTATGAAATCTAATACCAGATTCGTAATCAGAGACCCCGAAAACCACTGAGTGACGGGTTTCAAGCAAGTTCAATAATATTACAAAATATAGTCCGCTATTTGGAAATTTCAAAATCTAATACCAGATCTGTAATCAGCGATCCCGAAGACCTCAGCTGACGAGTTTTAAGTCATAAAAGCATTCAGGCGCATCAAAATCAGCTTGTTAACTTCAAAGTCGTTTTTTACCAAAATCTATTTTCTGGTTATAGGTCCCTTTAACGTTTCCGTGTCACACATACTTGATTTGTTTAAGCCCTGTTCACAGCATTTTTTTTACAAAGAAAAGTAACACTCAGGCAATGAATGCCTACCACTATTACTAACTAGGTGTTACCTGCTTTTAGGAAAGGGATAGTGATAGAGAAGATAGCTGATGAAGGAAGAGATAGAGGAAAGCTTCATTCTTTTACAAATCTGTTTTTTGCACTTTTTTAATAATGCAGTGTTGCAGCGCCTCTGATATTGAATGAGGCGTATTAAATTGTTTCTGCAGCTGTGTTCAAGAGCGTCTTATTAGTTATTTTATTTTGCCGATGATTCTGATACACAACGAAGGAGGGCGCTCTGAAGGGTATAGTTCAGTCACCAGTGACTATGCCTTCATCACATGAACTTTCCTACAACAACTGATACAAAGGGACACTAATACAATCAAAAAATGCGTGGTGTTGTTATTTAATGAATATTGGATACCAGGCTCGAACGCAGAACCTTCGGTTTTCTAGTCAACGTGCTAACTACTTCAGCCAACGCCACCCTCTCACCATAAATCCATAGCATATTGCTTTTTATTACAACTAAATTAATAATTGTCATTTGATTTTGATATCAGGAATGAAATTTTTAAAACAATTTCAATGTGATTCATAATGAAAGCAAGATAATGCATAAGCATTTTTATTAAATTTCCACGTTATTTTAGTTTAGTAATAAGTTTAATTTTATGACAGAAAGACAAAGTCAACAAGTATTTTTTGCTTGTGACTTGCAAAAATAAATCAACTTAAATGGTGATAACTTGTATATTTTTCTTATAACAGAGAAAAAAGCGTTTGAATATAATTCAAAAACACTGTGCAACGTCTTTTCGCCGAACTCTGTATGTGCGTTGCCAGTCACAATGTTTAAACATCATTTTTATATTAGCGCCTAAGAGTATGCAATGCAATTTTAATAGCCGGATTGCTTACAGTGTCTCTTGCTGCGACAAAAGCGAGAAGAATTATAAAATGAATTTAGCAAAATAACATAAACATTTTTAATGCCTGATTTATTATTTATTTGTGAAACCGTTTTTATTGCATCAATTGTTTATCAATGTGAATTAATAAATTTTAAAATAAACTAAAAGTATACAAATGAAAAAAAAACAAATAAAGATTCTGAGTAGTTGAGCTTCAAGATTTTAGTAATTAAACTCAATATGGAACAGTTGGATTGATAATTGGCTGCGGAAAAATATTTTATTTATTTATACTCCTGCTACATTTAAATGTCCCTATCACTTTTTCAAGGAGATTTCCAGACAGAAATCAATTTTATATGAAAACTTAAAAATAAATTTATGTCTTGGCCCGGTATATTTTAAGTCAATCTATGTCTCGTTTCTATAACAAATGTGAGAACTTTTCGAGTCGAAAAATTTGTGTCATCTCGCGAAACAATGGGATAAGTAATAACAAAAACTCTATGTGTTAAATCTACAGATTGGTTGATATTTTTCTCTAAGAAACTGTTTGAGAGCAGTGTGGCCGTTTTGCTGAATATTGCCATTTTTAGTGCCTCAATAGTCACACTGTGCCCAAAGGTAATGCACATTGGCGTAGCTGTAAATTTTTTGTAGGGAAGGGGGCATTTTGACTGGTGATTTTCATGAGTAATAATAAAAAACATAATTACATTAAATTTTTAATAATTTTTTTTTTTTTTTTTGGGGTGGGGCAACAGCAATTCTTGGGAGGCAAATGTACCCCCAGAATGGCCTTGCTACACCTAGGGTTATGTAAGAACTTTGAGAAATTCAGTTTTGGCGCGACGAATTTTGAACATCTTGACAATTTTCCTTCTTCCGTCTTCCTGTCACGTTATACATGAGCGGTGTTGCCAGTTCGGCTTATTTTGTTTTGAACTTCAAAGTTGGTGATTATAGCATGGCATGAAATAAAACAAAAATCATATAAAAAAAATCAAAATAAAAACAAAGGCCCAAGGAAATAACGCGCAAATAAGAAAATTAATTCAGGCCTAATAAAATTATAGAGTTTTTAGTTGGTAATCGAAGTCAGTCTTGTACATTTCTTAGAGGAGGAAATACCTTGATACCTTGAAAAATCCGCCAATGCAGAAAACCTTTGAGAAGCCAAGCTGGTTTCAAACATAGCCGAAAATTGTTGTGCTCAGGCGAAGGCCGGGAATTCAGAAAAGCTTTAGAAAGCATAGCCAGTTTTGTGCATACGTCAGAGCAGAAAGTCCTTGAGGCGGGGAATGAAGAAATCCTTAAGAAAACGAAGGACATACTGTACTTTTTTTTCTTGCTTGCAATAACGATTGTGTGATTCTGTAACTTCTATTTAACGATAGTACGCAGCTGTTATATGATCGATAAAATTAACAGCACATAAATTATTGTCGCTTAAATAACGACACAGGTGACATTAAACTACAGCGAATATCGTTTAAAATGTTATTGAATAGCAAATTCGATAAATTTTCGTTATAATTATTTTATCGATGCGATTATCGTTAAAAAAAAAGTTAGTGAATCGCACTACAGGAATGCAGAAACTCTTTGGAAAGCGAAACCAGAAAAAATGAAATAGCTCTCAATTTATGCCGTTATGAAAGCCTACGAATTTTTTTTGGAGCGAGAAAGAAGTCCCAAATAAAATGAAAATAGTGCCAAATTTCTTTTGAACTTTATTTCTCGGTAACTTCAGAAAATAAATAATATTATAGCAAATATATTTTATGAATTATTTCACTTTTTTGGACGTATTTGTTTAGGATGCTTTTTCATACAGACCTTTAAAAGCATTTCCACGGTTTCTTAATAATCAAAACTAAAATACCAGACATTAAATTTGTAACATTTTATTGAATTTCTTATAAATATACAATTATTTATCTTCTTTTTTAATAAACATATAACATTCAGTTTCATCTTTTACATTTTTTTTACTTGACTAGTTAAAGCTTTTTTTTCATTTTATTTTTAAACTTCTCCAAAAATATAAATTTTATTATGATATTTTATACACTACAATACTTAAAATTAAAAAAATAAATGTACAAATGTACTTATACAATATTGATATGCTAAATTGAAACAAAAATAAGGCAAATAATTTATTTAAATTTAAAGTTTTAAGGGTGGTTGCGTCCACGGAGTTTCAAATTACAATATGCTCTTTTAAATTAAGTTTTATTTTTAATAAATTCACCTTATTCTCTCGATGTTTGGGAAACAATTTTACAAATAAAATAATGAAAATTATGATTTTTAAAGAAATGCAAGTTACATAATATGTAAAATAAAATTATTTTTATACAATGAACATTTTAAATAAGAGTAATCAAAGCCAGCTTTGAAATAATAAATTTTTAGAAGTCAAATAATTAATATGTTCTTAAAAATTCTTATAAAATTACTCTCAAATAATCACTAAATCAAAATAGATGTTTTGAGTATCTCTGTGTAGCGTTCAAATGACATAAATTATGCTTAACTTAAAATATTATTAAGCCTAAAGCTTTTTGGGATTTCATGGCGTAGCTTAATAACTGTGATTACCCTTAATCTAATTAAAAGGAACAACTGCAGGCATCGTCAAAACCATGGTATAATAATTTATAAATTACAACAGGGTTTTTATAGCTATGCTATTTATGTCATGACACAGGAGCTGGGACGTGATTTTCGTAACAAAAATAATCAACAGTATTACAGTTATAAATTTATTTTTGTTTTGATTTCTTTGTACTTAAAACCAGAGTAAGAAAATAAACGAAACTAATTGTTTGATTTTCTTTTGTTTCGTTCTTTGTAGTAACTGAAACAAAAACAATGAGAAGTATTGCTCAATTTGTTTTTGTATTATTTTTGCTCATGAGCACAAACCAGAGAACACAAACCCATGTGTTGTAAAACGGTTAACAGGCGCCGCCGGCTACAAAAAATACACTAATTTAATTGTACGCCGCTAGAAAAGAAAATAATGGGAAATAAATGGAAACGTTTTGAAATATTTGCGGCGTATTTGACATCATCATATAATATAATTTTATTGCATTGTTAATGTGTTAAACATTAAGTTTGTTTTAGAAAGCTAAGCAGCATAGCTATAAACGGGTGTCCTAAGACAGCTATCTTATTTTTTTTTTTTTTTGCTATCGCAATATATCGTATTCATAAAAATTAATTTAGCTTTACAAAAGGTTTAACAAACAAATTTCCATAAAAAGTTGATTTTGTAAAGCTTTTGTTAACCAAAATTATTATTGTTTAAATACGATAGTAAGGGTCAATTTCACCAACTCTATTTAAATATTAATTTATATTTAAATGTCGATTTTCATTAATTTTTTTTTATAAAAAAAAATACTTAAATATGAAGTGATATTTAAATAAGTTGGTGAAATAGGTTCTAAGTTTCTACTTGCGATTGCTGAGTTAGGCTAAGGTTCGTAAGGAAGCCAAGCGAAGAGCTTTTTTCATTGTTTCGTGACAAAAATGGAAAAAAACTGTAAGAAAGAACTGGTAACATTTACTTGTAATTTCACTTTTATCACAGAGTGCCCCTGTGGCTGAATGGTAGCGATGCTACCAGTCCAGATATCGTGGGTTCGATTCCCGCCATAGGCCTTGGGTGTTTTTCGCAGACAAGCTAATCACTGCGCGGGTTGTGTTTGTTAAAAAAAAAAGTACTAAGTATGTATGTTGGTAAAATATGCACAACTTTTGACAGTTCTTATCACGAAACAAGGCAAATAAAGAAATAATCAGCTGACTGTTCGTGGGTACCTTGTCTATTATTTTACCATGGCCACAAAACAACTCTCATTTTCTTACAAGCTTTCAATTTTACATACAAAGTATAAGTAAAATTGAGAGATAATAAAAGCAAATTTCCGTGTGCCGTATTTTGACGATGCCCGCTCTACATGCTAAGTTTGATATTAAGGCCTCCTCATTTTAGAACATGATGGACAGCGTGCAATTTTACACTGATGAATAAATGTACGAGTACATGGTTTTCCGTAGTGTTTCACTTAATATCAAAATCACTTCACCTTATTGAATTCGCCTTGGCTGATATGTATGTATGTATGTGTATGTGTGTGTTTTGAGTTTCTTAAATAATTAAATGTATCTTTGGTTACTAGATATTAAGAGAGCTTTATGGATTTTTGAGCTTAATTTCGTGCTAGTGAAACTGCAACAAAAAAAAAGAAAGTATGTAAATATGTGGTGTGTTTTAGTATAAATACTTTGCCACGAATGCCAGCAAAATTAAAGGGAAACAAGATTTTTGTAAAGAAAAAGTTGTAGCACCTGATCGATTGTCGTTGGAGGCAACAATTATGGCACGATTGTTAGTTTGTTGTATGGTACGATAGTTGTTGACTAAGGTTTTGCCTTGATCATATTGCAAAGCTTTGAAAGCTTCCACCTAAAAAAGAAAAATAAATATATGATAAGAGCCTTTCATAAAAAAAGTTGAATAAGGGCCTGTCCCACGATGTCAGCCGAAACCGTTCGATCGACAACTTGTATTGAAAACAACAAAAAATTTCTAATATTATTGTTCTTTGCAATACAACTTGTCGATCGAACGATTTCTGGTGACATCGTGGGACAGTCCGTAAATTTAAATTTCATGTATTAAAAATTATTTTAGAAATTGTTAAGGGAAAGTATGAAATTCTGTACAAATATTTTCCTAATTTTACAGAAGGGGGAAAAATGGAAAATATTGTGGCATTCATTGCGAAATTTTTCAATTAAACAAAATCGATATTTTTATTCGCACTTTTTAGCGATTATTCTAATAAAATAGCACAAAATGTATTAAAAGGTCGATTTTAATTTTTTTTTTGTTAAATAGGGCGTTTTGCGTTTTAGCTAACGACATGTAACACTAAGTATCTACCCTGTATTGCCATGTCAATGACTTGTGGTTGTAATAAGATGTTCATAAGTTTATAGAAGAATAAGGCAAAAGTGGCCCAAATAACAAAACGCAAATACTGCTAAAAATTATACCAGATCATGAAGTATTCCTGTAAGACCCCTTAAATCATATGACCCTTATCATGAGCTGCATTTCGTTACCTTAATATAGAAAGGCCCTAACTCATTATTTTTTTGAAATTGAGATTTTTGCATTTTTCGATACATTACATGTTCTTCTACCGAAATATACAAAAAAAACTCGATTTCAAAAAAATTATGAGTTAAGCCCTTTCTATATTAAGGTTTGGATTTGGTTTTCGTTCTTCGCTGACTATCGAATGTCGAATATAAGATACTTAATATCAGCTGGCAACACTATCGAAAAGTAATGTGGTGAGTGCATTGCTGGACAAAAATTCCACTAACGATCCCCTGATAACTGTTGGACATGACAAGAGCCCTTTGAAACAATTAACCTAAGTAGTGGCATCAGTTTTCATGGGCTCAGAAAGCAACCCTCAGTTGTTTTCTGCTTATGGTCAAATCCATTAAGCTTTCATCTTCATCTGCGTACCACTCCAGCTGATACGCTATTTTGAATAATCACAATAAGTGAAATTCACAATAGTGACATTTTCCGCCGTTTTTGTCTACAGTCGCAAATTAAAAGTGACCTGAAATTTAAAAATATTTATACTGGGATGTAATTTTAAAGGAGTCAAAATTTATTAAAATAAATTGACATTAATTTATTTTAATAAATTTTGCTACACTTGATGCATTTGCTAAATGCTATTTAAGGATTTCATTGGAGACTGGGATCGACCTAAAGAAAGAAACACCCCATAAGCTTCCAATTAATATTTTAGTATTAAGCTATTAGTTGGTAGTAAAAACTGTTCTCACTTCCTTACCTGGTCAATAGTCACTGGATAGGTTTCGCCCATAACCAACCAAGTAACAGCTTCAGCGCAGGTGGGTGTGGTCAATGAACCCTCATAAATTATATAGTTTTTAATTTCGGGCAACAGATCTACAATTTCAAAATTAGTCTCAATATTTATGGGCTTATTGACATCATCAAAATCCTTAATCTTATCGAAATCATCTAAAATATCATCAATAGCTTCATTTCTTTCAATCGATGCATGATACAGTACGGCCACCACAGCAATACCATCCTTGTTCTGAGCGGCCACAGACATATTTTGATATTTTACATTGCGATGCACCATATGCATTTCAAAGGGATAACGTATATTATCAATGGTATGCTCCGACCACCAATGGAAATGCATTTGCTCCAAAACATAATCGTTCTTTAAGGGACCTCCTTTCAACTTTAGCTTCGAATCGAAATTAAAAAGTTGCACTGTGAATGTAAAAAATATATTTAATGAATGCACATACATACATACATATTTTTTTAGCTGAGTCTCTTACCCGAATGTCCATTATTGACCATGCCTGCTCGCGTTATGGTCTTGTCATAATTTTCACCTTCTAATTTATCATAAATTCCTTTGACGGCTCCACGTAAACTTAAATTAATGGGTGACTGCTTCTTGCCTTTATCGCACATGCCACCCCAGTGGGGAAACTCTGCAAAAGTAATGAAATGTTATTAAATTAATTGGCTTGTCAGATGGGAGGAAGGGCAAAAGAAATTGGGGAAACCAAGTTTTAGCAAATCTTATTGCTAAGCTGATTAGTTTTTTAGGAAAGAGAGACGAACTAATCAGCTTAGCAATAAGACTTGCTTAGTGTAAATTAGGACTCGGCATAAACATTAAACAGCTGTTATTTTTCGTCGTTGTTGTGTTTCACACGACGAATTTACACAGGGAATTCCTTCTGAATAATTTGTAGCCGCAGGCGAAATTCGTCGTTCGTTTCACTTGAGTTCCTAGAATAAAGAGATACAAAATACTAAAAAAACACATTAAAATTATCCAATTTTTTTCCTTTTCACTTGCGTTTTCCTTAGTGGTATAGAATATGGAATGACCACACAGGCAATACCTGGAACTATTCGGACATATCAAAACTAGAGTGGTTGAAAATTTGCAAATTTTTAATAATTCCAAGGAATTTACTACTATGTACTTCGATTGGAATAGGAAGTTTGTTTCCAAACGTTCGAAGATTTATTTTGTGATCAGTACATATTTTTTCCTTCATATAAAAAAAAAATAGTCCGTCGTAAGCCTAATATATCATACTATTTGTAGCAACGTCTATAACCAGCATTAGGCGATAACAACCAGGACAATCATGAATAAAATTCCGCGAGAAAATTCTCCCTTTTCCAATTAGAATTTTTTCGTTTTTCCCTATTACTTGCCATTGTTTGAAATTATTCCCCGGGAAAAATTTCTCGCGGAGTTTTATTCATGATTGCCCTCATAATCCTTAAAATCGTTCCCCTTTTCCTAATATTGCGTCGTAAGTAAATTTTCTCTATAAATGGTTCCCCTTTTTTTTTGATACTCCTTATTATGAATAAAAGTAAAAACACATTTCACTTGCTGTTTTCACTTTGCTTCTGCAGGCAAATTATAATGTTAAATTTTTCATTTTTTACATTCGCTAGGGGCTGATAGTGGGTAAAAAATTTCACGGGACATTCACTATAGCATTTTTCCCTACGAGGGGAATACAAATTTCATGGGAACAAAACTTGCACTTGTTATTCACGTTAGGGGTGAATGACGTTATGACAAAAGCCCCATAAAGCCGCGTTCAGATGGTAGGTACAGACTTAGCAACGTGTTTATGCAACCAGGCAGGTTGCATTGTCGGTCGAGTAGTTTGTAGTCTTGTTTATGGTTGCGTTCGAAGTTGCATTCGAAGTTTCGAAAATATCGAAATGTTTTGATGTTTATGGGTTGCATTGTAGGTTGCAGTGTCTGTGTCAAAAGTCTGTGCAAAGTCTGTACCTACCAAGACTATTATGTATATTTTGTATTTATACTTGTCAAAACGCAAAATGGCATCAAAGTTGCAAATAATACGATACAAATTTTGACATCCCATAAGACTTTTTCGTTTTTAGAAAATTTTCTAAACGATAATACTTTTCATTAGGTCAGGGTTGTATTTTCACACAAACCAAATTTCCTAGTCGGCTGTTTCGCCGCCGATAGCGTGTCGTCATTGATGTAATGTTTTGTCATATGTACATATATCGGCTCAAAATTTTTAATAAGTGAATCGTATGGAAGTATATTTCGTTGACGTAATTTTTTAACGTTTTTGTAATATATTTTCTTAAAATTTTTTCTGTTATTTACATAGAATATTTTTAAGTGCTGAATTTTTTCAAGTGCCGGCACGTCCCCGCCTACATGAAACCGCTTTGCCGCCGCTAGTCAATGAATAGCACAGACAGACATTTTCATTGAACAGCTGTTTTGTTTTCTGCTTGTATTACACATTTTATTTGAAGTGTGATGGTCTGAACACAATATGTGATTTTACGTTATGTGATTTTTTGACAGTCCCAACGAATGTATTTGGATTTCTGTATCGTGTGATGAAAGTATTAACACTTGTATAATAGTCTGAATGGGGCTTAAAGCTTAAATTAGACGTGACATAGCCATAACGCCATAGCCATAACCAAGCCAAAATTCAATTGATTTCTATGGTGAGAGTGAGAGTGAGAGAGACTCGCCATAACTCTCACCATAGAAACCAATTGAATTTTGGTTTGGTTATGGCTATGGCGTTATGGCTATGTCACGTCTAATTTAAGCTTAACTATGCAAAGTTTTGGAGGAATCAGTTAATTTGATATTATGTACGAATGTGAAGTATAATATGTAATTGATTTTGGTGGCCTTGTTCTCACCCTTTTTTATTTTTTGGTATGGTCATCCAAATACTTTAAATTCCAAACAGACAAGACCTAAATCAAGTTAGTAAGAACTGCTCTGGCTTCACCACTTCGTGCATCGTTTGATAAAAAACTATCAGGCACAAAATTCAGAAAAACGTCACGCAAGAACTACATGCACATGCACACAATTTTGGAATTTCTAACCTGATTTACTTTATTCCTAACATGAAAATTTATCACAATTAACATTTTCGCATATTTTTCAATTTATCAAAAATACTGTGGAATTTTCTTGACACGTTTTTCCATAACAAACGACAAGTATATTGTGAATTGTGCTCCCAAGTACTAAAAGCTAAAAATACTTTTTTGCACACTTTTTCATAATCGCCATAAATGCCAGTAAGAGTATATGCAGGTATGTATGTACGTATGTACATACCCTGAAGGAAGCCTGAGGTCAAGTGTAGACAAGTCAATACTTTGTCAACCATTTGTAATGGCAATGCTACAAAGTAGTGGATGTAAATGTTGACGGAATCCCATTATTTAAAACAAATAAAATATTAAATAATAGTGAAACTTGTTTAAATATGTACACACGATCCCAAGTGTACTCTACTTGGTAGTAGAGTACACTTGGGATCGTGTCAGTAGTACTTATATTACTAGTACATTATCAATGATACGCATGTGTTAAACGTCTATAGCATAGAACATTATAAAGCGTACAGTAAGTCAGTAGTTCCAATGTCCCCCAAGTGGAGTATATAGTCAATGACACTCACGTATTAACTGTCTATAGCAGGGATGGCAAAGTTGGAACAATTGTACTGTTTTTGGTACTATTTAAACTCAGAAAGTACAATGGTACACCAATGACTAATTTAGTACATTTAAGGAATCTCCCCAGTTTCACTCCGCATTTCTTTTCAAACTATTGGATATGTCAATTTTTCCTTTTGAACAATAAAACCCACATTCTTTCCACTTGAAAACAGTCTTATGAAAGCAAATCGCAGCGAGAAAATCAAAAAATGTGAACTCGTCCATTTCCAAGTAATTTTCTAAATTCGAGTACTAGATCACCTGCTTTTAATTTGTGTACCTTAAATTTCAACTTAAACAGTTGTTACCATATGCTTTAACATCCCAACTTGCAAGCAAATTTGTGAAAACAATTCGGTAGCCAGAACAAAGTCGATTATTTTAATAAAAACAAATAAATATATGTAATTTGAACTAAAAAAAATCTTTTAGTACAATGAAGGCTAAAAAAGTAAAATTTTTGAAAGTTGTTGGTACAATTTCAAAATTGTCAATGCCTTCCCTGGTCTACAGCACAGAACATTGTGTGGGGTATAGTTCGTCAGTAGTACTGGTGGCATTTCCTACAGGGTATCTTTAGACATAATTTTGTATGCAACAAGAATAAAATTAAATAACACTACATACTTGTATTTACACAATGTGCTATAATAATAATAATAATAATAATAAATATTACCTTCATTTTTGCTATAATCTGGATAACCCCAGTGCTCTTCAGAGGCACTAGCTGATGAAAAAGTTAGACAGAGGCAAACTGGAACGAAAAGCAAGTAACAATAATCATTAGAAGAACTATTTAGTTCAATTGATAGAATCACTTTATTTATGTAAATATATGTATATTAGTATTATTATTTATACTTATATATATTTTACTTAAGTAGTTTTTATTAGGATTTAAGTATAATATTAATAAATTTTAATTATTTAAGTCATGAATTTCAATTCCTTGAATAATTTTTAGCCATACTTTGAGTGTGATATTGTCCATTCTTTATTAAAAATAATACATAAATAACCTGCGGAGCAAATATTTTAGTTAAGTCTAGGACTCACTATCCTACACAATTGTACAACTTTAAAAAATACAACTCTGAATTAATGAATTTATGTTGTCTTTTGAAAATTTTCATAAACTCTACCATACCAAGGTTGTATTTTCTAATATATTGCTAAACTTCAATGACGGTGGCTCCGGCCACTGCTTCAAATGCAGGAGCGTATCACTTGCAGAGCTGAGCACTTTTCTGTTAGAAAAATGTGCCGTCACACAGACAACTTTTCTACAAGAAAAGTGAGCCGTTACACAGTCAACTTTTCTATAAGAAAAGTTTGCGTTACACACTCAAATTATCTATGTGCCGTTAGCTAGTCAACTTTTCTATAAGAAGGCCGTTACACAGCTAACTTTATTATGAGAAAAGTGTGTCGTTCCACAGTTAACCTTTTTTTGAGAAAAGTGTGCCGTTACACAGTTAACCTTTTTTTGAGAAAAGTGTGCCGTTACACAGTCAACTTTTCTATAAAAAAAAGTGTGCCGTTACACAGTCCCCTTTTCTATAAGAAAACTAGATCAACTTTTCTAAAAGCAAAGTGTGTGACAACTTTTCTATGATAACAATTTGCCGTGAACTTTTCTATATAAGAAGCAATTACTTCCACAAGGAGAGCCATGTTTTCTATAAAAAGATATTTTCCATAGAAGAGTATGCTATGGCACAGTCACCATTTATACAATAAAAGTGTGCTGTAATGCCTTTAATACATACCATTTATTTGCTCAATAGTGAGTATACTTTTAATACTTTTTTTGAATGTCTTCAAAAAGGTTTCTAAACCAGAAAATAAATTGAAATCGATCCAAGAAATTCTTCTTATTTTGCACAAGAGCTCACGTATGAATCACGCAATAGTATTCGCGCACATATAAAATTCAATCACATACAATAGTAATTCAAGCGTGACACGTACAATCACACAACACTTGCACATTTATACTCGTAATCTTATTAAATTGCCCATTCACTTGCAACATTTTGAAACGAGAGGCAAAGTGTCTTAACATTTTGTTAGTAGAATTTACTTTGCATCAAATATCTTTAATGAGGCATTATAATTTAAAAAGAGGCAGTAAATGTCGATGACTAAAATTATGCCGGTCATTGCATTAGATCGTTTCTTAATTATAATTAAGCACAGTGTAACAAATAACACTCAAATTATATGCCCTAGTTTCAAAAATATAATTTTTTTTATGCCGACTGAAAAGAAATTTTGTATTTAAAGATTTTTATTTGATTCAAATTCGTTTTGAATTATGGTGTAAAAAGGTTTGCCAAAATTCGCACACCATCTGCATCAAAAAAAAATTAAAAAGAAAAAATTAAACTTATGTTACCAATTAATTATACCGAAGGTATAAATTGGCTAAAGGATGTTGTTAAAGAAATCTCGAAGACGCCATCTATCGGCGACAGTCAAACTAAAGTCGACATCTATACATCCTAAGCTTCAAAAATAAAGGAAGTGTGGCAAGCCTGATACTTAGGGGTGCTACTTCTTATGAGCATTCCCCCCGGGGGATCTATTTTTGATTACGGGTGTGGCAATTCAAGAGCAAAGGATGTGCACATACATATTTATAAAAGGAAAACAGGTGTGTTGCTGTAAACCAGGTGCAGCGTCACCTGGAACTGCCCCTGAGTTCAAAAGACGACAGATGTAAAGTCTTTATGGTGGAACTTCGAGGTCTCATCAGATGCTACTTCTGGTTCCACTGGTGCCGGTTGCCCGACAGCCGAGCTGCTCCAGGAGTTTGGGTATATATAGTGGTCATCAGGATCCTTTGCCAAAAGTTCGTCCTACCCCACGGGGTTAAAGGAATGATTTTGAGCTGTGTGGAGTAGAAACTGGATTGTTGGCGATACAGGCATGCGTCCATCTATGATGAGTGGTTGAACTGTACCGCCAATGTTGAGGAATTCTCTTGGAGACCCCGCTGTGGCTGTAAGCAATTACACCTGTGATGTGAGAACTTGTAGAATCGTACGTGGTGGCTGTGGTTGCTACCAAAAATGCTGGGAGAATAGTCTTGGCTTTCCAGTGTTAAATAAATGCTAGTGATTGGCATTTGCCTGGTTCGCATGGGGCTTGCTGAAAATAAACGATATATATCCTGACAGGAAGATTGGTCAGGTGACCAATTTTCTATATGGACAGCATAACAGATAAAGCGTATCTTAAGTATTTAGATATTTAGTCTAAATAAGCAATATTGTCACAGATACTTGTAGTTTTCTAAATTAATGAATAGTAAATTTTATGCCGAAGATAAAGGGTCTTTCATTAAGAGCTTCCTATCTTTATACTTAAATAAAACAAAGTGTGCGTGCGTGACCTATACAAATTCTTTATTAACATTATGCAAATGACTGGCACGACTTTGCTGGGGAGGCGCATACGAAATATCGAATTTTCCTTGACTCTGGCATATAAATCAGGCTGAACACGACCGACGAAACTGCGGTAGCTTTTGGCTTACTTACATAGACTTGCGGCTTCAGAAAACCGCTCAAGAAAAAGTGTAACGGTGGCCAGTTCATATCATCTCAATGTGCGATAACCAGGTCCTCGAAACGCCAGTATAACATGTTTAATGTAGCATGACCTGTGTGACACATAGCGCCATGTGGTTGAAACCACTTGCCATTGGTGTCAATATCCTCAAATTGTGGCCAAAACAAGTTGGTAATCATCGACCTGTAGAGCTCGCCGTTGACGATGACAGCTTGGCCAACGTAGCGCTTAAGGAAATATGGAGCGTTGACACCGCCAGAATAAAATATGAATTAACCAGCGCCTTTTTCGGGATGCCTTGGACGCTCGTAGATCTCATGTGGATTGAGCGCTATGAAATAAGGCACAATGAAATGAAATCCAAAAAAATGCAATAGGGCCCAAGAGAGAATTTATGAAATAAAACACCCACGATGTGAAATTCGCCAGATTGTGGTCTGTGAAAGCAAGAGTTCTTTTGAGGAAGGCTGCCTCGACTACCTAGGTTTCTTGTACACATTCTCACTGTTAGCGGCGTTGCTCTCAGCAGATCTTGCATTTCGTCGATGAACGGGTGTTGGTTGACTATTTTCTTAATCAGTGGACTTAGATTTATACGAGAATAGTTCTCTCGGTAGGACTATTACTGCGGCAATAAAATGGGCGATGAGTGTGGAAAGTTTCCTGAATAGCCATTTTAATAAACTAATTTTATGTAGCTTTAATAATTTGACCGCTATCAACTGTCTCGGAAGTATCCATTGAAAGACCTGGTAGAGGTGAAAAGTCAAAGAAGAATTTGAACTGAATCTAATACAAAAACACATTTTTTCTGGTGTATAATTTTCCATTATTATTGATGACAAAGCCAATAATTAATCAATCATTACAGTTTTTCTATTAACATTTCCCTCAGGGTATCAGCTACCCCTCCTTGGGAATTGGGTATAAAACAAATGTGTGGCAATTTTAAACATTAATTAACATGATGATTTACAAAAGTTGGTTGGCGATGGACACAACTGTTATGATTTTAATGCAGACATAAAGATGTGTATGCACAGGGTGAATAAATTTGAGGTTATGAAATGAATTGGCTAACAAATAATACAATGTTAAGAATTGAGATATCATACTTTGATATTTCAGAGGCCAATAGCTACACTCGATATCAAATGAAATTTCAAAATAATTCTATAGAGTTCGAATAGAAAATTATTCAAATTTCGTTCAATATCGAATGCCGTAATTTGGCTCTAGCTCTCACGTCATCGTAATTATTTTTTAAGTGCTGTCAGTTTTGTGTTTGTTTTTTGGTCTTCGAGAACTTTGCATCTCGCTCGCACTGTTTGATTGATTGATAAGAATACTTTTAATTACATGTTAAGTATATGATCTTAAGGTATGCTAATGGCTATGGCGTTATGGCGAGTCACCTTTAATCAAATACAGTGTTGCCCATTTGTTTGGTTCGAACGGCTGTTTTCTATGGCTATGGTTATGTCACGTCTGATTGCAGCTTTAGTCAGCCCGTCCATTTTTGTGCAGCCACATTTTGCGAATTCACGTAGTAAAATATGTTTTATGTAAATAGGAATGTTTGCTTATTTTGATAGTTAAGCACCGTCTATATGCATTCCGTTCCCTTGGAACTCATAAGCAGACTTCAACCCAAAAGTTAAAAAATAACTCCGAATATGTTTTTGAAAATATCACAATATAAAAACATAACACCTTTTAAAAGCCTCAAACAAAAATCTTTACAAAACAAGCATCTTTATTCGAGAATGACCACAATGGGTGCTCTTGAGTTCAAGGAACTTTCTGACGTTGCTAGTGTTAAACTTCAACGTATTAGTAGCTTTATAGTGAGCTCTGGTTGGTTGAACTGTGAGGACTTCGCATAAGCAGTGTCTCCGTGGTATCACAATGGACCAAAACGGTCTAAGTGAGTCCGGGTTTCTGATTGCCACCTCTACCTAACCTAACCTAAGCATCTTTATTCGATTTTGCATAAGGGCTGTGCACGGCGAATCCAAAAGCAGAAAAACAATCACAATTAATTTTTAATAGATGTAAACTTAGCCTATGGAAAGTAAAATTTCCATGTAACGCCCGTTTCTTACAGAATCTGAGAGGCTTTTGCAGCGCTAGAATGAAAACTTCTTAAAAAATAATAGTAAAGAAAATGTAGTATGTGTGTATGGTGAATATAACATTTCAGATTTATTTAGTTTCTTGGTTTCAATAAGTATGTCCACTTTCAGAGAAGGTCTTCGTAACTCTGTCCCAGAGGAAACTTAAAGAAAGCAAGCACTTGAATTAAGATCTTTAAAAATGAAATAAGAAAAATACTCCAAATTAAAGTAATATAACCTGGATGTCTTGAAAACTCGATTAAGGAAGCCTAATGCGCAGTGCGGCAACCGTGTGTTTCTTCATGAAACTATCTATCTGCTATCGAAATGGACCTGATAAAACGCACAAAAAGTCTTCCAAAAACTATTACTGCCAAAGTATGATAACCAATATTTTGTGGCCACAGTTGGCCACTAATATTACATAGTCGAAATTTCAATATTTTGTTGACCAGACTCTGGAAAGCTCTGGTCGAAATTGTGTGAAAAGATCAAACTTAATTTGTCAATTTACTTCATAACATCATATTGAATCACCCTTTGCATACGTAAGCATGTCTGCAAGTACATACATATGTATGTATATTGTATGTATGTATTTATGTACATACATACATACATACATACATATGTATGTATGCATAACAAACTTATCAAGAGCAACCTTGCACTTGATCGCAAATTTTTAAGAAAAAAAAATGCAAAGTGCAAACCATAAATAATTAAATGAAAAGAAATATAATAGCCCAATTCACAGTCTTGTCCAAATGGTCTTGCATCGTAGCATATGCAAAATGGCATGGTATATTGATACTCACCACTAATAATTGTTAAGTGGTGAGTATCAATATACTATACCATTTTGCATATGCTACAATGCAAGACCATTTGCACAAGATTGTGAATTGGGCTGATATAAAACGCTAAAATACTAAAGTTATATATAAATTTGAGATCTCTCGTATTGTTTATTATATATTTACATATTTATGTGTATGTGCATATGTGAAAAGGTATAGGGTCTTCCAAGGGGACTTATAAACTTTGTTAGTTGATAGCAGCAATACTGTTGAAGCTATATCTGTCCAATTGGCCGTCATCACCATGGACGGATATATTTATGTTGCGCTAAGCACCTCATAGGTTAGCAGGCTGCTGGTAAGGAAGGGTGAAATTTAGAGTACAGCTCACTTGGGTCCAATACAATGATCCCTTTGTGGTACCTGTATGGTGAAGAGAAGATAGTGAGAGAAGGTAATAAGGAAGGGATAGTGATAGAGAAGACAGGTGGTGAAGGAAGAGATAGAGGAAAGCTTCATTCTTTTACATCTCTGCTTTTTTTTGCACTCTTATTTGCAGTGTTGCAGCGCCTCTGTTGGTGAATGAGGCCTATTGTATTGGTTAGTTTACTTCGCCGATGACTCTACTACACAATACCGACGAAGGAGGGCGCTCTGATATTACATTAGGACTAGCATCCGCTGAAGCCGGTGTAGGTTTTAGTGACCAGTGCCTTATGCCTGCATCGCTACAAGTTTTCCCACAACAACTAATGTAAAGGACACTAATATACATCAGAAAAATGCGTGGTGTTGTTATTTTTAAATGACTGTCGGATACAGGCTTTGAACCCAGGACCTTCGGTTTTGTAGTCAACGTGCTAACTACTTCAGCCAACACCACCCTCTGAACATCTTATGCAAGTAATAAAATTGTTTTATCAAAATTATTGTTCCGTCGAGACGATACCAAACCACATTAGTGGTCCAAGTGCGTCCCATGCATCTCCAAAAGGCAGTTTTTGGTGTGGACTTTCGCCTGGTGTCATTATCATGATTAATGCTCCAGATTTAGGGAAAGTTGGTCATTTTAGATACGCGCCACCTAGCGAATTAGCGGTGGACATTTGTTCATTATTATACTCCATACCTAATGCCATTAGTTGGACTCACACACTTTGTTCTATTTAAATTTAAAGCTAGGAAGGGCTTAACTCAAGACCTTTATATATGCATGTATGTTTTACATAGTCTCAAATTGAGACTCTCAATACAATTCTTATGTAGGACTAATTGTCCCAATAGACATTTTAGATGCCACAAAATATATTACTCGTGAGGATCTTGAGCGTATCTTATGAGAAGATTCAGACTCCGATGAAGGTTTTGAGGGTTCTGGAAGTGTATATTTAACTGAGAGTTCTGATGACACCGAATCTGCCTCAGCAATGGGCTATAACCCAAATACTACCTACGAGATGAACGATAAAAATAATTAATCAGAGCCTGTTTTCCATTGGATAAATGTTACCTCTAATGGACGCCAAGACTTTCGGTCTTAGTACGAACTCCCGACTGAACGAGACTGCAAAATTCTTCTTGATGTTATTGATAATTGCAGCGAATATAAAGTATTATCAAGGATATTTCTCTTTAGTTTTTGCATTCGAATTGGGTAATGCATTAATCAGGATTTGATTGCTAAAGCCATGCGCAGTCAAAGCAAAATTTAACCGATCCTAATGAAATACTACTTTTTCATTGCATTTCATTGACTGATATGTCGCGATGAGTATCTACTTATTCATGCCCTATGGGGTGTTCCCTAGGGCATTGAGATTTGATTTCACCTTCTGACTTACAGAGGTGGTATGTGATAAGAAGTAGAAGAGACTTTCAAAGACCAGTCCCAGGATTTTCAGGTTCTCAACCGTAAGGACACGTCTGCCTTCTACAGAGATATTCAGTACTTTCTTTCGTTCATTTAGTAAAGTAAGTGTGGACTTAGAAGTTGATAGCCTAAGGTTATGTTACTGTATTTTTATGCCACATTAGATAATATTACAATTATCGATGCTCATCACCATCAGGTGGTACAGATTTTGGTATGATGAAAAGCACCTATTGGAGGATTGGGAACTGCCAACTCTGGACCCACTGGCAATCTTGAGATTCATCAGGAGAGTTGGTATAGATGAAATTATCTAATACCTGGCAGGGGATACAATAGATATATTTTGGTCGCAGTGTCCTGTGCTTCCCGTTTGACTTAATTTATTCATTCATTCATCGATGCTCATGAAGCTTCGTAAGATAAATGTTAAAGAGTAAGGCTGACAACATCATACTACCTTCTAGCCCGATTTCTTAGTTCTAAACTCAAAAATCGCTTGCTTACCATTTAGATAATTGGCAATCCAGAGCTTAATGTTATAGAGTCCAAGATGTCTTGAATCACTACAAAATGGTCAAGTGTGTCAAAAATTTTGCAGAAGTCCAAAGCAGAGATGATGGTATTTTGACACGGTCGCTGCTCATTGAGGACGCTTGCGATCTGGGTAGCTATATAAGCTATGGCATTCCCTGAAGCCATGTTGTGGCAAAAGTTACGCCTCTAAAACCTTCGCTACTGGAGATAGTAGGATAATAGGGTGGTAAGATTCCCCATCGGTTGTGGGCTAAAGAGCTTGACTGGCATATTTTTTTAACCTGAATTTTTTTACAAAAATTTATTATTTACGATAGCAAATAATCGATTTATTATTATCGCTATTAAGACCCACTGAAAAATACTTATTGGGACTATCTGACCCATTATAAAAAGATGATTTCCGGATTTCTGCTTACAGAAAAAATTACCAATGTAAAATCACCATGCAAAAATTTTGATTCGCAATAGTATTAAATCATGTTGAATTAAAGTTCAAATCACGGTGGTATATACTTACGCCCTGGCCCACGATGTCACTAGAAATCGTTCGATCGACCACTTGTATTGCAAACAGCAATAACTTTAGAAAATTTGTTGTTGTTTGCAATACAAGTTGTCGATCGAAATGATTTCTCTTGACATCGTGGGCCAGGCCGTTAGTGTGTTTCTAAAAAATATTTGAGATTGTTGTGGCTGTAGCGGCAAGTGTGTTGACTACCATATGATGAGTTCCGAGTTTAAATCTAAAGTGGCAAATTGCCACTTTTTCGACTGCTTTGCTAATTTTTGTCCCCCTTTTTTTAAAGTGAATTATAGAATAATACATTGAATATATTAAACTTCATATTAGTAGTTGTCTCGTTTTTTAAATGCCGCCCCTTTTTTTTGATAAATCCCCTATTTGGTGCCACTTTTTCAAAAATGTCATCGGTCACCCTGCCAGGGGAAGCCAATTACATATGCATACAAACATTTCCATGATGCCTATTGCAATATACAAACGTAAGTACTCGTAATAATTAATAAAATACAATGGCTAAATTAAATTAAATTCATGTTGTTTCAACATGAAGTAACTTTGATTAAACGTGGCGTTTTCGTGTTATACGTTAATAAAACTTAAAATAACTTTCATTCAACGTGATTCTTCATTATCATCAATAGGAAATAAAGTTATTTCAAAGGAATAATTTTTTTTTTTGAAGATTATTATAAATCATTTTAAATTAACATGAAACACATATGAAGCAAAGTAATTTGCCGAAAAAGGTTAAATAAACCTTGTCTATGTAGATTTTAAGTTGAAATTTATTTGGGTGTGAGTACACAAAACATATTTTTTTACAATGTGTAAAAAATTTCTATAATAAAATGTTCGGTTTTCAAAATAGAACTCTTTACCGAAATTTTTAATTCAAGATATTGCATGTTTACAATATCGTAAAAGTTTTTCGAATATTCGCAGTAAAAAGGTTAAATTTCTTGTCAACTACTCTAGGTACAATTTCGCAGCTTGTGCAGGGTTTGCAGAACAACTTTTGACATAAAAATGTTCACTGGGCTCATACGTATATGTATGTATGTATGTATATGCATGTGTCCTACAGACATACATACGGAATATGCTGCATATATAAAAGTTTGATTTATGCAGCTGCTTAGAAGAATTTTTGTGCAGAAATCAACAATTAAAATGATGCTCTTCTTATTAAATTGTTGCATAAATTATTAATAAAACATACAAGCACACTGTTGAGGAAGTGTGTGTGTGTGTGCTGGGTTATGAATTAAAAATGTTCATGTTTGTGTTAATAATGAGAAAAATGTGATTTAATTTAAATTTCCGTCGACCACGCGCAATTTTATTTAGTTTTAAATTTTTATTTTTTTGCAAAGTACCTACACATTTTTAATTTGTGGGAAAACTATTTAATTAAGGCACATTTCTGGGGTGAATAAACCAAGAAATAATTGGAAAATGTTTCGAGCTAGAGTATTTTGAATACCTAACTCACTTAAGAAAATTTTCTTTACTTATTTTATTTATAAAATTAAACAAGCAACTAAAGTAGAGCAATTTAAACTAATCAAGTGAAACTTTTTGTGTGAAAATATACACAATTTAATGTTAAACAAATGTCATCAACACTTTTAACAATTCATCTGTCTTAATTTTAATTATTTTCAACATTTTAGTGGACTATTTGAAAATAAAAAAGAAAATAATAGAAAAACTTGAAACAAACAATAAAAACTGCGAATTCCTGGCCAAATGCCCAAAGTTATAGATTTGAAAATAAACATTTTAATATGCTTTCCATATAATTAGCAAATATTTTTTTAATTTTTATTTATTTTTTAACCCAATTTTAAAATACATCTAAATTTTAGTAGCAGGGAAATTAATATATTTCGCATGTATTGTTTATTGGATAATTATTTTAATGTCTACTTTTATTGCTGCTCAGAGCACAGGTTCTTGGAATAGTGAGTTAATTTCTGGGAATAAAATAAGAAAATCTAAATTCTTTCAGGAAAATAAGTATGTAGATGTACAAAAATAAATTTTAACAACGTTAAATAAAAGTCCACCAAACTATTTTAGCTGCCGGTCAATGACTTTACACAGTGGGGCATTTCGCAAAATTAAATATAAAATAATTACACCTATCAACCATGTGCTTAGTATATCTACATACATATATATGTATGTAAAGGGTGTTTTTTTAGAGGTATAGAGCTTCGAATTGAAATAAAACACAAGAAAATCGTTTTAATGTCCATCAATTTGGCTTTATTGGAAGGATAATTTTATGCCATTAATGTTTAAATATGATTTCGGGCATGTGGCCGCCGCGGCTGGCTCGAATAAAGCCAATTCTACAGGTCCAATTTTCAACCACTTTTTCGAGCATATGGGGCCGTATGTTGGCAATAACGCCACGAATGTTGGCTTCCAAGTCCCCTAACGTTTCTGGTTTGTTGGCGTAGACGAGCGACTTCACATATCCCCAAAGAAAATAATCCAATGGTGTCAAATCACACGATCTTGGTGGCCAATTGACAGGTCCATTCCGCAAAATTATGCGCTCATCGAATGTTTCCTTCAATAAATCGATTGTGACGTGCGCTGTGTGGCATGTAGCGCCGTCTTGTTGGAACCACAACTCATCCACATTCAAAATCTTCAAAATCTTCCATAAAGTTGATGGATAAAGCTCCAATTGCTGTGCACGGTGGCGAATCGATTCATTCGGGTCCTCTTCAACACTTTGCTCTACAGCGGCAATTGTTTCTTCGGTGCGCACTGTTCGACGTCTCTGCGGATGCGTATTATCACATAGAGTAAACGTAGTGCGAAAACGATCCATGGTTAACCGAATTAATTGCACTGATGGACGATTATGTCGACCATAAAATGGACGGAGCTTGCGGTAAACTTCGTGAACTGAACCATTATTTTCGAAATAAATTTGCACGATTTGCAAGCGTTGTTCTTTTGTCAACCTGTTCATGATGAATTGGGAAACCAAACTAAATATTAATCACTTGACAGCTGACAAAATGGCCGCCAGTTAAAAAAGTGATGCCAACTTAAAGTTCTATACCTCAATAAAAAAAAGCACCCTATATAATGGTGGGCTTACCCACTTGATCTGAGATTCGATAAAAACGAATGCTCACTAAAGCAAAGAAATTTCGAAACAAAATTGTTCGATATTTGTTCGCAAATCTAAAAAAAAAATCTAATGTTCGCTAAAGCTTCAAAATTCGCACTTCTCTCGATAGTTTTACGAATGTGTGATTTTGGCCATGACAGCACTGTAAGTTAAGGAATATAATAAGAACACATACCTATATATCGTCCCTACCACGTTAAACTATCCAATATGCAAAATTCGCTTTTTAGATTCTTTACCTTGGTGACTCATTTCAAAATGGTGAAATTTTCATAGACGATAGATAACTCAATAAGATATATTTTAATTCTGACATTTTTAGGAATACGCCGACCTTAAATTCACAATTGACGACTCTTTGAACTCTTCTGAAAAGTACAAATTTGCATATTGGATAGTTTGACGTGGTAGGGACGATATGTGCAATAACTGAATAGAAAAAAAATTTGCCACGATAGCCTACTGGATGTGTGCTAGTCTGTTAGAATGGAGGTACCATGTTCAAATCCTTCAGCGTAAGTTTAAAAAAATAAAATAAAATAAGTAATTTAGAATAAATAAATTAAAAAATTAAATTATTTTTACTTTTTCTGCTTCCTTTTTGCGATATCGAAATTATTTCGATATTCTCTCACTTTTAATATTGCTAGCGAAACTTACAGATCGAATGTTTTTTGGGACAAACTTGAGTGGCAGGTGAACTTTTTTCGATTCATTTTTGATTGTCACTCTCGTTAGGTTAACACGACAAATGATCGAGATATATTCGAAATCGATATCAATAACGAAAGTCTTGGCTGCAGTTTATAGAAAATAAGTATATATGTACATGTGTATGTATATATAATATAAGACAGTCATCTACAACAAAATGTCGTCACTGATTGTTCCTTTCCCCCCTTGAACCTAAATAAGATTGCACTGTGGAGCCCATCACTAATTAAAACATTACATTTTACTATTTCATTTAAACACATTTGGCTTCTATTTTTAATACCCAAATGTACAATAAACATTTTTAAATGATTTACTAAATTTAGAGATTAGTTTTTTTAGTAGATTGTAACACAGGGTTTGTTTTTTCTAGGCTCACAACTTTGGCTTGGTAACACTGGTTTATTTGACAACCGATAAAACAGCTGATAGTTTTGTTTAGTTGAATAAACTTACATACATGACAGCAACGCTCTAAAATTTTTTATTATTCTGCGTTAAAAAATTTTCTATCAAAATAATGTTTCTGTTCGTCAAACTTATCATCAGGGAAATCGCAAATATGCAATTTCATGTTAGTGCATATTTTTGCATATTTTACTTTTTAAAGCATATCTTTGCATATTTTACAATTTAAAACATATTTTTGCATATATCAGTCTTAGACGCATAGTTTTAGCATAATTTTTAAGTTTTAACGCACAATTGACGCTTTTAGGGCATATTTTGATACCTTATAGAATATTTTTATTTTAGTATGCTTTCAAGCTTATGTGTAGATCATCGCCATCTAAATCTCATTTCCAATGTTCCATGTAGTGTAGACATATGTCCTATATATTACGCAGCACGTTAGTTTCAATAAAAATCGAGTTTGCTGTTTGTGACGGACTCTGCCTCGAGTAGACGTTGAAGAAACATTAGGGCGGATCAATTTGTATGGAGGCAAAAAAATCGCAGAAATTACAAGGAAAATCGTGTTCTAGGGATCAAAATAAGAAACTTTGCCGAAGGAACCATACCTCTAAAATGTATTTTGATGTCCCGACTTTTGATTCTAAGGGTCAAATTTTGAAAAATCTCACTTTAACCCATTTAGAGTTCCTCTATCGAGTCTAAATGTATGACCGACCCCCACTAATTTTGGAGAGCTGATCCACCTATGCCAGTGGCACACCCCTTGGAACCACCCCTGGGGGTTCCCCATACAAACATTTGTGATTTTTTGAAATATTTGTATGGGGAACCCCCAGGAGTGGTTCCAGGGGGTGTGCCACTGGCATACGTGGGTCGGCCCTGCAAAATTAGTGGGGGTCGGTGATACATTTTCACTGGATTGAGGAACTCTAAATGTGTCAAGGTGAGATTTTTCAAAATTTGACCCTTCGGATCAAAAGTCGGGACATCAAAATACATTTTAGAGGTATGTTTCTTTCGGCAAAGTTTCATATTTTGATCCCTAGAATACGATTTTTTTGTAATTTGTGCGATTTTTAAATCGACCCGCCCTGAGAAACATTGTCAATGTACTCGTATGTATGTATTTATTTAAAAATCTAAATTAGAAATAAAAATATTGTCTTATTTATCCAAAATAATGTCCCAAAGCCTTAATTCTGATATTGCGATCTCTGTTGAAATTGAAGCTAAGTTTTTACGAAAGTATCAAAAAAAAATTAGTTTGTATTATTTGCTTTGGTCAAAATTTGTATGCCAATTTTGTTTTAACGTGCACTTTAAACCTAAATTATTATTTTTAATACGGCAGTTATTCTTAGTTATAGTTTCCATTTTTTGTTTATTTTTTTTTGTCTTATTTTATATGTAAATGTTGTTGAATTTTTTAATTAAAAATATATTTTCATTTCAAAACAACCAATTTATTTTATTTTTAAGAGCATATTTTTTTTTTAATTTTTAGTGCATATTTCTGGTTTAACTGCTTATCATGCAATAACTTTGTTCAGCGCTTAAGTTCATTTCTAGTTATTGGTGTGAGTATAGGGTGTTTTTTTTAGAGGTATAGAACTTCGAATTGAAATAAAACACAAGAAAATCGCTTTAATGTCCATCAATTTGGCTTTATTGGAAGGATAATTTTATGCCACTAATGTTTAAATATGATTTCGGGCATGTGGCCGCCGCGGCTGGCTCGAATAAAGCCAATTCTACAGGTCCAATTTTCAACCACTTTTTCGAGCATATGGGGCCGTATGTTGGCAATAACGCCACGAATGTTGGCTTCCAAGTCCCAACGTTTCTGGTTTGTTGGCGTAGACGAGCGACTTCACATATCCCCAAAGAAAATAATCCAATGGTGTCAAATCACACGATCTTGGTGGCCAATTGACAGGCCCATTCCGCGAAATTATGCGCTCATCGAATGTTTCCTTCAATAAATCGATTGTGACGTGCGCTGTGTGGCATGTAGCGCCGTCTTGTTGGAACCACAACTCATCCACATTCAAAATCTTCAAAATCTTCCATAAAGTTGATGGACAAAGCTCCAATTGCTGTGCACGGTAGCGAATCGATTCATTCGGGTCCTCTTCAACACTTTGCTCTACAGCGGCAATTGTTTCTTCGGTGCGCACTGTTCGACGTCTCTGCGGATGCGTATTATCACATAAAGTAAACGTAGTGCGAAAACGATCCATGGTTAACCGAATTAATTGCTCTGATGGACGATTATGTCGACCATAAAATGGACGGAGCTTGCGGTAAACTTCGCGAACTGAACCATTATTTTCGAAATAAATTTGCACGATTTGCAAGCGTTGTTCTTTTGTCAACCTGTTCATGATGAAATGGCAAACCAAACTAAATATTAATCACTTGACAGCTGACAAAATGGCCGCCAGTTAAAAAAGTGATGCCAACTTAAAGTTCTATACCTCAATAAAAAACACCCATTATAATGTTCTGAAAAGCTACGAAAATTGTCGGAGCTTCAGATGTAGCGTGAACGAGACCCAAATTATATTCAAGTATTAATGGCATCAAATTAATTATCCACTAAAGCCCGTTTAATTGATATTAAAAATATTTTTCTTTGCTTTATTTCAATTTAAAGTTCTGTAACTCTCAAAAAAAAAACATTTTCGCTGACGTTTGCCTTTATATCGTTATAGCAAATGTGAGCTCTCCTATTTAGGAAAAAAATTAAATTTCTGTGTTTTTTTGGAATTCGGTCTGGTAATTCAAAATATGAAAATTGTAAATGCATTTATTTGTAAAACAAGGTTTTTCCTTCAGCTGTAAGTTTTCCAAAATTTGATAGATCGGTTGGCATTTGCTGTTGCGATATGTGGATATGTAAACAAATACGTTTTGCCAAAAAAAATAATTCTAATAAAAATTAAAAAAATAAAAAATAAAGGAAATAATTGTTACTTATTTCTGTATAAAGAATAATATTAAGTATTAACAACTTCCTTAACAATAATTTCTATGAGGACTGACATAATTTCCTGATTTTCGCAAATAAATTACAAATACATACATACATACATATTCGTACATACATACATACATTTGTAGCTACAATATTCGTTGAAAAACACTTTACATCAGATTTTGTGTTTTTGATCTAAAATTTATTTATTACATTTCAATCAAAGTGATTTATTAGATGTTTTAATTTTGCGAAAGGAACAACAAAACAAACAAAAAATAACTCATTTCATAAACAGACAAGTAGTTAAAAATATTAGGGGTGTTCACAATAACATTTTAAAATACTAACAAAAAACAACTCATTTCATAAGCAGAAAAATAGTTAAAAATATTAGGGGTGTTCACAATAACGTTTTAAAATATGTCTTAATATTGTAACGTTTACATTTCAATTCCTTAATATGGGTTGGCAAGTTTTTTTTGAGTGTAAATCAAATTTAATACCAAGTGTCAAACTTAAAAATCTCTTAAAGCTGTCATGTTCAATATGGTAATATGGAAATGTTAAAATAATCAAGTTAAAACTGTCAGCGCAGCTGTAGTTGACGAAAAAATATTATATATTATATATAAAAAAAATTATTTTAGTACTTCAATATACTGTGTTTTATATCGTTGCCTGCTCACAATGAAAATGTTAAGATGGTATAATGTTGCCACATTAAAATTTTAGGATACTCATTGTGAATTCCCTAATTATTACGATCTTCGAGATAGTCGACTACATAGATAACGTTAAATGTTTTAATATAATTTTGGCAACTGTTACTTCTTTTAAAAAGAAACATATATTTTAAAAAAGTTTCTTGTAAAGTGTTCTACCACTTTAATGTTTTTAAAGGGTTACTTTCGCAAAAGGTACTTTCTATAAAGCCCATCTCCTTAAAAAGTCAGAAGGTACTTTTTACATAAGATAATTTTAAATACATATTATAATAATATATTTGACCATTTTATTTATTATATACAAATACTATATGTAGATCCTATAGACCTAAAGCTTAAATAAAATTTGTATTTAACAAGATACTTTTTGTAAAAGGTACTTTTTAAAAAATATTTCTTCTGCATAAGGAACTTTTTATAATAGATACCTTTTATTTTTTCATAAGGTACTTTACATAAATCATATTTTTTGTAAAAGGTTCTTTTTACGAGTATAAAAGGTACTTTTTGTAAAACGACTTTTTTATAAAAGGCCCCTTTTTTTAAAGGTACTTTTTGTAAAGGGTCCTTTTTATTAAAGTATTTTTTATAAAAGGATTTTTTAATAAAAGATCCTTTTCATGTGCTTTTTATAAAAGGTATTTTTTATAAAAGGTATTTTTTATAAAAAGGTACTTTTCATAAAAAGTACTTTTTATAGAAGGTACTTTTTATAAAAGGTACTTTTCATAAAAGCAACCTTATATAAAAGGTACTTTTTATAAAAGGTACTTTTTATAAAAGGTAGTTTTCTAAAGGTAATTTTTGAACTGTACTTTTTATAAATTGCACTTCTTGTAAAAGAAAGTTTTTAGAAAATTTACTTGTTATAAAACGTACTTTATATAAAAGGCACTTTTTATAAGAGGTATTTTTTATAAAAGGTACTTTTTATAAAACGTAATTTTTATATAGAATACTTGTTATAAAAGGTAATTTTTATAAAAGGTACTTTTTATAAAAGGTACTTTTTATAAAAGGTACTTTTTATAAAAGATACTTGTTATAAAAGGTAATTTTTATAAAAGGTACTTTTTATAAAAGGTACTTTTTATAAAAGATACTTGTTATAAAAGGTACTTTTTATAAAAGCTACTTTTTATAAAAGGTACTTTTTATAAAATGTACTTTTTATAAAAGGTACTTTTTATAAAAGGTACTTTTTATAAAAGGTACTTTTTATAAAAGGTACTTTTCATAAAAGGTACTTTTTATAAAAGGTACTTTTTATAAAAGGTAATTTTTATAAAAGGTAGTTTTTATAAAAGGTAATTTTTATAAAAGGTACTTTTTTTAAAAGGTACTTTTTATAAAAGGTACTTTTTATAAAGGCTACTTTTTATAAAAGGTGCTTTGTATAAAAGGTGCTTCTTATAAAAGGTACGTTTTATATGAGGTACTTTTTATAATAGGTACTTTTTATAAAATGTACATACTTTTTATAAGAAGTCCCTTCTTAAAGGGTAATTTTTAAGGTACTTTTTATAAAAGGTAGTTTTTTAAAATGTACTTTTTTAAAAGGTACTTTTTTTAAAAGATACTTTTTTTAAAAGGTACTTTTTATAAAATGTACTTTTTATAAAATGTACTTTTTATAAAAGGTACCTTTTATAAAAGGTAATTTTTACAAAAAGATACTTTTTATAAAAGGTGTTTTTTTATAAAAGGTACGTTTTATATAAGGTACTTTTTAAAAAAGGTACTTTTTACAAAAAGGTACTTATTACAAAAAGATACTTTTTATGAATGGTACTCTTTATAAAAGTAATTTTTGTAAATTGTACTTTTTTATTCCACATTTTTTTTAAATTTACGATATATTTGTACTTGCATAAATTTAAATACATTTCAAAAATAATTTGTCAAACTTGTCATTTGTCAAAGGGGCAATACGTTGTTTCATTAAATACAGTTGTTACGATGTGTGGACAGAGACGGTTGACAAATTAATTTCAAAAGCTGAAAATAAATAAATACTGCATGTCTTTCTAAATAATAAATCATTATTACACTCAGATTTATTTATTTGTATATAAAATCAATATATTTAAAGTATATTAAATATAAGTATAATGTTATCTGTGAATGAACAGCAACATCAACAGCAATTTTGTATTGTTTCAACTGACAACAGTAATTATCACATGCGGTATTTATTATCTTGCACTTTTAATACTGAGGATTTACACTTTAGTTTTTAAGTGCAATGTCAGTCACATAGTGCAGACGTTGGACTTTTCTAGAAAGTTTTAATGAAAACTTATCGCTCTTTGTTTTTGTTTTTTTTTTTAAGAGATACATATGTATGTAAGTATGTATTGTATTGTATGTAATGCTATAGAAACTTTTTAGATAAATGGAACGCTATGTCTTTGTAAATAGTATTTTAACAGGCTTTTACAAAAATTACAATAAGTTTTTGTAACAGTTAATGGTATTATTTTTATTTAACTAAAAAAAGATTTTATGTCATTGTTTCATGAGTAAAATTGAATTGATATCAGTAAAATATTAGATGATAATAATATGGATTACTTGTTTTTAAATTAAATTCAGCAGGTCCACATGTCAGTTTAAAATAAAACAAAATATTTGATAGTTAAGGCGATAAGGCTTTATTTCGTTGTAATTTGCTCTTAATTGAAGCGTGTCATGTGAAAATGTAGTTGGACTATAAACAAGTATTACATCAAATTCCTGATATAACAATAAATAATAAATGTGAAGAGTTTTTGCGTGTTATTGGTTAAGCAACATATACATATGTATGTATATGAATTTCGTTTCTGCTTAAGAAACTCGTTAGTAGACTTCGACTTAAAAAATTCTGGAGAAAAGCTAAAAAAGTCCGTTTGTTTATAGAAAAAATTCCATGTGTCAAAGCTTACTTTTAAGAACTGCGTTCTTGAGGTAGCAGAAAAAAAAATATAAGCTGATTTTGATTTAGTGGTACGTCCGTAACCTGCATACTCGAAAGTACCCTTGGTCAAAATCTCAATTAATTTGTGTGACCTTTCAGGAAGTTACAGCAGTATGACTTGCGACTTATCTTTTTTAGACTTCTAATCTCATTTGGAATAACAGATTAATTGAGGTTATACTTTGGTATATTTCAAGTTAAATGTATTAATTATAGTGTGTTTGCTTTAGGAAATAAAGGTTAACAACGAATTTCCCAATTAAACTGTAAAAGAAATAAATTTCTGAACGCTTAAAAGTGCTCTCCTGCAAAACAGTAAAATATGACTTAAGCACTTTTTCCTTATTGCCACAGAATTATTGCCGTTCAAAATGCTTCTTTAACTATTATTTGTTCCATCCAAATCACAATCACCCCTATTGTGAATAACAAGTTGTTAATATGAAATTTTTATTCCTCTCGAAGGGAAAAATGCTATTGTGAATCTGCTTTGAAAAATTGTTCACGCTGTCAGTTCGCAGTGGAAGTAAAAAAAAGGAAAGATTTGTAAAGCTTAAAAATGAATTGAAAATCAAACAAATTTAATAAGAAAATCTTGGGTTCGAAATGAAGTTTCTTTAACTTTAAAGTTGTATTTTTAAATACTATCCCCCATATTCACAAAATTTAAAATGAGTTTGAAATGTATTTTATTTAAATATTCTTATGAATTGAATAGGCTAAAGTTCGTAACGCTTTTTAAGCCAAATTACATGTGATAATTATTAATGAACAAATAACATCAAAGTTAGTTGTAAATATTCTGACAACAACACATAGTTGAACGGAACAGCCAGCCGTTTTCGAAGGCCACTAAACCTTCCTCATCAGCGTTCTTCTGTGTTTTGGTCCACTGTGTGTGGTGTCAGTTGATGTAGATGTCTGCCTTATATACGTAACTTTATTGCAAATGGAATATGTGAATTGGTTTGATTTGATTTTATTTAAAATTTTTCATACAAAATATTCTTAAAATGGAATTCAAACACATTTTATTTTTTAATAAATATGGGAGTATAGGTGCAGTCATGATACAAAAATATATATGTAGGTAGAGTCACTTTCTCTTTTCGTCGCCATATTCAGCCCTATCTGGAAAAATTTTCCCTCCAAAAAATTTCCCCTTTTCACCAAGTTGCAATTGTGAATAATTTTTGCCTAGAAATGTTTTCCCTTTTTGTTATTCCCTTTATCGGGAATTTATGTGTTCCCTTTCCCTAAAATTCTGATCGCCAATGTTTGTGTTGTTGTTGTGTCAGTATACTATTTTTAAAATTTTGTTCAAGGGAAATATTTCACGTAAACAAAATGTTCGCCTTTTATTCCCGACAAGGGTGAATATTTTTCACGGGTATCTTCTCACTTTTCCCTTGATTTTGTTCGCGTTATTTTTGCAGGCGAAGTGAATTATTACACCATATAATTTCGATATTTTCCTTCGAACTATATATTAAAAGTTATGAATATTTATTTTTAGGACAAGATTAGTAAGTGAAGTTCACGATTGTTAACAATAATACCATGCAACAACATTTTACATAGAGTATGAATCTCTTTGGTTCACACACAGTAAATTTCATGGCTAAAGAATTGTTTTCCACTGCTGCTAGGATATTTAAAAACTCAACTTTAAAGTTAAAAAAATTTAATTTGGAATCTAAAATTTGTAAACTTCTTATTATTAAATATGTACATTAGAGTGGCCGTTAGTTGTATGGAGGATTTTTTTTTTTTTTTTATTTCTTTTACTCTCGCCCCGCAAATCGGTTCAGTTTTATGTAAAAAAAATACAAAAAAAAATTCATAGCGATAAGTTATGTTTTTTAGGGGGTGCGTCCGGCCCTCAAAGTTGACTTTCAAGCCCAATAACGACCACTCTAATGTACATACATATCGCTCATTTACTTCAATAGTGGCATAACTCAAAAAATGGGTTTTTTGAGTTAATAATGCAGAAAGATTCGGCATTTCGTATTTTGTCTTGTGTAAAAATTTCATACAAATAGCTTGTACCATCACCTCCTGAGAGAAGATGTTTTTTGTCATATCTCCATTGAGTTGTATGCAAATTGAAAACTTAAAACGCTTTTTCTGCAAAACTAGTTTTTTCGAGTTGTGCCGCTATTGAAGCAAATGAGCGATATGTATGTATGTCTGATTTTCAATTAATTTTTAAGCTTTACAAATCTGTTTGCCTTTTTTACATTCACTGGAACTGATAGCGGGGAAACATTTCACGGTAGATTCACGATAGCATTTTTCCATTCGAGGGAAATGAAAATTTCAAGGCATACAAAATTTCACTTGTTGTTCACAATAGTGGTGATTAAGCTTCTGAAGTTTTTACCGATTATTTTTTATTCTGAAAAATAATGCTATCGTACTCATTTGTAGAATCCGAGCTTTTTGTTTATATTTTTGACTATTATGTTTTGTTAATTAAAAAATAAATTCAAAAAAAGTTTTACCCCTTTTAGACACGGAAAGCTTACTTTGCAAAATCTTAATTCAACTGTGTGAAAGACAGAGGGAGCAATACTATCTCTTTCTGTCTATCGCTCAGCTGAATTAAGACTTTGCAAAGTAAACTTTCCGTTTATAAAAGGGGTATTTTTAATACAAAAACTAGGAAATTTTTAATATATTTTAAAATTTATTGTTAACAATCGTGAACTTTATTTGAAATTGGGGTAGCAAACGTACAATTTTAGAAGCTCATAAGTATAAAATTTATTCTTTGATTTATCGTCTCTGGTCAGAATAATTACAACTTTCCTTTTGCTCCTCATTTGGTTTCCTTAATGGTATGAAAATGAAAATATCCCTTTGCTTAACTTATGTAGTATGGATTAAGTAAGAGGCCATCATGGAGCCAGTCTGTTTTTCTTTTTCTCTATTATTGCTATTACTTCATTTATATCTACAAAAAATGTAATTTGCTCAGCTTATTGAAAACAACTTTAAAAATAAAAATAGTATAAAATTCTTCTTAAGCATAATTGCTGACAATAAGAATTATAATTAAAAATGAATTCGTTAAAGATACATAATTTTTTTTCTTGGAAAAAGTTCAAGCATGATTATGAGCAATAAAAAAAATTAATATGATACCAGAATTATTTATAATTATGAGAACTTAAAGCTAACAGGGATGACGGTAATAAATAAATCTTTTGCTGATTTAATTTGTGTGGATTTTCTGCATTTCCTGTCTCAATGGAATATTTTAAATTTGCAAATTATTTTATATGTACCAAAGTTATTATCTACACACGTACGTGAGCGCCAGAGTCTCGAGTTTCACGCCAATTATAATTAAAAAGGGTGTGCGAGGGCGGTTTCTTATTTGCAGAAGAAACAAATGTCGGTTATAAATTTCGTATCTTTAATATTTTTATATTTATGTACATACATAGATAAATTGCTGAGGTGGCCGATAAATACTGTTGTATCATGGAAAAAGTCTGCAGCAATATAATAAAATAATCAACATATGACTTTTTATTCTAAAGCAATGAATGTTATTATATTTTATTTCACCAAAAAATACTTTGGCTGTTGGCCTTATATTCTAAGGGCTAATAAATCAATGCAAGTTAGTCTCTATTTTTGATAAAAATATATTTAAAGCAGCATAAAATTGTGAGTTTAATAGTATGTTTCCACCGACTTTAAATCAAGCAGGTTTAAGTAAATCACTTCAAAGTGTTTCCACCGAGCTTGTGAGTGATTTGTTGTTCGAATTTTCGTATTCAATTTAAGCACGTGCTTTATAAGATGGAGGCAGCAGCTGCTGTAATGTGAATTTTATTCACATGTGATTGACATTTAAAATTTATTAAATATTCCTTAATGTAATTTTTTCGAAATTGTCATTTCACTATTGATGGATGACCCAGGGATGGAGTTTGTAATTTTAAAAGCAACGCAGGGTTGCAAACATAAATCGAGTTCGAAAAATAATATTTTCGACATTATTTAAAATAAATCAGCTACTGTGAGGTGATTTATTCATATGCAAAAGGTATTGTAAATCATGTATAAAATAACGTGATTTACACAAATCATCATGATTTGTCTGAATAATGCCGGTGGACTCATACTATTAAATAGTATTTTCGACATTATTTAAAATGAATCAGGTACTGTGAGGTGATTTATTCATATGCAAAAGGTATTGTAAATCATGTATAAAATAACGTGATTTACACAAATCATCATGATTTGTCTAAATCATGCCGGTGTAAACATACTATAAACCTACTTGATTTATAGTCGGTGGAAACATACTATTAATGTAATTTTTTCGAAATTGTCATTTCACTATTGATGGATGACCCAGTGATGGAGTTTGTAATTTTGAAAGCAACGCAGGGTTGCATACATAAATCGAGTTCGTAAACTAGTATTTTCGACATTATTTAAAATAAATCAGCTACTTTGAGGTGATTTATCCATATGCAAAAGGTATTTTAAATCATGCCGGTGGAAACAAACTATAAATTACCAATACAGGCCAACCACATGGTTTTGTTTCACACAGACCATTCGAGCCTTTGCTGCAATAGACTCATAACTCAATTTACGTGATTTTTGACTTAATAATACAGAATTTATCGTCATCGTTTATAGCTCTTCCCACCTTGTATACTCATCTCCTGAGAGAATAATCAAAGTTAATTTTTCCACTAAGTTTTTAGTTAACTCAAAACTTCAAACTCCTTTTCCGAGTCATGACTCTGTTACAGCTAAAGCTCGCTATATGTACATACATATGTATGCCATATTGCGTTAGAAGAGCACTCAACTTTTTTCTAAGCAACTACTTTTTCTTCATATCATTTTCGATCTGTTTTCTTACACTCTATTGTTCCTTAATGCTATTATACTTCGCCAAACATTAAATTAATTTGTTCCTAAGTAAAATTTGGCGATATTTAATTTATTTATTGTTATTTTTTCGCTGTTTTGGTTGTGCAAAGAATTGATAGCCTGCGGCAAAACAGCTGTTTATGGACATTTATTCTAGTGCTGCCACAATATTATTTTTTAAACAAGCTACCGCTGTTGAATTTAAGCTTTATATAATTTCGAGTTTAGTTCAACTAAACCAGTGCCTTAGTGCAACTCCACAATGCAAGCAAGCGACTTGTCCAGAAAATTTGTATAGGAATCACACTAATTTATTAGCCTTAAGTGCTGAAACAGAAAATTCACTACTCCATTACCAAATGACACTTATTCTTTCTTCTTTATTTCTTCAAAAAAAAACAATAGTGTACAGGTTGTAGAATCTACAATGTAGATCTACTTGGCTATACCTGATATGCTGATGCTTAAATGATGCATAAGTGTGAATTAAAACTGCTTGCTAATCAAGTTATGAGGGTGAAAATTTATTTTGTGAAAAGTACTTTAACTATAGAAAAATACACTATTGAATTTACATATTTTCGTTATTAAAACAAGAAAACAATGCAACGATTAATTAATATTTTGTGTTAGCGTTAATTTGTAAAAAAAAAATAGTGAAATATAATTAATACCTTTATTTAACGAGCGCGCAAGCTTTTATTTAAATATACATACTTAAAAAAAGTTCTTATCATACACTACCAAACACTTCAACAAGGTATTAAATGCCTGCTCAGGACTTTTTTTCGATTCCATTACCGTTTTCATCTAACTGCCATAGAATGCCTTATAGAAGGACTCGGGTTGTCCGCATAAAAGATAAGGTACACATTACATAGGCCTTTTAGAAGGCATCCGTACTCCTTTTTCACTCCGGGAAATAAAGAAGATTTAAGTAAACTACTTCGAAGTGTTCCCACCGAGCTTGTGAGTGATTTGGTATTGGAATTTTCGTGATCAATTTATGCACTTACATTATAAGGTTGGGTGCAGCAGTTGTAATTGGATTTTATCCATAATTAGTTGACATTTAAAATTAATAAAATATTCATTACTGTCATTTTTTTTCGAAATTGTCATTCACTATAGATGAATGACCCAAGGATGGAGTATGTAATTTGAAAAGCAACGCAGGGTTGCATAGACAAATTCAGTACCAAAGACCGCCTTTTCGACATAATTTAAAATAAATCAACTACTTTAATAGTATGTTTCCACAGACTTTAAATCAACGAGGTTTAAGAAAATTACTTCAAACTGTTTCCACCGATCTTGTGAGTGATTTGTTGTTCGAATTTTCATATTCAAATTATGCACTAACTCTATAAGGTGGGCGCAGCAGCTGTAATGCGAATTTAATTCACATGTGGTTGACATTTAAAATTGATTAAATATTCCTTAACGTCATTTTTTCGAAATTGTCAACCACTATTGATGGATGACCCAGGGATGGAGTTTATAATTTTAAAAGCAACGCAGGGTTGTCTATATAAATCGAGTTCGAAAAATAGTATTTTCGACATTATTTAAAATAAATCAACCACTTTGAGGTGATTTATTCATATGCAAAATGTATGGTAAATCATGTATAAATTAACATGATTTGCACAAATCATCATCATGCCGGTGGAAACATGCTATAAATTACCAAGATTTGCTCAAATCAATCAAACATGCTATTAGACAATATAGAGAATTATGTGATGATTAATTCTGTAATATTAACGTACAATATTGAATTTTTTGAATTATGCTCGACCATATTTCTTGGTTTAATAATTTGTATTCTGATGAAACGTGAATTTAAAAGAGTTATCAATGTTTTTTTTTTCCTTGTGAAGACCTCAATCAAAAAATTTTCCACATTCCTTTTTATGTCTTTATACTTGCATGTGTGGCCATAAAATTAAATTTATCTAAAGAATTCCACAAGAGTTTCAATTCAAAGGCGTAGAGATCATCATGGGAAGGAACTTATTCTTGCCAAGAAAATTTCCATAAAAGTAAAAAGAAATCTTCGTTGGATAGTCTCTCTAAGACTCAAAAACGATTTGAATACTTGACGGCTTTTACACGCGAAAAGTATATTTTGCAAAGTCTTGAGTCTATTTTCCCTTCTCTCCTATAAACTTAAGACTTTGCAAAGTAAAAACTTTTCGTGTGTAAAATCAGTCCCATTTTTTTTCATCTGTTGGCTTTGATACTTTTCTTTTGTTGGTTTAAAAAGGAAAATAACAGAGAAAATCCTTAAGCTATGCTAAAAAATAATTCATGTATAATTGAGGGACTTAAAAACAAATTTTTATAAACAAGGCAATTAAAATGTAAATACTATAATACAATAAATAGTTTTCGTGGGTGCTGTAGCCCCTAGTACCCTCCAATAAAATAGCTCCTCAACGCCTATGAACTCAAACCTGATACGAGTATACAAGAGAAAACTACACTTGTTTGTTTAAGATTATCTGAAGCCGGTAACAGGTATAAAAAGAAATCTGTCTTTATGCATTTAAACACATTCACCACAGCAGGCTACCGACTACAGCCTGTCTAAAATTTCTGTGGTTTTCATGAATAACAACGTATTTTGTATATTACTGATTTCGAGTTTATGATTTCAAATCGTTATATTTTAAATGATTTTTAAAAATTACTAATAGGGCATTTACACCTGCACAAAATCTGGAAGATTTTGATTAAAGTCTAGAAGATTTGAATTAAAATCTTTACGAAAATCTATAGCGTTTACAGTAATAGTATGTTTCCACCGACTATAAATCAAGAAGGTTTAAGTAAATCACTTCAAAGTGTTTCCACCGAGCTTGTGAGTGATTTCTTGTTCGAATTATCGTATTCAATTTAAGCACGTGCTTTATAAGATGGAGGCAGCAGCTGCTGTAATGTGAATTTTATTTAAAATTGATTAAATATTCCTTAATGTAATTTTTTCGAAATTGTCATTTCACTATTGATGGATGACCCAGGGATGGAGTTTGTAATTTTAAAAGCAACGCAGGGTTGCATACATAAATCGAGTTTGAAAACTATTATTTCCGACATTATTTCAAATAAATCAACCACGTTGAGGTGATTTATCCATATGCAAAATGTATTGTAAATCATGTATAAATTAACATGATTTGCACAAATCATCATGATTTGTCTGAATCATGCCGGCGGAAACATACTATTAAATAGTATTTTCGACATTATTTAAAATAAATCAACTACTTTAAGGTGATTTATCCATATGCAAAATGTGTGGCAAATCATGTATAAATTAACATGATTTACACAAATCATCATGATTTGTCTGAATCATGCCGGCGGAAACATGCTATTAAATAGTATTTTCGACATTATTTCAAATAAATCAACTTCCTTAAAGTGATTTATCCATATGCAAAATGTGTGGCAAATCATGTATAAATTAACATGATTTACACAAATCATCATGATTTGTCTGAATCATGCCGGCGGAAACATACTATTAAATAGTATTTTCGACATTATTTCAAATAAATCAACTACTTTATAGTGATTTATCCATATGCAAAATGTGTGGCAAATCATGTATAAATTAACATGATTTACACAAATCATCATGATTTGTCTGAATCATGCCGGTGGAATCATACTATTAAATAGTATTTTCGACATTATTTAAAATAAATCAACTACTTTAAGGTGATTTATCCATATGCAAAATGTGTGGCAAATCATGTATAAATTAACATGATTTACACAAATCATCATGATTTGTCTGAATCATGCCGGTGGAAACATACTATTAAATAGTATTTTCGACATAATTTAAAATAAATCAACTACTTTATAGTGATTTATCCATATGCAAAATGTGTGGCAAATCATGTATAAATTAACATGATTTACACAAATCATCATGAGTTGTCTAAATCATACCAGTGGAAACATACTATTACGCGCTATAAGTGCATTTTAGACAATAAGTGATTTTTTATAAATGTTCGATATCTGAAAATGGCACCACTGAAATGTGTATAATATCAGGTGTTCATGATGTCGCTGCCGCTTTCCAAATAATTAAGTAGCGGGCTACAGGTCGGCAATTGCAGCTAGCGCCATTTGAAGTAGTATAGCCTGCTGTGGTCAATGTGCTTAAAGCATAATTCTTAACTACATACATAATTATGTATTTATTTAGAGAAGATGAAGTGCGATATTTACCTGAGTTGGGAAAAATTTTCCGTTAATCATTAAATCACACTGGCCTGGCCAAAAAAATAAAAAAAAAACATTGATGCTTGGAAAACTATGTATGTAAGTATGGATGTACCTGCCGGGCATAAAAGTATCATATCATTTTCAAAATTATTCAATTTATCATCGTGGGATACTTTTGTTGTTGTCGTGATGTTTAAATCAGATAAGAAAAAGATACTCACTCGTACGTCACACAGGCATTGTTTTCATGTCAATGTTGACTACATTGGTGAACGTCTCAAAACGGGAACTGAGAAAATTCTCAAATACGAATATTTTAACAGCAAATTGGGAATTTCCTTTTATCATTAGAAAACTTTGTTAGAGCTATTAACAGATTTATGCGAGCACTTATTACTATTCAATATGTTTTTGTATAAATTTATTTTTTATTTTTTTTTGACTATGTATATGTAGTTTGTTTTGTGGCTTAATTTTTATTCCATATTTCGTAGTCATAAAAAAAAAGTTAAGCATTATTAAATTGAACTTTATTCTTCTTTTATAGCCAGTGATAGATAATTTTAGTAGTTTGTACTGTTGGTCTTTTATTGTGTGTTTTAGTGTTTATTTTTTAATGATTAGTTCTACTTAATAATTAAAAACTTTTAAGTGACTGCACAGTGAAAGAGACCTCTAAACGTAGAAATTTTCTTTATCTATTAGTACAAATATGCACATAATAATAAAGAAAGTAATGAGAAATAAATTATGAAATTGTTTCCTAATAAATAAATTTTTTTTGTTAATTTCCAGATAAGGGTCATTTCAACTTCAACATAATTATTTATATTGGTAAGTTTATTATTTTTTTTTTTACTTTATTCTTATAAAAATTCATTCCGAAAAAGATTTATTGCTTCTTTGTTGAAAATATAGAAAATTGAAATTGAAAATTTCTATTGAAATATAGAAAAAAAATTTTCCTTATCAAAGCCAAGGCAAATTCAATTCCAATACCTGTATTCAGTAGCATTTTGCGAACATATCGCAAAATAATATAATATCGTAATATTTATCGATATACATACATCAGGGATGGGATTGAGAATTTTAAAATTGTACCAACAACTTTAAAAAATTTTACTTTTTGTGACCTTAATTGTACTAAAATATTTTTAGTTGCAATAATTTTAACTTATTTTTATTAAAATAATCCTCGGTAGCCAGAAAAAAAGGCTATTTAATTGTTTTCATAGCTATGGATGTGAGTTCGGATGTCAAAGCATATGCTACAGCTGTTCAAGTTGAAATTTAGAATATAATTACATATTAATAGCGGAAGAAAAATAATTTGGAAAAGAGCGAGCTCATATTTTTTGATTTTCTCGTTGCGTTGTACTTTCTCAACCCTGTTTTCAAGTGAGAAGAATATGAGTATCATATTGACATACAAAATTTTCACTTTTGAACAATTGAAAATGGAGATTCCTTAAATGTACTTAACTAGCGGTCCATGAACTTGGCATGGGCATTATGTCGGACATCGCAAATGGCTAATGGAGACCGCTCATGTCCAACTTTCGTCCATGCTCTGACATGGATGCCCGAACATATGGCTGAGCAACAATGTTCGCCATGAGATGCTCAGTTCGCAACCATTTGCAATAGAAAGAAAAGAGACCGAACAAAATTGGTAAATATTCCATATTTATTGCAAAATAATTTGATATGCCTGAATATGGACATCGCACGTATTCACCACAAGAAATATGTTGATGAATTTTTCACAGTTGCTCTGCCGGCGTCATGTTCATGTCATGTCCAAGTCAATGGCTAGTGCAGACGTAAGGTAATTAACCATTGGTGTACTGTTGTACTTTTCGAGTTTGAATAGTACAAAAGAACAATTGTACCAACTTTGCCATCCCTGACATACATATTTACGGCCTGTCCCACGATGTCACCAGAATTCGTTCGATCGAATAACTTATATTGAAAACAACAACAAAATTTTCTAATGTTATTGTTGTTTGCAATACAAGCTGTCGATCGAACGATTTCTGGTAACATCGTGGGGCAGGCCAGGCCGTTAATCGTTTGCAGTAACGATAATGACCCTCTTTAATATCTTTTATACGATCGCGTACAGCTGTTTTATTTAATTTTATGCCATGTGGCAGAGCTGCATCCCAAAATAAAAAAATCTTCAAAAACCAAAAAAAAACAACCGCCAAAAAAAACAACAAAACCAAAAATAAATAAAATCGCGTAAACTAAAATAAATTTGCCAAAAACTAAAAAAAACCCCAAAAACCGAAAAAAGTCTACCGGGTATTTAAATTTTTTTTAAATGTCTACAACAAAAAAGTCTACCGGGTATTTAAATTTTTTTAAAGTCTACAACAAAAAAGTCTACCGGGTATTTAAATTTTTTTTAAATGTCTACAACAAAAAAGTCTACCGGTTATTTAAATTTTTTTTAAATGTCTACAACAAAAAAGTCCACCGGGTATTTAAATTTTTTTTAATGTCTACAACAGGTAAGATAATCGTTTATATAGGCTTAAATTCGTACAGTATTGCATATGTATGTAGCGTCCGTACGGAACCCTTCCTGAGCGAATTAAAGTGAAACTTTACTACAGTAAAATTTTACAATATTTTCCCATTTCTTCGACATCAATATTGCTTAACAAACATTTTATATTAATGTGGAAAAAGTTATTTAAAAAACCACCCTTAAAAAATGTAAAGTCCATTAAGAGGGACAAAGGATAAGGAAATGAAAAACTAAGTATGTACGCATTTTGACTATCTCGTCAGAATAATAGAAATTATAAAAAGATAGTTTTTCTTTCAATCAATGCTTATTTAGTTTGAATCAGATACATAACATAATATATGTATCATCTCTATTAAATTATTTAATTGAATGAATCAAAAAATTAATTTAAAATAAAATCTAAAACAATTAATCCCATAATTAAATCAAACAACTGAGTAATAGAAATATTGGCCAGCATAAATTAAAAATAATACGATACTAAATAAATTAACAAATAAACAGTTGAAAATCATTATAACGAGAAATCAATTACAAGGATAACTAAATGATTAAACAGAATAAATCCACAACTTCAGAAAAAATCGCTGTCAAATTACCAGGCTGCTGAACATGCCACTATCTCCCATCCGCAGATTGGGTTTAATAAAATTTATTCTACAGACATTGAACGTCTCGTACGTGAAAAAAGAAGGGCTAGAAGGGAATGGCAACAGCACAGATCACCACAAAATAAAATCAGATTTAAAGAGTGCACTAAACGACTCCAAGAGTTGCTTGCATCTGAAAAAATTGCATCTCTTAAAAATTATCTGGAGGGTCTTGATGTTACACCGGCGTCTAATTACTCCTTGTGGCGCGCTGCCAGAAAGCTTAAAACACCCGTTGAGTATAAGCCACCTCTACGCACATCTACCGGAGGTTGGGCAAGAAGCGATACTGAAAAAGGTAAAATATTTGCTGAGCACTTAAAATCCGTTTTTACGCCAAATATATGTACTGGTGTTGCTGATTTGCCGAATATAGTCGCTCTACCCCCTCAACAAATAAAGTTTAAGACGCGTGATTTACAAAAATTAATTGCCGAACTCAACCCGAAGAAAGCTCCGGGTATTGATGGAATTAGTAATCAGATGCTGATGAACTTGCCTCGTATTGCAATGAGAATCCTGTTATTCATATTTAATGCTATTTTACGACTGGAGTATTATCCACACAACTGGAAACTTGCCAAGGTTAAAATGATTCCAAAGCCGGGCAAAGATATAACAAAGGCTGAGTCATATAGGCCAATAAGTCTACTATCTACAATGTCAAAGCTTTTCGAAAAACTGCTCAAAACAAAATTGTCCCCAATTCTAATTAGTAGTGGGTGCATACCAGACCATCAATTTGGTTTTAGAAGTCAGCATAGCACCATTGAACAAACTCACAGATTGGTTCAATTTATAAGAAGAACTTTTGAGAAAAAAAAGTATTGTTCTGCGCTGTTTATAGACATTTCCCAGGCATTTGATAAAGTGTGGCATGAAGGCCTAATATTAAAATTGAAGACTTACTTACCAATAAACATTTTAAATCTTTTGGAAAGTTACATTATTTCCCGTAAGTTCACTGTTGCGGAAGGAGACTTTACAAGTAGGCCTGAAACAATTTCATCTGGTGTGCCACAGGGGAGTATACTGGGACCAGTTTTATATTTAATTTATACTTGTGATATGCCTGTGAGCAGTAGTATCCATACTTCCACATTTGCCGACGATACGGCCTGCCTTAGTATGCATGAAAACCCTGATGAGGCATCACGCAAACTCCAGGAACACATTAGCCAGATGGAGCTTTGGTTAAACTTATGGAGAATCAAGGTAAATGAACAAAAGTGTGTTCAAGTAACATTTACTTTACGAAGAGATACTCATTCCCCCATTCGGATTAATAATCAAGTTGTTTCTCAACATTCACATGTGAAATATCTTGGTATACACCTTGATCGACGACTTACATGGAAACACCACATTGATTCTAAGTTAACTCAAATGAAACTTAAACTAACTCAGGTACATTGGCTGATTGGTCGAAATTCAACACTTAGCCTAGACTGTAAACTTTTAATATACAAGTCGCTTTTAAAGCCAATATGGTGCTACGGAATTCAACTATGGGGCACTGCTTCAGCTTCAAATGTAGAGAAAATTCAACGCAGGCAAAATAAAATTTTACGCATGATAACATCGGCTCCATGGTACATCAAAAATTCAAATATACATCGTGATTTGAATATGCCACTAGTGACTGAAGAAATTGCAAAATACGCTGGCAAATATTTAACAAAACTCGAGTCACATCCTAATCCGCTTGCCCGTAATATTTTGAACTTTACTGGACACATCCGCCTAAAAAAGAGGGACACAATGGCTCTTATTCACAGCACTCCAGATGGGATTTCTTGAAAATACTTTTATTTTTTTCCTTTTGATTATCACTACTTACATATGTATTATATATAACTACTACTAAGCTTATGTCCGACATTGGTCGGGCCTAACTATATTTTTTAGATTTAAGATTTGAATACTTATTGTTAGTTCATATATGAAGATTCAATAAATAAAAAATCATGCATTAAAAAAAAAAAAAAAATTTACCAAAGCCCATAATAAAAACTACGGCAGTAACTTCAAAGGCTCTCTAATATTTGTTTCATTTTCTTTTCTGCTTATATTTCTTTGTAGTTTTGTTCACAAAATGTATGAAATTCATTGAAAGTATGGTAGCATTCTTGAGAGAATGAGTATTTATATATGAGAGCATATGAAAAAACGTTGTCAAAATAAAATAGATTCTATCTATCGACTGCTTTCTGGTGCTGATTTTTTGTGTCAATTTGTATGGAAAATGTGTTTATGCCGCAATTCTGTTTGATCATTAAATGAATCAAAATAAAAACAAAAATATAGTTTTAAATGAATTAAAGTTTCAGTAGATTTAATCAAGCTGCATTTAAAATCCTTCCCATCCCACACTCTGCAACAAAGTTCTTAAAAAAACCTGAGAAACAGGAATAATTTCTTAATCAGGCTTAAGTTCAGTATTTCCAGTTCTTGTAGAACGAAATATTTTTATTGATTAATGAGAATTTTTTCTCTTCTTTGGAAAATCACATTCCTCTCTTCTTTAGAAAATCACATTGGTTAATAAAAATATTTCGTTCTATAAGAATTGAAAATACTGAACTTAAGCCCGATTAAGAAATTATTTCTCATTAAAATTCATTGTAGTTCTTTTAAACTTAATTATATATAAAACTTAGAAACTTTATATTTTTATACACAAGCACCTGGAAACTAATTGAGAATTACTAAATGTCTTATAATCTGAACAGCGTAGAAAAAATCATAATATGTTTCAATTTCGCTTATTTTCTGAAGTCACGACCGTGAGATATCGTTTGTAGAATTGTTTTCCAATACATATGTACATTAATCTTCACTTTAAAATACTGAATAATGTATTAAATTTCTTCTTTACAACATGTTAAATGTTAAATTAATTTAATACGTTTAGTTGTTACCCAAACTTTTGAAATTTAATATTAGATATTGAAAACGTGACTTATTTTCGGTTTTTTTAACTTTTTAATGCCCATTTGTAAAATGATGCCTTTATGGTTATAATCAATGTTACATAATTTAAAACCATTCACACAGTTGCAGGTTTTTAATAAATATGAAAATGTTAGAAGAAAGAAAAATAGAAACGCATATAAACTTGCCCTTAATCATTAATTTCTCACAAAAAAAAAAATTCTTTGAAGTAGTATAATATATTTGATATCATCGATCACAAAAACAAACTCAGCTGCAGGTTTTTTATCATTCTCCACCTCTAAAAGTATGCGAAGCCCATTTAGAAACTTCAATTCACAGTAATTCTAGCGTTTGATATTATGCCTGAAAGCTTTAATTTTGTATTTTCTACACCACTTTAGCGATCAAACGATTTACGATTTACAAAATATTGCCGCTTACTGATTGATTAACTTACTAAATCAGAACTTGTTTATAAGCATATTGATTCAGATAGAAATATGTTGGACTGTAATGTGCAACAGCTGTGCTACCAACAACACCTGTAAAGTGAATTTTCCTTGAAATCTATTAAAGTATTGCAATTATTTAGAGGAAAAAGAAGAAAGCTCCTTCCAATTTGCTGCATTTCATAGAGAAACTTTGGCTCTTATTGTGAGCAACTTTCGATCTTCGACTGTAGTCGAAAGTACTGATCGAACGAATTTTCGTTTGCTATTTTGACGAGCATTCGACAAAGAATGTCCTTATTGTGAATGACACGCAAAGTGATTTTTAAAATTTGCAACAACCGTACCGAAAATAAAAATCTAAACAAATCGTTTATAATAATACCGAAACAAATCGTTTATAATAATTTTTTATACTAAAATACTTAGTGCCGGTCCAGACTTGCAATTCTTGTTGTAGCAATTCTTGAATATGTGTGAGAGTGTTGAAATAGAAATATATGGTATTTGTATTCCTCTATCGCTCTTTTGCACCAAAAAATAAAAAGTTGCTGCAACAAAAATTGCAAGTCTGGACTGGGACTTAGTTGCCTAACGAAATTTTTTCTGTTACAACAAGGTTACCAGATTAATAAACAAAAACATCCCTGATGAAGTTGGGATTTTCCAACGAAACGTCGGATGAAGTAATTAATAAAAATAAATAATCGTTTATTTTAATTCGCTGACCTTAAAAGTCCATTTAAAAAAGTACTTAAACGAAATTTTTGATGATCATAATATGAATTAAACCTTCGATTTTCGATGCTCGATAGCCAACGAAGATTGAAAATCGAATGCAACTCATAATAAGGGCCTTTGAATCTATCGCACTTTCCCGAAATCTCAAAAAAAAATTACCATAGGTTAAGTTAATAGAGCAGTGCGTTACTAAAGGAGGCCACTTGTTCCATTGTGTTGTGTGTCTTTTCACATAAATCCACCTATTAAACACAAGTAGAAACAGGTTTTCCCAAAACTATAAACCCGTTTTTCCCAACGAATGCCAAAAAGCGCTGGACATTCTGAAAGTAGTACAAGTTGTAAGTCTTCCAAGCGCAGACTTCTTCAGAATCCTGAAAATTAGAGTCTTACGCCTATTTTCGGAATTTTTATGCACCCCCATAGTAACGCTCTTTACAAAATGTTCAGAATTAATTTTCTAAACCGTGACAAGTACTTAACGTATCTGTGTATCTGTGTGTCTGTGCGTGTCTACGTACAGCCCAAACGGATTTTGATTTAGTTTTCTCTGTTGGAAAGGTGACTTGATCGAGATGGTTCTTAACCATGTTTGAAGAAAATCGGTCCATGTCACATCTTTTCTAGATAATTCGGGGGTTTTTAAAATTTTTAATTTTTTTTATTTTGTTTTATTTTATTGCTTTTTTGCTATTTTTAAATTTTTTATCTTAAATTGTGTTATTTTTTTTTTTTGAAGGGAATCACAATGGACCCAATTGGGTCTCCGAGTGGTGGTGTGGTATAGCACCACCCTTCCTAGCCTAACCTAGCCTGTGTTATTTTATTTTATTAAAATGTTTTGTTAATTTTTTTATTATTTTTTATTGTTTTTATTCTATTTTATTTTATTTGACTTTATTTAATTTTTTTTATTTTTTTTTTACTTTATTTGATTCAATTTTATTTTACTTTTTGTAATCTTATATTATTTCATTAACTTAATTTTATTAAATATAATTTTTTTTATTTTATTTAATGTGTTAAATTTAATTTATTTTACTATATATTATTTTATTCTATTTCATTTTATTACATTTCATTTGAATTGTTTTTTATTTGATTTTATTTCATTTCATTTTATTTTATTTAATTTTATTTTATTTCATTTTATTTTATTTCATTTTATTTTATTTTATTTTATTTTATTTTATTTTATTTTAATTAATTTAATTTAATTATATTTTATTTTATTTTATTTAATTTTATTTAACTTTATTTAATTTTATTTTATTTTGTTTTATTTTATTTTATTTTATTTAATTTTATTTTATTTTATTTAATTTTATTTTATTTAATTTTTTTATTTTATTTGATTTAATTATTTATTTAATTTAATTTTATTTTATTTTTTTTTATTTAATTTAATTTTATTTTATTTTATTTAATTTAATTTAATTTAATTTAATTTAATTTAATTTAATTTAATTTAATTTTATTTAATTTAATTTTATTTTATTTTATTTTATTTTATTTTATTTTATTTCATTTTATTTTATTTTATTTTATTTTATTTTATTTTATTTTATTTTATTTTATTTTATTTTATTTTATTTTATTTCATTTTATTTTATTTTATTTTATTTTATTTTATTTTATTTTATTTTATTTTATTTCATTTTATTTTATTTAATTTTATTTAATTTTATTTTATTTTATTTTACTTAATTTTATTTTATTTTATTTCATTTTATTTTATATTATTTTATTATAATTTATTTTATTTTTAATTTTTATTATTATTACTTTTATGGATAGCATTTTATATTATTTTATTTAATTTATTTTATGTTATTTAATGTGTTAATTTTATTTTATTTGTCTATATTTTATTTTATTTTAATTTTTTATTTTATTCTATTTCTTTTTAATTGATTTGATTTTAGTGAGATATTTTTAGATTTAATTTAACTGTTGTGAATTTCTTAATCGGGCTTAAGATCAGTAATTTCAATTCTTATTGAATGAAATATTTTTAGTAATTAATGTGATTTTCCATCTTATTAAAAAATAAATAAAGTTTTAAATGAAGCTATATATGTATAATATTTTTTTATTTATTTATTTTTAATTTTATTTTATTTTATTAGATTTTTAAATAACATTTTACTAGCTTTTACCCGCGGCTTCGCTCGCGTTTATCTGATATCTTGGAAACTATACTTAAAATTTTTCTGGTAATGTAGCTTTCTACTGGTGAAAGAATTTTCAAAATCGGTTCAACGGTTTGAAAATCCGTACCAGATATAAAAAACCGGTTTCCAACCGTATAAAATAATAAACTATGTTTGACGCTGGTAGTTTGGCTTTTCAAAATCGGTTTAGTGGTTTGGGCGTGAAAGCGTAGCAATCAAACAAACAAACTCACTTTCACATTTATGAATAATATTAAAATAATAATAATAATAATGATTTCATTGTATATGATATATGAAATTTTATTTAAAATGTATTATAGGATTTCTTTTATTTTATTGTGCTTTATTATTTTATTAATTTATTTTTTATTTTTTTAAGCAGTAAACAGGCAATTTGGCTGTAAAAAGAATTAATTTGGCATTGGTATTCCCTTTATTTAACAATTAATAAAAGAAAAGAAAATTAGATGAATAATTTATGAACATTCCGAATTTTTTTATAAAATACTAATTCCTTAAGAAGTGATAATCTTTAAAAGTGGTAATCCTTAAAAAAATTCAGGAAACCTTTCTTTATAAGCTCAGTGTTTATAAAATCTGCTTTTTTTTAATGCCAATCAGTGCTATGACCAACGCTCAACTAAAAGTTCTTTTAAAACAAAAAAAGACATTATTGCATTTAATAAAAAAAAAAATTATACAACAGATTGTCATTAGAAATAGATACTAAATGCTACTTAAACAAAATATAAAATATTTACCCGCAATAATGGTAACAAATGACAACATGTTGAATAGGTGTTTAGACAGCGCGTTGTCTAAGTGTCTAAACATTAAATAATATTATTTCCTCCTTAAAAAACACGCACCAAATTGCACCAAATATGTAATGCACGACGTTGCACATATAACTAAACAAATAATTATAAATTTTCTAAATTGACCACAACACGCGATTTAAAAAAAAAAGTAAACAAACTGTCCAATTTTTTCTTTTACTTAATGTAAAATTATTATTTGAAAAGAATTATGCATCTCAAAAACCGTTAATAAAATTGCATTATTTAACTTCCGCTTAGGCACCACTCAATGTTTGTCCTCTTGCAGGTCTAACAATTTAGCGTGAGTGTTAATTGTTTCATGCAAAAATTTATATTTATATTAATACTTTTTTTTTAATTTTAAACTGTTACGTTCAAAATCTGAACGATTACTAAAATTTTCAAAATCACCGAGCAGTCGAGAGACGTTGAATACAATTAAAAAGAAAAATAATAATAATAATGAAAAAAAAATCATACAAAATGAAAACACACAGAAAAGAATAATAACAAACGTTTTACAGAAACGACCGCTAACAAATAAATAACGAATAAAAACCAAACTCCCTACACACAGATAAAAAAAACATAAAGAACTCACACACAAACACACAGTCATACACACACACGCGCTCGTGTACTTGCCAGCCAGCAATTTCTACTACAATCGAATGCAGCAACAACGCCAACAACAAGAACAGAAAGTAGCAACAATAGCAACCGCAGTACAAAATATAAATATGTTTTGCTGCTATGCATTATGTATCAGAGATGGGTATTTCGGTACAAAATGTACGAATGAGGAAGCAAAACGTATTGACAGTACATGAAGCTGAGTACTCGTTTCTTTTCCGCTCGTCCCTATCTCCAACGAGCCAATCAGCTGGGCAATAAGACTTGAATAGTGTAAACTAGGATTTAACCACATCTCTATTATACAGGGTGTTTTTTTTAGAGGTATAGAACTTCGAATTGAAATAAAACACAAGAAAATCGTTTTAATGTCCATCAATTTGGCTTTATTGGAAGGATAATTTTATGCCATTAATGTTTAAATATGATTTCGGGCATGTGGCCGCCGCGGCTGGCTCGAATAAAGCCAATTCTACAGGTCCAATTTTCAACCACTTTTTCGAGCATATGGGGCCGTATGTTGGCAATAACGCCACGAATGTTGGCTTCCAAGTCCCCTAACGTTTCTGGTTTGTTGGCGTAGACGAGCGACTTCACATATCCCCAAAGAAAATAATCCAATGGTGTCAAATCACACGATCTTGGTGGCCAATTGACAGGTCCATTCCGCGAAATTATGCGCTCATCGAATGTTTCCTTCAATAAATCGATTGTGACGTGCGCTGTGTGGCATGTAGCGCCGTCTTGTTGGAACCACAACTCATCCACATTCATGCCATCCAATTCGGGAACAAAATAGTCGGTTATCAGCTCCAATTGCTGTGCACGGTGGCGAATCGATTCATTCGGGTCCTCTTCAACACTTTGCTCTACAGCGGCAATTGTTTCTTCGGTGCGCACTGTTCGACGTCTCTGCGGATGCGTATTATCACATAGAGTAAACATAGTGCGAAAACGATCCATGGTTAACCGAATTAATTGCTCTGATGGACGATTATGTCGACCATAAAATGGACGGAGCTTGCGGTAAACTTCGCGAACTGAACCATTATTTTCGAAATAAATTTGCACGATTTGCAAGCGTTGTTCTTTTGTCAACCTGTTCATGATGAAATGGCAAACCAAACTAAATATTAATCACTTGACAGCTGACAAAATGGCCGCCAGTTAAAAAAGTGATGCCAACTTAAAGTTCTATACCTCAATAAAAAACACCCATTACATTGCGAAAATTATATTTTAAATTAAATAAATTATTATTATTGTTACTGATATATTTGAATGCGTTACCCAGAAGAATTAGTTGTCAACATTTTTGGGGCCGACTTCAAACTGTTAACTAAGTATGTAGGTAAGGTTTTATTTAATTTACAAATTTTCTCACATCACAGACAGATGAATACACTGCATAGTTGTCTCGTGGACTAAATTTGCAATTCAGTTATTTTTAAATTTTTATTGTATATTTTTGAAGTCGGTTTAAGTGTTTATTTTTATTTTAGAAAACAGTTTATTTTTGTTGAATTATGACAGTGATGCTTGTATATCATATGTAGCTCTTGTTTGCAATAAATTTATTATATTACGAGTTTTAAGGGGTTGAAATTATTAAGTTTATTTGGCTTAACATAGAATTATTGTGAGAGCTTTTTATAACTTTTTAAATTTACAATCTCCCAGATAATTTAAGGTTACTCGTATATAAAGAAGAAAAGTGCAGGGAGAAGAAATCATTAAAAAAAATATTTAAATGCATACCTATAACTGAAAGAGTATATAAAATTTAAATGCATAATATTTCCATTCGCAAAATAAATAAGTGCATAAATTGGATGATTCATCAGATGGCAGCACTAACTCAGATGTCAAATTTTTTTTTCTTAATTTCATCACTGTCAAATATGACGTTATAAAACAACGGGTACTATTTACTACAAGGGCCACGGTACAGAGTTATGAACTTCCATGACTACATACCATATAGTGTCGGGTAAAGCTCTCTTGACAACAAATTATGCAACACAGGGTTGCATGCCACGCTTACTTGCTACAGTAGGACCTTTCGTTCGAGATGGGACTTAAGCCTTACGATGGTAAAATGCATGTATACAACAATTATATGCCAAATACTGACATATTAAGTTTAACAGGCTGCCAGTTTCATGATAAGCCATCTTACTTGGGCTATGATAGATCCCGTTGTGCTAATACTGATATATGGTTTCGATGGTGGGCCGTTATAAGTCAGAAATATGTGTTAGCCCAACTGTACAAAATTCAAATATCTGCATGAATCGGAATTATGGTCTGCGGAAGACCTGATTGCTGCAGTGGGTATGATTTTCATAGACCTACACATAATTTCTACAAGCAGTGCTGCAGTATTAGCGGCATCTGCCTGGTAGAGGTTAAGAACTAAGGAAACCTTCAGATTATATGAGAACCGAAACTAGTTTTAGTAGAACTTTTAAAGTCCTTTTGCCATCCAGAAAACAAAAGAGTCTACACTGACGAATCAAGAATGATCAAATTACAGATACATATATCACTTTCTTCCCGATGGTGCAAGCGAATTTCAGGCTGAAATATTGGCCATAAGAAAGGCAGATAGAATGCTGTGCGAAAGAAATGTTGGAGAGAAAATCAGTATTTTTATCGACAACTAAGCAGGGGTCTAATCGTCGCTTTCGATAACGAGCTGATTCGATCACGTTTTTTCAGTTTGAGATTATGGCATTCCATATCGAACCATATTATTACATTGCTCGATGCGAATGCCATAATCTCAAAGTGAAAAACGAGATCGAATCAGCACGTTATCGAAAGCGACGATTAGGCCCCAGCACTTCTTATGCTAAAAATCATTTGCAACCTTCTAAATTTTTCTTAATCAATATAAACATCTAACATCCAGAGTTTATCGTCAAGCCGACAGCACTCTCATCTGGGTTCTCGCACACAGCAACTTTATCAGCAATGACAGTGCGAACGGACTAGTCAGATCTAGATCCGCTATGGAGCCTCTGATAGATTTTCATCATTAAAAATAATATCCTCAAGTAATATCTTGAGAAAACAGAAGATGCATTGATGAAGTAGAGTCATAAATGAAATGTGGGCATGGTTCTACGATAAATCCTAAGAAGAGTTAGCAAGCTCAAATAAGGAGATCATCTCGTGGTTTCTTGTGTTTATTGACGGGCCACTGGAGTATATGCAGACATGCTAGTGGGTTTCGTCTTCCCTACAATATATTCTGTCACAGCTGTCGAGAACAGGACAAAGAGGAGACAGTTTATCACCTGCTCTTCGAGTACCAGGTGTTGCACACTAGCCGATTCAAAATTCTAGGAAAACACAAACTAGACAACTTATCGGATGTATCACAGATTACTACAAGGGACCTCATGAGCTGCCTCAACATAATGGGGTAAATCTAGTACGACTGATAACTGGATCTAGGCTTATATCCAGATCTTTTTCATAGATTATGACTCAAACAAGTAGAGTGACATTTATCAAAAGAGAATCTCAAGACTCTACCTGATTGCTTATATGTACGAAACAGCTACGTAACTCAACCCACCAACCATGCAGTTCTATATAACATTCAGACTTCTCCCAAGGGACACATTCGTACTGTGACTATATAATGCGGCACTGAAAAGTGCAATAATAATTTATACCAACAAAATGCATGCAATAGTTATTGTAGAACTGGGGCTATCTAACTGATAATCTGGCTTGATTAAAGGCATAGAAAACAGCTGTTAGAACCCACCCCATGGGCAACACTGTATTTTATTATAGGTGACTTGCCATAACGCCTTTCTGTAATACCAATTGAATTTTAGTTTTTCGCCGTAACCATAAACAGCTGTTTGCTGATTAGACATATTTGTTTTTTCTGCTTTTACTTTTTTCATTTGCTGGATTACTTGGTAAGCTTTGATTTAAAGTTTTTTTTTAGTTATTTTTTATTAACATTATTTAATGACAAATGAAAACATAAACACCTGTTTATGGTTATGGCAGCACTAATAGGTGAAGAAAACGTATTTATGGTTAGTCTTATTGCTAAGCTGATATTTTTTATAGAGGAGAGAGACGAGGGGAAAATAAATGTTTCTGTTCCCCTCGTCTCTCTCTCTCTCTCTCCCACAAACTAATCAGCTTAGCAATAAGGCTTGCATAGTGTTAATTAAGGCCGTTTCACACTATAATACAAGTATTAATACTTTTGACGAAAATACATCCCTAATCTAATTTCTGTTTCAAAAATTTCAAAAGACAATAACAACTCAACATGTCAGAGTTGCATTTTCCACAAAAGTATTAATACTTGTATTATAGTGTGAAACGGCCTTTAGGACTTATGGCAATGATTATGGCCATTTCATGATTGTATAGTACGTTTGATTAAACCTCAAAGGCTGGTACGGAGTTCTTATGGAAATTGAGGTTCCCCTAAGAACTGTATGTTTGCCAGTATGAACCTGTAAAGGCCGAGTCACATAGAATCCTTTATATGTTATACGTTGCATTTTTCAACGCAAAGACTGAGAAAGTTGATACAATGAATAAATATGTACATTGTTGACAGAAACATTTGAGCAGCTTCTATAGGTTTGTTCTTCATTTCATTAATTAAACTTAACTTTCTTTTATTTATTTTATTTATTTTATTTATTTCTTTTGTACGCCAAAAGTTTAAAGGCCGGGGTACAATGAATCCGTCATAAACTTCGCCTTTTTCAACTGACATCAACGCAACGACGGAGAAAGTTGGCACAATGAGTACTTTATTGACGGAAGCATCTGAACAGCTTCTATAGGTCGATTCTCCATTTTATATATTAAATTAAATTTTTGTATTTATTTCGTTTATTTCTTTTGTTTAATTTTATTTTTGCTGCCACAAAACACAAAAATCTAAATCAAAACATACCAAAAATCCAACCAATATCTATCAAACTACTCAACGCAAAAAGTTAAGAGTTGACCAAATTTTGTACTTTGCGTTGACGGACACGTACTGAATGTAACCGAACTCATAAGAAACCATGTATTTCAACTTAGCTGTCAGTTGAAAAAGGCGAAGGTTAACGCATGACGGATTCATTGTGCCGCGGCCCACTTTCATACTTTACGTAGATGGAAACATGCTGAATGTGACAGCGTGTATTTCAACTTAGCTGTCAATTAAAAACGGCTAAGTTTAACGTATGACGGATTCTATGTGACTCGGCCTTTAAGATTTTAACGAATCAAATCGCTGCAAATTTCTAAGAAATTTTAAAATTTAAAAAAAAAAATTATATTCTAACTGCAATTCTTAACTATTAATTAAATATTACTACTAAATATTGATTTGTTATTGACGGCCCTTTTCACAATGTGCAATTAAAAGCAAACGGGGACTTTAACGTTAACTTTTGTATGAAGAATTGTCAGTTAAAGTTCACGTTAACTCTTAATCATATACATACATATAGTGAAAAGGGAAGTGAAAATATAATTTTAATTTCGTAATAGTGGTATGAACGTGCCTTGAAATTCGTTCTATTATTTTTAAATTTTTGAATTATGTATAGTACTTGTCCTTATCGCCTGCTAATGACTTTTTTATTTTGACAAATTTGGTGCAATTAAAATGACAAGTTTACGACTCCAGCCAAGGCTCTTTTAATTTATAAGTTCACACATACATATGTATGTATGTATATCTAAGCAACCATAATGACATAAAAATTATCGACAGATATCAGCGATAAAAAAATTTCCATACAAAATCTTAATCATGGAATTTTTTGCTGATAAAAAATAAATTAAGTGAAATTGTATTTCTGCGGATATGACAGGCAAATGGACAAAGATTAAAAAATATGGACATGTACATACACATAAATATGTATGTGTGTGTTTCAACAGTCATAACTCCAAAAAAAATATTTTGCAGAGTATTTTTTTTTAAGAAGTAACCTCAGGCAATGAGGTGTTGCCTTCTTTATGAAAGGGATAGTGATAGAGAAGACAGGTGGTGAAGGAAGAGATAGAGGAAAGCTTCATTCTTTTGCAACTCTGCTTTTTGCAGGTTTTTATTAATAAAGAAGTGTTGCAGCGCCTCTGGTGTTAAATGAGGCGTATTAAATTTTTTTGAAGCTGTGTTCGGTAGCGATTTTATTGGTTATTTTACTTCGCCGATGAGGACATTAGGATTAGGCCGGGTTTAGATAGATTTCTGAATCAAACACTTTTTCATTAGTAATTAGTGAATACGCTTTGTGGGGCACATGGCACACAGATGTAAACTCGGCCTTAGTATCTGATGAAGTCGTTAGAGATCAGTGACCAATGAATACAAATTGACACTAATGCATATCAGAAAAATGCGTAGTGTTCTTATTTAATGACTGAGGGATACCGGGCTCTAACCCAGTACCTCCTGTTTTGTAGTGAACTTGCTACCTACCTCAGCCAACGCCACCCTCAGAGTATGGGTTTAAACTTTTCATTTCAGATATTAAAAAATTATCCTCTTTGTTTTGGGAGTTATTTCTTTGGATGTTATTTCAGAAAGCCATGACAAGGGTGTATCATGTCTTTGGAAGTTGGCTAAACCTTTCCTCGCCTTACCTTATTATTAACAAGACTGTGGACCAACTATACACAACAGGAAATGTGCTGATTCCTTATATTTTCGCTTAAGGTACCAGGGGATATATGCATGTACATATGTAAATACTAACGCGATTAAATAGATGATCTTGTAGCTTTCGCAATAGAAAATGTTTGCAGGGCATGCAATACACATGTTGTTTGTAAAAATGCAAAAAAAATACAATCAGCAACATTATCAATGAATTAACTAACGATCTAACGACTGAATGAATTGTATAAAAGTTCGTAACTTTTAATTGCAATTGCACCGCTCTAAAACATTTAGAAACAATAAACTTAAACATTAGGCTGCGCTTAAAACTATTTTTGTAATCATTCGTCACCAAAAAAAATATATAATTTTTTATTTAGTGCAAAATCTAAGATACGAGCTAATCTTTTTCGTTCTATGTGTGTAAGAATGAAAAAAATAAATGTTGACATTTAAATATTTTTACCGGTTGTAATATAAAAGCATTTAGAAGCAACTGCAGATACAGACGACTCTTGATAAATTGAAACTCGTTAATTTGAATCTCTGGATAATATGAATTGTTTCTCAGGTCCCCCTTTTAAGAAATTCAATAAATTGAAAACAAAATCTAATATTTGATCAGGCTTAAGTTCAGTAATTTCAATTCTTATTGAATGAAATATTTTTATTAGTTAATGTCAGTTTCTGGTTTAATTTTTCTTCTCTTCTTTAGAAACTCACATTAATTAATATAAAATATTGCATTCAATTGGAATTGAAATTACTGAACTTAAGCCTGATTAAAAATTAATTCTGATTAAAAATTCACTACAGTTCAATTAAATCTGAATATGTCTGACAAAAAAATCTAATATAATTTGATTACCTCGGTAATTTGATATTATTTTAATGGTACCTTTATCGTGGACAAGCTATAATTTGAATTTTCTGGCATCACGTTCTATTATTTGAATTGTATGGAAAAACTCATTTGTTTTTAAATAATCATTTGTTTCGAGCAGCCTAGATACGATAAAAATGCTTGATGTGAAATTTTTATACGTTTGCTGTATTACCCGTCAAGCATTGATTTTAAGTTTGATCTTGTGATGTGCCAATATCCTATTAATTTTGATTGATGGGTATTTTGATAGTGTCTAGGTCGCTTTAGTTTATATGCATTGCTTTACTTACACAATGCAACACCAAAAAAATATAACCATATACGGATACCATATGTGATAAAAGACCAAAAAAAAGACCCGTAATTCCCAGTTTTACCCCAAGTCATGCACTTTTTTTATGGCCCCCCAAAGATTTGGGGCCTCGGTGTCATTTTTGCATTTTCTCAGGCTCATATCTTGCAAACCGTTTGGAATTTTGATTTACTTTCTGAAACAAAGTTGCAGCTCTTGTCATAGAGAACAAAAATTGGGAACATATTAATCAAAAAAACTTTATCTTCATTATCAAAATCGCAAAAAGTTTTAAAAAATTTGATTTTTTTTCCTTTTTTCCCCTGTTCAAGTCCATAGGTAGCAATGCATTCTAAATTCAAGGAAACAATCCACATCAAAAATGTATCTAAGATTTTAACAAACAACTTTCTAGAACATAGAACTTCCTAAGAATGATGCTTAAAGCCATTTAAGTAGCCAAAGCCAAGAAAATTATATTAATAAATTTTCGTGAAATTTTTCACTTTTGCGGCTAAAAAGTGTTAAGAATCATTCCTAGGAAGTTTATATGTTCTAAAAAGTTGTTTATTTTTATTTCCATGATTTAAAAAATTACATACAGTGTTATAGGAGAGTCATCTTCTATCCGAATTTTCTACACTGGTAATATGAATGTGTTCGTATTTTCGACACAAACTCAAATCGTTCGCATTAGTTTCTATGTCATGCGTTTAACGGGCGCCACAACTTGGAAACTTACTTTTAGGATAACTGTCTCGTTAAGATTAAAAAAATAAATTTCTTTGCTTGTCCTCATTTGCGGAAATTCATGATTGGGTCTTGCGAGAGTGTAAATGCAAAATATTTTAACTTTTTTATGAAATTTCTCTCTCTGTATTTTGTAGTTGGATCTTAGTCAGTCTATAGCGTTTTTTTTAACTTTTACTCTGGTCCCTTGAATTTCAAATTATCGAGAGCCGCCTGTATATAATTTGCTTTTGCTCTCGTTGCTTATTTTAATTATCGATGTTGATGACTGAGCGCTTTTTTCTTTTCTTTAGCAACGATTAATTACAATTTTCAGTTATCGACAGGTGGTGTGAATTTTATTAAATTTTAAACAAAAATACTTTTGCTTTTAGAAATGTTATTTAATTATTTCGCATGACTGTTAGCCAAAAATCAAAAATTCAACTTTTTGGTAAATGAAATTTTTCATCAATATTAATTTTGTTATGTATTGTTTTTTGTCTGTATACGTTCATGCATAGACACTAGTTCTTATGCCACTTTAAATTTTACAAATAAGAAGAAGCGCAGCTGAGTTTATGATATTACAGTCATTTTCGAAGCAACTGATATGATCACCCCTACAAGAACGCTACCAATCAATTTACATCATTTAAGCGGTAGTCGTGGCTGGTATATCGATAATTTCTATTAGACGGCTTTTACACTAGCAAACTGAAGACTTTTGCAAAGTAAAAGTTTGCTTGTGTAAAAGCCATCTTAGTTTATAAAAAACAAAATGAAAAACTGAAACCGAAGCTTTTGTTTTCGTGTGATTTTAGCGTTGCCATTGGCAAAAGATTTTCTCAATACATATTTTTTTTTTTCTAAAATACCCCCAAAAATTCCCCCAACCTCATTTGTATATCAATTGTAATGTTTCATAGCAATAAAACAGTAAATAAATAAAATTTACGAAAAAAAATAAAAGATTTAAATAAAATTTCTGTACAAATATTTGCAATAAACTTTCTAAGAACAATTCTTAAAATTTTATTGCAAAAGCGAAACAAACAGCGGTAAAAAATTAAAAACCAAATTTTTCCAGCTTGTTTATGTTTGTGTCAGTTTCGGTTATTCATTTCTTGTATGCAAGGCACATTAAACAGGCAGTAACATACGCTAAACTTCTCATTAGCTGTTTTTTTACAATATTTCAATGCTTTGGTAACTTTTACACAAGCAAATTTTACTTTGCCAAGTTTTGAAGTTGTAAGAGAGAAGGGAAAAGAGAATGGGAGCTCTATTCTTGTATATCTCTCTATCTATATATATCTCTCTCTCTCTCTCTCAAAAAAATCCCTAATCACCAAAATTCTTTGTTCATCCCCATTTTCCAGAAATTACTTTTTATCTGGCAATACTGATCATTTGCAAGATCCTCCTCATATTCATTCTTATGAGTTTCCTGGCAAGTTCTTTAGTTATAATGTATTCGAATCCAACGAAAAGTTTTCGAACTGATCGATTACATAATAGCCCCAATGTGTCTAGGGTGAGTGAATTTCGTATGAAATTCTCTACTTGAAACATGGAGTTTTCGACATATTTCGCTTAGACTGAGCTCACACATCGTCGGTTGGTTTCTGGTTTGCGGCAAAGTATATTCAAAATTCATTATGTCTGCAGCAAACCAGAAACCAACCGGAGAGGTAAGAAGATTAGAAAGCGGAACATACATAATTGCTTGCACTCCTGATTTTATTTTGTTTCTTCATTAGCAATTTTCGTTTTTTTGATATTTTTTCACAATGTAGCGGTGTTATATTTTTTTTTAATTAATATTAGAAAGTGAATTTAAAATTTCTTTGTCTAACATTATTTTTTTAAAATATGGAATATTTTAAGTTTTTGTGTACAATTTTTTGTCAATAAGCTCAGGGGTCTAATCGTTGCTTTACATAACTGATATTTTTTATTATTCGTGCTTTTTATATTAATAATATGTATACTAAAGGGCATTATCCAGGAAAGTTTAGACTATTATTTTAGTAGCAAATGTAAAATTTCAGACAGATCATATAGGATAATATATAATGGTTTAGCAGGCCATTAACATTAGCTTGCAGTTACGTGAAAGGATTGGTTCAAGATCTTTAATATAATTTTTTTTTCTACACAGACAGCCTGATATGAAATGGATATAATGCATCAACTTATAAAATGAAAGCAAGAAAGTTATCGCCTAAATATCTTGAAAGCTGCGTATTCCATTCATGACTTGGTATCATTAGTTTTCCTTGACATTGTGCATTTAGTGTGTTTTTCATCAATTGCACTTAATCAATTACATATTATAAAATAATTTCAAATTAAAATTCGTTTAAATGGCTGTGAACTCATGTAACAGTCATTACATACAATTAACTGTCAACTTAGCTCGCACACACAATGTCACCAATTTGTTTGTTTGTATTTTTTTATATTTTTGGTTCGACAAAATAATGAATAGAACATTTTTTATTTAATTTCTAGTTTCTAATCGAATGAATACCAAGAAGTTATATGTGGGTGAAATTAAATATTATTGAATAGAATAGAAGATTTCAATAAATAAAAGAAATAATAATGAAAATGTCAATATTTAGGATAAAATGCAAAAGAATTACTGTTGAATTTGTTGAAGATGTCTTTATTTTGTATTATTATTCATAAATAGATATTTTGGATCTATAAAATTTATTTTATAAAACAAATTTTCTTGACATAGATACACAAATCGCAATTATCCATTCCTGCGGTACAAGCTTTCTGCGAACTAGATTTAACATCCCTGTTTTCATTTATTCTGCGATGCTATAATGTCAGCTGTTGTTACACGTAAAAAAGATTTTATATTTTTTGAAAGTAAAAACTACAGAGTATTTTTTATAGTAAAATATATTTTCCAAAAATAAAAACAATTAGAGAAATAAAATTATATTTAATTTTTGCAAACTTGTATATTTTGCTTATGATTTTGTTCATCCGCACACTCTCCGTCATAGAATTTGAGCGTAAGCAAAATAGAGAACAGTGTTGCCAGAAATCAGTGTTATCAAATTAGTGTGAGCTATGTATGAGTGTATTAGAGTAATCATACGGACAACAAGAAGAAGTACAGAGAAACTTAACAGCTGCATAGAAATACACTCAACCGAATTTTATTGCATACCTTCAGGGGCAATGTTCATTTTAATAGAAGTGTAATAGTGTTGCCGGTGGGGATAATTTTGTTAAAAAGTTGAAAAGTATAAAATAAATAAAATAAGTATAAACTTTTAAATAAAAGAGTGCTTTAAATGTCAAATATTTGCTTAAAAGATATATAGCAGTGTTTATAAAGAATTTATAATATTATATTATAACATATCTTCATTACGTACTGTTGCCTTACACTGAAGCTGGTGCACGACAATTGGGTAACAATCTCCATCTCATGCCAATTATTATGGCTGGAGATTTTAATACAATTTTGCAAACCCACAGTCGCAAGCTTTATCAAAATTTTTATTTGACGTTTTCCACTTGCATATGAGCAATTCTCCACAAACCCCCACAACTAATAAATCCACTACTGTACATGCAGTTTTCCATAGATTTTTAAAGTAGAGTAAAAAATTTATATATCTTATTTTAGTTACCATAAGACAATATTAAAAAAAAATTTCATTACTAGATGTTTACACATCTCCCCTGTGATCGGACTCGTATTGCTTTGTTTTTATTTAAATGTTGCTTTAAGTACGGGCTTGCCAAAATGAAACCATTTACTTTTATTTTATAACAAACTCAGCACACTTTAATAAAATTACTTACATATTTACATACATATCTATCAACCGCTTATATTAAATTATATGCTATTTATTTCAAAACTAATTCTCAATTAACTATTAATAGCTTTAAGCACAACACAAATTAATCTTATTTAATTGCAATTTGTTAATGCTAATCTTCACTTCACAATTCACTATTATTCGAAATTCTTTCATCACACATACCAGCTGTTACTTTCACTTGGAACATAATTCTCATCATCACAATTACACAGTACTCGTATGCAAATATTCCTAAATTTGACGGTATCATATCAAACGTTATTAAATGCTCGACTTTTTTTTTTTTTTCTTTACAACAAACAATCAACAACAATAAATTCCACAGCTGGCATAAAAATTGAAACTAATCCAAGGTTTTCTTTATACAAATGAAAACTTACAAACACCAAGTATGTATTTAGTTAGTTGCCCAAGTAGAAAATAAGTGAAAAGATAGTTGAATTGCGATAGAAATGGATTTAAATGCGAGCTGAAAAAAAATTCCATCAATTAGCTTTAAATGAGCTTCAAAATATCAATGAAGAGATAAACGAAAATGAGAGAGAAAAGAAATTTGTGTTCATTTGGCAAAAGAAAAACAAAAACAATTCATTTGCGGAATAAATGCATATTGTCAAAGTCTACTTGACTGCAGCCGGCCGCTTTGATTGTAATTAGTGCAAACGATTTATCTCATTATAATAAACTTATCAGAATTAAAGTATAAATAAGAAATAATACAATAATTAGCCTTTTGCAGTTAGTGCTAGTAATATTCAGTGTTATTAAAGATAGATTCTTGTATAAAGGCCGAGTCACATAAAATAAAATAAGTAACGAATTATTTTTGCCCTTATGCAAAAACGATTGTTAAAGTTAAAGCATGCTCTAAAACCGGTTTTGCCATACCAAATTCGTTTGTTAAACCAACTTTAAATTTAACAATCGTTTTTGCATAAGGGAGCTTTTTACCTTTAAGTTGTGAGTAAATTCAAAACTTTAAATTCCGCTTCTGTACAGCAATTTTTGCAGCCAACGGTCGATTTGTAAGCTCTGCCTGTTTCTTCGAAATGAATCAGCATTTTTTTTTTCGATACAAGTTAGAAAAACAATTCATACATTTCTGCCTGTCGTTAAGCTCTTGAGATACTTTGTCTTAATTGTTGTGCAGTCAACTTGTCTAATAAAAAATCCATTAAACTATATAACGACCCTATAAAATCAATATTCTTCCCGCGTTATTTCTTTTTTCTTCTTGATTTCTTTACATAAGAATTTTATAAAAAAAAAAAATTCAACTCATGCTCTATTTAAATGGTATTTTTTGTATTTGTTATTTAGCATTTCTACTTCATAATTAGTAAAGTAATTTTCTCATAAAGACTTTGAGTACCTCAAACCTTTTTATGTTCAACAAATTAAATAACTACGTCTGATTGCAACGAATCGTATACACTCTTCATTTCTAAGTATAAATCAAAACTAAATTAAACTGCGCAGTTGTATCAGATTTTAAGATTTCATTTTTGATGTTTCGCTTTATACATACATGATTTTTTAACGTTTGCTTATATTTGACTGCTTATTTTTTTTCAAAATTACACATCCGTTGACTTTTGGCGAGGAAATGCGTTTTTATTTTCAAATTGTTCATTTTCCAACAGCGACTAAAACTACCATACGGTACTTCAATCTGGCAACTCTAAAATCGCTGATGTCCTTGGGCGGCTTTCCCACAAGCAAAGTTTACTTTGCAAAGTCTTCAGCTTCTTGTAGAGAAGGGAAAAAAGTTCTTTAAACTTTTTCTTATACTCGCAAATCTGATTTCTTCCGCACACATTTCACTTATTTTCCATTTCATTGCGTACATTCACTCCGCAAAGTTAACTTTGTCTGTCTAAATTCAATCTCAAATGCAGACTGCATGTGTTAAGTTTCCTCTACGTCTTAGCAAGGCTGTTTCTTTTTAAAATACACTTTTTTAGCATGAAATGACGAAAAATATGACACCAGTCACTTTATGTTGTATTAGATAATTTGATTTTGTATGATTTAGCTAATATTTAGATTAATTAATTTATTACATAAAGCAGACCAAGGTGTAACTATATAATTACACCATGAAGCAGACATACATATGTATGTATGCATATGTATATTATTATTATATATATTTACATACAGGGTGTTTTAAGAACACTTTTCATTTTCAATAGCCAGCCATTTATTTTAACAATTGTCGTAACTCAACCTGTAATACCCCTTTTAGACACAGAAAGTTTACTTTGCAAAGTCTTAATTCAGCTGTGTGAAACACAGAGGGAAGAATACTATCTCTTTCTGTCTTTCTCTCAGCTGAATTAAGACTTTGCAAAGTAAACTTTCCGTGTCTAAAAGGGGTATAACGACTGGGCAGATGACATGTAAAAGCTTTTACCCCTTTTCCACACGCAAAATTTACTTTGCAAAGTCTTAATTCAGCTGTGTGAAAGGCAGAGGTAGTAGTACAGTCCCTTTCTGTCTTTCTCGCAGCTGAATTAAGACTTTGCAAAGTAAACTTTGCGTGTGGAAAAGGGGTATATGATACGATTAAAATTTACTACAAAAATGGTGAAAATTTCACAGAAACAGTTCGCTAAACTAACATGTGAGTGTCATTATAAAGCAACTAATTACTTTGGTACTACTGACTAGGTAATTCCTTAGGGACCATATGCGGACGTTGGCAATGTCGCCCAAAAGTCACCAAAATAGCGAAGAAAAGTGGCGACTTGGGGACACTTAACCCTAAGCTTCCTTCAAGGTATTGTATTTATTATTTTATCAAGATAATTACATACATATGCAGGTATGAATGTTAGTAATTTTGTGTACATACATATGCATATGTATGTACATATGTATTGCACTGTAAAGTTGTGGACACGTTAAATTCGAAAGAAATATGATTAGTAAACTACTTTCCTTGAAATGCCAAGAAAAACTTCATCTTGACACACTTCCCTCAGCGAGTACATTTAACAAATTACAACAATATGTGTCGAATTGAATTGTTAATATACTATTTTTAAAAAGTGGCTGAACGACTGAAAGAAAAAAATTACACTTACAAATATGACACAAGCCCAAGGTGATTATGGCTACGGTGACCATAATTTTTAAACCAAAATACAGAACGAGGAAATATTTAACAAACAGCAGCTAAAGAACACACATCCTACAGACATACGAGTATTAAACATATTGAAGAAAAAAATTTTAAATGTAACATTGAGGGTGGAGTTGCCTGAACCGAAGGTCTTTGGTTAGAGCCTGGTATCCAACAGCCATTAAATAATAACACCTCGCATTTTTGTGATGTGCATTAGTGTCCCTTTGTATCAGTTATCATAGGAAAGTTCTAGTGATGAAGGCATAGTCACTGGTCACTGTAATATACCGACTTAAGCAGTTACTAATCCTAATGTAACATCAGAACGCCCGGTTTCATTGTGTAGCAGAATCATCGGCGAAGTAAAATAACCAACAAAGTGACTAATAAGCACAGCCTCAAAAAAATTTAATACACCTCATTTAAACACCAGAGGCGCTGCAACACTGCACTATTAAAAACGTGCAAAAAGCAGAGGTGCAAAATAATGAAGTTCTCTCAATCCCTTCCTGCATCACCTGTTTTCTCTATCACTATCCCTTTCCTAAAGTAGGTAAACCCTAGTAATAGTAGTAGGCACTCACTGCCTGCATGTTACTTCTCTTGAAAAAAAAAATCACATACGCTAATCTACAAATCGATGGTCAAAAGTAGAAAAGCAACAAAATTAAACATAAAATTTTTTTGTAATTCAAAAAAATAGTTTGTTGTAGGAGTAATATAAAAAAATAGATCCTACCAAAACTCATCTGCAAGAAATTAAAACAATTTGATTTTGATAGTTTTCTTATATTAATTATAGTAATTGATGTATTTTGAATTTGGATGAGAAAAATTAAGAAAAAACAATTTTTGGCGATTTAATTTCTGCTTTTAACGATTTTCTGCTAAATTTTTATAAGATTATTTTAAAAAAGTGTTAAATAAAAACAAATTTATTATCAAATAAATATTAATAAAAACTACATTAAATTGATTTTGGCGACTTTTAAAATCAATTGTTGCAGAAACTGCGTTAATTTTTTTAATACAGTTTTAGTCATGAAAAGACAGAACAAATACTGAACAGTAAATAAAATACAGAACATTTCAACGTTTTTTCCTAATGAATAATTTATACAGAACAGGACATTCAAATACAGTACTGTTCTGTATAATACAGAACGAATGGTCACCGTAATTATGGCAAATATGTACTAAAAAAATACTCCTTATTTCGCTTATTTAAAAAATAGCAAATTAATTTAATGGATTTGTGCAATGACTTGTGTTCCTTTATTAACATTAAGCTGTGTACCTTGGCAAGTAATGCAACTACACAAAACTAATCTCAAGGTAAATTCTTTACATATACGTATACATAAAGTGACAAGAAAATCATTTATTTTATTTCTTCTTTTTATTATAAAAAAGGAGGATAAAATCTACCTGCCATTTAAAGTTTAAATATTATAAAATATGTATATTTGCCGTATATTCATTACTAAATTTAAGTACATTTTTAACGGTTTTTTTTTAATTAAAAATTCCAAAAATATGCCAGTATCAAGGAATTTTTTTTTTATAAAAGGAACTGCCAGACTTATATTTTCATTTAACAGCAATACCCCCTTTAATTTGTTTACATTAACTTGGCAATGCTGTTGAAAACCTATACAAACTAGCCAAGACAAGCACCGCCTTGATTTTTAATGATAAACAAAGCCTAACACAAGTCTCCAAAAATCGCTGGTTTTCAATGAAAGTAAAAAACGCTAAATTTGGTATAAAACAAAAAGTGGTGTTTATTCAATAAAAATCTTTGCAGTGAAACCTCTCATAAATGAACACTCACCGTCGCGGTATTTTTGTGGGGTTATTAGAGGTGTCCGCATATGAGAGAGTTACACATTTTTTTAATAGTTTATTGTAGTTGAATTAAGAGTAGACTGCTTCAACTTACATTGGCATAATTTCAGTTGTTGGGTTTCAATATTTTTATATGTGGGAATGCAACAAAGTTGTCTCTAGAAAAATCTGGGAACGGGCAATTTGTATGAGAAATGTAGCAATATGAATTTTTAAAATACACAAGAAACTTTACATCTTCGCAATTTCACGCACCGAACATTTTTCTTTTTCAAACTCGTTTTTTTTATTGATATAAACAATGTCTTTGGGACACGAGCTAAGCAAACAACTTTTTCAAATAAACAGCAATTTTTGTGCCGTCTTCAAAGCATCAGTATTTACATTTGCATTAACCGGGGAATCACCAATATCATTGGGCGCATTCATAACACGTAGCTGTTGAGCTCAACAGTTGTGTATTTTTGTTGGCAACTGATGGCCCCAACAGTTACATATGTACGTCTTAGAAACTGCTTGATAGATATGATTTAATTTTATATCTTTATTTCGTTATTTTATCGCATTTGTAATGTAAAATTTAACAAATATTTGCTCCTGCCAGATAACAAAGCATATAAAAGGCATAAATCAATTCGATCAGCTGTTCAGGCTGAGCAAAACATGTTGGAAAATTACTCAACTGTTGAGTGGAGCGGAACTACTCAACCATGCGTTTCTAAGACAAACACTCAACGGTTGCGCAACAGCTACGTCTTATGAATGCACCCATTTTCGACGCTGGTATCGAAAAAGGAAATTCACCAAGTACGTGAATTTAAATGCTTTCAATGCTTGAAAGTGTTTAAAAAGCAGGGACTATGGAAATCAGACGTTTGATATATTTGGTTTAAGTGAATTTTTCGATGACAGTATGACTGTCAAACATTCATTCACACTCGTATCTACATTGGTAGTATTTTCTTCTTCTCGGCTGCTTAGATTCCTTTCATTTCGATTGACATTTTAGTGTTTGCTAAAAATTATTTATTATTTCATGTTAAAATAAATGCAACCTATTTGCAACTAGTAAAAGATAATGCACTTAAATAAAATCAATATAAATCGTATTGTTTTAAGTGATGAAATGTAAGCAATAAAAAATGTTTTGAAAACATAAAGTTTCTAAATTTTAAAAATTAATGAAGACCCCTTTGCGTTTACTTTTATGTCTCACAGTACCTCATTTGTTGGCGCACCAAAGAACGTTACACGTTAAAATTTTGGATGTTTTTTTAACGTTTGTACGTGTATGGGCCTGGGACGTGCAAGGCGAAAATACATAAGGTGTTCTTAATTATTCACCAAGCTGACATAAATTTTCTGCTGTCAAATCAAGCAAAACGATAGGAAATATTCTGACAGCAGGAAATTTGACTACATATATTCCAGGCGAATACCCAGAGTTGGAAATCGAGACCACCTGGTATTATACCAATTCGCCTTGACCCGTGTATGCGCAAACGGGGCGAAAAAATCAAAAAACTAGATACTTTAATGTTGTTGTTGTAAATGTTTTGAATTACAGCAAGAAGAGAGAGAATAAGTAAACAAGAGGAGAAGAAAATATTATTGTTGAATCCGCCGCCAGTGCTGCCAGATGATTTTTTGACCAAAATATGATTGCATGATATTTTTTCTGGAGTGATGATTTTTAATTTTGCATATTATGATTTTTACCAAGGCGAGTTCATTATCTGGTGACCTCTTCCGCCCGGCTGAATATCAGCTGTTGATGCCAAATTGAGCAATTTGAACCAAAATGTCAAAATTTGCTTGGAATTCTTCTGACAGATTGGTTTTGTAGTATAGCAAACTACGTGTTGTTTTTTGTGTTGTAAAATTGTTGTAGGGAAGAGTTCACCTTATACTGAAATAGCCTTGATTTTTAATTTCAAAAAATATGTATGTATCTACTCCTACGTCTACACCTGATATATTTTTATCAAGACAAATATCAAATTACATATAGAAAAAAAGGCTAACATAGAAAAAATATTTTTCAAAATAAAGTTTGACTTTTGTTATGATAAAAATATATTAGGTGTAGACGTAGGGTACAATTTGCTTTGTTGATCTACAACGTTTATCAATATGTATAAATAAGGAAAACGGTTTTGTATAAGCTTTTTATACAAAAAAAAAAAGAATTGGTGCAACAAAAATTGCAAGTCTGGACTGGGATTTTCATTCACTTTACTTGTGCACCCTGTGTCTTACATACCACCAAAGTATATTTATATAAAGTATATGCAGGTCTACAACAACTAAGAAAATACAAAAACAACATGCGCGTTGTTTGTGTAAAAATAATGGATGAATGTCAAAAACAGATGATTACAACCAGACCTGGGCAACTTGCATTACTTTTCATAAGCACTGATTGAAAAACAAAAATTTTAGTGAAAATTTAAATTTGATGTTTGTAATGCACTATTTTTTGCACTAAAATAAAATCTCTTAAAAGTAATGGATTAATATTCCTTTAGCAGCTAATCGTATGGCGAAAAATGTACTAATTTTGTATTGCCACTAAGCACATCATGTAGTAATGCAATATTATTGCAATTACACATATTTTACACAGTAAAATTATATAAAACGTAATCATATTTTTATCAGATAGCACAAATAAAAAAATACAATAAAGGAACATTGAAGGCACCTGTATAAGTACGTGCATACAAATGAAAGATCAGAACTTAGGTTTTCGTTTATTTTATTGTAAAGTTATATCTTAAAAAATGGTGATTTTATAAACGAAATATACTACCGCTTGGATCAATTTAATCAAGTTTTGTCTTTCTCTTTAAAAATTATAAAAATGGTAGTGATATGATTTTTGCCTTAAGTGGCGATATGTACATAGAAAAAAGTTTACATATTTATTGCACTATAATTATCAAAGTTAGTTCTAATGTAATAAATTTGCATTTGTATTGATTTGGTTTAGTGCGGGAAAATGGTCAATGCATTTGTTATTTAATGCAAGTCCCAGATCTGCATACAACAAAAAGGAAATGTATGGATAGACAAAACCAAAGTAAATTTTTTAATTGATAAACCTTTATTACGTGAAATAAGTATAATAAAAGCTACATATTTATTTCAATAATTAAATATAATTATTTTTAAATGTTTTGTAACACCTTTTTAAGTAAAAATTTATTTAAACTTTTTCACTACACACAATTGTGTATAACAAAGCAAAGCAAAACAAAATGGCGTACGAAAATTGTAAACAACTTTTGACATTCATGCATTGACACTACACGAGAAAAAAATTAATCACCTGGGTACTTGCATATACTTTATATAAATTTACTTTGCATACCACACATATGTACGGCTTATTTGGAAATAAAACTGTAAATTGTTGCCATATTATGGTTTTTATTGCGATTTACTAAAGGTGAAAGCAAGGCAGATTCATTTCTAGGTAGTATCAGGATTACAAAAACAATTAAAAAATACAACAATGAAAAAAACAACATGGGTTGTAGCATGGTGTAATTATACAGGACTGCGTATACAAAAATACGGCAATCATAGCTGTGTAAAGAACCAAAGAATGTCAAAAGCACAAAAATAATTGTACCAAAACCAAAACAAAACGAAGTTTTTGACATTCGTTAGCTACAAAGCACATAGAGCAAAAAATTATCAGCTAAAGTAACGCTGCCACCTGTTTAAATAAACCTTGGGTTGTAGTTCATCCAAAACTTCAAAAATATAATATGTTTGACACAATAATAATAAAAATTATTCACATAAATTTGAAAAAATTTCTCCACTGCAGCTACCACTAACAAAATTTGCAACGTTTAGCACTTTTCACAATTTTTTAATAGTTTTTTCATATTTTTAGAATTTGTTTTAATAAAATATTTTTCATATTGAAATTTTTTTACGTTTGCTTTTAATTTCTCTTTCGTAAAAAATTTTTGAGGTTTCGGATGAACTTTAATTTGAAAAAAAATACCTCAGCTGCATTTCCGCTACTACCTTGTGAATGTGCTTTGGGTGAAAGTACATAAAAGGGCTATTAGACAGGCATACTTGTCTGCAGACATGTACGATGGCATACCAAAACTCACTATCTAATAGCATGTATACGAGTACGTCAGACATGTATGTTGGTTTTCAAAATTTTTTCATTTTCTGATGTCTCTCGCACAATAAGTATAAGTATGCAGTCAGCTTTCGACAGTGTAATAGCAAAACCCAAACTAGGCCATCGCACATGTCTGCAGAAAAGTATGCGTGCCTAATAGCCCTTTGGCACGCGTTAAGCGCAGTATTCACGGTCAAAATGCATGACACAAGCATCGTATACATGTGCATGAACAACTCAGAATACACGTGCATGCATTGCACGATAAATTAATAGCATCTTGTTACAAGCTAATTTCAAGGCAATTGTCAAACTACATACAAAAACTTTTTACGTATAGAATTTGACAGTTCTTTGTATAACCCACTGCTTTGAGTAGTTTATCTTGTTATGTTTGTGTTGCCGTTATTTGAACTTTAATTTGAAAAAAAATAGCTCAGCTGCGTTTCCGCTACTACCTGGTAAATGTGCCTTGTTAGTAATTTTTTTAAGTTTCTTAGCCAACTATGATTGAAGTTTTGTAATTCTTAATAATGTATTGAGATCTTTCTATAAACATTGGGGTTTTGTAAGCTTTTGGAAATTGTGGTTGAAGTCTAATTTTTTTTAATTTTTATTCATTTCGACACACGTTAAATAATAAATTAAAACATATAATAATAAATGTAATAGTTATGTATTATTATTTTATAAAATACGTGAAATTACATATAATAATTGTTATTTTTGCCTAATTAATAAAACTTACTTGGGAGGCCATACTTTCAGTTATTGCCTTTCAATTCCATTAAATTTGCAATGCACTCACACTTTCTTTTACTACATAGCACAATCAAACTTTTTAAATTGAAAACTACATTGTTTTCAAATTCACCTATCCATTAACACGGCAATTTAATTTTCAATTTGAACAGCTGGTCACACCACACATTGATTGAAGCTATAAATTTGAGTTGTTTCTTCGTTGGTGGCATTCAAAAAATGAAATTGATTATCATTTTGTGTCACAGCAATCAATTTCAAGAAATTTTGACACCCAGTGATGAAATTGAAAGCGATTTATTGAACGTGTGGATGCAGCGTTAATGAAAAACGCATGCCGATTTTCTTGACGATTTTGCTGAAAATGCCGGATTTTTCGAAAAAGTGCATATTTTTCAGCAAAATCTTCTGGCAGCCCTGATCGCAAAAGGAAATTCACCAAGTACGTGAATTTTTTCAAGCAGCAGAGGAGCAAGAAAACTGCAACACGACTAAAGAAAACGTTTTTACATAAATTTTACTTAAATGTATTGAATAAAATTAACAAAATTCCATAAATAAACCAACAGCAAAACGTGAGTGCATAAAATCTCTATGAAATTAATCTTATTCTTCGCTATAAAATAGAATGAAAAAAAATTTTTTTTGTTGGGCCTTTGGGATAAAAGACGGCTGAGTGAAAAGAAGAACAAGTGATAGCAGAGAATGACAAAAAATAAGCAGGCGGCGAATGAAAATAAGCGAGAAGAATGAAAGATGAAGAGTGAAAAAAAAGGTTTTTCTAAATACAAAAAAAAAATCAAAAAGGAATGTGAAAAAATTGATAATTCAAAAATATTTTGAGTAGTTTGAAAAGTTTATTTTAACATGAAAATCAAAGTGAGAAGTGTCAAAAATATTTAAATAGAATTATTACAACGAGCAAAATATTTAATTTTGCTTAAAACATTCTAAAATTGTAGCGGAGTTTTTTTAAGATTTGCAAAAAGTAAAATTTAAGTCAAAGACAAGAAGTGTAAAACCAAAAGAAATACCAATTGGAATGAAGTAATATATGGGAGAATGAGAGTAATTAGACATGCGAAAAAATACCGGACGCTAGCAGCGCTGTTGACTTGAATGCAAAATAATCATATTGGCGTTTTTCCCGAGTTTTTTTTTTTTTTTGTTTGAATAATTTGTGTAATATGTGTATGGATTTCTTAATTTTAGTTTTCAATTAATGGTAATAGTGCGTTAAATATGGAACAATTTTTGTGGAAATGAGTAATTATTGGTTCGATAGAAATTAGAATGACAAATTAGGTTTTAAAAATTATAAATATTGATGACGTAAGCTAAATTTGTCCAAAGACCATTTGCTATGCTACCTTAATTTTAATTTTAGGCAAATATGTGTAATTTAGATAAACTCATTTCTTTTTAACGGGAATACATTTTTACAAAAGTTAAGTGTTCAACTTGACTGAATTGAATTAAAAATGTTTGTGCGTAAGTTATAAATTTTTATAAAAACAAACTTTAAAAAAAAGTGATAAATATTGTTTTGTACACAAGCTTCGACTAATAATTATAAAGAGACCAAAAAGAATTAAAAACTTAAATTGCTATTGAAAGAAATTTTTTGTAAAAAATTAAAATTCTAAATGATCGTTTCAGCACACAAATTTTGCCAGTTGACCACAATGGTCTTCAAAGTTGTCGCTGGCAGAGCAGCCGAAGCAGCAGAATATAAAAATTAAGAAAATGTATTTTGCACTAGAAAAAAAACTACTAGAATTTTGTTTTATTTTGAAAATGTGGAATAGGGCGTAATATAATTTGATGGGGTTCTCTTCTAATTTCGATGTTAATATAAATTAGCAAATAAAATATAAATTTTAATTCTAATTCATGTTATATTAATGTTTTTGTTTTTCTTTTCAGAAACAGTAAATGAAAATTTTGCAACAAATAGCGGAAGAAAAAGAAAACAACTAATAAGTGAGATAAAAGAAGGAAATATAATTTGAAAAAAATATAGAAAAAAAACTGTAACAGTAGGCCGCAAGTAGCAAGCACTAACATCATCTTCAACTGAGCAAAGAAAAAAAGAAGAAATATTAAATTTCCACAATTCGACGACCACAACAAGAAAAGACTGAACCCAATCTTACTACACCAACAAGAGCAGCAACAAATGACTTATACCCACAACATCATTGCTTCTGAAAGTTGAACAATAAACGAAGTTTATTTTGTTGCATCTCAACATCTTTCAGCATAGTCAGCAAAAAATAAATAAATTGCATACTTCACATTTGTCACCCATCTTCTGATTTAATTTGCTGCAACTTTATTGTTCATTCAAACGGGGATTACCATTCATTTAAACTCCAAAAACCTTTTCCCCAAGTTATTTTGTTATTTTGAGTTTATTATTTTCAAGGAGCGCTCTTCGTTTATCCTTATCCATTATAACTCTTTATCTTCAGCATCATCTAGCTCAACGTCCTGAGTTTTTAAGTTTTCAATAACCATCATCCTTAACATCTGATTCGTTCTATAGTACTTCAGCCAAGATTGCTTTAAATATCACCACAACAGTTATCCGCTAAGCTCCTTTGTTGGATTTTTGTTATTCATTCACCTCAACATGGATGAATTATTAGTCGAAGTTCGGCTCGATAATGGCGCCTACTATAAGGTAAGTGAATGGTGCTTTAAGTGTGTATAGATAATAATATATTTTTAGATATTTTTCTATTCTTGTGTATGTGTTTTTTTTTTCTAAATAGGTATTTGTGTTATTTTACAGTTTTTATTTTAATTTATTTTTCTGGTGGGGTGGTGTTTTATTGTTGTCTATAGATTTCTGACATCTGCTTGCGTCTGCGTTGCATGATAGCAGAATCGTAGGGTATAACTGCTTGTGAAAGGGAACAATACATATTTAAAAAAAATCTAAAAAAAATTGCAAACTAAACAAAAATATATATTAAAACATTAACACAGAAAATATCTTTAGATTATGATTATGAATTATAATTCTTACAAATGCCACAAAAATACAAGAGCTCTGAAAAAATTATACTGTTCAGAAATGTGAAAAAAATATGAAAAGCTGGCCGGGAAGGCAACTCGTTTTGAAAAATTTTATGAAAATCCCTCGCAAACAAATTACTGGTTTGCATATGGAATTTCTACAGACAACTCAACTTTTTGTCACGTTGCACTACTTGGTAATGTAGCTTGATTTTCAAATAAAATCGTATGTTTTATATACTATTTTTGTGGATACTGGCTTAGAACGTATTGAGCTCTACATTTAGTTAAATATAGAAACAAATCGAACAGCATGACTCTAAATTACAAGCTTATTTTTTGGGGAAAGTAACGTTACTGTGGAAATGCCCATATAACTTTTCTAGTCCACTCGGCCGTCCATCTGTTGTGGAAAAAAGAGGTCACAGTTAATGGAAACTGGAAGTAAAATATTTTCCCTTACGAATATTTCCACAAATTAGACAACAGTTTGAAAAATTTTTCAAATATGAATGAATATGATTAACAAAATAATGTGCCCAAAGTTTTACTTTCAACGGCATGCCTAAAACGAATTTGATTCCGATCGATTAAACCGCTGTTACGTTATGGAAGGATTACACACACACACACATTCACAGACACATACACACACACATTCACAGACACACATACACACACACATTCACACACACATACATACACACACATACACACGAGAGCTACCTGCTCTCGAGAACAATTTTTTACTATCGTCGTTCGTCCCAATTGTGTTCCCAGCATTATTTAGTTTTAAAGTTTTTTTTACGAAAAAAAAATGCAAGTCTAGCAATGAAAATGCTAAAATGGCAACAATGATGCATACGAAATTTTGTTTTTCATTTTTTATTGTTTCACTTTTTTGCAAATTTGTTGCTTTTACGTTTCTTTCCAAGCTTTTGTATACTTTAGGAAATAAAAAAAAATTAAATCAAATTGCTTCAATTATAAAAAATTTCTGCTGACGAAACGAATATTCAAGTCGCTCATTTACTTCAATAGTATCATAACTCAAAATAAATGCGTTTTTTGAGTTGATAAAGCAGAATAATTCGGCATTTCATATATCCTCTTGTGTAAAAATTTCATTAAGGGTTTTCATGAAAATGTTCAAAAGTCTCTGAAACATTTTTACACTCTCGTAAATGAAATGTCAAAAATTTTATAGAAATTTATTTACACAAACCTTTTAAGTTTGCCCAATAATTTTGACTCGTAAACTTAAGCTGTGCAGTGCAACTGTGCATTTTGTAAACAACTTGCTGTTTGGATTTTTTTAGGCATTTTTAGCTTTTTTATTTTGTTTTTAAATTAAAAATTTCTTTAAAGTCTCTTATTCTATTCGTATTAAATGAAGTTTGTTTCAACTTTACATAAACTGTTTGCGCCAAAGCTCAAAAGGGGCTTCCTTCATGAGACAAGTCTCGAAACTTTGCCCAATTGCACAAATGTCAATTGGAAGAGTTCTCATGAAAACCCTTATTGTCTTAATTGAGTTGTGTATGTAAACTGCAAAATTTAAACACGTTTTCTGCAGAACTAGTTTTTTTTTAGTTATAACACCATTGAAGTAAGTGAAAGATTAATATCTGTACATTTGCTGGAGGAAATTGACAATTTTGGGATGGAAATAGGGAAACAGTTTCAAAAGGTCTCATATCTGACAAAAATAAATATATAAAATGGTTATTTTTGTTACCTAAAACAAAGGGATGGTCTCCATCTGTCTATTCTAAAAACAACGCAACGAGTATAAATTTGGATATTGTTGCATTTTATTCTGTGAGCTAAGGGGAGTCACAATCCATCAAATCAAATTTACAGGCATTACCTATGACTCGTTACCCATAAAACTTATGTGTTACTACCCAATGTCTAACCAGTGGCTTAATACTGGTACTACGGTACCCCAAACAGCTGATCAGCTCTATGGGATTGAGGGGTGGTGATGTGTCCCTATCATTCACCAACCCAATGCAGATGTTAGACTGTCTAAACCTACTAGGTTAAATAGATGATGATTACCACGGTTAGTATGTGTGGAAAGTGCTTGTGGCATGCATTGATCCCAATATGTGTAATGAAGCTGTGTCTGGTGATTGGTGAGGTATTCTCGAAATTTGTTTTAGCGAAATCTACTATTATATTATCATATCGAGTCGTCAAAAAGCTCAAAACTGAAGAACGGTTATAACATCATTGTTTTAATTATTTCTTAAATACGGTCTCCTCTGCGTTTGTTGTTTGGCCCAACACACTGTATTACTTAAAGCTATTTGCAGATTTTCCATTAAATTCGTGAATTCTGGTGAAGATCGTAAAAAAATCTTAGGAGTGGATCCTGGAAACTCTTAACTTTCTAAAAAGTAGGTCGTCTTGTAGATCCCGCAGAAAGGTCCTGCAAATAATATACATACCTTGAATCTGAGATTATCAGGGCAATTATGAATAAAACTCCCAGGGAAATTTTTCCCTTTTCCAATTAGAATTTTTTGTTTTCCCTATCACTTGCCATTACTTGGAATTGTTCCCTGGGAAAAATTTCCCTGGGAGTTTTATTCATAATTGCCCTGTATGTGTATTTATCCCTGTTATTCTAAAAATTGCAATTATAATAATAAATTTCTTTAAATTTCAATTAATTTTAATTTTAATTCTTCATTTAGCCTTGTAAATACTTTTATTGTTATCCGATGGATTTCTAATTGTATAAGGATGTAGAAAAATAAAATGAGGTCACCTGAATATAAATTATTTGATGGGTTTTGTATCAATTTCAAAGCCTACTAAGCTTATTTTTTCTTTTGTGATTTTCAAAAATGTTTTTATTTTATGAATTCTCATATAGTTTTTGGAAGTCTATGTGGTTGAAGTCTACTGATGATTTGGTTGAAGCGCCAATAAAATTCGTATATAGACATGCTAACCCAACAGCAAATAAATTTCAATTATTGTAATTGCAATTATAATTACAGTGTAATCTCCGAAAGAAACAAAAGAGTAACACATGGTATGTCATCACCAACCAAATAGTATAAATATAACTCTTCTAGACGGCGGCGTCTGTTTCATTATTTGATTTATACTAATATAGCCTCTTTTTTTTTGTTTATGTTCTGAATACGACATATGATATTTATCGAAATTCCAGCAAGTGTTTTAGTGTGTCCTCAAGGTGTAAACGTACGCTTCTGAAATTTTATGTCATCAACAACATCACCGTATGAAAAGCCACTGCGCTGCATATGCCCCCGTCGATGTGGTTGTGAACTTTGCAAATTCTGTTTGCAACCTTTCAGCTGTTTAATTTTTTCTCTCTACATTTTTCCTTCAGTTTTAGCATTTTGCGGTTTTGTTTATCAAATCCTATAGTTCTTCTGTCTATTTGTCTATAGTTGATGTGCTTTTTTAGATTTTTAGATTTGAAACTACATTACATACACACTTTTTTTTAGGCTACACACTACAAAACAAAAAACAAACAAAAAACGAGTACAACTCATCATCCATGCAGCAATACCCAGCAATGTAATAGACGAAAACTATACATCAATAAGAAAGAAAAGAAGAAAAAACAAATGCATTCTCCCCACACACACACACACACACACACACTCACGCTTGAAAAAAGCTTACACATCCAATTACCAATTAATTTTATTTATTGTTTTTCGTTTTTGTTTGTTTGTTTATTTTAATTACAGCATTCGTTCTTGTCTTATTTCAATATTTTTACATTGATTTTCGTTTTCAATGAAAAATTAAAAAAAGGTGCAAAAAGAATAAAAGTGGAAAAAAGCAAACAAAACAAAAAACTTACAAAAAGGCAAAAAAAAGAAAGATGATAGGTACCTATATTGTAATTTTCGTTTCTGTAATTGTCTGATATTTAATGAGATTTCAATAATGCATATGACTGCTTCTATTAATAGTGAATAGAGCCTCCTCCATTCATTAAGAGATCACAATAAATTTTTCATTTTTAACCCACTAACGACTGAATAATAATAAAAACATGCATACATACACGCATACCTGAAATTATAGGTAAATAGGGTAAATGGTTTTGCGAAGATGTTTTTGCAGGCAAATTGAGGTAGAAGACAACTAATATGCAAAGAAAGTTTGAAGGACATGTGAGTTCAAGACTTCAAGGTAAATCAGGATTAAAGCAGAACAATTTGTAGCGCACAAATAAATGTAGGTATGTAAAGGACTAAAAAGTTGGGCAACCGATGTAAGTAGTTCAATTTGATATTGTCCTTGATATACATACATACATACAGTATGTCAAGAAAATGTTTTGACATAGTTAAAATCGTTATAAATTTTTATTTTTATCATAAATATTTTTATTTTTCTTTGCATTATGAAATTTTTGGTTATGGATTTCATTTTATTTACATTTAAGTGAACAAATAGTAGTAAGTTATAGGTACGCAAAATTAAAAAGTGAGAGCATAAAAATTACATGAAAGCTAATAAAACTCAAAAATTTCTCTGTCAAGAAAATGTTTTTACATCCTTGTATTACTATATAGTAAGAAAATAGGAAAGATTGTAAGTTGTACAAAAATAATTTTTTTTTGGCTCCATTGGTATTAAATCGGCTTGTAAGACGACTTCTCATGGAAAAAAATTTTCTTTTCCAAATATTCCGCTGAAATTTCTCATGTTCCCCTCGTATTACTGTTTTAAACTCCATTTACTTCTTGAAATACCCTTTGGAAATACTATTTTTCAAATAAACCCATAAATTTTGAATAGGGTATAGATCTGGACCTTGAGATGGAGTATCCACAACCTTATCGCAATTGAAAGGACACCATGTTCTTACCCAAACTGCCTCATGTTTGAGGTCAATACATTAATAAAAATTTAAAACTTCCATATTTACCAGCTATAAAGCCAACCTTACTCGCGCTGTCAACGAAAAACCATTTCAACGTATTGATGTACCACTCACACAGTTTCCCATGAGACAAAAGCAATTGCTCAAAAGAATCGACTGTACTTCAATAAATGGTCGGAAATCCCCGCTTTCTAGAGTGTAGCCCAAACAGCAACAATTGTGTTTTGTGATAACGCATACATATGTATATATATGGTGTAAAACGTGGGATAAATTTGCTTTATTGAGAACACCATGAATGCGGGGCAGTGCCTTAATATATTGAAGCATTTTTTTGGATGACAGCTCGAGTAAATTTGGGTTTATTGCTGGAAAACATGCAAGTTTCCAGTTGTTATCAATCTAATGACACCAAACACAAGGCACTTTCGGTAAGAACATGGTGTCCTTTCAATTGCGATAAGGTTGTGGATACTCCATCTCAAGGTCCAGATCTATGCCTTATTCAAAATTTATGGATTTATTTGAAAAATAGTAGTCCAAAGGGTATTTCAAGAACTAAATGGAGTTTAAAACAGTAATACGAGGGGAACATGAGAACTATCAGCGGAATATTTGGAAAAGAAAATTTTTTTCCATGAGAAGTCGTCTTACAAGCCGATTTAATACCAATAGAGCCAAAAAAAAAATTATTTTTGTACAACTTAAAATCTTTCCTATTTTCTTACTATATAATACAACGATGTAAAAACATTTTCTTGACAGAGAAATTTTTGAGTTTTTTTAGCTTTCATGTAATTTTTATGCTCTCACTTTTTAATTTTGCGTATAACTTACTACTATTTGTTCACTTAAATGTAAATAAAATGAAATCCATAACCAAAAATTTCATAATGCAAAGAAAAGTAAAAATATTTATGATAAAAATCAAAATTTATAACGATTTTAACTATGTCAAAACATTGTCTTGACATACTGTATGTACAGAGGTCAAAAGAAGTATTCCACATATGCCAAGATTTTTCTGTTTCCATCAATAAAAAACGAACTACTGTGTAATTTTGGAAAAGGAACTTAAAAAGCGTTTTATTTATTAAAGTAACTAATAGAAAAATTTCATCAATTAAAAAATTAGTTAAGAAACTCAAACAAAAAAGTATTCGACATTGGTAATATTCTTAAAATACAAAGTACCTATGTACAATTGTTTTAGAAACAAATTGCTTTTCCTAGGCGACGTGTGACTTTTTTTAAACGATGTGACATAGATTTGTCCAGTATTTAGTTATATTCTGGACCGATTTTTCATCACTCGTCTAAGAGGATTTTTTTAATTTTATTTTTGTTTGTAAAGTCACTTTTTCTTAATATTTTTTTTCGAGGTATTCAATAGAATTAAGATCTGGGCACTGTGGCGGCGTTTTTATTATTTTAGGGCAGTATATATAAGCCAAAGCCTTCTATTGATAGCGCAATGCTTAGGATCGTTGTCTTTATAAAACTGAAATCTATCCGACAGTCCCAATTCTTCTATGCCTATCTGCAAATTTTGCTTTATTATATCAATATAACGTCGATGCTCCATTCTTTTTGTAAAATTAGACATTAAATAGTTTTTTCTTGATGAAAACAAAAAATTGTTGGTATATGACGAATAGTTTTATTGTCCACTGTATGTACATATGTATGTACATACATACATATGTACATACAATGGTTAAAGATTATACCCAGTCAGCATTTTATGAAATTAATGATCATATTCGAGTCTTTTTCGACTCCTCCGCGCGATTAAAATAAGCATATATGCGCTCGTTTTCGAGTCGAAAATGACTGTTCATTCGGGAGAAAATGGTACCCTAGCCGGGAGTCTTCTACAAGAGTCTTTTATGACTCGCGTTTCTGATCAATTTCGACTCACTTTCGAGACAGTTTGTGGTATTACTTACAATCACTTTTTTTGTTTTAAATTTATTTTTTAATTTTATTTTAATTTTTTTGATTTTACTGCACAAGCTTGCTGTTTGTTTTTATTTTTTAAACAAATCACTTTCTAAGTATTTCTGGGAATCATTTTCGAGCCTTATTTTAAACGCAGAGCTGATAAATCAATTTTTGATCATCTAAGGCAGTCGAAAGAGACTCAGTTTGGTGAAACAATCTTCCACATGCTGACTGGGTAGTATTTGATGCATATACAGTGTTGGAAAATATAATAGGAACGATGTGCAGTTTTCTTTCTTTTCAGTATATCACTTGTAAACAAATTTTATTTTGGGAGTTTTTTTTATATCATAACTTATTCATATATAAAAATTAGAATAACTCAGGTGGGCTGCATTTATGTAACAAAACATATGATGGCATTCATTTCATTGGCCTGGGAAAGAATAATAGAAACAACATACTTAAAACTAATTAACATAAACTTTTTTCTTTAAAACAATAAATACAATGTTGAAACTAAATTGAAATTAATCAATCTTATCTTGGTTGGCGTTTTCGTGGCGAAAATTAGGCATTTTTATAAAATGGTATCGTGCTTGGCAAAAACGCCAGTAAATGCGACACTTTTATGAAATCTATTACAAATAAGTCGATTAAATAGTACCGCGTTTTGCGTTTTTGCCTGTCAAAAGTGGCGAAAACAGTCGTTAAGATTTTTGTTACCGACATTACAGAAAAAATAGTCAAAATCAAAAAATTATTTGCATATTTTGTTAATTTTGTATTCTATAATACACATTTTAGTACAAAAATAACTAAAAATTAAATGAAATGAACGCGAAACAAGAATGGAACGAAATTGCTGTGATTTAAATAGTATTGGACCTCCATTCCGCAATGATGAGGGTTGGATGATAGTTTGGGAAATTCATCTCGGACAAAGCTCAATATACATGGCTTCAATACATTCGTGAAACGCATCACTCACCACGGACTGACAAATATTTACAAAAATCGCATATCCAGCACTTTTTGGTAACTGCCTTTGGCAATTATCCTCATTGTTGCTGATAGTTTCAACAATTTTGATAGACCAGAGTTAGTTCTTCTTTGGGGTTTGTTTATTTTGGATGATATTTTTTAATACATAATTAAAACCATTCTTATTTAAGCTAATATAAGTAATGAATCTGGGAAAAAGTATTTGTGTATGCACTAAATTAAAAAAAACAAATGTAAACTTACTTTCTGTTTGATAGGAAAAATATGTATGTATGTATATTGTTTTTTTTAAGATTAAATTCTTTTGTATCACACATTTATTTCTTCGTCTTCAGAAGACCAATAAAAGCACACACTTAATATTATTAATTATAAAAACGAACTATTTTCAAAAATTGACAAATAATTAATTTATTTATTGTTTTGAACCTTCTACGACAGGGGATCTTTTTGACAATTGTCATAACAGGGTGTTTCATAACCAAATAAAATAGAGTCATCTATTACAATATGACTCTTTTTCAAAATAGCTTTAGGCGAAAATTTTACGCGATACCACTATAATAAAAAATCGACTACAAATACGCCAGTCGTCGAAATACGCCTACGCCAAACACGATAAGGGTGAATATTTGGTTGTTCCACCATTGTTTTTAAGGACTTCGGTACATCGCCGGCCCATTGAGTCTGCCAACCTGGCAAAAACTATATTGTACCATTCCCACAAATCTGCTTTATTTTCTGGCTTAGCCAGGAATTTTCTTTTTTAGAATGCCCCAAAGGTGCTCAATGGGGCTTAAGTCCGGGGACTGTGACGGACATTCCAACAGGTGGACATTGTTATCTTGGAACCATTTCTTAGCCAGCTTAGATGAGTTTTTGGAGTCGTTATCGTGCTAAAACTCCCACTTCAAAGGCATATGGAAGCATAACTGTCTGTAAAATGTTTGTGTAATCGACAGCGCACATCTTATCCTTTACCCAGAATAACGGACCAACACCTGACGATGAAAAGCATCCCCAAAGCATTATATTCCCACCCCCATGCTTAACAATCTTTAACGTGTGCTTTGGATCGTAGGGAGTGTTTTTGGGGCGTCTTACATGCACCTTGCCATCAGACCCAAACAAATTAACCTTTGTCTCGTCAGACCATAATACGTTTTTCCAATTTCTGCGCGATACGTGTTTCCTAGCAAACGACAACCTGCAGTTTATGTTGTTTTGGCTACTTTCCTTGCACTATATGCCTTCAAACCCGCAGATATCAATCTATTTCGGATTGTCCGACTGCTTACTGGTGCTTTTAAGGCATTTTTCAGGTCTTTTGAGGATAAAAATGGATATTTTTTATTCGTATGAGCAATTGGTCAAACTTTTTTGATGTTGCGCGCTTTCGTCCGCTTTTTTCCTCCGTAGGTTTAAAATGAACCGCAGAAATACCTTTTTTTCGAGCAGTTCATGAAGTCGGCAATCTGAGACATGGAAAGGCCATCATTTTTTAATTTTTTAATAATTTGCCTTTTCTGAACTGTACAATTTATACCACGACCCATCTTGAATGAGATATTAATGAAATATGAAAAGATTTACAGCAGTTTCACTTTTTTGACGTACCTTTCCCGCAAACTATCAAACACTTTTTAAATAACTATATTTTATTAATTTAAAGTGGATTTATTAACAGTTTCCGCAGCGTTTCTATTTTTTTTTTGCAACCAAAACACGTGGTCACTGCACTAAAAGAATACTAAACTTAAGTTTTTGCGATCATGTACCCAAAAGCAAACTCTAAATAGTTTACCGTTATCAAAGAGTCTAATACAGTATGTATCTGCTGAAACGATTACCTTACAAGTTAAAAATATAATATGAAATGTGGAGGTAGTTGTCGTTTCTATTATATTTTCCAACAGTGTATTTCTTCAGAAAAAAAAGAGAATAAGTTGATATCTATTGCATTTAACACAAAAACTATACTTTACATCAGTGGTCTTCACAAAGAGAAACACACCTAAAATAAGAGTATTACACTGAAAAAAGTAATAGTCTCATTTAACTAAAATTTAAAATAATTTGTTTTCTTACATTCGAGAAGTGATTATTTTTTTTTTTTTTAATAAGAACAAGATATGTATATATATATATATTAGAAAATTATATACGGTTTTCGATTAAATTATTGAATATTTTCAGTTAAAAAAATTATATATGTGTATTATTCCTCATGAAAACTTAATGCAATTCAGGATGCTTTCTATCATAATGTCGCTTAAGATGAGATGCAAACATATTCTTTATTACCTGATTACTTAAAAGGCACTCTGCTTCCTTCAATGTGTTCAAAGAAAACAAAAAAAAGATTTTCCCACTCAACATCCCACATTTTTATTAAATATTTTGTTTTAAAATGCTGTAAAAAAGTACATATATAATTATACGAAACATAAACATTCATAAATTTATATAGCTTGTTATCAACTTTTCAGTGTATCAAAAAATATTTTAGTTCTCTTTAAAAGATTTAAAACACAAAAACATCCGACACACTCCTACTCTGTTGAAAGCTTACAAGCTACTGAATGAAATGTTTGTTTCACACACATGATTATGGTTGCAATTATGATTGCCGTTAAACACAATAAAAACAAAGTGTATGGATTTTTTTATGAAAGATTTTATAACGTCGTTAATTTATTACAATTACTCAAGTTTTTGACAGGGAAATAAGCAAAAATAGCTTTTCATGAATTATAAAAGCAATATCACCAAATACAGTACAAGACTTAAAATAAAATATAATGTAATAAAGATTAGCAATGCAGGTAATTTTGGTACATTTTGAGAAGCCGTTTTTTTAGATTTTTTTTAGTTTGAGCAATCTTGTTTGTAATATTCCCGAAGAGAATAAATAAAAACCCGAACATTTTCGTTAGCTGGGTAATATCATGAATCAAAGAATACCAGGGGGGTTACTCTCTATTACGATGCGAAAGAAAAATGGTACGAAATCGCACGATTGGTACTCTCTAATGCGTTTGCGCATTTACCTTTCGCATCTTTTATTTTCCGTTTCGCAAGTCTGGTATCACCGTACTCTACAATGCGAAAGCGCCTGTCAAAATCGCTCGATAAGCGCAAATATCTTGCGTTAGCTAAATACCAAACGCAAAGTGAGAAAAACATGTAAATACGTTCATAAAAAATATTTTTGTTTTATAAGAGGTTTATTAAACTAATTTTCTATAGAAATTTGATTAATAAACCTTTTATAAAACCAAAATATTTATATTTAAATCGTAGTTTTTAGGGAAAATGCCAAAAAAATTAAAAACAAAACAACGGCAGTTTGAAATTTTAGTGGATTGCATGTGAGCAAATGGCAAATAAGCCGCAAATAATTTGTGGACAAAATTTACAGACGGCCGAAATTCTAATGGACATCCTGTAAGGGATATAGCTGGTTGTTTATAATGAAATGTGACACTAATAGTACTTATAATATTACACATGTATGTTTGTATGTATGTATTCATATTTGATTTTAAAAATCACACCAAATGAAAATGCGTAAAAATAAATTAAGCATTTCCAGCACAGGTGATGGTCCCTCTCAGTTTTGTATTTTCTCAATCGCTACGTAGAGCTCTTTTAAGCGACGGGACATTGACTGCTGCTATATTCCTAAGGTATGGTCCTGGCCAATTTGATGTTGGTATCCAGCTTGGAAAAGTAATTTTAAGGCAGCGGCTAGTTTTATAAACTTTTAGCTGGTGTTGCACAGCGTTTAGAACATACAGAAACGCAAAATTTGTACAAAGTTAAAATAAAGCAATATGTATTTAATAACATATTCCGCTAGATTTTTTCTTACCTGCGGTCATTTAAGGAAAGTATACCGGAACTATATCTTAAGCTTAAATTAGAAGTGACATACCCATAATGCCATAGCCAAACCAAAATTTAATTTGTTTCTATGGTGACAGTTATGGCTTTAAGGTTGTTTTCTATGGCTATGGTTATGTCACGTCTAATTGAACCTTTAAGACTCGTCTTGCAACTCGTTATACATGGACGTTTTCTTCATAAAACCATAACGCTACAGAATCCATCACTTTATTTTCAATTAAAAGCTGTTACACTTCACTTTTTCTTAAATTTTGATTTTAAATGTCGTTTTTTTATACATATTTTGACATTTCAGTACTGCCAACCTTTGCCATATTTTCTTTTGCAATGTCCGTGGTGCCACTTTTTCAAACAATTTTGCGAAAGTAATAGAGAGTACCAAATTTGCATATCAACGCATTTAGCTTTCGCATCGTAATTGCTTTCGCATCGCAATAGAGAGTAGCCCCCCAGATTACGCATTGCGCATCTTTGTTAACTTGAGTGTGCTGATGTGACGTCAAAATGACGTAGAAATTGATATGTAAACAAAATTGCCCTATACCAAATACACGTGTTTGTGTGATTGTGTTTGTGTTTATCGGCTGATGTGACGTACATGCGCAGAAAAAGAATATTTTCAAAAGCTGAATGCGTAATCTTGTATTCTTTGATTCATGGGGTAATATGAATGAAGACCACTGCTTTACATACATATAAATAGTTGTCCTTTTATAACACTGAAGAAAAAATAACTCAAAAAACTTACTAAATATAAAATATTTAAAAAAAAAACAATTCTGCCATTAATATACAGTGGCTCACAGCTTAAATGATGTAGTGAATAAAAAATCTTCTTGAGTATGAAGTAACAATTCAATCATTCATTTCTTTCGTGTAGTTGATCCTCTAAAACAGTAACCCGCAAGCCATAGAACAATTGTGCAGATCAAGGCCTATTTATCAGGTCAACGCAACTCTCACGATGATTTCTGTTTTTATGGTTTGTTTTCTTGTTTGAGCTGTCAAAAGTTATTTGCACCATATACTTTAGTTCATGTTTGTGTGTGTTTCTGACAACTTAAACATAAAGTTGTTTTTTGTATTGCTGTGTTTTTGTAGAGTTGCGTTGATCTGATAAATAGGCCTTGGTGCAGATGAAAATCACATACATGCTTATGCTCTTTCATTTAGTCGTCACTGAGCAAGCGACGAATGAAGTTGTGCACGCATGTATTAATTTTTTCCTGGTTTTTTGTTTAGTTTTTTTGAGTACACGGAACGAAATTTAAGTTCAAATTGAATAAATTTCTACAGCAAAAAAATATTTATGTAAGCTAAGAAATATTTTGTGATAACAAATGCTTTTAGCAATATGCAATGCATTTTATGCTATGAAACACTTGATAATAATGGGGAAGATAGTTTAAAAAGGCATTTTAAAAGCTTTCACTGCGCTGCGAATAAATTTAATTTAGAATTTGTAGACTGCATTGTTGAATGGATTATTATTTTTTACTTTTTACTTAAGTTTTTATTAAATTGCTTATTTTCAAAAAATATTCAAACAATGAATAACGACAGCATGTATCTTAAATTATATAAATGTTTTCTTCAAGTGTAAATATATTTTACTCTCATTTTTCTCACCACTACATACATATTTTATTTTGCGGGACACTGCTCTAAAACAGTGATAACCACTCCATAGCCTCGCGAGTCGCGATGCAGTCAATAATCGTATTTTTTCTCACAGACACGGTCGGCAATTCACATGTTGTATACAACAACTTTGTTCGTTTCAAAACATCAGTCTCTGCTCAAGCTTTATGAAAGCAACACCACGCACGCTTGTTTGGCTTTGTTTTTTGTTTCTTTTTCGTAATCAACACAAAAGCACGCAGAGCAACAATGTTCAATACCCTGCAGAAAATGCGAATAGTGAAATTGTAGTGATTTATTAGTGACATTGTCAATAGTACTACTGACCAAGTGTACCCCAGCCAATGTAATCAACTATTGACATTTAACATTAGCTTGTCATTGAAAATCCACCACTAGACTGTAGCAATACTGACAAAGTAGTTCTTTTGGGACCACATGGAGACATTGGCACCAAAGATTCACTAGTAAATTTTAGGGGCTCTAGTCTACAATATCGATATTTCCTCGATCGATGTCAATAGTAAAATAGTAGTGATTTACTAGTGACATTGTCAATAGTACAACTGAATAGGTGTACCGCAGCCAATGTAATCGACCATATGGAGACATTTGAACTAAGGACTCATTAGTACATTTTAGTGACCCTCGTCTACAATTTTATAAGGGTTGGGCAACAAACTTAAATACATACATACATATGTACGTAAGTTTTTAACATTATTCCATAGCATAATAAAAAAGAAAAACAAACTATTGACGCGTTCATTGACAATATCACCAGAAATACACTAGAAATGCTGTCTCTAACGTATCTCTTCTCGCGCATAGAAGGAAAGTTGTCGATATTTCAACTAGTGCAATTGTCGCTAGAGAAAAGAGTGTTGACATAGAGACATATGGTTCTTGGCTGACTAGAGGGTAGTTCTGCTTCTGTTTGCGACCGCACACAAGCACATAATATCTTTGTGTGTGTGCGTTCGGGGCTTGGTTATCACTGCTCTAAAACCATTTATAAGTAATTGTTGAAGAGAAAGGTAAAAAAAAAAAATTAAATGGTGAAATGAATACCTGATGAAAAGAAGAAAGGCGTAGTTCGCCTTTTAAAAAAGACCAAAAGCCAATGGCAAATTTCACAAAGACAATAACAACTCAACATGTCAGAGTTGCATTTTCCACAAAAGTATTAATACTTGTATTATAGTGTGAAACGGCCTTTAGTAAGACCTAATTGCTCACTGCCTACTACGCATGCAGGAACTCCATAGGAAGGAACTTGGATCTGCTACAGAAGGTAGTAAACTGGATTTGCACATCGGTTGTCAGGCCGGTTATTTCCTATGTTTGTGTGGTATGGTGGCAGGCATTGAGGTAGGAAAGTCACAGGAGATTACTTGCCTCGCTGGGCATCACAGATGCTCACTCAGGCTGCCTTAGAGGGCATTCTTCCTCTAGTTCATATAGAGGACTTTGTGGTTAGAACGGCGACTAGAAATCTGCTTAGACCTGTTGAAGCAGGTTTAGTATGGACATTAATAACAGGTCACCAGAGCTCGCAATAATGGGTCTCTCTCGTGCTTGTTGTCAGAAAAAAAAGTCGTCTACTGACACGATGCGACACTGTCGCGAAAAAACCCTCAAACTTCGTTCTTCTTTGGCCTGCTCTTCGCTCAACCAACGATCGTTTCTGTTCGATCGCTCGGTTCATGTGTTCACTCGAGACCCTTTATTCCGTAAAATCTCGGCAAACGGTCTTTTGAGCATGTATGTGTGTTGCGAGTGTGGATAGGTAAAAATTTACATACATGAAGATTAATTTTGTTTTTATTGTTCACATATCTGTCTTTTATTTTACATGTACACTTCGTTGACAAATAGTTTAATTTACAGATATTTTTATTGTTATTTATTATTATCTTCTCCCTTCCTCTTTAATGCTTTGCCTGTGACGAAATATTTAAATCAACAACATAAAGCAAACGCAACAATAAAAATTAAAGACCTTTTTTGCAAACACTTTGCTTGTCTTGCTCACTTACTGACCCTTAGTAGCTGAGCAACGAAAGATTCTGTTCGTATCATGCGCTCAGTAAGAGACCGATTCGTGTGTTACGCTGAACTCATAACCCGGGAGCGAGAACACGATTGAAACGAAAAAGAGGGTTGCTGTTCAGACACTGAGTGATTCCGTCTAATTTTTTTAGGTCTTTTGAGTGAGAAGACCGCACAAAGAAATTTGGTGGAGCATATTTTGCGAGCTCTGCAGGTCACACATCAATCTTAAATGAGATCAGGTTCACGGGCTTTAAGGTCGTTGAATTGATTTTAGTAGAACACCCTCACTGGTAATTCCGGATAGGGAATATTGGGTCAAATCTGATAAGCTATATGAGGGTAGTGCTGGTGTATATTTTTTGGGGACGAAGATTCGAAGTTCTTTCAGACTGCCCAATCAATGCAGCGTTTTCCAAGCTGAGATCTTGGCAATACTCAGGGCCACGGAAGTAGTGGCCAGAAATGTAGCTGAAGACGAGAAGGTAACATTCCATGTCGACAGCCAGGCAGCGCTAAAAGCCTTGAAGGGACGCAATGTCAAATCGAAACTACAGGGAACTCAGTAATTGTGTGGAGAGCAGGACCAACTGTTCATAGTTAAGGGAGGATTTTAGAGTGTCGAGAGCTATGTGGCCGAACTTGACTCAGGAACGACTCGCATCGTTGACTGGTAAATGCTCGGTCAGTGCAAGGACCAGCATGTGGGAAACTGGCACTCCAGATATCAGTAGGATGAGAGGGATGAAAAGGACCCAACTGGGTCTCTGAGTGGGGGTTTGTTATAGCACCATCCTTCCTAACCTAACCTAACCCAAGACCTCTTACACCTATTACACACTTCTTGAAGAGTTTCGCACGAAGCTGATTTTCAGGGACCCATAGTCGGAAACAAGCCATTCATTAATGCTGGAAATAGAAGAGGCAGAATTGAGTTTTCCCGAACAATTAAACAAATATGCATATTTCATTCTGGAAGTCAGTTATTTTTACGGATGAAAGCATATTCAAAGTTTTCATATTATATTGAAAGTCCTTTGCTTGGACTTTGGCCCCAATCCATATAATTTGCAATTTACGGTTTAAAGTCATATTTAGGAGATTTAAAATTGCTATTAATTGAAGGAAATATTGATAAGAAGATGTATTTGGATCTGCTCAAACACAATATATTACAAAGTGTATTTTTATATAGTTCAATTAATAATAATGCATTCTTATGTTTTTATCAGACTTTCATTATTATTATTATTCATTGTTATATTATTTTTATACTAATTTAATTTTTTATTTCTACTTTTCTATTTTTAGGGTATGGTTACAGATATCTATGACGACGGTGTTTGTTGCGAAGTTGACGGGTAAGTAAAAAATTGCTTCATTCTGGCGTATTGCATATGTCGAGTCGAATATTCGTCTACGAGAATTTTTTTCCTAAATTAAAGAAAACTTGCACACGTTTCATTATCTCGTTGCCGCATTCATTAAGGGCATGTCCCAGGATGTCGACAACGTTCGAATTTTCGCACACTTAAATACATTCAAAACAAAAACAAATTTAAAAATGTTTGTTTTTGATTATAATGTAGTCTCTCTGCAGATCTACCTTTAGTGTATGCGTTTTAAAATGTTTCATTTCCGTGGGTATTTATGAAAACGATTAACACAAAGTAGCAAAGTAATTATTTATTGTTTTAACAAATTGCTTAACAAATTCTTAAATGGTTTAATTAATACTTAAATTAAATATTAGTGGTGGTATTTTAAGACCATTAGAATGAAATATGGATTGAAAAAAATAAGTGAAAAAAGCAAACCGTTTTATATTTAACACACATTTTTGACTGAATTTTTTTTGTTTTATATTATTATTTTTTGCATTAAATTAGATTTCCGCATATTCTTAGTTTGAGGCTGATTTTTCTATTTATTTTCATTTTGCATATTTTTTGCCGCTATTAAAAAGCTGTTGATAAGTATTTATAAATGTACAGTGAGCAAAAAAAGTTTGTCGATTTTTTTTACGAAATTGCTACTTATATATACATACATATACATAAGTAAAGGGTGTTTTTTATTGAGGTATAGAACTTTAAGTTGGCATCACTTTTTTAACTGGCGGCCATTTTGTCAGCTGTCAAGTGATTAATATTTAGTTTGGTTTGCCATTTCATCATGAACAGGTTGACAAAAGAACAACGCTTGCAAATCGTGCAAATTTATTTCGAAAATAATGGTTCAGTTCGCGAAGTTTACCGCAAGCTCCGTCCATTTTATGGTCGACATAATCGTCCATCAGAGCAATTAATTCGGTTAACCATGGATCGTTTTCGCACTACGTTTACTCTATGTGATAATACGTATCCGCAGAGACGTCGAACAGTGCGCACCGAAGAAACAATTGCCGCTGTAGAGCAAAGTGTTGAAGAGGACCCGAATGAATCGATTCGCCACCGTGCACAGCAATTGGAGCTTTGTCCATCAACTTTATGGAAGATTTTGAAGATTTTGAATGTGGATGAGTTGTGGTTCCAACAAGACGGCGCTACATGCCACACAGCGCACGTCACAATCGATTTATTGAAGGAAACATTCGATGAGCGCATAATTTCGCGGAATGGACCTGTCAATTGGCCACCAAGATCGTGTGATTTGACACCATTGGATTATTTTCTTTGGGGATATGTGAAGTCGCTCGTCTACGCCAACAAACCAGAAACGTTAGAGGACTTGGAAGCCAACATTCGTGGCGTTATTGCCAACATACGGCCCCATATGCTCGAAAAAGTGGTTGAAAATTGGACCTGTAGAATTGGCTTTATTCGAGCCAGCCGCGGCGGCCACATGCCCGAAATCATATTTAAACATTAATGGCATAAAATTATCCTTCCAATAAAGCCAAATTGATGGACATTAAAACGATTTTCTTGTGTTTTATTTCAATTCGAAGTTCTATACCTCTAAAAAAAACACCCTTTATATTAGCTTTAACAGCCTGGCTGGCGATGTCGGAAGAAAAAGTTCGTTTAACAATTTATGTTAGGAACAGAACTGGGACGAACGATGAATTTCGTTAACGATGACGAATTCGTCGATAAGAATTCGCTGAGTAAATTCGTCATATGAAGCACAATAACGACGAATTTACTCACCGAATTCTGCTCTCATTATTGATAAAGTTGGTTATTGTGTATGCAAAGAGAGAAAGAAAATTGTTTTTTCGTCGTTCGTCGGCGTACAAAAAGAAATAATACTAGAAACACAACTGGTACGAACGACGAATATTTCGGTGCGAACTTTCGTCATAAAAAATAAAACACAATTGGGCATATCAAAATGAACACAACACCACCGTAGAATGAAATTCGTCGTGTGTGACGAACTCTGACATAGGTTTATTTCTATTTTGTACGCCGACGAACGACGGAAAAACAAATTTCTCTCTCTCTCTCTCTCTCGGTGAGTAAATTCGTCGTTATTGTGCTTCATACGACGAATTTACTCTGCGAATTCTTATCGACGAATTCGTCAACGTGAACGAAATTCGTCGTTCGTCCCAATTGTGTTTATGGCATAAACCTATCTCCGAGTTCGTCACACTCGACGAATTTCGTTCTACGGCCTGTTGTGTTCATTTTCATATGCACAAATGTGTTTTATTTTTTATGACGAAAGTTCGAAAGTTGTGTTTATAATGCTATGTTGCAATTAAAAAAAAAAAATAAAAAATTTGTCGAGTTTTTAATATAAATTGTCTCACGTGGTTTGTCGACATCTAGAGCTAGGCTGCAATTTTTTTAACGATTCAGTTATTAATTTTTTTTAGAAAATTTATGGTGTAATTTTTTGTTTTGTTTAAATATGCAAATATTTTTTAATATTATTTATTTATTATTTAATATTATTTTTTTTAAGATGGATTTTTAATTTTCTTGATGACTGCACATATGTATGTATGTATGTTTATGCATATAAATTTATATTTATATAAACTTAAGTTTATATACATATGTACATATCGCTCATTTACTTCAATAGTGTCATAACTCAAAAAATTAGTTTTTTTAATTAATAATGTAAAATAATTCGGCATTTTGTATTTTATCTTGTATAAAAATTTCATATTAATAGCTTTTACTACCACCTTGTGAGAGAAGTAATATTTTTTTTCATTTCTTCATTTAGTTGTATTGAAATTGAAAACTTTAAACGCGTTTTCTGCAAAACAAGTTTTTTTTTTAGTTGTGACACTATTGAAGTAAATGGGCGATATATGTGTTATAAACATTACATACTCGTATTTATAAAGAAAAGAATTTTGGCTTCCCGCCAATTACGACTACCCCACCAGCACGGTTTTTGTGTTCTGAAAACTTTGTTATTGCATTTGCTCGATAAATACTCGATGTCTAAATTCGCTTGTATACAAGTTATTCCATGTGCATATATGTAGATGTCTAAAAGAAAGTATGCATTATGGATGGATGGGCCCACATAGCTAAAGGATGTTTTATTATGAGGTGTTAAACGTGCATCGAGTGACGTAGACAATATGGAAAATTTCGAACCGCTTCAGTTTCTTAAAACAAAACTTGCCCGGTTATGGGAGGTGCGCGGTTATTAGAGGTATCCGTTATAGGAAGGGTTGAGGGTGGCGTTGGCTGAAGTAGTTAGCACGTTGACTACAAAACCGAAGGTCCTGGGTTCAACCCCTATATCCAACAGTCATTAAATAACGACACCACGCATTTTTCTGATGTGCATTAGTGTCCCTTTGTATCAGTTGTTGTTGGAAAGTTCAAGTGATGAAGGCATAGTCACTGGTCACTAAACTATACCGACTTCAGCAGATACTAATCCTAGTGTAACATCAGAGCGCCCTCCTTCGTTGTGTAGCAAAATCATCGGCGAAGTAAAATAATCAATAAAATGGCTACAAGACACAGCTTCAAAAAAATTAATACTCATTTAACATCAGAGAGGCGCTGCAACACTGCATTATTAAAAACGTGCAAAAAGCAGAGTTGTAAAAGAATGAAGCTTTCATCTATCTCTTCCTTCACCACCCGTCTTCTCTCTCACTATCCCTTTCCTAAAGAAGGTAACACCTAGTAATAGTAGTAGGCATTAATTGCCTGAGTGTTACTTCTCTTTATTAAAAAAAAAAAAAATAGAGGTTTCACTTTATTTATATGTAACTTTCAATATTTAATTGGAAGAAAAATATTGAAAATACGCAATGTATTCAAGGAAAAGGATGGAAAATACATTTAGGGGAAAAATATTCTTATGATACATTTTTCACCCCATCGAAATCTACCACATACGAGATTTCGAGCAAAATCTAATTGATTTTGACTAGATTTCCTACACAAATCAAAATCTAGTTCGTCACTAAATTTTGTCAAAATCTCTCAAAATCAACTCTGTTTTTCTGCATAATATACTAAAAAAAACTGCCCTCTTGAAGTGAATCTTGGCAGCACAGCAGTTGCCAAAGCATGACAATTAAATTTTATGTTGCATAAAAATTATAAATGGGTATAAAAAACAATCTTGTTGCCGAACGAACGCAACTATTGTTATAAAAAATATTTTAAAACATCAATTATCTTGTAAATCTTCATCAGCTGTTTTTATCATACAAACGAAATCTTTGCAAAATGTCAAAAATGTAGACGTAAACGACATAGATTTGCAGAAAGATTTCGACTGAAATCTACTAGATTTCATTCAGATGTAAATGTAGTATTATACCGAATTTAGATTATGAAAATGTTCATGAGAGAAGATAGAGACCTAGAAAAATGGCCTACTATGAATCTCTGCATCTTCTTTTTACAACTTTTTTTTATTTGATTTGTTATTCCACTCCTCCTATTGAGAAATAAAAAGATTTCGGTGCATTTAATTTCATAAACAATTTTATAATGTTATATTTCAGTCTTAGTTTTATTCTCTCCGCGCTGTTCTAGAAATTTATGTGAATGATTTTGAAAAGCTATGGAAATATTTATAAAATTTTGAACGGAACACATGGAGTGATTTCGACAGCATAACACATAAATTAATGGGTCGATTATGAATAGCAACTGAACTTCAGTTGCATTGCCTGTCATTTTCAATGTGTATATGTACTCGTATATGTAATTATAATTTTCTGCTGGGAACCAAGAAATGCATTGGTATTTTTTTGCCTTCTGGCAACCGAGAATTTTTAGTTGGCAAATTCCTAGTTTCTAGATAATATTTCATTTCAAAATTAATACCCTTTAAGTATTTGCATTTTGACATCTGTATGTATGAATATGTACATATCGTCACCTTAAATGCAAACGGACGTAATTACACGAAAATTTGCAATCGAGTTTGATTGTGGTTCATTTTATCAAACTACATGTTCACACAAATATTTATACCTCTGCGATCAAAAATTATGACTTTATTAAAGAAATTCATACGGACGTAATTACGAATGCATCTATTTTTTATTGCAATGAACTTAACCAACATAAGATCTTAAATATATATAAAAAGAAAATAAATGGTGAAAAACATATATGTACATATGTAAGTATCCACGCTACAAGTGAATTTCGAAAAAAAATTTAAAAAACACTATTATTATTGATTTTGAAACGTTTTCTGTTCCTCCTATAAAAATATAAAAGTGTAGTTATGTGCGTTTGCATTTAAGGTGACGATATGTATGTACATATATGTGTTTTTATGATAATGACGTTTACATTAAAACAAAACACCTGTCTTTTTTTATTCAAATTTTCTTTGTGTTCTCACACATTTTCTTTTATTTTTTTCTGATGTGATTGACTGCGGCATGAGATGTAGCCAAGTTCTTTAACTTTTCACATCAATAAATTAAATCTAATTAAATGTTTTACATCTTATTGTGTTTCTCTCCCCCCAAACGCTTTTAGCTGCCCAGATGTTCAAAAATATCCGTTTGCAAACGTACGCTTGCCACCGGATGAAACACCTGAACCACCTACTTTTGAAGAGGGCTTGGAGGTCGAAGTATTCACCCGGAAGACGGAGCTGGAAGTTTGCGGTTGGTGGATTGCAACGATTAAAATGCTAAAGAATGACATTTGTGCTGTGGGTTATAGTGGCTTTCAAACAACCTACACGGAAATAGTAAATCTTACGCGTTTACGTCCAAAGAATCTCAATCCGCCAATTACGCCAAAAACTTTCTATCGAATTAAGATACCGGTGCCCGAGGAGCTACGTGAGGAGTAAGTATTCTAAATTTTATTGTTTTTCTTTTATTTATTAAATAATTTATAGTGAAAATAATGAAGAAATTGCAATTTAGTAATTGCTTCTAATATAGTACATACATAGATACATTTATTTTTATTAAAACGTGCAGTAAATAGATATATTAGCATAAAATTTTGGCTGGCTTCCTAAATGTGCATGTATTCCCAACGCACCATGGGACAGAATTAAACAATTTTTGAAATAAATAAGCAATTTCTAAACTGATATATGTACATACTACATACATACATGACGAAATTTCAAAATATTTTAAATTTCCATACTAAAACTGGAATATTTCGAGCCCTCTTTTCGATTTTATCGTAAGCGACATGTTATCGGAAATAGACTTTTTTATTGAAATTAAAATTTTATGAGCCTACACATAGTTTAGAATTATCAAAATGGCAAAATTGTTGCTAACTTTTAAGATAAAGGCTGTACAATTTTATCGTAAGCGACAATTTACGTACAAAAACAAATTTGAATATTTTAAAAAATCCTTCTCCTGAAAAATTTAATTTATGTCGCTCACGATAAAATCGAAAATAAGGCTCGATTTTTCAACGCACGCTTCTAATTTTCATAAAATGTTTTTTAAACACCATTGAATTGTATTCTTAATTACGAATCGAAAATTTGTTTAAAAATGGATTGATATTTGGATCCGATATCTAGAAAATACGTACATATTCACAACGCACAGGGGGGCAGAATCAAAATCTACATAAATGGATAGCTCTGACTGTAGGCGTAGAATGGCCATTCTGGGGTGTGCATTGCCCACAAGAATTGCTGTTGCTCCCTAATATTTAATATTCATCAAAATCGCCATTCATAATGCCCCTTCTATAAAAAATTTTTAGCTACGCCAATGGCTGAATATTCTGCCTTATCGTGGTTGGCGTATTTCAAATACGACTACGACTGTTTGGTAATAGATTAAAGAAAAACTGTTGAAGTCTTCTTTAATCTATTACCAAACAGTCGTAGTCGTATTTGAAATACGCCAACCACGATAAGGCAGATTTTTCAACGCATACGACTGAATTTCATAAAATATATTTTAAACACCATTGAACTTAATATACACGACAATATAGAACATACTGTACCAAAGTTGTGACAAATGTACAAAATTTAAATTTTCAAATTAATATAACTCACTAACTATAAGAGATAAATGTACAACCAAACGATGAGTCGGTTAGATCTTATAAAGAAATTTGATAGTGTAAAAAAAAATTAAATCGGTTAGGAAATAAAAAATGGCTTGCCGTAAAAAAATTTTACATGGCATAAGTACCCTTCTTTGTATCATCATATCTCCGCCCCTGAGAAATTTGTAATGCTAGTATTGAGATATTATTTTGATATACATAATTAGTTATCCGTTTAGAAAGGTCTGATTTATTTCCACAATATTTTGATTCTACCCCACTGTGCAAATTTTCAATACAGTATTAAACCTTATTCATACATTGTGTACTTAAATAATTAAATTATACGTTTGAGTCCAAGCTGCATTACAGTGAGTCTATACCTGATAAATTTCTATCATGATAAAAGTCAAATCGTTATCAAGAGAAAAATTTATCAGGTGTAGACTGTATTTATTAGTGTTATTGCAGTGTCTTGACAATTTTGTCAAAGCTTCAGCTCAGACAAATTTGTCTTGATAAAAAACGTAAACAAATCGTTTGACGTTTAAATTTATATGCAAAATATAAAATTTTTATGTAATTTTTAGGAAAAAAAATATAAAAATAAAGAAAAATATTGATGTTTTTATTAAATAAAAGCTTTTTAAAAACTATGAAGTGAAATATTGCATGCATGCGACAAACTCTCTTCACGACTACAAAGAAATTATGATTTATCATAATAAAAAAACCACAACGTCTTCGCATGTATGCTTGAATTAACAAAAATTTGTCAACGGCTCTGCCGACGTTTTGTTAGTTGTCATGATAAATTTTTATCAGGTATAGACGCTATATTATGACAATTTAACATTTATATTCATGAACAAGTTGACATATGTTAGTACAAAGCAGAATGCATTTAGGAAGTCAGCCTTTAAGTTATAATATTTTTTCTGCAATAAGTTTGTATGAATTTTTAGATTTTTTGGTTGAATGTAAATATTATGAAATGCAATATTATACTTAATTTAAATAACTAATTGTTACAGTCTTGAAAGATTTATGGATAGGCTTGTAGATATAAAAAGCACATACCGAGGGCCAATTTTTGGGTTCGAGATTAAACTTAGTTTCTTTCTCTAATTAGCTAATCCGAAAATTAATTTAATCTCACATTAACGTCCCCTTTCACAGTGTATGATTAAGAGCTAACGTGAACTTTAACTGCAAGTTTTTCATACAAAAGTTGCCATTAAAGTCGCTGTTAGCTTTTAATCGTACATGGTGAAAAGGGCCGTAATTGAGTTTGATGTTTTTGAGCGATAGTTTAAACTTCTTTTTGTATGCATTATTACCATACTGAAGAACAAAATAATGGAAAGATTTTCTGAGCAAAATTCATAATGTTATTAACACACTTTGATTTTTTGTGGAAGAAGAAACATCCTTTTATTATTTAGAAGTAAAATATTGTGCGTGCTAAAGGAAGTAAATAAATAACAAAAAATATATACATACATATATTCATTTATGTGTTTTTTATTTTTTTTGTCATATAATTAAAAAAAAAGTCATATGTTTCACAAGTGTTTGTTTTCAGTGTTAATGTAAGATTAAACCACAACCATTGGCCGCTTAAAGCGGCAAGCAAAATCATATAATCGACTACCCAAAAAAAACAAATAAAGATTAAAGTTAATTTAATCTCTAATCTTCTTGAATTCAAAAAGTGGCCTTAAAAGATTTGTATAGAAATCAGTCAAATTTCTATACAAATTGAAATATTTTAGATTTAGAACGCTTTGCGGAAACGGAACATTTTTATATGTGCATATTTATACTACACATTAGTTAGTTATAACTTCCCTTTAATTAAAGTTTTTTTTATCATTACAAGTTAACTTTAATCTACAAGTGACCGTTAAGCTAATTTTGTGCTGCTGTTAAAACTTAAAAGTGAACTTTAAGAATGCGAAGGCGCCATATTTTTCTGCTGCTGATATGGTAACTTCAGCAATGAACTTTTTTTACAAAATATAAGGCAAAATTAGCAAAATAAAACAAAAATAATAACAATAACAAAATTGAAGCGTTGCCAGTGCAGTGCAATTCTTCACAATTCAAAAGAGTCGCTATCTGCTGCAGTGTTACCACAATACAAAAAAAAATATAAAAATTAGTTTTTTTCCCATGTAACAACTGTGCAATAACAGTTGTTATATTGGCAATAAAAAAGTTAAGTTCTGTTTATCGTTCACTTTAGCTTAAGTTAAGTTTAGCTCCCAAAACGTTATCCTTAAGTTGTTGTAATAATGACCCCTTATTTTCGTTGTATCATTTTCAGAGCACAAAAAGATGGCATTCATAAGGAATTTCAACGCACCATAAACGCTGGCGTTTGTGTTTATAATCCTGAATTGAATATCTTATATGTGATTTCCAAATGGCCTGGGACTCAAAAACGCGCCAGTTTGCTTAAAGATATGCATTTTCGTAATTTATCACAAAAAGTAAGTTGTTAATTGTAATTTTTTGTTGTATTAATTGTTATTACCCCCAGTCGACTGCAAATTACACGTACCTATTAGATCCATATCCTGTAATTCGCTAAAGCTAAATCTCTGTCGCTAAAAATCTATAAACTTGATTTATTGATATTCGGCTACGAATGCAATTTTCAAATGGGGATTGAAAAATCAGGCAATGACTTAAAAATTTAACTCGCCGAAATTTTAGTGTTTTATGTCATCGACGAGGCTGTGGCTCGTTTCTGTAACGAATTTGAAAAAGTTGTCATTCAGTGAAACACATTTTAGGTCATCCATTATAACATGTTGCAGCAAAGTAAATATAAAAATTAAGTATTTGCAGGAAAATTGTTATTTGTGTAAATACATAACAAAATGTCTTGCTACATTTTTGCCACGACACATTCACTGTCCATGTGAGCAAAAGCCATCGAGTAGATATGTTTAAAAACAGATGTTCCAATAGTTCGAAAAAACTGGGCCCAAATCGTTAAATTCGTGAACGTTCAACTCGTCACGTAAAAATACAATTTTTCGAATTATGACATATATGGACGTACTACACGAAATAAATAGATTATAGCATACGTGATCGCATAACAGAACATATGATATGATTTTTACGAACTGTCATAGCAGAGCTCATGAATGAGCACCATAACTTGGCCAAAGATTGGCTCCCTAAGGAAACGCTACTGAGGAAACCGATATTTTTCATTTAATTCATTCAGGATACATAAAAAGCATTTTCGTTGAAACAGAGCTGCTTTTCAAAGACCCAATAAATATTTAATAGATAAATTTAGCGCAACGCATTTTTTTTAATATTATGCCGTATATTCGACAGTGCCAATGGATTGTTCCAATCCTCATCAGTCGAAATAAAATAAAATAATAATTCCATATTTAAATTTGTAAATTCCAATTACATTTGTTAATTATTTTGACAGTTCTACATCTATTGTGAATTGAATGTAGTATTCAAAGTGCTATAGAACTCAGAAACTATTGTGAATTTTAAGGAAAATTATGAATTGTTTCCAATTGTATTTCATGATGCCATGATACGTTCATGACGTATCGCGTAAGGCCGGGACACAATGAATCCGTCATACGTTAAATTTCGCCTTTTTCAACCGACATTAACGCAATGACGGAGAAGGTTGGCACAATGAGTACTTCATTGACGGAAGCATTTGAACAGTTTCTATAGGTCGATTCTCCATTTTATTTATTAAATTCAACTTTTTGTATTTATTTCGTTTATTTACTTTGTTTAATTTTATTTTTGCTGCCACGAAACACAAAAATTTAAATCAGAACATACCAAAAAACCAACCAATATCTGTGAAACTACTCAAAGTACGTAAAAAGTTAAAAGTTGACCAAATTTTTCAACTTAGCTGTCAGTTGAAAAAGGCGAAGTTTAACGCATGACGGATTCATTGTGCCCTGGCCTGTAATTGTCTTTCGTAAGTATTGTCGATCCGATCACGGATGTGATGATTCGCGCCCTGATTTATTAAACCGGTTTTCGGTAAAAAATATTTTATCCACCACCTCATCAATGGTTATTTCGCCAAAGACTATTAAAACATCTTCTATTGTGAGAAAATGTTGCACATTAAAATGGTTAAAAAAAAAAGTTGTGCCAATCCCCCCTAGGATTAAAGATAATGTAAAAACAATTCCAAAAATATTTTTTTTTTTGTTCACTGTATCGCCATTTTTATCATATCCGATCATAACATTTTGTATGCCGGTGTTCATGGGTCTGTAGCCCTTACTTTTAAAACTCGGTTCGTACTCACACTAATTTTAAATATTTCTGAACGAAAGTCAAGACTAGAATATGACGTGGTAGTAAAAAATTATTAAAGACAGAAATGTAGCCCTTGCAGGGCCATGAACACCGGTATACAAAATGTTATGATCGGACTAAAACAGTGAGCAAAATACTTAAAGGGCGGTATTTGTAGGCGTGGCAAGAAAAAATAAAACTAAATATTTTTGGAATTGTTTTTACATTATCTTTAATCCTATGGGACTGGCACAACTTTTTTTGTATGGAAAGCGGAACCACTCTACTGCACCTATATTTCGTATAGGTTTCTCAAAGCTTGATCCGACGATCATCCAATATCATTTGCTGGATTTTTTAACTGTCTCCATCGTGGTCACCTCAAATGGTCGACCACCACGGTATACCTCTTGGATGCTCGTACAGCCTCGTTTAAACTCTGCCACCTAATGTTTTATAGATAGTTGTAAGCGAAGAAGCGATCTCCGAGAGCAGAATCTAGCTCGGCCTTAATATTGGTTGAACTGAGATCTTTCAACCTAAAGTATTCGTTCTTTTTTAATGGCTCAAAAAAAAAAATACCGACACATGTTTTACAAGGTTGCCACTTTTCACTAAAGTATTTTTTAAGGACGTCTAGTCCTCGGTCCGCCCTCGTACCTAAATCTATAAGATTGTTGCTTGTAAACAAATTATTTAGCTTATTGAAATATTTCTTCCATTAATTTTTACTTAAAGGTAATGCTTTTAAAACGTACTGAAGAGGCTGTCCGGCAATTGGAATCAACTAAACTACTTAACTGTGGGTGAGTGTATCAAAAGTCGGTGTATACATACTTCGGTTTGCAGAGTAATTTCTACTAATAGGCCAAATATCAATTTAGCTTTCAGAATTATATATATTTTACATAATTGTAAAACGAAAATGTTGAAGGATATTAATTAACGTAAACAATAAATATTTAGGTATTCGGATGAATTTCATGTGCGCGAAGATTTAATGGGCTTAGCAATTGGTTCACATGGTGCCAACATACAAGCAGCCCGCCTACTCGAGGGTGTTACAAACATCGAGTTGGAAGAAAAATCGTGTACGTTTAAAATAACCGGCGAATCAAAAGAGGCGGTGCAGAGAGCACGTGCTATGTTAGAATATGCTGAGGAATTCTTTCAGGTTCCTAGAGAATTAGTTGGTAAGGTTATTGGCAAAAATGGTCGTATAATACAAGAGATTGTCGATAAAAGTGGTGTATTTCGAATTAAGGTGGTAATTATTCAATACTAATGAGTGGAATTGGTTTGAATTATATTCAATTTCTCACTAAAACAATTTTAGATCGCTGGCGATGACGAACCCGACGTTACTATAATACGTGAGGCAGGGCATGTGCCATTTGTGTTCATTGGTACCGTTGAAAGTATTTCAAATGCCAAAGTATTATTGGAATATCACTTGGCTCATTTAAAGGTGTGTATAAGAAGTTTTGTTAAGTATTATTCACTCGCTTAATACTTTCTTTGTGTAGGAAGTGGAACAGCTGCGCCAGGAGAAATTAGAAATCGATCAACAATTGCGAGCCATACAGGAATCGTCAATGGGTTCTGTTCAAAATTTCCCCACCTCGCGTCGTTCTGATCGTGGTTACAGCAGTGATATTGAATCGGTTCGCTCAAGTCGCGGTGGACCACGCGGCAGAGGACGAGGACGCGGTGGCGGTGGTAATGGTAGCGGCGGCGGTGGCAATCAACGTTATAATCAAGGTAAAGTATTTAATTTAGTTTTATGTGTGACCATTTTAATGCATGAATTTTTTTTAGGTCGTCGAGGTGACGAAGATACGTTTAGTCGTTTTATGGAACGCAATATCGCTAGCGGGGGAGCAGCTGGTGGCGGTGGTTATCGGGGCGATCGTCGTGGTGGCCAACGACGTAATAATCGCAATAGTGAGCAAAATGGCAGGGATAACCAGTACTATAATCATAACGATAATGTACAGGAAGTTCGAGAACAAAGCAGTGTTGAAAGAGGTGAGTAAAAAACACTATTGGTGTAGTATTATTTTTTTCTCTCTTAATATTAAAATATTCATTTCATTTCATATTTTTAATCTACTTCGATTAATTTTTGTTTTGCTCACAACTGATTTAATTGATTAAATTAAGGTTTTGAGGGTGCGGGAGCTCAAATATCGATGTATAAAGTTTAATGATAAATTTTATAGTTATGCATCGCTCATTTATTACTACAACCAGGGTGACCGATAACATTTTTCAAAAAGTGGCACCAAATAGGAGATTTATCAAAAAAAAAAGGGCAAAATTAAACTAAGCTTTTTATTTTTAATTATTTTTATATAACTCACCCTAAAAAAAGGGGGACAAAAAGTGGCAAGGCAGTCGAAAAAGTGGCAATTTGCCACTTTATTCGGTCAAATGGTAACGCTACAACATGGTCATAAATTAAAAAATGGAATTTGAAGTTAATCACTCTTGTGAATAAAATGTGAAATTTTTGTTCACACGAAGGGAAATTTGCTAGCGTGAATTATATGGGAAGGATTGTTAGCGCTATCAATGCGTAGTGAATGTAAAAAACGGGAAAAAGATTTGTAAAGTTTAAAAATTAATTGAAAATCAAACAAATTTAAGTTCTATAGTAAGAAAAATACAAATTTATAGTTTCAAATTAAAGTTGGTTTAAGTGTAAATAATTTCATGAATAACACAGTGTTACAAATTTGAATGAAGTAGAAAAACCTGGGACCGCATATTATTTTTCTTGTAGGGCTTGTCGAGTTAAAGAAGAATCAAATAGTGAAATATGCCGGACACCTCCAAAATCCGGATTTATGGTTAAAAAACCGGTTTTTTTTACCTTTGCGCACTTATAAGCCTGTACCTTTTTTGATAACGATCCGATTTTCAATTTCTTACTAGATTTGGAAAGAAGAAACTGAGATCTTACGAATGATATATAATTTTGTTAAGAAAACTTGAGAAATTTTGGTGTTATTGTCCAGCAAACACAAATTTTGTAGATTTTTCAAAAATTTCTCAACTTTGGTGACGTTTTTATACACTATTTTATTAAGAAACTATAATACTATTGAATTTATTCAAAAAGTACATTTAGTTACGATTACAATGCATATTTGGGGTTAAAAATAGATACGCAATTGACTGAGTTATTCAACTTTTCATGAAAACAAAATTTTTTCCAAAATGCCTGCACAATGTTTTTGGTGTTGTTTTTATGCACCTTCTATTAAGTTACATATCAATGTTATCCTAAACACAAAAAAAAGTGTAATGAGAGTTTTAGTCATTCAAAAATATTGTCTTTTTCGTGTTCTTTTTATGCACTTTCCTTAAAATTACAAATCACTGTTAGCGTAAACACAACAAAAATTTTAGTTTTTCTTTTAATATGACGTTATGTTAATATCTTCTTTTTCACTTTGAATCTGTGTATTTAAAAAAATTTTCACAATTTAATAAAAATCGTGTGCAATTTAAATTAAAATTAATTAAAAAATGTGTGACAATCGTAACAAATTTTGCTATATTTGTGGCTTATGTACTGATTTCAGTCACCGGCGTGGTTTTAAAAACAATATTGGAGTGGTAGAAGTGTACAATAAAGTATTTAATCGTTTTTTTGATACTAGTCGCTGGTACGAGCCAGAATTTGTTTGTCAATATTTCTGTAATACATTAAAAAAAAAGAAAATTCAACCTTCGTTTGTTTTGCCCTTTTCTACGCCTATGATTTGGCATCATCAGCCATATCATAAGCCAAATGATTGCTACTTTTGTCAAACCGATGTTTTAGGTCACTGTTTTTAAACGCGCAAAAACATTAAGTATGCAAATGTTGCAACTGTTATAAAACCGATACCTGCAAGTAATGATCTACCGACAACGAGCAAATGTGTCGATGTAACAGAAAAAGATTTTGAACAAGAAGAGTTCCTTCCATCCACACATTTTTTAATTAATTTTAATTTAAATTGCACACGATTTTTATTAAATTGTGAACATTTTTTTAAATACACAGATTCAAAGTGAAAAAGAAGACATTAACAAAACGTCATATTAAAATAAAAAACTATAATTTTTGTTGTGTTTACGCTAATAGTGATTTGTAATTTTAAGGAAAGTGCATAAAAAGAACACGAAAAAGACAATATTTTTGAATGACTAAAACTCTCATTACACTTTTTTTTGTGTTTAGGATAACATTGATATGTAACTTAATAGAAGGTGCATAAAAACAACACCAAAAACATTGTGCAGGCATTTTGGAAAAAATTTTGTTTTCATGAAAAGTTAAATAACTCAGTCAATTGCGTATCTATTTTTAACCCTAAATATGCATTGTAATCGTAACTAAATGTACTTTTTGAATAAATTCAATAATATTATAGTTTCTTAATAAAATAGTGTATAAAAACGTCACCAAAGTTGAAAAATTTTTGAAAAATCTACAAAATTTGTGTTTGCTGGACAATAACACCAAAATTTCTCAAGTTTTCTTAACGAAATTATATATCATTCGAAAGATCTCAGTTTCTTCTTTCCAAATCTAGTAAGAAATTGAAAATCGGATCGTTATCAAAAAAGGTACAGGCTTATAAGTGCGCAAAGGTAAAAAAAACCGGTTTTTTAACCATAAATCCGGATTTTGGAGGTGTCCGGCATATTTCACTATTGGATTCTTCTTTAACTCGACAAGCCCTACAAGAAAAATAATATGCGGTCCCAGGTTTTTTGGACTGTCGCACCGTGTAATATTAAAATAAATAATTACATGGAATTTTTAATAACTCCTGGGGTGGCAACAGCAATTCCTTGGGGGGGGGGGCGTAAAGTACCCCCCAGAATGGCCTTTCTAGGCCTATGCATAGGTGTGAATATCTTAAAAAAATATTAATTTTAAAAAATTCTATAGTAATTGTTAAATGATATTCACACACGTAATAGAGATTTCTGAAGATATTTTCAAGGATTTTAAAAATTTTAAAAACTTAGCATTTGGCGTTTACATGTCGCACTTAATCAACAAGAAGGTATTAACTCAAAATTTTAAAATTTTCAGTAGAGACGATAAACTGTTTGTGGTTACATTTTAAGAGAATTTGAAAATTCAAAAACATAATAAATAGTATGCAAATTACATTTGACAATATATTTACATTATTTTTAATTTAAAATCTTGCAATTATTGAGGAAGAATATCTATGTTTTGAAAAGGCTCACAACTCCAAATAAAATTTAGCAATTTATCATAAAAACAATTCAAATTAGAATCATAATGTAAAACTAATTTTATCAACAAAATAATAATCGGAATACGTTGAAATTTTTACAGTCGATAGATATTGATGTTTTTGATTTCTTCGAAAAATTGAAATTTTAAAATTGTCGAGTTATGTAATACCCTCTTGTTGATTAAGTGTGATATGTACATATGTACATATGTATGTTTGTATAAAAATTTTTGGCGACCCTCGTACAATTAAGGAACTGTTGCGAAATCACCTTAAAAATACCTGAACTTAAACGTTGTCACGTTTTACTAAAATTTTTGCGCATAAAAGCGATAACGGCATAAGTCGATTTAAGATAAAATCGAGTTACATATCGTCACCTTAAATGCAAACGGACGTAACTGCACTTTTATATTTTTTACAGAGAAACAAAAATCGTTTCAAAATCAGTAATAATAAAGTGTTCTCGAAAATTTCATCGAAATTTAATTGTAGTATGGATACTTATATGTTTTTAAACATTTATTTTCTTTTTATATATATTTAAGCTTTTACATTATTTACGTTCCTTGCAATAAAAAATAGTTGCATTCGTAATTACATCCGTTTGAATTTCTGTAATAAATTCGTAATTTTTGATCGCAGAGTTATAAATATTTGCGTGAAAATGTAGTTTGATAAAATGAACCATAATCAACCAAAAACTCGATTTCGAATTTTTGTGTAGTTATGTACGTCCGTTTGCATTTAAGGTGACGATATGCAAGAAAATTCTACAAACAAAACATTATGTTCAAAAACTTTAATTTTCGTCACTTACGATTAAATCGAAAATAAGGCTCGATATGTATCTCTACGCATTTATAAAAAATATTTTCGCAGGGAAATGAATGAAAAATGTCAAACCTGAAATTATAGCTAAATTGCATAGTAAAAAGATGACAAGCATTTTCGTTGACTCACTCGTCACAATTTACATATCGCACACTACATCATAAATAGAAATGACAAATAACTGCAGCATCAACTTTGTTGCAAAATAAATTTTTGTGGCGAACTGCTTTATGAAAAATAAAAATATTTTGAGTTGTTACTGTTCATGATCTAGCGTGCGATATGTATGTATGTATGTATATTATTTACATTGTAATTTATTAAAATTATTGCAATTAAATATGAGTTATTTGCACTTTTAGCTGAAAGTGTTTCATCATATGAAGGCAGCTCACGAAGACGCAGAAGGCAAAAAAGCAACGCTCCCCATAACAGTGAGTATGATGTCATAACTACTTTTATATCATTTACATATTTTTTGTTTGTTTAAAACATACTATTTTATCAATCAATATCATCACAAATTCGCAAATACATAATTGTTTTTTTTTTTTTTTTAATAATTTTATTATTGTTGCAGCAAATGGTGGGGTAGCCAATAACAAATCCCAGCAAAATAGTAAACCGCCACAACATAACGCAGACAAAAATAGCGGCAGTGGCAGCGGCGGGGTAGGCACCATCTGTGGTGGTGGCGGCGGTGCTTCTGGCAGTGGTAATGAAAGATCAAAACAGAATCTTAACATTAATAACAACAACAATAAAGAAGCCAATATTATTACGCAAAGCAAAGGTGAACAACAACAACAGCAGCAGCAGCAGCAGCAACAGCAACAAGGTTATGTAGCACCACAGCAGCAGCAACAACAACAGCCGCAACACAATCAAGCGCCAAAGGCCAGACGTAATAATAAAAGTCGCAATCAGCAACAGCAAAATCATGCAAATGATCATCAAAAGCCACCACAGCAGCCGCAACCGCATACACAGGATAAAAAAGAGACTTTAGTGAATGGAACTTCCTAATTTACCGTTAAATGGTAAAACAGTAAAAAAAATTTAAATATGTACCAACAACCTCCCTCCACATACACATACACATACACAAACACACACATATACAAACTCACATTCTCACGCACTCATACAAACTCATAACAACAAAGAAAAACTCACTTTTCATTCACTTCAATTCAACAGAACAAACAAAAAGAAATTATATTATTTAAAAACTATTTTTTTTTCAAGTACATTAGTGTTCCTTTCATTTTTACTTCCTAATACATTCATTCTTCTTGTTCAAATGAAAAAAAAACAAAGCAAACACAACAAAAAACTAAACTAACAAACAATAATTAATACCCACAGAAATGTTGGTAAAATAAATCATACAGGGGAAGTCAGAAAACAAAAAATGAAAAACACACACCTAAAACAAAATCACTCCCTGTCTTATTTTTGTTTAAAATAAGCAAATCTCAAGAATGTGTCTGAGAAAAAAAAGGATATGAATATAATTTAATAAATATACGAAAAAATTAATAAAAAATGAAGAATTTTATAAAATCCTTATATATACATACTTATTATATAATAATAAATATAATTTTATGGAAAAATATCAAATACAATTTATAATAGAGAGCAAATTAAATAAATAAAACTTTATTATTTAATAATAATAATGAAAAAATAATAACAAATAAATAAACAAATAAACAGAATAAACAACTTAAATAAAAACAGCAAAAAATTAACAAATAACATTAATTTTATCCTAAAATTTAATAAATATATAAAATTAAAAAAGAAAAACAAAAATTTAACAGGAAATGAATGCAACTGAAATAAGAACAACAAATTATTATTAATTACAAGTAAAAAATAAAACAAAAATTTAAGTTTTACTGATAATTTAAAAAATAATACTATATAAAAAATTAAATCAGCAATTTATTTGATAAATTAAAAAAAAAGAATTAATTAAAATACATAAATTAAAAATAACAAAAAACAATGTTAACTAACAACATTACTAATTTAAGTTTTATGTAAAAAAAATATATATATATACTATAATATATAAAATTTCATCCCTTATTTTTTTCATTTTTCAAGCATGAAATAAAACAACAACAAAATTCCTTTGAGGAGTTTTTTTTTCTACAAAACATAAACCTAAAAAACAAAAGGAAATGCATACATATAAATTTCAGAATCTATTATTAGTTTTTAAAATAATTTTGTTTCTGTTTTGTCTTAATTTAAATAAAAATAGTTCTATTCAAAGAAAAAAATATACGGCCATATTCTAAATTAAATAAAAAAATAAGTTTTTTTTTTAATACATATTAAATAATTAAAATTTGTGTAGGTTATGTCGAAAGCTGTTATTAATTTTTATTTATTTTTTTTGATAATTACATATATGGTGCATATTTTAAATTCACCACTATTGTAATTAACAAGTGGAATTTTTGTTCCCATTAAATTTGTATATTCCTCGAGTTGAAAAATCTCCTTTGATTTTTCCCCGCTATCAGTCCCAGTGCATGTAAAAAAGGTGGAAGAAGATTTGTAAAGCTTAACAGTGAGATTACACGAGACATAAGTTTGGAAATTTTTGTGTTGGCAATTGTCAAAATATGTTGCTAACACAAAAAATGACTGTGTAAACCTTAAATGTTAGTGTTCGAACACATGTTTGGAAATAATTGCTCAAACACAAGTCTGAGCAATTATGTTAGGACACAAGCTGTCAAATTTACTTTTTTCGTAGAAAATAATTGCGGAAAACTAAAAATAGTATGTTTTTTACAATAAAAATCAAGCAAAAGAACAAAATATATGCTCTGTGGTAGAAGTATTAAAAAATCAAAACTTAAAACGCACATTTTGCATGCAAACGAGAACTTAAATTTTGATTTTTAAAATTATACGTCTAGTCACCCCTTAAAATAAGTTTGAACACAAACTTTTTTGTGACGTCATTCTGCCGACGTTATTTCTTATGTTCAGAAATAAAAATTGCTCGTCTATTCGTACTGTAAGAAATAATTGAAAATCAAACAAATTTGATTTTAATTATAAAGAAACAAATTTTGGATTTAAAATGAAATATTTTTAATTTTAAAGTAAATCAAGTCTGTGGAGTTATTATGTAATTCGACTCTAAAAGAAAAAGGTTCGAATTTGACATTTAACACTACAATTCGAACACATGCGATTCGGATTACATAATAAGCCCACTGAGTTTATGGGAGAGAGAGAGAGAGAGGAAAGAATAAAAGTTACTTCAATTCTCTTTTTTTATTTCATTCGCTGCATTAAAACAATAAGATAATTGAACAAACAGATTGTCTGTGTAAGTTATGGTTCACACACTTCAACTTTTGTTGATCAACTTTTAATTCAGCTGTAAGAAAGACGGAGAAGGAAATACAAATATGCATCTCTTTTTTTCTTACAGCTGAGTTACGAGTTGGATCAACATAAGTTGAAGAGTGTGAACCGGTATAGAAATATATTCTTAAATTTCTTTATTATATGTATATACTCTCAAATATCATATCTGAAAAAAATTATCGTGTATGGTTTTAAACATGTTTACAGAACCATTATTAACTTTTTGAAAACGATAAATTTACTCGAATTCGGCTTACAAACAGGGCCGATATGCTTCAGAAAATTCATCGTGTGAATCCCGTGTAAAACACATATTTTCTTGTAAGTTCGGATCTAAAACACATGCTACACCTCTTTCAGGTGAAATTTAGAAAATACAAATTAAAAGTATCTGCTCGCTCTAACATTTGAACTTAGAAAAAAAGGTTCGGAAGTGGCCGATTTAATTTTTTTGATTTTTTTTTTCTTTTTGCTTTCGGAAGAATGTTTACAAGTTAGAGGAATACGAGCTTACTTGCTAAAAAGTGAAAACGAAAAAATTAAACATCGACGATTGCATTTTTTTTCTGCTCACCGTTTATGCTGATATAGATGCCTTGGATATAGTTTTAATGTATTTAATCGATACTGAGGACTAACTCATGGCAACAAAAAAATTTAAAAATTGACGGTAGTAAAATGTACATTAAGATTATTTATCAGATCGTGACATACTTCTTTTTATAAGCAAGAATCGGCAAAAGGAGGATATATTATCCTGTGCGGTCGTGAAAGAACTTTTAAGTGGGGTACACACTATCGAACATGAGTAACAGTTTTGCTCAAATTTTACATTGATCGATAGTGTGAATACGAATTTCGTCAGTCAATCACAGAATTTTTTTGTGGTTGAGTGACAGTCAGCAGCCATATTGGTTTTTGACTGATAGTTTGTACCAAAAAGCGTCAGTCAAGAGATATTCTTGTAGCAGAAAGAACACAAGATGGACGCTGAAAATAATTTTTTTAAGTAATTTACATATTTTTATTAAATGCAATTCTGTGTATGATGTTAAAGATAAAGTATTAAGACGACATCTTACGAGGAGTTGTTAAAGATAAGAAAACATTAAAATAATTCATTATAAAAAAATGGTGTTAGCAACAATGCGCATCCAATTTGTTTTTTTGTGTCTAATTTTTTTCTTGAATGAAGGTTGGTCTGAACAGCCAACACTATCATTCAAAACTGATGAATTTTTGACTGTCACCATCGTTACCACATATGTATATTTTTTAAAAAACTTCTTAAATCTGAAAAAAAACTTTTTTTTCAATACAAAAACTTTTTTCTACAAAAGTACCAACATTTTAAAAGAAAACATAAAATTATATTTGGAATTCATTTCATTCATTTAAAAATATAAAACAGATTAAAATCAAAACCATAACATATAGCTGATCGATATTGCTATGTGAAAAGTAATGAAAATGATTATAGAGATGTAATGTAACGTAACCTATTTTTTATATAAAAATATCGATCAGCTTTTTCCTACGTTGCAGTTACATTCCATTACTGTTGGCTAACTTATCCTTTAAGGGAGTGAGAAAATATAAGATCGTTTTATGGCATACAAACATCACTTAATATTTTCATTCAGTATACTGCAAAAGTTAAGTTATGTACATATTTATAAAAAAAACTAAAAAAACTTTATATTTTCAAAAATTTTTTGGCATTTCAAAAAACTTCAAAAAAAAAGGGAACACTTGACAAATGGTAACGCTGACTGTCACTCATGTTCGATAATGTGTACCCCACTTTACATTTAAAACCTCCAAAAAGAACATAAATAAATTTACAATTAAAAATTTTAATTTCAGTATTTTATATTCAGTTGGATACGACATACTTTCATAGGTATGTACTCGGTTTTATGTATGTATTTTCGTATGTACAAAAATCTCGCATTAATATGATAAATTTAAAAATGATTTAATACCAACTGTAGCTGTGAAGTATAACGACTCATTTTTACATCTCTGGCTTGATATCATTTCTCAGTGAATCTCAGTTTATCAATTTCTGTTAATTTCTTTCGGTGTCTTCGGTGCGCGTTGTGTTAAAATTGTGTTTAAATTTATATTAAGAATAATAAATGTATTAAAAAAAGTGAAAATAATGCAAATTAAATATGTCTTTTGTTTATTTATTTCGTTAAAGAGTTTCAGAAAGTTTTAAAATAGTGTTTGCAAGAAGAACTCGTAGAAATGAAATTTTTTTTTGTAAATTAACAATCGGTCAGTGTTCGTGCGTGTCGAAAAAAATCATGTGCCGTTATTGTTAATTGCACTTATTAGAAATAAGTTTAAAAAATTCATAAAAATTATCAAATAATTCTTTGCAATAATGTCTAAAAAAGTAATAGTTTTGCGAACTATAATTTAACCATCAGCCAGTGTTCGTACCCATGCAGCAAAAAAAAAATTGTTATATTTTTGCTGGATGAAATAAGAAGGTCTTGTATTGGTAATCACCAGGTAAGATATAAAAATATATTTTGCGCAGGATTATTTGCCTGCATACGAGTATAATATTCACCCTTATCGCCAAAAAAGGCGAACATTTTGTTCACGTGAAATATTTCCCGTGAACAAAAAATGGTGAACAAAATTAGAAAATAGTATACTGACACAACAACAACGCAAACATTGGCGATCACAATTTTAGGGAAAGGGAACACATTTCACTAGAACTTTTATTCGCTATAATCTAGTCAATCTTTTAATTTAAAATTAATATTATGTATCGAAATTGTTAAATTAAGGTCTCCCTCTGTACATTTTTTGTCAAACAAAAATTTGGATTTGATTCCAACTTGAGTCATTTATTTATTTATTTATTTATTGTAGTTCAGTCAATGGACAAATAATCCTTACAGACTAAGATAACATTCAAAGATAAGGAACTAATACTAAGGTTGTTTATAAAATTTGTATTAAAAAAGAAAAAAGAAATCTATCACGGATAAACATATATATACATATATACAATATTACTTTGAAAAGTTTACAATTAAATTAAACAATTAAATAGTTTTGAGATCACAGTTATTTCAATAAACTAAAAAGAAGTAATTTAAACTCTGATTTTTCAGTGCTAAATTCGATAAAAGATTTTGAATCTTTTTGAATATTATAATTTATTTCGTTCAAGAAAGAGAATGTACGTGATAAGGTACCATTACGAGAATAATCTGTACGATGAAATGGAACATCGAAAAGTTTAGCGAACCTCATATTCCTGGGAGGTATATAAAACCGTATGGCATAAAGCAAATCAGGGCAATCAATAGAACCATTGATAATATCATATAACAGCAAGGCAGATTGAACTTTTCTACGAGACGCCAAAGTACGTAGACCAATAAACAAGCATTTAGATTCATATGGAACGGATGATAAATAAAGTAACGAGCGCGTAGCATATTTGACGAAAATACGTTGAACTCTCTCTATACGAGCAATACGATTAGAGATATGGGGATTCCAAATAACAGCAGCATATTCTAGTTTAGACCTAACAAAAGACGTATAGATATATTTCAGAGTGTATGGATCAGCAAACTCAGAACAAGTTCTCTTCAGAAAACCCAGTATTTTATATGCTTTAGGAAGTAAATACTCAACATGAGCATCAAACGACAAGGAGTTATCAAATATAACACCTAAGTCAAGTTTAAGATTAGAGGTATTCAACACTACACCATCAATATAAAAGGCTACAACACTGGGGGCAACAGACCTATAGAAGGAAACATGCACACATTTATTAATGTTCAGACTTAAACTATTTAGGCGACACCACTCACTAAGATTATAGAGCTCAGTTTGCATAATTTGGGCATCATGAATCGAATCTAATTTTAAGAAAAATTTTAAATCATCAGCATATAATAAATAATTTGATTTCAAGAAACAACTACCGATATCGTTAATAAAGAGGTTGAACAATAAAGGACCGAGTATACTACCTTGAGGTACACCCGACATTTGCAGATAAGGCACAGAACTATAACCTTCAATATTAACGGAACAAGTTCTATTGGACAAGTAAGACGTAATCCAGACTAAGAAATTAGAATGGAACCCCATTAACTTCAATTTAGATAATAAGACCGAATGCGATAATTTATCAAAAGCTTTTGAAAAGTCAGTATAAATCACCTCAACTTGGGCGCCGTTAACCAGGGCCTCTAAACAGTATTCCTTAAATAGCAACAGATTCGTTAGAGTAGACCTTCCAGCATAGAAACCATGCTGGTAAGGCGAAATCCAACTCTTTGTCAGGAAGAACAGTTTCTTATGAATGATGTGCTCAAAAATTTTAGAGACACAAGTTAATTTAGAAATTAGCCTATAACACCTAACGTCGTCTCTCCTTCCATCCGTAAAAATAGAAGTGACCGTCGCATACTTCCATCTATTAATAAATACACCCTCCTTAAGTGACAAGTTGAAAATAAAAGTCAATGCAGGAATAAAAGACGAGGCAGCATTCTTCAATAAATGAGTACATAGGCCATCAAAATCAGATTTGAATGAGATCTTAGCCTGAATGATTGCTTCAGATACATCATCCTCAGACAAAATAAAGAATCCCACGTTTAAGTTAGTATGAGTCCCTGAAGTAGAAATATTATCTCCAAGTGGTTCGAAGTTAGATTTAAAAAATGATGCAAACATATTAACGGCCTCTTCGCAAGAGTTAGAAACTATCCCATCCAGCTGAACTGTCGAAGGAATATCAGACGATTGTTTCTTAGATTTTATGTAAGACCAGAATGACTTAGGGTTACTTATTATCTCCTGTTCCTTAGATAAGAGAAATTGTTTATAAAGAAATTTATTCAAGAAGTTGAATTCACGGCGGTAGTGAAAAAACTTGGCTGCAGACTCAGAATCACCCATATCTATAAATTTCCTATGAAATTTATTACGCAAATTCTTTAGATTTTTGAGACCCCTAGTGTACCATGGTAGTTTATAAGGCTTCTTATTCTTAGTTGGAATATTATTACAGCAGATATCACGCACTTTCTGTAGAAATAAATCATAACATTCATTAGTATTTAACTTATCAAACGAATCAGTCCAGTTTATAGCCTCAAACAAGGAATTAAACACATCAAAATTACATAAGTTAAAGTTAAAGTCATTAGCAATTGCCGATTGAGAATATTTGAAAAATGTTATGTTATAAATTTCAATAACCAGAGGTTTGTGATGAATATTAGGTTGAGAAATCCACAGTAAAGGAACATAAATTTTGTATTTAAGAAATTCAGATAAAAATATAAGATCTAGAAAACGATTTAATAGATTGGAATAATTATTAATTTGACGCAGATTAAGAGAAAAAAAACTATCAATAAGATTAATTTCATGACTATGGTTTACGTTGCAAGGCGTTAGTAATGAGCCGTCAGATAACATTGACCAAGAGATATTTTTTAAATTGAAGTCGCCAAGTACACAAAGACTGTCATTTACTGTGAAGTTCTCACCTATAGATAAAATGTTAGAAATATGAGCATCATATAAACAATCAGAGCTATTAGGCGGAATATAAGATGCACATACCAGAAAAGAACAGCTTACATTAGATATGGATACAATTATTTGGTCCACCAAACCATTAAGATCATTAATACAGCACAGAGAGGACTTAAATCGGGTTTTCACTGCAACTAAAACACCTCCACCTAATAAGAGGCCAGTGGAGAATGGATCCCTATCTTTACGGTAAACATTCCAAAGATTGGGGTCAAAATATTCAGCATTGGAAAAATTACTGTTCAACCAGGTTTCAACTAACACGAAAACATCAAAATCGCATTGCGAGGAAAAATCATAGACTATCTTAGACTTGGATCGCATACCAGAGAGATTTTGAAAATAGATTTTTAAACCATTACATCCATTAGCTAGTGTTGCTGCGATAGCGGCGTTCGATCTTGAAAATTTACAAAAGGCCGAGCTTTGATATCAGCTGGCCAAATTTCAGGCTTTAAGATCTTGGCATAAAGTCCATCAGAAATCCCAATCTTAAAATTAATACGTTTCAATGTAGATAAATCAACACCATTTTTAACCAACTTAAAACAGGCCATTTGGGACTTGCTGACGTTCGCAGTTTTTTCAATATAATTTAAAATTTGATCCTCTGTAACGGTTGGCTTGAATGACGATATGTGAATCCATTTTTTATTAGAAACAACATCCAAATCATTAGATAAATTGGCGCCATAAATCACAGGGCCTTTTTTAAAATTACGCTTGCTATTACTGGTACGTGCGGGTGTATGTTTGTTGACAGTGTGTGTAGATGTATGTGTATTTACAACGTGATTGCGTGACGAATGCGGTGGTGAAGATGAAACAGACAAAGCAGACTGCTTATTTACATTAACTGTTGAAGTATTACGGCTAGGTGAGACAATTAAATCGACAAGTGCACAAGCACCAAGCTCAACATTATTACAGACAGGAACAGGTGGTTGTTGTTGCGAGTTTGATGGAGGTAACTCAGACCCTACAATGTTTTCTTGAACCGCAGTAACTAAATCATCATTATGCATATTAGAAGTAGCCAAATTATTTCTTAATACATCTGAAAAAGACGTTTTGCTCACTTGCGCAGTTGACTCTTTAATTGTATCTTTTATAACATTGCAGATTGTTTTGTTGTTTTCTGTAATGCTGCTGCAAATTTCTTTGTTTATGTTATGGTGTTCATTTAATGCACCACATAAATGATTAATCTCTTTGAGATTTCTATCACAAGATCTTTGAACTTCATCAAGCTTTTGCAGTCTATCCACATATCTTTTTTCAATAGCTTCCAATAACTTTTTTATTTCCATTTCATTACGTTTCAACGAGTCCTTAAACTCGCCTTTGTATTGAGCCAAATTAACACTATTTTTTTTAACACCATCTTGCACTTCTGCCATTACCAAATCAACATTATGAATATATTGGAGGCAATCATCACAAAGAAACCTGATGAAACCAGTAGATTCAAGTATACCACGAGAATATTGATCTACACCAGAGCATTTTTTAGAAGAATGGTAGACTTTTTTGCAGATTCCCTCACACATTAGGCCGCTTTCACCAGGAATTGCAGTTTTGCAATGATGACATTCTGCCATTTCACAGTTATTGCACTATTTAAGCTTTTAATTATTTTAATTTATTTAAAAAATATTTATTATTTAATTTTAATTTGGGAGCCGAAAAATTTTGCTTCTTGATCACACAAGAGTTGCCAGACTATGTGTACATAAGTCCTGGTCCATTTTTTAAACTGCTGTCCATACAGTGAAGTTTTTCTCGTTACATCAATTGTCATAATCACCCTTGTTCTATTTGGTTCCGCCAATTCAGCCCGACGCCGATTTTACTAATTTGTTTTAAATCCCGTGTATTCCCGTTCACAGTATTACCATTTACGTTGATTTTGAAGTTTATTTGGTCATCGGTGCACAGTGGATCCAATGGAATTTTTTCGCGGGTCAATTCATATCTCCACAACTACAATAGTGAGGGTCACTAAATTTTAGATGGGTACTACAAAGCAATTATTATTTTTTCTATATCTTCAGAACTACAATAGTGCGACATACTAAATTTGATGTATTTTCCGCAGGACCATAATCTAGTCGCTCTTTTTATTTAAAACTAGCTGACCTCCCCGGCTTTGCTCGGATGTTTTTTTTACTAATGATTGCTCCCCTTTGTTAGTTTGTGCTTAGAAAAAATGAGAAGTGAATAGTAGGCATTTTTTAATTTTTTTTTCTTTACAAACCATGTCCTGAAAATATCTAATCGAATAAAAAAAATCAGCCAAATCGCTCCAACCGTTCTCATGTTATGCGATTTCATACATGGACCGTTTCATTTTTATATATGTATATAGATTAATAACGGAATTCACTGTTGGCCTTGTAGATCTTTTACATATTGTTTCTTTGGTAAATTGTGTTAAAGTTAAAGCAACTCGGCAACAATTTGCTAAAGCTACAAGATGTAAAAGATCTACAAGGTTAACCGTGAATTCCGCTAATGCGTACATGTTTTGTTAAGCAAAGTTTGAAGCCAACTTGAGTTATTTGTGTACATAAGTCCAGGTCCATGCTGCGAAACTCTCTAAACTCTTTTTTGAAACTGCTGCCCACCCAGCGAAGTTTTCTTTTTACACCAGGCTTGCCATTTTAGCATTTTTTGTGCTAGATTTAGCACTTTTTTTCTTCGTTTAGCACTAAAGATTTTGAAAATATTGCTAAGTGCTAGTTTAGCACTTTCTTAAAACTATTTGGCATTTTTTGCAATTTTTTATTTCATTAAATTTATAAATTTTCAGTAGATAATTCTTTAATACAAATTGTGAGCCAATTTAAATTTATTTATCTTTATTAAGTGTTTAGTACGACAGTAGTCATATAACTGAACTAAAGTCCTGCACAAGACCATTTATAAGAACTTTCAAGACATGAGGGATTTTTCAAATGCTTCACTACAGCGAAGTCTTCTAAAACAAACGCTAAGTAACACTGTTTGCAAGAATTTGTTTCAGTTATTGCAAGTATAGGAGTAAAGAAGAAAATACTTCGTGACTGAAAAATTTGTGATGCTTGCTTCTTTCTACGCATGGGCGCGTATACAAGCGTCATGCATGTACATACACACACACGTTGTGTGTATGCTCTTTTATTTTTCTGCACACAAACAAACGTTCACATGCATTTACATTAGTTGTGTGCGCTTGCTTAAAAAAAACCTCCCTTAAACACAACAGTTTACCATCTACATCTTACACACACACACTCAAACGTACAATATGGAAAATAACAAGCATTCACGTATCAACACTACTTTGTTGATTGTTTGTTCATAACAAGAAGTCTTCACGACATTGCTTGTTAGCACTCTTATAATACGACAGCATTTATTATTGGTTTAGTATAATGCAGCCACGAGAATACATTTAAAAAACAAGACGTATTTACATTTCAAGACTATTTACGCAGGTCTTTAAACTGAACCGCTCTGAGGTACACATATGGGTACAAATATACTAAAGTACACTATTTGAAATACTAAAGTAACAAAACTTTTTTTAAGTTTTATTCTTTTCTTTTCTTGTAGTGTTTGTAAGGTTATTGGTAAGCTTAAACAAAAGTACAGTCACAGCTAAAGTGAGCCCAAGACTTTAGTTGTCGGTTATACGATTATGTTTAAGTAAAACTATATGTTAGGCTAGGAAGGTAGGTGCTATACCGCACCTCCACTCGGAGACCCAATTGGGTCCATTGTGATTCAGTAAAACTATACAACGTGTGAAATTGGTATATCTGGTTATTAAATCTGTTAATCTGATTTAACTATTTAGAAAATAGCTATTCTTGAATAGTTTGCTGTTTTGTACATTTACTTTCTTTACATACTTCTTACAACTACAATTCGAGCTGAAAAAAGTCAGCCAATGTAGCAATGGTAAAGTAAAAAAAACATGTTGATTATTAAGTTCTTGTTTCAACTTTGATATTTATTGAACTTCTCATTTGTTTAAATGAAAGTTTAACATGATAACTCTAGTTTTTCTAAGAAACTTTTGGGTAAAGGTTCCCTGATGATCTGCAATAGCAGCAGTGAAATGCACATAGGATCCAGCTAAACCTCTCAATAATCAATTTCAATGAATTTTAATAAAAAATATTTTACTGAATATGTAAAATATTAATTTGGGATTATTAGTGCGTTAACAAATGTTAAACTTTACTTAACTAGTCTATTTACCACTCTTACGTACCTTTTCACAATGTCTGGTTAAGAGTTAACGTGGACTTTAACTGCCAGTTCTTCATACAAAACTTGCCGTTAAAGTCTCTGTTATCTTTTAACCATACATTGTGAAAAGGTACGTTAAAGATGAATTAAATATTTCAAGCGGCCTATATATACAATATTATTAAATATATAATTTTATCATCGTTGGGATTACGTAAAAATGTCAAAACTCACACAATTTGCTATAGAATGAGTGATACAAATCTTTAAAAAAATAGGACGACATTTTTCTCGCAGTAAAAAACTTAAAATATAAAACTATATAAGTTTGCCCACACTTTACACAATATAATTCTACTTTCTTAGTTATGAAATTATGTATTGTGCTACCTATGAATATGATATACACATTAGCGATGATATAGAATACAAAAAATTCACAATTTTATTGCAAGTGTATGGGCCACTGAAGAAATAAGGGAAACTAAAAATGTTTACTGATTTTAGCACTTTTTTGTGTGTGCTGTAGAACATTTTAGCACTTTTCCTCTTACATCTTATGGCAACACTGCTTTACACCAATTGCCATAATCACCCTTCTTCTATTTGGTTCCGCCAACACAGCACAGCACAACACAACACAACACCGATTTGTTGTAAATCCGCGTATTCCCATTCACACTATTACCATTTACGTTGATGCTTTTATGAATTTTATATGAATAGCTCTTAGAAAAAACTGCAGGTTCCAACAAAATCTACTTCATGTCTTATTGCATTTGGCATGCTGAACACGAATCACGTAAAGATTTTAATATCCTATGGCTAGTTTTTGAGATATAGTCACTTTTAACATATTAGTACATAGGGACTCCGATAAAAAAATATTTGTAATAGGTATATAATATACACATATAACTTTTAAACTATCAATCAAATAGAAACATTATGTATGGACCGATTATAGTCACTGATGTAAGCTTTCGAAATTGAAAATTTTGTAGTGACCCTGCTACAATAGAGATTGAGTTAGAGAGTGCAGCTTTTCAATTCTTATATTTAGTATTGAGTAAAAGATATCACAAATTGATTAAATAACAAAAATTAAAAATTTTAAAAACCCCCGATATATCTATAAAAGATGTTATATCTTCTAAACGGCTGGACCGATTTTCTTCAAACATGGTTAAGAACCATCTCGATCAAGTCACCTTTCAAACAGAGAAAACTAAATCAAAATCGGTCCAGCCGTTTGGGCTGTACGTGTACACGGACAGACACAGAGATACACAGACACACACTACAAACTTATAACACCCCTTTTTTTGGTCGGGGGTTAAAAATAAATGTGTACATATATTTCAAAAATTATGTTGTTGTTTTCCAACAAAATATGCTAACTCTAAAAAAGTATTTCTTTTTTGATCGACAAAAATATGCTATCTCAAAAAAAAAAAAAAAAAAAAAAAACACGCAAAAGACTGTTAAGCACTTAACACTCCTAGTAAAATAAAGGAATATTTTCGGAGGCGAAATCCTGGAACGGGGAGTGATATCTACTATACGCAACAATTAATGGAAAATATGGCCCGAGATCTGAATAATGAAATTATACTAATTGGATATACAACAGATATATCAATTACACAGAAATTTAATTTTAAAAAAGGTCATATTTTTGAAGGAAAAGTAGTGATTGTGGGAAATAGAAAAATAGTACATATATCCCACTATATAGAAATGCTGCTCCTGATAGTTCTTTAAAGAGCAAATTAGGTCGCTTTTCTTAAATCATTTTGGGAGAGTTTGGAAAAATTCCCAGCGGCGAACGCTGCATACCACATTACATCTCTTTAATGATGTTTGTCATACTTTGTGTTCAATGAATGCTAGCTTACAAAGTGTACGAAAGTAAGCTAGAGTGTATTCGAACTGCCCACTGCCAACTTACAATATATGTTAGGCAATACTGAGCTTTTATGTAGATTGGATGAACACTTCCGCATCTCGCTTACTTTGTGTGCAAGTGAAAGGCATTCACTCCACAAATGCGGCAATGCATTTGAAAATGTATACTAGGTACGTATATGAGGTGGTGTGCATTACTGTCTTACATGTGTGCATCGAATCATCGCTTCTGTAATCGACATTTTCGCCGCTGGGTTAATTTGAAAAAGTGATTTTTGAAGCAAAATTTTTGGAGAAGAGTAGTGGTCATTTTGGGAAATAATATTCTACATATATCGCACTATATAGAAATGGTGCTCCTGAGAGCAAATGAAATTGCTTTTCTGAAATAATTTGGAAGTTTGGGAAAATTAATTTGAAAAAGTGATTTTTGAAGCAAAATTTCTGGAGTAGAGTAGTGGTCATTGTGGGAAATAGAAGAATTCTACATACATATATCCCACTATATAGAAATGGTAGTGCTGATGGTTCTTTAAAGAGCAAATGAAGTCGCATTTCTCAAATCACTTTGCGAGTATGGAAAAATTAATTAATTATTTAATTAATTAATATATTACCCTTTTTTTAGATTTAGAGCATATTTAACGCTTTTAGAGCATATTTTGATACTTTATAGAATTTTTTTTATTTAAATATGCTTGGTCAAATATATGGGTCAAACTTTTTGCTTTTATTTTTCCCCGTCTAAATCTCATTTCCAATGCTATATGCATGTAGTGTGTACATTTGGCTAATTTATTACGCCATTCTAACGACCCTATGTATGTATAAGAAGAAGTTAGCATAAGTGATGAACTTAAATTAGGTGTTAACGACTTCCTCCATACAATTTGATATTAAAAATTAATGCATAACGTAGTTTTAACGCACTACTAAGTCCCAGCTTGATTTTTAATGTACAGTTTTATGGCAAAACTCTTAAGGTTATATTAAATTTTGCCACTTATGCTAACTTCATGCCAGTTTTTTCTTATACATAGGGTCCTAAATGTAAAAGTTTTTAATAAACACAGTTGCTTTGAGTAAAACTAATCACTTCACAATTATCCAACAATTTAACGATTCGATAAAAATATTGGATGTTAATTTCAATAAACATTTGATTTTTACTATTTTTTAAGGACGTTGCCCCGATTACATCACGATGATTTTTATTTGAAAAGCTAAGCGAATATTTATGCAAAATAGAGTTTCAAAGTTTTAATTCTGATATTGGGATTGTTTTGGAAGCTGAAGTTGAATTCTATCAGCCTTATTTATAAAACTTATTAAGGCTTTATAAAGGCTTTTTAAAACAAATTTTCATAAAAAATTTTTCTTAAAAAGCCTTTTTAAAGTTTTAATAATCTTATATATAAATACAGCACACATTTTTTTCTCGTACACTTTTAATTAATTATCTTATCGTCCGCCAATATTGGTGAAATATATATGGTTTAAAAGCTATTTTTGTGTAGATATGCACAATGTAAATATTTGTTTTCAATGTTTGTCTCAAAAGTGGTAAAAAAGCGGTTTAAATCTGCTTAAAAAGAGACAACTTTCCTCTTTGTTTTTGTGCTGTCAAGTGATCTAATTTAGACCACTGTGCGATCCTATATATGTATGTATATATATGTCCTTTATTTACCCTGCAGAAAATGCGAATAGTGAAATTGTAGTGATTTACTAGTGACATTGTCAGTAGTACTACTGACCAAGTGTACCCCAGCCAATGTAATTATCTATTGACATTTAACATTAGCTTGTCATTGAAAATCCACCACTAGACTGTAGCAATACTGACAAAGTAGTTCTTTTTGGACCACATGGAGACATTGGCACCAAAGATTCACTAGTAAATTTTAGGGGCTCTAGTCTACAATATCGATATTTCCTCGCTCGATGTCAATAGTAAAATAGTAGTGATTTACTAGTGACATTGTCAATAGTACAACTGAATAGGTGTACCGCAGCCAATGTAATCGACCATATGGAGACATTTGAACTAAGGACTCACTAGTACATACATATGTACGTAAGTTTTTAACATTATTCCATAGCATAATAAAACAGAAAAACAAACTATTGACGAGTTCATTGACAATATCACCAGAAATACACTAGAAATGCTGTCTCTAACGTATCTCTACTCGCGCATAGAAGGAAAGTTGTCGATATTTCAACTAGTGCAATTGTCACTAGAGAAAAGAGTGTTGACATAGAGACATATGGTTCTTGGCTGACTAGAGGGTATTTTGTCGAAAAATGTAATTTAAATATAAAAAAACATTCGAGGAAAAAAATAAAAAGTTCACTTTAGGAACATAGGGCGTCAACTAGTTCTCTCCATGAGTCTCGATTTGAAGCAAGATTTTTGACTTGATTCCAGGAAATATTTGCTTTCTCACATTCACTACGTGTTGATCTTTGCCAAGTTGTTTTTGGGCGACCGTTTCTTCTATGTCCTTGCGGGTTCCATTCTAGAGATGTCGTGGCTATGTCTCCATGGGGTCGTCTTAGAATATGCGCTAGTTTTTATAAATAAGACTGTATTTATTAATTTTTTTATTGGTTTTTTTATTTTATTTTTGTCTTATTTTATGTGCAAATGTTATTAAAAATATATATTTTTTTCCAAATCAATTTATATTCAGGGCTATCACTTTTTTTTGGCATATTTTTAAGTTTTTAGTGCATATCAAGGTGTATCTAACTAGGTGGCAGCGTTACTTCAGCTGATAATTTTTTGCTCTATGTGCTTTGTAGATGAAGAATGTCAAAAACTTCGATTTTGTTTTGGGTTTAGTCAAGGTGTATTTAAACAGGTGGCAGCGTTACTTCAGCTGATAATTTTTTGCTCTATGTGCTTTGTAGCCAACGAATGTCAAAAACTTCGTTTTGTTTTGGTTTTGGTACAATTATTTTTGTGCTTTTGACATTCTTCGGTTCTTTACACATCTATGGTTGCCGTATTTTTGTATAACAAATCCTTACGCAGTCACCTGTATAATTACACCATGGGTTTAGTACAATTATTTTTATGCTTTTGACATTCTTCTTACATAGCTATGGTTGCCGTATTTTTGTATAAAAAATCCTTACGCAGTCACCTGTATAATTACACCATGGTGCATATTGAATGCGCATAAAACACTTTTTTTACAGCATATTTCTGGGGGCAAATTCGGCACTCGTTATCGAACGAAATTACGAAATATTTCAATAGAGTTTATATGGAAATACTTTAAAATTTTGAATCGTATCGAATGCCGTAATTTGCCCCCTGGTTTCCCTGGTGAATACATTTCATATGTAATAGTGAAATATATATATCTATATATAAAATTACTTACAAGTCCAGCACTCAATGAGTTCCGTAAACTAAGTTTGAATGGTTTCACATACAATTTTGTTCTTAATTTGTTGCCATTGGAGTAGCTTTAAAAACTTTTTCCAGGGGGTGGGGGCATTATGACTGGTGATTTTAGGGAGGCAATAGCAATTCTTAGGCGGCAATGCACCCCCCAGAATGGCCTTTAAATGCGTATGTTTGTTGCTTAGTAATGTTGTTACAGCTTATCGCGGCGGCAGTGAAGATAGTGGCTGTGAATTAAGCTCCACACAACCAGCTAACCACACTGCCAAAGCGCTTAGCCGATTTGTAAATATATAATACACAAAAAAGTAATTAGGTTTTCAGTATTTTAATCATATTAAAATTAATATTTATTTATATGTATGTTCATGTGGGTTAAAAGGTTTTCAATAATAACGTACATTTTGAATCAAAAGCTTTTTCTCGAATGCATTATTTTTTTTTGCTTGATTTAGATGTTGCACTTACTTTATCAGGCGCCATCTAACGTACATGCACTGAATATGCTTGCTGGTGGCTGCGACTGTGTTTATGCTCTCAAATTTATGCTGCAAATATGTGCGTAAAGAAAAAGGAAAAAAAGCTTTTTATGCTAAAAAATATGCAATACATTTTCTCACACAAAATGAAATGAAATAAGAAACCATTATTGTGGATGGGTTTTTTTCTTTGCTTTTTGGCTGGGCATACAAATCATGTGTGTATGTATGTATGTATGCATGTATGTGCGGGTTTGTGCATGCGTGCTTTTTGTTGGTTTAACTGCAAAAAAAAGTTCCAATACTGCTGCTTAAAAATGAGTTCAAGGTCATTTTGGGGTTATAGGCAAGGTTACCAAGCGTCAAAAAAGTGAAAAAAGAAAAGTATAACCGAATTGTGACCTCCTCGTTTAATGGAAGTCGGTTGAAAATGTATGCTGCAATCGTTTAATGTTGCAGCTTTCCGGCAATGACCCAGTTTAAATTTAAAGTATTTGCAGAACTTAAATAAATCTTTTTTTTATGAAACTACAAATCTAAGAACATTTGTGCTTTGTGAAATTTTTGTAGAATAGAATTTTTTTCTCTACAATGCACTTATTCTTTTTTTTCTACATCGACTGAGATGCAAGTGAGAGTAGCTAATTTTGTTATCGCAAAGCATAGTTTCGTTTTATTAACTAATATATCGATTTCTCGCTAAAAGAGATTAACTTAACTAAATATATAACAACGAAAATTTAATTTATTTTAGCACATATGTACAACTCCTTGTAAATTTGCTAATTGTGAAAATGTTGAACAAACATTTACAATAAAAAAAATGCACGTCTAGATGTACTTCGTTGCTGCTTAGGCAATTCATAACAAAACTTCAAGCAGAATTCAGAAAAGCTTTCAAATATCCAACGCTTATAGCAAGATTCCCCATAAATTAGTTTTATTGTTTCATATATCGTCACCTAAAATCCAAAAGGCCGTAAGTACACTTTTTACTTTTTTACAGGAGAAGCAAAAAATCTTATAAATGTCTTATGCCCCTATCACGGTTTTCAACTTTTAAAATAGTTTGGTTGGGATTGATAAATTTGCATTGCCATTCTCCACTAAATTAACAGTTGACTTTTCAGTTGTGTTTTGGTATCGTCATTTACAACTCAGTGTAAGTTTGGTTGAGAAAAACGTTGAGTATACACAACTGCTTTTTATTAGTTGGGTCTGTGGTTGTGATTTTCTAATTATAAGTTGGTGAGAAATAAAAAGCAGAAAAATGGAAAATTTTCAACTATAAATATTTATTATGCTTAATATCAAATTTTTTTAACAGTTCCAGTATCGGTATCGGTATACCGGGTAGATACAAACATTTCTTTAAATGTGATGTTAGATGATCCAACATATAACGAAACGTTTCTTTGTTCTGTCAGAAATAACTAAAAAACCTTCCAAAATATTTTTTAAGGAATTCGTTCCCAATTTTGATTATTCCTTACCTTGCAGTTCAAGAGGGTTGGAATCACCACGAATTTTTCTTTTGAAACGCAGCACATCTATATTTGCGACTTCGTTTTTCGTCCTCATAAAATAAATGTACATATATTTTTATCTATTTGGCTTGATTTCTTTGAACTAAAACACACAAAAAAATATATTTTCTAAAACCTTGTGTTTTTTAAATTTACACAAATTATTAATTATTTTCTGTCAAACTTGATATTTTAAGTTGGCAACTAAAAGACAGTTGTGGTTCATGATACTAAAACACAGTTTGGTCGTGTGTAAGTTTGGTCTACTATTAGACAACCAAACTGAATTTAGTTGAGAACCGTGATAGGGGCATTAAATTTTTTGTTAGGAGCCAGATTAAATAATGAATAAAATCCGTATTTTTGAACATATGTGAGTAATATTTTAAGGAAATACATATGTATTTTGGTTAATCACTTGATAATCAATCAAAAAAGCTATATTGAATTTTTTGGTTGTTACGGCGTTTTGGATTCTATGTAATTCTCAATGACATTTTGAGAGTTTTTCTATAAACATGTGAATTTTTTTTAGCTTTTTTCCTGAATTTTTGGGTTGAAGCATTAACTGACAACAAACAAACTTTTCTTAACTTCATATTCATTTTGCTACACCTTAAATGAAAGTATGAAATTAAGTTCTTTCATAATATATATCGCTCTTGTTCCTCTAAAGTGGGCTAAGACGACATTTTGAAATTTTAATTTTTTGCACGAAAATGATTTGCAGCCTATCTTTTTATCTATTATCTATTCACTTTAAAAATCTTAAATCATTTCCTCTACTTTTTCGCAAAAAGAATACAGTTGTTGCCCCCTACTGAGAATTAGTAAACTTTGAGTTGCCCTTTAAATTTGTTTCGAACTTTTTCTGTAGCTCGTCTAATAAAATCCATGTAATTTAAATGGGTTTGATTATTGGTTTGTGCCAAAAACAAGCTATTGAATGAGTTCGATCCAAGTCTAATAAAATCCATGTAATTTAAAAGGGCTTGATTAAAGGTTTTGCTCTAAAACGAGCTAGTGAAAGAGTTCGATACAAGTCGATACAAACAATTTGCAAAAATTTACTTAACTCATTTTAAAAAAGAACGGTTCATCTAAATGGAAATTTTTTTGAGTTTTTTTTGGGAATTACAATTTAAGTTTAAGGCTCGAATTACTATTTTACTTATTCAGTAAAATATTTTTTTTTATTAAATATATATTGAAATTGATTATTGAGGGGTTTAGCTTAGTTTTTGCTTATATATCTTTCTTCTAAGCCTGTGCCAAATATTTTTTCTGTTGTATGTGCTAAAGTTAAAAATGAAATTGTGCACTAAATATTCTTTAACAAAATATCAATAAAAAATTTTGAATATATTGCTTAAGGCTAGGCCTGGCCTCACTATCCTACACAACTATACGACTTTTGAAAAAAAAAATACAACCCCAAGCTAATGAATTCCTGCTTTAGAAATTTCTTTTTAAAACTTTCCATAAACTCTATCATACCAGGTTTTTTTTTAAAGTCGTAAAAAAGTGAATGCTAGCCTTTATTGTTTATTATTTCGCTTTATTATTTCACATTTCAGTCAATTTGTGCTGCTCCATTCTCCTCAAAACTAAATAAAACATTTTCTGTGTAAATATAAAATGTAATAAAACAACAAATTATAGTTTAAATTTTTATTATAACTTTGGTTTTCGATTTATTTTTCATAAATATTTTTATTTTTGTCTTAAAAATAATTTAAGAAATATATATATTGCAAATAAAAATTATATGAAATACTTAATAATTATAATAAATACCTTAAATAAATATCATTCATCACTAAAAAAAACACTTGTGGTAATATTTTTTATTTTATTCGCTGTTTATAAGAAAAATTGCATATTTTATTTCGCAAACTTAACTCTCCATTATTTATTCATTTTCATCATATTTTTGTTTAAGTGTAGTATTTAAATCAAACCAGCAGATTGATCGTAATGGCGTGTCGTACCAGATAGTGCATTTACAAACTACTTAAAAACCCAGTGCAAATGTCACCCCTGATACGAACTCCAAAACAAAGGATAATAAAATATATCAAACATACAAACAAATAAAACCAAAACGAAGTGAAACTTTCTTTCCAAACAGGGTTTTTAATTATTTTGCACTTAACAAAACTGAAACTGAAGTAGATAATTATATAAAAAAAAGAAAAATTTAAATTGAATTGATGTTGATATCAGGCAGGTCAACGGGAACAGCTCGAAATAATATTGAAATTAGAAAAAAGAGAAAACTAAAAGTTAAGGGGAAAAAGTGTACGCATATTTTAATGTGACGCATTGTTTTATAAAAAAATGATTTAGTGACCCTCTAATAAGCTTTTGAAATGAAAATATGTATGTACACATGTAAATATTCAAAATGACTAAATCTCACTAACAAAGTTCATGATGTTGTACGTTCTAATTCTAGTTATTTTCAAATTCTATACGCCAAAAAATATATATGATTGTAGAATGTTTGTGATAACAATGTTATGTTTCCTTTAAAAAAAAAATTTATACAACATATTGTAGTTTGACAATTTAACGCAAAACGATCCTACACAGGAAAAAAAAAGTTTACCTATTTTTTAAAAGTATATAGACTAATGTTTTCTAGGAAATGCAACTGATTTCGACAAACACTGAGAACTTTCATCGCTTATTGGTTTCATCACACTAATTTAAAAATAGATTTGGAATGTGACGATGTAGCCAAGGAAATGAAAAGGTGAAGAATAAGTAAAGTTTTTTGTCGAATGACTGATTTCATGGGCGTTGGGCGTGGACGATTTTTATGAAACTCGGCATGTGCTTTTTTTATTATAGAAAACGTATGACCTGATTTTGAACACAGATAGTAAAAATTTTATGCGCTAAAACGGATATGGATTGCATGGGTGGGATGGGTGGTGGGAGGAGGGAGTGGTCGATTTTGATGAAATTCCACTTATTTTCTTAATTAAGTCAATAGAATGCTCCGTGCCAACTTTCAATGATCGAGGAGCATTCCTTATAGTTTTTGCCCCAAAAATGTATGAAGCCATCCCACTGTGCGCAGTACTGGCAGTTGGATGTTTTTATTTTAATTTTTTTAATGTCATTAATTTTAAAGCAAATAAAGACTGTGAAACAAACACTGCAATATTTATTTTATTTTATCCCAGTAATTCGTAAGAAATGGCTGATTCCTTGCGAGTACAAACTATCGCGGTCTTACTGTAGTTACATACAATAAAAAGCGCGGATCTTTGCTAAGCTTTTTGGAAGGGATTTTTTAAATTTCTTAGGATTGAAAGTTTTATTTAAAGAAAGTCAATAGAAATGAAAGCACATCTTTTTCTTTCAGAGAAACAAAATTCTATGAGATATTTTGGGAATAAGTCGTGCAAATGTGAAGGGTACTTTAAAAGAAAAGAATACCGAAACTAACAAAAACTACATTTCATGTATGTTTGCCAATCAATCTTAATAAAAAAAAAAAGAAATTTCGATAATAGGCATACAAATTCACATATTAATCAAACTGTGGGATAACTTATCAACACCAAATGATAAGGAAATATTTATTATAAATATTTCGTAAAGAAGCTAAGGAATTATGAATAATATATCGCGTTAAGTTTCTAAAATTGGTCTTTAATTTAACTTTACAATTAGTGACTTTTTTGTACACATGTACCCGTATAATTTTTAAAACAAAGTTATTTATCTAAAAATATCTAAGTAATTCCATTAAAATTTCTACTCTAGATTGTTTAATAAATTATTAGAATTATTTATTATGCCGCTTTTTTCTGCTTATTTGGTGAGAGAAAACTTTTATGGCATATGCTTGAGTGATTTTTGTGGTTTTTAGGTTATGACTGGCTTTATTTTTTAAATAACTCATTTGTAATGGTTGCAAAAATATTAAAAAAAAAACGCATATTGTATGTATTACAACAAATCACGCCATAAATGTTAAAATAAAGAGATATTGCAATTTTTTAAATGTTGCTAAAGTGAAATAGCGAATGTTAACTTTAAGAAAAGTTTTTTTTTATCTTAATACTTTTTTTTGAACTACTTAATCTTTATTTTCTTATCGATAAATAAATAGTTTCAATCAACTTTTTTAGTTTTTTCTATTATCTACCATAGGGGAATTAGCAAAATAGCATAAAAGTGTTAATCGAAATATTTTGTGCTATAGGAAGACACATACATGTGTATATTTACGTTGTGTGGCAAGTAAATTAATTTCAGATACAAATCTATTTAAATTAATTTTCAATGCTTGTGAAAATCAATGACATTTTGCAGGCATTTAATAAATTGAATACTATTTATAATTATTACTTTAATTTTCAATCCTCTTTCTTTTAGGTTGTTAAATTTAAATTATCTACCAGGCAAAATGATTGGAATCTGGATAAATGAAACAAACCTCTAAATAACAGACTCTCTCAATTTTTGTGCTCAATAAAAGTTTTAGCTCCGAATAACAACAGCACAACCAACTAAGCATGCAATCCATTATTTTTCTCAATAAAAAATAAAAATGGTGAAATTATTCGCCCACTATTAAGTATCCGAAAGAAAAAAAATTTGTCAGAGCAACTACACATTTGAAATGAAAAGTAGAAGTAGATATATTAGTTGAATGGGAAAATTTATACATTAACTGCTAATGACTTTGTGAATTTAAAATTATTTCAAGAATCATTTTAACGTTAATTATTAATGCTGCTGCCATGAATAGCAATTTTTTTAAGCAATTAATGAAATTTACTCAGAAATAATTTCTTAATTAGGCTTAAGTTCAATAGTTTCAATTCGTACCGAATGAAAATATTTTTATTAATTAATGTGAGTATCTAAAGAAAAGAAAAAAAAGTTAAGAAAAGGTTTAATTAAAAAAAAATAAAGGCTACTTTATATTCCCAACAAACCAAAGATCGATTTGATAGAGAAAACGGTATTGGATTTTCAAATTTGTATAATATTACGGAAGATTATCGCTATAGTAAATTATTTTCTTTCAATTCTCCAAACACTTTAAAACATTTTCAAGTATTTTCCAATTTTTTTGTTTAATGCGTGTCAAAATGGAATTAAAAAAAATTGTTTGCTCCAGCCTTCTACAATTCTCAATAATTTATTAAAAGTTTGTCTGTAAGCCTTGGGGTTTCGTAAGCTTTTTTGACTTGGGGTTGAAGTCTACTGATGAAATGCATCTAGATGTGCTTAAGCAACAGCAAACAAAATTTTCAAAAAATTTCTCATTACTCAATATTTGGTCAATTCATAAGCTCAGTTGTAATAAAACTATATACGCTTTTGCGCTTGTGAACAGAAAAATTTATTGTTCAGTTATTTTATCGCATTTTTAAATGTCAGAAATTTAAGTTGACATGCATTCCACTGGATAGCATAAAATTACACCATGTATGGGAATTTTAATTTAATGCGAAATTGTTATACATTTTTCGCATATAATAGTACGTTTCCACCGACTTTAAATCAAGTAGGTTTAAGTAAATCACTTCAAGGTATTTCCACCGAGCTTGTGAGTGATTTGTTGTTCGAATTTTGTATTATATTTATGCGAGAACATTATAAGGTAGGCGCAGCTGTAATGTGAATTTTATTCATATGTGGTTGACATTTAAAATTTATTAAATATTCATTAATGTCATTTCTTCGAAATTGTCAATCACTATTGATGGATGGAGTTTATAATTTTAAAAGCAACGCAGGGTTACATACATAAATCGAGTTCGAAAAATATTAATTTCGACATTATCTAAAATAAATCAACCACTTTGAGGTGATTTATCCATATGCAAAATGTATGGTAAATCATGTATAACTTAACATGATTTGCACAAATCATCATGATTTGTCGAAATCATGCCGGTGGAAACATACTATAAGCAGTTTTGCTTAAAATAGTTCGAAAATTAAATTCAAAGAAATTAAATACATATTTATCATAAATAAGGATATATTTTGTGGTGTTATCACATATTTGAACGATTTTAACAAATTAATCTAACAAATAGGATATTCCCAGACCTGGCCTCAATACAATTATGCATTTGAAGAATGTATATAAAATTTAATCGTATAATTACAACACACTTTTGTATAAAAATTAATAACACCAAAAATACAATATTGCATAAGGCATACGAATACGAGCTTGTGAATTGAACAATTGTTTAACGTAAATTAAAAAATGTTATAATAAAATTTAACATTTAATTTAATTTAACTTTTTTGCTTAGTACAGAAACACTGTGTTTTATGAGGTAAATAGCTTGTATTATTTTTGATCATCTAGAATATATGTACATCATTTGGTTTATTGAATTAAAGTTCTATTAATAATTTGGAGTGGCATTTTTCTATGAAATATATTTTTTTTGTAAAATTTTACAAATACATATGTACTTAATAAATGTTTTCTTTTTAATTTATTACCTTTTCTCCCTTCTCCCAAGACTAAACATAGCATGAAAACAGAAACTAAAAAATGTGTAATGTGTATGTTTGCACGCTTATATACTACATAAAACTCAACAACAATTAAATTAATTATCACGTTGTTGGAGAAGTTTCTAGGTATTAGTGAATATATTTTTTCAATTTATAGAAATGTTGTATTTTAGATTTTAATCTTCCATCGCCAAAGGTTACAAAATACTATAAAAAGTGTAATTTAAAATGCGGTTTCTCGATAACAATTGAAAAACTAAATTGTTAAGTTTGCATTCTGAGGGTCAGCTTCTGCGAATATACGTTTGTATTCAGTTAATATTTAAAACCCTAAAGCAATTAATTCGTGTGCTCAATAAAACTAGGAAATATTTTGAATTTTGCAGTGAAATACATCGTTTGTTAGACTTAACCTGTATTATTTAGTATCTGATGTCATCCCCATTACAGAGACAAGTGACGCAACTAAACAGTGAAATTGTCGTATGCTGGACGGTAAATATTCTGCAGGAGGTCGCAATAAAAGTACTCAAAGCGAATCCGTATCAGGTGGTCTCAGTATCACTATTTTTGTCTCTTGTAATTTGATTAACCTTCAGATGTCAAAATACATGTTTCAGTACACTTTGACATCCCAAGTATAAATCTTTCAAAGCGAGTTGAGGCAAGTACATTTAATATGTATGAATATACCAAGGCAAATTCATTTTGATAAGAAATATTACACTGCAGCAATTATATATAATCCTTAAAATTCCTATAACCCTACGTCTTCACGAGCAATAGACTTGACCATGACAGAAACATGATATGAAAATGACGCCAGCAGAGAAACTCTGAAAAATTCATCAACTTCTTTGTTGTGGTGAATACATATGTGCTATGACCATGTTCAGGCATGTCAAAAAGTTTTGCGGTAGGGCAATAGTAAGGGAATATTTACCAATTTTGTTATATGTCTGTTCTTTCTACAGCACATGGTTGCGGACGGCGAACATTGTTGCTCAGCCATATGTTCGGGCATCGATGCCAGAGCATGGACGAAACATGGACATGAGCGGCCCATACCAAGTTCATGGCTAGTGAATACCCCTAGTAAGGAACATTGGGCTTCAATTGGAATTGTTGAAGTAAGTGAGCGATATTAAAAATGGATCAATGTTACAGTTAAACTAAAGTTTATTTCAAGTCGCATCTCATAACTATTTAACATTAAACTGCTGCATTTGAAATAATTTTTAACTCTCTAAAATTTGTTGAAACTTGAGAGAAATGCACTGTAGCTTTTGTTTTTGATTGATTTGATTATGGTTCGCTTTAAGTGGCTAAAAATATACGTACGTATGTACGTAAATATTTAACGCGCACTGAAAATTTCATGTGCTCCAATTATCGTTCGTGTTATAAACTTAAACAAATTATTGAATTACAATATTTCATTCATATGTATTCTTTTGTCGCTTGTTCTCGAGTAATAAGCGATATTTTCATTAACAAAGTCATTAACAGACGAGATTTTTAATGACCAGTTCATTAGTACCAGTAGCTTAATTGTAATTTTTGCAAAAAAAAAACTTAATTTGTATACTCCTAATTCTTAGAAGTTAGTGTTGGAATTTAGGTCAGCAGTTTTTAGATTTTCTGTGGTTTTTTTAGAAAATTTATAGAAATTTAATGCACATAATAGAATTGCTCTTAATAATTGTTCTCAATTTTACGCATAATAGGTATGTGTTATGTAAAGCTTACAACTGAAACGAGAGTGTCACATGTTTCAGTATATCCGATTTAAATGTTTTTGTTGGCCTTTTAGCTAAAACGTCTAATTTATACGAATCATTTCGCATTACATATTGCTTTCTTCCATGACAAAAGCATATTTTGTCATATTCCTGTATTAAATACATTTATTCATAATTTAAGCATAATTGATATATGTTTAATGTTTTTGAGTAACACAAAGGAAAAGCTTAACATGTCTTTTTTGCGATAAAAAATATTAAAATTTAATCTAACAATTCCCAAAAAAAAGCACCAATTATTAACTTGACAGCACCTGGCCAAAATACTTGTGTGGCAACACTTTATTCATGCAAAATCAATAATATAGCTGTTGTTGTTTTTTATTTACATTTATGTCCAATTGCATACTTTTTACGTGAATAAAAAAAACAGGTCCGTTATTTTTTCTGCTTGTGTGGCGTAGGCATAGAATATGTACATATGTATGTATGTGTCGCAAACAAAGTACATTTTGGGTATGGAAAATGCTCTCTCTCTCTCTCTCTCTTACACACACTTTTTACAAGAAAAACTCATTTGTATTCTATGCTGACGTAGATGCGCATTAGAATTATTTTTGCAGCTAAGTACGCAATCTTGTTTTTTGATTCATGGTATTCTTACAACTAGGGATGGGCAAAAAATATCGATATATCGAAATATCGATATTTGAGAAAATAAATATCGATATATATCGCCGATATTTCAAAAACCGATATATCGATACATCGATTCTTATTTACGAGTATCGGATTTCGATACTTCTAAGAACTATAGCTGTTTTTTTACTACGATATTGGTATCACTACTAGCGATGCGAAGAAAAAAAAGATGAGAAATTTCATAATAATAGCAGCCCATACGCATCTATAACGTGACCCCACTAAGACAGGTGACATTTATTTGTTAACTTAGCTAAATGCCAAATTTGGATTGTGTCGGTATAAGCCTAAAGGCAGAATTAGTTTTTATTTTCTGTTCTGTTACGAATCAGCTGACTCTTTTTGGTTTATATAGATCTTATACAAGCCGTTAGTAAGTAATTGTAAGTGGCAACATAAATAAAATAAAAACGTTAAGAAATAAACTATAATTGTGCTTTAAGAATTTAAAAAAATTTAATTTGTACCAGAAAAACATAAACACTATATTGAAACATAACAATGGACGATACAAAACTCATCAATTTAGTGGAAAACTGTGACCGTTCTGGTCAGAAACAGCTAATTTATTACAGAAGAAGTAACTATTAAAATTTAGAAATAGAACGGCACAGCACAGAACAGCAACATAAAGTAAAGACTAATGAAGCCTTGCTTAAACTCTTTTTGGCGGTATACATTTTAGATTTGGAATATTTTGGCAACATATGTATGCAAAAATATCGATATATCGAAATATCGATGTTTTAAAAAAATATATATCGATACTGTTCAAAAATATCGATACGATATATATCGATACATTTTTTTCATTTGCCCATCCCTACTTACAACTACAATTCGAGCTGAAATCGGTGGCGAAAAGGAACAAATACTTAATCGTCAATCTCCGGATTGTTACTGTGACTATGACTGTGTTCACACAGAACAATTTTTGTTGAAGAAGTTTCGAGTTTTTGCTAGGCTGAGAGAGCAGAATATAATGGAAAGAGGCAACATCATATTTTCCTCTATTGCCCATAGACTCAAAACTTGCTCAACAAAAATGGCGGTGTATGAAGCCAGTGTTAATTACACTGAAAATATCACAACTTTAGGTAAATTTGGTATAAATATCCTATTCCTATTTAGTTTCCCATTAAAATGTTGTACTCGTATTTTCATAGGCTAACTCAAAATACAAGCTGAAATACCATATTATTTTAATAAATTTTCTTAATTGCACTAACATTGTTTACTATTTATCTCGTCTATTCAAATATATGTATAAAACAAAAACGAAATAAACTCATAAATTTTACGACTTAAAAAGCATAATTAAAATACCGATAAAACACGACTTTTGTGGATATTGAAATTTTTTAATTCAAGCAAGTCTAAACTAAAATTTACTATGAGATCATATTCATTCATTGCTTTATAATTTGTGTGATTTAAAATTTTTTGCAGTTGTCTTCTTCTTCCATTGTCCACAATATTCTCACAATTGAAAGTACCTATCAAATTAGTTTTGCAAATATTTGTGATCGTATTTCTCTCTGTCTATTATTTGCTTATTTTATGTAAAATAGTAATTTTTTACGCTTCCGCTATGACGTATTCATACATATTTCTGTCGTTTGCCGCACTTATTTTTTCAAATTTATTTGTACTCTACGAAATACCTTCTTTAGCTTCAACTATTACTCTTTATCACATGATCCATATATCAAAACTATACAAATTTTAAAAACGTGTGGGCAAAATAAAATCTATAAGTGTTTTTTTTTACTTGCTTAGAGTAGGTTAAACTACGTCATACTTATACTATTCGAATACTCTACATATGAAATTTAAAACTCATACATTTGTAGCCTCTTGATAAATACCCTGTCGGAAAATCACCAGTCAACTACAAAAGTAATCAATTTATAGTTAACTTTGCTGAGACTAACTAAAAGCTAACTACAATGTAGACAAGAACTCACCCAAAATCAACTCTAAGTTGAGTACGTAATCTGATTTAGTGAGAGCCTACAAATTTACCCTCAGCTACTTAGAAACTCATTTCAATTTTATATTAACATTTTGCTGTTATTATTTTATAGATGGTACCTTATACATACATAGTTCGAACCCCAGCAAGATCTTTTTGCAAATTTACTGACTACGAGGTGACTTTAAGTTAGTTGAAAAGTAGTGCAGAGGGGAACAATTGACTACTGTCTAAGACATCGCAATGTTAAAATAATTACAGCCTTATTTATAAAAATTATATTAAGGCTTAATAAAATCTTTTGAAGAAAAATTTTTTATGAAAATTTCTTCTAAAACCCTTTACAAAGCCTTAATAAGATTTATAAATAAGCACAGAAAAATCAGTGCCTACTAAATACCTCAAAAAATAAAACAAAATTAATAAGAAATCTCTATGGTTTTTTTTTTCAATAAGGAAATCTTATTAATTTCATAGACAATGCCTTTGAAAAAATCAAGAAGAAATCTTGTAGTTTTTATGAGGTTATCTTATTGATTTTTTCAATAAAAAAATAAAAAAAAATTGCGTCTTTATTCTCTGTACTTATGTATTTATTTATTGAAATTGATTAAAAAAAGTTGTGAACAATAAGATTTCTTTTTGATTTTATGTGGTTTTCTTCTTGATAACATTAATAAGATTTACAACATAAAAACAATAAGGAATCTTTATGAAAAAAATCTTCGCTTCTTTCTGCTGGTATACCCCTTAAGCCTGGTATTCTGTTCAACATTTCACGCGAAATATTGCCAAAGTACATATAAAAAAATTGGCACGAATTGTGCATGAAAAAATTTTGCAGAAATAGTACTCTGTTTATCTTGTGTGAAACATTTGAAATGTATCTTCAACATTTTAATTTTTCATGTGAAATAAGTAGAGTGCCACTTGTTTCGTGTGGAATTTACAACAAACACACGGGGTGTTTCTACAAACATAAGAAATTGTAGCATAGTTTCAGGCCTAGTTAATATTGTTTACATGTCAAAATTTTCGTATGAAATAATCAATGTTGATAAACATTTTTCGCAAATTTGAACAGAGTACCAGGCTTTAGCCTAAAAACGGTTCATAGAAAAAATCTTCTTGATTCTATGAGGCAGTTTTTTCTCTGTGTGGCTGTTAGTTGTTTCCATTGGAAAGCAATCCAAGTCCCAGTCAGTATTAGTTGCCCAGTAGATTGAAGTTAGTTTAAAGTTAACTGAATTTCCGACAGGGTATAGTGATGTCAACAACTAAGCCTATTTGTTTATTTCCAAAGAGTATCTTTGGGAAAAACTGTGAATAAAAAAAGCTCTTCATAAGATTCCCGGTAGAGTATTAAAGATTGAAATTGCTAGCAGAGTGCCTGCCAACATACATATATGTATGTATGTGTGTTATCTTAATATGGGAAAGGAATAGTGAAGTGAGGACATTTGGTGAAGCATGCAATTATTAAGCACAGCTCGAGTTTACAACTCTGCTTTGGGAGTTTTTTTTTCATTTTTATGACATCGCTGCAGCGCCTCTGGTGTAAAGTAGGCGCATTAATTTAAGCCAGCTACGTCCAAGCACACATACTCTGATATTTTCATTTGAGGTAAACAGCTTTGAACGCTCTTACAATTTGTTCTTGTTTCTTTGCAAAGTAAGCACAAGCATTGTTTTCGCCGAGTTCGGATTGGCTGTTGTGCTCTCGTCGGTGTGAAAGCACAAAGCTCTTTTGTAAAAGCTTGCACATCGTACATAAGGCTTTTTTATTATTTCATTAGTTATTTTACTTCACCGACAATTCACGATGCTACAAATATCGACGAAAGCGGGCGCTGTGATACGCATTAGCATGGACACTAATGCATATCAGCAAAGTCTATGATGTTGATTGGACTAGGTCTGGTCTGGGGTCCAACACGAGCTTTCGAAGACCGCACTAACTACTTCCTCTTTTGACTTTTTTTTAACATGTTATTTTATATTAGCATCCCTTTATTTAAAACGCAAATGGAAATGTTTAATTTTCAACATCGTCCCGAAAGTCTTTTTGCTTTTATTAAAATCCTTACCCTCAAAAAATGTCTTTATACCTATAACTGCGCCATTTTACTTTGGTCAACAACACCACATTTCACTTTGTATTAATAATAAAAACCACTTTATTTACTATAACAATTAGAACTAATGGGCCCACCTTAAATTTATTTTTGATAAATAGAAAAATAAAATCCAATACTAATATAAAAACAAACAGCCGTTAATAAACAACAACTAACACAAAGACGTCAACCAATACAGTGAAATTAGCAGCCAAGGACGTTCTATTTAATTGTGAAAAATCATAGAAAATCACTCTATTTTCCTATTTTTTAATTGCAATTGCAGTTGTTGTTTTTCTACAATTTTCTTTTTCGCCTTGTTTTTGTAGATACAAGTATCATTGGTTTTGTAATTTTTTTTCTTTTGGTAAGAACAAAGAATTTGCTGAAAATAGTTTTCTTTTGGTTTGCAGATATGTAATTGAAAGTGAAATGTGATTATTAAATTTGTTCATAACACTACAACATTTTCCTTTCATTTGTGCTGTTCTGTGGACATACATACATACATATGTATGTGTGTATGTGCAACAAAAGTTTTCCCCATCGATTTGTTAGGTCTTTTTTCAAAGTTCTGTTTGGTTTTTTTTTTTTTTTTGCTTTAACAAACATTTTTGTCGAGCTTGTACTTAATGCACCAAGTATGACACTTGCTTGTATTTTTATCTTTTTCTTTTCTATTTATTATTAGTTTCTAACCAATAGAATGTGTGAAATGCATATACATATGCATGTAGTATGTATTTGTGCAAAAGTCTACAGTGAAGCGCAAAAGTTGCAGGGTGAATGAATGCAAACTTTGTGTAGAACTTTCTTTTAAGTTTCAAAGAAAACAAGAAGTATAAATAGGAGGGAATTTCATAGTATATCAAGGCAATTGTAAGGCTTATGTACTATTAATGGAAGAGAAATAATTGGGAGATTCAAACGGTACAATATATGACCTGTCATTAGACATGATCTAAAATTTTTCTTTGAAAACAAACAATTTAGCCTGACCAAATTATAAATAGGTATAGAAACAAATGAAGGTCGAACAATAATAATTAAAACTAACTACAAACAATTTATTTAAATAATCTAAAACATAATGTCATATGACGTTTAAGACTATCGTTTGAATTTACTAATTGTACTTCGATACTACATATTATTATTGTTTTCAAGTTTTTATATATAGGACTCTTTGTATTGCATTTGTAATATTTTTATAAATTTTTTTTAGAATGCTTATTTAATAATAAATTTTTTTTGGACTAGTATCTAATCACCAAGTAAATTACATCACTACATATTTATTTTTTCTATTCACAGCTGCCTCAGATATCTAAAATTTTTATTCAAACTTAATTAATGATCTGATTGATTTATTGATTACCACTTTTGCTCGCTAGTGTATTAAGAAATATATGAAGGAAATTTACAGTTTCAAAAGCATTTCCAATAGTACATTGGCGTTATTCGATGTTTGATGAAAATGGTCTTGCGTAAGTGCAAATGCAAAATATCGTAGCTTTTCTTTGGACTGTGTGTGTATTTTGTTGTTGGATTTTAAAGAAAAGCTAGGATATTTTGCATTTACAATGACGCAAGACAATTCGCATCAAACACTGAATACCCCCCTTATGTTCATTAATCTTAATAACGCTCATATACACACATACACACAATTACATACATATACTTTGCGATTGCAAAATTGTAATTGAGAAAAAAAATCCAAAATGGTATAATAATGGGGTCTAATAAAATGTTTCCTTCAGTTTTAATAATTTTTGTCCACACATCCGAAATGTGCAAAAATAATTTTAAAAAATATTCTGTTGCTTAATACCTTTTATAGTATTTTTTAAAATTTTCTAAAACAGGGCAAGTACATATAACTACAGGATCTATATGCATCCAAAGAATACTTTTAAGAACTAGGAAGGAGTGCCTCCTTGGGAAAAAATACCTCTTGGGCAAAATAAAAAGTATCGTTTTGCACAAGGAACATGTTTTTGAAAAATACCTTTTCGGTTAAAAGTATTTTGCAGAAAACTTACTTTTAGGGAAAAATATCATTTTGGGGAAAATAGTACCTCCTTGAGATAAAATACCTGTTTGGCAAAAAAAAACATGTTTTTTGAAAAAAAGTATTTTTTTCACAAAAACTAACTTTTGTGGAAAAAGTACCTCTTTGGGAAAAATAACTCTGTGATAAAAAGGTATTTTTTTTACAAGAAACATGTTTTTGAAAAAACCCATTTTTAATAAAAAAAATTCCTCTTTGATAAAAAACTTATTTTTTACAACAAAAAATGCTTTTTAAAAAAGTAATTTTTTTTCAAAAACTAAAATCTTTTGGGAAAACAATAAAAAACGTATTCTTTTTACAAGAAGAAAACCTTTTTAATAAAAAGTACCTTTTTTTCAAAAAAAAAAACCAATCTTTTTGGGGAAAAAGTACCTTTTTGGGGAAAAAGTAGCTTTTTGGAGAAAAAATTAACTTTTTGCAAAAAAGTACTTCTTTGAGAAAAAATACTTATTTGAAAAAAAGTATATTTTTTACAAGAAACACGTTTTTAAAAAATACTTTTTGGGGAAAAAGTACTTTTTTTCACAAAAACTAACTTTTGGGGAAAAGTTCCTCTGGGGGGGAAAAAGTAACTTTTTGGGAAAAAAAGTACCTCGTTGAGAAAAACACCTCTTTAACAAACATGTTTTTAAAAAATAATTTTTTAGAAAAAAGTACTTTTTTTTTCGCAAAAACCACCTTTTAGGGGAAAAAGTACCTCTTTGGGGAAAAATACTTCATTGATAAAAACGTAATTTTTTTGGAAAAATATCATCAATCAAACGACAACATTGTTTTATAACAATTCATTATTAATTCAATGCCGAAAAATATTACTTCTACATTGTTTCCATTTTAAATTAAGCAAAGTAAGAGAAACTTTCCATATTGAAACAAAAAATTTCGATATTACTAAACTTTCATTAATGTTTCTTATTGATTCAATAAGATTTTTATTGATTTTAAACTGCATGCATATATCTCCCCAAAAAAATCCTGTTTTTGAAAAATGTCCTTTTCAGTAAAAGTATATTTTTTTTTGGAAATGGGAAATTTTTGGAAGAAATTACCTTTCGAGAAAAGTAAATTTTTTTGGAGGAAAATATTTCTTTTGGGGAAAAGATCGCAAATAATTACAATAAAACATCTTAAAGGAAACAAACATAATGAGATGTCTGAAAATTTTGGGTTTTTTTTTTCAGTCAAGAACAAAAATCGCTACGAAAAGTTTTAGCGAAAACTATTCGTTATTTGTTAATGAAACACGAAATTTTTTAATATTTTTTTGCAGTGGTAAATGGTGTACTTTTCTTTATTACCTTTGCCATTTTATATATTTTTATGTGCTGATATAAGTTGGTTTATCTTTAACACGTTCATTTGCCTGTTAAAATTCCTTTTGCTTTATAAGTGCATTTTTGTTATTGTTTTATTATGGGTTTTAGTGCCAAGTTTGTTGGAAATCAGTTTTATACACAAAAGCTAAATACTTAAAAGGCATACATATTATATATAGTATATGTGTGTATGTATGTATGTAAGAATGGTGACATACACATACACACATTTTGTATATGCAAATTTATATACTACATGCATGTGCATGTAAAATTCTTGCAAGTATTTTTATTCAACACTCGTATGCAAATGTTAGAACTTTCTAACACAGAAATATGCACATACAGACATACATATGTATGTATGTATGTATGCATTTAAAAAATGCATATGAAAAAATATTCGTCTGTGTAGGTAAGAAAAAAATACTCGACAACAATAACACACCACATGATTGCATTTTGCTGTTGACATTATATCGGTCGTCCTTATTTTCAATTTTTCTTGCAACGCCATTTTTTTGTGCATTTGGCTTTTACCCTTCTTTTGCACATGGCTATCAATACTTTAACGCGAAATCATGCTGCTGAAGCAAATTTGCAACAGAATTACTTGCATATGTGTTAGAGAAGAGACAGATATGTATGTATGTATGTATTACTTGCGCTCAATATAGAATAAAAAAAAATATCAATCAATAAACAAACGTATTTTTCGATTTGCTTTATGAAAGAATTACCCAATTCACAATATTGTGCAAATGGTCTTGCATCGTAGCATGTGCACAAGTTGGTAAATTGGGCTAGTATATTCCGCAAATGCTACGATGCAAGACTATTTGCACAAGATTGTGAATTTGGCTGTTGTGATTTTTTATCTATTTTTTGCTAAACAAATTTCCTTAAATTTCTATGCAAAAAAAAAATTCTCTTGCATTTTACGTTTCATTGAAATGCATTTTTCGATATTTCTCGTCTATGTATTTATTATTTTTGGCTTAAGGCCAATTGTGTTTTTGTGCTCTTATTTTTGACATTATTTTATTATTGCCATTTCTATTGTCTATTTTTGCTTGATTGTGTTCCTGAAGAGCTTCAAATAGTTTATAAGTGTTTTAGCAACGTCCTCTTAAAGAAAACAATTGCATTTGGCACCATTATTTAATTTTTGCTTTTTCAGACTTTTCTATATGTTACTAGACCCGTATACAGCAGAATTTGTCTTATTAAGTTTTCTATAAATTTATAAAAATATGCCAAAGAATCAATAATCATGCTGCATAATTATTATGTAAAAAGCAAGCCCCAGTGCACACATTCACGATGCAATAATTTGTTTTTTTTTCTCTTGTTGTCAATTACAAGTAGTAAAAATTGTGGGTCAAAAATTGGTTTCGTTTTTTAATATTTTCTTTATGAAAAAATAACATTTTTGGCCTACATAACGAAGCATTGTGGAGAAGATTATATAATGGCTTTGTCACTTTCTTTACCGCCTGTTTTCCCTAAACAAAAGTTCGACTTGAATAGAAAATGAATTTTTTTGAGTAATTTTCTTAACAATTTTCTTGACAAGTCGACAGATTGTTCAATTATAAAGCAGAACAAAATATAATCCTTTTTAGTGTGGGCAACATTTTGAAATAAACCCCTATCTTTAATATAATCACCCCTATCGTGAATAACAAGTGAAATTTTTATTCACTTGAAGTTTTTATTCCACTCGAAGGGAAAAATGCTATCGTGAATCTCCCGTGAAATTTTTTTCACGCTAGCAATCCCAGTGAATGTAAAAAAGGGAAGAAGATTTGTAAAGCTTAAAAATTAATTTAAAATCAGGCAAATTTAAGTTTAATAATCAGAAATACAAAAATTTTAGATCCCAAATTAATTTTTTTTAACTTAAAAGTTGTGTTTCTAAATATTCTAGAATCTAGATGCAGTGGAAAAAAACTATTCAATGAAAAAAGGTTTTACAGGGAATTATTGTTAACAATCATGAACTTTACTTATTAATCTTGTCCTGAAAATAAATATTTATAGCTTTTAATATATAATTCGAAGGAAAATATCGAAATTATTCGAAGCAACAGTTCAGTTCGCCTGCAAAAATAAAGTGAAAAAAACCAAGGGAAAAGTGAAAAAATTCACGTGGAAAATATTATTCACGATTGCAATTTGGTGAAAAGTGGAAATATTTCGAGGGGAAACATATTCACGATAGGGGTGAATGTAAAATTTTCATTCCCCATTAAGGGAAATTTGCTGTAGCGAATTTTATGGTAACGCTTGTTGCCGCTATCAATGCATAGTGAATGTAAAAAAGGGGAAGAAGCTTTTTAAAGCAAAACAAAATAAAATAAAATTCACTTTAGTGTGAGCAACATTTTGAAATAAATCCTATCTTGAATACAATGTGAAATTTTTGTTCCCATGAAATTTTTTCATTCCCCATTAAGGGAAATTTGCTGTTGCGAATTTTATGGTAACGCTTGTTGCTGCTATCAATACATAGTGAATGTAAAAAAGGGGAAGACGATTTTTAAAACAAAACAAAATAAAATAAAATAAAGGTTTATCAATCAAATTTCCATAGAAAATTTATTTCATAAACCTCTTATTAAACAGAAATATTTTTTATGAATAAGGCAGTATTTAATCAGGCTAAAGTTCCTATTGCTTTGTAAGCCATTTTTATAGTTTTAAAATAAAACAGTTACTACCAGTTTATAGAAGACAAGTTTTGAGGTTTCGTTAATCTTTGCTTAATTTAAAATGAGTAGCTGATTGGGGTTCTGCATCCCATACTGGATCTGGGGTTGCCAGCTCTTCTGCAGGAAGAAGTTGTGCAGGAGAGACGGTTTGGGTGCATCACTACACCATTAGTACCCCAACTGAGGCCCTATGCTCCTTATAAGGAGCCAAAAGAATAAAAAACAAGTATTATCGTCTACTTTAAAACAAAAGGAACTCAAATAGGCAGTCGATAACTTTTGATTGTGTTCTATAAACTGGCAGTTCATTAGTAATAAAAACAAACTCAAACTCTGCATTGAGCAATATTATTCAGAGCAACATGTTGATAAGAGTGTGTATTAAAGAAACATATTTAATTGATTGAAGACTAGACAACTTCTTTAAAATAGTTTTCATTTAATTTAGATGTTTGGTTCCATGATTGGGTAAATTTTGAAATAGACGTTTTTGGAAAATATTTAAAGCTATTATTGGAAGGTTTATCTGCCTGCCCCACGATGTCACCAGGAATCGTTCGATCGACAAATTGTATTGCAAACAACAACAACAAATTGTCTAATGTTATTGTTGTTTGCAATACAAGTTGTCGATCGAACGATTTCTGGTGACATCGTGGGACAGGCCGTATGTTATCATATTGATATTTCAAAATAAGTGAACGTCATATGTATCTGGCATAGAGAGTAGTGACCGGGTTATTGTCCGTAATGGATACGGCCCTATTCTCCTTATAGGAACAAAAGGAAATAATATATATATATATGTATCTGGCAGCATATTTTTCAATGCAAAATGTTTCGAGCATCATTTTTGTTTCAGCTTGAACAATGTTGCAAATTTTCAAGCAATAAAAGCGAGAAATTTAGCAAAACCGCGAGATAGGCAACATTTGCTGCATGTAAATGTTTTTTAAGGAAAAACCAATGTTGCTCAACGGTTTACACATATTTGAACAGAGCACCAGCCTTTATGTGAAACGTAAGAAATTATTGAATAATTTCAAGGGTTAGATAATATTGTTTACATGTCAAGTTTTTCTTACGAAATAATTAATGTTGCTCAAAATTTTTCACAAAATTTGAACAGAGTACTACAAGGCTTAAAACGAAGTTTTTCCAAATATGTAACTAAACATTTTCATTCTTTGTGCGGCATTGATGCACAGGATCACGTACGGCCTTTTTATTAACTTTGTACTTTCGGTACCAGCAAACTGAGTTGTTAAGATCCGCTGTGTAATCTTTTTTTATAATTATAGGTACGAGGGCGGTTCGGAAACTTCTTGGCCTAGCACAAAAAGCGCGGTATAAACAGAAAAAATTTAAGTGTTTTGGAAACTTCCATCTCCGCTATGAACACATGTTAAATTTTGTTTCGATCTGGCAACTCCTTCATATAGAAACAGGTGTTCACAAAAGACGCATCCACGATTTTTTAACAATGGAAAAATTAGAAACGCGTGGTGTCATTAAATATTTACATAAAAAAGGTTTATCGGGACAAGAAATTCAAGCATTGAAGATGAACCACGTAGTAGACGTCGTCCAAAAACAGCAACAACAACAGAAATTGTAGCCAAAGTGCATGATATGGTATTAAATGATCGACGAATAAAAGTGCGTGAAATAGCTAATATCATGGGCATCTCAAATGATCGAGTCCATTTTATTTCGCATGAAGAACTACAGATGAAAAAGCTTTCTGCAAGATGGGTGCCGCATTTGTTAACAGTCGACCAAAAACGCATAAGAATGAATATTTCTCAAGCTTGTTTGGATCGTTTTAAGCGAAATAAAATGGATTTTAAGCGTCGTTTCATAACTGTTGATGAGACATGGATCCACCACTATACTCCAGAGACAAAAGAACAATCCAAACAATGGACTGAAGCTGGAGGAAGTGCCCCAAAGAAGGCAAAAACAATTCAATCGGCTGGTAAAGTTATGGCAACGGTTTTTTGGGACTTCAAAGGTATTTTATTGATTGACTATCTGCAAAAGGGTAAAACAATAAATTCAGAGTACTATTGCAACCTTTTGGATCAATTAAATGTACAAATTCGAGAAAAACGTCCTGGCTTACAACACAAAAAAATAATTTTTCATCAAGACAACGCACCAGCGCACAAGAGTGTTTTAACAATGGCTAAAATCAACGAATTAAAGTACGAGTTGCTTGACCACCCACCTTATTCTCCTGATTTGGCTCCCAGTGACTTTTACCTGTTCCCAAATCAAAAAAAAATTCCTTGCTGGCAAGCGTTTTACCTCAAATGAAGATGCAATTACAGTTGTAAACGACTATTTTGAATACCTTGAGGAAAACTATTTTAATCAAGGGATAGAATTGCTAGAAAAGCGTTGGACTAAGTGCATTGAAGTTTCAGGAGATTATATTGAAAAATAAAAATATTTTTGAAAAACTAAATATTCCCTTTCATTGATAGGCTAAGAAGTTTCCAAACCGCCCTCGTACACTATAACTATTTCCAATTCCCTGTTAAATATACTTATATCCTCAAATTGTATATTTTTTCAAAATATATAGCAACGCTGACATGAATTTTACTTCATTAATCATAGTACGAGTTTTTATTACACACTTTCGATTGCTCAATTCACAACCTGGTAATTTAAATAAAAACATTGTTTATAAACATATTTATGTTTACATAGAAATTAACAACAACGTTTGTATGAACTACGGACTCCTACAATAGGTTGTGAATTGACTAAATGTTTTGTTTTTAATTTCAAGGCAAATACTGACAATGTTGGCAAACATTTTCTAAATTTTAATAATTTTTTTTCTCTTAGTTTTTATTTTAAAACTTTTACTAAACTGATAATATATTATTTTTTTAATTTTATTGTTGAAATAAATTATTCTATATTTAAGTATTATTTCAATAGCGCAAAGCCTGTTTACTCATAGTTGAAGCCAAAAATATCTTTGAATTATTTCCACATATGTATATAAATAGAAAAAAATAGTTTTGTTTTTTAAAAGCCGGTTTAATAAAACTTAAACAAACCACTAATGCTGCTGAGAGATTATTTATTTTTTTTTGTAGTTTTTCAATGAATCACAATTTATTTCATATTAAAATATTACATATGTATGTATGTATGTATATATGTACATGTACATATACATATATATGTATGTATAAACATACGTATGTATTTTTTTTGTAAATTATTAATCAAACAAAAAGCAAGAATTTTTTTTTTATTATTATTACCATGATTAATGATTTTTGGCAAATTATTTGTGTTATTTTTCTGCAGGTATTTTATACCTGCCATTTTTTCCCTTAAAAAAATGGATTTTCTAATGACCTTGGTAAGCCAGAGCAAAGGTCGGTCAAATATAATAAAAAAAAAGAAAGTTTAAATATACTGAAAATTAAAATAAAAACTATTTGAGTTTAAAAAGCTCTAGAACAAACTCCTCTTCTGGTGCTCTTATAGTTTGTTCCATATGCGTCATAGTAATTATGTGAAAAGATGTAAATGTGGGTCCGTGTTACGACCTACTTTAGTTAACACACGAACACAATCACACCTGCACTCTCGCATTATTGCTGTCAGTAGAAGGGCGACCCTGTATACATACATATATGCATGTACATACATACATACATACATATGCTTGTGCTCACAGTAATAACGAGAAGTTTGCAACTGTATAAAAATTAAGATGCAGTCAGTAGTAGTTGGTATTAAAGTTTAAAGAGAGCATATATGTACGAGTACATATGTATGTATGTATGTACTAAATTTTTTGTGAAATTTTTTTAATTTTTTATTTATAATTTAAAGCCTGGTAGTCTGCTCAACATTGCACGTGAAATGCTGGCAAAATAATTACACCAAAAATTTCCTAAAATTTTCCATGAAAAAATTTTGCAGTAGAAGTATTCTGTTCATTTTGGGAAAAAACATATGCAATGTATCTGCAACATTATAAGTTGTCATTAATATTCATATGAGTTGCATTTGTTTCGCAAGGAATTTCCAACAAGGACCTCGAGTATTTTTACAAACTTTACAAATTGTAGCATAATTTCAAGGGCTAAATAATATTGTTTACATTCTCTAACTCTATTCAATGTTGCTCAACATTTTTCACAAATTTGAAGAAGAGTAGTAGTGGGCTTATGTATGCAACAAATTTTGTAAATATTGCTGCAATATGTTGATAAAAATATTTTTTATTGGGAGAAAATAAACGCTATACATTTTTTTGCTTTAAGCCTGCTCAACATTCCACGCAAAATGCTGTAAAAATATATATACAAAATTAGCATGAATGAATGAAAAATGTTGCAGAAGTTTTACTATGTTCTGGGAAAAACATATGAAATGTAAGTTAAGTTTTCATGTGCAATAATACGAGATTCATTTGTTTCGCAAGAAATTTACAACAAACACATTGAGTATTTTTACAAACTTAGGAAATTGTAGCATAGTTTCAAGGGCTAGTTAATATTGATTGCATGTCAAATGTTTCAATTTTGCACATAATTTTTCACAAATTGGAACAAATTACTATGCTTAAGCCTGGTACTCTGTTCGAAGTTGTGAACAATTTTCAGCAACATTGATTATTTCACGCGAAACAATTGACACGTAACAAGTGATGCCCATATTACTTCTTTGGAAAAAAATTTTCGTATTTATTGGTTTGAAGTAGGCAACACTGATCGACTTTTATAAACAAAAACATCAACTGTCAATATTTCGCGCGAAATAAATGCAAGTCACATTATTTTACAGATGGCAAGAAAATGTTGCCAGATACATTTCATAAAGTTTTCACGAGTTGAACAGAGTACAACTTATGCAACATTATTTCATGAATATTTCATATGAAAATTTTTTGTATGGATTATGTCAACATTTCGCGTGAAATTTTGAAAAGAGTACCATGCTTTACATGTCATATTTTTCGTACGAAACAATCAATGTTGCTCAACATTTTTCACTCAAGTGAAATGTAAATGCAGTATGTTGAGTAAAGCATGGGATGCGACCGTAAATGCATCACTGCGCTGCAAATGGAAGTTTAAATGTCTTAAACTGCTTCACTCTGAAGTAGATAACGCACAAATAAATGTCAAATATGGGCTTCTAATATGGTTACTACTAAAAAAAGATTATCAGCAAAATTGTATTGCATTTTAAGTTAAAGTTTGATGCAGAGCAGTGATGCATTTACGAACACACCCACGTTCTTGCTAATAAAAGAACTTCAGGCCTAGTCACTCCGCCCATTTTTGTGCACCAATATTTTGCAAAATTTACTTTGTAAAATATGAAATAAATAAATATACATATACATACATACATATAATCACAATCGACGGCAGCATAAGTCGAAAAACACAGTTTCAAGAAAAACCTTAAAGTGGTTTGAGTATGAATATTTAATTTTTTTTTTTTCGAAAAAATCATTACAATAGTTTTATAGGAAAGGAAAAAATATTGTATTACGGAATATATTAACGATTTTATAAATATTTTATGTTAATTTTAGTATAATTTGGCAATTGTTACAAATTTTATTGCACCTTTTGTAATAAACTTCTTTAGACCCTAAAGTTTAGTCATGAGAATTTCACGTGAATATCAAGCTTCATTTGTAGAATTTCCCCGTATGTTTTGTACTAAGTCGACTTATGCTGTTATCGCACAGATGTATGAATTTATTATATTTATCTATATACATCATAAGTATGTATCATGATGAGCAATATTGTACTTGCGAAAAATAAATTCCAACGTCAAACATTTTTTTTTTTTACTTAAGAAGTAAAATAATAATTTGGGATTATTAGTGCGTTTAAAAATTTTAAACTTATATTTTTTTTTAATTATACTCGTACAAAGAAATTCCGCTACAGAAAAGTACGACAAAAATTCTATAAGTCTGTTGAAAAATAGAGAAATTAATTTTTTTCTAAAGACTTTTCTGAAACAAAATTATGTTTAGGACTCTTGAGGAAATCGGTAAAGCGCTGCTTAACTCTATCACGGTAAAACCGGATAAAATTGTGAAATAAAATACTTTTTGCTGCCAAATATATATTAAGAGTTTTCTGATCGCCCTCGTTTATATAGCATACAAAAATACCAAACTATTTGGCCTTAACGTAATTGATGTATTTCGACTTCAACGATGAAATTTCACTCCTAGATTAAAGAAAACATGTTGCGGTATTATTTAATCTATAACAAAACCGGAGTAGTCTCGCAGTCGAAATATGCCAACCCTGATAAGGAAAATTCTTTATTTGGCTATACTCGTAAGTATGCCTCCACAAATAAAATCGCATTTTTGCAGGCAAATGAAAAAAAAACAATACATAATAATAATAATAATCAAAACATAAATTATCACATTTGTGATTAAATTTAATGGTTTCGTGTATAAATATAAATTTCAAAATCATCTAGCCAGACGAAAATAGCAAAGTCCAAAAAATATTTGTATGAAATACACACCGAAAATTTCGCTTGTATCAAAAATAGCGCAGAAGATAAAAACAAATTATATTTGAATAAATTTAAAACTCAAATACATACATACATACATACATACATACATATGTACATGCACATATGTATATCATATGCAGTATAACAATCGCATCGTATAAATTAAAATAAAGAAATAAAGCTTCAGCTTATCAGAAACAGTCATTGAACTTGTCCAGACTTTTGCAGTCAATATTGTTTTTTTTGCCGCCGCTCGTACGAGTATTCATAATTTCTATAATTTTAGCTTATAATAATTTGTTTAAGTAATTATACTTAATATGTTTATTACAAATATGTACATATGTATGTGGCTTTTATTTATAAAATTTAAAATAAAACCATTAATGTTTGTATAAGAAAATATATTTGCAGGGTTGGAAACGTTGGTAATGCTGAATTCTGAATATATGAATAAGCGGCACATTTTTGCTTATGCGACATACTTACATATGAAGAGGGTGAAAAAGCAAGTATTTACATTTGCTGATGTTTTGGTTGTCTTTAAATTTATAGAAATTTTGTCAGCTTGAAATTTTATAGCAAGAATTTGAGCTTAGCAGGGCAAGCAATATATATTTCTAAGAAAAAAATTTTCCAGGCACCAGGAATTATTTCTTAGCCACATGCTTTTTTCCCTCACCCCCAAATTAAAAAAAAAATATCCAAAAATCAAAAGAAAAATCTCAAAAAAAGGTGGATCTCCACCTTCTAAACTAGAAGAGTTTAGAATTGATATTGCTTAGCATATCTTTCGTTGGCTTTGATTTTTGAAAGCATATTTGATTCATATTTAAATGTGCATGAATTCTTAATAAAGCATCCAAAAGCTCATACTGTTTACTATAGCGAAGTTCTACGAAAAATATACTTTGAACACATGTATTGATTGTTGGAATCGAAAGCATATTAAGTACAGTCCGGCCCAATTCCTTATGCCAGCTGCATCTTGAAGGGTAAACATGTGTCCCCGAAATTCCGGTAAACTTAGCGGAATATAATTTTAAATTTTTTTATTCCAATTGGTAAATGGAAGTTTATTTCATTGACTCTTATACACGATACGACTACTTCTTATAAATTTTTGGACACCAAAAGGCATAATTTCCATCCCTTTACCTCGATACTTTACTTTAGGAAAGAGGGGGAGGGGGGTTTGTTTATAAAGCACCTTCACTCGGAGACCCAGTTGGGTCCACTGTGATTCCCTTCTATTGCCTGTTAATAGTATAATATGTGGTTCTATGATTTTAGTGCATAAGAAATCAACGTATGTATTTTGAAACAGCATTTAAAAAAATCATTTTAATTATAAGAAATAAATTTTTAAGGATTCTTCAAAATAAATAACAAAAAAAATTTTTTTTTGAACTACCCCAACTTAAATTTTGATTTTTTTTTTTGCCATGGAAGTTTTTCTGATTTCAGTTTGGAACCCCAAATTTTGCAGCTCTATCCGCCCACTTTCTGCCTTTTTCTCTGTTTTTCTACTTATAAAGCAATGTTATATTTTGTAATGCGTAACAAACAAATAACTAAGCCAGAGTTGGATATTTTATCCATCCCTGAAAATTCCCAAAACAAGGCCTCATACTTTTAAATAAACTTTTGCCTCTCTATCCATACAACTTAGACAATTTCTTAACTGCTATTTGTTACCCTGATCTTTACTCTTAAACACATGATCACGCTCTCTTCCAACAAAAACAAAATCTATTTCTCTCGTTTAAAAAAAATAACCTGTATTACGATGCGTCAGAGTTCATTCAGAGTCTCGTTAAAGTAAAAAATGTGTTAAAAAAAATACTTTAGATAATGATGCAATTTGAACAGAAAATTTAGTAAGTTTCAAGTTTAATATGTACAACATTTTTGTGTTTGTATTTAATTTAACTTGTAATGGTATAATTATTTTATAAATTACTTTTATTTGACGATATCAATATATAAATGCAAGATTAAAACAAACAAAAAAACAGACCAATTAAGTTGAATATTTTATGGTCCCATTGCACTTGCACAGTTCGCATGAAAATCTAGTGCTGACTGTTGAGAAAAAATTCACTCGTAATGTAAAATGCTTGAACTTGATAATAGTTAAAAAATTTATATGTTTACTAACTTTAGTAGGATTATTTAGTCATTGAATTTCTAAAATGTTATAGTTATTAAAAAATTCATATTTTGAATTACCCACTAAACTAAAAACCTTAGTGAAATATTTTAACTAAAAAAGTAACTATAAGGTCTTAAAAAATATTACGAATACGTATCTGGCAGAATGCTTATCGATTTTCCTTGACATGCTATTATTATGCACTCAACTGTAACAAATTTATTTTAATTTACATTTTTCTTCTATTTTTCCTCTGGCTTGGAGGTGTGTGTATGCAATTTGGCCTTTTAAGAAAAACTACATTATATATATTATTTGTAATTTTTTTAAGCTACACACACATAAGCATTAGTACCGCCCCTGCATTATCTTTTAAACGTGTTAGTAAAAGTGTGTGTGTTGCTGCATGTGTATCTATGAGTCAAAACATGTGCTTATTTATATCGGTCATGTACTACATTTATTGGTATTTTTTCTATAACAATTTTCTTGTCATTGTAGTTTATTTTTCTGCCTCGTATTTTGTTTTATTTTTTATTCTTATATATTTAGATATATATAACAACAAGGTCAAGTCATTAGTTTAACTTGATTTCAAATGTGTTTTTGTCATATTATGTATTTTTTCTGTGGGTATTTTTGTAAATTCTTATGTACGAGTATGTATGTATGTATTCAAATGGTATTGTGTAGATGTGTAACCAAAAGTGTGCTCAAATTGGAAGGCGTTTTTTTTTCAATTTCCTAAAAAATCAACTTTTGTGAAAACTTTATTTTTCTCAAAACTTACAAGTGCTTTAATGCAAGTAAGCTAGTTTTTGAAAATATCTTGTTTTAAAATAAATAAAATATCTTCACAACTATTTTGCTTGTATTGCAACACTTACGCGTTTTGAGAAACAAGCCTCTCTGGTTCACACACGTCATGTTTTCTTGCTCAAGTTTTGATTTACATAATACTGATATATTCAGCCGTATTGCGTATGTCGAGTCGTATATTCGTCTGCGAGAATTTTGTCCTAGATTAAAGAAAACTTATAAAAATTTCCTTTAATCTAGCACAAAGTTGTCGTAGACGAATATTCGACTCGACATACGCAATACGGCTGATTACTTTCTCATCTTTTTCATACAAAATAAAAACTTGATACATGTGTATCAGGTCTTAACATAAACTCAATAGCTTCAACTGAAGCTTTCGATTTTAGTCGAAAATTAGCTTACATTTAATTGTTATTATTTTCATTTAATTTTTATTTTTAACTAAAAAAAATAACTCGTTTAATATTTTATGTCTAATTTTTCCATTACAGGTATGCTGAGACCTTGCTTTGCCCATGCTGCCAATGAATTTTGGAAATTATTTTAAATAATTTCAGGTATTTATTATATTTAATTCGAAACAAATTGCTGTGCCAGTGTTTAAATTGGGTTCTTTTTTTTAAGACTCAAAGTGCTTTATATCAAAAAAAAAAAAAAAAAAGTAAAAAGAATTAAAAAGAAAAAAGTAGATGCTGCAAATTTCTGCAAGAAACAAGGAGAAATTAAAATATATTTAAAACGTCCTTCACCCAATAAAAACAAATCTTTGAAGCAGATGTAGCTATGTATGAGTTGGCTAATTTCGGGGAGGCAGAAATTGTCCTCTCTGTGTGTCCTTTCAGATTCAAATGTATCTATGTTAACTATTTCATAAAAATCAGGTGGATAGTTTTGGAGAGACAGCATTGCCAACTTGCCCTGATGCAGCTGTATCTACGTATGTTTTTGGCCAATTTCGGAGAGGCAGAAATTGCCCTCTCTGTGTGTCCTTTCAGATTCAAATGTATCTATGTTTACAATTTCATAAAAATCAGGTGGATAGTTTCGGAGAAACAGAAATTGCCAACTTGCCCTGAAACTTTCCTTATACACATTTCCGAATGTGAAGTTCAATCAATTTGTTCTGAGAAAGATTTTATACATTGAAAAAGGCCTTGCAGCGTCTGCGAATATGATATATTAATACAATGTTATTTATTTACGGCCTGTCTAATGATGCCGACAAGAAATTTTCTTTCGCTTATTTATATTGAAAACAAAAAAAAATTCTTATTTTGTTTTCAATATAAATAAGCGAAAGAAAATTTCTTGTCGGCATCGTGAGCCAGGCAGTTATTTAACTGGACCATTAGAAGGAATTGAATACCAGGAATTCAGTTATAATTGGAAAAATAGTCATTCTAGCCTAATTAAATAATAAATACAGATGTATCCGTTATTATTTTTAAAATGATATCAAGTTTCCGCCGAATGGTTTCACTACTTTCGGTTTAAATGGCACATATTTGCCTCCCAAAATGATCAAATTGACAGTTTAGCTTAAATTTGTTGGCTGTGGATTTGTACAATCGTTTTAAAATTCTGTAACAATGCAATCAAATAAATTTTCAAGAAATCATGAAATAGCTTTGGATTGATAATAATAGTAAAATATAGTACAAAAACATGAATTTATATCTAAATATGAGACAAACATATGCAAAAAATATGCATTTTTATAAAAATATATAAAAACATGCACAAACAAATCAATGTCATTCTATACAAATTGATTTTTTTCGCAAAGATATTTAGTTTTTGCCATTATCAGGGTTAGGGGGGAGGGAAATAAGCATTTAGATGAAACCCCTGTCCCTGGTAATAAGTATTGGCGTTTAGAACCACTTTAGAAATTAAAGGAAAAGAGCGAGAAGAAAAGGTATCGTAGAAATGCTTAACAAATGCTTTCCTAGGGAATCACTGAACTTACAAAACTTCAAGAATATCTAGTTTATATACGTTTTCTATATCTACAAAAAAGATACAAAATGATGTCATACACTTCCTGCGAATGCATTGCTTCATAAACAAGATGAATTAAAATTTTCAGTGAGAAATATTTTCGTTCTGTGATGACTGACTGCAGTTTTATAAATAACAAAAATTATTATTCAACGTGTCTTGCACCGAAAAATAAAAAAGATCATACATATTTACGTACATATATACATATGTATGCATGTAAATTTTTATATAAAAATAATATTTAATCAGCATTTTTTCATTCTTCAGTGAAAAAAAGCTTTTAATGAAAAAAGTTTTTTTTTTTCTAAATTAAAAATAGTGCAGCCATCAAAGGCCACACTCACTCACTGCAACAAAAAAAAAACAGCCAACAGCAGCAAATATGTTTAAATCATCAAATCGCAATTGCAGTTTATAAGACTGTGTAGTTGTTGCTGTTATTGCTTTTAATTTATAAAACAACGCAAACAGTTGCTGTTGCTTAAAACAAAATTTATATTTCTTTACCAGAAGAGACAAAGGTGGTGGAGACAACTGCAAGAAGTATTATAAAAAAAATCACTAAAAGCAAAAGAGATACAAGCGCAGAATAATGTGGTGATATAACAATAATAATGTGGCATTAAAACAAAAATAAAAATGTGCATCATTAGAGATGCAGCAACAACAAGAAGGAAAAAAACTTAATTAGCTGTTCGTACCAAAGCAGAGGATAAAGAAAGTGATGAAAAAATCATTATATAGAAAAACGGAATGCTTATGTGGTGTGATGGTTTCCTAAGCTCGCACTAAAAACACTTCCAGTAATGCAAACTGCTTAAGTACGTAGCCACTGCTTTAATTAAAAAAAATATCTATATAATTTTTGTTGTTGTAAAAATTGGGGTATTTTTCAAATGACGGTCTATGGGGCCCGAGTTTGATACCTAGTCATATGAACATCATAGATTTTATGACACGAATATTATATGTTAGTGAAATAAAATAACTAACAAAATGGCTAACATAGCTTAAAGTACTACGCCAACTTAACACTAGAGGCGCTGCAACGATGCTATAAAAAGCAAAAACAACAAAACGCACATTAGCAGAGCTGCAAAACGTTAAGCTTTAAGAAGCCAATATTTCCCCATGTGTCCTCTCTTGAATATCCCTTTCCTAAAAAGGGTAACACACATACATATTAATATATACATATGCATGTATATTGGTAGCCATATTAATTGTCTGATAAGATTTGTGCCAGATCTTTTTTTATCAAATTCAAAAAGCCTGATAAATAGATTTGATATTTGCAGAAAAAAAGAAAAAAAATAATTTTAAAATAGGATATTTACTTGCTTTTTTTAACTTGAAAAATATGATTGATTTGAAGCTAATATTCAACAAATCAATACGATTATCTTACGATATAGGCTAAGTTTTACCTATAATACATTTTCTCGCAGCTGGCATCTGCGAGTGCCAGACATTTCACTACTACGCGCTAAAAATTCCTAGATAAACATATACTACACGTCATATCGGAGGTATCACAGATTGGCAAGGTAGACCTTATGCGGTACTTGAAAGCAACGGGTTGCATCTAGTACGACTGACACGGACATTTGTAGCATGGCATTATCCAACGATTCTCTTTGGTTGAGTGTAGGTAGCAGGTAATCACGTGTGACATTTCACAGTTCTTGCAATAACCAGCAGAAACTCAATGCCTATGAAAAATGCCCTTTCCTTGGCCACAGCCGAACAGTGATATTAAAGGTGCTTGTATAAACATCGTGATATGAGATTTTTAATTACCACTAATATGCTCAGCGAAACCCTTTTGATCTCAGGATGGTCGATCACCTAAGATCCTATCGTGGGCAACTTAATCTGCAAGTTCCATCAATCTGTTCTATGAAACTTAGAAAAGTTTTGGCAATATTTGTCATTTTTAGCATTTCAACGTGATTTAAGCCAGTTTATCAGTGTTTCAATTCGAAATTCGAGCTGCAGTCTTACCTAGCCCATTCGCAACATCACACAGTGGGATTTGGGTGACGAAACCCCCATTTTTCGACCACTCAATTTAAAAATCAAATAGTGCAGTTTTGTAGACATTTTTAATTATCAAATGTGCCTGGTCTTTTAGAACAATTGTGTTTTATTTTTGAAGAATTTAAATAAAGTCCAGTTTAAATATCTTAAGATATCCCAACATGATTTGGAATGTGACGTTTTAGTCATATATTATGAAGAATAAATAAATTTATTTTGGCCGAATAATAAGCAAAGTATTAAACGAAATCGTATCTATATTTTCTATGGGTTTCATGGGCGGGTGGGCATGGCCGAGATTCATGAAACTCCGCATGCATCTTTCTTTATTCTAGAAGATGTACCCAAATGTGAATAATTTTGTTTGAATAGCAAAATATTTGTGTGAAAGAATCAATATGAAGGGGGGCATGTGCAGTAGGCGGTGAGTACGGCCGATTTTGCTAAAACTCGGCGTGCAAGTTTTATTATTCTAAAAAACATGTATAACAAATTTTAACAGTTCTTCTTGGATAGTAAAAAAAAATCGTGTCGTAGGGTAGTGCCGACATTAATGAAATTCTATTTTTTTTCTTTATTAAGTCATTACAATGCTTGGTGCCAATATTCTATGATCTAGGACCACTCATAGATTTTGCACAAAAATTTTTGAAACTATCGCACTGTGTCATGGCCCAACATATCGACCCATAACCGGAAAAAAGCTCAAGCAACATATTCTTTTTTAACTTCGTATTTTCGTTAAAATCGATTATTTATGATCGTAAGTAACAGATTTTAGTCAGAAAACTAAGTTGCAACATTAACGCCCCTTTTCACAATGTACGATTAAAAGCTAACAGCGACTTTAATAGCAAGTTTAGTATAAAGAGCTATCAGTTAAAGTTCACGTTAGCTCTTAATCATACATTGTGGAAAGGGACGCAAGTGGCTTATGCCGCCCATACACTGCACAAGTTCAGTGCTCAAGTCTGGCACTGCGTAAACTAAGCTTGTGCAGTGAACTTGTGTAGTGTATGGCTGGCATTAAGCTTTTTTGGAGGTTATGGCCGATATCCCTGAACCCAGAATACCTCTAAGTAAAACTGTCTGACCATCTCGCTAAGAGAAATTCGCCATACATGGCTAAAATATGATGTCGTACTGTCGATACATATTCGAAGTCGTTCATCGTATAACTCAAATAACTTTAGCATATATTTCATAGCTACTTGTAGTTGACCGCTCTTTTCAAAATTAAAATTTCAGTCCGTAACAAACTTGTTTATCCATAAATATTACTTTGAAATAATTTAATAAAATAGCAATTTTATCTACCCTCTTGTGGTATTTGATTTTCTGTTTCCGATTCAAATCATTTAATTCACACAGCTCAGCTATTTTTTTTATCATAAAAATAACTATTGTAACATACGAGTACATACATACAAATGTAATGAATTACAAAAAGTTGTATTCAAATGATTAGATTCTTTTCCAGGGCGAAGATATTTTGAAATAAATGTTTATCAATAAAATATTATTTAAAGCATATACATAAAAACATTATTTATATTCTAATCAAATTTTGCCTTACTGAATCAATTAAAACCCCCTTAAAAGTTTTTGGCATCTTTTGTCATTGGGAAGTAACATACAAAATCCTTGAATTGCTTGTGTAGCTAGTACTTTTATATCTTATATATATTTTTTTTTTTGTGGTTAACAACAAATTTGATTATATGTATGGATTCTTGACCACGGGTCTTTTAAAATCGATTTTTATGCTAACAACTCGTAAGTCTAGAATCAATAGATCTCAAAAAGTAAGAGAATATTTGAAATCTGCGAACAACTTTTTTTAAAAATGGTTGGATCTAACTGGGTTAGTATAGTACTTATGTACACTTAAAGAAATTTGTAAAATTCTATTACATTTTCCTTGTTTTCTCTCTTTAAAAATCAATTGTTATTTTTGCTAAATTGATATGCACCGACATTTTGATGTTCAAATGCAGCAGAAAAATAAATTTAATTTTAGCTTCAACACATTTCTTTTTTTTTTCCTTCTTCTAACATTTTGGCTGTTGTTATAATAAGGCAAATTTATCACTGTGTGAGTGAATGTAAACATGTGTGTACAAAATACATAGATACATGTGTATCTATGGAAGTGTGTGTTTTACATTGAACATACATTTAGAAGGTAAGATAGTGTGTATGAGATTGCAACATAAGGTTGTATGTTAGCTGTATTATTGGTAAAAAGAAAGAAAATAACTAAAAAAAAAACACACAAAAATAACAACATTCACATACACACTTGCCCATATACGTACACACTCATGCACACACAAACACACACATACACACTCTATACACAAACATATAATCGCATTTAGAAATAAGGTGAATGAATATTATGCCAATTGCATAATCAATGGAAAAATTATATTTTAAAGAAAATCGCTTGTGAAAATTTTGAATTTCTTAACGCTTGTGCTGTTGGCCTATTAAGCCTCTAAACTTATTTCCCCGCAAGTCTAATAATTGCCCTAGTTTTTAGGTCAAAAATAATTAAATTAAAAAATTTGTATGCAATAATTTGCCTCATTCTTTTTTTTTTGTCCCTGACTGCCTTGGCTAATGTGAGTTTTGAAATGTTCTCTTTTTTCTGTTATTAAAAAAAATGAAATATGATGATGTATGGTTTTATAGTTTGTTTCTACACGTACGTACACATTGAAATAGTATTTATGTTTGCTGTCACTTTAATATATTTCTTTTTTTTTTTTGTTAAACAATGCGTCACTTTTTATTATAATTCAAGTGCTCAAAATAAACACACATTTTCCCCATTTTTCAATATACAGTTTTGACTTTTTGTTGTTGTTTGCTTTAAAACACGTGGTTGGGTATATTTTGTGTAGAGTTTTTTTTTTCTAATAAGGCTATTCGTTAGTTACTCTTGTTTGCTTGCCTGCTTTGAATTAAGATAAAAGTCTTTTTTTTAGCAAACTAGTGGGTATAATGAATGAGTTCTAAAAATACACTTAATCCTTGTTTTTTTTTGTAGACTGTTTAGTTAGCTGCTGCTCGGTTTGTGTGCTAACATGAAGTAATTCCTTTAGTTGCAGTAATCAGCTGTTAGTTGACCACCATCAATCATTCAATTTTTATTGATTTCTGCTCCCCTTGTGGCTTAAAGCAATATAGCAAGTAAATCCCTTAAAGTTGCTTGTTTTTGTTGATTCTCGTGATTAAGTAATTAATTATATTTCAGTTAGGCATTTTATGTTTAATTTCCTCAGCTGTTGCGCTTGACTAACATTTATAATTTTAAAAAATTTGGTCATTGCAGACTTTGCTTTTTATTGTTTTGAAGTTTATTTATTTTTATTGTTTTAATTCAATTCAATTTAATTTAATTTCAAATAAGCTGTTGGAGTAGTGTAGTTAGTGGCTGTTGCTGTTCCGATGTTTCACTTAACACTGATGGTCTAATTTTTTTCTAAAACTGCAATTGTCGTAGCAGCACTAGTCATCAACAACATTATCATCGTCATCATCATCGTTATACACAAGCACACTCATACTACTGGCACTCAGTCATTCGTTTCAAAAAGGGGAGACAGTCGGGTTGTTGCTTTCGTCGTATTGCTACTATTCGTTCGCTTTTGTATGTCGTGTTTTTATTTATTATTTTTTTCTTCTTTTATGCAGTTGTTGTTTGCTGTGAGTAATGCTTAATGCTATAAACACAATCATGTCCACCGACCATCGACTACAAGATGTCAAAAATAGTATACATGCGTGCTTATGAGAATAATTCTTTTAGCCGCTACACGACTACCGACTACACGACTACTTTTGTAGCCCGTAGCCAACTTAGGCTAATTTCTATTTTTCTTGGATACGAAAAACAGATTAGTGCTGCCAATACAATAAATGCATGAAATGGTGGTTTTAAAAACTCAATACATTAAATATCGCTATTAAAAACGCGAAAAACTATTATAGTGGCACCATTGAAAAATAATAATCATTTCATTTGTTTTATTTATATTTATTTTTTGGTTTTTTTATTGAAATTGGTAAGTATATAATAGTCATTTTTACTGTTTATATGTATTTATTATATTGTTTAATGTAATGATGTTTATTTTTTGTAGTTAGTGGTCGGTAGTCGTTAAAAGAATTAAGTAGATGGCGACTTGGCTATTTTGGTAGCCAGCTACTTTTGTAGTCGGTAGTCGATGGTCGGTAGCCTTTGATTGTGTTTATAGCATAATGTAGTTGTTTTGCTTTTCATTATTGCACTCACTCTTCTATTTGATTGTTGTTGTTGTTTTTGGTTTTTCCTACACTAAACTTTTGACTATGGCGTAGTTTGAATTTTGCTTTTCTTTACAAAGTTTTGTTTGTTAAAGCTGCTGAAATATATGAAAAGTGCATGCATTCTCTCACGCTCACTCACACTTATTCACACTCTCAGCAGAAAGGTTTTATCAAGATATTTTATATATGTACATATGTATGTATGTATTTTATTATTTAAGCTTTACAATAGGTATTGAAAGTGCATTTAATTTCCTTCTCAAAGTTACACTAAGGTGAAATATACTACATGTGTAATATTCTTTTAATTTTTTTTTCTCAGTTTCGCTCTTTTATACACGAAACTAACCAACAAAAATAAGGAATTTAATAAAAATTCATGTGTATTTATCTTTTCAATATGTTGTATAACTAGAAAGAACTTTTCATAGGCATACTAATAGTCCATGTTTCTTTTTTTTAACTAAAATATCTACCTGTGTTATTTTATTGCTTGGTTTCTCAAACTTACCTACCTACATAAGTTACGAAATTTAGTTTTTTTCATAATTATTTTTTTTTGACAGAATAGCTCTTAAATATTGTTTATTTTTATGCTAATACACAAAGCTTGTAAAAAGCTTTTATGCTCTTAAGTTTTTCTTATATACCAGTCAGTGTTGCCATATTTATTTTTCAAAAATCTTCAAGTCGAGCAAAATAAATCTTTTTTTTTACTAAAAATCGGTTTTGTTATTTTATTGAATGAAAATAAGTTAAAATTTATTTTGTTTCCAGTGAACTATTAAACGTAAAGCCAAAGTATCCCAAAATATTTCCTGTGTAGAATATGTGTTAGATTACTATGAAGCAAATCAGAAAATTTGTAAGTAGTTTAGTTAAAGACCCCCAATAAGAAATCTTTTTTGGCGTTTTAACATGTCTAAAAACTTCAAAAATAAGATAAATCTTCACATATGGTAACACTGATACCAGTACTATGGCCAGCGTTGCCGTTGTGACACTAAAGTATCACTTTTGACCCTTTTTCGTTCCAATGACACTTTTTACGACCCTATTTTTAATTTTTTAGTGCAATCATTTGTTAAAAAATTGGACGAAGCACAGGAAAATAGCTGTTCGTCCAGTTGGCCATATTTGGTTCCTCGGTGTCGATAATTTTACTGTTTCGGTCGATAGAGAAGCCGGTAAATGGTGAAAATATTGAAAAAAATCTGACACGCAAATCCCTGATTCTAAATGCAAATTATTTCTGGTAGTATCACAATTAAAAAAATATTTATTTTAACTTAATTCCGTCTTTAATCCTAATAAAAGTTTTTATAAATAAAATTTAAATATGATTTTTCATTATCCACTTAAAAAAAATTATTAGCATCATCCGACCATTGTTACGATTTGACCTGAATAAAAATTATTTGCTGGGTTTTGTATCAGTTTCAAAGCCTACTAAGCTTATTTGTTCTTTTGTGGTTCTCAGGAATATTAATATTTTATGAACTCATATAGTTTTTGAAAGTCTGCATAGAGTAAGAGGTTTGTGGTTGAAGTCTACTGATGATTTGGTTGAAGCGCCAATGAAATGCGTATATAGAAATGCTAAGCCAACAGCAAATACATTTCAATTATTTAGCATTAATTTATAATTTTATTTTAGTCTAATGTATATAATTGTTAAAATTTGTATTTGTTTTTTTTTTAATTGATATAAATGTTTTTTTTTGTTCAGAAAAAACTTTACCCTATTTTACTTTAAAATACTATTTTTTACCCTTTTTTCTTAAGGGTATTTACTTTTTATGCAACGGCAACCCTGACTATGGCGAGTACATTGCAGTAGTGTATACTATTGGCAACGTTTGTCATTTCCAATTTTTTTTTAGCTTTGTGCTCACATAATGTGAGCAGAATTGCATGCATTTTGAAAATGACAACAAAAGAAATGCCAAATGTGTACTCAGCATGATGAAGTAAAATATTATTTATTGGCAACACTAGGGGCCTCGCTCAAAAATTCACTATATTGAAAGCTTTTCCATCTGTTTTAAAAATATTTTATTTTTATACTTCCTACATGCGCCTCTTTGACTTATTTTTCTCTTTTTGGCCTGAAATAAAACAACTGCTCTTGATTTATGGGGACTCCCTCTTATTATGTACCCAGTTGCATTGGGCGTTGATGTTCAAGGTGAATTGCAATAGTTTTCGTGTAACAAAAAAATCCAATAACTATTTTTGTATGTTAAAATAGTGGCATGTGTTGGCATTTTAGTTGTTTGTATTGTATTTATATTATGCATTTCTATATACTTAAACTTATGCATACATACATCATATGTATGTACATATTGTACATTTAAATATCACATTTTTTTTGTTATTGTTTAAATAGTGCTGGCAAGCAAGTGTGTCGTTTTATCTTATACAATTATGTGAAATTATTGATCAATTTTGAGGTTAAGGTTAGAAAAACTATTTGTAATAAAACGAAATAAACTGCAACGAAAATACAAACTAGTTTTACACTACTACCAGATTAAAGAAAATTTTATTATGAAATCTATCTTGTATAAATCAACTCGTGAATTTTTTTTAACATGTTAATAGACCATAGTTGTACTGAATTTTTGCATGAAACTGGACTGAATAAAAACTTGAAATTTTTTTTCCTAAATCTGTTGCTAAATCAAGCAACAGATCTAGATTGATTTAGTAACAGAATTGTTTTTAAAAACCTCCCACACTTAAGGCTCAGTTACCCGACTGTAATGTAAAGTAACTGTAACGTAGGAAACAGCTGATCGATGTTTTTTATATGAAAAGTAGGTTACGTTACATTATTACATCTCTATAACCATTTGCATTACTTTTCACATAACAATATCGATCAGCTGTTTCCTACTGTTGCAGTTACTTTACATTACAGTCGGGTAACTGAGCCTTTAGTCCCGGTTCTTATACTTCAATTTTTGTTGATCAACTCGTAATTCAGCTGTAGGAAAAATAGTTATATATATTTATATATCCTTCTCCGTCTTTCTCACAGCTGAATTACGAGTTGAACAAAAGTTGAAGTCACGCACTTTAAAAATTTCAGACAATTCAGAAAAAAAATGTTTTCTTACTTAAATTTCCGCTTACGAATTTTATATGACCTAAAAAACTACATACATACATACATATTTGCTTTTTTTTTCACATTTTTATTACAAACTGATTAAAAACTCAACAAGCTCTATTAATGCTTATACAGATTCCGGCAGAAATAGTCATTAGGCCTTTACTAAGCAGGCCCTTTTAAGGCCAAATTCATGTTAATGTACATGTTTTTAATCAACATGTACAAAACTTGAGTAGTCTTTAACTACACAGGATAGGGCATTTAAGTTTCTATTAACTCTTTTTTCAAGTTTAAATAACACTTTAAGGTACGTAAATGACATTTACTCGTCAAAAATTGTGCATGATGAAAGAAGCCATACTAATTCTTAAGTGTGGTTTAATCCAAAGGTAAAAGCATGTACGACAGCGAAATAAAAATCTCATGGTTTAGTCTTTGTAACTCCGAGCGAGAGAAATACTTTCGAGTTATCATGTTATTAAAACACCAATTGGAAATAATGTTTTGTTTCGAATTAAAAATTAGACTTCTAATGTACAGTGCTCGTCGTCTCTGTATTATAAGCTTTCTTTCTCGCAATGCGTTATTCGATTATTATCAGCGACAAGTTATAGTTCAAGTCACAAAGAATGAAAAATAATAAAAATATTATTTTTTAGGGAAAGGCAAAACCATTTTTTTTAAACTTAATCATATGTGAGCTTAAAGCTTGTTTTCTTGTTGAGGCCTTTTAGCAGGCCTTTTTACTTTTTCTTTTCCTCGCTGGTTATAAATTGCATTAAATATATATATATGTACGTACAAATACATTGTTAATTAGATTTGCCAGAAAGATTTAGATCAGTTTACTCATTCATGTATTTAACGCTCTAAAAGCAAAGTAACAAAAAAAAAATAATAATAATGGAAAACAAAGCACTGAAACATTGCTTTTAATTTACGTTAAATGAATTAAATAGACCTCTTCTTTATACAATAATAATTAGTTAATAGCAAAAAAAAATATCATTATTAGTGAAAATATCTGAGAACAGTGTGTGCAATAACAAAATATTCTTTAGTGAAAAATTTCAACTTAGTAAATGTTTTATAAAAAGTTTTAGAATTGGGCATATAGTTGTAATTAATACTCGTAAACAGTTTTAGGCTAAAAATAATATTCTTGAAAATGTTTATACATAGTTAGTAAAAATAACAAAACATCTTCCATAACAAATTATTCGAATACGAATTTTTTGTGGTAATAATTACGCGAATAAGACCTCTCATACATAACATTTATGTAGTAAAAATTATTATCAGCCCTATTCTGAATAACAGTTCCACCGGAGTTGTTTTCCTATTCCTTTTTCTCCCATTATAAAACATCATTTACAAACTTTAGGGTAAAATTAAATTAGCTGAATTCGAAATTCTCTCACTTTTTATTTATAGAAGCATTTTATTCTCCAAAACTTTAATCCCCTGGGAAATATTTCATGAAGAATTTTTAGATTTAGGCTGTATATAACAATTTTATACCAATAATTTTTATTCGAATAATTTTTGTTTGAATAATTTAACAATAAGAATGTTTTCGAATGCACCTTTTCTAGGGCTTTTACAAATATATTAAATTACTTGGTTTAGTTCACATTTTTTAAGAGAAATTTCATTTCGATTTCCATAAAATTTAAAAACGCGAGCTAAAATTTTAAATTAATAATTTCCTATGACAGGATTTTCGAACTCGAACAATTACATACATTTGTCTAATATTAAACGAAGAATTTTATACGAATAATTTTATTCGAATAACTTTATTACATATGTATATATGTACATATTCGGGTAGTTTCATTCGAATAAATTTTTTATTTCAAGAATGTAGTCCTGACACTGAAACGTATTGGAAAAATTTGTTTTTATTCGAATAAAAATTACATACATATATCGTCGGCTTAGAGTTAAATACTGCTAAATCCACTTTTCATGAAATATAACATATGCCGTTCGAAAGAGAAAGAGACGCCGCATCGACTGGCTAGAATATTTATTTTAATTTGAAACTCTTAAGTGTCGAAAAACGTAAATGTATTAGACTAGTTTCTTAAACTATGTATAGAAAATGTTTACAGTATCTTGTCTCTCCTCTAAAATTTGGTTGAAGTGAGTTAGCAGTTTTATATATTTTTCTTCGCATAAAATATCGTTTATTTGTTAAGATAAAGGAGATCAAACTATCTGCACAAATTATCGTGTACAAGATATTGTCACGTATATTGTGTGAAAAATTTTGGGTGATATTGGAATGATCCGTCATCCTTTTGAGGGACTTGGGGTATTAAATTACGAGGTTCGATTTGGTATATGCACTCATTAGGAACCTAATGACAGCTTTGCTATCAGTCACAAACCGATTATCTCTATCAGATAATTGATAAGACCATAACCAGTTTGTTGCTTTTTTGATTGCAGATATTTCTGCTTGAACTATAGTACAATCATTCGGGAGCCGGATAGGCGTATTTATATCGAATTCTTCATAGATATATAAGTAGTAAAATTCGTAAAAATTTCAAAGATTACGCAGGCTTGAGCACTTGGTGCGAATGAATGAAGATGATGCAGAAAAGAAGTCGTTTGAATATGATCACGAGGGATGACGCATAAGGGGACGACCCAAAATTGCGTTGGAGTGATCATGGATCATGTTGAGCAAACCCTTCCCAAACTCAGCGTGAGAAATTGGAGAAGAAGCGTATAAGAAGGAGCCTGCAAAACCATTCTTAATTCAGCCAATGATTTACATGGCTTAGTATAAATGGCTACATAAGTAAGCCTATAAATTATTACATTACCAGGTAAATTTTCTTTCTTTCAAAATATTACTTATACTTGTAATGTTTCTGACTCACATTCCGCTTGAAATGTGTCTTCCCTTATCAGTTGGCGCTGGCAGGCTCCACGTAAATATTTGCAATTCTCTGTTTGGAATCAGGAATAGTTTTGTAATAATTTTTTCAATAGTTGATTTAATGGGCATCTAAGTGGGCAGATATTGTATCTAACCGAGCAATGCAAAGATGTGTAATCATTTTCCAATAACTGAATTGTATTTATATAATTAAAGAATTCACTATAAATTAGTTTCGGCACTTTAGGTTTGGTTTCAGCAAAATTGATTACATACCAGTTGTTATTTTTTAATTCCATAACAATTTACCTTAAGTAAAGCTTTACTACAAATATCTATTGTTAAACATCCTTACAAGGCTAATGTCTATTATGTTTGATGATTATATTTATTAGCAATTCTAAAGAATACTAAAAATGTCTTAGCATTAGTATGAAAACCAACTTAAATATGAAAGGTTTCTTTGTGCTCAATTAAATATTATATAAAATTTCTTTGTTCTTTAAGAAAAAAATAAATTGAAAAGTAAGAATAATATAATAATGAAAATGCCATGTGTTTTCATACTTGTCCAACACACTGTAAAACAATAAATTCACACACATACAGCTGTAGTCATAGTCAGAAAAACACACAAACACATACACACTTCCCACACAAACACACACATACACTCTTTTAAGCATGGGATCGTACAGCTAGAGGTGGTTTTCAAAGTTATTAAAGTGTATCGGAAACATCAAACATCATCATGCCATTATTGTAATGAAAAGCGCATCAGTTTATTAAATTTGTTGCTCATACAAAAAAAAAAAAAAAAAAATCTATGTTGAAAGAAAATATTTAATTAAAAATTTTTTATTATTATTAATTTTTTTCACTGCTTTAATTCATGTGAATAATAAATACTACAACTGCTATTATTTTCCTTTTGTTTCATTTTACATATTATTTTAATTTTATTGTTTTAAACAACTGAAAATTGTCTTGTGTAAATGTGTAATAATATGAAACAGTTTGTTTTATTACATTTTGCGTCGTAAGACTTTTTGGTGACATTATCTGTCAGTTAAGCTGCATGTAAACTACAATTTAAAAAAATATTTATAGTAAAAGAAATTTTTTGTTTTAAATGCAAATTGATTTATTACGACTACTTTTGCTTAAGTGCTTGTATATTCTTTATATTTTTGGCATTTAAATACTTTTCGCTATGACCCTCAATTATCCTTTGCTTAGTATTTGTCATTGTACTCTTTTTTTTTATGACAATATATTTTATATAAAAAAAATGCAGAAATTGTGCCAATGTTACATAGAAGCAGATTTTCTAAAACTTTCGCTTTTTCATTTATACTCGTGTCTGAAAATGTTAAGAGTGAACTATGTATGTGCACACAAGTGTGCTGAATTTATTTGCAAATTAAATAACTGACAGTAATGCCAATTTATAAGGAGAGACCTTGTTTTTTTATTTTGATATAAAACATGTTGGGTTTTTGTGCAAAATATTTATTTTTTTCTGTTTAATTTATTTTAGGCCTTACGTGACCTTAAAAAAACTAGATCGCAAGCATTTGTTACACAGCATGCACAAACATTTCACAAGACTGACTACGAATTAGTACTATTTTCTTTTAAATTTTGCCTTAAGATATTATCTGACTAGTATGAATAGTTTAAAATTAAAAATTTATCCTTGCAGTAGACCTAGTTATTCTGGACTACTAAACTAGGGTTAGCGGAAAGTGTTAACTGTCATACTGCCCTCACTTTGTGACATTTATGCTCAGTACACCTAACCTGACCAGACATCCCGCCTCAGGCAGGATTATCCCGCTTTTCACAGGTCAATCCCGCCTCGGATCTCTATCCCGCTTTATCCCGCTTTTTAGAGTTTTGAAATTTTCAATCTCTTATTCGATTTTTATTTAAATGCAACTGACAAAAATTCATTCAAAATATTTTGTAAGTGTGTGCTTCGCTGCACGCCACATAGGTTTGTTTTGAGATAAAAACAAAAAATTTTTATATTAGAAGTGCCACGCTTGCGGTTCAACCTTCACTATTTTGTAGATGCAATTCTCGTTATTAACACAAATAGTCATATAGAGTTTTAAAATTCTCACTGCATTAGTTTCCAAGATATTTTTTTAAGTAAACATTTTCGCTCACTTGTCCAATCCAGATTTAAATATTTTTGTTTATATAAAAACATTTCTTTTGAGTTGATACCTGTGTTTTCTAAGTACATACGAACCTTTGTATGTGCATATTACGAATCCCGCTTTCTAAAATATATTTATTTTAAATCCCGCTTTTTGGCGGCATTTTCTTCAAAATTCCGCTTTTTGATCGATCATGTCCCACTTTTTGCAAACACGTTAAGTATACCTCGGGCAAATCATCGTGATTAAATTGACGCTTGAACAATCCTACCAAATTATCCAGGGGTCTAAGCCTCGCTTTCGATTACGAGCTGATTCGATTACGTTTTTTCAGTTTGAGATTATTTCTCATTCGATATCGAACCATATTCTTACATTGTTCGATAGTGAATGCCATAATATCAAACTGGAAAAACGTGATCCCCTGATTTACTTTGCAAATCAATCACCAATTCGTGCAACTTATCGACGTTGCTTTATGGCGAAATTGTTATGCCCTAATTCAGTAAGAAGATTTAGGACGTTTTTGTTTGAAAATGCTTCTGAGTTCTTGTGTTTGAAGTCTCTAAATTATTTTCTTCAAAAATGGTTGTTGTCTTTGACAATGAAAAATATAAATATTATTGCCATGTTTTTAAAACATAAAAATTCAATTAAATTATTATACAATAGTTTGAAAAATATATGAAAAAATATGTGTTGGATATAATGTTTAGAACAAAATCATAAAGCAAATACACGAACATTGTAGCATAGACAATAAGTAATAATCGTTTTAAAGAATCAAAACTGCTTCTTTTTTTCGTCCATAGACAAGACAATACATTCGTCCAACAGAATTAGGGCATTAATCTATATATAAAACAGTATGTGTGTATGTATGTATGTAACGTATGGACTCCACAATGGCTAGGCCGATTTTGATGAAATTTTTAGGGAATCTTCCGAATATATGTGGCAGCGCTTAGAGAAATTTTCACTTTTTTTTTTGATGTGGACAACATTTGAGCATCGAATGAGAACGATCCCATGCCCCAAAAGTGTTCCCTCCCAGAGATATGCGCGTTTTATGAAATTGAAATTGACGATTCTAAGGTTATGTGAAAAAATGTTCGTACTAACAGAGTGATATTCACGATTTAAAAGAATTATAAAGGAGTCTTTATTATAATTCACAATTAATAATTTCAGAAAATAAACCTGGATTCGAAAAAACACGAGGAAAATTGATATCAAACTCATGGAAGCAGCGCGCTAGGTAGAAAATAGTAAAAACCAACTACACAAAACAAGAGGTAGGGACGACCTACGCGCGTTTTCAAGGTTGACCAACACGTTCCTGACGACATGTGATGTGTCGTACCAGTAATGGTACACCAAAGATACACGTATTTAAATCTTTAAAAAGGCTCTCCTGAACAAAACCGGTTTTTACCCTTAGGTCCCTTTCTATTTTGCGCGTCACATATATGTATATACTTTTTTTTTGCGAGGAGGGGAGGGGTAGCGAAGCACACCAGGTTAAGCAGACCCCATAGACTCCATTACATCTATAAAAATACCACCGTTTATTGCACGTTGGAGCTTATTTCTTCAAAATTAAAGTTGGAGCTAACGTTGTGGCCAATACAGATTTTTATCATGATCGATAATTTTTTTTTAATAGGGATGATCCGGGCGTGATGTGGTTTCAACAAGATAGTGCTACAAAAGAACGCCATTAACCTCATATCGTTATTGATATTGTGTACCAATTTCAAAAAATAAAATTTTTGTTTTGAAAACTTTAAAATCGTTTTCTAGCAAAGTACTTTTTTGAGTTATGACGTTGTTTGAGTAAATGAGCGATATGGGGACTACAACCATCGACTAATTGAAATCAAAATTGGACAATAGGATCGTGCGATTTGACACCTGTCGATTAATTCCTATGGGACCACTGGCTTATGCTGATAAACCAGCAACAATCGACGTTTTGGAGGCCAACGGTGTTGGTGCTATTCGTGCTCCTAAAATTTATACCAAAATTTTATGTCCAAAATGCAAGAACAGAACAAAGTTCTGTGGGGCCTGGAAAAATACGCTTTATATTTTCACATGATATACTTTTAAAAAATATTTTTTCGGGTACTATTTTTGAAAGTTACTTCTATTAAAGTACTTTTTTAAAAACAAGTACATTTGCATAAGATATATATATATATGCACTTTCTTCAAAAGCTTACCTTTTAAAAGTTCTTATTTTAAAATGAACTTTTTAAAATTAACTTCTTTAAAAGTACCTTTTTCAAAATGAATTTAAGCATGACTGAGTAACATTCATGCATTCGTTAAAATCAAATTGCAACCCAGCAATGTTCGTTACAAGTTCCGCATTGACAAATTCACATATCATCAAGGATTGGTTATTTTGAAAGTAGCCTAACACTGTTTATAAATATACAAAGTTGTTACAATTATAAGTTGAATATTTATGTCATTACATTAATATAACTCGCTATTTTTTTGAAATTGAGATGCATTGCATGTTTTTCTATCAAAATATACAAAAAACTCGATTACAAAAAAATAATGAGTTAGGGCCTTTCTATATTAAGATAAGCGATATGTAATTTATTAAAAGCTAATTTCATATCGTAATTTCTAATTTTTATTTAGCTCGTGTCAAAATTGATAACATTCAAAAACAAATTTTTTTTTGAAAAAAAAATAATTCTTTTTAAGGTACTTTTTCAATGGCGTTTCGAAGTATACTATTTTAAAAGGATTTGCTAAAAAATTCTCTAAATTCTCTTTTAAAATATAATCAATATATCAATATATATGTATATAGCTTATTTTTTACGCAAAATTTTTTTAAATGATGAATGAGAAAGCGTTAAAATGAAAATAAATTGTTCATGGCATTTGACTCCAATTGGTTTATGTTGAAAATACGGGTTTTAATTTTGCTTAAATATGATCAATCAATTAATTTGATTTATTACTTTGATTTTGCTTATTAAACTGAAAACAAATTAAATAAATAAATAAATGCTAAAAATATGCAATTTTTCTTAATTTTTTTTGTTTGTTTGCGCTTTAAACTTAAAACTTAATTATAACTAGAATTTAGTTTTCAATAAAATGAGTTAAAAAACAATTCAAACAAATAAATAAATAATAAAAAATATTGACTAGAAGTGTAAATTATAATCGTACACTAAAAACAAAATTATAAGCTTTTTTCTTTGCTGAAAAAATAGTCAATAGTAATAATTTCTTTTATAATATAAAAAAAAAATAAATTAAAAGAAATTTAAATTAGGAAATAAAATCAAATAGTAAATAACTTTTTAAGAAAACTTACCTGCAAGTAAAATGCATTTGATAGACATTGATGCGACGCTTTAAAGCTTAAAAAGCTTTTATGCTATATCTTATATATTTGTTCAAATGTGTTGTTTCTGTTGCCGCCAACTTGAATGTTATTTCAATTACTTTTCATCATCATTATCTCATCAGTGTTGTTTATTGCGTTGCATTTTTATGCCATTTACTACTGAGATACCACCAGCTGTGTTCACTGATATCATATTTGTTAGCTTTAAACTTCAAAGCGAGCACAGGGTGTATCCCAGCAATAAATACATATTTGTTTTTTTTTAGCTTTGCCAGTGCTTTCAGAAAAAGCTTTCCTTTACTTTAGGTTGATTTTTATTTTGTTTTCTTTCACATTTCAAACTTTTAAATTTCAAATAGTTTGGACAATCACCACCAACCAACAAGCACCACACATACGAATGATTATTAGATACGAATAGAAAACGATTAGATTTATGTGTCTGTTTTTGTCATTTTTTTTCTCTATTATTGTCGTTGTTGTAATTGTAATCAATGTTACTGTTGATGAAAAGTTGTGGGTGTTTTAAAAAAAGCTCTAGTTTTCAGGGATGGAAAATGCTGCATCTTCTCGTATAAATATATTAAGTAAATGCGTTTTAAATATGAGCTTATATAAAGTATGGTGTTGCAATTGATTAATTCAGAGATATACATATAGTGCACGTTCTGTTTTCGTTAATGTTAAAAAACTGCAGTTGCAGCATAAGCTATTTTTATTTGCAATAACCGCTCTCAAAATGTTATTATAGAAATTTTTTCAATTAACAACGTTTTTATTTATTTACTTGTAATAAATATACACATTAGTTATTATGTAAGCAAGGATTTAAAAAATTTAATTTTTTGTTTTTTTGGAAAAATATTTCTTAAAATAACCGGTGAATCTGCAGATCTTAGTTTATCTAAAATTTTAGGGCTTTTCATTATAAAATATCTGCCGATAGTTTGGCGTTATTATGTCTATTGTGAAAACCATTTATATATTAAATTTTTTATTTTAGCGGGGAGTACAAATGTAGGAAGTACATATCGTCGGTTGATAATTTAAATGTAGTCTGTTGATTTTTTGCGGTTTTGAGTTAAGATCGATTCCTTAGGATTTCCGAGCTGATCTTTCATTTGGCGTAATCAGTTTTTCGATACCTCATACGGTTTTGCAGATATGGAGTGTTGAGTTTGTCGTATGTGGCACTTGCTGGTACAATTTTCAAACTTAAAACTCAATTTACTCAAAACTATCAAAATCCACATACGACAATTAAATTATCAATCGACGATATTTATAGAATATGATGAAATTGTAAATAAACCAAAACAACTACCAATATGAATATTTGATTGGTGTATAAAACAGATGTTTACTTTTAATACTTAAGGCTTGTTTCTCTAAATGCCAACAATATATTCAAGCGAATATTAATATTGGAAATAAAAACAAATTTTGGGTTTTTGTTTTTAATATAAATGTTCGATTGAATCTGGAAAGAAACTTTCTTTTATATTGAAAATAACAATAAAATATGAAAATTGTTGTATATTATAACAATTTATTCAAAAATTTTTTCTTTGACACGGCTGGACCGATTCCCACTATTCGTTTTTGATTTGTTTGTTATTGTCTGGAAAATGATATGGAAGTAAAAAAAATTAAGAAAGTTGCGCGGGAAAAAGTTTCATTCTGGATGCGAACGCAGTCGCTGGAAAATGCTACTTAAAGCTTCTTTAAACTGGACAAAGTTGTAGCGAAATATCGATTATTTAATGACATTGTTTATCTTTTTAATCACGATCAGTTTCTTAAACGGGTTCAGTATTTTCAATTATAGAACATAATATTTTTATTAATTAATATAATTTTTTTTGAAGAAGACAAGAAAAATGAGAATAGATTTTTTTTTTAATTCCTTAAGCTTAAATAATATTTATGTACATATATTCAGCGATATTGAAACTATGCGCTTATTCGCATTCTAAGCGAATGGAAATTGATTTGGGTTAATTAACAAGTCAAACTCGAATTTAATCACCCTTACCGGGAATAAAATTTCACGTGAAATATGTTCCCTTTCCATAAAATTGTGATCGCCAATGCGTGCGTTGTTGTTGTGTCAGCATACTATTTTCTAATTTTGTTCACCAAAATTTCCCGTAAACAAAATGTTCGCCTTTTATTCCCGATAAGGGTAAATAATATGTACCTGCTATATTGTTTTCGAATAGTTAAATTTATTTGCCAAGAGGCGAAGATTGTTTAATCACTTTATTATCTTATTTATGCACATTACTTGAACTTTAATTATTTTTTTTTAGACCACAAGGTCCATAAAATATACATCAAAATATTATGAAATACTTTCGTTTTGATTATAGTTTTATATTTACTATACAAAAGGGTCGCAAAATTCCAAAATAATCAATATAGTTGTAAAACAAAGCAATAATCACGCTTATTCCAGTTGTCGTCAAGGACGTCACTTTAAGGCAATATAAAAAATTGGGGCTTCTTTACTCGCTTTTGAGAATAATTTTGTGCTAATGACAATCTATTTCCGTTCTCTAAGGTCTAGAAAATAGCATAAACTTGCCAGCTGGAGTCAGTTGTTTTCGACAACGGCTATACAAGGCCCAATTTTTTTTTGGTATTGTGTTAAAGTGAAGTGTATGTCGACAACTGGAATAAGGGTGAATAAAAAGCTTTTGTTGTGCGACTAGTTTATTGAATACTTTTTCATTGTACAATATGGTTGTATTCATTGTAATGCAAGTGAATAGTAGTGGTATTTTTTTAATTTTTAAGAAAATAAACTTTCTATCTTCGTGCAGTTACGTTTACTTTCGATATCGTTAAACAACTTTTTACTTTATAAATCTCTTATAAATATTGGATTTACATCAGATGCCTTAATCAAATATTGACAGCGAATTGCACTATTTATTTAATTTAACAAATTTCACTTTTCCATCCCTGAACTGTGTATACACAATCTTGAGTATATGGTTAAGGTTTGTTTATGGGTGTTTTTGTTTTTTATTTAATCAGCTGTTATACCTGCTATACAATGAGTATAAAGAAGAAAAGTTTACATTTCCTTTTTCTGGCTTTATATTACATACATACATACATACATACTTAAATTTTTCTCTCACTCTCTCTCGTTTTTTGTTTACAAGAGTGCATAACTTTCGTTCCATTTTTTATATTTGCTATTTTCAATATTGAAACTTTAAATGTCAAAGGTTATTTACTTCGTCACTATTTTTATTTGTTAAGCAGAAGGAAATTAATGTATTTTAAATATGTTGTCAGTTACAAAATGTTTGACAAAATGCATCATGGGTTTCATAAAATTTAATGGAGCTTTTTTTTAATGTACTACTTTACTGCCTGAATCTTTAAGACGCAAAATAATTTCCGTGCTACAATTTATATTGGTAACAACTTACAACACAAAGAGTTATTTTTTAACGAAAAAAAAAGTATTTACTGTCTAAAAACAGCTTTAAAATCTATTTTCTGCACAAAGTTCATGCCACCTTAGTTATTATTAAGAAAAACTTGTCAAGGACGCCGCGTATTAAAGCTTAAATGCCCAACCGTGTTGCCAATTCATTTATTTATTATATGACAGTTACGTAAAACTCTTACATTTAGAAATGTACTTTAAATGTTTATGAAGAAAAATTAACAAATTTAAAGTTTAAAAATTTTAAACTTAAAGCAATCAAGTTGATTTATTTCAAATTGGATTTATCTATGCAACCCTGAGTTGCTTTTAAAATTACAAACTCCATCCCTAGGTCATCCATCAATAGTGATTGACAATTTCGAAAAAGTTACAAAAAATTATAGAATATTTAATAAATTTTTAAATGTCAACTACAGATGGATAAAATTCAATTACAGCTGCTGCGCCCCACCTTATAGAGTACGTACATAAAGTGAATACGTAAATTCGAACAATAAATCATTCACAAGTTCGGTGGTAAAACTTCGAAGTTATTTACTTAAACCTATTTGATTTAAAGTTGGCAGAAATATACTATTATATGATTGTAGCCAAATAAACATTAAATTGTTGTCAGCTAGTTTAATAATAATATTATCAGGAATGTTCTGAAATTTCGGTGATTTCAAATCACGAATTATTTTGAAATCACGAGAGTGATTATTCGGTTTTCTGAAAACCACAAGATTTTTAATTTTTAGCCGATGGCCTTAGTAGCTAGTGCTTCTACCCCTCTTATATTGTTATTGTATTTATCTATAATATCAATATTAATAAATAAATAAATAAATTAATTTTTAGTAGTGATTTTAATTGTGCTAAATCACTAGCTAAAAGCTTTTACAGTGCTGCCAGAACCATTTAGTGCTTATTGTTGCCATATGAAATTCGTCTTTTACCTTTGTCTACTAAATATTAACTTCATAATTATTACACATCAAAAATTACTGCTTCCCATAAGCGAATTTGTAAGAGAGACAATGTTACAGAATCACTTGCTGTTACGCATGAATAAGGCATTTTTTTTTTGTTCGAGAAGAGCCTTACGTTAGTGCCTTTTAGCAGCATTTTTCCAAGCTTTTGCTATAAAGTAAGCAATGATTTGCTTTCCTCAGCTGTTAGTGTTTCCAAATCAAAATTTTTCTTTGCTGTTTACATTCAAACTTTCTTTTTAACAAATTTAATAAATTCTTATTCTTAAGGCGTCATCATAAAAAATATTTTTGTTTTATAAGAGATTTACAAAACAGTAGTTTTTCATAAATAGTTTGTTTTATGAATCGTATAAAACTAAATTATTATTATTATTAATAATTATAATAATTATCACATGTAATTTGGCTTACAAAGCAATACGAACTTTAGCCTGACTAAATTATAAATATGGAAACAAATGAAGCTCGAACAATAATAATTAAAATTAACTAAAAGAAATAATTTTTTAGTCATAAAAAATAATTTTGTTTTTGATTAGTTTAGTTTACTAAATTGGTCATGTGATACACGGCTTTGAAATTTTGTTGATCTGGCAACACCAGACGTCTTTTTGGTAAACAAAATCAGCTGACTACTTAAAAAGGAAAAGTCAGAATATAAAAGCGTTTTCATAAATTTTGTAAGCCCTAATTGACACTAAGCAAGTCTTATTGCTAAGCTGATTAGTTTGTAGGAGAGAGAGAGACGAGGAGAACATAAAAGTTTCTTTTCCCCTCGACTGTCTTTTCTAAAAAACTAATCAGCTTAGCAAAAAGACTTGCTGAGTGTAAATTGGGACTAAATTTTTAAAATAAATAATTAATTATATTGCAAAAACAATTAAAGAGCTGATCATATTAAGTGCATGTAATCGTTTTACTACGGAATAAAAAGTGAAATGCTTAACAAACTGTCAAGTGATTTGATATCGTCAGACAGTTTCAAATCACGAGTTTTCATACATTTTTGTGCAGAACAACTTTTCAGTAATTTGAGATCACTTTACTACCAAGTGATTTATATAAAATGGCTGTACCTAACATAGTTCTCATAGTTTACGAAGCAATCTCATATTAGGTATGTTTAATCATATTATATTGGACTGCAACGTGTTTGTTACACCTAATCATAACATTGTTAATATTTTGACGATAATAAGGTTACGGTTGGAATCAAGCCGCTAATGACAGTATGTTAAGTCTTTCACAAGCATCAGTCTCTTATAGTCTTAACTCGCCGTCGGTAGCATACATAGCATTTGACCTCGGAGTTAAGAAAATTATCGAAACGTATTTCGAAAGTAATAGAGCTATTGCTTACTTTCGCACCCAGTAGTTGTCAAAAAACTATGGCATTTATGCGTGAACAAAACATTTGTGTCTCGAACTAATTAAACTGGAGGCATCTAAAAATATCTTGCATGTTAATTGGAACCAACATTTTTTTGTTGCTTCTGATGAAAAATAATAAGAGCGAGATAAAATAAAATTCCGTGCCATAACGCACTTCATCAGCACTCATTTGATCTACTTGAACGAAGATCAGTTATTGATATTACCTATTGAAAATCATTTGTTAAATGAAATGGAATACGAGAATTGATTTTTTTATTGCATGAGCAATTCTATCTACTTGGGCAAAAATCAGTTATTAACATTACCTATTTAACGTGATTTGTTAAATGAAATGGAATACGAGAATTGTTAAAAATAATTTACCGTAGGTAAATGCATTTTATTACATAATTATCCATTCATTCTGCTTCCATATATTTTTTTATGTTAAGGTTAGCACAAGGTTGTATCACGCTAAGAATTTATATTCAATTATTCTTAATTATATATTGCACTTATTCAATACTTAATTGATAAAACTTATAGCGGCGATACTGTCAACATCCATACGTTAAGACTTGGCACAGTAGTAAATAATATTATGTTCTGTAAAAAGTAATTACAGGGTGTTCCAATAAGACAATTCATTTTGAATATTCCGCAATTGTAACAGTTGTTATGACTCAAACTGTCTCTAATAAAATTTAGTTAGTTTATGATATACTCTTCAAAAATCCGAGCAAAAAATTAACATACACGGTATTAGTTACAGCATTGATGAACTCAGCGCCAGGTAGTTCTATTTCTGGTGAAACATCAATGAATTTAACACATGGTTGTCATAGAACGAAAGTGATCCAAATAACTGAATGGCATTCGCTTAAAAGAATGTCTAGAAGAATTTTTGATATAAACAACAGCCTTAGAATATTAAATTCAGTATCTTTGCTGATTGGATCCTTGAAATGTATCAAACTGATACAGAATTTCATCAGAGGCGACATAAACAAGCAGAATTGTCGGTAAATGAGTTGCGCTTTGGAACAAGTACATATTAATGATTTTGTATGGGCGGAGTTGGAAGATATTGATGTGAAGGGCGTTTAATTTTTACGTGCCTCATAAGCAACGATACCATTTGTATATTGCTTGAATAGTTTCCTGACAGTGTGATTTCTCGAAATCTTGTGATTAAACACATTTAGACTTTTTTCTTTGGTTCTACATGAAATATAAGGTCTATGCCAACAATGCACAATCGATTCAAGACCTCAGAGATGGAATTTGGCTGATATTGTTTTCCACTTTCGCTGTACTCGTTTTTGTTTAAAACAAAATAAAATCTCTTCGTGGAAAACCCTTTACATTAACTCCTCAAAAAAATACTCAAATATTCTGCCGAAGATAGTCGAATATTTTATATTCTAAAGGCATAAAACCTTACGCCGAGAACACTCTATGCCATTTTGTGACAGCGCAATTGTGTGTACTGGTGGCAACGTTTGTTAATGCTTTCCATATAAAAGAACATAATGGGAACGGCGTTGCACATATTTTGAAAATGACAACACAAGAAATGCCAGATGTGTACTCGGCATTAGTCATGCAAATTAGTAAAAAAAAACTCCATTATTCGCATTAGTTTTGTTTTCATAACAACCCCACTAGCTTTATATGTATACATATGTATATATAAGCATGTATGTTTGTGTATGTATGTATGTCTGTACTTATTTATCTACGTATCTACATATTGTCAAAACTTTTTTTTAAATAGAATTCATATGAAAAGAGACGAATACTAGATTCCAGATATAACTAATAATTTTTAAGCTGTCCTAGTCCTAACAAACCTGACGTTTCTACAAAAAAAAAAACTGAGAGCAATTTGAAACTATTGTCTCTTGCACCCCACTGTGTTACATAAAAATAACCAGAAGAGTGACACTCACATACAGATATACATATATTCGTATAGCAGCCGGATTATAGGAAAAGGGGCAACAAGTGTGAAGCTTTTTACAAAAAAAAAATATTGTATTACGTTTTTATTTTTACGAGCTTGTGTAAGAGTGCCTTTGTAAATGTCAATGTGTGGTTGTATAAACGTACATACATATGTATATCAAAATGTAGTATATCGCTATAAAAAATGCAAACTGCCTAAGCTAATTTTGCAAAAGTTTTAAAGCAAAAAAAAAAAAAAACACATTTGCTAATAAAATCGTTATTTATGGGACTTACCACACCAGGATGAATAAGCAACCACAATTTTTTAACTTTTGTTTAGTTAGTGCTTTTTGCATTTTCTGTCCACGATATGTTTGCAAGTACGTATGTATGTAAGTATGTATATTTACAAATTTTCACTTTTTGAATTTTAAAATAAAGCCATGTAGAACACAATATGTATGATGAGTTTTCAACAAATATAGTTTTCAATTGACCTTGAAAATTTATATATACATACATACATATTTATTTTTATGCAATATTTTACGAGAACTTGTTGGTTTTTAAACTTTTTTCTTGAATTGTTTTATTAAGCACTTAATTTGGTTTTTAGTTTTGTTTTTTTATTTATTCAAGTTTTTATTATCACACTTGTATTGTATATTTATTTATTTTAAAAATATCAATTAAAAGGTTTATTCTAAATAAAACAATATTTTTTTAAACAGCATCGCAACACCTGGATGTGTTGATGCCACAAAAGGCTTTGTTCGAGATACTTGGAGTTTCAACACCAAAAGATAGGCAACGAAAAATATTATACTGTTGTTCATGCATGTGTGCGTGTTTTCTTTTATATCATTTTTTTGTGCTATTGTGCTCTGCTTAAAAACATTCTCCCACACACACACGCACGCACGCACGCATACACAAAAACAGTTAAGAAAAGAGATTTTAAATTGATTTCTCCAAATAATACATCTCTATACATACATACATACATATATACATACACATGTACATATGTATGTATGTATGCATACGTGTGTATGCACGTAATAGGAAATCATTTGAAGCAGAATTAAAGCTCAAAGCTTTTGGAAAAACAACAAACTAAACAATTTCTCGCTCTTAACTCCGAGAGAGCTGGAATAAACTTACAGCAAATTCTCTCTCTCTCTCTCTCTCTCTCTCTTTTCAAGCCATATAAATATTTAATTTCAAATTTCTGTAAAAGAAATTATATTTGTGCATATAATAACTAAAATCTAAAATAAAATTAATTTTAGAAATACATAAATTAATATTTCCATTGAAACACTCACTTAATTTTTCTCCATTCCTTAATGCAGTTTTTCTTTACTTACTATGCCTACCACTTGCTCTAAAGCTCTTCTTGGCTGTTTTGCTTTTAGCCTGGATTCACAACTGTTCTGTTCACTTGCACTTTTATTCCATAAAATTTTACTTTCACCAAACAAAGCAATAGACCAATATGCTGCTGTTCCCTCTCCTCTAGCTCTGCGTATTTGTAACCGGCCACCCAGCTATTGGCAAAATTGAACTTTCAGGTTCAAGTGCAGTTGCGCATGTCAAAGTCATTTTCCATTATTATTATCAACGTATGTAGTTGTTACTGTTTGCTATTGCCGTTTTGTACTTTGACATTAAATGCATCCCGGGTATGAGTTTTGTGCGTGTGTGCACTATAACCTATATTGCCTCATACAATCGTTCGTGGGACTATCTTGCTGCATATATAGAAAAATATATAAATGGAAAGATGTTCACATGGGTGGGAGGCTGAACCACTGCTGTTTTATACATATATATATTTTTTTTTTTTGCCAGGAAATCGATTTGCATGACTTTCGTTTTTCATGCAGCCATCAACAAAAATAAAAGAGTTGCTAAAAGGATAAAAAAAATTATACATACATAAATAAGTAATATATAAATAGTATAAACAGCATATAATAAATAATCTATCTATATGTATAAACATATATCTGTGGTAAAAAGGAAAAATTGCTTAAGTCGAGATATTCTATTTTTAAATTAAAGCCACCCCTGCAATCTTCACCCCTGTAATCATATATAAAAGTACCCCTGGACAAATTCTCAATTCTTTTGCGCTATTTTTCAGAAAGTTATAGCTGCTTATAAAGAAAAAATAATAAAGTAGCTGCGAAGAGAGGGCCAGGGGGAAATATATGCCCTTTGAAAGCTCGTTCAAGGATTTTTATGAAATTCAAAGCGTAGATACATCTGCATCTAAAAAATCCACACGTTTCATATTTAAAAATTATAGGACCAAAAAGAGGCAGGGGCCGTTGCAGCTTGTCCGAAAATATTCAAAATATTTTTTATAAAATTCAAACCACAGATACATCTGCATTATAACAATGGACCCAATTGGGTATCCGTGAGGAGGTGCGTTATAGCACCACCCTCCCTAATCTACATCTGCATTCAAAAGAACGCACATGACTTTGGTATTTTTTAAGACTAGGACCAAAAAAAAAGGACAGGGGCGAATTTCTGCCCCCTCAGAAAGTATCCAACCGATTTCGATAAATCAGCCTCTTATCTATTGAAGCAAGCAAAAAAACTAGATTTAAAAAAAATTGTGAGTTAGGGCGCTTCTGTATTATGGTAATGATATGTATGTTTGTTTGATTTAATTAATGACAATTTAATTTAAAAAATAATAATATGTAAACAATAGCAAATGTTATTTGATTAACAAAATAAGCGCCTGATAAAAATTTTACAAATATTTTGCCCCCCACTGTCTATATCCTTAATAATGACTCTTGTCTTCTTCTGCACAATTTTAAAGTATTTAGACTCCTGTTTTCCGTCTACTTACATACATTCCTAAGTAACCCATAAATAGATACTTTTATATACGCATATGTATATACATACATATGTGCATATGGTTACCTTAATATAAAAAGGCCCTAAGTCATTTTTTTTTTAATGTAGTTTGTCGTATTTTTCGATAGAAGAACATCTAATGTAGGTATAGAAAGAAGCAAAAATCTCGATTTAATAAAAATAATGAGTTAGGGACTTTTCATATTAAGGTCCATAAGCATGTTTCCATAAACATACATATCTACATACATATAAACTATGTATGTACATATGTATATAAAATTCCTTATTTTATCATTTCAAAAATAAATAATTCAGCTGTTTTAGTATCATATTTCCTCAATTTTATCACTGCATTAAATGAAAAAGTTAAAACATAATAAAAGTATAAAAAAAAGAATTATTTTTTAAGCCTCAGTGAACGCCTGAAATATAATGTAAATTTTTATTACACTTTTGGTATTTTATTACGCGTTTAATTGTTCTCTACTACGTTTTGCTGCTCTTTGCTATTATTTATTTCTTACTTTCATGCAGCGTTGCCACTTGCATGTTTGGCAGAGATACCAGGTGATTTTTGCCGCTATTCCCCAAATAAAGTTAAAAAATAAGTCACCAAGACTCTTCAATCTTTGGACAGTTTAAGGACAAAAAGAGAGACATTAATTGATTTCATAAAAAATCGACTTTTCATCACTTCTCGATTCGGACTATTGTTAATAATCTGCCTTATCGTGGTTGGCGTATTTCAAATACGACTACGACTGTTTGGTAATAGATTAAAGAAGACTTGAATAGTGTTTCTTTAATCTATTACCAAACAGTCGTAGTCGTATTTGAAATACGCCAACCACGATAAGGCAGATTATGTCCGTATGGATGTCTGTGTGTGTATATGTCAAAGTGTTATAAATTAAGCATATTTTAACCCAACGGAATAAAATGTTTGGCATCAAGACATTGACCGGCACTTGGATCTCGTGCATTAATTAATGGATGTGCTTTAGTAGGTTTCGAGAATTTTCGGAAATAATATTTCCGAGAAAATGTTTTTTTATAGCTATGCTATTTATGTCACGACACAGTCGCTAGGGCATGATTTTCGTAACAAAAATAATCGACATTATTACAGTTATAAATTTATTTTTGTTTTGATTTCTTTGTACTTAAAACCAGAGTACGAAAATAAACGAAACAAATAGTTTGATTTCTTTTTTTTTATAGGACCAGCACTCAGGGGATAACCCCTACTCATGCAATGCATTGTGCTGGAACTAAGAAAATAGGATATAGGAGAGGAGGATAGAGGGAATAGTGTCTGTGGACATTCGATTTGAACTTTCTCATGCTGGTAGTGACAGGAAAGACTTCCGCAGGTAGTTGGTTCCAGATACGAACAGTGCGGCTAAAAAAGGAATTCTATCGGTAATGCGTAGTGAGATTTATTGGCCAATCAACCACAAAGGGATGTGCTATGAATGAGGTACGTGTTGTGCGTATAAATGTGCAGGTTACAGGAACAAGCTCCCTAATTTCATTAGAACACATTCCGTTGTAGTAACGATAGATCAAGGAAATTCACCCCACATTGCGTTGATGCTCCAATGAATCAATAGAGTTGGATACTCTACCATCGCCGATGCGCTTCTTCGGCCTCTCCTGTACGTGGTCGAGCAACCCCAACCCATACCTGAGAGTTGTATTCCATTTTCGGTCGGATATAAGTGGCATAAATAGTAAGAAGATCAGATGGGGTGAAGTATTGCTTGCACCGTTTTAAAAATCCTAGGCACTTGAATGCTTTTCTTGAGACCTGAAAGATGTGTTCAGTCCAACGAACATCACACTGAATTTTCATGCCAAGAACATCAAGAGCTTCCGATTCCTTAATATTTATACCACCCATAGTTACAGAGGCAGCAGCATTTACGGTCATGCTTTTATGAGTAATCGTACAGCATTGGGTCTTACGGGCGTTAAAATCCACCCTATTCGTATGACCCCATTCAGAAATTTTAGCTATATCATAGTTTAAAGTCTCATTCATTGTTTGTCGCATAGCCTCAACCTGCGGCAGGCTAGGTCTATTGCTGAATGAGAGAGAATGGCAGATGCTGCTGTTGTTTCATTCTTTGAAGTGAGTGAAACAAAAACAATGAAAAGGATTGCTCAATTTATTTTTGTATTGTTCTTGCACATGAACACAAACCAGAGAACACAGCCGATTTAAGAAAAATCCAAAAAAGTTGGACGTTTTTGGTTAAGTTTACCAAAAAAAAAAACACAAAATTAGACAAAATTTAACTTAAATGTGGATTAAAGTTTAACTAAATGCTTCACATTGTTGGACTTCATTATTTTAATTGGTATATGACTTCTTACACGACTGCGCTACGCAAAGAAGGGTATTGTATTTATCACAATGCTATCCACCGAGAGAAACACGAGAGAAATGTATTTGCGTATGTGTACTCATTTGTATAAGAAGCCGATTGATGTTCGGCACTCTGGTGCTAATTTGGGCAGCTATGGTTTATCAGCCTATGTATGTGTGTTACTTTGCGTGGACAGATTTTGACGTTTCTTACATCAATTTGTCTTAATCCTGGGAGTGTCACCAAAGATATGTATGTCAGTTGTCAAAACTCAATAGGGCGGCCAACAGACGCCACTTTATAAATACGAAAAAAATAAAAAGTCGTCGATTTATATCGAAATGGGAATCATTCGACATTATTTTAAAATCATCTGTAGGTTTCCCTTTGTCTTTTCTCATTTCGAATGACAATTTAAGATATTTAACAGTTCAAAGTTGTTCGCAGTCCAATGAAACATAAGTTCATAAGTCCAATGAAATAATTTCATTAAAAAAATTTCACAAATGTAATGATAATTTCACAAATCCAATGAAAATTTCATGAATATTGTGAAAGAATTTCATTAGAATTGCTTCGTTGGTATTCTGGTTTCGTAAGAATATTTTATTGGATTTATGACAACAATATTTTCTAATTATTAAGAAACACCTTTATATATAAGTTATTTCATTATTTTCATGCAATTATTTTATTGTTTCGATGAAGTTATAGCACTGCATTAATTACACTGTTAAATAAATTTGATTAAGTTTTCAATAAAATAATTTTGACGAAACTGGTTTCATTAATCCAACGAAGCGTGACGTTGGTTGAATTTTAATGAATTTTTCATTAGATTTTCGAAATTCCGAAAATTCTTTCAGTGTAGGGTTTGTAATTACGACTTGTTAATCATCGAATTCGGTTAGACTCTACCTACAACGTTTTTCGTGTATAATACTCAGTTAATAAATTTCTTTTGCCATATGACTCTAAAAATAGTCTGTTTATCGCGGACCATATTTTTTTCTGTTATTGGTGACAAAAACAATGTAGCAGTATTAGTGTTTACTCAAATAGCTGGCAAATATTTGTGTGCCTACGAATTATTTAAAGTCCATAAACAAATACATACATATTTACATATACTCACTTCGCTATCTAAACGTGTTAAAATTCTTCATTAGCTAATTATTATTTTTTCACTTATTTCACCTCCTATGCTGCCATAATTAGTTTTATTGTGTTACACTTCTAGCACTTCTTCGTTTTGCGAATATCCAAGCGTAAATGAAATTAGATAAATGAAAAAAAAAAAAATAAATAAATAAATTCTTATCAATTTTAGCGAGAAAAATCTGTAACACTATATTTAGGGAATTCACAATGAGTATCTTGAAATTTTAATGTGGCAACATTGTGCCATCTTAAAATTTTCATTGTGAACATGCAACGATATAAAACAGAAACAGCTGATAGATATGGTTATATGGAAAGTAATGAAAATAGTTATAGAGATGCAACCGGAATGTAAGAATGTACATTACTTTTCACATAACAATATCGATCAGCTGTTTCTTACCGTTGCAGTTACATTCCATTACAGTCGCCTAACTGAGCCTTAAGACATATTTTAAAATGCTATTGTGAATTGCCTAATTAATTCATAAATGTAATGCTAGTAATGTGGCTAATTTTGTTTTATATTTAGAAATATTAATAAGTCCACTGTTAGACTTATTTAAAGGAGAATCAATATTAAAGAAACCGAAGCAAAAACCTGAAGATACTATTATCGCATTGAAAATAAGCATCTCTATACAAACAATCACCCTTATTAAAGTTGTCGTCATCAACGTGTTTGTCATTTTAGTGTCAACATCACTTTGTTGCAACGTCAACATCAATTCAAAAATAATTTAGCATTTATGTTTCTTATTTATCGTTTATGTTATATATACATCTCTAAATATTTGAATCAGCTGCGTGGTTTCTTTGTTATTTCTGAAAAAAATGTATTAAAGATTAAAAATATTTTTTTATTTGTGAGATAAATTCAGACTCCATGGAAAGCACAACAATTTCAGGTGTTTCTACTTGTTAGCCTCTGCTAGCTCATTAAATACATTTTTTAGCTGGACACCTTGAACTGCTGCTTCGGGGTTCATTTGGTTTTCAAACTGCGGCAGATTTGCCTTAGCTTCCTCTCTAATGGCCTAAAAAACTAAAATTGCCTAAATATCCTTCCACCCTTAGCAGAACATTCAGCATTGCTGGTGACCATTTTCTTCTTAACTTTAAACTTCATAGGTCTCATAGAAATTAATTTTGGCTTACAAAGCATTTAACAAACAAATTGCCATATAAACAATTTATTTTGCAGGCCTTTTGTAGAGGAAAACTATTTTTATGAATACGAGTGAGAAAGTCTCGCCAAACCTATTGAAATTTTTCATTTGCGCTCATTATTTCCTTATCTCTGGCCATTCGTCTGCTAATCTTTGTCGGTGGAGCCATGAAAATTTAATAGTTTTGCAACTGCTTCTCATTCTTCTTTAAAATTAGTGTCTCTTTGTATCAGTTGTTGTAGGAGAGTTCAAGTGATGAAGACATAGACACTGGTCAGCGAACTACACCGGCTTCAGCGGAAACTAATGCCAATGTAGCATCAGAGCGCGCTCCTTCGTCGGTATTGTGTAGCAGAATAATCGGGGAAATAAAATAACCAATAAAATAGCTTTTAAAAATTAAATACGTTCCATTGACACCGGAGGCGCTGCAACTCTACATTATTAAAAGCGTGCAAAAAGCCACGGTCTTCTAGATCACTATCCCTTTCATCTGCATTTCATTTTCTATTTTCACAACTAGGTTACAGAGTTGTAGTTTTAAATTTTGCTTCCAATCAACTCAAATACTTACAAAAAATGGCGACGACAAATTCAAAGTCACAATAGCGCCGTCAAATTTTCTTATACGAATGCAAATTATGTCGTACCATAATCGCCTAAAAAAAGCTTAAGCGATATAGTTTAATTTTTTGATGAAAATTGAGTACTTTTGATCGTAAATAATCGATTATCGCAAAAAATGTATGTTCGAAAATAGTATCGCTTAAGCTTTTTTAGCGGTTATTGCATGATATGTTGACAGTTAGCGATAATCTGCGATAATATTTGTTTGTTCCTCATTGATTCATTATTTTAGCTATAGAGCAGGCTTTGGTGATGCCTTTTATTTTGTATGTAATTAATTATTTTATTTTGTATATAATATGTATGATACATATTTAGGAATTCATGAAAATGTTACTCCTTAAGAAAGATTTCCCCCTTTTCTTACAAAGAGTAGGTAAGGATAATTTGAGCAATTTGTAGCAATAATTTTTACACAAAAATACACATACAGTAAAACCTCTCATAACGGACACCTCCTGCAACCGGACAAGTTTTGTAGATCTAACACGTTCATTAGGTTTTCAATACAAAATGCATTCCCATAACCGGACACTGTAATCACCGGACGCGGACACTAAATTATCAATAATATTGTTTTAAATACCTATTATAAGTGGACAGGGTACCCCTGTAGCTGAGTGGTAGCGATGCTAGCCTCTCAGTACAGAGGTCGTGGGTTCGATTCCCGCCATAGACCCTGGTATTTTCCGCAGATAAGCTAATCGGTTCTCTGGTTGTGTTGTGTTTGATACAAAAAAAGAAGCTGTGAAACACGCCAACAAGAGTTGCATTCAAATAGTAGGTATTTCTTTATTCAACTCTGATTCATATTTGTATTAGCGTCAATGATATTGCTGATTCTCCGGTTAACGGAAATGTAAATACTGATGCGTTGAAGACGGCAAAAGGAAATCGCTGTTTATTTGAAGAAGTCGTTTGCTTAGCTCGTATCCCAAAATGACACAGGAAAAAATAGTTCTTATCAATTAAAGAAAAAAAAAAAAATAATGGAAACTTTAAACGAGTTTGAAAAAGAAAAATGTTCGGTGCGTGAAATTGCGAAGATGTAAAGTTTCTAGTGTATTTTAACAATTCATATAGGTTGTTACATTTCTTATAAAAATTGCTCGTTCGAAGATGGAAGAGATGCATTCCAACAAATAAAAACATTGAAAGTCATATTGAAATGCAGCAGCTGAAATTATACAGATCTAAGTTGAAGTCTAGTCTTAATATAAGTTTTCAACAACAATAAACTACCACAAAATGTGTACCTCTCTCATAAGCGGACACCTCTAATAACCGGACAAAAATACCACTACGGTGAGTGTACGGTTATGAGACGTTTCACTGTACATACATATAAAGGGCAATTATGAATAAAATTCAGCTAGAAATTTTTCCTGGCGAACAATTCCAACTTATAGCAAGTAATAAGGAAAACAAAAAATTCTAATTGGAAAAGGGGGAAATTTCTCTCGGAATTTTATTCACAATTGCCCTGATATTCTAAAAATGTTAAAACTATGCAGTGCTGTCGTTACTTTTAAATATAATTCTTTTTTTCGTTTCAATTCGCATTTTCTAGCCTTTTTCTTATAAATCGAGTTAACCACTTTTTCTTCCAAATTCTGGCAACACGGTTAATATGTAACGCGTAGATTATTTTAGCATGTCATAATGAATTTCTTTTTTATATGAAATTGTTTTGTGGTAACACTGTACATACTGAGATACTTTTATATCTCTCAGATACTAACTTAATAGAAGCTTATTTTTACATACACAAGTACATTCATTCATACATATACAAATACATACATGTTTGTATGTATAAAATCTAATACATTATAAAGCAAAATAACAAAACAAAGCACTGAGCAAAAAATAAATTTAAAAAAAAATGAGAGAGCAGGGTTGCCAGCATTACTTTGAGTTTTTTCATGAAACTGAATGTAAAAAAATTGCCAAAAATCGCTTTTGGCAATTTTTTATAATTCGGACCTTTTTTTATATAATCATAAGCGACAAAAGTGAAGGTTTTCAGGATAAGACTTTGTTATAATATTGAAATATGTTTTACATACGTTAATTAACGCTTACGATAAAATTTTACCGCCTGTATTTTAAAAGTTACCAACAATTTTGCAATTTTGATAATTCTAAACTATGTGGGTAGGCCCATAAAATTTTCAATTCAATAAAACAGTTAATTTTTTTTACTCATGTCTCTTTCTATTACTAAAATAGGGCTCGATATATCCATGATTATTCGTATACTTAGTAGGTGTAATATTGTACAAAAAAATTTCCAAAAACTTTTTAAATAGGTATATAATCGCAAGTTTTAAATAAATATCATATTTTCAGAAGGACTATTGCATTGCTACTTTGATAAAAAATTTTAAATATGAAATAAAATTTTCTTGAAAAATTTTAATGGATATGGATCCATCAATTTAAATTTTTAACCGACTTGAAAAAAAGGAGGACGTTATAAATTCGTCTGTAATTTTTTTTGCCATTGTTACTTCACAGCTCGGTACATTTTAGTTTCTATTTTTTATCTGAGAAGGTATAGCTTCCAATTGGTCGTATTGTAAAAGTGGGCAGTCACGCCCATATTTTTATTTGATTTTATGATATTCTACTCATTTCAATGCTGCAAAACCTAAAAAACACCTTTAGTTCTTGTAATTACACAATTTTAAACTTGCAAAAATGGGCGGGGCTAAGCCCAATAAAATATATTGTTATATTTCACGTGGTTCTACTTAATGAATTTTTTGCAAAATTTTCCATTAAAAAATGGGAAGAGTTACGCCCATTAAAATTTAATATTTTATTTTAAGTGGTTCTACTTTACCGATTTTTACAAAACCGAACACACATCCTGAGCTCTGAAAAACCCACAATCTTGCATTTTAAAAATGGGCGGAGGCACGCCCATTATAATTTGATTTTATATTTCACGTACTTCTTCTTAACCAACAAATTTTAAAAATGTTTGTAAGAGTTTACGTCCAGTTTGGTCCCACTTTTTCAAAAATGTTCTATCAGATCTTTGCATTGAAGTCGGTTTTTTTGGCAGCATTATATTTATTCAATTTCAAATATTGTTCCAATGTAATGATATCAACGTGTTGCCCAAAAACCATTTCATTTCGTATCAGAAATAACCAAATAATTTCTACAGCGCCAAAAGAAATTTACATGAATTGAGTCTAAAAAAAATCTCCACATCTGACAACCCTGCAGAAGAGCAGCAGTTTCTTTATTTTAAATGAGTTGGCGAGTAAGTTTTCGATTTTTGTGTAAAAAAAGCAAAACAATTTTATAACTAGTAGATTCGTCAGTTTTTTCATTATTGTTGTTCTCTTTTAATATCTTTTGCTGACTGGAATAACAACAGAGAATACCAACGAGTTTGTATCTATAACTAGTATCTTAACCTTGAACTTGAAATATACATATTTTTTGTTGTGGTAGTGTATGTATGTTTGCATTTGTTTGTTTAAAGTGTATGTATGTATATACATATGTATGTGCTCGACAGCAATAAAAAAGAAAAGAAAAAACACACTCCCCTTTTGCGAACGCTTTCGGGCCATTCGTGTACAAAATGTGAGAAAAAAAACTTTGTAGGTATTTTGCATGTTTTTTTTTTGCTTTTTATTTTTATTCTTTTCTTTTTTCTCTTTTTAATTTTTATACTCTTTGACGTGTTGTTTATTTTTTATTGAATTACAAAATTTTAAAATTATTGCTGTTATTTTAATTTATTATTTTTTGAATTTCAGTTGTTTTACAATAGGTACCTACATACCTAAATAATTTCAGGAAATTCAGGTGGTTTCTATTCCATATTTTTTGAGATAATTCAAAAAAAGTGGGACTTTTTGTATGTACATAGGTATGTACATACTATGTGTGTAAATATGAACATATGCACATAGATTATGTATGTATGTATGTATATAAACAACAAGAAAGTACAGTGTCAACTTCTATATGTATGTTGTTGTACTGAAACCCTCTCTTATTGTCGTAATGATATTTGTCAGCTGACAATTTTTTTTACGACATAAGCTTGATAAACTAAATAAATAAACAGATTCTAAAGCTTAAATTAAATGTGACATAACCATAACCATATAAAACAGCTGTTCGAACCAAACTTAGGGGCAGCACTGTATTTGATTATAGGTGACTTGCCATAACGCCAAAACCATTGCCATTGAAACCAATTGAATTTTGGTTTGGTTATGGCTATGGCTATGGCACGTCTGAAACGTTTTTAGTTTCTCCTGTAAAATATATAAAAGTGTCGTTACGTCCGTTTGCATTTAAGGTGACGATATGTATCTTACAAAAAATATCATAATAAATATGTTGGTGCATGCCATACATACAGTTTCTGTGACTCAAAGTGAAACAGTCCGACGGCAAAGCATTGCCAATCTAGCATCTTTCGCAAGAACTTATAAATAACTTTTCAAAAAGATTACTTCGTAAAGTGCGACTTTGACCCGATCACGAAGGGTTCCACACGGACCTACCATATCAAACTATCCGATATGCAAATTTGCACCTTTCAGACGAGTGCCGAAGTACCCGTCAATTGTGAATTTAAAGTCGGCATATTTCTAAAACTGCAGGCTTAAAATATTTCTCATTGAGTTATCTATCGTCCATGAGAATTTTAGCATTTTGAAACGAGGCATATCGTATAAATTAGGGTACCACGATAACGAATTTTGCATATTGGATAATTTGACCTGGTAGGGCCGATATGTATGTAAGTAATAATTTACGAACTTAAGCCTATATTTTATGTAAAAAATTATTTTAAAATTTGAATTACACGGTGTAAACTTTTCGGTTTTTGGCGAATTTTTAGTTTTGTCCCTTCTTTTTAATTTTTGGCGATTTTTTCGGTTTTTGGCGATTTTTTTAATTTTGTGGCATTTTCTTATTCTTGGTGCTTTTTTTGTTTTTGGAATTTTTTAATTTTTTTTTCTGTTTTTGACGTTTTTTAGGTTTAACGTTTTTTTTTTAGTTTTGGCGCCTTTTTCCGTTTCTGCGATTTTTTTCCGGTTTTTGGCGATTTTTGAGTTTTAGGGTTTTTGAAAATTTTCAAGAGTTTGCCTCTAACCGTTGTCAACATACAGCAAATTATCAAAATTACATTAACTGATAGAATACCCTTTAAATTTTTTTTTTAAATTTCAGTGTTACTTGGTGTAGTATGCATAAAAATACACTAACTTTGAAAATTTCAAGTGTCTGTACATATATAATTGTCGGTATATTACATAAGGATTTCACAATTTTTCATTGCTCGCTTTGGAACACCCTTTACTTTTTAACTGCAATATATTTGTTGTTGTGGCGGTCAAAGGTTTACATGTTCTGTGAAAATTTCCGTCCGTAGCTTTTAAGGTTTTCGACAAAACAACCTATGACAGTTTTTAGACGGACAGACAGATGTGTTTCAGATTATCGTGAGTACCTGCCATTACGGCCTTATCTCACGGTGGTCTAAACACCGGGTGTAGCATGCACTCTTAGAAAGCACCATGTGACTTACCAAGAACACATAGGTTGCAATCTTCGATCGTAGTAGTTATCCCTGTATTACGTCGAGCACGTTGCTGAGGTACTCAGAGCTATCTAAACTACAAAGTCATTATGTCAAAGAGTACTACTATCGTAGTATGGCAACAGCACCTAGAATAGTGTGTGTCCGCGTCACATCAACCACTACCATTGATCTAACACCAGAAAGCCAAGACTATTCTCCCAGCAATTTTGGTGGCAATCAACAGCACGTACGATTCCCCAAGTTCTTACGCGGCGATTGTAGTTGCTTACACCCACAGCGAGGTCTCTAAGAGAATACCTCACGATTGCCGGCATAGCTCAACCACTCATCATAGCTCGACGTATGCCGGTTCCGCCAACAATCCATTGCCTGCTCCACACTGCTTAACATCATCCCTTTAACCCCGTGGGGTAGGATGAAATCGACCTTTTAGCAAAGGATCCTGATAAGCGCTACATACATCCAAACTCCTATAGCAGCCTTACTATCGGGCAACCGGCACCCGTGGTACCAGAGGCAAGCATCTGGTCGTACCTCGAAGTTCCACTCCGAAAGGCTTCACCTCTATTGTCTTTTGAACTTAGGGAAGTTCCAGGTGACGCTGCACATGATTGACATAAGAGACCGGTTTCCTTTTATAAATATGTGCACATCCGTTGCCTTGTTACACATAAGTTCTATGGGTAATGCACCAAAAGTACGTCAACGGAAAAAGCCACATTATCCCAGCTGGGGCCCCGGAATTGCCAACAAACGTGATTTACTATTCAATCCCCTGGCGGAAGACGGACACACAAGTGCACTGGCAATCAAACTTTAGTTGCGTTGCCAAAATATTATTACCTGCGGTATCTCACAAGTACCAGTGGGGTTATTATGTAACCCGAATCGAACGGAAATGTTTTCGAATTGTAATTTAATAAGATACCAATTCGAACAGTTTAATTTTCTCGAATTACGTAGTAACTTCCAACTTTTAATTTAAATCGCCAAAATTGCCATAATAGCAACCACAAATTTTTAGTTGCTGCATAGTCTGTAGATTTAAGATTTGAATACTTATTGTTAGTTCATATATGAAGACACAATAAATAAAAATCATGAAAAAAAAAAAATAGTCTGTAGGGCAAAAAGGTGGTAAAATTAAAAGAAATTAATTTAACTAAATAAACTATTCGTTCTTTGGGAAGGCGAAAATATTATTTAGAGTTAAAAAATTGTTAGTTAACAATTACATACTTTAAGCAATAGCATTTAAGTGTATTAGACACGGTGAGGAGACCCAAATGTTTTCCAAGTTTTGAAGTAGAAAAAATTCAAAGACAACATTTCTTTTTTTAGGTATTTTACTTTTCCTCATTTATTAATGGTTGTCGTTGACTCGTTCATTAATAATTTTTATTTATGCCTGATGGTGTAATGCATACATGGATGTATGTCAATTGGGTGCAATTATTATTATTATTTTTTAGTTGATTTCAAGAAGATTGCTGGTGACGATAAGTCTTGAAAGAAATTTGTTGTGTGATTTGAATAGAAAAATCAATAATGCGAATAAATGTGAGAACAGCAATTTAAGTAAACATACACACATATAAAAAATATTTTGTTTATTACTAAATCATTTTAATCTGATTAATTAGTGTACAACGAATGCATGAAAACTATATATAGAGTTAGGGTATTCAAACGGTAGTCTTAAGTGTCATAATGTTTTAAAATTTAATTTTTGTTTGAAAAAAAAGAAAAGTAAAAACTATTATATACATTTAAATAATTTAAAACATTATGAAATTTAAGACTACCGTTTGAATCCCCCAAATATTATATATGTGAAAGTGAGTTTGTCCTAATTTACACTATGCAAGTCTTATTGCTAAGCTGATTAGTTTTTTAGGAGAGAGATGCGAGGGGAAAAGAAACGTTTCTGTTCCCCTCGTCTCTCTCTCTCTCTTTCTCTCCCACAAACTAATCAGCTTAGCAATAAGACTTACATAGGACATTGTTTGATACGCCCAAACCTTTAAGCCGATTTTGAAAATTCTTTCACCTATGGAAAGCTACATTACCAGCGTCAAATATATGGTATTTTTTTCATCCTATTCGGAACCGGGTTTTTATATTTGGTACAGATTATTTACGAAGGACACTTTTTTTTGTTGGTTAGGGTAATTTTCGTTAGAGGGTTTGATTGTATAACTTGCTTTAAAGCCGGTTTTTAAGTATTTTTTAAGCAGATCAAAGCGAGCGCTGCCGCGATTAAAAGCTAGTAATTATATAATTTAAAACAAATATATTTTTGGAAAGCTATTTAAAGCACGTAATTGAATAAATAACAAAAATATAAATACGGGCCTGTTCTGCAAATCACGACATGTCAAGTCACGGTGATTTCAACAAATTGATAGAAGCTAAATCACAGCTTTTGTAAGTTTTACGATTTATAGCGATGAAAATTGGAATAAAATATTCTATTATACATGACAAAAACTTAAAATACAATAAAAATCCACTAACAAGTGATTTATTAATAGTTTGTTTTTGAAATCACCGTGATTTTCGGAACAGGCCCGATACACATATACATACATGTGTAGCTGTGTATGTGTATTTTTCCATAGTCCCACAAATTCATTTTTATTTGAATTAAAGGCTTATGACTAATGACTCCCTTATGGATGGCAACCGAACTGAAGTTGCCTTGTCAAATGGCAACGTAAGCGAAATTAAAATTTGCTTTCTGTATGGCAACTGTCTCTCCATTTTCTTGAAGGTATCACCCGGAGTGCCTCGCTAACCCGATCGACTTTAAAATTTACCCCCATCGTCTTCTGAATTTCATTTACAACGATTTGAAAGTGTTAAAGGAGCAGAAATAAGGTACATAGACTATGTCTTCTTCTATGCTTTAAATTTCATTAAAATCGATTTCAACGTTTTGGAGGAGCAGGCCTCATCCCTGGCCGAGAAGGTACTAGAGTATGTCTCCTTCTAAACGAAGGGGTATCTATATTTTAAATATCACTAATATCGAGTTGAGACTCAAAAATTGTCCCCCTACTTCCTTGTGGTCCTACTTTAGAAGATATCTATGGTTATTTTGTGACTTTCTAGACGCAGATTTATGTTCTGAATTTCATTAAAATCTATTGCAAAGAAATTTCCCTCTTTCGCCCTTCTGGTTCTAGTTTTGAAAATGTACATAGCATATGTAAGTTTTAAGATGCAGATCTATCTATGTTCTAAATTTTATTACAATCGGTTTGAACGTTTCGGAGGGACAGAAATTTCCCCCGTCACGCCCTCCTTTTCCTAGTTTTAAAAATGTAGATAGCCTCTGTGGCTGTTTAGACGCAGATCTATCTATGTTGTAAATTGTATTAAAATCGGTTTGAACATTTCGGAGGGACAGAAATTTTCCAATAACGCCTTCCGTGGTCTAGTTTTGAAAATGTACAGAGCCTATTTAAGCTCTTATATGTGACTTTTTAAACGCAGATATATCTTTGTTCTAAATTTCATTACAATCGGTTTGAGGGTCAGCCATTTTTCCCCAATCGCCCTCCTTTTCCTAGTTTTAAAAATTTTGATAGCCTCTGTGACTCTTTAGACGTAGATGTATCTATGTTCAAAATTTTATTAAAGTCGGTTTGAAGGTTTCGTAGGGGCGGAAATATCCCCCTAACGTCCCCCTGGTTGAACGGGATCACCAATTTTCAGCCAAATCGATTCATCCGTTCTTGAGTTATAAATAGTGTAATTAATACCACTTTCTTTTATATAGTGTATAGATTTTTTTTAGCAAACCGCAGATGCACTTATTTCTCTTTTTGTATCTTTTCGTACATGTACTTGAAATTTGCATTTAATTAATAATTCATCATTATACACATATTTAGTTTATTACTATTATTATTTAATTTTTAAATAGAACAGAATATAAATGCAATTTGCATGAATGAATGCATCGTTTGTCTCTTTAACGTCAATGCAAACTAATTTTATTGCTTTTCATCATATACTATTTTTTTTTTAATATAAATTTTATTATTGTTGTTAAAGATGAATTTTGTTCGCATTATAAATAGTTTGTTTCATAAATGAGTGCAGTGTGTTGCATTTTTTGCTGTGTTGTTAATTTTAATGTCAATTAAATTTATTTTCTAATGGGTTGGTTGAGTGCACTTTATTCATATATTCATATATATTATACATGAGTACATATATGAAGGTTAGCCGCGAATAACGTTTTAAGTGACAAAACAATAATTTTTCAGGAGAGCCAAAAAACGTATTTTAAAGCAAGATTGGTTTTTTCGTTTAAATTTTTTTAGCTTATTGAAAATAATGATAACTAGCATTAACTTTTCTTTTTGTATCTCTGCTACATTTATCAATTATTTTCGACAATTTCGTTTGCATGATTTTATTAGTTACTTACAAAGTTTTCCACCGCCTGATTGGATTGTAATTGTATTTTGACGGCGATAAGATGCATAATTTTGGATGGTTTGATGTTTAAACAACGCAAGAAAGTTATGTTAATGTTAATCTGTGAAAAAACTGGTTTTTTAAAAAATGTCTTTTACAACGTTATTTGCGGCTGTGCTTCATATGTTTAACTGGTAATATTCATGTTTATGATTTTTTTCGTTATAAAATTAGTTGCCGTACGTGCTTAGAGATAGATGATGGTGCGGTGTCTATACAACAATGTATATCTAATTCTTCATTTGTTATATTTTTGTTGTTGCTTTTGCTTGTGATGACCAACGACCCACCTTGGACCACCCACAAGGGCAAAGAAAGCAAATGATGGATGAGTATTTCAATTAAATCAAGTCATTTATTAAAACTCAAATAAGTGCTTTTGATAGAGGTTTTCATTGGTGGTTAACTTAAAAATAATATCGCATTATTAATTAGGTACATAAGATACATGTGTTTGCATGTACATACATACAAATATATTATGTATGACTGATTTCACACAATGCAACTTTTTAATTTATGGGTGAGAGAGGAAGCTATGATGGCTGCGCTTTTCATTATCTTCTCTTCTCACTTCAACAAACAGAAAAGTTGCACAGCAAAAATTGGTAGTAAGCATCATACTACTCTAGTAGTAGGAGGGTGACAGGTTCAATTCCTAACGTAGATGTTCAGGGTCTGCAGCCAAGCAAAAGTATTCTTCTTTATCATAAGGATATCGCATTGGATATCACAATGGATATGGAAATGCTTTCAAATCATGTTTCTTTAAGGACTTCTTGCTTTTAAATTTAAATAAAGCCAAGTGTTTGTTAGTTATCTTCGAAAATTTGTATTCCTTTGAATGGCCTGTCGATGCCATTATCCATGCGATGTAAAACTGTGCAAACATCCCCAGCAGCTTAGCTTTCTCCCATGACTGTAGGCCGCCAATAAGGCAGAATTTGAGCGATGGCATTTGCTATGTGGTAAAATTTTTGGCTTAAGAAATCCCCACAAGCAAAAGTTTAAATGTTTAAATCACATTATGTCGATGGCAAGTTCACATAAGCTCTATGTGAGAAAACTAGGCCCTCAAAACGTTCGTGAAGAATGCACAAATTGGCATGAATGGTGGGACACGTAGCGTCAGCCTGCAGAAACCACATTTCAAAAGAAGTTTATGATCGCCAGACCAACATCATTCTCAAAGAAATATGGACTGATGACGACATCAGCCTAAAGTCCACACCAAACAGTTACTTTTTGGGATGCATAGGACGTTCTTGAAAGCCATGCAGTTTGATATCACCTCCATTCTACATGCAGAAATGAGTTTGAGACCCAGATTTTTCGATGATGATTTTTGAGTGAAAATTGGGTTCAATTTCCATAACACACGCCGTTAATTTTGATCGTTGTGCTTGCGCTCTTGGATCGGTTGAATTTTTTACGTGCGCCGGCCGACGAAAAACTTGTCAAGTTGTGACAAGTTGGCAAGAACTCTTGCAGAATTCTTTTAAGTAACGTGAAACCAGCTCCTGCACACTCTTAACGGACAGCGGCGAGACTTTCCACTGATCAAATGTGAACTCAAATTTATCCACCAAACTGCGAATAGTCTCCTCGGTGGGACGATCATGGCGAAAGTAAAATTGACGAGGCGCGCAGAATGTTGCAGTTGCACGTGTTATTGATCATTATATCCGTCCTTGGAAATTTTCCAAAACAGTTTGAATAAATTACAACCAATTTGATAGATGTCTGTGGTTCCAAACCGCACACCCGCCTATAGCTGAAAACATCATGTGCCGGAAATATAGATGACTTGGCTACACGTTAAGAAAGCCAGAAGATGACAAGGCAGTAGAATATCTGGACGCCCACGCAACACTTGGAAAAGACAGATTATTGCCGAGCTAAGAAACTGTGGAAGAAGTTGGAGCGAATGTAAACGTCTTGCTTTAGATAGAGCTCAATGGAAATTATTTATTACGGCCCTATGTTCCTCATAGGAATAAATGGATTAAATATAATTTGATAGAAGTAGCTGCAAGAATTTAGCTGCTATTAACTCTCAAAGTTCGCGAGTCCCTATTAGAACACATTTTAGTAGACAAGAAATATTTGCTTGATTTCAAGAATATATTAGCGGATGTCCTGACGAGGAGGGGAATTATACTCAGGGAGGTCGATATCGATTATCTCTGCGTGGGCTACCACTGTCATGCTGCCGGAGACGTTTCGACGTTTACTTTCTTAAATCAGCTCAGGACGGATGGTGTAATAAGGTCAGCTGCGCAATAGCGAGAACCCTCTGGCTAAACGTCGTGAGTCTTCGGTATAACGAATACTGCTTCAGTTGCAATCATAAAGAGGAGGAGGAAGAAAGCATTACGAATATCCTCTGTTTTTGTGCCGCTCTGGAGGATCGCGGTCTGCACTTTCTTTGCAAGTTATCCTTCAGCAGCATATCCGCAGCAGCGGCTAGTACGGCAGCTGATTTACCCTGTGGCGTCTGCACACACATGACCCTTTCTCTTCTCTCCTCCAGCATCTATAATCTCTGTAAATACTCCACCTTTATTTCTATATCTTTGCACCTCTGCCCCTTCTATGTCTTGTCCTCTCTTTTCTTACTACCCACAGATAATACAAAGGGTTCATTATATTGGACCCAAGTGGGCTGGACTCTCACGTTTCCTCTTTGCCAGCAACCTGTTAACGTAACCTAACCTAAGCGCTAAGTTGAATTGCCAATTCTTATTTTGGACTCACGGCCTGTCCCACGATGTCACCAGAATTCGTTCGATCGAACACTCTAATATTGTTGTTTGCTATGCAATTTAAATTAAAAAAATTTAATTAAGAAAAATTAACCTTTTATAAAAAGTACCTTAAGAAAAAGTGCCGTCTTAGAAAACCTTCTTTTAGGTCTATTGAAGTACGGGACTGCTGCGATTTAACGTGTTGAAAAGAAGTCATATATAGTTCATAAATTCATGCGCTTTAATTTTTTTTTTTTTGGTTAAGGATCACGAATAAATATATGTATATCGTGATTTTTAATATAGAAAGGCCCTAAATCATTATTTTTTAATATGTACTAGTTTTTTTTTGCATATTTCGATAGAAGAACATCCCAGTAAAAAAAGACACTCCAAAAAAGTCATGAAAATGTAGAGTTTGCGATCTGGAAGTAGTGCAAATTTCGATCCGATCTAATGATTTTTACATTTGAAGCGATTTTAAGAAAAATGTACTTTTTTGTGTTCTATGATAATATTTTCATCTAGGAAAAATGGCTAATAGTTACCTATTTTAACAATTAGTTTCTTTTTATATGAATTTAAACGCGAAACAGCAATTTAATGTAAATTTAAGCAAATAACTTTAAAATTTTAGACCAAAATTAGTTCATAAGTTTCTTCAAAAAAATCGATTTTTTAAAAATTCTGGTGAGTAATTTCTAAAACTAGAGAGGAATTACAAGGTTTTGTATGACTAAAATAAACTTCTACTTGGTTTTCTGCTAACTATTGGCAAATTAAAAATATCGATTTCTTGGAAGCAATGAAAATGTACTTCCTTTAGAATAACTTCCAATTTTTTTTACTGGAATCGAATGCATCGAAAAATTTAAAAATCTCAATTTCAAAAAAATAATGAGTTAGGCCCTTTCTATATTAAGGTAACGACGATATGTGTTTTATTTCTATTAAAAATATTAAAAATTAAATTAAACAATTTGTTTATTGTTGGTTAAGCAAGTCTAGTTGCATTTCGTTGCTGCATAAGCATTTCATCGGTAGACTTCAATGACAGTTGAAGAATCGCTTAAGCAGCAACGAAATGCATCTAGACATGCTTAAACAAAAACAAACATTTGAAATTCGTATTCATTCTAGCACGAAATAAAAACAAGAAATTTTAATATATATTCACCCTTATTCCAGTTGTCCACATAGACGTCGCGTCAATACAATACTAATAAATTGGGGCTTGTCTACTCGCTGTTGAGGACAATTTTGTGCTATTGACAGTTTATTTCTGTTCCCTAAGGTCTAGAAAACAGCATGAGCCTGTCAATAACAGTGAGATGTTTCCGACAACGAGTGGACAATTCCCAATTTTTTCGTATTGTATTGACGTGACGTCGATGTTGACAACTGGAATAAAAATGTTTTAAGAGATTATTTTTCCAAAATTACTCTCACTCGTTTCCGATAATTCTATTATAATGATTTTGGTGGGGTTTCCTTTACTCGTATCTCTCAGAAATATTTTGAAGAATAATATTTTTTTTTGTAAAATAATTTAATCTTTCAGCAAATACTCGTATAGGGATGATTTAATATAGATTTAATGTTACAAATGTTTACAGCTAATGCATAACATTTAAATTAACTTTATTTCATTTGATTATTATTTTTTGTTCTTAATGCGATGCATTAGTTTCCCATTTACGTAATAATTGAACGTTTCACACTGACATGTAGAATATTTTCATTTACGTATGTACTCGCTTTGGCAACGACAATTCGTCGCGTTTAAAACTATATATATATAATTATTGTATGTAATGTGTTTTTTTCTCTTTGTTTTGTTAGTTGGATTTTTTTTTAATTTTTCCAAATACTTATTTGTGCAATAGCGTCATCATGAATTAACGAAGCCTTCTATTATCGAGATTAAATATCATCAACTTTTACAACACGATACTATAAAAATATATTATATTTTCTTTTTAATCTAGTATTATACGAGTGTTATTGTGTTACTTTTTTTCAATTATACAACACAAGAATATACAAAAAAAACTTATTCTCATATCGTTAGTTTAAATGCAAATAGCCCTAAATAAAAAAAAAATTAAATTTAAACGTTATCTTGGCACTGCGAGTCAATTTAAAAACGCTCGATTTAGACAAATTAAATCCGCTAATAGCGATTTTTTTCAGACTGTTTTATAGTCTTTTATATTTTTGAGCTTGAAATAGCATATCTGAAATTAATTTAGTATGTCCTAGTTTACACTATGCAAGTCTTATTGCTAAGCTGATTAGTCTTTTAGGAGAGAGACAAAAAGGTTTCTTTTCCCCTCGTCTCTCTCTCCCTCAAACTAATCAGCTTAGCAATAAGACTTGCATAGTGTAAACTAGGACTAAGTATGATTTAAAACACATAAATGGGGCTATTATTTATTTTTAGAAACATGGCCCAAAAAAAAGATTTTTATCGATTTTTTCTTCAACAAATTACAATACATTTTTGAGATAATGCTTTTTGATAAACTTGCACCGATCTTAAAGTGCTCTAGACACTATCAAAATACTCATCAATCTCTCTGGTAATATTTTGTGAAAACGAGTCTGTGTGTGTTACGCCGATAATGATTGATAAACATTTTAATTTTTTGGTATGCTGATGCTACATTTTGATGCGTTTTGTTTGTACATCAAGCACAGACACATTTTAAATTAGCTTTCAGATAGTCGAAAAAATAAGAGCAATATTAGAGTGTAATATTTTTTCTTCCGTTTTTTTTTCAAAACCCACTGACATTATTGCTACTACATTTTGACGATGATTGATAACAAATAAAAAAATTTAATTTTTTTACATGCTTGATGGCAAATTTTGACATGTTTGTTCATCAATCATGATTTCTATCATCACGGTTCCTAAAAATGATGAACGAAAATAAAAGAAATATTATACATAATTTGTTTCTTTCGCAAATGTTCCACAATTTCATTATTTTTTTTCAGACCTACTGCCACTGAATTTTTTTTTTTAACATTGACATTTTTATGATATTGACAGCATAAAATCAAACTTTATGCTTGACAGGTCATCCAGCATGTGTACATCCAAAAAATATTCAGCAAACGCATAAAAAACTAACATCAAGCATTTTGATCGTATATAGTTCGCTCAATAGTTTAAGATATCCAGCTTGTTTATTAATTACTCTCTAATGCCAGGGCAACCTTAACAGTTGCGCGATGAAGCAGCAATTTGAAATGATCGTCAGGAGTCAAATTTTAGTTTACTGGCTAAGCAAAAGTGATTTTTGTTTTCGTTTGCATATACACTTCATAAAAGCGGCAGATTCTGTATATGGGCATTTTCAGGATAGATGTCACTTTCTTTGTCACGTGCGACAGCAAGAAATTAACTTGTGTTTGAAAACAATGTGACTTGATTTTTCTTAAAATTTTAGCTAATGTAGGGCTGCTACAGCTGCTACAGCTGCGACAGCCTACGCAATTAGATAAAGAAATAAAAAAGTTTCGTTTTTCTTTAAAAAGCAAGCATATTTTCTTGTGATGTCGCACTCTATAAAAACTTGAAATTCCTGTGACAAATGCCTATGTTTTGTTCCTTGTTTCCTACCTTTTTTTTAATTTTAGTTTTATAAGTAACTATTTAATTTAAATAAATTTTACTTAAACTTTAATAATATTTTTTAGTTAAGCCGACGCTATGCTTGCTTTATGTACTTACATGTGTTATAAAATATTTATTATAGTATAAAATAATAATAGCATATCCAGTATGTGTAAAATTGTGTAAGAATATTTCACATCAATTGTTTGAAGTAAAACAAAAATGCCGTCAAAGGTTTTGCGAAAAATGTTAAGAATTTTTTAATGTTCAGATTAACTGAAGCATTAAAGCTTGAAAGCTCAAAACTGCTGAAAGTTTCAATATTTGCTTATGCAAGCGCTGATTTCTAATTCCTGCTACTAATATCACACTAGTGGCATTTCGTTTTCTAAAAAAAAATACATATCAATAAAAATAACACGTTTTTTTGGAAATAGAGAGTCTATTAGAAATTATTATATGAAAGGGAGACAATTTAGTCAGGTTTAACACACATCAGTATCTTTTTGCGAACCGAAAATCGCAATATTTATCGATATAGTATTTATTCGTTAGCGGTAACGATAATGTAATTCTATAATTTCTTTTTTACGATAGCGTACATCTGTGTTTTATTAGCCATTTTATGGTATATCATGGGGCATCCCTTGCATACAAAATGGCCAAATAAGCGAAAAGCACAAAGAAGAATTAAAGAAAAACTAAATGAGTTTCAGCTTATTATTTTACTTTTTTTACTTCAACCGACAGCGAATATTGTTAAAATATGTTATTAAATAGCAAAGTTGATAAAGTTTCGTTATATTTATTATAGCGATACGATTATCGTAATAAAAGTTACTGAATCCAGTGGTGCGATTCAGTAACTTTTCAACGATCCGACAATCGCAATTTTTGTCTATACATTTTGTCGCTTGCATTAAGGATTGTGTGATTCTGTAACCTCTTTCTAACGATAGTACACAGCTGATATTTTCTATTGATTTTTGTCGATAAAATAAACAGCACATAAACTATTGTCGCTTAAATAACGACACAGCTGACATTGAGAATGTTACTGAATAGAAAATTCGATAAATTTTCACTTTAATTATTTTAACGATGCGATTATCGTTAAAAAAAAGTTAGTGAATTGCACTACAGGTACAGCACTTTTTGTTGCTCTACTCTACACAACGGCAATACTGTTTTAAATTGGGGATGGTAAATTTAAGTTTTTATTACATAAAAAGCTTTAAAACCAATTGAAGTATTAGGAATCAAAACAATTCACGTATTCCATTTGCATTGAAAAATATGTATATATACCCAGGGAAAAAACAGCTTAAAATCAATAAAAGCCATATTGAATTAATAAAAAATATTAACGAAATATATTGAAAATTATTAAATTAATATGACGAGTTCGTATTTTTAAGTTGCAGCTTTTCCCTGAGTGTAGAGCTGCTGTTTACACCAATCGGCAACTCACACCACAGTGCACCAAACACAAGAACAATGATGATGAAAGTGTCGTGGCGGCCCACAGTGAGACAGCCCTATAGTAACCGCGGCAAAAAATGGTTTTTGGCGTGTCGTCCAATTTGGATGAAATTTTCACAGTATATTAACAGATATATGAGTAACAATTCCCTGAAATTTCAGTAACTTCATTACTTTTTGGTCTAGAGCAAGTCAAAGTTGAGGTATGCCAACGCGCTTGAAATATGTTAGTTCAATATGTAATATTCAAAAGCTTATTAATAAAAAAATACATAATAAATATAACTTTAAAGTATTTTGTTAATTAATTTAGTTGTTGTAGAATGAGTAGATGAAAGAAGAAATTAAAAAAAAAAACACAAACAAAAAATTTCTTAACAACAGAATTGTGGTGTAAAAATTTAACATTTTGCATTTTCAATGGACTAGGAAATATAGAGCAGCCCCTCGCCCTAGATGCAGACTTATATCAAATGAAAGATTGAAGTCTCAGCTTTCATTTGAAGCAAAGGACATATAGCAAAAGTTTGCAAAAGTAATTTAAACATACAAAATACTATAAAAAATACGCAACGCGCACATTCTGTCGCTATACGTATGTTAGCATGTTTACTTTACTTTTATTTTTTTAATTATTAATTATTTTTTTGTTAAACAACATAATAAACATTATTATTAAAAAATTATTGACAGAATGAAAAAAAAATTTTTCTTTTTTATTTCATTTCAATGGCGTAATAGTGGGAGTGTTATTGTAATTTTTGCATGCAACATTACAGTAAATATCAAATTTGAAAGTTGAATTTTTTTTTTTTTTTTTATAACTGGAATTGTCTCAAAAATAACCTGTGCAAAATTTCAAAGCTCTACAATGACTCCTTGTATTTAATGCCGGTGTTGTCTCACTGTGCGGCCTTCGAAATTAGCATGTTGTTCCGTTCTGCTAGTATATGTCATAATAATTTACAATTTGTTTTTAGTGCAAATTGTTTCTTAAAAATTATTACATGTATTTTGACGAAGCGAATCATAAAAAGGAAAAAATAAAGAAAGTTTTCTTTAAATAAACTAATTTTTTTAAACAAACTACTACTGATTTGATTAGGCTGAAGTTCGTGTCGCTTGGTAAGCCAAATTACATGTGATAATTATTAATGAACAAATAACACCAAAGTTAATTGTAAATATTCTGACAAACCCTAGCAGAACGGAACAACTAGCTGTTTTCGAAGGCCACTGCACCTTCATCATCAGCGTTATTTGTGTTTGGTCCACTGTGTGTGGTGTCAGTTGAAGTAGATTTCTGCTTTATATACTCAGTTTTTATCGTATTACAATTTGCTGAAAGCTCTACATATTCTGTCAAAATTTCGGGTCCGTAGCTATTACGATTCTTGAAAAAACATCATGTGACGGACAGACGGACAACGTAGCGAAAACAGTAGCGTTCCTTTTCACCTTCGGTCTAAGGAGCCCTAAAAAAAGTTATTTGCTGCTACTAAGAATTTGTAAATTTCGAGTTGACCTCTTTTAGAGGAACATATGCGAGTTTATGCATGCGCTCATTGATATGAAAGCAAAAAAAAGCATCTTTTAGAATAAAATAAAAGGCATTAAAAATATAATTTATTTAAGATTAAAAAAAGTTAAAAAAATACAAGCATGTTAAATCATCAATTCTGGTAACACTGCTTATGACAGTTGCCCACGTAAAATTCCTGAAACTTGGAGATTATGACTAAAATCTCCAAAATAAACATTAAATAATTAATAATAAACTCAACAACAATAACAACTAGAAACAACAATAATTTCATAAGCTGTGGAAATAAATTAAAATCTATTTATTAGTTAATTAAGTCAATGCAGGTCCAGCTGTCAGTGGTGAATCATTTCATTGTAAAACTATTGCAACTATTGTTCCCTATAAGTTATATAATGTTTCTTAAAGGCATTTTTTATTTTTTTTATTTGTTACTTAAAATGAAACTATTAATTAGCGTTAAGTTTTGAAAAACACGCGAAATGTAATCATGTATGGGAGTATTTATTACGTAAATATTGTTTAATTAAATTTTACAAGATTACGTTGCTTTTATAGATGCAAAAAAAGTTTAACTTTAATAAATAACACGACAAGTATGTATTTAGATACGTTTATGATTATCTTAAGTTAACAGTTGTATCTGATTTCAAATACATACTTGTTAAGTTATTGGAAAAACTATGTAATAAAAAGTATTTAGTTTTAAATTTAGTAAGCAATTAAATACATTACCATTCTAAAAAACTTTTAAGACTTAACGTATACGATACGAGCTTCCCCCTCCTTTAATACTTATTATTAGAAATTAATTTACAATAGTCTAAAAAAGATGACCCGCCAAGAGCTCATGTTAAAATTGTGTGCTATAATTTTTAATAAAAAGAAATTTAAGTGGGTTTAACTACAGCAAATATATACCATTCTCCTATTTGCTTGCGGCACACTGTGCTGTAATTCATTAAAAGAGCATTAAAAATAGACTACCGTTAGCTTACTTGCATATGGTCCTTCGAACCTGATTATAGTGATCGAATTCCATCGTATGTTTAGTTGCATTGCATACAAAGTAAATAATTGGTAAAAGTTTGCCTTGGAAACCTTGCGCGGTGGGGGGAGGGGGGAGTCTATTAAGTGTGGGATAAATCTATAGAATTTATTTATTATATTAAAAGGAAATTGTTCTTGCAATTACATTTGCAAAAAAAAACACATTTCTAATGCAACAAAGTAATAAAAGCTGTTATCGAAGCATTAATGGCCTATTTCCCACCTGCGCACTGTGGGAGAAATGGTCGATCTAGCGTCGTTTAATTCAATTTTCAAAGTGTTTAATTGCGCCAAAATTGTGTCTCAATCGATTACTAATATACCACTGAACTTATATATCGGTTCTTTTTTGATTGCCATGATCTAGTTGCACAGCTGTGAGCTGTCAAACACAAAATATGTTTCAGGCGGTGCATCAATAAGCTTTAACACGTGTTTTCTTTGCATTGCCAAATAATCTCTAAATTTACATTTGTCTCAATTAAGTGGAAGAAAAGTGGTTTTATTTTTAGTTAGAGGTATGTATTCACTAAAAAAATTTTTGTTTGTGAACTGTGCTTAACTGTTGTAGAAAAAAATAGAGTTGAAGTTGACTATACCACTAACTGCTTGAAAAAAGCCAAAATAAGACTTCCGTGGACCAGAACTTCTGATATTGGTGGGTATTGGTGCTAGAATATTTTTTTTTAATTACAATGTTGTCTTGTGATTGTAAAATATCCAAGTCATCTACTACTTTTTTCAACTTTACATGATATTGCATTTTTTTGGAGCAATGTCGGTGCTCAGACGAGAAGTTTATTTACTATGGCGCAACGAGCCTGTGGCTACTAAAAAATTTTCTGCCGTTGAGAGTCATATATTTCATAATAAAATTAATATCAACATGTATAATGCTAATGAAATCCTTGTAATAAGCAAACAAATTAGAAATTTTGTAGCACAATTGGTTCAGAAATGGAAATTCAACCATAGAATCAGCCATAAATTTGAAGAAAACAACACGGAGTGGTTAAAAAATTTATTTTTGTTTATTTTCACAATATGGGCCTTATTACAAGTGTCAGTAGATTATTAATGGGGGCCTGCGACATGTTTTGGGAATTCAAAACCGGGAAAAACCAAAAAGGGTGGCAACCCTGTTACAAATGGAGGGATTTTGGGGATTTTCATGCTGATATTTTCTTGGCTATATATATATATATATATATGTGTGTGTGTGTGTGAGTTTGATTCTTTGTATATGTATGTATACTTGTGTGTACAGCTTTTGTTGTTATTGTAGAGAAGCGTTGTGCTTACAGTGTATGGATGTATGTATGTATATGTGGTTGTATGAGTGTGTCCAATATAATTAAAGTATCACCACTTACAATAGGAAAAATGTCGGAAGGAGCGTTAGAAGCCCGTAACAAAGATTACCGCAATTTCCGTGAGCACCATACGCGAAAGACATCCCAATTAAATACAATGGAGGACTTAATGCATGCGCTTTTGTGTTCATCAGATCAAAAAAGAAGGATGTCGATAATGATATTTTACAACTTTTGTCAGAACATTGTGTACCTTGCACTTTAGATTCATCTAGTAGTTCCGAATCGGCGAAAGTTGTTAATATTAACGGTTTAATATATTTTTAGTCCAAAAGAATGTGAAACATTAAATATATTAATTAATTAATTTAATATATTGACTTTATCATGTTCTCCTGAATGAAATAGACAATGTCTAATTTATGAAAAAATTGCAACTTTCACAACAACAAAAATATATAAATATATTAAAAAAAATTTTTTTTTATTTAATATTGTAGCTTAATCTATTTTCAACTAAAAAAAAAATATTACACAAACAAAAAAAAATTTTCCTAAGCGCTATTAATTAAACGCCGCTAGATGAGCCTTTTCGCCCACTGTGCTGCGAAGGAAAACGTTCGACTTAAAATTTATATTGAAAACAAAAACAAATTTTCATATTTTATTATTGTTTTCAATATAAATTTTAAGTCGAACGTTTTCTTTCGCAGGTGGGAAATAGACCATAAATCTTCAAAATTATTTCAAAAATGATTTAATTTGCTTTTTGACAAACAGCAAAATTAATAAAATTAATTCTTAATAATTTGCAAGCAAAAAAAAAAAAAATGTTTAATAACAATTTCTGTTCACTGCATGAGCAAAAAATTTGTCTTTTTTTCTGCAATGTGTACTAAGAAAGGAATTTTAATATTTGGTAGAAAAAACAAATAAACATTTGCAAAAAAAAAAACAAACCAAAGGCAGAAAAAAAAGCGAATGAAGAACTTATGACACTCGAAAGACGTGAAAGAAAGCAATAAATGATGGAGAAAACCACAGTTGAAGAAAAGAAGTATAGATACGAAAATAACAAACATATTTAGTTTTGTTTTATAAATAAATAAATAGATAAATTACACATCCGGTAGCTACAACGTCATTCAAGAAAGTGAAGTGAATACACAGTGCTACGAAATGCGAAACAATTTAATTATAAAAAAAAACCGGCTGTACCTAGATTCGGTAATTTTTATAACGATTTTTTCCTATTACTTGTCCAATTTGTCGGTTGCAGTTAAATAAAATAAAATCCCAATCTCAAATTTCTCTAGTTTCTTTTCTCCGTACTTTCCGCTTCCTTTGAAATTTTTTATGCTGACATGCCACATGATTTAGAATTATATGGTGAGTAAAAAACAGCTGTACACTGTCGTAAAAAAGAATTTCAGAATGGCCTTATCGTTATCTTTCTTAACATTAACATTCGGCCATGTCACAGAGTTCAATTCCAGCCTACCACCGCATCCCACAGTCATGACACACATGACAAATTTCCGTATTTCAGTTTTCTTTTTTAGACAATATCTCCTACAAAAATAGGGTGGATTGAATTCCGATTCCGAACGGAATTTGACTCTGTGACATGGCCGATTATCAGTTTTTTTTGTTTTAATTTATACTTTATCACTTTTTGTAAAAACAGCAAAAATTATCTGACTTCTATTCTTCTTCTGTTTTACGTGAAAACTATTAATAGAGCTTGAGATGTCTTGAAATAGCGCTTTCAAAAAATTAGAAAAATTCAATTAAATTTTTTTTAGCATATCCTAAGTTTGGTTTAACTTTTTCGCTTGAAAATTATTCATTTAAACAGAGAACTATTTTTTTTTCATTTAAGGGGTTGGGTGCACTTAAAGGGAAACTACTGTAGACTCATTTAAAATTGCAAACCAGATTAGTAGATTAAGATGTCAGCTTTCTGTGTGCCTTTGCATCAGTGTTGCCAGTTTTTTTCTACAGCTTATCCCCAATTTTTGATTTTTCATCCCCAAAAATCCCCAAATTGAGTTTTTTTGATTCAAATTTGCTTTTGTGAAAAAAAATAAAATTTTTTTAATTTTATTTGAAAAATAATGACAAAAATAACATATTTGTTCAATAAAATTCATTAAACCACGACCAAAAAAAGGGGTGTTATAAGTTTGTAGTGTGTGTCTGTGTATCTGTGTGTATGTCCGTGTCCACGTGAAGACCAAACGGCTGGACCGATTTTGATTTAGTTTTTTCTGTTTAAAAGGTGACTTGATCGAGAAAGTTCTTAACTATGTTTGAAGAAAATCGCTTCAGCCGCTTAGAAGATTTCACATATTTTCTAGATATATCGGGGGTTTTTAAAATTTAAAATTTTTGTTATTTAATGTTTTCATTTCAATTCATTTGAATTGTATCAAATACAGATATAGTAGCACGTTTTATTTTATAATTGTGTATTCATTAAGTTTTTTTTTTAACAATATGTGTTAGATTTTGCTTAAATTTTACTTTGATTATTAGCAGTAGTTGAAAAAAATTAGAAAAAAATAAGGAAATATAAACTGACGTTCGAAAATTAGTCATTAATCTTTCAAATGAAGGGAATTAAATGACAAAAGTCGGAAAAAACTTTAAGTTTTATAAATTTACAATCTTCACTATCATTAAAACTACAAATTAATAAAATTTTGCCACGATTGGTACGAACAGCAAGGCTTTATGAAAGACTAAGGCGCAAAATTGTAGGAAAAATTGCGAAAAATACAAAGAGAAGTAGCACAAAACTGAAAGAGGAGCTTAAAAATAATTATGGAATTCTTGTAGATGCTAATACAATTCGCCGTTGCTTAAATAAAGTTGAATTATAGACGTGTATAGCCGGAAAAATACCATAAATAAGTCCCATGAACAAAACTAAACGATATACTTATGCTCGGGAGTACAAACACGTCCATCTTAATACTTTTAAGTTTTTGAAAAGAGTTATTTTTACGGACGAGCACAAGTTCAACCTATTTGGAAACGACGGACGACCAAAAACATGGATAAAATGTAATATTGACTTGGATAATAAAACGTATGCAGTGCTGTCAAACATAGTGGGGACTCCGTAATGGTGTGGGAGTGCATACGTGCTGATGGGGTTGGATCATTAATCTTTTTTGATGGAATTATGGATCGTCGTGGTAATTTAGATATTAAAAAAAAATTTTTTTTTTCAGAATGTGAACAAATTGCACCTTAAAGATAAATATATATTTATGCATGATAATGACCCCAGGAATAACTTAAGGTTCGTTAAAGAATGGCTTCTTTATAAAGTAAAACCGCATCTTTCACAGTCCCTAGATTTAAATCTGATCTATTACTTATGGGCTTCCTTGAAGCAGAGGCGTCCCTATCTCAAATAAGTAAAATCTTAAAGGAAAAATTGGAAGATGTTTCGGCAAATACAAATAAAGGTCAGGTTTCTTCAATGCCTAAAAGGCTTAGAGAAGCGTTTGATACAAAAGCGGACACACAAGCTATTAAAATAATTAAAAAATTTTGCACAATATATTGCACAATACATCGTATGTACACTTTTGCAACCGATAAAATATTGAATTTTATTATTTATTGCTTATTTAATGTTGTTTACTAAAATCAAATGTGATATTTTTATTTAATTTAAATTACTTCTATTTTTAAAATAAAAAAAAGTTGACAAATTAATGAAATTCCTTTAAAAACAAATAATTTTAAAAAATTATAAGTCGTATGTATGTAGAGTTTTGCGGCTAAGTGTATGTACATAATTATTTAATTGTTCTCGTTGTGAAAATTGCTCACAAGTTACAGAAACGACTCAGGAGTGAGTTGCTTGTTTGTTTATTATGCGCTCTCCTTTGCAAAATGGCTTGTGTACACGTAGCGTTTTTCTTTTCCACTGGAGAAAATATATAGTAAAATACGTTTCAAGTTGTAGTGCCTATGACTCGAAAAAAGTATTTTTCTTTCAATGTTTTATTTATTTTTGTTTTGTTAATAAAATCGATTTAAGTGTTTTTTTTTACAAATTATAGGTACGAGTATGTATAAATGTAAGTGTGATAAAAATTGTGTCCTTATTCGTTTTAATATTCGCATTTGTCAGATTATTTTCCGTAGGTATAAATCACTTTTGATATTGTTTATAATTTATTTGAACTACATTTTGTATGCATGTTGCCTACATATTTTTTTCCTCTTTGAAACTATAAAATTTCACATATGTATGTATTTAAATATGTTTTTAAAATTTACAATCAGTCAATATACTTACATACATATGTACATACACACATACTTTTTTTTCTATTAAAATTTCGCTTGTTTTGTCTTTTGTACTAAAAAACACTTTCAAAAGTATTTCATCATTCTGTTTGTTTGTATAAAATTTTTAATAATGAGCATAAAAAATATCGTTCGTCTATATTCATACATTTCTATATATTCGATAGTTTTTAGCTAACGACGCAATTAGATTTTTTTTCATACATACACACGTCTATTCTATTTGAATATTTTCCATTTGTTTATTTATTTTTACTTACTTGTAGGGGGAATTAAAAGGTTTGAATATGTAATTGTTATACAACTGAAAGTTTTTTTTACACTAATTTGCAACATTTTACACACTCGTAATTGCACTGAATATTGATTTGATAATAGGATTTAAGTACATACATATGTATATGTAAGTAGATATTCAATTTGAAACATTGTTTTTAAGAACTTTGAGCAAAAAAAAAAATCACTTCTTTAAATTACTTGACTGTTGTAAAATTTGTAATGTTGTAATTTGTTGTTTATTTGAAACAAAAGTTTTTGTTGTTGTTGATGTTTGTGCATGTTTTTCAAAAAGAAATATTTTTAAGCTTTTTTTTTTTGCTTGTTATTTGAGTGCCGCTTATATCCGTTTCGTACGATCACACAAAGGTTTCAGTTCTCAATGCCACAGTCATCACCAGCAGACCATATGGAAAGTTTAGTTTAGTTCTTCTCTACCTTCGTTTTCAACACAAACAAAAAAATTAAAAATATATACATACATATGTATGCACATATACATACATACATACATACATACATATATTTGTACATATGTATGTATATATATATATATATAAATATATACATACATCTGTAAGTATATAAAAAGCGACGTTGATTCGTTTAAAATCGTTTCTACTGTCTAGTACTCATTCATCATTAGTTTATTATTGTTATTGCGAATGCTGTATTGTTGCTATTGGCGTTCCAAAAGTTTAACTATTATTACAATAAACATTTCTAAAACAAAATTTATAAAACATTACAAAACTTAAATTTTTGCTTTATTTACATATAAGATAATTTTATACAAGTTTATTTACATATGCACATGTAACAGATACTTACACACGTATATTCTTATGTGTGTACGTTAGTATGTGCAAATGTATGTGTGTTTGCCATATATACTCCCTAAAAGTTCATTCCAATACTCACCCATACACACACACACTCACTCACACGCTCACAGGCACACACTTACAAACGCACACACATTCTCCCTCCCTTACCAATTAGGTTTTCTTGTTTCCTTTATTTTTTTTTACTTCTTGCCCCGTTTTCCCTTTGCACTTTTGTCATCTGGGTAGAAATTATTATCGGGTCCCTTTTTGCCACTAGCAGCGACCCTCTGACCCAAACTTTTGTTGTTTCCTCTATTTTGCTTCATACCTACTTTCACACAGCAAGAGGCAGCAAGCAAGTTGTTATTATCTAAAATCCTAACAGCCACAATTACTCGTTCATTGTGCAATTACTCGTTACTTTTACATCAATTCTCTGAACAAATTATTTGTGCTCAGTATGTTTTTGTTTACATTTTATTTTGGGCTTAATGAAAAAAATATTGAACTTAATCTCTCATGTGTTTCTGTAAAGCAGCGTTGCCAGGTATGAAGATTTACAGGTTCTTGCAGGTTTAGAACGAAAATATTTAACAGTTATTTTCGAAATTTCAATTGAAAATTTCAAATGAAAATAATTTTTCTAGTGGGATATTTAAATATATCAGCAAGATTTTAGTTAAATAAGAATAATTATCTTAAGAGATTTTTATGTTTTGGTTTTATCGTTAAAAAAATACTATTATTTTGGTGCAATTTTTTTTTCTGCAAAAACTAAACTTTAAATTAGAAACGTGTACTATTTAAGATATAACGCTAAGCCAAATCTGTGGAAATGTTTTCTCTAGTATGTAAGAAATTGTATTACAGACAAATCCCGGTATAACGAACGACATAATATCAGGCCCATTCCGAAAAATTCGTTATATTGCAAAGTTGTTTGCAAATGTTATTTTACTTATTATATATAGTATAAGACATGATGCAATACAATAAAAAGAATGAGGGCAATTTGTTTTCAAATGAGCTATCAAATACAAACTAATGGTATCACGTTTTTTTTTTGAATTTACATTGCTCCTGTAGATATTTTTACATATTTTTTTCCGCTCTTTATATATCGCACAACTTTTATCAAAACATTCGCTATATAAAGGAGAACTTAGTATTAGAAATATGTTCCTAGCAAGTATGAAATTAAAATAGTGTTCGCTATATAAGGTTAGTAATGTGAAAAATTTGGACGTTGGTTATATCGAATTTCCGTTAAAGCGAGAATAAATAAATCTAATCTAAATTCAAAGTTTATTTTTTATGTTAACACAAATATTAATAGGTATAAAGCGTGTTTTTTTAGAATGTCACAACTTTGAGTTGGCATCACTGCTTTATTTGAGCACCCATTTAACAGCTGATAGTTGCTTTTTGTTTAGTATGCTTTGAACTTTCATTATTAATCGACTTACACCAGAGCAACGTGTGAAAATTCTTGAAAATTAAAAAAAAAATATTTCAATTTTATTATCCGATGAAGCCCATTTTTGGTTGAATGAGTACGTAAATAAGCAGAACTGTCGCATTTAGAGTGAGGAGAATCCACAAGCTTTTGTAGAAACACCATTACATCCACCGAAAATTACTGTTTGGTGCGCTTTATGGGCTGGCGGAGTCATTGACCCATATGTCTTCAAAAACGATGAATTGTGAGAATGTTACTGTCAATAGAGAACGGTGTAGGAATATGATTCGAAATTTTTTCGTACCTCAATTATGTGGTATTAAATTTGCTGATATGGTCGCAGCCACATGCCACACAGGGGGCGCTACAATTGATTTACTCAATGAAACTTTTGATGCAAAAATTATTTCACGTAATAGGCCAATTAATTAAACACCAAGATCGTGTGATTTAACCCCATTGGATTATTTTCTTTAAGGTTATGTTAAGTCACTTGTCTACGTCGATAAACCACAAACAATTGAACACCTGGAAATCAAGACTCGAAGAGTTATCGGCGTAATACGGCCGCAAATGCCGCGAAAAGTTCTTGAAAATTGATGCTCCAGATTGCGCCTTCTATGCGTCAGCCGTGGCGGCCACATGGTAGAAATCATATTTAAACATTAATTTCATAAAATTTTCTTTCTAATAAAGCCCGTTTCATTGACATTAAAAATATATTTCCTTGTTTTATTATGATTTAAACTTGTGTCACTCTAGAAAAAAATACCATTTATAACTTGTATAAAGGCTATTTCAATAGTTATTTCTAAAATTAATGAAAGCGGAGTATTCAATGAAACATAATAGTGGAAGACATTATTATTACCAGTGAATAAAATGTAAGTTTTTTTACAAAATTATTCGTATAATAAATATTAAATAGATCTGGATAAGGCAAAGGGGAATTTTGTGCAACTTTTTTCTTTCTCGCTTAAAACGATGATTCCACAAAGTACACAGAGATGTCACGAGACGGAAGATAATTGCGAGTTCTGACGTCTCGCTCACACCGAGCCTGTGTCTTCTTTAATTTTTCTTTCGTAGTGACATTAATTTAACGTATTTTAATTTTATGCTTTGTGTCCTCATTCGCTATGCGATTTTTATGTTTTTTTCTAATTAAAATGTTAAAATTAATATTTATGAATCCAAAGCTTAAAGTTAAATCAGGAATCATTTGAAAACAAGTCTTTATCACTTTTCTAATACTAATAATAATTATTTTCACATTCAGTTTTTTAATTCAACACAACAAAATTCCTTCATTTAATTTTGTACAAATGTTCACTTGTTCAAATATATTTTCATTTTATAATTTGTGAACTCATTCGCTGTGTGCTTTATGGAATTATATGGTAAAAATTAATATTTTTTAATGAAAAAAAAAATAATTATAGGATGTTAAAAAAGGAAATTTTACTTAACATCTCTGCCAATTCGGCAATCAGTAAAAATCATGCGAATATGCGCTACTTCCGCATCTCAAAACCTACATTTTCATGACTTCTTGGGAGACTCTTTTTGACTGGGATTCTATAACGGACTGAAAAGTAAAAAATATATTTCTTATATTTGGAAAGTTTGTATAACTGTTTATATATTATTCGATTCTATTCTATTTTTTAATTGCGATTGAACGTTTGTAAATCTAATCTTAAGATTTTTAATTTATTGTTTAATCACAGTAAAAAAAAGTCACTCCCAATAAATCATGAAAATGTAATATTTGCAATCCGGAAGTAGTGCAGTGGTGATTTTTACATAGGCTTCTCATTGCAAGAAATTCTCATTTGTGACATATTCTGTGAGAAAAGGCAAATAGTATGTTAAAAAACGGGTGCTTGTCAAAATCGCTAAAAATTTCTCATTTTTACATTTAAATTTAATTTTTTAAATGCGTTTTTCTCAAAGATTCATTTTCACTAGGTCCCCTTTCTCCGAGAAGGTCACATTTATAATTCCTAATGACCAAATTTTAAGAGATGTTAAGAAAAATTTGCTTTTTGGTGTACTATAATGATGGTATATTCCTTTGGGAGAAAGGGTAACAATTTCTTTTTATGTGAATTTAAACGCAAAACATTATTTTGGTTCAGTTGCACTTATCAACAAAAAATTTAATGTTTAATTTCTTGTTATTTGTTAAGAAATATATGAAATGGTATTAAAGCATTATGTCCCCAAAATTATAACGTATATACAGTGAACCTTCGTTATAACGAATTTCAAGGTGATCCGAAAATACTTCGTTATAGCCATTGATTCGCTATAAATTTAATCAGCAAAGCATTGATACAACGAAATTTGAAGAAATACGAAAAAAAAATTCGTTTTCTTACCATTTTGCTATACATAATTTTATTCTTACTTCGTTGTATAGAGGCTTTTGTACGAGTACTTCGTTTATTAGAGGCTTTACAAATGCGCTTGTAAATACATTTAGACTTCTCTGTTTTTATATCAGGACTTTAGCATTTAGGATTTATTCCGATTTCGTTATATTGAGGTATTTGAAGGAATATTTCGCTATATAGAGCCTTGTTTGCTCAGAATTTGTTCGTTAAAGCTGTAGTGTATTTTTGTATCAAAAACTTTGCATTAAAGAGTTTTTCCTAAGGGACTCAATAAAACATACTTTATATTAAGTTTTTCGTTACAACGAAGTTTCACTGTATATTGTAAACCTTGTACTTTTTAAGTAAGTGCCTACCAGTGATGGTATCTCTAAGAAAAGCAAAAGCACATTAAGCTGTTGCAAATAGGGTAAAAAGCGGGAAAAATACGAAAAAGAGGGTAAAAAAGCACCAACACTTTTTTTAATTTTAATACATTAAGCCATTTAAAAAAATTAGAGTTTGGGGTGTAAAACCTCATTATATAATTTCAAGTTTGTGCCTCAAAATATTTAATATTAATTATATTAATTTTTCAAAATGTTAGTAGTTATATGATCGGTGTTAGTCATTTGGTAAGTCACTCTTAGGCCTAGATTAGGATAAAGATGTTACTGAAAAATCATTTACACATACAAAATGCATTAAAAGCAACACTTTTTTCTTAACTAACTTAAAAGTATTTTTTTTGCGATATTCACCCTTATTCCAGTTGTCAACATTGACAGCACGTCAATACGATACCAAAAAATTGGGACTTGGCTACCCGTTGTCTAAAACAACTGATTGCTATTGACAACCTCATCCTGTCAATTGTTCTAGGATGATTAAATATTTGTGTAAGCTTTAACAAATGCTTATTGCGTACTACTATCAATCAAATATTAAGCAGAGAATTAATTAAAAAGAGATGCTGCTATTAGCGCTTAAAAGTATTTTAGGTTTGTAAAATTAAAAATATTTTTATTTTACAAAAAAGCATTAAAAGCACTGTGAGAAAATGTTAAAAAGCACTGTAAATACCCGCTTTTTAAAAAAGGGTATTAACCAAAATTTCGCGTTTATGAAGAGGCAAAAAGCACCAAAAAATACCCGAAACGCACCAAAATACCATCACTGGTGCCTACATGTGGCAACGCTGATGTGTAATCATTTTTGCTCTTATTTGGAAATTTTCTGCATTAGTGTTGGTGCACACATTACTTTTGCTTTCCTTCTGTATTCAGTATCTATGTAATGTAAATGGAAAACTTACAAACTGAAAAGTATGTATATATGGATGTGTACACACATAGATATGTATATACATACATAAGTAAAAGTATGCACTATTTATGTATGCACTTACTTACACATGTATTGCGAGATATTTTGTTGCCGTTTTGCTCTCCTAACCCAGACTCAAGCCCTTTCGGAACTTTTGCAAAAGCCCTTGTTTACACGAAGTGCAATTATGACATTTGTCTAAGTAAATTTCATGAAATGTCTACCATTACATGTTAATATGTATGTATATTTTTCATGAGTGGCATATACACAGTTCTTATATGAAATTTTTGTTATAAAACAAGTTGTGGCAAATTCACAATGAAAGTTCACTTGACGCAAGCACACTGCCTTGCATTGATACAGTACAGTACAACCTCTGCACTATGGACACACAGTGGTTTGTGATAAATATGGTTTTTTCTGAATTAATGTCTGAAAAATTTAAAAGTAGAAGCTAAGCTTCAGGATGCTAGTCTTATCATTGTGTAAAGATTTCCAGACGTCCAACTCTACAAAACCAGTTCTTTTGAGATATACTCATATATCTATTGCATTAAAGGAGCGATACATTTTAATTTCCTTTGTATTCTATTTAATTTTTATTCAAATTGATTATCAAAAATTGCAGCTGGGAGACAAGTGCTTTTATATGGACCATAAATATGAATGAATGAATTAAGTCAAACGGGAAGCACAGGACACTGCGACCAAAGTAGATCTATTGTATCCCCTGCCAGGTGCTAAAGCACCTCATCTAGACCTACTCTCCTGATGAATCTCAGGATTGCCAGTGGGTGTAGAGTTGGCAGTTCCCAATCCTCCAATAGGTGCTTGCCCAATTGGCTATATCTTCTTTGGCATAACGCTTTACAGTCCTTCAGAATATGCTCTGGAGTCTCATCTTCGTAATCACAGAATCTACACAGGCTGTTACTCTCAATGCCAAGTCTGTTGAGGTGTTTTCTCAGTCTACAATGGCCTGTGAGGAAGCCTGTGAGCATTCTTAGGTTGTTTTTACTCAGGGACATGAAAGCTATGAAACGATGCCTCAATCCTGGGAGATTGAGCCAGAGGTGTTCCGTCGGTATATTTTCCTGGATTTTGTACAATCCGAGTCCATAAAACGGTTCTGGTCCGACCATGAGTGTACTCCCTCCCTTCTGACAATTTTTTCCGCATTTTCACTTCCTATCACCCCGGCGTGTGGGACCTTATTCATGCTGCTTAGCTGCGGCATTCCCACACTAACTTTGAGGTAAACCCATATGAGCTGAGCGCTTTGATGGCAGCCTGACTATCCTCGGTAGCAAGATTTAATTGTGCGCATCTCTCAATGGCATAAACTTCCCATTTAAAAATGGTAGGAGATTTTCCTAACGACTCGAGGTATTTAGTACTTGGTCCTACCACATGTGTAAGAGAACAATAAAATACTGTTATTAATAAATATCAAAAGGGATTGCTGACAGGTAAGTAGCAAGTAGCAAGTAGCCACGTAAACTAAGCAACCAAACCAATGAATATTTAAGAATTATATTTAGCTTTATTATGCTGTATTATGTTTCAGTTGAAAGCTGCAGTGATTACGATGCCATGTATGCAGATAAAGGATCCCACGAAAGGAGCATCATGTGTTAAAACCTTTTAATCTTAAGCGTTAGTGTCAAAGTTTCCGAAAAAGACTGCTTGACTTAAGTCGACTTAAGCAATTCCATATTGCCACAGATTGTATTTTTTTACTTTTCAGGAATCAACTATTAAGGCCGTGGTGCACTATTATATAAAGTAAGTAAACTTACTTACATGACTTTGGACTCATTGAATTTTTATCAAATAATTCTGCCAAAAAAAAACCGACTTCAATGCAAAGATCTGATAGAACATTTTCGAAACATATTTATGGGATATGAAATTAAATATTAATGGGCGTACCTCCGCCCATTTTTTGTGTTTTGCAGAGCTCAGGGTGTGTGTTAAGTTTTGTAAAGATCGGTACAGTAGAACCACTTAAAGTAAAATATTACTCCGCCTCTTTTTTCAAATGGAAGATTGTGTCCATTTTTGAGCTAAAGGCGTGTGATAAGCTTCGTAAAAATCGGTTAAGTAGAACCACATAAAATATAAGAATAAATTTAAATGGGTATAGCCCCGCCCATATTTTCAATTCCATAGTAGTGCAATTAAAAGAACCAAAGGTGTTTGCTCAGTTTTGCAGCAACGAAATAAGTAGAATATCATAAAATCAAATAAAAAATGTGGGCGTGTCCCCGCCCATTTTCTTACAATGGGAAAGTATAACCTCTCGGGCAATAAAATAATTTTTAAAATTGGTCCAATATGAACCGAATGAATTTCTCAGTTAATAGGTTTTGTTTTGGATAAGAAATCTTGATAAATATAAAAAAAAAATTATGTTATAGGTATAAAGGTTTTAATAAGCTTGCAATTGCAGTGGCTTATGCTTTTGGCTTATAAAGTTTACTATTGGATGTCTTTGAATATGTTGGCTGTTTTTAGTGGTGATGGGGGAAAGTATGTGACTATTGCGTCATTCGTATCAATTTAAGTTTTCTTATGTTTTTTCTGTTTTTTAATTAATTTTAAATACAATTACTTTATTATCTTTAACTATCAATTATTAATTATGTATTATTATTATTATTATTATTATTATTATTATTATTATTATTATTATTACTAATTATAGTTAAAATACTTGCCTCAACAACAAATCGTTTAATTAATATTTTGCTTTTTAATTAATCGGTTTATTGATTAAAGTCTTATCAATTAACTAATCGCAAGTGTCTTATCGTGAATAAAATTAAATAAATCTAGCTTTAACTTTGATATTTGTGGAAAAAAAGGAAAAAGTGCTTAAGTCGATTTTGAGTTAAACAGTAATCTTTATATGTATTCAAATTATCAATTTTTTTTTTGCAATTTTTCATCTTTTTTCATTTTATAACGAATATATATGTACCAAAAAAATAACAGAAAAGATTGAATTTTCTAATTTATATATATAAAAAAAATATGACTTAAGCACTTTTTCCTTATTGCCACCGAAAATTTTTAAAATTTTTCTAGAAACTCTGAAAATAAAATTATTAAATCTTCTTTATTGTTTTTTAAGGCAGGGGACTGTTTTTCAAAACTAAAAAAAAAACTAAATAGTTGAAAAAAAATTTATGTAAATAATTTATCTTCACAATTATTTTGCTTGCATTACAAACACTTATAAGCTTTGCGAAACTGGCCCCTGGTGTTGCATATTATATTTTTTTACTTATATTTAGTAAATTTTTAACCGACTTCAAAAAAAGGAGCAGGTTAACAATTCGTCTCTATTTTTTTTTTGGGTGTTACTTCATAACTGGGTACATTTTAGACCGATTGTAAAAATTCTTTTTCTTTATCTGAGAGGGTATAGCTTCCCATTGTAAAAAAGTGAACACGCCCACAAGTTTTTTTTATTTAATTTTATGATATGCTACTTATTTGATTGCTGCGAAATCTATAAAACCGAATTGGTTTTTGGAATTACACAATTTGAAAGTGGAAAAAATGGGCGGGGTTGCGCCCATTGAAATTTATTATAATATTTCATGCGGTTCTATTTAACTGATTTTTACGAAACTTACCACACAACTTGAGCTGCTAAAATAGACACAATCCTGCATTTAAAAAAATAGGCGAAGTCACACCCATTAACATTTAATATTTTATTTTAAGTGGTTTACCGATTTTTACTAGACTTAAAACGTACCCTGAGCTCTGAAAACCACACAAATTTGCATTTAAAAAATGGGCGGAGGCACGCCCATTAAAATTTAATTTTATATTTCACGTACTTCTTCTTATCTTCTATCACTGAAGTCGTTTATTTTTGGCAGAAAGAATTATAAAAATTTATAAAACATAAAATTTCAAATTTTTTTCAAGTTTTACAAAATTCCACAGAATTTTTGAAATTTTTGCATTAAAATAATTTTTTTTTAAATATTCTTGGAAATATGTGCTAATAAAAAAGGAAAAACTTTTACATATATTTTGCATCAAAATTCATTTTTTTATTTAAAAGAACTGTTCAAAAATAATAGGGAATACATAGGTTTAAAAAATATACGTTTTGCTGTCTGAAATTATTTTCTCGGTAACTCTGCCACTGCGAGTGCGATTAAAAGGTTCAAATCTAGTTTATTTCAAATCGATTACAGACTGCATTAAAATACTTTTAATATATTTGTCTCGTCTATTAAAATGATTATTTGAAATACTTAAAAGAAAAAAACAATTAAAGTGTTTACCTTGAACGTAAAATTGTTTTGCAATTCGCTTAGAGAGCTGATGTTGATGAGAGTTAGTTGAGCGACGCTGTTGTAAGTTGAGTTGAGGAAATCTAAAATGATTTTTAGATTAGATTTTGCTATATTTTTCAATTGTCATATTTAATTATATGTATAAAAAAAAAGAATTTGTAGTTATTTTGTTAAGTTAAATAAGAGATTTTTGTTTTTTTTATAGAAAATGTAATTTTGGGCAAATACGAGTATCAATCAAGCACTTTTTTGTACCAAAAAAATAATTATATACTATTTTATAGCTTTTGTTGTTGTTTTTGTTATTTAATAAAATTCCCTTGAACTTGTGTTTAAACTTTTCAAGTCATCACTTTTGTTTGATTTGCTGATTTGTTGAAAAAAAAAAAAGAAGTTGATGTGGATTTTTTTTTGTACAACAAATTAAAACACATTTTATTATAAAAAAAAATGTTTTTTTTTTGGTTTTTGTTTAGTTTTAACTTAAAAAATATTATTATTTTTATTATTAAATTAATAAGTTTTAATGGTAACACTGTTAGAATTAAAATTTCTCTTTTATTTATTTATAGGTATGTTTTTCCTGATAATTGCGTTTGTTGTGCTTACAGTTTGCTCGTTGAGCTTTCAATGGCAACTAGGAATATTGCAAATATCCAGCAAAGCCAGTACACTGCCACTCTACACTGCACTTAATGTGAGTCTATAATATAAATGCAATTCTCGAACAGAAATTATCCAACGAGCCAACGAACGAAACAACCAACCAACCAACCAACCAACAAACGACACAAAAGTCATCAACTAAACGAACACTAGTGGTAGTGGTAGTGGTCGCAGTAGTAGTAGTAGTAGTCATCCATCCATCCATCCATCTATCCATTTCATCCATTCTGCCATTTCATGCCCCCTTCCCACCCCCCCCCCCCTTTTTTCAAGTTATTATTCATTTAAATAAACCAAACAACCTACAAACAAACAAAAAAACAAACAGGCCAACACACAGCCTGCCTGCATGACTGTTGATATGGCAGTCACTCAGTCCATGCATCTGTTGGTTGGTTGGTCGGTTGGTCTGCCCTTTAGTCACATTGTCTGTTTGAAGTAAAATATATATATCTTTAAGCCACATCATAATATCTAACAAACTAACTACCCTGTCGGAGAACATGTGGTTGACTACAAAAATAGTTAACTTATAGTTAAGTTTTCTTAGACTGACTAAAAGCTAGCTGCAAAGTCATCCAGAACAAACCCAAAATTAATTCTTAAATTGAGTACGTAATCGAATTTGATGAGAGCCAACAAATTTATTCTCAGCTTTATATTAACATTTTGCTGTTGTTATTTTAGATGGCAGCTTAGCCGAGTGGTAGCGCGTTGAGTACACAACGTGTGATGTTACATGTTCGAACCCCAGAATTTTTTTTTTAATTTACTGACTACCAGGTGATTTAAAAAAAGTCAACTTTAAGTTAGCTGAAAGTTGTGCAGAGTGAGACAATTGACTACCGCCTAGGACATCGCAATGTTAAAATAGTCAGTTGATTACACTGCAAAGTAATACAAGTGTCAGTCAGTACTAGTTGCGAAATAGTTAGCTTAAAGTTAGTTTAAAGTTAGCCAAATTTCCGACAGGGTAGGTACTCGTACATATGTATGTATGTACATACATATGTAACTGGTCATATGGACGCTAGAGACAGACATACATACTTACATACAATCCGTTTAGTTGTTTGTTGACCTAAATAGAAAGACCTTGAAAGAGTTTAAACATTTTTCACTTTACACACAGCCATCGTTGTGATTCCACCTAAATGTACAAATATATCTGTGCTGTAAATCCTTTGATTGTTTAGTTTTTAATTACAGTTTTTTTAATTCATTTTTTCCTATTTACTTACAAGCAGGTCTTGCATATTGCATAATTTTGCCTTGGAATATTAAAACCCATCATTACATACATACATATACATATTTGCTTTTTTTGCATAATTTTTTACTTTGCAAATTTTTCAAGTTTACTAGATCAATTATATTAATAGTCGCCTAGTGGGGTGAGATTCATGTAAAATCCAAGACATGAGATGGCACCCTTAAGGTGAAGTATATAACACGCGTTCAATGCGCTAATGCGATAGTGTGTTTTCATAAGACAAGTTACATAGAGAAGTTTGCCGCGTACCTCTCACAAAGTTGAACATTCTTCCATTTTCACGCGTTTTATACAAAAAGGAAAGCTACTGTTGCCAGATTCATATGCTAACATGCACAAAAATTATTAGAAATTAATTTTTTTTTTATTAAACAATGGATAAAAAATCCATTAAATATGTATAGAAAAATAAAACGTAAATACAAGACAAAAAATAGACGGCAAAGTCTTGCAATTTTACAACTAAAAAAGCCTCAAAAGCGTCTAACTTTCTATTTTTATTGCGTAGCGTGTGGTATGTACCTCCACCTTTACGACGCCAAAATATTTTTTTCTTATGACATTACAGTGCTAGATATTGTATCAAATAAAAACTTGTTCCAAATACTTTTAGCTGGCGACATTTTTCGATTGGAACTTGGCCTTGTTTTTTTTATAAAACATATTTTAACTTAAAGTTCATAGTCGAATAAATTTCTACACTGCAAAGAACTTGCGTAGCAATTTCTCTGTTAAAAAAAATACGAAGCTTTTGTATATATTATAAATAAGCTCTAGGGCCTAGAGTCTAGGCAAATATTTTTTCTACCTAAAGCGGCCTACCTACACACGATCGAAATACGGCAAGCATTCACTTTGTTTAGTCGAGAATTAATTTTAGAAGGATCTTAGATACGATCAAAATGGAATCATAGTTATAGTATGAATCAAAATTTCTTAGTTTTAAAATTTGTTAACGTACTAATAATCCCAAATTATTCTATTACTTATTTAGTAAAATATTTTTTTTTAATTAAAAATACATTAAAATTGATTATTGAAGGATTAGCTGGATCCTATGCGCGTTTCACTGTTGCTAATACAGATCATCAGGGAACCTTTACCCAAAAACGTCTTAGAACAACTAGAGTTAGCAGCACCGACGATGCATGATAAAAAATCAAAAAATTTTGATTTTTGTCTTTCTAGCTGTCATTATAATTTATTGCAATAAGTACAGCCAGTCACAAAACTTTTTAAACTACTGTTAATAACATCATGGGCATATGGTCTTAGTTACTCCGCCCATATTTGTGCAACACCATATTAGGCAAATTTACTTTATATAGTATGTTAAATAAATAAATAAAATTTATTGTAATAAATCCTTATTGAGAGACATTTTTAGGGTTCCGTACACCAAAGGTGAAAATGGAACCCTATTGTTTTCGCTAGGCTGTCCGTCTGTCCGTCCGTCCATCTGTCCGTCACAGGGTATTTTCTGGAGAACCGTAAGAGCTACGGACCTGAAATTTGGACAGAGTGTGTAGACCCTTGGCCGCTACAACAACAAATACATCAGAGTTGGAAATTAAAGGGTGTGCCAAAACGAGCAACGAAAAATGTTAAAATCCCATGTAATATACATACAATTGTATGTATATGCACTTGAAATTTGTAAAGTTAGTGTATTTTTATACAGACTACAACAATTAACACTAAAATTTAAAAAATTTTAATTAGAGGGTGTACCATCAGTTAATGTAATTTTGACTATGTAATTTTGATAACTTGCTGTATCTTGGAAACCGTAAGAGCAAACTTCTTGAAATTTTCAAAAACGGTAAAACAAAAAAATCTCAAAATTATAAAATCGCCAAACCGAAAAAAAATCGCCAAAATAAAAAAAAAATCGCCAAAACGAAAAAAAGCACCAAATTAAAAAAAATTCTAAATCGAAAATAAATCGCGGAAAACCGGAAAAATCGCCAAAATGAAAAAATCGTCAAAATGAAAAAAAATCGCCAAAATGAAAAAATCGCCAAAATTAAAAAAATCGCCAAAATTAAAAAAATTGCCAAAATGAAAAAAAAATCGCCAAAATGAAAAAAATCGCAAAAAAATAACCAAAATGAAAAAAATCGCCAAAATTAAAAAAAAAAATCGCCAAAATTTAAAAAATCGCCAAAACTAGAAAAAAGCGAAAAACAATAAAAAAAATTATTTCAGCTGAAAAAACGTAACAAACACTGTATTAAAAAAAATGCTCACAGCCCAACGTACGGAACCCTTCGTGCGCGAGTCAAAGTCGCACTTTACTGAATTTATTATATACATACATACATACATATATTTTTTTTCCAAAATAACAGCACAAAATCATAACTAAAAATTAATGCTTGGTGGGTCATCAAGCATTTTAATTTCGAAACAACAAAGCACACGCGTGCTTGACGGCAAGAATCTTGATCGTGTTAAAATGTCAATAGCCAAAGAAAATTTAGTAGCAATAATTTCAATCTGTTTGAAAATAAAAATAATGAAAGAAAAAATGCTTTTGTATTAAGGAATAGCCAGCTTACACAAGAAACAAATTGTATCTAATATTTCCTGTTTTTTCGTCCATCACTTTTTAACAACATCTCACCTTGAAATCTCATTTAAAATATTTTCGTGCTTGATGAATAAACACAGTAAACACATCAAAATGTCACATTTTGCCAAGCATGTCAAAAAAAATTTTTTTTTTTGATTTTTCATCAATCATTGTTGGAGTAACACATTCAAACTCATTTTCACAAATACTATCATAATAATTTATGAGTATTTTGATAGTGTCTAGCTCGCTTAAGCCATAAATAAGTAGAGTGCTTGCATTCAAATACATTGAATATGATTTCGTGCCCAAAATTGTTTACTTTCTTTCAAAAGACTTTCTTTCGTATGTCTTACGAAATGACTTTGCAGTGCAAAATGACGAAATATTTTGGTGATTCGGCTACATAATACCGCGGAAGGAGGGTGTTCTGATGTTACATTAGGATTAGTATCCGCCGGTATTAGTGACCAGTGACAATGCCTTCATCACTTGAACTGATACAAAGGCACACTAATGCTCATGATCTTGTTAATTCATGACTTTCTCGGTGACGGGTCGAATCGAGTACCTTCGGTTATCTAATCAACATGCTTGTTTCTTCAAGCAACGCCACCCGCCAAAGTGATAGCTCAGTTGTTCATACACAACTTTTATTCACTCGAGAATTGGGTCGCACGGTGGAAAAGATTGAATGTGATTTAATGGTACAAGACAATAAGTCACTAACAAAACAAGGAAATGTGTGCAGTGACATTAACATAGCTGCTGCAGCTGCTGGTGTTGTCGTTGAACCACCACATCGGCGACCAGCTGGGCTCTCTCAGACATCGACTTGGAGAATATTGCGTAAGTATCTGTAGTTGTATGACTCAAGAACTAAACTCATATGATTACATATTGCATCAATAACTTTGCTGATTGAGACAATCCAGATTTTACCCAAAAAAATCAGCTTCTCACACGAGGACCAATTTTGATTGAATGGCTTTGTTAATAAACAAAACTGGCGTCTTTCTGCTACGGCGTCATCTCACCTTATTTCTGTCCAAAATGAAAATTGGACAGGCATAACCGTAAGGGTGATCTTTACGACCATGTTACTCAAATTTTTATGGGCAGTGTCAGCGACCCCGTAGTTGACATTTGCACTGTATCATATTTGAAATATAACTGCATTGTCTAAGCTTCTCTCTCTCTCTCTCATACTTAATGCAGAACCCTTTAAAAGTTGCTAAAAAGGCCACGAACCAAACACATAAGTTTACAATTATAAGTTGAACATCACAGTCACAAAAGCTTTAAAAAGAATAAACTAACAATACTGTTTACCAGCAGTAATTGCAGTGATTTGCTGAAGACTCTATTAATTTTGCACTGTGGAATCGTTTCTCATGATGCAATAAGTTCCGCAAATGACATACCAACGTCTGTGGACTTTAATTTATTGCCCGGTGATGCTTAAGTTGGAATTCGTACTCGTACATAGAAAAAAAGCACAAGTGCTTTATTAAAACAATTCCTTAAAAGTTCTGATTCTGGATGGTGGGATAAATGAAACTCGTATTATATAGAACTACAAGCGAATACACCCAACAACAACACAATAAATACATATGTATGTGCATATATGTATATATATATATATATATATATATATATATATATATATATATATATATATGTATATATATAAATATATGTACATATAAGTATGTATATACAGAAATATTTATAAAAAGACTGCTAATGTGGTTGGTTGTTGCTAAAAGTACATTTTGTACTGCATGCACACAATAATACTTTTTTTTTGCCTGCACACAAATACATCTAATTACCCAGCAAACACAACGGCAAACGTTTCATACATGATGGTCTTACTATTCAATTCTTTTTTCAGCCTAACGTTTGAAAACTATACTTCAAATTGAAATTTTAAACTCATGTGTGCATACGTGAAGACATATTTACCAAATACCATGTCAAGCACACATTTTAGATTGCTGTTGAAAACCTTGACTTTGGTGTCAGCTGATGTATTTTGCGATCTCCAGAATTTATTGAGCGCACCATAAGCTTACCTTACCTTACAAATTCTATTCTGAACATCTTCCTTGCTACCCCCACTTTTTGAAACTATTCTCCCCAGATAGAAAAAATTTTCAACATTATCAATGCGTTGCACCGAAAGCTGGAAGTTCGTGTTGCATGATGAATTTAGGCGCATTGATATGGTTTTGTTGATATTAATTTGTAAGCCAGCTTTAGCTGCACTGGTAGCCAAAGCTTGAAGCTTGGATTACATGGTAGAGAAGAAGACGACAGACTTCATCTGCATAGTCGATATCAACTAACCTATCGCGGAGATCCGAAATACCATGTCGTATACTCATAGCATAGGTCATAACTACATGTTAAACAATAATGGAGCCTTGAACTCCAACGTTTACTTTGCTGGGCTTGCTTGATGAGCCCTCATGAAGTATTGAACAGTAGGAGCTGTTATAGAGTTTCTTAATTAGTTTCAAATTATCTTCTCAGGAACTCCTTTGCATCGTAGAGCTTCCCAGATCGAATTGTGTTGTAATGTGTCAAAAGCTTGTTTGAAGTCTATGAACACTAAGTAAAGGGTTGAGCACCATTCTACCCATTCTTCAACAATCTCCCTCAAGCTATTGATCAATACATGACTGGTTTGGCCTAAGGCCAGCTTGTTCCCGTCTTAGCTGTGGTTCAATGATGGTTGAAATGCGATTGTGCAGGATGTGAGCTATGATTTTGTTTGCCTTGCTTAAAGGAGTTAGACAGCTCTTGTTGGAGCACTCTGCCAAGTATCCTTTTTTGGAAGTTGATTATAAGGCCTTCTCTTAAATAATCAGGAAACTCGAAATTAAGGTTTTTTTTACTAATGTTGTTCTTAGGGTGATGCCTGCTTTCAGAATCTCAGAAGGATTGATTCCATAGTCACTTGGCAATTTCATGGGAGGGAACAATCAACATTATATTTATACTATGTGCTAGGTCCTGGATCCAATCACATTGTACTTGTTCACTGCCGGTTACTACAATATTAGACCAAGTCCCAATTAAATTGACAAAAGTTCAAGACGATATATCCCAACAATGTTGAATATGTAACCATTTACAGGATATGTAATTTTTTCACCATACACTACTCCCTACTTTTAGTAACACTCCCAAGTCATAGGATGAGTACGTTTGGATCAATTGTCCCCAAGTTTTCTGCAAGGCAGCTGCTCATTATATGCGTTGGTCCAACATATTTTTTATTCTAGACAATCTCTTATCTAATGTCATGAATTGAAGTGTGTAACCAATCAATCGTTCATTTATCTGGGCTGTGTGACATATTCTAGATGGTTCTTAGCAGCCATATTCTCTGCGACTCGCAGGAGTCTAGAGTACAAAAAATACTTCGAAAAGTCTTTTGCATGTGGGCTACCCTCTCAACTAATCAAATTAATCATTAAGCATTGAGTTAGATTTCAAATCTAATGTCAGTCAGTCCGAGTTCTGGTACATGTGTTTGCTGGGTGCTTTACAAACACTTTTTTAAAAATTGCAGTGAAGTGTTTTCTTGTTTGTACTGTGAAATTCTATTCAGTTATGTGTGATTTTTATATTATTGTTGTTGCTGTTGTTGCAGAGAAGAAGACCTACCAACCGAGAGACCGACCGACCCAAAACACAGCTCAAGTTCAAGGATGTTATGTAATATTGTTTCGTTTCGTTGGCTGTTGCTCGTTCGCTTTCGCTTGTTCGTTGATTTGCTTCGTAACCGATGTTTGTTGCTGTCAGAGCTGCTGCCATTGAATATGAGAGTGTGTGTGTGAGGGTTTGCGCATACATACTGTAATCAGCCACAACGATAAAAGCACTCACTAAACATGTGTACAATTATTTACCAGCTTCTCACTGCCGGCACTCCCCTTTACGAGAACAACAACTTGTTTCGAATTGCACACGATATCATTACAAAAGCCTCGTCGTCGTTGCAATCTTCAGCGGTAGCAACCAACCATCTATCCAACCTTCCCCAACCAGTTTTTGAAAACTTGCACTCTTTTTTTTGTCTCCCCAGCACTTCCTCTGGCTGATTTTCTTTTTCTTCTTTACACTTTTAAAGGTTTTTTGTGGTCTCGAGTTGGGTCCTACACAGAACATTGCAGTCTCTCACTCTTTCAACTGTTCGCATTTGCGTTGCTTCCTCTTTTTTTTCCCCCAATTTGCAGCACTTCTGTGCTCGCTCCCCTTTCTTCGCAGGAATGTTGTTGCATCACTTGGATGCAGCTCCCTTCATTGGTCTGCCATATGTTTGTTCTCTACTTGAATTATAATCAGTTTTCGTTCTGCTCACTCTGCTCCTCCCGAGCTGATAATACATATAGTTTGGGTTTTGTATCTACAGTTGAGTAAATAGTTGCTATAAATGTATGTACCTTGACTTATATAGAATTTATCTTTTATATATAGAAGTGTATATAAGGAATTTTTTGTTGTTGTTTTTGGAAAAGTGTATAATAAGTACGCTTAAGTTTTTCCTGCACGTGTGTGAGTTGGTTGGTGTTGGTGCTCATAATTCCAATATACTTTTTTTTTAGTTTCAGTTTTATTCTGGATGTTGGTTCTCGTTTTATTTATTTAGTAGTCGTATTATTTTTTCTATGCACTTTCAAGTTTTAAAGTATTTAAATCAAATAGAGAATTTTTTCAAATACGAGTACATTGTTGTTAGTTAGTGCTGTGGCCACCTGATGATCTAACTTTTCCAATGTGCATGTATCTATTGATTGGAAAATCTATAAACTGTTGTTAGCAAAATAATAATGAAAACGTTCGTCTGGTTGGTTGTCTTAACTTGCTCCATTAGGACGGGTTGACTCGTTTGACATGAAGTTTCGTTATTCCCTCAAATCATAAATGATTTTATAGTTTTTTTTTGTATAAAACAGAACTTGTCCATTAGCATCTTCATATTAAGAATAAATAATAAATATATATATAATATTTATCTAAAGGAATAATTTTTGCACAAAATAATAACCACAATTTAGAAAACTCTTCTTAGGAATAGCATGGTTTCTTTCGAAATCGAATTGCAAAAAAATTCCCTTTTCATTTGAAAATTATTATTAAAAATGCTAAAAGCTTACCCTCATACCTAAATAAGAGCTGCAAGCGTCGCGTTAGCAGCAGGGTACGTATTTTCAGTACAATCAAGTAATATTTTCGCATTTAAATGTAATGAAAATGGGTACCATGCTGCTAACGCGACGCTTGCCGCTCTTATTTAGGTATGAGGGTTAGAAAATAAAAAAAAAATCTGCAAAAAAAAATCGCAAGGATTCCAGAGAAGTTCAATTTGATTATAAAAATTCCTACTTTGCATTGTTTAAAAAACTTAAGTCGAAGTAGCAAAAGTCGTAAAATTTTTACTTTTCGCTGCTTTTGCTTTCTCCAACTTTTTAAAATGAACCAATGCTTTTCCTGCTGCTTGTGAAAATAATCAACAGTCGCAGTCGAACCAGAAGCAGAAAACGACTCATGAACAATTGCCGCAGTACTTTCCGCATTCGACGATTTCAAAAGTTTGAATTTGGTTAGTTTCGCTAGTAGAAGCATAAGCAGTCTGTGTGATTTTGTAACTACCAAACAAGAAGAAGCAAAAGCTTTTGCTTTTAGAAGCTTTCAGCAGGTTTTGCTTAAAACTTCTTCTTCGACTGTTACTACGTTTATACGCAGGGCTTATTTGCAAATAAAACTGTAAATTGTTGCCATATTATTCTCTTTATTGCGACTTACTAATTCAGAAAACTATTTACGATTAACGCACTATTTGCAAATAAAATGTTTAAGGTTGCCACGCTTACAAATGTTTGATAACAAAAGCAATAAATGGACAAATATAGCACCAAAAATCATTAAGAGAAGCAAATAATAACAAATAAAATAAATAATTATTTAATATTTTGTGCATTCACACTATTTTTTTGTCAAAATAAGTAAGCTTTCTATAGAAGTGCTACCAAGTTTGTGTACTTTTGCTATGCCGTATAAACAGTGAGTTAATTTATTTGCAAATAATTTTATTTGCAAATAGTGCGCGCATAAACGTAGTATGTGACTGCTTGCGACTTCCAAAAGCATATAAACTGCTTCTGCTTTTACTTGCGATAGTAACCGAAAGCAAAAGTAAATCAAATTCAAACTTTTAAAATTTTCGACTGCTGAAAGTACTTCGCAATTGGTCATAAAAAGTTTTCTGATTTTGCTTTGACTGAAACTGTTGTATCTTTCAAAACGGAAAGCAGAAGCAAAATGAAGTGAAATGAAAAGAATTTCAGTTTTTTAAACACTGGATGTTAGTCACGGTTCACACTGCGTAATTTCTGTTTCAGAAAGTGTGAGTTTGCCGGTGATAGAGGAGAGAAGAATGGATTATAGTAGACTATTTCATGAACTTTGAAATTTTCTTTTGTTTTCTTATTCACAAACGGTTGTCACTGGAATATGCAGCAACAAGTGATGGTCAGCCAGCCAAGGTGGCCATATGCCAGATATCATATTCTAATAAAAATGGCAAAGAATTATCCTTGAATTAAAATAAAATTCATGGCAATTAACACCATTTATCTGTGCTTTATTTCAATTTAAATTTATTTATCTCTAAAATAATATCCGTAATATAATTATATTCACATTATCTCGCATATGGCAACATATGTACTCGTATTCTAATGCCGCCATTCCTGCATCCGCACATATATATTGCATTGCATGCACATTTTGAAGGACATCGTTTATTCCTTGTGCAAATTTTTTATGTTGTCATAAAAAGAAGGCTACACTAAACGGCAGGAAACACCAATGGTGCAGTGAATATCTTATTTTCTCCATACGCATACCAAACATGGCCTGTAATCGTAAAAAACAGCACAATGATTTATAATTTAAATTTATTTAAAGGCCACCAATTTAGTATTGACATTAAAGAACTTTAAAGCGGGCGTTTAAGAATCAACGAGGGAGAGGAAATGTATAATTAAATTTCAATAATTCGCTTTGAAATTATACGTATACATATTTGTGGAGACATTAAATAAATAAGTCCTCGCCCAGACTTGCAATTTTTTTTAAATACTGCATTGAAATTGCATTAGTCCTAGTTTACACTATGCAAGTCTTATTGCTAAGCTGATTAGTGTGTTAGGAGAGAGAGACGAGGGGTAAAGAAATGTTTCTATTCCCCTCGTTCCTCTCTAATCAGCTTAGCAATAAGACTTGCATAGTGTAAACTAGGACTTAGTGTCCACATAATGAAATCCCAACTTTACAATCATGTATTAAAAAAGTTCTATTGCACCACAAATTTCCCTGAAAAAATTAACAATTTCATTGACTTTTTATACAACTGAAGAAATAAAATTATAAGAAACGTCAAATACGACTAAAAGCTTTAAATTAACAAGTACGAATTGCAGAGCACATGAAACTGTGTAACCAGACTTGCAATTTTTGTTGCAGCAACTTTTTATTTTTTAGTGCAAAAGAGCGAGAGAGGAATACAAAAAGTACATGTTTCTATTTCAACACTCTCACACATATTCAAGAATTGCTGCAACAGAAATTGCAAGTCTGGACCGGCACTAAAGTCAAGAGTTGCTGCAACAAAAATTGCAAGTCTGGACAGTGACTAAGTAATTACATACATTTTTTTTTTTTTTTTTATAAAGAGAAGTAACACTCAGGCAATTAATGCCTACTACTATTACTAGGTGTTACCTTCTTTAGGAAAGGGATAGTGAGAGAGAAGACAGGTGGTGAAGGGAGAGATAGAGGAAAGCTTCATTCTCTTACAACTCTGCTTCTTGCACGTTTTTAATAATGCAGTGTTGCAGCGCCTCCCTGATGTTAAATGAGGCGTATTAATTTTTTTTTTTGAAGCTGTGTTTTGTAGCCATTTCATTGATTATTTTACTTCGTCGATGATTCTGCTACACAACGAAGGAGGGCGCTCTGATGTTACATTAGGATTAGTATCTCCTGAAGTCGGTATAGTTCAGTGACCAGTGACTATGCCTTCATCACTTGAACTTTCCTACAACAACTGATACAAGGAACACTAATGCACATCAGAAAAATGCGTGGTGTTGTTATTTAATGACTGTTCGATACAGGGATTGAACCCAGGACCTTCGGTTTTGTAGTCAACGTGCTAACTACTTCAGCCAACGCCACCCTCATGTAATATTCAAGGAATTATTAGTTTCCCATTGCTTCCAGAGTATCATTAAGTGGACGAGTTGAGTTTTGTAAGCGCACGAACAACTGCCAATTGTTGAGTAAAGGGCCGAATGGATTTAAATCAGTGCTGACCAAACAGAGAAATTTAATCGTGTGTAAAAAGCCGATTGAAGTTTGGCACTCCGGTACCACTTTGGCCAGCTGTGATTTTTAAATAGGTCTTTTCAGAGTATGCATTCTGACTGTTTAACTTAATAAATACGTGTCTGAATCAAACAGTTTTTCATTAGTAATTCGTGGTTACGCTTTTTGGGCACATTGCACACAGATGTAAACTCAGTTACACGACTGTAATGTAAAGTAACAGCAACAGTATGAAACAGCTGATCGATATTGTTATGTGAAGAGTAATGTAAATGGTTATAGAGATGTAATGCAACGTAACCTACTTCTCATATAAATATCCTACGTTACTTTTACTTTACATTACCGTCGGGTAAATGACTTTTACCAACACAGACAAATGTTTGTGAATAATTTTCTTCACAAATTGTCAAAATATTTCGCAATCGTACGAAATTTTTTGATACCAATTATTCAAACGTTCGGAAATTTCCATGTGAAATTTTATATATGATAAGCCTGATTATCGAATTTAATAATTTCACTTTTAAAAGCTGTTAAGTGACATGAAAACAATCATTTTTAAAGTTTATTTAGCCAATATTGTTACCAAAAAAAAATCAATTGAAACAGATGGCTTTAACATAATAAACGCATTACATACTACAACAATAACAAAAGAGAATAGAAGTGTAATAAGAAATAAGAGTTAACGTATGGAAGCTTTTGTATTATGAAGCAGGTATGGAAAACATACATTTTATTTGATTGATTTTTTCATTGATTTTTGTCTGTCAACTACAATAAGTTTTTAATTAGTGTTATTTTTTTATATGGGAATTGTTACAATTTAAGTTTAACATTTATTAACGCACTAATAGTCCCAAATTATTATTTTACTTATTCAGTAAAATATTTTTGATGTGTAAACGTCTATACGCTGGGGGGTAAAAATCTTTTTCACAATACAATCACAAATTTTGAGTAAGATGTGCGATGCGTTATCAAATAGGTGTGAGCTATGTATGAGTGTATTAGTGTAATCATACGGACAACAGAGGAACTTAACAGCTGCATAGAAATACACTCAACCGAATTTTAAAGCATACCTTCAGGAGCAATGTTAATTTTAATACAAATTGCTTGTGAGGTGTAATAGTGTTGCCAGTGGGGATAATTTTGTTAAAAAGTTGAAAAATATAAAATAAATAAAATAAATATAAACTTTTAAATAAAAGAGCGTTTTAAATGTCAAATATTTGTTTAAAAGATATATAGCAGTCTTTATAAAGAATTTATAATATTATATTATAACATATCTTCATTAGGTACTGTTGCCTTACACTGAAGCTGGTGCACGACAATTGGGTAACAATCTCCATCTCATGCCAATTATTATGAATCACCGTGATTTGACATGTCGTGATTTGCAGAACAGGGCCGATTATATTTTTCTCGAAAAAAAAAATAATTGCGAGAATGTTAAAAAAAAAGAAGCAAATTAAACATTATAAATTTTTTTCGTCCGCAATTTTTAACAACCGCGCACCTTTGTGTTTGTGCTTGATGAATAAATATGTCAAATATGTCAAAATGTGACATCAATCAGACAAAAATTAAAAAATTTTGATTTTGCATCAATCATCGTGAGTGTAACATATACAAATTTATTTTCACAATTACTACCATAACGATTGATGAGTAGTTTGATAGTGTTTAGACCGCTTAAAGCTAATTTCAAGCATTACTTTGTGATAAGATATTTATCAATCGTCGGTCCTGAAATCATTGCAATTAGAGCTGTGATCCTTAAAAGGGATCCGATAGTTAAAGAATAGTTCTAAATTTTACACCTAAATTATACTTCCATTGAGACCTGCCCCCGCATACATCGTAGTCCAAGTCGCAATACGACACTCGTAATAAGGCCCATTATCTTATTTAGCAGTAGACGTTTGAAAATTGTATTAGTAGCCGAAAATCGATAAATCGAGCTTATAGATTTTTAGCGATAGAGATTTAGTTTTAGCTAGTTGCAGAATACGAGGGTTGCTCTCTTACTATCATTGGCGGGCATAAAAAAATTTTCTGGGTGGCATTACAACTGGTGATTTTCTTGAGTAATATGAAAATAGATAATGACTTGAAGATTTTAATAATTCTAGGGGAACACCCCCATTATGACTGCTCTGAAGTAGGCATTGTCAAACCACTTTAGTTTTGCTTCATACTATGAAATTTTTCTTTCAGAAAGCCTGAGCTTAGTGATAAGAGGCGAAGGGGAACATTTACAGTTTGAATTTATTTAATTAAATTTAAATAAAGTAGGTACATTTTAATTTTTGTTTTGGAAATGTAAAAGAAAGAAAAAAATTTTAAAATAAATATACAAAAAATAAAATATTATTAAACAATTTCGATGTGTAGAGGCGAATGAAAGTTGAAAAGAGAATTAAAGGAATTCTCGGAAGGAAAAATTTCATAGTTTAAATCTAACCCTCTTACTACTTCTTAATTTCTGGTATAAATTGTAGGAACAGAAAATCATGAATTCCCATGTCTGATGTTTTGAGGAAGCTTGGTCTATAGTCCACAAATCAACATAACAATTATGAAAGAGTGAATACAAATTAAAAGCGACTGCCTAATCATACATTTTCTTAGACTGGCAAAAAGCATATTTCGTATCAGCAAAAGTTTATAATAAAGAGTAATAAACTTTCCATACCTGATATGCAACTTGAAAATAAGTAGAAAATAGAAGAAACTTAGCACAAGGATAAATAAAGAAACATCATCTTCTATTTCCAACAGACTAAACAAATCTTAAAGTAGAATAAATCGTCCACTAAGAAACAATTTACGAAGCAGGAAGGAGGGAAGGAAGGAAGGACGGAAGTAAGAGACGGGCGAAAAATAGTAGTTAAAAATATTGCACATTTAAATTTCAATTATTGTAGAAATGAGAAAAAGTTCAATTTTTTTTCTTTGATGATGAGGCGATATTTATTTTTTCGTCTGCTAAATTGGTTTAATAAAAATGCATAGAAAAGCAGAGAAAAACCCCCATCGAATGAAACATTGTTGCCGATTTGCTACTGATGATTTTTTCCTTACAAGTTCTTATGAAATTTAAATTCTTGTTCGTTTGCGTTCTTTCTATTATCATACGAGTTTCTTGGTTATTTTTATCATGTTTTTTTCTTTTAGCAGAATAAATTCCAATTCGTTGTAGGCATATGTAATTTGTATGCGTAACTTTTAATGCAATTAAACAATTAAAGAGTTGAACTAAAGATAGGAAATTGAATTAAACCAACAACAGCAAGAAATGGAAAAATTGTAAAAACAAAACAAACATTTTTAAAGGAAATGGAAAAATAAAAGAGGATAACGAAAAATCTCAACCATAAAGAAGAGAAAGTAGGGGAATTAAATCAAATCTGCATTACTGTTCCATGTTTTCTGACTAAGCTTCCCCTGTCAATGTCAACTTTTTGTAGCGTGCGACACCAAGTAATTATGCTTGTTTTTTCAAAGAAAACAAAAACTTTTTTTTACTTCTTTATATATTTGTGTAGGCCTTCAGCTGCTCTACGTTAGGTAAAATTTTAAGAAAAATGTAGTCACGTTGTTCAGAAATACAAGGTTAATTGCTTGCTGTCGCACGCGACAAAAAAAGTGGAAGTTCTCGGAGAAATGCCCATATGTTAAAAATAATATTCAAAAAAATGCTCCAAGAAACACACGATGCTGACAAAGTTCAATACAGCGTATTTGAAGCTGCTAAATGTGGTCTAAAAACAATTTTTAGAAATTTTGCAACATAAAGAGAATATTTATCTTATGTTAGGAACACAACTGGGGGAACGGACGAATTTTTGTGCGCGGATATTTCTGTATGAATATGAAAATACAGACAATCATATTCTGAGTATACATCTGGCATTACTTGTTTTGTTGTCAATTTGTGGTCTCATTTTGACAAAGGTTGCCACTAGTGCATACTATTGCGATGTCACAAAATGCAATAATTTTTATAATGCAATAGCGTTGCCGAAATTTATTATAGGCCTTGAACCCTGCAATGGATTCATTTAAATTTCTTACGCCACACAGTGGGACCAAAGGCCCTTTTTTCGCGAATCAATTCATATGGCCACAAGTAAAATGGTGAGGACCACTAAATTTTATATGGATAACTCTGAAAAAAAACTTCATGTTTCACCAAAATATTGGGGCTATATTAGTCTGGAGAGGGGTACTCCCCATACAAATTGATTATTAATTAATTGATATACATATTATAGGTTTGCACAGATGTAACTGTTTGCACCAGTTTTACTTGTGTTGGTTCTGGTATGTACAGGTACATAAGTTATTCAGCGTTTCTGTTACTAGTCATAACTTATCAGTGCAAGCAAATCAGTACCACTCTGCTTTCCTCTTTGCTCTCTCTTTCATAAACTCAGACTTTGTTCAAGAAAAACAATCGATTCTAAAACATGACTCGTAACAGAAACTCTGAATAATATACAGTATCTGTACATACCAGAACCAACACACGTAAAACTGGTGCAAACAGTTATATCTGTGCAGACCTATAATACATATGTATATGATTTTTTTATATAAGAACAACAAAAGAAGATTTTCGCCTGGTCTTACATATTGGTCTAGGGGTGGCTAGATCAATTACACTCTACACAGAACAAAAAAGTCCTCCAATAACCAACTTTAACTGAAAATAAAACCAAAAATCAATTAAAAATGTAACTGAGTCAATTAAATTTTGTAATTAATTTTTAAACAAAAGTTTAATTGACTTGAATATATTTTTAATTGATTTTTGGGTATATTTTTAATTAAATTTCCTTATTGCCGGAACTGAATACGAGTTTAATTGACTTAAATACAGTTTTAATTGATTTTTGATTTTATTTTTAATTAAAGTTGCTTATTGCAGGAATACGTATTGTTTTGTGTACGGAATAGTTGTATGGTGGAGGGCGACGGAGACAAAGGCATACCTGACAAGTTAGAGAATATATAAAGAGAGACTAACATAACTGTAGCCCTAAAAAGCACACCTTCTGCAGCTTTAGACGTTATATTTTACCTTAAATCAATAAAACTAACTGCAGTGAACGCGGCATGCAAACCCGTTATACGGCTCAAGGCAACAGGACAGATGTCGTACAGATCCTTTGATCACGGTAAACTACTGGAAGACATGGAGTGTAGCCCGAACTAAATCATTCCAGTAATGAGCTTCTTTGTCAAACCATAGATCACTATAAAGCAAGAAGGCTATCTTGAAGGTCTTAGCTATAGTAGTTCTAGTTTCAACTTTTTCACAGATGGTTCAAAGATGGATGGATGGAGGGCTGGGATCTTTGTAAAGAGGAGTTTAATAAACTTCCTCATTACTGCCACATCTTCCAGGTGGAAATATATGCAACCGAAATGGCTGAATGCGCGTGTGAATATGTTTATAGACAGTCAAGCAGCATAAGACAATTTCAGTCAACTGCAACTACTCCTAGATCGTGCTCATTTGTAGGGATGCCTTAAATATATTATTTGTTGCGTTCGTGGATATATGGGGATCGAGAGAAACAAAATGGCCAATACACTGGCCAAACGGGGAATTCAATTACCAATGGAGGAAACGGTACATGGCCGAAAACCAATTGAACACCTGAAAAAGATCATAGACTCTTAAGATGGAGGAAGAAGCGGATAAAGGTTGGTGTGCGACGAAAACTTGCAAAATTTATAAAATCATGTGGAGCTCCTATGATGCCAAATCCGCTAAATTCCTTTTAGCAACAACTAGAAGCAACTGTAGACTTCTAGTGGGGGTTATAACTGGACACTGCCATCAAAGAGAATTAGAAAGTGGCGTTGGCTGAAGTAGTTAGCACGTTGACTACAAAACCGAAGGTCCTGGTTTCGAACCCGGTCTCCGACAGTCATTAAAATAACAACACGACGCATTTTTCTGAGCTGCAATTAGTGTCCATTTGTATCATTTGTTTTAGGAAAGTTCAAGTGATGAAGGCATATATACTGGTCACTGAACTACTCCTGCTTCAGCCTATACTAATCCTAATGTAATATCAGAGCGCCCTCCTGCGCAGGTTTTGTGTGGCAGAATCATCGAAAAAGTAAAATAACCAATAAAATGGCTACTAAACACAGCTTTGAAAATTTAATACGCCTCATTGACACTAGAGGCGCTGCAACACTGCATTATTAAAGTAAAAAAAACGTCCAAAAAGCAGAGTTGTAAGAGAATGAAGCTTTCCTCTATCTCTTCCTTCACCACCTGTCTTCTCCATCACTATCTCTTTCCTAAAGAAGGTAACACCTACTAATAGTAGTAGGCATCCATTCTCTTAAAAAAAGGATAAATACTTGATGGTACCTGCTGGAAATGCAAGGAGCCCGAGGTAATTGAGAGAGTAGAACATCGACTGTGCCACTGTCCATTTCTAAGCCGCACACTTCTCGGAGTCTTGAACTTGTACGAGTATAGAGAGTAGAATTGCTAAGGTTTGTTAAATTTGTGTGGGGGAGTCATTCGATACAGGCACCAGGAACTATGCTGTCATACTTATAGGTTTCTTGTCATCTATTACTATCGCTAAGGCACAATGTCAGTCTATGTGCTAACCTAACCTAAGTATTTACTTTCAGTTTTCACGGTAATCGAACATATTTTTTTAATTAATCCGTGAAATGACCGCCTTTGGCCCCGATGTGTGACATTTTGAAAAGGTGTGCATTCTCAATGCTTTGTATTGCAGTGTTATGAAACGCTACACTTTGTTCGAGTACAAAGCAGATGATTTTTTGTATGTCATCCATTAGAAGGTTTTGATAACATTGTAGTTCCATAACATTATGGAAACTACACATAAATCTGAGTAAAATCTATTACTCACGAGATTTCGGGCAAAATCGTAAACCTACTTAAAATCTATTAAAACTTACTGATGCAACTTTTTCCCCCCTAAATGAAACTAAAAATTAAAACCATGTTGTTTGTCTGTCAATGGTTTTTGTTTTGGATACAAAACATTGATAAAAGTAAAAAAAAACTTGGTGTAAATGGTACAGATTTTGATAAAGATTTTGATTGAAATCTGCTGGATTTCGTGCATGTGTAAATGACTCATCATATATATTTTTACTGTCGTATCAGAAAATGAAGCATAGTTTAATTTTTAGCAGACGCCTTTAAACTTTTAAACTTCCATCTAAAACGTATTAGAAAAATTAATTTTGCCAGCTGGAGTCTAAATCAGTTCAATTTAGCATCAATCAGCTGATTATCATATATTAAGCTGCAAAACAATGAAAGCAGTTGCAAAAGAGAATTTAAAAAAATGTTTCGCAGCAAATATCTTACAGTATGGACGAGGACTTATCGAAAGCTACGATTAGACCGCAGCATTCGATACTGATCGAAATTTTAAAATATTTCCAAATAAATTCCATTCAAATACTCTGAAGTTTCGTTGGACATCGAGTGCATTAATTTGTGTCCAGTTACATTGTACGAGTATAAGCTTGAAAACAAATTCAAATGGATGCTAGCAAAATAAGTGCATTAAACTATTTGACTTTTAACATCAAAAGCTTTCTCTCCAACACCCCCTTTTGAAGGATTGCATTTGGTTAAATTCATTTAAGACGTGCTCGTGTGTGGCACTTGAATAATTGAATAAATTTATTTAAGTATTCACATATGGCAGCTTTTATTTTTATTGCTGTTGTTTGCTATTTTTCTTTAATTCAATTACACTAGAGGTGACCTATCCCAATATGCTATATGGGTGCCATATCATGGGTGGTCTCATCTATTTGTATACTCGTATGTATCTTGTAAATATTATAACTGCCATTAAAAGTGTTTTAGCAATTCAAAGTCTTGTCAGGAATATAAATATCGCATTTTTATTCCTTTTTAAGCGTAATGCACTTAAAAAACTATAAATTAAAAAAAAATAAAATAAATTTTATAGAAAATTACATAAACATATACACATGCCTGCAAGTGAATGCAAGTGGGTCTAAGTCGCAATTATTAGTAAAATCGATTTTTAAAACAATTGCACTCAAAATAGAGTTAATTTTTCAACAGTAACCGTGACCGATGCAATTGATTTTAGAAAATTGCTTACCCACCCACACGCCAATCGGGTCATCACACATGTTTCGAAACATGTTAGGGCTCCTCCCTCATGTTAAATTTCTAAATTTCCTTTATTCAAAGACTTATACCCCTTTTAGACACGGAAAGTTTACCTGGGTGAAAGACAGAGAGATAGTATTGCTCCCTCTGTCTTTCACACAGCTGAATTAAAACTTTGCAAAGCAAAAATTCCGTGTCTAAAAGGGGTATTACTGTAGAATTTCGTGGCGCAAATTTTTGTAGAGCATATTAACTCTTAAAGGTGTTGAAAGGACCCATTAACTTTGGTTGCGTTGCCAATTGCCAAAATGTTATTAACAGGGACAAGGACTTCATGCATTTAAAAAATGTGTTTTAGGCACCTAAAATATGGCATCAAAAACTCAAAATATGCACTTAAAACAATAAAATATGCACATATTTTAAAAAATTTTATTCTAAAGAAAAGTTTTCAATTTACATACAACTAAATAAAGATATAAAAATATATTTTTTTTCAAAAGGTGCGTGGACAAGCCTTTTACATTATATTTTTACACAAGATTAAATATGATATAACGATTCTTTCACTAATTTCGGATTTAATAGCAGGCAATTTTCTCTTGAAATCATGTAAAATACAATTTCCATTAAAATTGGTAGGTGCGTGTGCTTGTACAGTCGTTCTTCAATTCTGCAACAATTCAAGCGAACAAATTGTCCAGTTTGCAATAATAATTTGTCAAAAATATTTTTTAACATTTGCATTTTTGAGAAAATATCACACCAAATCATGCGTTTGTACCAAAATATGAGACAAACATATGCATTTATGACCAAATTATGCAAAAATATGCATTTTCAGCAAAATATGCAAAAATATGCTCTAACAAATCGATGCCATTTTTACGCAAATTCATTGTTTCGTAAAGATATTTCGTTCTTGCTATTATCAGAGTTAAGGGAAAAAAACATGCATTTGCATGAAACCCCTGTCCCTGGTTATTACATATGGCAACTGACAGCTAACAGCTATTAATTTCAGAGTTGCCATCATGCACTATAATGCCACTCTAATGTGAATATATTTTTTCCGGTGTAACTGCAGTTGTACATAACAGTTTGTCATCATGGATGGCATGATAATATAATTTCTTTTCCACTTTTGCTTTAAAACAATTCACAATAAAAAAAAAACTATTAGCAATTGTGTTGTGCCTCAAGAGCAATAACAATTACAAGAAAAAATTACACAAATTATAGAATGCTTTAGAAAATTTTCGAATTAAATAGTAACAGAGAAAAAAGTTCGAAATGACATACATATTTGTATATGAATATATTTCAAACAAAAGTCATATTTCTTACAAATTTTATCTACAAAAGATCAATATTATATCAATAAAAGCAATATATACATATTTACATACATATATATGTACTATATGTATGTATGTATGTATGTATATGTATGTAATTATAGTACATATCTAAATTTTTAATATTCATTACACCGCTGAACGACCGTTGGTTGTTGTAGTTGTTTCAGTATTAAATCAATTTTGCAACAACAGCATCAGCTCAACAAGCAAATGAAAAAAACTGCAAGTAAAGACGTCAGCGGCGTTTGCTAGAATCGAAAAGGGCAATGCGGCGAAGGGAGCGGAGAAATGGCAAGTTTGTTTTCTCATGAGTGCACTTACAAATGCACGTACGTACGTATGCATACGTAAGTATATTGTACATACATTGTACATACATACACTACACATCCATACGATATAGTCACGTTTGTATCTGTGTGCAAATATACATTTCCAGTGTTACAACATCATCGCCTATTGTGCACCAGTGTATGTAATACATTTCGCTTTATCTACATATATTTTCATATGTATGTCTGTATGTATATAAGTATTTTGGGTATATACATACATATATACATATGCATGTGCATATATGGGTTTATATGCACATATGTAAATACATGCATACGACAAAAATCAAGTACAGTGGTTATAAAAACTTTTATTTTCTAAGCTCCATGGAATGCTATTAAAATGAAAAATCTAATGACATTTGCACTCATTAATTTTATTCTGGTAATCAAAATTTTATTATTAATTATAACTCAATGAAAAAGTTCTAATTTGATGAATGAGACAATTTTTATGGCTCGATTGTGGATGGTAACCGAACTTTAGTTGCGTTGCCATAATGCTAATACGTGTAGCAACTCTGTAATTCGAAACGAACGAACTTTCGAATTTACATGCTATAAACAAACAATTCGATTGTATTTTCCTTCGTTTCGAATTGCACAGTAGACTCACTGCAGGTTTTGTTTAAGGTTTTTTTAGCTTTTTATGCTTATCCGACCAAAAAAAAGGGGTGTTATAAGTTTGTAGTGTGTGTCTGTGTATCTGTGTACCTGTGTATCTGTGTGTCTGTCCGTGTCCACGTACAGCCCAAACGGCTGGACCGATTTTGATTTAGTTTTTTCTGTCTGAAAGGTGACTTGATCGAGAAGGTTCTTAACTATATTTGAAGAAAATCGGTTAAACCGTTTATATCACATATTTTCTAGAAATATCGGGGGTTTTTAAATTTTTAGTTTTTGTTATTGTGAATTTTTTTTTAAACTATTTTCAATAATTTTATTATGTTTGTTAATCTTGAGTTTTTTTTAAAGCAACGAAAGACCGACAGCAATTTAGTGTATTTAAATGCTGACTACACCAATTAATACCGAAACGAAAATTAGCCGAAATGAAAAAAGCGCTTAAATGAAAAATATCACCAAAAATAAAATAAAATCGCTAAAATGCAAAAAAAAAATCTCCAAAAGTAAAAAGGTTACCAAAAGCCTAAAAAATCGCCAAAACGAAAAAAAAACGCAGAAACTAAAATATCGCTAAAACTAAAGTCCGACTTTACTGAATTGTTCAGTACATTCAGTTTTGAGCATTTTTTAATGAAGCTTTTTAGTTTTTTTTTAAGTTTTTTTCAGTTTTGTCGTTTTTTCTCGATTTTTTTCTTTTTTTGGGTTTTTTTCATGTTGGCGTTTTTTTTTTTCATTTTGGCGATTTTTTTCATTTTGGCGATTTTTCTTGTTTTTGGGTTTTTTTATTTTGACGATTTTTTTCTGTTTTTGGTTTTTTTTCGTTTTGGCGATTTTTTTTTTAATTTTGGCGATTTTTTTTCATTATGCCGATTTTTCCGGTTTTTCGCAATTTATTTTATTCTTAGAAATTCTTTTTAATTTGGTGTTTTTCTTCGTTTTGGCGATTTATTTTTTGTTTTTGGCGATTTTTTTCGGTTTGGCGATTTTATAATTTTTTGATTATTTAGTATTACCGTTTTTGAAAATTTCAAGAGTTTTCCTCTTACGGTTTCCAAGATACAGCAAGTTGTTAAAATTGCATAGTCAAAATTGCATTAACTGATGGCACACCCTTTAATAATTTTTTTTTTAATTTTAGTGTTAATTGTTATAGTCTGTATAAAAATACACTAACCTTACAAACAATTGTATGTATATTACATGGGATTTTAAAATTTTTCGTTGCTCGTCTTGGAACACCCTTTAATTTTTAATTCTCATGTATTTGTTGTTGTAGCGGCCAAAGGTCTACACACTGTGTCCAAATTTCAGGTCCGCAGCTCTTACGGTTCTCGAAAAATAGCCTGTGACGGACGGACGGACAGCGTAGCGAAAACAATAGGGTCCTTTTCACCTTTGGTGTACGGAACCCTAAAAATGGTCAAAAACTGAAAAAAATGGCGAAACGAAAAAAAGCTTTAAAACTAAAGAATAACGTTAAAACAAAATTAAAAAAAATGTTTTCATCAGGTGAGATACTCGATCATATAGGCTAAAGTTCATATTGAATTAACATATGGACTGTCCATACGGAAGGAAGCCTTCGTGTGAGAGTCAAAGTCGCACTTTACTGAATTTATTATAAAATTCTAATTGATTTTTTAGTTTCTTAACATCATTTGGAAATAAGCAATAATAATAATTATAATCAGGACGAATTTCCTTCATGTCACTTCAAATTTGGTTGATAAAAACGAAAGATCGACCGGTATATTTATTATCCAAATTTGACGGGGACTGATAGAAAATCGTTCCGTACTAAAGTAAACACAAGCTTTCCATATTAATGCATTAAAGACTTAATGTCAAATAAATATACTTGGGCATTTTTATATATTTCAATGAAGGTTACATAGATAAGGTTAGAGATTGTTAAGAAGAGAAAGTAAGTTTTCAGCTCACTTGGTTCTAAATTTCAAGTACCTTTGTGTTGCTTGCGAGTAGGAAAGTACAGATGCTAAAGTGAAAGATATATAGAGAGAAGAGAAGCTTAATTAATTTTTGCGTTTTTACAACTCTTATTATAGTGCGTTTTGTTAATTTTTGCAGCGCCTCCGGTGTTAAGTAGGCATATTACTTTAAGGGTGATTAATTTCTACAAATATCGACGAAGGAGGGTGCTGCGATAGAGATTCGGTTCAATCCACCTCCAGATGTCAAGCCCTAGCCGGAGCATACCAAAGCATACCAGCGCCTCTGAGAAATTTCCGTATTTTAGTTTCCTTTTTTGGACACCATCTGCTACAAAAATGGTGTGGATTGAATTCCATTTCCGAACGGAATTGAACTATATGACATGGCCGATTATTATAGCCACTAACGCGATCAAGGGTTTACCAATCAAATCAGCAAATGCACCTTCGCCACCACTGTTGCAACAACTAATTGTTTAGTGCTTGCTGTCTCTTGTTTTCCTACTTCTTCTATTTTACAATATATACTACATACATACATATCGTCAGCCCATTATTGGTTTGACTCACCGACCATTTTTTAAAAAAATGGGTTAGGTATCGGGTATATATATTTTGAGTATCCCCTTTATGAATCCAAAACAGGTTTTGCGAAATTAATTATGGTTTCCGAGATACTTAGCATTAATTTTGCTCCATATCAACTATTTTAAGGTTTAATAAATATTGTTTTGTCGTTTTTCTCCATTCTGACTTTTTGGCTTATGCTCCAAACCAATAATGTGCTGACGATATGTATGTTTGTTCATGTGATTTTTTTTTCGTTATTTCATTTACGAGATCTCCTATAGAGAGCCTGCAATTGCAAATCAAACTCTTTCGCCAACTCTGGCTGCAACAACTATTGTAGCCAAAACACAACTTGCATACGTAAGCGTACACAAAACATGCTCTCATAAACATACAACAACAACAACAACAACAATAACAACTACACTAATTCACCAGTACTGGCATACTATACCAACTCACAATAACCGGGCAACAATCTACGGTAAGGGCAAGCGCATGTCAAGAGTGGGCGACCTTGGCAGTGAACTTGAAATTGCGCTACAAGGATTTTTGTTGTTTCTGTGTTTCTTGTTCGTTCGCTTTTTGTTTGGCATTTTGCAACGGCAACAGAAAATGTTGCTGCTGTTGTCATTTGTTTGTCTGATGTTATAGCAAGAGTTGCATTGCAAACACCACCACCACCACCAACCACCAACGATGACAACGAAAACGAAGAATAAAAAAATGTGTATCTATCAGATATGAAATGATATGAAAACGAGCCAAATAATTGAGAACTCGAATGAAATTCGTTGTTCGCATGTGTTGGTGAGTGGACATACTAAAGCAATTTTTATCGATTTTTCTTATTTTATATTTCCATAGTGATGAGTAGAAGTTGTACTATATTGTTAATTTGCACCACACAAGAGCTACGGAATTATAAAATTGTACGTTTTTTCGATCGAATATTTATATTGAAAATAACAACAAATTTTCTAATCTTATTGTTGTTTGCAATACAAGTTGTCGGTCGAACGATTTCTGATGACATCGTAGGACAGGCCGTTAATGTTTATGGTTATGGTTTTTTTTTATTCAAATCACGCGTTAGTCTGCTATTAATGGCTGCCAAACACAAACTATAAATAAAATTGTGACAGGAGTCAACTGAAAGAGGTCTGTTGACAGGAGCAGTATTGTCCTTTCAGTTAAGAGGCGGGATATTCAATCAATTACGTATCTGCGAAAATTCAGCATCGGCCTGAACAGTTGCTACAGTCGGACACTAAAGATTTTCTTATTTCAAGTAACAAGTATTTTAAAAGATTTTAAAAATAAGCAGAAGAAGTTATCTATCATTTTCCCTGATATAAGACGGGGTTTCCATACGGGAAGTTTAGGTTAGGTTATGTTAGGTTAGCAGGCTGCTGGTAAGGAAGGCTGAATACAATGATCCCTTTATGATACCTGTTAGTTGAAGAGAAGATAGTGAGAGAGGGCGATAGTGAAGGGACAGTGATAGAGAATACAGGTTGGAAGAGATAGAAGAAAATTGTGCTTTTTTCACGCTTTTCACGCTGATAATGCAGTGTTGCAACGCCTTCTGGTGTGAAATGAGGCGCATTAAATTTTGAAGCTGTGTTTAGTAGCCATTTTATTGATTATTTTACTTCGGCGATGATTCTGCTACACAACGAAGAAGGGCGCTCTGATGTTACATTTGGATTAGTATCTGATGAATTTTTCCCACAACTGATACAAAGAACACTAATGCACATCAGAAAAATGCGTGGTGTTGTTATTTTTAATGAATGTCGGAGACCGGCCTCGAGCCCAAGACCTTCGGTTTTGTAGTCAGCGTGTCAACTACTTCAGCCAACGTCACCCTCGAAGTTTACTTTAAAAAGTTTTGGGTTTGTAGGAGAGAAAATAAATCCCATTCTCTTCTCTTTTCTCTCCAACAAACTCCACACTTTCCAAAGTAAAGTTTTCGTATTAAAAACCCGTCTTAGTTAAAATGACAGCTTCCAAATGAATTTAAGTGTGCGACAAGTCGAACGTTGTCGACATCGTGAGATTGGCTCGTAAAAAATTTACTGAGAGTAGAATCATATCCCATATAATTTTAATATTAATTGGAATAAACTCAGTAAAGTGCGACTTTGACTCACGCACGAAGGATTCCGTACGGCCACTAGATATGTAATACTATACGAACTTTAGCCTATATAACATATAGTTTTTTAATTTTTTCGTTCCTGGAATTTTTTCTGCTTTGAGCGTTTTGTTAATATGGCGGTTTTTAATTTTGGCGATTTATTTTAGTTTTAGAAATTTTTTTAGTATGGCACTTTTTTCTTTTTGGCGTTTTTTGTTTGTTTTTTTGGCGATTCTTTTTCGGTTTGGCGATTTTATAATTTTGGGATTTTTTAGTTTTATTGTTTTTGAAAATTTCAAGAGTTTGCCTCTTACGGTTTCCAAGATACAGTAAGTTCTCAAAATTACAATAACTGATAGAACACCCTTTAATTTAGATTTTTTTTAAATTTTAGTGTTAATTGTTGTAGTCTGTATAAAAATACACTAACTTTACAAAATTCAAGTGCATATACATACAATTGTATGTATATTACATGGGATTTTAACATTTTTCGTTGCTCGTCTTGGAACACCATTTAATTTTTAACTCTCATGTATTTGTTGGTGTAGTGGCCAAAGTTCTACATACTCTGTCCAAACTTCAGGTCCGTACCTCTTACTGTTCTCGAGAAAATAGCCAGTGCTTATAAAGTAAAAATAAGTAATAGGTAGTAATGAGAGTTTTTCTTTTCCCGCACTTTTTTAGTTGCCGGTAAATCGGGATTGGTTTTTAAATTTCCTGGGATTCCGGAAATCCCCCTGAAAAACACTATTAGCAATATAAAAAATCAAAACTAGTTTTCTTCAAATAAATTGATAGTAAAATTACGTCCGATCTAAATTTATTGTTCAAGAAAAAAACGTCTGCACAATAAGAATTTAATATCAAATATAAGTGATTAAATTTTAACGCACTAGGTTAGGTCAAGTAGAAAAGAGGAGCCATTACGCTCATGTCCGGGGACAGCCACTATAGGCCTGTTGTGCGCTCTCATGTGAATTAACCAACTAACCCCACATTTAAAGGAACTCAGTATCGTTCACGTAGTCCCTCAAACTTTTCCAGTCAATACCTCTATAAAGTGGATTATGTCCGGTAAGGTGTCATCCCAAAAATAACTCAGTAGGTACCATTTCAAAATTAATATACTGCATACATATTGTGTTCAGGCCTGTTTTGTGGACTCTGCCACCAACCAGCTGATTATGAAAAATAATTATACTGGTTGGTTCATAGTTTTGTTTGCATGCATTTGCTTACGCGTGCTTTCGTTCTACCTTTTCAAAGTGTGCATTTTTTTTACAAATTCATATTTGTTCTTTTTTTTATTTCATTTTTCTTTCTCATCTTCGTTGCATGTTTTGCTTTTACATATTTGCTTCGCGTTCTTTGGCACACATAATTTTTTTATATATTAATATTTTATTTTTGTTCCCTTTCATTCGTACTCGTACTAGGTATTTGCTGGTGCTTTACTCTTACTTATACTTTCGCAATTTCGTAACTCTCACTATCACTATCACAAAATACTTACATTTGCATTATTCCATCTCATTCTTAATGTCAAGGTCTCTCCCTTGCACAATGAATGAATCACGCCAGCCAGTGCAGCACCACACTCACAAGGCAAAACTTTTCAACAAAAATGTTTAGTTTTATTTACAATGATTAAATGCCCTACAAATTGGAAAATATTTTTTTTTTCTCATTTAAAATTGTAGTTTTAAGTAATTTTGTTTAATGAATGCAATCTCATTAAACACAACGTATGTACGAGTATATATGTATGTGTGAATGTATAAAAATTTAATAAATTATAAAGGGCTGTACATATTTATGTATATAAATTATTCTTATGAAACTGGTTGATTTCTGTTTTAGGAAAAATTAACAAATTTTTTCTGATTGAACTCTTATCTAATTAATAACACTGCGCTAGTTCAAAACTGTAACAAGCGGGCGACCTGGTGGGTAAATCTAATTCGAGTAAGATCAATCCAATGGTGCTAACAATATTTTTTAGGTTAGCTCTTGTTAAAAAAATAATTGAGATTGAAAACTTGGTTAAAAGCTGTCGTTTGAAAACTGAATCTGTTAGCTTATTTTGTGTATTAAAGGGAGGTTAAATTTTGAGGGCCGGTGTTGATTTTGAATACAACACAAGTTATTTAGGAAATTATTGTCATTTCTTTTTATTATGACAATATGGTATGGTTAAATTATGTATGGAACAAAATATAGGCCAAATGGCCGCCGCTACCTCGGCGGCACACCTCTATCCGATGGTCCAAATTTTCGATGACGCTGAGGCATGATTGAGGTTCTATGCCACTAATGTGCCGAATTATCTCATCCTTTAGCTCTTGAATTGTTGCTGGCTTATCGACGTACATCTTTTCTTTCAAATAACCCCTAAGAAAGAAGTCCAACGGTGTCAAGTCACATAATCTTGGCGGCCAATTTACATCGCCACCACGTGAGATAACACGGCCATTGAATTTGTCGCGCAAAAGAGCCATTGTTTCGTTAGCTGTGTGGCCAGGTGCACCGTTCTGTTGAAAGCACATATCGTCCACATCCATATCTTCCAATTCGGGCCATAGAAAGTTCGTTAATATCTCACGATAGCGAACACCATTCACAGTAACTGCCTGACCGGCCTCTTTTTGAAAAAAAAATACGTTCCGATGATGCCGCCACCCCATAAACCGCACCGAACAGTCACTCCCTTGTAGGTGCATTTCCTTTTCGACAATCACTCTTGGATTACCATTCGACCAAATGCAGCAATTCTGCTTATTGACAAATCCACTGAGGTGAAAATGTGCCTCATCACTGAAGATGATTTTCTTCGAAAAGTGCTCGATATGAATTTTGATTTGCACGCCCATTTTCATAATTAGTCTGAATAACTTTAACGCGTTGCTCGTTTGTGTATCTTTCCATGGTTCAAATTGAGTTAGTCTGAAATTGAGAAATGTCAAATGAAATGCGGAAAAAAACTTGACGTTTAGGTGTGCTTCACATTCAACATCGGCCCTTAAAATTTAACCACCCTTTATAAGAGCACTAGAGACGATCAACTAAATCGGAAATGAGCTTGTCGCTTAAAAGGACACATACAAATAAACTCATCAATCACTGTTTGTATATTGACTTTGTAGCAATGTGAACTTTAGTTCGTACGCGCACCTATCCGTCATTAACAAGAATCCCAAAGAAACTAGTATTATTTTGGCCAATCAGAGCTGGAGACGATCAAATAATCATCCGTCAAATAAAAAACCAAAACTGTTTGACTTTCATCACTTCTTGCCGACAACGTGTACGTGTAGCCGAAACAACTCGTCTGCTTGCACAAAACTCTGTGATTGATGAACTTATTTTATCGTCTCCAGGGCACTTATACTTTCTTTTTACTCTATATTTATTTATTGTATCTTCAAAAAAAAAAAAAAAATTAAATAACAATGAGTAATCAAATCTTAGGTCTAGATACAATTAATGGGCCCGACCAATGCCGAACACAAATTTAGTGATAGTAATTATTAATACAAGAATGATGTACAAAAATATTCTTAAAAAGTTTCATCTGCGTTATTGCGTATTAGATCCCTAGTGTCCCCCTTTTTTAAGCGAATGTGTCCAATAAAGTTCAAGATATTACGAGCCAGGGGATTATGATGAGACTAAAGGAGCCGATGTTATCAAACGTAAAGTTTTGTTTTGCCTTCCTTGGGTTTTCTCAACATTTAAAGCTGAAGCAGTGCCCCAAAACTGAATTCCGTAGCACCATATTGGCTTCAAAAGTGACTTGTGTAGTAAAAGTTTGCAGTCTAGGCTGAGTGATGAATTGCTGCCAATGTATTTGAGTTAACTTAAGTTTCATTTGATTTAGCTTATAGTCAATATGATGTTTCCATGTAAGCCTTCGATCAAGGTGTATACCCAGGTATCTCCCTCGAGATTGTTGATTCGAATGGGGGAACAAGTATCTCTTCTTAAAGTAAACGTTATATGGACACACTTTTGTTCATTTACTTTAATTCTCCATAAGTTCCACCATATTTACAGCTGGGTAATACGAGGACGGATCAATAAGTCCGTGACTTTTCGAACTTTCCTCGTAGTTGTATTAAATGCAGCACTATTCCCATCAATTACCACATGTCAAATTTTAAGCAAGTGTCGTCATTTACAGCTGTTCAAAACATACAACCTCGTGTATTTTTCTACAAATTAAAAAAAAACTGAGTTTCGAGTGCTCATTAAACATTTTGTTTTGCGAAAAAAAAACCGCCAATCAAACCAAGGAAAAGCTCGATAAATACTATGGGGACTCTGCATCATCGATTTCAATGGTAAAAAAGTCGTTTACTGACTTTCGTTGTGGTCGCACAAGTACAAATGACTCTAAACGTTCTGGACGGCCAATTGAGCTCTGTACACCCGAAAATTTCAAAAAAATCCATGATATGGTGTTGGCCGATCGAAGGGAAAAAGTGTGTGAGATTGTTGATGCCATAGGCATTTCATATGGCAGTGTGATTTCGATTTTAAATGATCAGGTCGGTTTAAGAAAGTTGTCTGCAAGATGCGTGCCGCGTTTGCCCACAATCGACCACAAACGTATATGCAGTTTCCATGGCAAAAATTCATGAATTGGGCTCCGTCATCCGCTCTATTCTTTAAATTTAAGCCCAAGTTACTGTTTCTTATTCCCAAACCTGAAGAAATGTCTCGTCGGAAAGAGATTTGACTCCAACAACGAATCGTTCCACAAATGCCTATTTTAAGGATCTCGAAAAATCCTATTTTTTTTTTTGAAGGGATACAAAAATTGGAGGAACGTTGGACTAAGTGTATTGAGTTAAAAGGAGATTATGTTGAAAAATAAATTTTTCATTCAAAAAGTCACGGACTTATGGATCCACTCTCGTATGTTCCTGCAGATTGAGGGATGCATCATGAGGGTTTTCGTGCATACTCATACAGGCTGTATCATCGGCAAATGTAGGGGTGTGGATATTATTGCTGACAGGCATATCACAAGTATATAATAAATACAAGACTGGCCCCAGAATACTAACCTGTGGTACACCGGAAGATATGGATTTGGGCACACTCATGAAGCATTCTTCCAGAACAGTGACCTTCCTATCAGTAATATAACTTTTCAAAAGTTTTTGTATGCTTATTGGCAGATATGTCTTCAATTTTAAAACCAGGCCTTCGTGCCATACTTTATCAAATGCCTGAGAAACATCAATAAAAAGGGCAGACGAATACTTCTTATATACTTAGACTTAATAAAATTTGTTTCTTGTTTTTATGGTTAAGCATTGTCTATATGCATTTCGTTCTCGCTTTGGACTTCTGCAGTAGACTTCAACCCAAATAATTTTTGATTTAAGCTTACAAACTTCGTATGTTTATAGTAAGGCTCTTCTCTCTTCCATAAACTCAAAAGTTGCTCAACTAAAATGACCGTATGTGAACCCAGTCTTTATAGGGCAGAGAGGAAAATATTATGTTTCCACTCTTAATTTTTTTTTTCAAATTTGAAACTGCTGCATATTTGCCTTGTATATTTGTTAGTGTAAAATTTCCTGAAGTCATAAAATATTCAAAAGTTTTGCTTTGATTTGACACCAGAAAAATTAACAGCTGAGCATCAGCTGCTGAATTAAGATCACCTGATATGAAATCGCCTTGAGCAGTTCAACAAAAATTGATGTTTGTAAACCCAATCTTTTTGTGCAAACCATTGTAGGGAGTAGTGATGTAACGAATGTCAATTTTTGATATTCGCGAATAGGAATACGAATATATGAAACGATATTCCGAAATACGAATACGAATAATATATGTAAAATTTATAGACATTAAATTGGGGTTCTATTTACGCCTGCAATATGAAATATTACAAATTTTTTACGAAAAAGGACTTCATACTCCTGTTGGCGTACTTTAAAGTTAATAGAAACTACCCAAAATTTTAATGATCGTCTTTAAATAATTGGGGTATTCAGATGGTACTCATAAATTAACACGTTTTAAAGTAATACACGAAAAAATATAATGCTGTGAGCAACACCTCATAATTTACAATTAAAAATACTGTGCTTATTTGTATTTTGGTTTTAGCACCAGCGTTGTCAACTTTAAAATTTTAAAAAGCACTGAAAGCAGGAAAAAAGCGCGTAATTTAAGTAAAAAAGCACTAAATTTAAAATTTTTTCATTAAAAAAAATTGTATTCATAAATATGTACATACATATGCATTCCGTTCCTAAAACGTCAAATTAAAGGCACACATTTTAATTCTATAGGAATAAGTGTATTCTAAAATCAATTTGACGAAGACTTTTAAAGTTATTATAAAAAAAATTAATTTTTTTTTTTGTCTAGGAACAAACGAACACTCGAGCTTAGTCAAGTTGGCAGTAATCGACAAGTATTTATAAGGTTAAGAGCTGATTATATTTTGAACTCGATGGGCTTACCAAATTTGGTTGTTATTAAATTATGCTGTAAAAACATTCTTTCGGCTGCAGCTTAACTATGTGAAAAAGTCAATAAATTTTTAACGAAATAAAAAAGGTGTCAAAAGTATTGTGCAGCAAACGCAATATAAATAACAAAGTTAAATACAAAAAAAAGTGATTTGCAAGTTTATCAAGTTATATAAATACAAAAATATTCATAGCAAAAAAGTAACCGAAATGAAAAAAATATTGGAAATTGGAAAATTTTTTTACAAATTTGGGTTATAATTAACCAAAAATTTTTTAAATGCTCTATTTAACTTCAGAGCTTATGGTTTTTCAATGATAGACTTCCTCGAAAAAGAAATAGATAAGGAAATTTATCTTTGAATTTTTGGTTTAGTGCCACCGCTCAAAACAAAAGTCACCGAAAATGAATTTAAAAAAGCACTGAGCACTAACTTCAAAATTTTTCGCATCGAAAATTTCAAAAAGCACTAAAAACGGTGCGAAAAGCACCGAGTTGACAACGCTGTTTAGCACCTTTCAGTGTTACCAAAATGAATATTTAAAATTACACCTCGAAGGAGCCAAAATTACCCGATTTCAACGGAATTACACCCAATGATAAACAAAAACAAAAATTACAAAATAAAAAGCAACAGAAACATCTTAAGCTAATAAGGTAATTGGAACTTGATTTTTTTACTATTGTTTAGGAGAGGTTTAAAATTATTATTGCCATTTTTCTCTATATGTAGGTACCCTTCTTTAAATAATAAAAGTGCAGCAACGGTATCAGACGATAATTCACTATATTTTGTTTTATTTATTTATATATTTATTATATTATATATATGTTTATTATATACAACAAAAACATTTCAAATTACCCGTGAGCTACACCTGAGAGCAATTACCCACGCGCTACACATGAACATAAAAATTACACCTGATTCGGGTAATTACCCGCGATTCGGCAACACTGGCACCTTTGTACATTGCTTACTCTCTCTCTCAATTCCTTTGGTAAACTCTCATGCATTTCTACATGTAGTCAGTGATGCCAACTATTTACAACCTAAACGCGCTATTCGCCTTCTCAAAACGCGCTAGAACGCGCTGAGTTACAGCATTGTCAACTATTTATAGCTAAAACGCGCTATTTTTCTGCGCGCTAAATTAAATTTTAATAAAAGTCGATGTATGTATTAGTAAATATACTTTTTTAAGCAACTCTTTTTCAGATTTTGCAATATTGCTTCTTCGAAATTATATCCTAAATAACTAAAATAATTTAATACAGAATCAGAATCACCAAATAATCGAAATCCTTAGTTTTTATTTCAATTTTCTTTAACAAACTTTGTACCAGTAACAACACACTCTTATAAAATGTCGTATAGTTTTGCGATTCAAATGATTTTTGTACTTCAGCTATAATAGATGCGTTATAAATTATATATAATTTTTTGGTCACGAGTACGACTACATATTTATTGTTGTGAAATTTAAAGATATTTGCCATTTACAAGGGAATTTAATTTGCAACAGCTGAATCATTAACGCAATTAAAAGAAATTGTGTCAGACGTTTGGATACTAGAAAATTGGTAAATTTATACAAAAGAAGAAAAAAATTTAACTGAAATGATGTTACTGACTTTATCCAAAACGCGCTAAGTTAGCGCTTTTTTGATTAAACTCGCTAAGACGAAAAAAAGCGCGTTTGGAGTAGTTAAAACGCGCTAAATCTAGCGCGAAACGCGCTAAATTGGCATCGCTGCATGTAGTTATGACAAACAATAAACCTAGCTGAGAAAGTCTTATTACTTTATGACCTTTTTGTTTGAGCCACAACAACAATTTTTTTTAAACTATGTTAAAATGTTAAGACATTATGACACTTAAGACACTGTTGTGAATACCCCAAATATTTGACGAATGATACGAAGCACAAATTTCTATAAAAAGTTTAATGGATTTGTACAAACTAATAGTTTTAGCCATTTATTTAAATTTCGTGTAGGATTTATGCATTTATTTATTTAATTTGTTTGAAAAAATATTCGTATTCGTATTCGCCTGAATTTTGCGAATATTTGACAATTCGAATACGAATATTCGTGCATCACTAGTAAAGAGTATGAAAAACTCTAGTGACTGTTGTAAACAAAATTAAAATTTCATTAAAATAATAGAAATTGATGTGGCATGCAATCAGAAAGAAAGTAAAAAAAATTAGCATCTGTTATAACAGCAACACATTTCTAAGTTTATACCCACATACTGACTTACAAAAAGAAAAATTATTTCTAATAACAATATTTTAAAATATTTAGTCATTTCTAACTATAGTACGAGTATGAAATGAATAGTTCGCCATATCAAAATTTGATTTGAATACTAATTTCATAATTTACACCAACAAATATGCAATGTGCGCGATTGTAAATTACAACAAAGCTTTCACTGCATCATCATCATCCTCATCATCATCCTCACATCAGCACTTTGTTGTTTTTACGTAAGATATTTTTCTAAGCAAGAATTTTAAATAAAACATAGACAATTTTATAATATACATATATATTTTTTTTAATATTGTTGTACAACAAAACAGGAAACACATTAACAGCTTGTTCCAAATACGGTGCCACACGCCCAGCCCACATCAAGGAACGCCCACAATTAAAAAAAAAAACTTAAAATAAACATGCCAAACTGAGACAAAATTTAAAATAAGTACCTACACTTCCATTTTCGGTTTAACACTATTTTTTTTTATTCACTGCAAAAAAAAAAATATGACTGCAGCCTGTTGCCTTTTTTGTAGGAAAATGTTAAAAAAAAAAATATTTATTATGGAAAATACTCGTATCTACATGCATGAGCACAGCAGTATGAGGTAATTTGTTTGTTATTTAGTACGATTTCATGTGTATCTACGAGTATATTGCAAAAAAAGCAAACTGCATATACTCGTACTTGCAGTTTTCTGTAACTTAATGACCTTGAAATTACTTTTCCCCAGATCCAGTAGTAATAGTTTTTCCCTGCTTCTCTTGACGTTTTACGTGCAGCAAAAGAGATGGATTATTTTTTTTTGTTTAAATACCAATACTAGTGCAAGTATAAAAGTATGTGTTTTGGTTTGTACATACTCGTATGTATATGTATGTATATTAGATTTAACTCAGTTGGGAATGCGATTTTCATTTGATAAAAAGTAAAAATACAAAGTTACAGTGGGACCAAAGCTGAAATATTTTGTTTGAAAAATTTCATTTCACTTAGGATTATATTAAACTTTTTTCTATTGTCACTTATGAAAACATATGCATACATCTTTCTAACGAGTGTTTTTTTAGAGGTACAGAACTTTAAATTGAACAAAACAGATAAATGCATGATGTCCAAATGGCAATGTCAACTTTCGATCATTTTCTGTATTAATGGAGTTCGCATTTCGGTGAGAAAAGGCGAATATTCACCCTTATTTTTTTTTTTTTTTTTTTTTTTTTAAAGAACAAACACAACCCGCAAAGCGATTAGCTTGTCTGCGGAAAACACCCAGGGTCTATGGTGGGAATCGAACCCACGACCTCTGGACTGAGAGGCTAGCATCGCTACCACTCAGCCACAGGGGCACCCCTGGGACGCGTTGTTCCAGAAAAATTAGCAGGAAATGAAATGGTTTTAACCAAAATTAAATAAAATGGTTTCCCCAATAGCAAAATAAAATCTCCAGAGCTGGGAATGTATTTATTTAAAATTTTATATAATTTTTCATATTTTATTTTATTGTAGTTTACTGTATTTTATTTTAATTTATTTTATTTAATTTAATTTAATTTAATTTAATTTAATTTATTTAATCGAATAAGTTTTTAATATACCTCATAAAATAGAACAAAAATAATAAGAAATCTCTATGGTTTTTTTCAATAAGAAAATCTTATTAATTTCATAGAGAAACCCTTTTTGAAAAAATCAAATAGAAATCTTGTAGTTTTTATGAGGTTATCTTATTGATTTTTTCAATAAAAAAAAAAAAAAATTGCGTCTTTATTCTCTGTACTCATGTATTTTCATTTAAATTCTATACCATATACATGTGTATGTATGTATGTAGTATATTGTTGATGTTATTTATTTATACATACATACATACACATTAGTTTATATTCTTAACTAACTTACTCACCAAGTATTGAACCAGCAAACTTCTGACATAGACAAGCACTCTAACCAATTTGCTAACAAGCAGCCTGAATAACCATTGAAATTATTGTGGAAACATTCTTATACAAAACTGAAAAAGATCATGAAAAAAATTGTCTCTATGTCTATTCATCGATATGAAATAACAAGACACCTAAAAAAACCAAGAAGATTTCCTTATTAAAAAAATCAATAAGATGCTTTACACATAATCATATAGGAACCTACTAAAATCCAGAAGAAAACATTTTTAAAAAAATTAATAAGGCAACCTAATAAAATCAATAAGAAATCCCTATAGTTTACAATTTATAAGAAAACCTAATCGAATCAAGAAGTTTTTCTCTATGGATTGTTTTTTTGGTGCCAAAAATAACGGAAATTGAGTAAAAAAAAAGTAGTGAATAATAAGATTTCTTCTTGACTTTATGTGGTTTTCTTCTTGATAAAATTAATAAGATTTACCACATAAAAACAATAAGGAATCTCTATGAAAAAATCTTCGCTTCTTTCTGCTGGGACACCCCTTAGCCTAAAAACGTTTCATATAGAAAATCTTTTTGATTCTATGAGGCAGTGTTTTCTCTGTGTACTTATATATAAGTACACCCAGAAAAAAAACATTTTATGGATTGAATTAATAAGAAACATTAACGAAAGTCTAGTTACATATGTTGGAATTTCTTATTTCAATATGGAAAAATATTAATTTACAGTATTTATTTATTAATTTTATTTATTTTTAAGTGTTTTAATACAATTTTCTTTTACATTGAAAATTATTGAATTAATGTGACGCATTCTTATTTTTAAGTTTAAGTTAAGCTTTTTCTTGAGTGTAATAATCCAAAAGAAGAAAAATCCAGAGCTGTGATATAGTGCGGTCTAGGCGGCCAGTTGACTGCTCGTCAATATTTCTCAATAAAGCCATTGTTTCTTACGCCATGTGTGCCATAGCACAATCTTGCTTAAATCAAAATGTTACAGGCAGCACGGGCATCTATCAAGGCGAATTCACATAAGGTGGTCTTAATTCACCAGCTGACATAGCTTCTCTGTTGTCAAATCAACCAAAACGTTAGGAAATATTTTGACAGCAGGAAATTTTACACTAACAAATATACAAGGCGAATACGCAGAGTTGCAAATTAAGACCACCTTGTGTCAATTCGCCTTGGGCATCTATGATTTTTTTTTACAACATATTTTTAGTTTAAGCCACTTTTTTATTTTTGGCGCTTTCTCTTCGCTTTTGCGATTTTTTCGGTTTTTCACAATTTATTTTATTTTTGTTGATCTTATTCATTTAAGCAATTTTTTTCATTTTGGCATTTTTTGATTCAGAAATTTTTTAATTTTGGAATTTTTTAGCTATAGCTTTTTGAAAATTTCAAGAGTTTGCCCCGTAAGGTTCCCAAAATACAGCAAGTCTTAAAAATTACATTAACTAATAGAATACAATTTAGTTCTAATTTTATAAATTTGAGTGTTAATGGGTGCAATTGTCTATATATAATTGTCAGTATGTTTCATTAGGATTTCAACATGATTCATTGCTCGCTTTAGAACAGCCTTTAATTTTTAACTGTCATATATTTGTTGTTGTAGCGGCCAAAATTTTACATATTTTCTGAAAATTTCAGGTCAGTAGGTCTTACGGTTCTCGATAAAACAGCCTGTGACAGATGGACGGACGGATGGTTCCTTTTCTCTTTTGGTGTAGCGAACCCTAAAAATTATGAAATATCGAGATAATCGAGTTTGCCATGAAAAAAATTTACTGTTGCAATAGGCGAGAAGTTGCATTATCTGAGTTTTTTTTTTACAAGGTGTGTGTATAACTTTGCCTAAACTTTCATATCTGCCACATTCAGGGTGCGGCTATAACTATGAAGAGCAGTGTTGTGGCTCTATGCAGCAGACTGCTTACCGCATTCCAAAAAAATTAAAAATTTTTTTTTAATTATTTTGTAACTTGTTATGTAAATTGATATATTTCACTAAATTTAATCCATATGCATATGCATGTACTTATGTAAATGTGTATAATTTTACCCAGTCTGAAATGGTTTTTTTTAAAGAATTTATTTTTTAATTGCCTTATTTACTGTTTAAGTTTCCTTTTCAATGCACTTTTCTCATGTATTCATTCGCTCTTTCACTTGCACACCATAGAGGCGTTCTCTTTCTTTTCGTTTGTTTCTCTAGCACAGTGCATTTTTTTTTATATGTACTTTTCTTTTCGTTCAGCCCATTTATCATGTGAAATGTTTGTGGTTGTTTGTTTGAATTCTTGCGTTCTTTTGTTTTTGAGAAACATGAACAAAAGAGAATAGAGTAATAAAATAATAAAAAAAAGCTTAAAAAGCAACAGAAAGAAATATTGGAATAATTTGCGCAAATGCAATTCATGTTCAAGGTCACAATTAAAATTGCATACAAAACTAATACACTCACACTCACACACTGCCAGAGCCAAAGCCCAAATAACAGCAACTACAACAACAAGCTGCAAGCCCGAACACTCACAAACACTTTCGGAAAACTATTTACTCGTTACATTTTGGTATCCTTTTATATAAGTTTGCGTGTGCTTATGTGTGTGTGTGTGTGTGTGTGCATGTGCTTCTATCTACAAATTGCATTATTTTCTTGTACCAAATGCTGAACAAACGAGTAGTTGTCAACTGGGCTTGTCAATTTAATTTATTTTGTATATTTATGCATTTGCCTTGTGTGTGTGTGTGGTGTTGGTGAGTGCAATCACATGCATTGATTTATTTTTTACGTGGCCAGAGGTAAAAACTACAATTGAGAAGGCCTGCTAAGAGGCATTTTATTAATGCAAATAAGTTTTTTTTATAATAGCGTAAGTCGAAAAGCATGGTTGTGAGTAAATACCTTTTAATGTTTTTAAATAAAAATGGGCAAATTAAAATAATTTTGTCGTAAAGTAGTGCTGGGACACTATCGATAGTACTATCGATAATATCGATAGTTTTAAAATATCGAAAATATCGATAGGAAAAAATATCGATATCGATATTATTTAAACTGCAGTTTTATAAACGAGAGCTGTTATAAAAATTTTTTAACTGACATAAGCACAATTTTTCAAAAGCTGTCACCTAATATAACGTTCGTAGATACATACATTCATACATATTAAAACAAAAATACTATAAACTTTCAATAAAGTGATAAAAAACTAACTCTGACCTGATGAAAAATTAGTTATATATTTCTCTCTCAAGTACAAATATTTCGTCGATAGTAATATCGATAGTATCGATAGTGAAATTTGTACTATCGATAGATATCGATAGTAGCAAATATCGATAGTATCCCAGCACTATCGTAAAGTAAAAATTACTGAGCAGATTTTTGAAAATTTAGTTTTTAGTGTAATTTGTAATAAACAAATTTCAGTGGAATTTAATTAGGACTTATGACAGATTTTTATTTTATATCTTTATAATAAACTTCTCTGGAGACATGGAAATTTCACGTAAAAATTAAGCTTCCCAGCAAAAAACTACACATTACCATCAGAACTACTTGCCATATAATGACTTATGTACTTTTCTGATTACCATTACTCGCTTACAGATCACATTACCTAAAATTTAAAAAAATTATGTACAAGTTGCCAAATAAAAAAAGTAAATACTTCTCAAGAATCGATTATTTTAGTCTCACGCCTTGTTAAAATCATTAAGTTGGTAATCCAGTAAGGAACAGCTTCCACCAAAAATGCTTAATTCCAAAGCCGATTACCTTTTTTGAAATTTTTTGCTGGGTTTGTTTGTAGAATTTTGTACCATATACAATTCGATTTTGTCTTAAGTCAAATTATGCTCTTATTTGATGGAATTGCTGTATGCTTCAGATTCAGGACTTGCTACTTCTTCAGGTAACAGCACCCTCTATACGTACCATCTAATGCTATAACAATTAAAGCAAAGCCGCGAATAACGTTTCAAAAGACATAATTTGCAAAACCAGTTTTTCCCAGATTACCGTTAAAATTACTCTTGCATTGTTCAAACCAAGGACGGCATTTAAATTATACAAATTAATATTTATTTATTTATTGTCGAACAAATTAATAGCATGTGCTCTAGCATCCAAATTTAGAGAGAAAAAAGATTACAAAAATGGACGAGTTCACATTTTTTTTGCTTTCACAAGTCTGTTTTCAAGTGAGAAGGATATTAGTCTCATTTTTCAAAAGTGAAAATTGACATATGCAATCGTTTGAAAAGAAATGCGGAGTTAAACTAGGGAGATTCCTCGAATGTACTAAATTAGTCATTGATGTACTGTTGTAGTTTGAATAGTACCAAAAAAAATTACAATTGTCCCAACTTTGCCATTCCTGGTTCAAACGTCAAACCATACAAAATTATACATCTTCTCGCCGTCAAAATACAATTACAATGAGTCAGTCAGTCGAAGAATTTTGTAGGTAACTAACAAAATTATACGAACGGAATTGTTGAAAGTAATTGATAAATGTAACAGAGGTACAAAAAAAAAGGTAACGTTAATTACTATTACTTTTGATAGATTAAAAAATATAAAAAAAGCTTGTCTGGAAAAGACGTTTTTTTTTTTGGCTCTCCTATTATTACATAAATAAATTATTATTTCGGCACTTACAACGTTATTCGCGGCGAATTGTTACATTAGTTTAGGTTATGTTAAAAAGAGGGGCAACTATGTTAACCCAATCCCAAACTGGATTATATTTGTACCCAATCGGGCTTGTTACATATTCGATAAACAAGTCAGTCCAAGAAGCAGTTTGTTCTATCTACATATTATATTAGTTCTCTTCAATCCGTATCGCTAATAAATTCCAAGTACGGTACGTTGTCCCTATGGAATATTTTTCTACTAAGCTGACCAAACGTTTAACAATGACTTACTTAGTGTTGCCTTAGTTCATTCACCTCTTCGCATGCTCTGCATGTGATATTCTCTGTCCGACCTAGATGAGACCTCATCTCCGTATCTTCGGTTATTATGCTAAACAATCTCCTTTTTTGTTTTAAAATCTCTTTTGACTTTTTTTGATTCGGATTATTCCATGAGATCAGCGTGACCGTTTGACCGACTAAAGTGGCAAATTGTCACTTTTTCGACTGCCTTGGCTCTTTTTTCCCCTTTTTGTGCCCTTTTTTTTAAAGTGAATTATATAATAAAACATTAAAAATAAGAAGTTTACTGTAATTTTCTCGTTTTTGTTAATTTTGCCCCTTTTTTTTACAAATCCCCTATTTGGTGCCACTTTTTGAAAAATGTCATCGGTCTTCCCATAGTGGCATTTTGCCAAACTCTTTCATGTTCTCCAATCGTTCATTGTTTGAGTTCGGGTTTGAGTCTCTTAAGAGGTCTGACATTATTCAAGTCTGGTATTATTCAAAGATGATCCCATCTTGGCAATTCTATCAGCCTCTGTGTATACATATTATCTGTAGATCTGTTTAGCATGCAATTGAGCATATTTTACAGTCAAACCTTAATTAGAGCGTCAAGCTCGAATGCTATCCACCGAGAGAAATGTATTCGCGTAAGTGTATTCATTTGTATAAGAAGCCGATTGATGTTCGGCACTTTGGTGCAGTGATGCCAACTTTCAGGCTCTAAAACCACATCGAAATCTAAAAAAGCACTAAAAAGCGCAATTTTGAGATCTAAAAAGCACTAAAACGAGTGAAGTTTAATAATGTTTAATATATTCTAACCTATTCTATATTTAATGAAATATATCAGACGAAAAAGGTTACACTGAAAAAATAAATACACCAAGTTTTTATTATTATTATTACATAAATTTATTTATTTTTATTTTTTATAAAACAAACGCAACCCTCGAAGCGATTAGCTTGTCTGCGGAAAACAACCAGGGCCTATGGTGGTAATCGAATCCACGACCTCTGGACTGAGAGGCTAGCATCGCTGCCACTCAGCCACAGGGGCACCGGAAAACTACTAACTACTGGAATTCTGAGTCTTCAAAAATCACTAAAAATAGTGCCAAAAGCACACAGTTGGCATCGCTGCTTTGGTACAAAATCGTCTTAGTCGAAGTGGAAATAAGATAGTCGTAATCAGGCCCATGCAGCATACTTTGAATGAAGTGACAATATGTACTTACTCTGCTGCTTATGCATCGCTTGACGCTCTCATTTAGATATGGCTGTAATACTTTGAATGACGTTCCGGTACTTAACCTTATTCTTCATTTGACGAGAGCTTTACTAAACGTGAAAATACGGGCTAGCACCCTGATATCATTTGCCTTTAGCAGTTTAATGCACTCCGTAACACGGGCTGTCATCCTCTTATAAATTTTCCTTTAATAACTTAATGCTTTTCGTAACGGCCGTAGTCTCTGTCTGAAAAACAGTGTTATGATCCGGCAGAAGAAAGAATTTATTTACGTTGCCCCATGCCCGCTCTGTCTCTATTTTTCGAACACTCTGTATAAATATCGGTTATTGTGTTACACCTGACAGTAACTCTCTGCTTGATAAATTAACTCAACCACTGCGAGAAGTTCAACTGGGCCAGCGAAAAGTAGAGATGGAAAAGGTCTGCTTTTTACAGGCCTTGTAATTTTTACCTCTGGCAAAAATCGCTTGCAGTTGTTGTTGTATTTATTATGTAGTTAATAGTAATTCTTTTTCTTTAAATTATTGCAACTCAAAACATGCAATCAATAAATATTTTTTTGCTACTGTTTATATTTATAGCCAGGCATAGCAAGCATATTTTGTCATATATTGACTTTAATGAAATTATAGACGCACACACACACATACATATATGTATGTATATGTTTTATATAAATTTAAACATATGTGCATGTTTGTATGTAGATTTATATTTGCTCGTCTTATTGATGGCAAATATTGGCAAAAATAAAGTTTTTACAAACAAGAATAACGTTTATGTTTATGGTAGACCATAAATTTCTTGTTGCATCTTAATTTTAGCAAAATAGACTCTTTTAATTTTGAGAATATTTACATACGAGTATGTACCTACAGTGACGAACTAAACTATTGTGACACAGTATATACTTTTTACTTCAAGATGGATTTAAACGCCTTATGAAAATAAATAAATATTTTTTCTAGTTCATAATATTTATTTAATTTAAGGTTTCATAATATTTATTTAATTTAAAATTTTTTGCTTGGCCAACAACCGTCTACATGCACTTAATTCCTACTTAAGAAGGTCTAGCAGACTTCAATCCAAAAGGTTTGAAATAATAAGTTCCTTAAACAGCAACGAAATTCAAGAAGACAATAAAAAATTCCTAATACATTAATTGTCAGATTTTGTAAAAAATTTCGTTTGTAAACGTTTCAAATTTGTATGAAAAATAACGAAAATTCGTTTCAACACACATATTTTTTCCATACAAATTTCTAAACGAAAAATTCGTTTGTATTTACAAAAGTTGGCCTTAAATAATAACAAATAAATATACTTCGGTGTTTCTTATTAATTTATTATATTATTTTTTTAAAAACAAAAAAAAACCAATTTCTCTGAACAAAACTATTCTTAAAAGTTTTGTCGATCCATTATTTCAACTTCTTAAATTGACATATTTCACATGTCAAAGCGCAAATGTTTTGATATTTTGGAAATGGTGTAATAAACAAAAAGGAAACCACAGAATCTCAGTGCAAAATTATTTTATATTTGGACACTCCAGGTAAATCTTATGCTTATGAGTCTGAACACAATGTAACGATAATTCATTGCGCTGCGGTTTTTCATACGATTTTGAAGGAAAAAACCGCAGTGCGGAACGGTATAAAATTAAAATCTATTTTATTTTCTCTGCGGACTTTTTTATTCTCTCAATTTTGACTCTCTTTCTCTTTCTGATGTTGCCATAGTTTTTGAATAATTGGCGGTGTTCACAACATTATTGTGAATAAAAAAATGATTTTGTAGTTTAAAAACTTTTGTCATTAAATATAAAAGTTTAAAAAAGATATCAAATATATCTGCCAATGTATAAAATGTTATTAATTTCTTGTTTTTAGTTACTGATATTACAAAATATTATATATATATATATATATGTATATATGTTCCCGTCGTTCCTATAAGGAGCATAGGGCCTCCATTTCAAAATATTAAACAAACAGTAACTTTTTTAGAAAATTGTATAAAAATGTATCCACAAAAAAATTAATAAAATTTAAACAAACAATGACAAGTATCGCCGTAGCCGTCTTCCGTTGTATTGTGTTTATTTTTCTCTCCCGCAACGAGAAATCGCACCGCACCGCAAACATTGTGTTTAGACTCTATATTGTAGTAGACAGGAATCATTCAGAGTTTCGAGCAGCGTTTCAAGGACCTCAAAATTTGAAAGCGCAAAGAAGAGTTGGGTCGAACTCGTTCTTTAGTTAATTTTTGACACAAATCGATTATCAAGTCCATTTAAATTAAATGGCTTAGATCATAGGTTTGTGTGTAAAATGAACTATTGAAGGAGTTCGATCTAAGTCTTGTGCAAAGCATAAAGGCCACTCTGGATCTTTAAAAAACCGTGATAATAAAAAAACTCAAATTGAGTCCAAATGCTGCAAGAGTTTGGAAATTGTATTAACGCCATTACGGTTCTGCGAGCACCACATGAAAAGAACTACGACTATAGTGTTTGCTAGACGTGTTCTTTCATTAGTCCCGGTTCACACACGTCAACTTTTGTTGATCAACTCGCAATTCAGTTGTAAGAAAAAAGAAGAGTTTATAGGTAGGCTACTTAGTTATATCAAACAAATTTCATGTGTAAAATAACAATGCATTAAGCTTATATTATATGAAGATGTTAAATTCTCTGCAAATATTTCAAATTGTTTCCATTTCATTTCCATTGTTTTTTTTAGCGGCGTACGATTAAATTAATGTATTGTTTGTGGCCGGTGGCGGCTGTTAGCCAGCTTACAGCCAATCGGCTGTGTTCTTTGGTTTGCGCTCATGTGCAAAAACAATACAAAAACAAATTGAGCAATTGCTCTCATTGTTTTGGTTTTGTTTTTGTTTCAGCTACTTCAAAGAACGAAACAAAACAAAATCAAACAACAAAATCGTTTATTTTCGTACTCTGCTTTGAAGTACAAAGAAATTAAAACAAAAAATAAATTTATAACTGTAATAGTGTCGATTATTTTTGTTACGAAAATCACGTCCTAACACCTGTATCGCGCAATAAATAGCGTAGCTATAAGAAAGAGATATTTGTATTTCTTTTTCCGTCTTTCTTACAGCTGAATTAAGAGTTGATCAATAAAAGTTGAAGTGTGTGAAGCGGGAGTTAGTGAACCAAAAGATGCGTTTGGCATATCGAGAAATAACTGCAAACGAGACATTTTTTTGACATCGTCTTTTTTTGGTCAATAAATGAAGCTCGAAAATTATCTGCCTGGCTCACGATGTCGACAAGAAATTTACGTTCGCTTATTTATATTGAAAACAAAAACAAAATGAGAAAATTTGTTTGTCGTTTAATAGTGTTTTCACACTACAAGTTAAAACCTGGTTTTAACGTTAAAACGATAAACAGCTGATTTGGCATTCACACTGCAAGTTTGTTAAATTCAGGTTTTAACTCACAGACTGTCTAATAACTTTGCTCAAAATAAAAAAAATCTCCCGCAGAAATGCGTGTGTTTGTTGTTGTATTTATTCTGCTTTTTATAACACTTATTTGAGAAACTGTACAACTGTTTTTGTTTGTATGAAAAACGTAAGAAACTTTACAATGCGCTCTAAAATGGAAATTATTTTATATTTTGTAAATTAATATTTTAAAATTATGGAACTAGTAATACAAAGTGCACAAATAAATCAAAAAATACAACTTTTTTATCCGTGGACCGATATGTGATATCGTTTATTTTCACTTTCCAGAGGTCAATGAAAATATTTTTATTGTTTTCCTTCCAAAAAACTCTTATTTTTCCATAATTTTTTGATTGTTGTTGCTGCTGCATCCATTTTTAAGTTGAAAATCTTTCAAGCGACATCTCTTGTTATTCACTGGCATAAACATTATCAGCTGCCGGTCATTTTAACTTGGCAGCACTGAATTTACCACAGTGAAAACAGGGTTGCATTTCATAAAACCAAAATAAAACCAATTCAGAAATGGTTTTAAGTTGGATTTAACAAAAACAATTTGTATGGTAAAACCAGGTTTTAACAGTTGGTTTTCACATTAAAACCAACTTTTATTAAAACCAAGTCAGTGTGAAAACACTATAAGCTTTTTTTTGGGTTTATGGCACGATATGTTAAGTGGTATTTGCGTAAGCCAAATAAATTTTTAGAATCAAGTGTTATTCTCGGCTGAAAGCAAGCGTAACAGCTTTCGCTCTGCAGGCTGCCAAACGGTCTGCAACTGCAAATAATGTGGGAGTGGAGGAGTGATTGTGTGGTGATGCATGTCCGCTTCAGGGCTGGGTATTTTGGACAAACAAAAGAAAACTTTAAAAAGACTGCCGAAAAGCTAAATTTAGCAGTCTCGTTCACTTTAAAAGGCGTTAGTGCTCCAAAGCATTCGGTTTGTGTTGTTTGTATATGACTTACATCCACTAGATTCGCCAGATTTCAATCCGATAAAGCATTTATGTCACGAATTGGAAAGGTGAGTGAAAAGTGATGATGAATAACGAAAAATAATGAACTGAGGCCAGCACTGTTTAAATAATGGGTAAATATTGGGACTGAAATCACGAAAAAATTGGTGAATTCTTTGCTAAAAATAACTGGAGGTATTAGCCATGGTGACCTTTTCCGCCTGCACAGAGAAAAAACTGCCTCATAGAATCAAGAAGATTTTCTCTATGAACCGTTTTTAGGCTAAGGGGTATCTCAGCAGAAAGAAGCGAAGATTTTTTCATAGAGATTCCTTATTGTTTTTATGTGGTAAATCTTATTAATTTTGTCAAGATAAATAAATAACATCTACAATATACTACATACATACATACACATGTATATGGTATAGAATTTAAACGAAAATACATAAGTACAGAGAATAAAGACACAATTTTTTCTTCTTCTTGTTTTTATGAGGTCGCCTAATAAAAACAAGAAGAAGAAAAAATCAATAAGATAACCTAATAAAAACTAGAAGATTTCTTCTTGATTTTTTCAAAAAGGTTTTCCCTATGAAATTAATAAGATTTCCTTATTGAAAAAAAACCATAGAGATATCTTATTAATTTTGTTCTATTTTATGAGGTATTTATTAGGCACTGTTTTCTCCGTGTATCTCTTCCTGCACTACATACCTGTCTTCTCCATCACTATGCCCTTCCTAAAAAAGGTAACACCTAGTAATAGTAGTATGCATTCATTGCCTGAGTGTTACTTCTCTTTATAAAAAATGTATCTAGTTAAAATATTTGTTTATTGAAAGGGTTTAAATCAATCACGAAGTAGGAAGTACAGTGTGCCAATAGTTTAGTTTGTCACTGTCCGTTGTACATACTCGTAGATATTTACATACATACATATGTAGTATGCATGTATGTATAAATATTTTCATAATTCAGCTTCTTTAATTTAAAAAGAACAACGTAACTGGTTTTCCGCGTCTGCTATTAAATCATAAATTGACTTTTATTTGTTGGTTTAATCAAAGATACGAGGAACTGGAAAGGTTTCCTAATGAATTAACTCTATGTATGCATTAAAAATGGGAGTAATTAGTGCTAGCTTGTGAGATTAATTCAACCAGTCAGTTAGACAACCCAATTTATATATTTTTCGTAAATAGGTTAGGAAGGATGCTGCTATACCGCACTACCACTCGGAGACCCAATATGGTCCATTGTGATTTTTTCGTAAATAAGTATTTAAACAAGTATAAATATGATATACAAGTTTTAATATTAGTTGAGTTTAGTTGCTATATGCTTTAAAAATGTTCAAACTTTTATAATTACAGTACAAATACATCGAGCCATAACCGCCAAAAAAAAACTTAAGCGACATATTTTTTGAACATCGCTTTTTAACCAAAATCGATTATCTACGATCGTGAATAATCGATTTTCGTAAAAAAATATTATACCTCGAAAATTATGTCGCTTAAGCTTTTTTGGCGGTTATGGCACGATATGAGGATTAGTTTTTTGTATTAAAGGTGTTTATATTCGTAAAATATCTATGTATAAGTATAGGGTGTTTTTTAGAGTGTCATAACTTTGAGTTGGCATCACTGCTTTATTTGAGCACCCATTTAACAGCTGATAGTTGCTTTTCGTTTAGTTTGCTTTGAAATTTCATTATTAATCGACTTACACCAGAGCAACTTGAACAAATTCTTGAAAATTTTAAAAAAATTAAAAATTATATTTTCCGATGAAACTCATTTCTGGTTGAATGGGTACGTAAATAAGCAGAATTGTGCAATTGGAATGAGGAGAATCCTTTGGTGTGCTTTATGGGCTGGCTGAGTCATTGGCCCATATGTCTTCAAAAACTATGATGGTCAGAACGTTACTGTCAATGGTGAACTGTATAGAAACATGATTCGAAATATTGCTGATATGTGGTCCCAACAGGACGCAGCCACATGCCACACAGCAGGCGCTACAATTGATTTACTCAAAGAAATTTTTGATGAAAAAATAGGTTCACGTAATAGCCCAATTCATTGGTTACCAAGATGGTGGGATTTAACCCCTTGGATTATTTTTTTTGGGTTTATTTTAAGTCACTTATCTACGTCGATAAGCCACAAACAAATCAATATTGGAAGAGTTATCGGCGAAATATGGCCGCAAATGGTGCGAAAAGTTCTTGAAAATTGGTATTCCAGATTGCGGCTTCTAGGCACCAGCCGTGGTAGAAATCATATTTAAACAATAATTTCATAAAATTTTCTTTCCAATAAAACCCGTTTCATTGATATTAAAAATATATTTCCTTGTTTCATTATGATTTAAACTTGTGTCACTGTATAAAAAAACACCCCTTCATCAGTATCTCTATTTTCGTCATTAATAAATATTGAAAGCTTGAAAAGCTCTGAAGTTTTTTGGACAAGCTAAGAATTTTTTCCTTTAAAAACTGTCTTCTAGAGCAGATTGGTTGGTTGGTAGGTTTACGTGGCTGCCCGATTCATTCAGACCACTGCACTCGTTGATGTCAACTTATGTACATGGGTACCAAGCCAACCCGTCGCATTGGGATACCGGATAAGATCACTGAAACTAGTCTCTGATACCTCAGAAAGGGTTTCTAGTAAATGGCTGCCTAAAAACTTGCGTCTCGAGAGATGCAAAACTGAACATTCGCAAAGAAAGTGGAAGACTGGCTCTACTTTGCTTTCTTCATGACAACTACGGCAGATCTATGGTACAAAAGATCCATAAGGTGTCACAGTGCCAGTCTGTGGACCAGATCTTGCCCCTTTTCTAATCTAATGAACTTTAATAATAAAATTTTGTATCAAAATAAAATTTTTTTTCTTTTACATAAAAAACATTGTACATCCTAGACTTTCAAGGTAGTCCGTGGTAAAAAAAATTACAAGGGGTACGTGAACACCTAGATGGTGATAACCTAAATCAGTGTTCTAGACTATATTTATTTTTTAAGCCCCGACAAAAAAAAAGGGGTGTTATAAGTTTGTAGTGTGTGTATGTGTATCTGTATGTATGTCCATGTCCACGTACAGACCAAACGACTGGACCGATTTTGATTTAGTTTTTTCTGTTGGATAGGTGACTTGATCGAGATGGTTCTTAGCTATGTTTGAAGAAAATCTATCCAGCCGTTTAGGAGATATAACATCTTCTTTAGATATATCGGGGGTTTTTAAAATTTTTAATTTTTGTTATTTATTTATTTATTTATTTACTTGATATTATATAAAATACTAGTTTAGCCCGGCAAACGTTGTCTTACCCTCAATTATTTTTTTAACTACAAATTACTCTACACAATGGTTACTTGTTGGGTCAAAAATAAAACGAAAACCTACCGGGTATTAAACCGAACCTGTGTTAAAAATTTCATCTCCATAGCTCTTATAGTTCGAGAGATCATGCGTTAGTATGAAACACACACTTCAATTTTATATAATATATATTATAAAGATAATATCAGTATATACATACATTGCTTGAACTGTTTGAGAAAACATAGTATTCTCAACCATTCCAATATAATATCTTTTCTATGCGTCTATTACGGCTGTTTAATTTTTTATAAATATTTTCTTACTGATTTTCTTTTTATTCATTGAGCTCAAGATCTTGTTCTTTCTTTATAACAGAGGTTCTCACAAGCTCTTTCTTCGGGGACCCCTTCAGAAATTTTAATAGTAGCACGGCCTACCGCAGTGCGAAATATACGTTTTACATTTATTATACAAAAGCCATATTACTAAATCTTTTTAATATTAACTTTTGAGGAATCATAAGAATATTTGTTTAGCTCTTCGCGGACCCCTTGGAATTTTCATACGGACCCCCATTTGAGAACCGTTGCTTTATAAATACTCATCCTTATCGGGAATAAAAGTTCATGTGAAAAGTGTTCTCTTTCCCTAAAATTGTGATCGCCAATGTTTGCGTTGTTGTTGTATCAGTATACTATTCTCTAATTTTGTTCATCATTTTTTGTTCACGGAAATATTTCACATGAACAAAATGTTCGCCTTTTATTCCTGATAAGGGTGAGTAACAATTTTTTTTTATTTGCAATATTTCGTTCCCACAATGCAAAATTGGACATGATCTGAAAGAGTTTTGCGCTGAAACTTCACATTAAAAATCATGCTAGGACTTAGAGGTGGGATAAAATTAGGTAATGCGACCATTTTTAATGTCAAATTGTATGGAGGAACTCGTTAACACTAAATTCAATTTCATCACTTATGCTAACTTTATGCCAATTTTTGCATTAATGTCATAGATACATAAGTATGTGAAAGAGGATAACGATCTGGAATTGTAATGTAATTTTGCTTAAAACTTTAACTTTTTGCTTGAAAATTTCAACCCTTTAAACTTTAGCTGGCAACACTGTCGAATACTTTGGAATCAAAAGCAACTTCATTATCGTCATCAGAACTTTGTACTTGTTGTTGTTTGACGTACACTCGTGCAATCGGAATGAGTGCTGCTGCAGCTGAGTTGAAAGTACATGCGTTTATTTATGTATGTATATATGATATTCGGTTGCCTAGAACGCTGGAATGTTTTTTTTTTGCATTTCGTCCTGTTTTGTTGCTAGGGTAAATTATTTATTATTGTTTTTATTTTTTTCCCTATTAGTTCTCACACTCTATTGAATACTATGAAGGTCGCAAAAGTTTGCCAGTGTGTATGTACTCGTACATAGAGCAATTGCAATTGCATCTGCGCTGTTTGTGGCATGTTTGGGAAAAAAAGGATGTGTGTGAATAATAATAAAAAGTGCAATGCTGGGCTTATGTTGAGAGTGCAAATCTCTGTGATGAAAATATTTGCTGGAAAGAAAGCTTTTTCGCGAGCAAACAAACAAACTGAACAGGAAGTGAATTGTGTATAAAAAGGGCTTTAATATGAAAAGCTGTTGATTATGCTTGTTGTTATTGTTATTACACATTTTTCTTTGCCATCACGGGATACTTGCATCTCTACACTGTACTCCCACGTAATGGCATTAAACATGTTTTAGCTCCCTGCTTCCCCTATATAAACGGGGTATAGCAAAATGCTTCCAGCAGCTGGTTTCTAAAACACAAAACAGTTATTAGCTTAGCTGTACTCATACACATACATACATACATACATACATACATACATACACACATACATACACATACACAAATGGCTAGTGAAAGGAAATAGTGCATGACTATTCAATCCTCTGTTTGTCAAACATACATACGTTTGCTTCCCTTTCCTTTGTTTACTGTTGACCGTTATTTAATGTTTAGTTTTACACACACACACACACACACACAGCCATTCTAACATTAAAATATTGATTTTCCTTGTGCTTTCCTTAAAAAAAACAAAATTTTTAAATACAGACATACATACAACATTTTGTGGTGTAATTTTTTTGGCAAAATTTTTACATGCCTGCATTTGAATGTGTTGCAGCTTAGTAGGCTGTCGGCCAAAATAAACCTAAAGTTGTAAGTTGTTGTTGTTTTTTTTTTTTTTTGTTTGCCCACTTACACCACAACACTAATCTTTACTTTTTCGTAGTTTTTTTTTTTGTTCAATTCAATTTCAACATCTTGTTTGGAGGTCAAATGTATCGTCATACATTTATTTATTCAGCCTCTCGTTCAATAGTTCTTCTTTTCACCTGAAAGTGCTTAAGAAATAAGTCCTTGCTGTCCATTTTTGAGCGTGTGTGGGTTAGTTAGTGTTTAACTTTTTCTTTTTCAGTGCATCCTGGTTGTGGATGAATATTGTAGTTTTGTTATTTAATAAAGTGTCCTTGGAATTTTCAATTTAGCTTTTTATTATAAATTTTCCTTTTCGTTTTAATATAATTATGCATATTTGTTTGGTTGGTTTAGTTTCAATTTTAGTTGCTGCAAATGCGTTTAGGATAAGAAACCAAGTTTATTATTTTTATCTTTCAGTTTTAGGAAGAAAGTAATTAAAAGTATTTGTTAGGCATCTGAAAAACTAGACGAGCCTGAAGTACAGTAATTTCGAGAGCGAATAAATTTACGGCGGCTCAATTTTTCTATGAATGAGAAAATATAACAAATCTGTATAAAGACAATACCAATTCACTAGATCAGGTTGGTATTTTTATAGCTATGCTATTTATGGCCCGATACAAGAGCTAGGACGAGATTTTCGTAACAAAAAATAATCGACACTATTACAGTTACTAATTTTTTTCATTCGACTTCTTTGTACTTAAAACCAGAGTACGAAAATAAACGAAACAAATTGTTTGATTTTGTTTTGTTTCATTCTTTAAAGTGATTGAAATAGAAACTAAACAAAAACAATGAGAAGGATTGCTCAATTTGTTGTTGTATTGTTTTTGCACATGAAGATAAACCAAAGAACACAGCCGATAAGCTGTAAGCCGCCGGCCACAAGCAATACATTCATGGAATTTTATTCATGATAGCTCTGATTAATTCAATCGTGCGCCGCTTGAAAATAAAATAATGAGAAATAAATGAACACGTTTTGAAATAGTTGCGGCAAATTTGACATAATCATATAATACAGTCATACTGTACTGTTATATAACACATTAAATTTGTTTTATATAGCTAAGCAGCATAGCTATAAACGGGTGTCCTAAAGGTACGGTCACCCTTGGCAAACATTTGCCCAAAAAAGCTAACCAGCAAATACTAATGACAAATCTTTTGATTCCAACACGTGTTTATTAAGTTAATTAGTTTCGTATTTAACAAATAAGCAAAGTTAAGTAATACAATATTATTGGAAATTGTTGAACTTAATAAACACGCGTCTCAATCAAAAGATTTCTCATTAGTATTTGCTGGTTACGCTTCTTGGGGCAAATGTTTGTCATGTGTGACCGTACCTCTTTTCTTTTTTCAAAGTCGTACAATTATGTAGGATAGTGAATACTAGCCTTAATGGGCCCTCACACAAAAGAATCCAATTGTGCTGTCATAATATAGGAGCTTGGCGATGAGAGAGGGGAAGAGAATGTGTTTCTTTTTTTTTGTTGGCGTAAAGTTGCAACCGAACACCACTACGTGATAAAAGACCAAAAAAAAAAAGACCCATGTCTCCCAGTTTTGCCCCAAGTCATGCACTTTTTTTGTGGGTCCCCAAAAATTTGGAGCCTCGGTGTCATTTTTGCAAAAAAACTGATAATTTTCTCAGGCTCATATCTTACAAACCGTTCGGAATTTTGATGTACTCTCTGAGGCAAAGTTGTAGCTCTTGTCATAAAGAACAAAAATTTCATATATAAAATCAAAACAAATTCATCTTCAAGACCAAAATCGTTAAAACTTTTAAAAAATTGAATTTTTTTACCTTTTTTCCCCTGTTCAGGTCCATAGGTATCAAACCGTTCAAAATTCAAGGAAACAATCAACTACAAAAATATACCTAAGATCTCAATAAACAACTTACTGGAACATATGAACTTCCTAGGAATGATTCTTAACAGCCTTTAGGTAGCGCTTAAGTAGCCGCCTAAGTGAGAAATTGGAAAAAGTGAAATTTTTGAAGGCCCCAAGTCACCAACTCTATTTAAATATCAATTCATATATAAATGTCGATTTCATTAATTTTTGTATGGAAAAATTACTTTTAAATATGAATTGATATTGGCTCCTAGATTTATAAAAAAAAATACTGTCTTCGTCCTTTTTGCCTGATAATACTTCTCGAACTACTTAGCTTGTTTAGATCCAATTTAAAATATTCGAAACTGCTCTTCAAATCTAAAGAACTAAGTATGTACTCGTAATTCCTTTTGGTGGAGTGTTTAAAATTAAACGTTTGGTCAACGAAATCTATGGAACTGAACAACAGATTTTAAATCGTTATGGCAGTTTACATAAAAAATCATATTTTACGGAAGCGCCAGCCAAGTCACTCAAAATTAACTAACAGCCTGATAAGTCAGTCGGTGGTATTTTTGTTGGGAACTGTTCTTTTGTATTAACTTTTCGAAAATATTTTTTTCCATGGTAAAGCACAGGGTGTCTCCATTATATTAATGTTAGAGTGCTGCACATTATAACGAATTTCTCCACCAAACGGAACTTTTTTTTAATTCAAAGCTTTTATTTAATGTTGCTATGGTAACGATATTTGCTAAACATGAGGCTGAAAAGTTTGGCATAAAAAAGCTTTTTAAAGAAGCATTCCTGTACGTTATGTTATAAAAGCCTTAAAAACGAAAAGGATTGCTAAAATAGGCTTTTGTTTAACGAAAAAAAGTAAAAGTCTTTAGCGTCGATTTCCGTTATTATTATAAGGATATGAAAAATGTACGTAAATTTCAAACTAAATACATACACCCAGAGAAAAAAACAGCTTAAAATCAATAAAAACCATATTGAATTAATAAAAAACATTAACGAGAGTCTAGTCATGTTGAAATTTCTTATTTCAATATGGAAAAATATTGATTTGCAGTATTAAGTTATTAATTTTATTTAATCTTAAGTATCTTAATATACTTTTTCTGTTATATTGAAAATTATTGAAATAATGTGACGCGTTCTTATATTTAAGTTGCAGCTTTTCTCTGACTGTATGTACATAGAAAATATATTTCAATTAATAGGCCCTTATTATTACTAACTTTTGATTTTCGACTGTAGTCGAAAGTACTGAACGAATGAATTTTCTCTTGGTATTATGACGATTATTCGACAAAGAGCGTTGTTATTGTGTATTTAAATTTAAACATTGTTTAACACTTAGATTTTTAAAACATTTTTCATATTAAAATACTTCATCGATAGCTAATTCCGTTTGATAGAAAATTGGTTGCTCGTTGTGCTATTAATTGCATCACTATGAGCAATAGCTTTAAAAAAAGCTCAAATCGTTATTTGAAGCTGCGATTTGCTTTAATCTCACTAAACCAAGCTTTTACATAAAGTAACGATGTCTTCTATACTGACATCGCGGATTCCATCAAATTCATTCTTGGTTAAATCAAGATATTCTCTAAATAAGAAAGTTTTAAGGCAGTATATCCCTTTTGCCATCCAACAAGCATGACAGTATCAAACGAACACAGCGACGGCGTAGATGATAATGAGGCAGAAGACTACAAAATAAATAGCTGCGCCAGTGGAGAGGACGGTCGTTCTCGCCCCGTCATTGGCTTCGCAGGTGTGAAGTGAATTACCTTAGTTCCCACAGAAGTACACCCAGAAATAATGAAGGATTTGAGCCACTATGTAACACTTGGGAACGCAAACCTTTCTTCACGTTTTGGATAACCAATAAGTTTTATAAATAGCGATCCAGAAACCTGGAAAAACGTGAATACTACACAGAGAAAAAACTGCCTCATAGAATCAAAAAGATTTTCTCTATGAACCGTTTTTAGGCCAAGGGGTATCCCAGCAGAAAGAAGCGAAGATTTTTTCATACAGATTCCTTATTGTTTTTGTGTGGTAAATCTTATTAATTTGATCAAGAAGAAAACCACATAAAATCAAGAAGAAATCTTATTATTCACAACTTTTTTCACTAAATTTCCGTTATTTTTGGCACCAAAAAAACAATCCATAGAGAAAAACTTCTTGATTATATTAGGTTTTCTTATAAATTGTAAACTATATGCTATTCTTATTGATTTTATTATGTTGCCTTCTTAATTTTTTTAAAAAGGTTTACAAAACACATGAGCAAATTGAAATGCAATGAATCAAACCAATTCACATTTTCCATTTGCAATAAAGTTTCGTATATAAGGCAGACATCTACATCAACTGACACCACACACAGTGGAATAAAACACAGAAGAATGCTGACGAGGAAGGTTTAGTGGCCTTCTAAAACGGCTGGCTGTTCCGTTCAACTATGTGTTGTTGTCAGAATATTTACTACTAACTTTGATGTTATTTGTTCATTAATAATTATCACATGTAATTTGGCTTAAAAAGCGTAACGAACATTAGCCTGTTCTATTCATAAGAATATAGAAACAAATACAGTTTGAAAAATAAAAAAATAAAAATAAAAATTAAATTAACTAGGTTTTCTTCTTGATTTTATTAGGTTGCCTTATTGATTTTTTTCAATAAGGTTTTCTTCTTGATTTTACTAGGTTCCTATATGAGTGTGTGTAAAGCATCTTATCGATTTTTTTAATAAGCAAATCTTCTTGATTTTATGAGGTGTCTTGTTATTTCATATCTATAAATAGACATAGAGACAATTTTTTTCATGATATTTTTCATTTATGTATAAGAATGTTTGCACAATAATTTCAATGGTTATTCAGGCTGCTTATTAGCATATTGGTTAGAGTGCTTGTCTATCAGGTAGAAGTTTGCTGGTTCAATACTTGGTGCGTAAGTTAGTTAAGAATATAACATAATGTGTATGTATGTATGTATGTATAAATAAATAACATCTACAATATACTACATACATACATACATATATATGTATATGGTATAGAATTTAAATGAAAATACATAAGTACAGAGAATAAAGACGCAATTTTTTTAAATTTTTTTATTGAAGAAATCAATAAGATAACCTCATAAAAACTACAAGATTTCTTCTTGATTTTTTCAAAAAGGTTTTCTCTATGAAATTAATAAGATTTCCTTATTGAAAAAAACCATTTCTTATTAATTTTGTTCTATTTTATGAACACTGTTTTCTCTGTGCAGCAGTGCTTTATGCCGCTACAAAGAAAAAAAATATTTTTACTTCAATTCGTTGCCCAAAATAAAAAGATATATCCAACACATGCCAAAAATAAATTATTGATTTAACAAAGAATTCTTTTTTTGTATGGGTACCACCTTAATGGTTGAAGATAGATGACAAGTATGTTTAGAGTAAATCTTCGTATTGAAAAAATATTGGAGGTTGGTCATACATTTGACTTCTATAGACCCCTGCGAGTAAATTTTATACTAATTTCCCCTTTATGTGGGATCCCCCTTAAGGAGTCGTGATAGGGCATAGGTATGTTCGATGGAAATTTTGGAGATAAAAAATTACTGTGGGTCGGTCCTACATTTTACCAGCATTTTACAAGCGGATTTCTTAAAAAAAATTATTCAAAAAATTCTTTTTTTTGTATGGGGACTACATTAATGGTTGAAGATAGACGATAAGTATCTTTAGAGAAAATCTTTGTATTAAAAAAATATTGGAGGTTGTCATACATTTGGCTTCGATAGGTACACCCTAGGGGAAGCTAGAGCCCTGCGAGTAAATTTCATAAAATATTCCGCTTTGTACGGGAGCCTCCCCTAAGGAGAGGAGTTAGGCGGTAGGTGTGTTTAAAAGATATATTGGGCGGAGAAAATTGATGGTGCTGATTATATATTTTGACCCTTGTAGTGGTGACCCCGGGTAAGTTATATGAGTTTTTGTAATTTTTTTTTCTTTTACCCTTAACTTTGAGCACGAAGAGGCGACCTTTGCCCCATCTGACCGCCACCATTTTTTGGCTCAAATATTTCTTTTCCAAACCTCACAAAATGAGGGGTCCTTGCATGCCGAAATCGAAAATTCGGCCACTATGCCATAACTATGTAGCGTACATGCACGTAGTGACGTATGTATGTATGTATGTATATAAAAAAAGCTATAAAATGGTTGTGGTCATGTCTAAGAAAAATAATTCGAGTGCAAATTTTTATTTCATTCATGCATAAATTCTTGGTAAACATACAATTTATCTATATTGACATTTATCAGTTGTCCTTTAGAAGTTAGCGACACTTAAGCAGCTCATTGGCAATTGCTTAGACAGCGCTTTATAAATCATCAATATCCTAAATGCGTGCCAAATATTTTATATCTTATACCTTATAGCCATATTACATAAGGCTGTAAATAGGTACAAATCGCTCATTTACTCAAACAACGTCATAACTCCAAAAATGGAATTTTTGAGTTATTGATGTAGAATTAATCTTCACATTGTGTAAAAATTTCATAAAAATATCTCGTTTACTCTTGAAAGTAAAATAAAATTTTCTTTTTCCATTATGTTGTGTGTAAATTGAAAACTTTTAAAAACTGGTTTTTATAGTTATGGCGTTATTTGAGTAAATGAGCGATATGTAGTACCTTTATGGCTTCAAACTTAAAACCCCTAAAATTTTAAATAAATAATTTCAAGCAAATATTTTAATATTTTGCCACAGTATATTCCTGTTAAATTATTCTATATTGTTAATCTCAGGTATTGTAATTAAAAAGCCTTAAGAACCAGCCAGCAGTTATCAACCTCAATTAGTCCTTCTGTTTAAGGTTAAAATCCTGTAATTAACATTTAAAACTATAAATAATTAATTTGTTAATTTGTCAATTGCTTCATGCCTATTACAATTGTAAGTTTTTGTCAATTGCGAAAATGCACAGAGCTTGGCGAAATATATTAGAGAGCCAATAACACACATACACAATCACTTACATATATGTACATACATATGTAAATGCCAAATACGAGTATGTAGTTTGAAATACAAATTTAAATGGCAAACAAACAATTGATTTGTTGCAATTGCAAATGACATGTAATTATTTGACAATATAAAATGCATATTGCATATTTTTTTCCCTTCATACAATACAGCAATACGAACGAGTACTGTGTGTAGTAGAATTTATGATGGTTTTTCATACATATTTTTCTTTTATGAATAAATTGGTCAAGGGTCTGGTCTAGTGGTATTTTTCTATGGTAAACGTCATATAGATACATATACAAGGAAAACTTAACTAACGTGTTATAAAGTCCTTGTTTGTGTTATTTTAAATATTCATTTTCAATTAGTAGACCAAATGTACATAAATGAAAAATTATTGTATTTGTATGGTGATATTTATTTGTTGGCTTTTTTTTACTAAAATTTTGATTTAAAAATTTTATTTATTTTAAGGATGTGTGTGTTCGCAGGTGTAGTGTTGCCAATTTAGCGTATTTATAGCTAAATCTAGGCTGCTTTTATTCCGTTATTGTGAATAATCATACACAACGTAATTTTTAATGTTTTTTTTATTGCACAGAGAAAACAGTGCCTACTAAATACCTCATAAAATAGAACAAAATTAATAAGAAATCTCTATGGTTTTTTTCAATAAGGAAATCTTATTAATTTCATAGGGAAAACCTTTTTGAAAAAATCAAGAAGAAATCTTGTAGTTTTTATTAGGTTATCTTATTGATTTTTTCAATAAAAAAAATGCGTCTTTAATTTCTGTACTTATGTATTTTAATTTAAATTCTATACCATTACATATGTATGTGTGTATGTGGTATTCCAGTTGGCCACGTCTTTAAGACATCTTTGACGATAGGTACAAGACAATGATAAGTCGTAGAAGACATATTGAATACAGCCCCATATAAATCGTCGACGAAATTTGCATACAAATGGCGCCGAGGTCACACAAGACGAGATGGGCGACAATGTCGCTCAGATTGTCGTCAACACTGCTTTATTGAAGACAAAACTTATGTGACACTGTCGCTCAGATTGTCCTCAACAAAGTCTTATTGAAGACAAAACGTATGACACTGTCGCTCAGATTGTCCTCAACAAAGTGTTATTGAAGACAAAACGTATGACACTGTCGCTCAGATTGTCCTCAACAAAGTGTTATTGAAGACAAAACGTATGACACTGTCGCTCAGATTGTCCTCAACAAAGTCTTATTGAAAACAAAACGTATGACACTGTCGCTCAGATTGTCGTCAACACGGCTTTATTGAAAACAAAACGATGTATATTGTCGGTCAGGTTGTCCTCAACAAAGTTTTATTGAAGACAAAACGATGGATATTGTCGCTCAGATAGACATGAACGACGATTTCCTTTAAATTTTCGATTAGAAAACCCAATGAACAGGCGACATGTCGCACATTAATCGTCGAAGACAATGTCGTGTGTGACGATTTGGCCAACTGGGATATTGTAGATGTTATTTATTTATACATACATACATACACATTATGTTATATTCTTAACTAACTTACTCACCAAGTATTGAACCAGCAAACTTCTACGTGATAGACAAGCACTCTAACCAATATGCTAACAAGCATTGAAATTATTGTGCAAACATTCTTATACAAAAATTAAAAAGATCATGAAAAAAATTGTCTCTATGTCTATTTATAGAAACGAAATAACAAGACACCACATAAAATCAAGAAGATTTCCTTACTAAAAAAATCAATAAGATGCCTTACACATAATCATATAGGAACCTACTAAAATCAAGAAGAAAACCTTATTGAAAAAATCAATAAGATAGCCTAATAAAATCAAGAAGAAAACATTTTTAAAAAAATCAAAAAGGCAACCTAATAAAATCAATAAGAAATCCATATAGTTTACAATTTATAAGAAAACCTAATAGAATCAAGAAGTTTTTCTCTATGGATTGTGTTTTTGGTGCCAAAAATAATGGAAATTGAGTAAAAAAAGTTGTGAATAATAAGATTTCTTCTTGATTTTATGCGGTTTTCTTCTTGATAAAATTAATAAGATTTACCACATAAAAACAATAAGGAATCTCTATGAAAAAATTTTCTCTTCTTTCTGCTGGGATACCCCTTGGCCTAAAAACGTTTGATACAGAAAATAATTTTGATTCTATGAGGCAGTTTTTTCTCTGTGTGGCAAATCGGTATGCCCGTACATGGTATTGCCATTTATGGATGACTTTCAACATACATATGTTTGGTATTCTTTAAGAAAAATTTATTTTGATGTTGCCGTTCATTTTGTCGTCAGTGCTATTGATATAGTGTTCTGTTGTTGTGTATATACCTCAAGGAATTTCAAAAAAAAAAAATTAAATAGTAAGAAAGCTAAATATAAGTTATACGTAACTATACATATTTATTTGAAAAAAAAAAAATCTAATCATTCAATTAGAATTGAAATTTCTGAACTTAAGCCCGATTAAGAAATTATTTCTGATTTAAATTCACTAAAGTTCAATAAAAAATTTAAAATGTCTCACAAAACAAAAAAATCTTAAAAATAGTGACTGACCTCCAACCAATTAGAATAGCTAGTGGAAGAGTTGGAAAAGAATCCTTTTCTTGCTACAGTATGCCGAAGGGGCAGTGTTCCTAATAATTTCAAGGAACAGTGGGAAAGCGTTGCAACTGCATTAAATAACCTCGATCCCAATTAGAACTAGTGGTGGATGGCAAAAAGTAATTTAAATAGTGTGTTGGGAAAGTATTCTGTATAATATAATTATTTTTACAGATCTGGCGGGATTAAATAAAAAAATTGTTTGCAAACAAATCTAAGTGTTAAACAACTGGAGGAGGCGTAAATTTGAGCTTCCATTACAAAAAAACCTTTCAAGAAATTGTAATACGATGGATCAAAACAATTCACATGTTTCATTTGCAAAAATATGTATATAAAGCTGAAATTTGCATCAGCTGAGACCTCACACAGCACGTTGTTCCGTTCTGCTAGTGTTTGTCAGAATGTATAGAATTAACATTCATGTTATTTTTTTTTTTCCTTAAAAAATTATCACATGTAATTTGGCTTCCCAAAAATAAGAATTTTAGCCTTATCCAAACCTAAACCATTTAATATATTTTTCTGTTGTCTATTTTTGTAGTCGACTGAATTATTTTAGAAAATTTTTATTTCTTCAATATTTAGCAATTTTTGCTTATGAAAAAGGTAACACTGCAGTAGAAAATGTTCTACTTTGAATTTCGCTTAAAAAGCGTAGTATTATTGTCAAATGTCATGTACCCCACGAAAAAAAAAGAATAATAATTGTTTAATAGTTTTAGATATTTTTCTATTTCTTCGTTATTTTCTACTTTTTTTATTTTTTAAATAATAACATTCAATTTGGTTTACTTTGAAGTTATTTTTAAAAGAAATCGTATCCTTAGCTGAGCTTAAAATATGTGGCTGTGTGTGTGTATATGTATGTATTGTCCCATAAATATTTATGTATGTATGAGTTTGTTTTATATTAATATTTGTCGTTTAGTCAGCAGTTGTTCGTCAGCACTTAAAGCAGGCGTACAAAGGCCTACTACAGGGTCTATTTTACACTGAGCCATCTACAATAAAGTCACCAAAAAACAAAAAAAAAATATCCAAAAAGAAAAAAAAACGCCAGGACTAAAAAAAGTGTCATAACTAAAAATCGAAAAAAATCGTCAAAAAGAAACAAGCGCCAAAATGCGTACGGAACCCTTCGTGTGCGAGGCAAAGTGTCACTTTTCTGAATTTATTACACAATCTGCGAAGTTATTTTGGCTTGTGTGTATTTAGAAACACGTAGAGTCTCTGGCAGAAATCGAACTTGCGATCCTCCAACTACTAGACTCGTATACTGCCTATTGGCCAAAAGGGCACTCTGGCAACGTACTGGCAATAAAAAATTGCCAGCACGAGGTGTATTATCAGTTTACACGGTTGTATCAAATTTGTTAAGCCGTGATTACAGCCATTGTTTAAGTGCTTTATAAATCACAATCAATAAAAGCAAAAGAAGACATAAAGTCTACAAGCCAGGGGTCTAATCGTCGCTTTCGATAACGCGCTGAATCTATATCGTAAGCGACGATTAGACCCCAAATTCATTAAAAAAAAACTCAGTTACAATCGGATCTCACGACAGAGTTATTCGTATTGTATATCAGTCTGATGATTGTGAGCTTCCATTTATGATATGTATAATAAAGGTAATAAACAATGTTTTAACTGTAAAGGCCTTTAATAAGGCCTGGAATTTCCAAAACCCAGCTGTTTACCTGTAATTCTATGGAAGAAATTCTGTTTGGTGTACTGAATATGTTGCGTGTATTATACTCTCATATACATTTAAACAATCACATACAAATTATTAAATAAATATCCATGTAACATTATTGTCATTTGTCACATTATTTGTCAATTGTTATTGACAATCTAAACAAACAAACCACACCGGAAGTGTGGTAACTACTTTTCTTTGATTTTTTAAAACTGTCAAAATATAAAGTCGTTTTTGATGATAATTGTGGTTGGTGCATGAAAATATATTTTAATGCTTTCTGTTATTATTGTTATAAACCCTGTTTTAGGAAGCCAAAGTTTGTTTTTAAAGAAACTAATCAATAAGTCAAAAACACACAAACAAACATTAAATTTTCGTTTTAAACAATTTCCGCTATTTGTTTCATATCTACACAGGTTCTTGGAAAACAAATAATAATTTATTTTCTACACAGAAAAAACTGCCTCATACAATCAAGAAGATTTTCTTTATGAAACGTTTTTAGGCTAAGGGGTATCCCAGCACAAAGAAGCGAAATTTTTTTCATAGAGATTCCTTATTGTTTTTATGTGGTAAATCTTATTAATTTTATCAAGAAGAAAACCACATAAAATCAAGAAGAAATCTTACTATTCACAACCTTTTTTACAAAATTTCCGTTATTTTTGGCACCAAAAAAAAAAAAAAACAATCCATAGAGAAAAACTTCTTGATTCTATTAGGTTTTCTTATAAATTGTAAACTGTAGGGATTTCTTATTGATTTTATTAGGTTGCCTTATTGATTTTTTCAATAAGGGCTTCTTCTTGATTTTATTAATTTCCTATATGATTATGTGTAAAGCATCTTAATGATTTTTTTAATAAGGAAATCTTCTTGATTTTATGAGGTGTCTTGTTATTTCATATCTATAAATATGTTATGTCAATGGTTGTTCAGGCTGCTTGTTAGCATATATTGGTTAGAGTGCTTGTCTATCAGTCAGAAGTTTGCTGGTTCAATACTTGGTGAGTAAGTTAGTTAAGAATATAACATAATGTGTATGTATGTATGTATAAATAAATAACATCAACACAAGTACAGAGAATAAAGACGCAATTTTTTTTATTTTTTATGAGGTCATCTAATAAAAGCAAGAAGAAAACCTTATTGAAAAAATCAATAAGATAACCTAATAAAAACTAGAAGATTTTTTCTTGATTTTTTCAAAAAGGTTTTCCCTATGAAATTAATAAGATTTCCTTATTGAAAAAAACCATAGAGATTTCTTATTAAGTTTGTTCTATTTTATGAGGTATTTAGTAAGCACTGTTTTCTCTGTGTACTAACAGACGGAAATCGCTTATTCGTCTTCCCTATTCATAAGGACTTTATGGGTCGCATATGAATATTTTGAAAACTACACACGGAATATCAAAGCTATATATATATACCCTTTACCATTTTGGGTCAAGCGTATAAAAATAGTTCTTTTTAGCAGCCAACTTCACTACTTAACACGCTGTCAAAATCGGATATTCCAATTGCAAAGCGTTGCCGTCGCGTATTTCGGGTTGCTTCGCGCAAATTTTGACAGCTAAGAAAACAATTTTTTTTAAAGAGAAGTAACACTCAGGCAATGAATACCTACAGCTATTACTAGGTGTTACCTTCTTTAGGAAAGGAATAGTGATAGAGAAGACAGGTGGTGAAGGAAAGCTTCATTCTTTTACAACTCTGCTGTTTGCACGTTTGCAGAGCCTCTAGTGTTAAATGAAGCCATTTTATTAGTTATTTTACTTCGGCGATGATTCAGCTACACAACGAAGGAGGGCGCTCTGATGTAACATTAGGACTAATATCTGCTGAAGTCGATTATAGTTCAGTGACCAGTGACTATGCCTTCATCACTTGAACTTTCCTACAACAACTGATGCAAAGGGACAATAATGCACATCAGAAAAATATGTGTTGTTGTTTTTTTAATTACTGTTGGATACTGGGCCGCTGTTCTTAAGGTATGGCTGTTACAGTAGACTGTGAAAATCAAATGGGAATATTTTCAAACAAATATTCATTGAAAGAAAATTTTTATTTTTAAGTACAGTAGAGTGAATATCAAATCGGAATTTTATCTAACCAATCTAATCCAGATATAAAACAAACATAATATTTACACAAAATTCTAAGATAAATCATAAACAACTATTTGTCAATTTATACACACATTTAAAATCTAACAATTTTAATCTAATCTTTAATTAATTTCCACAAAATAAAAAGATAAGAAATAAGTACAATGTGACTGCATTTCGGTGTTAAATTTCAAATCAAATCATTTATTCAGTCTGCTCTTGATCTTCTTACTTGTATCATGAATGCACAAAATCTAGTAAAAACGAAAAGAAAATTTAAATCCACTCAATTGTTTGTGGTGGCTGGAACAATTTTGGTGTCTCTCTTGATTTCCCTGTTGTGTGTTGGTTTGATGGTGCGCTACGAAGTGGACACGGAAACGGCGGATATAAAAAGTATACCATATTGGAAGTTAAATTTGCCGCTGGAGCAAGATGAGTGGTTCAGCAAAGGCATTGAAGAGCTGCGATCTGTTATAGTGAAAAAACAGCAGCGTGGTGAAGTGGAAAATGTTGTAATTTTTATTGCTGACGGTGTGAATAGTGAAATATTATCAAAAGCCAGATTTGTGCAGAAAGATGAAACTGTGGAAGTGAATGATTTTGTATGGGATACATTTCCTCATTTGGGTTTATTGAAAGTATGTAAAGCAATAACTTTATTACATGTGTATTCCATGAATTTGATTAACATTTTAGCATTTAGAGTGATTGCAGTTATGAGGAAAAATGTGATGCCTTTACATTGGCCACTGCCTTGTTTGGAGGAGTGAAGACTTCTAAAGGGCTGGGCGGCCTAGATAGTCGTAGTAGTGTTCAGAATTGTTATCAACTGCAAAATGAAACGTATCATGTAAACAGTATTTTTAAAGAAGCCAAAGCTTTAAACATGCGCACCGGGTTTGTAACTACTGGACGTGTTACGGGACCTTTGGTAGCTGGTCTCTATGCTCATTCCAGTGACACTCACTGGGAATGTGATGCAAATATACCAGAGTCTTTGAAAGCTGAGTGTTTTGATGTGGCCTTTCAATTGCTCAAATCTAAGGAGGGCAGCAATATAAATGTAATAATGGGTGGCGGCCGGCAAACTTTGGTCTCTCTAGATCCCAGCTCGAATCGCAAACCATTTGATGAGTCAGCTTGTGTGTCCATGGATAAGCGTAATCTCTTGCTGGACTGGCAGTTTTCTAAAATAAAAGAAAATGCTAATTTCAAACTAATACAAACCTCTGAAAGCCTAGAAAATCTCAAAGGCTCAACTCATGATTATGTTTTAGGAATATTCGCCAATGGAGACTTAACCGATAGAGATCCGAGACTAATCGACATGGTTACAAAATCGTTGGATGTTCTCAAGCCTAATGACAAAGGATTTATTTTAGTTGCAGAAACTGCAGTGAAAGGAGATAAAGAATTAAAACTTTGGGAATTGGATGATACAATTAAGGCAGCCTTGAAACATCCTGCGTAAGTGAAAGGGAATAGTAATTTTATAGAGCGAAAACTAGGCGGTTTTCCTCATGCTTCAGATTTTCCTCATCCTTCAGTGTTCATTGTCATTTAAATGTGTTTTTCGTTCTTTGCAACATTATCATATAGGCATTTCTCGGAGAAATTACACTTTTTTGTCGTGTGCGACAGCAAGCAATGAACCTTCTATTTCTGAACAACGTGACTCGGTTTTTCTTAAAATTTTACCTAACTTAGAGCTGCTGCCGGCCTACACAAATATATAAAGAAGTAGAAAAAAGTTTCGTTTTCTTTGAAAAAAAAAAACAAGCATATTTGCTTGGTGTCGCACGCTATAAAAAGTTGACATTCCTGTGGGAATGCCCATATCTCAAAAAAAAACTGCTTGGCAAAATACGATTTAAGTTTTCAAATAATTGGCAAGTATACAGAAAAAAATTATAATTTATAACTTCCCGCAATAGGAAGGCTAAGAATTTATCCCAATTTTTCGGAAACGAGTTTTCAACATATTTCGACACTTTAAGGTCCTGGAAGTCGATACTGACTATTTTGTTCGCATGGATTTGTGTATGTATGTGTATGTGTGTGTATATGTGTACGTGCAATTTTTTTGTTTTTTGTAATCTAAGGCTGGAAATCGTCAAAAATATTGGCAGTCCGTGCTGGCCAATCTGCAAGAATCGTAGCATTATTTACTCTTCGGCTTGCCAATGCGCCTACGTACTAAAAACTAGCCTTGTTGGTCTTTCTTCCATCCATTCGTCCTCTATTTTCTTTTTCTTCTATTCTCTGCTGCACTATATCTTCTTTTGCGAAGGCCACACATATTTCCAAATCTACATTGATGATAACATCAGACCAACATGGTTACTGGACGCAATCTGGAATCTGAGGGCTCTTTCCAGGGAGTTTCTCAGGGTCTCGTATCGCGGACAGTCAACACATTTAGCTCTAATGCATTTTGACAGGCGTCGTAAATAATATCGCATTCAAATGATGCGTAAACATTTCTCGGACAAAACACTCGAGAACGGCTATCGTAAACGGAAAGAGAAAGTGCTGCTAGACTTCACTCATCGCTCAGTTTGTGGCAGCAAATCTTTCGATTTCGATGTTTCGCTCACGAATCAATAGCGAACATTTAGCAACATCATTATGTAATCATAAACAATGTCATTAATAGTTCGATTTCATTGCTTCTAAATAGCAAAAAAAAGTTATTCCTCTTTTGTTGTACATGCAAAAAATAAAAAATTTAGAGAAACAAATTGTTCCTTTTTGCTAAACTTTTTTTTAGCGAGAATATTTCGAGAATTGTTGGCTACAGCGAACATTCGTTTATTTTCGAATCTCAGGTTGGCTGGGCGGTCGTTATCGTGAAAATACGCATTTAACTAAGACTTTCAAAAATGAATCCAAAAACTTGTAACTATTTTTTAAGATTAATATCTTTATATTTTAATTTGCTTATTTTTTTTATTCTTTAACTTACGTTGCAGTCGATTGGATTCGTGCACGGTACCTCCAGGCTAACAGGCACACATTTGAGAAACTATCGAGAGAAGTTCGAATTTTTTTAGATTCGCGAGCAAATATTGAATATATAATTCTAACAACTACAATTAGAGCTGAAAAAAGTCAGCCAATGTAGAATGGTAAAGTGAAAACATAAAAAACATGTTGAATATTTATTTTTTTTTTCAACTTTGATATTTGTTCAACTTCTCATTTGTTTAAATGAAAGTTTAACATAATAACTCTAGTTGTTCTAAGAAATTTTTGGGTAAATGTTTCCTGATGATAAGATAAATTTTAATGTACACAGTTCAAAAGAAAAAATATTTTACTGAATAAGTAAAATAATAATTAAGGATTATTAGTGCATTAACAATGTTAAATTTAAATCGAACAATTTTGTTTCGAAATTTTTTAACTTTAGTGAGCATTTACTTATGTATATTGAATTTTAGGTCTAGTGGTCAGAATCGTGTACAAGAGCTTCAAAAAGTGGAAATATAATGAAAATTCGATTTTCCAAATGAGTCTACTCTCTAATTCGAAACAAAAGAAAATACTTTAGAATTTGTATTTTATTGCATTTTCTTTTCTAAAAAAATTTTTTAGAAATTTTTTGTTTAAAGTTAAACCTCATATTTGAAATATTAAAAATAACAATAATTTCATTATTGAATTGTTTTAAAATAAATCAAAAATTAACTACTAGACGACTAGAGCATAAAATTTATATGGAAAGCACTCATATTTTTGAATGATTTTCATAAAATTTTTTTAGACAAGTCGTCTGCCTGACTTGTGTAGACTGCACATTAGATTCTATTTTTGTAAATCATACTTACCTTTATAGCTATAATTTAATCATTCAAAAAATCATTCTTTGTTTTCAACTCTGTTGCTGAAATTGTGAATTATTCATCTATTTTCTAAAGTAACTTACCGAATCTAACGAGCCGTATGGTTAAGTAACTATCCAGGTATCCCCTCCTGAGATAAGTATCCCTGCATCTGTATTCCCCGTTAATATTGGATTTTTACATTACTTAATCGTAACTAAAATTTCTCATTTAAATAATAAAGGAATAAATTGCAATACCCCAGAAATAAACATGGTCCTTCGAACGGGAACATTTTTACTTTAAGCGAATGCTTAATTGCATAAAAAGTTAAATAATAAAAGTGCAACACACTTTTTCTAGAAAACAATTAATTACATGCAAATTCGAAAACATTTTCTTTAATTTCGAACCACAGAATAAACCTCCTTCTTAGTAACTTATTATAGCGAGAACGTTTAAAAAACAATAAAGTTGAATATAATAATTTCACCTTATAAACACCTCACCTCAACACATCTTTTAAATTTTATTTAAAATAATAGTCACTTACGATACATCATGTTTCTTAGTTTCAGTGCCAACAATACCGTTCTACTTACCGTTTTCCTGGATCATGCCGCTAATATACCAAATGATATATTGCTGTATGCCACTGGTCCAAAGTCGTATCTCTTTCATGGCGTTCACGAAGAAACCTACATGGCGCATGTTATAGCGTTTTACTTAAAAATGGGCATATTTAAATCTTCAAAAAATTCCAAAAACTTTGAACATATTTAAAAAATAATTTTTAACTGAATGTAATTTATTTTAATTTAAATGTAAATTTCAATTTAATATTTAGCTAACAATAATAATTTTTAATAAATATTCTTAACTACAGATCAAGTGAAAAGGAATTTGTGTGTGTGTGTGTGTGTGTGTGTTATTTTGTTGTTTAAACATCTGCCAAATCAGCTGGGGAATTTGAATTTGTTGACATATGGCTGGCATTTGGCCGCCAATTGAATGGCGATACAGCTGATAAGCAGCTCGAATTGGTATTGCTTGTTGGACTGGAAAGCGTTAAAAGGGAGTTTGCCGCTGCCGTGGGAATTGCAGTGGTGATTTCTTGGCTTATTGAAGTGGTCGCTGTTACAGTTGATGTCAGTGCAATACGTGGTACAGGACGTAAAATATTTTGTCATTTAACCGGCAGTGGTGCAATGGGAGAAGGCACCACAGGTCTGTTACTAAAGTTGCCGGCCACATTATTTAAATTGCGCAAATGATTGGCTTGTACATACTGAAAGGCTGAAGAACGCTCCAGTTGTTGCGACAAATAGAATTCGCCCAAGGTATAGAAACGTCTGTGATGGAAGGGTGTGGGAAAAGGAAAGCCTGTAAAGCGTGTTGGATAGGGCCGAGGATGTTGTAGAGCTGGATAAAGAGGATTTGATTGTATTCTGCTCGCCGTTGGTAGAGATGTATTACTTAAGTGGGAACTCGAAGTTTGATATGCGGCTGTAGATGTTGAAGAATTTTTAAATATTTCCAAAGTTTTAATATTTTCCAACATTTGATGGGAGGCCTGATGTTTCTTGAGATAAGCATGTCTGTCAGTAAAATTGAAAGGAAATGAAGATGAATTTTCTATAATCAAAAATTCATTTACATTTTATGTACCTTCGGAATGTTTTGCCACACTGGCTACAGGGAAATACTCCATCAACTCCATCATCTAGAACAAGTTTATCTGCATTAGTGGTTGTTGTTTGTATGTTACGTTCGGCGTGGGTTCTCTTTTTTGCTTGACTATTGGCCAAAAGCTCAGATTTGGGCTTATGCCAACGTCGATGTGAAGCCAAATTTGCGGGACAATTAAAAACCTGAAAAGAATTGTTAAAAGAAAATATGCAAAATGAAGTGAAATTTAAGAAATAAATCTGAGTGTGAAAAACGTTAACATGCACATAGTTTTTCATAACAATTTTTATTTGGAATTGCTTAGATTTTTGTCCAAAAACTAATATTTTCCTCTTGAAACAATTCAATGCCTCAATGATCGATGATCGCTTAATTTGTCGTTGATATGCGGAAACAAAAAATTGTCAAGCAATCAAAAAGATGGTTTCATAACACCAATTCAAATCAGAATCGGTTTTCAATTCTGATAAGTGTTAATTCTGACTTGGATTCCATAACCAGCCTGGGTATTGCGTAAACCTAATGCAGAGTATAGACGTTACTAAATTTCGTACTAAGCTCCGCCCATGAAAATCAAAAATTCTTAAGTTTTGTATACTTCTTCAGTACGACAGCGATTTTATAGTTGTAGGTGCATCGCGAAATTTGTAGAATTGGAAGAATTTTTCATATTAAATAAAAGAAAGGGGCCATTGAGCATCCCATCCGTCACTAGAATATTGGAATACTTCAGGCTACAAATAACTTATAATGACTTTTCAAAAATTCGTCGGGATGAAGAAGGAAAGAACACCGTTGAGTATCTCCTCTGTTACTCAAGATATAAATGAAACAAGTTGGAATCTTGGAATGCTTTTCAAAATGCATATACATATATAATCTCACATAAACTTAACAAATTTGCGAACGAATGATGGGAGAGAAACCATCACTTTGATGAGAGCAGAAAAATATGGCTTAAATGGGATCCTCTGAGAATACGGATTGCGTTAAGCCTTCTCAGATGCCACTTACGAAACCTGTCATTGACCAGTAGGATTACATGCGTAAAGGCTACGTATGTCCTACAAAAACTTTTACAATAGTCATTGTGATGGAGAAGAAAAGGAATAAAATTGGGCATCTCTCCGCTGTCACTCTCCTATTCCCGCAAGGTTATCTCTTATGAGGTAACGAGTGTGACTATCACGCGGACCTTAGTTTGGCTAATTTAACTTTTGTTTCAACATACCTTTGGTTATTTTATCCATAAAACTTATTTATTGCTACCCAATCTCTGAAAAAACAGAGGCAAGGAAAGCACCTATTTATCGAAAGGAAGTAGCTTGCTACTTTGCTTTACAGGTGCGGCGTCACCTGGAACTGACTTGAGTTTAAGAGGCGATCGAAGTGAATACTTAATACTGGTACTACGGGCACCAGTGGCTCAACAGCAGATCTGCTCTAGATGTTTAATGGCTGGCAATATGTCCGCATAGTCAACTAACGCAAGCCGATAATAGACTACGTCTAACCCTACGGTGCTAACTAGATGGTACCACGGCCAACAGGTGATGTATGACATTTGGGGAATGCACTGGTCTAGCCGCAATATGAGTTGTGACACTGTGCGAGTGATTGGTGGTCTTCTCTGGGAGTGTGAGCAATCCCATTCGCTGCGTGATATCACAGAGAGGCCTACGTAGTGGCGGTGGTTGCTACCAAAGTCGCTAGGAGAATAGTCTTGATCCCCCCTTTGTTAAATCAATGCTAGTGATTGGTTTGACGTGGTCAGCCAAATACATGTCTAGGTGTCGTTACCATTCAACAGATGCTGATTTGACCTCGGTCTTAGAAGTGGAAGTTTAGATTACTTGAGGGCCTCAGGAAGATACTCAGTGATGCCAACTTGTTTGGTTCTAAAACCAGATCAAACCTTAAAAAAAAGACTAAAAAGCCTGCTTTTGAGATATAAAAAGGCTAAAAAGCACTGACGTGAAAAACGATTGAAGATCCAAGCGGTTGAAGTTTAATAATGTTTAATATTTTCTAAGCTATTCTCTATTTAATGAAATATATCGGACGAAAAAGCTATGATTTACACTGAAAAAATAAATACACCAAGTTTTTATTGAAGTAAAGTAAAAGCACTACTTAGTGCTTTTGCTTAGCGTAGGCACAAATGCAGTCTCCATGGCAAAAATCCATGAATTGCTGGCTCATCCGCTCTTTTCTCTGGACTTAGCCCCGAGAGACTATTTCTTGTTCATAAACGTGAAGAAATGGCTCGGCGGAAAGAGATTTGTTTTTAATGATGAAATCATCTCATCTTATTTTTTGGAGGGAATACAAAAAATTGGAGAAATATTAAACAAAGTGCATACAGCTCAAAGGAGACTACATTGAAAAATAAAATTATATTTCATACAAAAAATCTGTGTTTTAAAAATAAAGTCACATAATCCGGATTTATTGACCCACCTTCGTGTAATACTTTCCATTTTGACATGGGTAAAGTGACTTCATTGTAGATAGTTCGATTGAAGGCAAATATATCCTTCCTGGTAAGTTAAATTAAATTTATAATAATGAATAGCGTTTTATACCTTCGACAAAATCCTACTTTTAACTAACTTTAAGTTGTAATAATCGCACTTAGAGTCTTAAATTAATAAATTATAAAACTTAGAACAGTATCGCATGCGAACTAAAGGCTCAGTTAGCCGACTGTAATGGAATGTAACTGCAACGTTAGGTAACAGATGATCGATATTGTGATGTGAAAAGAAATATATAGATTTTTACATTCCCGTTACATCTATATAACAATTTTCTTTACTTTTCACATAACAATAACGATCAGCTGTTTCCTATCGCCAGCTAAACAAATGTTGCTGCATGCTTTTGATAAAATTTAATACCAGTTTTAGTGTTCTCATAAAATTAGGAGCACTAAAAAGAGAGAACAATTCAATAATGTAGATCATGAAGATTAAGCAAGCAAAGAGTTTGTGCTCAGCTCTATAATAGCCCCACACGCGATGTTTATACGACTTTCCATGATTGGTTATAATTACAAGCAAATTAATTTCAATGGACAACTATTATTAAAATGAATTAAACTTATCATAACTTCTTTTGAAATCAAACATTTCACATAATTAAAATGACTGAACTTACCTTTTCACATTCCGAACACTTGTATTCGATGTGCACGATACGCGGACAACGATGTTGAGCCAGCTTGAAGGCATCGTCGTACAACGTGCGACATAGTTGACACAAATATGCTCCAATTTTATTATCAATGCTGGCCAAAATCGCCTTAGCCTCCTCCGTTACCTCGACCACATTGAAAGCTGGATCAATGTCACCTTTACGTACCACCAACTCCTCATCGTCACGCAGTTTGCGTATGATGGTGCCGGAAACTGGACTAATAGTTTCCTCATCCAAGGACATATGTTTGCGCAATTTCATGCGCTTACGTTCGGTCTTATGCGTTTTATACGGGCGGGAGGTAGATGCCAGTTGTGGGGACACTATGCCTGTATACTGCTGTTCTTTGCTGCGTTGAGAAGTGTATGTGGGTGTGGGGGACATAATAAATGTTGTATCATGTTTTTGTGTACGACAATTAGTTAAATCTATGTATGTCTTCGCTTTGTCTAAATTTTCTTGACCACCGTCAAACTGTTTTCGTTGAAAATCTCTGTCGAACAATTTGGCCAAACCGTTGACGGCACGAGTGTGTAATTCCTCATTTTCATAGATCAATTTATTGCGTGTCAATACGTTGCCTGTGTTTTCCAATTCCTTTTCTAAATCCGCTTGACTTTGTAAACGTAACATTGTGATGGCTCGAGCAGACAAAGGATTTATGTCATCTTCATCATCATCATCATTACCTAAAATGTCGACATATTCCTCTTCGTCGTCTGCCTCAATGTTGCTGCTGTCCCGCATTTCATTGCATGAGCTTTGTTGGCTGTGGGGAGATTTATGTGATGGTTCATTAGTTTCAACGTCTTCATTTAGCTCTTGAGAACTCAAAAGTGTTTCATTTTCCACTTCTTCGTCGTCCTCTTCGTCGTCCCCCATTACATTTTCATCATCCTCTTCTTCCTCATTTTCATCGTCTTCATCTTCGGTCAGCACAATGGTTTCATCGTCCTTATAAATTGTTGGCAAATATCTGTGATGCTGTTGTTGCTGTTGCTGTTGGTGATGGTGATGGTTGTAACGCTGATACTCATCAGCGCTACATGTTGTAGCACTTTCGCTTCGTTGACTCTTTGTTATTTCTTCGAAACTGTTGATTGTTTCTTTATTACTGTTGTCAACACAAAAATTCTGTGTGTCTGCTATTTTGGGGGATGCCTTATTAAAAATCACCTCCTCATTCATTCCATAAGCTGGATTCAAATCTTCACGTCTTGTGTAGGTCAGCGTGTGCAAAAAATGATTTTGTTCGGCTGCTGTTGTGGAAGTAGTAGTGGTGTTCGCTGCTGCTGCTGTTCCCATGACATGCGGACGCCACAAATAATGTTCGTCTGACATAAATCTTGAACGTTTTCTAGGCGGTGAAGGTGTTGAGGGTGGTGTAATGGGCACAATATTAACTCCAGCTCGCAGTGATAAATCTAGTGGTGAAAGTATTAAATTATTTCTGGATATTCCGGCAGCTGCTGTTCTTGTCGTTGTAGATGAAACTGGCTGGTGAGGTTGTTGTGGTGGCTGTTGCGATGGTCTTACACTAAATTGTGGAAATGTTTCATTTATTGCTGGCAATGAACGACATTCCACATATTGTTCGCTCATCATTTTCAATATTTACTGTAATTATTTCACAATTAATTTGATTGATTAAGAGATAATGTAGAGTTAAACTGTAAGTTCGACTAATGCTGAAGTCGAATTAAGCTAAAAGTGAGATAGTAAACATAGTTTTTTAATTTAAGACTACACTTGTGCGAAATATAATGCCCTAATTCAGTAAGAAGATTTAGGACGTTTCTGTTTGAAAATGCTTCTGAGTTCTTATTATTGGCATGTTTTTAAAACATAAAAATTCAATTAAATCATTATACAATAGTTTGAAAAATATATGAAAAAATATGTGTTGGATATAATGTTCCAAATCACAAAATCATAAAGCAAATACACGAACCTTCTAGCACAGACAATAAATAATAATCGTTTTAAAGAATCAAAACTGTTTCTTTTTTTCGTCCATAGACAAGACAATACATTCGTCCTTTTATAAAATCAAAATTTTTTTTTATGAATTAGGCCCTAAATATTTATTTACTGCCGTATTCAGAAAAAATATTTTTGATTTACAAAAGACTTACACAACAAATTTTGTATGGACATTTGTTTGTTAAACGTTTTGTAAACCTAAATTATTTTTTTTCTAAATAAATGATCAAACAAAATTGCGGCATGAACACATTTTCCATAAAAATGTACACAAAAAAGCAGCCACAGAAAGCAGTCGATAGCTAGAAACAGGGATGATAAATGAGAGGGATGAAAAAAAGTTGTACTTTTTCGACCCCAATAGTACTAAACTCCGTTTTTTTATTTTAACTTTTATTATTTATTATATTTTTAGAACATATCGCTCATTTACTCAAATAACGTCATAACTCAAAAAATTAGTTTGCCAGAACACAAGTTTAAAGTTTTTAATTTACACACAACTTAATGAAATAAGAAAATTTTTGTTTGTTAAAAAAAAGAAAGAACTATATGTGACAGCGCATAGAGAAAGGGACCTAAGGGTAAAAAAATCAATTTTCACTTTTTTTTTATGTGGACAACATCGAATGAGACCGATCCCATGCCCCAAAAGTGTTCCATCCCAGAGATATGCGCGTTTTATGAAATTGAAGTCGACGATTCTAAGGTTATGTGAAAAAAATTTCGTACTAACAGAGTGATATTCACGATTTACAAGAATTATAAATCAGTATTTATTATATAATTCAAAATTAATAATTTCAGAAAATAAACCTGGATTCGGAAAAACGCGAGCAAAATTGATATCAAACTTATGGAAACAGCGCGCTAGGTAGAAAACAGTAAAAACGAACTATAAAAAACAAGAGGTAGGGACGACCTACGGGCGTTTTCAAGGTTGACCATGAAAATGAGATGTGTCGCTTTCAAATGAGACCAATACCAGCACGCCCAGTGATGGTACACCAAAGATACACGTATTTAAATCTTTAAAATGGCTCTCCTGAACAAAACCGGTTTTTACCCTTAGGTTCCCTTCTATTTTGCGCGTCACTTATGAGGATTAATCTGCATCATTAAATTGAAATGAAAATGTATTAGAATTCGAGATACTATATGTGACCCGGCCTATGAAAAGGTGGCTTATGACTCAAAAACAAAATTTCGAGAAATCAGCTGTTAAAGATAAACAATGCATTTCGTCAGTTTCTCTATAGTTCTCCTTTTTTGAGTCATAAGCCACATTTCCATAGACCGGGTCACATATAGTCTTAATTCGCAGGGTTTTTCTTTCGACATAGTGGAAGAGGCGATAAATAAATTCTCGTTTGTCTCCAGAAGAAATGCTCAATAATAAATCTCAAATAATTGTTATTTTACAGGAGAAGGTAAAAACACAATAGAAACTATAATATTCTTTCTGTAATATTTTTGTACAACTGATTGTAAAAGTGTAATTTTTACACTATTGCAATACATTTGTGTGACGAGGTGTATTTGTGGAATCACTGAAAAAGTTATTGCCATTCAATAAGTCTTTTGTTTGTATTAGACTTTCGAGTCTTCGTTTTGATTATGAAAATATTCTTTCCACATTCGCTGATGAATGTGAAATTGACAATATTCTCTTGATAACTTTTGAAAGCTACGTATACATTATCTCATCCAATTAATTTTTTACAGCTTGAAATTCTTTTCATTTTCTTCTGATAATATTTTTTAATAAGATAAACTTTCAATTTTATTTCTAGAAAAAGAAATCAACAAATCAAATTTGCCACTTTTCTGTCAAACTGGATCGCTATTTATTTTTTGAGATAGTCTTGCAAATTTTTCAAATAGTACCAAATGAGTCACGAAGGTACCAACGTACTTTTAAGGTTTGAATTGTACCAAAAAAAGTACAATTGTGCCAACTTTATCAACCCTGGATAGAATCTATTTTGTTTTGAGAACGTTTTTTCTTATGCTCTCACACACAGCGATGCCAACTATTTATAACCCAAACGCGCTATTCGCCTTCTCAAAACGCGCTAGAACGCGCTAATTTACAGCATTATCAACAATTTATAGTCAAAACGCGCTATTTTCCTACGCGCTAAATTAAATTTTAATAAAGGTCGATGTATGTATGTATTAGTAAATACAAATAATTTTTTTTAGTAACTCTTTTTCAGATTTTGCAATATTGCTTCTTCGAAATTATATCCTAAATAGCTAAAATCATTTAGATAATACAGAATCAGACTCGTCTGCCAAATATTCGAAATTGTTAGTATTTATTTTAAGTTTCTTTGTCAAACTTTGTAACAACTTATATAAATTGTCGAATAGTGTTGCGATTCGAATGATTTTTAAAGTACAAAAAGAATAGCTGCTTAATAAGTTACATACATTTTTTTGGGCCACGAGTACGAGTACATATTTTTAGCTGTGAAATTTCAAAATATTTCCCATTTACAGTATTAACGAATTTAAACAAAAATTTATATTTTGGATATTAGAAAATTGTTTAATTTATACAAAAAAGTAAAAAGATATTGAACTGAAATGATATATTTGACTTTAATCAAAACGCGCTAACTTAGGGCTTCTTTTATGAAGCGCGCTAAGACGAAAAAAAGCGCGTTTGGCATATTTAAAACGCGCTAAAACTACCGCGAAAGGCGCTGAATTGGCATCGCTGCTCACACATAAATAAATATTCTCTCAAAAATGCTGCCATACATTCAATAAATTTAATAAATTTTGTGAACAAAACTACAAAAAAATAAGCACAAAAGAAAATGAAACAAATATTAGAGAGCATCCCAGCTAGAAATTAAGCGAAGTACTTCGATAATAATCACTGACGACAGTATCACATCGTAAGCGAGCAATCTAAGTACTTGGATTGTAATCTACCTGTAATCTGATGTATCATAATATAATAACTTCGATTACAGTGTAAGCAGGGATTCAGTTATTGTTTAAAACAAATAGTTTGTAAATTTATTATCCTGCCCGCTTACAACTCCGCTGTCGATGTAAGCACAATGCTAGCAGAGTGACCGATGACATTTTTCAAAAAGTGGCACCAAATAGGGGATTTATAAAAAAAAATAGGGGCAAAATTAACAAAAAACGAGAAAACTACACTAAACTTTTTATTTTTAATGCATTTTTATATAACTCACCCTAAAAAAAGGGGGACAAAAAGTGGCAAGGCAGTCGAAAAAGTGGCAATTTGCCACTTTAGTCGGTCAAACGATCACACTGAATGCTAGCGGTACGTACTGACATGGTTTCTTACTTTGTAAGCGAGAGCGCACGCACCACTTACGCGTCCTATGACACTTTTATGTTAAATCTAAATAGCAAAATAAGCGAACGAATCACCACTGACTGCTACTAAGTCTTACTGACATCATCGATTACGCAATGCATATTTTTACCACTGGGTGCTTATACAGAATTAAACTCTTATTATATATGAAAGCCTCTTAGCTACAATTATACTTTATAATTTTTATTATTTACTGTACTGTAACAAAAGCTTTTATACATATAAAATAACCGTTTACATTCTTTTGACGCTCACAGTATAACTGTTCAGGTTTTTTTTATAAAAGTTTTATTTTTATATCGGCCCATTTTTTAAGAAAATCGAATCAATCGCTTTTCTTGCTATCCAGCATAATAAATTTATTTGATTTTATGTTGAGGTAAACTTAAGTGTAGTAGACAGAACCCTGTACAACACCACGGAGACTCTGCCTAATTGGGGTGTTATAAACTTTTTTGAATTGTGGTTGAAGTCTACTGGTGTGTTGCTTAGCAGCGACGAAATGCATCTAGAAGTGTATATTTAAAGATGTACAAATCCACGTACAGACCAAAAGGCTGGACTGATTTGGATTTATTCTGTTTGAAATGTGACCTGGTCGAGAGTGTTCTTACCCAGCAAAAACTGGTGCTTCGCTGGAAGCACCTATATAAGTGCTCTTTTTTTGGTAGGCAAGCGCTTACCCGATGCATGAAATTTTGCATGATTTTTATATGGAATTCCTCGCGTAGAAGCTCTGCCACGTCGATCTAAAATGTGATTCTTTCATGCCTGTCGGAGGACCTGAATTCAGCAAAAATATTCGAGTACCTGGAAGAATGTCTCTATATTTTATGGGCCTAATTCATAAAAAATATTTCTGTTTAATAAAAGGTTTATTAATCAAATTTCCATAGAAAATTTGTTTCATAAACCTCTTATTAAACAGAAATATTTTTTATGAATAAGACAGTATATCTACTCTTAAAGATTAACTTCTAATACTTTATTTTGTTTTTATATTTATTATGTCTTAAATACAATATCAAATCAAATATTTTTTGTTCGCGCGTTGAATCAGGAGTCGATCCCAGGATTTCTGTATATTGGGCTAGAACACTACCCACTGAACTACCGAAGCACATACATATTTATTTTTATACAAAATTCAATTAAAAAATAAAAAATCAAAACTCGAAGTAAAAATTTCATTCGCATCCAAATTTGTATACTACAGGTAAGCGAGAGAGGATGATCTATAAAAAAACTTTGAGAGTTTGAGTATAAACTGCCGACTAACTTCTTAGTGTTTGTGTTAAATTTCGTAATTCTCTTACGTTATTGCATCCTCGTAAGGCAGAGGGGATGCACTGTGTGCTTTCCTTGCTTCCGAAGCGGCGCTTATTTTTGTGTTATATTAAACTACACTACAAAAACAGAAAACAGAAGCTATAAAAATGTAATAGAGACTTTTATTAATAAGCAATTGCTTCTAAATCTCGATTATTTTTTGCTGAGTAGCTATGTTTGAAGAAATTCAGTCCAGCCGTTTGGAAGATATTACATCTTTGCTAGATACATTTAGTTGAATCTGTGTGTCTTTGACGACGCAACTCCAAGACAGCTAGACCGATTTTAATTTTTTTTTTCGTTTGAAAAGTGACTTGATCTCGCCTATAATGGAAGAAAATCGGTGCAGCCATTGGATGAGTACGTCGGAGGTCATTAAAATTTTAAATTTTTGCTATTTTTATTCAAATGAAATGAAATAATAATGCCGTAAAGTTAAGAAAAATCCACTAAAGAAGATTTAGGAAAAAAAATTTTAAATTTATTTACATGGACTACAAATCGGGATTTACTTGCTTAGGGGCCGCAACTCCAAATGATTTTTTAACTACAACGTTATATCAAAAAAATTTTAATTATTTAAAATATTAATTATTAATTTTGTGGCCATAAGGAAAAAGTGCTTGAGTCAAATTTTACTGTTTTGCAGAAGAGCACTTTTAGGCGTTCAAGTCGATTTTCAGAAATTTATTTCTTTTACATTTAAATTGCGAAATTCTCTGTTAAACTTTATTTTTTTCAAGCAAATATTGTTCTACACACTAAAATTAATATATTTAAGTTGAAATTTACCAAAGTATAACCTTACTTAAGCTATTATTCCAAATGAGATTAGAAGTCTAAAAAAGCTAAGTCGCAGGTCATAGTGCTATAACTTCTTGAAAAATCACACAAATTGATTGAGATTTTGACCAGGTGTGAATGTGCAGATTACGAACGTACCTTTAACTCAAAATCAGCTTATCTCGACTTAAGCACTTTTTCCTTTTTGCCACAGAATTAATACAGTGTAATTAATCGAATTCGAAACTATTTTTGTAACAAGCCGGGGACCCCGTGGGTAAACCTAATTCAAGTACGCTGTATCCAGTGGTTTTAACCATTTTTGAGGTTAGCTCTTGTTTAAAAAATAATTAAGAGTGAAAACCTGGTTAAAATCACCTAAAAATCAAAATTTTTCCCAGTTTTCTAGCATATATTATCGATTGAAAAGACAAGTATTGATGAAGGTGCGTTTTGAGAAAACTTTTTGGAAAAAAAAATTAAAAATTTAAAAAAAAATTTTTTTTGTAGAAAAAATGATTTTTTTTAATGAGTGCACTTTTTTAATTTTTTTTTATTTATCTATAACATGTTCTTTGAATTGATATAAAAATTATTATATGTGTATGTGCATTTCTTCGAGAAATTCAACTTTTTTGTCGCGTGCGACAGCAAGCAATTATCTAACATTGTATTTTTGAACAACGTGACTCGATTGTTCTGAAAATTTTACCTAACGTAGAGCTGCTGACGGCCTATACAAATATATAAGGAAGTAAAAAAAGGTTTCCTTTTCCTTAAAAAAAATCAAGCATATTTGCTTGGTGTCGCACGCTACAAAAAGTTGGCATTCCTGTGGAAATGCCCATATATAGGTTGCCGTCGTTTCTACAAGCAGCATAGGGTCTAAATAAAAATTAATGAATGTTAGACAACTGGGAAGAAGTTTTCAATCTTAATTATTTTGTAAACAAAAATGGTTAGCACCATTGGATTCAGCATACTCGAATTAGGTTTACCCACCAGGTCCTCCGCTTGTTACATTTTTGAACTAGCACAGTGTTATTTGCTGAATATTTCCTTAAAACCAACATTGACGGATAACTCCTGCTTCATAGGAAATGTATTTTTTTTAACGCTTTGTGTTATCAAATGAATGCAGTTTTAATCCAGTTGCACTCCGCCTTAAGTTGCCTGAGTACACTCAGCCTGTGTGACCCTGTGGCTGAGTGGTAGCGATGCTAGTCTCTCAGTCCAGAGGTCCTGGGTACGATTCCCGGCATAGAACCTGGTTGTTTTCCGCAGACAAGCTAATCTCTTCACGGTATGTGTTGCGTTAGTTTAAAAAAAAAAAAACATAAATCCGTGTTGCACAGTGTAACCTTAAAAGTTAGTAGTTTTATTAAAATATTTTTAGTCACAAACAAGTATTTCTTATAATTTTTAATTTAACTTTTTATACTTATACTTAAACATTTTAAAATATTTTTAATATAAGGTTTTATCTCTCTCTCTCTCTCTTTCTCTCATTACCAAAAAATATTTTATTAATGTATTTAAGATATTCGATTCCACTTGAGAATTTTTTTAATGTGTGTATTCTTAAATTTCAATATATATTTTTTTTTGTTTTTTCAATATCCATAGATATTACATTTTAAAATTCAAAGCTTTTTTTTATAATTGTCCTTTTGGATATTTTTTTTCTCTAGAAGGAAACTTTCACTACCGATAGTGTACACAACTTTAATCCTTATTGTTGCGCGCGTGGCAAAGAACTGAATAACTTGCAACGTAAAATTGCGTAACGTTGGGTCACCTGCGGCAGTACGGGAAAATTAAGTTGGAATTCCAACAAGAAAACAATAAAAGCGTTAAGCACTGCAACCTATCAACAATTGTTGATTTTGAAATCGTAAAGCAGCCAACAAACAACCACCCTCAGCACATGTCACTTGCCTTGCATCAGCACTGCCACCACCCAGCCACCCACCGACAAAACATCTCCACATTCATCCAACCAGTGGACACATAATGAAAAACTATCGGAACGCATTGATGACTTTTATCACTCTTTCTCTTTCTCTCTTACTCTAACGGTTTATTTTCACTTTGTGTTGCATTAAATCACAGAGAGTGTGTGTGCTGCGTGAGTGAGTGTGTGAGAGTGTGTGTGAGTCCCTGCTCTGGAATGCTTTAGTAGTTTGTTATATGAAATTTCTCCACTGTACACAATGTCTGGTGGCGCATCAGTTTTATGTTTCATTGTTATGTTTTTTTTTTGGGATAGTGGAACATCATCCATCCCCATTTGCTATTTAAATGGCATTGAAGTGCGCATGCCCGTTACCGCCCACTGTTCACACCATCCATCACTTACACGGATATATAAATTTTTAAGTGTATTTGTCTGTTTAATGCACAAACAAGGATTAATAAAGAATACTTTGTTGTTTTCCAGCTAATGCTTATTTTTTTTTTCTTTTTTATATAGCGCTGTGCAATAATATTGCATTATGTATTGGCATGTTTGTTGCAACGATTTGGTTTATTTATTCACACTTTTTTGTGGCCATCAGTTCATTTAGTTCCGCCCACTTTTGGTAGCTTCAACATATCGAATACTTGCACTTTATAGTCAAGGACTTTCAACATTGTTCTGTGATTGATTTCAAATATTCTGTTTGTGTAGATTTTTTTGGATATGCGTATTTCGGATATTAAAACAAAGAACTGGATATTTTATTTGTTTAAAAATAATTTCTCAAAATTTCTAATGCTATCCATAATTGTCTTTGTTGTACCTGGAGTGTTATTAGTGAAATTTTTTTGATGGTGATTAAGCATTGTCTATATGAATTTCATTGTTGCTTTTACGCCTTATTGTGGGCGTATGGTGTCAATTTAAAGCTATTTAAATGATATTATTTTTTTCGTACTATATATTTATTTATTGTATGAACTAACAATAAGTAATCAAATCTTAGGTCTAGATATAATTAATGGGACCGACCAATGCCGAGCAGAAATTTTTGTGATAGTAATTATTAATACAAGAATGATGTACTAGCACAAAAATATTCTCAAAAAGTTTCATCTCCGGTATTGTGTATTAGAGCCTTAATGTCCCTCTTTTTTAAGCGGATGTGTCCAGTAAAGTTCAAGATATTACGAGCCAGGGGAGTAGGATAAGACTCGAGTTTTGTTAAATATTTGCCTGCGTATTTTGCAATTCCTTCAGTCACTAGTGGCATATTTAAATCACGATGTAAATTTGAATTTTTCATGTACCATAGAGCCGATGTAAGGTTAGGTTAGGATAGGTTAGCAGGCTGCTGGTGAAGAATGAAATTTAGGAGTCCAGCTCACTTGGGTCCAATACGATGATCCCTTTGTGCTACCTGTAAGTTGAAAGTAGTAGAAAAATGGGTGAAAGTTTTTATAGAATAAGAGAGAGTAAAGGAGAGGAGAGAGGAGAGGTCAAGAGAGGGTCTAGTACATACACATGCCATAGAGGAAAGCTAACTTAGACTTAGGTATCTGAGTCCTATTTCCGATAAATCGGACAGATATTTTGCCTGCGTATTTTCCAATTTCTTCAGTCACTAGTGGCCGATGTTATCAAATGTAAAATTTTGTTTTGCCTTCGTCGGATATTTTCAGCATTTGAAGCTAAAGGAGTGCCCCATAACTGAAATTCGCTTCAAAAGCGACTTGTATAGTAAAAGTTTGCAGTCTAAGCGGAGTGATGAATTTCTGCCAATCAACCAATGTATTTGAGTTAACTTAAATTTCATTTGAGTTAGCTTAGAGTCAATATGATGTTTCCATGTAAGCCTTCGATCAAGGTGTATACCAAGGTATTTCACTTGAGAAAGTTGAGGAATATTTTGATTGTTGATTCGAATGAGGGAACAAGTATATCTTGTTAGGGTAAACGTTATATGGACTCACTTTTGTTTATTTACTTTTATTCTCCATAAGTTCAGCCATATTTCCAGCTGAGTAATATATCCTCGCAGTATTCTGTATTTTATTTGAACGACATATTTTTACTCAATTGCATTATAAATTTCCTGGCTGTAAGTTACGAGTATCTACAAAGAGTTTCATCAATATTTCCCTCTCTTTCCGGGTTGAGAATCGTAATACCTCTTCGGTTATTGCAGTCGCTGGAGTGATTCTTTTAAGACATTTTGACTATAATACCTTGCTCTGAAGAATCTTGGATACAGTACCTTTTTGCGAAAAAATCGTAATAATTATTTATAATTTTGCATACAAAATGTCAAAATAAGCCAAAAGCACAAAGAAGAATTAAAGAAAAGCAAAATGAATTTGAGCTTGTTATTTTATTTATTTTTTTATTTCGTTAAAATATGTTACTGAATAGCAAAGTCGATAACTTTTCGTTATATTTAATAAAGCGATACAATTATCCTAATAAAATTTACGGAAGCCAGGGATCTAATCGTCGCTTTCGATAATGAGCCGATTCGATCAAGCTTATTCAGTTTGAAATTATGCCATTCGATATAGAATAATGTAATAATATGTTTCGATATCTAATGCTATGATCTCAAACTTGAAATACGTGATAGAATCAGCTCATTATCGAAAGCGATGATCAGACCCCTGGTACAGCAGCTTTTCCACATTTCATGCTCTATCTTTGTTGAATAGTACTCGTATTAAAGAAAATTTTGAGGACTATAATTATATGGACGTTTCTTGTCGTTTGTGATCAAGTGATTGAAGATGTTAAGTCCTTCTGCTATCTGGGTAATACAATTGACACAAGTGGTGGCTCAGCAGCAGATATATCCAGACGCACAAATAAGGCGCGGAGCACATTGTCCAGTTAAGCCCGGTTTGGAAATGCTCTAATATTTCGAAACAAATAAAATTATTTAACTCGAATATAAAATCCACTCTGTTATATGGATGTGAGACGTGCAACATGGCACCACGTGACACAATGCCTTCAGGTATTTCTCAAAAAATGCCTCCGCAAAATATTACGGATTTTCTGGCCTGCAACAATATTGAACTGGGTAGAGGTAAATCAGCAGCCTATTACAATCGAAATAAGCAAGCGGAAATGGAGTTGTATAGGTCACACCGTAAACCGCGATCATGATATTGCCAGGAAATGCCTGGATTGGAAACCGCAAGGAAGCAGATAAGTCGGGAGACCAGCGCATACCTGGAAGCGGCAACTGACAACAGGGGTATAATCGTCTAATTTTTCGCTATCTAACAATGTAATAATATGGTTCGATATCGAATGCCATAATCTCAAAGTAAAAAAACAGTGACCGAATTAGCTCGCTATCGAAAATGACGATGAGACCCCAGAACTTTCCAGATTACGTATGAAGTGAAACGAAGTCAAGCATCAATCCGAAGATCGAGATTATTGGAATCACTTTGTTATGGCCCTATGCTACCTCGAGGAGTGAAAGAAACATATATATATATAATTATATGGACGAGTCGTTGACGCTAATCCTGCCAGGAATATGGTTCGAAATACTATAAATAAGTATTTCCGGTTCCGTTTGTGCTTAGTTAAACCTTATAAAGTCTATAATTAGGGTGAGCTTTTAGCAGTTTTCACAAATTATAGTTATTATTGCAACGGAGTTAAGAGGCCATATACAATCACGATTTCCAGTCTTGCTTGAATTTAGGAGTACAAAATTAATTTTTCGGGATATAATGGGACACAGTAAAATTGGAAAGCTAATAGTAAACACTTTTAATGTTGTTGTTAATTAGAAAATGTTTGCAGCTTCTTGTAGTTTCATATCGGACTGAATCGGGGCTACCAGGAACTTAGGTTACAAGGGATGGTTGCTTATGAGAAGGATCTATAGTTAGATTAATTTAACGTCTCACCAGATGCATTTTAATCTATTGCTATACGTTTATTTAATGCCGGGATAAGACCTGCCTAAGATTAGGTCATCAAAAGAGGGACTTACGGAAATAGAAGGCTTGTTTTCTCGGATTTTATTGAAATGTAAATATGGCGCCTGACACACTCAAACATCAAGGTCTATAAAATAATAATATTTTAAATTTCTTCTAGGAATTTTTCAACTTATGTAAAGATTTTGTAGACCGTCCCTTAAAATCATTGTGCTCTAGAATTTTTTAAAATCTTTTCTCAAATAATTTGATTAAATTTTGAGTAAGCATTCACAAAGATTGTCTGTCTAGCCCATCCATTTTTAAATACAACAAACACATTGTCATTGGCTTCTTTTCCATCCTTGGTATTTTTATACATTATTGTACATATGCGTTTTCTATAAAGTATATAAAAGACCATAAAAATAAAAATTCTTTCACCCAACAAACATTTTGGTATTTTCATTCAAATGCAGAAGCAATTAAGCGTCATATTATTTCGAACTTTACTTTTCTACAAAAATCGAATATCTATAATCGATTTCCGTGAAAAAGCTAATTTCGAATATTGTGTCGCTTAAGTTTTTTTTAGAGGTTCTGACACAATATAGTGAAGGTTACAATTATCTATCCATATAATTTTAAAAAAATATTATTTGCAATTAATAATGAATGAAGGATTTCATAAATATGAGGGTAATATAACGTTTTGCTGGGCTGATCTAGTTTTTTTAAATACATTCTTTGATTGTTTGTTAAATTAGTCTCACTATTCCCCAGAGGATGGACAAGTTCTCATTTGTTTAAATGAAAGCTTAACATAATAACTCTAGTTGTTGTAAGAATTTTTTGGGTAAACGTTCCCTGATTAACTGCATCAGCAATAGTGAAATGCGCATAGGATCCAGCTAAACTCCTCAATAATCAATTTCATTATAGTTTTAATAAAAAATATTTTACTGAATAAATAAAATATTCCCCCTTATCGCGGTTGGTGTCGACATACGACATTTTGTCGTAGATTAAAGAAAATATATTGTCATGTTCTTTAATCTATTAAAAGAACGCCGTAGTCGCAGTCGAAATTCGCCAACCACGATAAGGGGGAATAATTTGTGATTATTAGTGCGTTAAAATATCAATTTCGTTTATTAATTTGAGTTTTGCTTACAATGCGTTTAATAAATTGTGGTGCACTGAAGCAAAGCAATTCACGTATTCTATTTCAGTTGAAACGTGTGTTTATAAGGATGTAAAATAAATTTATCATACCAAAAGTAGAAACGTTAGCTTAACGCACTGATAATTAGAAATAGAAATATTTTTTTTAACATTTGTTAACGCAATAATAATTCCAAGTTATTATTTTAGTTACTCAGTAAAATATTTTTTTATTAAAAATACACTGAAATTGATTTGGGATTATTATTGCATTAACAAATGCTAAACTTAAATTGTAACAATTCCCAAAAAAACACTAATAAAAATATTTTTTATTAAAACACATTGAAATTGATATGTATTTCAAATTATCTTTTGTTTTGTTTTCTGAGAGATTTCTTGTTGGTTTATTTCTAAAAACCGCATGAACTTATAGTTATTTGACATCGCAGTCGTCTTATTCAACTGAAAAGTCTCATATTTTCAGAATTTGTTTTTAAGATTCGACTTTCAAATGCTTGTTGGGATGTCAGTGCAATATGTAACAAAACTACCATAGCTGTTTACCCAAATACACAGCCATTCGTTTAAACATATGAGTATTTACAACAGTGATGGTACACTGAGTATTATTCCACTTTTTTTTTCACTATTATTGATTCTAAACTCAACTTGTAACTACTTGACAAATGTCAAGTAAAAACTGCGCTATTAACAAAAAAAAAAATATGGAACAATACAGTCCTCAGCAACGCATTGGAATTGTTAAAATTCACTACAAAAGTGGTAAAAATTTAGCGGTTATAGTTTGTAAAACTAAAGCAATTTTGGGTGGCCGTGAAGCACTTTTTCGGTTAACAATTATGAAGGTCTAGAATTCCATCAACTCTAGAAAAGCACGAACTTTTCACATAAAATAGTACGTACCATTTTAAAGTCTCCATTTATCATCTCCTGTGCCAGAGTGATGTCATTTTAAGATCCATTGGATTCTTTTGTGGTTTTTGCAAATTTAATACATTCGCTGTTGTTGTTGTTGTTGTTGTTGCCACTGCTAGCAAGAGTCATTGTGAATTTAAATAAAATTCCAAAATGGCGGAAATTTCAATAGAGTTGTCTTAAATTAATACACAAACACACATACTCCTGCACATTAAGGCAACAAAATTGGTAAATGAAATACTACGTTTATACGCTCACTATATGCAAATAAATATTTTTGTTTATTTAATACATACTTTACATATTTATTTATTGAATCTTCAAAAATTAACTAACAATAAGTATTCAAATCTGTCAGACTTACTGATAGTAATTACATAGTATTTTTTTTTTTTTTTTGCTTAGCACGCAAATAAAATAACTCAGTGCTTATACAACATATAAAACGTACAAAAACTTGGTAGCACATCTATGGAGAACTTACCCGTTCAATATATATTAAACGCGATCCAGTATCGCGATATTTATTGAACGTGTAGCATGCAGTCAGTATTGATGGATCGCGATCCTTATCGCGGAATGACCTAAATTATGGAAGATTGCGTATCGCGCATCGCGTGATAAATATTGAAGGTGTAGCGTTTTCATGATATTAGATCGCGATACGTTAATAAGAAATGAAATAAAACAAATAAAATAAAATAAAAGACGCAGTGCGAAAAATTTAACAAATAAAAAGTAAAAAAGTTTATCACATTTGTGTAAAATTTGTTTTAATAAAGGGCAATGACAGAAGATAGTGAAAGGGAGTGGGTTCTGCCGCTGGAATCGGAATTAACGACCGAAAAAATTATTTTGAAAGACCTTATTTTTAATTTGCAGGCATTGCCGGAATTGTGGGACTAGTCGGCTAAAGCTTATTCCGACAATGATTCTGGTTTTCTCGCGACATTTTTTTAATAAACGATCCGCACAAAAATAACGTAAATACTGACGCGATAAATATTGAACATGTAGCATACGCTCGTGATCCATCAATGCATTAAAATAGATCGCGATCCCAATATCACAATCAGGGCTATCATGAATAAAATTCCGCATAGAATTTTTTGTTTTCCCTACTATTTGCTATTAGTTGGAATTTTTCCCTGGGAAAAATTTCACGTGGAATTTTATTCATGATAGCCCTGAATATATATTGAACGTGTAGCAAATGTACAAAATATCAAATAATTATTTGTTTTAATTGTCATTATTTGCTTCTATTAATATTTTTTTTGTGCAATATTTATCTATTTATAGTTGTTTTTTTTGCTATAATAGATTTGTAAGCGTAGCGAATAGTGCATTAATCAGGAATTGTTTTTGTGAAACAACTATTTACAAATAAAAAAATTAATTCGCCCTTTAAGCGTCAAAATTCCCTATTTGCAATATTTTTATTTGAGAACATGTCGACCGTATAAACGTAGTAAAAATTAAGGATATTTTAACTTCAAGCGAATGTTTTGAGGATTATTTGTGGTCATTATAATTAGCTGGGCAAGTTTATTGTGCCATATGCCATGTTTGTCATTTTAGTCATTTCTTCAACTATTGACATTAAAAGCCATTTTTAGTCTACCTTGCCATAAAATACCTTTTTTGCAACCTAGAAGAAGTTTTTATATGTCAGAGTTTCTTGTCAACCATTTTGAACCCGTCTTCGTAAAAAAAAATTGCCCTGATGATTAGGTATTTTTGCACATTTTAATAAAGCATTAATAATAATATTAAATTTTATATTGTTGTAAAACGCATAATTTCAATTGCAGCTAAAATGAAAATTGTATCGAGCCCTTTTTTCAATTTTATGGTAAGTGACATGTATTTTTTTTTTAAAGAGAAGTACAATCAATACCTACTACTATCACTAGGTGTTACCTTCTTTAGGAAAGGGTTAGTGCTAGATTAGACAGGTGGTGAAGAAAGAGATAGAGGAAAGCTTTATTCTTTTACAACTCTGCTTTTTTGCACGTTTTTTGTTAATAATGCAGTGTTGCAGCGCCTCTGGTTCTGAATGAGGCGTATTGAACTTTTTTGAAGCTGTGTTTAAGTAGCCATTTTATTGGTTATTTTACTTCGCCGATGATTCTGCTACACAACGAAGGAGGGCGCTCTGATGTAACATTAGGACTAATAACTGCTGAAGTCGGTTATAGTTCAGTGAGCAGTGACTAATACAATAATAAGAGACACTAATGCACCTCAGAAAAATGCTTGGTGTTGTTATTTTTAATGACTGTTTCTGGATACCAGGCTCGAATCCAAGACCTTCGGTTTTGTAGTCAACGTGCTAACTACTTCAGCCAACGCCACCCTAATTTTTAGAGCTATGCTCTTTACGCCACGATACAACAGCTAGGACATGATTTTCGTAGCAAAAATAACAGCTTTAAATTAATTTTTGCTTTGATTTCTTTGTACTTAAAAGCAGAGTACGAAAATAAACGAGTAAATAAAAAAAGAAGAGAGGTGTCTTAGGACACCCGGTTATAGCTATGCTGCTTAGTTATATAAAACGAATTTCATTATTCATTATATTATATGATGATGTCAAATTCTCTGCAAATATTTCAAAACGTTTCCATTCATTTCCCATTATTTTCTTTTCTAGCGCCGTAAAATTAAATTAATGTATTGTTTGTGGCCGGTAGCGGATATTAGCCTGCAAAACAAAAACAAATTCAGCAATCGTTCTCATTGTTTTTATTTTGTTTTTGTTTGACTTACTTCAAAGAACGCAACAGAACAAAACCAAACAATACCCTTTTAGACACGCAAAATTTACTTTGCAAAGCTTTAATTCAGGTCTGTGAAAGACAGCGGGATTGCTTCAATCTCTTTCTGTCTTTCTCCCAGCTGACTTAAGACTTTGCAAAGTAAACTTTCCGTGTCTAAGAGGTGTACAATTTGTTTCGTTTATTTTCGTACTCTGCGTTTAAGTACAAAGAAATCAAAACGAAAATAAATTTATAACTGTGTTATAGTGTTGATTACTTTTTTACGAAAATCACGTTCTAACTTTTGTATCGCGCAATAAATAGCATAGCTATAACAAGAAATAAGCGGTACCCTGGTGAAGTTGATGACAACAATCTGACATAACTATGGATTGATGGCCTAGTAGTATTTGAGAAACCATAAACAACAACAAATTCATATATTTTCTAGAATGTCTTGCTAATTTCCTAATTTAAAAAAAAAAAACAGCAAATGCCTTTGATTAAGAAAAGAGACTTAATTAAAATTTCATTTTTGTGCTGGCAATTTAATAATAAAACGTCATAGAAATCATGAGTATTAAAACAAACGAAATATTTAATTAAATTAAAAATGAAAAAGATGTTCATCAAAATTTGTTTGGCAACCAGCAGCAGCAGTAGCAGTATGAGCAAAAAATTTAACTACATGCTGCAAATGTTGCAACACAAGAAACAAAAGAGACACTGACTGAAGTAACAATCATGGCTAATAAACAGGAATGTAATTATAAAGTTTCTTTCACTCGTTTTTTGAATTTGTTGTGCAGCTTATAACGAAATTAAATGATGGCAAATAAAATTGATGACGATAAAGATGAGTACTCGCACAGAACATGAAATCTCTATTGGCAGCCAACTCAGCCCGCCGTAAAAATTCAAGGATGTTGGATTTGTTGCCTGCCTGCCTGTCAGCCGTGCCACTTTAAATAAGAATGTAGTGCAATGGATAGATAGATAATGCAGCAAAAGAGTATCTTTTAAATAGAGAGAAACTCATAATATTTTTGATGGATTTTTAATGGGGAAATAAATACGTAATATAAAATATGAAAATAAGAAGGAAATTGTGAAAAGTACCGCCACTTACTCGCAAAGTGGACTTTTAGAAAATTAGTTTTCTTTTCAAAGAGTCTTAAGAAAAGAATTTAATTTGCAACAATTTGCAACATTAACACATTTTCTTGCAACTAAACTAGTTCGTTAACGTTAAACAGGTCAATTGTTGTGTAAAAGAGATACAAGAAAAAAAATCCTTGTAACTAACTTCTGATCTCATTTATCTTTAGCATAAAACCTCATTTTTTTCTGCTTGTTATAACTTTAGTGGCGTTTATTAAATTGAGGTTGAAATGTTTTCTCTTCTTTTTTACATTTTACACTAATTGGCTTCTGTTGCAATGAAGTTTAAACAAATATTTTTTTTTTTGTTCTTTAACCTGTTGGTGACACCTTATGTTGTTTGTATACCTTCGGCTAATTATCATTAAAAATCATAACACAATTTTTTTTTGCGCTCATTTGCATAATTAACACACGACACACCCTTATTTGTAATCATTTTTTGATACAAGCCTTCAGATTTTCTTGGTTTTGCTTCATTTGTTAACTTCACCGTACAGCGGATGGACGGACAATTGCATGTCAAAAACTTCACTTAAAGTGTCAGATTTCATCAGCGATGTGCTGTGAGTTTAGTTTGTATGAGTGCGAGTACTCGTATATCCTTTCTCCCTTCTAACTACCCTTAAGCATTTTGTGCGGTCTTGTGGTTTTGTTATTGTATTCATCAATTCATATCTGTTGACTATTACGTTTAGAGTGATTTTTATCAAATTTCTATCAATTCATATCAGAGTTCATCTCGCTGTATATGTGTGTGTTTATACTCCCAGGGCGATTTCGGTAATGGTTCTTTAATTAGGCGCATGATATCAAAGTTAATGATTTATTTTTCCATATGTGGTGCAATTTGTTATTTATTTTTTAAACTTTTTATTACGAGTATTTACAAAGATATTTGATACTACGTATCTCTAATCTAACTATGGAGATTATGTTTAATACTTTAAGGGCGACTTTTTGGTTTAGAGATTAAGGCCCAATAATTGAGTTCTCAATTATATGTCATTCAGCTAATTGCCACTTAAATTTACGAGTAAATTGCACTTAAATGTAGTTTAATTTTTTAAAGTTCTTATTTAATTACATTGAAAGTAGGGCAGCACTACGAAATTTCCTCAGTATTATGGATGGCTTTTCAAACAACAGCTGTTTATCATAAATAAGAAAGTTATATATTGTATATGTTATATATTTATGAAAATTAAACGAAATTCTTTTTAATACGACCACATGATGTTCACGTACATGTTTTCAATAAAAACATACAAGCACAATAACATATCGCTCATTTACTTCAATAGTGTCATAACTCAAAAAAATTTTTTGTGAGCTAATGATACAAACTAATTTAGCATTTCGTATTTTATCTTGTGTAAAAATTCCATATAAATAGCTTGTACTACCACCTCATGAGAGAAGAATATTTTTTCATGTCTTCATTGCGTTGTATGTAAATTGAAGACTTTAAACGAGTTTTTTGCAAAACTAGTTTTTTTGAGTTGTGCACAAGTCTGGCACTGTACAGTGCGTTTGTGTAGTGTATGGGAGGGGGTGGTTGTGCTATTTACGCAGTGAACTGAGTAAATATCAAAATGATTTTGATATTTGCTCAAGTTTGAAAACTGTGCAGTGAACTTGTGTAGTGTATGTTGCAAACGCTCAGTTGTTTCGTGATTTTTTAAGAGTTCACAACAAGAAATGAGCGCAGAACAAATGTTCTGGACAGATGTCCTAGAATTATACAAATAATCACCAGCACTATGGCGAATTAAATTAAAAAATGCACAGTTTACTTGTATAGTGTGTGTCACAAGCTTAGTTTACGCAGTGCCAGACTTGAGCACTGAACTTGTATAGTGTATGGCCGGCATAAGTAGGATTTAAATATACAATATTGGGCAATTAAGTTTCATTAAAATTTCTATCAATTTTACACTAAAAAAATGAATTCGGTACTTAAATGGCACTTAAAGATAAACAATATATAATTGAGAACTCAATTATTGGGCCTAAGATTAGTTTATTTCCCTAATTAGCTAATCCGAAAAATAGCTTAATCTCACATTAATTCATAATTTGATGTTTTTGAGTGATAGTTTAAACTTCTTTTTGCATGCAGTATTACCATACTGAGGAACAAAATTGTGGCAACATTTTCTGTGCAAAAGTCATACATTTCATAAATACACTTTGAGTTTTTGAGGGAATAAGAAGAAGTCTTATTGCTAAGCTGATTAGTTTTTTTTTAGGAGAAAAGAGACGTTTCTGTTCCCCTCGTCTCTCTCTCCAACAAACTAATCAGCTTAGCAATAAGACTTGCTAGTGTAAATTAGGACTATTATATTATTTACAAGTAAATTATTGCGCGTGTTAAAGGAAATAGATAAATAATATAAAATATATATATTTATTTATGTGTTTTTATATTATTTTATCATATAATTTTTACAAAAAGTTATATGTTTCACAAGTGTATGTTGTCAATATTAATGTAAGATTAAACCACCACGATGCGCCGCTTAAACTAGCAAGTAAAACTATATAGTTAAGTACCCAAAAATCACAAATGAAGATTAAGGTTAATTTAAGATTTAATCTTCAACTCAAAAAGTCGCCCTAAGCTGCTATTTAGAAACATATTGGCTGACTTCCAAAACGTATCAATACAAAGTTTTTGTACATTTACAATGCGATATTTATATCATGTACAGATCAGAGAATGACAAAAGTATAGTTTTAAGTACTCTTTGAGTATTCGCCGTCAAAGAACGTACATACAGCTAAAAGTAGAAAATATGCTCATATGCAAACACACGCATTAATTTTAAATCGAATACGTATAACTATAAACATCCAACAAGCTATGTTTATACACATTTTTTAAATTTCGCAGTACAAACAACCATAGCTAAAATGTATAGACTTTATGAGCTACAATCATACTCATGAGTATAAAAATACCCTGACTATTAATCGGCTACACATGCATATATACAGGGCTATTTTATTTACACTTATACATAAAGCATGTATTCAAATAGCCAGACACACATCACACATTTTCCATTCCGTTTTACATACACAAAGGTATATGTTGGCGAATGATGAATAAATATCCGGAGTATTATGCGTGTATTTTTTTTTTGTCCGATTAAATATCCAAAGTCTGAGTATAAGCATATTAAGGCTATAAGTATAAGACAGAGTCAATGCGCTTGTTATGCATGTGTCTTATTTTTATTTGTAGCATATTTTAGTTTTTTGCATAAAAGAGTGGAAATGCTCTTGTATGTTGGAATCGGCTGTACTCATAGTTTCTTGAGAGCAACTATGTAAGCGTGCGTGTTTATTTTTTGAGTACTCATTGTCATTGTCTTTTACAGATATAAAGTTGCGAAGCACTATAACCATGAGCATCAACTTTGAAATTGATGCGCTGGTTGTTTGTTTGCGGAGTGGTGGCGACATTTTGAAAAGGTCTACATTATACGCTACACGCCACGCTAACTTTGTAAGGAAACATTTACGTGTGAAAAAGCGCTCTTTATTCGAAGACAAAGCAGTTTACGTTTTGGAAGTCAGTCATTTTGTTTTATAAAGTTTTACATAACGTTTATGTATGTAACTTTAAATAAAAATATTTTAAAAGATTATTTAAAATCATTTCCCTGTGATAATATTAAAAGTATTTCATAATAAGACTTTGCAATGATACGCTTCACTTTCAATAGCCCGCCATTTTAACATTTGTAATAACTTAACATTTTAGTGGTGTTGTTTAGTGGTGTTGGCCTTGTTTACACACTTCATCGTAATAGGATTGATAGAGAAAAAGCTTCTAAACTTTTATTTTTGAAGTTCAACATTCCTCTCTTGAGATGAAGAAAAGTTCTTGAACTTTTTTAAGGTTAATTGTACAAGAAGTGTATTAGCTACAAGCAATTTTTTTATTCTTAGAATTAAAGTCAATATCTTTTTTATTAAATAATTGCAAACGAATATTTTTATTTAGCTATAACGTTTAAAGGCTCAGTTAACCGACTGTAATGTAAAGTAACTCCAACAGTAGGAAACAGCTGATCGATATTGTTATGTGAAAAGTAATGAAAATGATTACAGAGATGTAATTTAATGTAACATACTTTTCATATAAAAATATCGATCAGCTGTTTCCTACGTTGCTGTTACTTGACATTATAGTCGGGTAACTGACCCTTTAGTCCCGGTTCACACACTTCAACTTTTGCTGATCAACTTTTAGTTCAGCCGGTAAAAAAAAAGAAATTCATGTACTTCCTTCTCCATCTTTCTTACCGGGACTTAGACCCGCTTCACACACTTCAACTTGTGTTGATCAACTTTTAATTTAGCTGGTAAATCAAATTTTTTGGTTGATCAACTTTTAATTCAGTTGTAAGAAAGACGGTGAAAGGAATAAAAATATCTATTTTCTACCAGCGGAGTTAAATGTTTATCAGCAGAAGTTGTCGTACATATGTGGACCGGGTAGAACAAGAAAATGAACTTTCTTGGCAGACGTGCCTGATACTAGAAGTACAAACGTATCTGCTACCTATTGTCCCAGTATCAAAGAGCTTGCCAGGAGCATAATAAGAATCTGAACTTGTGATCTGGAAGCAGTGGAAATTTGGAAAATTTAGAATGATTTTTACATAAGGTTGTTATTGGAAGAAGTTTTCTTTTTTGATAGATATTCAGTGAATCGGAAGTAATGTTCTTGATGTTGAGTTAATCTAATTTTGCATACGTTCTTTTTCTCGTTTCCTAAATTTCTTTTAAATAAATATATATTTTTATAAATAAAAATAAATAAATAACACTTCATTACCTTGTTTTCATTTTCCGAAAAAAATCAAGACATATAAGAAGCTATCTTAATTAATAATCTGGATGTTGTTAATAATCGATTCCTGAAGTAAATCATTTTGATATAGTTCGCCGAATTTTTATTTTTTTCGTATTTACAAAATGGCGTCTGTTGGCCGCAATATTGAATTTTGACAACTGACATATATTTAGTGACACTACTGTGACTAAGATGTTCGGTTTATATAGTGCCTGAAAGGAACACACACACATACATAGACTGATAAACACAATACCCTTCTTTGCGTTGCGCTGTCGGGTAAAAGTACACGCATATTGATATTTGGGAAGTAGAGAAAATGCAGTTCCTGAATATTACTTCCAATTTTTTTCACTGGACTATATCCTTCTGTAGTTTTAGAATATTTTCCTAACAAAATATTTCAGTTTTGAATTGATTAGATTCTTTATATGTAAAACTCAGCATAATAAGCATAACCTTTAAGAGTTTTATTGGAATTCCGCTTTAAACTTAAATTGATAGATTTTATATTAAATTTTCTTATTTCAAGAAAAAAGGTGCGGATAAAGTGCATACCAGTTAAATCCAATTTTCTGCTAAATAAAGTTATTTATTGATATAAAGTGAAATGAAAGTAAACTTGATGTTGCTCTAAAAACGAAAAGCTAATAAAAATATTTGCACTGAGAGTTTTGTAAAACGGCAAAAAAATAAATAATAAAGATGACAAATTCAATTTTGAAAAAGGTCACACATATACAATTGACAAGTTGGTGCTTGTCATAAACACACAAACGTGCTAAAATGTCATACAAAGACTTGATATGTATATATGTATGTACATTGTGCAATGTACATGTATACATACATATCGTTAACTAAAACGCAAAATGCCCCAACTGAAACATATGTATATTGAATATAAATTTTTTTTTATAAATTTGTAAGTATTTGACCAAAATACATCATTACAAAGAAAAAGTCAGACTTCCCCTAACAAAAATAGAGATTTTATTAAGACAGTCAAAAAGGAAAAAGAATTGACCAATTACATAATTTAGCACATTTTTCGCTTCTCCTCTAAAATTATGAAAAATTTTCGTGAGGGCGTTTGGCGTTGCAGGTGACGATATGATTACAGTCTAATGTTTTCATATGTATGGAAAATGCCATTGATTGCTTTACAATCAAAACGACTTAAAGTAATTTTCCTTTTCTTTGTAACAAATTTGATTTAATTCTATATTTCCTTACATATACATACTCTTATGTATGTATGTGTTTTTAAGTATGTATGTATGTATTTCCTTTTCCTATTTCCCTTTTCAAAGGAATTTTTTATTTCAACGCTTTATGCATTTTCCCACTTCTTTTTTTAATGTAATTATAACAATTTTACTTTTCCTTCTTTTCCAGTATTTAACTAAAAGTTCTTTTATGGCGAATTAAATTTGCAAACAAAAAGGAAAATCTGATTGTGCATAAAATATTCTACCTGTTTCCAAAAAAAAAAAAAAAACTGAAAGTGAAATAAGACTTGCCCACAAAAATGATGATGGTAAATCATTTGTAAAAATATAACAGGGTTATGGGTTTTATAAGCTTTATTAATTCATCAGTGGTTAAAATCCATTAAAGTATTGAATTTCATATGAACATTTCTATTTGCAAAGAGTTTCTTTTAAAGTTTATATATATTTTAACTCTTTTCAACCGTTTGAAGCCAACATTTGTTTTCACTAGAGTCATAGATATACAGGAAGATTTTCTTGTATTATTTACGAGCTTCTCTTTCCAACTTCTTTAAATTAGTTCAAAAATAATATGAAGAAACACTTTTAAATTACCGCCATATTTATTAAAAACTAGCTGAAACACGATGTATTGCGCTACACCAGATACCTTTTGTGCTGAAAAGAAAAAAACTTAAATGTTACTTATTTTTAACCCCCGACCAAAAGAGGGGTGTTATAAGTTTGTAGTGTGTGTCTGTGTATCTGTGTGTCTGTCCGTGTCCACGTACAGCCCAAACGGCTGGACCGATTTTGATTTAGTTTTCTCTGTTTGAAAGGTGACTTGATCGAGATGGTGCTTAACCATGTTTGAAGAAAATCGGTCCAGCCGCTTAAAAGATGTCACATAATTTCTAGATATATCGGAAGGTTTTTAAAATTTTTAATTTTTGTTATAATTATTAATATTTTTTTTGTATTTAAAAATATTTTTTTAAAATTATTATAATAATAATAAAGTCATTCTAATTTCTTAAGATTAACTTTATTCTTTGACCTTGCTCCTGTAGCATAACTACACACAACTGTGCATGTGAAAGACAAGAATTTTTTAAATTTTTGTCACGCACTTGACTGACACTGGGACATCATCTCAAATGTGACAACAACAAGAGAGTCTTGACTCTCTCTATATATTATTTTTGAGCATATATCAAAATAAATTTATGCTATTTGTAGGAGGTGCCACACCCACATGTCCAACACGGACTTTTCTTTTATTGCAGCGGAAATTATTAGAGATTCCACTCGCACAAAAGTTCAAGTTTCTTGCTGCATTAGCGCCAAAGATACTGCAAAATAAAAAAAAAAACAATGTGAGTCCGATCACAGGGGAGATGTGTAAACATCTAGTATATATAAGATGTATAAATTTTTGAATCTACTGTATTTAAAAATCTATGGAAAATTGCATCTATAGTAGTGAAATTATTAGTTGTGGGGGTTTGCGGAGAATTGCTCATATGCAAGTGGATAAAGTCAAATAAAAATTTTGATAAAGCTTGCAACTGTGGGTTTGCAACATTTGTATTAAAATCTCCACCCATAATAATTGGCATGAGATGGAGATTGTTACCCAATTGTACGTAATGAAGATATGCTATAACATAATATTATACATTCTTTATAAAGGCGGCTATATATCATTTAAAATGCTCTTTTATTTCAAAGTTTATATTTATTTTATATTTTTCAACTTTTTAACAAAATTATCCCCACTGGCAACACTATTACACTTCACAAGCAATTTCTATTAAAATTAGCATTACTCCTGAAGGTATGCTTTAAAATTTTGTTGAGTGTATTTCTATGCAGCTGCTAAGTTTCTCTGTTGTCCGTATGATTACACTAATACACTCATACGTAGCTCACACCGATTTGATAACGCATCGCACATCTTACTCAAAATTTGTGACAAAGATTTTTACCCCCTAGCGCTTAGATGTTTACACATCTAAAAGTTATATGGGAGGTGCCACGCCCTCTCATTTTATTTCTACTATTTTCTTTAGAACAATTCATAAAATCAATGGAGTAACTATTATAAAATCTCAGGTGTCGTACCGTATTCCCAAAATATTTTAAAATATGAGGGTGCCGTTGGCTGAAGTAGTTAATACGTTGACTGCAAAACCCAATATCCTGGATTCAAGCCCGGTTCCGACAGTCCTTAAAAAATAAATTAACAACACATCCATTTTTTTCATGGACATTAGTGCTCCTTTGTATCAGTTGTTGTAGAAAAGTTCAAGTGATGAAGGCAAAGAAACTGGTTACTGAACTACACCGGATTCAGCGGATACTAGTCCTAATGTAAGATCAGAGCGCCCTCCTTCGTCAGTATTTTGTAGCAGAATCATCGGCGTAGTCAAATAACCAATAAAATGGCTACCAAGCACAGCTTTGAAAATTTAATACGCTTCATTGACACCAGAGGCGCTGCAATACTGCATCATTAAAAAAAAGTGCAAAAAGAAGAGTTGTAAAAGAATGAAGCTTTCCTCTATCTCTTCCTTCACCACCTGTTTTCTCTAAGACTCGCTTTCCTAAAGAAGGTAACACTTGGTAATAGTAGTAGACATTCATTGCAGGAGTGTTAGGTTAGGTTAGGTTAGCAAGGGTGGTGCTATACCGCACTTCCACTCGGAGACCCAATTCGGACCATTGTGATTCCCTTCTATTGCAAATTAAAAAAATAGTATTTACCTCTCCAACCCATTTGTAGCCAGAAGTGGCCCTATTATCCGTCATTGAATCACCGAATTCCCATGATGAAGCCTCTGATATCTTCTAGTTTATACTTCCCGATATCAGTAATGCTCTCATAAAAACGTCTGCTCAGTCATCTAAGCCTATGACGTTACAGCTTCGGGCAGGCATAGATAATATGTTCAATGGTTTCTGGTTCCTCCTCATCCCCGCAAATCCTACAAAAGTCTGGAGTGCCAGTTTCCCAAATCCTGGTCCTTGCTCTGACCGAGCAGTGACCTGTCAACACGCCTAACACGATTCGCATCGTATTCCTATTCATGTCCAGTTGCATGAGTGTTACTTCTCTTTTAAAAAATTTAAAATCTTAAAAACCCCCGATATAAGAGTATCTAGAAAAGATGTGATATCAAACATAGCTAAGATCACTCTTGCTCAAGTCACAGACAAACCCTTTAAACTTTTAACGCCCCCTTTTTTGGCCAGCGGTTAATAAGTTATGGTGACAAGTTAGTTTATTTGCTAGCTCATATAAATTTTAATGCACTACAAATAGAAGATCTATCGAAATAAGAAATATGAGTTCATTTTTAATCCTAAAAACTCCCAAGTTACCGATAGCCAAGTCCCGAAATTTCGGGTAGTTCCAATCCCACAAAATTCTAGAATTCCCAGAATCGGGATTCTGCAAATATCATCCCAAGCTCACACGACATCCAACACATTGGATTTAGCATGAGGTTAATTTGTTTTACGAATGAATGAATTAAGTCAAACGGGAAGCACAGGACACTGCGACCAAAGTAGATCTATTGTATCCCCTGCCAGGTGCTAGAGCACCACATCTAAACGTACTCTCCTGATGAATCCCTGGATTGCCAGTTAGTACAGAGTTGGCAGCTCCCAGTCCTCAAATAGGTGCTAGCCCAATTGGCTATATGTTCTGTGGCATAACGATTCACAGTCCTTCAGAATATGCTCTGGAGTTTCATCTTCGTAATAACAGAATCTGCGCAGGTTGGCACTCTCAATGCAAAGTCTGTTGAGGTGTTTTCTCAGTCTACAATGGCCTGTGAAAATTCTTAGATTGTTTTTACTCAGGGACATGAAAGCTATGAAACGATTTTGGTTATACGTTCCAATCATTAGCTTTGCATGCCTCAATCTTGGGATATTGAGCCAGAGGTGTTCCCTATTACTCTTGATCTCCGTCGATATATCTTCCCGAATTTTGTTCAATCCGAGTCCACAAAACGGTTCTGATGCGACCATGGGTATACTAGCACGCCTTGTGGCCATTTTGTCTGCATTTTCATTTCCTAACACTCCGGCGTGTCCAGGAACCCAGTAAAGTGTGACCTTATTCATGCTGCTTAACTGATTTAGCTTAGTGCGGTATTCACACGATAACTTTGAGGTAAACTCATATGAGCTGAGCTCTTTGATCACAACCTGACTATCCGAGCAAATGGCTATTTCTTTTCCTCGGTAACCCCTATCAAAATTGAATCGTGCGTATCTCTCAATGGCATACACTTCCGATTGAAAAATGATAGGAAATTTCCCCAATGTCTCGTGGTAGTTAGTCCTTGGTCCTACAATTCCCACACCAGAACCTGCCGGCGATCTGGTACCAACAGAAAAAATCATTTAAAATCCATATCATGAGTTTGTAAAAAACCTCGTCAGCCATCTTCGGAGAGCGAATTTGTTAATGCATGAAAAATAACTTCTCTTTGCAAGAGTTCAAGGAAGAATGTGTGCAAAATTTCGTTGCAATCGGTGAGGTAAATGTAAATTACATATGACAATAAATTTTAATGGGCGTAGTCCCGCCCAAACCTTTGGAGTAATTGATTAAATAAAACTAAATGAAATATAACACACATATATACAATTTTAGTGGGCGTGGACCTCCCTTTTTTACAATGGAACCAGACTTCATCTCTACCCCATCAGATAAAAGAATCCAAACACGTTAGCATAGGATAGAGAAAAAAAGTAATAGATATAAAAAGTAACAAATGCAACCGGTTTGAGGACCACACGCTCCTAGTTTTGAAATGGAAAATATATTTTACTGTGTATATACAGATGTATTTATCTGTATTTATTTAAGTTTAGTGTTTTTGTAGCCTTCCATTTAAATTATTTAAAAAATTTTAAACAAAAAGTCACATAACTTCATGCCATCAGTAGAACTTATTTTCTGTTGCACGCTTTTCAATACCACACCACACCGGACGGACGACAATGGCAACAAAAAGTGAAAAAAATCAAACCACGCACTACATGTTACACATTTTTACAACAATTAAAAACACGTAATACAACATTTTTCAAAATTTTTCATTAAGATTTAATTTTTTTTTCAAATTTCTTTCTTTTATTTTTAAATATTCATTAAAAGAAACTAAAGAAAAATTTACATTTTCACAGTTTTGTAATTAAACAAATTTGCATAAAGAATAGTTGGGCACACACGCTTACAGGCAGGCATTCTTTCATGCAACTCTGAAAAAAAGGAATCCCAAACAGAGTTGCATTCACATATCATGTAATTAAAACAATCACCAGATAATATCAGACGGTCATTCAGTGGCAGGCATTTTTATAATTGCAGCAACAATAATTAAATTGTGCAGCTTAAATATACGGGGATTTAAGGCCTCCATTAAAGGTCATTAGGTTGGTGCTCCAAATATCAGGCACACACATACTATTAATTTTGGTTCGGTTTTTTTTTCGAGGGTAAAGGAAGTTTTAATTTTTAATTTTTGTGACTTGCATGTGACTAAGCGTTTGTGTGTATAATAGTATATCCGCCAATTTGTCATCGTTCTAGATTTCAAATGATATCAAGTATATTTTGTTGCAACATGTGCATTTACTGAAAACTCGTCAGAATACTGAAAAAACCGTATATGGGCAATTCCACGAAAAAAACCCTACGCAGGAAAACAAATTAATTACTTGAATAAGAAACGTTCAACTGTAGTGCAATTCAATAACTTTTTTTTTAACGATAATCGCATCGTTAAAATAATTATAACGAAAATCGATCGAATTTGCTATTCAGTAACATTTTTAAGGATATTTATAACAAAATGTTTAGACAAAAATTACGATTGACTGTGGTGGGATTCAGTAATTTTTAACGATCCAACAATCGTAATTTCTGTCTATACATTTTGTCGCTTGCAATAACGATTGTGTGATTCTGTAATTTCTTTTTAACGATATTACGCAGCATATACATTATTTTCGCTTAAATAACGACACAGCTGACATTAACCTACAGCGAATATCGTTAAAAATGTTACTGAATAGCAAATTCGATAACCGTTCCTTATAATTACTTTAAAGATGTGATTATAGTTAAAATGAGTTAGTTAATAGCACTACTGATCGGTAAAAGTTACTGAATCGCACCACTGATGTCCACAAGAAAATGTCGATTAGGGACAGAAAATTTCTGTTTTTTTTTCAACTGGAAAACGCTTTGAGTTGGAGTGCCATTCATATATTACGTAACGCTATTTTCGGAGTTTTATAACTCCCCCACCCCGTTAGAAACGCTGTTTACAAAATTTTCGGTATAAATTTTGCAAACCGTATCAAATTCTTAATCACTCTCCCCTCCCTGGAGCTTTAGGTAATATGTGAATAGCCTCTTAGCATATACTGAACATTCTGCTCTTCCTTTTTGTTTGTTCTTTATTTTACTTTTCCCTTTTATTCCTTTTCTTCTCTTTAAAGAAAACTGTTAACGAAAGCATTATGCTCTAGTTTGAATTTTTTTAAAATTTCAATTTTGTATGGTTTTATATATTGAGAGTTTTTAGGATTAATTGAAATATTAAAATTTTTGGTCACACCCGTCACAGTAAAAATTTAAATAGCAAGAGAAGCGCCATTAATAATGAAATAAAAATTTGTGAACCTTCATTTTAAGATTGGAGTTTTAAGAAATACATGGTCACACCCGTCACACAAACTCTGAACTGCTCTTGTTATTTAAATGGATACCAAGAATATAGAATGAGAACAATGGAAGAAACTTAGGGAAAATAAATGAAAATAAGAAGAGCGAGTGCTAAGAATATTATGATGGATAAAGAATCGCTGAAAGAATAAAGAAAAATTATCGTGAAAGAAAACGTAGATAGAGCAGACCACGGAAAAAGTATGAAAGTCAAATTGTAAGCGTTTTGAATACATCTAAAATTGGTAGTTGTAAATCACAGCGTTCACTAAACAAAGCAGACGCTAAATTTAAAGTTCGCCTTATTTCTTATTTCCCCTTATTCTGTAACTATTTGTTGAAGTCACTTCAATACTAAAAAGTTTAAGCTTGTGATCTCGAGAACAATTGTGAGCTATTGACAGTCTAATCCTATTCTCCGGGGTCTAAAAAGATAGCAAGTGGGCAAGCTTTAACTTTATAATATTGTATGGAAGTGATGTCGACCAACAGTTTGAGAACAAGTGTGACTATTTTCCTATTAGTTTATTTTTATATAATAATAAGTTTTATATCTTAAATTATTTTTTAAAGAGAAATAACACTCAAGCAATGAATGTTTACTATTATTACTAGGTGTTACCTTTTTTAGGAAAGGGATAATGCTAGAGAAAACAGGTGGTGAAGGAAGAGATAGAGGAAAGCTTCATTCTCTACAACTCTGCTTTTTGCACGTTTTTTAATAATGCAGTGTTGCAGTGCCTCTGGTGTTAAATGCTTAATACAATAAAAAAGACTTCGAACAATTTACTACACCAAAATTATTGTGGGCCTTCTACGGAAGATTTCACAGAACATGTGTATCCGAAAAGTAATATCACGGTATAAACTGAGATTTATAAGATCACACCCGTCGCAGCATTCTGATGGCCAATCTGAAAAGAAATCAAGTTCTTTCAAAAATCAACTATTACTAAATCCTTTTCAGATTCATATTCTTTTGCAACGCATCCCTTTTTGAAATTATAAATTATAATAAGAAATGTGAGCATCAGGGCCACACCCGTCACAATGGAACTACCCATATTTATACAGGGTGGCCCAGACGGACCGAACTGGTTTGAATTTCTTATAGCTTTTTTATTATATTTTTTTTATATTTTTCTCTTCAGTATTTTGTAAAGAAGACTTGGGTAATTTGTCTACCAATTGAAACCGCCATATTACCAGCAACGACTTTATTATGCAATTTATTTTCGTCAAAAAGAAGAAGAAAATCGTGATTTTATTAAGGAATTAATTATGAGAGACGAAACCCATTTCCAATTAAATGGGATCGTTAATAGGCATAACTGCAGGATATGAGCTACGGAGAATAATTAAACAGGGAGAATTACACCCACTTAAGCGTACCGTTTGGTGCGGTGTTTCGTCGAAGGGATAATTGGCCCATATTTTTTGAAAATGAACACGGTGTTGCCGTTTCCATCACTGGTGTTAGATATCGTTGTTGAATTGTGTACTGTTCCATTTTAAGTTCCCCCATTCTTCTTCATACAATATTGAAAAGAAAACAAGGAAAAAATTATAATAAAAAATTTATAAGGAGATCAAACCCCTTCGGTCATTCTGGGCCGCCCTGTACATACAATTTTTCATTTTAAGCGCAACCAGGGGAAATAAAACGAGAATTTCTTTACACAAAACTCAACATTAAGTACAAATTTTTCTTTTCTAACTTATGATAGTTTTAAAATAAATAAACTGTAAAAATTTAGATTTATAAAGTCACACCCGTCACAGCATTCCGATTGCCAATCTGAAAAGAAAATTCTTTCAAAATTTAAAATATTTCAAACCATTACTAAATGCTGTTAAGATTCATATCCTTATCCTTATCCTTATCCCCTTTTTGAAATTATAAATTATTACAAGAAATGTGAGTATCATGCCCACACCCGTCACAATGGAATTACCCATACTTATATATAAAATTTTTCATTTTAAGCGCAACCAGGGAAATGAAACTAGAATTTGTTTACACAAAACTCAATATTAAATAAAAATTTTCCTTTTCTAACTTATGATAGTTTTGAAATAAAGACACAAGATACGAACATTCAAACTCTTACAATTTTTGCGTTTAAGTTTCTTAAGATATTAATTTTTGCTTTAAATGCCACAATCTATAGACAACGACTTAAAGAACCGGCCACAAACAAAGGGAATCAAATTAAATATAAAATATACAAATAAATATTAGTCTATGATTAGTCTTAATATCACATCATATACTTAAAATATTTGCAAGACGTAATATGTATAGTTAATAGAGATTAAACTACACATATGGCTTCGAAACATGAACAACAGCAGTGAATGAAACCTCAAAATGTATTTAATAAAATCCCGCGGGAGTTTAACTGCAACATTCAAAGTATTGATACGTTTTCCGTTGAAGAACATAAGTAAATCAACATGAAAAAAACAACTTAAGCGGAAAATTCATACGATAATCACCGAAAGATAATAAACGCACAGCAAAAATTCGTACATTGAACTTTAAAAATCATACAAATGGAATAGGAAATGCATAATAAATAATTTTCTACCTAAAGGGAGTTAGGCTGCTTAAAAGCAAAACAAGTAGAAATTATATGTGCAATATTGAAAGAATTTTTTTAATCACAGTGGTGACGGATTACAAATTAAACAAAAAATTTAGAACTGCTTCATACGCCGAATGGAATAGAAAATGGTGAGGATAGTTTTGATATCGTCCTTCACATGTCTTACCACAAAAATGGTAAATGGTATACATCAGAGAACAGCAGTGAGTAGTGAAAAAGTGAGTAGAGTTGAATCATGACTTATAATTTCTTGTACTTATGCGCACTCATACTTATTGCAATATTGTCTATGAATCGTATTTATTCACTCGAAGGTTTGAAGTGCGCATCGAACTCATACTTAGCACTTAGCTCATACTTATGACGTTGTTGATTTCGACTCTCCTTAACTCAATGCCTATGGACGATGTAAGTATGATTCACAATGCGAACTTTGCATATGAAAATTAAAGTTCTCATTATGAGGTTATGTGTTTCTCTGTTGCTTTGTTTTTGTTTTTTTGCACGAATTGAAAAACAACGCTATTTATTACTACTGTATACTGTATAGCTGAATCAATGTAATAGAGCTGGGTCCAACTCGTTAATTTTTGCCATAAACCTATGATCAAGTAATTTAAATGGGTTTAATCATAGGTTAGTGGCAAAATTTAACGAAAGAACGAATTGGACCCAGCTCTACAATGTAAGTAGTATAAGTATTTTTCTGAAATTACAAATCAAACTGAGGTGATTTATGAGTGTGAGTGTGGTGTGTCTATGATGTCGACGTAGCAGTCATATTTATTTCATCATATTCTTATAAATCAATGTCATTGTGAGTATGCGTAAATCAGAGTAGTTGAGTTTAAATGATGTCTACTCACTTATATTTAAAATTTCATGAGTCCGTAAGAATAGCGAAAAAACGATTCATTGCCGATCACTGGTATACATATAAAGGTTTGTCGTTAAGTGTGTAATTTCCACAACATTCATACCGAAGAAGACGAAAAGCGTTGTCGGTCTGTCTGTGCGTAAAATTGGTTTTCCGAAGTTCCCAGAAAAGCTAGAGACTTCGGTTTTAGGCTGTGTGAAATGGTACAAAATAGATTGGTATTGAAAATCAGAAAAATCGGAAACACCGTTTCAGAGCTGGAAAACTTAAAAATTTTTGGAATATAAAAGTAATTAGCTAAAACTAAGTAAGAATTAAATCTATATATATATATATATATATATATACATATATATATATATATATATATATATATATATATATATATATATATATATATATATATATATATATATATGTACATATATATATATATATATATATATATATATACATATATATATATATATATATACATATATATATATATATATACATATATATATATATATATATATATATACATATATATAAATTAATCCCTTTTATTGTTACGGAATCACTCGTGTTTGGTAGTGTCTGTCCTGCGCGGACCAGGATAAAATGGGAAAAATTTGTGCTGCTGGTATTTTCTCTGTTTTTGATAACATTGGTATAGATATAGTTTAAAGTCTACTCAGCTTATTTCTAGATGCGAACGAAGTCGCGGCAAAATGCTAGTTGGTATTAAAAATCAGTAAAAATCAAAAAGAAAATTCCAGGGTTGGAAAACTTTAACCTATTTGGTATATACATACGAGTATAACTAACATCCTAAAACTAATATTTTCTTTTTCTCCACAAATTAAACATATTTCGTATTTTAGAAAGAAATATTTTAGGATAAGAAATCAGAAAAATCTAAAAAGATTATTCAGGGTTTGGAAAATTTGCACTTTTTTTGTATATAAAAATAACTCGGTCAAATTAATTTTTTTTCTCTTTAAAAATTAAATTTATTTATGTTTTAGAAAGAAATACTAAAAATAATTAAAAAAAAGCACAGCTTCGGAGTTGCAAAATTTAAACTGTTTTGGTACATAAAAGTAATTAAATTAATCGATTTTTTGTCTATGTTACTTAAATATATATTTTTTTATTGTAGAAAGAAATTTTAACTAGTATCCAAAATCACAAAAATCAAAAATATGGTCCCAGGGTTGCAAAATTGAAAAAAAAGTAACTAAATAAGACTAATTATTTCTTTAACTCAACATATTTTATATTTTGGGAAGATCTTTACTCAATAATTTCTTAAGGTAAGGTCACTCCATTGTCGCAATGTACCAATTTTACACAATTTTTATTGTGCTGAATTCTTGCACAATAAATAAATAGGCACAATCAAATACTATGCAGTCACATGATTGGCCCATTTTATGAAAATGTGAATGCCGCAGATTGGCAAAAAATTAATTTATGGCAATAATTGCCACAGCCCAGTCATACGACTTTTCTAACTTGCGGCAACACAGATAAACAGCTATTGCGGTGGTTTTCAATTTGTTTTGTTTTACGTGTAAAGAGTTTCTTTTTTATTTGTACGAGAAAATAGTTTATTCGTTAAAAAGATAGAAAACTGATTCTGCTTTGTATATTTTGCTCAAATTTTTTCTTTTGAAGGAATATTAAAAACAGCGTATATGAGCCAAAGATTGGCTCACAACTCTATGTTAGCCCTTCAAATAAGTTATAATTAATTTTAAAGTAAATTAAGCTTAAATTTACGGTACTTACGAAAACAATAGGCACGAGAACACAATAAATATTGGTGCTTTTTTAACAGTTTAACTGACGCATGGTTGCCTATCAACCGTTCACCCGATTGCCGAACCAGAGTTGCATTTGATTGCGGCAAGTTAGCACAATATTGTTCTCGATTTTCATATGGGGCAATAAATTGTGAAATCACACGATTGGCATATAAAATAGACTTTTTATTGCTGTATTGCGGCAATCGTGTGATTCTACCTTTAGTTATACTTACAAAGCTTTGTGATATGTTGCTTATTCACCACAATTATCTGCCCTGTTCTGTAAACCGAATCCGAGTAAATTTCTCGTTTTCAAAAAATTAATAGTGGTCCTGCAGACGTGTTTAAAACCATACACGATAATTTTCTTTCAGATATGTTATTTGGGAATCTATATAATAAAAAACTTTAAAAAAATCTAAAAATGTATTTCTATTGTCGGAGTTAGTTTTCTAAAATCGTGCGGTATCAAATCGAGCGCATTATTATTTATCGGTTTATTATTATTTTTATTATTGTGTTAACTTTTCCACCCTTCCCAAAGTTTGTGTTGCTTTTTGTAAAAACCATAATTGAATTTAGTAAGATTTTACATGTATCAGTTTTTTTTTTGTTAAGTATCAAAATTTAATGCATGTTAAATGTTGCAGCACTGTGACCCGTTTTCGTAAATTATGCTGCCAAAACATGGAGAGATATCATGACATGCCACGGACATGCAAGTCCAGGTTTGTAATTTATTTAATTTTTTTTAGTACCAGCATGGATACTTATTTGATTCAGTATTTTGTGTCGATATCAGTATAGTAAAGACTGGCAAAAGTTTTAACTTATGGCGTTTTCTTTTCTGGAAAAGGTGCAACATTTTTTTAATTTTTTATTAAAAAAAATACAATTTAGCATTCGTTTAAAGAAAAAATTTAAGATCGCAAAGCATCGTACAATAGTTTCTAATAAAATTTATATAACAGAAAATCATTTTATTTCGAATTTTTATTGAAAAGTGTAATAAGTGTAACATATTTTTCCAGAAAAGAAAATGCCATTATATATGCACATTCAAGTTGCTTTAGAATAATCATAGGGTTAATAAATTTCCATTAGAAATTGATAGCTCTTACTCTAAATAATAAAAAATATTAAATTACCCAGCAAAAAACGTTGCCTACTAGAATGCAAAAAAGTGTATGTACTCCTCAGTCGTAAGTACTTACAATTTGACTGAATAACCCATTATTTTTGTTTGAGAAGTTCAAAAAGTATGCGGTACCCTATACTTTTTGCCTACAAACATGCAAAAGTTAATATATTACTGATTGCCTAAGAGTACTCAAAATTAAATGGGTTATTTTGTGCTTACAAATATGCAAAATTTTATAGATTAATTTTTGCTTAAACTTATTCTAAATTAATTTGCTAGTTTTTCCAATTAAAATAATTTTCACGATCAATAAATTTTTCTCTAGATATATTTCCTTATTAACTGGAAAGCACTACAATAAGTACTTTCACGTAATGATATAAATAAGTTCTTATTTTATTCATTACAGGGCAGTCATTATTAAGCACATAAAATAATTACATAAATAAGTATCAGTCATTACTTTGTAAGCCATTAAAAGAGTACTACCCATTACAAAATTTCGAAATTGTTTTGCTGGGTACCAGCGCGGATTATCGCCAAGTCGTGTTCTATAAATTGGCTGTAAGATTTCAATATTTATTTCTTGGCCAACATTTTTCACTATTTCGTTCCACTGTATTTTAATAAATGAATGTATGAATGTATGCTATTATTACAGGTAGAAAAGAAAATACGTCATATGGGACAACAATGGAAAAAAAACTCAATAATATTTGAAAATATTAATTCAGGATAAAAGGAAATCGAACGAATGCCAAACAACAACAATAACGAGGAACAAAAAAATGAAAAAAGGAAAAGCGTACTTGAACTTACATAAACATATGTACATCCGTTCACAAACACACGCAATTGAAAGTTTGTACTTACGAGAATATTTGTGGACAGAAAATTTGCGGTTGAAAGAAAACAATCCGCTTAAAGCATTTGGGTGGCAAATTGCCACTACTCACCTTCTTCTTATTATTACCAACAATACATAAACATATGTATGTATGTGTGTATGTACATATGCACATATGTACATGCAAGCATTTGTAGTTACAACAACAAGTTGCCATCAATCAGGCTACAGAGTCCAGAAATTTAGTTTGTTTACGGCATGCATGTGTTTTTTTTTTCTGTTTTGTCTCTTCTTTAAGTCGATAAGTCTTTGCCACAGGAGGGCTTTTTGTTTGTGTGTGATGAGGCCACAGCACCCCTCAACTATTGTGTGCGGTAATTACACTATTGTTATTGAAGTAGTAAGGACACGCTCGCACATTCACACACGACTACAAAGCACTTTTAAATACTTATGAAATGACATTTTTTTTTGCTTCAGTATAAAAAAATTTTCTTTTCACAGCTAAAAGTACAAAATAAAAATGTTTGATTTCCTAAATACATATTAAAAAAATTAAATTCTTGTCTAAAAAAAAGAATTTTCTTAAGGCCGGGGCACAATGAATCCGTCATACGTTAAACTTCGCCTTTTTCAACTGACATGAACGCAACGACGGGGAAGGTTGGCACAATGAGTACTTTATTGACGGAAGCATTTGAACAGCGTCTATAGGTTGATTCTCCATTTTATTTATTAAATTCAATATGTTTTATTTATTTCGTTTATTTCTTTTGTTTGATCTTATTTTTGCTGCCACAAAAACCTAAATCAGAACATACCAAAACAAAACAAACAATATCTGTCAAACTATTCAACGTACGCAAAAAGTTAAAAGTTGAACAATCCTTGTACTTTGCGTTGACGGACACGTACTGAATGTAACAGACCTCATAAGAAACCATGTATTTCAACTTAGCTGTCAGTTTAAAAAGGCGAAGTTTAACGTATGACGTATTCATTGTGCCACGGCCTTTAGAGTTTTTTCCATTTCAAGTACGCATTGGAAAATATTTTCCCATTAAATATAATATACTACAGTAAGTAATGGATAAAAGAAACTAGCTAAATTTCATAATGATGCGTTTAGATGTCAACCCATTTAAGCAGAAATTTTCAAAATCAAAACAAGATTTTAAGAAATTCTTTCACAAATGCTTTAATTTGAAAAGTTTGTTAATAGATAGTCAGTGTGGATCAATCGATCTAGAATACCTAGGGGCAAATTACGGCATTCGATACGATTCGAAATTTTAAAATGTTTCCATATAAAATAAACTCTGTTGGAATATTTCGTTCGATAACGAGTGCCCTGACTTGCCTCCCCATATTTTTTCTTTACCGTTTCCTTAGTTAGAAAAGACCAGTAACTGTTGGAACAACGCCTCTAATGAAAAAAATTAAGCTCCTCTGTTTTTATACAGTATCAAGTAAAAAAATTGTTTTAATTTCTTAACACTTAATGCTTTAAAGAATTTAAGGGCTACAACCAATTGTGCTTATTTTCCTTGACTTGTGACGCCAATTTAATTAACAACAATTAGCTTTTATTTAAATTAGCTTTTATGTTAAACATGATTTTTTAACCATTTTACTATACATACTTAGCAAAATCCTTTTAATTAGAACTCATAAAAAAGCGATTATATTGTAGTTAAATAATTGTTCTACTAACCCGCCATTTTGTTCCTTGATAAAATTAACATAGAAAAACTATTTTGAAAAGTAGAGCATACTGTTCAAAATGCCTAATTTGAATATAGAATTTTAAATATTGCAAAAATGCTCGAGGCGTAAATTCTACGCACTTGTGAGATTTGAAAAAATAAATTCAGTAAAGTGCGACTTTGACTCGCGCACGAAGGGTTCCGTACGTTGGCTTTGAGCATTTTTTTAATGCAGTGTTTTTTTACGTTTTTTCAGCTGAAATAATTTTTTTTTATTATATTTCGCTTTTTTCTCGTTTTGGCGATTTTTTTAATTTTGGCGATTTTTTTAATTTTGGTGATTTTTTTTCATTTTGGCAATTTTTTTCATTATGGCGATTTTTTTAATTTTGGCGATTTTTTCATTTTGGCGATTTTTTTTTAATTTTGGCGATTTTTTTATTTTGGCGATTTTTCCGGTTTTCCGCGATTTATTTTCGATTTAGAAATTTTTTTTAATTTGGTGCTTTTTTTCGTTTTGGCGATTTTTTTTTATTTTGGCGATTTTTTTTCGGTTTGGTGATTTTATAATTTTGAGATTTTTTTGTTTTACCGTTTTTGAAAATTTCAAGAAGTTTGCTCTTACGGTTTCCAAGATACAGCAAGTTATCAAAATTACATTAACTGATGGTACACCCTTTAATTAAATTTTTTTAAATTTTAGTGTTAATTGTTGTAGTCTGTATAAAAATACACTAACTTTACAAACTTCAAGTGCATATACATACAATTGTATGTATATTACATGGGATTTTAACATTTTTCGTTGCTCGTTTTGGCACACCCTTTAATTTCCAACTCTCATGTATTTGTTGTTGTAGCGGCCAAGGGTCTACACACTCTGTCCAAATTTCAGGTCCGTAGCTCTTACGGTTCTCGAGAAAATACCCTGTGACGGACAGACGGACGGACGGACAGACGGACAGACGGACAGACGGACAGACGGACAGACGGCCAGACGGACAGACGGACAGCGTAGCGAAAACAATAGGGTTCCATTTCACCTTTGGTGTACGGAACCCTAAAAACGGTAACAAAAGTTGCAGCAATTTGTTGCCTACTTTAGGGGTAGACGACAATAAACCCAGCAAACACAATGCTGAATGTTTAAAACAGTGTATGAATAGAAATAAAACATTTCGCAAGCGTTTCCTCGTTGTGCTCATGTGCAAAATCAAAACAAATACAAAAAGCGGCAAGAAATAAATTGGATGTGCACTCATACCCACTAAGGATGTCAGATATGGCGATTTCTCGTCAAACGTGGCAATTTTTCAACTTTTTTTGGCGTCAAAGCACATGTGGTAGAGGTAAAACCCTGTCCGCGTTTGTTTGTTTGATCAAATTTCGTGGTGTGGCATATTAAAGCTTTCAGCGGCTATACAAATTTACAAACTTACAATTAGCAAGCAATAACTCCCTTAAACAGTGATGTCAACTCTTGGGTCATCAAAAGCACTGGCATATAAAAATAGGATAAAAAAAAGGGTAAAAATTAAAAAATGTCGGATAAAAAAGCAACAAGTTAAATATTCTATGTTATTTATGTTCCATATAAATAAGATCAACTATTTTAAAATTACATGAATAGCGTAGTGCCTTTAAAGCATCTTTTTCCTGGTCTAAGACACCTTTTGAAAGCTCGATAGCTCTTTCAAGCTTTTTCTTTATTTTTGTTTTTCCATCTCAAAGAAAACCATAATAAGTTAATGAGATTTAACAAAAAATTAATGCAAAACTTACTTTTAAGAAAAATGTTTAATTTCGTGAGAACTAATACACTTTTTTGTTATTTCTTAAATTTGCACAAATGACAAATCCTTGTTGTTTAACTGTGCTCACGCATGGGAATTAAAATAGTAAAATCGTTGCTTTACAAATAAATAAAAAAAAAATTCTTATAATGCTGCAGCCACACGTTCAATAAATCGCTTTCAATTTTATTACACATACTGCTTGTCAAAATTCCTTGAAATTCATAGCTGTGACACAAATTGATAGTCAATTTAATTTTCTCAAATTTATAGCTTCAATCAATGTGTGCTGTGACCAGCTGTTCAAATTGAAAATTAAATTTCCATATAAATGGATAAGTGAATTTGAAGGCAATCAAGCTTTCAATTTGATTGTGTTACAACCATTATTTCTAGATAGTGTAAGTTAAATTTTATAAGGCAAACTCTTAGGTAAAAACCTTAGGTAAACTACCTATTTGTAGAAATAATGGGCATTAGTAAAGAAAAAAGTGTGAGTGTATTGCAAATTGAATGGAATTGAAAGGCAAAAATTTAAAGTAAAAGTAAGGAATTAAAAAAAAAATTGATTGAGACAAGTCGAAGCGTTTGCTTCTTTGCCTTGCACAGTGGCGTGAATTAAAAAAAAAGTGGTAAAAAGTCCGCAACTTTTGAACTAGTTAACCGATTTCGATGAAACCAACTGTTTTGGAAAGTAGAAGTGTTGAAATTTTTAGAAAGCATATTTTGAGGCACCCTGTTGTAAGACAGGGTAGCTCCAAACAGCCTCAAAGTGGGAAAGTGCGGGTATCGAAATTCTTTCGGAGCTTGTAACTTTTGTAAATAGGGACCGATTTCAATAATTTTTTCAGCGGGACAATCTACGTTAAGAAATAACGTAAAAATTTTGATTATTAAAAAAGTACTAAAAATCAGTGCGATAAATTGTAAAAAGCGGGTACTTAGAAAGGAAACAAGCACCAAAATGGCAACGCTGCCCTTAACACTTTAAAAATGTAAACCTTTATGATTGCAATATGAGTTTAGAGAAAGATCTGCATTCAATTGAAACACTTCGTTCGTAAGCGGCACATTTCTGGTTTGCTGGGTATATAGTATATAGTTACACACACATAAGCACAGAACCCTCATATGCGGCCCTCATACGTGGCATTAATGTGTTGCCTTCCGTCCTTCATATACATATACATATTCACAATTTGAGGATGAGTAATTTTCTGCACCATTTAATTAAGCTGTTTCAACGCCTTGTTAAGAGGGATATAAATGCGTATTAAAAGTTCAAATAGGGGGGTTATTTATAAATTTTCAATATTTCTGTGTGTAATAAAGGGAGCGTGAGAGAGAGAGAGAGAGAGAGGCAGGGAGATAATATAAATTGTTATTAAGCATGTGTTGAGTTAGCTGTCAAAATATGTCTTTAATGACAAATAGCTGCCAAATTAGTGGAGTTAGAAAGAACTCAAATTAAATAAAGTTTAGGCTTACTGGTTTTCGACAGGATTTATAAGCTAGTAATAGAAATGGAAGTTTATTTTGGTTTGTATAAAAGGAATTAATTAATATTAGGTAAGATTAAATAAATTGTTTTTGAATTCTTTATTTAGTAACAAAGAATAAAAGTACATATACAAGTTGGCGCAAAAGTAATGTCATTATTTGAACTTTTTTTTTATATAAAAATCTAGTTTAACCATGAGGTATGTTCATTCAAATTGCTTTAGATAGCAAGCACAGAAAGCTGAAATGAAGATCACTTGTTTGTGAAATATGTGTAAAAACAACGAAACTTTATTTAAAAATTGACATAAACTCAATCTTATTAACCGACCCTAATGGCAACTGTGTTAATTAGTGTTTTATGCCATGATATCTGCAGCACATAAAAAAGAAACAAATCAAGCACAATTATTGATTTTATAAATTGAGAAACTTAAAATGTAAACTTGAAACATTGATACAATGTGAAAAATTCTAATATTAGAATACATACATTATAACTTTTTGTTTAAATATTACTGTTTCAAAGAACGATTACGCTTTGTAATTCTGGCATCCAAAATAAAACATGCCATCACTGTATTATTATTAGTATCTTTAATGGAAACTTCTATTTTTGCCGGCACTTCAGGTTGATAATTTGCTATATCCAAAACCAAATGATAGGTGTCATCTTCGTCCTTATCCATGGGACAGTTGACTTCAAACATTAAATTTTTACAGACATCTGCACGTTCAGGCTTTAACCCAAAAGGCATTTCAATACCCAAGGTGCTAATGATGACATCAGCTTTAATATTTTGCACAGAGTCTTTGGTAGAGACAAATTGTATGGCCATATATGAAGAGAAACCGCGCCATTAGAGCCTAAAGTAATTACATATAACGTAAAATTCGTATTATAATAAATATTATGAGCAAAAACATAAACATAAACATAAACATAAACATAAACATAAACATAAACATAAACATAAACATAAACATAAACATAAACATAAACATAAACATAAACATAAACATAAACATAAACATAAACATAAACATAAACATAAACATAAACATAAACATAAACATAAACATAAACATAAACATAAACATAAACATAAACATAAACATAAACATAAACATAAACATAAACATAAACATAAACATAAACATAAACATAAACATAAACATAAACATAAACATAAACATAAACATAAACATAAACATAAACATAAACATAAACATAAACATAAACATAAACATAAACATAAACATAAACATAAACATAAACATAAACATAAACATAAACATAAACATAAACATAAACATAAACATAAACATAAACATAAACATAAACATAAACATAAACATAAACATAAACATAAACATAAACATAAACATAAACATAAACATAAACATAAACATAAACATAAACATAAACATAAACATAAACATAAACATAAACATAAACATAAACATAAACATAAACATAAACATAAACATAAACATAAACATAAACATAAACATAAACATAAACATAAACATAAACATAAACATAAACATAAACATAAACATAAACATAAACATAAACATAAACATAAACATAAACATAAACATAAACATAAACATAAACATAAACATAAACATAAACATAAACATAAACATAAACATAAACATAAACATAAACATAAACATAAACATAAACATAAACATAAACATAAACCTAAACCTAAACATATACATAAACATAAACATAAGCATAAACATAAACATAAACCTAAACATAAACATAACTCACATTTTCTAACAGGTGTTTGCTTAGATTAACTATGCACAGTGAAAACATTAACAGTTTAAAATTCTTAAACATTGTTTTTTCAATTTATTTGAAATATAATTAAAACCTTCAACTAGACTCCAGTTTCAAGTGAAAACTGGCACCAAGTATTATAATAAATGACTAAAAAAATGGAATTTAGTCAAAATCAGCCACGCTAAATTGACACCAAAATTCCACTGCGCAGCTCTAAGATTTGTTACATTCATACAGTAAATGTAAGCTTTCTTTTGGTACATCCTATAATATTTTTTTAAAGTATTTTTTTTTAACACAACCCGCGAACGGATTAGCTTGTCTGGAGAAAACACACAGGGTCTATGGCGGGAATCGAACCCACGACCTCGCTACCACTCAACCACAGAGATAAAAGAGAGAAAGAACTAATGGTACGAACTTAAGTTTTATCGCCAATTTCCAACTGGCAAAGAACAGCTGTTTTTTTTCTAGCAGCTCTGCTAGTTTCTTTGGTGTCAAATCAAGCAAATCGTTCGCAAATTTTTCAACAGCAGGACATTTTACACTAACAAAAATACACGTTTTTTTTCTGTAGTGTTGCATTTTATTTCAAATTGAGTTCACCTGGTGTAAATTCGCCTTAGGTGCACGCATTACACAGATTATTCATCAGCTGATTTTTCGTTTACATATTTATAACGAAAAATTTATTTGTGATGTGTGTCCTTTTTTCTTATTTTGTTTTTGTTTTCAATATAAATAAGCGAACGAAAATTTCTTGTCGACATCGTGAGCCAGGCAGTTAGTGTTAATTGTTGTAGTCTGTATAAAAATACACTAACCTTACAAAATTCAAGTGTATATACATACAATTGTATATACATATATTACATGGGATTTTAAAATTTTTCGTTGCTCGTTCTGGAACACCCTTTAATTTCCAACTCTCATGTATTTGTTGTTGTAGTGGCCAAAGGTCTACACACTGTGTCCAAATTTCAGGCTCGTAGCTCTTACGGTTCTCGAGAAAATACCCTGTGACAGACGGATGGACAGACGGACAGCGTAGCGAAAACAATAGGGTTTCTTTTCACCTTTGGTGTTCGAAACCCTAAAAATTAACAAAACGCACAATAGCAGAGTTGTTAAAACGAATTAGATTTATCTTCTTCTTTCTATCTATCTGTCAGTTCACCATCTGTACTTGCACTATCCCTTTCCTACTCTCAGGCAACACAAAGGGATCTGTAATTTGTACCCAAGTGAGCTGAAAACTTACTTTCTCTTCTCAGCAACCTGCTACCCTAACCTAATTTACAATTTTTTTTTCAATTACTTAGCAAAAAGCGCAGAGTTGCATCTAATACGAGTATTTAATGTAGAGATGGGCGCTCTTCAAATATTTCCAACACGAATACTAAGATGTCCAGCACGTACGAAACACGAACCCGAAAAATTTTCCCAACACGACACAACACAATACGTACGAAATCAAATTGAATAGCAAAATATAATTTTTTTTAGTTAATTTTAATTATTATTCGAACTCCATTTGTTTCTATATATTTATAATTTGAACGGGCTAAGGTTCGTATTGCTTTTTAAGCCAAATTACATATATATAAGGCAGAAATCTACATCAACTGACACCACACACAGTGGACAAACACAGAAGAACGCTGATGATGAAGGTTAGTGGCCTTCGAAAACAGCTAGTTGTTCCGTTCTACTACGTGTTTGTCAGAATATTTACAACTAACTTTGATGTTATTTGTTCATTAATAATTATAAATATAATTTTTTTAAATTCGAAGAAATACATATTTTTGTTTGCTGGTGTTGCGTATTTGACGATACAATTAAATCTTTTTTCTTTATTGGAAATTAATGCATACATATTCTATTCTACACGACACGACACGACGCAGATTTTCTGTCACGAAATCTTCGTGTTGAGTCGTGCGTGTTGGTGTCACGAAAAACAACCTGACACGGGCCTATTTCTAATTTATTGTGTCTCGACGGCAGTCATGTCATGTATCGTTGAGAATCGAGAGCTTCTTGAACTGAAGTTTGGTTTGCTAACCGCAATAGACCCATAAATTCATATATGATTCCTCTTTGAATATCTACTACCATTAAAGAGAAATATTTTAGCATATCCAAAACAATAAAGTCGCTAAAATAAAATTGTTAGCTCAAATATTTATTTTTAACTTAATTTTAATGATTTAAATTGTTTTCTAATAAAAATGTAAATACATACCAACTACTCGATCGTACATACATATTTATTAAATCATCCATCAATATCAGGAAACATTAAAAAGAAATAACATTTTTAAAGCATATAATTAGGCTGAATAAATTTCTTTAAACAATAAAAAAAATCTTTAAACAACCCATTTTTTATTTTATACACATACATACGTGTATGAACAAAAAATCTAAACATTTCTACTTGACACTACCGCTGTAATTTATGTAAACAAATACTCGTAGTAGAAAAAAAAATATAAATATCAATTTATATGCGAAAATGGAAAATCACTTTTTAAAACTTTCACACCAGCCAACACTTACATACATACATATGTATGTACTTGACTTTGCAACATTGTCGACAACCCACCACCATTCTATTCTATTTGCAAGGGTTTAAGTATTTTTCGTCCTTGCTGTAACAATCTTTACATTTAGTCAGTTTTTCTCACTTGTGTAAAGATTGAAAATATTTCATAAATATTATTTTGTATTTTGGCATATTTTTTAAATCAGTTTGAAGTGCATAGTTCAACTGTTTTATATGCAAATTAGCCTAAATTATCATTTAACAATTTCATTATTGAAATAAAATCTTTTACAGAAAATTGATTTTGTCTGGTGGACGCTTACACGCACGCATACATATTTTTCTAATAATGAGAAAATGATTTTTCGATTTTTTTCCCTTCTTGAGGGGAATTTTTAAGGTTAATTTACATATTTTAATTATAGAGTTTTGTAAAATTTGCCGTTAAGATATGGAAATGTTCGATTTCTATTTTACGCTATACACTCAATTGAAAAGCTTACTAATGGTCTCCACTAGCCATGAACTTGGTGTGGGCATCATGTAGGACATCGCAAATGTCTAATGGAGACCGCTCATGTCCATGTCTGCTCATGTCCATGTTCTGACATCGATGCCCGAAAATATGGATGAGCAACAATGTTCGCCATGAGAATTGCCGTGCGCAACCATTTGCAATAGTTAAAAAGAAAAGATACAGAACGAAATTATTAAACATTCTATCTCTATTACTTTGATGTCCCCGAACATGGACTTCGCACGTATTCACCACAACAAAGAAATTGATTAATTTTTCGCAGTTACCCTGTCCGCGTCATGTTCATGTCCAAGTCGATGGCTCGTGAAGTCGTAGGGCTAAGGTTAAATTAGACGTGCCATATTAACTAGACAGCTGTTCGAACCAACCTTATGGGCAACACTGTAATTGATTATAGATGACTTGCTATAACGCCATATCCATAATCATAATCATAGAAACCAGTTAAAATTTCGCCGCAACCATAAACAGCTGTTTGCTGATTAGACATATTGGCGCGTAGCCATAGTCAAAACAAAGTACACTTTAAGAAATTAAAACCAGTATTTTGTATGGTAATACTGGTTTTAACTTCTTAAAGTGTACTTTGTTTTGACTATAACTACGAGCCATTCTTTCTTTTCTCATTGATACTATGGTTTCATACAAGTTTGTATTAAAAGTCAACTTGTGTACTTATAAAGGTTTGTGAATTGGCTACATTGTATTTTTTTGGTTGTAGCTTAAGAAAATTGTCAGTCAATAGTTTTTGTTTTGGAAAAAAGAATTTGATACTCGTATATCGTCGCCTCAGAATTGTTTTGTCAAACCGACCATTTTTTTTATAATAGGACCAGGACTCTGGGGATAACCCCTACTCATGCATTGTGCTAGAACTAAGAAAATATGTTATGGAGAGGAGAATAGAGGGAGAAGTGTCTGTGGACATTCGATTTAAACTTTCCCACGTTGAAAGTGACAGGGAAGACTTCCGCAGATAGTTTATTCCACATACGAACAGTACTGCCAAAAAGCAATTCTCTCTGTAATGCGTAGTGCGATTTATTCAGGGCAATCATGAATAAAATTCCGGTTGAAATTTCTCCCTTTTCCAATTAGAATTTTTTTGTTTTCCCTATTACTTGCTATTAGTTGGAATTGTTCCCCGGGAAAAATTTCACGCGGAATTTTATTCATGATTGCCCTAATTGACTAATCGATCACAAAAGGTTGTGCTCTGAATGAAGCACGTGTTGTGCGTAAAAACCTGAGGGTTTCAGGAATGAGTTCCCCCATCAGAACACATTCCATTGTTGTAACGATAGAACAAGGAAATGTACCCCACATTGCGTCGATGCTCCAATGAATCAATAGAGTTGGATACTCTACTGTCACCGGTGAGCTTCTTTGCCCTCTCCTGTACGCGGTCCAGCAACCCCAAAATAGACTTTTAAGCGCCGGCCCATACATGAAAATTGTATTCCATTTTCGGCCAGATATAAGTGGTATTAATAGTAAGGAGATCAGATGGGGTGAAGTATCGCTTGCACCGTTTCAAAAATCTTAGGCACTTTTTTTTTGTTTTTTTTTTAACAAACACAACCCGCGAAGTGATTAGCTTGTCTGCGGAAAACACCCAGGGTCTGTGGCGGGAATCGAACCCACGACCTCTGGACTGAGAGGCTAGCATCGCTACCACTCAGCCACAGGGGCACACAAATAAATGTTTCTTTTAAAACTTTAAAAATGTTTTTCGTCCATCGAACATCAGACTGAATTTTCATGCCAAGAACATGAAGAGCTTCCGATTCCTTAATATTTATAGCCTCCATTGTAATAGACGGAGCAGCATTTTCATTCATGTGTCTATGTGTAATCATACAACACTGGGTTTACGGGCGTTAAAATCGACAATATTCGCATGAGCCCACCCATTCAGAAATTTTTGTTAGATCACTGTTCAAGGTACTCGTATCATTCATAATAGGTCGCATAGCCTTAACCTCCGTCAGGTTTGGTCTATTGCTGAATGAGAAAGAATAGCAGATGCTGCTATTGTCTGCGAAAAAAAAGTTTGACATAGAAGGTATTTTAGAAAGATGAGGAATAGAGTTGGTGAAAAAATGGAACCTTGCGATACCCCGGAATTTATCTTGAACTCGTTTGATAAGATCCCATCAATAACAACTCGTATAGTGCGATCAGTGAGGAAACTCGATAAGAATCAAGAGAAGTTATCACCGAAACCAAGGGCAATATATTTTGACAAAAGTGCACCATACCACACTCTATCGAAAGCCTTGGAGATATCTAGAGCCACCACCTTTTAATTACACAATTTCTCCGAGGGGAGGGAAAGTAGGTCTCCCGTAGAGCGGCCTCTACGAAAGCCATACCTGACGGTCGTTGAGTAAACTGTTGAATTCCAGTTACCTTACAAGATGGAAATTCACCATACTTTCTGCCATCACTTTGGAAAGTGCAGAACATATTGCGATTGGGCGATAATTTTGGTTTTGAGCTTCTCCTTTTAACATTAGCAACGGATTGAACATTTAAGCTTTAGTTTTATGCAAAAATTGTCTTATTATTATCGTAATTATAAAATGAGATACAAATAACTGTACGAATAAATGTTTAAAAAAAAATAGAACATGAGTGCAACAAGGAGCTCTGGATGCGACTTATTAATATAAACACAAAAATATATGTATGTGAGACAAAATATTCTGCCTCATCGTGGTTGGCGTATTTCAAATACGACTATGACTGTTTGGTAATAGATTAAAGAAGACTTCAACAGTGTTTCTTTAATCTATTACCAAACAGTCGTAGTCGTATTTGAAATACGCCAACCACGATAAGGCAGATTATATCGTTATATAAAATTAACAAAGGCATAAGTGACAAAAAACTCAAAATTAACGTTTTAATGATATCATGTAACTAACTATAATTCATTTACTCACAACAATTTTATCTGTGTATACCCAAAAATATCGAATTTATTAACGAAATTCTAAAGACAACTGAGAATAAGATACACTAAGCTTAAGCTTTAAGCTTAAATTAGACGTGACATAACTATAAGAAGAACCAAACTTATGGGCAACACTGTATTTGATTATAGGTGACTTGCCATAACGCCATAACTCTCACCATAGAAACCAATTGAATTTTGGTTTAGTTATGACTATGGCATTAAAGATATGTCACGTCTAATTTAAGGCTCAATCTGACGTGCCATAACCATAGAAAATAGCCGTTCGAACCAAATTAATGGGTAACACTGTATTTGATTATAGGTGACTCGCCATAACGCCATGACTCTCACCATACAAACCAATTGAATTTTGGCTTGGTTATGGCTATGGCATTATGGCTATGTCACGTCTAATTTAAGGCTCAATCTGACGTGCCATAACCATAGAAAATAGGCGTTCGAACCAAATTAATGGGTAACACTGTATTTGATTATAGGTGACTCGCCATAACGCCATAACTCTCACCATACAAACCAATTGAATTTTGGCTTGGTTATGGCTATGGCATTATGGCTATGTCACGTCTAATTTAAGCTTTAAGCTTAAAACATTGCTAGTGCTGGCCACCGAGAGAAATGTATTCGTGTATGAGTATTAATTTGTATAAAAAGCTGATTTAAGTTCGGCACTCGGGTGCCACTTTGAACGATTGCTCTCAAAATAATGGCGGTATTCAGTGTTTGATGCAAATAGTCTTACGTAAGTGTAAATGCAAAATATCTTAGCTTTTCTTTAAGATCCAACAACAAACTACACACAATATCCAAAGAAAAGTTACGATATGTTGCACTTACACTATGGCCATACACTACACAAGTTCACTGCACAAGTCTAGCACTGTACAGTGCGTTTGTTTAGTGTAGGGGAGGGGGTGGTTGTGCTATTTACGCAGTGAACTGAGTAAATATCAAAATGATTTTGATATTTGCTCAAGTTTGAAAACTGTACAGTGATTTTGTGTAGTGTATGTTGCAAACGCTCAGTTGTTTCGTGATTTTTTAAGAGTGCACAACAAGAAATGAGCGCAGAACAAATATTCTGGACAGAGTTCCTAGAATTATGCAAATAATCACCAGCATTATGGCCAATTAAAATAAAAAATTCACAGTTTACTTGTATAGTGTGTGTCACAAGCTTAGTTTACGCAGTGCCAGGCTTGAGCACTGAACTTGTGTAGTTTATGGCCGGCATTACGCAAGACCATTTGCGTCAAATATTGAATACTGCCTATGTTTTTCTGCTGTAAAATACTTCAAAATTTAAAATTTAAATGTAACTTATGCCTTTTTTAATTATATTATTACATATATATGACGCTACATATATTCATCGAAAGTTTAAAGGGTATTTAAAATTCTGCTATGCTTACGTTTTTTTTACGGTCCTTTCATTACTGTTGGTTAATTTAATATGAATAATTAATGTATAATAATTTCATCTTAAAGTATTTGATTGCTTAAGAGGGTGGAACTGAATTAGCCTCATGTAAAACTTGTGCAGTAAACATAATTAACTTTATTTAATTTGGTACACGACTTCAGTCATATTGATAAAATTTTAATGATTTATTGAAAATAAAAATCGTTTAAAAATTTAATTAACAAAATATAAATATATTTTTTTCCTAAACTGAATAGCCAAGCAAGATGAATTACTCTACACAAGCAAATCATCGCATGGCCTGCATGAAATTTTACATATCGATGGCTTAATATAAGAAAGGCGGAACTCGAATTTTTGATATTTTATAGGAGAAGCAAGAAACTGAAGAAAAACTAAAGCATTTACATGCAGAGATAATTTTTTCAGTGACCATAAGTCCTTGATTTTAAACAATAACGTACTAAGATCTTTAAGGAGGATGCAATTATACGTTGTCTCCCAGAAAACATTAAAAATGCGATTACGGAAAAAAATTGAGATACGCTCTTTTTATATTAAGCCATCGATATAATAAGAGGGAGTTACTGCAAGGGCAACAAGAATTTTGCATTCACTTAATTTGCGTGTTCAAAGTGAGTCCAGTATATTAAATAATTGTTGCTACAAAATTATTTATTCGTAAATTTTTCTACACAAAAATGTTGTCGTTTCATCGGTTGCTCTTTATGTTCCATTTGTTTGTTTATTTAGTGGAAAAGAATAAATAAATTACACTCTGTTTTCCACCACAAAAAAAAGCAGAAAAAAACTGAATTTTCACATGACAAATTATGCAAATTATGAAAATAATCAAAGAATTATTCCTCCAACTGACCAACGAACGCATGAATTGTTTTTGTGTTCTGGGTTCATTTATGTACGTACGAGGGCGGTTCGGAAACTTCTTAGCCTATCAATGAAAGAGAATAGTTAGTTTTTCAAAAATATTTTTATTTTTCAATATAATCTCCTGAAACTTCAATACACTTAGTCCAACGCTTTTCTAGCAATTCTATCCCTTGATTAAAATAGTTTTCCTCAAGGTCTTCAAAATAGTGGTTTACAACTGTAATTGCATCTTCATTTGAGGTAAAACGCTTGCCAGCAAGGAATTTTTTTAGATTTGGGAACAGGTAAAAGTCACTGGGAGCCAAATCAGGAGAATAAGGTGGGTGGTCAAGCAACTCGTACTTTAATTCGTTGATTTTAGCCATTGTTTAAACACTCTTGTGCGCTGGTGCGTTGTCTTGATGAAAAATTATTTTTTTGCGTTGTAAGCCAGGACGTTTTTCTCGAATTTGTACATTTAATTGATCCAAAAGGTTGCAATAGTACTCTGAATTTATTGTTTTACCCTTTTGCAGATAGTCAATCAATAAAATACCTTTGAAGTCCCAAAAACCGTTGCCATAACCTTACCAGCCGATTGAATTGTTTTTGCCTTCTTTGGGGCACTTCCTCCAGCTTCAGTCCATTGTTTGGATTGTTCTTTTGTCTCGGGAGTATAGTGGTGGATCCATGTCTCATCAACAGTTATAAAACGACGCTTAAAATCCATTTTATTTCGCTTAAAACGATCCAAACAAGCTTGAGAAATGTTCATTCTTATGCGTTTTTGGTCGACTGTTAACAAATGCGGCACCCATCTTGCAGAAAGCTTTTTCATCTGTAGTTCTTCATGCAAAATTAAATGGACTCGGATCATTTGAGATGCCCATGATATTAGCTATTTCACGCACTTTTATTCGTCGATCATTTAATACCATTGTTGTTGCTGTTTTTGGACGTCCACTACGTGGTTCATCTTCAATGCTTGTACGACCACGTTTAAATTCAGCAACCCAATTTTTTACTGTTGCATATGAAGGAGCACTTTCACCTAACACATTCACCATATCATTATGAATTTCTTGTCCCGATAAACCTTTTTTATGTAAATATTTAATGACACCACGCATTTCTAATTTTTCCATTCTTAAAAAATCGCGGATGCGTCTTTTGTGAACACCTGTTTCTATATGAAGGAATTGCCAGATCGAAACAAAATTTAACATGTGTTCATAGCAGAGATGGAAGTTTCCAAAACACTAAACTTTTTTCTGTTTATACCGCGCTTTTTGTGCTAGGCTAAGAAGTTTCCGAACCGCCCTCGTATGTATGTATTTGTTTTGAAGTTTTGGTCCTTCAAACTTGAAGGTTATAATATTTTTAGTTAGTACTTTTTTTTCTTGTCTAGATACAACATATTCTCACCTAAATATTTTGTTCATGTTCACATGTTAAAAACAAAAAAAAAAAAAAAGACATTATTAAAATAATTATGGTTCAGTGAATCAAAGTTTTACTATTTAATATGCCCTACAAGACACAAGTGAATATGGTGGAAATATGTAGTAAGTTTGTTGCTTATGTTGTGATTTCTATAATATATTTTATTTGGCTCTAAGGCATTCCCAGCTAGCCTTTTCAATCGCAGAAGAGTGTATTGTGGATCGTATGCAGAGCATTTTCAATCGCAGACGAGCTCATATTTTAATCGTAGAAGATGCTTCGCACGGGAGAAACTGTTACCGAAAACGATTCGTTCACAAGAGATGCAAGAGGCGCTTTTAATAGACGCAAATGCAATCATTTGAGATTTATATAAAGATTATCTTACAACTCTTTTTTGAAGAACATTGAGAATCGTATGAGGATATTCAACGTTAATCTTATATGAGCCAGAATTATTGATAATCATTTGGGGAATCGTACAATACTCAGTATGCTATTTATGTTGCAAGTTAAATATAAAAAAAACAAATTTAATTTTTTAGTACTTATTAATAAAAAACTTTTCTTCGTTAATTGATTAAAGACTATTTTATGTACATAAATATGTATGTAGATGCAACCACACTGTCGGAAATTTTGCTAACTGTAAACTAACTTTAAACTAACTATTTCGCAACTAGTACGAGTACTGACTCACACTTGGATTAATTTGCAATGCAATCAACTGACTATTTTAACATTGCGATGTCCTAGGCGGTAGTCAATTGTCTCACTCTGCACAACTTTCAGCTAACTTAAAGTTGACTTTTTTTAAATCACCTGGTAGTCAGTAAATTAAAAAAAAATTCTGGGGTTCGAACATGTAACATCACACGTTGTGTACTCAACGCGCTACCACTCGGATAAGCTGCCATCTAAAATAACAACAGCAAAATGTTAATATAAAGCTGAGAATAAATTTGTTGGCTCTCATCAAATTCGATTACGTACTCAACTTAAGAATTAATTTTGGGTTTGTTCTGGATGACTTTGCAGCTAGCTTTTAGTCAGTCTAAGAAAAGTTAACTATAAGTTAACTATTTTTGTAGTCAACCACATGTTCTCCGACAGGGTAGTTAGTTTGTTAGATATTATGATGTGGCTTAAAGATATATATATTTTACTTCAAATAGACAATGTGACTAAAGGGCAGACCAACCGACTAAACGGATTGTATGTAAGTATGTATGTCTGTCTCTAGCGTCCATATGACCAGTTACATATGTACAAACATGCATATGTACGAGTACCTACCCTGTCGGAAATTTGGCCAACTTTAAACTAACTTTAAGCTAACTATTTCGCAACTAGTACTGACTCACACTTGGATTACTTTGCAATGCAATCAACTGACTATTTTAACATTGCGATGTCCTAGGCGGAAGTCAGTTGGCTCACTCTGCACTACTTTCTTTTTTAAATCACCTGGTAGTCAGTAAATTAAAAAATTTTTCTGAGGTTCGAACATGTAACATCACACGTTGTGTACTCAACGCGCTACCACTCGGCTAAGGTGTCATCTAAAATAACAACGGCAAAATGTTAATATAAAACTGAAATGAGTTTCAAAGTAGCTGAGAATAAATTTGTTTGCTCTCATCGAATTCGATGACATACTCAACTTAAGAATTAATTTTGGGTTTGTTCTGGATGACATTGCAGTCAGCTTTTAGTCAGTCTAGGAAAAGTTAGCTATAAGTTAACTATATTTGTAATCAATCACACATTCTCCGACAGGGCAGTCTCTATACATGTATGGAAAATTTATGATTGACTAAATTTATTACGACCCTTTTCACAATGTACAATTAAAAGCTAATAGGGACTTTAACGGAAACTTTTGTATGAAGAACTTGCAGTTAAAGTTCACGTTAACTCTTAATCTTAGATTGCGAAAAGGGCCCTTAATCGTCTATCGCTTCTACGAGTATCTTTGGCGTGCACAAAATGGTGCTGCAAGAACTTTGAATGGCAAAGATCTATAAAAAAAATGCAATTAATTAAAAGAATTAGATTATTTTAAAACCTTTTTACGTACCTCCAATAATTTAATAAATATTTGATGTAAAATACCAAACACATTAAATTAATATTTACTTCAATTTAATATATCTTTAATTATTATAAAAAATAAGAACACACTTGACACAACCGACGATATTCTTATTCAAAACTCAAATGAAAGCATCAGCAAAGAAATTAAAAAAAAAATAAAAATCTATAACAGTAAATATGAAAATAAAAAAGAACAAACATATTTTAGATAAATATATCGTCTATTAAACATTGCAAGATTTATAAGAAAGCTACAATATCACTCTCCAAATAATCAGCCGAAGATTCGTTTAGGATTTGTATACTAAACACCATCGTCTATTAAACATTTGTTGGCTAGCTGGGTTGATTATAAACACAACAAGTGGATTCCTTTACAATAAATCAAACCATCAATTAAATACAGTAAAAGCTGCCTACTTGGTGGCACAGAATTCTCCAGTTTTTGTTATTGCAATATAAAAAGGCAATCAATAAGGAAAATAAAGCTCTTACGCATAAAACAGTCTATTGTTGCGAGTTAATGATTCAATAGCAATAATTTTTCTAGGCAGAAAAGTAATTATTTACATTTTTTTATTTTATTCCTGAAGTGCGAACAATGGCATGGTCCAATATTCAGTCACATTCATCTTCACCCATTGAATGCTGATTTTTATGACTATTTTATTACTATTTCTGGACTAGATTCGGCTGGAATCGGATACAACAAGATGATGAATAGACTGATGACAACTAAGAATATACTATGGCTACCGCTGATGAACATTATGACTAGACTAATAACACACTTATGACTAGACTATAACTAGTCAGACTAAGACCAGATTTTGACTAGATAATAAAGTCCTGCACAAGACCATTTATAAGACCTTTCAAGACATGCGACATTTTTCAAACGCTTTACTACAGCGAAATATTCTAAAGCAAACGATAAACAACACTGTTGGCAAGACAAACAACTGAAAAAAATCTTGTTGTTTAGCGTTTGTTTTAGAATATTTCGCTGTAGTAAAGCGATTGAAAAATGTCGCATGTCTTGAAAGGTCTTATAAATGGTCTTGTGCAGGACATTACTAGATAAGATGATGAATACAATATGACTAGATGATGGTGAGACTAGACTACGTTAATAATATTTAATTGCAGGCCAAAAATGTCGGTTATCATACGGTCATAACGAGGTATGTCGATGAGCTGGTAAGAATAGGGAATGTCAGAGAGATCGGTGAAATTACCGATAGGTCATTACTATAGGAAACTCAGTAATTGTGTAGAAAGCAGGACCAACAGTTCATGGCGAAGGAGGATTGTAGAGTCTCGAGGGCTATGTGACAAAAACCTTGACTCAGGAAGATCCAAACTGCTACTAGACATAAATAGGAAGGCGATGCTAATCGTGATAGGCTCGTTGGGCAATAGAAGGTAATCACAATGGACTCAATTGTGTCTCCGAGTATAAGTGCGGTATAATACCACCCTTCCTAACCTAACCTAACCTACGGTCATAGCGTTGTGAATTGACCTTAACGATTTTTCAGATTATCCGCAACACTTTCACTAACAGAAGCGATATTTTCGGCAGTGCGCATATTACTATGATGCGCAGGACTAACACATCCGGAAAGCTTTTAGTCTCTTAAAATTTCTTTATAATCTTCCCAATTCCTTGCACATTATGTCAATTATGGCGATCATAATGACAATGTAATGCTGAAACAGAGGCCACGTTTGAACCCATCAATTTTTAAGTAAATTTGATCTAATTTATCTAAAATTTTAACTCAAACGATCACTGTTTTTACTAGAAATTGTGGGCCTGTTCAGGGTTGTTTGATTTTTTTCCGACATATTTCGCCAAAAGTCGCCAATTTTGTCCATTTTATATAATTTTGGTTAATATATGTATATTTGATAATAAATTTTATTTTTATATAATGCTTTTTTTAATATAAATTTTTATAAAATAATAGTGAAAAAATGAGACAGAAAATCGCCAAAAGTGCAAATTAAATAGCCAAAAATTATTTCTTGTAAATTTTTCTCTTCCAAATTCAAGACACTTTAATGACTATAATTACTCGTAATATAAGAAAAATCATCAAAATTGCGTTGTTTTAATTTCTTGTTTATTTTTTGAAAATACTCTTTCAACAAATTATGTAATTCTCCTGAATTATAAACATTTTGAAATTCAATAAAAAATAGCCATTAAAAACGCCAATATATTTATTTATCGCCAGCAAAATTGCAATGTTGCCACATAAAAAATTTACAACCCAAAAAAGTTGGAAAAATCGCCAAATTTTTGTGAGAAACCGCCATCTCTGACAGCCCTGGAGGCTTGTTCGCATATTCATCATTGCGCTACATTTGCGAGTAAAATTTTTTTGGCAATAATTTTTTGTGCGTAAATGAAAGAACACCGCAACGTGTTTTCTTCCCACTAAAACAATTTCTTGCTTCTTGAGTGAAGTATATGTAAAATTCGGTACGACCCAATATAACACTCTTTTCCTACCTTACCTGCTTTTTAATTGTTTCTTTTATTTTAAAAGCTGAAAAAGCAGAAATCCATAGAATGTAGTTTCCTAAAAAAAAGGACTTAGTCTCACACGTGGCTAAACATTTTCAAATAAAATTTCATTTGTCACCACAACCTTACTTACATCTTGTTTTCACACACACAAAACTTGACAACTGACCAGATCAAAACAAAGAAAAAACAATATAACGGGTTGCATGACAGTAAAGCAAGCATGTATTATTAACTACCGTTACATTGATAAAAGGACAAGGGTCACCACACCTACACTGCACAAACTCCCCCCTGGAACTGAAACTGTGTAAAAAGTAACCACTACGGATGCGTGAGTATAAAATTGAGTTCTGTAACAATTATTATTATACTCGAACAACATATTTTCTTGTTGTTTGGTGTCATGTAATTAAGTTGTCATTGTTTTCCACTTTATATATGTATGTTTATATATGTATGTATGTATGTATGTGTGTGTTTTTTTTTTTTTTTTGCTTTTGGAATGTCCTTTCATCTACACCTGTTGACATTTACTAAAAGAGCCCCAACAAACAAAAACACGCCTTCTGCTCATTATTAAATAAATACCTTCATTAATTTGCTCATTCTTTGTATGCTTTCCCCACTCAAACTGTGAGAATTTTCTTCATAATTAATATTCATATTGTCACTGATTTAACAACATGATAGAATTCAAACGTTGACACACAAATTAATTGCTGGCACACAACCATTTAACCCCATCCATCAAAAATCAATCACTCTTAACACATACACGTACGCAAACATTTCAGAGATGGAAGAATCGATATCAATATACTTTTTGAACTATGATTATGATTATAAAAAACAATATGTTCCTCAAAGTTATTTAGTTTCGTTGAAAACCGAGTATCGAATTGAGAAAAGTCTAAAGAAAAAGTCTGCTTCTGAGAGAAATAGTTTATTCTTAGATTGGTGGCAGGATTGTCTCTTAATGATCGACGCGGACTTTAGGTAGACTACATACCCCAGTATACCCGGCACTAATGAATGCCTCTGGCTCTAGTGATGTAGAAAGGCAGCTAAATGCCTAAAAAGCAGACGAATGCTTCCTAATGCTGGCCATACACTACACAAGTTCAGTGCTCAAGTCTGGCACTGCGTAAACTAAGCTTGTGACACACAATATACAAGTAAACTGTGCATTTTTTATTTTAATTCGCCATAATGCTGGTGATTCTTTGTATAATTCTAGGAACTCTGTCCAGAATATTTGTTCTGCGCTCATTTCTTGTTGTGAACTCTTAAAAAATCACGAAACTACTGAGCGTTTGCAACATACACTACACAAGTTCACTGTACAGTTCTCAAACTTGAGCAAATATCAAAATCGTTTTGATTTTTACTCAGTTCACTGCGTAAATAGCACAACCACCCCCATACATTACACAAACGCACTGTACAGTGCCAGACTTGTGCAGTGAACTTTCATAAAGAACCAGTTATGTTTTTGGTGGGTGTTTTGACAGCAGTTTATTGATTGAATTTAGTTACAAATTTGGTCAGCTTATATACTAGGTTAGATGAGGTTAAGTTAGCAGGCTGCTGCTAAGGAAGAGTGAAATTCAGAGTCCAGCTCACTTGGGTCCAATACAAAGATCCCTTTGTGCTACCTGTTAGGTGAAGAGAATATTGTGAGGGAGGTTGATAGGGAAGGGATATGTAGTGATAGAGAAGACAAGTAAAGGAAGAGATAGAGGAAAGATTCATTCTTTTACAATTCTGCTTTTTTGCACGCTTATTTGCAGTGTTTCAGCGCCTCTGGTGTTAAATGAGACGTATTAAATTTTGAAGCTGTGCTTAGTAGCCATTTTATGGGTTGTTTTACTTCACCTATCATTCTGCTACACAATACCGACGAAGGAGGGCACTCTGATGTTACATTAGGATTAGCATTAGCTGAAGCCGGTGTAGTTTTAGTGACCAGTGCCTTATGCCTGCATCACTAGAAATTTTCCCACAAAAACTGATACTAAGGTGTTGTTATTTTAATGACTGTCGTAGACCGGGTTCGAACCCAGGACCTTCGGTTTTGTAGTCAATGTGCTAACTACTTCAGCCAACTCCTCCCCCAGCTTATATACTAACTATGAGAAGAACCTAGATTATAAAATATCTTATTTCTATATTTACAATTGCTTATGGGAAAATAAAATGTTATAGGATCTGTTTAAAATAATAAATTATTTTCCCATAGTGGAGAGTGATGTGATGAGTACACACACACATACAACAACCTTAAATTTTTTAAGTGTCCTTAAATTCTTTAAGTGTCAAAGCAACGGTCAGCGGCATAATGAAAGTTCAAGTGCCGTCTGAGTTTTTGCATTATTGCATGCCCGTAAATCAGTGCATTCACGCTATGGCGTATTGATGTTAAAAACATTAAATCATGGTAGACTACAAAATTTTCGTTTAATAATTTTGGATTTATTTTGAGTTTCTTAGTGTAAAGTTGAATTTACCCATTTGTTTCAGGTAATATTCGTGTTCATGACTCAAAAAATTAAATTTCAGTGTCAATTAGATTTAATATTGGCAAATCTACTTTTTTTTTAATTAGAAAATACTTATTTATCAAATTTAATTTTTTCGAATATTAGATAAATTTGGAGGAAGAGACTTGTTATTTAAAATTATACAATGTGTCAAAGACAAGGACCGCAATGTTTATAAGTTTTATATTAAAAATTACTTTTTAATCATTATTTCTTGATTTTTATGTATTGCTCAGAAAATAAAAGTTTTTCCTGATTTTTATTTATTCCGCACAAAATAACAATTACTTTTTGATTTTGATTTTTTTTTTTTTGCTTAAAACAAGTTAATTTTTAAATTCACAAAAAGTTTAAGTTCTGTTACAATTTAAAAATTTCTACTTCCCATGTCTGTCATAGACATTACATTAAATTGTTGTTAGAGTGAGAGAGAAAGAAATAGAAGTAGAATGGGAAATTACGTTCTGTATTTTATTCATAGTTTGACATTTAATGCCATCCTTTATCAAATGAAACATTTTTCCTTTTTTAATTTAATAAATTAAGTGATTTTTGTTTGTTTTTCCGTTCGTGTCATTAATTGGCATTTCATTTGTCACTCGAGACACATGTCTATTAATTTATATTAGTTATTTAATATTATATAGCCTATACATTACATACATACATTCATATCGTTACCTTAATATAGAAAAGCCCTAACTCATTATTTTTTGATTTCGAGTTTTTTTTTTTGTATATTGCGATGGAAGAACATCTAATGTATTGGAAAATGCATAAAATCGCGATTTCAAAAAAATAATGAGTTAGGGCCTTTCTATATTAAGGTAAGGGTATGTATATATGTATGTATCAAAATATTAGTGAAGTAATGAAGAAGCCAAGTCAATATACATATGTATGATAATTTTTAATTTAACAAATCTATCAAGTCATTAGACAGACACTAGCAGAACGGAACCACATGTTGTTTTGGAAGAGCTCTGCACCTTCTTATGAGCTTTTATGTGTTTGGTCCACCGTGTTTGGTATCTGTTGATGTAAATTTCAGTTATACATGCCGTACTTTCAATGTTGATGGAATGCGGTGCTTATTTTGAGTCCAATAGCATAAAATTTTACTTGAAGTTTATTCTGTAAGACTCCTTTTGCACACGCAAAGTTTACTTTTGCAAAGTCTGGAGTTTGGTGGAGAGAAGGGAAACAAGAATGGGTGTGAGTACAGATCTAGAAGATTAACTACTGTTGGAAAATATAAATAAGGAACACAAATTTTTAAACTTGGATAAGATATCAGGTCATCTTCATTTTGAAATATATATATACATACATATGTACATATGGCCACTTGGTATGAGTGCCGAGCCTCTTGCGTTTTGCGAATATAAAGCCACTTCTCAGAGATTCGTGTAGTCTTTTCAGTGACACGCACCCCTTACAAATCGATATGCATCACTTTGCGAATTATGGTTTTAAGATCATGTTAAGACGTTTTTAAACAAAACTATTATGTATGTCTATTATGTATGTATGTGTTTGTATATTTTTTTGCTAACTTATCATAAATGAACATCAAATAAAATCATTTTGCACTCAATACGATAAAAATCTGAAATAAATACTCTTATAAAAAATTTTTTAACAATAAAATACACATGGGAATATTCCAAAAAAAAAAGAAAAAAGAAAAAACATTGTGCTTAAAAACTAAAAGGGGTGTATCTCTAAATTTTGCAAACTCCGAATACACATTTTAACAGTGCACAATATGTACAAAAATCTAAGTTAAGCGGAAGGATATTAGCAACGACTAGGAAACAAGCAGGATATTATAGACTCTATATAGCCTTTAAAAAGCTTCAAGTCACATACATACATACATACATACATACACATGCTTTGCTCTCACATTCTAAATGCACATATAAACATGTAAATATATCAATGTACTACATATATAAATATTTAACCTTGCTATTACAAGATTTTTATATGATTATTCTATTTAAATTATCGTATACCATTGTCAGGCGAAAAGAAAAAAATCATTGATTGATTTTTAAATTCAGTTTTTCTTTTCCCTCTTGCCAGTTTTTTGCTCTTCTATTAAAGGGAAACCTTATTTCATTGTACAAAATGTGGTATTATTAAATTATATCAGATTTTGTTTCTTTTTTTCACTTAATTTTACTTTCACTGCTATTTCATTTAATCCGGTAACAAAGTAATTTTTCTTTTGCAATTTTAGTTTTCTACTTTTGGTTTTAAAAATATTGACACCTGACAATGGAATATACACATATGTAAGCATGCATATGTATATACATACAATCATACACTAAATTCCTTATAAATCCTGGTGACAATAACAATTTATACCACCAACACATCAAGATGAACGTACAAATTCTTATTGTCAATGACATTATAAAGATATGGGTTTTTGTTGTTGTTGTTTTTTGGCGAAAAATTGTGACAAATTATTACCCCTCAACTAAAATTATCGTTGATTGTTGCACATACACTTGTAAATAGTAGACATTTTACGTTTGTTTTTCATTTATGCTGTGCGAAACAGCTTAAATATGTTTCAAACTAAAGGTTTTGGCAGGATTTTACATTTAGGGTTTTGCCAATGCAACAATCAATATTATTTCCTTTGATGATCCTGCGAAAAGCCTCGTAGACAAGGCACATCAATATCCTACCCCTAGTTATACAACAAATATTACAATACCAAAAACTGCAAGAACTTTGTTGGTATAAATGACCATGACATTTCTCATGAACTAAAAAGTTACTCAAATAAAATTACCGTGCTTGATCCGGGTTCGTATAATTTTTTTTATTGACCTAAAAGTACCTTAGGCTCATAAGCTGAAGATTCTTTAATCAACTTGACATATGAACGATTTTTTGATTTGCTAAATCTAATAGAAAAATAAGGCGAATTGGCAACAGTGTTAACACACAACATGAGAAAATATGCAAGAGAGGAAAATGTAAAGTCTATACCGCAAGCTTCTCTACACCACTCATCCGTAAAGCCTTGTCCCTTGAATCATGTAGCAGGGGAAAAACCTAAATGTAAATGCTGCCTTACTTGTAAAAAGGCCTTGACACCATCAAAATACTCATCAATCATTGTGGTAGTGCTTGTGAAAATAAGTTTTTATGCTTTACACCAGCTACGTCCAAACACACATACACTGATATTTGTATTTGAGGTAAACAGCTTTGAAAGCTCTTAAATTTGTTCTTGTTCCTTTGCCAAGTAAGAGCAAGCATTGGTATTTGCTGTGTTGTTGTTGTGGATGTTGTAGTCTCCTCGTCGGTGTGAAAGCGCAAAAAGCTCTTCATAAAAGTTTGCACATTGTGCATATGGATTGGACGTAGCTGCTTTACACCGACTACGATTGATGAAAAATAAAACAAAATTTATTTTTGGCATAGTTTAGGTTAAGCGGAGTATTCACGGTCAAAATGCATGACACAAGCATCGTGTACGGGAGCATGAAGGTTTTAGCTTGCACGTGCTTGTATTGCACCATAAATTAATACAATCTTCTGTATAAGCTAAGAGCAACGCAGTTGTCAAACAACATATAAAAACGTTTTACGTATAGAATTTAATGCAGGTCATGGCCGTGAATACTGCTCTTTAGGTTAGAGTTGCAGTCAGAATCCCAGACTCACTTAGTTCTTTTGTTCCATTGTGATACAAATGAGACTCTGCTTATGGGGAGTCCCCACCATCGAACCAACCAGACCTCTATATAAAACTACTAATACGTTGCAGCAACATCAGAAAGTTCCCGGAATTAAAGAGCGTCAATTGTAGCCATTGCCTTTCTTGCTAGTCCAGGACAGTGACATAGAAAATGTTCTACACTTTCCTCTTCATCGATATTTTGGTAGCTACGGCAAAAGTCATTGTGTTCGACCTTTAAACTTTGTACCCGTCTTCCTATTAGACAGCGTTCGGTTAGCACGGAAACTAGAATCGAGATTTGTTTTCTATTTCTTAAAATCAAAGGAGCTGTATTTTTCTTATTTAGATGAGTCCACAACTGCCTGGTGATCACGCATACATTACATACATACATACATACATTTCTTGTGGCCCACCTTCTATTTGTTTCGTCTTCTGTCTTGCGCCTAAATATGAGTTTGCAAGATAGTAGGGGTAAACCCACACATTCCAATTCCGTTGGAATCTGTAAGACTGTCCTAGTTCTAGCAGAGCTCATCAGCCCTGCAGTTCCCCTGAAAACCTCTATGCCCCGTAATCCATATGAGCCTAATATTAATCTGCTCTGCCATCTCGTTTAGAGATCATCGGTAGTCCAAAGGCTGTTATTCCTTAGAAGCGGGGATTCAAGGGCCATAATAGCTACTCGACTATCAGTGTATATGTTAATTAAAGTCGTTGAAGTGACATTCATTATCAACCAATACGCATTTTCCTTTATAGCAAGTATCTCTGCCTGGTAGAGACTGGAGTGATTTTTGGCATTTTTGTTGCCACATTTTGATGTGTTAATTTTGTTTGTTCATCCAGCACGAAAACATTTTAATTAAAATGTCAAGAGGTGCGTTTGTTAAAAATGACAGATGAAAAAAAGAAATACTAGACCTATTTTTCTTTCTAAACACTTTCATCCACAATCAATGTTGCCATTTTAGCATTTTTTTCGTCAAAAAGCATTCAAGATTTTCAAAAAAAAATTCCTCATGTAAAAGTTATACAAATTTAAAACCTAGCATTAAATATTTTATTTTGTACAACATTTTAGCAGATATTTTGGACTGATTCAGCTTTTTTCCATCATCATTCTCTGGCAACGCTGTCCACAAGCGGGGTTTCCTTTTATTATTTTTATTTGCCTTATTTTCGAAATACTGCTATTATCGAAACTATTTTTTTTTTTATTAACCAAAGCAAATTCATGTAAGGTATACTCGGCTGGACTCGCTTTGCAGAATTTAAACTTTAATGTCAAAAAATGTACAGAGAAATGTATATTAACATCCAACGTGTGTACATATATTCAAATTACACAAGGCGAAAATAGTCACCTGATCGGTTGCGGCCCCCTTATATCTGGATTTTAAACTTTTTACGATAGTGACAGCACAAAATCAAATTCAAAAGAATGCTTGACGAGCTATCCAGCATGTGTACATCAAAACATTCAGCACACATCAAGCATTTTGATCGGGTCTAGGCCGATTTAAGGAGTTCAGTAGGTGTGCCAATTCTGAAATAACGATCCTAAAAATAGCAGGATTTTCTGGTATTAAGCAATCCCAAAGTCTCTATGGTCTTTCTTGACGTAGTGATTTTCATTGCTTTTCATCAGCTGCATGCATCGACATAGAGAAAATCAAAAACATTGAAATCGTCCATTTACAATTTTTTATTTTAATAAAATAAAATATATGAAAAATAACTTTTAAATATGAATTGATATTTAAATAGAATTGGGTGAAATTGGCCCTTAGTATAGCTGCTTTAATATTTTCTTAAGAATATTATAAAATAAATTTCGTTTTATATTTAAAGTTTAAACATACTTACGTATGTGTCAGATGTCTGCATGATTACGAATCAAACGGCATAATTTTGCCTCTTTGAAAAATTAATATTTATCTAGCACTTAACATTAAAAAAAAATTAAAGTTGCTAATCCATGATTCATATTCACAAGACTGTTGTTAATAAATGTATGACATTGCTTGCAAGTTACTCATATGTTTATTCATATGATTCACAAAAGCAATGAATCAGTATGATTGTTTTGAATACTTCTTATTATTTCTGAATTCATTATGTTATATTAATTTTCTTAAAACACTTTTCAAAAGTTCTTTAAATTTATTTTAAAAATGTATGAATGCATATACGCACTGTTTTAACAACTTAAGACTTCATCTGTCCAACGAGCTTTTGTGAGTAATTTGATTATTATACAAAACAATCAAATAACAGTAAGAAGTTTTTATTTGCTTTTGCAAACAGTTGTTAGAGAGTTAACACTGCAAGCAACATCATTAGTATATAATGATGTTAAAAAACAAAACAAAAGCATTGTAAATGTGAGTGGACAATGGCAAAAGTGAATCAACTCATGCAGTTCTCTGGTATATGCAAACCATATCTCTCGGAATTGAAGAAGCAGTCAAATCAAACTACAGTATAAACCCGTTAATTCATAATCGCAAGGAATCAGTTATTTTTAACAAATTACAGTGGCTGGTTGCTGTTTGACCGAGGGCAGACATGATATTTTGTAATTCAAATAACGAATCGACCACAAAAAAGCTTTAAAAAATGCATAATGCCCAGGTGCACTTCCTACTTTGAATATGTGCAAACATACATTCAACCATTCGGTATTTTGTAACTGTTTTTTATGAATAATTATAAGAGATCATTCCCGGCCAATTATGATTTATAAGAGGTCTCAAAAACAGACTTTGTATTAAAAAAAAATACGAATTTACGAATGGACCAAAATAAATGGAATTATTGCGATTTAGTGTGATTTGCTTATTACGAATTATTGAGATTTTCGTTTTATTGGGGGCACGAATTATCGTAGTTATACTGTATAACATTTCTAATCCATTCAAATGAAATCATTGCAAAAGCTTTTTTAGCTCAAAAGTTCAGTGCTTAAAATGTTTGCCAAAAGCGAATGATAAAGTTTTATTTACCATAAGATTAGATTTCGCTTAAAGTTTACTTTTAATTATAAAAACCTCAAGAATGGTGGGCGTTACTGCACATTCTGCAGGTGCAGCTAAAGTCATTTACACACTTTTCCATCCAAAACAAAAATGTGCTCGTATCGTTCGTTAGTGTTAATGGTGGGATGTCTGCTTGTTTCAGCTCATGCCACCCAAGTCAAAAAATGTAAGAATTTAAAAAGAAAAATTTTATAATAAGCAAAGAAGAAAGAAACAAAGTGTAATATTTAACTTAATTTGATATGAAGGTGGTGACAACATACCGTTCCCTTTAGCTGTAAATGTCAAAGGCTGTGATGTGCCACCCTGCGATATTGTCAAGGGAACAAGTGCGGAATTCGAAATACATCTATTAGCGCGTAAGTTAATCATAAAATTAAAAATAATAATAAGTAGTTGCTAAAATGCTTGTCTATTTGGCCTGTTAGAGAAATTTACGGCAAAAGCCACTACCTTGGTGAAGGCCAAAACTTTCGGAATAACGGTACCCTACGAATTGCCAGACGATGTAAGTGACGTTTGCTCTAATCTAAAGTATGATGCCAATTGTCCCCTCTACGCCACTGAAGATGTTACTTACTCATTTTTACTTCCCATTTCCAATTCGTATCCTGAAATTAATGTTAATGTGCAAATTTATATTGTCGATCAGGATGAAGAAATAGTGACGTGTTTCAAGTGTGATACTAAAGTTAAAAAGGGTTCTTCGGCAAATTCCACAGCTATTCATGAGTTAAATTGGTTAAATGATACTGCCACAAATTAAGACTTTATTTTTTAAATATTGTGTATTAAATATATTCGTTATTTTAATATTTTTTGATGAGCCGAGCCTTTAAATTCAAAAGAAAACTTAACTGACCTTAGTTCCTTTTTTTGAAATTTTTAAAAAGGCACACAAAAAGTTTATTCATTTTAATAATAGAGAATATTTTAAGAACAAAAATGCAAAAATTATATGTGATATAAAAGAAGTAAAATAAAAAAAAAGAAGAGAGGTGTCCTTGGACACCCGGTTATAGCTATGCTGCTTAGTTATATAAAACAAACTTAATGTGTTAAATAACAATGCAATAAAGTTATATTATATGATGATGTCAAATTCTCTGCAAATATTTGAAAATGTTTCCATTTATTTCCCATTATTTTCTTTTCTAGAATAGATTAAATTAATCTATTGTTTGTTGCCGGTGGCGGCTATTAGCCGCCTTACAGCCGATCGGCTGTGTTTTCTGGCCGTGTTTTCTGGTTCTGCAAAAATAAAACAAAACCAAATTGAGCAATCGTTCTCATTTTTGTTGTTTTGTTTTTGTTTCATTCACTTCAAACACGGTGACCGTTTGACCGACTAAAGTGGCAAATTGCCACTTTTTCGACAGCCTTGCCACTTTTTGTCCCCCTTTTTTAAAGTGGTTTTTAATAATAATACATTAAAAATAAAAAGTTTAGTGTAGTTTTCTCGTTTTGTTTGTGTTGCACCTTTTATTTTTTGATAAATCCCCTATTTGATGCCAGTTTTTGAAAAATATCATAGGTCACCTGACTTCAAAGAACGAAACAAAACAATATAAAACAATTTGTTTTGTTTATTTTCGTACTCTGATTTAAGAAAACAGAAATCAAAGCAAAAATAAATTTATAACTGTAATAATGTCGATTATTTTTGTTACGAATATCACGTCCTAACTCCTGTGTCGCGCCATAAACAGCATAGCTATAAAACTTTATTTATTTATTTATTTTTTTTTATTATATTCTGAAAACTTTATTATTATATTCTGAAAAGTTACGAAAAGTAATTCCGGCTAACATTAAGGACTTCTAGGAATTCGTTTATGAAACCGAACTATCTACCTTCATACATACAAATCACCTTAATATCTGATGCATTACGTATAAAAAAAATAAAATGTATTTGAAATTCATTTTAAGAAAATTTTTTATGAAAAATTTGAATTTCAAATTTTAAATTTTATGAATATGAAGGTAAATTTTTTATATTATTTCACGCCACTGTACTCATGTACCCATATACATAAATATAAAATTTATTTATAATACATATTCTCTACTATTTATACCTTTTTTGTTTAAGCCCTATAGCATTTACATTTTTAATGCCTTGACTAAAAGCTTGTGCAGCGTTGCCGTTAAGAAATTTCACAAAAAGAAGTTTTAAAATATACAACATTGTTTTCTAACATACGAGGGCTGAGTCAATAACTCCATGGCTTTTTGAATGAAACATAGGTTTTGGAATAAAAAAAACCATTTTATTTTTCAACACAGTTTCTTTTAAGCTCTATACACTTGGCCCAAAGTTTTTCCATTTTTTTTATACTGTGTAAAAATTGGAATTTGTCGAATTCATCAAAATAGAGAGATGATATCATCCTTGAAGTCAAATATCTTTCTAGCCTAGCCATTTCTTCAGGTTTAGGAACAAAAAATAGTCACTCTCATTCAAGTCCGGAGATTGGGCGGATAGAAGTTAAATTTGTAGTCCTTATTATGGATTTAAAGTACAATTGTCAACTTGACAGCTTCGTATCAACAACGGCAACGTTGCGCTTGTATTGGCATTACGAGTGCATAATTTTATTCACTCTTTCACCCTCTCTCGTATGATAAACACTTTTCAGTGCTAACAAAAAAAAAATTCTTGTATGTTTTTCAAATAGAAAATTATAAAGTTATATTTTTATAGAAGAAACATAAAACAACATACATATAAAAGTAAAAAACTTGTCTACGATTATTAAGCAGCTGAAAAAGGATAAATCCTCACATACTCATAAATACAGAATTTAAACAAAAAATTCATATTAATAACTATAAAATAATAATAAATTAATAATAAATAAATAAATAAACTCTATAAAACAAACAACAATGGAAAAACTGTTGTAAATTACGGTTGGTTAAGTTGTCGTTTTATTACAAAAAAGATTTCAGCAAATGGTAATAAGGTAAATCAAAATAATTCGCACATTTGCACTGAAAAATATGTATAAGTATAAGTCTTAAATTTCTATCAACTGACATCACACACAAGTGGACCAAACACAAGAACGCTAATGATGAAGGTGAGGCAGCTTTGGAAAACAGCATGTTGTTCCGTTCTGCTAGTGTTTGTCAGAATGTTTACAATTAAAATCTTTTTGGTATTTGTTCATTTAAAATTATCACATGTCATTTGATTTCTTCAAAATACAGCGATCTATATTACAATTAAAAATCCTAACTATATCATGTTTTGTCTTTTGTGCCTCTTACTAAAGTTAGTTAAATTTATTTTAAGAATACTTCTACCCTTATTAATTAATTTTTATATTTAACTTAAAATATTAATCAATAATCGTGTGTTGATATTTTGAATGGCTTTGAGTGCATTGTGATAAAATTTAACCATAAATTTTCAATAAATTTCCATTTATATGAGATATTTTTAACAAAAGGTAGACCCAGTGAACTCAGACATTTATACTTCCCATAAATTATATAGCAAAAGCTTTTCAAGTGCAAATCTTATTGGAGTAATTGTGATAAGCGTTTTGCACCTGGAATAATCAGATTATATTAACAAGCGTTTGCTGAGCAAATTTTTAACACCAAAATATAATGTTTATATGTAAATACAAATACTTAAGTTTGCTGCTTCAAATCATACGATTTTGTTTGAACACCCGTTATGCGTTATGAGCTTCTTCGATTTTATTGGAAAAATTATTGGCCTTGCAAAAACTACGGTTGTTCTAATAAAGCAAGATGAAAATAATTTTAATAAAATCCGAAATAAAAAATCATTCAGATGATCGTATCTGGAATATAAAATCAGCAATACTATAAGTGGCTGTTTAACGATATCGAAAGAAAACTAAAGGTTTCGATTTACAATTTCTATTGAAAATTAAAACAAATTTTCATACTTTATTGTTGTTTTCTATATTTCGGTATCGTGAAATAGTCCATAATTGTATAAGTAAAGAAAATAATAAAAGAAAATTAAAATTATTCCAAAATAACAAAATGCTAAAAGCTGATTATGGCAGAGGAATGGAATGGAGTTAAATCAGTTTAGATGTCGGATCTCACAACATTGTGAACTGACAAATTATGTCGGACAATGTTGTCAGTCCGTCGCAAGACTACCAGCTGACAACAAACTGTCAGAGATCTTAAAAACATGTGAACACTTTTCGTTGCCATTGTCAAATTATTTTTTAGATATATTTTAGAAATTTTATTATTGTCAGATGTGCCAACTTAGTTTTAAAGAAAAAGGAAAGAGCAAAAATATACTAAAATATATGCAGCAAAAATCATTGCAATTTCTTCTTTATGGCTTAGAATAGTTTATATTTTCACACAAGCACAAAGGATTGATAATTGAGAATGTCTGTCAAATGCTTTGAGTCTGGGAATGCATAACAATAGGCCTGACAATTTGTTGCATATGACAACCGTGTGAACTGACAATTTTTTTACTGATGATTTTGTCAGATGAATTTATTGGCATACGAGTACAATCTTCTGGCAATAAATTGTAAGATTTTCTGAAAAAAAAAAATACAACCGTATGAACTGAGAATTTACCTTGGCTATTTTTGATTGTCATTAAATTGTCAGCGCATAGCCGGATCTGACAATATCTATTGTAAGATCTGACAATCTTCTTTACAAAGCTTTTCGAACATTTTAAAACTTTGATCTGATTTTTTTCATCAAACGTCGTATTTTAAAATAAATGGTTATCTAAAGCGTGTGTAAAATTCTCTGTGACCCTTTATATTGACGGCCCCATTCCAAAACATGCTAAATCGGCATAGCATGTTATGCTGGGAACAACATTTCTGATTTTTTTTTTTTTTTTTTTTTTAAGAGAAGTAACACTCAGGCATTTAATGCCTACTGCTAATACTAGGTGTTACCTTCTTTAGGAAAGGGATAGTGAGAGAGAAGACAGGTGGTGAAAGAAGAGATAGAGGAAAGCTTCATTCTTTTACAACTCTGCTTTTCGCACGTTTTTTTAATAATGCAGTGTTGCTGCGCCTCTCTGATGTTAAATGGGTCGTATTAATTATTTTAAGCTGTGTCTTGTAGCCATTTTATTGATTATTTTACTTCGCCGATGATTTTGCTACACAACGAAGGAGGGCGCTCTGATGTTACATTAGGATTAGTATCTGCTAAAGTCGGTATAGTTCAGTGACCAGTGGACTATGCCTTCATCACTTGAACTTCCCTACAACAACTGACACAAAGGGACACTAATGCACATCAGAAAAATGCGTGGTGTTGTTATTTAATGACTGTCGGATACAGGGATTGAACCCAGGACCTTCGGTTTTGTAGTCAACGTGCTAACTACTTCAGCCAACGCATGATTTAGTTTGCAAATAAGTACTCAAAAAAAAATTAACTTAAATTTTTCCCCAAACTAAAGCATGCTATATGTACTTAGATGGCCATTGTAGGTGAGAAAGGACCACCAGATAGATGCTAAGTCTACTAAGAGGACAATCTTAAGTATTCCAAGTCACTTTTAACTATGATCTACAACAAATTCATAAAGTTCAAATAAACTAAAAAAATTCTATTGCAATTATTATATGATTACAAAAAGTCTCAAGTTTCTTTCTCATAACATACCCGAGATATCATCAACAAACTTCGAAGGCGTTTATCTCAAAACTAGCTTTTTTGACTTAGCATGTTTTAGAATGGAGCCCTCGATATGTCTGCTTTGAATATAACAACAATAACAATAATAAAAATATATGAATATCTTTGACAAATCCGGAAATTTTGCCGCTTTTTTACACAGATTCTCACACTTATTGACGAAACAAGTCCATCACTTTTGGATTGTGTATTCTTAGGTACATATTAAGTTCAGCCTACGGGTATGCAATACTTTTGTAATTTAATACTTATCATATTCGACCAGACTTAACCCTTTAGGAACGGTTGCAAAGTAATTTATTAAATAAAATTAAATAACATAACAGGGAATTTTTTCTTTTTAATTTTTCAAGAGAATGAATGGAAAGCTTTTGAAAACCGTGACAAGTGACAGACAACAGTGGAGTGTTGTTATATATCGTTTATAGTATCGCCAATTGTTATGATACACATTTGAAATGTTTAACACAATGATAATCAAAAACCTCGATTTTTATTTATTTGTCAGCTATGTACATACATGTTCTTTCTTTTGAACTAACGTTGCACTCAGAGAAAAACAAAAATCGATAAGAAGCCATATTGAATCAATAAGAAACATTAACGAAAGTCTAGTAATGTTGCAATTTTTTTAGTTCAATATGCAGCAATATGAATTTAAAATTACCCTATTTTAATAACTTTAATATGGAAACAATATAAAGGGTGTTTTTTATAGAGTGAGACAATTTTAAATCATGATAAAACAAGGGAATATATTTTAATATCAATGAAACGGTCTTTATTGGAAAGAAAATTTTATGAAATTAATGTTTAATATGATTTCTGCTATGTGGCCGCCACGACTGGCACGTAGACGGTGCAATCAAGAACATCAATTTTCAACAACTTTTAGCAGCATTTGCGGCCATATTTCACGATAACTCTTCGAACGTTGATTTCCAGGTGTTCAACTGCTTGTGGTTTATTGACGTAAACAAGTGACTTAACATAACCCCAAAGAAATTAATCCTATGAGGCTAAAACACTCGAGTGGCCACCAACTTAATTGAGACATTGCGTGAAATTATTTTCTCATCAACAGTTTCTTTGAGTAAATCAATTGTAGCGCCCGCTGTGTAGCATGTGGCTGTGTCCTGTTGGAACTATATTTATATATATATATATATATATATATATATATATATATGCAAGATTAATGTCATTAAGGTACGAACAAATTTCGAATTATGTTGCTATATCGTTCACCATTGATACTAACATTCTGACCATCATCGTTTTTGAAGACATATGGTCCAATGACTCCGCCAACCCATAAAGCGCACCAAACAGCAATTTTCTGTGGGTGTAATGGTGTTTCGAGAAAAGCTTCTCCTCACACCAAAAGCGACAATTCTGCTTATTTACGTACACATTAAATCAGAAAATGGAAAAAGTGCACAATGAGTTTGATGAATAGAACAATTATATTTATTACAAATTTTAATAATTTGCAAGTGTTGCTCTGGTGTAAGTCGATTTATAATGAAATTTCAAAGCAAACTAAACAAAAAGCAACTATCAGCTGTTCATGTTAGAAATAATCTGCTTATCGTGGTTGGCGTATTTCAAATACGACTACGACTGTTTGGTAATAGATTAAAGAAGACTTCAACAGATTTTCTTTTAGCAAACAGTCGTAGTCGTATTTGAAATACGCCAAGCACGATAAGGCAGAATATTTTTCGGCACTGAATTAATAATATTGTATATTTATAAAACAATGTTGTCGTCTTATGAATATAATATGGTTTAAATAAATATAGTGGTGCCATATAGATTTCAATATGTTACTTATTAATTCAATATTTTGCAATTTAAATTTCAACTTAAGTAATGAAATAAAAGTCTTAAAACTATTTATCCAATGTAATTCACGAAATAAATAGAAACTACATTAACTCAAAGTTAAAAATTATTGATTTAATGTATTTCAATATAATTTTTCTATTATATTGAAAATTATTGAATTAATATGACGGGTTCTTATTTCTAAATTGAAACTTTTCCCTCAGTGTAAATGCGTTTTAGGGGCAATATTATGCAAGCCGCACACTTTGCGACCGTTAGTACAACATCTTGGTTTACCAAGTTGGGTTTTTGAGCATAAACTATACAATAATACGAGGGCGGTTCGGAAAATTCTTAGCCTATCAATGAAAGAGAATAGTTAGTTTTTCAAAAATATTTTTATTTTTCAATATAATCTCCTGAAACTTCAATACACTTAGTCCAACGCTTTTCTAGCAATTCTATCCCTTGATTAAAATAGTTTTCCTCAAGGTCTTCAAAATAGTGGTTTACAACTGTAATTCCATCTTCATTTGAGGTAAAACGCTTGCCAGCAAGGAATTTTTTTAGATTTGGGAACAGGTAAAAGTCACTGGGAGCCAAATCAGGAGAATAAGGTGGGTGTTCAAGCAACTCGTACTTTAATTCGTTGATTTTAGCCATTGTTAAAACACTCTTGTGCGCTGGTGCGTTGTCTTGATGAAGAATTATTTTTTTGTGTTGTAAGCCAGGACGTTTTTCTCGAATTTGTACATTTAATTGATCCAAAAGGTTGCAATAGTACTCTGAATTAATTGTTTTACCCTTTTACAGATAGTCAATCAATAAAATACCTTTGAAGTCCCAAAAAACCGTTGCCATAACCTTACCAGCCGATTGAATTGTTTTTGCCTTCTTTAGGGCAATTCCTCCAGCTTCAGTCAATTGTTTGGATTGTTCTTTTGTCTCTGGAGTATAGTGGTGGATCCATGTCTCATCAACAGTTATGAATCGACGCTTAAAATTCATTTTATTTCGCTTAAAACGATCCAAACAAGCTTGAGAAATGTTCATCATAACAAATGCGGCACCCATCTTGCAGAAAGCTTTTTCATCTGTAGTTCTTCATGCAAAATTAAATGGACTCGGATCATTTGAGATGCCCATGATATTAGCTATTTCACGCACTTTTATTCGTCGATCATTTAATACCATTGTTGTTGCTGTTTTTGGACGTCCACTACGTGGTTCATCTTCAATGCTTGTACGACCACGTTTAAATTCAGCAACCCAATTTTTTACTGTTGCATATGAAGGAGCACTTTCACCTAACACATTCACCATATCATTATGAATTTCTTGTCCCGATAAACCTTTTTTATGTAAATATTTAATGACACCACGCATTTCTAATTTTTCCATTGTTAAAAAATCGCGGATGCGTCTTTTGTGAACACCTGTTTCTATATGAAGGAGTTGCCAGATCGAAACAAAATTTAACATGTGTTCATAGCAGAGATGGAAGTTTCCAAAACACTTAACTTTTTTCTGTTTATACCGCGCTTTTTGTGCTAGGCTAAGAAGTTTCCGAACCGCCCTCGTATGCAACAACCTTAATTGCTTGTATTGTAGTCGATAATTTTTTTCAGAAGCAGAACGTAAAACAAGGAAAAAAGAATTTAGTCAGAGGAGTGAGTGGTTTATTCAAAAATAAACAAATTCTAACAACAAACTTTTCAAAACACTAAAAGAAAGTAAATCCAAGGGCTATAACAATTACTTTCGGATGAAGACGAAGTAGTTAATGAGAATAAACAAATAGGCAGACATGTGCACAATTAGTTAAAAACAAACAACAATGGCAAGACTGTTGTCAATTAGAGATGGCAAATTTGATTATAAAAAACTATCAGCAAATTGTAATGCGATGAATGAAAACAATTCACGTATTCCATTTGAACTGAAAAATATGTCTATAAGGCAGAAGTTTGCATTAAATGACATCGCACACTGAGCACCAAAGATACCATGTTGTTCCGTTCTATTAATGTTTCTCAGAATATTAACAATTGTCTTGGGTGTTATATGTAACTTCAAAAAAGTACAAATACAACCAAAATAGCAAAAAAATAAAAAAAAATCAGTTCCAACAGAAATTAACTAAAATTTAATTCTATAAGAGAAACGAAAATCGAACGTAAACGGGTATGGAATTATGTTTAAACCAGCTCGACTAAAAGCACAAAGAAAGTATTATATTTTATGATATTTATTTCTCAAATAAAAACTAGTCTTAACACATATGAGTGAGTGTTTCCAGTAAATGCTCGCCAGGTGTTACTTTCTAAAGCTTAAATTAGACGTGATATAGCCATAACACCATAGCCATTACCAAACCAAAATTCAATTGATTTCTATGGTGAGAGTGAGAGAGACTCGCCATAACTCTCACCATAGAAACCAATTGAATTTTGGTTTAATTATGGCTATGGCGTTTTGGCTATGTCACGTCTAATTTAAGCTTAAAGGGCTTTGTTGAAATAATAACTTAATGCTCAATTAATTGTAAAATGTTCCCAAAACACTTGATTTTATTTGCTAACATGAAACAGCCAACCATCGAAGATAACAAATATATGTAAATAGTTCAGCAAAGTACGTCTGTATATGCGTTATGAGTATTATTTGGTTTTAATTTATTAAATAAAATAGTTTTGTAATTGTATATTATATGCGACTTCTTATTAGGTAATTTTGGTATAAATAGTTCAAGAATTTTTTAATTTTCCATAAGTCAAATTCCCAGAGTTTCAAAGAAGACATATTGAGCAGTTACAAATTAAAATGTTGAAATTTTTCGCTGTCTTTTTATTCGCAATGGTGGCTCTTTCTGCCGCTACAAACGTGAAAAAATGTGAGTGAAACTTGAAAAAAAAAATAATATGCATAGAAAATGATAAATTTACTTTGCGTTTACAAAATTTAGGCAAAACAGGACAACATTTTCCTTTAAAAGTCGAAGTTGAGGGATGTTCGAATCCACCATGCAATGTTATAAAAGGTACAACAGCCGTTATGGACGTTCACTTTGTGGCACGTAAGTTATTTCTAAAATAAATATTTGCTTTTCTTTGAAAATAAAATACAAATCCTTATTTAGCTGAACACGACATTAGCTCCTTGACTGCCAAAGTTAGAGCTACCGCCCTGGGTATTACCGTTGGCTATCCATTGCCCGATGACGTTGCCGATGTGTGCTCAAATTTGTTGGATGGTGCCACCTGTCCCATTTACAAAGATGAAGATGTTATTTATAAATTCAATTTCGATGTTGACAACTCGTATCCCGAAATTCCGGTGGCTGTTGAAGTTTCATTGAATGACGAAAATAATAAATCTGTGGCATGTTTCATATGCGACATTAAAGTTAAAAAGGGCCCAAGTAACTAAATACTGATTTCATGCAAATAAAAGATTAAACTTAAAAACTGTTTTAAACAAATTTATTTTGTTGAAATTATTTACATACATATTTACGTGTATTAGAGTGGGATGTATGAGGGAAGATAATTCTAATTATTATGATACTAAAACTGATATGGTGAAAAGTTTTGCTGAATCGGACAACTCTAAGCCGTACCCCTTTGAGCTCAAAGTTAAAATATTGCATTATTCGCTCATTTGCTCATATTGATTAATTGCAAAGCACCAATGAAATTCATGTAGACATGCTCAACCACCAGCAAATAAATTTCAAATTCAATAGGCTTAGCCAAAGACAGTGTGTCATATCGTCAATAATACCAAAAACTACAGTTAAAACCGTATTAAAATCAGACACTTTATTTGAAAATACCACGTCATTTGCTAAGTCTGGGGTCTAATCGTCGCTTTCGGTAACGAGCTGATTCGATCACTTTTTTTCTGTTTGAGATTATGACATTCGATATCGAATAATCTAATAACACGGTTCGATATCGTAAGCAATAATCTCAAACTTGAAATACGTCATCGGATCAGCTCGTTATCGAAAGCGACGATCAGACCCCTGGGTTTATACACAGCAAATTTTAGTTGCTCATCTCTTGAGTTTATTGAGGAGATAGGTAAAAGAATTTTTAATTAGGCTTGATTTAATTTATTTTGGTCCTTATTTCATCTTGAGGTTGGTTTCATTGCGATTTATTTAATTTATATTGGGTGTTTTTTCATAAATTTTCTCTTAGTCCTTATTTAATTTTTTAGGATTCTATTTCCCTGGGTCTTATTTCATAGCGCCTCGAAACACATGTCAAGTGAAAATAAAGAAGCTTTACTTCAGTGACTTGAACAATTTTTTTAGTTTTTTCTCCCCCCTATAAAATTGTAAAAGTGCAGTTACGTGATTTTGCATTTCAGCTAACGATATATTCCAAAAATATTTAGTATTTATATATAACTAGCTGTACCCTGCACGCGTTGCTACGATACGAACTAAAATAAATTTGAATGAAATACATTACAAAAATATTCAAATCATTCTTAATAATTTTATTGATTTTGAACGTTTCGGAGGAGCAGAAATTTCCCCCTATCACCCTCCTATTCCTAGCTTATACATAGCCTATGTAACTTTTCAGACGCAGATCTATCTATATTGTAAATTTAATTAAAATCGGTTTGAACGTTTCAAAGGGGCGGAAATTTCCCCCCTTTCGCCCTCCTGGTCCTAGTTTTAAAAATAAACAGAGCCTATTTTATTTTTAGACGCAGATCTATGTATGTTCCAAATCTCAATAAAATCTGTTTAAACGTTTTGAAGGGGCAGAAATGTCCCCCTATCGACCTCCCCTAGCGGTTTGTCCGTGCATAAAGGACATACAAACAAACATTAATTTTTATATATGTATATAGAATAAGAAAATGAAGCTAAGTTAGGAAGGGTGATGCTATACCGCACCTCCACTTGGAGACCCAATTGGATCCATTGTGAAATGAAGCTAAAGAAAAAAATGTTTAGCAACTTAAATTGGTGTGTGTGATCAGTCTTATAGTTTTAAATAAAAAAGTTATACGGCAACGCTGTCCACTACTACTACTATTTGCAAATAAGAAGTTAGTATACGCGCTATAAACGTGGTATATACGATTTTTCTGACCGATATCTTATAGATGTCGGACAATAGCCTAATATTATGCGTTTATATTATTCTTTCATTGCAGAATTTTGTTCATAATTTAATCCGTCATTCGATAGTTGTTCTTTATTACCAGGTGTTCACTGCTTTTCAATTATTATCGACATAATGGCAAAAAAGTAAAAATAATAATTTAACGTACTTAACTCTAATCTGAAGTGGGGCCACCATAAATAATAATAGGCTTTTTCATACCTAAATATTTGTTTTTATCAAACACCTGTTCACCTTCTTGGAATATTTTATATAAATTAATTTTTTTTTTGTTTATTTTTTATCAGATTTTTATAATTCCATTTACTTACTTTGTATACTGTGAACGATTTTTATCACCTAATTGTTGTGTTAAAGGTTTATTTTCAATTAGTTAAAAATTTGTTTTCTAAGTGGCAACATGTAAAAATAAACTTTTTTACTCTGTGCGTCCGCCCCTCAAAGTTGGCCTTCCATCACATTTTTCAATGTATTGACGGTATTTCTATAAGCAATCCCAAATTTGTGTCATAGCAATGTCAGATTCACTGAGTTGACAAGAAATTCGACACACTGAACTTACATATGTACCAGGGATGGGATTGAGAATTTTAAAATTGTACCAACAGCTTTTAAAAAATTAAGTTTTTTTGACTTTAGTATTTATAATCGTTTTCATAAATTTGCTTGTGAGTTCGGATGTTAAGGCATATGCTACAGCTGTTTAAGTTGAAATTTAGAATATACAAATTAAAAGCATGTGCTCTATCATCCGAATTTAGAAGAAAAATAATTTGAAAAAAGACGAGTTCACATTTTTTTAATTTTCTCGTTGCGTTGTACTTTCACAGCAAATTTTTCAAGTGAGAAGGATATTAGTATCATATTGACATATGTGACAGGGTAAAAAAATCAATTTAAATTTTTTTTTTTTGATGTGGACAACATCTGAGCATCGAATGAGACCGATCCCATGCCCCAAAAGTGTTCCCGCCCAGAGATATGCGCGTTTTATGAAATTGAAGTCGACGATTCTAAGGTTATGTGAAAAAAATTTCGTACTAACAGAGTGATATTCATGATTTATAGTCAGATTTTGTAAAAAATTTCGTTTCTAAACGTTTCAAATTTGTATGAAAAAAAATTAAAATTCGTTTCAAAAATTATTTTTTTCATACAAATTTCAAAACGAAAAATTCGTTTGAATTTACAAAATCTACCCTTTAAAAGAATTATAAATGAGTATTTATTATAATTCATAATTAATAATTTCAGAAAATAAACCTGGATTCGAAAAAACGCGAGCAAAATTGATATCAAACTCATGGAAACAGCGCTCTAGGTAGAAAACAGTAGAAACCAACTACACAAAACAAGAGGTAGGGACGACCTACGTACATTTTCAAGGTTGACCAACTCGTTCCTGACGTCATGAGACGTGTCGCTTTCAAATGAGACCAATACCAACACGCTCAGTGATGGTACACCAAAGATACACGTATTTAAATCTTTAAAATGGCTCTCCTGAACAAAACGGGTTTTTACCCTTAGGTCCCTTTCTAAAGGAGTGTCCTTTTAAAAACCAGAACGTTTGGTCACCGGATTATTATGACGAATTTACGCAGCGAATTTTTACCGACGAATTCGTAGCATAAAGCGAAATTCGTGGTTCGTCCTAAGTGTCGAGCCCTTTTTAAATTAAAATTTTATGGGCCTACACATAGGTTAGAATTATCAAAATGGCAAAATTGTTGATAACTTTTAAGATACAGGCTGTACAATTTTATCGTAAGCGACAATTTACGTACAAAAACAAATTTGAATATTTTAAAAAAACCTACTCCTGAAAAATTTAATTTTTGTCACTTACGATAAAATCGAAAATAAGGCGCGATGTGTTCCTAGCAAATGCTTTTAATTCAAAGTGGTTACTGTGATTGTTTTTATTCTGCCCGAAAGTATGCTATTTACAATCTAATGTGAGCTGTACTGCTCTTCAGTGATGGTATGTACATTGTACAAGACCAGAAAATAATTTAAGTACACAAATTGAGAGTTAGCCCCTGCTTGTGTAAGACGTTTGAGTTAGAAATCTTGGCGATTTTGTAATAGATTAAAGGAAACGTGTACAACTTTTCTTTAATCTATTACAGAAACCCCAAAATTTTTAACTCAAACGTCTTACACAAACAGGAATTAATTTAGGGGGTTGTTGTTTATCAAAATAATTTAACTTTAAAGAGAAGTACAAGACATTGAATTATTGTTATTATTATTATTATTATTATTATTATTATTATTATTATTATTATTATTATTATTATTATTATTATTATTATTATTATTATTATTATTATTATTATTATTATTATTATTATTATTATTATTATTATTATTATTATTATTATTATTATTATTATTATTATTATTATTATTATTATTAATATTATTAATAAACTGAGTTCAGAGTAAATAAAAACCCAAAGTTCGAAACAATTATAATATCGACCCAAGACTCAATGCACCTACAAAAAAGTGCACATGTCCAACCAATCTGTTTTAGGCCTTTGGCATTTCTTTGATAATGATGCAGTTGAGATAAGCGTAGTATCATTTGCGAAATTAATCTTACACACATTTTCAATATTATTGTGCAATAATTTACGATTTGCAATGAAATTGCCTGTATTAGTAGGTGGCATATTGGTTAAAATCAAACGTTTTTTTACATATACTACACAAATATTCCTTATATTTTCTAAAGCGTTGAGAACATTTTATATTAATGATTTACCTTATCACTAAGCATTATCCTTCCAGTTTTTTTAATTAAAAGTTAAGGTTCACATTTACATATGTATATTGTTTTTAATGTTAAATGCCATGACCAGGGCTAATACTCGTACTTTCATGCAAATGTATATTTGTAGTCATCAAATCAAAATTAATCTGGATAACTTAGTTTTCCGAATCGAAGAATTTGAAAAAAAGGCATCGATTTGTTAGTGTATATTATTGAATTTTTCTTAATAACTACATATTTTTGCATATTTTATAATAAATACATATTTAATATGCATATTTTTTTATAAAACTTATTTTTTTTTTGATATTTTAATATAAATGGAAACTACATTTACAGTGTGATAATAAGGAACAGCTAAAGCCATTTTTCTTAATATTGTAATTTTTGGTTCAAGTAAACTTGTATATTTTTTATTTTTGATGTTTTAATAACATCACAACTCGATTGTTAACAAATCCCCTGAAGAAGTGAACATAAAATTCACGAAACGTCGGGAAAAATATGTAATAAAAATTGAGTTTTTATTGACATAAGACAAGATAGGCCTCACCAGCTAAATAAAAAGAATTCAATTCACAACAAATTTGATTTGGCCAAAAATAAAAAAACAACGGAAACTATTATATTTTGTATTTCACTTATTTTTGCCGTGTAGTTAAGTAAAACCATATTTCGACAAATAGTTTTGCAAAGCCTCCAAGCTATTTAACTAAAAATAAATCCCATAATACGGCAACCATGTTTAAAACTAAAAACAGAAACCAGAAAAAAAGCACGACGCAGATCTTGCTCTTGCAAGTGGTTGCACTACCATCTTTATCGTTCAGCTGACTTCTGCCCAACTGTAAAACACTATATCAGCCCAATCATGAACAAGAATTCCGTGCGAGGTTTTTCATTTTTCCCTTTTCTCCTATTACGAATTTGTTTTTTCCCATTTTTTACAAATTGCGGGAATAAAAAACTCCCCGGGACATAAACTTGCATTTTATAGTTCCTGTATTTGAAAAAACACAAATAATGCCCAAATAAATCATTTCTCGAGAAAATTATTATTATTGAGAAATTAATTCCTGGGGCCCGTTTCTCAAAACTACAAATTACAAATCTACAAGTAAAATACACACAAAACAACAATAAAATTTGTAAAAGTGTTGTTGTTTTGTGTGTATTTTACTTGTAGATTTGTAATTTGTAGTTTTGAGAAACGGGCCCCTGTATATGAAAACAATGAAAATAATAACAACATAAATTTTGTCCTTTTGTGCTCGTTAAGAATTGAGCAGAATAATATCTTGTAGTTGTATTAGTTATGAATTCACTTATTCAATGCGTTTGAAACAAGTATTAACAGTTAGGATTTCTTTTGATTTACTTTCACTGTTAATTTTATTGCATATTTTTAATGCATATTTTAGGTTTTATTGGGCATTTTTTATGCACATAACATGGATTTTATAGTGCATGAAAATAACAGGCCCGCCCATTACTCTGACAGCCGTGATCTGATAAATTGTTAGTGTCTTTTGAAAATTTTCCTAGATTTCATTATAACAAATTGTGGTATTTTTTAGTAAATCGTGCGTTTGTGTGGGATAATGTATCACGGCTTTAAGCAACTAATTGAATAGTGTAGAGCAAAGCGACAATAATAGTAGTACTTCATTAATATTCATCAATAATATTGTGTAGTCTATGAATACCTTTAAACTTTAAAATTAAATTCCCAAGTCATGCAAATATGCATAGATTGCAGTGTGTAAGGTTTAATTTTATTTTATTTTAATTTTATTTTGAAAGAATTTTGTGTCCAATAAATAATTTTTATTTTGACTAACGCCATATCTTACGGTATTGGAAAGTTCTGTACTTCACTCTACTGAATTTTTAATGTGACAGCACGATTTAAAAACTAATTTTGGTAGTAAATTTTTTATTATTTAGATAAAAGCGGATTGTTAAGATAACAGTTACAAAGATAAAAAAACAGGATTTTGTTACCCCTCTCAAATTAAAAATGTGTTTGTTGTATGCCCATTCCCAAAACATTTTTGTGTTCTAGCCATAACCTTTCATTAGCTGGACCGGATTTAAGAAAGGACTTTTTTATTATATTTCCATTTCATCGAATTTGCTTTAAGGAGAACATATAAGTTTTGTTTTTAATTTAAGTAGCTAATTTGTTGTTGCTTGCTTTAAATTAAGAGAAAAAAAAATAAGACCATTATGTTCAATTTCCTAAGCTTTAAAAAGCGAAAGTACAGGCAAGTAGCATAAAAGTCGAATTTGTTACTAAGAATGAGAATTGGGAACTAAATTTTCTTCCCGCGGTCCTAAAAAGTCTTCAATATTCTGTGAAATGTCTGAGAAAATTTCAGACAATTTGTTTGATAGTCTTGGAAAGCTTTTAGAGTTGTTCTGACATTAGGCATGTCGGCAAAGGGGTTAACTGAGTAACTACATTTGCATACTCGTACAAAAAGAAACAAACCTGTTAATAAAAATTAACTTACATATCGCTCATTTATTTCAATAGTGCCATAACTCAAAATATGTAAAGCCAAGTTACATGTAATATTTAAATTTGAGCTTTCTTTACATAAAAACTTTCAGCAAATCGGAAAACTGATGATACAATAAATCAAACCAATTCACATATTCCATTTACATTGAAAAATATGTATGCAAATATTTAGAGCGGAAGTTTACTCCAATTGATACCACAAACAGTGGACCAAACACAAGAACGCTGATGATAATGGTGTGGCGTGTTGCGAAAACATCATGTTGTTCCGTTCTGCTAGTATTTGTTCTTTAAAAATTCTCACATGTAATTTGGCTTACAGAGCGATACGAACTTTAGCCTAATCAATTCATAAGCAGAGAAACAAATAAAGTTCTAAAAAAAATAATTGAAGCTAACTAAAATTTTCTTTTTCCATTAATTTGTGTGTAAATTGAAATGTTTTAACACGTTTTCTGTAAACCCAGTTTTTTGAGTTATGATGTTGTTGCAGTAAATGAGCGATATGTATTTCGAATTTATAGACAGACGTTTACACTAAAGTAGAGTAGCACTGGAATACAATAGCCCGTGTTAATAACTAAAATAAAATGTCTTTTAAATGTTGAAAAGTCAGTCAGATTAGAATAAATACTTATTTCGCAATCGATTGTACTTTTAATACCTTTGATTTTCAATTTGTAGATTTTTAAGTAATACTATTATATCTTATCGATGAACATAAATTATGTATTACTTTTTCCTGTAGAGCACCTGCATTCGCACAGTGGGGCAAATTGAAAGTACTGTGGAAATAAATCTGCCATTTCTAAATAGGAATACATTTGAATTATCCTGCCTTGCATTTTACAATCATTATTTTACATTATTAATTATTATTTAATTATTTTTTTACGCGTGCTGCTAGAACGGTCATTGGATGTCAAGTATCTGGGAATAATATTAGATTTAAAGCTGTCATGGAGGCGATGATAAACAAGGCAACAAAGCACTAACTGTTTGTAAATCTGTGGCAGGGAAAGCAGGTTAAGTGATATCTATCATCAAATATGGCACCGTTGCTTGGTCGTACAGGACTAGGGATCAGTTGTAAAAATTACAGGCGCTAACATAGCCCTGTTTAACAGGGGTTATGAGGGCTTCTCCTGTTGTGGCAATGGACATCCTTCTTGAACTCACACCTCTGTGAATTATGATAGAAATCGATGCCAGGCAAAAGTTCATCGACATCCCGAAAAGTAGGGACTTTCTAATTTTTCAATGGAAGCTATCATCACTGGCAAGACACCTACTCCTACTTGCCCTCTGATGTGTTGAATAAAGCACATGACTTTGATAATAGGTTTGATACTAGTCTGTCCATAAGAAGGAAATGGAGGGAGATGGCACCACATCCTTACTTGTGTAACCTTCTGATGTGTTGAATAAAGCATATGACTTTGATAATAGATTTTATACTATTCTCGACAACAGAAGGGAATGGAGGGAGATGACACCACGATAATTCTTAGACATGGCATCGATTAGGTAGTACCCAGATGGTTCCAGAATACTAGAATGCTCTGGTCGGTAGTTGTGAGATAGATAATAAACTACTCTGAGTCCTTGCAAAAAATTTACATCCTTTCAATCTTAAAATTGTGCGATTTAAAGATTCCATTAAGGCACTTAGTGCATATGAGTTTACGAGTACCTCTAAAATAGCGTAATCGTGGTGGCGTTTGGCTGATATTGTTTTCCATTTTCTATAACATACCCTCTTTACAATTAAATAAACATCTGATGATTTCGCTTCACAAAATTAATTACAAATTAAACCTCTTATCGTCGGGTGGTTATTGGTTTGCCGCAGTATTAATGTATTTTTAATATACTGTGCGGCAAACCACTAACCAGTTTTTTTCTGTCTCCTAATATAAAGGGTCCGCCATCTAACTTTTTTTCAACTAGTGCTTATTTCGTGAATGGTAACACTTAGCTCATGTCTGATTTGACAGATAATTAGTTTTATCCTTCCGCTGAACGAATATGGTTGTGTATTCGCTTGAACAACGCTGGGAAATATTGCTTACAGAAGATGCCGATTTGCCAAAAAAAATCATATTTTCAGATGAAGCTCATTTTGATCTTGACGGGTATGTAAACAAGCAAAATTGTTGCATTTGGGGCACAGAAAACCCGCACGCATACATTGAAAAGCCGACGCACCCAAAACGAGTCACTGTTTGGTGCGGATTTTGGTCCAGAGGAATAATTGAGCCATTTTTCGAAAATGAGCAAGGAGTGGCCGTTACAGTCAATGGCGATCGTTATCGGGCCATGTTGAACGAATTTTTGTTCACAAAAATTGAAGAGGAGGATATTGGCAACATTTGGTTTCAACAGGACGGCGCTACGTGCCACACAGCCGAAGCTACACTCGATGTTTTGCATAGCATTTTCAAAAAAAAAAAGTTATCTGGCGGACCCTTTAAAATGTTTCGTTTTCATAACGTGAATTGAATTCTCATTTTATAATATATGTAAGGAGCTGTCCACCTTTTAACCTTTTTGTACACATGGAGATACAGATTTATTAGCATTATATTTTCTTTAGGCACCACTGTGTGTGGTTTTCACATGAATTATTATACTTTAGCGAACCCTTTGTAGTTAACTTTATGTGCTTAACTAGTCATCCTAGTCGTTTGCAAATGGGTAAGAAGAGAATTTGAACGTGATGGCTGATGTACTTATTTTTCCTAAAAAAATTTATTCTACTCCACTGTGCAGTTTATAGCAGCAAATATGGCTGATAACTTTTCCCCTGTATAGATTATTTTATTTCCATAAGCCATAAATACAGGGTGACTTAAGGGAAAGTTTACATTTGTTTAGCTTACTGCATGAACGCCGACGACTCTAAAGGGGCCTGCGTAACTTTTGGGAACTTGATCACTATGGCTAATTTCTCAGGGATGGCCGTTCATTGTGCGTGCGACTGTAGCGCAAAATTAGAATAGATCAAGAAGTTCTAGTTGGAAAATGGATCAATGCAGAGAGGCCGGCAAAATATTACAAAAACCAAAATGGTTGCGACCAAGATAATCAAGTACGGCAGAAAATGTAGAATGTAGTGTTAAAACAGTCCGTTTGTGTCGATCCTAACCTTTTAATTAGGAAGCGAGCAAGTGCTTTAAATCTGTAAATTCCTAAACCTGAATCAAACTCATTTGCAAGAATTAAAGTTCAGAATGCCAGAACTTCACTAGAAAATGTATCTATAGAAGAAATGTCTTTCTAGAATGAGTGCAATGGATTAGATTTTGGCGATACTCGTCTTTTTTTAAGAAATAAACTCGCAATTTGCATATTCAAATAATAATAAAGGTTGTTTCGATAAATGGCTTACTTGCTTTTTAATCGATCCGCTAAATATAAACTTTTGTTTGAGACATCCTGTATATGCAACAAAGTTTTCGTAATGACTTTCGTGAATTTATTTTTCAGCAATTAGTTTGGTTTTAAATTTTGTTCTTAAAAAGGTTAAACGGAAAACAGTTTTAAATAAAAAAAATAAAATGTTGAAATTATTAATTCTTATTTTAGTTCCATTGTTTCTTGTTTCCGTTGCTACAAATGTAAAAAAATGTGAGTTGAGAAGTATATACAGGTTCGCTTGTTTTTTCTTTTTTAATTTAATCGGTCCTGTTCTGTAAACCGACAGCATGTTTACAGAACACGTCACAATCAGAAGATCTGCGAACGAAGCGTGCACGAATGTGCAACAATTTGGGTCCAGAGATCCCGTTGCTCACTTTTAGTTTAATGTACATTGTGTGGTGTATAGTCATGTTTTACACTCGGCAGTTTTACTTGAAGCAAGTCTGAGTTTATAGGAGAGAAAGGAAAGAAGAAAGAAGAGGGGTACTGACTTGCCTGTACAGAAAAGTTACTGCAAATCTGTTTTGTTATTTCATTCGCTGCATTAAAACAATACGAAAATTGAACAAGAAACCGTCTGAGTGTAAACAAATGGGCAGTTTTAAAAGAGAATTGAAGAGAACTGCTTCAAGAAAAACTGCCAAGTGTAAAACATGACATAACAGTGTTGCCTGTCTTGCAATAATTATTTCTTTGTTAAATTTTTTCACATAACGCTACAGTTACACGACCAAGATTTGCATTCAAGTTTTTCACACATACTGGTAGTAAGTAATTTAAATTGAAAACTGTGACGTAGGCTGCACACAATTTTCAAACAAACCGCAACACATCATTATATTTTTTACATATTTTTGTTCATAATAATATTTATTTAACGTTAATTAAAGTTTTTAGGAGGAATATAACATTATGTGTAATAAAAGAACATAAAAATACTATGCCGGCAGAATATTTGAAAACAAAAACGAAAAGTGTGCTCATTGAAATTGGTGTCAGTTGTTTTTTGCCTATAAATTTGAATACACAATTGGAAAGAAAATTTGAAGTCAAAGTCCCATCAAATTCTAAAAGTGTGAATATATTAGTGAAAAAGTGTGAATGTATTGAAATTTGAAAGGCAAAACTTGATCGTGTAACCCTCAAGTAAATAAGTTATTTTCAAAAAATGGCAATTAGTTGTTCTCCCAAAGTCATTAAATAACAACACCACGCATTTTTCTGATGTGCTTTAGTGTCCCTTTGTATCAGCTGTTGTAGGAAAGTTCAAGTGATGAAGGCGTAGACACTGGTGACGGAACTACGCCGGCTTCAGCGGATACTAATCCTTATGTAATATCAGACTGCCCTCTTTCGTCGATATTGTGTAGCAGAATCATCGGCGAAATAAAATAATCAATAAAATTGCTACAAAACACAGCTTCAAAAAAAAAAATAATAATAATAATACCTCCCATTGACACCAGAGGCGCTGCAACACTGCAAAATTTAAAAACGTGCACAAAAAACAGAGTTGTAAAAGAATGAAGCTTACCTCTATCTCTTCCTTCACCACGTGTCTTCCCTATCACTATACCTTTCCTAAAGAAGATTCATTGCCTGAGTGTTACTACTCTTAAAAAAAAAACTGGAGGTTTCCCGTGAAAATTCTTCCATGCAGTAGACTAATTTCTTAAACTACAATGCTATTGTCATTCAGATGCTGGATAGTTCAGTAATCAATGAAAATTGTTGTATCTAGGCACACGGTACCTAGACCACGCCAGTTGTTGTTTGAAAACACCAGATTTCTCTGCGGAAAAGTTTACTTATTTTTCAACATTTTATGAACTTTTATGTATGCCTTAATCCTGAGCTGCCGAAAGTAGCACCAGAGTGCCGAATATTAATCGGCTTCTTATACAAATGAATACACAAACGCGAATACATTTGCCTCGTGTTTCTCTCGGTAGCCAGCTCTACCTTAAGCACTTAATTATTTCATTCAAGCATAACTTCCAATGCACCTGATTATATACATACATAAATATAAAAACTTGTATTTTTTTAGGTAAAAGTGGACAGCCAGTTCCTTTAAGCGTTGTTATAGAGGGATGCGCTGAACCTCCCTGTGATGTGGTTAAAGGCACAACAGTCGTAATGGAAGTCCACTTCTTGGGAAGTAGGTCATCCTTCATTATTCTGCACATAATAAAACTATCTTAAATACAACATACACATACGAGTATATACATATATATATTATTATATATTTTCTATTAAAGCTAAGGGCACGGCACAAGCATTGAAAGCCAAAATTCGTGCCACGACATTTGGTATTACTGTGCCATATGAATTACCCGAAGAAGTAGCTGATGTTTGTACAAATTTAAAGTATGATGCCATGTGTCCCATCTATGATACCGAAGATGTTATTTACCAATTGGACTTTTTGATTGAGTCATATTATCCGGAAATTTCAGTTGCTGTTGAAGTATCACTGAATAATGAAAATGATGAATGTGTATCTTGTTTCATTTGTAATATTAAAGTTAAGAAGGGTGCCACAAATCCTTTCTAATTTGAAATGATGAAAGCAAATATCGTTACCTTAATATAGAAAGGCCCTAACTCATTATTTTTTTGAAATCGAGACATTTTCATTTTTCGCTACATTGTACATATGTTCTTCAATCGAAATATACGAAAAACTCGATTTAAAAAAATGAGTTAGGGCCTTTCTATATTAAAGTAACGATATGTATTTATGATTTTTTATACGTATGTTTGTTGTATGAAGGTAAAAAAAATATAGTAATTATTGCGTGTTGACCTCAGTAGTTTAGATCACAGAGGATATACAGATATGTCACGAGACGGCCGATTTATCGCTCACTTTGTCACTGCGTCTTCTTTAACCTTCTTTCGTGGTCGTATTTTTAAAGTAGTTTTACTTTACTTTGTGGTTTAGATCACAGAATATGACTTAGCCTTGAAGAAAACAAAAACAATACATGTATAATGGAAATCGATTTTTAAAATAGAGTTGAAGGCAAATTCATGTAAAGTAGACTCTCCACAATTCGCCTTGATTCGGAAGTATTTCGATCAAGGCAAATTCATATAGGGTATACTTGACTTAATTCGCTTTGAGAAATTTATATTTTAATGCCAATCAAAATGTGCTGAAAATGTGTGTTGACATCTAGGGCGTATATTCAAATTACAAGCGGCGAAAAGAGTCACCTGATCGGTTGCGACCACCTAGTATGGATTCGCCTTGCTGCTGATGTCAAAAATAAGTACTAAAAAATGTGTGTTGGTATCTGAGAGATATTGAAATTACAAGCGGCGAAAATAGTTTCCTGGGCTATTGAGATCACCTGATATGTATTCGCCTTGACCGAGTCGTTTCAAAATTTAAAATGGATGTGACAAAAGTATATGTACAGTGGTGGTCACAAATTTAAGACATGACATTTCAGAGAGTTGCTTAGAGGAAAAGAATATCACTGTGCTGAAGTGGCCAGCTCAATCTGCGGCCTTTAATCAAATTGAGGACTTGTGAAATGATTTCGAGGAGCATGTACGAGCAATAAAACAAAAAAAATAAAAATTTGCAATTTATGGGAAGAAATCCCAAAACTTGGTATGCCATTCCAAAGGAACGTTAAAAGGCATTAATTGAAAGTTTACCCAGAAGATGCGCTCCTGTGATCCAAAATAAAGGATTTTCCACCAAATACTAAAATTAGGATCTTGAAAAAATAACAGAGATCTACAATTTTTTCGATGAGATTATCAGAAATATATAAGTGGAATGCCGTGTCTTAAATTTGTGACCACCACTGTATATAAGGTTTATAAAGAGGACTTCCAGGACTTGCGTTTCGCATTTATTAGCATAATATAAATTCCCTATACACAAGTTTGTTTATTTATTAAACAAATTTATAAAAAAGTTTACATTTTCTTTTTTGTTATAATACATCGTCACCTTAAATGCAAACGGACGTAAGTACACAAAAATTCAAAATCGAGTTTTTGATTGATTATGGCTCATTTTATCAAACTACATCTTCACGCAAATATTTAGACCTATGCGATCAAAAATTACGACTTTATTGAAGAAATTCAAACGGACGTAATTGCGAATGCATCAATTTTTTAATGCAAAGAACGTAACTAACATAAAAACTTACAATATACATATATAAAAAGGATATAAATGGTTAAAAACATATAAGTATCTACACTTCAAGTAAATTTCGAAGAACATTTTCAAAAACAATTTATTATTATTGATTTTGAAACGTTTTTTGTTTCTCCTGTAAAAAATATAAAAGTGCAGTTACGTCCGTTTGCATTTAAGGTGACGATATGTATGTACGTTTTTTTATTACTTTTTTATATGCTTTTTTTTATTTTATTGATTTATAATAAACCACATTCATATTTTCATAAAATTGTTATAATTCCAATTAATTGTAATAATTTCAATAAATTTTAATTTCGTTTATAATTACAATTCTTTAACTTATAACCAGTCCGTCGCTTAAATTGGCCGAATTCTAAAATCTGAAATATTTTAAAAATTCATTCATAAAAGCAACAGCTTTCGCATATTGTATGAAAAATTAATTTTACAGTCACAAAAAAAAATACTTATATAGATAATAAAAGTAATAAAAAAAGAAAAAAATCTTAAAATAAATTATTTTCGGCTATCTTTCACCACAACATATTCAGTTTATGTGAAAGCCAATAGAAGGATACTTGCAAAACAACAAAATTACACAACAAATACTCGTGTAAATTTTGCCCATTTAAAAGTGTGCTGGCCGCCATTGGGTGGTGTTTTGTTTATTGTTTGCAACAGCCACAGCAACATGACCAACATTTACGCATAAAAGCCTTTCATATGTGCGGCATATTATTACGGGCTTCACGCAATTCATTCATGCCGGCATTCATCAAACGTAAAAAATTTATGTATACGGCATTTTGTACTGGCACATCATTGCGTTCCTCAGCTAAGCGCACCCGAACACTGGACGATGAGATGCCAAAGAACTGCTTGGGTATAAGATTTGGTTCAACAGCTTTAAACTCCCAGCCTAGGTGATGTTTGCACATTTTACAGATAATTATATGCCATTGATAGCTATAATATAAAAGGTTAAAATAATTAAATTTTTTATTACATCATTTACAATGACTCAAATTGACAGTGGGACAAACGCAAACAAAAAGTAGCATTAAAGAAAAAAATATAAAACTTATAGTTTAATGTTTTGAATTAACTTTAATTGACAGCATTATTGCAAATTAAAAAAAATATATAAAATTCATTGGGAGTTTCCCTATCAAAATCAAACTGGGACATTCTGTGCCTAAAGCACAATTGCAAAAATATTTAATTTTTTCACACGTTATCTCGGGTAGGCAGTTTTTACAAGTTTTGGCTATCAAAAGCCGACGTGGAATGGATTCCACCAGCAACCCTTTTAAACACAAAGTTTACTTTGCAAATTCTTAATTCAGCTGGGAGAAAGAGAGAAAGATAAAGTATATTTACTGCCTTTCACCCAGCTGAATTAAGACTTTGCAAAGTAAGTAAACTTTGCGTGTCTAAAAGGGGTCTAGTTTAAGGAAAACTATTGGATCCATTTTGATCCATTTATATTTTTTATTAGGACAATATCATTTGCTCTCCTGGGGAGTTATTATGTAATTCGATTCGGAACGAAAACTCTTCGAATTTGTATGTTATTAACATTGCAATTCGAACACACGTTGTAACATCTGATAATATTGAGTCAGTTCACAACTCTTCGAGTTTTCTTACTGCTTTTCTTTCTTCAAAGTACTTTATTAGTAACTTTCTTATTTCCACTGATGTTCGATTACGTCTGCCCATTTTGGAATATTTTTTTGAAATTTCATTTTTAATTTAATTTAAGTAATAGTAGTGTGAATTTTCCGTATAAAGATTCATTTATTTTAAAATACCAAGCCCACTTACAGTTTCTCTCAGTTTTATTTTGAAGTGATGGATTTGTTGTTGTTGTTCTTAAGTAAAAACTAGCGATTTTAATGTTGTTTGTTAGCGGTTTTAATGTATTTTTAGTGTATGTATAGGCTTAAATATGGAATGCAAATTACAGTTTAAGCTTTACATAATACATATTTCAGTCGTTAAGCAGCTCTGGGTTGGAGAACATTTCTCGCGTCATTGTAATTATTTCTTAAGTGCGGTCAGGATTGTGTGTGTTGTTTGGCCTTCGAGGGTTTTTCGTCTCGCTCGCACTGGTTGACTGATCTGCCACGGATAACCGTATATTCTTGCGGTTCTTTTGTGGAATTTCGTTGACAACCACGTTGCTACTTCCTATGTGAAGGCATAGGTGGGGTATAGTCAGTCACAAAAACATTTTTAAGAATACTGTTAATAACATCATGGACATATGGTCTTAGTCACCCGTCCATTTTTGTGCAACCATATTCTACAAATTTACTTTGTAGAGTATGTACCAATAAATAAATAAATAATACATATTTGCTTTTTAACTAGGGAAAGGCAAATATTAACACTTGTCACAGTTTTAATTTGAGCCACTGTACATTACAATACTTTTATGTACATATGAACATATGTATATGTATATGTATTGTTTAATGCACAAAATATAAGATATTTAAATAATCTAGCGACTTACCCAGGAAACCAACTAAATTTAGTAGAGGGTGCGCCACTATATAAAATACTTTGCCGATTGACTTGGTAAAGCGTATTAGTTTCATGTATGTAGCCAGCTAAAAAGTAATTTAATATATAATGTAATTTTATAATGAGATTATTAATAATATTATGCATAACTATAGTTATATACATATGTATATATATATATATAGTTATATAATATACATACACCAGAGCTGGACATACATGTGTATACACATATATGTATGTGTGTATGTATATTATGAATTCTTTACATTGGTTAAAATACAGTATGTCGAAAAATTTTTTCCTCTAATAAAATAAATCAAAGAACTTTTCTCTTTTATTTAATTCAATATCCTTTATATACAAAGAAATTAAACAAATGTTCGATTCAAAAGCCTCTTGTACTATTGTATCTATTATAATATAATACATATTGCAGTACAGCAGTTACTCAATTCACTAGCTTAGTCGTATGGTTTATGTTAAAAAAAATTATATTTGTTTAATAGAAAAATTTTTTGTATTTGTTATTTTATTTGTAAGTCAGAAATGTGAATTGACATTCATTTAATTTGAAAGCGTGTATTTTAACCAGACATTAACGTATCAAATAGTTAAGACTTTTACAACTTTTTACAAATTAATCTAACATAGAGAATATTCCCAGAGATGAATTGAATACAACTACAACAATACAATATTTGAAAAACATATAAATTTCAATCGTACACACTATTTTTATCAAAATTATCAACAACAAAAATACAATATTGTATAACTACACGATTAGAAAACGCATATCACATGGATGCGAGCTTTTGAATTGAGCAACTGTAAATTTGTTGTTATTTTTCATTATAAAATTTATAAAATAATAAAATTTTATTTGATATGTTGAAAAAGTTGTACATATTTCATTCGGAGCTTGGAGAAATTATTAATTTGAGCAATAACTTAAAAAAAAACGTTTATTGCAGCAACAGAGCCTGTCTAATTCTACCAATCTCGCAAAATTATATTAGATATTTACCATTATTTAGGGAATTTTGTTGAAAACTACCTTTTGATAAAATAAATATTAAATTAACAATACCGATAAAAGTTCAAAGATAATTCCAAATACCCATTTATGTATGTACCGAAGACTGGTCCTTATTTTCAAAAAGTCACAATCACCGTTAGTGAAGTTGTCGACATCGACGTCACTTTAACACAATACCAAAATATTGGGGTTTGTTTACTCGCTCTCGATAACAATTTTGTGCTACTGACAATCTATTTTCGTTTCCCAAGGTCTAGAAAATAACATAAACCTGCCAACAGGAGTCAGTTGTTTTCGACAACGGGTGTACAAGCCCCAATTTTTTGGTATTGTGTTAAAGTGATGTCGACAACTGGAATAAGGGTGAATATTTAACATTTTAAATTGTTGCTTTTAGCAAAAGAATTATTGTGAAAAATTTTAAGACACTATATATTCATATTAACACGTGTCGCATGGAGGTCAAAGTTCGGGTCAAAGGGCTAAAAATCCACGTAGTCTCATAACTGCCTCTGATAATCACCTAGAAGGGCAAAATGTAATTCTTTCTCACCAAAACTTTTTCACAATATACTAACCCGGTATATTCCTCCTTAAGGGGTTCCCATACAAAACTAATATTTTTATAAAATTTTCACCACCGACCTAACAAGGCTCAGGGTACCCCTAAAGGTGTCAAATGTATGACCGCAACACATTGCTCTTTTCTTTTGGAAGTTTTTCTTTAGTCCAGTAAGGTGGACAATCCATCGAATGGTATTTAAGAGTACCAATAAAATTCTGGAATGTGGTAAACTTTCACGGCCTTATGCATAATGAAAAACTGGCATGAAGTTAGCCATGAACATTGTCTTAACGAGTTTTGCCATACAATTTTACATTAAAAATTATGCTAGGGTTAAATAGTGAGTTAAAACTACATAATGCGCCGATTTTTAATGTCAAATTGTTTAGAGGAGCTCGCTAACAGCTGGTTCAATTTCGTCACTTACGTACTGCGCATATAATTTATAAGATATAAAATAATTGTAATTGTGCAAACTATTATTGATATAATTTGAGAAATTCAGCTTGCCAACAAAGACAACAGATACACTTACCAGAATTACAATATTGTGATTGCACACCATGTTTTGACATAGCAAACAATTCGCGACAGTCGGCTATATGTGTAACACAATTACGACAACTGAATATGGCTTCCTAAATGAGTGAAATGGAAGCTTTAAAAATAAATTCACTTTAAAAATTTACACATATTCAATACTACGCACCTTTTTAAAAGTACTTGCTATAAGCTTTAATCTGGTATTAACTGTATTGGCTAAAAATACCGACTTTAGCATATCCTCTGGTAAATGCAGATTGCGCACCAACCAGTACGATAATTGTGTGGGATCACTGGGCATTGTATCGATTTTATGTTGTGCCAATTGTGTACGTGCTTTTTCAATAATATTTGATATATCATGAGTTTCATAAACATATGAGGGCCATGGAGTGGTGGCAGCTTGAAAACGTTTGTACATGTTCTGCATTGAGAGGTTATCTCGGAAACGATTCAGTGAGCCCATATTAATACATTTCAATGGATCAGGCAAGTAAATGTCAGGCAATATTTTTGCGTAGCCAAAGCATTTCATACGAGGATGTGCGTTGATGAATTCCAACGGACTAAATAAAATATTTACGAAAGGCATATTTTTATATAAATTTTCATATTATATAATAATTAATTAAGTGCAAAAGTACTTACACTGTCAAATCACTAGCTTTTGTTACAAATCTTTGCAAGGCTCTTGACTTTATTAGCGTATTGCTCCGATTATCTTCTCCCAGTTCATAAATTTGGCATGTTACACCATATAAAAGTTGATCCGAATCATTGGATAAAGAACCATCCGCATCTCCATTGGCCGTTGTTTTATTAGATAAATAGGGAAAACAAACACCAAATAATATACCATTTTGTTCATCAATATCGCCTTCAATTATATTCGTTGAACTATCGACCATAAATGGTAAAACTTCGCCGGGAAAAAGAACATGCTGGTGCATAAATAAGCGCAACTTTACGTATTGATCAACATCCAAATAATTAACGCCAGAAACACGATTCATATTGGTACCCATATATGAATGTTCCGCTGGTAGGTTTGTATCGAAACGAACCGCATTCTCGTTCATTTCTTCTTCCTGTTCCAATGTCATACTACTGCTTTGATCATTTTCTGCTCTTTCGACGGGATCTTCATCATCATTTTCAGAGGTGTTCTCATTTGCAGTTTCCATCTCGGCATTCGCCTCGGCTTCCGGTAATTCCACATCTGGGGCTGCTAAGCCTAAACGAATAAGACGTCTTCTTCGATGATTCAATATAAAAAGTATGCGACGAAAACGTTGCATTAATGAATTGCGAGGAATTGGCCCGAAATTGGCTTCTGCTTCTGCCATACTACGCCTGGTATGGGCAATCATATTTCTAATGGCTTCAAACTGATTGGCAAAACCACGAAAATTGGGATTTTCCAAAAACGCTGCTTCATCTTCATCCTCATCTGACCATTCATCTTCCACATAATCATCATTTTGCTCTTCCTCTTCGTCTTCATTTTCGCTGCCAGCTGCAGAAATCGAATTAAATATCGCTATAACATCTGACATAGATCTTCCTTCTATGGCTATTCCTTCACTTTGTTCTTCCGCTTCGGCAACATTTCCCTGATCCATAGCAACAGGTTCTTCGTTACTATTTTCTGCCAATGACGGTTCTCTGGAATTATCGCCAGCAGATGGTATGGACACACGTTGCACCAACACCAATGGGTAATTAGGATCAATGCCAGCATTTTCAATATGTTGCTCATTTTGATGTTCTTCATCAACGTTCGCGTCAGCAGATGGTATGCGATTTATTTCCATGAGCTGCTGTTCCTCTTGCATGTTATTGTTTGCTGCTCTATGTATAGTTTCTTCTGCAATGCTGTGTACTATAGTTTCTCTAGCTGTTTCCATACCATCTCGCTCCGAAGAGGATGCATTTATTTTACTGGAACAAACAGCAACTTCTTCATTGCTGTTTGAAATTTCGTTTAATGGATGATTAGTTCCTCCACTGCTGGTAGAAGACGCAATTTCTCCTGCATTGGCTGTTGCATCTATGAAATGAAAAACAGTTTTGTGTACAATAACAAATTTTGCGTTCACTGATATTATATTTTTTCTTACCTTGTTGTTCAGGTTGTTCATCTATATCCATTATTTTATGATTTAATATCGACCAATCCACAAAATTTTTCACGGATTAAAATTATTCTCCGATTTGGCAAAGAAAATTTGTTTTTGCTTTGTGTTCTTTTGTATTTTTTCAGTTAGGCATTGCCAGCTTTATCTACATATATAAATATATCCCAGCAAACCAAAGTAAATTTATAAAGCATAAGGAACTCTACAACAACTGAGAATATGCAAATACAACAGTCATTTTGTTTGTGTAATAGCCCTGACATGCTGTCAAAAAAAGCTGACTACAGAAAACGTGTGGAAAGATAAAATCGAAGTTAATGTATTAAAGCCGAGCCAAATATTGTATGTAGACAGTTTTCGAGTAGTATGATGTGACCGACTATGGCCCAGAGGCTAGGTATACATAATGAATAAATAAATGAAATGAAATGAAATAGAAACCGCTGTTTCCATTGACCTTTGTTCCGTGAGTACAATAAACTCATAAAAATTAAAGACCGTATCAAAAAAAAAAAAAAATTAAATTGAACTTCAAGTGTTCTTATGTCTAAATTTGTATGGAAATTTTATTTGAACATACATTTTAAGTTCAAATCATTTTTTTCAATACCACAGTAAATATGTACATGATTTATTCGTTTTTTAATGATTTGTATGTATATATACATATGTATATGTATATATAACATATATACATATGTATATGTATATATAACATATACATATGTTTGTATGTATGAACATACAAATCATATAATGAATACATATGTATTATGTATATAAAATATTTATTTTATTTTAAAATCTCATCAAAAATAGTCACCTGAGTTGAGACCACCTAATATGGAGTCGCTCCTTATAACATATAGAGCTTTTGCTGCCATAGAGTCATAAATCAAAAAACGTTATCTTCGAGTTAATAATGCTGAACTTTTCGTCATATCATTCTTATATTGTTTAAAAATTTTGATAAAAAAAATTATCTCGTATACCTGAAATCTTGATAGAAGATCTTTTGCCATTCAGTTGATAGTAAATTAAAAAATTGAAGCTCCTTTTGTGCAAAAAATTTTTTTTCGGTTATGACTCAAAAATAAAAAATGTTGGCATTTGCCGTTTTCATAAAAATATTTGTTATTTATAAAGGTTTATGCACATGTTTTCAAACAAAATTTGTTTTGCGATCTCAATCTTCAGCCGCCCACTTACTCCACTCAAATTCATAACTATTACTGCGAGTTCCATACGCCGTATTAAAACGAGCTATAAACTCAAACATAGTCATTCCATCTATGAAAATATCTTCACTTTGTCCCTCGGCTTCAGCATTGTTTCCCCGATTAGTAGCAACAGATTCTTCGTCACTATTTTCTACTAACTGTGTGTCGTTGTTTGCTGGTTTATGCATAGTTTCTTCTGTAATGTTTTGTGTTATAGTTTCTCCATCTGCTTTAGCATCATCTGGCTTTGCCGAGGATGTATTTACTGTACTCGAAGGGGGAGCAACTTCTTCACTGCTTAAAATTTCTGTTGATCCTCCATTGCTTGAGGGCGCAATTTCTCCTGCTTGGACTGTTTCATCTACGAAATTAAAAATACATATTTATCTATTGATAATATAATATATTACGTTTCTTAATTTCGAAGGTATTTTTTCTTACCTTGTTCGTCCACATCCATTATTTTACGATTTAAGTCTTAAATTTTAAGATCGACCAACTCAAATTACAAAACATAGACTAATGATCATACTGTGATACAAAGAATACATAATTTTTCTAATGTTTTAAAAAAATACTGTGTTTTATTACACATTCTTTTGTATAATTTCCGTTAGGCGCAGTGATGTTAATATAACGTTTACAACCATGAACGCATTTTGCAAAGCGAATTGAGGCGAGAATATATTATATTGGTCGAGACCACCCAGAATCAACTCGTGAATATAATAATAAGAATAATAACGCATCGGTATTAAGAATACACCTGTAAGTAAATCTTCTGTAGCAGTTATTAAATTTGGATTTTTTGACATCTAAACCGCTCAGTTGGTAACTCGATTGTTTTTAGCTGACTTATCAATTTCACCATTTGATCCTAGTCTGATTGGCTAGTCAGCTGTCTAAGCAGCGGTGTTCAGAGAGCGAAGCCGATTGGCTTACATATGCCGCCGACGATTTTTGTTATACTTTACTGCTTCTTTTACTTTTCGTCGGGTGGTTACTGGTTTGCCGCACAGTTTATTAAAAATGCATTATTATTGCGGCAAACCAATAGCCAACCGATGTTTTGTTGTTAGCAAGCCTTAAGGTAGAATTAGTAAAATCGTATCGTTCTACTTTACAGCTTGCCGTATCGTTCAGCTTTGTGTACAAGTTATAGAAAATGTAACAGTTTGCACAGCAATTTTTTTTTGTCTGGCTTTGAATGCGGCTTTTTGACATTTGCTACAGAAAAATCTGTTTTCTATAGATTTCTGCGTCAGCAGTGCTACCACCACATATTTTATAACTAGTAACATGCATTGCATATGTTACGGCTTTTGTCAGCTGACACGCAACTTCACGATACGATTTTACTAATTCTACCTTTAATGTTGCAACTTATTAATTCTACGCCTCCACCTGCCATGAACTTTTGCTGTAACTTGATGCTATAACTGAATTGTTAAAACAAATCACTAAGAATTATGAATTATTATAACTTAAAAAACCATTAACTTGAGCAGTCCACACTTAACATCAACTTGAAGTTAATGTTAAAGTTAGTGATTTTATGTGAGGTGGATACCGCAAGTTACAATTTTTTCAGAAAGTGCTATGCTGTGTACACATCAGGCATTTCTTGTGTTGTCATTTTCAAAATGTGTGCAACGCCGTTCACATTATGTTTTTTACGGAAAGCAGAGCCACACAACGACAAATATCGGAAATGATCAACGCTGCCACTAGTACACACTATGATGTCATGTTATAAAATCGCCGGTAGCCGATATACCGTCAGGTGTTTATTGGTTTGCGGCACAGTATATTTCAAAATACAATCTGCAGCAAACCAACAACCAACCGCCGACATATCTTGCTTAGCCGTCGCCGAGTATATTCCGCAGCCGACGACCAATTTGCATCGACTTCGCCCGCTGGCTACGTGTTCTTTTACTATTTATCTATTTAGGTTGTTCAAGTATAATGTTTAGTTAATTTATTTCACTAAATTAATTAAATAATTAAATTTAAGTTATTCGTCAGAGATTGAACCATTTTCATTTATTATGGGACGAATAAATTGGAAGCTGCCAAAAGTTAGAAAAAACTTTGTGTATGCTCTGTGGCACAATTTAAATAATTGGTATAATTGTGGTTCCATATTGTATATCATTTCAGCAATTATTGTCACATAAGATGGTCCTATTTAAAATTATGTTGCCGTTCATTGACATATAATGACCACATGAATGCCTCCTATGCAACGGATGTTTGTATGGAGCCAATATTTTGGACTGTTGATAACTATACACATCTATTAGGACCCGTAAGTGTTACGTATTTCAAAAATATAAAACTCTAGTCAAATATTAAACTGAAAGTGAAATACATATGTATTTGAATAGTTATAATCTGATATTTTTATTCTGTGTTTTTTATATTTATAGTTTTTTGTAATTGGGGTTGCATTGTTAACCACTGCCGTTGTTAGTATTTCCTACTGGATAGGTTTGCCATTTTGGTGGGAAAAGAGTCAAACCGCTACAGTAGTTCTTTTAATAATAGGCAATTGGTTGCTAATCAATGTGGTCTTTCATTATGTTATGGCAGTAATAACGCCGGCTGGAGAACCGCCAGAGGTATGTTTATAAAAAATTTGTATGTACGTATTTATGTATGTATATATCGTTAACTTAAATGTTTAACCATATAAACATATAATAACTTAATACTCAAAACAAAGACGGTTTTACGAAATATTATATCAAGTTATATATTTTTTCCTGTAATTGAATAAAGTGAAGTTATATGGATTTTAATTTTCATTTGTAGGGTATTTCCCTGAACGAAGCGGTAACTGTGTGCAAAAAATGTATAACACCTAAACCACCCCGCACGCATCACTGTTCGGTTTGCAATAAATGTATACTAAAAATGGATCACCATTGTCGTAAGTCAAAGAAGACGTATTTTTATTTTGAATTAACTTTAATTATGCACATAAATAAAATTCATTGGCTTATCATATTCTGGTACTAAAATATGACCCAATATTGGTGTAATAGCTTTATAAGCATGACCCTCAACAGTACTATAGACAAAATTTCCTTTGACACGAGAACTTTCCACAACAGCAGTATCATCTTCGGGAACGCGTATAACAGATGTAAAGGGCAATAAAACACTAGCCGCCATTGCATAAGCTACTAACGTTAAAAATAGCAGAAATATCTGAAATGTTGAAAATAGTGTAAAATTATCTTGCAATTTTTAAAAATAACTTAACTGCCTTCATTTTTATTTTTATTTCAAGTAAACCCACACTTTTCTTGGAAGAACTTTTCACTTAAATGGTTCTCAACTTAATGATCGCTCAAAATCCAGTTTGTATACTTTTAATACTTGTTCTTTAGTTTCAAAATTAAAGTCCTGTATGTAAAGAACAATAAATAAAAGGAAAGTGAAAATTTTTACAAAGTAACCAAAAAAAATTGCAAACATTCGACCTTGACAGCATAATTACAAAACAATAAATTGTTGATGCTTTGTATAAATGTAGCCCTTTGACTTTTAGTCGACGTACTGTGCAAATCTGTTATTCCGGTTAACCTTGAATACGATCAGCGAACCAATGATTGTATTAATTAAATATTGCTTGCCAATTTAAATTTAACTTTGTAAGGTAAACTATGAATGTCTATGCACGCAAGTAAACAAGTTTCTCCCTGCAAAACAAATGTATTAGTGTGAAATTGTCATCAATACTAATGTATTTTGCTAAGGACGTAAATAGCATGCAATACATATGGGCATTTCCACAGAAAATTCCACCTTTTGCCACGTTACGTTACTTTGTAAAATAGGTTGTTTTATTTTTAAGAACTTGTGTTTTATATACTATTGCATGTTAGTGTAGAAACCATCATGTATATTTTTTTGTTTTCTGTTTTATTTTGTTTGTTTTATGCATATTTTGCTGAAATAAATATATGTACTTTAAATTGGCTGTAATATATAAAGTGGAAAGTATGACAACTTATAAATTGTGGCAACTGTCGAAACCTAACGATAAAAGTTACAGGTAGGATGAACTTGCCTTGAACTTATCGCTCACTTTTAGGTTAAATTGAAGTTGCAATAATGAAAAGGTGTTTATACGTACGATAAAATCCTGATTTTAACTAACGCCAAGTTATAATAATGGCGCTAAGAAACTTTGATTTGCCAAGGTCAACCGATTGTCATATTTTTTTTCATTTGTGAACAAGATTTAGATCGAATTCTACACATTTACATATACATACATTTATTTCTAAAATTTCTAATTCTTTCGAATTCACTACCTTTTGCCAGCATTTCAACGTTTCTTATTTTTTTCTGCCTTATTCATAAAGGCTATTTTTATATTATGTTTTTAACACGAACGCCCCTATTGCCGCTCTTAACTCAACTCAGTTTGTTTGTCTGCTGACTTGAAATAATTAAAAAAGTTAAATTTGTATTTAAAAAGCGATTCATTGGATATTTCTTTATTATTTAAAAATAACTTATTGAAATAACAAATACACTCCTCATTAAAAAGATAAATATTTGGATATTTTCAAAGTGTATTTGTGCTGCTGCAATTGTGTATAAAGAACAATAAAAATGCTTTCACTCTACCAACTTATTTGTTTATACACATTTCGCAAACAAATATTACAGTAAAATCGTTGTTGCAAGTATTTACGAGAAAGTATATGATTTTACTTTTTACAGCCTGGCTTAATAATTGTGTGGGCTTTGGCAACCATCGTTACTTTTTTCTGTACATGTTCTACACAACGATTGGTTGTTTGTTTTTAATCATATTTGGCTTGGAAATTGGTTACAATTATTTGTACCTAGATCATGGCGAACATTGGACAGAAACGGAGCCATTAGAGGGACAACCAGTGAAATTAAATTTAAGCGGCCACATAATACCAGATGTAACTTTCGTATTTGCTAAAAATTTATTTATATATGTACATGTTTAAAAATTGTTTATGTTAAAAATTTAATAGAGTCATCTTAACGAATACGACGAAGACATTTTGTTGCCGGTGCAGCATAATTTGCCAACACCTGCAAATGTCGTTGATGGCAGTAGTGCTAGTGCCATAAGTAAACGCAGAGCATTGTGGTTTATGGCGATTATATGTTCGGCAGTAGTTGTAGCATTAGGTACACTGTGCTCTTGGCATGTCAAGTTGGTAACGCATGGAGAAACTAGCGTCGAGGCTCACATAAATCAATCAGAACGTAAACGTCTGCTTTTGCAAAATAAAATTTATATCAATCCCTATGATTTTGGGCCTAAAAAGAATTGGCTCTTATTTTTAGGCTTAGTAAGAGGACGGTAAGTCATAAATAGTAAAATAAAAATATGAATTAAATATAATACAACAAAATTTTATTTTGACTTTGCAGCTCATTTTGGCGTACAGTTCTTCTACCCTCTTGGCATAAACCTGAAGGCAATGGTTTAAGATTTCACACCATACATGACTATGCAGCACAAAATGATGAGTGGCCATAATTAAAAGTGAATATGAAAGTTTGTCATTTATTAAAAAACACCATTCCATACAGACAATTGATTTGCATGACTTTTGTGTGTGTAATAGTAAACAACTTATATTAAGTTTTTGTATTTTTTTTCTGAGTCATAGAATAATTTAAAAGCATTTAATAAATGTTATGATATTTAAAAATGATTAAACTGTTTTGCGCACTATATAATTTTTACAAATTATAACTTAATTTTAGTAGGTTTAAGGTATTGACAAAACTATGGAAACTTCAACTTTACTCCAATAAAAATAACAGGCTGCAGTGTACCAAATGTAATCAGTTATTAAATTAATTGACTGCAGATGCCGCTGTACAATAACCCGACTTTCTAACATTATATAATATAATATTTATAAATTAATTTTGATGGACATTGTTAATTATCAGCAAAGATCAATACCCGCAACTTCCTAAATGGTGTTTCATATATTTTAAAAACTTTACATATGTAAATGTTGTAATTGAGTGTGGTAATCGGTACTTTATAGGTTTTGTGAAACCTGGAAAATAATATTTTACCCACTGGCATATACGAGTATGTACATACGTACATACTAATGATGTAACGAATGTCAATTTTTGATATTCGCGAATACAAATACGAATATTTGAAACGATATTCGCGAATACGAAATTTATATACATTAAATTGGGGTTCTATTTACGCCTGCAATATGAAATACTAAAAAAATTTTATGAAAAAGGACTTCATACTCCTGTTGGCGTACTTTAAAGTTAATAAAAACTACCCAATATTTAAATAATATTGAAAAATGATACAAAGCACAAGGTTCTATAAAAAATTTAATGGATTTGTACAAACTAATATTTTTAGCCATTTATTTAAATTTCGTTTAGGATTTATGCATTTATTTATTTAATTTGTTTGGAAAAATATTCGTATTCGTATTCGCCTGAATTTGGTGAATAAGAATACGGATACGTATATCTAAAAATGCCCGAATATTCGACAATTCGAATACGAATACGAATATTCGTGCATCACTAGTACATACTATACAAACATACATACGTACATATGTGAATCGTCACAAAAAGTAAACTTTTGGAAAATAAAAACAACTGTTTATTTTCCCTTATGAACTTTTTTGTCTCTTAAACTTTTGTGATAATGTTTAGGCTGCTGGAGCTTAATATTTTGAATTTATTATTTTTTATGTTAAAACACCTGTTCAAAGTGGCTGACAAAATGCTATTGATTTAAAAAATAATTTGTATTAAATAAATAAATATTTGTTGTGTTGATAGAAGCTCCAGTTGTTGTGACGCTCTAGCAATTTTTAGATTTGTTAAATAAAATAAAAAAATTTGTGTGGATTATTTGTATAATTTTATTGAAATTTTTTTTTAAACAAAGGATTTAGTAAAAGTATAGCAAAATTTTTTAATTTTACTTTGTTACTTTCATTCCTTTCTACTGTAGGCCATTCATTCATTGCAGAACTACATGTGTTTCTTTCTTCAAATCATTTATTTTTTTGGTACATATTGGTACAGGGTGTTTTTTTTAGAGGTATAGAACTTCGAATTGAAATAAAACACAAGAAAATCGTTTTAATGTCCATCAATTTGGCTTAATTGGAAGGATAATTTTATGCCATTAATTTGAAATTTATTTGCTGGTGGTTCAGCGATGTCTATATGCATTTCATTGTTGCTGTAACAAATCGTCATTAATGTTTAAATATGATTTCGGGCATGTGGCCGCCGCGGCTGGCTCGAATAAAGCCAATTCTACAGGTCCAATTTTCAACCACTTTTTCGAGCATATGGGGCCGTATGTTGGCAATAACGCCACGAATGTTGGCTTCCAAGTCCCCTAACGTTTCTGGTTTGTTGGCGTAGACGAGCGACTTCACATATCCCCAAAGAAAATAATCCAATGGTGTCAAATCACACGATCTTGGTGGCCAATTGACAGGTCCATTCCGCGAAATTATGCGCTCATCGAATGTTTCCTTCAATAAATCGATTGTGACGTGCGCTGTGTGGCATGTAGCGCCGTCTTGTTGGAACCACAACTCATCCACATTCAAAATCTTCAAAATCTTCCATAAAGTTGATGGACAAAGCTCCAATTGCTGTGCACGGTGGCGAATCGATTCATTCGGGTCCTCTTCAACACTTTGCTCTACAGCGGCAATTGTTTCTTCGGTGCGCACTGTTCGACGTCTCTGCGGATGCGTATTATCACATAGAGTAAACGTAGTGCGAAAACGATCCATGGTTAACCGAATTAATTGCTCTGATGGACGATTATGTCGACCATAAAATGGACGGAGCTTGCGGTAAACTTCGCGAACTGAACCATTATTTTCGAAATAAATTTGCACGATTTGCAAGCGTTGTTCTTTTGTCAACCTGTTCATGATGAAATGGCAAACCAAACTAAATATTAATCACTTGACAGCTGACAAAATGGCCGCCAGTTAAAAAAGTGATGCCAACTTAAAGTTCTATACCTCAATAAAAAACACCCATTACTTTTGTTTCGTAATCTTTACTTGGCCCAGATTAAGATATGCATTAGTTAATAATGCCAAAAAATTCGGCATTTTGTATTTTATCTAGTGTAAAAATTTCATATAAATAGCTTTTACTACCACCTCGTGAGAGAAGAATATTTTTTAATTTCTTCATTGAGTTGTATGTAAATTGAAAACTTTAAACGCGATTTCTGCAAAACTAGTTTTTTTTGAGTTGTGACACTATTGAAGAAAATGAGCGATATGTACATATATGCTTTATAGGCTGCCCAGTCCATTTAATTTAGTATGATTTAAGACTATTGGAGATTTTTCTGCATGTACCTTTGCTCAGCTGTGACTCTATTCCACCAAGGTTGTTTCTTCTTACCTCTTGGCCTACACAAAGAAAAAGGGGACTTCATTGCATTTTTGAAGATCCTGATGAGTCTGTCAACATCACAATATCAGGGCAATTATGAATAAAATTCCGCTTGAGATTTCTCCCGGGGAACAACTTCAAGCAATACCAAGTACATAATAGGAAAACCAAAAAAAATCTATGTAAAGTTTTGTTACTAAAGCGACCTTCTTTATTTATGTAAAAAACTCTAATTGGTAAAGTGAGAAATCTCATGCGGATTTTTATTAATAATTGCCTTGAATATCGTTACCTTATTATAGAAAGTCCCTAACTCATAATTTTTTTGAAATCGAGTTTTGCGTATATTTCGATAGAATATCTAATGTATCGAAAAATGCAAAAATCTCGATTTCACAAAACTAATGAATTAGGGCCTTTATATATTAAGGTAACGATATGTATGTATATCAGAGATGTGTAGAAGTAAAGAGTTACCAATCGTTCGTAAATATGTATAAAACATAGACCTATAGACAGATCAATTAGTTCGTCTAATCTTTATACTACTGTTGCTCCCTCCCTAATACAGAATTCAAATATACACTGAGAAAATTAGTGTTCCTCAAGAGCACACCAGTTCGTAATATTATCAGCTAATGAATTAGAAGAAGTTATTACTAACTACAAAAGCTAAAAGTTCCTGACTTCATTCATTAGTATCGGTACTTTTTAATTCATATATTTATTTTAATTGAAAAAGGAAATAAAATCATTTAATTTCATATAATATATTATTATATAAATAATATTATTATTTACATATATAATAAAAATAAAAATGAAATAACCCCCAAAAATAATTTTTGCTGCTTTATGTAATTGTATTTTTTTTTAATTATATAATTTTTCGCTTGACGTGTTATTTTTTGTTCTTTTATAACAAAACTAGTTCAAACAATGACACCAAAAAGGAGCATTTTATGCAAAATTTATTGTTTTCAAAGTTAATTCATATTTTTATAATATTTGTGCAAACAAGTACAAAATTTATGTTCATTTGTATTCAACTTTGAAGCGATCAGTTAGAGATGTATACGTGAGCAGTTTTTGGCTTAGGTCACACACGCTCACGCACAAAAAAATTATTCATTCATGCACTTAATTTCAAAAATGTTCACAAAAAAAAATATTTCCAATCATAAATCAAATAAATAAATCATAAACAGTCACAAGTCAAGTATATGATAATTGGCGTGGTTTATGCTTGATCACGCATGAACACTAGATTTCTAATTTCCTTCAATGACGTGTGCACCTACGTATGTGAGTTAGTTCGTGCATGATCGGAATATGCACGCGGACACTAAATGGCTATAACAAGTTTTTGACGAAATTAAAAATAAGGAAATCGTTCTCTAAAAATCGGTTATTATAATCGTATTCTGGAATGTTTCCGGAGTGTGGTTAATATATCTTTGCATGCTAGTAAAATTCCATGGTCGTGAGTGAAAACTACTCACGATGCTCTAGCTAATAGGTCTGTAGTTATAATTAGCACGCTTGAATAACAAAATTAAATCATATTTTGTACAATATTTTAATGTAAATTTAATTTCTCTAACAAAGGGCATTATCCGGTTTGTAATAATTAAGTTCTAATAAAAAGAACTAATTTTTCCACATAAAAGCTTATATAATTTCAATAATACTCTTGCGCGCAGCAGCATTATTATTATTATAGCTTTTGCTTTATTTATAAAATATTTGCAAATGATAACAATGAGTGTCATACAAATATAAAATTAAATTATTTACATTTAAGTGCCTGTTTTCATAATTTTTTTATTTAAAAATTTTCTGCAAAAAAATATACATACATATACATGCATACATATGTATATGTATATGTATATTAATACAAACTACCACAAACATATACGAATACATGCCAAATAAAAGTAAAAAGTCCAACAATTGTTCAAATAGCGAAAATATTGTATTTTACCGCTTAAACAAACGGCTGCACAGCCTCAGTTTCATGTTGACAGCCAAACGTAAAACATCGCTTACGAAAAATTTTACATTTTAAATTTTAAAAACGATTAACAAAATCAGTTAAAACGAAATAATTGTCAAGTGCTCGCGATAACAAGAAAACGAAAGACTTAGGCTACAAACTTGAACTTGTTAAATTTTGATTTCGTTGGTGTTACAAAGCTTCTGTGTGTGTGTGTGTGTGTGTGTATGTGTGTGTGTGAGTGAATTTGTGTGCGCTTTTGAGAGAGCATGTGCGCGTTTTAAAGTTTAATTAGATGAAAACAAATTATTTCTGCGTGTGTTTGATTCAAAAGCAAATAAAATTGCAAACAATAGCAATAAAACAAATACTTTTACGTAAGATCACATTTCATTAATCAATAAATAAATAACAAATAATAAATAAAGTCTATTAGAAAAACCAAACTTTTTGTAGCAATTTCAAAGTAACTAATTATTGTCATTAATTTTAACTTCTTTTTTATCAGATAAATTATGTTTCTATTTAACTTTTGTCTCAGAGATGTCAAGTTTAAAAAATTTTTGTTTGTTTACATATTTCAATATTTCCTATTGCCTCATTAAACTGATGTGCTAATAATATTAACATATGTATTGTGTTTTATTCAATATATTCCTAAAGATACGTATGTATATTTAGGTTTATAGGTTTGTTTACCCACAAATGTCTCATATTTCAAAGTGCTTGAACGTTTTTTGGTAGCTACAAAAAAAAAAAATTAAAACAAACTGTTTAAATACTGTTAAGCATGTTAATGAAAAATTAATTACCTGCAGAAAATTCATATTTGGTGTCATTTAATATGTATGTATATACACTGTGCGTCACTTAAATAAGGAATTTGATTTTACCAATTTCGAACGAATTATCTTGTAAATTTTGTACTTTTAGATTTCATATTCTTAAGCTAAATTTACACGATTGAAATTTTCTTCAAAATTTCTTTTCAAAATGCTTCAAACTCGTGTAAACAGCAAAATTTTAAAGAAACTTTGCTGTTTACACGAGTTCAAACCATTTTGAAGAGCAATTTTGAAGAAAATTTCAATCGTGTAATTCTAGCTTAATAAATTTTATTTTATTTTATTAAATAGTTAAGAATCATTGAAGGAATTTTTATATTTTTAAAAGGTAACGCCATTGCATTTCAATTCTAATCCGCGAATCTTATAATATATTATTGTGGCAGCAGTTATTTTAATATTTTATTTTTATTCAAGGCATGTCAAAATGAATATGAATTTAAAAAATTTATTTGTTGCATCTAGACGTGCTAAATCGATAATTCGTATCGCGTTAAATAAAAATAAAATATTGAAATAAATGATTAGGTTAGGTTAGGTTAGGTTAGCAGGCTGCTGGCAAGGAAAAGTCGAAAATTAGAATCCAGCTCACTTGGCTCCATTATAATGTAGCTTTGTGCTACTTGTGAGTTGTAAAGAAGATAGAGAGAGAGAGAGAGAGGGAGGGAGGATGAGGGTGAGAAGGGTAGAAGTAGTAAAAAGATAATAGTTATTTAAGGGAGGGTGAGAGGTGAGAGTGGGTCAAAAATTGGCTAGGGGGAGGCACTGGCTATACCAGCCACTGTTCCTAATATAAAGGCTCAAGTTTTTGGGCTCGATTTGCGATAACTCGGATAAGCTGCCGAAGGATATTCTGCAAAGGAGGTTTAGACGGAGATCCTACAGAGTGGGAGAAAAACACAGGAGATGCAGGATACCTTCCTCGTCATTGCAACTGTAGCAATAGTCATTATACGGAAGACCCATACGTTTAGCATGGTTTCCGAAGGCACAGGCAGTGACCGGTCAACGTGGCCACGAGGTTCCTCAAGTGCTTCCTATTGAAGTTCATGAGATTTTTCGTTCTATGGGAGCTTAGGCGAGGACAGAGGGTTCTCGCTATTGCACAGGTGGGCTCATTGCGCCATCTGTTTTAAGGTAATTCAAGAAAGGTAACATCAAAACGTCTCCAGCAGGATGAGAGTGGGAGACCACAGAGATTGTCGATATCGACTTCTCTTAGTAGGTTTCCCCTTTTTACCAGGCCATCCGCAACTATGTTTCCTGAAATAGTCCCGTGTCCACTCACCCAGTTTAATAAGATATTTGAGTGCTGCGCAATTACATCCAGGGCTTTCTGACATTCTTGGACAAGAAAGGATGTGGTGCACACACCTATGAGGGATTTAATAGCAGATTTGCTGTCAGTTATATGGATACGAGTATCTCTATTTAAAATCCGATAGAACCTTAGCCAGTGTATCACTCTTTTAATGGTTGTCCCTCAAAAGATAGCGACTTTCTCTTGGCAGACATTACGGAATGTTCAAGACCGAATCAAAATAAATGGTCAACAAACAACAAAAAGTTTTTCTTAAACAAAACAGTTCTATTCTGAATTTCAAAAAAAAAAAAAAAATGGGACGCGCAAACGCTTCAAAAATTCAGTTGCATTCAAAACAAAAACAATCTTTAAAATTTTGTTTTTGTTTTAAATGTAGCTGCGCGACAAGTTAAACGTTTTCGATATTGCAAACCGTCCCTTATTCTTCATTTATCAATTCTTTGACTATATCGTCAAATGGCACATCCTGTTTGGATGACTCATATTTTAAACTTGACGGGTTATATTAAATTTTTTAAAAATTTTAATTAAATTTTTCTAAAAATGAAATAAATAAATAATAAATAAATGGACATTTCATATTTAAACATATCTCTGTAAAAGTGTATGATTCGACTTTTGAAATTGTGTGGTGGAAAAATAGAATTAGAATTGTTTACACCAAAATCTCACTGTGCGTAGTATGCTTTTCTAACAAGCCACTCCCAAACATTTTCCATTCCGTTAAGATCCGGAGAATATGGAGCAGAATTTAGTAGTTCTAATTCTTGCTCACGAATTCACTGACTTACAGCTCTGGTAGTATGGATTGGAACATTGTACGGTATTGTTCCAAATGAAATTTTTAAATTGTGAAAACTCGCCTTCTAATATCCTTTTGTACGATGCTCCATTAGTTTTTATATTTCAAATACCAAGTCGATTGTGAGATGCCACAACTCCGCCACTCCTTTGTAACCCTTTGCTTTTTTTAAGGCCCTCATTTATTCCTTTCTTAAGTCGTGAAAATAAAAGTTGCATCCATTTGGTCCACTGACATGAAACTTTTTTGTTGTTTTTTTATTTTTGGCCAAATCAAATTTGTTGTGAATTGAATTCTTTTTATTTAGCTGGTGAGACCTATCTTGTCTTATGTCAATTTTACAGTGTGATAATAAGGAACAGCTAAAGCCATTTTTCTTAATATTGTAATTTTTGGTTCAAGTAAACTTGTATATTTTTTATTTTTGATGTTTTAATAACAACACAACTCGATTGTTAACAAATCCCCTGAAGAAGTGAACATAAAATTCACGAATCGTCGGGAAAAATATGTAATAAAAATTGAGTTTTTATTGACATAAGACAAGATAGGCCTCACCAGCTAAATAAAAAGAATTCAATTAAACTTTTTTTATTCACAAAAATGTTTCTTCAAAATTTATCAAAACTAAATTCCTTATTTAAGTGTTTCGCAGTGCTTATATGTATATTATTTCGATAAAATATTTATTGTTACACTATTGAAATAAGATAATTGCTTAATTTGTCAGCTTATCTTTTTTTTAAGCAATGTGTAAAAAATGACCGAGTTTCAACTCTAAATGTTTTTTTTAAATGTTTGCCGTAAAACTTAATTGGGGCATACAGTCTCACATTTTCAATTATGTGGTTGACAAACTGATCATGTCGGAAATTTTGAGTTTATTATCATTTCATTTGTTTATTAATTCCATTGAGTTTGTTCCACAAGGCACACAGGGGCAAAACTATAACAAACACCGCTATAAATAAACCGCCAGTTTTTCGTGTCAAAGATTAATGTCACTAAAAAAATTATTTTCTGTAGATGTAAAAAATGTGTTAACCTTTTAAAGCTTGCCATAATAAATAATGATAATAAAAAAATTTTTTTTTATTACAGAAGAGCAAATTTTTATTTTGCAATATTATTTAAAAACGACGTTAAAGAAATACTTTCCTTTTATAGAATTGAAGTAACAGATGATAATGATTGAATACGTTAGTAAAATAAAACTCATTTTGGAGAAAATTGCAGATAGCACTGTTTGAATATAAATGCTCGATATTCAGTTTTGTTCAATTGTTCAGCTGCTATTAAAATGTTTATGTATTTAAATTTAAAAGCGTAATTGAAATTTCCGACATAAATTTTAAAAATTTAGTAAAGTGCGACTGTGAAGAGTGCCGTACGGACACTAGATACATATGGGCATTTCTCCACGAAACTCCACTTTTTTGTCGCGTGCGACAGAAAGCAATTAACCTTGTATTTCTGAACAACGTGACTCGATTTTTCTTAAAATGTTACCTAACGTAGAGCTGCTGATGACCTACACAAATACATAAAGAAGTAAAAAAAAGTTTCGTTTTCTTTGAAATAAAACAAGCATATTTGCTTGGTGTCGCACGCTACAAAAAGTTGACATTCCTGTGGAAATGCCCATATGTAATATGTAATAAAAAATAAATCCCCTATTTGGTGCCACTTTTTGAAAAATGTCATCGATCCCTGTATACCTACATTTTGGATTTTTTTTTTGCGTTTTTGTAATTTTTTCGGTTTTATTAGTTTTGATGTTGTTTTGCGTTTTTGGTGTTTTTTAGGCTTTGGCGATTTTTTCGGTTTTTGGTGTTTTATTTTATTTATAGAATTTTTTTTAATTTAGCGCTTTTTTCATTTCGGCGATTTTTTTTATTTTGGCTATTTTTTTCGGTTTGGCGATTTTATAAATTTTTGATTTTTTTAGTTTTAGCGTTTTTGAAAATTTCAAGAGTTTGCCTCTTACGGTTTCCAAGATACAGAAAGTTGTCAAAATTACATAGTCAAAATTACATTAACTGATAGAACACCCTTTAATGTAGATTTGTTTAAATTACTATAAAAGTATATAAATACATACATACATACATATGTATTTATGTCGTATTTGTATAAAGGAAAAATAAATTTTTCACTAAATGTCCTATCTGATTTAGAATCACAAAAAAGTATTTAAAACAAACATTTTGTCTTTTTCTTTATTTAACACTTGAGAAAAGATGTTATACTACATAACAAATAATGCATAAACCCAATTTCATTCGTATTTTGGCTAGGAAATGACTACATTTACGACAAAAAACATTAACCCCCTGTTTCTCTAAATGCGAACGATAGATTCGATCGAATATTAATATTGCAAACAAAAACAAATTTCAGTTTTTTGTTTTTGCTTTTATTATAAATGTTCGATCGAATCTGTAGTTCGCATTTATAGAAACAGGCCCTAAAAGTGCTCTCCTGTAAAATTTGTTAAATCTTAGTTAGGTCGGTTAGTTAAAACAGCGACGATATGTGTATGTTCATATGTATATTATATTTTTTGCTCGATTACGCGAACGTATATTTTATGCAAATATATAAATTAATATACTCGTAGCTTAATATACTACATAAGTATGTACATAAATTAAAGCTTATTGTCATCGTTTTCGTATTTGACCCAGTTTTGTAGGTACCGATAGCAGGAAGTATGTATTTTCTTACCTTAAACATTCTCGAATTTGCATAATTGAATTCAACTATTTGGACTTAATTTCTATTTCAAATTCCATTTTTAACTAAACAGGTGCAGAGAGTCCATCAATAAACTAATGCTTTGTTTCTCCATTTTATTTGAATTTCTTAAAATATGATAAATATAATATTGAAAACACTAAAATGGCAACGCTGCGTAGGAGATCAAACCAAATAAAAGAGATGCAATCATTCAGTTCCGTTAATAAAAACAAAAGCTTGGTTAGTGATGCTATGTTGTTGTTGTTGTTGTTGTGCTACTGACCAATGTAAACAAAAGTATTGAACAATAAACGTGTGTGAATGGGCTTGTTACATAATTGTTATGGGCGTGTGTGTGTGTGTACATGTGTGTATGAGCTCATCTCTAGTATCCCAAGAGAAATGTTTCAGGGTGTATTATTGCGGTTATTTTTATTGATTTTGCGCCCATAGTTGCTGGGTTTTTTCTTCTATTATCACTTTGTTTTGTATTTTGGTAACTTTTTTTGTAATAAATAAGTACATTAAAATGTACATACATATGTACATATGTACATATGTATGTACTCGTATTTATGTACATACATTCATACATAAATATTACTTTAACGTGCTTAAACGTATGTATGTACATATGTATGTACATATGTATCTTTTGGCATTTTTACATCTCTCCTTCTTTGTATAAAGACAGTTCACGAAAAATGTTTCTAAAATTTACAAAGTATGTACATAAATTGAAAGTGCAAATTTTTAAAACTGCTCATAACTTGTTGACTGTTATTCGAATAAATATGGGACATTTTGTAAAATGAAACAATTTTCAACAATATTTTTATGTAAATACTTACATATCGTCACCTAAAATGCAGAACCGCGTAACTAACAAAAAAATTTAAAGTCACATTTTTAATTAATTATTGGGTATTACCTTTATCATAATAATCATCCGAGTTAAAAATTAAAATAAAGAAACTTTACTTCAGTCACTTTAATAATTGTATTTAGTTTTTTCTCTCTATCTCTCTCTCTCTCAAAAAGTGTAGTTATGTGATTTTGCATTTCAGCTGACGATATGTATATACATATGTATGTGATGATAAAAAACGGGAGTAGCTTCTTTATAGAATGTTTTGGTTTTTCCAGAATTAGAAATATAAACATGCTTATGTAATTATGTGTGTTTGTATTAAATTTATTAACGCGTTAAGCATGGTACTCTGTTCGAAGTTGTGAAAAATTTTCAGTGCCATTCGTTATTTCGCGTGAAGAATTTGACATGTACTAAATGTAGCCCAACTCGCGGTTTTTTTTAATAAATTTTGCGCTTTTATTGCTTGAAAGTGTGCAACATTGTTAAAATTCCGTGCGAAAAAAGTACTGCTCATGTTGTTTCGCAGCTAAACTAAAATGATGCCAGATTAATTTTGCATGGAAAGACATGATTTTCCGTGTTTTTCACACCAAGAACAGAGTACTACTCTTGCGAATCTATTTCGCAAATATTTCATACCAAATACTTTTATATGTAGTTTGACAGCATTTCGCACGAAATTGTGAACAGAGTATCAGGCTTAACGCAAAAAATATAAGCTTCGAGTTTGATTTTAAAAATAATCGTATGTTGTATTTCATTCATAAATAGATATTGTAAATACATACAGGTACGTTTTCCGATAGTATACAAGAAGCTACCATTAGATTAAAAGTTATGAGAATGTACATTAGAAGTTATTTTTATGTGGCACCATATTATATTTTGATTACATAGCCTATTTAAGATTGAAGGTTTATTTGATAAAAATACGATTTGTTCTTATTCGATTATTATAAATTAAATAGATTGAAAAACATGTTTTAATAACAAACGGAACCGTTTTTTAATTAAAGATTTTATTCAACACGTAAAAGAAGTTTTCAAACTCGAAATTTGGGGTCGTTTCATTGTTGATGAATAAAATATTTAGTCTTATCTTAACGGAAAACGGAAATAAGTTTAATTGTAACCGATAGACTCGATTTTACGTGCATATGTATATTATTTACCGACATATCGAGCCATAACTGCAAAAAAAGCTTACGCGACATAATTTTCAAACTTCATTTTTGTACCAAAATCGATTATTTGCGATCGTAAATGATAGATTTTTCGTAAAAAAACGAAGTCTAAAAAATGTGTTGCTTAAGCTACTTTAGCGCTTATGGCTCGAAATGGAGCAACCGTTTGAGTAGCAAAACTTCTAAACACAACTTTACATTGATGTTAGTGGCAAGAACAGAATCAATGGAATCTGAGGAATTAATTGGAACGCAGTTCCTACTCTGAACCAAAATCTTTCCAAAATTCATTACGCATTATATTGCTTGCTTTTCTAAAAAAATTAAATATATTTAAAAAATTTATTTGCTGTTGGCTTAGCAACAACAAATAAATTCTCACCGCCGTATTCATAAAAAATGTTTTAGGTTTATTACAGGTTTATTTGACAAATTTCCCATAGAAATACGTAAAATAAGCGCTTAATAAACCTAAAATATTTTTTATGAATACTGCAGTTAAAATACAATATTTAAATAATTTTTTTTTATTTTTATTTAAATGGAAATTGCATTTTAGCATCTTTACGCCAATGCAATTTAATACAAAAATTTAATAATATGTAAACATCAGAAAAATATATTTCAAATTATCATTAAAAAAGTGCGAAAATTTAATGTTACTTTGCAGAAAAGAAAACTCCATTAGGATATAAAAATATGGAAATTTTTTTTAAATATTCGTAAATTTTCCTTCCTAAGCCCACTCTGCATTGTTGCGTGCAACTTATTTTCTTTTCTTTATTTTTTTTTCCAACAATTTAGGTGACTGCAATGATGAACTTGCATAATCGCTGACTGCCTTATGAATTTGCTGTGAATTGTTATATTTTTTGTATCATTCAGTTGATCAAAAGTAAAACTGAACTGGTTAATATTATTTGTCTGAAATCTTTGGTTTTTCTATATATGCACATATGTATAAAATATTTTGAGAGATTTTAAATAATGCAAATTTTTGCATTATATCGTGGTTGTTGTAAATATGTAACTTAATACAAAAACGAAAGCTTTAATGGGCTACAACATGTGCAGACTCCAAGGAATTTTTTGTTCACTGTTGGGGATTTTATAAAGGTCAAGGCTAAAAATTGCAACTTTGAAGCAATGTACGAGTAGATAATTGATGCTTTTTCAGTTTTTTTAAATTAAAGTACAATTCGTCATGTGAGAACTTAAGTGTCCAATACGCCATTATAAACTATTGGATATTGGACACTTAAGTTCTCACATGACGAATTGTTAATTAAAGTCCAGTATTTTTTGTCTAAACAATTAAAAAACTGGATCATGTTCTAGAAATACTAAACAGCATTAGATTAAACTAAAAGCCTGGACTATTAATTGTAATTTTATAGAGAGAGATGGAGAGCAAAATTTTAAATATTCAACGCAACTTGAATTGTTTCCATTTCGAAACGTGCATATACATAGTCACCTTAAATCCATACATTCAGTGAAGTGCAACTGACTCGCGCATGAAGGGTTCCGTACGGACACTAGATATGTAATATTAAACGAACTTTAGCCTATATAATATACTAGCGGCCCGCTCCGGCTTCGCACGGGTATAAAATATATAGCCTATGTTATTCAATGAAAAAATTATTAAAATCGATCCAGTAGTCTTGATTTATTCATTACTGCCCGTGGCCCGCACGCGTTAACTTTAAGGTAAAACAATTCTTCTTTCCCTAAACCATGAAGATTTCCTGCTATCTTTGGAATATCTAAATTCATACACTACATTTTTACTAATTTACTTTTTACGTTTTTACCTATTTATTTTATTTTTACTACAATTAACATATTACAACGTTAACAGCTTTCTTGTCATTAGACAATACAAACATGTTTTGTCTAGAGGTTACTCTTGAAAGAGCGACATACAGTTGGCCATGTGAAAAGCAGTCAACGCTAAAATCTAAGCCTGCAACGTTGAAGGTTTGACCCTGCGATTTATTAATGGTCATTGCAAAAGTAGTATTTACCGGAAAGTGTAAACGTTTAAATTGGAAGGGTAAATCCGATGGTATCAGGGAATCAATACATCTTCTCCGGTAACACATCCTGTGAGTATTGTGCACTCTATTATGAAAGTTTTCAGTGATTTTACCAGCAAACGCGTGCCATTGCAAAGTTTAGGTGGATTCAGGTTTCTTAATAAAATAACAGGACAACCTACTTTCAACACCATTTTGTGAGGAGGGAGTCCAGACGGGTTCAAAGAGTTTAGAAATTCTGTAGGAAAATGAACAGCTTCTTCGAAATCGAGAACAGAACGAATCAATTTATTTACCTTATGTACTTGTTCGTTACTTGGTGACAGAATCTCTCATTCTTTAAACCAAGATGTTGTCTTATAACTTATGTTATCAATGTCAATTTAGATATTTGTTAACTAACTCTTGGATGTTGTCTATCAAAACACAAAGGTTTTCTAGGTTAATCCTTCCCTCACTTTGTGTTAACTCTCCATTGCCAACTTTTAGCAGCATCTCTGGAAATAGCCTGTTCTCACGCGAAGATGACGAAACCCTCATATTAGTTTTAAGCTCTAATTTATTGACATGTCGCGAAAGGTTGGATCTTTTTAAGGAAGCATTTACTTCGTCAGCACGTGTTCCTCGAGTCACAACTGGTAGAATTTGACGGAAATCTCCTGAGAACAGAATTGTACATCCACCCAGAGGTGAATTTTTGTTGCGCAAATCGCGCATTGTCCTATCCAGTGCTTTCACAGACGTCTTGTTTGACATGGTAGCTTCGTCCCAGACTATTAATGGGCAGTCACACATCAATTTTCCTGTATTGCTCTGCTTAGAAATACTACAGACGCTGTTATTGTCATCGGTGGTGATTTTCAGCGGGAGTTGAATGTAGAGTGGGCGGTTCGGCCTCCTTCCAAAAGCGTAGAGGCAATGCCGGATAACGCAACTGTTAACGCAATTTTTCCGATAGATCTCACCTTTTTTTAAAGCTTAGCTGTGCAAAGGATGTAGGGCCTTTTACAATATGCAGTAACATTCTAATGGGTGTTTTTTATTGAGGTATAGAACTTTAAGTTGGCATCACTTTTTTAACTGGCGGCCATTTTGTCAGCTGTCAAGTGATTAATATTTAGTTTGGTTTGCCATTTCATCATGAACAGGTTGACAAAAGAACAACGCTTGCAAATCGTGCAAATTTATTTCGAAAATAATGGTTCAGTTCGCGAAGTTTACCGCAAGCTCCGTCCATTTTATGGTCGACATAATCGTCCATCAGAGCAATTAATTCGGTTAACCATGGATCGTTTTCGCACTACGTTTACTCTATGTGATAATACGCATCCGCAGAGACGTCGAACAGTGCGCACCGAAGAAACAATTGCCGCTGTAGAGCAAAGTGTTGAAGAGGACCCGAATGAATCGATTCGCCAACGTGCACAGCAATTGGAGCTTTGTCCATCAACTTTATGGAAGATTTTGCGCAAAGATCTTGGCTTGCGACCTTACAAGATCCAGCTTGTGCAAGAATTAAAGCCGCGAGACCATGCAATGCGTCGTGATTTTGGTGTATGGGCCGAAAATGAGATTGATCTCGATGCTGATTTTCATCGCAAAATTTTGTTCAGTGATGAGGCTCATTTTTGGTTGAATGGCTACGTAAACAAGCAAAATTGCCGCATTGGGAGTGAAGAGAATCCACGTGAGACCCTTGAGACGCCATTACATCCACAAAAACTGACTGTTTGGTGTGCTCTATGGGCTGGTGGAGTCATTGGGCCATACTTCTTCCGAAATAATGCTGGAGAGTCAGTTACCGTTAATGGAGACCGGTATAGAGCCATGATAACCGACTATTTTGTTCCCGAATTGGATGGCATGAATGTGGATGAGTTGTGGTTCCAACAAGACGGCGCTACATGCCACACAGCGCACGTCACAATCGATTTATTGAAGGAAACATTCGATGAGCGCATAATTTCGCGGAATGGACCTGTCAATTGGCCACCAAGATCGTGTGATTTGACACCATTGGATTATTTTCTTTGGGGATATGTGAAGTCGCTCGTCTACGCCAACAAACCAGAAACGTTAGGGGACTTGGAAGCCAACATTCGTGGCGTTATTGCCAACATACGGCCCCATATGCTCGAAAAAGTGGTTGAAAATTGGACCTGTAGAATTGGCTTTATTCGAGCCAGCCGCGGCGGCCACATGCCCGAAATCATATTTAAACATTAATGGCATAAAATTATCCTTCCAATAAAGCCAAATTGATGGACATTAAAACGATTTTCTTGTGTTTTATTTCAATTCGAAATTCTATACCTCTAAAAAAACACCCTGTATATGAAATCAACAATGTATTTAAGGTATTTAATTAGATAAGTATTAATGTACTGGTTAAAATCGCTTCGAAAATTAGCCATTATTTGTCGTAAAAAGTGAATGACAAAATAGTTCTGGCAAAAAAAAACTGACTTCAATACTAAGAATCAATCCAAAAGATTAAGAAAAGAATTTTAAAAATCAGTCCATAAATAGAGAAGTTATGTAATCATCAATAAATTTTTTTTTTGGTGGGGGCTCAAAATATCCCAACGAAATTTGTTCTAACTTTAAGCAAAATTCTTTCAAACCAAAAAAAAAATTTTAAATCGATTCACAAATAGCAGAGTTATGGAATAGGGTAGAAAATTTTCCCTGCAGATTAAAAAAAAAAAAATTATCGGACCTAACTGCAGGCAAACCCTTTCAAACAAAAAAAAAAAGAATTTCGAAAATCGGTTTAAAAATGACCGAGTTAGGCGTGTACGAACATTAAAAAAAAGTAAAAAAAATACACATGAATTGATAACCTCCTTCTTTATTGAAGTCGGTTAAAAATGTTATTGTGCGATATCCATAAGAGATAGACATATACTTAGCACATTATTTGGATAAATCTCGTACGGTTCAGCCTGTGTTTGCAATTTAAGCGGAAACAATTTAATTATTTACGACATCACATTAGAAACCTCAAAAATAACAGTATTTCTCCCCTATTTAATGGATGTTATTGTACATATAAACCTTCCTCTTCAATCACTCTATCTATTAAAAAAAACCGCATCAAAATCCGTTGCGTAGTTTTAAAGATTTAAGCATACATGGGGATATAGGGACAGAAAAAGCGACTTTGTTTTATACTATGTAATGCTATGTATTTGTGGAATTTTTTTTGGTTTTGGAATTTTTTCGCTTTTTGACGTTCTTTTAGTTTTGTTGTTTTTTTTTTTTTTGTTTTACCGTTTTTCGGTTTTGGCGATTTATTTTAGTTTTAGAGATTTTTAAGTTAGTGTTTTATTTTTGGGAATTGTTACAATTTAAGTTTAACATTTACTAACGTACTAATAATCCTAAATTATTACTTTACTTATTCAGTTTTTTTTTAGTTTTGGCGTTTTTTTTTTTGGTTTTACCGTTTTTCAGTTTTGGCGATTTATTTTAGTTTTAGAAATTTTTTTAGTTTTGGCTTTTTTTTTGGTTCGACGATTTTTTTCGGTTTTTTGCGTTTATTTCATTTTGGCGATTTATTTTAGTTTTAGAAATTTTTTTAATAAAAAAAATATTTACAATATATTTGGAAAGATACTTGAAGTCAAACTCTATAAAATTCAAAAAATATTAATCATATATTTAAACCCTTTACTTTGCCTAAAACCGATTTCATTAAGCTTATTAGATTAAAAATAGGTCATTGTTTATTTTCACATAAAGATATTATTGAAAACCAACAACGCCCATTGTGCAGTTGTGGAGAATTCCTAACTCTGTATCTCATATATTTGATGAATGTAGATTATTACATGAAAAACGGCTTAAATATAAAATAAATAACCTTGAAATTCTGACAAAAGATAGTGAATTCGAAAAAGTTAAAAAATTTTTTTCAGAATTAAATTTAAATAATTCTATTTAAATCTTGTTTATAAATAAAAAAAATATATTTATAATAACTAGGATCGGCCGTTGGTCTAAATTAGACCACTTGACACCTATTTATTATAAGCACATGTGTACAAAACAAAAACGGAGAAGAAAGTCGTTTTTTTTCAAGAAAACTTTAAATGGTTTTTTTCTACTTTTGAGCCCAGTAATTTGAAAAAACATGTATATTGTGTATATCTACACAAAAATACCTTTTAAATCATGTACATATGTTTCACCAATATTGCTGGACGATAAGATACTTAAAACTGTACGACAAAAAAATGTGTGCCGTATTTATATATGTATAAGATTATTATAACTAAAAACATATGTAAATATATTTAAAAATAATAATAATAATAGTTGTAATTTCTGAAATGTGTAACTATAAAAAAGACCAATATAACCTTATTGTGTTGGGGCCTTCCAAAATCAAAATAAATAAATAAATAAAAACAGAAGATAATAATTTGCTGTCGTTTTGTTCGTTTATTTGTTGCAAGCTAGATGGAGGAGACCTCATCATTAAAAAAAAATTCGAACGATTTTCAGTCATACCTCGCCAAATTTGTCTGACAAACATACCGGTTTAGGCTATATGAAATCTTTTTAGTGTTCTCTTGAAAATCTGTAAAGACCTAATAAGTTTATTTCGAATGACAACCACAACATAAATAAATAAATATGTATTTACATAGTCTATCTATTTTGTATAAGTTCTAAAACTGGTTTTCGTAACAAAATTTAATTTAAATAATCACCTGTGAAATTGAAATGATTTAATCTTTTTTTATAACAGTTTTATGTAAACTAATCAGGTAATCAATAACAAATTTAGCATAAACAAGACAAAAAGTGTATGTATGTAAGAACATTACAAAGATTTTTACATACATACATACATACGTACATACATACATACATACATGTGTATGTATGTAGGTATACTGACAAATGTAAATATTTATTTTGATTACAAGAAATCGATGAAATTTCGGTACATTTTTTATTTTGATACATTTGAGAAACAAAAACAAAAACAAAAGCAAAAACAAAAACAAAAACTATAACAGGAAGTATTTAATACACCATTATCAAGTTTCCCACTTAAGTCTTTTGATTTGTTGATTTCACCACGAATGTGTAAAATGATTCTTCATACGGCAGGTTTGTGTCTTAAATCTAATGTTATAAATAAATTAATTAGTTTAAAAAACTATTTATTATTTGAATTTCCTATTTTACCAAAAAAGTAAAACCACATACATACATACATACGTACATATTAGTGTTGGAATTTTTAGATATCCGTAAATACGAATACGAACGTTAAATTTAAAACAGATGGTTCGATTTATAAGGCGTGAAATTTAAATGATTAAAAATTTAACTGAACAAATTTTCATGTGTCTACTTTATAAAGATATGCACAAAATTATAAATGTGCATACATTAATTAAACTAATTAAATACCAATTATTATCACAAAGTTTCTGGGATTAATTTTTCACATTGGAGAGATAGAAATAACTATAATCAGCCTTATCGTGAAGCTCACATGTAAAAATTTCCGAATAAAATTTTTCGTTCACACGGATTTTAATTTCGTATGCTCAATTCCATGAATATTAAAAACTTACATATTTTTACCTTTTTCTTCATAATTTGTCAAAATATTCGTAGTTAACAATCGCATTAAGTTTTTTGAAAGCAAACAAATTCACAAGCACTTTTTTCGGAGTTTAAAAATGTAAACGTGAAATAAAATAATTATTTCTTCGTCCGCGCAATTCTACATGACATCTCAAAGCAAATCACATTTTTTGTCATTCAGAACTAAAGACGATCAAATAAACTTTTTGATTTTCATCAATCACTGCCGACAACGTGTACGAAAAAATACTACTGCACGCACACAAATGTGATTTGTGGGTACTTTAATTGAGCTCAAGCTCAGTGGTTTTCAGCTCTTATTATAAAATGAAATATTTTATTAATAAATGAGCAGCTGGCTAACAAAACCAGATTATTTCCGTTAAGTTTTTTTTTTACAGAAAAGGCAAATTATTGAACTACCCAGATAGAGACTAACAAGGAAAAGTCAGTTTTCGTTATTTTTTTTTCAATGAAAATATTTTTTGACTCCAAAGATGTGTACTTGGAGAGCTCGAAAAAATCATTTACTGAGGACATGTATAGTTTTGTTCGCCAGGTCCCTAAATCTGATTTTCTAAGTCCGCTTTTACAATTGGGAAATTGAAAGGCAGAAATTTTTCTAATTCTCTTTTGAACTTACCTAAACGTTTTACAATTGGGAAATTAACAGACAGACAGAAAATTTAAAATTTAAATTTTCCTACTCACATACATTTACACATAAATACATACATATGCCTTGATACACATCAAGTATGCATACAGACCCTGAAATGAGAAAAAGCATGTGAAGCAACAAGAAGAAATTACGAAAAGTAGAAAAGAGAAACAAAAAATTTCCGGTACAGAGGTTCGTGTACTACACACTCTACCTCGTCAAGCCCTCGCCCACAAATTTCGTCTGTCTGCCTATCAATTTCTGAATTGTAAAAGGGTACTAAGTCCTAGTTACACTATGCAAGTCTTATTGCTCAGCTGATTAGTTTGATGGAGAGAGAGAGAGACGAGGGGAACAGAAACGCGTCTTTTTCCCTCGTCTCTCTCCTAACAAACTAATCAGCTTAGCAATCAGACTTGCATAGTGTAAACTAGAACTAAAGAAGAAAAGAAAAATTACAACTAGACTTAGCTGTCAGTTTTCTGTGCCACCACGCAGCTCATCAGCTCCTATGTCTACTTTGGCAGAGAGTGGTGGTCAACATCACCTATTTAACATGAATTTTTAATGAAATAGAATATGAGAAATGGGTTTGTTATTATTATTTTTATTATTATTACTATACATTTCTGTACAAAATTGTTTAACAAAATTCTATTGATTTGATGTGCACAGTTCTTATTATTTTTTTTTTCAGAAGCAAAGCATCTGCATGATTATATTTTATAGCAAATATGATTGAAATGCGCAAGTGTTAACAATTAGTAAAATTAACTGTCTGGTAGGAGTTATGAACGATAAAATAATGAAAGAAACATATGATTGAGAGAAAAAAGAACTTATATCTATATTACTTTTAATTTGTCTCCGCTAACCATAGCGGATTCAATTCATAGCATATATATATTTCAGTACGTATTCTCTAATGTCTTGCTTCTCTTCTCTCCAGCACTAGGAAGAGCAGAGACTTTCTATTCATTATTTCAAAATGTTTTTACGAAAATGTACATGAACAAACCTAATACAAATGTTTCCATAAAATCAATGAACAATAAACACACAAACATACAAGACCATGTTGAAGTAAAAATTCAAGGCATAACAACAATTGTTATGTTAGGCCGGGCTTACATGTGTGTGTCATATGCCCAAAAAAGCGTAACCACTAAATACTATTTGATTTAAACGGTTTCCAATCATGTTGGATTCTACAAAATTGTCTATTAGCTATGAATGAAACTGTTTAACTTAATAAATACGTGTTTGAATCAAACAGTTTTGTAATTAGGGGTTACGCTTTTTTGGGCAAATGGCACACATGAAATGCCAGATATAAATTCAGCCTTATACTCGTACATTCTGCTTATTAAGAAATATACAACTACACAGATACATAAGCCGATGCAGATGAAAGACAAGCAACAATAACAACATTGATTCAATATACAATGGTGTTCTATTTTTAACGCACACATAGACAAACCAACAGAATGAATACATGAACTTCTTAAAACTCTATGTTAAGTATAAAAAGGGGGATGCATTCGTCAAGTGGGAATCTGTTAGATTCAGTCAGTTGAGTTGAGTATTGTGTAAAGAACAGCGAAGTTAACATCGTTGCATTCCAGCAGTAAATAATTAAATTAATTAATAAAGAGTGTGTTTTTGAAATCTCTTAATACCCAGCAAAACAAATTCTGATTTGGAAGCACTAACAAATTAGCAATACATTGCTTACTTGGTAACAAAAGCTTCGAAAAATGCTTCTGAAAACCACTAACGTAAAGGGGGCTCTCTAACAAAGCAGAAAACTATTATTGTTTTGCATCTGAGTATTAATTCTGTAAAGCGCTTTAGTAAGGCAAAAAATTTATGGCTTTTTGGAAGCTGAATGTATTAGTTCTAGTTGGCTCATTTCGAACAAAAAAAAAATTCCTTATTCATGCGCAACAGCAAGTGATTCTGTAACATTGTCTCCCTTACAAACACGCTTCTGGGAAGCAGTAATTTTTGCTGGGTATCGGAGGGCAAATTACGGCATTCGATACCTATCGAAATTTTGAAACTCTATTGAAATATACTTTTAAACTCCATTGAAGTATTTTGTAATTTTGCTTGATATCGGGAGCGCTAATTTGGTGTCAGAAATGGGAGAAGTATGACAAGACTCACAAGTTTAAAAAGATTAAACGTAACAATATGTATATTTTCGTTATGCAAGCATTCACATCATTTGTAAAGAGCTAACAAAGAATTCACAATAGAAACTTTATTCCCAAGATATTCGCGACACGTGATGTTCTGTTGGCAATGTGTATAAAGGTTTCCTTTTATTCCCATTGCATTTGCGATTGTCACATTCTGTGATCTTTGGTGACTAAAATGCTTCTTAAAGGACAATTGCTATTTTTCATAAACTAAATACCCGGACTCTGCTACGCTTTTGAGAAAAATTTAAATATTTTGTTTTAATACCTTACACTAAGTTTTGATAATTTTCCTTCAATAATTGTTTTTAAAATCATTTGAAATCTGTCACATGCATGACCTGACTGACCCTCTAATAAACTCGTCACTTTAAATTCATTAAATAAAAACTAGTTGACATTCAGTAAAAAAAGGCCATGACCAAGCAAATAAATTTAAAAAAATACACGTGTTAATAAATAAATTACAGTGCAAACTTGGAAAATAATTAGTTAAAAGAATTAATTTGAAAACACCGAACTATATGCAAAGCAAAAAAAAGTAACGTCTTGTTTGAACCACAAAAATTCACATGCAAATTATAACCAAACAAAACAAATAAAACAAGCAAACTGCTTATGAATTCAAATTTTAAATTTAAATGTTTCGAGTTTTAAATTATAATTTATATAGGCGGAATGAAAGACAACCGGTACAAAGACACAATAAAAGAAGTGAGTTCATTTTTAAAATAAAAGTAAATTATTAAAATATATAACAAATGTACATATACATACATATGTACATATAATTAATTACATGACGTAGAATTTTAACAATTGGCTACTTGTATCAATTGTAGAAAAAGTTTCGGCTGAACAAACAGTGTAGAACAAAAGCTATTATCCGTAAATTGCAAAATAAATACACAAGTGTACGCGTTGACGTCAAAAAGAAATATCATTTCAAAGTCGCCGTAGATACGAGTAAATTAAATATTGCAGCGTAAATTAAAACAAAGACATATATCACATGCATATGTATATGGGAAAACTATTGAAAAAAAGAAAAATGTCGTTTCTTAAAAGTTGCATGTTAACCTTCGTATTTCTTTGTATTATTGTGATACCAGACTCCACATCAATTGCAATTGCACCATCAACTTTTGGAACAGCTATTGCAAGAGCGGGTAAAATCTCCAATTCTTTAAAGGTGAGTACAAACAATTAGAAATCACATTATATTGTAGGCTAATTACAATTGGAACTGCTGGCGTCACAAATCACATTAAATGGGTATAGTGGACCATGTAGTTTTCCTATAGGACATCGTAATGTTAAATCGATTTTGAAATCTTCATACATATAATTGGACTAGTTTAGAAGTAAGGCAGTACACCTCATATAAACTTAATAAGTATTTCATTAGCTAGACAATTTTCTATTTATCTTGAACGATTTCGTTCAAATAATAAACCCTTATAACTTGTATTTTTTTTGTATACAGAATCTTGAATTACATTTTTTTACTATAAATATCACTACTTTATTATCACTCTTCCTAAGTAACCAAACACGCTAGTTTCAGCTTTTTATTTGTACGCCCATTGCAAACTAATTACTATGACGGCTTTTCCACACGCAAAGTTTACTTTGGCATAGTCTTGATTTTGTGTTAAAGAAGGGAACATTGAATGGGAGCTATATCTTTTATAATATAGTGTCCGCCCACTTTTCTAAATTCATTATCGCGTCACTTTCACAGGTCAATGTGTGCGCCAAGTTTCGTAAAAATCCGTTAGATAGAAGCACGTGAAATATAATATTACGGCCCTATGTACATATGTATAAGCAAAAATTGGAATGAAGTTAGCATAAGTGACGAAATTGAATTAGGTGTTAACGACTTCCTCCATACAATTTCACAATAAAAATGGTCGCATTACCTAATTTTAACCCACTTGTAAGTCCTAGCATGATTTTTAAAGTGAAGTTTCATTGCAAAACTCTTCAAGATCATGTTCAATTTTGCAACTTATGCTAACTTCATGCCAATTTTTGCTTGTACATATGGCCGTTAGTCTTTAATGGGCATGTCCCCTATCACTTTTTTAAGCACAAAATTATGTATTTTAAAAGCCGAAACTCTTTGCCAAGTTTCTTAGAATTCAGAAAAGTACGAGGGTGGATCAATAAGTTATTTATTTATTTTTCAACCTAATCTATTTTTAACTCAATACACTTAGTCCAACGTTTCTCCAGTTCTTGTATCCCTTCCAAAAATTTTACTTTTCGAGGTCCTCAAAATACTCCTATGCTTGTGGAATGATTCGTTGCTGGAGTCAAATCTCTTTCCGATGAGCCATTTCTTCAAGTTTGGGAGTGAGAAATAGTATCTCGGGGCTAAATCTGAAGAATAGAGCGGATGAGGGAGCAATTCGTAGCACAATTCATGGATTTTTGCCATGAATACTGCACATGCGTTTGTGGTCGATTGTGAGCAAATGCGGCACCCTTCTTGCAGACAACTAACTTAAAACCAGCTGATCATTTAAAATCGAAACCACACTGCCATATGAAATGGCTATGACATCAACAATCTCACGCTCTTTTACTCTTCGATCGGCCAACACCATATCGTGCATTTTTTTTACAATTTCGGGTGTACTGACCTCAATTGGTCATCCAGAACGTTCAGCGTCATTTGTACTTGTGCGACAACAACGAAAGTCAGTAAAACACTTTTTTTACCATTGAAATCGATGGTGCAGAGTCCTTATAGTATTTATCGAGCTTTTCTGGGTTTGATTGACGGTTTTTTTTTCGCAAAAAATAATGTTTAAAGGTACGGTCACACTTGACAAACATTTGCCCAAGAAAGCGTAACCAGTAAATACTAATGAGAAATCTTTTGATTCAGACGCGTGTTTACTAACTTCAATAGATTCCAATAATATTATATTCCTTAACTTTGCATATTTGTTAAATACGAAACTAATTAACTTAATAAACACGCGTTTGAAGCAAAAGATATCTTATTAGTATTTGCTAGTTACGCTTTTTTGGGCAAATGTTTGTCAAGTGTGACCGTACCTTAATGAGCCTCGAAATTCACTTTTTTCGCATTTTTAGAAAAATGCACGAGGTTGTATGTTTTGAACATTTGTTAGACACAAAGTAAATGACGACACTTGTTCAAAAATTTGACAGTAGTCTATTAACAGGTGTTACTTGATGGGAACAGTGTTGCATTTCATATAACTACGAGGGAAGTTCGAAAAGTCACCGACTTATTGATCCGCACTCATGGAACTACATATAATTTATAACATATAACATTTCAAGGGCGTGGCTCGCCCATTTTCTTGAACTCAAAATTAAATATTTTTCAGAGCTCTGGGTGTGGGCCAAGTTTCGTAAAAATCGCTAAAGCAGCCGAACGTGAAATATAACATTAAATTTTAATAGGCGTGTGCCACCCCCAACCCCCCCCCCCCCCAATTTCTTTCATGCAATATTGCGTCTTTCTAAAAGTGCGAAATGTGTGCCAAGTTTCGTTAAAATCCATTAAGTACAGCACGTGAAATATAGTATGAAATTTAAAGGGCGTGATCTTGCCCTCTTTTTTTTACTAAATTTTTGTGTTTTTTTACAAACTCAAGGCGAGTGCCAAGTTTCGTAAAAATTGGTCGAATAGAAGCATGTGAAATAAAATATAAAGTTTTATTGGGCGTGGGCTCGCCCCATTTTCAACTTCGAAATTCTGTCCTTGTAAGAGTCCAAGGTGCTTGCTAAGTTGTCCTGCCCACTTTTTTGCAATGACACCAGATAGAATTTTTGAAATTGGTCTAAAGGTTGCCAAGTTATAAAGTAACAAACCAAAAAAAATAAATTCAGACGAATTGATAACATTTTTTTGAATTTGATTAAAAATATAAATTTCCTTTACGTTGCAGCCACACGTTCAAGTTTTTCTTTCAAGTTTTTCACATATACTTGTCAAAATTTGTATGAATTCTGGAGGTGAAAGCAATTTCATTTATCAAGATGGAATCTACAAGCCAAAACAGCTGTGTTCTTCGCCATAAATTGAAACACAAACTGGATAGAGAAATTGAAATCAAATTTGCACCAGGGTCCCGTTTCTCAAAAACTACAAATTACAAATAAAACAATAAAATTTATAAACGTGTTGCTGTTTTGTGTATATTTTACTTGTATATTTGTAATTTGTATTTTTAAGAAACGAGCCCCAGGTATTAAAAAGATATGAGTGTATTAGTGAAAAAGTGTAAATGTATTGAAACTTAAAAGGCAAAACTTGATGGTGTAAACCCCAATTTAGAGAGCAACAAAAATAAAATATAATCTGGCAACACTTTGTTCAATGTTTGGGCAAAATGCTTGTGTGTTATACAATTGCGTTGACAGTGGTTGTGGCACCAATTGTAATTACGTTGTTACACGAATAATATAATTTTATTTTAATTAAGTCTTCTTAATCAAAATTCATTATTGTATATTTCTACATGAGATATATAACGGCCTATCCCACGATGTCACTAGAATTCGTTCGATCGACAACTTGTATTGCAAACAACAACAAATTTTCTAATGTTAATGTTGTTTGCAATACAAGTTGTCGATTGAACGAATTCTGGCGACATCGTGGGACAGGCGGTAAGTTTTTTTTTTATAAAAATAATGTTCTTTTTTATTGAAAAGGTTAATTTTTTTATTAACATTTAAAATATTTCACATGAAATAAAAATTTTTATGGTATAAAAACATGTTTTTTTTATAATTTAAAAAGGGTTTAATTGTTTGTTAACGTAATGAATTTTCGAAATACATTGCTTGTTATTTAAAAAAAAAATAGAATTCAGATAAATTACAGAGTTTTAGATGAAGAAAATGGTAATAAAATTTATTAAGTTTATTACAATGTATAAATATAATAAAAGTACAGGTCAGGGTTTCGCTATAAACTGATAACTATTTACATATTAAAAATTTTAGTAATATGTATATTTACATATGTATGTATGTGTTCGTACAACATATAAAATCTTTGATCAAGGACTTCAAATGTTAAATTTTGAAATAGACAAAAAAAGTATGTGCTACTTTTTCATAAAACTTGATGTTAAAAATTTAATGCAAGTTAATAAATTAGACTTAAGAATTAAATAATAAAAAACAAAAATTAGGAAATCAGACAAGAATTCCACTCATGCATACTCAAACATGACTAGTGAGCAGCGGCCATCTCTACTTTCGATCACAAGTGAATATCAACAGTTGCCCCATAATCAGAGCCTTAAGGCTCAGTTACCCGACTGTAATGTAATGTAACTGTAACAGTAGGAAGAAGCAGCTGATCGATATTGTTATGTGAAAAGTAATGGAAATGGTTATAGTTATATGGATGTAATGTAACGTAAACTACTTTTCATTTAAAAATATCGATCAGCTGTTTCCTACGTTGCAGTTACATTACATTACAATGAGCCTTTAAGGCCGAGTCACATAGAATCCTTCATACGTTATACGTCACCTTTTTCAACAACGATGGAGGATGTTGACAAAATGAATACCTTGTTGAAAGAAACTTCAGCTTCAATAGGTTTGTTCTCCATTTCATTAATTCAACTTAAGTTTTTTTAAAATTTATTTCGTGTAGTTCTTTTGTTTTATTTTATTCTTGCTCCCACAAAACACAAAAATTTAAATAAAAAAAATACGAAAAAAACTACCTAATATCTGCCAAAATACTCAACGTACGGTAAAAGTTAGAAGTTGCTCAACTTTTGTAATTTGCTTTAATGAAGACGTGCTGAATGTTACAGAATTCATAAGAAACCCTGTATTTGAACTTAGCTGCCAGTTGAAAAAGGCAAAGTTTAACGTATGAAGGATTTTCTATGAATCGGCCTTTAATTTGTTGCAACAAGTTTGTAACAAGTAGCATTTCAACTATGATAATTTTACTGAACAAGTAAAATATTACGATGGTGAATCAATAAGTCCGTGACTTTTCGAACTTCCTTCGTAGTTATATGTTGCAACACCAAGTACCACCTGTTAATAGACTACCGTCAAATTTTGAGCAAGTGTCATTTACTTTGCATTTAACAGCTTTACAAAACATACAATCTCGTGTATTTTTCTAAAAATGGAAAAAAGTATTTCGAGTGTCAATTAAACATTATTTTTTGTGAAAAAAACCGTCAATCAACCCAAGGAAAAGCTCGATAAATACTATGTTGACTCTTAAGAGTAAAATAGGCATTTCATATGACGGTGAGGTTTCCATTTTAAATGATCAGCTGGGTTTGAGAAAGTTGTCTGTAAGTTGGGTGCCGCGTTTGCTCTCAACTGACCATAAACGAACGTGTGATAACTTCAAAGGATTGTTTGGAATTGTTTAACCGCAATCCGAATGAGTTTTTGCCGCATTTTGTAACTGAGGATGAAACATGGATCCATTACTGTACTCCGGAGACCAAGCAGCAGTCTAAACAATGGGTTTCTCTGGGTGAACCTACTCCGAAGAAGGCCAAGGTGAGTTTTTCGGCTAATAAGGAGATGGCAATAGTTTTTTGGGATGCACGGGCGATAATCCACATCGATTACCTTCCAAAAGTGAAAAACCATAAACGGCTAATATTATGCCAACTTATTAGACCGATTTAATGAGGATTTAAAAAGAAAACGACCCCATATGGCCAAGAAAAATGGCCAAACTCTATGAATTGGTACCCCATCCGCCATATTCTCCGGACTTAGCACCTAGTGATTACTCCCTATTTCCAAACCTAAAGAAAAGACTCGGTGGAAAGAAATTTAGCTCCAACGATGAAATTATTGACCAAACAAATGCCTATTTTAAGGACCTCGAAAAATCCTATTTCTTGGAAGGGATAAAAAAAACTGGAGAAACGTTGGACTAAGTGTATTGAGTTAAAAGATTATGTTGAAAAATAAATTTTTGTTTTACAAAAAAAAAAAAGTGTTGCATTCAAAAAGTCATGGACTTATTGATCCGCCCTCGTAATTTTGGGAAAAATTGCGCTAAAAATATTAAAGTTTAATAAATAATTTTGGTTTCAAGTGTATTGTAAAACAAAATTTGCATACAATTTTTTACTAAAGCATACTTGAAATACAATTGATTTTTTTAGAATACTGCAGTAAGAAATTAATTATTTTGCAACAACCACACTACACATGTCTTACTTTGCTCATTTAATGTTTCCAAATCTTAAATTATTCCTAAACAATTCTGAGAATAATTGTGGCCAATTAACTTGCAAACTTTTTCAGCAACATCATGTTTGACATTTCAAAAAAAAAAAAAAAATTCATTAAGCAAAAATATTTTTGATTAGCAATTTTAGAAAAATTTATTATTTTACCAGCAGTTAGCCCTTTAATTGCTTTTATTCACACGATTCTCTAAACTACTCGTATTAACAATTATGTAAAGTGTGAGTCTTTGACACTATAAATATTTGAAAATACTGGTTTTTTTAAAGAGTCAAACAAGTGGTAAGAAATTATTAAATATTGACGTTTAAGTATATATGTATGTAGATCTTACAGATGAATGTCAGGGCCTGTTAATGAACTTTTCAAAATCATTTGTGTATGAGGGTATGTATTTGTAAAAATCAATAAAAACCCTAATATGTAATTTAAAAAGAGTCGCTCGTTCTCTTTAAGCTCCATATTTTTACATTAAACAAATTAAATCTAATTTCAAGGTATATTGACACTAAATTTTTTTTTTAATTTAGCTTTGACAGTTAAAACAGAAGATAAACCATGAAATAGGTGTGAGAGAATAAATATCAATTTACAGCATAAAAGAAAAATATTTGAACTGAAATTTGCTTAACGTGTTTCTTCAACTTCAATTAGTAGTAAAACTGTGAATAATTCATAAGTACATAGCGCTCATTTACTTCAACAATGTCATAACTCAAAACATACGATTTTTGAGTGCAAAATTTTCACATCGTTATTCCTGCAAAATTTCTTGCAAATGTCTTGAGAGCAAAATACGATTTTCGTTTTCGAAAACTTTAAATTAGCTTTCTTTCAAACTAGTTTTTATTTTTGCGTTATGACATTGTTGAAGTAAATGAGCGATATCAATTTAATCTAATGGCTTTGTGTTTCTTTTTAGTTCGTTTTCATTTTAATTTGATGGTATTTTTTATTTACTTACAATTTTGATTTTAAGGTACGAGAAGTGTTTATTATCTGTTTATATTTTTATGTCTGTATGATTGTCTGTTTAATTGATATCAAGGCATAAATAACAAGGTAAACCCATTTGTACAACAGAAACATTTGCCGCCTTCTAATTTTATTATAAATTACTACTATTTTTCTATCAGGTTGTAAACAATTTAAAAAGCATTAATTTTCATAAAATTAATATATACTACGTTTATACGTGCACTATTTGCAAATAAAAATATTTGAAAATAAATTAACTCGCTGTTTATACGGCATTGTAAATGTATAAAAACTTGGTAGCACTTCTATAGAAAAGATACTTTGTTTACAAAAAAAAAATGTGTAAATGTATAAAGTAACAGATAATCATTGGTTTTCATTGTCATTATTTTCTTCTATCAATGTGTTTTTTGTACAATATTTATCAGTTTATTGTTTTTTATTAGCAAACAGTTGTAAGTGTGGCAACCCCAAGCATTTTATTTGCAAATAGTTCATTAAGGCTCAATCAGACGTGACATATACTTCGTTTATACGCAGGGCTTATTTGCAAATAAAACTGTAAATTGTTGCCATATTATTGTTTTTATTGCGACTTACTAATTCAGCAAAATATTCACGATTAACGCACTATTTGCAAATAAAATGCTTAAGGTTGCCACGCTTACAAATGTTTGATAACAAAAAACAATAAATGGATAAATATTGCAACAAAAAACATTGATAGAAGCAATAAATGACGATTAAAACAAACAATTATCTGATATTTTGTACATTTAGACTATTTTTTTTGTCAACATCAGTAAGTTTTCTATAGAAGTGCTACCAAGTTAGTGTACTTTTGTTATGCCGTATAAACAGTGAGTTAATTAAGTGCGCGTATAAACGTAGTAATAACCGTAGCCATTCGAACCAAACAAATACCATGTTCAGACGCCAACATGAACCACTTGGTTCGCTCTCTGAACCACGATTGCGAACCCTGGTGTTCAGACGACACATTACATTCGTGGTTCATTTTGACAAATATTTTTGATGCAGTGATGCCAACTTAGAACTTTTCGGGCTGGATTTAACTCGTTTTCAGTCACTCAAAACGCGAAAAAAACGTGGCCCCAAACTCTAAAACACGCAAATCTAGCAATTTTTATAGTTATCAGACCTGTTACACAAATCGATCGAAATTGTTTTGATTACGAATTTTCATTTCGATCGATTTTGTTTTACCTTCTTCATATTTCGATCGATTTGTTCATTCCGAAAAAACGTCAATTGGATTGTTCTCAATTTAAATGAGGCAATATTGGGCAACAAAAACACATTGTTTCTCGTATTAGAAGAGCAACAAAATACCAAAGAATCAATTTTTTTATTGAAGTTAACCAAATAAAAAATTTGTTACATGCAATGCCTGTAATTGCAATAACTGCAGTTTTTGATACCCAAAGCAGTAAAGATTTGCCGGAAAATTGCTTCAGATCCACTTTCATATCCAAACGTAGTGTATTCTATTTGACAGAATAGAATATTTCAGTTTTTATGATGATGCATTTTTTCCTTAAGACTTTAAGAAAATATCTTAAATATGTAAAAAATAAAACAAACATATTTTAAATAAATGGTTGAAAAACATTTATCTTTGTTGAAATAAAGTTGTTTTAAACCGATTTTGAATAATTCTAAATTTAATTAAAAATATTTCCATTTATCTAAAACAGCTTCCATGTTCTATGCCGCATAGTGGTGTAACATTAAAAACAAAAGTGATAATAAGTATGGATGTTCTAAAGTACTAAACGGATTTGGCTGAAAATTAGGTAAAAATAAGAGTATTTAAAAGGGAAAATGAAACACAAAACATTCATTTGTGTATAAAAATACTGAAGCAGATTTATTTGCCTTAAGTCAGTTATTTATTAACTTGAAGAATTTTTATTTCTTTTTCTTTGTATATTTTAGGAAGCCAAATCGTCTATATGTATTTCGTTGCTGTTTAAGAAACTCATATGTAGACTTCACTGGATATATTGAAGAAAACACCTTCTATATCTAGGAAGGCAGCTGGAGTATACTATTGTGTTTAGTGATCTTACTAATGCTATGTTCAGACGGCAACATGAACCACTTGGTTCGCTCTTTGAACCACAATTGCGAACCCTGGTGTTCAGACGACACATTCGTGGTTCATTTTGACAAATATTTTTGATGCAGTGATGCCAACTTAGAATTTTTTGGGCTGAATTTAACCCATTTTCAGTCACTCAAAACGCGAAAAAAAAACGTGGCCCCAATTTTTACAATTACGAATTTTCATTTCGATCGATTTTGTTTTACCTTCTTCAGATTTCGATCGATTTGTTCATTCCGAAAAAACGTCAGATCGATTGTTTTCAATTTAAATGTGGAAATATTGGGCTCTTATTAGAAGAGCAACAAAATACCAAAGGATAATTTTTTTTTTATTGAAGTGAACCAAATTTAAAATTTTTTTACATGCAATGTCTGTAAATGCAATAACTGCGGTTTTGGATGCCCAGAGCGATCAACTTTCATATCCAAACGTAGTGTATGTGTCAAAGTTTTATTTAATTTTATTTGACAAAATAGAATATTTCAGTTTTTATGATAATGAATTTTTCCCCTAAGAAAATATCTTAAATATGTAAAAAAAGTTAAATAAAACAAACATATTTTAAATAAATGGTTGAAAAACATTTTTCTTTGTTGAAATAAAGTTGTTTGAAACATATTTTTGAACTTTCACATAGAGAAAATTACAATTCCGAGCATTACTCATCGAGCAAATTCTTCGTTTTTCATTTTCTGCATTTCGATCGAATTTGGTTTCTGTAACAGGCCTGTATTCAGCCCTTTAGCCCCTTTTCTTTTTGTTCAATATGGCTAGATTTTAGTCTGTGAACTTTTTCTTCCTTTAATCTAGCAATATCGAATTTTAACTCATTTTATTTTGCCAGATTACCAATTTAAAAAAGAAGAATAATATAGAATAATCTGCTATTTCTTCGAATTTTTTGTGCTCGAATACGAATATTTTTGCAAATAAACTAAATAAATAAATGAATAAATCCTAAACGAAATTTAAATAAATGGCTAAAAATATTAGTTTGTACAAATCCATTAAATTTTTTATAGAAATTTGTGCTTTGTATCATTTTTAAATATTATTTAATGACGATCATTAAAATTTTGGGTAGTTTAACTTTAACTTTAAAGTACGCCAACAGGAGTATGAAGTCCTTTTTCATAACAATTTTTTAATATTTCATATTGCAGACGTAAATAGAACCCCAAGTTAATATCTATAAATTTCATATATTATATTCGTATTCGCATTCCCATTCGCGAATATCGTTTCATATATTCGTATTCGTGAATATCAAAAAGGACATTCGTTACATCACTAGTACATACCTTATTAAAATGTAATATATCGAGCTGATGTTCTTATGTATGTGTTGATCTTATGATAGTCACATATTCATTTTCTAATAAATTAAATTAAATAAATTTCACACATTTATTTTCTAAAAATGTTTGATGTTTTGATTTAAAACAGAAACATTTTAAAACTAGCCCCTTTTCGCGCTTATTCAAAAAATTTGACTTTATTTTGCGCTAAAGGTATATTTTTCATTTTAGCCCTTTTTTCAAAAAAATTTTACGCGCTTTGAGTATCAAAAGTTGGCATCACTGTTTTCATGTATATACATACATGCATACATACATACATGAATAGTTGATACGTGGTTGATACGCGTTTTATATTCTGTGTTATTTGCTTTTTTACAGTAGATAAACAAATTAAGCAAAAATAATTAATAAAATATGTTCTAATATTATTAATTCATACAAGCATCCATTTTTTTGGTTTGTTTTTTTGTTTACAAATGTATACATGTGTATGTGTACGTGTGTACTCATTTTGTTTTGATAGCTAGTTCAGATAAATTAGCGATAATATGTTATCAAAACTAGCGATGATAGCAATTTCTTCATGGTTCGCAGCAAGGTTCAAAATTAACCAAGTTGGTTCGCTCTCAAAAATTTGTATGGCGAACCATGTTGATTCAATCAAGATTCGACCGCGAACCGTGAATGAGAGAGCGAACCTCGATAATTGCTGTCCGTATGAACATGCTATAACTCGTTTCTATCTGCTGACTCCTTGGTAGTAGTAGCATAAAGCGTCAATTAGATCTGCCATACCATAACTGCATAGACATAACCATTGTCATAACGATAAATATATTTGCTTCACCTATTAGTGCTGTCATAACTATAAGCAGCTGGTTATGCTTTCGTGTTTATTCATTTCAAAAGTTCAACAAAAAATGTGCCTAACCAGCAAACAGCTGTTTATGCTTATGGCGAAAACCCAAAATTCAATTGATTTCTATATGAATATATAAATCTTTCAAGTGCTTTGATCAGGGCAGAACAAAGGCTAATGGGACGGAAATTCTTCGCGTCCTTATTGAAAAAATTAAAATCTCAAATGTGGAGATCTATGTCCAAAAATACTCTTGGTGTATTAAGAGTTTTAATCACTCTTATTTATTTCTTGGTTATTTGAACACCTATTAATTTGCTGACCCGGTTATTTGCAAGCTTCATTCGGTGGCCAAACTTTAAGACCGAGTCACATAGAATCCGTCATAAGTTAAGGCCCAGACACATAGGATCCGTCATACGTTGAACTTCACCTTTTTCAACTGACAGCTAAGTTGAAATACAGGGTTTCTTTATGAGCTCTGTCACATTCAGTACGTGTCCGTCAACGAAAAGTACACAAATTGGGCAACTTTTGACTTTTAGCGTACGATAAGTAGTTTGACAGCTCATTGTGTTTTTTTTTTTGGTATGTATTGATTTAGGTATTTGTGTTTTCTGGGAGTAAGAATAATAAAACAAAAGAAATAAACGAAATAAATAAAAAAATTAAGTTTAATGAATAAAATTGAGAACCTATTGAAGATGCTCAAATGTTTCTGTCAACAAAGCATTCATTGTATCAACTTCTTCCGTTGTGGCGTTAATGTCAGTTAAAAAAGGCGACGTATAACGTATGTATGAACGATTCTATGTGACTCGGAATTTAGAATTTTCGGGAGTTTATTCTGCAAGTTTTGTAATTTTTCCGTTCGCTTACCTTCTGAAACGAAAAATTTTTCATTAACATGTTTATTTATTTATTTAGTTTATTACCAGTAAAAATGTTTCAAATTTCTCATGCATTTGCTCAATTGTTGTATTTTAATGGAAAGTAAACAAACATTGATCAATAATATTCAGCAGACAGCTGAACGGTTTGAGGCATTCGTTTGTTTTTGCGTCAGAAGTGCCAATGTTGACATAACGTGCAGGTAAATGATTAATGTGATAAAAAATATAGCGTAGGAACTGTAAGAAACAAATTTAGCATCAATTAATTATTTACTTATTTGATAATTAAAAAATTTCTCACATTTTTAATTATTATGTGTTGTGAGCTAAACAAACTTGCCGTACTAAGTTGTGCAATTCTAAAAATGTCACTATGAAACAGCTGATTTGGACATGGATTTTATTTGTTATTAAAAGAAAACAAAACGAAGAATATTTTGAGGTAACAATTAATATGTAAATTGTTTTTAAATTCCAATATTTAAATAATTTTAATTTATGTTCTTAACACTACCCACGTCTTGATGAGCAATTGTTTATTTCTTGACACAAGGCAGATGATGTCACAAAAATTTTCGTGTTAAGGAGTGGCGTACGCGTACAATGCTAAACAACAAAATTGCAGTTTTTGTATATGTACATTTAAAGTGCGGGTTTTTAGGGTTCCGTACATCAAAGGTGAAAAGGAACCCTATTGTTTTCGCTGCGATGTCCGTCTGTCCGTGATAGGCTGTTTTCTCGAGAGCTACGGACCTGAAATTTTCACAGAATATGTAAAACTTTGGTCGCTACAACAGCAAGTGGATGACAGCTTTAGAGAGCAACGAAAAATATTGAAGTTGAAAAGTTAGTAAATTATTATGCAGACTACAAAAATTAACCCTGAAATTTGAAACAATAAAATTAAAAGGGCTTTCTATCAGTTAATGTAATTTTGATTATGTAATTATGACAACTTGCTGTATGTATCTTGGAAATCGTAAGGGGCAAACTCTAGAAATTTTCAAAAACGCTAAAACTAAAAAATCCCAAAATAAAAATCGACAAAATGAAAAAATTGCCAAAACCCGAAAGAACCGAACGAAAAAACCCCCGAAAGTAAGAAAAAGTGCCAATAAATCGTCTAAAACCGAAAAAATGCCGACATAAGGTATGGTATTCGATTAAAGTATTTCATATATAGTGTTCGTATGCAAGGAACCTTACGTGTGCGAGTCAAAGTCTCACTTTACTGAATGTATTATTCAATATGTACATACATATTATTTATTTTATATTTTGACAGCTTCTGTCTTACCATTATTGCTCAGCAATGTTAATAAATTTGCTAAATTTATGTCTCGTCATGAAGTTACGATTATTTTAAATAGTTATTCCCTTCATTTTAGCGATTTAATAATAAATTATTGAGGGAAGATCAAAATCCCTATTAATCATAAAAAAATAATTTTCAAGCAAGAGCATTATTATTTATAAATGTAAAAAATAAAAAAAAACAATTTTTGAAGTCCATGATATCTGATTTAATTCTCAAACGATTGAAAACAGAACAATGACAATGAAATTATAATCGAGATACACGAACTACGATAGATACAAATTTAATATTTCGAAAAAAAAACGTTACATTTCCGTTACACCATCATAACCCAAACAAAAGAAATAAAAACACAATATTTGACAACGTCACGAACAAGTCAGGGCAATTTTTTTCATAAAGCTGTTAATTATTTACTATGCTTCTGTTAATTCAAAGATTTTTAAATTATTCCTTTTTGGCAAAAAAAATTTCAAGTCGTTATTTTAATATTAAACGCGGCGCATCGAGATCAAATTTCGGCATAAAGGGCTTCAAATCCACGAAAAGTCTCATAACTGCCCCTGACCCATTCGCAGAATGGTAAAGTGTAACACCAACCCCCACTACTTGTTTCGCCCCAAAACATATTCAGAATATATTAACCCCCTTTCTCCCCTCGTCAAGGGAGTTGTTACCATACAAAAATATTATTATAAAGTTTTCCCCACCGTCCTCATAAAGCCCAGGTTACCCGTGGAGGGTGTAGTTTTACCAATATTATATTGCAGTAAAACCATGAACTACTGCTGAGGCTGAGGCACATAGAGGCGACCCGGACGGAGTTAAAACGAGTGGGCTGTTGAAACTAAACAAGTACGAGCTAGGAAAGTTGACCGTTATCTTAACGGGGCACTCTAATCTACGAGCGCATTGCTACTGAATTCGAGCCACGAATGAAAATGAATGCAGAGCATGCATGGATGACATGCAGACAATGGAGTACTTCCTTTGTCAGTGTCCAGCTTTTGCCCAGCTTGTTTTGTTAATTTACAACACAACAGGCCTGGACTGGCTTATGTGTATGTCCCCGGTCATGAGCATAATGGCTCATCTTTTCAACTTAACCTAACCTAACCTAACCTGACCTGAGCTGAACAAAAAAACAACCAATAGCTGTCAAACTACTAAACGTACGTTAAACATTGCCCAACTTTAGCACTTTGTGTTAACAGAGGCTTACTTAATATGACAGACCGCATAAGAAAGTATGTCTTTCAACTTAGGTTAGGTTAGGTTGAAAAGAGGGATGCTCAATATTGACCCAATTAATTACGGATTAGAATTTTGTCTTTGTGCCATGCTGTGCGCTCTTAGGACAAATACTTTATGAAGTACCCAATAAAGAACAATAAAACCTATAAAACTTAGTTAGGTTAAAAATTTAGTTTTCTAATTTTCTTAAATTTTTCCAGTCTGAATCCCTAAAATATTCCATATCTGGTATAATTTCCAGATAGAAGATTTTTCTTCCGATTTGACTGAATGCTGGACAGTGACGCAAGTAGTGTTGGAAAGTTTCATCCTCTTTCTGGCAGAACACCCTTTTAACTCTGCATGTCCCATTATTATGCTAACCAAAGTCCGAAGTATTGGTCTTTTTAAGTTTAGAATCTCTTTTTTCTTTTCACCATGTATTTGGATTTCCCCAGATATTTTCGGTCACTCTACCGAGAGTAGAGTTTTGCCAATCTCTGATGTGTTAATCTATAGCACATTGTTTTAGTTAATTTTTAAATTCTTGAAAAGTTTGTAATTTTCTAGTGTGATGTTTTTCTAGTGGGATGATCCCATCTTTGCCAGCTTATGCGCGTCTTTGTTTCCAGCGATACTCTGATGTCCTGTACAATACCTGCATTAGTTTATCTCATTTTTACATTGAAGAACGCTTCGAGATTGAACTTAATGATTTCTTAAGGTTTTGATCATTTTCCCACTATCCGTAAATATAAGTATTAATAGTCTATTTAATACCTTCTGTAATAGCCGTGATCTCAGTCTTAAATACCAGCGAATTCAACAGTCATATGTACATACTCATGCGAAATTTCATTCAGAATTGGGCTGAGTTCATTGCAATCAGAGAAATATCAATGGAAAAAAGTAAAACTATGCAGCAACACAAAACACAACTGTTGCACTTTATTGTACACATTTGTTGCATGTTAAACAGCAACAAAACGACGATACGAAAAGTAGTTAATAATACCTGAATCCAAGTTTTTTATTTATTTCGGAGAGTAGAAATAATTTGTAGGAAAAAAATCATTTAATGGAAATGAGTACTTAATGCAAACAAAATGCATAATACACCTATACCTGGATTTACAGCACACAAACTATTTCTTGGGAACGGTGTGAGGCCTAAGAAGGCAATACTTAAAAAGAAAATTACACTGAGACGTAGGAACTAAATATTTATTTAGAGCTCTTTAAAGCAGACACATATTTTAAATTTAAATATGTTCTTGGGACGTACTTTTCGCTTTGAAACTAAAATTGAAAATGTAAAACTTTTCTGCCGCATTCAAGGCGAATTTATACCAGGTGGTCTCGATTTGCAACTCTGTTAAAATCCTGTCAGAAAATTTCCAAACGTAAATTCGCTCCTGTATTCGCCTTGGCTGTATTCATAAAAAATAATTTTGCTTTAGAAAAGCTTTAGAAAACGTTTTGCTTCATTTAACAGCTGCTCACCATTTCCTGAATCGAGATCAGCTGGTGTTAATTCGCCCTGGCCGTATTCATAAGAAATAATTTAGAAAAGGTTTAGAAAACGAATTTATTTATTGGAAATTTGTTTATTAAACGTTTTGTAAACTCAAATTATTTTTTATGGAAACGGCAGTTTGAATTTTGCCTTTTGGAAAAACGTATTCTAACTGATAACATTTTGATTTAGAGACTTAAAGCAAATTATAATTTGTTTTCGCTTTCATAGTTTTGGGGTTCTAGTGGTAGTATGATTTCACTTTAGATTATGCAAAAATTTAGTTACTTTAGCACAGATTACAACTGCTGGCAAATTCATGTCTTTAATAAGTGATATAGCAATATTAAGTATATTATTATTAATAAAAATATGTCATAAGCAATTTAAAAGCAGAAGAGTAGTTCCCTTTCGATATTTGTTCAGTGTAACAGCCTAACAAAGTGATTTAATAAATAATAAGCATTATTGTGTATGAATTATGGGCAAATGTTCAGAACAATTAACATCTTCATTTATGTGAAGAAACTTTTCTGGAAATTTTTGTATTTGCTTAAAGGGCCCTTGCCTCCTCCACCTCACTCAGTTCAAATCAAAGAAGTTTCATGTTATGTATATGTCACTATTGTATTGTATATGTCACTATTTTCTCTAGCGCTCCTATTAACAAAGAGAGATAGTTTCATACAACAAGTTTCATGGTGTAAATTCTGTTTATTTCTGTATGTATATGAATACATCTATTCGCTACCTTTAAACTTTTTTAGACTGTGTAAATTAATTTTTATCATGTTTGATTAATAAAAATGCAATCGATTTGTGCAACAGCTTCTCTTGGGAAAACAATTTGCGCTCAAAAAAGCTTCTAGTGCAAACTTTGCAATACAAGTTGTCGATTGAACGATTTCTGGTGACATCGTGGGACAGGCCGATAATTAATTTTGTAACGATAAATTGAGGTCACTAAAGAAATTGTGTTTCCACAAACTTCTGTCTAACCTTGAGATTTTTTCATAGATGTGAACAAATATTAATTAAAAATAATCAATAGTATAGAAGTAAAACCCAATAAAATTTAAATCAACTAAAGCTAAAATACATAGTACATAGTTTTAATCAAGGGATAGATGTATTTTATCAACAACAAATAAATGAAATATTTTTTACATATAAATAAAAACCAAAATAATGGCATTTGTATTGAAAGAAAAAAATGAAAATAAGGAAAATCACTGCAAAAAAAATATTCAACAACGGCAAAGTGCATGAAAATACTAGTAAAATTTAAAGCCAAACTACAAATCGGCCTGGCTAATAACTCTGTCTGATTAAGTTTAAACAAAAAGTCAGTTACAAACGAATAGTGGCGGTGTTTAAACATACAAAAGAGTGTACAATTTAGTTAAACGCATCAAATTTACAAAAATACAAAAAACTTAAGGAAAATTCCATAAATAATAATACAAATTAAATTATAATACAAATTAAGAATTTTTGTCAAAATTACATGTGAAACTAAAATATAATATAAACTAATTACAGTGATGTTTAAAAACGAACCTGGCCTTTTTTTAAATGAAGCAAAAAATAAATAATTTTAACTTGTTTCGAGCTACATATATACATATATATACCTAGCTATTACATAACAGCACCGCCGCACAGTGGGAAGATACAATTTCAGCAATAAATTTCTTGTACTTTTAAAGTGAATCATTAGCCATCTTCAAGTTTGGTGACAATTATTGACTTCGTCTGGATGATTAAAATTTTGTTTGGTCACGTTACCCCTTCGTAGTGACATCTAAATATGACAGCTTAGTGAAAACTAGGGGCGACTCAATAAGTCTGTTTCAGCCAGAAATAATAATTAATAAGCACACGCAATTAATTTTTTCCCCCATTTTCTTCTCAAACCACGCGGTAGTCCGCTATCAAAGCCTATTTGACAGCCATATTTTGACAGGACTCATCTCACAGCTGTCTATTGATAGGAGTAGTGTTGAACCCTCAGTTAAAAGGCTGGAAATTAAAAATTGCGTTCTCGTATACATGAAAACGGCTCTCTATGTCCCATGGACGCCCTCTTGAAGGTTACTGGTTTACACACAACGTGTGCTGAAGTCTTAGTTTCTTCCAGTCAAACTCGCTGCAAACATCACTCTGCATAATTTTCATCTTAGTCAGATATATCATATTTGTCCGTGCCTTCAAATGCAAAGAAATTGCCGATATCTCAGACCTACTCACATATTATCATTTTGTGCCCTTTTGAAGCTTCATGTCTTCAATCAAATCCATGTCTGACTCTATTTATTCACTTTACCAATATAATAGCCAAGTCTAATTTAGAGTGTCAAGCGTTGCCTACATCTAAAAGTGTAAAATATATTTTGAATTAGAGATGGGTTCGTGTCGAACATTAATACCAAGACATCAACACGTACGAAATACGCACTCAAAAAAATTTCATCAACACGATACTGCACAACACGCACGAAATATAATTGATATGGTATAGATCAGAAAATTTAATTGATTTTTTTCAAGAGTAGCTTTTCAAAATATGGCACCGAGTTGGCACTTCCAGGTGATACTATCGGTTTACGTGATGATTTTGTTGTGTATTTGACGATATAAAATTTTTAATTTTGTCTCTACTGGAAATTCATTCATGCATATTTTACATCTAAAATGGTTTCTTGTTTTTCGTGTCAATTTTGCTCAACACGAAACGACCAGAACACGCACTTCGCGTTGAGTCGTGCGTGTTCGTGTCACGAAAAAAACAAGACACGCGTCCATCTCTATTCGAATATACTGAAAATACGTACTCTACTACTTCCGCAACGCCTGACGCTCTAATTAAGGTTTGGGTGTAACTCATATTCGTGAAATTTCCCTGCAATAGCTTTATATGAATAAATTAATTTGGGACAATTTTCTTTTAGAAAAAAAAACGTAACAAAGGTAGACTTGCCTCAATTCTCTCTTTGTCAAAATAATTTACCGAGAAACGTGTATTGACATCTGAGTGACATTGAAATTAGAAGCGACGCAAAAGGTTCACCCGAGCTGTAGAGACCTCCAGACATGAATTCACCCTGATATTTATCTTCTAATACTTTCAATGCTCGTCAACTCTATCCAGCTCTTGGAATTTACGAGTACGTTATTGATAGTCCACTGTACTTTTATTCTCAAACATGCTCGCCAATACTTTATTAAAAAGAAGCGATTTATTTCATATAAATATATGAATACATACAATCTATGATTAAAAATTAGTTTGTGAAAATTTGCTGTTTTAGAAGTAATCCAAAATTAACAGAACAAAATATTTAGCAAAATTGTTTTCTTAAGGAGCTCATACATAAAAAACTTTTTCGAAAAAGAAGTACGAAAAGAAATTTAGCTTTTAAAATTTTAATTTTAATAATTTAGAAATTAGGCACAATTAATGCAGGTTTACAAACTACACAGCTACAACCCACTGTGCAAGTAAAAGAAATAATTTTGTTTTTTTAAGAGTGTTACCACTACAAAAATTTTACTTTTTCTCCATTTGTCTCCACACGAGTACACGCTCAATTTATATAATAACAAAAACAAAAACATTAAGATAAAATGACTTGTCGTCGCTCATTGGAATATTTGACTGCACTGGCCGCAATTGCAACGGCTCTCGCTCTTATTGCATTCGCAATATCGGCCACAAATTTCAAGCGTAATAATCACGAAAGTAAAGAAAACAATGATGATAATGCAATTAGCAATAGTTCGACTAAAAGAAAAAATGAAAATAACTCTGAAACACAATTATTAATTGGAACAACCACTAGCAAAGATTTTGTAAACGCAACGATGAAACCTGCCGAAATGGTCAGTACGACAACTACTACGAGTACAACGAGTACAACAGCAACATCATTGTCAACGGCAAACACAACGACAACAACTTCCACGAGTACGACTGCAACGACGTTGTATAAAGATGAAGGAAATGTTGCTGCTGTTTTGCCAACAATTGATTCCATTGTAACACCAGTGACATCGAATAACATTTTACCGGTTGATGACGATGTTGATGATGACATTGTTGTTATCGACAATAGACATGCTGAATTTTCAACAACAACTTTAACTTCCGCAATCGATCCTTCCTTAATAGAGGTAATAAAAGTTGCTTTTATAAAATGTGCAGTTGTATAAACAAATGAATTCATTCTTTAATTGAACTTTATATAAAAAATTATATATATAAATGCAAGGCATTTGTCTCAATTGCTTGTCATGCCAACAGTGTTGTTTAGCGTTTGTTTTAAAATATTGCGCTGTAGTAAAGCAGTTGACAAATCTCTCATGTCTTTAAAGGTCTTATAAAGGGTAAACCCTGATATAAATATTTTTGATAATTTTCCGATTTTTATTTGAAAGGCTAACAACCATAATGGTTTTGGTTTTATATTTAAAATTTTTTTTTCAATAGAGGGAAGTTCGAGGTTATCATAACAAAAATTTCGTTTTTTTTTCGAAAATTATTGGGTTGATAAAAATGGGCTATCTTAAGTTTGGCTAGTTTTTGCGGTTTGGAATTGGGTGTGTTCTGACATATTTAGCAAAATTTTATGACCAACACAGCAAATAATTTTTATTCGATATGAATCTATTTTATTTTTCTATATCTATATACACTTAGAAATCTATCGGATAACAATAAAAGTATTTGTTTAAGTGGTTAAGCCTATTACGCTTATTTTTCTCTTGTGATTTTCAAAAGTATTATTATTTGTGAATTCTCAAATAGTTTTTGAAAGTATGTGCATAAGATAAGAGGTTTGTGACTGTCCCAAATGTGTGATTGAAGTCTACTGAATTATGGTTTTTGTTTATAAATATGAAAAAATCGTGTATATATATAAAAATTAATCCCTTTTTGTCACGGCATCACGTGTGAATGACTGTGTTGTGTTTTTTTCGTGACACGAACACGCACGACCCAACACGAAGTGTTCGTGACAAAAATCTGATTTCGTGCGTGTTCTGGTCTTTTCGTGTTGAGCAAAATTGTAAAACGAAAAACACGAAACGATTTTAGATGTAAAATATGTATGAATGAATTTCCAGCAGCAACACCAGCAAAGTTCTGTACGTAAACCGATAATATTAGCTGTGGTGGGAGATAGTATCAGCTGGCAGTGCCAACTTGGTGCCATATTTTGAAAAGCGACTCTTGAAAAAAATCATTTAAATTTTCTGATTTTCAAATACTATACCAATAATATTTCGTGCGTGTTGTGCAGTATCGTATTGACAAAATTATTCGCGTGCGTGTTTCGTACGTGTTGAGTGTCTTGGAATTCGTGTCCGTGCCGTGTCGTGTTGGAAAAATTCGACACGCGCCCACCTCTAGGCTGGACCGATATCCCCCTTTCCTTTTTTGCTTTGTTTGTTATTGTCTGGAAAAAAAGAATATGAAAAAAATTGAGAAAGTTGCGTGGAACAGGGTAAAACGGGAAAAATTTGTGCTACTGGTGTTTTTTTTGTTTTTGATAAGATTGGTATAAATTCAGTTTGAAGTCTACTCAGTTTCTTTCTGGATGCGCACGATCTCGCGGTAAAATGCTAGTATGTATTTTAAAATGAGATTTCCTTAAAAATTTTGACTAAAGCACACTGGAAATAAAAATTATTCTAATATGGCCCTTAAACGTTGAGTAGGAAATTAGGCCCTTCCATGTGAGACCACATTTAAAATTACCGCAAACCAGCCCACAAAATTATAATTTAATTCAGGGAATTTTAATATTTTAATTTCATGGTTTCATTCTTTCAAACGACAGTTCTCATATTACAATAAATAGCGGTCACAGAGCACGTACATACATGCATACATACATGCATACATACATCCATACCTACATACATATATATTAGGGCGGGTCGATTTAAAAATCGCACAAATTACAAGGAAAATCGTATTCTAGGGATCAAAATAAGAAACTTTGCCGAAGGAACCGTACCTCTAAAATGTATTTTGATATCCCGACTTTTGATCCGAAGGGTCAAATTTTCTTGAAGGGTCAAATTTTCTTGAAGGGTCAAATTTTGAAAAATCTCACTTTGACCCATTTAGAGTCAAAATGTATGACCGACCCCCACTAGTTTTGGAGGGTCGACCCACCTATGCCAGTGGCACACCCCCTGGAACCACCCCTGGGGGGTTCCCCATACAAATATTTGTGATTTTTTCAAATATTTGTATTAGGAGTCCCCCAGGGGTGATTCCAGGGTGTGTGCCACTGGCATAGGTCACACATTTTGACTCTATTGAGGAACTCTAAATGGGTCAAAGTGAGATTTTTCAAAATTTTACCCTTCAAGAAAATTTGACCTTTCGGATCAAAAGTCGGGATATCAAAATACATTTTAGAGGTACGGTTCCTTCGGCAAAGTTTCTTATTTTGATCCCTAGAATACGATTTTCCTTGTAATTTGAGCGATCTCTTTGCCTCCATACAAATCGACGCGCCCTAATATATATTATTTATGTGTTCAAAATTTCCATTTTATTATTACATTGGAAAATCATGTTTATTATTAAATATTTGCGATTGTTGTAGTCTACAACATCCCAGAGGTAGTTCAGTGGTGAAAACTTAATAACCCACATTTTGTCTGGCCACTTTTCCTCAACAGATTACACAGTTTTCCTCAATGAAAGTAAACAAAATGCAATGTTATGTAAACAAAAGAGTAAATAAATGGAAATAACTTCATTGCTGGTTACAATAGTTTTTTTTTGCAAAATGTAGCTACATATTCATATATACATACATACATACATACATATATACGTACATATATATGTCCATACATTTTTGTAAACCAGTTACTGTTGACTTGAATTATGTATAATGAAATAAAAGTTGAAATCGTTATTGTTTTGAATAATTTATTAATATTTAAACTTAACTCTTGGCATTGTTTTAAGCGTAGTAGTTACAAAATATTTTATAGTTTATATGGCTTGAATTATAAAATGGGATTCATTAAGTTTAAATTATATTTCAATTTTGCTTTTTTTAGTAACAATAGAATATAGTTTACAGGCCCGGCAGGAGCAATTGTCCTTGGTTTTTGTGACAAAATAAGCACACAAGGTTTTGGCTAGTTAAGCAATAACTACACTTAAGAAAATATTTGGAATGAACTTTTATGTTACATTTGAATAAAAATCTAATAAGGTATTGAAAATTAAAAAAAAACGTGATAGAAATTCGGGGCGGTATGGAGCTTTCCCCATCAGCTGTGTTCTCTGGTTTGTGCTCATGTGCAAAAACAATGCAAAAACAAATTGAGCAATACTTCTCTTTGTTTTTGTTTCACTCACTTCAAAGAACGAAATAAAACAAAATCAAAGAATTTGTTTCGTTTATTTTCATATTCTGGTTTTAAGACTTAAAATTTAAGTACAAAGAAATCAAAACAAAAATAAATCTATAAATGTCGATTATTTTTGGTACGAAAATCACGTCCTAGCTCCAGTGTCGCGACATAAATAGCATAGCCATAAAAAGAATAATTCTCTACAATATGAAAAATAAAACTCGTTCGCGAAAGAAAAAAATTCTAGCACTCTTCATACTCTGAGTATAACAAAACGATTGGTATTACTACTTAAATGTGCAAAAAAATTTCCACCATAAACATTTCGGTTTTCAAAATAAAACTTAATAACTTTTCAGATATTTTAGAAACGAAACAACTTTATTCAGAACTTTAGAAACTGCAATTTGATTAGTCAAAACTTAGAACTTAATTGAATTAAGAAAATGTTTTGCTTGAGTTGATAAAGCAATTTGTATAAATAAACAAACTTAAATGAAATCATACCAAAAATACTCAACACTTGTGAAGAAAAATAAACTTGAAATAAAACTTAAAAATAAAAACTAAACTGAGTATATGAAGTAGAAATCTACATCAACTGGCATTGCCATGGCACCACACACAGTGGACCAAACACATAGAACGCTGATGATGAAGGTGTAGTGGCCTTCGAAAACAGCTAGTTGTTCCGTTCTACTACGTGTTTGTCAGAATATTTACAATTAATTTTAGTGTTATTTGCTTATAAATAATTATCACATGTAATTTGGCTTAAAAAACAATACGAACTTTAGCCTAATCAAATCATAAATATATTTAAAGATATTTATAATTTTTTTTGCAGGAAACGACAGCATGGAAAACACTGACATCACACCCCAATTCATTGGTACAGTTGTTACCATCACGTGCAATGCGTGTGGTGCAAGAAGTTGTAAGGTCATTTCGTGTAAGTATTTTAAATGCTACATTAGAAAATAAAATAAAAACTGAAATTATAAAACAACATTTTTTATAACCATAAATTAACACCATTAATTGGTTAACAATAATAATGGGTATGCAGCAACCAATCTTGTTTAATACAATCTTGTAAATACTATGTGCAAGCATACATATGTATGTATGTCTGCAACTAGCCATAACCAAACATGCATTCTAACCAACTAATGTCCTTGAAATCCGCTCAAGAAACACACTTGGTAGTGCAAAAAACCAGCTGAAAAAATTATAGTTAAAATAAAATGTTGCAAAACAAAACAAATTGGTTGGGTGAGAGAATAAGCAGTTGCGAAAAAATTTTTAAAGACAACTACATACATATGTTTTAAAAATTTGCATGTATTAGCGATTGTGCTGGAAAAGCCATTATTAATTTTGCTCCTCAAATATTCTTACTCAAAATAGTCGTTAATAAGTAATATTACATTTCCATTAATGCTAGGAACACAACTGGGACGAACGACGAATTTCGCCTACGACGACGAATTCGCTGAGTAACTTCGTCGTATGAAGCACAACAACGACGACGCTTTTATAATTGATAAAGTTGTTTACTGAGAGGAGAGAGAGAGAGAGAGAGCGAAAATTAATTTTTCGTCGTTCGCCGGCGTAATAAATAGAAATAAAGGCTTAGTTACCCGACTGTAATGTAATGTAACTGCAACGTAGGAAACAGCTGATCGATATTTTTATATGAAAAGTAGGTTACGTTACATTCCATTTCTATAATCATTTTCATTACCTTCCACATAACAATATCGATCAGATGTTTCCTACTGTTGGAGTTACATTACATTACAGTCGGGTAACTGAGCCTTATGCTAGGAACACAACTGGGACGAACGACGAATTTTTTGGTGCAAACTTTCGTCATAAAAAATAAAACACATTTGTGCATATGAAAATGAGCACAACACCGCCGTAGAACGAAATTCGTCGTTCGTAACGAACTCTGAAAAAGATTTATTTCTATTTTGTATGCCGACGAACGACGAAAAACAATTTTCTCTCTCTGTCTGTCTTTGTGGACACAACAACCAACTTTATCAAATATAAGAGAGGAATTCACTGAGTAAATTCGTCGTTGCTGTGCTTCACACGACGAATTTACGCAGCGACAAAATTCGTCGTTCATGCCAGTTGTGTTCTTAGCATTAAGTCTATTGCAGAGTCCGCTGCGTATAGCCAATTTGGTGCGACGCCATGATTGTGTGTATTTTCATATACACAAATATGTTTTATTTTTGCCCAGGAATATTCGCGACCAAAAATTCGTCGTTCGTCCCAGTTGTGTTCCTAGAATATGATTCCTCCCAGTTAAGCTTTTTAAATACATTAACTGCTTTTTATGGTAAAGACAGTGTTGCCAAAATGGCTTTTTTCGCTACATTTGACTGTAATTTGGTGTCATTAGCGGCAAGTGTATTCAAAAAAATTGCTTTCGAATTTGTAAGCTATTATTAACATTACAATTCGAAAACTTTTCGAAGAAAACCTTTTTAAAAAAATCAAGAAGGCAACCTAATAAAATCAATAAGAAATCCCTATAGTTTACAATTTATAAGAAAACCTAATAGAATCAAGAAGTTTTTCTCTATGGATTGTTTTTTGGTGCCAAAAATAAAGGCAATTGCGTAAAAAAGTTATGAATAATAAGATTTCTTCTTGATTTTATGTGGTTTTCTTTTTGATAAAATTAATAAGATATACCACATAAAAACAATAAGGAACCCAGTAAAAAAAATTGGAAGTCATTCTAAAGGAAGTACATTTTCATTGCTTCCAAAAAATCGATATTTTTAATTTGCCGATAGTTAGCAGAAAACCAAGTAGAAGCTTATTTTAGTCATACAAAACCTTGTAATTCCTCTCTAGTTTTAGAAATTACTCACCAGAATTTTTAAAAAATCGATTTTTTTGAAGAAACTTATGAACTAATTTTTGTCTAAGATTTTGAAGTTATTTGCTTAAATTTACATGAAAATACTGTTTCACGTTTAAATTCCTATAAAAAGAAACTAATTGTTAAAATAAGTAACTATTAACCATTTTTCCTAGATGAAAATATTATCATAGAACACAAAAAAGGAAATTTTTCTTAAAATCGCTTCCAAATCGGTGACCAGGCAGCGAAAAAGAGAACTTCTTGCAATGACAACCCTATGTAAAAATCATTAGATCGGATCGAAATTTGCACTACTTCCAGATCGCAAACTCTACATTTTCATGACTTTTTTGGAGTGTCTTTTTTTACTGGGAATGTCTATGAAAAAATCTTCGCTTCTTTCTGCTGGGATACCCCTTAGCCTAAAAACGTTTCATAGAGAAAATCTTATTGATTCTCTGTGTACTTTCATATACAAAAATATGCTTTATTTTGGCCCACGAATATTCGCGACCAAAAATTCGTCGTTCGTCCCAGTTGTGTTCCTAGCATAAGATTCCTCCCAGTTAAGCTTTTTAAATACATTAACTGCTTTTTCTGGTAAAGACAGTGTTGCCAAAATGGTTTTTTTCCGCTACATTTGACTGTAATTTGGCGTCATTAGCGGTAAGTCTATTCAAAAAAACCACCAGTGGGGTTTTAGCTTAAAAAATTTGTTAGTTAACGGTCTTACAGCGTTTTTCTGAAACTTACAAAGAAATATATTCCCCTTATTGTGAATTGCGTCGTCGACCTCACATCAAGGCGACATTAAATATTGCCACTTGTCCACTCATTATCGGCAACAATTAAACTTCTTACTCGTATTTTCATTCTTATTGTTATTAGTTTTAGCCCCACCTGATAGGATATTATTTCGAGTGAGATTCATAGTACCAGAGATCTACGCTATATTTAGAAAAGTTAAAAAATACTTTCGAATTTGTAGGTTATTAACATTACAATTCGAAAACTTTTGCTTTCGTTTCGAATTACAGGGGTCTACTCTGCATTCCGCATCGAATGCGCCTTATAATGCAACATGAAATTATCGAAAGTTGTACCTTGAGGATTTCAACAATATAAAATAGGTTTAACTGTTGCTAGTTCCAGAAGAACCAGCTCATTAGGACCCATTGTAATAATATAAAGAAAGAAAACAGAAGATGTTTCAAAGTTATCGTATTATCGCACATATTATTGGATCATGTGGAACATTGAATATACACTCGCATTAATGGATAGTGCTCGGATAGTCAAGCTGCCATCAAAGCGCTTAGCTCATATGAGTTTAATTCTAAGTTAGCTTGGGAATGCCGCATTAAGCTAAATCATCTAAGCAGCATGAATAAGGTCCTGAACACGCCGGGGTGTTAGGAAATGAAAATGCTGACAAAATGGCCAGAAGGGGGGCTAGTACACCCATGGTCGGACCAGAACCGTTTTGTGAACTCGGATTGGAGTAATAGGGAACACCTCTGGCTCAATCTCCCAGGATTGAGGCATGTAAAGCTAATGATTGGAACGTATAACCAAAATCGTTTCATAGCTTTCGTGTCCCTGAGTAAAAACAATGTAAAACTGTTCACAGGCTTCGTCACAGGCCATTGTAGAATGAGAAAACAGCTCAACAGACTTGGCATTGAGAGTACCAGCCTACGCAGATTCTGTTATTACGAAGATGAAACTCCAGAGCATATTGGTTTATGTGGCTGCCTACTACACGCAGGCATTCAAGTAGAATTTAGATGATTCCTTTTTTAAAAAAATGAACTGTGAAGCGTTATGCCACAGAAGATATAGCCAATTGGGGAAGCACCTATTGGAGGAGTGGGAACTGCCAACTCTGAATCCACTGCCAATCCTGATATTCATCAGGAGAGTAGGGCTAGATGAGGTGCTCTAGCACCTGGCAGGGGATACAAAGGTCTACTTTGGTCGCAGTGTCCTGTGCTTCCCGTTTGACTTAATTCATTCAAAAGGTTACAAATAGCATTTTCTAAATCAAATTCAAGTTTTGGTCTTTAAATTTAAAACAATTTTAGAAGCCATTGAAGCTATTTCCATTCGTTTCTGACCATTAACCTTGCATGAATATCATCATTGTCTTCCAACAGATCAATTTATATCAATAAAATAGATGCAACAACTATTTTTTCTTTGTCTACTTTGCGGATGTAGATTGTTCAAACTTTTTTCTCCAACCAAAGTTTAAAACACAAAAGGAATTAGACGATGATGGTTAATACAATGACCATAGACCATAAAAGATTAAAAAAAGCAAATGCAACAAACTTGCAGAAGACCAAAAAAAAAAAACAGAATGAGAAACAGATAGTTTTCCCATTAAATAAAATAAACTTAATAAGAAAACCAGTTGTTTATATTAAAAAAAAAAATATCATACATTTTTTGCCAAAAATTAGAAAAAAATTTCCTTTATTTAAAAAAAATAAAATAAAGTATTAAACGATTTTCTGTAGTGATTGTGACACCTGCCACTGAAACAAACAATCACTGCTGCTCAACTCCATGGTATTGTGTGTCAATGCCTTTGTGAGCAGTAACTAGGTCCATGCTGATTTTTGTTTGATTTTACGAACCAGAGATGGAAAATCCATTGGTCTATGATAAAAAATACTCGAATCAAATTTTTAATTCTATCAATGCATTCATTGCCTGTCTGCCCAAAAACTTTTGAAGTTTAAGCTAACTAACATTTTAATATTTTTATTTTCCATGCATGGAAATTTTTCTAAAATATTTTCTGAAACAAGATAATTAATCATTTTATTTGTGAATGTACACATGAATATATTTTCGGCCGTAAACTTACTGTAACTGTATTTAATTTTTTTTTTTGCTAATTGTTGAATTTAAATTTTAAAATGTCTGTAATTGCCATTAGCTAAATAAAATGATACTAGTCAATATTTTTAGTTGTACTCGTATCTTATAACACTTAAACTTGTTCACAATTATTAGCCAGTGAAGTTCAAATACGGTCTAGTTGTATTTCATACATAAAATATTGAAAGTTGTAAAATAAACCTGTAAAATTTGTTGCTTAAACTTGTCAGATTTTGGATTGCGTAACTATTTAGCTTAAAAACCCGCATTTTTTGCAACTCTCGTTTTTTTTAAACTCACTTTTATTTACTTGGGTTTTCATGTTGGCTTTTCTTATCGGTTGGAAAATGCCTTTAAAGCATTTTGAAAGTTTACATGTTTTTTCAGAAGATTCATAAGTCAGAGTCAGCATGAAAGTGTCGATCTAAATCAAATACTGCAAGTTGCCTCCAGGTCCTTAAGCATTGAGCAGCTTTTTAATATTGTTTTTAAATTTGATTTTTGTTGTGAAGATATTGAAAATTTTAAAACATGGCTCCAATTATGTATTTCAGAAACTTGTACATATGTACTAAAATTTTAAAATTATATCTTTTCTTTTTGCTAATAGGAAGAAAGTGTGTAAACAATTGATTTGATTGTTATTTTTATTTTATGAAACTATCGAATAAACTATTTTTTCAATCTTAATATTTGTATTTTTAGGGACCTTTTCACAATATATGTAGGATTAAGAGTTAACGTGAAGTTTAATTGCATATTCTTTTGTACATTGTGAAAAGGGCCGTTAGTTCGATATTTCAATAACCTTAAGTTAAATTCTTCAGGATATCTTATTTATTTATTTTCTTTTATCTTTTTTGCTTTCCATCCCAAACAATATCTTGAAGAAGTTAACCGAAGGTTAAGGAAACTTCAAACTAAAAAATAAAATAAATAAAGCTTGAAAAAATAGTTTAACTGAACATTTAAGAAGAATAGTCGAAAAATTAAGTAAACAATTTTTTACTATCGAATAAATTTCAAAATAAAACATAGGATTTTTTTATAGCTATGCTATTTATGGTGCGATACAGCAGTTAAGACGTGATTTTTGTAACAAAAATAATCGACACTATTACAGTTATAAATTTATTTTTGTTTTGATTTCTTTGTATGTACATACTTAAAGCCAGAGTACGAAAATAAACGAAACAAATTGTTTAATATTGTTTTGTTTCGTTCTTTGAAGTGAGTGAAACAAAACAAAAACAATGGGAACGATTGCTCAATACACATGAGCACAAACCTAAGAACACAGCCGATCGGCTGTAAGCCGGCTAACAGCCGCCGCCGGCCACAAACAAAACATTAATTTAATCATGCGCCGCTAGAAAAGAAAAATTGGAAATAAATGGAAACGTTTTGAAATATTTGCGGCGAATTTGATATCAACATATAATATAATTTTATTGCATTGTTATTTAACAAATTAAATTTGTTTTATATAGCTAAAGGCCGTTTCACACTATAATACAAGTATTAATACTTTTGACGAAAATGCATCCCTAATCTAATTTCTGTTTCAAAAATTTCAAAAGACAATAACAACTCAACATGTCAGAGTTGCATTTTCCACAAAAGTATTAATACTTGTATTATAGTGTGAAACGGCCGTAAATAGCATAGCCTATAACCGGGTGTATTAAGACACCCCTCTTCTCCTTTTAAATTTAATTTACAGTTTATAGTTAACTAACGCTCTTGGTTTAACTAACGATTTTAATTATCAATTTCGTTATATAAACCACCTCCATTAGTTAACTAAAGGCTGTGAATTTGAGTCTTCCTTTTAGTTACATATCTGCTTTTGAGCTTTTGGGACAAGTTAGTGTTGTGAACATACGCGTAGAAAGGCCATTCTGGGGGAGAGGGAATTGCCCATAGATATTTGCCCCTCAGAAAAAAATGTTTAGCTCGGCAAAGGATTGTAAAGAATCAAACTCGCGCACGTTGCTCAAAATCAACTAAGAATATTTATTCAGGGCAATTATGAATAAAATTCCGCAAGAAATTTTTCCCGGGAAACAATTCCAACTAATAGCAAGTAATAGGGAAAGCAAAAAATTCTAATTGGAAAAGGGAGAAATTTCTCGCGGAGTTTTATTCATAATTGCCCTGATTGCTTGTAGCCTATATGTACATTTATCCATTTCTCGTAATTTTTTTTATTTTTAACTACATAGTGGCAATTTTAAGGGGCGTGTTCATGCCAACTTTTACAAATATTGATGGCCCCACCCACTTTCTAAATGTAACATATCGCCACTTCCACAGCTCAATGTGTGCCGGTCGGGAAGATGTGAAAAATAACATGTATTAAGTTATAATGGGCATGACTCCGCCCAATTTTTCAAGCACAAGCACATGAGATTCCAAGAGCCCAAATGTTTGCCAATTTTTGAGGGGATCAAATAATTAGAAGTAAATATATTTTAATACTAAACTTTAATGGACGCCCTTTTTTACTCGTAATGCAAGATCATGTTAATTTCAAAGCTCAGGGTATGTGCAAAGCTTATTAAGAATCATTTAAGTAGAAGCTCGTGAAATATACTATTAAATTTTAATGGGCGTGACTCCGCCCACTTTTTTAAATTTGAGATTATGAGGGCAATTATTAATAAAATTCCGCGAGAAATTGCTCCCGGGGAACAATTCCAACTAATAGCAAGTGATAGGGAAAAAAAATTCTAATTGGAAAATTATTTATTCCAAGAAAGTAGGAAGTTTTTATCCAACGTTTCGCATTTTTTTCGTAATTTTTCAAATTAAAGAAAATGTATTCTAATTTCTTTACAGTAGCACCGTGATATTCTTGTTTATCTTTTACGATCATTACATTAAGGAAGCTTCCAACTAAAAAATACAAATATCAACATCCCTAAAGCTTCAAAAAATAGTTTAACTGAACATTTAAGTAGAATAGTCGAAAAATTAGGTAAACAACTTTTTACTATCGAATAAATTTCAAAAGAAAACATAGGATTTTTTTGTACCTCTTAGGTCCAAACTTACAGTCTATAGTTAACTAACGCTCGCTATCGAACAATGCAACAATATGCCTAGATATCGAATGCCATAATCTCAAACTGAAAAAACGCGATCGAATCAGCTCGTTATCGAAAGCACGATTACACACAGGTATGCATTTTTCATAACCTGCGGGTGACCCACTTAGGGGTCTTGTGGTTCTGCCTTGTTTGAAGATATACCTTTTATGGAAAAAAAAAAATTAATTTTTACTTCAAGAGTGAGTTAGTCAAAATTTGTATGGAATTTTCTTTCAACGTATAATTCAAACTCGAATAATTTTTTTTTTGCACAAGCGAGATAATGGGCCTTATTACGCGTGTCGTATTACGACTTCGACTACGACGATTTTGTACTAGACTAAAGAACATTGCAACATTTTTTCTTTAATCTAGCACAAAATCGTCGTGGGCGTAGTCGAAATACGACACTCGTAATTAAGCCCAATATCCAAACTACAAAATTAAGCCGAATAACCACCTCTTCGAATTCTGTATAATATTTTATAAAAATCAGACGGCTCGTTTATAAACTGCAGATTTGTTTCCATTTTTTTTACAAAATCCCCACTGTGTATCGTAAAGCCAAAAAATCTGGATATAGGTATTACAATTTAAATTAAATTCTTTGTTCTTAGAAATATCAACTGATTGAGAGAGTTTCAACCTTGTGCGACTTAAGTTAAGTTACTCGTATTAACATCTTCACTTATTGAGCTTCCAACAATATGTTATAAATTAATAATAACTTATTGCTGTTAATTACAAAAAATATTTTGAAATATTTACTTATACATATATGTACATATGTATGTATGTATGTACACAATTTTAACAAAGTGCTAACTAAATGCTTCTAGAAGTTTTAGTAACTTATTAGTTTTAGCAAATTCAAATTCATACATACATATGTACATACATACATTCACACGTACCAAATGCGAACAACCGTGCCAAGGTTCAACAAAATAATATGTAGTTGAAAACTTTGCAAGAAAAAAAGCAATTTAATAATGTTCTATTCCCTCATAAATGTTTACAGAAGGACACCCACGTCGTGGTGACAACATCGTTTGGCAGAATAAGAGGGCGTTTTCAGAAGTATCGTTCTGGTGAGCGTGGCGGCTATTACAGTTTTAAGGGCATACGTTATGCTCAGGCTCCAGTAGGCGATAGAAGGTTGTATAACAAAATATGTACATATTAAATTTAAATAAAAGCCAAATTATTTAATACTTTTTCTCTTTAAAATACACAAGATTCCGTGTTGCAGAACCTGAAAAAAGTTGGTCTGGTATAAGAGATGCCTCCCGGGAAGGCTACAGTTGCCCTCATAAAAATATGATTCTAGACACATTCAAAGGCAATGAAGATTGTTTATTTTTGAATGTGTTTACCGCCAAAATGCCCAAAGGGGAGTAGTAAGTATTTTTAGTTAAGTGATAAGGAGAACACAGCTCATTTTTTTGTATACACACGTACATAAACATGTATATTTTTAGTAGTCCCGAACTCCCCGTAATGGTTTGGCTACATGGTGGCGGCTATTCCTTTGGCTCTGGAAATACCTTTTTATATGGCCCTGATTATTTAGTGGCTGAAAATATACTTTTGGTCACCATAAACTATAGATTAGGGCCATTGGGCTTTCTAACTGCAGGTCCCGATGCTCCTGGAAATCAAGGCTTGAAAGATCAAATTTTGGCCTTAAAATGGGTGCGCGATAATATTGCAGCATTCGGCGGAGATCCCAATCAAGTTACTGTATTTGGCGAATCGGCTGGCGCTTCTTCGGTGCAAATGTTGCTGCTGTCACCTTTAGCTAAAGGTTTATTTCATCGCGCCATTTCAGAGAGTGGTTCTGCTTTTAATCCTTGGTCAATGGGTGAAAATTCCGTGGCAAGGGCGGCTAGATTGGCGGCTAATTTGGGTTATGTTGGTGCTAATGCCACAGAAGATATTTTAGAATTTCTTAGACGAGCACCCGCTATGAAACTGGTGGAAGCTGCACCGACTACCCTAACGGAAGAAGACTTTCGCAATAATATTGGCTTGCCGTTTGTGCCCGTCATTGAGGGTTATTGGAATAAGAAGGGAGAAAAAGATATCTACTATGAGACGCCTTTCATTACGGAAACACCACAAGAGTTGTATAAAAATCATAAATTCCATAAAAATATACCCTACATGACGGGATACAATACACATGAGGCCATGTTATTTATAAGACGTACTTACATAAGTTTTGAATATTCTTTCGAAAGGTCTTATAATTTTTATTATAATTTCAGGTTTGCGCAAAAATCCCCAGCTATTGCAAATTATTGAAAATGATTTCGAACGTTTGGTACCCCGTGATCTTAATGTTACGGACGATAGAGATCGCGTGAGTATGGATATTCGTCAATTTTATTTAGGCTCAAAGCCAGTGGGCGTGGAGTCGGTCGATGAAATGATAGCGGTAAGTGATAAGCTAAAGAAATAAAATTATATTTAAATCAATCCCCCTTATCGTGGTTGACGTATTTCGACTTCGAGTACGACGTTTTTGTAAAAGATGAAAGAACACTTCAATCGATTTTCACTTTTTTTAAAAAACTAATTGACGTAGTCGAAGTCGAAATACGCCAACCACGATAATGCCCAATATTTATTTAAATCAAACTGAATTTTTTTTATGAACTTACATAATGAGGGCAATCATAAATAAAATTCCGCGAGAATATTTTCCCGGGCAACAACTTCAAACAATAGCAAGTAATAGGAAAACCAAAAAAATTCTAATTGGAAAAGGGAGAAATTTCTCGCCTAATTTTATGCACAATTGCAGTGAATACCTAAGTAAGGAAGGCCCGCTTCACACACGGCAATTTTAGTTCATTAACTTTTTAGTTCATGAGCGAGAGAGGAAAATATGAAGGCTTCCCTCTTCATTATATTCTCCTCTCTTTCATATGCTCAAAAGTTTGCTAAACTAAAATGACAGTGTGTGAACCCAATATAAGAATACAGTAGAAATGCACAACTTGGCAGCAGTTTTTATACAAAAAATGGGCACGTCTTCCAAAAAACTCTACAAAAGATGCAGTAAACTAATTTCATTATTAATTAAATAAATTGTCACATGAAAAATTTTGCAGTTCGTTCAAAAATGCATACTGTGCGCAGATATTGAGCATCCGCCAAGCATGTGCAACAGCTGATTGCGTAAACGCAGAACAATTTGGCAAAACTCCTGTACAGCTGCACAAAATTTACTGAATTTACGGAGCGCACTCACTCTCTTTAAAATTTATAATGTTAATTTTTGTCTTTCTATTTATTTTTACTACAATTATTAATTTGTATCTAAAAATTTCAGTTACTTACCGATTTAATGTTCCTGCAAGGCATTAGACGTACAGCCAGACATCATGCGAAATATGGTAGTGCCCCCGTTTACATGTATCGCTTTTCATTCGATGGTGCTTTAGGTTTATATAAACGTATGTTGGGCCTTCAGCGTCCGGGAGTTTGTCATGGTGATGAGATGGGCTATTTATTCAAATTTGGTTTCTTCAATTTGAGTTTAGATCCAAAATCCATGGAAGTGCTAGTCAAAAATCGCATGGTCCGCATGTGGACAAATTTTGCTAAATATGGGTATGGTAAAATAATGTTAATTAAACCTATAATACAAATTTTATTAAATATATATTTATCTTATTAACAGAAATCCTACCCCATCACACATAGATGATAGTTTACTTACCACTAATTGGTTACCCATTAATCCCAATGATGTTATGCAGAATTTAAGTTACATGGATATAACCACAAATTTGGAAATGAAAGTAAATCCGGAATTTGAACGTCAACAGTTTTGGGATTATATGTATGAGCACTACAATGGTGATTCCATGTAGTTTTAAAACTAAAACACTTTGATTAAGAAAATATTTACACCTTCAACTAAATATAAAACGTAATCGAAAACACTATAATTTACAAGGATTTTTTTTCTTCATCAATTACAAGAATTCAAAAAGATTAAATGTTTTTTAAATAAATTGGCATTTTTCTCTTTTTTTTTTGTTTTTTTTTTCAAAAATATATATCTATTGCGTGTTTTTTACATTTCATAATTAATTTTAATTTAGCTTTAGTCTTATAATAATTTTTTATATATAAATAATATGTTATTTTTTATTTAAGTTGTTTGAATATAAAAAGCATTTAATAAGTTATTATATTGTAATCATTGTAAATAGTCAAAGAAAAAATACAAAAAATATTGTACATTGTTTCTCTAATATCAAGATATTTGTTTAAACAATTTTCACTTAAAAAAAATACATAAAACCGAAAATCGATAAAAAAAAATGTTTTAGTTATTTTTTAGCAGTAGCTACTGTTGGCATTTGCGAGTGATAGAGATACATTTGTAGCAAAAATATGCTGTCATCTAAAGTTAATTCAGCCTTGGATAAGGTCTTAATGCGACTCTTTACTTTTTCGAGGATTTCACGTTCTGGCGGCGTTAAAGTTTCAAGTATCTAAAAAAGAATTAGGTATTGATTTTATTATACATATTTATTCTTTGCAATAGCCACTTATTTATTACCTCTGATATATATTCCTCTGATTCGCCTCTTTCTTTCATGGTTGCAACAATACTGTCTAATTTTTGAGACTTCTCTATTAAACGTTTATTTTCATTTTTCTCATAATTGGAACGCGTTATATCGTTGTACAAAGCCTTAAAGCAAATATCCAATAACATCTTGGTTATCTAGACAGAAATTTTATTCATTACATATTTTTTTCTTTTGTATTTAAGATTTATTACTTGTTTATGTTTGAGGTAAAATAAGTAGAAGGCCTTTGCAGGACCACTGCCACCCCCGCCGGCTTTCCGTATGGTTTTGATTTGCAAAAATTGCTCTTGAAACAGATTGTATGAAAGTAATTTCGCCTCTTTTGCCGGTATCATGGCCTCCTTTTGTAAATCTTCCTGTTCAATATACTTTTTCATGCGAACAACACGAAATATACGTGAAGCTTTAGAGCCAAACCTTTCGGTAATGACATTTTCCACGCACGCTAAAGCTAGATTTTGAAAGCCTGCTGCCAAATCTACTACATATTGACCAGCGCCCATTTCGCCAACTTTCCGTATAAAACCAAGGGAATCATCGGCTTAAATAAAAGAGAGTTCGTATAAGAGTAAGACAGCATTATTTTTTTTTAATAAAATCTAATTACCTATGGAAGACATGTATTGGTCCAAATATCGAACTAAATCCAAATTGGTACTACTTTTCTCAACCATTTGTTTTACTTCAACAACAGTAAAAGGGTTTGAGTAGCCCTGTGATGAAATGGAGACAAAATTATACAAAATATATAATTTTCGAATAATGGACCTTATTACGAGTGTCGTATTACGAATTCGACTACGACGATTTTGTAGAAGAATAGAGAACATTGCAACATTTTTTTTTAATCTGGTACGAAATCGTCGTAGTCGTAGTCGAAATACGACACTCGTAATTAGGCACAATATATATGTATTTATATATATGTATATGTATATATTTTCGAATATTATATTAATGACGAAAAATTTAATTTAATAAATTTTAAATGAGCGTTCAAAAATACAAAGGAATATGAATGTTTCCGACAGTAATAAGGCATAAATTATTTACTAAAGCATAGTGCTATAAAAATAAGTCAGCAACTTCTTTTTTATACATATATACATATTTGCCCTTAATTATGAAAGTGGTCTAAGTCATGTAAATTTTTGCTTAGAAGACTCAAATAAATCTTTGAAAAACTTCAATAAATATTTAAAAATAAATTTATATAAATCAATACTATTACAACTCTAAATTAAAATGCTGCATAATATAAAAATACTTTTCAAATTTTTTCAAATGTAATCTACTAAATACATATCTCGACCAGAGAAATATATCACTTAGACCACTTTCATAATTAAGGGCACATATACATATGTATGTATTACAACGTGATTTTAATTTCAACCGACTAACTACTTGTTATTAACTTTGTAGTATGCAATACTTACTTTCTGCCAAGGATCTGTTCTTTCATACATTTGTTTTAATATATATTTGAAACATTCAGCTGCACTGGCTCCAAGTTTTCGTTCAATTGCATCCACCATGACGACATCACGGAAGTCTTGATGAAATCGGTTGAAATTAATTTGCCAATATAAATCTGCAATAACAAAATATGTATAAGATAATAGGGAATATTTTAGGTAAAATATGTATATTTCTTGTGTCGCTATTGGACACATTTCTGGTGGGTTATTTTGTAACACGAATGGCAAGAGAAGTTTCCGAACATTATATCTCCAAAATATTTACAATTCATTCGAATTATATACAAATAAATGTAATTAGACCTGGTTTTTTACATAACTTTAATTTACATCAACTTGTAAACAAAAATTTTTAAAACTACTTAAACGATTTACGCGAGGATTTTTAGATAAAGAACACAACCAAACATTTTCGTTCTTCAGAAAACATTACAAATTGAAAATATCTAGGCTATTGAGGCGCCGAGTATTACATAAGAGATGTACCATATGAATAACTCCAAGTGCAATCAAAATTCATCTAAGTTAATTTGCGGATATTTTTGTATTTTTTTTTTTCTCAGTATGAAATTCAACACGAGTAATATAATATATATTCTGTTAACTTACATGCATCCTTGGCTTGAGAAGCCGGCAATACGCCCGATTGTATTTTATTTAAAGTTGGTATATCAATATCCGGCAGAAAGAATAAATCATAAGGCTCAATGTTAAACTTTGGCACAGCATCTGGTTCTCCTTCTGTCGGCACCAACATGGGTAGTTTGATTAAATAGTTATCCTTAACCATGGTAACAAACGTATCACGTATTGTTTCAATTTTTTCATTAATTTCATTATTTGAGATACATTTTAGGATGACATTGGACGCGGTTTGAGAGCCGCTATGTAAAAGTTCTTCAGCAATGGCAGCACCCACCGAACCATATTTGGTTTGAATTAAGTGAACATACCTAGGAATTTAATAGAATTTCATAAAGCTACTATTTTTGTTTTATCTTAAAAATGCTCCACTTACCTTGAATAACGTAATATGAACAAAATCTCTTCACGTTTTAAGGAATACTCCGCCACATTTGGGTTGGTCTCGCACGGCTGAAATGCTACCAATTGATATTTTATCAAGACACCTAAAGCTGTTGAAACCTTGTTTTAAGACAAAAGTTATTTCAAATAAATATTTTTGTAATTTATAACTTTTTATTTATTCTTACTAACTTCTCTTTTTGTTAACTTGGAAGCTTTAGCCAAGTTGCTCAATGTTCTGACATTTGCACCGAATAGACAGTCACCAACTATTTGCACTGTCTCGCCAAAACATTGTTTTAATATCACTGAACACAAATTTCCATAATCTATAGACATTTTTATTTAAATTTAATAAAAATATCTTGGATTTGTTTTGAAAAGATGGAATTAAAAAAAATGTAAACAAAAGTGCACGTTCTATTGTGCGGACAAGTACCCAGACTTATTTAATGCAGAAACCATTGATTCGACTGTCATATGGCAGCACTATAAACATATGGAATGGAGTTGTCAGAGTATTTTTTCTACATATATGCAAACGTACTGCTTGCGTCTGGCAGTTCTTAAACAAGGAAACAGCGGAAATGTATATTACAACTTTGTGACTCATTCCGTTTGTTTGGTTTAAGGTGTATATCGTAATTATCACAACAGAGGTTTAAAAGCACTTAAAAAAATATTTTATTGTTTGGGATCTAATCTGTTAATTGTTATTTTATCAGATAATTGCAATACTTCAGTATCTTGCTATTGGTAGCTCAGTTTTCATATTGATTTAGTCAGGTACATAGTTTTATTGACATGGTGTAGGAACTTGCTAAGTATTTATGCTGAGTACACATCTGGTATTTCTTGTGTTGTCATTTTGTGATGTCACTTTCAAACTATGTGCAGCGCCGTTCACATTATGTTTTTTTATAGATAGCAATGCCACACAACGAAAAATATCGGAAGTGACATTGCCACTAGTACACAACAAAGCAATTCCACAAAATGCCAAGGTGTGTACTCGACATTAGTTCAATGCAATTAATTCAGAATAGAGCACTCACTATTGGGAATGAAAATGTTGATTATATCGCCTGTTGGTTATTGGTTTGCTGTACAGTGTATGCAAAATACATTATGTTTGCAGCAAACCAATAACAAACCCACGATATGTAATTTGAATTGCGCCAAATAATTTATACAAATGAGTATTTCCCAAAAAAAGCTTAGTTATTGCAAAATATTGAGAGTTCTGGCTGGTGGGAATGGGCAAATTATACTTTGGTACTTCAATATGGAACTTTTATTGTATGTATGTATTATTATGTGGCAAATAGTGGATTAAAGTGATTTCGTGGTACATATCGTTACCTCAAATGTAAGTAGCATTCGATTTAATATCGGGTTCTTTTTGTTTACTATTATGTGTTCGATGCAGGGAAGGGAAATGACTTCTTGGATTTTTTACCAACTGTGAAAACAAAATGTACTTTTTGGACCATAACGGTACCATTTTTTTAAATATTAATTAATAAGAACGGAAACGTAAAAAAATTTGTAAAAACTCAGAAGCAAACAATAAAAAACAGAAACATATTAGACTTGTTAGAGATCGGTTATTTTACAAATTTTGCTTAGTGCCCGTCCAGACTTGCAATGTTTGTTGCAGCAATTCTTGAATACGTGTGAGAGTGTTGAAATAGAAATATAAACTTTTTGTATTCTTCTCTCGCTCTTTTGCACTAAAAAATAAAAAGTAGCTGCAACAAAAATTGCAAGTCTGGACTGGGATTTATTAACAGGCCTGTTATTTTCATACACTATAAAGTCTAAGTTATGCGCATAAAAAATGCGCGATAAAACCTAAAACACACTATTGAAGTAAAGGAGCGATATGTAGTTAACAAAGACGAGTTCATGTACGAGGTGCTGTCAAGTTCAAAGGGTAAAGTTAAAGTAGTAGACAGATTTTTTTGTTGCAGACTGCTGGCCGTCTAAAGTAAAACACACAAACAAATTAAAGACAACATAGGCAAAATTAATGTTACCATATAGTGAAACATTGGCATTTTCAAATTGTACCAAGTAACTCGCGGTAGTACCACGGTATCAACGAGGTCAAAAATGTACCATAAAAGGCACTGTTACCAATTCAGCTATTTTCTCGTCAAATCTAGCGATTTTTAAGTACATTTTGCGGGAAAAAATATGATTTAGCTATTAGCGGGAAATCTAGCGATTTTTTGTGCATCAAAATTCGCTTTAAAATGTGAGCTTGATTAGAAAAGTGAACGTATATAAAGCAAGCTATGCTAAAAGGTGATTGATTAGAGCCACAACAATTCAAAAAAGGGATTTTGTGGGCAAAAATGTAGTACTCCAAACAGTGAACTCGTCATACAAAAATCAGCAGGCTTCTGAGCGCTACTTTTGCTATATAATAGCAGAAGCCTGCTTTATTTGAAGCAATTTTTAACTATGGTAGTACCGAATTCAGTACTTAGCAAATTTGGTACCAATTATACCTACGAAAATATTAATGTTGAAGATTCGCCTAAAATTTTTAGTTAAAAATAATACCGCGTATAATTTTGTATGTACATCAGAGCTGGCCACCAAGAGAAATGTATTCGCGCATGTGTATTCATTTGTATAAGAAGTCGATTGTTGTTCGGCACCCTGGTGCTAATTTGTGCAGGCTGGATGTATATGTTTTTAATAAAAGAAGCCGTTTATATTGCTCTTATTTGATATTTTATAAAATTTCTAGAGACATTTTGGAAATATGAAGGAAGTTAACAAGTTACAGTAGAATTTCTGAAACATCCGAACAATAAATTTGTTTTTTAGCTATTTATCGCTAAGTTTTCAAATATTTTTGAAGTTTAGCTATTTTCTAGCTATTTTCATGTCTACTTTAGCGATATTTGTTGGAAAAAAGTTGGGAACAGTGATAAAAGGTACAATTGTACCATGATTTCCATCCGTGGTTCGATGTCAGAATAGAAAATTGACCTTTATGCAATGTATGTATGTATGTATATATGTACATACACACAACATAGCAGAACTTTAATGTGTACACCTCAATAACTATTCAAAATGTGAGTTTATTGGCATACATATTTATTAATATACTCTCAACTTATCTTACAACTGGGCTAGAGAGCGAGATCTTGGTTTTGAATCGGAAAACAGAAATTTGTTTGTTCACGAGAAAGCGGAAGATTACAATTCTTGAATTTCCACTATTTCAAAATAAAACAAGATACTCCATTGAAAATTATCCTGCAAAGACCGTATGAAAATAAGGTAATTATACATTTAAGAAATTAACTATTTGACATGTTCACCGGTATTGAGTATGTCGAGTCGAATATTAGTCTACGAGAAATTTTCTGCTAGATTAACACATAAACATAACATGTGGGGTTCGCTAGGAAAATAATAAAACTCTCGAACAATATGATAAAAGTATCGAACTTACTGTCCAACATTCAGTCAAATCAGAAGACAAATCTGTTATTCGCATAAACTAAGATTCTTTACCCCCTAACGATCGTACATCCATAGATAAATGCTGTAGTAACTACAATGTAGTTATACAGTTGGGCAACTTGTCGCAGAGAACAACTGGATTTCGACATTTGTCATCCACAATATTTGTCGATTGTGTACAAGTTCATTAATGAAAATACCTATTATGGAAGTTGTCAGTTCTACAGGCACAGGGAAAAGATGAGCGAAAGTATCGCTCTTGTTCTCATGTTGGAAATTAGCGGCTATTTATTCGAAAACTTCCTCAATAATTGGTTTGAGCTGTCCCCAACAAGTCATGCACTGCCGTACACCTGTTTTGCAAGATGTCTGAGAGACATGGCCAATTGGGTAGTTATTATTAACGATATACATACATGGATAGCGTATGTATGTATGTAAGCATATACATACATACATACTTTCATAACTTGAGACATAAGAAAACTACCCAAAAAACTATACAACAAAACCATTTTACTACAGTATGAACACGTCATATTATATACTCTGCATGTACATATTTATTATTAAAACAAAATTTTGGAAGAGATTGTTTTAAAATTGTGCGTTATTTAATTTTTATGTATGTATGTATGTACATATGTAGGTAGGTATAAAAGATTATAATTTTAACTTTAGATACAGATATTCTACCAAAATTCGATATAAAAATTTAACAATTTGACGCACATACATACATATTTCCACGCAGGCAAGTAGGTACATATCGCTAGTTTATTTCAATAGTGTCATAACTCAAAAATGCGTTTTAGTAGGTAGGTAGGTGTGTGTTTAAAAAAAATTATTAAAATTATTTTCTTGAAATATCGTCAGATACATAGGTACATGGGTACCAACCGCTTGAGAGAAATCTTATGGAAACCAAATGACAACTTGAGTACCTATAGGTACTTTTTTAGGAAATAAAATAATTTTATTAAGTTTTATAATTTTTATTGTACTATTTTTCAAAATGAATACCTATTAAAGTTAAATTTCAACTTGTTCAGTAAAATATTAATTGAATTTAATTAATTGCAACAAAAAATAAAACAATCCAATTCAATGTGACCGTCGAAGAGTGTAGAAAACCACGTGCCAGCTGCTTGCTACCTGCTACTTGATACATACATACATACATATGTAAGTACATATGTCTGTATATCCGAAATTTGAAAAGTAATTGTAAACTAGACCTTGAACTTGAAAAATGATTTAAAATTAATAGGCAGCCTCAAGGTAATTATTTGAAATTTTTTAACAATAGAAAAAAATGTTTGAACATGATGAAAATTCACACAATTTATCTATTTAGTATGTGCAATACATATATACATACATACATACATACATACATACATACATACATATATATATATATAATGTATAATGGAATACGTAATTTTTTTTCTTCAAGCAAAACTCAATTAAAAATATGTATGTATGTATGTAGATACATACCTACATAGTTTTAAATAAAACGTAAATTAAATTATTCTGTATGTGGCCTACGGGGTCAAATTCACTGTGATTTAATTCAGTCGATTCAACACGGAAAAGGAACACACTTTATTTTGTTCATTAATCTATCTGCGGGATCAAGGTTATCAATCAGGCTTTTACAATTGACACCACAAATGCGCAGAATATTTTAGGCTTGTATTCGTACCTATTAAGGACAAAACTTGAATTGTAAAACTTTTTTATCTACTCTCTGCGTCTGTGTGAGAAATTCTGTATCTTTTAGATTTTTTTTCATTTATTTATTTATTAAGAAATTCAGCTGTGCCTTAGACGGCAGTTGTAATACAAATGAACGTTTCGTATATGAAACACTCTTTTAAGAAGACCCTCCTTAACTTGTATAAGTTCATAAAGCAACTAAACTTTTTATAAGAAAAACAAAAACTTGTTCGTTTTAATCAATGAGAACAATAACAATAATAACAACTCGTTTGATGAGCTAGTCAGCGAGCCAGCCAGCACATGCTTGGAATTGGAATTTAAGAAATACATAACGCTCATTTACTGCAATAGTGTCACAACTCAAAAAAAAAACAGTTTTGCATAAAACCCGTTTTAAGTTTACAATTTGCGTACAACTCAATGAAGGCTGAAGGCATGAAAAAATATTCTTCTCACAGGAGGTGTTGGTACAAGATATTTGTATGAAATTTTTACAAAAGATAAAAAATAAAATGCCGCATTATTCTGCATTATTAACTCAAAAAATCATTTTTTGAGTTATGATACTATTCAAGTAAATGAGCGATATGTATTTGTCGGATGTTTTACTTACTAGTCTCTTTATATAGAAGACACGATTAGATGAGGCAAATAATTGAATGAACATGAGTTCTGTGGCAATAAGAAAAAATACGCAAACCAGTGCAAAATAAAATTATTTTTGCATGCCTATAAATTAGTAAGTCCTAATTTACACTATGCAAGTCTTATTGCTAAGCTGATTAGTTTGTGGGGGGAGAGAGAGAGAGACGAGGGGAACAGAAACGATTATTTTCCCCTTGTCTCTCTCACCCATAAAACTAATCAGCTTAGCAATGAGACTAGCATAGTGTAAATTAGGACTAAGCATATTAAAACCATCTTATGTAATAGTGTTTTCACACTGACTTAGTTTTAATAAAAATTGGTTTTAATGTTAAAACCAACTGTTAAAACCTGGTTTTACCATACAAATTGTTTTTGTTTAATCCAACTTAAAACCATTTCTGAATTGGTTTTATTTTGGTTTTATGAAATGAAACCCTGTTTTCGCTGTGGTAAATTCAGTGCTGCCAAGTTAAAATGACCGGTGGCAGCTGATAATGTTTATGCCAGTGAATAACAAGAGATGGCGTTTGAAAGATTTTTAGCTTAAACATGGATGCAGCAGCAACAATAAGTTAAAAATTATAGAAAAATAAGAGTTTTTTGGAAGGAAAACAACAAAAATATTTTCATTGACCTCTGGAAAGTGAAAATAAACGACATGACAAATCAATCCACGGATGAAAAAGTTGTATTTTGTGATTTATTTGTGCATTTTTTATATAAAATAACTTGATTTTCAAGCACTTCTTCACTTTGTATTACTAGTTCCATAATTTTAAAATATTAATTTACAAAATATAAAATAATTTCCATTTTAGAGCGCATTGTAAAGTTTCTTAGTTTTTCATACAAACAAAAACAGTTGTACAGTTTGTCAAATAAGTGTTATAAAAAGCAGAAAAAAATACAACAACAAATACACGCATTTCTGCAGGAGATTTATTTTATTTTGAGCAAAGTTATTATACAGTCTGTGAATTAAAACCTGAATTTAGCAAACTGGCAGTGTGAATGCAAAATCAGCTGTTTATGGTTTTAACGTTAAAACCAGGTTTTAACTTGCAGTGTGAAAACACTATAAGGCACATCATTTAGTTTTACAATAACGAGATATACTGAAAAGTTTGCTTTTTCGAGTTGGCGCATATTGAATATACATAGGTTCTTGATATATACATATACAGTGAAACCTCTCATAACGGACACCTCCCATAACCGGACACCTCTAATTTTTAGATCCAAAATTAAAATAAAAGAATAATTACCACTCTCATAAGCGGACACCTCTAATAACCGGACAAAAATGCCACGACGGTGAGTGTCAGGTTATGAGAGGTTTCACTGTACATATGTAGTGTTGAATTGGATTTATCAAAATTAGTGGCCACGTCCATCAAATATTTGCCACGTCTGACCGCATCTTTAGTTTTGACTAAAACCTACCAACAAACCTGCCATTTATTTTACTTGTGCTAGTGTGCGCTTTTTGTCTACTCTTTTAAATGTGTATTCATAGACTTTTACAGTGATTAAAGAACTACCGTCGACTCTTGATGATTTGAAACTGAAGGAACCAGAGAAAAAGTTCAAATAATCGAGTTTTCATTTTAACGAGACTTCAAAATATCGTAAGGGAGATAGAAAAAATTCAAATTAACAAGAGTTTATTTAAAATTTCAAATTTCAAATGTAGTGGTGTATACTAAAATCGTGGCATAGAAACTAATGCAAACGATTTAAATTTCTTTCAAAAACAGAAACAAAATCACATTAGGAGTTGAAATTAAAGAGTGTAGAATAACCAAACTTCAAATTATAGAACGTTGGCGAGCAAGATGTCATTTTAGTAGCACATCGCAAAAAACTGGTTGTTTTATTTATTTTATATTTTGCATAAAACACAGCATTTAAAATAATTCAAATTATAGAGCGTAGAGCCAAAAAATTCAAATTATAGCGAGTCGGCGATCAAAATGCCATTCAAATAATTTCAAATTATTGAGGAGACCAAATTATATTTCCAAGATATTTTTCAATTTATTGAGTGTTTTTCAAATTACCGCGAGATTCCAATGAACGAGTTTCAAATTATCAAGAGTCGACTGTATTTGTTTTGCAAATAATTCGGTGGTTCCCAAACTGTGAAAAAGATCCTTCACAGCTATAATTTTTGGGCGACATGGTTACGAATTTAAACAGAACGGTGCAACAAACTGTGAAATTTGGATGACCGAACTACTATTGTTTGATAGTTAAATTTCAAAAATCGAATGATGCACTTTTGCAGAGAAATGCTTAAAGTTTGACCTATATTTTCAAAAAATTCTATGGCCCATATATGCATAATTTTCTTGTAATTACCATTTAACTTTAATATTTTTTGAAAAATATAGCATTTGTGCAAAAATAAAAAAAAATATAGAGATATCATAAATCGTTGAGAAATAAAATTAACTTTTTTTTTAATTTTAATCAGGAATAATTTTTTTTAGTCGGCCTTAAGTCCAGTATTTTCAATTAATAAGAAATTATTCCTGAAATTATTCTAGTTCAATTAAATTTTAATATGTATCACTTATTTTTTATTTTAATTGCAGCCCCACTCTCCCGCAAGCTGTTCATGACTGCTTTCGACTAAAATAATTATTCTAGGAAATATTCGGAACCGGAAGAAAACTATAAATTTCTGGTAAAAGTTAAGATATTTACAAAAAAAAAAAGAACTATTGCATACTCTTAGGCGAGATATTTATTGAATATTGGATACAACAACAATTTGTTAAAAATTATGCAGAGATAATTAAATAGAATCAATCGTATGCGAATTGGCGAATAATAACGTGTGGCCTGAAAATCAATTTATAAAAGTTCAAAACCTAACAAGGCTGTTCCTTATAACACATATCGCTCGCTCATTTACTCAAAGAACGTCATAACTCATAATGATGCAGAATTAATCCTCACATCGTTCTTCATATTGTGTAAAAATTGTATACCAATATCTTGTTTACTCTTGGGAGAAAAATAAAATTTTCTTTTTCCATTAAGTTGTGTGTAAATTAAAAACTTAAAACGCGTTTTCTGGCAAACTGATCTTTTTTGGGTTATGACGTTATTTGAGTATATGAGAGAAATGTGGTTGGTATTTCCTGCCAGTCACCGTCCATAAAATACTTACACATGAAAAATACATCATGGATGCAGCAATGCTTCCTATTGATATGCTAAGCGAAAGAAGCTAGAAATAAAGAGTAAAGGATGTATAGGTAAATTTTTTCTAGGTTTTATTAGACCTTTTTATAACCCACTTAAGACATGAGCTATTCGAACAGGATTTGGAATGTGAAGATGTAATCGAAAAAATCATGGATAAAGAATAAATAAAGTTTTTTGTCCGAGGACAAACAAAATATTATAAAAACTTAACAATATTTTGTATGGGTATCATGAATGTGTGGTAGACGCGTGGCTGATTCCGATGCCGAAATTTGGCATGAATTTTCTTTTTTTTTCTAGAAAATGTATGCACCAAATTTGAAGACTTCTAATTGGATAGGAAAAGTTTTATGCGAAAAACTCGATTTAGATTGCAAGGCCGATGGGCGGGGGATATGAGAGGATTTTGATGAAAATTGGCACTTGAAACTATCTTTTATTCTAAAAAGTGTGCGTAACAAATTTGAAGAATTTTGGTTGGATAGGGAAAATTATATAAGGAAAAATCTTTTTGGACTTCATGGACAGTGGGCGTGGCAGATTTTGATGAAATTACATTTTTATTTTCTTAAGGTAGAAGTACATAACACGCGCCAGTTCGTCTACAAGTATCGTGCGTTTGAAATCTATAGCGCATGAAAAATGGCAAGTTACACAACACGCGTTATAAACGCCTTTTCTATCAGCTTTTTTACTTATTTTTACACTGAAAAATGGACTTGGAAATTTTCAAACATCTAATACATACAGTATTGGATGTTTTCAAACTCTTCAATAAGTTTTTACTCCATGATTCTAAATTTTTGAATTTTTTTCTTGTTTATTGTCGACTGATTAGTTGTCAAAATAATATAACGTGTTAAAAGTTGAAAGTTAACCAACTTTCTGCAGCAAACGCGTCAAAGAGTTTCGTATGTAACTTGTTGTATGCAAAAACACTATTTCAACTTTTTTTTTGACAGATGCCTACAGCTCGCACGCGCACTAACGCGTGGTGTGCACTTCCACCTTTAGTCTAAACTAAAATCGAAAACCACTTCTCATAGCTTTTGCAGAAATGTGCATGAAGCCATCCCACTGTGCGACATGCGTGCCTGAATTGATTTGCTTAAATAACAATTTCGCATAATGGGGCTGTAAACTGACCTCCAATATCATGCATTTGAATACCGCTGGACTAATATTGTGGGGCCATGGGAAGTCTCTGATCTACGCCGATGTGCATGCTTAATTGACATCTTGAAAGACATTATTTTCCTACATTGTCCAAAATGGAACTTCTCGATTGGAGTTCCTTTGAAACAGGTGATGTCGAATCACATTGAAATAAAAATGACAAATAATCATCATTCTCATAAGGACAAATCCACAGCAATCACCACTATTTATCTACAAAAAAAAGCTTATTTTTTAAGGTATTTTTTTGGTCTTAACATACATACGTACATCTTTTTTTTTTTGGTAATAAACAATTTAAAGCTAGATTTTTTAAATGCAAACGCTTTTTTTTTGTTTTGAAATTCGTATGGAAAAATATTTTTTGAAATGAGTTTTCGTTAATGTTCATAAAAATTTTAAACGTTTAGAAACGAAATTTTTTACAAAATCTGCCTATTAATTAATAATTGTTGTTCATTAGTGTTTTATTCCTCTTTGAGTTCGTTATAGGTTCATTCGCATGTATAATATTTAATCGATTACACGAATTTCATATATGTATTCTTAAAAGTGATGATATTGAGGATTATGTAAAGATTTTTCAAAACGAACAAAAATTTTTGTTGCATAAAGTGAGAATCATAAAAAATATGTAATCTGTTTTGTATGATAATTTTTGTAAACATCAAATAATTTATTCTTGCATTGAAATTCTTCAGTTTATAAGAATCTTATGCGTGTCAAACTGGTCAGTAAACCAGGTGTTAGTAAGACTAAAAAAATATTTACAAAATTTATCTAAAAAAACCAAAATCACACTTTAGTAGAAGGAAACTAAATTTCTTAAATATTGCCAAATATGTAATAGGTATAAATTTTGTTTTTAAGGTTTGTCATATACTGCAACCAATAAAACTTGAATTCTACAAGATACTTCAACTCGAAACAAGTAAGTTCGAGAGACAATAAGACGCGCAGTGCAGGCAACCGATATGAGGCAATCGAAAGAACCCATGCCGCTTTACAAAAGGCCTTGTGCTACTCAAGCAGAACCATACCACCACCACCAACAACAACAACAAGTTGCTTACTTTTTTGTTTATTTTACGCTGTAACTTTTTGGTTGAAACAAAATTTGGTCAAACACAGATACAAGAATTTGGCACTAGAAATAAATTTAAGCAAAACAACATTCAAACGAGAAAAATCAAAAGAATTAGAATAATTGAAATAACATTTATAAAACACATTCATAGAATGGCATACTCAAATACACGTGTTGTAATAAAAAATTAAATAAATATATTATTATAAAAAAACTTGTTTTGTGTTCATTTAAAGAAAAATATATGTATGTCCAATAACTTTTGGAAGCTATATGCATAAATACATACGAGTATTATGCCCATGAGTTGTGTACACCGATATTCCACTGCCAAAAGTAAGCAATTTTATTGAGGGAATACAACAATTTCCGTTTAAGAAAATTCGACTTCTAACGAGGATATAATAAGTCCAAGTGATATATTTATATTTATTTGAGTAAATTGCTACACGCCGAACTTCCAAAACAATTCTCATATTCTCTTTTATTTGAAAACTTTGTGCGAAAAATTAAAATTTCATTGTTGCATTTGTTTGTAGACTTTAAATAGAAAAAATACAAATAGCACAAACGTTTCGCGTTTTACCCTATACCAAGTAACTTTCTTAATTTTATCCTTCATATAATTATTTTTCAGACAATAAGAAACAAAACACAAACAAAATTGGGGGAATCGGTCCAGCCATTTACTTTTTCGCCCACTTTTTTGGAAAGTGTCAAAAACATACTTCCGGATAAGACCTAGAGGATTAAAACGTTGCAGAAAAATTTTCCTTGCATGATTTTGCAAACAAGTGACGAAACACATCTCATACCGTATATGTAGAGCCGCGACACTACTCAATGAAAAATTCGCTAGCTCGTCTTCTTCGGGAAAATTCTCATTAGCGCAAAAGTTTTTTAATTATATAAATTGAAAAACATAGAATATGAAATCTATAATTAAATAAATTTTTTATTTTCACAGTTGTGTACCTTTTCAAAACTTGTAGTTTTCCGTCGCAATTAATTGTTGTAAATTGATATTCCAACACAAGACTGTATGTTTCATATCGTTAACTTAATACGAAAAGGCCCTAACTCATGTTTTTCATAGTTTACACGAGGAGGAAAAAATTAAATAAAAAAGATGCAATATTGATAAAAATTTTTTTCGTGTTTAGGCTATAACTGCGGTATTTTTTTCCAAATTCATCTGTTTTTTTTTTTTGGAGGAGGTGTATCTAGTAATAGTCTATCGAAATATTTAAAAATATCGATTTCGAAAAATTATGAGTTGGGGCCTTTTCGCATTAACTTAACGATATATAATTTAAGATTTCAATAATAAATAATATTTTACATTTGTTTTAGTAGCAATTTTATTTATTATTGTTAATCATGTATAATACAAGGTGCAGCAAAAGTAATGTCATAATTTGAAGTGTGGCAGCCATTTTGGCAGATGGCGCCAAGTGTCATAATGTAGAATTCACATTTAAAATGTCGCAGCTGATGTAAATACAGCCATGCAGCGACTCACACAATTATGAATAAAATACCGCGAGAAATTTCTCCCTTTTCTAGTTACAATTTTTTGTTTTCCCTATTACTTCCTATTAGTTGGAGTTTTTCCTTGGGAAAAACTTCTCGCGGAATTTTATTCATAATTGCCCTCATAATGGGCTTCGAAGCCCTCTTCCATTTAAGTGTTTATATTAACAAACAAAATTTGCAGTTCTGGGCAGGGTTGCCAGATTTTTCCCCACCTATTTCACCAAATTGATTTTAAAAATCGCCAAAATCAATTTTATGCAGTTTTTATTAATTTTTGATAATCAATTTGTTTTTATATAACACTTTTTTTAATATAAATTTTTATAAAATAATGGTATAAAAATTTCGCACAAAATCGCCAAAAGTAGATATAAAATTGCCAAAAATTGTTTCTTGTACATTTTTCTCATCCAAATTCGAAACGCATCAATTACTTTAATTAATATAAGAAAATTCATCAAAGTCAAATTGTTTTAATCTCTTGCAGACGAGTTCTGGTTGGATTTATTTTTGAAACTATTCCTTCAATAAACTAATTTTCCTGAATTACGAATATTTTGAATTTCAATTTTGTTAAAAAATAGTCTTAAAAATCGGCAAGGAGTTTATTTATCACCAGAAAAATCGCCATGTCGCCAAATAAAAAATTCAGACGCCAAACATGTTGAAAAATCGCCACATTTGGCGCGAAACCGCCATATCTGACAACCCTGGTTTTGGGACACAGGAAATCCACATGAAGTGAATGAAGAGCCATGGGAATTTGTCAAAGGTAGAGTTTGGTACTACATTTGCCGGGAAAAAGTGATTGGCCCTTATATTTTTGATGACGTCGTTGGCAACAGCCTAATTGTGAATGGTGAGTCTTAAAGCTCAGTTACCCAACTGTAATGTAAGGTAACTGCAACGTAGGAAACAGCTGATCGATACTTTTATATGAAAAGTAGGTTCCGTTACATTACATCTCTATAACCAATTGCATTGCTTTTCACATAACAATATCGATCAGCTGTTTACCACTGATGCAGTTACTTTACATTACAGTCGGGTAACTGAGCCTTTAAGCTTAAATTAGACGTGCCGTAGCCATAATGCCATATCCATAACCAAACCAAAATTCAATTGGTTTCTATGGAAATGGCTACGGCGTTATGGCGAGTCACAGAGTTGCCCTTAAGTTTGGCTCGAACAGCTGCTTTGTACGGTTATGGTTATGTCACGTCTAATTTAAGCTTTAGAGGCAGATGACAGAGGGAGTAATATTATCTATTTTTGTCTTTCTCTCAGCTGATTTAAGACTTTGCAAATTAAGCCTTGCATGTCTAAGAGGGGTCTTAGACAAGTTTTATTTTTGGCCCAAGTTGCTGCATTTGGTCCAAATAATGATTGGTTTCAACTGTATGAACAACCGCCCACACAGCTCGCTCAGGCAACGCTTTAGATTTAGAAACATGTATTTAAACATCGTGTGGTCTACGGTTTTGGACAAAAAAAGCCTTTAGGGCTTTTTAAAATTTTGCACTTACCAGAACAAACCCCGAACTGTGCAAGTCTTGAAAGCTAACATTGAAGAAGAAATCGAATTTGCAGTGAGAATTCAAAATGCCGTAAAACAAGCGCAATTGTGCGTCAACTCGGGAGGTGACTATTTAAAGCCATGGCCTGATCACTGATCTGATAAATTGTTATTGTCTTTTGAAAATTTTCATAGGCTAAATCATATCGGGGTTGTAATTTCTGAAAAATAGCACGATTCTGTATGATAGTGTTTCACGTTCTTTAAGCGATATAAGTTTTTCCAATTAATGTCATCAATTTTATTACACTTTCAAAATTTTTTTTATAAAAAAACTGGTGGCAAATTACGGCATTCGGTTTCGTACGAAATTTAAAAATATTTCCACTTAAACTCCATTGGAATTTGAAAATGGCAGCCAGCTTAGGTTAGGTTAGCAGGCTGCTAGTGAAGAATGAAAATATAGGAGTCTAGCTCACTTGGGTCCAATACGATGATCCCTTTGTGCTGCCTGTAAGTTGAAAGAATAAGAATAAGGGGGGAGACCGGAAGTATAGGGAGAATATAGATGGAGAGAATATAGATGAAGAGTAGAGTAGAGAAGAAGTGAAAAAGTGGGACAAGGAGAGGGTCTAGTACATACACATGCTGTGAAGGCTAGCGGCCATACCAGCCGCTGCTCCTAATGTATAGACTTAGGTTACTAAGTCCTATTTCCGATAACTCGGACAAGCTATTGAAGGATATTCTGCCAAGGAAGTGCAGACGGAGATCCTCCAAAGCAGGACAGAAGCAGAGAAGATGCGAAATGCTTTCCTCCTCTTCCTCATCATTGCAGCTGTAACAGTAGTCATTATACGGGAGACCCATACGTTTAGCGTGGGTTCCGAAAGTGCAGTGGCCTGTAAGTGTGGCCAGGAGATTCCTCAGATGCTTTCTGGTAAAGCTAATGAGGTTTCTGGTTCTTTTAGTATCTAGACGAGGCCAAAGGGTTCTCGATATAACGCAGGTAGGCTCATTACGCCATCTTTCCTGAGCTGAATTAAGAAAGGCAGTATCGAAGCGTCTCCAGCAAGACGACAGAGGGAGCCCACAGAGATTGTCATCGACTTCCCCGAGTAGGGTTCCTCTCTTTGCTAGTTCATCCGCAACTATATTGCCTGAAGTAGTTCCGTGTCCACGCACCCAGTATAGTGTGATGGTTGCGTGCTGCGCCAGTTCATCCAGGACTGTGCGGCATTCTTGGACAAGTAATGATGTAGAATATACACCTGCAAGGGTTTTGATCGCGGGTTGGCTGTCCGTTATTATCTGGATATTACTATTGTGTATCCGATAATAACTCAACCAGTGTGTTGCTCTTTTTATGGCGGATATTTCTGCCTGTAATATATTTCAATTCCAATTCCAAAATCTGGAATATATATCCCCCCTCCAACTCTTCCCCTCCGTATAGAGCCGTCCGTGAAAACCTGCACGGCTCTGTCCACTGGGGAGAACCCTTCTGTCAAAGAGATATTGAAATTCCTATTGAAGTAGGGTTTGGGAGTGCAGTAGTGAATGGGTTTAGGTATATTGTTTGCTGTATTCAGGATGCTAGCGTGACCCCATGGTCTATACTTCCATACGCCTATTGCGTTCAGCCTAACGGCCGTATGTAGGGCCAGTTTTCTAGCCATTAAGTCCACAGGAAGCCAACAAAGCATAGCGAAGAGTGCCTTTGTCGGCGTGGATCTAAGGGCACCTGTTATCATAAGTGCCGCTTTGCGTAGAATACCTTCTATACGGGTCTGGTTTCCCGCTGATTCTAGTGCTTTTCACCAGACCGAGACCCCATAAAATAGGATAGGTTTTATGACCATCTCTAGTATCCAACCGACTCCTTTGGGGTTAATTCCCCAAGTAGAGCCAATTGCTTTCCTACAGATGTACATTGCCATAGCGGCTTTCTCTATCCTCACCTGAAGATTTTCCCTCCAGGAGAGTTTACTATCTAGAACAACACCTAGATATTTGGCACTTTTCGACATGGTAAGTACAGTACCATTCAATGCCGGGGGAATGAATTGTGGAACTTTGTATCTCCTGGTGAAGAGTACTAGTTCCGTTTTGGTCGGGTTGACACTCAGGCCGCAACTAGAGCACCAAGCATTAACCTCATTTAGTGCTGTTTCTAGCCTTTGCGATATCGTATCTAAGTGAAATCCTGATATTGCTATCGCTTCATCATCTGCGTATGCAACGGTTTTAATGCTCAAGGATTCCAATTTTCTAAGCAGATTGTTGATTGTCACATTCCACAGTAGTGGTGACAGCACACCACCCTGAGGTGTACCTCTGTGGGCCTGCCTTGTGATGGTGGCTGCTCCCATTGTGGAAGTGATGGTTCTGCATAGAAGCAGATTTTCAATGAGCCGATAAATCCCTCGGTCAATCCCCAGCTCCCTGAGAGACTGAATGATTACCGTTGGATCAATGTTATTAAAGGCACCTTCAATGTCCATGAAGGCTGCCAAGGTATAGTTTTTATGCTCGAGTGATTTCTCTATGTAACCTACAAGCGAATGTAAAGCTGTCTCAACCGATTTGCCCTTAGTGTAAGCGTGTTGAGAGACTGAGATTAGAGAGCTGTTTATGGAAGTTCTAATGTGTACATCCAACACTCTCTCAAGAGTTTTTAGAAGGAAGGAAGTTAAGCTTATGGGTCTAAAATCCTTCGCTTTAGTATGTGATGCTTTTCCTCCTTTGGGAATAAAGATCACTTTACTTCTAGTCCATGCAATTGGAATATATGACCATACGAAGCAGGCCTTATATATGGTAAGTAACCATGGGATTACAAGTTCGACGTTATGTTGTAGATCCGCTGGGATAATGCCATCCGGTCCTGGTGATTTGAACGGATGGAAGCTTTTAATTGCCCATTTAACTTTCTCCACCGTTAAGCCAGCTTAAACTATGACATTACTTTTGCGCCACCTTGTACAATCATTGCATTTAACATTTTGCCGCAAAGACTGCAATTAAATCGGTTTACATGTTGTTAGCTGAGGTTGATTTTTTGGAGGCCAACTTCTATGATTTTTCCAGTTGCAATGCAATTTTCGTCTAAATTAAGTTTGTTTTCTGTTTATAAACAAAAAGTGGAAATATTCAATTGAACAACAGCATTTTTAACAGTAAACAGTTTTTAATATATTATTAAATACTACAAATAGGCACATAAAAAAATAGCAATGAAACATAAATCATTTATCAAACTCACAGTTTGAAATATGAGTTCTACGTGCAACCGATTTATTTACAACTGGTTGATAATAGAATAAAATCGACAATTTCGTTGAAAACTTTATTGGTAATTTTATTTACAAAATTAAAAAGATTTATTAAAGTACATTATAAAAATTTTTGTGAATGCATCTATGTAAATATTTTTATATAAAATAATAATAAAAAATTGTGATGTAAAACTGAAACACAATGATTGCAAAATATAATTAATTAATTAAAACATAATACACAACATTAAGACATAATAAGATTTTAAAAAATATACACACTAATATTTATTTATACAGAAAATAGAAAAAAGATGTTTCTTCAATCAACAACTTTTAGTGAAAAAAAAATAACCACCAGAAGTTTAATTGAGTCAAGTAAACTTTTCTTTCAAAATTTAATTGATTTAAAGTGTAATTAAAAATATTGTTGATTCAAATAAACATTTGTTTAAAAATTTAATTGATTTAATTAAACATTTTATTGAGTCAATTAATTTTTTGTTTCAAAATTTAATTTATTTAAAGTGTAATTAAAAATTTAATTGAGTCAATTGAAATTTTGTTAAAGAATTTAATTGATTTAATTAATTTTATTGATTAAAGGGTTAATTAAAAATTTAATTGAGTCACTTAAACTCTTGTTTAAAAATATAATTGATTAAATTTCTAGTTGATTTTCGATTGATTGAAGAAATATTTTTTCTGTGTGGGGCAAATGTTGTAAATTTTACTTAAATAATTATCCATATTATCTACTAAATTGCCAATAAAACGAACATACGAACTTTCGTATTTATGGTAATGTAAAGAAAATATGTGATTTACATACATACATACATATGTATATGTAAGGTATGTATGTATGTTTCAATAAAAATTTTAAATATTCTAAATTTGAAATTATTTTTCTTTTGCTTATAAACTAGTCAATACGTTTACTAGAATCCTCGGATGGTGGTCTCACCCAGCCACCATAACGTCTTTCCATTTCACGTGCCACAGCAAGACACAGATGATCCTGGCCCGGATTAGCAACAACTTGTATACCCATGGGTAGACGGCGCCGATCTAAGCCAATCATACAATTCGTAACGGGTAAGCCCAAGGTATTAAAAATTGCCATGTACATGGGCTCCAAAAGTTTGTGATAGATTTGATAGTGTTGATGTGCCGTATTCGGAAATGTGGGATATATGAAGACGCCATCATTGCCCAGCAACTCTTTGAATTCAGTCTTTAGAGCCTCTACGATAGTGGCCAAGTGTTTGTGTCGTGAATTTGGTATGATTTTCATGAAATTTTGCAAGTGACCAAATATAACTGAGGGTAATATGCTGTCGGAGCAGCCGAAGAAATATTTAACCGTTTCGGTGCAAACGGTTTTGGGTCTTTGACCCTCCTCGGTCTTGTGGTAAATGGTTTCAATATTTTTCATGGTTAACATGGCGGAAAGCGATATGTCCAAAGACCATTTCATTTTGCGTATATTCACCCTTTTGGCATTGAAATCATTGGCTACGCGGTTTATAGCGGCATGCAAATCACGACTTAAGGGTCGCATCATACCCGAAGGACCATCATTATCCATAAAAAAGAAGCGTATGCCAGTAATATTTATCTCCTTTTCCAATGTTAGTTTGGGACCTGTAGGATCGGTCATGCATCTCAAAAGTAGTGGCAAGTCCTTGGCGTATCTGGTCATGGGAGCAATAGTGAAAAAATCACCCCATTTGGGAAAATCCGAGGTGGGATGATGACCTTTGAAGGAAACGGCATAAGGTGTTGGCTTATGGCCCCATATACCACTAAACATTGCCGGCAATCTAGAAGAACCACCTATATCTGATGTTAAGCCCAGCAGAGATGCCCCGCTCGCCAATAAAGCAGCTTCACCTCCTGATGAACCACCCGGGGTTCTTTTCAAATCGTACGGGTTTCTCGTCTGGCCAGTTACATTATTATACGTTTCCCACAACAGGCACAGCTCTGGGGTATTGGATACCAATAATATAATGCCACCATAACGTTTTATTTGCTCTACAACCGGTGCATCAGATTTTGCAATTTGTGGGGTCTTAAACACTCGACCCGCTTGATTTGTCAGCCCTTTAACTGCTATAGATTCTTTGACAGTTACAGGTATGCCCAAGAGCGGTGTAAATTCTTCCATTTCCTCTTCAGTGCTCAAACCCATTTCAATAATTTTATCCACTTCACGAGCTTCCTCTAATGCATCTTCGAAACGATCTTGTACGATGGCATTTATTAAAGGATTTACCTGTTTACATCGCTCTATGTAGGCCTCTATCACTTCTTCGCTTTTAATCTAAAATGAGAAAATAAGGAAAATACTTAATAATAATCAATAAGTATTTCTTAAATTTTTTTTCAATATCTTTCATAAAATCCTACATACCAGTACCATTAAGGTACATTGCACTTTTTATATAAGTCCTTTTTTTAAAATAGTAAAGTTCCTTTTAAAAAAATAAATTTTCATAAAAAAATTAATTTTCACGAAAAAAAACATTTTGAAAATTTTAAAGAAAATTCAAGAAAAGTGCCCTTAAAAATTAAAAAAATTAACTTTTAAAGAAGTCTTATTTGAAATAAGTACATTTTAGGAAAAGTACCTTTTTTCTACACGAATTATTTTTTTAAACGTACCTTTTAAAAGGGTATATTTAGACAAAACAATCTTTTGAAGAAACTACATTATGAAAGAAGTACTATTTGATATAAGTACCTTTTAAAAAAAGTACCTTTTAAGAAAAGTCTTTTTAAGGACAGTAGCTGTTAAGAAAAGTACCTTTTAAGAAAACTGTCTTTTACGGAAATTGCCTTTTAAGAAAAGTTCCTCTAAAAATACTTTTTAAAAGAGGTTATTAAAAAACATCTTTTGGAAAAAGTACATTTTGAAAAGAGTATTCCTTGATATAAGTACCTTTAAGAAACGTACCATTTATAAATAGGCAATTTTTTTAAACGGATCTTTTAATAGAGTAATGTGTAGTTTCCACAATGCAAGCAAGCGACTTGTCGAAAAAATTTGTATAGGAATCACTCAAAAATTTGAGTGCTTTTCATATATTTTTTCCAGACAAGTCGCTTGCTTGCATTGTGGAAACAACACATAAATTTTGACAAAACAATATTTTTAAAAAAGTACATTATGAAAGAAGTACTATTTGATATTGGTACCTTTTAAGAAAAAAACCTTTAAAGAAAACTACATATTAAAAATAAGTACCTTTTAAGAATAGCACCTTTTAAGAAAAGAACATTTTAAGATAAGCACCTTTTAAGAAACGTACCTTTTAAGTAAAGTAAAACACCTTTTAAGAAAATAACCTTTTAAGAAAAGTGCATTTTAAGAAAAGTACCTTTTAAGAAAAGTACCTTTTCAGGAAAGTACCTTTTAAAAAAGTTCCTCTAAAAATACTTTTTAAAAGAGGTGACTTAAAAAAAATAGTTTAAAGGAAGTTCCTGTTGAAAAAAGTACCTTTAAGAAAATTCCATTCAAGAAAGGTACCTTTTTTTCCTTAAGTTCATTATTTTTAATTCTTATTGAATGAAATATTTTTATTAATTAATGTGATTTTCTCAAAGAAGAGAAGAAAAATTAAACTAGACTTTTTAGCTGGAGCAAATGCGCATTTTTCTCTGCAGCCACGCGCGCACTTCATCAGCACACATGTCTATCTACTTGGGCAGAGATTGTTATTAATATCAGCTAACTCAAAGCGAATTGACACAAGGTGGTCTCGATTTGCAACTCTGCGTATTCGCCTTGTATATTTGTTAGTGTAAAATTTCCTGCTGTCAGAATATTTCCTAACGTTTTGTTTGATTTGACAGCATAGAAGTTATATCAACTGGTGAATTAAGATTACCTTATGTAAATTCGTCTTGAGCTAACTTTAAATTTTTATTTTTTTTATATTTTTTTTTCACAATTACCTTGTGGAAAAATTATCCCTTATCGGGGTTGGCGTATTTCGACTTCGACTACGATGTTTCAGTAATTTAATTTTTAATCTAGAACGAAAATGTCATAGTCGAAGTTGAAATACGCTTATCACAATAATGCCCACTGTAATTTTAAAGGGATTAACTTACTGTAAATTTTCAGAATGAAATTTCACCTTAATTTGATGTCAGTTGGTTAATCGTTTACTTATTGTATTTAAATTACGAGTATTATTGCATAAGAAAACTTATGTGTACATATATTTCCGTTGATTAGGTTCAATACGACAACTCAGATTATAAAAGAATTTAGTAGAAGGTTCAATCGAACGAACAGCTGTGACGTACTAATTCTTGCACGTTTGTTAAAAATGTTTTAATTATTCTCACAAGAATATTAAATTAGCTGTTGTTGGTAATATAAGTTAAAAGTTCATTTATAATTGTACTCAAAGCCGGTGACAGAAAAACATTTAAAATTGACGGCGATAATTAATGGTCTAGTTACACTGCGAGAAAATTGGTTTAATTTTCCTTTTTTTTTCGTGATCAATTATATACATACAAATATTCTCCTAGGTTTCAATGGAGGAAAATAGTGCCACAATTGGTCATCAATAAAATTGACTGGCACCAATAACCGAATTTTTAACAAATAAGTATTTTTCTAGATTTATTTATTTATTTATATTAAACTCACATCTATTACTACGTTTATACGCAGGGCTTATTTGCAAATAAAACTGTAAATTGTTGCCATATTATTCTCTTTATTGCGACTTACTAATTCAGAAAACTATTCACGATTAATGCACTATTTGCAAATAAATTGCTTAAGGTTGCCACGCTTACAAATGTTTGATAACAAAAACAATAAATGGACAAACATTGCAACAAAAAACATTGATAGAAGCAAATAATAACAATTAAAACAAATAATTATTTGATATTTTGTGCATTTACACTATTTTTTTTTGTCAACATAAGTAAGCTTTCTATAGAAGTGCTACCAAGTTTGTGTACTTTTGCTATGCCGTATAAACAGTGAGTTAATTTATTTGCAAATAATTTTATTTGCAAACAGTGCGCATATAAACGTAGTATATGTTTTTTTGGTTTACAAAATACAAATACACATACACATATACCTATTTTGTTTTGATAGCTAGTTCAGATAAAGTGGCGATTAACTGCGATAAAAGTTAGAGAAGATACCAATTTTACGTGCTTCGCAAGCAGATTCATATTGAATCTACTTGATTTGCTCTCATAATTTTGTATGGCGAAGCAAGTTTATTCGGCCATGATAAGGGTGTCAAGCATGAATAGAAAGCGAAGCATGTACCGTGTAAACATACTATAAGCAAAAAGCAACTATCAGCTGTTAAATGGGTGCTCAAATAAAGCAGTGATGTCAACTTAAAGTTGTGACACCTTACATGGGCGTTTAAGAAATTTGAAACTTGATTTTTCGTGATACATAAAAGATACAAACATAAAAAATTCTAAACAAATTAAATAATTTATAATTAAGTAATTTTAGGAAAAAAAATTATGTTTAGTAATGTACGAGTAGTTGGAAATAATTAGTGTACAGTATCGCCAACAGCCTAACACACTTTGATTTTATACAATATATTGTGGCATATACCAATGTAATATTACTCGTAATGCATTAAACACATTCGACACAGCAGGCTACGGGCTACAATCTGTCAAAAATAGAATACACACATTCTTATGGTAACAATTATTTTAACGACAGCAGGCTACACGACTGCACGGCCACCGTTGTAGCTGTCGCCAACTTTAAACTAATTTCTATTTCTCTGGCTACAATGAGCAAATGCAGTGTTACCAGTATAATACAAAATGGTGAATGAATGATATCGTACAATTATTTCATACTATTTACTAGAAACAATATCCAAAAATTGATGTAAAGAATAAATTGATTCATTATTGTACTTTTATGTGAAATAAGTACATTTTAAAAGAAAAAATAATTTTTATAAATGCAAAATATATGAAAGTGGCAATACTGAACTATGTATTTGTACTTGAATATCAGCTGCAGATGGTGCTGCTGCCGTCTCCAAAATAATTAAGTAGCTGGCTACGAGGCGACAAATGCTGCTAGCGGCATTTGAAGTCGTGTGTTCGTGTAGCCTGCTGTGGTGAATGTGTTTAATGCATAACACATGCAATTTTATTGTACAATATCAATTATTGCACAATAATATTGCAAATGTGTGCGTATCTTAAGAATGCATTTGGCCTTTAGGCTTTGCAGTCCAAACTAAATTAGAGCGTCAAGCGTTGCAGGGTACATTTAAACGTATGTATGTATAAAATATTATTTAAATGTACTGAAAATACGTACAAACAGAAAAAAAAATAATAATAATAATAATTAGTGTTTTCAGTTTATAATTAAAACAAATATGCCAACTTTATTTCATTTTTGTAGTAGTAAATTACTTTTTGAATGAACTTGAATCTTAACCTATTTTATTAAAAGTTTATGAAATACATACATGTGTACTTTATTATTTGTGTTTATAATTGTTAGTTTTTAACGACGTTTTTTCATAATTTTCAGAAAAAAATTATTACTACACAAAAAATATTAAAATTGCATAAAATCATCTATAATAAAAGTATTTTAAATCTGAACATACATACATACATACATATGCATGTTGTGTATGTATGTGCAGATGTACGTGCTAGATTACATATGTACATATTTAAAGGTAAATGTAAATCTCAACCTTACATAAAATCTAAATATAATATAACATTAATACAACTTTTATGGTTCAGTTAATTAAATACAATATGAACTACTGTTATAGCAATCGTTAATATATTTTTTTTCTTCTTTTTGTTAGGAAATGAAGTAGATATACTTATATATTTTTGAAATACAAGTTAACTATGCAAATATGCATAGTCAAGGTCATTTCGAAATGTATGCATTAAAGTTGTAAAAAAAATATATACTTTTTATATGCATACATATGTACGAGTGCATGTAAAACTGGGTTGATTTTAATAAGGATGAAATGCCATAAAAAACCACAAAAATCCCACTGTTTTAATGGCTGTTTATTACAATTGAAAGTTATATTAATATAAGCCGACATTCTTATTTTATTTATTTTTTAGCTTATCTTTTCGCATTATACGAGTAAGTACATACTACATACATAGATAGTATACTGTGACCACAGTAACTAACTACAAAAGTGGTACTATAAATTGCAGATAATATCTTAAAAATTAAAATGGAAAAAATAATTATACGAGTATGTATGTGTGTATAGCTATCATAAGCAAAATTATATTAAAAAATATATTTGTCTTTACAGTAATATTTCATAACGTAAATAATAATTATTTCAAAATAAACCATAACCAAATTATAAAAGTGTGATTCATGTGCTTCATTTTATAAATACAATGGTCGACAAAAGTGTACGTACAACCCTAATTTTTTTTCGGGTTTCGCAAAAACCTGGGAAGAAATTTAAAAAATAAATTATGCCAATATTTATATTGCTAATATTGTTTATTCAATTATTGAAATTAATTATATTTGTTATAAAAATGTGATGCTATATGTGATATATTTTTATCAAATAATTGAAATTTATTTGCTGTTGGTTTAGCATGTCTATATACGCATTTCATCAGTATCATCATCAGTAGACTTCAACCACAAATTTTGAACAGTCACAAACCTCTTATTTTATTCATAGACTTTCAAAAACTATATGAGAATTCATAAATTAATAACATTTTTGAAAATCACAAAAGAAAAAATAAGCTTACTAGGCTTTGAAACTGATACAATACCCAGCAAATAATTTATATTTAGGTGAACTCATTTTATTTTTCACCTGAATATAAATTATTTGCTTTGTTTTGTATCAGTTTCAAAGCCTACTAAGCATATTTTTTCTTTTGTGATTTTCAAAAATATTATTATTTTATGAACTCTCATATACTGCCTGGCTCACGATGTCGACAAGAAATTTTCGTTCGCTTATTTATATTGAAAACAAAAACAAATTTTCTTATTTTGTTTTTGTTTTCGAAAATTTCTTGTCGACATCGTGAGCCAGGCAGTTAGTTTTTGAAAGTCTATGTTTAAAGTAAGAGGTTTGTGACTGTTCCAAATTTGTGGTTGAAGTCTACTGATAATTTGGTTGAAGCGCCAATGAAATGCGTATACAGACCTGCTAAACTAACAGCAAATAAATTTCAATTATTGTATGTACACTTCTGACAATATGTCAAATAATAAATTTCTTTAAATATATCAAATATTTTTCAAAGAAATATAAGGTAATATACTTTCAATAAAATCAACGAATCGTAGCATGAAAAAAATAGTTTGCCGTATAAACAGTGAGTTAATTTATTTGCAAATAGTGCGTGTATAAACATAGTATACAAAGAACTTTCAAATTCTATACGCAAAAATTTCTTGTATGTAGTTTGACAATTGCGAATATTGGAATTGTTTTTGCGAGTTAGCTATTTGCAAATAAAAAATTAATTCGCCATTTATGCGGCAAAATTCTCTATTTGCTATATTACCCATCGGTTAAGTACCTTATTCGCTTATTTGCCCCCAAATATTAAACCCCCGTTTTTTTACACACACATTTACACAAAAGTCCACGCTTAATTAACTTTCGTTTTATTACCCATTTCGGGTAATTACCCAGAAATGTTTTACCCCTAAATGAAATTTCCCCAAAAATATATTCGCTTATATGCCCAAAACTACCGAAGTATATATTTATTTATGCAATTCTGCAATCGAATATATGAATATTTATTTTTTGTAATATTAATTGTTTTTATTAATATTGCATTTTATTAATAATTGTATTTTATTTCAAGTAATTATGGACTATATACCACAGTGAGTTCAGATAGATGCATTTCTCAAGGTATTTCTCGGATAATTACCCCAAAAATCATGACATTTTTGGTGAGGTAATTAACCGAGGTTTACTGTATATGTATGTATATTCATTTATATAAGAAGCCGATTGAAGTGCCGCTTTGGCCGAATATGGTTTATATTTAGGTCCAATCCAACGATGTCGACAACGTTCGACTTGTCAAACACTTCCATTCGAAACAACAATAAAATATTAAAATTTGTTTTTGCTTTGAATGTAAGTGTGCGCCAAATCGAACGTTGTCGACATCGTGGGATTGGCCTTTAATAACTTTACACGTCGTAATATATTCGTAAAAGAAAATACTATTTGCAGTATCTGCACATAATGTATTGGTTTGCTTTGCAAAAATATGTTTATATACATACATATGTATGTATGTATGTATTTATTTATGTATGTAGTATATTTTTACATAGTTGTAATAAATCTATACATTGTGTATTTATTGACTGAGCGAACATGACCATCAAATAATTTATCAACATCAATCTCATCATAATCACCGACAAAATGTTTATAAAATATGTATTACGTGTAAAATGAGAAAATAAAATAAATAATGCTGAATAATAATAATAATTGCGTTCACCTTGCAGTTCCTGGAACTAGTTCCATTCATTGATGTTGCTCGAAAGCTGATTATAAATTATAGGTCTGCACAGATATAACTGTTTGCACCAGTTTTACGTGTGTTGGTTCTGGTATGTACAGGTACATATGTATGTTATTCAGCGTTTCTGTTACTAATCATAACTTATCGGTGCAAGCAAATCAGTATCACTCTTCTTTCTTCTTTGCTCCCTCTTTCATAAACTCAGACTTGGTTCAAGAAAAACAATCGATTCTAAAACATGACTAGTAACAGAAACTCTGAATAACATACAGTATCTGTACATACCAGAACCAACACACGTAAAACTTGTGCAAACAGTTATATCTGTGCAGACCTATATTATAAATACATAAGCGAGGATCTCAAAATGCTCAAAAAAGCCACAAAGCAAAGATAATTGATGGATCATCTACCACCATGAGGCTCTGATTTTGCATTTAATATATTTTAAATTTTTTATTATTACAAATAAATGAATTTGCTAACCTTTGGTCATTGGTAATTATACTTGCGAAGATGGCAATAGTTCTTATATCAATTTTGTGCACATACATATGTACATATGTACCAGAGAATAAAAAAAGTATTGTTTTAAGTACTCTTTGAGTATTGGTCAACAAAAACAACTATGAATGCGTACAGGTAAAAAAAGAAAAACACACTCATATGCCAACACACGTGTTAATTTTAAACCGAATACGTATAACCATAAGCATCCAACAACTATTTTTACGCACAGTTTTTAAATTACGCTGTACAAACAACTATAACTAAAATTTATAGATTGAGTATAAAAAATACTCTGACTATTAATCGGCACACATGTGTTATATACAGGGGTATTTAATTTACACACACACATAAAGCATGCTTTGAACATACTTACATAGACACACATACATTTTTCATTCCATTTTATATACACAAGTGTATGTCTATGGTGGGCAAATGACGAATAAATATCCAGAGTATCGGGAGTATATTTTTTTTAATAAATATCCATAGCCTGGGTATAAGTATACTCAGACTAAAATTATGAGAGAGAGAGAGAGAGAGTCAATGCGCTTGATACACATGTCACTTTTTATTTTGAGTTGTAGCGTATTTTAGTTTTTTCTCCATAAACGAGGTAGAGCTGCGCTTGTACGTTGGAAGCGGCTATAGTCATAGTTTTTTGAGAGAAAATATGTGAGCGTACAAATTGTTTGCACTACAATTATGATTATACGCAGTTACTGAAATTAAGACTATTTACTCATGTGTATTTTTTTGAGTACTCATTGTTATTCTCTCGCAAGTATGAGTGAATTAAAAAAATCTTACTGCAGATAAGAATTCAGCATTTAAGTTAGACTAAGAAATAACTTTCAATTGTAGAGAAGCAAAAACCAGTGAAATCTTACATAAATTTTAATAAGTGCGATTTTCATTTGATAAAATCATCCAGTACGTCATGTAAAACCGAAACATATTTAATATAAAATTGTCCAAATGCGTCTTTAATATATGTTGCGTTTACTTACATTTTTATGGTTTTACAATGACTTCTATAATTAAAAAAAATATATGTACATATTTTTAATTTTATGATTGACGTAAGCCGAATTTCGCACTTGAAAAAAATTTGAATTTAAATACATATATACATAAACATATACATATGTATGTATCTAATACAGAAATAAACCAAATAAGCTGATTTGCATACAAAATGAAATATAATCAATTATATTCAAATTCATATATTCAATAACATAATTATGTATAGATAATTGGAAATTACCGAATATATTGTTATGTAAATTTGCATCTTCCCAACGTAAGCTTTAGTAGCAGCTTCTAATGGGTTACAATGTAATGAGTTGTACTTACTCATCTTATTATTTTGGTAGATATAAGATATATACATTTATTTATATAATTATCTATAAGTAGTTAGTTGTAAAGCAAGTAAGTAATACATTTTCTTTGAGACTAAAATAATAAGTCGGATATGACTTAGTACAGAGACTCAAATATAATATTATATTATTATATTATATTATATTATTAATATATATTTCCTAATAAATTTGTTTTTAAATCGCACTTATTTTGTTAAATACTTTTATAAAATAATCGTGTAAACATTTTGCAGAAAATCACCAAAAGCTGAAATAAAACCGCCAAAAACTATTTCTAGTAATTTTTTCTCATCCATAATATAAGAAAAATCATAAAAAATAAATTGTTTTAATTTCTTGCAGAAGAGTTTTGGTACGATTTGTTTTTGGAACCACTCCTTCAACAAACTAATTTTCCTGAATTACAAAAATTTTTAAATTGAATCTTATATTTATTTATTTACCGCCAGAAAAATCGCCCTGTCGCCAAACAATATATTTGGACGCCAAACAAGTTGAAAAATCACCATGTTTGGCGAGAAATCGCCACATCTGACAGCCCTGACAGTGCTGCCACAATTTTTGATGAGTTGCCAGATTTATTTAAGCAAATTATAAAAATACAATTGTATTTAAAAAGTACGCTTACTTAACTATCTTAGTATGCACAGCAAATTTGCTAAATTAAAATTTGCGCCATCATGATCGTGAAATCATAAATAATGGTCATAATAGATTTGCGTCTTCAGATGCGATCCAATTTTAATTGTTTGAGTTCAATCTTTTTGTTTAATATCTATTCACATGGTTTCTATAGATAAATTTAGATTTTCAACAAGGATTGTTGGAACTTTTTAGCCTTTTGTTGCTAAACAGAATTAATTGTGTTTTGAACAATTTCGTTTAAAAATTTCAAACGAAGTATAAAAGCAATGGAAAGTTTTTATAGTTTTTGCAAAGTGGTTGTAAAATAGACATTAATAGCAATAAAAGTGTTTTGTTTTGATGGTCTTCGGAATCAATTAAAAATTTTTATTGCCAGGAATAAATAAAAACTACTAAAATTTAAATCAATTTGAATTTAAACATAAAAAGGTATGACAAGTTAATAAGAAATTGGAAATCGTACTATCATTCAACTAGAAATCCATTATTTTATAACTTTTTTATGACGTTTGTATATTTTTAGATACATTTATAAAATATATAGTCGGCGTTTGCTGTAAATCATTCCACTACCAAGCACCCTACATATGTATGTAAGTTAATATAAGATATAAAGTTTTTGTGTGTTAACTGTTTGATAGGGGGATTCACAACAAATTTACTTGGCTTTAAATTGTTAAAAAAAAGATGGCTGCTAGCTAATAAATAAAAAATTGCCGCTAAAACAAGAAAAATTACCCCAAAAATTAGTATCTATTGTTTTTTTTTTCAATAGAATACTTTAGGGAAATTTTTCATTATTGTTTTGGGCCATTTTTAAAGCACTGAAACCCGAATGTTAACAATATTTCTATGAATTTATTAATTGGGGTCAAAGGGCAAAATGTTAAAAATATTTGTTATGTTTTTCTTACTTTATTGTTTTTATTAAAATGTGTTTTAATTAAAACGCACTAGCTGTCTTTTGATTTACCTCTTTGATATTATTTGTATTTGTATATTTATTTACATATTAATATTTTATTTATTTTGCAATATATTGTTAATTATATTTAAATATTATTGAATGTAATTTTGCAATTAATCGCATCATTTACGATTATCATTAAATAATGAACAATAAAACAAAAACTCGAGCAAAGTTACATACTTACTTACAAATTTAAATTTTTTCTATGAAGCGCTTTGCTTTAAACATTTTTAAATATTTTAATGCAGAACGTGCAAGGCAGCATTTTCGTTTTATTTTGTTTTTATTTTACTTCACAGTAATATTCGTTAAACACCTCAAGTTCATTGCTAAAAACTGACATCCAAAGTGTGTATTTTTTTGCGAGTTTTATTTTTTTACTCACCTATTTTCAAACTAATATAGACATATATGTTTAGGTGTACCAAACTTGACATACACTGGCACTAAAAGCTCAGTTACCCGACTGTAATGTAAAGTAACTGCAACAGTAGTAGGGGCAAACGTTGTATTACGCCCCCACTTGAATGCATACACAAAAATTCATTCAAGTCGATTCAGCCGTTTAGCTGCAGTATAGATAAATAACCTAGATACCGACTACTGCGCCATCTGCTGGTCTGATTTGTAAATCATCCAGGGTGCCATCCAAACGCATACAAAAAACTTCATTCAAATCGGTCCAGCCGTTTAGGAGGGTGCCCCTGTGGCTGAGTGGCAGCGATGCTAACCTCTCAGTCCAGAGGTCGTGGGTTCGATTCCAGTCATAGACAATGGGTGTTTTCTGCAGACAATACTGAATAGCGTTTAAAATGTAAGATGAGTAAGTTAGTTTTTTTTTAGAGGGTGGCGTTGGCTGAAGTAGTTAGCACGTTGACTACAAAAAACCGAAGTTCCTGGGTTCAAGCCCGGTCTCCGACAGTCATTAAAAATAACAACACCACGCATTTTTCTGATGTGCATTAGTGTCCTTTGTATCAGTTGTTGTGGGAAAAGTTCTAGTGATGCAGGCATAAGGCACTGGTCACTAAAAACTATACCGACTTCATCAGATACTAATCCTAATGTAACATTAGAGCGCCCTCCTTCCTTGTGCAGCAGAATAATTTATAGTAGCCAATAAAATGGCTACTAAGCACAGCTTCAAAATTTAATACGCCTCATTTGACACCAGATGGCGCTGCAACACTGCATTATCAAAAAAGGTGCAAAGAGCATAGTTATAAAATAAACGAAGCTTTCCTCTATCTATAATTTCCCTATCACCCTCTCTCACTATCTTCTCTTCAATTAACAGGTAGCATAAAGGGATCGCTGTATTGGACCCAAGTTAGCTGGACTCTAAATTTCACCCTTCCTTACCAACAGCCTGCTAACCTAACCTAACCTAGTTAGCTTTTAAGTCAGTTGTCAGTCGCCTCTGATTAGCCACTAGTTACTTTTAAGTTAGCTCAAATCCCGACAGGGTTTATTCATACTTTGGGGGGTGATAAGTTTCGCTAAATATATACATACATACATACTTAGTCCTCTTCCACACTATAAATATAAACGAGACATAGACGAGTAAGTAAGAAAAGTGATGAAGGTGAGTACGTCGACAGTGAGGCGGTGCTAAATGCTTTTAAGGGTCACAATGTTAAATCGAAAATAGTGAGTGCCGTAGTACACATATGTATAGTGCCAGAATATGTTGAGTTCCTAGCCACAGAAGCGTTAGATGAGGGAATGTGTGACGAATCCGTTAAATCACAGTTAAATCATTACTACAGGTAACTAAGTAGTTTGGGTGGTGAGCAGGACCAACCGTTCATGGGGAAGTAGGGATGATTGCAGAGTCTCGAGGGCTATGTGGCCAAAACTTGACTCAGGAAGATTCAAACAGCTACTGGATATGAATATGAAAGTAACGCGAGGCGCATTTGGGAAACTCACACTCCAGACTTCTGCAGGATGAAGAGGAACCGGAAACCATTGAACATATTATATGCCATTACCCAAAGCTGCAACGCCCCAGCCTTAGATGACTGAACAGACGTTTCCATGGGAGCATTAGTGATATCGCAAAGTGTAACGTCGAGCATATCAGGGGATTTATCATGCCAATCCAGTGACTTAATGACAGATAATAAGAGTTCTTTTTAATTCGACTAGAATCGCCCATTAGCAGCTCCTACATTGTTCAAAAGAAAACGATCAAAATCACGATCACTAACAAAAAAGAAAACGCTTAAATGTTAGTGCGAATTATCGGCAATTCGTCTTTTATAAATTGTAAGTATTTAATAACTGAGGAGCTGGCGAAATAAACTAGACATGTCCTCAGTAAATGATTTTTTTAAACTTTTTTTCGAACTCTGCAAGTACACATCTATGAAGAGGGGAAATATTTTCATTCGAAACCAGTTCGATCTTACTTTAAAAAAATAAAGAAAACTAACTTTTCCTTGCTAGTCTCTATCTAGGTAGTTCAGTAATTTGCCTGTCCTGTAAAAAACAGTTAAAGGGACTATTCTGGTTTTGTTCGCCAGTTCCTCAACTTAATTCTGGATCATTATTATTCTTAAATTTTTTCTAAAATATTATTTTTATAATTTAATAGCCCAATTCGCAATGTTATGCGTATGCTACGATACAAGACCATTTGCACAAGATTGTGAATTGGGCTAATGTGCTGATATGAACGGAATATCAAAAATTTAAATTTATCTTAATAAACCAGCTGTCATATTTATGTATATCTTATTTAAAGATTATAGCCAATTAAATGTCCTTTCGAAAATCGTTGTTTTATATGTGCATGTCTGTCAAAATTACTTATAATTTTTTTAGTGCACAGTTTTTATATGTTTTTATATATTTTTTTATTTATTTGAATTATACAATTAAAAGCATCTTCTGTCTGCTTATTGTACTTTGTACCACACATTTAACCCAGTCACATTAAAACACGAGTACTCGCACAATTCATACTTATGCCACGGAATTGCAAATTCCCATATTTAACAAAAATAAGAAAACGAAAGCAATTACGTTTTGTTCATGAACAAGTCAGTAAGTAAAAAATTTCAATTATTTTATCAAAATATCCATCAATATTGTAGAGCGGGTACTATGCCATTTTAGATATTTCAAGCTGAGGTCACACGAAGCAAATATACTGACACATACATACCTTTTTGTTTAACAGACAGCACAAAAGCTCCAGCATAATTTAGTTGTCAAAAATTGTTATGATCATACAATTAGTTTGAATGAAACCTAAATAGCGTGACAGTAATGCTTTAAGGGTAAAAAATTTGATTTTGACAACTAACTTTTTAATTAGTTTCGCATAATGAAATACATCTGTACATACCCTGCAGGAAATGGAACACAAGCCTGGTCACATGATAGGTCACCAAGTGATAGGGACCAGTCCAACTTCTAACACTTCCTATGAAGTGGACCAATTACTTCTACATGGGGATGGCATAGGATGTGGTTAATTTAGGTGCATACACCTTGTGACTTGTCACTGAACTATCTCATAGGGACCTAGTCGGTGTAGAATAATATAAATTATATATACATAAATGTCATTCCGACATTTAACTTTAGCAATGAAAATTTAATAATTTATTATATTTAGGAGATAATTGTGTAAAACGCAACGCCAAACGTTGACATATGTTACATATAAAATTTATCAATGCCAAGAGTTGCTTTTAACAAAATAAGGCCCTTAATTTTTAAGCAAAGATTTTTTTGTTCCAACTGACAACCTCCGGTGTGACAGGCTTCCACACTACCCATTCGACCACAGTGCAACTCATATTTCAAAAGTATTAATACCAGTTAAACTTAGGTTAATATCTATCTGTCTGATTCCAGAGTGACTTGTCATCATATTTACACTATTTGATAGGGCCTGGATCCAAATACATCCAACCTGTTCAGTGCCGTTTACGACATAATGCCCTTATGCAAAAACGATTGTTAAAGTTAAAGCATGCCATACAAAATTCATTTGTTAAACCAACTTTAAGCTTAACGATCGTTTTTGCATAAGGGGGTAAGACGATACATTACCAAAACCATTTACAGGGACCGGATTCCACAACGATGAATTTTTAAGTGTTCACCAATTCCACTTTTTTCAGTGATAAATTTTGACGCTAGTGTTCACTATAACTATCAAAATTATTCATTCTCACCATTGCGGATGCACAAAGCAACAAGTGTACACTGGAATTGGTGAACACTTCACAATTCATAGTTGTGGAATCCGGTCCCAGGACAGGTATTTTTTTTCACCATGCACTCACACTTTTTGCAGGGCATATATAAAACCATTAGTGTGTTTGCCAGGACAGCATTACCTGCGAAACTATAAGAGCTGCCGAGTTGAAATTCATAAAGTTCCTCACATCGTGCCATAACGGCAAAAAAAAGCGTAAGCGACATAATTTCCGAACTTCATTTTTTGCGATCGTAAATAATCGCTTGCCGCCAAAAAGAATTGTGCTCGAAAATAATATCGTTTAATCTTTTTTGGCAGTTATGGCACGCTATGTAAGGCCATAAATAGAGCGTAAAACTGAATTAACAAAGAGTCACATTTTTGTGCGCAACTTTCGATTTTTATCCAAGAAGGCGGCTAAGAAGGGAGCTGTCTGTGCAATTAATTTATCTTCTTCAGAACGAAAAATGCGCAAGTAAACTGTTTATGTTTAACGTAAATAACAGCTGTTTTAGCACATGTCGTCGTGTGGTTATTAGTTTGCCGCAGTAATAATGTATTTTTAATATACTGTGCGGCAAACCAATAACCAACCGACGATATAATGAAACTATTATAAATATAAGTATATAAACATATGTATGTATGTATGTGCATTTTGGTTGGATTTTATTAAAAATCTGCATAAAATTATATCTTATATGTTTACTTGGCGTTTTTTTTTATAAAAACAAGTGAAAGTTTTAATTAATTCTATAGTTTGCGACTGCGTACTATAGAAAATAAATAATTTTTTAATTTGAATACACATTTATGCAAAATATACTTTCATTAATGAGTTGACAATATTACAGTATTGATTAAAATATATGTATGTACATAGATACTAAATGCGATCTCTATAAATTATTTAAATTAAAATTTTTAAATTATAGAAAATTATCTACCACGCATGAATGAAAAAAACTACATACACATACATATAAACATATGTACATATAAATTTCAATACTTGCATGTGTATATATTATATGTATGTAGTATATATTCATTTAAATATTTATTGGCTTCAGTGCAGCGTAGTTTTTGTAATAAAAATTATTGTTAAGAAAATTACTAAAAATGTATACTGCACATCACCAATAAAATATTCTTCACTCCTTTAGTAGTTTAACACGTAATTTGTTTTGAGTTTTCCAAAAATAGGCCCTCAAAAATAAATAATATTACATATTATACGAGTACATCTAAATTTAATTCTTTTCTGTTGTTCTTTGTTTTAACATAAACAAAGCATAAAAGTGTTTACATCTAAAATCGAAATATATTTGATATTATAATTACAAATTAACTGGTTTAAAATCTGACCTCAAGCATTAATTATTTAATGAGATCTTTTGAAAATTTTATGTCCCTTTATATCAGCAGCATTTTTAATTGTTTCCGAACGAAGTCGCTTTTTTTACAAGGAAGCCGAAGTTCGACCAAATTTCCTAAATTCGGCCGTACTGAAGCCGAACTTTACTTTTTGAATTCACAATAGCGTTTTAAAATATGTCTTAGGGCTAATAAATCAGTCAATGATTATTTGTATTTTATTTTTAAATCTTATTTAAACACAAAAATTTGTGTCTCACTGCACAATTAAATCAAACTTAAACAGCCAACACTGTAGATTTAAGTGTTGTTTAAATTTTACAAACACACCATATGTTTTGTGCATGTGTGTGTTTTTTAAGGTACGTACATGTACATCATGTGGTCGTATTACAACAAATGTAACACATATTTTCATATCATGAAATATATAAATAGAAAAATGCATTCTGATCAGCGTGACCGTTTGACCGACTAAAGTAGCAAATTGCCACTTTTTCAACTGCCTTGCCACTTTTTTGACTGCCTTGCCACTTTTTTTCTCCCTTTTTTTAGAGTGAGTTATATAAAAATACGTTAAAAATAAAAATTTTATTGTAGTTTTCTCTTTTTTTTTTAATTTTGCCCCTTTTTTTGATAAATCCCCTTTTGGTGCCACTTTTTGAAAAATGTCATCGGTCACCCTGATTCTGATGCTCTTTTTGTATCATAAAATGTGTTTTTTGCTATTTCACTTTTCTGCAAATTGATAAATCAACTTTCTTGTTTATATTGAACAGCTGTTTTTTGGAAAGATTTCCATAATATTGTAGTGCTACCGTACTTTCAACTTAATTTGATAATAACTTTAATTAACCACTGAAAAAATGAAAGTGTATTTAAACACATTTTAATTTTTAATGAAAATTAACTCAAACTATATTTAAACATTCACTGATTTATTAGCTATTAATATTGCAACGTTACAATTTTAATACTTTAATATGGGTGGGCAAGTTTGTTGTTTGTGTTTGATTGTAAATCAAATCTATTACCAGGTGGCAAATTTAAATGTATAAAATTCAATATAAATTATAGGTATAATAAACTAAACAGCGCAGCTGTAGTTGATGAAAAAATATTTGTATTTTTCGCTGTCTTTAGGCATTTAAAATTTCAAGATACTCATTGTGAATTCCCTAAATATGAAACAACTTTGGTATTTTTGCGCTCAATTAATTTATTAATTGAAGGAAAATTGTTCACTTATTAATATTTTTAGTCATACCCACTGTTTCCACAACCCAAACGGTCGACTTCAGTAGACAATTTATATGAAAAATTTTCTAGACGAGCCGACTGTCTGGCTTCATCGCATCATGGTCACGATGTTCGCTTGAATTTCACGTACATATGTACTTATTTCCACAAGAAAATATCTGTAGAGAAATATGTTCGGTTCGGTGTACTTTCCAAATGAAGCGAAAAGTTACTTGAGAAAATTTTCAAATTGGCCGACACCGAAGCCGAAGTCGATTAATCGGTAGGACACCAATTTTTAATTATAAATTTAACAATCACAAAAATAGTAAAAATAATCTACATATTTAAAAATATCTTTGGTATTTTTATCTTGAGCAAACTATGTGATGTTTCTATTTGAAATGTCACAAACAGATTAATGCGAAAGCACTAAAAATTCTCAAATTTTATGATTTCATTTGCACAAGAAAAAGAGAAATAAATATTTTTATATGTTACTATTCAAACTTTCCATCGCTGTAGTATAGCAAATCAGAATCTTCGATTACCACCGAAACCATGAATAGAATATATCTTAAGAGGATTTTTAAGATTTTGTTCATCTCCTGTAACTCTGCAGGCTTTGTGTCAACGTAAGAAAGAGTTAAATGCAAGCAATTTCATGAAAAAAATTGCATAGTGTAGCAAAAAATATTTTAATAAATCTGATGCTAAAATGTGTTTTTGTAAATATATGAATAATTGAGACATTTTTAGATTTAATTTTTATTTCTGATTAAAATATATGAATAATTAATTAATTCTGCATCATTAACTCAAAAATCCCATTTTTTGAGTTATGACATTGTGATAGTAAATGAGCAATATGTATTTCAGAACCTTTCGAATTTGCTATTTTCATTTTTTTATAACAGAGACTAGTTTTTTTAAGTAAAACACCGCAAGTGCCTTCATGTCATAAATATTCCTTGTATTACAATTTGGTTTTGGGCTCAGCTGTTAGAAATATGTGTGAATTTTGAGTGAATGAGCGGCATTCTGGCATGGAATATGGAATGCCCGTCATAATGTCAAATAAATATTTATTCGTCCCGAGCTCTTACGACCTCGGTCGAAGATCGAAAGTTTCTCAAATCGGAATATTTATGTATGTCCATTTTTATATTTTTCCACAAAGTCTCTGCTCTTTTTTGTTGGCGAGCTCTATTATGATTAGTATAAATACTAATTTTTGAGAAGTTGTCAATTTATTGTGAATTATTTTTTTATTCTTGCTATTTTGGTCAAATTTCGATGTATAAAAAAATTACGTTTCCTTTCAGTAGACTTCAAGCAAAAAATTATTGAATAAAACTTCCTATGTTTATAGAAAAAAACTCTCAAAATATTATTAAAAGATACGTACATAAATATAATAAGCTAAGAAGCCTCAAACAAATTCACAACGAATCTGTATAATCTTTCTTACAATTTGTATTTAAAAATAAATACCTAATTCATAATCATATAAGGTAGAATCGGTTTAAATCGCTTTGAAAAATTCATACTTTGGATGTCAAAAAAATACCCAATATTCAAATTATTAGCTGAAAAAGTAGTCATCTGATCTATTGAGACTACCTAATATGGATTCACCTTGAAAATATAGAAGTACATGTCGAGCCTTTGCTGCAATAGAGTCATAACTCAAAAAATTTATTTTTGAGTTAATAAAGCAAATCCTGCGTTATATCGTTATATCGATATAACGTTCTTCATATTGTTAAGAAAAATTCATAAAAATATCTTGTTTGATATTTTGAGCCAGTAAATTTAAAACTTCAAACTCATTTCCTGAATTTTTGTTTGTTGAAAGAAAAATAAAATAGATTAAAAATCATGTAAAACTTTTGGTTGCGAATTAAAAATTTTGTTTGATAGTGCTTTCACACTGACATGATTTTAATAAAAGTTGGTTTTAACGTTAAAACCAACTGTTAAAACCTGGTTTTACCATACAAATTAATATTGTTAAAACCAACTTAAAACCATTTTTGAATTGGTTTTATGAAATACAACCTTGTTTTCACTGTGCTAAATTCAGTGCTGCCAAGTTCAAATGACCGGTAGTATTTGATCATGTTTATGCCGGTTAATGAGAATAGATACCGATTGAAATATTTTCAGGTTAAAAATGTATGCAACCTAGGCTTACCAGACGGGCTTGATTTGGCTGGATTGCCAAGCTATTCCAAGGCTTGTCAAGATTCAATCTTAAAAGCTATTTGTCAAACTAAAAATTAATTTAAATATATCTTAGGTTTATTTCGATATGCTGATTGTATAAATATAAATAATGTTGCAATAGCTGCAACACTAATAAGTGTCGAGAAGTATTTTCCACCTTTACCTGTTTTTGTAACTAAATATAATTTTTGTTAAAAACCATTGAGTTATTATTGTTTTAAAAATATTTTATATTATTGTCAAGCTTTTTTTGCAAATCAAGAATTTTTCCTTGAATGTCAAGATTTTTCACTGCTTGGGTCTGGCAAGCCTAATGCAACCCCAACAATAATTCAAAAATTGCGGAGAAATATAATCTTTTTTACGAAAAACAACGAAAATATTTTCATTGACATCTGGGAAGTGAAAATAGGAGATGCGACTGACATCTATCTGCCGATAAAAGAGGTTTATCTTATAATGTATTTGTACATTTTTTATATGCATATAATAATTTGATTTTCAAAAACTTCTTCACTTTGTATAAGTATTTCAATAATTTTAAAATCTTCATTTACAAAATATAAAATAATTTTAGTTTTAGAGCGCATTGTAAAATTTTTAAGTTTTCCATACAAACAAAAACAGCTGTTGTACAGTTTGTCAAGTAAGTGTTATAAAAAACAGGAAAAAAATAAATACAGTAACAAATACAAGTGTTTCTACAGGGGACTTATATTATTTGAAACAAATTTATTAGACTACATGTTGCTTAAAACCAGAATTTGTCAAACTTGCAGTGTGAACGAAAAATCAGGGTTTTAACGTTAAAATCAGGCTTTAACTTCACTATTACATAATTGCAAAGCTTCGGACCCACAAAAACGTTTTTAAAATGTAAAAACATAACACTATTTAGGAATTCTTCTATGATAAATTAAATTATAGAATATTTGCACCATCTGACCGTAACCTTAAGCCATGCACACATATATGTAGATATAAACATGTGTTAATACAATTTTAAGAATGATTTCACAGCCAGTTAAGTAGAAACAAAATAAAAACAATAAAACCTCAAAATGTATCTTAATTATTTTGTAAGTAAACAACAATTTTTTTTGAGAATTTATTAAAAATTTGGTTTAAACATATTCCAAGCTTTTAATACGTTCACATTTATGGTCTTAAACGTGTTGAAGGCAAGTGTTTTAAAAAACTAAACACAATCGTTCACATTACATTTAAAAAGTTTAAGGTTTATTTGTAAAAATTAAGAACAATTATGTTTTTCTATTGGTTTATTATTTTCAAACAACAAATTTTTTTTGTAAATAATTGACTTTTTTTAACTAACTATTTGTTTACCAAATAATTTTTTACTTTTAAATAACAACACAAATTTGCCAGAGTTATCAAAAAACTCACTGAAAATACTCCATTTACGTGTTTAAGGAAGTGTTTAAATCTAAAACATCTCATTTGAGGTCTTTAAGAAAACAAGTTAATGTATCGTAAAACATCTCAAAATTATTGTGTTTAAGCTCTTAAACACGAATGAGACGTTAAGCACGTAAGTGTGAACATGTTATTAAGCTCTTAAACACGAACTAGACGTTAATCACATATGTAAACACAGTATTAGTTATCATAAAATTTTGATTCACATATGTACATATCGCACACTAAATCATAAACAGTCACAACCAAAAAATGCCCGATGTTCAAAAGTGGCAAGTATGTGACATAAAAGCTAGCATAACGGTGTTTTATATTGTTTAGTCCTAATTTACACGATGCAAGTCTTATTGCTAAGCTGATTAATTTCTTAGGAGAGAGAGAGAGACGAGGGGAACAGAAACGTTTATGTTCCCCTCGTCTCCCTCTCCCACAAACTAATCAGCTTAGCAATAAGACTTGCATAGTGCCAATTAGGACTTAAGAAGATTGTGTTGTAACTAAAGCTATGTACAGACGTGTCAGATCTTACAATATTGCCAGTAAAATGTGCTTAAAATGTCTTACAACCGTGTGAACTGGCAATTTTTGTCAGACGTCGTTGCCAGAAAAATCATTGTTAGTCCATTGCAAGACTAGCAGCTGACAACAAATTGTTAGACATCTTACAATCGTGTGAACACATTGCAAAATTATTGCCAGATATTTGTCAGACATTTTAGTATTGTCAGATGCGCGAAGTTTATGCATCTGACAATGGCGTCATTGTATGGGCAACACTGCACACGCTTGATTTTAAAGAAAAAATACATAATAAATATATGCAAACAAAATCATTGCAATTGCTTCTTTATGGTGCATAATAATTGATATTTTCACTTTTTACATTTAACACAACCACAAACGATTGATATTTAACAATTTCTAACAAGTGCTTTGAGTCTGGTAACGCGCATAACAACAGATCTGACAATTTTTGCATATGAAAACCGTATGAACTGACAATTTTTCGACTGGCGATTTTGTCAGATGAATTTATTGTCATACAAACATCTGGCAATAAATTGTTAGATTTTCTGACAAATTTGATACAACCGTGTCAACTGGCAATTTACCTTGTACTGGCAATTTCGGTCCAGCTCACGAACGGTCATCGCTAGACCCCCCAAATATTTTGGGAATCCTCATTAAAAAGAACTAACTTTAATCTGAGAAAATTTTTCTGTGAGTCGCTCTAAAGTATATACTTATTTGTTACTATTAAATCATTTTAAAATTTAACTCACGAGTAGGTATACTGTATAAAAAATAATCCTCTTTTAAATATTTCTTAATAATCCATACTTTCGTTACCCCGAGCGGGCAACAAAAGATGATGATGGTATGCAACCAAATAAGTTATTTAATAAATAAATTTTTCCATAAAACATTTTACACAAGAATTTAACTGATTTATTGAACGGGTGAATGAATGAGTACAAAATATTCATATTTCGCACGCAAATTTGCAAAATCATTTGCTATTTTTTACTTCACACTTTGCTTCTTCAATTTGCGAACGAGCAACATGAGAAAAAGTTGGTGTTTGTTGGAAAATAGAAAGAAATATTGGACGATGTTACATACATATGTATGTGCATATGTACATATATTTATACAATAAATATCAATTAAGTTTTAAATGAAAGCAGATAAAACACAACAACAATGTTAATGAATAGAATTGAATGAAAACCATTATGAATTGCATGCCATATCGTCCTCTCAGAATAGGTTTAGCCCATATGCCGGAAAGTTGGAGTGGAGAAAAACTACAAAGAAGGTTTACATGAAGTTTTCTCAAAATATACCCAATGGAGTTTTTTTTTTGTATTTGCACCACTGTTGTGAGGAAAAAATTTAATTTTTGTGAACTGCCACGAATGAAGTTAGAAGTTAATATTAATTCATTGTAAAAGTAAAAAAAAAACGTTTTGAGCCGCATACACCACTTTTCTTAATTTATTTTCAAAAAGTAGCTGTTTGTGCTCCATACGCATACTTTACTGCTGTGATTTGAGAATTTTGTTAATTTGTATATTTTTCTTGCTGTTCAGAGAAATAAGTCGATCGTTTAACGCCGACCAAGGGCCGCCGCCGTAATATTTTCAACTATCGAAAAACAAGTAATTGAAGTGTATTTAATATAAAGAATGTTACACTCAAACATGATTAATTAAGGTTTCTTTTATTTTATTTTAGTGTTTAATAAATTTATATTAAAACATGTAATCGGCGGCTGCGTCTGGATGATGATGTTCTTGCTTAACAGTCGCCGTTAAATTTTTCTTATTAATTTCTTGTAGAAATGAAGCAAAACAAGAGTTAACTTTACTTTGTACGTTTTTGTATGAAGAATTTGACGCAATCGCCAAACAGTGGCGTGTACAGCAAAACAATACTTATTAAACCTAAAACTATATGGAGCAAAATGAATGCCTGGTACTCGTATCTCAGAAACCGTAATAAATTTCATGAAACGCGTTTTTGATTTAGATTCATTTATATTCCATACCTAAGTCCTAGTTTACACTAAGCAAGTTTTATTGCTAAGCTGATTGGTTTGTAGGAGAGAGAGACGAGGGAAACAAGAGTTTATTTCCCCCTCGTCTCTCTTTCCTAAAAAATTAATCAGCTTAGCAATAAGACTTGCAGAGTGGAGTGTAAATTAGGACTAACTAATTTTTTTTAAGAATGGTCGGTGGAGCAAAACATTTCCTTTTTTTATGGAAGAAATATCATAAAATAGTATACTTATAAAAAAATATTTTCAAAGAATAGCTTTACAAGAATCGAAATATGTAATAAATATCTAGTGTCTGGTGGTGATATTTTTTGTTAAACAAACGCGTTTGAAATACGTTTGAACTATGTAGTTTGGAATTTAAATAAAATTCCCATTATGCGTCACACTAATTTTATACGTCAATGTAATTTAAGAAAAAAAAATCGGGCCAGTAGTAATAAATATTCATGTTTTAATAACAAAAATAAGTTACTTTGAATAAAAGTTTACCGATGAAAAATTTTTATTAACATAAAATTTATTATTATTACTCGTAATTTACATACACGTATACATACATACATATACATATGTATGTACATATGTAAATGTTTTTTTTTCGCACGTCATGCTTAGACGTAGTTTTAAGGGCTGAGTTATTTTAATAAGTATTTCCGGTGTTTTCAAATGAAATTTAATTAGAACATGAAAGAATTTTTGTTTGTTGTTGGACTTTTTAAGTCCCAGCAAAAAATAAAAGGAGTACTTCCTTACGAGCCACTTTTAAATTACTTTGAAAGTATCTAATGTATATTTTTAGATGGTAAAGAAGTTATTTTTAACCACATATCAAATGGAATTTTCAATCACTACTTTGTTTTCAACAAATTCATTACTTTTTTGGCTTAAGCCAAATGCAAGTGTTCTTTTTTTATTACATTTAAGGCTTTTAAAGTCCAAAAATTTTTATTATTAAAAATAACAATGGAATAAAATAACAACAAATTAAATTATTTAACCTTTTATCTTTGCAAACTATAAAAAATGATTTTAATCGCTGTATAAAAATCACTTTTTAACTACTTTTGTGAAGTGAATTATTTTCACACCCAAATTTCAGATTTTTAGAGCACCAAAAACATGATTTTTATTTAGTTCAATAAATGCCAAAAGCAAACCACTTCCTTCCAACGACACGTCAATGTAAAATTCATTGGTTTTTCACCTAAATTTGAAGTGGTTTGATTCAGTAGATGAGGTGTTTTTTCTTATTTCTTTTTCCTCACTTTTTTTGCTGGGGTATGTTGTGCATGACAGTACAGCACGCATTTTCTTATTAGAAAACAACAAATTTTCCTTTTCTCTGGCAGTTAATTAATTTACATTACAGATAAAAAGTCGTGCTTTCAATTTTTGAAAACCAAAAATAAGCCTAAGCACTATGGTCTGAAATACAAATCGTGAATGAGAAATTTGTTTCTTTAATTTGATATTTTGAATTTTCCAATAAATTTGTATGCAAAATATGTACATACATTACATAAATTTCTGCTGGAAATATTTGTTTGCTTTTACCATAAAAACGAATTCATTTTCCTACATTTCTACATCTAAACAATTCTATATTTCTGTGAATTCAGCGCAATTTTAGAATGCTGAAAGAAAAAAATTTCGGATTTTGGAGAAAGAGCTTCGTCCAGCTTTAAATAGCCCCACCTGTCAAAAAAAAAATTTCTAAAACAACGGTATTTTACTATCTACCTCCATCAGCAATGTGTTTAATACCTATATTTTATCAGCGGTGCCCCACTGTGCACCGCTGATAAAATACCTACATATGTACGTGATAGAAGCATTAAACTTTCTGCTCAATTTATTCAAATTTAGGTAAATTAATGCAATTGCAATTAAAATTTTAAACCTTTTACAAATTTTAGCAGTTTTTATTGAACTGTGTCTGGCAGCAGTTTTCGTGGCGGCTCCAGGGTACTTTTTCACTGCCCCAAAGTGTAAAAATTTACCAGCAAAATTATAACAAAATAGAAACCATCAAATTCATGTGTGTTTGCTTGTATAACTGTGTTATGATCGCTTGAATTCATTTACAGTCGGCTCTCGATAAGTTGAAACTCAAAGGACCAGCGAAAAAATTAATATAATCGAGAGTTCATATTAACAAGAGTTCAAACTATCAATTTAACAAGAGTTAGACTGAAATTTCCGATTTCCCGATTTCCGTAATTTTTCTGAAATGAGCGACTTCAATCTGCCTTTGTCCAATTTATTATTTGAACTTGTATATTTCAGCATCATTTAGGGCACCGTATACATTATTTTCTAATTCATCATATGTAGCAAAAATTAACTCTTCAGAGTTAGGCAGAAGTTACCATTTTGGATGAGAATGAGTAACTCCTGCTAGACCAATAACAAATAAATTTTTAAAATTTGTATTCAGTTTGACACGAGTCATATAAAAATAAAATATTGAAATTATTATTTCACATTAAACAGGTACCGAAAATAATAATTATTCTTGAATTTTTTTAGAAAACAAAAACATAACCAGCAAAAAATTTCAAAAAAGGTAATCGGGTTTGGAATTAAGAATTTTGGTGGAAGGAACAGCTCCTTACTGGATTACCAACTTAATGATTTTAACAAGGCGTGAGACTAAAATAATCGATTCTTGAGAAGTACTTACTTTTTTTATTTGGCAACTTGTTCACGTAATCTATTTAATATAAAAAAATAATTCTCCTCATTTAGCAACTTGCACATAATTTTTTTAAATTTTAGGTAATGTGATTTGTAAGCGAGTAATGAAATTTGGTAATCAGAAAAGTAAGTCATTATATGGCAAGTAGTTCTAATGGTAATATGTAATTTTTTGCTGGGTAACTACAACGATGAGATCAATGCGTGGGGATGCCACCATTTTTCCAATGGATAATACCGAAAATGCCGTTTATTTAATACCAATATCATAAAAGTGATAAAAAATAGTAACGCCATATTTTTTTCGGCTGGGGAATCTCAGAAATTTATTTTATTTCTGCTCGAAAAAACTAAAATCAGGAAATAACAATTATTTTTCATCGAAAAAATTAATTCAGAAACTGATTTTTATTCCTGCTCGAAAAAATAAAAATCATATAATAAGAGTTATTTCTGCACAAAAATATAAAATCAAAACATAACTGTTATCTTTTGACTTTTATTGCAAAATTCATAACAGTTACAGTCCCTGCATTAAAATAATTATAATTAAGGAGTACAGAACCGGAATAAGGCAAATCACAGTGTATCGCCGATGCACATTCTATTCAAATTATTTCAAATTAAGGAATTTTTTTAAAGTTATTTAATATTTTCCAAGAGACCAGGGAAACAGTTAAAATTATACAGATATTGAAATAAACGAGTTTCAAATTATCAAGAGTCGACTGTGTCTCATCTTGGTTGAAATCATCTGCTAATTATTATTATTAATAATTATTACAAAAAATTCTAACAGCTATCTTTTTTATTTTTAATGGGACCAGCACTCAGTGGATGACCCCTACTCATGTAATGAATGCATTGTTGTGCTTGCACTAAATTTATCAATGACTCTTTAATTATCTTGTGCACTGTTTTGAAAATATTCCTTGCAATAAAAACAATGTCTGATTCATTATCAAGATCGTAAGAATTGTGTACGTTTCGCAGCAAATTTTCCATAGCAAAAAGCAGAAATTTGTAGTTTTAAAAAATTCTTGCTTTTAAGCAGTTCACTTGCATTTAATTACATATACACATTTAAGAAAAATATGTGGACAGAAATGTGTAACAATCTTTACTGTTGCAAAAAAATAATAAAACATTTTTTAATTAATTCAAGCACGTTTTGTTTAAAATATTGTCAATTGATTTCCAAGCAATTAAATTAAAATAAATAAATGTAAAAAGAAACTGTCAACAATAATTAAAATAAAAAAAGAATTATAAAGACATGTTCATTATATGTACATATTTGTATCTTTAGAATAGCATACCAAAGTATGAGATACAAATACATACTAGATATGTACCAAGCTCAAGGGTTTAAAAAATTTTTATACTCTTTTTTTCTTGTAAAAAATATTTACTGAAATGGAAACTTATTATGGAAACAGAGGGACATAAGAAAATTGAAAACTCACCTTTCTGGTTCTTATCATTTTGGCAAGATCAACGGCAGGTATTTCCAATAGATGCGATTTTATGGGCGGCAGCTTTTTACGGTTCACTTTGATGTTGGTGAAACGACTATAGGGTACAACGAACCAACTGAACACGATCATGGCCGTACGCAGAAAGCGCCGCATTATGTACCCCATAATTCTGGAACAAAGTAGGACAGCAATTTTGGCGATTATTTTTATAACAGGCGGGGAAGAAGAAAAATTACTATTAAAGTTGTTATTGTTGTTGTTGTTTAAGGTTATGTGAAGATTTTTTTTTTGGTTTTACAGTAAAAACTGGGTCAAAAATATCTATTTTTTTATATTTGTGCAATGGATTTTATTTTGACTGTTTTTGTTGTTGTTGTGGTAAGTTTTGTTGTGTTGTTTTTGTTTTTGTTTTTTCTTTTTTGTTTGTTTGCTTTGGTTTTTTTTTGCGATGTTGTGTTTAACTTTAACTGGTTGCAATATTTGGTATATGGCCAGTTTTGTTTTTTGGCCAGAGTATTTTCAATAACCATCAGCCAATTTGGTATAGCTACTCTCTTCCAGAGAGTGCTAAAACCAAAGGCATGGCTTAAAGGCAACTTTAGTAGTTTCTTAACCAAATATCTTGCATTTTTTTTTTTTTTGCTATTTGTCTAAGCAACCAAACGATACAAGTACTATTGAGTTTTTAACACTAACAAAGCAACCAACACTCATCGACTACTTTTCAATTCTTTTATTTTTCTATTTTTAACTTTATTTTTTATTTTATTTTTTGCTTTGTGTTGTATTTGTTTGAGAATTGTGCAATCTAATTTTTGTGCTTTTTATTTTATTGGTAGTAGATATCTAGATACCTATATACTAGCAAACGTCTGTCTGCGAATTATATTTGGCTATTTATTTGACTGCAGCTTAAATGCTGTCGTGTTTTATTTCTTTTATTTTTTTGCCACTAAAATTGCACAGAAACTCGTAGATAAACAAACAAACACACAAACTTCTATTTGAGCATTTAGACTTTGTACTGTTTGTAAAATTGCACAACATGCGTTGCAGTTTTTTTCTTTTTTTTTTTGGATTTTTGATGGATTTTTTCTTGTCTTAAGGCGCGTCCGTTGGCTCAAGTGGCGATGTGACGATCAGAATGCAACGACGACACAACGTTACAGCAAATATTTGCTATATGCTTTTAGTGTTGCACGAGCAAATAACCGAGATCATGTAACAATGAACGTCTTAGATTTTAATGCTCGTACATTGCCAAAAGTAGGACTGACTGAATGTAATGCAGGCAGTTTTGGCAACAACGACCGTATAAACGATCTCGTGATCGTGCGATTGCAGGCAATTCGTTATTCACTTGAAATCAAAATGTCGTTTTGCCACAGGCAAACTGACAACTGATCAAGATTTTTTTTTTTGCGTTATTTTTCCTACAATATTTTTTTTTCTTCAGTTTTTTACTTTTTATAATTCATTTGTCTATTGGGTTATTAAAACACCTTTTCAAAAATCCATAAATTATGTAAGTTTTATTCTTTTATATATGTAGGTATTTCTTTTCAAACACATTATGGTTTAATTTCAAGTTCTGCAGCTCAAGGATGCATTTATTACACATAAATATGTACATATGTATGTATGTATGTATATACTTTTTATTGAAAATTTGTATTTCGACTTTTGTGTAAAAATTTCAAAATATTTTCAGTAATTCAGCATAATTTTTCTTTGTTAACAGTTAACAGCAGATTTTTTTTTTTAAATTCATTAAAGCACAAAATTCGCACAGACCACAAGAACGTATGAATGATAAAACAACCTCTTTAACGCCCGACCTCTGTTGAGTAAATAGTTTCTTGAGCCTGAGTTGCATAGTTATTTAAACAAATGCTTACAACTAAAATGGATGAAAAAAAATCTCGGTTTTTCATAAACTCAATCTCGAATAGTCAATCTTTTGTTCTCTTTTCCCCTATCGATCTCTCACTATTGTGCTCTTTTTATTTTAACTGCTTAATATTTTGTTATTGTTGTCTCGTTTTAAACAGTTTAAAATAACTAAAACTAGTTCTTGTATAAATTACATATGTAGTTATTTTTTTTTTACTTATTGTAAATTGTAAATAGTTTACACACAACCAACCGATCACACAAAATTATGCATTCGCTTCAAACCAAATGTATCTGAGCCCTAAACAACATACACAAAGATACAACAAGATACAAAAAAGATTGATAGAATATCAAACATGTTGCGTATCATGATTTTTCGGTTTGTACAGTCAAAGCTTCATCTGAGTTCAGCTCATGCTTCTGAAACAGAATATTTTATGCTCGTTGCTCTTATAAAGGAGAAAGAAGATTGTAGAACTCGATCTTTATTTCAATTTTCTCTTATTCACAGCTTGCGTCTATTTTAAGAGAGTGCGATCATCACAGTTGCCGCAGTCTTACATTAAAAATCCACTAGCAACATTAGAAAAATTTGTTGAAAATATTGAAACTTGTACAGGAAACCTGAGGGTCTACTCTGTATTTTGAAACGAAAGAAAATGCTTTAGAATATGTATGCTAATAGCATTACATTTCGAAAGATTTTCCTTTCGTTTCGAATTACAGAGTAGACCCCCTGTACTCGCCCTTCGTGTATAAAATCGCCAAAAATTTTGTGTGATAAATTGCAACGTAGAGAACTCCTCCCATCAAGGGCAATTACTTTTGTTGACGACTGCTCTTAAATTACATAAATCAGTCAAGGCCATGTCAGATAAAACCTTTGCTTCGCGTTTCGTTGAAGATTCGCTTTGACATTTAAGATGGAATGTACATGGTTGTATGAAACATGTCACATAAAATACTTTTAACGCAAAGCGAAGCGAAAAGTTAGGCAACTCTCAACTTTTTGCGTGATTTGACAATCAGTTGGTATACTTTTCTTAATTTGTTTGACCAAACTCGCATGTAAATATGACATTTTATTAAACTTTTGATAAATTTACATAAAAAACGAGATAGTGGCATCAGAGTAATAGAATTGTTCTGTATTTTATGCACTAAACAAGGCAGTAAAACAAAAAGTGACTGTTGACGTCAATCAAAGCGTTGAAGTTGTATCTGACAGCGCCTTCATTGTTAAACTAATTGGAGACGATCAAATAAATTATCAACCGGTTCGTATGTGTTACTGCAATCGTGCTTTTTAGGCTACACGCATACGTTGTCGGCTTTGATTGAGATAAATCTAAAGTGCCCAGGAGACGGTCAAATAAAAACTTCAATCACACAGTTGTGTGAATGCAGTCGTGTTTTTCCATCACACATACGCATTGTCGGTACTTAAAAATTTTTTTTTTTGTTTGACGGCTGCTTATTTGAACGTCTCTAACTATGATTGATGAAAAAACGCCATTTGCTTGCTTGTCAGTTTTAATAAATTTCAATTATAGGAAGCATTTATCTGGGGCTTTTTTTTTTGTATATTCTTTTTAATAACAAAAAATCCTCAATCGATTTATACGTCTCTTTTTAAACATCAAGCATACGACACTCATACCTGTGACTGATTGACGGGTTAATTTCATAGTCTCTAGAGATCATAAAAATGTTAATTTTTTTTAATTTAATTTTTTTTAGTTTATGTAGTTGACCATTCCTGTTCTGCTTAAAAGAAAAAAGTAATTTACTTTGTGATGACATGGTGAAGTGCGCGCACTTTATCGAAAATTACCGTGGCTTGCAGGTTGTGGTGCGCAGGTAAGACTTTTCCTCTTTTATACCAAGATTTCATCTTGAATTTTTTTTACAAAACTGCTGTTTGTCGTTTTTATTTGTACGTATGTGGAGTCAACTAAGCGACAAAAATATATACTTAGGTTAGGTTATGTCTTATATGAATTATAACAGATTGGATCTCAAGCTCTTGTTTTGTATTCTATAATTTCCCCAAAAGATTTCTGACAGACTTTTAATAAGCAAATATGGGATACCATATAATTGGAACTTTTCGCACATTTCCAGCTCAAAGCGCTGGAAAATTCATATATTTTCAGAATAATATAATAAAAAAATTTTAAGTTTTCGACAACGATATCTCTCGAAACATTTAACCGATGTAGATAAAATTTGGCATATTCGATGCAGTTTCTCAAGTCCAAAAAAGTAAATGAATCTAAAAAATTGGACTAATTAAAATAAAGCGAAATTTTTCGAAATTTTTCCTCAGCAACATCTCTCGAACGAATAAATAGATTTTAATCAAACTTTAAGAAAAACTTTTTTCGAAAACTCGAATCAATTCATTATTTCATAATTTCTCTTTTTTTTCATAATTTCATAATTTGTCTTTGCAATGCTCTGATGTTGGTTCCGATAGATGAAGACATTCCTAAGTTATATAAGGTTTATATACACACACACCCACATATAAAATATACACCCAGAGAAAAACCAGCTTAAAATCAATAAAAACAATATTGAATTAATTAGAAACATTAATGAAGGTCTAGTCATGTTGAAATTTCTTATTTCAATATGGAAAAATATTAATTTATTAATTTTATTTATTTTTGAGTATCTCAATATACATTTTCTATTATATTGAAAATTATTGAATTAATGTGACGCGTTCTTATTTTTAAGTTGCAGATTTTCCCTGAATATATATATTGTTACGGAAATGGCCGTCGACAAGATTAATGCATCATTATGCAAATAAATTCCAACAGGGTTAATAGTGCGAAAATATTCCTACAGGGCAATTAAAGAAGTATCTGGAATAATAACAAAGAAACATCCAGAAGAAGTAAACGTACACACGTACATACATACATGCAAGCACTATAACAAATAACTATATACGCATGCCTAGTACATACATACGTGATTAAACGTAAACAACCAACAACAACTACAAGCTTCTGCTTGTTGTGAAGATAGACATAGCTACATGCATACATACATACATGCCTGGCAATTCCAACGAAAGGTAGAAATAAGTAAACAACCACTTAATGATGTATGCATGTACACACGTATGTACATAGTTACCACAAGAACTTAATTACGCGCTTTATAAACAACATTGAAGATAATGATGATTAGGTCTAGACTTTGCATGAAAATTCTAGTGGTTGTTGTGCGAAGTATAAAAAGGGGTTGACGCATCCAACAGCAGTTCAGTTGTGATTAAGAGTTCAGTCGCGATCAAAAGTTAGTTGCGAATAAGTCAGTTGCGAAGAAACTCAGTTGCGAAGAAGCTCAGTTGCGAATAAGTGCAGTTGCTAATAAGAAGTCTGTTGGTAATCAAGTGAGTTGACAATTAAGTTGTGCGCAGTCCGTGATTTGTGATACAACAGTGAGTTGATATTTGAGTCTGTGCTTTACAATACGTGAGTTGGAAATTGAAGAGACTATAGTACAGTCTATAGTGACAGTTAGAGTCTGTCGTGATTTGAGATTATTGTGGAGTCCCTTGAGTAAAGAGTAAGGGAGCAGTGAAAGCTGATAGACGTGTGAGTGAAGCCAGCGAGTCCTGATTAGGGTATCAACTGCGAGAGTCTGCCATAGAGTTGTTATTGGTGTATCAACTGGAAGTGTCGGCAGAGTGAGTCTTGTGTGCGACGAGCAACAGAGAAAGCAGAATTGTGTCAACACTAGCGCAGCCAGTGGTCTGAGACGTGTATATACAACAACAGAAGAAGGCGTAGTGGTAACCAGTTGTGAATATTGAAGTAAACTTTGTGTTTGTATTTAAGCTCTTGAATTGAATTTAGATTAGTGGTATTTATAGATTTAATAAAGATTGTATCATTCTTAACCCTAATTAGTACACTGGGGTCTTTTATTTATTGCAAATCTTCGAATCTACGGAAAAGCGTTTTTAACAGAGAATAAAAACGTAACAATATACATACATGCTTATGTAGATCACTACGGGCATCATCATTAAAATAATCAGAACTGATTCCTATTGCCTCAAAATATCGAAAATTTATAAAAAGCTAAATTTTCTTAATAACTTCCTAATTTTGGTAGCGAGATAGGGGAACCAATTATTCCTTGAATCAAAGCTGAAGTGGAATCGAATAAGGTCTTTCAAATATAAATTTGTTCGACTATATTTTGAACTCGATTAATTAGCAACTTCAGCAGTTAAATAGAACTATTTAAAAAAGTTTATTTTGTAATTCTTATTTTTTTCTATGATCATGCAGATATCGGCAACACTGATATACTCAATATTGCAAATAACTTTTTTTCTAATTCAAGTTAAAATATATAATAACAAATCTCAAAAGATGCACCAATAACGAATTATTATCAAGAGTTGGAAATTTGATAAGAAAACTCAAATAGTGAAGTCGCATCTATCAACTACGAACTTGATTTCTCAATCGAATTCTTAATTGTTTGTATGAATAATCATCCTACGTAGTGAAAACAAAGTTAGAATCGCACAATAAGTTAATTTGATTAAAAATTTATTAAAAATAATTGCAAATTAATTATTATAAATCCGCCATAAACGTAAATTTTGATAACAAAATTTTCTAATATCAATTATAAAGTTAATTTCATTTTTACCTGCAAGGAAATTTATATTATCAATTAACTTTTTAAACTTGAATCAATTAAAAATTCAATTAAAACAAATGAAATTTTAATTGAAAAAATTAACTAACAAATATTGCATGCCATATTGAATAAAGGATAGCATAGTTAAAAAAAAACAAAATAAAATTAAAAAGCTGAAAAATAAATATCAGCCAATATAACAGCGTCATATTATAAGTCCTCCTCCAGACTTGTAATTTTTGTTGCTGCAATTTTTTTAAAATTCTGCTTTGAAATTGCATAAGTGTCCATATTGGGAAATTAAAGTTTTGCAATTAAGTATTAAAAATTCTATTTCACAACAAATTTGCCTGAAAAACTAACAATTATTTTTACTTTTTGTTACATTTTATGTTTTTCATACAACTGAACAAATAAAATAAAATAAAACGTCAAATACACCTACGAACTTTAAATTAACAACTGCGAATTTCAAAACAAAAGAGAATTGCCGAGCACATGAAACTGTGTACCCCTCCCCAATCTTCTCACCGCACTAACCAATAAACTCAAGAACTGCAAGAAAAATTGCAAGTCTAGACGAGGACTAAGACATCCCAAAATTCATGAAATATACATACATACATATGTATGTACTTAAAGCATGTTTTTTCCAGAGTGTCACAACATTGAGTTGGCATTACTGGTTTATTTGAGCACACATTTATCAGCTGATAGTTGCTTTTTTAGGGTTCCGTACACCAAAGGTGAAAAGAACCTCATTGTTTTCGCTTCGCTGTCCATCTGTCCGTCTGTCTGTCACAGGCTGTTTTCTCGAGAACCGTAATTGGACAGAGTATGTAGAGATTTGGCCGCTACAACAACAAATACATGAGAGTTAAAAATTAAAGGGTGTTTCAAAACTAGCAACAAAAAATTTTAAAATCATATGTAATATGATCATATGTAATATATATATATATAGACTACAACAATTAACACTAACATTTAAAAAAATCTAAATTAAAGGGTGTTCTATCAGTTAATGTAATTTTGAGTATGTAATTTTGACAACTTGCTGTATCTTGGAAACCGTAAGAGCAAAACTCTTGAAATTTTCAAAAACGGTAAAACTACCCTGCAGGAAATGGAACTGACACAAGACTAATCACGTGACCGGTCCCCAAGTGATAGGGACCAGTCCGAGTTCTAACACTTCCTATGAAGCGGACCAGTCACTTTTACATGGGGATGGCCTAGGATGGGGTTAATTGATACTTTATATGCACCTTGTGACTTGTCACTGAACTATGCCATAGGGACCTATTCGATGTATAATAATATAAATTATTTATAAATAAATTTCGACATTTAACTGTAACAACAATTAACGCTTATAATTTTTTTATTGTTACAAATGCAATGCAATTTTTTTTTTAAATTTTATTTTTAATCTGAAAATTTTTTGAGATTCGAACCAACAACCTCGTGCATGACAAACTTGCACACTACATACTCGACCACAGAGCCACTCATATTTCAAAAGCATAAATACTAGTTAAGCTTAGGTTAATATTTAAGTATAGTTACGGGACTGGTTCCAGAGTCACATTGAAGGGAGCAATTAACTTTATATTTACACTATTTGATAGGTCCTGTATTCGACCACATCGAACATGTTCAGTGCCGTTTACTACAATACTAGACCTAGTCCGAATTAAATTGGTTCAAGATCACGACGATACATCACAAAAATGGTCAATATGTCACCATTTAAACGATATGTCTTTTTTCACCATACACTACTCCGTACTTTTGATAACACCCACATTTTCTCCAGCTATAGGACGAGTACGTTTGGATCAATTGTCACCAAATTTTCTGCAGGGTAAGAACTCCCAATATTATAAAATCGCCAAACCAAAAACAAAGAAAAAATCACCAAAACGAAAAAAGCGCCATATTAAAAAACAAATTTCCTAAAACTAAAATAAATCGAGAAAAACCGGAAAAATCGCCAAAATGAAAAAAATCGCCAAAATAAAGAAAATCGCCAAAATGAAAAAAATCGCCAAAATGAAAACAAACTCCAAAAACCGAAAAAATCGCCAAATAAGAAAAAAGTGGCAAAAAAATCGTTTAAACTAAAAACCACAAAAGTAAAAAACCGCCATATTAAAAAACGCTCAAAACCGAACGTACGGAACCCTTCGTGTTCGAGTCAAAGTCGCACTTTACTGAAGAATTGTCACATTTGGAGTGAGGAGAATACACAAGCTTTTATCTAAACACCATTACATAAACAGAAAATTACTGTTTGGTAAGGTTTGTAAGGGAACTTCAAGTCGCTTTGGCTTAAAAACCTGCTTGCGTATGGCATGACATTTGTTCGAGATGTCCCACTTTGGAGCATCTATTTTTGACAATTTCTGCAGCATCCCTATGACCTGCTGCTGGAAGAGTTTTTTGCGTAAAGTGGCTGTTTAGGAGTTGCTGATAGTAGTTAAATTTCGGTTTAACTGATGAAATTTGTTATTAAGGAGCATCTGGCTACTGCCATATGCAACCTTGAATTTGAATTTCAAATTAACAAATCAATCCTCGTATTATACAAGATATAGCAATGTAGTCGTAAAAAGCAAATTAAGAAGATTACTAAGGAAATATAAATATACTTACATACATATGTACATATGTACGTACATATGAATATTTTATTTATGAAAATTAAAAGCAGATAATGCGTAAGTTGTAAGCAGTTTATCGTTGATATACTCCGACCAATTTAATATTTTGTAAAATAAAAATTTAATATAAAAAAAGAACTTTGTACTGTGACGGTCTTTCTTATTCGTGTTATCTAAAGCAGTAAGTTTTTAATGTTAATATTTTGAAAGCTTTTATTTTCACAAATATAGATATTTTGATATGTAAATATCAGTTCTAAGGCGATTTCTTTCTATTTCAATTGTAGTAAAACGCTCTATCTAAGAAAGGGTGCAAAGTGAATAAATCATTAACACAACATTTTTTAACATATTTAACATATTTTTTTTAAAGATAACTAACACTCAGGTAATGAATGCCTACTGCTATTACACTAGGTGTTACCTTCTTGAGGAAAGAGATAGTGATAGAGAAGACAGGTAGAGGAAAGCTTCATTTTTAACTTTATCTTTAACTTAATCTGTAACAATTAAAAAAAAAACACTAAAAAACGTTACTCTAATAAATAAAATGGATAACTTGAAGCTATTCAAATGCTTCCGTCAATAAAGTACTCATAGTACAATAAAGTACTGATAGTACCAACCACTGTTTGGCGAATGCGTCAAATTCTTCATAATAAAATGTACGATGTAAAGTTATCTCTTGTTTTGCTTCATTTCAATAAGAAATGATTAATAAACAAGTAAAAGTGCTATATTCGGATGTGCCGAATCTTATATACCCTTTACCAACGTATGTACATTAGCTATGGCATAGTTTATATGGGAATTCTTAGTAAGGAGATTTCGACTTCCAAGAACCCCTCATTTTGTGAGGTTCGGAAAAAAATATTCGAGCCAAAAAATGGTGGCGGTCAGATGGGGGCAAGGGGCTTTTATGCCAGGAATATATGGTTTGGTTTTAATATTTTCCCATTGATCTTTAAAAAGTGCAAATAATGGCACTCCTGGCCCAGATATTTTGCCGAATTTAGCATCGAACACTTCTTTCAATAGCAGCTCGTAAATATGAACGCGCCAGGGGCAATTAGAACCCTGCGCAAAAATTTTGTACAAATTCCGCCTTTGTATGGGGGCGCCCTTAATGAGTCGAGATAGGACATAGGTATGTTCGGAGGAAAAGTTGAAGATGAAAAATTACTGCGAGTTGGTCTTACATTTTACCCCCTAGGAGGCACCATAAAACTGAAAAAGCGGATTTCTTAAAAAAAATTATTCAAAAAACTATTTTTTTGTATGGGGACCACCTTAATGGTTGAAGATAGACGATAAGTATGTTCAGAGAAAATCTGTGTAATGAAAAAATATTGGAGGTCAATCATACATTTGACTTCGATAAGTACGACCTAGAGGCAGTTAGAGCCCTGCGAGTAAATTTTATAAAAATTTTCCCTTTATATGGGAGCCCCCTTAAGGAGAGGAGTTAGGCGGCCGGTGTGTTTAAAAAAGATGTTAGGCGGAGAAAATTAATGGGTGCTCGTCATACATTTGACCCTGGTAGCGGTGACCCCGGGAAAGTTATATGTTTTTTTGTAGTTTTTTTTTGCTTTTACCCTCAACTTTGAGGACGATGCGGAGCCCCTTGCCACCATCTGACCGCCAACATTTTTTGGCTCGAATATTTTTTTTTCCGAACCTCACAAAATGAGGGGTTCTTGGAAGTCGAAATCGAAAAATCGTAAATAACGCCATACCTAATGTACATATGTATGTATATGTAGTAAACAGATACATACATACATATTTGTTTTGTGAAAAAATTTATAATTTTTTGTTATGGTACAGTTTATTAAATGACCTCTCGGTTTTTTCGACTAAAGAATTTGCTTGAGTAAAGATCTTCCCAAAACATGAAATATGTTTAAATAAAAAAAAAAAATATTTTTTGTTAATTTTTTACCCAATTATTTTTTTTTAATTTCCAACCCTGGAACCATAATTTAAATTTTTCTGGTCTGAATACTAACTTATTTCTTTCTGAAATATAGAATATATTTAATTACCAAAGAAATAACTAGCTTTATTTAATTAGTTTTGTATATCACAAAAAGTTTAAGTTTCCCAACCCTGGAATCATCTTTATATATTTTTCTGGGTCCTTATACCAATCATGTTTTTTAAAAAATAAATAAAACATGTTAAGTAAACAAAAAAAATAAAAAAAAAATAAGGAAAATACTAGTTTTATTTTATATCAAAAATTTTTTAAATTTTCCATCTCTGTTGTTTATATTTTCCTAATTCTCTATACTGAACTTTTCTTTCAAAACATAATATATATATAAATTAAAATATAAAAAAAATATTAGACCTAGATTTTTTTATATATTACAAGCTTTCTAACCATGGAATCAGATTTTTAATTTTTTCTGATTTCTTATACCAATACTTTTTTTAAGAATATAAGATATTTTAAATTTATAGATAAAAGGGAATAATTAGTTTTAGTAGGTTATTGTTATATAACAAAAAAAGTTAAAGTTCCCAACCCTGGAAACGTCTTTTTGATTTTTTTAATTTTTTTTTTCATATTTTTAATACAAATTTTATTGCTACTGAAATATAAAATAAGTTTATTTAACAAAAAAATTAAAAAAATTGTGTTATCTAGTTACTTTTATATGGCAAAATCAAGTTTTAGTTTTCCAGCTCTGAAACCGTCTGCTCAATTTCACTGATTTGGACCATTTCTGATACAGCAGTCCAAGACCGAAGTCTCTAGCTTTTCAGGGAACGTCGGAAAACCGATTTCACGTACACCAGACGGAGGGACAGACATCGCTTATTCGTCTTCCCTATTCATAAGGATCCAGAATATATATATTTTATGGGTCGCATATGCATATTATGGAAATTACACATGGAATGACAAACCTACACCCAGAGAAAAAACAGCTTAAAATCAATAAAATCCATATTGAATTAATAAGAAACATTAACGAAATTCTAGTCATGTTGAAATTTCTTATTTCAATATGGAACAATATTAATTTTCAGTATTTATTTATTAATTTTGTTTATTTTTAAATATTTTTATACGGTTTTCTGTTGAAAATGATAGAATTAATGTGACGCGTTATTATTTTTAAGTTGCAGCTTTTCCCTGAGTGTATACTCGTATATACCCTTTACCAAGGCACATTCACAAGGTAGTAGCGGAAATGCAGCTGAGCTATTTTTTTTTTTCAAATTAAAGTTCATCCGAAACTTCAAAAATTTTTTACGAAAGAGAAATTAAAAGAAAATGTAAAAAAATTTCAATATGAAAAATATTTTATTAAAAAAATTCTGTGAAAACAAATCTAAAAATATGAAAAAACTATTAAAAAATTGTAAAAAGTGCTAAACGTTGCAAATTTTGTTAGTGGTAGCTGCCGTGGAGAAATATTTTCAAATTTATGTGAATAATTTTTATTATTATTATGTTAAAGAAATTATATTTTTGAAGTTTTGGATGAACTACAGCCCATGTTGTTTTTTCATTGTTGTATTTTTTCATTGTTTTTGTAATCCTGATATTACCTGGAAATGAATTTGCCTTGCCCTTTACCATTTTTGGTAAAGGGTGTAAAAAAGAAGGTGCCCTAAGAAAAATTCAATGGCGATTGTTAAGCAAAAACATCATTAGCCAGAGGCAGCCCCCGATTACATGTTTTAATATAAACTTATTAAATACTAAAATAAAATAAAAGAAACCTTCATTATGCATGTTTGAGTATAAGAGAAATCATTTAAATTCATTCTTTACATTATATACACTTCAATTACTTGTTTTTTTTTGTGCAAGTGTGTAAACGAACCCTGTCGGAGAATGTGTGGTTGACTACAAAAATAGTTAACTTATAGTTAACTTTTCTTAGACTGACTAAAAGCTAGCTGCAAAGTCATCCAGAACAAACCCAAAATTACTTCTTAAGTTGAGTACGTAATCGAATTTGATGAGAGCCAACAAATTTATTCTCAGCTACTTTGAAACTCATTTAATTTTTATATTAACACTTTGCTGTTGTTATTTTAGATGGCAGCTTAGCCGAGTGGTAGCGCATTGAGTAGACAACGTCTGATGTTACATGTTCGAACCCCAGAAAAAATTTTTTAATTTACTGACTACCAGGTGATTTAAAAAAGTCAACTTTAAATTAGCTGAAAGTAGCGCAGAGTGAGACAATTGATGTTAAAATAGTTAGTTGATTACATTGCAAAACTTAAAGTTAGTTTAAAGTTAGCCAAATTTCCGACAGGGAATCGATAGCTAAAAGTATGACGGCGGCGGCTTCTTGGCGGCGTTAAACGATTGACTTATTTCTCTGGACAAGAAGAAAAATAAACAAAACAACAAAATTCTCAATTCACAGCAGTAAAGTACTATACGTATGGAGCACAAAAAGCTACTTTTTGAAAATAAATTAAAGGAAAAGTGGTGTATGCGACACAAAACGTATTTTTACTTCTCACTTGATTCATGAAAGTTCACAAAAATTTACATATTTATTCAAAACATGTGTTGGAAATACAAAATACAAAAAATCCGTCGGGTATATTTTGAGAAAACTTCATGTAAGCATTCTTTTCCATTTTTCTCCACTCCAACTTTGTGGCGTATGGGCTAAACCAATTCTGAGGCGACAAAATGTCAAAAAAAACTTGGTGTAAACGGTGTAGATTTTCATAAATATTTTAAATAAAATCTGGTTTATTTTTTGCAGATCTAAATATATATTGAAATCGAAAACAAATTTTATTATAATCTATATAGTTGTTTTCAATACATACAAGTTATCGGTTTAAAGTTTTCTGTCGAAATAGTTTTTTTTTTAATTTTTACAGTACTACACCATTTCCATTTATATTTTAGAGCTTTCGCCGTACTTGATATGTAGAACTGTTTCTTTAATTATTTGTAAGAAAATAAGAAAATACAGATTCCTAACATAAGTGACTAACAAATTAAATATTCACCTATTTGTAACTAACTAATCAATACCTTAACGTGTTTTTTTTGTAAATCTTATAATTTAAAAGATAAACTACGGAAGTATTTATTATATATTTTATAAATACTTCATTTATAAAAAATTATTTAAATATTTAAATATTTATTTCCAACAATAATTTCTGAAGTTTTGCCGTTCAGGGATTATCTAGTTTAATGTAAAGGCGGAAATATTTATGTAGAAATTTTAATTTTTTTGGCTAAAATTAACACTCAATTATGTTTAAATTATGAATGAAAAACTGGTCATTTAAAACAGAGAAGAAGAAAAGAAAAACTGGTTTTGTAAAACGTGTCGCTTTTAAAATTATTCTAAAATCGGTTTTACAAAAATGTAATACTTGAGTAATATACATATGTATGTATGCATATATTCTTTTACTTTTTAAAATTCCATAATAATGGAGTTCCACAGTACAATATTTATAAGTGGTCCCGAAACGACTTAATGGATAATTGTTTGTATACAAACTTAACTCAATAAACTCAGGGTGTTTCTTATGAATTTTCTAGACAAGTTGGCTGACTTGTCTGGCCTTATCGAAGTTATACGATTTTACACAATAAATTATTCAAATTGCCATTGGTTTCAAACTGAACTATTTATATGTAAGTATTTAAAAAGAATTAACATTGTAATAACTTTGTTCCATTTAAAATATCATTTAATTGTATAACATATAAATAAGTATGCATATTTTTATTTACAACAATAAAAAATATGTACAATTATTAAACGATTCAAACATAGAAAATATTGATTAACATATAAATAGTTGAAATGCAAAATAACTTAACTACACTTTTTTAAATTTTATAAGAGAGAGAGAGAGAAAGAACTAAACAAAATTATTTAACTGACTGAATTAAAATACTTTAATTTTCATTTTTAATGCGGCTAATCTGAAGGTCCATACCATCCGTTCAATGCGTAGTTGCGTTTTATGCATGTGTCAAAAAGTAGACTCAAGGTAATTGTATGTGGAAAGTTACAGAACGAAACGCAAAGAACGTATAGACGCATAGGACGGATAAAGCAGGTTTAAGCTGAAGGTCCATACCATCCGTTCAATGCGTAGTTGCGTTTTATGCATTTGTCAAAAAGTAGAATGAAGGTAATTGTATATGGCAAGTTACAGAACAAAACGCAAAGAACGTATAGACGCATAGGACGGATAAAGTAGGTTTAAGCTGAAGGTCCATACCATCCGTTCAATGCGTAGTTGCGTTTTATGCATGTGTCAAAAAGTAGAATCAAGGTAATTGTATGTGGCAAGTTACAGAACAAAACGCAAAGAACGTATAGACGCATAGGAGGGATAAAGTAGGTTTACTTTCTACTTTTGTATCCGTCGCATGCATCATGCTCTCTTTTATAGCCAAATGTTCGTGTGGTGAATTTAAATTTTTTCTCTTTTTGCATTAAAACAACAAATATACTTGCGCATAAGAGGTATTGCATGTAACTTGAATATAGGATCGGAGAGAATGCACAGAAACGCATACCACGCATATGCTAAGAACGGATGGTGTGGACCTTCGGCTTTACAGAACAAAACGCAAAGAACGTATAGACGCATAGGACGAATAAAGTAGGTTTTAATTCTACTTTTGTATCCGTCGCATGCATCATGCTCTCTTTTATAGCCAAATGTTCGTGTGGTGAATTTAAATTTTCTCTCTTTTTGCATTAAAACAACAAAAATACTTGCGCATAAGACGTATTGCATGTAACTTGAATTTAGAATCGGAGAGAATGTACAGAAACGCATACCACGCATATGCAAAGATCGGATGGTATGGACCTTCAGCTTAATTACACAGTTTTACAAAAAAATTATTTTTAAATAAAAATATGTGTTATATAGGAGCATTGATGCCCTAAATTCAATTTCGTTTAGTTTTTATCTATCACTTACAGATTAATTTTAATGGGCATGGCTAGTATGACCCCTTCAACTAGGCGGTCACGCTAACTTCCAGCAGACAAACATTAACTCAATTCATAGTCTGGTGCAAATGGACTTGCAAAGGTTGAAAATTTGCACAGACATGTGTTTCGATCAAATATTATAAAAATGCGATTTTGAATTTTTTGTTACATACGTGGTTTGCATTTCAGCTGACGATATATAAAACAATACTTATATGTGTTAAAATGTTTACATAGTTATAAAGGTTATAATGGTTAATGTGATGCAATTTATTTATTTTAAAAAATTTGTTAATGAACTGTAAAATATTTTATAAGAATTACCAAAAATGCAAATACTTTCCGTTGCTGTTCAGCCATTAAAAATCACCACAGAACAACCTTTACCCCAATAGTTCAGATCTGTTATCGGCTTTGGTTAAATTTATTGATACCACAGCTGTTAACGTAACAATGAATTGGCATTTTGAATTCAAACAAATGTAGATACTCAGGTAAGACATATATATATACATACATGTACTATGTACATATTTACTCCCATACATACATATGTGCGGAATGACATTTGCATATAAACTAGCGTTTTAATAATTTATGTCTATTAATAATTACATTAAATAGATAATAAATATGGCTTTTTTTAAATAAATTTCTTGTAGTTACAGTCGAACTTCTCTAAAGCGCATCAGACTTATACTAAAAACTAAATGCTAACAGCCTTATGCATAATGAAAAACTGGCATGCAGTTAGTTATGCTAACTCAGTTAGCCGACTGTAATGTAATGTAACTGCAACAGTAAGAAACAGCTGATCGATATTGCTATGTGAAAAGTAATGAAAATGGTTAAAGGCTCAGTTACCCGACTGTAATGTAAAGTAAATGCAACAGTAGGAAACAGCTGATCGATATTTTTATATGAAAACTTGGTTACGTTACATTACATCTCTATAGCCATTTGCATTACTTTTCAGATGACAATATCGATCAGCTGTTTCCTACTGTAATGTAAAGTAACTGCAACGTTGGAAACAGCTGATCGATACTTTTATATGAAAAGTAAGTTACGTTACATTACATCTCTATAACCATTTGCATTACTTTTCACGTAACAATATCGATCAGCTGTTTCCTACTGTTGCAGTTACTTTACATTACAGTCGAGTAACTGAGCCTTAAGTCTGAACGAATTTTGCCATTTAATTTTATATTAAAAATCACGCTAGGATTTAGTAGTGGGTTAAAACTACCGATTTTTAATGTCAAATTGCATGGAGCATGCTTAAGAAGGCAGCCTAAATGGCTAAACTTCCAGGCATCTTTTCAGATGAATACCCAGCTAGCCTCTTCAATCGCAGAAGAGTCTATTGCCAATCGTATGCAGAGCATTCACAATCGCAGACAAGCGCATATTTTAATCGTAGAAGATGCTTCGCCCAGGAAAAACGGTTACATGTAGACGATTCATATACAAGAGCCGTGGAAGACACTTTCATAAGTCGTAGTTGCAATGATTTTAAATTTATTTAGAGATTATCTTACAAATCTTTTATGGAGAACATTAAGAATCGTATAAGGTTCATCAATGTTAATTTTATATGAGCCATTTTGGAGAAATGTAAAATAATCATTCGATAACGATTTAAGAAATCGTACAATACTCAGCAGGCATTTTATTTTGCAAGTTAAATATGAAAAAACAAATTAAATTTTTTAGTACTTATTACTAAAATAAAAATACTTTTAATTTATAGATTAACGAATATTTTATGTACTTAGATACAAAAGCCTCTTTACATGAAAAATTTATGATTAGTGTATTGAATTTTCCGTTTTTAAAAGTCTATCGCGTCTATTGCAAGAACTTTGAACGGCACAGATCTATGAAAAATTCAATTAATTAAAAAAATTGGATTATTTAAAAAGCTGTTTACATACCTCCAATAATTTAATTAATATTTGATGTCAAATACCAAACACATTAAATTTATGCTTCACTTTAATGTATCGAACCTTATTTTCGATTTTATCGTAAGCGACATGTTATCGAAAATATAATTTTTTATTGAATTTAAAATTGTATGGGCCTACCCATAGTTTGGAATTATCAAAATGCCAAAGTTTGTTGTTAACTTCTATATAGACTTGTGTCCAACAGCTCTTTTGAACTAAAATGGGCTGTTGGATACAAGTTCGGTGAAATTTAAAAAATTTATTTTTTGTCGCTTACGATTAAATCGAAAATAGCGCTAGATATCGTTAACTAGCTTTTAGCTGCAGCTCCGCTCACGTTTATCTATTTAGAAAATACATAAAAACCGGTTAAGCAATCAAACCCGAATCGAAAATTAGCCTCAGATCCCAAAAACAAATTTTTCGGAAAAAGTCCGTACCAAATATAAAAAAACAGGTTCGCAACTGGATAGAAAATATTCTATATTTGACGCTGGTAATATAGCTTTCCATTGCTGAAAGAGTTTGTATAAAATCAGTTTGGCAGTTTGGGTCGCGAAACCTTAGCACTTTCACTTTCACATTTATAATATTAGTAAGGATACACAAACAAAAAAATAAAACACTTGAAATAAACGGTAAGATTATTATTCAAAACTTAAATGACAGCATTAGCGCAGAAATGAAGTAAAAATTACAATCAATAACACGAAAATAAAAAAAAAAGCAATAAACATATTTTAGAAAAAAAAGTATCGCCGATTAAACATTGCACGATTTATAAGAGAGAGTTAAACACAAAGTGCACAATATAAATCGCCAAATAATCATTAGGAGATTAATTCAGGAGTTGTATATTAAAGAAAATCGCCTATTAAACAGCTCTTGGCTAGCTGGGTAGTAACAAGCGAAAAATTTAAACAAACAAAATTAGCCAACTATGTTATTTCTACAAATATGTACATATATAAATATTTAAATAAGGATAATATGGAAAAATTCGCTATTGAGAATTTCGACTGTAATTACAACATGTACGTCTTAAGTCATTTACGTTTATTAGGTGTTAATTGCCTTTAATTTTAAATTTCAAATAAAAATTAATAAACAAAATATATAAATACTATAACAATTATAATTGTCATATGTACATATTTAATTGTATTATAAAAAATTAAATATATGTATTTACAAATATGTAGATACATATTTAATTGTATTATAAAAAATTAAATATATGTATATGTAGTTATTTATAAAAGCAGAAAAATATATCAAAACAAATATTTGTTTGGTCAAAAGGTGCTTTTTATACGAATCAATGAAATATTATAGTAAACAGTCGTTTAAATATAGTACAGTGGTGGGTACGAGGTTAGCACATGTCGTATATGTTACTTTTATAAGTAACAATAGAGTTGTTCACAGATGGACTTAACTTATTTAAGGCATTCAAGGAGTTCTTTTTATTAATGTTTCCTAAAGATTATTCAGAACGAGTTTCAAATTACCAAATTTTGACACAAATTAATGTAAAAAGAAAATCTTATTTTGCTTACAAGAGTGGAGTACACGAGATACGATATGAGGATTAATTCTGAATCATTAACTCAGAAATCCTATTTTTGGAGTAATGGCATTTTTTTAGTAAATGAGCGATATGTATGTACATATGAACGTAATTAACCCTAGAACGTCCTCCATCGTACGACCTATTTCAATATAAAATAAAAACAGCCGTGAGCAAAAATAAGTACCAAATAGATTTATTATTGATATTTAGTAAGTTTTTAATTTATATAATTTTTTAAATTGTTCAACGTAAAATTAACATTGCTTAGCCTTTATTCAATTGGTACATTTTCTTAAGACAGCATTATATAGCATCAAGACTATGAGATATAACAAATTTTTTTCCATTAAGGGCCATTTTCACAACTTGCCTTTAGTTGAAGGTAGGATTTTGTTTGCCCGATAAATATTTTTACATTATTACAACTTCAATTTTTTATTGTTACTATTATCAATAGTTATAATATTTGATGGACAAGAAAATAATAAATGAAGGCTTTATAATGGAAAGCCATTTATCGGGCAAACAAAATCCTACCTTTAGCTAAAGGCAAGTTGTGAAAATGGCTTTAAGTCTTGTAGTTTCTTATAATAAATATAATAAACTAAAGAAGTAACATTAGTTTCGAGTAACTAACATTAGCGACTAGCACTATACGAAAAACGAAACCAAAACAAACAGAAATAAATTCAGTAAAGTGCGACTTTGACTCCGTACGTTCGGCTTTGAGCATTTTTTTAAATATGTATAGCGTTTTTTTACTTTTTTGACGTTTTTCAGCTGAAATGATTCTTTTTTGTTTTATTTTTTCTCGTTTTGGCGATTTTTTTAATTTTGGCGATTTTTTTTTTATTTTGGCGTTTTTTTTTATTTTGGCGATTTTTTTCATTTTGGCGATTTTTTCCATTTTGGTGATTTTTGTTCATTTTGGCGATTTTTTTCATTTTCGCGATTTTTTCATTTTGGCGATTTTTTAAATTTTGGCGATTTTTCCGGCTTTTTGCGATTTATTTTCGTTTTAGAATTTTTTTAATTTGGTGCTTTTTTTCGTTTTGGTGATTTTTTTGTTTTTGGCGATTTTTTTTGGTTTGGCGATTTTATAATCTTGGGGTTTTTTTGTTTTGCCGTTTTTGCAAATTTCAAGAGTTTTGCTCTTATATAGTCAAAATTGCATTAACTGATGGAACACCCTTTAATTAAAATTTTTTGAAATTTTAGTGTTAATTTTTGTAGTGTGTATAAAAATACACTAACCTTACAAATTTCAAGTGTATATACATACAATTGTATGTATATTACATGGGATTTTAACATTATTCGTTGCTCGTTTTGGAACACCCTTTAATTTCCCACTCTCATGTATTTGCTGTTGTAGCCGCCAAAGGTCTACACACTGTGTCCAAATTTCAGGCCCGTAGCTCTTACGGTTCTAGAGAAAACAGTCTGTGACAAACAGACAGAGAAACGGACAACGTAGCGAAAACAATAGGCTTCCGTTTTACCTTTCACAAGTTTCGGTAAAGGAATTGAAACACGTTTCGCATTTAGTAGATACAACCAACGAAATTTCAAAATATTTCAATTGAATTTATAAGAATCTCAATCTCCGGATATATGTAGATGTTACTGCAGAATGTGGAGGAATATATAATCTCAGTATGCTTTAGACAAAGTTCCAACTCAGGTATACATAGCGATGTAGGGCTATGCTTCCGAGTTCAACTAATAGACGTGAGCTTATTAAATAAAATATAGAGTTTTAAATGAAACAATTTGCATCATCAGTCCACCTTATAGAAAATGTTAAGTTAATGCATGCCAGAAAATAAATAAATCGAAGAATTGAACAGTAAAGTAATTCAACAGAATGTAAGTGGCATGACTTTTATAACTAACAATTAGCAGATGTGCTAAACTAATGCCCACCACTGCAGCTTAGCGATACTATATATGTTATATATGTACGTAAACAAATAAATAGACATGCATTCCTAGAAACTGAACGTTTTCTATTATCATTTTATCAAGCAATTATGCACGTCTTTTGCATTTTAATATACTCCTCATAGATTGTGTGATTTGTTTTATTTTTCACCTTTTTTGGATTCATTACAATTCTTGTGAAAGAGTCGCTTAAACAATTATCGGAAAATTTTTCGTGAGCAATATCATCAATGTTCTTCGAAGTATTTATGGGTGCTGCATTCCAGTCGGCACTATTTTTGCCTTGTTGCTGTGATTTAGAGCAGACTACTCCAAACAGTGATGCCCACTCAGCGCTTTTCGTGCTATATTTAAGGCCTATCCCACGATGTCGAAATTCGACTTGTCGCACACTTACACTCAAAACAAAAACAAATTTTGAAATTTTGTTGTTGTTTCCAATGTAACTGTGCAACAAGTCGAACGTTGTCGACATCGTGGGACAGGCCCTTAGTTCTTTTTGAGTAACCAAAAAGAGAAGAAAATAGCGGTAAATTGGCGCTTTTTGGTTATTTATTTTTATTTAGACTAGACTCACCCAACACAGAGAATTCTTTTTTTACAGAAAAAATTTGTTTTAGATTTACAGGCAGATTTTTTAAAAAATTTCATTTCGAAATGTTTCAATTTTGTATGAAAAATAACGGAAATTCGTTCAAAAAAATATTTTTTCCATACAAATTTCAAAATGAAGAAATCGTATGAAAGAACGCACATATAGCTAAGGGGGACAGTGGCAGTATCTGACCTACGAAACTATCCAACCGATTTTTATGAAATTCAAAATATAGATAGATTTGCATCTAAAAGGACACGTTAGGCTAAAGCACCTGTAAAGGGGATTGTGTCTCTCTTAAGCTATCCAAGCTGTTATTATGAAATTCAAAACACAGATAAAATTGCGTGGATCATTTTTGATACAAACATATGATCAAACTATTTTAGACTTGTATCGAAACCTTTCAGTAGTTCGTTTTTGACACAAACCAATTATCAAACTCATGTAATTTAAATGGGTTTGATCAAACTGAAAGAGTTTGATAGAAGTCTAAACTCTTTTAAATTACATGGGTTTGATCATACATAGGTTGGTGTCGAAAACGAGCGACTGAATGACTTCTACCTAGAATTGTGTCCAATATAGTTGTGTCCAATAGCTCTATTGAACTAAAATGAGCTATTGGATACAAGTTCGCTCAAAAACTTCAATGTAAATTAAATGGGTTTGAAACAACTTTTGATTCGAACGCTCTCAAATAGAGTTGTATTTAGAGATGCTAAACGGGAAATCCCGAGCCCGGAAATCCCGGGATTTTCGGGACTATGCAAATCCCGCAGACCGGGATTTTTTAATTTTAAAGCCCGGGATTTTCGGGGTTATCTGAATTTTTTGCATAAATAATGTTTTTGACTGTCATCTTCTACATTAAAAATTATTAGAAACTCCCTGTTATAAAAAGTTAAAATAAAAAATTTGCTTTGAATAAATATTTTAGTAGATAATATTATATGATATATACATAATATATCTTATGGCTTTTCCTTTTCAAGGAAAAATGTTGCATACATTGCAGTTTTCAATGACAATTTAAATAGCATCTCTAGTTGTATCCAACAGCTCTTTTGAGCTAAAATGAGCTGTTGAACACAAGTTCGGTCACAAGCGACAATGTAAATTAAATGGGTTTGAAACAACTTTTGATTCGAACGGTCACAAACTAGTTCAAAAAGAACTGTTGGACACTAGACTTGGTTCGAACTCGTTCACTAATAGACTTGGGTCGAACTCGTTCACTAGTAGACTTGGGTCGAACTCGTTCACTAGTTCATTTTTGGCTCAAACCAATGATCAAACCCATTTAAATTACATGGGTGTGATCATTGGTTTGTGACAAAAATGAACTACTGAACGAGTGCGACCCATGTCTATTGGACACAACTCTACTCTCAAACTAGTTTAAAAAGAGCTGTTGGACACAACTCTAGTGTCCAATTGCTCTGATTCATCTGTCATTGTAAATTGAATGGGTTTTAAGCAAGTTTAGAGTCGAACGCGAACGAACTAGTTCAAATTGAGCTGTTGGACATAGGCTTGTATCGAACTCGTTCAGTAGCTCGTTTTAGACACAAACCTTTGAAATTACATGGGTTTGATGATTGGTTTGTGTCAAAAACGAGCTACTGAAACAGTGCGATACAAATTAGGCTTGTATCGAACTCATTCAGTAGCTCGTTTTTGACACAAAACAATGATCAAACCCATGTAATTTAAATGTAAATGTAATTTAAACGAGCTACTACTAATACAAATCTAGTCGGACACAACTCTAGTTCGACCCAAGTCTAGCTGGGTCCAACTCGTTCGAACCCGTTCAGAACCCTTTTAGTCTGAAACGTATGATCAAACACTTGTAATTTAAATTAGTTTGATCATAGGTTTGTGTAAAAAATTAACTAATGAATAGAGTTGTGTCCATCAGCTCCTATTGAACTAGTTCGTTTTGTTTGACACAATTGTGGTCAAAAACATTAATGTAAATTAAATGGGTTTGAAACAAATTTTGATTCGAAATCTCTCAAACTAGTTCAAAAAGTGCTGTTGGACACAAGTCTACTGTTGGACACAAGTCTACTAGTGAACGAGTTCAAACGAGTTGGACCCAGCTCGAGTTTTTGACTCAAACCTATAATTAAAACCATCTATGTACATATTTTAAGTGGGTTTTATCATCGGTTTGTGTCAAGATGAATTAATGAACGAGTTCTATCCAAGTGTACATGGGTTTGATCACAGGTTTGTGTCAAAAACGACCGACTGAATGAGTTCGGCCCAAGTCTACATATCTTAATATACGAGTGCATACATACATACTTATTTATTTTTTTATATTTTAAGTGCGTATATATTTGATGGCGAACAAAACACTTACTGCCAGTTTATAGAAGACAAGTAAAAATTCTCGTCTTCCTATTTAAATTGAAAACAAAAATAAAGCACTAAAATTAGTTTTTATTTTCAATATAAAAAGGGAGACGAGAATTTCTACTTGTCTTCTATAAACTGTGAGTTAAATTTTGTTTCGACCTAAGAAAAGATTTTTTTTAAAGAATTTATTTAATAAATAACTTTTGTGGTTTTTTTCCCTTACGTATGATTTTATTTAGCTAATAGGTATATGTATATAAAAAATTAAATACACAAAGGAAAAATAACTTAACGCTTAACCTTGGCCACATTGATTTATGGTTAAAAAAAATTGAATGGGTATTTCCAAATAAAAAGTAAACGCAATTCAGGATTGGAAAAATACTTAAAAATGTGTGTGTACGAGTATGTGTATGGATGTGTGAAGCAGTTTCAGCTGGGGAATTACGAAGGACTTAATGTATGCATTTTCTGTTATTTATGCATGTATCTTGCCTTTAAAGTTAAAGACAAATAATAATTAAGCTTTTAAAAACATTTTAAAGGAACTGTTAATTTTACTTAAAAAAAAATAATTTAAATATAACGATATATGTACATACATAATTACATGAAAAATAATATATCAATGGCTTAATATATGAAAGGCGGAACTCGAATTTTCGATATTTTATAGGAGAAGCAAAAACTGAAGTAAAACTAAAGCATTTACATACAGAAATAATTTTTAAGTTGCCATAAGCCCTTGATTTTAAACTGTAACGTATTAAGATCTTCAAGGAGGATGCAATTATACGTTGTCTCCCAGAAAACTTTAAAAACACGATTTCGATAAAAATTGAGATGCTCCCTTTTTATATTGAGCCATCGATATGTACCAGAGAATAGCAATGAGTAGTGAAAAATTGAGTAGAGTTGAATCATGACTTAAAATTTCTTCTACTTCTGCGCAGTCATACTTATTGCAATGTTGTCTATGAATCATATTCACTCGAAAGTTTGAAGTGCGCATCGAACTCATACTTAGCAATATTTATGACGTTTTATTGATGTCGACTCGCCTTAACTCAATGCCTATGGACGATGCAAAATAAGTATGAATCACAATTTTAACTTCGCATTCGAACATTAAAGTTCTCATTATAAGGTTATGTGTTTCTCTGTTGCGTTTTTTTTTTGTTTTTTTTATTGCACGAACTTGCAAACTGTTTAATGACTACATTTTTAAATAAACATACATGCATGAGTTAAGTGAGCTGAATCAATGTGAGTAGTATAAGTATTTTCCTGTAGTGCGATTCACTAACTTTTGTACCGATAATCGCAAAATAATTATAACGAAAATTGATCGCATTTGCTATTAAGTAACATTTTTAACGATATTCGCTGTAGGTTAATGTCAGCTGTGTCGTTATTTGAGCGACAATAATTTATGTATTGTTAATTTCATCGACAAAAATCAACAGCTGAGTACTATCGTCAAAAAGAAGTTACAGAATCACACAATCGTTATTGCAAGCGACAAAATGTATAGACAAAAATTACGATTGTCGGATCGTTAAAAGTTACTAAATCGCACCACTGAAATTAGAAATAAAACTGAGGTGATTTATGAGTGTGAATGTGGTATGACTATGATGTCAACGTCGCATTCATATTTATTTCAACCTATACTTATATATCAATGTCATCGTGAGTATGCGTAAATTAGAGTAGTTGAGTTTAAGTGATGTCTACTCACTTATGTATATTTAAAGTTTCACGAGTCAGTATGAATAGCGAAAAAACGATTCATTGCCGATCACTGATATGTACATATCGGTCATTTACTCAAACAACGTCATAACTCAACAGCTGGAATCTTTGAGCTAACGATTCAGAATTCGTTCTTCGTATTGTGTAGAAATTTCATATAAATATCTTGTTTACTCAACTCTTGAAAGCAAACTAAATTTTTATTTTTCCTTTACGTTTTGTTTAAATTGAAAACTTTAAACTCGTTTTCTGGCAAACTAGTTTTTTTGAGTTATGATGTTGTTTGAGTAAATGAGTAATGTGTTAGTGTTGAGTGACTAACGAAGTATACCAGCCGTTTGCGTATTCATAAATTGAAAATATAAATCGGTCAAGCTTGGCAAAATACATTTTGTAATTGAAGCTTCTTGTGGGGTTTTTTTTTAACAGAAAACTACGAGAAGTAAAAATTTATTAATTGTATTTTTCCACTTCAAATTCCACTGTACAAGAAAATTAATTAAAAAATTTACTGTACAATAAAATAAATTCCCGCTGAAAATTAATTTTTGACTAACTAGATGTAAGAGTAAAAGTAAAATACAATTTATAGTGTTTAATACATTCGTCAACGTGCGAATGGTATTCCGCACCACAGTCCAATTTTTCAAAGTTCAATTACTATTCCAAATTGCTTCAAATTCGCTTTAATAGATAAAAATCGTGAATAATGGCAAGAAAAAGTCTTCAAAATAGACAAAACTGTGAAAAATGGAAATACCTTATGTCTTTGTGCCCTAAAATCTGAAGCCTGTAAGATCCAAAGACTGCTCCCCTGACCCCTATCGGTCCTAGTCTTAATTTTAAAAACTATGGGCCCTGTGCTGTAAATTAAGTCGATTTGCAATCGTACGTAAAAAAAATAACAAATCACCAATCAAGTAAAATTTCCCGGCTACGCAATAAGCCATCGTATGGAAACCCTGTCCAAACTCTGAAAATAATTTAAATTTTTTTTATTAACATAAAAATAATTTAAATTTTTATATTGTGCACGATTGCTTTATAAGAGAGTAAATATTTGAGTTACTTTCTCTTTTAAAAATGTATATTCTTACTAGAGATGGGCACGTGGTTAACGCGTGAATTCAAAAGCAAAATTTTCAAGTGACTTGAAAATTACTCTGTTACTCTTTTCATAAATTTTTCTTGACGTTTTTGTCCTGATAAATATTTATCGATGTTCGCTGGAAAATTTTCTAAATTGGAAACAATGTAAATTCATATTTTTGAAAAATGTTTATAAGTTTTTACTATTGATGGAAGTAAAATTTTATAAGTAAGTCACGGTTTACACTATGTAATTTTTTTTTCACACACGATTATAAGATGCCATACTAGGTGTTTGCAAGGGAGTATATCTTATATGAATTTGCCTTGCCATACACCTTTCTAGGTATTTGAAAAATTTTTTGTTTTCTAATTTGTAGTTGTGAACATGAATTTTTTTTATTAAAATTGCAGGTTTTAAGAAATTTATTATTTGACACATTGTCATAAGTTTAATTCAATTGATATTACTTCATTGGTGCTTTGCCAAATAAAATAGATTCATATCGAATATAAATTATTTGCTGGGTTTTGTTAAAGATTCTAAGCCTACTGCATTTATTTTTCTTTTGTGATTTTAAAAAATATTATTATTTGTGAATTCTCAAATAGTTCTTGAAAGGCTGTGCATAAGATAAGAAAATTGTGACTGTTCAAAATATGTGGTTGAAGTCCACTGATACAAAGCTCCAATGAAATATATAGACAATGCCTAAGCACCAGCAAATAAATTTCAATTTTAAAATTTTAATAAACTATAAATTTTTGTTAACAATTTTTTAGCTTTTCTTCCGGAAATATCTGAAAACAGATAAATAATGTTAAAGAAATCATGTACAAAATATGAATTTCATTAAAAACAAGTAAGAGTGCTATATTCGGCTGTGCCGAATCTTATATACCCTTTACCAACGTACGTACATACATATATATAGTATACAGACACATACATACATATTTGTTTCCATCTTGGGAGCTTTAATTTTCATTTTTCAAATTTCATACGCCAAACTTTTCTTTCAGAAGCATAAAATATATTCAATTTATAAAGAAAACGAAAAAAATTTTTAGACCTATTTAATTTTACATAACACAAAAAGTGTGAGTTTTCCAACCCTGGAGTCATAATTTTGGATTTTTCTGATTATTGATACCAATATAGTTCTTTAAAAAATACATAAAATATGTTAAGTGAACAAAGCAAAAACGAAATAAGGAAAAACTTAGTTTCATTTAATTCCTTTAATATTAAAAAATTCAGTAAAGTGCGACTTTGAATCGCGCACGAAAGGCAGGCTATTTTGCTTTTTCGAAGATTTTTTCAGTTTAAACGATTTTTTCAGTGTTGTCGCTTTTTTCTCGTTTCGGCGATTTTTTTCTGTTTTTGGAGGTTTTTTTCTTTTTGGCGATTTTTATCTGTTTTTGGGCTTTTCTTCATTTTGGAGATTTTTTTTTTCAGTTTGGAGATTTTTTTTTTCAGTTTGGCGATTTTTTTCAGTTTTTGGGTTTTTTTTATATAAGCGATTTTTTTTTTTTGGTTTTTTTCATTTTGGCGATTTTTTTCTGTTTTTTGGGGTTTTTTTTGTTTTGGCGATTTTTTTCATTTCGGCGATTTTTTTCATTTTGGCGATTTTTTTTTTCATTTTGGCGATTTTTTCTGTTTTTTAGGTTTTTTTTCGTTTTGGCATTTTTTTTTCATTTTGGCGATTTTTTTTTCATTTTGGCGATTTTTTTTCATTTTGGCGATTTTTTTTTCATTTTAGCAATTTTTCCGTTTTATGCGATTTATTTTAGTCTTAGAAATTTTTTTTAATTTGGTGCTTTTTTTCGTTTTGGCAATTTTTTTTTTGTTTTTGGCGATTTTTTTCAGTTTGGCGATTTTATAATTTTTTGATTTTTTAGTTTTACCGTTTTTGAAAATTTCAAGAGTTTTGCTCTTATGGTTTCCAAGATACAGCAAGTTGTCAAAATTGCATAGTCAAAAGTGCATTAACTGATGGAACACCCTTTAATTTAAATTTTTGGAAATTTTAGTGTTAATTTTTGTAGTCTGTATAAAAAGTGTATATACATATAATTGTATGTATATTACATGGGATTTTAACATTTTTCGTTGCTCGTTTTGGAACACCCTTTAATTTGCAATTCTCATGTATTTGTTGTTGTAGCGGCCAAATGTCTACACACTGTGTCCAAATTTCAGGTCTGTAGCTCGTACGGTTCTCGAGAAAATACTAATATAGTTTTAGACATAGTTAATTTTACATAACACAAAAAGTTACAGTTTTCCAACCCTGGAAACGTTTTTTTAATTTTTTTATATTTTTTTAATTTAAAATACCAGTTGTAATCGTACTGATGTGTAAAATAAGTTTATTTATTAAAAAAAAATAAAAATTTGTTTTCGGTAGTTACTTTTATATGGCAAAATGAAGTTTACGTTTTCCAGCTCTGCAATCGTCTGTCCGATTTTGCTGAATTTCAATACCAATCTATTTTGGAAAATTTCTGACACACCAGTCCAAGAACGAAGTCTCTAGCTTTTCTGGGAGCCGATTTCACGTACAGACAGACGGACAGACGGACAGACGGACATCGCTTATTCGTCTTCCCTATACATAAGGATCCAGAATATATATATTTTATGTGTCGCTTATTGATATTATAGAAATTACAAACGGAATGACAAACCTATATATACCCTTTTACCATTTTTGTTGGTAAAGGGTATAAAAATTTGATGAGAATTTAAAAGAGCATTAAAGAAAATTTCAGAGAGAACAATTTCATATTGTGAACTATATTTTGTGTTGTGAACCATGACAAAAGGTTCATTAACATCGAACTCAATTGTGTGAATACAATATCATATTTTTTTATTTTTGCGCTCACTTTAGCCTGAGGTTGAGTGAGCAAAACTGACTTAAATACCATTCAGCGATGCCAATTTAGCGCGTTTCGTGCTTGATTTAGCTCGTTTTAACTATTCCAAACGTGCTTTTTTAATTTTAGCGCGCTAATTTAGCGCGTTTTTATTTAAGTCAATAATATCATTTCAGTTCAATATTTTCTTACTTTTGTATAAATTTAACAATTTTCTAATATCCAAAACTCTGACAAATTTTTGTTTAAATTGGTTTAAAATGATTCAGCTGTTGCAAATAAAATTCCCTTGACTGTGGTTAGAATTAAAAACGCATATTAATACTCTAAATGGAAAAATATTTTGAAATTTCAAACTAAAACTTGTATGTACTCGTACTCGTGACCCAAAAAATGTAAATACTTTATCTATTCTTTTTGTACTTCAAAAAGCATTTGAATCGCAACACTATTCGACAATTTTTAAGAAGTTGTTACAAAGTTTGACAAATAAAATTAAAATAAAAACTAAGAATTTCGAATATTTGGAAGGCGAGTCTGCTTCTGTATAAAATGATTTTAGTTATTTTGGGATATAATTTCGAAGAAGCAATATTGCAAATACTGAAAAAGTGTTACCAAAAACAATTAATTGTATTTGCAAATGCATACATCGAACTTTATTAAAATTTAATTTAGCGTGTAGGAAAATAGCGCTGTATATTGTTGATAATGCTGTAACTTAGCGCGTTCTAGCGCGTTTTGAGTAGGGGAATAGCGCGTTTGGGTTATAAATAGTTGGCATCGCTGATGCTGTTCACCGTCTCATATCTGATTGTTATCATGCATTTCTCTCATTTCCAGTGAAATGGTCGGAGGCCAACATTATCTATTTTTTTGTTTAGTTGATCAAAAAGTTTCTCACAGATCGAAACAAAGTGTGGGCACGTTAAATTTATTTGGTGCGTTTTTATTATTTATTTGTTTATTTTATTTACTTCTTTTTTTAAATAAAAAAAATATAAATAATGCATTAGATAACAACAATTCGAAAGCCTGTTTTGAATTCACATGCAACACGCACACACACACTCAAATAAGCAAACAACTATAAAATAAATAACTCTTAACTCTTAACATGATCGGCAGTAAGCAAATACTTAGACGCTCTGTTTGCCAACAATTTTATGCCCGATCACTTCCAATAACAGTGAACTACAAATGTTTTGCTACAAAGAGCCCAGGAAATGAAATCACAGAAAAACATCCATTAAAAGGTATCAAAATCTTAGATCTTACGCGCATAATTGCGGGCCCATATTGTACAATGATTTTAGCTGATATGGGAGCTGAAGTGTATAAAATTGAAAGACCTTTTGTTGGTGGCGATGAATCTAGAAAATGGGGTCCTCCCTTTTTGAGAGAAAGTAAGGATTCCACCTATTTTTTGGCTTCCAATCGCAATAAGAAAAGTATTTGCCTAGATTTGAAAAAAGGTAAGAACATAGTTTACGAACTGGCAAAGGAATGTGATGTTTTGGTGGAAAACTATGTGCCTGGTAAGCTGGAGGAATTGGGCTTGGGTTATGAACAAATAAGAGATATTGCTCCGCATATAATATACTGCTCATTGACAGGTTATGGTTCGCAAGGGCCTTATGCCAAAAGACCTGGTTATGATGTTATTGCTGCTTCTATGGGTGGTTTGCTTCACATTACTGGGGAACGTGATGGGCCGCCTAGTAAAGTGGGCGTGGCGGTTACTGATATAGCCACAGGACTATATGCTCATGGGGCCATATTAGCTGCTTTACTACAACGACAACGTACTAAAGAAGGCCAAAAAATTGATATTAATCTATTATCAACCCAAGTTTCTTTGTTAATTAATGTGGCATCTAACTATCTAAATGCTGGCTTGGAAGCCAAACGTTGGGGCACAGCACACTCGAGCATAGTTCCTTACCAAAGTTTTAAAACTCAAAATGGTTACTTAACTATCGGCACTGGCAGCGATCAACAATTTCGAGAATTGTGCCAACGCTTAAATCTTCAGCACTTAGCCGAAGATTGTAAATTTAAGACTAATCAAGATCGTGTTAAAAATCGTACTGAACTTATTACCCTTTTGGAGAAAATATTAGCAACCAAAACATCTAAGGAATGGATGCAACTATTTGACAAGGTTTCCTTTCCTGTGGGCCCAGTAAATACCATCAAAGAGGTATTTGAAGATGATCATATAAAAGCTATCGGATTAGTCAAAACCTTACCGCACCACCTAGACGGCCATATCAAGGTCGTGGGTCCACCAGTTGTATTTAGTGATGCAAAAAATGATGCCCGTACGGCACCTCCTGTCCTGGGTCAACATACCGAAGAAGTTTTACAAGATATATTGGGATATACTAGAGAACAAATCCAAGAGCTTCGAAACAAGAAAGTTATCGAATAGACCTTACATTTTTTTTTATTATTTGTGCAATTATATACATACATATGTATATCGTTAGCTAAAATGCAAAAAAGGCGTAACTAACAAAAAATTCATAATCGAGTTTTTGATTGATTATTATGAATGCCATTAAACTACATGTCTTGATAAAATTTTACACTTCTGCGATCAAAAATGACAAACTTAACTAAAAGTTTGTCAGATTTTTTGCTTCTCCTGTAAAATTATTTTTTTGTTAGTTGCGCATTTTTGCATTTTAGCTAACGATATTTACACATGTATATTTATTGTAAAAAGTCTGAAAGAAACTATTTAAATATAGCGATGGAAATTTAAAACTGAATATTTTAGAAATGTTTTTTTTTTAGTGGTAATTTTTATTATTTATAAATAAAATGCAACCAATTGAGTAAACAAAGAATAATTTTTTCTTAAAAATTTGTACGATAACACAATTTGGTAATCGCCATCAAATAAATAAAATTTCTTATTTCAAACAAAAAATGTCTGGATAATATAATAACTCTTTGTACATACATAAGTTGAACAACCTCTTCTTTTATTGGTATATCAGAATAATATTTATTCGATTAGATATATACATATGTATGTATATGTAATGTAAGAACTCGTAATAAGTTCAGTAAAGTGCGACTTTGAGTAGTGCACGAAGGGTTCCGTACGTTCGGTTTTGAGCATTTTTGACTTAATTTTTCGTTTTTTTAGTTTAAACGATTTTTTTTTATAGTTTTATCGCTTTTTTATCGTTTTGGCGATTTTTTTCTGTTTTAGGCGTTTTTTTTTTCATTTTGGCGACTTTTTTCATTTTGCCGGTATTTCTTTCATTTTGGCGATTTTTCCGGTTTTTCGCGATTTATTTTAGTTTTAGAAAGTTTTTATAATTTGGCGCTTTTTTTAGTTTTGGCGATTTTTTTTTTTGGTTTTAGGCCATTTTTTTTGGTTTGGCGATTTTATAATTTTGGAATTTTTTAGTTTTACCGTTTTTGAAAATTTCAAGAAGTTTGCTCTTACGGTTTCCAAGATACAGCAAGTTGTCAAAATTACATTAACTGATAGAACACCCTTTAATTTAGATTTTTTTTTTAATTTTAGTGTTAATTGTTGTAGTCTGTATAAAAATACACTAACTTTACAAATTTCAAGTGTATATACATACAATTGTATGTATATTATATGGGATTGTAAAATTTTTCGTTGCTCGTTTTGGAACACCCTTTAGTTTTTAACTCTCATGTATGCTCTTACGGTTCTTGAGAAAATAGCCTGTGACGGACAGACAGACAGACGGACAGCGTAGCGAAAACAATAGAGTTTCTTTTCACCTTTTGTGTACAGAACAGTGACGGGAAAATTGGTACGATCGTACTTTTTTTTGATACTATTAAACATGAAAAAGTACCGTAGTACTGCCCCAACATATTTGATACTCTCACGGTTAACTTACAACAAATACATTTATTTTTGACAGGAATTAAATTTCTTTTTCGACAAATCGTCGGTTGATAATTTAAATGTCGAATGTGGATTTTTTGCGGTTTTGAGTTAAGATCGATTCCTTAGAGTTTCCGACCTGATCTTTTATTTGGCGTAATCAGTTTTTCGATACCTCATACGGTTGTCGAGATATGGAGTGTTGAGTTTATCGTATGTGGCACTTGCTGACACAATTTTCAAACTTAAAACTCAATTTACTCGAAACTATCAAAATCCACATACGACAATTAAATTATCAATCGACGATGATGGCACAAAACTTAGCAAAGATATTTTAGAAAAGCGTAATTTTAATTGTGAAAGCTATAAACGAAAATCATATTTCACTCAATGATATTTTCTGTGGCACAGAAGTTGATCTTCGGTTTTCCGAAGCTCCCAGAAAAGCTAGAGACTTCGTTCTTGGACTGGTGTATCAGATATTGTCCAAAATAGATTGGTATTGAAAATCAGCAAAATCGAGCAGACGATTGCAGAGCTGGAAAGCTTAAACTTTATTTTGCCATATAAAAGTAACTACCGAAAACTAATTTTTATTTTTTATATAATAAACTTATTTTATACTTCAGTACGAATAAAATTGGTATTTTAATTAAAAAAAAATTAAAAAGACGTTTCCAGGGTTGGAAAACTTTAACTTTTTTTGTTATATAAAAGTAACTTACTAAAAATAATTTGTAGTTTTGTTCTATAAATTAAACATATATTATATTCTTAAAATAAAGAGATTGGTGTAAGAGAACAGAAAAATAAAAAAGGATGATTCCAGGGTTGGGAAACTTACACTTTTTGTGATATATAAAAGTAGCTAGCTCTAATTAATTTTTTTCTTTTTCTTTATAAATTACATATATTTCACTCACAATATTTTAGAAATAAAAAAAAATAATTGACTTGGACATTCACAAAATTTAGTGAAGTGAAACGCAGATAATATAACTTTTAAAAAAATTGCACAACGGCAACATACAAATGAACAAAAACATAAAAAATCTAATGCGAATATCGAACATGTTGGCATTCGAGAATAACAAAACCGACTTGTTGTCATGACACCAAATGAATCCAATATTGGTTTACAAAACCGACAATCAGCAAAACCGACTTGGATTCTGTGACACTCCCGAATATCTAAGATAGGATTCGTATTCTGAAGAAGACAAGTGTACAACCGATAATTTTTTTACTTGTAATTACAAAACGAGTAAGGAAAATTTAGTTATCAAATACTGGCAGAACGGAACAACATGCTGTTTCGGAAAGAAGCTATTGGCTTTTTAGCTTTGAATTTTCATTCATGAATCTACTTTTTAAAAATGTACAATAGAAATATCAAAAACGTGAAATCCGTTGTAAATTTAAATTAACAAACTTGTTCTACAAAACTTTCTCACACATTTTTAACAAACGCTTTGGACGGAGTTGCCAAGTACGTTTTTCCTGCTGTCAACAAAAAATCTATTAGAAAATTCCATATCAATTTGAGTATCAATTTGTAGCCAATTGTAGCCAAACTATTGACTATTAAAAAAATGCACTAGAAGCTAAAATTTAACGTACCTTTTCACAATGTATGGTTAAAAGATAACAGAGACTTTAACTGCAAGTTTTGTATGAAGAACTGTCAGTTAAAGTTCACCTACATTGTGAAAAGGTACGTAAATAATATAAAGCTGTAAAACGAATTTTATATAAAAAAAATATTAAAAGCAAATTTGAAAATGATTGACAAATCGTTTTTCATCCACACCTGAATAGTAATTTTAAAGGCTAGAATTCACTATCCTACACTAACGTGCGATTTTTGAGAAAATGCAACCCTGGTATGATGGAGTCTATGAAAATTTTCAAAAGACAATAACAATTCATTAGATCAGAGTTGTATTTTTTTCCGTAAGTCGTGCGATTGTGCAGGATAGTGAGTCATGGCCTTAACAAATAAATATGTATGTATGTGATATTTGGGTATCTTCTGCTTGCAGCAGATGTCAAAATATTCGGACTTGTCATAGATTGTTGTAGAAACAAGTGTTTATAGCAACATATCCATAAAAAATTCCGAATGTTTTGATTTCACTTGGAATACAGAAAATAGCCGATTTAAAAAATGATCGACAAGACTGTTGCCTGAGTTTCATTATTCTAGTATTTTGTGTGCTTATTTATTTTTTGCCTTTTTTTCGTTGATATTTTTTATGTTGAATTATGTATAAATGCAAACCGGGAAATGCTCAGGCCATCAGCAAATTAATTAATTATGGTAATTAGTGTTTTGGTTTAGTATATTTGGTTTTAAGGTCAAAGTTAATTATTAATTAAGCTAATACTAGTCTAATGGTACGTTCACACTTGGCAAACATTTGCCCAAAAAAGTGTAACCAGTAAATACCAATGAAAAACTTTTTGATTCAGATACATACGTGTCATTTAAATTACATGGGTTTAATCATAGGCTTGTGTCCGAAACGACCGACTGAACGAGTGCGAACGAGTTGGACCCAGTTCTTTCGTTTAGGTTTAGAAGATGATGAGACACACATTTATTTATTTATTGTAGTTCAGTCAATGGACAAATAATCCTTACAGACTAAGATAATATTCAAAGATAAGGAACTAATACTAAGGTTGTTTATAAAATTTGTATTAAAAAAGAAAAAAGAAATCTATCACGGATGAACATATATATACATATATATACAATATTACTTTGAAAAGCTTACAATTAAATTAAACAATTAAATAGTTTTGAGATCACAGTTATTTCAATAAGCTAAAAAGTTGCAATTTAAACTCTGATTTTTAAGTGCTAAATTCGATAAAAGAATTTGAATTTTTTTGAATATTATAATTTATTTCGTTCAAGAAAGAGAATGTACGTGATAAGGTACCATTACGAGAATAATCTGTACGATGAAATGGAACATCGAAAAGTTTAGCGAACCTCATATTCCTGGGAGGTATATAAAACCGTATGGCATAAAACAAATCAGGGCAATCAATAGAACCATTGATAATATCATATAACAGCAAGGCAGAGACGCCAAAGTACGTAGACCAATAAACAAGCATTTAGATTCATATGGAACGGATGATAAATAAAGTAACGAGCGCGTAGCATATTTGACGAAAATGCGTTGAACTCTCTCTATACGAGCAATACGATTAGAGATATGGGGATTCCAAATAACAGCAGCATATTCTAGTTTAGACCTAACAAAAGACGTATAGATATATTTCAGAGTGTATGGATCAGCAAACTCAGAACAAGTTCTCTTCAGAAAACCCAGTATTTTATATGCTTTAGGAAGTAAATACTCAACATGAGCATCAAACGACAAGGAGTTATCAAATATAACACCTAAGTCAAGTTTAAGATTAGAGGTATTCAACACTACACCATCAATATAAAAGGCTACAACACTGGGGGCAACAGACCTATAGAAGGAAACATGCACACATTTATTAATGTTTAGACTTAAACTATTTAGGCGACACCACTCACTAATATTATAGAGCTTAGTTTGCATAATTTGGGCATCATGAATCGAATCTAATTTTAAGAAAAATTTTAAATCATCAGCATATAATAAATAATTTGATTTCAAGAAACAACTACCGATATCGTTAATAAAGAGGTTGAACAATAAAGGACCGAGTATACTACCCTGAGGTACACCCGACATTTGCAGATAAGGCACAGAACTATAACCTTCAATATTAACGGAACAAGTTCTATTGGACAATTAAGACGTAATCCAGACTAAGAAATTAGAATGGAACCCCATTAACTTCAATTTAGATAATAAGACCGAATGCGATAATTTATCAAAAGCTTTTGAAAAGTCAGTATAAATCACCTCAACTTGGGCGCCGTTAACCAAGGCCTCTAAACAGTATTCCTTAAATAGCATCAGATTCGTTACAGTAGACCTTCCAGCATAGAAACCATGCTGGTAAGGCGAAATCCAACTCTTTGTCAGGAAGAACAGTTTCTTATGAATGATGTGCTCAAAAATTTTAGAGACACAAGTTAATTTAGAAATTGGCCTATAACACCTAACGTCGTCTCTCCTTCCATCCTTAAAAATAGAAGTGACCGTCGCATACTTCCATCTATTAATAAATACACCCTCCTTAAGTGACAAGTTGAAAATAAAAGTCAATGCAGGAATAAAAGACGAGGCAGCCTTCTTCAATAAATGAGTACATAGGCCATCAAAATCAGATTTAAACGAGATCTTAGCCTGAATGATTGCTTCAGATACATCATCCTCAGACAAAATAAAGAATCCCACATTTAAGTTAGTATGAGTCCCTGAAGTAGAAATGTTATGTCCAGGTGGTTCGAAGCTAGATTTAAAAAATGATGCAAACATATTAACGGCCTCTTCGTAACTCTTGCGACTAACTATCCCATCCAGCTGAACTGTCGAAGGAATATCAGACGATTGTTTCTTAGATTTTATGTAAGACCAGAATGACTTAGGGTTACTTTTTATCTCCTGTTCCTTAGATAAGAGAAATTGTTTATAAAGAAATTTGTTCAAGAAGTTAAATTCACGGCGGTAGTGAAAAAACTTGGCTTCAGACTCAGAATCACCCATATCTAAAAATTTCCTATGAAATTTATTACGCAAATTCTTTAGATTTTTGAGACCCCTAGTGTACCATGGTAGTTTATAAGGCTTGATATTCTTAGTTGGAATATTATTACAGCAGATATCACGCACTTTCTGTAGAAATAAATCACAACATTCATTAGTATTTAACTTATCAAACGAATCAGTCCAGTTTATAGCTTCAAACAAGGAATTAAGCACATCAAAATTACATAAGTTAAAGTTAAACCCCCTTATGCAAAAACGATTGTTAAATTTAAAGTTGGATTAACAAACGAATTTGGTATGGCAAAACCGGTTTTAAAGCATGCTTTAACTTTAACAATCGTTTTTGCATAAGGGCAAAAGTCATTAGCAATTGCCGATTGAGAATATTTGAAAAATGTTATGTTATCAATTTCAATAACCAGAGGTTGATGATGAATATTAGGTTGAGAAATCCACAGTAAAGGAACATAAATTTTGTATTTAAGAAATTCAGATAAAAATATAAGATCTAGAAAACGATTTAATAGATTGGAAAAATTATTAATTTGACGCAGATTAAGAGAAAATAAATATTCAATAAGATTAATTTCATGACTATGGTTTACGTTGCAAGGCGGTAGTAATGAGCCGTCAGATAACATTGACCAAGAGATATTTTTTAAATTAAAGTCGCCAAGTACACAAAGACTGTCATTTACTGTGAAGTTCTCACCTATAGATAATATGTTAGAAATATGAGCATCATATAAACAATCAGAGCTTTTAGGCGAAATATAAGATGCACATACCAGAAAAGAACAGCTTGCATTAGATATGGATACAATTATTTGGTCCACCAAACCATTAAGATCATTAATACAGCACACAGAGGACTTAAGTCGGGTTTTTACTGCAACTAAAACACCTCCACCTAATAAGAGGCCAGTGGAGAATGGATCCCTATCTTTACGGTAAACATTCCAAAGATTGGGGTCAAAATATTCAGCATTGGAAAAATCGCTGTTCAACCAGGTTTCAACTAACACGAAAACATCAAAATCGCATTGCGAGGAAAAATCGTAGACTATCTTAGACTTGGATCGCATACCAGAGAGATTTTGAAAATAGATTTTTAAACCATTACATCCATTAGCTAGTGTGCATTGTCTTATGTAGGGTTGTTATCCGTCCCCTCTTCCCCGGACACTGTCGTCTTTTTGGGATCTCTGACCTCGGAAAAAATTAGCGCCCGGGAAAGTCCTACTTTTTTTTTTTTTTTTTTTTTCACTTGACAAATAGTATTTATTAAAAACCAAGCTAAAAGGGGAAGTAATTGCTGTTGGATGTCCAGCTTATATTATAAATAACACTGTCCATGAGGGTTGTGGTATGTTATTTTAAGACGTAGAATTGTTAAGATGTATTTTAAATATCGCTGGAGTTGCCTAAAAGACCGAAAATAGTAATATTACTTTAAGTGACAGTTGAAAATCTTTATTTATGAACAAATAATACATTTTGACCAAACTATTAATGTTTATCCTGCCGTTAGAAATAGTTGATGTGTAATCGGTTGAAGTTTAAATAATTTTGGGTTCTCAGCTTATGAAGAACTACTTTTTAATGAATTCTTGATAAACCTTTTCTGATAATTATAAAATTCAATTTTCAGTGATATTTGATGTGATATTGCTGTGTGCAAATATTCTCAAATGTGTTCATACTTACTTAGGTACAATTTAATGTACACATATCGATGGTGTTGAGTAAAAAGATCAAATATCCCATGTAAAGTGGTGTGAGATTGAGCCTTTTTACGCAACACCATCGATATGTACATATTTAAGATTTTATTGGTAGTAATATTATTGGAAAAAAATATATTTCATTTAACTTTTTAGTCCTACTTTTGCAAGCAAATGTCCAGGGTTTTTTCCTCTGCTGTCCTCTTTTTGTCCTTGTATGTTAATAAGCGAGCTCCGCCAACATCTGTAGTAACTTTCATGAGGAAGAGTCGTACAGAGCTTGATTTAATTTACAGATCTTTGACACAGAAGATCCACTAAATGTCGCAGAGCCGGTCTTTGGACCAGATGTTCAAATATAGATGTACAAATATTCTATTTGTATATTGTATGTTAGCAAGGCGAATTCAGTATCAGGTGACCTCTTACCTACAACAAGTTAGCAACTCAAAAAACAACATGTAGTTTGCTGTGCTACGAAACCAATCTGCCATTTTGTTGAACCAAAATGTCAAAATTTGCTCAATTTGGCATCAACAGCTGGGCGGAAAGGCCAGCTGATACTGAATTCGCCTTGGTATGCTAGGAATTCTTATTTTTTTGTAATCGCAACTAACTATTTATAGGTATACAACTCGAAATCCGCTGCAATCAATGTTTTGTCAACAAAGATTAAAAATAAACATTTATTACAGTGTTATAAAGATAAAAAACTGTTGTTGGCAACTCTTACAAAAGACAAAAAACAAACCAACAAACAAAAACAAAACCCAAAGAAAGTTCATATGAAACAAAATGCTTTTTCTTTGACCCAGTAAAAAATAAAATAATAAATTCATAAACATTTGTTAAGGTAGTACGAGTACTTACTCATTAAATGAATTGTAAAGATGACATTTATCATACTTCATTATTGATTTTATAATGTCCACTGCTAACACAAATGGTTTTGTGGCAAGCGACATGTTGATGTATTGCGAGTATTGATTTGGTTTTTTTTTTTAATTTTATGCGGTTTTAAATAAAAAAATAAAAATTACTTTGTTTTCAAAACACAAGGAGAAAAAGAAATTTTGTTACTCGTACTTAGTAAATATGTATGCAGTACTTATGTATCTTTTCACTACTGTCTTTTCTAATAAATTTTCATTTAAGATTCATTGAAGAAACCACTAGAGACGCACGTTCATTACTAAATATTTAAGTCAAACAACCTTCGCCAAACACTTTTAACGATCAACTGAATTTGGTATAAATCAAAATTGTTGCTTTTACACCAGCAGAACAGCGCAGCAAGCAGAGAAATGCAATAGACAGACAAGTTTGTATGAATATTTACTATGCAAATATTTTAGTGCTTTTCATGAATAACCGCGTATGTCTCAAAATATTTTGTATATGTATGTATGTATATGCATGTATATAATTAGACAAAAGTTGGTCCATTTCAAATTGTACACTCCTTGTTATTTTTTTTAACGGTCACATGCAAAATGTTTAAAAATTTTAAGGAGTCCTATAAAGCACTCAATTTCTGGTACAGTCCAATAAAAAGTGGAACTACACGCTACTTATAATAAAAACAAAACATTACTGATGATTACAACGAAACATAATCGTTTTAAGTACTCGTATGTTTATTTGAATTGTAATCTAATCTAATGCATCATACTACGTTTATACAGGCGACTTATTCGCAAATAAAAATATTTCAAACAGAACATTTTGAAGCATAAGCGGCGAATTAATTTTTTATTTGCAAATACGATAGCTAACTTACAAAAATAATTCCTGATTAACACACTATTCGCAAACAAAATGCTTGAGGTTAAAGGCTCAGTAATGGAATGGAACTGCAACGTAGGAAATAGCTGATCGATATTTTTATATGAAATGTAGCTTACATTACATTACATCTCTATAAACATTTTCATTACTTCTCACATAACAATATCAATCAGCTGTTTCCTGCTGTCGCAGTTACATTACATTATAGTCGCCTAACTGAGCCTTAAGGCTCATTTACCAACAATGTAAATATTTTATAAAGAATGAATGAAATAAGCAGCTTTTTGGCGGGAAATTATTATATGCCACTGAAAAAAGTAACAAAATTCAAGAACTCCGACTACTGAATTTTTATTCAAACAATAATTTCTTAAGTTCAATTGTTCAAGTTCAGTGTTTTTCTATTATTTTTTATAAACCAAAAAACTAGGCCAGCTTTACTAACCTTACATATTAATAAAAAAATATTTGTTCTCTTCATTTCATTGATTTACTACATGCCAGTTATGTGAAAAATAAATATTTTGTAAGGGATGATCTCATAAAATTTTTCAATAAATAGGCATTTACAACATTTGAAGAGTTTAGCTAAAGTTATTCTTTAGGGAAGAAGGGAATCACAATAGACCCAATTGGGTCTCCTAGTGGAGGTGCACTGTAGCACCACCCTTTCTAACCTAACCTAACCTATTCTTTAGTTATATCATAAAAATCTTTGGTTTTAGCTCAATCTTTTGTTTTTTGTTCATGTTTTTATTACGGACTCATTAAGCCAACATTTTTAGACCGCACCTTTCCAGTTGGTTATTTAAACCATAAAGAAGTAACAACTTAAATTAATCAGATTTCAATTGGATTAATTCATCTTAAGCGGAGTGACAGTTTACATTTACAGTAAAATAACTACCAAGATTGGTTAAATTAATCAATAGTTCTAGCAAACTATATTGTTAGATTAACCATAAAAATAGTTTTTCCAATTGAATCACTACAACAATAATTTATGTATATTAACATTAATTTAAAAAAAAATTTATTAGATTACTTAAGTTTTTCTATTGATTCAAGATTATTGAATTATTATCACTTTTGATTTAAGATTATTGAATTATTATCACTTTATGATACTTTCGTATATGTATAAACCTTAAAGAAAGGTATTTAGGCGTTTTATCTACATAAATAAAAATAAGTTATAAACGAGCCCAAAAAACAAACAAAACAATCCCAGCTATATAAATGAATCAAAATGAGCGCAAATATACTTACGCTGTTATGCATGCAAACCAGAGTTTTATGCAACAACGGCTGCAATAGGCAACAATACAATAGATTTGAATATCATCAATTTTAAATGTGATTTAACTTTTAATTGTTATTGTCATACACCCACAAGTGAATTTATATTGAAATAAATAGAAATCGTTTTGCTTGGGAGAGCAACATATCAATCAAATGCAATTCATTTAATATCAAAAAAATATTCCTCCTTATTGTGAATGGCGTCACATAAAGACGATGGTAAATAATGTCAATTGTCTACTCTTTATAGGCAACAATTTGCTGTTATTGACAATATCTTACTAATCTCTAAGGCTTTGTAAATTAATGGAGCATGTTAATAGTTGTCAATTGTGCTTTATAAAATTGAATACCAGTTTTAGTGTTCTCATAAAATCAAGAGCACTAAAAAGAGAGAACAATTCAATACTGTACATCATAAAGACTAAGCAAACAAACATCTTGTGCACAGCTCTAGTATGTACATACGCAATTGCATATTGTTGGCTTAGAGCGTAACTCACTTTAACCGAATTTTACAGCAGAGTCAAAATACTGTTAATATTTTCCCTATATAGCTTAAGAAATAAGACTTTAAATTAAAATAAATATTTTAGCCAGCCGATGTGGCGTCTCTTTACGTTTCGAACGGCATTAAAATGGCATATGTTCTAAGGCGTGGATTTAGCAGGTTTACACTCTAAGCGGACGATATATGTATATATGTATATATATACATATGTATTTAAATATTTATCCAATTCATTTTTGTTATTTAATACCAAACAAAGATCAAATCACAACTTCAGTGAAGATCGTGATTCACTAATTAACACGGATGCGAAAGTAAACAGGTATTTGTAAATACCTCATCCCGAACCGGCATCCGAAAAATACACACTGATAGGTTCCGTATTCCACGTGTTGTTTTATTTACATAATTTTTTTTTATTTCATGTGGATTACAGAGCATATTCGATATAATTCTTTTTTTAACTTGTAAAAGCACAATCACATTTTTTCAAAATATTTTATTTAATTTATGCTGTCACTTGTTGATGTTTCTGTAATCGAGTTATATTAAAGATGGCTGACTGACTAGGCCAACGCATCCGTACCTAATGCTGGGAATGCCAGCAACCCTCTAGGCCAGGGTTTGAAGTGCTGCAGGTATTTTCTCCATGCAGCTCTTTGGATTATACCTCCTTATTATCGCTTTGAACTTTTTATAATTCTTTTATATACTATTACATAATTGAGTTCAATAAAGTATATAAAGCAAAGTAAATAATGGACATAGTATGCTCATATTATGTATATGCTGTCACTTACAATTACATAATAAGTTTTTGATTTTCACAGGTTAAATCGAAACAGAAAAAGTATAAAATAAATAAACAGTATAAAATTTCTATGAACAAAAAAGAGTCAGCTGATTCGTAACAGAACAGAAAGTGAAAACTAAGTCTGCCTTTAGACTTGGATCGAACTTGTTTACTAGTCCTTTTTTTTGACACAAACTGATGATCAATTACATTATCGCAGGTTTGTCTCAAAAATGAACTAGTGAATGAGTTCCACCCAAGTTTCTTGTTTCTCAATATATACAAATGTATGTACTCGTATGTATATATATATATATATATATATATATATATATATATATATATATATATATATATATATACTATATATATATATATATATGTACTATATAGTATATTTTCACAACTATTTCACTTGTATTTCAGCAATTGTAAGTTGTAAGTTGTAAGCCACAATCGCAAAAAATTCTTATTGACACTTAAATTACAGCACTACCAACCAATAAGTGTTGCAAACCGTAAAATAACATAAAAAAAATTACTGCCGTATTCATAAAAAAATATTTAAGGTTTATTAAGGGCTTATTTGATATATGTCTTTCTATAGAAAATAGTGTAAAAAAAATAAAACTTGTAATAAACCTAAAATATTTTTTATGAATACGCAATTAATGTTTTTGACGTTAGCCAGGGCATAAATTAAACTTGGAAAAAGCTATTAATTTGTCTTTTCACCCTATTAATATAAAAAAATAAACAAAGCAATGTATTAATAGCTAAATCCATTTCTGATTGAAGTATTGTTTTGATTAAAATTAATTTACATTTACAGACTTGTGGAGATTTTTTTCTTTTTGGTAAAATAAGTAAGTAGTTTATTAACATTGAATTTCTGTATTAATTTATTAATTTGTTTGAATAAAATTTACATTGGGCCTCTTTTATGCAGTATTTCATATTCTAAAAATTTTGTGGCTTCTGCGTCGCAAATTATAAATTACGAGTATACATTTTTATAGCTTTGCTATTTATGTCGCAATACAGGAGTTAGGAAGTGATTTTCGTAACAAAAATAATCGACACTATTACAGTTGTAAATTTATTATTGTTTTGATTTATTTGTACTTAAAAGCAGAGTACGAAAATAAACGAAACAAATTGTTTGATTTTGTTTTGTTTCGTTGTTTGAAGTGAGTGAAACAGAACAAAAACAATGAGAACGATTGCTCATTTTATTTTTGTATTGTTTTTGCACATCAGCACAAACCAGAGATCACAGCCGATCAGATGTAAGCCGGCTAACAGCCGCCACCGGCCTCAAACAGTACATTAATTTAATTGTGCGCTGCTAGAAAAGAAAATAATGGGAAATAAATGGAAACGTTTTGAAATATTTGCGGCTAGTTTGACATCATATAATCGGCCCTGTTCTGTAAACCGAATCCAAGTAAATTTCTCGGTTTCCAAAAATAAATAATTCTAATGCAGAAGTGTTTAAAATCATACACGATCATTTTCTTTCATATATGATATTTGAGAATCTAAATAATAAAAAAAAAAAATAAAAAAATCTAAAAAAAGGATTTCTATTGTCGGAGTTAGTTATCTAAAATCGTGCGATTTTAAATCGATCCAATTGCAGAACAGAGCCGATTATAATTTTATTGCATTGTTATTTAACAAATTAACGTCCCTTTTCACAATGTATGGTTAAGAGTTAACGTGAACTTTAACTGCAAGTTCTTCACACAAAACTTGCCGCTAAAGTCTCTGTTATCTTTTAAACATACATTGTGAAAAGGTACGTATGTTTGTTTAATATAGCTAAGGAGCATAGCTATAACCGGGTGTCCTAACACAACAAAAAAGTGAAATATTCGGCCCTGTTCGAATCGATTTGAAATTGTACTATTACTAAAATTAATAATTAATAAAATAAAATTAATATAAAAACCATAATTTTCTTTCAGATATGATATTGAGAATATACATATACTCGTACATATAATAGAGAAATTAAAAAAGTCTGAAAAATATTTCCTCTACCGGAGTGAGTTTTATAAAATCGTGAGATTTCAAATCGATTCGGTTTACAGATCCGGTCCGATTATTTTGTATTCACATTAGACTTGTTCCGAAATATACATAAGAAATATTCAGATGCTAGTATTTCTTAACTTCTTATTCAGCGCAGCAATTGATGCCACCCGTCTGAGTCACTCACAAATATAACCTACTGAAACAATTGCTATAGCTGAAAGTAAAAACCTTCTCTCGTCATCTTTGATATATGTATGTATGTATTTTCTAAATATTTAATCGACTTGCCTTTTGCGATTTATGAATATTTTTACACATATCTGGTGTTTAAGTTAAATTTCTAGCCTTGGTGTATTTTAAAGACGTATACATAATTAAATGTTGTGTAGAACCTTGAACCCATTTTATGACAGGGAAAACAAATACCCATAATGGGAAAAGTTAGAGGGTTAAAGTATTCAACAAACAATTTTCCACGTAGAATTTTAGATAAAACTACTGAACATGTATTTCTTATATCTAAATTGCCAGTGTGCATAAGTATGGAACGTATTTAAAGTTTGTTAGTGATTTCTGGTAGATTTCATAGCGAACTTTTTTTAAAAGCATTTCAAGTAACTATTTGCCTTCTTGAAAAAAATATATTGAAGTATAAAACTGACCATTAAATATGTAAGTCCAGGGTGTAAAAACCCAAGGGGCTCAGTAGCAAATTAAATTTAAAAATATTCCAATGTACATCAAATTGAAGTATGTATTTTTTTAATATTTCGTTTCATAATTTGCCTCCAGGAAAAAAATTGTTTTAGTGTTAATTTGTAGAAAATATTTGGGAATTATTTAATTTGCTTTAGCTTATTAATTTCTCATACAAAAAATAATTAGAAGTTTCTTCTCTGAGGTTTGCCCGACATGGTGTTCGAATTCTAGAGGTTTTCAGAATTTAATTGTTTATTAATGTTTACTTTTTTTAATATTTATTAGTAATTATTAATTTTATACAACCTCTACTTGATATAAATTTAGCTCCGAAATTTATTTATCAACTCAAATCAAGCATTTAATTGGGCAGCACATGAATTCTACTAAACACACCTTATTTTTGCATTATTATCAACTGTGTCTGCAACTTAAGGTCAAGATATATAATTACAGTAAGTTATCAACGACATATTTAAAATACTACACTGAAACAAGAAAAAGGATTCAAGTACACAAATTCATGTACTTACGATATAAGGAATCTCATTTGATATCAAACTCAATTTTCAGATATAAATTCAATACAGGAAGTTTTATTGATTTATAAATATATCGTAAATTTATATAGAGGGCAATCATGAATTAAATTCCGCGAGAAATTTTTCACGGATAACAATTTCTAACAAATAGCAAGTAATAGGGTAAACATACAAATTATAATTGGTAAAGGGGGAAATTTCTCGCGGAATTTTATTCTCGTATTTATGTATGAATGGTACTCACACAGAAGAAAACTAAAAATTGATTTTAATCATACAATTTCTTGAATCAGAAACATTTTTTTTAGTTTCCCACCTGTTACCAAAATATGATCTCAATCAACAGAATTCCTAGTATTCAAAAATATAGGGCATTATTTTGTAAAACGCAACGCAAAAGCATTAAACACATTCACCACAGCAAGCTACCGACTTCAATGCGTCAAAAAGAGAATACACATGTTTATAAGAGAATGATTATTTTTGACGAAGTGTCCACATTATAACATTCTAATTTTGCTATTATGTATTAAATAAAATTCTATTACGAGTACATCACAAATTTCCCTGAAAAATTAACAAATCTATTTACTTTTTGTTAAATTTTGTAATTTTCATACAACTGAAGATATAAACTTATGGAAACAGCATCAAATACAACTAACAACTTTAAATTAACAAGTACAAATTTCCAATCAAAAGAGAATTGCAGAGCACATGAAATTGTGTACACCTCACCAATCACCACTCTCATTAATAAACTCAAGAATTGCTGCAACAAAAATTTCAAATCTGAACTTGACAATGAGAAAATATGGTGCTGCCACCAATATACAGAGCCGGACAGAAATATTCACACAGCAGCCATCTTTCATTTCGACCTGTTATATATCTATATATATAAAAATGAAACGGTCCATGTATGAAATCGCATAACATAAGAACGGCTGGAGCGATTTGGCTGATTTTTTTTTATTCGATTAGAAATTTTCAGGACATGGTTTGTAAAGAAAAAAAATTAAAAAAATGCCTACTATTCACTTCTCATTTTTTCTACGCACAAACTAACAAAGGGGACAATCATTAGTAAAAAACTTCCGAGCAAAGCCGGGGCGGTCAGCTAGTTTTAAATAAATATTCACAGCCGGATAAGTTTTAAACAAAAATACTTGTTTATTTTTTTCTTATATAAATATGAGAAAAACTAAAATTTAGAATGCTGCTTAAGCGAAATAAAAACAAATTTCCTATTAACACAGTGTGCTGTATTACATTATGGAATCAAATTTAGATTAAATTAAAATTTTGCAAGGTACTCTTTCTTATTTATAGCTAGGGCTAATTAAAATATGCAAACAAAAATTCAAAATATGCACCAGGAATAGCACGAAAAAATGCAAAATATGCACAAATATGCAAAATATGCAAGAATAAAATCAAAAATTTTGTTACTTCAAAGTATTTTTATTCAAAGAGATCTTTATTACAATGAACAATAATGCGTTTTTTTTTAATTTTCAAAAAGAAATGATCTTCTATTGTCACATAAAACAGATGAATACATGGAAAATATGCGTTCAACATCAGTAGATGCCCATGTCCATGTTTTGTCCATGCTCTGACATGGATGCCCCAACATATGACTGAGCAACGATGTTCGCCATGAGATTCGCCGTCCGCAACAATTTACACTAGAAAGAAAAAAAAACAGAACAAAATTGGTAAATATTCTATCTCTGTTGCGCTACCGCAATATACTCGTACTTTGATATGCCTGAACATGGACATCGCCCGTGCGATGCTCCGTCATGTTCATGTCATGTCCAAGTTGATAGCTCGTGGAGACGTAGGGTAACGAAAGGTATTTTTGAATCGAATATCTGCAAGCAAACAATCATAAGCCTCCGGCGGTTATAGTTTCAGTTCGACTTTGTGGTAGAAGTTATAGAAAAGTAAAGAAAAAAATTAATAACATGCAGACATACATGTGCAAGAAGAGGAAAGAAATATATTTTATGTAAATTTCTTTTACACCAGTTTGAGCTATATGAATCGTTATATATTAATCGCGTTACCAGAGTGAAAAATAAGCTTTTTTATGCAAGGTGATCCAAAATAAGAATTTTTCTACAAAAAAAAAACTAAAATATGCAAAAAAATGCTTTTTCTGGCAAAAAGCCAGAAAAATTAGCCCTGTTTATAATCTATTTTAACATTCTTGAAATGCAATGAACCAGTTTTTCGTTACACCTATTCCAATAAAATCACAGTATTTCTTCAGAAATTCTGCGAGTTATGATTTACTGGGGATATGACGCTTTTCCACTCGTCTATCGAATTCATCCGAAAGATTTTTAATCGGGCTCATTTCCGGTGATTGCGGTGGAGATGACAGAATGCAGGGGACCTTACGAATGATCGACAATCGAACGTATTTAGCTTAGTCTTTCGGATCGTTCTCTTGTTAAAAATGGAAATTGTTACTAAGACTTAGTTTCTCGAGGCGTCCCAACAGACTTTCTTTTAAGATATTGAAATAAAGCGTTTTTTCTATTGCTCCTCCGTTGATAATTAAATTCCCAACACCTACTGCAGGCAAAACTCCCCACATCATCACGCTAAGTGATGGTATTAATGTTTATTATTGTTCTTCTCAAATACGGTATTTGGCTTACTTCAAGCCGGTATTTTCCCATCCGTTTGAAAAATATTAAGTTTGCTATCCCAGAAATACTCACGTGAATTTTGAAAATTTTTGCAAAACTTAAACGCTTTTTTCTATTGCTCTTACTAATATTTGGATTTATCTGCTTAATCTTGTAACTCGAGAGCTGTAACCGGTACTGTACCAGGTTCTTCTGAAAGTTTTTGCGCGGATTTCCTTATTAATATAATCCAGATACTTTGTCAATATTATAGACGTAATTTTCGGATATATTTTTGTTTTCTTTGCAATCAAAATTTTTTCTCTTGAAGTAAGCTTTCGAGATCGGCCAGTGCGATGAGAAGTTGAGAAGCTTCAAAAGTCCTTAAATGTTTTTATAATGCAGGCTACAGTAAGTACAGTTTCTTGTCAAAAATTCAATTAAAGATTGATTTTTATGACTCAATAATGTTATGTAATGTAATGTAATTGAGCAGAATAAACTGATTATTGTACAAAGTAAACTATAATTGTATAATTGTAATATTAAATATATTTTAAATTATATTTTATTTTTATATACATATACATATTTATTTTTTGAGAAATTAAAAGGCAAATTTTGTAAATAGAAACGTTTTTTTCGTTTTGAAATTTGTATTGAAAAAATATTTCTTGAAACGAATTTTCGTTATTTTTCATACAAATTTGAAACGTTTAGAAACGAAATTTTTTACAAAATCTGCCTATAAAATTCTATAAAAGAGCTGCTTTCGAGAATTTGTAAGAATTATGAGCTTCTGACTTCATTGCGAAGAAATATTTCGTTCTCTGATGTATCAATCTAACTTCGAAGGGAATGAAACTCTGGGAAGGAGCTGATAAATAATCCGATATTTTTTTTTTCATTAAAAAAAATTTTGTTTAAGCATGTAGGGCATACGGCAGCAGCAATTGTAAATATTGCGAAAGTTAAATGTAATTTTAAACTTTTCTTATGATTAATGAATGATTTGCATATGCAAATTCTCTCATGTAAACAATGATATGCTGCACTTCAATATTTGCAGCAATATTTACAGTAAAAAACAAACATTTTCCCAACCATGAGCAAATACTCGAAATGACAAAAAATAATATTTGAATATTTGCATATGTAAGTATGTATGTATGGATATGTGCATATGGATGAACGAGTATATTCCCATACAAATTATGTAATATTACTTACATTTGTTGTAAATAAGCTTTATTCATTCACCTGTTAAAAATCCATTAAAATTAATCTTAATGAAAGAATAATAAAAAATTTAAACGAATAAAAATTAATGAAAGGATTTTTAAATACGATTATGAACCCAAGAGATCGACTCTTAAATTGAAATACACGAGAAAAGAAATATAATTTAAGGTGTCTTTTCCAGAGGCCAAACGTGTAGGAAAACATTTATATGAAAAGCATTCGATTTATGGCTAGTTTTTAACATAAAGATAAACTCTACTTGTCAGATAACTGTAGTTTAAACTTTAAATTTTGTTTTTCAAATAAAAATTATCTAGTTAATAATCTACCCTACAAGAAATGAATGACCGAAACTAACACACACGACATTTTTTCACTAATACATTTGCAATAATTTTATAGTGAATTTAAGAGTGCCAGTCAATTGACTGGTCATTTGACTGGTAGCGATGACCGACACATTTACCAATTATAGTTGCTCCTCTCTAACATGTGTGTTAGAGTGGAACATCTAATGTACATAACCCAAAAGTTTTAAGACATCGCATTTTATTGTAAAATATACAATTCGTTCGGTTTGTGAAGTGAAAATTTATAAAAGTGCTAAGAAAGTTAAGTAACAACAATACTGCATAAAAGAAATTGAGAAGTTTAATTTAATTTATACATTTATGTATTTTGTTTTTAAATTTTAGATATTTACAAAAAGAAAGGAGTTTTGGAGCTGAAAAAAGCGTGAAGAGGACTAAATTGGTGCCACCTACGTTATTTTCGCTTGTTTTTGTTTGTTTTTATTATATAATAAAAAACAGTTAAAATAACATGAAAATTATGTTTATTTATTTAAAAGTTACATTTTTTCAGTTTTTATGTAAAAATTTACTAGTGATAGGTGACCAGTTGCCTTGTAACCACTGACTAGTCATAGTTCACTAATGCTTATGTAATCTGTGACTGGCAAAAAAGTAGCAGAGTAAGCAGTTCAGATACATGTGTTTTAATTAAGTGAAACTAATAAGTTAGAGAGAGAGAAAAAATCACACGTACGCAAATGTTTTGGTCATTTTTTTCACCAAGCCCCTAATAAACTAACTGGGGACGGTGACCGAAGTTGTGGTCGTCGCTACTAGTCAAATGACTAGTAGCTTTCTTGTAGGGTAGGTTTCAGCGAGCAACACTACTCAGTTAAACTCAAGTTAGAACTGTCAAATGATAAATATATGAAATAAATATTACACAGTTGAAAAAAAAATAGTTTTACTAAAAAGTTTAATAAATAAATACATTCATACATAACTAAAAATGGATGTTTGTTATGACGAGGAAGATTTTAGTGATTGTGAAACCAGAATAACCTGGATAGGACAATTGTGAGAGAGAGACAAAAAGAGGAGAGGTGTCTTAGGACACCCGGTTATAGCTATGCTGCTTAGTTATATAAAACAAGTTTCATGTGTGAAATAACAATGCAATAAAATTATATTACATGATGATGTTAAATTCTCTGCAAATATTTTAAAACGCTTCCATTTATTTCCCATTATTTTCTTTTCTAGCGGCGTACAATTAAATTAGTATATTGTTTATGGTTGGTGGCGGCTGTTAGCTGGCTTACAACCGATCGGGTGTGTTCTCTGCTTTGTGCTCATGTGCAAAAATAAAACAAAAACAAATTGAGCAATCGTTCTCATTGTTTTTGTTTTGTTTTTGTTTCACTCACTTCAAAGAAAGAAAAAAGGCAAAATCAAACAATTTGTTTCGTTTATTTTCGTACTCTGCTTTTAAGTACAAAGAAATCAAAACAAAAATTAGTTTATAACCGTATTAGTTTCGATTGTTTTTGTTACGAAAATCACGTCCTAACTCCTGTATCGCGCAATAAATAGCATAGCTATAATAAGAGATATAAAAGACGTCCAAATTGTTTTCATGTGCATAATGAATTGGAATTCTTGCAAAGATTTCGTTTAACAAAGAGTCTACGTATGATGATTTTAGAAATAATTGGAAAGAAAGTCTATTTCGTTGGACTTAACATTTCATGGTGCTTTTTGGTTTTACTTTTATAGCGTCACTAGACTAGAAACTAGCCCTCAATCAATTAAAATTGTTTAAGGACTTTAATTTTAATTACATGTCAAATTTACCAAATGTCTTGGCTTAGATTCTTTAAATTTCATATTGTTTCTTGCACGAAATCGTCACTTTGCGTAGTCCTCGTCCAGATTAGGAAAATTTTGAGTTTGTCGATGCATGAAAAAGACGAATGGATGCAGTTCTTGTGGAAGTTGCAAAAAATGAAGGAATCTTTCAATTTTGTTTTTGCAAAATCGGCGCGATTTAAAATATAACGATTTTTATCACATACCAATAACTGTACCTGGATTCAGTAACTTTTATTACGAAAACCGTATCGCTATAATAAATATAACGAAAATTTAACGAGTTTGCTATTCAGTAACATATTTTAACAATATGCACTGTCGGTTGAAGCAAAAAAAAATTAAATCACATGCTCCAATTCATTTAGCTTTTCTTTATTATTCTTTGTGCTTTTCGCTTATTTCGAAATTTTCTATACAGGGATACCACATGATATTGAATTAAATGGTGATTAAAATATAGCTGGAGACTATCGTAAAAAAGAAATTTAGGAATCACATTATCGTTACGCAAACGATTAAATATCTCGATAAATATTACGATTTACGGTTCACTAAAAGATACAGAACCCAGATACAGATTGTTGGGATTTTTTGCTTATAAAAAAAGCTTAAGTTGCAAAAAATATACTTACCTGGAAACTAATAAAATCGAAAAGAGAAACAAATGATGAATTCTTATGTCAGCTACCTTACACTTTGGGTATTCCGGACGTACCGTTTGGACCAGTTCATCCTTTTGAGAAGTACATTCTTTGATAGATTATTTAATTTCCCATAATTTTCCACTGTATGGTTATCGTTAAATAGAAGGTTTTACATATTTTTAAACATTTCGAAAAATTTAATTGCAGGGGCTAAATGATAAGTAATGCACCCCTCTTGTCATTAATTTACCTCTTTTAGTTTTATGGTGCAAAGGATTAGTATACAATAAAATTAATTTTTTTGTTTGTTTTAATGTAAAATTTAAACTTTATTTTTGTCAGTGGGGACATTTTGAAAAAAGAAAATAATTTTGTGTGTGAGTGTGCATAAGAATGTATATCTGTTATTAACATTTTAAGGATAATTCATTTTGAAAACATCTTGTATATGTGTAAATAAAAAAAATTAATTGTAAATATGCAGCTTTTTTATGATATCCTTACACGTATGTAAGTATTTTGACTTAAAAATAAAAACGTTAATTTATTCGTTATAAATATAAATTGTACATTTAGTAACAACAAACATTCATTGCCAATAAAACATTGATTCTGTTAAAACATTTATTATAACATATATTTTTGATGTGTTGACTTTTTATAATCAAATACATTACACATCTAAAAGTGTTTTAGATTTTTGAATTTAAAATAATTTTTTTTCTCAGTGTATACAAATAGTTTTTTCTTTTCATTTTGTAGTTTAAAAAGTTTTACTTTTAATTGTATATAAATAATTTAATTTTAGTTGTATATAAACGCTTCCTTAATGTACATACATACATATGTATGTATGTATATAGTACATAAAAACATACATATGAAAGTTTTGAATATACATAAATAAATAACTGTTGTCGACTATTTTCTTGCAATTCTTGCACTTAACTTTCTAAATTAATTTATCTTAATTAAAGATGCTGCAATAATTATATGATATGCAGTATGTGTACATGTGAATTCATTGATTTATAATTAATTAATTGTATTGACTTTGATGATACTATCTGACACCATAGACAACACTTAAACCAGAATATGCAGACTTCGTATGAAACAAAATTAATTCAGGCTGTCAAGGTCGTTAAATTTCTTCAAAATTAAAATAAAAGACGTTTTTTATTTAATTTTTAATGTATCCGACGTTTTGTTGGGATTTTCCAACATCTTCAGGGATAATTATTTTTATGGAAATCTGGTAGCATTGGTAATATTAATAATAATAAAATTTAATTTTTTTATTTTGTGTGTCCCAATACGAGCATATTTTCTTTATTTTCTCATTAACTGATCTAGTAAAATTAATTCAAATGCTGGCAACACTGAATGCACAAAGAGTTAACTGTTCTGTGAAAATGCAATACTTGCACGACAAATTTATAAATTCAAATGGTGGCAACGCTGAATATCCATTATACTTGGCGCAAAAACTAATATTAATATTAAGTAGAATAGTAATTTTTCTTCGCAAAACTCTATCAAATAACTTGCACCATCCTATTTAATTGCGATTGCGCCTTTCGGATTTTCCCTCAAATTTGTTATTTACCTCTAATTTGTTATTGACTTTTGCTCTTTTCTGCAAGATTTTCTTGTGAATGAATCGTGCGATCAAGTAGGATAATGAATCAGGGCCTTAAGTAAATATACACTCAACACTTTTTTTACACGATTTTGAAATAACACGATTCAAAAATAACAACAAATATTTTTTGCACGAATTTTTTAAACTTGCACGATATTTTTTATTTTATTTTTACATACGAGTATAGATAATAAAGAAGACTATGCATTTCCAAAGCACTTTAAGAATGTATAATATGTATCTTATCGTACAATGTTAGAATTCGTCCACATATTGTCACCTAAAATGTAAAATAACTTAACATCACTTTTCATAAGTTTACAGGAGAAGCGAAAAAACGGCATAAAATGGAAACTACATATTAAAAATATTCGGGTATTCCACACCTTTTAATTTCACGTGGAATACAGGACATACCCGATTGAGTCAAAAATTTTTAAATCATGGTTTAAATAAAACAAAAAAATCATTTTGGATAAAAATTATCCGTTTATCAAACTAAGTCCTAGTTTACACTATGCAAGTCTTATTGCTTAGCTGATTAGTTTGTTAGGAGAGAGAGAGAGAGAGAGAGACGAGGAGAAAAGAAACGTTTCTGTTCCTCTCGTCTCTCTCTCTCTTCCTCAAACTAATCAGCTTAGCAATAAGACTTGCATAGTGTAAACTAAGACTAAACTTAGTGTTTTATGTCTTACGTTATTTTGAACTGAAACAAAATAACGTATCATCAACTTTCTAAACTATAGCAAAAAACGACAGCCGCAATAAAATTATAGTTTTTATTAATTAATTGAAAAAAATGTTTGGTGTTTTTTACTTTTGCATATTATGTTGACAATACTAATTGAAAAAAAAGAATTTCCTTAACTTTTATAAGGACAAGAAAAAAAAGTACTTTAATTTATTAAGAGAGATGATAACAAAAATAAGATAATCAGCTGTTAATTAACTAGTTACTGAAAAGGTATAGGGCCTAATTCATAAAAAAATATTTTGGTTTTATAAAAGGTTTATAAATCAAATTTCCATAGAAAATTTGTTTAATAAACCTCTTATAAAACATACAGTTACTCTCAGAAATATCTGTACAAAATGCTCCCCATTTCATAAGAGATTTACCACCAAAATTTCTTCTAGAGAAATAGAGGGGAGACTTTCTTAAATCTCTCAAATATTCCTGATTTCCGTCTGGGCCATCCCAATTCCATTTTTTCATCGGAAAATAATTAAAATATTTAATTTTAACATATGATGGAACGTGTCACTAAGTTTGTCATGTTTATAAATCAAATTTCCATAGAAAATTTGTTTAATAAACCTCTTATAAAACATACAGTTACTCTCAGAAATATCTGTACAAAATGCTCCCCATTTCATAAGAGATTTACCAGCAAAATTTCTTCTAGAGAAATAGAGGGGAGACTTTCTTAAATCTCTCAAATATTCCTGATTTCCGTCTGGGCGATCCCAATTCCATTTTTTCATCGGAAAATAATTAAAATATTTAATTTTAACATATGATGGAACGTGTCACTAAGTTTATCATGTATGTGTTTACACGATCTCCTTAGGAACGTATCCATCGTGTACAAAAAAAAGAGCTGGGTGTACAATCTCCCACATATAAAAAATATAAAAAGCTGGAATGGTTTAAGAGTTGAAGATGCGTGTAATAGATCACTTTTTTAAGAATACATTAATTTTTTTTAACAATGTTATTTCTGCAAAATTTTAATTTTTTAAGGTATACATTTATATTTAAAAACTTAAAATTTTAAAAAAATAATTTTTTTTTATTTGTGTGAAACCTTTTTATAATTTTATCATATTATATATTATATTATATTAGTTGTGTTCATTTACTTTCCTAGCAGAAACTTGCAACAAGAGAAGATTAAAGCAGGAATTTACAAAATTACTCTTCCAGATACGAAAAATGAACGCTTTACATATAAAAACTTGCAAGAAATTTTTACTTATATCAGAACCATGTAAACGGGCATTTCCAAAGAAAACTTTACTTCTCCGAGCTAATAAAACAATGCAAGTTTAAACGTTAGTTTAGTTGAACTAAACCTTATAAAGAAACAATAGAATGTACGAGTAAGAAAACAGATCAATCAAAATCTGAAGAAAAAGTAGAGGCTTGGAAAAAATTTTGAGTGCTATTTTAAAATTAAATTATATGTCGTGTTTTGGTAGTTTAAACTCCCAATTTAATACGTTGAGAAATGGTTTAAGCTCTGTACTGATTTATTGCTTTGATTAAACCAAAACCAGAAATTAACTTGTACTGATTTATGAGCCCTTACTTACTTAGCCTTACTTCCGCTTCATTATTGATATTTTAGAAGTATAATTTTCTCTCTGCAGGAAAAGACATTATTATAAAGAACTGGGTTTTCAAATATAAGCAACGCAAAGGAAATCCACTTTTCTGTGCAAAGGACCATATTGAAATATTATAAGTACAATAAAAATGATCTAGCTTAGAACTATTTGAATAGAATTTCACTTTTAACTAAAACGCTTTATACTTATATATGTATAACTATTTTTTATTCTTGAGAAAAATATTTTTAGGAAGTGTATATTTCTTACTGTTTTAATTTATGTAAATAATTTTTGTTTGTCTGTCTTTAGAGATACGTATGTATTTTTTTAGTTTTTAATGTTTTAAAAACACATAAATTCGTTCCAATAGATATAAAAAAGATACACATATAGATTTAGTTTTTGTTTTGAATTTAAACAATTTTATATAGTTTTTATAGTCATCACTTTCAGTTACATTTATTTAAGCATTTTTAATTAAACTGCACTATTATTCTTGAAATAATTGTAAAATATGCATCTGAAAACACACAATATTTAATTAGGACCAAAACAGTTCTAGGGCAAATTACCGCATTCGTTATCGAACGAAATTTCAAATTATTTTATTTTACAGTTTAAATGGAATTATTTGGAATTTGTTTAGACATCGAATGCTGTAACTTGCCTCCTGTGCTATCATTATTAAAGTCTTGAACAATTAATATCCTATCATATTAAAATATTACATATTTAAAAACTGATTAGACCAAAGTTTTTTTTCAATTCAGAGCAAGAAACAGACATGATAAATAAAACAATATTTTATAATCTTAAAAACTAACATACCAACCTAAATAACGACGCATGGCGTTGTCTGGCTGTCAAAATTTCTTATGCCCATACAAAATGTATGAGACCAACCGAAATAACGCGGCGTCAACGCTTTGCAATGGGAAAATCAAATTTTGACAGTGCGTAAAGAAGTGAAGTTGGCTGCAAAAGTATTGTTGTTTTTGTTAAGTAATGTAACTTTAGCTACTTTCAGGTCCATTTTAATTTTTATATTTTTATATTTTATTTTTATTTAGTGTTTTATTAATCAAAGTGAGTGAACTTGACTGTTTCTTGCACAACGTTAACGTTCTAATTTGATTACTCATTTCAGTAATTTAGGTTGGTCTATCAAGTGCTGTAAATAAGCATATAAATGAATTGACCAATTTTGCCACGCATACATAAGTTTTGCGGAAAATCGTAAGAAACAAAACATATCAACTACAAATTTACACTTTTGTATTGTAATACAATAGTGCGTACATATGTACATGCGTTACATTCAGCAAAATCACGAATATTCCCTTGGAATTTATTTCTCACGAAAAATCATTTTCTCGAGAAAAAATTCCCACAATCACAAATTCCTTGGGAACAAAGAAAAGTAATAATTGCCATCGCCGCATTTCGAAGCCACGGATCTAATTGTCGCTTTCAATAACGACCTGATTCGACACGTTTATTCTCAGTTTGAAATTATGACCATTCGCTATCGAACAATGTAATAATAATATTGTATTGCGTTGCTCTGAAACAAAAATTAACTTAAATATCTAAACAAAATAATTTTTCGAATCTCAGACGTGCCATATCATATTGCCATAGCCATAACCAAAATTCAATTGATTTATATGGTTGTGGCTATGGCGTTGCATAGTGTCCACACTCGATGAATTTATATCATGATGAATGTCAAATTGATATCATTATGAAAATTCATCACGTATAGACTCAATTTATTAATATTACATATATCAGCGTTATGATGTGTTATGTTATGGTGAGTCACATATGTATAATCAAATACAGTGTTGCCCATTAGTTTGGTTCGAACAGCTGTTTTGTATGGTTATGGTTATGGTTATGGCTCACTCCAATAAAATCATAAGTAATAATCTAAGTTGGACTTATTTGCCAACTAATTTAAATATAAGAACATAATTGCACAACACTGCACTGGTAATACGAGCATATAGACTTATTCAAGAATTAATGGAGAAATTAAGCCATTTTGGTTTATTACTTATGACTTTATTGCAGTGAGCCGACGAAAATCGGTATAGTGGGATATCGGCTTTATTACGATTTTATAATTTAACAAATTAACTTTGTAGATAGAACATTTTGTGTAGTAATAATGTTGTTCTAGTTTTCTTTTTTACGCCGCAAGCGAATAAAATAGTGCTACCTTATATTTGATATCTTACATATACAAGAATAATTTTAATTAATTGTTGTAAATATTTTTATTTTGTATATATTGTAGTAACTTTGTGTTTGGTGGTTATTAAATCATTCAAGTATAACGATTAGTTTAAGTTTAATAGTTTTCGTTAGAGTGTATATGAATTTATTTTTCGTTTTTTTTTTATATTCACAACCAAGATTTACTTACATTTTATATCAAGGTGTATTATTTCTCGATTTGCTATTAAGTTATGATTTTAAATTTTTTTTTTCTTAAAGAAAAAGCATGCACATACATACATACAGATGTAGTATGAAAAAATCTGTAAAATAAAGTTTTAAATGAAATAAAATATAAATTACATATAAACATACATACCATTTGCAGTAGGGAAATAAAACTCATGCAAAGTGTGGGCCAAAACAATAAAACACATCCAGTCAAGTTATTAATTAATAAAGTCCTAACACTAATTATTTATTGAAAACTCCTAACTGGTGTGTAACTGTAATCAAAAACGTTTAAAGACAGCACTGTAAGACCATGTGTGGCTTACATATGTACATAAATTAATTTCGCTATTGTCTTTCTCATTTCAACTTAGTTTGGTAGTCTGACAGTCAACTCAACTCCCACACAACCAAATAATTTTTTAGTTTTATAAACCACAAAAAAATTTTATGTTATGTTAGGTTAGGTTGAAAAGAGGAGTCCGGGGACATACACATAAGCCATTATAGGCTTATTTGAATTGAAAATGAACCCTACCCCTATAGTAACTCGGTATCGTACACGATGTCCCTCAAAATTTCCTGTCAATACCTCTAAGGTGGGTAATGTAGGGTAAGGTGTCATCCCCAAACAACGATCTCGGTTGGGCGAAAGCCGGACTATGACAAAGGAAGTGCATGCCCTGCATTCATTGTCATCCGTGGCTCCAATCCAGTACAAATGCTCTCGTCAATTAGAGTGGTCCGTTAAGATCCCGATCAACTTTCCTAGCTCGGACTTGTTTAGTTTCAACAGCCCCCTTTTTTGTCTTCGTACGGGTCGCCCCATAGATCTTTGTTTACATTACCCACAGTATCACTAATCTAAAACGGTCCTAGACTTTACTCTTTCGGTTGTGATTGTCCTAATTTCCGACTTGTTGCAAGTAAATATACTGATACATGTGGCCCTAGTATTCGCACTGATCCGTTTTAAAACCTCCAAGATCGCACGAACTTATGGTCAGGTAAGCGGAATTAAATTTCGTTCTCCGGTTCTTATATGAAGAAACTTAGCTTCGCTTGGAGCCATCCGTGCAGCAACAAAGTCCTACGGATGTTTTTTCAAGGGTTCCATTGACCGAGGAGTGTTTTTTTTTTGGTATCAATGTCTGACGCATATTTTTACTTGTAATTGGTATGGCACAATGCGTAAATAGGGTTGACTGTCAGACGACCAAACTGGGGGCATTCTAAATTTTAGAAATTTTCATTGTCTTTGTATGGACATTTCGATCGATATTGCATGCCGCAATTTTCCCCTGAGCTGAGAGTGACAAAAAAGGGATAAATTTGTTTTTCAATATGGCATCGCAACAAAAAACAATAAGCGCACACCAACAAAATAGATCAATATACAACCAGCTGTTTCAGTATTGCCACCTGGTAAATTAAACCCAAGTTGGCGTTATGACTTCTTCTTAAACAATAATAAAAATAACTTTTGTTTATTATTATAGCAACAGGATTTTTTCAAAGAGTTGGTCCTCGTTATAGTCAAGTTTATGATAGTCCAGTATTTAAAAAAAATTTCAATAGGTTTTAATTTTTACTAATTAACACAGATAAATAAATAAAAACTTTAAGAAATTAAGATTTTTTTATCACTTGTTTTATTAAATTTTTTTTTATTTTTAAGAATTTATATAAATTTGTTTAAAAACACTTTACTTTCAAATCGGGAACAAAACTAGATTTTAAAAGCCATTTTTTTATTTATATGTATAAAGAAATAAAGAGATATTTATGTTGGGATGCAATTAATAACGAAATAATAAAATATGCAATATTGCTTCTAAAATATTAAAAAATTTTCCACAATGAAAAAAATATGTTATAGGGCATTTACACCTGCACAAAATCTAGCAGTATTTAATTACCAATTTTTTAACTTTTATCAAAATTTTTTTATCCAAAACAAAACCCATTAACTGAAAACTTTCCAAAGCAACAACCAAATAACTGCAATGTAGCCAATTCACACACCCTTTTAAGTACACCGGCTGACTTTTTAGTACAAATTTTAAAAAACTTTGCATCACTAAGTTCTACTAGATTTTAAGTAGTTGTCGACAAAATCTAGTGACGAAATAGATTTTGTTTTGTATGGGAATTCTAGTAGATTTTGCGGGAAATCTATTAAGTATGTACTAGATTTGCTTCAAATGTAAATGCACTATTAAATGAAACATATGTTTTTTGTTTTAATTCTTTGTATATCGGACGTATGTATGTTATTTTATTCGTTCGTTTTGTTTTCAATGAATTCCTTTAAATTTGCAATATTTCGTTATTTTTTTCTTCATTAAAATCTTATTCACATTTAAAGTGCACATTTATAAATTGTATGTATTTATATTTTATATATTTCGTTATAAATATTTACTTGAGTTCATTTTTTGTATTCGTGGTCAAATACTTATTTGAATTGTTCGTATTCAAAATACGCTCGCTCCTATATTGAATTTAGACATTACATATAATTATAATTCATTATAATTTTAAAGCAACAAAATATATAATAGATAAATTGTTTAAAGAAATATGTATATATATGTATATGTTAAAATTTTAAATTTAAATTGCATTCAATATAGTATTGAATCGAAGTCCGTAAAATGTATGTTGTCGCTGGAGGGGAAAAAAAAGAAAGAAAAAGGAAAATAAAAATGTATAAAATTAAGAAATTAATTTAATATACATATGTATAATAACAATTAACTAGATATTTAAACATGATTAGTGATAAATGAAAACGTAGATATGTTTCAAATATCTAACAGTTTTTAGTCAAGCAATTTTGTGGTTTTCATGATTAACAGCATATGTACATATGTCCAGAAATTAGTTTTATCGACAAATGATCGGTTGGTTATTTTTTTGCTGCAGACATAATGTATTTTGAGTATACTGTGCCGCAAACCAATAACCAACCGACAAAATATACGAGTAGAAATAAACTAATAAAAAGCGGCAACATAGGCGGTTCTTATAAAGCGAAAAATTTAAAAGGAAGAAAATATAGAGCTTTATTTTCGATTTTATCGTAAGCGACAAAAATTAATTATTAAATTAATTGCACAGGAGAAGGTTTTTTATAATATTAAAATTTATTTTAAATACGTAAATTGTCGCTTACGATGAAATTTTACAGCCCGTATCTTAAAAGTTTTAAACAATTTTGGCATTTTTGAGAATTCTAAACTAAAAATTTTAATTTTCATAAAAAAAATATTTTCGATAAAATCGAAAATAAGCCTCGATATATCGTTAGCTGATATTCAAAAGCATATAACTACACTTTTTTTTAATTTACAGGAGAGAGAAGAAACTAAAGAAAATTATTAACGTCACTGAAGTAAAGTTTTTTAATTTTTTGTTAGTTACGTGGTTTTGCATTTCAGCTGACGATATGTCTTTAAAATAATCTATGAGACAGCAAATATTTGTGAAAAACTTCGTTAGTGTTGTGATCTAGCTGAAGAAATATGTAAATTGCATTTTTTTTAAGCGATGCTATGCTACTACACGAAAAATATCTATAATAAAGCAATTGTCACAAATGGACATGCGCGGTTATCAATGAAAACCACATATTTATACATGCATATGGCAACATACATATCGTTACCTCAATCTAGAAAGACCCTAACTCATTATTTTTTTGAACTCGAGATGTTCTTCTATCGAAATATACAAAAAACTCGATTTCAAAAAAACAAAGAATGAGTTAAGCCCTTTCTATATTAAGGTAACAATATGCATATGTAAATATTAGGGAAGCAAAAAATAAAGATTCTATGAAATGCGTGCAAAATTATGTCTCTTCAAGTTAAAATTAAATTTTTTTTAATACAAATATGTATAGGAAAATAAATAATAGCATATGACCAAACCTTATGAAAATGTACGAGTATCAATAAAAACGTTTGCAATTTGTGTGTGCTTGTTAAAAACGTCGATCCTCATCTTAAAAAAAGGCATTCAATGTGTGAACTGGGACTTAATAATTTAATTAATTTTGTGGCACACACTATACAAACGCACTGTACAGTGTCAGACTTGTGCAGTGAACTTGTGTAGTGTATGGCCGGCATTGGTCTCAACTGCTCAGTACGTGTATGGGTTTGCCTGTAATATTTGTATGTATACAAAACAGAATATGCTCTGACAGCATGTATGTATGTACATACATGTTTACGGATGGTATTTGCTCAGGTTAAACACTATGCGCCCGCCAAAGCTACTCCATGCATAATTTAACATTTCTATAGCCAGTGAACTCTTGTTGTGGAGCTGGAGCGATAAGATCAGGAACTACACAAGGTGGCTCTGCTGAATATCATGCATGCTCTTAAGCGACAAATAATTTTTAATATTGCTTTCCCTTTGAAAAGCAATAAAGAGTTCAGAGGAAAACGATGCAGCACTTGTTTTAAAAATTAAATTCGCCATAAATAAATTTAGTGTTTGTTATCCTCAAAATGTTTTAATTAAATTAAAACCCTCAGAACAGATGCAGTACCTGGATTCAGTAACTTTTATTACGATAATCATGTCGCTATAATAAATATAACGAAAATTTATCAAATTTGCTATTCAGTAATATATTTTAACGATATTCGCTGTCGGTTAAAGTAGAAGAAGGAAAATAATAACCTCAAATTCATTTAGTTTGTCTTTAATTCTTTTTTTTATACAGAGATGCCACATGATAAACAAGTAAATGGCGAGAAAAGCACAGATGCGCAATATCGTAAAATATAAATTACAAAATCACATTATCGTTGCCGCAAACGAATAACTATATCGATAAATATTACAATTACCTGGACTCAGTAACTTTTTGCAAAGCGAAAATCCTAATATTTATGGACATATTTATTCGTTTACCGTAACGATAGTGCGATTCTGTAGTTTCTTTTTAACGATAGTGTACATCTGTGTTTTACTCACCTTTCAATTGTATACCATGTGCCATCCCTGCATTCAAAATGGCAAAATAAGCGAAAAGCACAAAAAATAATTAAAGAAAAACTAAATTTATTTGGACTTATCATATTATTATTTTTACTTCAGCCGACAGCGAATATCGTTAAAATATGTTACTGAATAGCAAAGTCGATACATTTTCGTTATATTTATTATAGCGATACGATAATCGTGATAAAAGTTACTGAATCCGAGTACAGGTGGTTACATGTCACAGCGTCCAAGGACATAATGTCCATGGACGTTATGACAAAGAAAATGTGTCGTAGTGTCCATGGACATTTCGACACTAAAAAAAGTGCCATTACATCAATTAACATAATGTCATAATGTCAATGGACATTATGTCACTTTTTGTCGTGTCATAGTGTCCATAAAAATTTAAAAGCAATTATTGTTTAAATTTATAAATAGTAATTTGTTTCAATTCGAAGCTTCAACATTTCATACAGATTATGAAATTGCTTTACAAAAGGCTATATGTTTCACTATTGCCAGGCCTTGAGACGTCAAAGTCAGAAAATAAACAAATTTGGAGCTTTAGTTAAAAACAACAAAGAGTGTAGAAACTGGTACAGAAAAATATTAAGCCTGCCTTTGGTTAGTCCGCAGCAAATAGAAGAAATGTTTATTAGTTAAAAAAATGGGATACTAGATCTGCCCAACAACCATCAATATTGTCTTAGCATTTTTGTGAAATATTTTGAGAAGCAATGGATGACAAAGGTTAGTTTCATTTGTGGCTTTTATATATAAGAAAAATCGGCGCCGATTTTTCTTAATTCTACTTTCAAATGTAGTATTATCTCCCTTTCTCCTTGCTTTTTCATTTCCCAATAATCAATAATAATTTATTCAGGATTTTAACTTTTGTTTTATATTAATCATTATAATTTTTTATATACTCAAATATTTTTCAAATTGATGAAAAAAGTTTATTCATTTCCTTTTCAGGTCACTCCTCGGGGATTTTCTGTTTATAAGGAACTTGTCAGAACAAGTGCCTTAGAAGATTTTAATTCTAAACTTTCTCAAAAAATAGGAAAGCACGGACAATTCCTAAAATTTTTTGAAGCTATCCGAAATGAAGATTTTAGTCAATCGGTTTCCATAAGTCAATTAGTTGCTATGTCCATATTGTAGACAGATTTTAGAAAATAGTTTGAATATATTTCAATAAGAAATATATTCAAAAACTCAATATTGTGCATTGATATGAGAAAGACCGAGAAGCCAGTCCTTATTTTTTTGTGCGAGAAGCCAGTCCTTATTTTGTTGTATTTTCAATAAATAAATTGTTTCTTAAAAATATAAAGATTTTTTTTTTCATTCCTAAAATTGTGGACTTACGGACACATTAAAAAGCGACATAATGTTCATAATTATAATGTCATAGTGTCCATGGACTTTAAGACAATTTCAAAAGTGCCATAATGTCCATGGACACTACGACACATTTTCTTTGTCATAAGGTCCATGGACATTATGTCCTTGGACGCTGTGACATGTAACCGTACAGGAACAGGTAATTTTAATTCATTATTGGTAGTGGTTGTAGTGGCTAGTGGGTACCCTAATAGTGTCAATTAGAGATAAGCGATCCCGTGATTTTTTAATAATGTTGCTCCTAGTGACCGTCATTTCTAAATCGCTGTTCTTTTAAACTGTTACCGTGTTCACAGTTTAGCAGTATTTTGTTTTTGTAGCAGTTGTGTTATTTTGAGAAATAATAATATGTAATAACATTGAAGATAAGAGGTTTGTGACTGTTCAAAATGTGTGGTTGAAATCTACTGATGATTTGTTACAGCAACAGCTGCCAGGATATCGACGAAGAGGAAAGTGTAGAACATTTTCTGTGTCACTGTCCTGGACTTGCAAGAAAGAGAATGGCCATAATGGGCGCTCTTGAGTTCAGGAAACTTTCTGACGTTGCTCGTGCTGAACTGCAACGTATTAGTAGCTTTATATTGAGCTCTGGTTGGTTCGACGGTGGGGACTGCGCATAAGCAGAGTCTCCGTTATACCACAATGGACCAAAACGGTCTAAGTGAGGCCGGGTTTCTGACTGCCACACCTACCTAACCTAACCTAACTTAATAAGAAGAGCGGCAAGAACAAACAATTAGCAATCAAAACCTTTCAAATATTGAATATTGTCGTAAAAAAGCAGACACGACAGTAAAAATGTAAGAACAATGCCAGAAAAGACGATTTGACACGATTTTATGATTTTTTCTCGACAAAAGCTGAAGCTATACAAAAATTAATGTGGTAGCTTTATTTACTGTAAAGTAAGCATACAAGAACATTCACAGTTTGTATTAAAGAAATATCGCTCATCTCTGGTGTCAATACAGTCGAGAAGTAGCAATTTTTAACTTTAACAGTCATGCTTTTCGCGAACAGCTGAGTCATACATATTTTTATGTATGTCTACACCACACATTCTACACTTTCGCGCATAATACATACATACATACGTGCCTGCAAGGAGAGTGAAACCAATGAAGTTGTATGATGCAAGTTACAGATCATGGTAGACTTAACGAGTATAAGGGGAGTAGGTCTAATTTATACTTTTGTAAACTGCAATTGACACTATGACTTTTTCTCCCGACTATTACGGCATGTCTTACAGACAGAAAAACTTGCACGATAGAAAAGCAATCACGAGATTTTTGACATTTCTCTCGCATTTATGTTGTATACATTAGAACTGAGCACAAGCTATGAAAAAGTGTACAGTATTGTATTTTTTTCAAAAGCAAATAGTGTTTGTAGTGGGGATCGTAATTGAGTATGAAGCAAAAATAGAGAACAAGGAAACAAAAAACACATAAAACCATTGTACAACAGTTGAATAGACAGTTGTGCCTAGTGTGCAATATTTTTATTGTACACTTCATAGTGCACCATACTTCATTTCACAAACTCAAATTTCCTAAAATATTAGATAAAACCTTTTGCAATTATATTCACTGTGAAAGATATTATTTTTTAGTTCTAAATTAATAAATTATAAAACTTAGAACAGTATCGCATGCGAACTAACACGCTCAAATAATCTACGTTGTTTGTTTTTTCTTTTACACATACACATATTTTTACACTTGTATGCTCATTTTACAATTGTCATTCGGTGGGTGTGCACTAGTGAAATATGCTTCGACACTACAATAGCTAATGCTCTCGCTTGGCAGATAAGCAAATGCTCTTGCATGCTTTTGATAAAATTGAATACCAGTTTAAGTGTTCTCATAAAATGAAGAGCACTAAAAAGAGAGATCAACTCAATACTACACATCATGAAGACTAAGCAAAGAAATATCTTGTGCACAGCTCTAGTATACATACATATGTACATATGTATGTATGTATGTATATCAAGCAGAGCTGGCCACCGAGAGAAACGCGAGAGTAATGTATGAGCGTATGTTTATTCATTTTTATAAGATGATGTTCGGCACTCTGGTGCTACTTTGGGCAGATATGAAGACATACCTGTCTGTTCTGTAAATGGATTCGATTTAAAAACGCTCGATTTAGAAAAATTAAATACATTAATGGCGAATTTTTTTCAGACTTTATTGTAGTTTTATATTTTCTAGAGCTTGAAACATCATATGTGAAATTAATTTAGTACACGGATGGAAATCATGGTACAATTGTACTTTTTATGGTACTTTTTTGACCTCGTTGGTACCGTGGTACTACCGCGAGTTACTTGGTACAATTCAAAAATGCCAATGTTTCACTATATGGTAACATTAATTTTCCCTATGTTGTCTTAAATTTTTTTGTATGTGTTTTATTTTCGACTGTCAGCTTCTCTGTTTTTGTTGCAATGCTGTTGCCAAGGCAAATTTATGTACCAGGTGATGTTAACTCTGCAACAAAAAATATGTCTAGTACTTTAACTGTACCTGTTAACTTGACAGCACCTCAACTTGACAGTACATGAACTCAGGTTGGCTATGGTTATATTTATTTTTGTTAACTACATATCGCTCCTTTACTTCAATAGTGTGTTTTAGGTTTTATCGCGCATTTTTTATGCGCATAACTAACATTTTATAGTGCATGAAAATAACGGGTCTCTTAATAAGCAAACTTTGTAAAATAACCGATCTCTAACAAGTGTAATCTAAGAATGTATGATTTAATGATTTATGATTTAATGGCCCCCATTATTTATTTTTAGGAAACGAGAAATTAACTCGGATTCGGTTTACAGAACATGTCCGAAAAAATATGTTTTATTTTCTCTAGAGGCGCGTGTACAAGGCTTTTGTATGAGATTTTAACATAAGATTATATATGATATAATGAATTCTTCTGCATTATTAACTACAAAAACGCCTTTCTCGAGATATGTATGTATATCTACTCGTATATTTCTTTTAATTAAATTTGTTATAGGGTAAATAGTGTTACTTTTATTTTATTATTTCAACATTAAAGAGCTGCACGAGCCCTTTTATAATTCACAGTTCACTACTAATATGCAATGTAAATATATTTAAAATAACTTTTTTAAATTAATTTGATTAATTCAGTAGTAACAAGTGAGTTTCAATTCAGTTTGATTAAATAACAGTTATACACAAACTTCAGACTGTCTCCAACATTGTCAGACCATTGCTTAGAGCATCAAGGAATGCCAAATGGGTTAGTAAAAATTACAGAAGTGTAAGGCGGGCGACATGTATAGTGTTCACTATGGAAACTGGATAACCAAAAGTGCCATGGACTACATTTGATTTATTAAATTCGTTTTTTTTTTAATTTAGGCTTGAAAACATAAAAGTAAAATAAGTTTTTTTAATAAATATTCAAGAAATTTTTTTTGTAATTTAAACGTGGTAAACTAATTTAACATAAGAATACAAATACAACCTCACAGACGCGATTGCGAACCTTAATATAATATTATTAATAATTGGCAACGTTTGCGTTTTTTTCTTAATCTGTGATTTTTAAGCTTTTGCTTTCTTTTCCAATGTTGCCATTTAATTTATATTTTTTTTTTAATTGACTAAACAAGAAAAAAGATAGAACAGGTATACATATATTTAAATAATACAAAAAATGTTTTTGAAAATAGATAACAAAATTGTGAAACATTTACAAAGATTAGTATATATTAATAAAAAAAATAAATAAATTTTGAAATAATTTTAATAGAAAAGTACAAAATAAGAAACAAAAATTTTGGCAAAAAAAATATAGCAAAAAAAGCGCTTGGGCGTCCGCAACCGCCATACATTTAATGTCTTTTTTTCGGTGCGAAACGGAATCCGCCTCCACGACCATGAGTTTGTATTTGTATCCTAAAACATGAAAAACAATTCAAAAAACAAATTTTTAAAAGACATTCATATTAACTGAAAAATTTTAACATATATGTTTGTAGGTATAATTTTTTTTTTAATATTTGGTTTTATTTATTCAAAGACACACACATTTATTATTAGTTAATTATTTTTAATACGTATTTTCAAGTAACAAACATGCATTATTTAAATTATCTTTTATTTAAATACAGGGAAAAAAATTATTCTATATTTTGTTTCTTCTTTCAGTTGTCTTTTAAAAACTTTGTAAGTTATTCTCTTTTTAATTATCATATAAATCTTTGGCTGCATGAAATTATTTATTTTATTTTAATTTTTTTTATGTTATCTCTTCTTTTTTTTAATAACAGTTTTCAAATTTAAAGATGCATAATTGTGCTGTTTTGTAAGCTATAATAAGTAAATTGTTTGAATGCAAGAAAGAGATTTGTTAGAAAAGAAGAATTAATTGTTATTATATTTTTTTGCGAAATTGTTAAGCATAATGTGTTTATTAGACATGTTATGATAAGATATAATAAAAAATAGTAAATAAAAATCAGCAGCAATACTTTGAATTTGTTAGCAAATTAGAACCAAAACAATATTGAATTTAATGAAATAAATAAATATGTGGATAATTTGAAAAACAAACATGTAATTGAATATTTAAACATTGTAATAATTTTAATTTCTACTAGCGAAAAACTAACTGGAAGCTGAGCAAAATTATTCATACACAGTTACCCGTATTATTAAAATACAATTGTTCGACTACAACAAAGTAATTTCGCTTAAGGTACGGTGCACTAAGGTTAATTAGCAGCACTCTGTTCGATTATGCTAAAAATTAAGTAGAAAAACTATAATGAAAATATTAACCACGACGAATGAAAAATAAAAGTAAGTATGGCAACGTATGCATAAAAAAGAGGACAAGAGAAGCTTCGTTCTAACCGAACATATGTAAGAGAGAATGCAAATGAAGTGTACACGAAAGAAATTTTGGGTCTTGCTGGACCCAAATAGAATGTATTTATGACTTGATGACTAGTGTGCATATATGAGACTGTAGATGACATACTGTGAGAGTCAGAAGAAACTGTACACCTGGTTCTCTTATATCAAAAGTAGTATTTCGATATCTAAAAATTAAAGTTTTTGTAACTTATTCTAAAAGCAAACGGAAATCAAATAAAGTAAAGGTGTATTTTTTAGTGGCACAACTTTGAGTTGGCATCACTGCTTTATTTGAGCACCCATTTAACAGCTGATAGTTGTTTTTTGTTTAGTTTGCTTTGAAATTTCATTATGAATCGACTTACACTAGAGCAACGAGTGCAGATTATTGAAATTTTTCATCAAAATAATTGTTCTATTCTTAAAACGCACCGTGCACTTCTTCCATTTTCACATGAAGTCCATTTCTGGTTGAATGGGTACGTAAATAAGCAGAATTGTCGCATTTGCAGTGAGAAGAATCCTCAAGCTTTTGTCGTAACACCATTACATCCACAGAAAATTACTCTTTGGTGCGCTTTATGGGCTGCCTCATATGTCTTAAAAAACGATGATAGGAAGAATGTGACTATCAATGGCGAACGGTATAGGAACATGATTCGAAATTTTTTCATACCTCAAATACGTGGCATTAATCTTGCTGATAATTATTTGGTTCCAACAGGACGGAAGAGCCACATGGCACACAGCGGGCGTTACAATTGATTTACTCAAAAAAACTGTGTGATTTAATCCCATTGGATTATTTTCTTTGGTGTTATGTTAAGTCACTTGTCTACGTTGATAAACCACAAACAATTGAACACCTGGAAATCAACATTCGAAGAGTTATCGGCGAAATACGGTCGCAAATGCTGCGAAAAGTTGTTGAAAATTGGTGTTCCAGATTGCGCCTTCGGCGTGGCGGCCACATGGCAGAAATCATATTTAAACATTAATTTCATAAAATTTTCTTTCTAATAAAGCCCGCTTCATTGACATTAAAAATATATATCCCTTTATTAGCCATTATTTTTTTTGTGACTATTGTAAAACTGTACAATTTCTTTTGACGCATTAAAAATGGAGTGTTTTTGGGTTTGTTTCAAATGTTGTATTTTGAATTTTTATTCATTTATCTTAAGAACATTGTATAATGTTTTGTAAATTGTTGGGTGGTTATTGATTTGCCGCAGTAATAATGTATTTTTAATATGCTGTAAGGCAAACCAGTAAGCCACCCGACGAAATGTTAATAAAGTTACAAAAATTAAAATTTTTAATACTGAACTAAAACTTTTGATATATGAGAACCAGGTGTATCGTTTCTTTTTACTCTCACAGTACATGACGTGAAAGAACATTCGCTTTTTTCTATGGAATGGGTTTTCTTGAAGTAGTGTTGAAAAATGGGTCTTATCATAGTTGGCGTATTTCGACTCCGGCTACGACATTGAAGTTCCAGATTAGAGAACAACGTCCTAGTCAAAGTTTAAATTCGCCAACAACGATAAGAGGGAATGATTTTGCAACCCGACAATTTACTACATTTAGAACTATAAAAACTTTTTTATTATCTAGGAATATAATTATTTGATTGCTTACACACGACAGCACACAGTAATAAATCAACAGTCAGGTAGTAAATTAACAATTATATGGATATACCACTACAAAGTCATGCATGTGTGTTATATTACACACACAAAAAAAAATATTGTGTTGTGGCAGTCACCGCCTACGTCAATATCGTTGATTGATTCTAAAATTTAAACAAAATCTGGTACTCCTCAAAATCCAGGCCCATTTAAATAATTCTTTGTATAATACTGTTGTTAATGGTTCGAATAAAGCATAAATTTTGTCCTTGGTAAATGATCCCGGCGGCAGATTCATGTTATCTGTTAGGGTAACCCTTATTTATTAGTGATTATACGGACAACCGTCTGGCAACATCAACGCACCTGACATCCATCTTATTCCTTTATTTTTTTTCTTCTAAGTACAGTTAGCTTTTACATATTCTTATGGTAGGTACAGACTTAGCAAAGCGTTTATGCAACCATGCAAGTCGCATTGTCGGTCGCATACTCTGTAGTCTTGTTTATGGTTGCGTTCGAACTTCCAGCTTTCGGAGCAACGAATTGATGATGTTGAAAACTTTTGCTATGAGGGGAGTATAGTTTCAAAAAGTGGGGACAGAAAATAAGATATTCGGAATAGGCTTTGTAAGGCAAGGCAATTTGTGGTACGCTCAACAAATTATGGAGGTAGCAAAATATCTCAGCTCACACTAAAGTCAAGGTTTTTAATGTAAAAGCTGGGGTCTAATCATGCTTTCGATAACGAGCTGATTCGATCACATTTTTCAGTTTGAGATTATGGCATTCGCTATCGAAAAATGTACCAATACAGTTCGATATGGAATGCCATAATCTCAAACTGAATAAAATGTCATCAAATCAGCTCCTTATCGAAAGCGTCAATTAGACCACTGTGCTTCTATATGGCTGCGAAATTTGGAATATATCGAGTCGCGAAATGAGTACTGTGCAACCTTTGGAAAACCGTTGCCTCTGGCGTATACTTAGAATATTCTGGCCAGCCACGGTATCAAATTAAGTTTTGTGGTATAGAACAAATCAGGTTCCTTTGGATTTGAGTACGTAGTCGCATAAATTAGGTTGGCTGGGACACATAATGAGAAAACCTGCTAACGATATCACTAAGCAGTCCGTCTAGTATAACCCTAAGGGTTCTAGCAGACCTGGCAGACCTGAAAGTACTTGTAGACGACGAATTGAGAACAAGTTGCACGAGCATGGTGTATCCTGGAGTGAGATGAAACTGTTGTGTAATGATAAAATACAATGGAAAACATTTGTTGCAGCCCTATGTTCCACCAATCAATGAACAATTTGTCGACTAATTATTTTGGACCGATTTAGTATTCTCCTATCATATTTTCTCGCAAGACACGCACAATGAAACCGGTATATTTGAAGTGGGGTAACGGAATATCGTTCCAAATTAAATAAAATTGCCATTTTCCCTCGATTTGGATGTAAACCTCAGCTATCAAGTGATCCCTTCATTAGTCCTAGTTTACATTATGCAAGTCTTATTGCTAAGCTTATTATTTTGAGGGACAGAGAGAATCGTTTTTCCCCTCGTCTCTCTCTCTCTCTCTCTCTTTCTCCTAAAAAACCAATCAGCTTAGCAATAAGACTTGCATAGTGTAAACTAGGACTTAATAGTAATTTTATGGCGAATCCCTGAATCTTTAATCATTCCTGTTGTTCTAGACAGGCGAGAGTTATAAACCACGTAGCTGAAAAAGTTCGTAGCATCTCTGTAACCCGTTTGTAATAACATAAAGATATTGTGAAATACCAAGATAACAGTGAACCTTAATGCCACAAAAAATTATTTTACGAATAATGGTACCTCTCTAAGCCTACAAATAATAATATTAATTAAAACGACACGGTTATAAGAACGGGAAGGAACGAAAACGATTGAGGAGTAGAGAAGGTTTATAAACATATCTATTGTTATGGGAACCAACATACGGTTTCAATGAATATGCCATCATTTCAATATTTCGTTAACAAATGCAAAAAAAAAACGTTGTCTATATATGTTCATATGTGCAGTCATTTCAAATGCAAAAACATACTTTTTATCGACTTTTATCTAGAACATGTAAAATGCACATGAAAAATGTTCAACTATATATTAATGAATAAATGACATTTAAAAAATGATTTATGAAAGCACATATCATTTTTGTATAAAAAAAATGTGTTTGTTTTCACTTTCGCATTGAGATGACATGATAATTGCAATTAAAGAAATTAAAATTAACGAAACACATTCAATGGTGGTGAAAAATGGATGTTAAAATGTCATGGTTGTGTTAAAAGAAAAACGCAACAATTTTTTTTTTGTTTTTCAAAAATCAAAGTAAAAACCAACCAAGAACAAAAATTAATTTTAATAACAATAAAAAAGAAACTAAAGAATATGTAAATACCTTTTCTTGGTTTAGAAATTTTTGTAACACTTTTCTTTCTGAGCAGAAAAAGGCACTTGGTTTTCATTTTCATTAGTTTGGTTAAACGACAAGAGTTATGAGTTGGAAAATAGTAGAGCATTTATACATAATAATAGTATTTTTTTTTCTTTAAGTATACACTTGTTTCTTTTTCTTCAACCTTGACCAATATATGTATGCAATTATTTTAAATAGATCAGACTTTTTAAAAAATGTATTTTTAGTTTTTCTTGCTTTCGTTTCCACTGCACCTTATGTATAATAATCTTACAACAAAGTCATTTAATGCATACAAAGCGAATCCCAGTCAAGTGAGGAATCATTTAATCCATTTGTATAAATATCGAGATCATTGAGGAAAATGTTATTATCATTGCTTTTTTTATTTTATTATTTTATTTTATTTTTGTTTCGTTTATTTATTGAAGAAGTGGTTAGAACGAGGATTTTCAGAAGTAGTTTTTCATTATCCCAAGAACACCATTTTAAAGATGAAGAAATAAGGAAAAAATAAAGTATAAAAACAATAAAGTATTAGAAATTATTGGAAGAAAATTCTAAACTTAAAGGAATTTTTAGTTTTTATAAGACAAGCTTTTTGGCGAGCAAATGGAACAACAAAGTAATGAATTTAAATGATTTTAGCTGGCTTCTTTTCTCACATTCATTGCAAATTCAAAGTAGTATTGCTAAATGTTTGTTATTAAAAATGATGTCTAAGTGAAGAAACAAAAAAAAATCAATTAATGGGATGAATTATTTAACTTAAGCAAAACATGTACATATTTTTAAACGAGTGGCAGAGTTAGTTGGATGTAAAAACAAACACAAATTTACTTTGTACTTACTTTCCCATTTGTATATCTTGTGGATGGGGGGATTGAATATTATGTTGTGGTGTACTACCACCAACACCTTCTATGGCTGGTACATTCACACGAATGGTATTTGGTACATAACCATCACGACGAGCATTTTCATCTGAAATTTGAAAAGGTATGAATGAAAAAATAAAATGCATAATTAAAAATAATAATAACATTATACAACACAAAAAATAACCAAGTTCTAAAGCTGTCTTTACATGGTAATACAATGTATTACGACATGTCCTAAAAAATACTGTAGAATGTACAAAATCTTATCATGTATCGAGTAGGAGAGAATACGGATATAAAATTTGACAAGCGGTCGGTAAATGTTTTGTTTTCTAAACCATTTTAGAAACTTAAGTATTCTCATCACACCAGAGGTGGGTAGTATTGCCATACCGATGAACACAATAGTGACAACAATTCCTTTGCAAAATCTCATAATGTTACCAACACAGTCTGATAAAAAAAAAGAAGAAGCAGTATCTCAGCTCAACATTTACCACAAAATATGAATATTCTTAGGCCGGCCGGGCTTACATCTGTGTGTCATGTCTGAATGAAAAAGTTTTTCATTAGTAATCAGTGGTTACGCTTTCTTGGACACATGGCACACAATTGGCGCAAAATAAATTTTTACACACTTTTCACCAATAAATTTTCATTTGGCAAATCACTAAATGTTATTTTAGCAATATGGAAAGAAAACTCATAAATAAAATGTTATTAAAAAGAATTTTGCTAGTTTTTTTTTTTTTTATCAAGGTTAAGTTAGGTTTTAATGGCTGCCAGTTCTACGAGAACCGGCTCACTTGGGTCCCGTTTGGTTCTTGTGTGCTACCTGAACGCTAGAGAAGGACAGGATAAACATTTTCTCTTCATCTTCTCATTTGCTCGGCACTAAAACGAAAACCTGAGTTTTGTACAGGATGACATTTTTAAAAAAGTGGCATCAAATAGGGGATTTAACAAAAAAAAAAAGGGCAAAATAAAAAAAAACGAGAAAAATACACTAAACTTTTTATTTTTAATGTATTTTTATATAACTCACCCTAAAAAAGGCGACAAAAAGTGGCAAGGCAGTCGAAAAAGTGGAAGGGCAGTCGAAAAAGTGGCAATTTGCCACTTTAGTCGGTCAAACGGTCACGCTGGTTTTGTATGAATAATGCTAGGAACACAACTGGGATGAACGACGAATTTTCGTCATAAAAAATAAAACACATGTGTGCATATGAAAATGAACACAACACCGCCGTACAACGAAATTCGTCGTGCGTGACGAATTCTGAGATAGATTTATTTCTAATTTGTACGCCGACGAACGACGAAAAAACAATTTTCTCTCTCTCTCACTCTCTGTCTTTGTACACACAACAACCAACTTTATCAAATATAAGAGAGGAATTCGCTGCGTAAATTCGTCGTTGTTGTGCTTCACACGACGAATTTACGCAGCGAACTCTTATCGACGAATTCGTCGACGTGGACGAAATTCGTCGTTCGTCCCAATTGTGTTCCTAGCATAAATCATAGATGCCCAAAGAGAGAAATTGTGAGAGATTTAGAGGTACAGTAAAACGAAAAAGTAAAGTCAGTTTGTCGGTTTCTAGAAATAGAAAAAAAATAGATAATTGCTTATCACAATCTCTTAAAAACTACCAATTTATTTCTCCCTTGTAGCATATACCAATAATTAGGACATTAATAATAGAAATTCAAATATAGCTCTATATGTATGTTTAGTTTTTATGTCAATTTCGTAAAAGCAAAATGTACTTCAATTGTTCGGAGTTCAGTCTTGTTTCGTTGTTTTGAACAAATGATTTTTAAGTCCGAAAAATTTTTTTCACACATGTATGTGGAAGGAAATAGACAGAATCCTTCACAATACCTAGACTAACTACGCTCGAAAATTTTTTTTATCAAGTCTATATGTAATTTCACTTCTATATTTTCTGCCTCTTGTAACCATCCCTTCAATGTTTTAAAATATATATTTTTCATTTCTATAAAAAGCTAATTTTTTCCTCGTCATTATATCTTTTCATATCACTATGAAAAGAATAATAATGACTTGTAATAACATGTTCATAATGCCCTTTAAATGTTTGATAACACAAAACACATTGAGTATTACCAAAGGCATTAAGAATCATAAAAATTTTTCGTAATAGTACGACCATTTTTTCTACGCACTATCTCTCTTAACAGAAAACAATAATCTGGAAGAAAAAAACAAATCATCCGATAAGCATCCCATTAGCATGTGTACTTCTTGCCGTCTGGCAGACAACTAAATTAAATGAGCATAACAAAGTGATGGGTGTGGCCAATTAACAATTGTTGTATACAACGGGCATCTCTGGAATAAATTTATTTGTCTTACACCGCATTGCGATAGTTTTGCAAGGTACTGCAGAAATGGAAAGTCTATCGGGCCTGTTCTGCAAATCACGACATGCCAAATCACGGTGATTTCTAAAAATTAATTAAAGCTAAATCATTGCTTTTGTAAATTTTACGTTTTATAGCTTTGGAAGTTGGAAGAAAATATGCTATTATAAATGAAAAAAAAATTAAAACGCAATAAAATCTCATTACCAAGGCAACTATTAATAGTTTACTTTTGAAATCACGTGATTTGAAATCACCGTGATTTTCAGAACAGGGGGGTATGAAAGTCTGCAGACAGAGTAGGTGTTCAACAATCAGTAATCAGAAGTCAAATTCGTTAGACTATCCTAGCATGTATATCTATGTGTTAATGGACTTTTAGTACTGCTAATAGTACAGAAAGCTGATCCCACGGGATTTCTTCCAGGATGAAGGACCATCTGGGATTGCGTTGTGGCCAAGTAAATTTTGAGGTAGAGCAGGTAATTACGTTTGACCATCTATTCTGCGCAATCGAGGTGATCTTTTGCACTATTTGACTCTAGATTAGAATATTTAGCCATTTCATTACGAAACATGCGTAATTCATAAAACAAAATAGATATTGGGTATACACCTGATAGAGATTCAAGTGAATACTGAAGGTGGCACATAGCCCAAAATCGTTTCAAATTAAAGAAAACTCTGCGGAAAGAAATATAAATCACTCATCTTTAGTGTCGTTATATACTCGAATGTATCCTCATTGAATATTCTATATTCCATGCATTGGAATAAAATCGTATATGAACAGCAGCCTATACATATATACGAAAATATCAAAATTTTTCGTATATCAAGAAGTGACCAGTGAGCGCCTTTTTCCAAGCATATTTCGTTTACTCTTACGATAAATTTCCACTAAGCGGACAATATGCATTTTTGTAGAAAAAAATAAACAATTTGTGCATTTTTCTGGAAAAAGCATTTTGTCTTATTTCAATAATACACTCTTCATTCAATTTCATTTCACATCTTCTACAATGGCACTTACCCATTCGTTGTGTATAAAATTCACCAAAAGCTTCATCTCGCATTCGATTCGTTGGATAGACAATGCGCAATATTTCTATATCATGAATACGATCTGCCAAACCGCGTATATTCAAGTCTCTTGCCGTCCAGGGTGATAACATTAAGACTGAACTCTGTTCGGTAACAAAGCCCACAGTGATTCCACCTGCAGCATATTTTGAAAAGTAAGATAAAGAAACACAACAAATAAATGTAAATTCTTATATTATCAAAGTCAACTTACCTAATTCACTGTCTGAGAAACGTAGAAGGAAAGTGCCTAAGGGTAGAATTCTTAGCATTTCTTCAGCTTTGCGTTTGTTTATGAAACCCACAATTAAACCGGCTTTCCATAGACTTAGTAAATGATCTTTGGTTAATTTCATAATGGCAAAGAACCAATCCCAAAATGTAAATGAACGGTCGGGCAAGGGTTCTTTGCAAAACTGAGCCCAAGATATATAATCCTCATCGCCATTCATGCCATTTCGGCGGAATAGTTTTTCATCTAAAAGAGAGAATAAAACATTTTCGTTTAGGGGTTTGTTTTTAATTTTTTTTTAATTTTTTTTTAATTTTTTTTTAATTTTTCTTTTTAATTTTTCTTTTTAATTTTTTTATTAATTAAGCACTTACGTAGGAAATTTAAGTTTTCTTCGGTTAAAGCACGACCCGTTGATGATTCAAATTTGGTATTTAATGCCATGGCCAATTGTGACCAAGCAACTCTTTCTGGCACCTGAAAAGGTTCACGCACGATATCAGAGAATGCATTATCCCATGTAATTGTGGCCCATGACTGTGGCTCTTGATTACCATGCACTATAACAACTACCGGCAAAGAAATTGTCCAGACCTGTTTAAATTATGATTTTATGTGAAACACTAATTTTATTAAGTCGCATAAATTAAAATTTCTTACCCTAATTCTATAATCGTTGACTATAACCGATGTGTAGAAGAGTAAAGCAAACTTTTCGTCCATAACACTTTCAGTGCCCTTCTTTTCAGCACGTTTTATTTTTTTCAATTGCATTGTTCTGAAAAATGAAAATGTTGATAAAATATATTATCGGCCTGGCCCACGATGTCACCAGAAATCGTTCGATCGACAACTTGTATTGCAAACAACAATAACTTTAGAAAATTTGTTGTTGTTTGAAATACAAGTTGTCGATCGAACGATTTCTCGTGACATCGTGGGCCAGGCCGTATGTCTATCATATTTATATAGTATACATAAGTACATAGAAAAATAATATTTCCAATATAATTAAAATCATAAATTTCTTGAGAGCAAAATACAGTAATAATAATAATACAGTATCGAATCATATATTGTACGATATCTAATGATATAATTTCATATTGAAAAAAATTTATCGATTCAGCTCGTTATCTTGGGAATTCTTTTCTCCCCGCATTTAATAAAAAAAAAGAGAAAAAGCAAATTCATAATATGAGAAAAAAGTGAAAAAACTCGCGGCTAATTTTTGTTTATGATTGAGTTGTAATTGGTAATCGGCTGCACTGATTTCGATTCTTATTGAATATAAGTTTCATCGTTCAAAAGCGAAAATTGACATATGCAATCGTTTGAAAATAGATGCGGCGTGAAACTGTGGACATCTCTTATATGTACTAAATTAGTCATTGGTGTACAATTTTACTTTCCGAGTTTGAATAGTATCAAAAACAGTACAATTGTACTAATTTTTCCAACCCTCACTACAGATGCGGAATACACTTTTTCCCAGATATTTAAAAAGTTTTATTGAAAACTTGAGGTTTTTGTAACTTAAGATTAAATAAAACGTTTCTCTGATCATTCTCTATCTAAATAAAACTTAATTAAAAGCAAAATACATATAATTTACACACCTGAAACTCGCCGAAAAAACTCTGGTTTGATTATTATATTCCATCGTACCAATGTTATTTACAATTTCGCCCGATGATGCTGGATTACTGCTCGATGTCTCCGACATGGTACGTTGTGCGGAATGACGTTGAGCCTGTGCCTCTGTAATATAGAAAACAAAAAACAGTTGTTAATTCAGAAATATTTTAATTTTCTAAAATAAATTATGACATAGACGTTATTATTGTTGTCGAAAGAGTTCTAATTTGCTTTAATAACTTTATTGCTGTATCTTGCGATAATTTATACATAAAAAAAAAAATAAAAACAACAAACAAACAAATACGTTGATAAATATAAAAAAAAATTTTATAACAAAAAACACATGGTGATGACGTTGTTACTTTTTAATTAGACAGACAAGATATGTAAGTATGTACATAATTTAAATACTTCATCACAAAAGTTTACTTTTTTCAGGTAAAACCTAGGCTCATTATTACAACTTGGTGATAATTACAGTATAAAAAGTTTTTCATTATTACAATTCTCAATCCTTTCGTTATAGTGGTCAATAATCAATACTTGTGCAGGCCTTCTTTAAGTTAAAATAATAGGTAAATGGAAGATTTGTTTCCTTCTAATATTATCAAGACCAATAAGAAAGACTTTATAAAATTTAAAATTTCCTTTGTAAACAAATAACGTCGTTGAAAATTTAATCAATTTGCATCTGCAGCTGGCTCAGTTTTAGTTCTTCTTGCTCAGCATAAAGTTATTCAGAATGCTTGTGAATGGTTACCGCTGTTTATTTTATTTCTTATTTAAGCAAAAATATATATTAGGTTAGGTTAGGAAGGATGGTGCCAAAAACGCACCTCCATTCGGAGACCCAATTGGCTCCAATGTGATTCCCTTCTATTGCCCATTAAAAGTAATATTTACCCCCATTCGTACCCCGAAGTGACCCTATTATCCGTCATTAATCCACGGAATTCCCATGATGAAGGCCTTTATATGTATCCTCCAGTTTACACTACCCGATATTAGTAATGCTCTCATGCAAACGTCTGCTCAGCTATCTAAGCCTATGACATGTTCAATGGTTTCTGGTTTCTCTTCATCCCCGCACATCCTACAGAAATCTAGAGTGCCAATTTCCCAAATGCTGGTTCTTGCTCTGACCGAGCAGTGACCTGTCAATGCGCCTATCACGATTCGCATCGCCTTCCTATTCATGTCCAGTAGCAGTTTGGATCTTCTTGAGTCAAGTTTGGGCCACATAGCGAGACTCTACAATCCTTCTTATTTCGTCACGAGTTCATGGTCCTGCTTTCTACCCAATTACTGAGTTCCCTATAGTAATGACCTATCGGTAATTTCACCGATCTGTCACACAATCCTTCATCTAACTCCGACCCTATTCTTGTGTGCTCTTCGGTAATTTAATTTCCCTCAACACTGCTGTGGCCAGGAACCCAAATAAGTCTGACACTATATTTGTCCATAAGCAAGTTGAGGGCTCTTCTACAGCCACTAACAAGTTTCGATTTGACATTGTGTCCCTTAAAAGCTTTTAGGGATGCCTGGCGACGTAGAAGGTTACTTTCTCACCTTCAGCTACATTCCTGGCCACCAGTTTCGTGGCCCTGAGGATCGTCAAGATCTCAGCTTGGAAAACGCTGCATTCATTCACAGTCTGAAAGAACTACAAATGTTCTTTGCCAAGATATAGACACTAGCCCAGTGTCTTTTGGCTCCTTATAAGGAGCATAGGGCGTAATGGTGCAGGGATGCACCCCCACAGCCTCTTTTGCACAACTGTCAACCTCCCCTACACGTGGCGTACTTTGTTATTAGCTTACGATGCTCTGACGACCGACCATGGGCGGTATAAACCTCACAAACGGTGGCGGATAAATCTTCACTGTCGACTGACTTCCTGGAGACGTCCTGGCAGCCCCAAATCGAGGATCGGATGCAGAAGCCCAATCAGCTACTCACCTTAAATTAAGAAATTTATTATTCGACATATTGTCAGAAGTTTATTTTACTGATGATTTGTTACAGCAACAATGAAATGCATACAGACAACGCTGAACCACCAATTTCAAATAAAATATATGTATATATATTAGATCCTTTAGTTCCTATAAGGAGCATAGGACCACATGAGATTTTGGTAATCAGATGTTTTAAGATAAGCAGCTGATTGGGCTACCGCATCCGATCCTGGAACTGGGGCTGCCAGCATGGCCTCCGGTCGGGCTGGCTCAGAAGCCTCATATCACGTTTGTATAGCGAGCCGTTTATTACAAGATCCGACGCACACTTCCAGCAGCCTCTAACATGAGGAACAGTGGCTGGCAATAGGTGTCTATGGGATATCTGAAGGCGCCAATTACTCGCCTTGACGTTTCAAGTATTAAAGGCACTCAGAATTTGTTAGGAGTCCGGCGCTACCCAGAAACCCTCTGAGACTCTCACTCGGAACCGCTGATTTCCACTATCCGCAACCTGTGGACGAGCCCCGTACCATTCAGCTCTGCTTCCTTTCGGCCATGGCTCCATTAAGTTGTGTGAAAATTTAAAACTTCAAACTTGTTTTTTGAGTTATTACGTTCTTTGAGTAAATGAGCGATATGTACTGGTTATTATTTTTTATCTATTAACACTGCAATATTATTTTGTTTCTAATGTGTGTTAATGTACATATATTTACTTTAAAATTCATTTATTTGTTATTTGTAGTTGTACATTTTTTATTTATTTATATTTTTTTAACTCAACTTTAATAAAATAAATGAATTGTACAGGCTGGGCCAAAAGTTACCATGGGGTTTAAAAATTTAATAACTTTACGTTTATATTTTTTTTATTTTATTTTTTCAGATTGTATAAATAACACTTGGAGAATAAATAATGGAGAGATTCACAACTGAACAAAGAACCAGAATAATAGAATTTTATTATTTAAATCAGAGATCAATTAGTTTAACGCAAAGAGCATATCCTCGACATTTTAACTTCAGAATTTCGCCCTCTGAAGCAATGATTCGTTGCTTAGTTGATCGTCATCACCAACATGGCACCGTAACAGATTTGTCGCGAACCGGTAGACCACGTTTAAGGCGCACTGCGGAAAATATCAACGAGTACAGCAAAGTGTTAAAGAAAACACCAGAAACATCTGCCCGAAGGCGTTCTTGCACAGCTAGGAATGTATCGTACGTCACTACGGCATATTTTAAAAAAAGATTTACATTTATACCCATTTAAGGTCCAATTGGTGCAAGAATTAAAACCCGGAGATCATCGGCAATGTCTAAATTTTGCAGTTAAATTTCAACAGTTGGCCAGAAATGAAATCAACTTTATTGAAAATTTGATTATGAGTGATGAAGTTCATTTTCATTTGAATGGCTTTGTTAATAAGCAGCACTGTATGTTCTGGGGTTCTGAAAATCCAAGATCCATTCATCAACGCCAATTGCACCCCATTAGGTGTACAATATGGTGTGGTATCACATCTGAAAATATCATTGGGCCTTAGTTTTTCGAGAATGAAGATGGAAGTGCTGTAACCATAAATGGAGAGCGGTATCGGTTTATGATAGAACATGTTTTACGTCCTGCTTTTGAAAACAGACCTGGGGGCAAATCACGGCATTCGATACGACTCGTAATTTAAAAATATTTCCATATAAAGTCAAGTGAAATAAAAATATTTCCATATAAAGTCTAGTGAAATATTTTTAAATTACGAGTCGTATCGAATGCCGTGATTTGCCCCCTGGTATGTGGTTTCACCTGGACGGAGCCACTGCCCGAGACACAATGGCACTTTTAAGTCAAATTTTTGGGGAGCGAATAATTTCCAGAAATTCGGAAATTATTTGGCCAGCGCGATCGCCAGATTTTACAGTACCCGACTATTTTCTTTGAGGTTATTTGAAGGAGCGAGTGTATGTGAACAAGCCAGAGACAATCCTTGAATTCAAGGCAAAAATTGTTGCAGAAATTCGAACGCTACAGCCACAAATTTTTAAAGATGTTATGGAAAAGTGCAAAGCTGAAAACGGTGGTCATTCAAGAGAAATTATTTTTCATACTTAGTGTAAAAAAATTTTCATATTGTATATTATATAATCTGAAAAAAAAAATTAATAAACGAAAAAGTTATTAAACTTTTAAGCCCCATGGTAGCTTTTGGCCCACCCTGTACTACATATGTATTTATAATTTAGCTATACCTATCAGGTGTGTTGCAATAGAGACAAAAGAAACAATTATTTACAGAATTATTCGCTGTTGAATTATAGAAATGCACACAAAAATAACAATGTTTAACATGTTTTTTTTTTTGTAATTACAACTTACTGTTGCTACTTAAGTCTCTTATTACTGTCTAGTTTTCAATTTCTAGCATTTAGTCGCTTACTTGTTAATTACATTTTAACAGTTGAAAATATTCCAATAGCATTTTAAGAAAGTAATAAAAAATACACTTGATACCAAAATCTAGTTAATAATTTAACAAGCTTTGTTACAAAAGTTTTGCAATTTAAATTTCAAGGTTGGAAGTAGTAAAATTATAAAAATTTTAATTTTCTTAAGTCCTTGACCAAATAATATGAATGTAAAAAAAATCGAGCGCATTGCAGATTTAGTATATTGCAAATTATATACGACTCAAAGAAAAAACTTCTTGGTTTAACGGCCTGTCCCACGATGTCACCAGAAATCGTTCGATCGACAACTTGTATTACAAACAACAACAAAATTGTTTAATGTTATTGACATAAGAGTTTATTTATGTATATTTTTATTTTGAGTACTCATTGCCATTCTCTGGTAGGTATTATTATCTGTGTGACTGTACATACCCTGTCGGAGAATGTGTGGTTGACTACAAAAATAGTCAACTTATAGTTAACTTTTCTTAGACTAAGTCAGTTCACACTAGTCAAGTTTTATTGCTAATCTTATCACTTTTTCTTCTTTGAACTTTCATCGTCGTCCACACAATTCAAGTCTTATGTTTCACCTCATATTTTTTATGCACAGTTTTGTGTATGCATGTGTGCTTTTTTAATATTACGAATGGGAAAGCAAAACGTATTGACAGTACATGAAGCTGAGTACTCGTTTCTTTTCCCATCGTGTCTCTCCAACAAACTAATCAGGTTAGCAGTAAGACTTGCATTGTATAAACTAGAACTAACTAAAAGCTAACTACAATGTCATCCATAAATGGACCAGAATTATTTTCTTAAGTTGAGTACGTAATCGGATTTGGTGAGAGCCAACAAATTTACTCTCAACTACTTTGAAACTCATTTCAATTTTATATTAACATGTTGCTGTTATTATTTGAGATGATGGTACTTTAGCTGGGTGGTAGAGCGTGTGATGATACATGGTTCGAACTCCAGCAATATTTTTTATAAATTTACTGACTACCAGGTGACTTAAACAATAAAAAAGCTTAAAGTTAGTTGAAAAGTAATGCAGAGTGAGACAATTGACTACCGCATAGGACATCGCAATGTTAAAATAGTCAGTTGATTACATTGAAAAGTAATCCAAGTGCCAGTCAGTACTATTTGCGAAATAGTTAGCTTAAAGTTAGTTTAAAGTTAACTTAATTTCCGACAGGGTATGTATGAAATTATGTCCATACATACCTACAAATTTACTATATGAAAGAATTTTATATACATAGCTTACCTGATAATATGATACATTCCACTGAAGGACTATTAACACTTATTCCCAATTGTGGTCCAATTAGCCATCGAACTGCAGCTGCAAATCTATTAATTAAAACAGATACATTAATATTGCATCCAATATGAACAATAAAATGAAACAATATAATAATTAAGAAAAACTGTGAATACAGCAAAACATGTATAAGGGTGCTCACGATAGAACTTGTGCAAATTTACTATGCTCAAATTGATCCAATCGGTGTTGTTGGAGGATATGACCAAAAAAAATGGGAACGTTGATTTACCAATTGTACTTTACATATTTATTTAGAATTTTCACGATGATTATTGGGCAAACATGAATTTTTAATTATTATTGTTCGAACTTCATTTGTTTCTATATTTATGATTTGAACATGAATTTTTAAAATTTTCTGTTGGTGAGCGAACCTTTAAAATAAACTAGGACCGCACGGTGGTCTAAATTAGACCACTTAACCCTAGTATGTCATTTATTATAAGCGCATGTGTAAAAAACAAAGAAGAAAGTAGTCTTTTTTTCAAGCAAATATAAATCAATTCACATATTCCATTTGCAATAAAGTTTCGTATATAAGGCAGACATCTACATCAACTGACACCACACACAGTGGACCAAAACACAGAAGAACGCTGATGAGGAAGGTTTAGTTCGAAAAATAATAATTAAATTAACTAAAATTAATAGTCATTGGCTTGTGGCAAAAATTAAAAATAAAAAATATACTTAATAGTAACAAACCAAAAAAGTTTGTCTTAAGCAGAACAAAAATAAGCAAATTAACAAACATGTGCATAGTTAGTAAGGAACAAACGACAATGGTAAGACTGTTGTATAATATATATAGAAGATGGTATATATGTATATAAAAGATGGTAGCTTTGAGCCTTCATTACAAAAACACATGAGCAAATTGAGATGCAATGAATCAAACCAATTCACATATTCCATTTGCAATAAAGTTTCGTATATAAGGCAGACATCTACATCAACTGACACCACAAGCAGTGGACCAAAAACACAGAAGAACGCTGATGAGGAAGGTTTAGTGCCCTTCGAAAATGGCTGGCTGTTCCGTTCAATTATGTGTTGTTGTCAGAATATTTACAACTAACGTTGATGTTATTTGTTCATTAATAATTATCACATGTAATTTGGCTTAAAAAGCGTTACGAACATTAACCTATTCAATTCATAAGAATATAATAATGAAAAATATTTGCCAAAAATTTCTAATTTGCGTGTTGTTTAATTTTTTTGGTCACAAATAATTGTTGTATCGCCTTTTTTTAAACGAAAATTGTTTAATAAATAAACGTTAAATGCACAGAAACACATAAAATGACACTTGATATTAAGATGAATTTATCAGCCCGTGAGCTCTGATGATTATATCATAACGCTGATATAATATTAATAAATTGAGTCTATATGTGATGAATTTTCAACATGATATCAATTTGATATTCATCATGACATAAATTCATCAGGTGTGTAATGTAACTGCAACAGTAAAAAACAGCTGATCGATATTGTTATGTGAAAAGTAATGGAAATGGTTATAGAGATGGAATGTAACGTAACCTACTTTTCATATAAAATATCGATCAGCTGTTTCCTACGTTGCATTTACATTACATTACAGTCGGCTAATTGAGCCTTAACTAGGCCTTTATTTATGTTTTTGGTTCATTCGTTAAGCAGCTCTGGGCTGTAGAATAGCTCTCGCGTTATCGTAATATTTTCTTAAGTGCGGTCAGGCACTGTTTGTGTTGTTTAGCCTTCGAGAGTTTTTCGTATCGCTCGCACTGGTCGACTAATCTGTCACGGATAACCGTATAATCTTGCTGTCCTTTTGTGGAATTTCGTTGACATCCACGTTGCTACTGCCTATGTGGAGGCATAGGTCGTGTATGGTCAATCACAAAAACTTTTTTAAAATACTATCAATAACATCTTGGGCATATGGTCTAGTTACTCCGCCCAAATTTTTTTGCACTCATCTTCTGCAAATTGTAGAATATGTATTAATAAATAAATAAATGTTTTTGGTGCTTTATTTCTTTTATTTTATTTGAAATGATATAATGATCATAAACAAATTTAATTAATAATTTTCCCTTGTTCTAAATAAAAATATAAACATTGATAAGCGAAAAGTGATTGTTTACTTTTATTATCATTTTAGCAAACGGAGTAAAATGAAGCAAATTGCAAATACAGTCGACCCTTGATAATTTGAAACTCGTTAATTTGAATATCTCGATAATTTGAACCGTGTCCCTGGTCAATTGAAAAAAATTCAATAAATAGAAAGAAATCTACGTATGTAATTGAATGAATTTTAATGGCATCTTGATCGTCGACACGCTACGATTTGAATTTTTTTCGTCTTTCGCTCTATAATTTGAATTATTACGCGTCCACGATGCCAACTTCTGCCTAACTCTGAAGAGTTAAGTATTGAGACCAGTGTTGCCGAATCGCGGGTAATTACCCGAATCATGTGTAATTTTTATGTGCAAGTGTAGCGCGTGGGTAATTGATCTTAGGTGTAATTTACGGGTAATTTGAAATTCGTTTGTTTTATATAATAAATCGTGTGTGTTCTGACTTTCACATCGTTTTCACACGTTTTGTTGTGAGTTCGGATGTTAAAACACATGGTACGCCTGCTTAAGTTGAAATTTAGAAAATACAAATTAATAGTATGTGTTCTAGCATCCGAATTTAGAAGAACACTATTTGGAAATTGACGATTTCAAACTTTTAGATTTTTTCGTTTTCGATTTCTTTTCACTTGTTAACAGTCTTGTGAAAAAAGACGAGTTTTTTGCTCAAAATCGAAAACAAGAAAATCGAAAACAAGAAAATCTAAAAGTTTGAAATCGTCAATTTCCAAATTGTGTTCTTCTTAATTCGGATGCTAGAACACATACTATTAATCTGTATTTTCTAAATTTCTACTTAAGCAGGCGTAGCATGTGTTTTAACATCCGAACTCGGAAGAAAACATGTGAAAACGATGTGAAAGCCAAAACGCACACGAATACATACATACATATATAATAGGGATGTAACGAATGTTCGCATTCGCTATCGCATTCGCAAATAATTCGCTTACTTTTGCTATTTGCATTCGCTTTTTCATTCGCTAAAATGTATGCGAATATTTAAAGCGAATACTAAAGACAAAAATATTGGAAATATTTTCCAGTTTTTGAAAAAGAAAAAAACTGTTAAAACTTTTGAAAAATGGTAAGCACATCATTACTTCGTTCAAAAAATTTTAAATGCAAAAATATTAAGAAATCCTTCTTTGTTGTAAATTTTATGCGAAACAAGTGCCACTCATATTATTTCGCATGAAAACTAGAGATCGACCGAAGGCGTTTTTTTGGCCGAAGCCGAAGCCGAACTTCGGCTAAAATGCTAAACTTCGGCCAAAACCGAAGCCGAATGTTTTAAATTTTAAAAATGATACTTGTTTTATATGAATTAAGAAAAAATTTTGCTTTTTTGAGATCACTGAAATAGCTGTAATGTCTATTGGATACATAACAAGAAAAATAAAACTATTTTGCAATTTCTAGATTGCTTTTTCATATGATCACTCACAAGCAGGGCTGTCAGATATGGCGATTTCTCGCCAAACGTGGCGGGTTTTCTACTTGTTTGGCGTCTAAATTTATGGTTTGGCGACGTGGCGATTTTTCTGGCGATAAACAAATTTGTTGGCGATTTTTGTGGCTATTTTTTGAACAAAATTGAATTTCAAAATTTTTGTGATTCAGCAAAATTACTTTGTTGAAGGAGTAGTTTAAAAAATAAATCCCACAAAAACTCGTTTGCAAGAAATAAAATCGGCTGGACTTTGATGATTTTTCTTATATTAATTAATTCAATTTCAATTTGGATGAGAAAAACTTGTAAAAAATAATTTTTGGCGACTTTATTTCTACTTTTGGCGATTTTCTGCTAATATTGAAAAAATTTTATATAAAATCAAATTTATTATCAAATATTTATTAAGAAAAACTACATAAAATTGATTTTGGCGACTTTTGGCGATTTTTAAAATCAATTTGGCGAAATAGGCCAGAAAAAATCTGACAACCCTGCTCACAAGAACGTCCAAGTAAAAGAAAATAGAAAGCAACAGGGTTGTATTTCAAAGCAACCCTTTCAAAACGTTAAACACAATAGAAACTGTCGGCGAGCAACGACCAAAAATAATGTTATTTTTCAAGCTAGGAATGAAAAATATTCGGCTTCGGCTAATCGGCCGATTTTTGCCATAGGCCGAAGCCGAAGCCGATTAATCGGTCGAACTCTAATGAAAACTTAAAATGTTGAAGATATATTTCATATATTTTTCCCAAGATGAACAGAGTACTACTTCTGGAAAAAATGTTCATGAACAATTCATTCCAATTTTTCTTAGTATGGATTTTGATAGCATTTTACAGGAAATATTGAACTTAGGGCCAAATTACGAATGGGTTGATTGCCTAACATTTTGTAAATTTATATTTAACTAGATATACCAAACGGACGATACAATCGTCCGCATTCTAAACAGAAACAAAATCTCTTTATTAAACCTTATTCAATTTATTGAACTCTCGTCCTATAAGTTTTATGCAGCGTGACCGTTCGACCGACTAAAGGGGCAAATTGCCACTTTTTCGACTGCCTTGCCACTTTTTCCCCCTTTTTTTAGAGTGAATTATATAATAATACATTAAAAAAAAAATTAGTGTAGTTTTCACGTCTTTTTTTAATTTTGCCCCTTTTTTTGATAAATTCCCTATTTGGTGCAACTTTTTGAAAAATGTCATCGGCCACCCTGGTTTTATGGCTTTCATACAATAACAAATAAGAAAAAATATGGAATAGCATGAAAAATAGTACACAAACACACACACACACAGTGTAAACTAACAAATGAGCGTGTACTATGTTTGCATGTAGTAGTAGCAACTTTAAACGCTTATAGCTCCCAAAATACTAAACCGATTTCAATAAAATATAGATTCTGCACATCTGCGCAGAAATTCCTTTAAAATGATATAAATCTTTCCAAAATCGGTGCAGTAGTTCCGGCGTAAAAGGGATTACAAGAAACGTGTTCGCCTATTAATTATATAGATTATTATCTATACTTATTTTAATATGATTTCATTTCGTTCAGTTTAACAATTTTTATTTCTAATAAATTAATAAATATTTGCTGAATTCAAGACTCAAGTAGATCTATGTATACAACACAACTTCATGTTTTTAGATAAATTTATTTTCATGTGATTTTTTTAACGTATTGTAATATTTGCATTCATTTTCGCATTCGCATTCGCTTTCGCAAAAATTAAAATGTATTATTCGTTTTCGCATTCGCATTCGCTAAACTGGTATTCGTTACATCCCTAATATATAATATGATAAATAAACAAAATAAAATATAATAAATTATCGTCTGATACCCTTGATGCTGTTTTATTATTTAAAGAAGGTATAAAAAAACTAATAATAATAAGTAATAAGATATGAGGTAGATTTATAATGAACTACTTATTTTTACATGAAAGTTAGCATTTATTTTCAACAAAAAAATTATACTAGATAGCAGAAAAAAAATTATACAAAACAAGAAAAAATAATTTTATTGATTCGAAATTTATATTACAGATGAATATTCTATAGGAGAGTTTTTTGCCATCGGAAGCTCATTTTGAGAAAATTGTAGTTGACGTATTTTGAATACACGCTCTCGATATGTTGCACTTCACTGGGGCTGATACCAAATCATAAGTAGACCTTAAACAAGAGTTTTGAAATGTGTCACATATTTATTTTAATATTGGGTGTAATTCCTTTGAAATCGGGTAATTTTGGCTCCTACGAGGTGTAATTTTGAATATATATTTTGGTAACACTGATTGAGACATATATTATATTATATATATGTATATGTATATATTATACATATATATGTATAATATATAATATATAATATACATATATATAATGTATATAGTGCCCTAAATGATGTTGAACTGTTAAATATTGCTTCTTTTGATGAGGAACCACCAATTCCAGCTTCCTTAATTGAGAAAATTTTGAATTTTTTCCTTATAATAATGAGGGCAATTATGAAAAAAATTTCGCGAGCAATTTTACCTAGGGAACAGTTCCAACTAATAGCAAGTAATAGGGAAAACAAAAAATTCTAATTGGAAAAGGGAGAAATTTCTCACGGAATTTTTTTCATAATTGACCTGTATGTACTTATGTATATGTACATACATATGTATGTATGTATGTATATAATAGTAAGAATACTCAAAATAAAAAATCTAAATCTTTAATCTAACTCTTGTTCAATTGAATTTTTTTGTATCTCCCTTTGGATAATTTAAGCTCTTGTTAATATGAACTCTCCATTATTTCAACTTTTTCTCCGGTCCCATGAAGTTCAAATTATCGAGAGCCTACTATATGTATGTATGTATATTTTATTGAGAAAACTAATTTGCACACATTTGCATCGTTTCCACCACCCATCGTAAAAACTCTTATTTATTTAATTTTTTTTATAAGATTTTGGTAATTTAAAAAAATGTTAATCGTCAAAATATTTTGGATGTTGTCAAAAATTGTGTATTGATTTGTATGAACCAAAGAAAAATTACTCATTAAATAAGATTTGATTATAAACTTATACGGTTTTTTGTAGGAGAGAAGAGAAAAGAGAATGGTGAGCTCTTTAAGATTTTTTTTTGTTGGATAAGCACTAGAGTTGTGTCGTTCCGGAACGACCTAGTTCCATTGAACGATTCACTAAAAGGAACGGTTCGGACTTTTACACCAGTTTCATTTCTTATCGTTCATCGTTCCGACAAAAGTCTTTTTAACAAGGTGGTGTTATTATTACAACCACATATGCACAGAATAGTTGAAGGGTTTTTTATCATTAAGTTTGAGAGATTGCTTACATGAAGTTTGACAGCAGTGCAGTATTTGCGACAAAGTTAATTGTTCATCAACACAGCATTTTACACAACAATAGCTCACTTATTTTTGATAAATGGTTGATATTTTTGTGTCAAGATTGACAATTAACTAATGAATTATGTTTTTTAATAAATGTATACGGGCTATAATTTATTTTTTTATTTATAATTAAAACAATGATTTGCTCAACACGAAAATATACATGTAAGCAAACAGCAATTCCTACACGTCAAAATACATTCCAGTTGGCATTTTTTAGGAGCGACAGAGAAGTTCTCTCGTTCATCGTTCATTCACTGTTCAAAATAAAATAGGAACGATGAACGAAATGAACGACCTAGTTCCTTTAATATTTCGGATCGTTCCGAACGATTCCCAAAAAGGAACTATTTTGCCCAACTCTAATAAGCACCGTCTATATCAGTGATGTGCACTAACACATAAACACACTTGCGTTTGTGTGTGGAGCAGAGCAAAACCTCTGCTTACTTTTAACAGAGGTGGAAATGTTTTGTGAATCACATTCTGTTTATTACTTGTTGAGACAACAACATACGCGTAAAATGTTTAAGGAAAATTGCGAAAGCGAATTCTTCTTTAAAGAAAATGTTGATGGTAATGCACAATTCGTTATATTTTATTGTGTTTTAAATTTACCTAGCCATTTTTTTTAATAAAAGGACATCAAAATATAGATAAAACTTAAAAATACTTGTTATCCATCCCTGCTCTATGCTAAAGAGAAGCCAAAACCTAAAGAGAGCAACATTTTTTTTCGTGTAACTATTTGTTTGCTGCGTAAGCAGAATTTGTTTTTTTCTTGCTTTCCTATAACGCGTTATAGGGAAAGAGATGCTTGAACATCTATGGTCTATATGCATTTCATTTCTGCTTAAGAACACTACGACGTGCAAACGTTTTCAAACTGATTTTACTGTTTCTGACCATACAAATAATTTGGATCGCGATGTACCCGGTATTTTGCATACTTGTTCCTGTAACAAACAACTAACAGACGACACCTGTTTTTTTTATACAAATCAAGTAAAATTATTGAGATTCCAACTGTGTAAATTTTCTTGTTGTGTCAAAAAAATAATAAAAATTTTGCACTCAGTTGCAATATTTGCAACACCTTTCATGAGTCCCCTTAATATTTGCTTGCTGGCCACATTAAACAAGTGGCACTAAAGTAATTAATTTTTTATATTTACCTGGTGTTGGTTTTCATAACCTGTGGCGGTTGTTTTTCAACAATAAATGATGACAGCACCAACAATTGTTGAGCCTGACGTACACGGGAAATCATTTCGCTGATATCGTCATTGTTATCTAAACGTATCATGTTCATCATGTTGACATTGTCCAATATTTTACCAACCATTTCAACTAATAATTCGATGCAACGTTGTATATCATCCAAATTGTCACGGAATGGTGCACCATTGCCGGCCAATGCCTGATTACGCTGCCAGTTCTTCAATTCTGTTATAACCGTTCCCTGTATGGTATTGTAGGTGCCGATTATGCGATTCAAATCACTCAATATATTACTGCGTGTTGTGGCCAACATGCGACACTGTTCCTGTAATTGTAGATCGGTTGTCTGTATATCCTGAGGTGTCATGTGCGCCTTTCGTTGATTGTACGTGTTGAAACAGTTGTGAAACGTTTCATAACTAGTGCGAAACTGTTGCATATCCGTAAAGACCGAATTGATGTCCATGTTCAATTTTGTGATTAGACCATGCAGGGCATACAAGTCATTAGCCACATACGCATTGCAAGCGTTACCGCTTGAACTGAGACTGGGTGTATGCATACCTGGTACAACAGGTATTGTGCCGCCACTCAACATTCCGGCAGATGCACTGCCACTCCCATTTATCCCTACACCACTCATATATGAATATTGTGGGATTTGGTCCACCAGCTGTATTTCACGCTGAAGACCGCTACGAAAGTGTGTGTATAACTCCACGGCTGGTGTTTGTGTTACGCTTGTGCAGATTTCCGCAAGTTTAAATTTCATCAAATTGTCGTTGCTGAGTGGAATGAGTTTTTGCTTCAGTTCTTCATAAAACTGATGGGCAATACGTTCATATATTTCAGTCGAAGCAGTATTTATACGTTCCGACCTGGAAAATTAAACAGATAATATGCATATGTATTAATTAAAGTAGTCCGAAAAAATTACTTTTAATTTTATTTTTTAAGTTTTACGCCCTACGACGCTCAGGCGCAAATTAATCCACTATGGAATTAAACCTAAATTAGAAGCAACGCAATCCATGATTGCCAAACTGTCTGTTGTATATTTAATTATGTAAATTCAAGGTTCTTATGCCGAGTACACATAGCAGTTCATGTGTTGTCATTTTCAAAATGTGTACAACGCCGTTTCCATTATGTTTTTATTATTGAAAACAAGGCCACACAAGGAAAAATAACGAAAATGACAAACGTTGCAACTAGTACACATTATTGCGATGTCACAAAGTGCCATAGTGTGTACATACATACATATACATATATATACATATGTATATGTATTTACAAAATTTTGAGTTTAATAAAATTTAATTCAAATAATTTATTATTATAGTAAATTTAATTATAAGAAAAATTAAAAATTTTAAAAACCCTCAGTATTGCTAGAAAAGATGTGATATCTTCTAAACGGCTGGACCGATTTTCTTTAAACATAGTTAAGAACCTTCTCGATCAAGTCACCTTTCAGACAAAAAAAAAACTAAATCAAAATCGGTCCAGCCGTTGGAAACGGACAGATACACAGATACACAGACACACACTACAAACTTATAACACCCCTTTTTTGGTCCGGCGTTAAAAAGAAAAGTATTTAAATTTTAATTAAACAAATTGAATTAATAATTCATTATTCACTACAAATTATATTATAATAATAATGCACATCAAAGTGACTTAATAATTTTGCCATGTAAGCCGATTACTTTAACAAATTGCAACGACTGTAAAACGCGAGTAAGATAACGTTTGACATTTGTTATTCTTTTATTTAAATGTAATATTTGTGTTTACAAAGAGGAAACATGAAATGAAAAATATGCATAAAAGTGAAGAGAACATCCTACAATATACAAATACCTAAGAAGCTTAAATATTTTTATTTCATGCACAGCAAAAAGAACAATTTGAAATCATATTTGACATTTCGAAGGTTTCTTTATCATGTAAAGGATCTTTGATTAATTAATTAATTAAAATGACGAAAAATTTGGAACAAAAATGTTTTTTTTTTTTTTAAATAACTTCAAAAGTCTTCGTCCAATTTTAGATGTTCACTGATTTTTATAAACTTAAAAAGTGTATCGGATACTATAATCTATAAAATGGTTGAAGAGATATCGTTGCCGAAAAGTAGCAAAAACGCGTTTGATTTAATTACTGCGCAATTTCTTGTCAAATCGATTTTCTATACATACATTTAAAAACTGCTGGCAACTTTCAGGGATGGTATGCAAGGTCAACAGATTCCCATATTTTTAAATATGATACTGTATATCTCGAAAATTTTTGGGGCATCTCGGTTTCTTTTTTCCTTAGTGCAGTCTCTTTCTGTCTTTCTCCTAGCTGAATTAAGACTTTGCAAAGTAAAATTTGCGTGTGGAAAAGGGGTGTTACTTGGCCGACAAACTTTAAGAAGAGCGTTAAGCATTAAACACATTAACCGCTGCAGGCTACTGACTCCAATATGTAAAATATAACGATTATTTTGACGACAACAAGGCAACATGGCTGCAGGTTGTTGTCCATGCTGCTTTTGTCGTTGTAGTCAAATTAAACTATTTCATATTTTTGTTGGCATTTATGAGCAAATATTGTGCTGTCAATATAACATAAATGGAATGAATGATAGCTTAAAATTATTGGAAATTATTTAACAAAAAGAACATTCCAAAAATTCATATAAAGAAATAAATTGATTAATTTTTATACTTTTAGGGGATATATGTACATAAGTACTTTTTAAAGAGAGTAATGTTTTTATTTTAAAAATAAGAAATATTTGAAAGTGGGCATCACTGAAATATGTATTTATACTTCAATATCAGCTGTTTAGGATGCTGCTGCCGTTTCTAAGGCAATTGAAGGTTCAATCAGAAGTGCCATAGCCATAATCATCATAATATATATTTGCTTATCCTATTAGTGCTGCCATAACCATAAACAGCTTTTTATGTTCTCATTTGATTTCAAAATTGCAACCACAAATACATATGTCTTACCATCAAACAGCTGTTTATGGTTATGGCGAAAAACCAAAATTCCATAACCATGGATATGTCGATATGGCGAGTCACCTATAATGAAAGGCAGTGCTGCCCATAAGTTTGATTCGAACAGCTGGATTCCATGGTGATGGTTATGGCACGTCTGATTGCACCTTAAAGCGGCGACAACGATCTGCTGTTACACAATCCGTTAGGTAGTGAAATTGGTTGCATAAAACGAAAAACATGCAAAAAAAATTAAGAGAACGAAGCCGATATTGATTTGTCGGTGGCATCGGCTGACCAAAAATCCTCGCCTCAGAATTGGTTTAGCCCATACACCAGAAAGTTGGAGTGGATAAAAACTACAAAGAAGGTTTACATGAAGTTTTTTCAAGATATACCCGATGGATTTTTTTGCTTTGCACCACTGTTTCCGACACATTTTTTGAAGAAAAATTTAAATTTTCGCGAAATTTCACGAATGAACTTAGAAGTTAATATTACTTTATTGTAAAAGTAAAAATACGTTTTGTGCCGCATACTCCACTTAATTTATTTTCAAAAAGTAGCTTTTTGTGCTCCATACGTATACTTTACTGCTGTGAGTTCAGAAATTTGTTGTTTTGTTTATTTTTCTTGCTGTTCAGAGAAATAAACTGATCGTTTAAAGCCGACCAATATTCTTAACTATGAAATTAAATGACTTCTGTTATACTCAAAAATGCATAACTAAGGTTTATTTTATTTTGTTTTATTTTATTTTAGTATTTAATAAGTTTACATTTAAAAATGTAATCGGCGGCTGCGTCTGGGTGATGATGTTTTTGCTTAACAATCGCCGTTGAATTGTTCTTACGGCATCATCTTTTTTCATTATTAATTTCTTATAGAAATGAAGCAAAACAAGAGCTAACTTTACTTCGTACGTTTTTGTATGAAGAATTTGACGCAATCGCCAAACAGTGGAGTGTACAGTAAAACAATACTTATTACACCTAAAAATAGTGGATATGGAGCAAAATTAATGCTTAATATCTCAGAAACCATAATAAATTTCGTGAAATGCGTTTTGATTCAGAAGGAGCGTATTCAAAACACATATATTCCACACCTAATGGTCGGTGGAGCAAAACTATTCTGGGGCGACGAAATGTCTATGGCTGTGGCTAAAATTCGACTTGCGCTGAAGAAACCTCGACGGCGGCTACCGAAAAATAAATTCGTCGGAGGCTAGTGCATGTCTGCTAAAAGTCAACAAAATATCTTAGGTAGCATTAATGTCAGCTCGTCAAAAATTTCCGGCGGCGGCTGTTGGCCGGTTTACAGCTGATCTGTTTCGTTCACTGAAAAAATTGTGATATTTTTCTGATTTTAAAACTGTTCTTGAGCATTAACGCTAGGCGCCATAAAACAAAACGCTTCTCGTTTGCGTTAAGGTTTTGTCTGAAATTTAACAAGATGAAGTTATTCTTCTGTCATAAGTCAAGACTGACCTTAAAGGAGTAATTTTTATTTTGTTACATATTTTATGATTACTGCCCATGAACAAGTAAAAGTTAAAAATAATGTGAATAAATAATGTACTCAAGGGATACATAAATACACACATATCGTTGGTCTCAAGTAGAAAGGCCCTAACTCAAATAATTGTAACTTTACAGGGGAAGGTGAAAACATAATAGAAAATGTAATACGAGTATTCAATATGTAACTTTTTTTGTAAAACTGCTTGTAAAAGCGTTATTTATAAGTTTGTAGTGTGTGTCTGTGTATCTGTGTGTCTGGACCGATTTTGATTTAGTTTCTTCCGTTTGAAAGGTGACTTGATCGAGAAGGATCTTAACCATATTTGAAGAAAATCGGTCCAGCCGTTTAGAAGATATCACATCTTTTCTAGAAATACCGGAGGTTTTTAAAATTTTTAATTTTTGTTATTTATACTATTACAATACATTTTTGGGACGAGGTGTATTTGTGTGACATGTCTGGGAATCGCTGAAGAACTAAATTTCGTCAAAAATACGAGTTAGGGTCTTTCTACTTACGACCATCGATATGTACATATGAACATACAAACACATGCGCGTACTTATGTATATGTAAATTCCCTCTAGTCAGCCTAGAACCATATGTCTCTATGTCAACACTCTTTTCTCCAGCTACAATTGCACTAGTTGAAATGTCGACAACTTTTCTTTTATGCGCGAGTTGAGATATGTCAGAGACAACAGTTCTAGTGTATTTCTGGTGACATTGTCAATGAACGCGTCAAAAGTTTGTAGAAGTGGGTCACTAAAATGTACTAGTCTCCATATGGTCGTAAAAGAATACCGGTAGATTATGACAACCGTATGTTATATGCCCATAGACAATTAAATTGACTGGGGTACACCTGGTCAGTAGTACTATTGACAATGTCATTAGTAAATCACTACAATTTTACTATTGACAATGAGCGAGGAAATATCGCTACTGCTAGGTTGAGCCCCTAAAATTTACTAGTGAATCTTTGGTGCCAATGTCTCCATGTGGTCCCAAAAAAACTACTTAGTCAGTAGTGCTACTGTCTAGTGGTCGATTTTCAATGGCAAGCTAATGTTAAATGTCAATAGCCGATTATATTGGCTGGGGTACACCTGGTCAGTAGTACTACTGACAATGTCACTAGTAAATCACTACAATTTCACTAATCGCATTCCCTGCAGGGTTTTATAGGCAAACATATTTTGTAAGTCGAATAAAAAAAAGCAATGTAGAGCAACAGGATTTTGTAAAATATCGCTAACGTTCTGATTGTAATTATATTTAATTAAAGAAACTACAAATCAAAATTCTGACAGTGAAACAATTCAAAAAGAACTTCATAAAATTTAAATTTAATGAATGAAATAGGGCTTTAAAAAAATTCCATACTTACATTATTCTCTCTTCAATCCACGGTGCTAAATAGATTCGTATGTCAGCCAATCCTTTCTCATCGTAATATTGTATCATGGATTGTTTTGCTTCCGGATTGCACGCAATACGTTTCCACAAATTCATTTTGACAAATTGCGTTTGTGCTTTGCGTAATGCGTGCTTTTATTTTAGAAGCAAATTACTTTCCAATTGATTCACTGAATTGATTTGTGTCTATGTCTGGGCGCTTATGAACTTTTAAATAAAATATTGAGGCGTATTTCAAAATTCAATACTCCGATGACAAGAATTCATTTAGGGGCATCATAAACGCATTATATGTAGTATATACGAATATGTTTCTTGATGATTTTTAGTTTTCAAGATGTATGTATATGTAGATGTAATAGATGTATTATTATTTTGAATTCAATTTTTATATTGGTTACTTTTCTTTTATAATGTTGATTGATGATGAATGATATATTTTTTTACCAATTGAACTGAACGATGACTTATAGATGGTTTGTTTTTTTTTTAAATATGTCAGTGTGTTCTAAAATGAAACATATAAGGAAATAAAAATTAAAATGAGCATTAGTAAAACATTTATTTAAATTATGTGTATTTTGAAATGAGTATGATATTTAATATTTTGCATTATTGTATATTAATAGCAGTGGAGTAGGAAAATTGGATCAGATTTGTATATTAAAGAAAATCTTAAAGGTATCAAAGTGCATTCGAATGAATTTTAGGTGCACTTAGTTTTATATACATATGTAAAAAAATATTTAGGCAATATTCTTTGTCAGTAAATTTTTGCTGACGTTTGAAATTTTCCCACTGTGCTTGCCGCAAACAAAACATTTCAATGAATATCAACAGTATGACTGATGAGGGATGAGCCATTGATTGTAGTGCTGGTAAATTGTAGTTTGAATGATACGCAATGGGTTCGATTACGATTACGAATAAAAGGTGCGATTAATCGCGATTACGATTATAATCGCTGTGCAAACCCTGCAACTTGCTGTAGCTTGAAATCAGTCTTGAAATGCTAAAAACCGCTAAAGCTACAAAATCCCAAAATTAAAAAAATGCCAAAACGAAAAATCGCCAAAATGAAAAAAGCGCTTAAATGAAAAATATCATCAAAAATAAAATAAATCGCTAAAATTCAAACAAAAAAATCACCAAAAGTAAAGAGGTCGGCAAAAAACTAAAATTATCACCAAAAAAAAAAAAAAAACGAAAAAATCTCATAACTAAAAAAATCGCTAAAACTAAAAAACTATGACTAAAAAAATCGCAAAAATCCGAAATAAACGACAAAACGAAAAAAATCGCTAAGACTTAAAAAACACCAAAACAAAATAAAATTTTAAAATAAAGGGTGTTTTTTTTAGAATATCACAACTTTGAGTTGGCACCACTGCTTTATTTGAGCATCCATTTAACAGCTGATAGTTGCTTTTTGTTTAGTTTGCTTCGAAATTTCATTACGAATCGACTTACAACAGAGCAAAGAGTGCAACTTGTTGAAGTTTTTAATCAAAATAGTTGTCCTATTCGTCAAACTCATCGTGCACTTCCATTTTCCGATGAAGCCCATTTCTGGTTGAGTGGGTACGTGAATAAGCAGAATTGTCGCATTTGTAGTGAGGAAAATCCACAAGCTTTTGTCGAAACACCATTACATTCACAGAAAATTACTGTTTGGTGCGCTTTATGGGCTGGCGGAGTCATTGGCCCATATGGCTTCAAAAACGATGATGGTCAGAATGTTACTGTTAATGGTGAACGGTACAAGGAACATGATTCGAAATGTTTTCGTACCTCAATTACGTGGCATTAATCTTGCTGATATTTGGTTCCAACAGGATTCAATTGATTTACTCAAAGAAAAATTTGATGATGAAAATAGTTTCACGTAATGGCCCAATTAATTGGCCACCAAGATCGTGTGATTTAACCCCATTGGATTATTTTCTTAGGGATTATGTTAAGTCACTTGTCAACGTTGATAAATCACAAACTATTGTAGGCGAAATACGGTCGCAAATGCTGCGAAAAGTTGTTAAAAATTGGTGTTCCAGATTGCGCCTTCTACGCGCCAGCCGTGGCGGCCGCAAATACTGCGAAAAGTTGTTGAAAATTGTGTGTTCCAGATTACGCCTTCTACGGGCCAGCCGTGGCGTCCACATGGCAGATATCATATTTAAATCTTTATTTCATAAAATTTTCTTTCCCATAAAGCCCATTTCATTGATATTAAAAATATATTTCCTTGTGTTATTATGATTTAAACTTGTGGCACTTTATAAAAACCCCCTTTATACATATATGTACATCAGGTAAGATATTCGATTATATAGACCAACATTCGTATAGTATTACATATCGTCCCTACCACGTCAAACTATCCAATATGCAAAATTCGTTTTTTAGATGCGTTATTTTGGTATCTTAATTTATACGATATGCCTCGTTCCAAAATGCTGAAATTATCATGGACGATAGATAACTCAATAAGAAATGTTTTAGGCGGGGCACTTTTAAGAATACGATGTCTTAAAATTCACAGCTGACGGGTCTTCCCGCTCTTCTGAAAATTACAAATTTGCATATTGGATAGTTTGACATGGTAGGGACGATATGTCAATTAGTTACAGGTTGACACATGACAATGGCGGGCAATTCAAAACTAAACGTCTTATTGGAACACCCTGTTGTTAAGGTATAGATGATATATGTTTCAAAATCACAACCACAATTTACCAATATAAATTTATACAATAATTTTTATTTCAATCTTTGTATTCATTTTTATTCATATATTTACTATAAAGCATAAAAAATGCTCTCAAATACAAAAATGACTAAAGATAAGAAATGAATTTGAAAATAAAGCAAAGAAACAACAACAAAATTACTCCTTAAAACCAAAAACAACAACAACAATAACAAGAACATAAAAACCTTTAAGGAAGCTAATAATATTAATGATTATTCGAACGACAAAAACATCCTTGCATCCACCACACTATTTGAAATCAAAATAGAATAAAATAAGATTCAAAAAGTTAATTTAAAATAAAAATTCATCTCACGCACACAAAAAAAAAGAAATAGAATGCAGATGAGTACTTGTTCTAAGGTACATACTTGTACTTCTTTCTGTTCACTCATTCCCAATCTATTCGTGTGTAAAGGTAAAACAGGTAAACAACCTGTTTTGTAAGGCTGCCATTTCATCGCTTGTGCAAGTGAGTTTTCAAATTAACCTTAAAACGCACAATGGGCACGAAAAGTACTTCAGCTGAAGCGAAGCATTTCGATGGCATCACCGTAAACGTAAATGATAAGCGTTACAGGAAGATGCTGAAAGAGTTTTTTACCGCATGTAGCTTGCTGCATTGGGTCTCGTTCATTGTTGGTTTGCATAGGACGGAACAACCGCTCATACAGCTCGGGCAACGATGGAGATGTTGAGACACCGATTTCCAGGTTTTGAAGATTTGAACTGAGCATACAGATTGCCAGATTTGACAGCAAGGTACTTCTTCCTTTGGGGCTTTTTTAAGACCTGGCGTTTGCCTCCAACAAACCACAAGCTTGCCAAGTCTTGAGAGCTAACATTTAAGAATAAATTGCGAGCAACAAATCCAAATGCTGTAAAACGAGCAGCAGGTGGCCATTTTATAAAATTAACGTTATCAATTTTACACTTTCGAATAAACTTTTTATGAAAACAGAGCTCTTTTCTTTTCATTTATAACAAAATATAAGCCAGTTCAAATTATGTGGCTGAAGTAGTTAACACCTTGACTACAAAACCGAAGGTCCTGTGTTCGAGCCCGTTATCCAACAGTTATTAGATAACAACAACACGCATTTTTCTCATGTGCATTAACGTCCCTTTGTATCAGTTGTTGTAGGAAAGTTCAAGTGATGAAGGCATAGTCACTGGGCACTGAACTGTACCGACTTCAGCAGATACTAATCCTAATGTAACATCAGAGCGCCCTCTTTCGTTGTGTAGCAGAATCATCGGCAAACTAAAATAACCAATAAAATGGCTACTAAGCACAGCTTCAAATTAATACGCCTCATTTAACACCAGAGGCGCTGCAAAACTGCATTATTAAAAAACGTGCAAAAGGCAGAGTTGTAAAAGAGTGAAGCTTTCCTCTATCTCTTCTTTCACCACCTGTCTTCTCTATCACTATCCCTCTCCTAAAAGAAGGTAACACCTGGTAATAGTAATAGTGGCCTGAGTGTTAGATTAGTCTGGGTGGTCAAAGGACCTCGCATAGACCAAGATTGATCCTTAGCGATACCCAAATGTGACAAGAAATCTGCAAGTATGGCGGCCTAGTTCGCGCCACCTTGCATAAAGTAAGAGGTGGAACAATACATAGTGAATATTTTTGTACTTAGGAAAGTGTTAAACATGAATTCACTTCTTTGTAAATAAGGCGTGAATGTGACAAACTATTTGAAATACTATATTTTTTTGCTGAGTGTTAAATTCAATAACTCGCTGAAATGTCCTTCAGACTGCCGGGCGAATGTAGCATATTACAGGCAGAGATATCTTGAAATTAAAATAGCAACGCACTGGCTAAGGTTTTATCGGACATCAAACAGAGATATCCATATCATAACTGGCAGCTCATCTGCATTTAAGTCCCTCACAGGTATGTACTTCACATCTTTCCTTGTCCAAAAATGTAGCAAAGCCCTAGGCACGGGACTAGGTTATGTTAGGTTAGGTTAGTAAGGGTGGTGCTATACCGCACCTCAACTCGAAGACCCAATTGGGTGCATTGTGATTCCCTTCCCTATTTACCCCCTCTCTCTTTGTTGCCAGAAGTGACACTGTTATCCTTAATTGAACCACCGAATTTCCATGATGAAGCCTCTGATGTCCGCTAGTTTACACTTCCCGATATCAGTAATGCTTTAATGGAAACGTCTGCTCAGCCAACTAAGCCTATGACGTTGCCGCTTTGGGCAGTGACAGATAATATGTTAAATGATTTCTGGTTCCTCTTCATTCCCGCACATCCTACAAAAATCTGGAGTGCCAGTTTCCCAAATGCTGGTTCTTGCTCTGACCCAGCAGTGACCTGTCAACGCGCCTATCACGACTTGCATTGCCTTCCTATTCATGTCCAGTAGCAGTTTGGATCTTCCTGAGTCAAGTTTTGGCCACATACCCCTCGAAAGTCTACAATCCTACTACTTCGCCATGAACTGTTGGTCCTGCTTTCTACCCAATTACTGAGTTCCCTATAGTAATGACCTATCGATAATTTCACCGATCTATCTGACATTCCCTCAACTAATGCCGACCCTATTCTTGTCAGCTCATCAGCAAGGCACGGGACTAATTCAGGCAACATATTTGAGGGGAACCCTACTCAGAGCAGTCGATATCGACAATCTCTGCGGGATCCCATTCTCATCCTGCTGGAGACCTTCGATTTTGTTTTGCTCAATTTAGCTCAAGACAGATGGCGCAAAGAGCCCACCTGCGTGATAGCGAGAGAACCCTTTGGCCTCGCCTAAACCTCTAAAACCTCACGAACTTCACTAGGAGACGCTTTAATTTCGTTTTGCTCAATTCAGCTCAAGACAGATGGCGCAATGAGCCCAGCTGTGTGATAGCGAGAACCCTTTGGCCTCGCCTAAACCTCTAAAACTTCACTAGGAAGCACTTGAGGAATCTCGTGGCCATACTGACGGGACACTGCACTTTCGAAACCCATGCTAAACGTATGGGTCTCCCGTACAATGATTACTGCTCCAGTTGTAATGATGAAGAAGAAGAAGGAAACATCTCGCATCTCCTCTGCTCCAGCCCCGCTCTGGAATATCTCCGTCTGCGCTTCTTTGGTAGATTATCCTTCAGTAGCATATCCGATTTATCGGAGATCTGAATCTTTATGTTAGGAGCAGCGGATGGTGTGGCCGTTAACCCCTTTCTATGGCGTGCGTACACACAATACCCCTGCCAGACCCACTCTCTTCTCTTCTCTAGTAACTATTCATCTATTCATTTATATCTTCAATTTTCTTCTGTAACCTCCCTTTCTCTGTTACTTCCAACCATGATACAATAATACAGGTAACCACGAAGCCCCAGCTGTTTTGCTTGTTTCGTGATGTGATCTGCCAAATGGTGCTTATGTTTTACCAACACACGCGCACAGTGCCTATTAAAAGGGCTTTGCAAAGCCAAGAGAAAACGCAAGTACATGTATATTGTTTTCTCTTGGTTGTCTCTCTTGTCAATCACAAAACAGCAATAAAAATCACTGTTGTTTTAGTTGTTGTATATTTGTTGTAGATTTGCGGCTACCTGTATTATTGTATCATGCTTCCAACTTACAGGTAGCACAAAGGGATCATCGTATTAGACCCAAGTGAGCCGAACACTTATAGTTAAAACCAGTTTTTAGTGGTAGTTACAGACTTAGCAACGTGTTTATGCAACCAGTCAGGTTAAAACCACAAACAGCTGATTTTGCGTTCACACTGCAATTTTGATAACTTCAGGTTTTAAACAACAGGTTTGTCTAATAAATTTATTCAATATACAATAAATTTCCTATAGTAATAAGTGTATTTGTTGTGGTATTTTTCTCTGCTTTTTATAACACTTATTTGACAAACTGTACAACAGATATTTTTGTTTGTATGAAAAACTCAGAAATTTCACAATGCGCTCTAAAATGAAAATTATGTTTTATTTTGTAAATAAACATTTTAAAATTATGGAACTACTTATACAAAGTGAATAATTGATAGTTGAGGAGAACGGAACAACTAGCTGTTTTCGAAGGCGCCTGTGTCAGTGCAAATAGTATATATGAATTAATTTGATTCATCGTATTACAATTTGCTGAAAGTTTGTTTCTAATGAAAGCTCAATTTTTATTAAAAAATAATAAATAAACCACGCATCTGATTTAAATATTTAGAGATGTGTATGGACTTCATATGCTTACGTGTATTTGATATGCTGACGGCACCGCTAACGAAGATAACAGACAACTGGAATGAGGGTGATTATTTTAAAAGTTAAAAATTTATTTTCACTACGAGTAGTCCCAAGTAGTCAAATAACTACTCTTCTAGATAATTACATATATAAATAAATACTAATTTTATTACTCGTATCAAACAAATAGTTTTTTTATGTGGCAAAATAATGAGATAAAGAAACTTATCTCCACTTCATTGTAATCCATTACCAAAAATTTTCCGGAATATAATGTATGACAATGATAAAATTGCAGTGTTTAGGGAAAGAAAAATTTCTATAAACAAAAATTCTTGTGCAAGCTTGAGCCGTCCCTATTTGTTTAGGTGTTTAATTTAATTCAGTTGTAGGGTTAATTTTAATACCTTTAGTTTAAACTCTTCAACTAGGGGATGATTTTCCTTTCAGAGATTTTAATCAATTCAAAAAGACACAAAATTTTCTAATATTCTTAACTTGCCTTTCTTTGTAGGTAATCATCATTGAAATTCTCACATAAATGTGTAATTGATTACTTGTGTGTGTTGCAAGAGTTTTTTAATATCGTAAAAGTTCGTTACGTGATTTAATTGAATATATGTAGATTTACTAAAAAAAAAAGTTTTTGAATAACAAACATCTAGCAAAATATAAAATATATATACATACATATCGTTACCTTTATATAGAAAGGCCTTAACTCATTATTTTTTTGAAATTGAGTTTTTTGTATATTTCGATCAAAGAACATTTAATGTATCGAAAAATTTAAAAATCTCGATTTCAACAAAATAACGAGTTAAGGCCTTTCTATATTAAGGTGACGATATGTACATACTTAAGGTAACACACCAAAAAAGTTGGTCGTAACTAAGAAAAATAAAATAAGCAAATGACAGGCATGTGTTTGATTATAAAAAATATTTCAACAAATCGTGTTACGATGACTTTAAATAATTCACGTTTTCCATTTGTACTGTAAAATTTTCAAATAAGAAGCTTTCATTAACTGACACCACACACAGTGGAACAAACATGCTGATAATGAAGACGTTGCGTTAGAAGAGGCATCACAATTGGCCACTAATATCTGGTAATTGAAAATACCATGAATTTTTTTTTTTGGGGGGGGCGGGTGGGCTACGTGTGCAAAATAATGTACGAGGGCGGATCAATAAGTCCGTGACTTTTCGAACTTCCCTCGTAGTTATATGAAATGCAACACTGTTCCCATCAAGTACCACCTGTTGATAGAATACTGTCAAGTAGTTTGAGCAAGTGTCGTGATTTACTTTGCGTTTAACAGCTGCTCGTGTATTTTTCTAAAAATGGAAAAAAGTGAATTTCGAGTGCATTATTTTTTGCGATAAAAAACAGTCAATCAAACCAAGAAAAAGCTCGATAAATACTATGGGGACTCTGCACCATCCATTTCAATGGCAAAAAAGTGATTTACTGACTTTCATTGTGTTTGCACAAGTACAAATGACGCTGAACGTTCTGGACGGCCAATTGAGGTCAGTACACCCGAAAATGTTGAAAAAAAATCCACGATATGGTCGAAGAGTAAAAGTGCGTGAGATTGTTGATGCCATATCCATTTCGATTTTAAAATGATCAGCTGGGTTTAAGAAACTTGTCTGCAAGATGTGTTCCGCGTTTGCTCTCAATTGACCAAAAACGCATGTCCAGTTTCTGTAAATTGGGCTACGAATTGCTCACTCATCCGCTCTATTCTTCAGATTTAGCCCCGAGTTACTATTTCTTATTTGCAAACTTGAAGAAATGGCTCGTCGGTAAGAGATTTGACTCCAACAACGAAACATTCCACAAACAAAGGCCTATTTTAAGGACCTATTTTTTGGAAGGAATACAAAAACTGGTGAAACGTTGGACTAAGTGTATTGAGTTAAAAGGAGTTTATGTTGAAAAATAAATTTTTGTTTTGCAAAAAACACTGCGTTTCATTCGAAAAGTCACGGAATTATTGATCCAGCCAATGGCCCACAATCGATTCAAGATCTCAAAAATGGTGTGCGTGAAGTTATCTAGGACATAAAACCGCATATGTGCGATTTTGAGATGGAAAATTTCATGAAAAGAATATGGTCTTGCAAGCGTAGCCGTGGTGTTTACTTGGCTTATATTCGTTGTCATTATTAAATGCATAAAATCAATCGACGATTTCGCTCAAAAATTCTATTTTTTTTTAAATCAAATCACCGTGATTGGCCGCTTAATGTACCAAGCAAAACCATCTAATCTCGAACTTAAAAAGTGGCTCTAACGGCTTGTCCCACGATGTCGAGAGAAAACGTTCGATCAATTACTTATATTTTAAACAAAAACAAATTTTCTTATTTTATTATTGTTATCTACATAGGTATACAATTTGTCGTTCGAGTGATTGCTATTGTTCGTCACCGTGGGACAGGCAGTAAATATCATGGAAAACTCTCATAGAAGGAGCCTGCCGCGCGTTCGGCAGATTGTGCGTGTTTTGAAGCATTTCGTTATATTTTCAACAGAAATAATTTTTATTCATTCAATTTTATTATTCGTTCTGTAATGCATCCGCATTTTTTTAATGTACATACATACATACATACATGCATACATATCTAAATATTGTATTTAAATTGCCTCACTGTCTATCAAATAGTCTACAAAACAACAACTTCCTTCCTTCTTCTTTTTTCTTTATTTTTTTTTTTTTTTTGAAAGGAATAACGCAAAAAAGCGAAAAAATTAATAATATATAATAAGAAAAAAAAATTGCTGAAGAAAAGGTTGTTAGGCAGGCTACAGCTTGTGGGTTTTGCTCAAAATGGTTAACAAATGTTGCTTCTTTGACGTACAACACACGCACACGTGGGATTTTTAATATGGCATGACAACTTTGATAAGCAACAAAAAAAAAAGAACGAAAAGAATATACTACATACATATTGTTGGACTCAAGTAGAAAGGCCCTAACTCAAATAATTGTAACCTTACAGGGGAAGGTAAAAACATAATAGATTCTGTAATATTCAATATGTAACTTTTTTTGTAAAACTGCTTGTAAAAGCGTTATGTTTTTACACTATTGCAATAAATGTTTGTGCAATGTATTGGAATCACTGAAAAACTCAATTTCGTCAAAAATACGAGTTAGAGCCTTTCTACTTGAAACCATCGCTATATGTATACAAAAATATATATTTTTTTTTTTAACAGTTGAGCACACTTGAGTAGTGCTGGCAATTTATACTACATTAATGGCTAGATTATGGAAGGCAACCGACTTTATTTGCGTTGCCAGTTGCCAAAATATTTTAACGTACATACAAATGGCAACTAACAGGTGTTAGGGCCTGTCCCACGATGTCGAAAACGTTCGACTTGTCTCACACTTACATTAAAAACTAAAACAAATTTTATTATTTTGTTTCAAATGTAAGTGTGCGACAAGTCGCACGTTGTCGACATCGTGGGACAGGCCTAGGGTTTCTAATTTCCCGGACTTTTTCAATTCCCGGGAACCGAGAAGTAAAATGTTTTATTCCCGGGAATTCCCGGGAATTTCAAATACATATGAATTTAATTAAATGACGTCAATAAAAAATATAATTTTATGAAAAAGTATACATCACAAAGAAAAGTAATATGAATAATTTTGTAATATCTATTAAAATATTTGTAATATCAATTAAAAAATTAACTAATTTTGACCTATAAGCAATTTGATAATATTAATTAAGTTTTTCCACTCAAATTAATTAATAATTGATTCAATTAAATTAAATTCTTTATTGAAAACATTAATAAAACATTAATTGGTGAATACTTTTTTCTGTGAACATTCAAATCAAAAACAAAACAACTTTATTTATTAATTTCATCAACAACAATATTTAAAAAAACTAATCAAAAAAATCATATGCTTTGAGTTAAGCATGGATGGAAATTCCATCTAGATCTGCCAATATAGATACTTTTTTCTATAAAGACTTCATAAGTTAAAAATATTTCGTAACGCTGGAAGTTGTTGGATTCACATCGGAAGCCTCTGTTTACATGCTTATACATATTATGCATAGTTACAGAGTTGTATTTTTAAGTAATGAAACAACGAACAGCAATGTAAAAAAAGCCAATTCCAAGAACCGGTATATTAAATGCCCGAACATTCCCGTTGAGAATTTCCCGGGACTTGCAAAAAAATAATTCCTGGGAATTCCCGGGATTTTTTTCCCGCGTAGAAACTCTAGACAGGCCCTTAATTTAAATTGCTAAATTGCAATAACATTGGCAACCACAAAATTTTTATTTGCTGCATATTTTTAAGGCAAAATTTTTATCAAATGTTAATTAAAGATATTACTCCTTCTTTTGGAAAGTCGAAAATATGCGTTAAAGCTAAAAAGAGAAACTGTTAAGGTACGCTCACACTTGGCAAACATTTACCCAAAAAAGCATAACCACTTAATAGTCTTAGAACACCTGATTATAGCTATGCTGCTTAGCTATATAAAACAAACTTAATGTGTTCAGTAACAATGCAATAAAATTATATTATATGATGATGTCAAATATTTCAAAACGTTTCCATTTATTTCCCATTATTTTCTTTTCTAGCGGCGTAAGATTAAATTAATGAATTGTTCGGCTGGGTTCTTTGATTTGCGCTTATGCGCAAAAACAATGCAAAAACAAATTGAGCAATCCAAGGCGATTCGATACCAGGTGGTCTCGATTGGCAACTCTGAAATTTCCTACTGTCACAATATTTTCGAACGTTTTGCTTTGATTTGACAGCCAAGAAATTATCAGCTGATCGTCAGCTGGTGAATTGAGATCACCTGATGTGAATTCGCCTTATAGCAATCGATCTCATTGTTTTTGTTTCACTCACTTCTAAGAACGAAACATTATTTTCGTACTCTGCTTTTAAGTACAAAAAAAAAATAAATAAAAATAAATTTAAAAGTGTAAATGATTAAACAGAATAAGTCCGCAACTTCAGGAAAAATCGCTATTAAATTAACAAAGCCCATAATAAAATCTACGGCAGTAACTTCAAATGCCCTCTAATTTTTATTTATTTATTTTCTTTTGTGCTTATTCTCCTTTTTAGTTTTGTTCACAGAATATATGAAATTTATTGAAAGTATAATAACATGTCTGAGGGAATAATTATTTAGAAAATAGATAAATAAATAAATAAAATTGATTCTAGCTCTCGACTGATTTGTGGTGCTAGTTTTTGGTGACATTTTATATGGAAAATGTGTTTATGCCGCAATTCTGTTTGAACATTAAGTGTCGATATTTTTTACGAAAATCACGTCCTAACTCCTGTATCGCGCCATAAATAGCATAGCTATAAAAAACCATTTGATTCAGACACGTGTTTATTAAGTTAACGGTTTCACCCATAACTTATAGACAGTGTTATAGAATCCAATTTAGTGGTTAAAATTTTTTTAGCAAATATTTCGCAAGTGTGCCGTACGTTTAGATAAAAAATTATTTTAAGCAATAACAGTAGAGGCTGTAGTAGTTATGTTTGTTAGTTCACTAGAAACAAAATAAATTTTAACTGAATTGGATTTCGAAAAAATCAAGGTACATACATACATATCGAGCCATAACCGCCAAAATAGCTTAAGCGACACATTTTTTGGACTTCGTTTTGTTGACGAAAATCGACTATTTACGATCGCATATAATCGATTTTGGTCAAAAAATGAAGTTCGAAAATTATGTCGCTTAAGCTATTTTGGCGGTTATGGCACGATATATTAACATACTTTGAGTAAAATCACAAAACATCCATAATCGAGACATAAATTACTAAAAAATCTCAAAATAAAAAAATCGCCAAAACGAAAAAATCTCCAAAAACCGAAAAATCGCCAAACAAAAAAAAAACCCAAAAACCGAAAAAAAAATCCCATAAAGGAAAAAAAGGACCAGAAAAACTAAGCAAAAGCGCCAAAACTAAAAAAATCGCCAAAAACCGAAAAAAAGTTAACCGGGTACTTAAAAATTTACAAAAATGTTTACATCAGGTCGATGATATAGACTAAAGTTCGTATAGTACTCGTATTACATACGTCTATAGCAGGGACGGCATTGAGAATTTTAAAATTGTACCAACAACTTTCAAAAATTGTACTTTTTTGACTTTAATTGTACTAAAAGATTGTTTTTAGTTAAAATTACATATTTTTATTTGTTTTTATTAAAATAATCGATTTTGGTCTGGCTATCGAATCGTTTTCACAAATTTGCTTGTAAGTTGGGATGTTAAGCATATGATTACACCTGTTTAAGTTGAAATTTAAAATATGCATACGCTCTAGAATCCGAATTCAGAAGAATAATTATTTAGAAAAGGACGAGATCACATTTTTTGATTTTCTCGCTGCGTTTTGCTCTCACAAGAGTGTTTTCAATCGTTTGAATAGAAATGCGGAGTGTAACTGAGGAGATTCCTTAAATGTACTAAATTAGTCATTGGTGTCCCAGCAAAAAATTACACATTATCATCAGAACTACTTGCCATATAATGACTTACTTTTCTGATTACCAAATTTCATTACCCGCTTACAAATCACATTAGCTAAAATTTAAAAAAATTATGTGCAAGTTGCTAAATGAGGAGAATAATTTTTTTTAGATTAAATAGATTACGTGAACAAGTTGTCAAATAAATAAAGTAAGTACTTCTCAAGAATCGATTATTTTAGTATCACGCCTTGTTAAAATCATTAAGTTGGTAATCCATTAAGGAACAGCTTCCAACAAAAATGCTTAATTCCAAACCCGATTACCTTTTTTGAAATATTTTGCTGGGGTACTATTGTATTTTCCGAGTTTTAATAGTACCAAAAAAGGTACAATTGTACCAACTTTACCATCTCTGGTATATAGTGTATGTACGGAAATATTCGTGAGAAAGTCAAAGTCGCACTTTACTGAATTTATTTTATGTGCTAATAGCAGCTTTATAGAACTGACACCATCAATCTCTGAAGCATTTTTTTTTTCAAGTTTTTAGTATGATTTGCCTCTCCAGCCCTCTCTCTGCCGAGCGGTTGTCAAAATCGTAATCTACATCAAATTCTAAGAAGGCTTGCCCAAGAAACCATGGGTCTAAAATCAAAATCGAGCTTCCCATTTTTAACGAGAAACTTTTGTTTTCGTATATGAAAATTTTTTTATTTGCCTAAATTGTATTGAATATTAAACAAGTAAGAGTGCTATATTCGGCTGTGCCGAATCTTATATACCCTTTACCAACGTACGTACATATATGTATATAGTATACATACACATCCATACATATTTGTTTCATGAAAAATTTATAATTTTTTTCTCTAAAGCAATTAATAGTGAGTGACCTTTCAGTATTTTTCGATTAAAGAATTTGATTCAATTATTTTATTTTCGATATTAGCAATAGTTTAATATTTTACTCTACACTCTGTGGTTAAGATATATTTTACATTCACTCTTATTTCAGTCACGTCAATACAATACCAAAAAAATGGGGCTTGTTTACTTGCTCTCAAGATGTTCAAAATCCGTGCTGCTATTTAATAACTCTAAAATATTCTTAGTATTGCACCTCCATACCAAGTAAATTAACTTGTTTTATATTTTCCCGTATTTAATAATCATTGATGTTTTGATTTAAAGTTCCCTTTGTAAATGGTATACATCGTGGTATTATGTAAACGTTTTATTCCTACAGAATTTTTTTGAAATTTGTTCAGCAGAAAGGAAAGTTATCAGGAAAATGAAACGGAACATGGCCTTTAATTTATCTTTAGCGATAAATTTTAGTTTTATCTCCATTTACTAAAAATTAATAGTTATTATGCTGAGAGCACAATAAGCACAAATCTTCGTTTATACTTCAATTAGATTAGATATCCATAAAAAAATTAAACATCTATAAAAAATATTGAGTAATGATTTTCCTAAAACATGAAATCTGTTTAACGGAGAAAAAAATATTTTTGGTTATTTTTTTTTACCGAAACTTTTTCAATCTCCAACTCTGGAACCATATTTCTGAGTTTCTTAATACTAATTTATTTCTTTATAAAATATAGAATATATTTAATTACAAAAGAAATAATTAGTTTTATATACCAGAAAAAAATTAAGTTTTCCAGCTCTGGAGCTATGTATTTTATTTTTCTAATTTCTATGCCAAATTATTTCATTCTAAGTCACAAAGTATATAAAACTTGTAAACAAAAAGAAACAACTAACTTGACCTAGTTACTTTTGTAAAAAAAAACAATAAATTTACCAACCCTGGAATCAACCTTTTAGATTTTTCTAATTTAAAAAATTAATAAAGTGCGTTAAATGAACAAAGAAATAAAAAAAATTAATTTTATACTCTAATATTTAAAAAAAATCAAAGGTTCCATCTTTGGAGCTGTAATTTTCAGTTTTCAAATTTTATACGCCAAAGTTTTCTTTCAGAAGCATAAAATATATTCAATTTATAAAGGAAAAGAAAAAAATTTTTAGAACTATTTAATTTCACATAACACAAAAAGTGTAAGTTTTCCAACCCTGGAATCATAATTTAGGATTTTTCTAATTCCTTATACCAATCTAGTTCTTTAAAAAATACATAAAATATGTTAAGTGAACGAAGCAAAAACGAAATAAGAAAAAACTTAGTTTCGTTTAATTCCTTTAATATTAAAAAATTCAGTAAAGTGCGACTTTGACTCGCGCACGAAGGGTACCGTACATTCGGTTCTGAGCATTTTTTAATGTGGCTTTTTTGATTTTTTGAAGTTTTTTTTTCAGTTTAAACAATTTTTTCAGTTTTTTCGCTTTTTTCTCATTTTGGCGATTTTTTTCTGTTTTTGGGTTTTTTTCTGTTTTTGGGTTTTTTTCATTTTTGGCGATTTTTTTCATGTTGGCGATTTTTTTCATTTTGGCGATTTTTTTTCTGTTTTTAGGGCTTTTTTTATTTTGGAGATTTTTTTTATTTTGGCGACTTTTTTCATTTTGGCGATTTTTTTCTGTTTTTTGGGGTTTTTTTCGTTTTGGCGTTTTTTTTTCATTTTGGCGATTTTTTATCATTTTGGTGATTTTTTTCTGTTTTTGGGGGCTTATTTTTATATTGGAGATTTTTTTCATTTTGGCGATTTTTTTTCATTTTGGCGATTTTTTTTTGGGTTTTTTTTTTTCATTTTGGAGATTTTTTTCATTTTGGCGTTTTTTTTTCATTTTGGCGATTTTTTCCTGTTTTTGGGTTTTTTTTTCATTTTGGCGACTTTTTTCTGTTTTTTGGGGTTTTTTTTCGTTTTGGCGATTTTTTTTCATTTTGGCGATTTTTTTTCATTTTGGCGATTTTTTTTCATTTTGGGGTTATTTTTCATTTTAGTGATTTTCTTTAATTTTGGCGTTTTTTTTTTTCATTTTAGCAATTTTTCCGGTTATTCGCGATTTATTTTAGTCTTAGACATTTTTTTTTGTAATTTGGTGTTTTTTTTTCGTTTTGGCGATTTTTTTTTTGTTTTTGGCGATTTTTTTCGGTTTGGCGATTTTATAATTTTTTGATTTTTTAGTTTTACCGTTTTTGAAAATTTCAAGAGTTTTGCTCTTACGGTTTCCAAGATACAGCAAGTTGTCAAAATTGCATAGTCAAAAGTGCATTAACTGATGGAACACCCTTTAATTAAATTTTTTTACATGGGATTTTAAAATTTTTCGTTTCTCGTTTTGGAACACCCTTTAATTTCCAATTCTCATGTATTTGTTGTTGTAGCGGCCAAAGGTCTACACACTGTGTCCAAATTTCAGGTCTGTAGCTCTTACGGTTCTCGAGAAAATACTAATATAGTTTTAGACATAGTTAATTTTACATAACACAAAAAGCTAAAGTTTTCCAACCCTGGAAACGTCTTTTTAATTTTTTTTTATATTTTTTTAATTTAAAATTCTAATTTTAGTCATACTGAAGTGTAAAATAAGTTTATTTATTAAAAAAAATTAAAATATGTTTTCGGTAGTTACTTTTATATGGCAAAATAAAGTTTAAGTTTTCCAGCTCTGCAATCGTCTGCTCGATTTTGCTGAATTTCAATACCAATCTATTTTGGAAAATTTCTGATACACCAGTCCAAGAACGAATTCTCTAGCTTTTCTGGGAGCTTCGGAAAACCGATTTCACGTACAGACAGACGGACAGACGGACATCGCTTATTCGTCTTCCCTATGCATAAGGATCCAGAATATATATATTATATGGATCGCTTATTGATATTATAGAAATTACAAACGGAATGACAAACCTATATATACCCTTTTACCATTTTTGTTGGTAAAGGGTATAAAAATACTTAAAGAAAAACTTCTCGTTAAAAATGGGAAGCTCGATTTTGATTTTAGACCGACTCATCGTATATTACGATTTTGACAACCGCATCCTGAATTTTTTTTAGTCCATACAAATTGACCCACTCTAATGTACATACATACATACATACATATGTATGTATGTATGTATTTCTTTATAACAACATTTTTCTTCTGAATTCTGTTTGAACTTTTTGGCAAAAATTTTAATAACAGCTTAAAATCTTAAGGCTCATTTTGCACACAACTGTTTGTTAAATATGTAAATACCAAAGCTTTACAAAAACAAACAAACGGCATGACTACCAACGTTTTGTACTCGTATACATTGAAATCATACATAAAATGAACATGGAAAATGTAATAAAGGAAAATTGTAATGGAAAAAAACAAATGTCGATTGAAAAAAAATAACAATAGAGAATTTTTAACTTGACAGACGTCAGTTTACCTTGAGTTTTTTGTTATTATGTGAGAATATGTTTGTATGTATGTATGTACATATTAAAAAGTACCTTAAAACACAAATCCTTAAAAAAAAAGAGCCATCAACAGAAAAAGTTTACAAATAAGAGAATGCTTTATTTGACTTTATTCACGATTTGAGGAGAGAGTTAGGGGGCCAGATAGATTTAAACTTTATTAAATTTTAAAGTTGATTTTTCATTGTAAAATTATTTTGTTGTACTTACATAGATTATCTGACGAGTGTGGAACAAGAAGCATGCAGCCATTTACTCACTCATTTTGCTTAAATACAATTTAAAATGAAAGCAGACAGTGAAAAACTCTTTCAATATGAAGAAACGTAATAATATTTACTTATGTTAGATAATCATTTCCTGCCAGTTTATAGAAGACAAGTAAAAATTCTCGTCTGTCTACCCTGCAGAAAATTTGGTGACAATTGATCCAAACGTACTCGTCCTATGACTTGAGGAAATGCGAGTTTTACCAAAAGTACGGGTACAATAACCGGTAAAAAAAACGACATATCGTGTAAATGGTTATATATTCGCCATTTTCCTTATGTAACGTCTTGATCTTGTCTTACAGTCGGAGGATCGCACGTTCGAATCCTGGAGTCAAGTCAAACATTTTGTATTTTCTTTTTAACCAAAACTTTTCAAGTCAAAGCATTTTGTTTTTTTTTTTTTTTTCAACTAAAACTAAAACTTTTCAAATAAATTGTACACACAAAAAAGTAATATGAATGATTTTGTGATATTAATTAAAATATTTGTAATATCAATTAAAAAATTAATTAAATTTTCACCTATAAACAATTTGATAATATTAATTAATTTTTTCCACTCAAATTAATAAATACAATTAAAAATTTAATTGAATCAATTAAATGCTTAATTGAAAATATTAATTGGTGAATACTTTTTTCTGTGTATGTTAAATGATAAATGAAATAATATTAATAATATAGGGTGTTTTTTTAGAGGTATAGAACTTCGAATTGAAATAAAACACAAGAAAATCGTTTTAATGTCCATCAATTTGGCTTTATTGGAAGGATAATTTTATGCCATTAATGTTTAAATATGATTTCGGGCATGTGGCCGCCGCGGCTGGCTCGAATAAAGCCAATTCTACAGGTCCAATTTTCAACCACTTTTTCGAGCATATGGGGCCGTATGTTGGCAATAACGCCACGAATGTTGGCTTCCAAGTCCCCTAACGTTTCTGGTTTGTTGGCGTAGACGAGCGACTTCACATATCCCCAAAGAAAATAATCCAATGGTGTCAAATCACACGATCTTGGTGGCCAATTGACAGGTCCATTCCGCGAAATTATGCGCTCATCGAATGTTTCCTTCAATAAATCGATTGTGACGTGCGCTGTGTGGCATGTAGCGCCGTCTTGTTGGAACCACAACTCATCCACATTCAAAATCTTCAAAATCTTCCATAAAGTTGATGGACAAAGCTCCAATTGCTGTGCACGGTGGCGAATCGATTCATTCGGGTCCTCTTCAACACTTTGCTCTACAGCGGCAATTGTTTCTTCGGTGCGCACTGTTCGACGTCTCTGCGGATGCGTATTATCACATAGAGTAAACGTAGTGCGAAAACGATCCATGGTTAAACGAATTAATTGCTCTGATGGACGATTATGTCGACCATAAAATGGACGGAGCTTGCGGTAAACTTCGCGAACTGAACCATTATTTTCGAAATAAATTTGCACGATTTGCAAGCGTTGTTCTTTTGTCAACCTGTTCATGATGAAATGGCAAACCAAACTAAATATTAATCACTTGACAGCTGACAAAATGGCCGCCAGTTAAAAAAGTTATGCCAACTTAAAGTTCTATACCTCAATAAAAAACACCCATTATTAATATTAAATTATAATTTAATTCAAGATGGTATATGTAAACTAAGAATATTTACGCCCTTATGCAAAAACGATTATTAAAGTTAAAGCATGCTTTAAAACCGGTTTTGCCATACAAAATTCGTTTGTTAAACCAACTTTAACTTTACCAATCGTTTTTGCATAATGGGGTTAAAGTTTTTGCGGCTGCAGTGGTAAGCACGTTGACTACCACGCGATGGTTTCCGAGTTCAAATCTTGGCCGGGGAAGCCAATTTATATACAAACATTTTTCTGATGTCTATGTCAACCACAAGTAAGTTAAATAATTAATAAAATACAATTACTACATTAAATTAAATTTATGCTGTTCCAACTGGAAATAACATTGATTCAACATGATTCTTCATTTTGATTTTAACAGTACGTAAATATTAAATCAACGTGAAATAAAGTTATTTCAAATGGAAAAATTTTTTTAAGTAGATTTTGTTTAAGTAGATTTTAAGTTGAAATTTTTCTGTGTGTATGCATTTCACAACAATTTCTTTATATTATATAATAAATATTATTTTCTTGCTTTTGCAATTTTTCTACTTTAATGTTGCAAAAATAAAAAAGCTCCAAAGAAAATTCCTATAAAATGAAAAATTAAATGATATAAATTATTTATATACGCCACTGATGGACAGGCAGCCATGTTGACTTTGTTGCATGCAAATGTATCTATATTAAGTACAAGTATATAGAGTTTGCCAAACGAAATAGCAAAAATATCTACAAGGTATTCTTCGTATGTTTAATTTTTCATTACATATTTCTTTTATTGCAATAAATAAGAATAAAAAAATCAAGTTTAAAAGCAGGGATATAAAGCCAGACAATCGACACTGCGTTTAATCATTAATATGTCAAACTATAGACATGTTATAAAAAAATCAACTAAATTATAATTCCCCATTTAAAACGTGCATGCATATTGTTATTTTTTAAATTGTTTCTCCGGTATAATTAATTAATTTATTAACATTTTGCAAACCCTAATTGCTTGAAATATTTTGTGTTATAATATTTGTACTTTTTTTTCTCAAGAACAGGTAGAGGAGAGTGAGATAGAAAAATAATTTCTATTAATTATTCAATATTCTTTGGGGAAACATTAATCTTTAGTTCAGTTTTTTTTTATTCTTAGAATTATCATTGCTGTTGTATATACATATGTATGTACAGTAAGGGACAAAATTGTTCACAGAATAGTAGTTATTAAGAATATGTTGAATTATATTATTGTAGATATTATTTTATTTGAATATTATATACTTTTTGTAATTCATAGGCAATGATATCATAGAAAACACTTTAACTTAAAAATATTTTATTTCATAAAAAATAAAAAAATAAAATTTTTTTTGGAGTGTAGGTGTGAACAATTATGACTCTCGTAGAAGCAACATACTAATTTAGCTGTTAATACTTTGTATGTTTACCACGAGCGGCTTCAACAGTGTTTATCCTTCTGGGCATACTTTCCACAAGATTTGTAAGAACAGCTTTAACAATATCTTCCCAAGCTTCAATGGCGTGATCACAAAGCTCATCCAAAATACTAGGTGGTTCTTTTTTAGAAAATATTCTCCTCTTTAATATTGACCACAGGTGTTCAATCGTGTTCAAATCAAGCGATTGAGGAGGCCAATCTAAAGTCTTAATCCCATTGCTAACAAGCCACTCCTTACTAATTTTAGCCGTGTGCTTAGGGTCGTTATCTTGCATAAAGATGTCGCTCTGACCAGGTCCCAAACCAAATATATCCAGACTTGGGAGATATGAATCTTTCGGAATGGTTGTGTAGTCAGTAGCACAAGTTTTACCTTTTATTCGTCGAAGAATTTCAAGCTCATTACCACGAAAACAACCCCAAGATATCATTGAACCACCTCCAATTTTTAATGTGCTGCATATGTTGCGCTCTTTAACACCAACACTTTTATCTACCCATGTCCACTGCCGTCCGTCTGATCCTATTTTGTTGATTTTGAACTCATCTGACCACGTAACGCGTTTCCAGTCTTCTACAGTAAAATTTTCATATTTTTTGCAAAGGCTAATCTTTTTTTCGATTTTTTTCACTTAAAAATGGTTTTTAGCCTTGGTTCCAGCAACGAATCCACGTGCTAACATCTATATAATACTCTTCTTGAAGATTTTTTTTTTGCCTCAACAGCTGTATTAACCGCTCCTGTTGTGATCATTCGCTTAGCTACGCAGATATCAGCAGGTGAAAGTTTCTTTGGGCGACCTGCTTTGTTGCTTAAGATATTGAAATCACTTTATTTTTCTATTTTATTTACTAATCCAATTAAAATTTTATAGTTTTGGGCAGTTGTATATGTGAACCCTTCAGTTAAATCTTTGACAATATTTTTCTTCAAAGAAGCTTTCACAGGGATTGGCATTATAAAAATTTTAAATCTAAGCACACTATTATTTAAGATTTAGTTTAAAAACAATTTTAGACATATTTTATTTACTTAAGACCAAATCCACAGAAAATCAATTAAGAGTAATTAAAAAGTTACTAATTTTATGTATACCTTATTTTATAAGGGACAAAATTGTTCACACACGTGTTTTCTTTTTTAACTTTATAATAAATACAAACATAACGGTATTTCCGAAACAGATATGTCATACAACATTAAACAACATGGCACTCAATTGTATGTGTTCTGGCTTTCACATCGTTTTCACATTTTTTCTTGTGAAATCGGATGTGTTAAAGCACATCCTACGCCTGTTTAGGTTGAAATTTAGAAAATAAAAATTAATAGTATGTGTTCTTGCATCCGATTTTAGATGAAAACGGTTCTTAAATGGACGATTTCAAATTTTTAGCTTTTTTCGTTTTCACTTTTGGCAAAAAAACTCGTATTCTTTTCACTTGTTAATAGTCTTGTGAAAAGAATACCGAGTTTTTTTGCCAAAAGTGAACCGTTTTCATCTAAAGAACACATACTATTAATTTTTATTTTCTAAATTTCAACCTAAACAGGCGTAGGATGTGCTTTAACATCCGATTTCGCAAGAAAAAATGTGAAAACGATGTGAAAGCCAGAACACATACAAATATGTACAATTTTAAGAGTTGACAGATGTATTATGAACAAAAATTTTTTGTATAGAATAGGTATATTTTCCTTTTTTCTGTGAACAATTTTGTCCCTTACTGTATGTATGCTATACATTGTATAGTGTATATTGTATATAAAATGTATGGATATGTATGCATCTATGTATAAAACTTTTACAATTTATTATTTAAGTTGGGCGTATAATAACTTATTTATTTATTTGTTAATTTATTTAATTATTTATATCAAACATGCATACATACGTACGTATACGAAAGACACGAAACCATTTTAGATTTAAAATATGTATGAATGAATTTCCAGTAGAGAAAAATTTTAATATTTTGTATCGTCAAACTAGGGATGGGCAAATGAAGAAAATGTATCGATATATATCGTATCGATATTTTTGAACAGTATCGATATATATTTTTTGAAAACATCGATATTTCGATATATCGATATTGTTTGCTGCATTAATTTCGAATGCACAATCACTTTAAGAAATTTAATACAAAAAAACTATTTATGTTAAGTAATACGTAACCTACTGTAGCTCCTTAAGACTTCATTAGTCTTTACTTTCTGTTGCTGCTCTGTGTTGTGCCGTTCTGTTTCTAAATTTTAAAAGTTACTTTTTCTGTAATAAATTATCAGCTGTTTCGGACCAGAATGGTCACAGTTTTCCACTAAAGTGATGAGTTTTGCATCGTCCATTGTTATTAGAGTTTTTCTTTTCCCGGACTTTTTCATTTCCCGGGAAAGTGGGAATAACTTTTCGGTTTTTAACGTTTATAAACACATGTAAAAAAAATAATACAATTTCAGTTCTCGGGCGTAATTGTTGTAAAGTCTACCATCGCATTCATAAAGTGAATAACGACATGCATCGAGGAATGTGTACGCAACATAACAGAATTAAGGAGAGAAAAACTAATGGCTTATATGTATATGATTTGTATAAACCAAGAGTCAGCTGATTCGTAACAGAACAGAAAGTAAAAACAAATTCTGCCCTTACGCTTATACCCACACAATCCAAAAAGTCACCTTCCTTAGTTGGGTCACAGTTAAAAAACGGCTATAGCTCTTAAAAGTATCGAAACCCGATACTCGTAAATAAGAATCGATGTATCGATATATAGGTTTTTGAAATATCGGCGATATATATCGATATTTATTTTCTCAAATATCGATATTTCGATATATCGATATTTTTTGCCCATCCCTACGTCAAACACACAATACACACAGCGTATTTGTTGATATTGTATGGGTCTCTGAAGCTTAAAGTTCTGGACTGAAACCGATAGTATCAGCTGTGGTGGCAGATAGTATCAGCTGGCAGTGCCAACTCGGTGCCATATTTTGAAAAGCGACTCTTGCAAAAAAATAATTAAATTTTCTGATCTTCAATACCATACCAATAAATATTTCGAGCGTGTTGTGCAGTATCGTGTTGATGAAATTTTTCGCGTGCGTGTTTCGTACGTTTTGAGCGTCTTGGTATTCGAGTACGTGCCGTGTCGTTTGGAAAAATTCGACACCCGCCCAGCTCTACTATGTACATATTTACTTCAATGTGTTTGTGTTTGTACGTTTATAAAGTTAAAAATAAACTACACTCTACATACGATTTCAGATTTAAAAAGCTATGTTTATTAAAGGAAAGAAGGCATCAAATTGTTCAACTTTTTTTTTATTTAATAGTTCTGCCACAAAAAAAACCTGGCTTCAATGCAAGGATCTAATAGAACATTTACGAAAAAAATTGATGAGACCAAACTGGTAGTAAACTCATGAAAAAAAAAGAAAAAATTAAAATCTGTTGGTTAAGAAGTAGATAAAATTTTCAGAGGTCAGGGTGTGTGTTAAGTTTTGTAAAAATCGTTATATATAAATATTAATATAAATATAAAATATATATAAAATTTTAATGGGTGTTTTTTTAATGGAAGATTGTGTATAATTTAGAGCTCAAGGTGTGTGGTAAGTTTCGTAAAAATCGGTTGAGTAGAACCACGTAAGATATAATAATACATTTTAATGGGCGTAGCCCCTCCCATTTTTCAACTTTAAAATTGTGTAATTACAAGAACCAAAGGTGTTTGCTAGGTTTCTCAGCAATCAAATAAGCAGAATATCATAAAATCAAGTAGAAAAATTGTAGGCGTGTCCCTGCCCACTTTTTTCAATGGGACCAATTGGAAGCTCAGACAAAAACAAAAGAATTTTTACAATCGGTCTAAAATGTACCGAGTTATGATGTAACAATGTCAAAAAAATACAAACGAATTGATAACCTCCTCCTTTTTTGAAGTCGGTTAAAAATAGAAATAAATCAAATTAAATTAAATTATATACAAAAATGTATTACATTTCATCCGCAGTAAAATTGTACATACGATGTATTGTTGAATATCATAGATAAAAAGTGCTTAAGTCACATTTTACTGTTTTAAAGTAGAGCACTTTTAAGCGTTTAAGTCGATTTTCAGACATTTATTTCTTTTACAATTAAATTGCAAAACTCTCTGTTAGTCTTGATTTTTTTAACCAAACATCGTTCTACACACTATAAGTAATATATTTAAGTTGAAATATACCCAAGTAGGACCTAAATTAAACTAGTATTCCAAAAAAGATTAGAAGTCTAAAAAAATAAGTCGCAAGTCTTAGTGCTATAACTTCCTGAAAAACCATACAAATGAATTGAAATTTTGACCAGGGCTACTTTCGAATATGCAGATAGCGGAAGTAACATTAACTCAAAATCAGCTTATATCGACTTAAGCACTTTTTCCTTTTTGCCACAGAAAATCCATTTCTTCACTAGCACTAAAATTTTTAAAATTCTTCAATCACTCACATTAGTGAAAATTTGGACTTGCACTAAGCCTACTAAAAATAAATCTTTTTGGAAAAATAAATTAAACCGTCTTCAACAATAGGCAGTAAAAAGTTAAAGATAAAACTGTGTGACATAATTTTTCTTTTTTTTTACATTTAGTGCCACATTTAGTGCATATGTACTTGCTTATGCATTTCCTTATCTAGTGTCCTTTTTAAAGCACTTTATATTTGTTAAGTATGCTTTTTGATATTTTTTTCACATTGAGATAAATAATATTAACCCATATCTTCCTAGTGTTCCATTTTTGGAACGGTTACTTTTAATATATGTATTTTTTTTATTTGAACGCAGTCGCAATTATTTTTGTACAGTGGTAACACTGAATTGGTCAGCTATAAAAATCAAGTTCCGTTATTTATTATTCAGTGCGAAATTTATGTTTTGTTAAGTGTTGTTTGCTGAAGATTTTTGTTAAAAAATGTCTCGTCGCAAAATGTAAGTTGTTTTGTGAACGTTTAAAATATAAACTAAAATGTTCCTTGAACTACATAAATTATTAGTTTTTTAAAAGATAGTTATTAAATAAAACCAAAATTAAAGTTCTTTGTGTTTTGTTTTTAAAAAAAATGCACCGTTCCATTATTGGAACAGTAGGACAATATACATATGTAAAATGACGTACAAAATTTATTCAGTAGAAGAGCTTGTGTGCACTAGTTTTGCTCAATTATTTTAACGTTTTTGTTGTAGACTATCTGTAAATGAAATTATTTCGCAACTAGAAGAAGAGGACGATTTACTTTCTGCTGATATATATATAACACCTCCGGAAAATTATGACAAGAGTGATGAAGACAGTGGTGATGAGGAGTCTTCTAATATCAACAATTTGTCGAGACACCAGCTGTTGGCGGAGGCAGAAGTGCGGGCGACATTATCAAGCCAGATCGGAATAAATGTAGTTGAATACATCTCAAATGACTTACGTATAGATGACACTAACAAAGCGACTTGTTCCTCCGTGTTGTTTCCGCCTGCCCAAAAGAAAAGATGCCCAATTACAAGAAAATGGAAACGAACAGATATACCTGAAAAGCCGGACAAAGGTGCAAGCCCGCCTAATTTTCTAGAGGATCTTGAAAATCCTATACAATTTTTTGAGCTTTTCTTCGATGCAGAAGTTTTTGAGCTTCTTCGCTCTGAAACTGAAAAAAATGCTATTCAAAAGGGAAATCACAATTTTAGGGTTACCGTCGAAGAAATAAAGCGTTTTATTGGCATTTTGTTGTTATCAGGCTATAATAGTGTTGCAAGGTATCGTATGTACTGGGAGCAAAGTGTCGATTGCAATTTTCAGGGTGTCTCTTCTGCTATGTCAAGAAATAGATTTGAGGACCTGCTGCGCTATTTTCACGTTGCGGACAATAATAATTTGGATCCAAATGATAGATTTGCCAAAGTTCGCCCTTTGTGGAACTTATGTAACAAAAAATGGCTAAAATACTATCCCGGTGATAAAAACCTAAGCATTGATGAGTCTATGATTCCATATTATGGAAAACATGGCGCAAAACAACATATTCATGGAAAGCCCATTAGATTCGGTTATAAGACATGGTCCATGTGTACTCGTCTGGGTTACATGATTTATGGAGAGCTTTATCAAGGAGCAAGCACAGGAAATACCCACCCAGAACTAGGTGTTGGTGGCTCTGTAGTTCTAGACCTCATATCAAAACTACCACATGAAAGTTATAGTTTCTACATGGATAATTATTTTACTTCTTTACGTTTACTGGATGAAATAAAAAAATTAGGGCACGATGCAACAGGAACTATTAGAGCAAACAGAGTAGAAAAAGCACCTTTGAAAGATCCGAAAGATATGAAAAAGGCACCGAGAGGATCATACGACCAATGCACAGACAGTTTGTCGGATATTACTCTTGTCCGATACAATGATAATAATATTGTTACTGTTGCATCAACCCAATGTGGTGTGGAGCCAATCGGAAAAGTCAAACGCTATTGCGACAAGCAACACAAGTTTGTTGATCAGCCTCGGTGTATTGTGAACTACAATAGGTACATGGGTGGAGTGGATCGATTAGATCAAAATGTAGGGTGCTACCGAATTGCAATTCGTTTCAAAAGATGGTACTGGCAGCTACTTATGTTTCCAATTAATGTAGGTATAAACAACGCTTTTCAACTATATCAATTATCTCCGCTTCCGCAAAATGATTCGTATGATTTTTTATCGTTTACAAGATACATTGTAACAACATATCTTTTGACAAAATCTTCACCTTCTACCTCGGCTTCCGCTACCAATAATTGTATTCCTAGATCTTCTCTGGCAGTCAGCAAAAGGGTTCCCACCAGTATAAGATTTGATGGTAAGATGCATTATATTATAAAAAATTATAAACAAAGCCGTTGTGCAATGTGCCATAAAAATACTACAATGAAATGTGAAAAATGCAATGTTTCCTTGCACCAAAAATGCTCTCCAAGTTTTCATAATAAGTAAAATTATTATTATTTTTTTTTTATTTTCATTAATTTTGTATATCTTTATAATAAAAATGTTAATACTTTGAATTCTATATCATTTTGAATAAACATTTCTAAATAAAAACAATTTTTTGTCTTAATATCTAAGTAAAGTTGATAGATAGGTACAGTGGCAAATAATCCTACTGTTCCATTTTTGGAACGGTACTAAAACTTAAAAACGGGAAGCTGAATTTTTTTTTTCCATAAAAATTATTGTTAACGAGGGTGTTAATATAACATCTTACAATTTTTATCAAAATCTCATCACTAGAAGCTTGCTTGGGAAGATATGGGTTAATATTTAAGCACTTTTGGTATCAAAGAAAGGGGAAAACTCTGCGGAATTTCATATGAATGTTCACATTATTTTCGGCGAAGAAAGATATTAAAAAAATTTCCTCTTAAAAATATATCCTTGCATATCCTTTAATGTTTTCATACAAAAAAAATTGCAAGTAAAAATTTAAAAAATTAAAAACCCAACTCTGACACTCGATTGACGTAATGCGGAGTTTACATCTGGCACACGTGTGCCCAAGAAAGCGTAACCACTAATTATGTACTAATGAAATACTGTTTTATGCGGACACAAATATTTATGTACATATGAAATATTTATATGAAATTTGACGCTTACCTGCCGCACAAGGTGTGGGTGGCATTGCGTAGTACTTTTAACAGTATTTAATTACACAACGTTGGGTATTTAAGTATTATTTAAATATGCACTCAAAAACACAATTTCGTATTTAAATAGAACTTAAAAATAATTACAGTTTAATTACCAAGTCAAAAAATGGGAATTAGTATAATATTTATGTAAAAAAACAGTTGTATCATAAATTTTTTTAGATATTATGGCGAAATCTTGAAACGCATTAGATTTTATTTTGTATTGAAAATCTAGTTGAAATCAACAAAATTTTGCTTGAAATCTCACATGTACTAGATTTCGCCAATTTGTAAATACACATTAATATCGATTTGGCCTGAATTGTGGGGGGTTGCATTTAGGACTTTAAAAAAGTTTAATTATTAATAATAAATTTACCTTGTTTGCCTGCGCACTAAATTGATTCAATATTTTTAAGTTAAATAATATTGCAGATATGTACGTACCTGAAAAGATATAAAAAGAACAATTTTACATTAGTTTAAAAGGAAATAATTGCATGTGTATGTATTAAAGGGCTGCACAAGACATTAACTTATAGTGTTTTCACACTGAATTGGTTTTAATAAAAGTTGGTTTTAATGTTAAAACCAACTGTTAAAACCTGGTTTTACCATACAAATTGTTTTTGTTTAATCCAACTTAAAACCATTTCTGAATTGGTTTTATTTTGGTTTTATGAAATGCAACCCTGTTTTCGCTGTGGTAAATTCAGTGCTGCCAAGTTAAAATGACCGGAAGCAGCTGATAATGTTTATACCAGTGAATAACAAGAGATGTCGCTTGCAAGATTTTCAACTTAAAAATGGATGCAGCAGCAACAATAAGTAAAAAATTAAGGAAAAATAAGAGTTCTTTGGAAAGAAAACAACAAAAAAATTTTCATTGACCACTGGAAAGTGAAAATAAACGATATGACATAACGATCCCCCGATAAAAAAGTTTTATTTTGTGATTTATTTGTGAATTTTTTATATACAATAACTTGATTTCCAAGCACTTCTTTGCTTTGTATTACTAGTGCCATAATTTTAAAATATTAACTTACAAAATATACAATAATTTCCATTTTAGAGCGCATTTTAAAGTTTCTTAGTTTTTCATACAAATAAAAGCAATTGTACAGTCTGTCAAATAAGTGTTATAAAAAGCAGACAAAAATACAGCAACAAACACACGCATTTCTGCAGGAGATTTATTTTATTTTGAGCAAAGTTATTAGACAGCCTGTGAGTTAAAACCTGAATTTAACAAACTTGCAGTGTGAATGCAAAATCAGCTGTTTATGGTTTTAACGTTAAAACCAGGTTTTAACTTGCAGTGTGAAAACACTATTAAGCAACACTCAAATAATTTAACATTAATGAAATATTTAAAACTAGGCGAGAGCTTAGTAGTGTTAAACAACTAAAATAAAGTTGAAAAAAACGGACTTTAAACGATGAATTATGATTTTCTCAAAGCACAAAAGAAAATAAAACTAAAATTATAGAGCATTGGAAGTTACTGCCGTAGATTTTATTATGGGCTTTGTTAATTTGACAAAGATTTTTTCTGAAGTTGCGGATATATTTTGTTGGATCATTTACGGCCCTATGTATAAGCAAAAATTGGCATGAAGTTAGCATAAGTGGCAAAATTTAACATGATCTTAAAGAGTTTTGCCATGAAACGACACATTAAAAATCATTCTAGGACTTAGAGGTGGGTTAAAATTAGCTAATGCGACCATTTTTAAAGTCAAATTGTATGGAGGAACTCGTTTACATTTAATTCAATTTGGTCACTTATGCTAACTTCATGCTAATTTTTGCTTATAGATAGGGCCGTTAGTGTCCGTTGACACCCTTTGTCCAACGTTATTCGTTTGCATCTCTTCCAAACTGAGATTTGTCGAGGTCATCAAAATAGGTATTTGTCTGTGAGATGTTTTCAGAGTTGGAATCAAATCTCTTTCCGCCTGGGCACTTCTTGAGGTTAGGGAACAAGAAATAGTCACTCGTTAGATTAGGTTATGAAGGGTGGTGCTACAAGACCCAGTGATTGTGATTCCCTTCTGTTAATACCCGTTAAATGAATTAAATTTCATTTTAACCCACAAATGTACCCATAAGAACACCAATTATCTGTCAATAAGTCACTGAATTCTTATGATGAAGCCGCTAAAATCGTCCAGTTGTCACTTTGCGATATCACGTCTGATCAGCCATCTAAGCGCATGGCGTTGCAGCTTCATTGAATGGCAGATAATATGTTCAATGGTTTCTGGTTTCTCTTCATCCTCGCACATACTACAGAAATCTATAAACAGTGAGCAGTCAACGCGCCCGCCAAGACTCCCATCGCCTTCCTATTCATATCCAGTAACAGTCACTCGTTAAATACAGGTTAAATCCTGAGGGCGCAATTAATGGATGTTTGCCATGGAAACTGCACATGTATGCACTCTTGCATTTTCATGGTGGAAAAGAACGTTTTTTTTGGGCAACGCGGTCCTTTTTTCAAATCCTTATTGAATGGCATCCAAAAAAAATGGTCGCCAATACTTTATTGGCTCGCAAACTCAACTTGGCCTTCTTTGGTGATGATTCAACCCGAGAAACCCACTGTTCTGACTTTTGTTTGGTATCCGGTGTGTTGTGGTAGATCCACGTTTCATCCACGATGTGTGGTACTCTGGATGGTCCTAAACCTGACCCAAGTGTTCATGTTTCTCAAATAATTTTGGGAATTGAAATAATCGATTTTGAAAAAAAATGCTTTTTTAGTGAAATTTCTTGAGAAGATCAGGGTAAAATATGGAAGAGCTCACGTACTACACCATATAGGTGTGGTACTCTGGAGGTTCCTAAATGTGATCCAATCGGTCACGTTTCTCAAATAATTTTGGGAATTGAAATAATCGATTTTGAAAAATATGCTTTTTTCGTAAATTTTTTTAAAGAAGTGCTCATTTTGGTAAAATATGGAAAGAGCACACGTACAACACCATATAGGTGTGGTACTCTGGAGGGTCCTAAATGTGATCCAAGTGTTCACGTTTCTCAAATAATTTTGGGAATTGAAATAATCGATTTTAAAAAACATGCTTTTTTGGTGAACATGCTTTTTTTGGTGTGCTCTTCCATATTTTACCGTGATCTTCTCAAGAAATTTCACTAAAAAAGCATTTTTTTTCAAAATCGATTATTTCAATTCCCAAAATTATTTGAGAAACGTGAACACTTGGGTCACATTTAGGACACTCCAGAGTACCACACCTATATGGTGTAGTACGTGTGCTCTTCCATATTTTATCCAAATGGTAACTGATCTTCTCAAGAAATTTCACCAAAATAAGCATGTTTTTCAAAATCGATTATTTCAATTCCCAAATATATATATATATAAATATATATGAAAATATATGAAAATTTAAAGAGAAAACTAAAAATGGAAATTGAATTTCGATTTTCACAATTTTTTTCCGAAATTGTACGATTTTGTATTTTTGTGCAGATACAATTTTGGCTGGTTTTGAGCCGATGCGAGCCAATGCAAATGGCGGCGGCGCGGCGTCGACTTCTAGCCGATCGACTAGTTCCTCTGCTCGCCATAGTAGTTATTATTAGGTCTTGGTTTGAGTGATGATTTTTTTTTTCAGATCACGCAGTATGTCTGACAATTTTGACAGCAGCCAACTGACAGTTGACGGCTGACATGTGCAGTGCTGCCTTTTCAGTAAGAGGCGGGAAATTCAAAAAGTCACCCATAATGGTTGTGACATTTATTTTGGTTTTGAACAAATAATAAAAAAAAGTGCGTGTTCCTGTTGAATAATAAAATTAAATTGCAATATTGTCTTGATATGCATTTCAAAACATTCATTGCATAGGTTTTTATAATGTCTTAAAATATCTTTCAGAAACATTCATTGCTTAGGTTTAATACACATTATCTACATCTATCACAGAAATAACATAAAAATAAATAAAAAATTTTAGCAAATACTTAAATTTTTATCATAAATTAAGGCAATTGAAGAGTATTTAAAAGAAATAGATTTAAATGCAAAATAAAATTTATTTAAAAATATGACCTCTTTCGCTTTACTTAAGTGGTTATTGAAGGAAGAAAAAAATATAAGACAACATGTTCATATCTAAGTAATTGACCTTAAATAAATAAAAATATATAAACATATACTATATTTCAATTGTTAGAATGTTATTTGAAAATTATTTGATTAAAGTAACACTATAAAAGCTTAATAAAAATAGAAATAACTCAAATCGAAGATTTAATGAGGATGGATAATCATGATTCATGACTTTAATTACGATAAAATTTTTCATTTTCAAACAAAATCTACTTTTTAACCAATTTTTGAACCCTTCAAAACAATTTTCATTTCATAAGGTCTTCAAGGGCTAATAAATCAGTTCAAGTTAATCTCTATTTTTGGTTTAAAATGTGTTTAAACTAGCAAATCAATACAGTATTTAAACCATCTGTAAACGCATAATATTGGCCGTTTAAACTACCAATACAGGCTATATGGTTTTTTTTTACTTACAGACCATATGTTTTGCATTAAAGGACACTCTATTATTGTTTTATACTATTCTACTTCGCCAAGCATAAATATGTATAATTCCTTTCTCAGTAAAATTTAGTGAGCTTTAATTAAAATGTCTTAACTTTTTTTCCCCTTTTGATTGTGCAAAGAATTGATAGCCTGCTGCAAAACAGCTGTCTTTTGACATTTATTCTAGTGCTGCCACAATACTATTTTTTAAACTACACATAAGGTATGGTTCACTGATTTACTCCTGTTGAGTTTAAACTGCATATGTATTAGAGTTTAGTTTAATTAAACCAGTGTTTAAACTTTGACTGATCTATTAGCCCTAAATACAGTGGGCTACTGCTGTTCACGTTTCCAGCTCTACTAAGAGCTGGGATAATATTTTAATTAAAACTTTAGCAAAACAAAAAATATATCATACAAAGTATGCATAAAGATTATTTCAGTATATAAAAAAATTATATTTTTAAAGCAAATTTTAAAACAGATATGCATAAATTTTAAAGGCTGTAATTAAACAATTCAAATCATTTTTTATTCACACAAACTAATTATTTTTTTTTACTTTTTTTTAATGGAATGTTATTTCTCACAAGATGTTCAAATATACACCCACAAACTATTAAGCCCAGATAAATTAATGTGCTTAACAGGCCGTATCTTTTGTTAGCATTTCGTAAAAAATAAGTACAAATGAACAATAATATTGTACTGAGCGCTTCATCGGTAATGGCAGTGAGCATTTGATAGACTGATAGACAAGAATTTGATACCACACACTTCGAATTGGTGTCAAACAACAATATAAAAAAAATTATTTATTTATAGCGTCAACATTTCCTTCAAAAGTCTGCTGCAGCCTGGTTGCCAAAACATTTTGCTTTACATTTTACTATGATTTGTGATTATCACTTTCTGATTTTAAAAAATTGTATTTTGTTATTGTGAAGTTCCCAAATTAATGCAGATACTGTTTTAAGATTTTAGTTCCACTAAAATATGCGAATTTATTTCAATTCATTATTTTTACAAACGTTTTTGCTGCTGCTCCACCCAACAAAGAAACTAATACTCAAACGGCGTTTACACGACATGTATTTTTCGTGTGATAAAATAGAGATTGCTTTAAATATCACTTAAGGCCGTAATACACTAGCATACACAATCGTGCGATTTTTTTTAGAAAATACAAACAACCGTGGTATGATGGAGTCTATGAAAATTTTCAAAATACAATAACAATTCATCAGATCAGGGTTGTATTTTTTCGTAGATATATTTGTATGTATTTTAGGAATGTATTTTTTATGAATTGACAATAATTTTTGTAGTAAACATTTTTCTTGTTGCATGGAAAAATTGTCAAGGAATTTCGGAACTGATCAAATTTATTTAAAACGCTGGTTCCAACGCTCATGTGTATGCATTGTAGTTGCATTCGATTGTGGGACCTTAGACTGTTTCAAGATGGTTATACATACTCGTATACGAGTAGAGCCAATCATGAAATTCCCTCGGAATTTATTTTTCATGGAAAATAATTTTCTCGTGAAAAAAAAACTGCTGCATTCATAAATTTCTTGGGAACTAAAAATTAAAAATAAACAACTTTTGGGAAAATGCAACCCTGATTTAATGGAGTTTATGGAAATTTCTCTAAAGTAGAACGATTAGGTAAGATAGTGAGTACCAGTGGCATCACGGTTTATTTTGTTTTCTCCCTCTTTTTCTCTCACAAAATTGTTGGTATTCAATAATTTTAAAAAATATCGCACACTAAATAAATAAACAGTCACAACTCAAAGTTATCAAAATGGTTTTGTTTTTTTATAAACCAGTTCACTGAAGAAATCTCTAAAACCGTTTGTCCACTAGCGAAACTTGCGGAAAGTCTCCTTACAAAAGTAGTTTGTAGAAGTTATCATGAATAACTTGCTGCAAGTGTTTCCACACAGAAAATATAAAATATATAAAAAATGTATGCAAGAAGTATACCGCCCTTCTCGACTAGCAACCCTGCAGAAAATTTGGTGACAATTGAACCAAGCGTACTCATCATATGACTTGAGAAGACATATCGTGTAAATGGTTACATATTCGCATTTTTCTTGAATTGGGACTCAATCTAGTATTGTAGCAAATGGCACTGAACATGTTTGATGTGGCTGAGTCCTGGACCTATCAAATAGGATAAATATATCTTTTTTTAGTTCGATTTTCTCTACATTGGAAGCTGAAGCAGTGCCCCAGCTTCCAATGCTGGCCAGATGTGGCAAAAAGCGGAACATGTCCCATCAAAAAGCGGGATTTTGAAGAATATATCCTCAAAAAGTGAGATTTAAAAATAAATATGAAAAAGCGGTATGTTCTTAAGATACACAGTTTTCACAGTTTAAAGTTAAAGTTTTTTGAAGAACTCCTGAAAACTCGAACTTCAATAAATTCTGATTATGCACGTTTTTACTTGTACATGAATCTATGACCAATATTATCCACCAGCATTGACTTCAAAAAAAAGTGCTTATCCTTCAGAAATCGGTCCTGTTCTGTAAACCAAATCCGAGTAAATTTCTCGTTTTCAAAAAATTAATAATGGTCCTGCAGACGTATTTAAAATCATACACAATAATTTTCTTTCCAATATGATATTTGGGAATTTAAAATAATAAAAAAATTAAAAAAAAATATAATAAAATATTTCTATTGTTGGAGTTAGTTTTCTAAAATCGTGCGGTTTCAAATCGATCGGTTTACAGAAATAGATTAATGGGCAATAATAAAGGAGTAGTAGGAGCACCTTGTCAATAAATTTGCATTACTTTTTTCCGTCTCGGCGGTCTCAATTTTTGCAAAAGTCCTTTCGAAATGCATTATAGCTTAACAGAGCTCTGTTAGGACACTAATAGAGTTCTGTTAAAGCGCAAGGTTTGTGTCAAGGGTTATAAATCTATACAAGCACAAACTTGAAATTCCGACGATTCCGACAGAAAATAATGCAGTGATAATTTTGAAACTCTTCGTGACATGTTAATAATGAGAATTGTATTCTACAAAACGGGTATTCATCTCAAAACGGGTGTAACGAACCACACAGGGATTTGGATAGTTAAGCAATAGCTACATTAAAAAATATTTGGATTCAATTTTTATCACTTACATTTTAATAAAAATCTAATAAGAGATTGGAAATTTCAAAAGTGGGATGTCTGGTCGGGTTACCTACATGTAACTGAATTCCGTAGCACCATAAAAGGTTTCAGAAGTTTACCATCTAGACTGAGAATTTAATTTTAGCTAATCAGCCAATGTTGTATCTGAGTTAATTTAAGTTTCATTTGTGTTAGCTTATAGAGTCATGTTTCCATGTAAGCCGTCGATCAAGGTGTATACCAACAGTGATGCCAACTTTTTACACTCAAAACGCGTAAAAATTTTTGAAAAAAGGGCTTAAAAGAGCTAAACTGAAAAAATATACGTTTAATGCAACATAAAGTAAAATTTTTGGAAAAAGCGCGAAAAGGGGATAGTTTTAAATGTTTCTGTTGAAAATCAAAGCCAAAATTAATTAAAATAAATAATTACCATGAGGTGAACACATAGCTTGATATATAACATTTCAATATGGTACATACATATTTCATTTACATTTCATACTACATTTCAATAAGGGACATACGTAAATTAAATAGTGTATATGTATACAAATACATATACAGTAGTAATATACATACATACAGTAGTAGTATCCCTGAAGGAAATGTCGATGGTGAAAATGTACTGAGTCGCTTTTGACTTTGTCACCAGTACTACTCTCTAATTAATCCCCATACAATACTTTATGCTATAGACATTTAACATGTGCTTGTCATTGAAAATCTACTAGTAACACTAAAACAATTGACTAGATAGTGACTACATAGTTCTTATGGGAACATGGAGACATACCAACCAGACATTTAGTGGTACATATCTATACCTTACGTACATACAAATATATGAATATTGACAAGTTGTTGCAAAATCCACCAGAAATACACCACATCTAATGTCTCTCTTTCTTTTATACTGACGAATAGAAGAGAAATTGTAGACAACGTAACTACTACTAGAGTTTTAGTGTTGACATAGAGGCATTTGGCCCCAGTCTGACTGCAGGGATACTACACATACACTAATATTATACATACATATGGCTACGTAAGTAAATTTTAAATTTATTAGATAAAAATCTGTTTGAAAGCACAACAAATTTTTAAGAAATAGAACATTTTTCCATATTGCTTCTTCTTTTTTAAATTGGTAAAGCAAAACAAGAGAAGAAAATTAGTAAAACAATGCTGTCACGTTATTTCATAAGTCGATACCTGCTAGATTAAAGGAAGAAAAAAGTTCGTAAAAATTTAAATGTAGACATATCGAGCAAAAAGTTAAAAGGGACTAAAAGGGCTGAAAGATAATTGTAAAAAGTGTTAGATAAACGCGTTTTATAGTTTCGGGCCAAACATTTTTTATCGCGTTTTGAGTGAATGAAAACGGGCTAAATCTAGCCCGAGAAGGGCTAAGTTGGCATCACTGTATACCAAGGTATTTCACTTATGAATGTTGAGGAACAACTCTCTCTCTCTCGCTCTCTCTTTATCTCTCTTCATAGGGTGAATGTTACCTGAACACACTTTTGTTCGTTCGCTTCCATAACTTCATCCATAGTTCAATAGGATACTATTACGAATATTATATATTACTAGCAGACCCGGCCACGCGTTGCTGTGGCTTAGTGATTTAAGACAGATTTGAAAGACAAATTTAACACAAATTAACATAACATTTTTATAACATTTATTCAATAGTATATATACTCTAAATATCTTTAATCGTAATGAATCACAGTCGATGTACAATATTTTTGGTCAATCGGTCCTTTGTTAATACAAATAAACTTGATGGTCTTCCTACTCGTGAACACGCCACGTATGTATAATTGCCCATGGGAGAAACATGGATTTTCCAAGTCTAAGCCGCAAATCGACATTGTTTGGCCTTGAGATTTATTTATAGTCATCGCGAAAGCTAAGCGAATTGGAAACTGTAGCCTTTTAAATGGTATGGGAGAATCGGATGGTATCATTGGAATACGTGGTAACAAAACAATTTCTCCTTTAAACTTTCCTGTCAAAATAGTTGCTTCAAGAAGGTTTCCAGTGATTCTTTTGATCACCAAACGTGTACCGTTGCATAGTTTAGGGGGATTTAAATTACGCAGTAGAATAATCGGTGATCCAATTTTCAATCGAAGATTGTGTGGTGGCATTCCTGTTATGTCTAAAGAATTTAAAAATTCAATTGGGAAATTCACTGCCTCGTTTTCTTCTACTGTAGCATCGATAGACTTAATCATTAAAAAATGGGCGTTAAAGTAGGCGTGGACGAAAAAAAAATTTCCTATTATTTATGCTGGAGTTTGAGTAACATGCTGACAAAGTTTCAGAAGGATCGGTCCAGCGGTCTAGCTTCGTATACGGTACAAACATTTTGCCACGCCCCTCCGCCCCCAGGCCATTAATTTAAATAATAACTATCCTATCATCTAAGTTGGACCAAATTACATATATATGCCAATTTTCATGAATATCAGTTGACTCGTTTTTGAGTTTATTCGAAACATACACAGTGACACGGATTTTTTATATATTAAGATACATATGTACTACGAATATTTTTTTGTTTAGTTTCTCTATATAAGAAACACTCCGCTGGGGGCATGGATTATGTACTACGAATATTTTTTTTTTTTGGTTGAGTATATAGTATGTATATAAGAAAGACTTGGCTGAAATCAAACTGCGGTGATTTATGAGTATGAGTGTGTTATGACTATGATGTCGACGTCGCATTTTATATTTATTTCAGCCTATACTTATAAAATCAATGTCATCGTGAGTATGCGTAAATCAGAGTAGTTGAGTTTAAATGATGTCTACTCACTTATATTTAAAATTTCATGAGTCAGTATGAATAGCGAAAAAACGATTCAAGTACAAGAAATTATAAGTCATGATTCAACTCTACTCACTTTTTCACTACTCATTGCTGTTCTCTGATATGTATAGCTTTCTGGTAAGTTATACAGCCAAAGTGGAAAATAAGGTGTTAGGATGCCTTCTAGAAAGCCTCTATACTCCTGACCTTTAGGCCTGACCGCTCCATTCCATAACCATATCTTTTTTATACGTGCTATCATTGCGGGCTAGACCTTCAGCTCTCGCTACTTTCACTAGCGATTCTGAAAGGCCTTCAAATTAATGGATATTTCTTCTTTTCTCCCTTCTCATGGAAGGGAGTGTGGAATGTGTTTCTCTATCTTGTATGCGAAAGAGTTGAGGTCTTCTATAAGGCGTTCTATAGCAGTTAGATAAAAATTGTAACTGAATCAAAAAAGTCCTAAGTAGGCCTTTAATAAGGTCTGAAGTAAGAAGATCTTTTGAGTTTTCCCGCTGGGTATATGTACCTACCTACATCATTAATTTTTTCATTTATGTATATGAGAAATTTAAAAGTTATAAAGCGTTATTTACAAAGTTTATGTAAAAATTTCGAAAAAAATGTAATGTAGACAAATTAATTGCAAAAACTTACAGTTTTTGCACACAAACATAAACCTTGGATATTTTTCTTTTAAATTGTTTCCTTAAAAGTGAAGAAAATCGTGGTTATGGTTAAAGTTATGAAGAAAATACAAAAGATCGGCCGCCAAACATCTATTTTTGCATAATTTCAACTTGTGCAACCTATAAACCTCTTCCGAAAAATCTCAAAAATTCTTGACCCTATAAGCTTTTAAATTTATTTTTGAGCACCCATTAAAATACAAAAAAAAATGTTGGGACACACTAATGTGGATGTATTCTTATACATACATATACCTTAAATAATTTCCAATTAATTTTTTTTGCACTCCTGAACACATTTTTTTAAATTTATCCAGATATACATACTATGTACCTACGCCCACATGCACATGTCTACATATCGCGTACAAAATCGTAAACAGTCACATTCAAAAAAATTTCAAATGTTCAGGAGTGGTACAAACTGTTGACACTGTACAAATAACGCAAATACTTACCATAGTATACCATATTTTATATTGTTCAAGAAGACTAGTGTTGCAAAAGAAATTTTTGCGATCATTAGTGATTTGTTCAGTGAACAAAACTATCAAACTTCAAAAAAAAAAGGATGGCGTTATCAATTCGTCTCTAGTTTTTTTGCGGTGTTGCTTCATAACTCACTGCAATCACAATGGACCCATTTGGGCCTCCGAGTGAAGGTGCGGTATAGCACCACCCTTCCTAACCTACTTCATAACTCGGTACATTTTAGACCGATTGTAAAAATTATTTTTTCCCCATTGGTCCTATTGGAAAAAAAAGTATTTTTTTTTTATATTTAATTTTATTATATTCTACTTATTTGACTGCGAAACCTATCAAACACCTTTGGTGCTTGTAAATATAAGCTTTGCAAGTTGAAAATGGGCGGGGTTACGCCTCTTAAAATTTATTCTATTTCACGCGGTTCTACTTAACCAATTTTAACGAAACTTACCACACACCTTGAGCTCTAAAATAGACACAATCCTTCATCTAAAAAAATGGGCGGAGTCACGCCCATTAAACTTTTATACTTTATTTTAAGTGGTTCTACTTTACCGATTTTTACAAGACTTAACACGCACCCTGAGCTCTGAAAAACACACAATCTTGCATTTAAAAATGGGCGGAGGCACGCCCAATAAAATTTACGGCCTGGCCCACGATGTCACGAGAAATCGTTCGATCGACAACTTGCATTGCAAACAACAACAAATTTTCTAAAGTTATTGTTGTTTGCAATACAACTTGTCGATCGAACGATGTCTAGTGACATCGTGGGCCAGGCCGTTAATCTTATATTTCACGTACTGCTTCTTATCTTCTTTTATCAGATTTTTGCATTGAAGTCGATTTTTTTTTTGCAAAATATGTTAATTTTGAGTTGTGACCAGGGTGACCGATGACATTTTTCAAAAAGTGGCACCAAAAGGGGATTTATAAAAAAAAGTGGCCAAAATAAAAAAAACGACAAAACTACATTAAAATTTTTATTTTTAATGTATTTTTATATAATTCACTCTAAAAAAAGGGAGAAAAAAGGAGCAAGGCATCCAAAAAAGTGGCAAGGCAGTCGAAAAAGTGGCAATTTGCCACTTTAGTCGTTCAAACGGTCACGCTGGTTGTGACTGTTTATGATTTAGTGCTGCGATAAGTGCATATGTAAGTGTGTACTTGTATGTATCAATGAATACTTTATAGTATACTATACATTGTAGTATATACATATCAACCAGTTAAGATTATAATGCTTTAGATAATACCTAGTATAAATAGAGAAAAAAGCTTCTCAAAATAGATTTTCTCGAGAAAAGCAAATTGAATGATTTTCGCCTGGACATGTAGTAACAATTATCAACACTTCTGAATTAATCAAAACAGCGGCAGATAGTCGCTACGAGAAGAAACATTTTTAAAAGATAAGATATATAGACATACAACAAAACATACACACACCCATATCATATAGATACATATGTATGTACATATACATTTATTGCAATATTCTTTTAATTTTTATATTATTAAATATAGCAGACAATTAAAAATTCATATAAAATTCAGACATATAAGTATGAATACAACGCTCATTTACTTCAATAGTGTTATAACTCAAAAATTTAAGAATAATTCATTTTGTATTTTATGTGGGAGAAAATTACGGCATCCCACGATGTTACCAGGGGGGTTATTATGTAATTCGATTCGAAACGAAAACTGTTCGAATTTGTATGTTATTTATATTGCAACTCGAACACATTTCCCCCAGAAATCGTTCGATCGAATACTTATATTGAAAACAACAACAAATTTTCTAATGTTATTGTTGTTTGCAATACAAGTTGTCGATCGAACGATTTCTGGTGACATCGCGGGATAGGCCGTTAAAAATATTTCGCCATAAACTCTATTGAAATATTTCGTAATTTCGTTCGATAACAATTTGCTTCCTGGTGTAAAAATTTCATATAAATAGCTCGTACTACCACCTCCTGAGAGAATAATACTTTTTCATGTCTTCTTTGAGTTGTATGTAAATAGAAAACTTTAAATGCATTTTCTCCAAAATTATTATTTTTTGAGTTGTGACACTATTGAAGCAAATGAACGATATAATATTTATGTATATATTTTCATTTTAATTCAAAACAACGTGATATATGTATGTAGGTATAAAATTTATAGTCTAGTTAGTTGTTAGTTAATTTATAGTATAAAAAAAAATCTTTCTTAGAGATATAGAAAGAGAGAATGGGAATAAAGGGTTGTCATACCCACATAATTACATCTACACATGGCTATGATGTTAAAATCGCAAAATGCACGTGAAGGCCCTGATTCCGGACACAGAAAAAAATTACAGAACTCTGAGCGACTTTAGAACAAAATCACTCCAAAATGGCTTTATTGGTGCCACACTGCATGTGTTGCTTTTATTTTTTCTTTTCTGTATACAAATCTAGTCATTCATTATAAAATATGTATGGTTTTACCTTCGTTATTTAAAAACTAGAAGTGAATATAAAATGTTAACGTATAAGGGTAAAGTTAAAATATTATCGTTATTGATGGTGATATGCAATATTGTAGAATGAAAATAAGTCTCCAACAAAATTCTCAGATAGGTGACAATAAATACTGCTCTGATCGTATAGAAACTATAATTTTAGGGGTCATTCGCATATTACGTAACACTATTTTCGGAATTTTTATCCCCACCCCACCCCACCCTCCCCTGTATTTTCCGCTTTTTAAAAAAATTTCAGTATACATTTTCCAAACCGCAACAACCGCTTTTTATAAAATATTCAGTATAAATTTTATAAACAGCAACAAATCCTTACACCCCAATCTGGAGTGAAACGTAATATGCGCATAGCCCCTTATGACATTTTTCCAAAATCAAACGACTTGCAAAAAAATCGGTATCACAGTTGTATTTTTATACCACGCTGTCACACTTTTTTAGCACACGTCATATAGTGAATCACAGCCTTAAACAACACTAACTTTTATATACAAAAAACCTCTCAACCTCTCTCTTTAACCTAGTTGGAATTGTGTGGGAAATTAATTAACATATTATTTTTGTATGGGAGCTCTCCTTAGGAGGGGAGATAGACGGTTGGTTGGTGTGTTTAGAGAAAATGTTGGCGGAGAAAAAATAAATGTGGTTCTGTCATACATTTGGTGCCTCTATGGGTATCCTCTACCTGTAGTGCGATTTACTAACGTTTTTAACGATAATCGCATCGTTAAAATAATTATAACGAAAATTTATCGAATTTGCTATTCAGTAAAATTTTTAACGATATTAATGTCAGAAAATATCAGCTGCGTACTATCGTTAAAAAGAAGTTACAGAATCACACAATCGTCACTGCAAGCGCCAAAATGTATAGACAAAAATTACGATAATCGTATTGCTATAATAATTATAACGAAAATGTATCGACTTTGGTATTCACTAACAGATTTTAACGATATTCGCTGTCGGTTGAAATAAATAAAGTATTAATTTAAATAAAAGTTCAAATTTATTTAGTTTTTGTTTAATTTTTTTTTTGTGCTTTTCGCTTACTTTGATTATGCTACCTGGATTCAGTAACTTTTTGCGAAACGAAAATCGTAATATTTATCGCTATATTTATTCGTTTGCGTTAACGATAATGTTATTCTGTAATTTCTTTTCTACGATATCGTATAGCTGTGTTTTACTCGCCATTTAATTTTACATATATCATGTGGCATCCCTGCACTGAAAATGTCAAAATAAGCAAAAAGCCCGAAAAAGAATTAAAGAAAAGCTAAATGAATTTGAGCTTGTCATTTTACTTTTTTACTTCAACCGACAGCGAATATCGTTAAAATATGTTACTGATTAGCGAAGTCGATATATGTACATATTTTTATTTATTTATTTCTTTATATTTATTATAGCGATACGATTATCGTAATAAAAGTTACTGAACAGTGGGAATTATTTTATAAAAATATTTTTGTATGGTAAAGCCCTGAACGAGGGGAGATAGTGGGTTAGTATATTCTGAAGAAAATTTGGGTAGAAAGAATTAGTGGGGTTCGGTCTTATAGTTTACCCTTCTGAGAACAAGCCAAGGGCAGTTATGAGAGTTAGGATTTTGAGCTCTTTATGCCGAACTTTGACCTCGATGGGGCACGTGTTAGTATTAAAATAGAGACTTGAAATTTCTTCACAAACGAACAATTTGCTAAAACGAACAATTTAGGTGATACTGCACTAAATATTGTGAACATAAGGACCAGTCTAATATACATAGCGCCCCCTTACTCAAACAACGTCATAACTGAAAAAATCGACTTTTTTTTAACTTTAATGTAAAAATTGCATTCAAATTCTTGTCTATTCAGCTACTACTTTTTTGAATTATGACGTCGTTAACATCAGTTTGAACGGTGTGGAGAATAATGGCCAATAATTCAACGACTTATGGCAACCCCAAAGGATCTATGTAGTACGTGTAGTTGTATCTTGTATGAACATTTGTATCTCCAGACACTTAGATATGTATGTTTAAATTTTGCAAATATTGTATCTATCAAATCAAATAGATATAAAATAATATTGTTGCTGCTGTTGAGTTAAATACAAGAAAAAGTTGTGCATATTTTATATTTTGAAATGGGAATTTCTTTTCGCGATAGACCTTTGCACGCATATACATATACAATGTATATGTATGTATTTGCATATTTATATTAACCCTCTAGCCAGCCTAGTGCCATATGTCTCTATGTCAACACTCTTTTCTCTAGCGACAATTGCACTAGTTGAAATGTCGACAATTTTCCTTTTATGCGCGAGTAGAGATACGTTAGAGACAACAGTTCTAATTAGTGCTGGGATACTATCGATAGTTTTAAAATATCGAAAATATCGATAGAAAAAAATATCGACATCGATATTATTTCAAACGCAGTTTTGAAAACGTAAAAAATTTTCAACTGACGTTAGCAAAATTTTTCAAAAACTGTCACCTGAAATAGCGTTCGCAAATACATACATACATATTAAAATATATATATAAGACTATATACTTTCAATAAAGTGATAAAAAACTAACTTTAACCCGATCAAAAATTGTTATATTTTACATTCTCAAGTACAAACATGCAGTCGATAGTAATATCGATAGTATCGATAGTGAAATCTGAACTATCGATAGATATCGATAGTAGAAAATATCGATAGTATCCCAGCACTAGTTCTAATGTATTTCTGTTGATATTGCCAATAGTTTGTTTTTCTTTTTTATTATGCTATGCAATAATGTTAAAAACTTACGTACATATGTATGTAGGTATGTATGTATTTAAGTTTGTTGGCCCAACCCTTATTAAATTGTAGACGAGGGTCACTAAAATGTACTAGTGATTCTTTAGTTCAAATGTCTCCATATGGTCGTAAATGAATAGTGCTAAAGTCTACTGGTAGATTTTCAATGACAACCCTATGTTATATGTCAATAGGCAATTACATTGGCTGCGGTACACCTATTCAGTTGTACTATTGACAATGTCACTAGTAAATCACTACAATTTTACTATTGATATGGAGCGAGGAAATATCGGTATTGTAGACTGGAGCCCCTAAAATTTACTAGTGAATCTTTGGTTCCAATGTCTCCATGTGGTCCCAAAAGAACTACTTAGTCAGTATTGCTACAGTCTAGTGGTGGATTTTCAATGACAAGCTAATGTTAAATGTCAATAGATAATTACATTGGCTGGGATACACCTGGTCAGTAGTACTACTGACAATGTCACTAGTAAATCACTACAATTTCACTATTCGCATTTTCTGCAGGGAACTTTTGTGTTGTATCACTATTTGAATAATTTTATTTTCAATCTAAGAAAATTTAACAACCCATGAAAACGTATCTATATATGTACCTATGTATACTTACATATGCTTATGTATATGTTTAGTTGTATTTTCCACACCACCTACTCTTTTTCCTTTCCTAGCACAGATCTTCAAAATATGACAATATTGAATCTATCTTATAACACTTACTGCTAATCTATTAATCATATACTACATGTATGCAAACATTCGTGTATAAACGAATGTTTGCAATAAAAATATATAATGAAATTTTTTATTTTATTTTGCTTGCAGCCGTTATTTTTTTATTTGTACAAACAACTTATATTTTTAATGAAACGATCTGATACCAGGGCTTCGTTCATATCAGTTTGTAACAAGTGCATAATTTGAAAATAAATAAAACTAAGCTTTCAGAATGACAGCTTTTGATGGTAATAATAGCGAGTTTTGACGTAGATACATACAGAAAAATTTCAACTTAAAATCTAAATACAGGCAAATCTCGGTATAACGAATCTCGCTTTAACGAAAATCCTATATAACGAACGTCCAAATATTTTACATTAACAACCTTATATAGCTAATAATATCCTAATTTTATACTGGATATAGCGAACGATAAAGAAAAAATCGCAAAATAAAAAACAAAAACTTACTAGCATCATATTTCTAACATTTAGTTCTACTTTATATAGCGAATGCTATGATAAAGGTGTGCTCTATATAACGAACGGCAAAAAAATATATTAAACAAAATCTGCAGCAGCATTTTTCCAAAAAAAAAAATAGTACTTTTTCACTGTCAGGAAAATTGGATATTTTCTTTAAAAATATTGTGCCATTTATTGCATAGTATAGATCAAAACGACAATAATATGTACAACAACATATGCAATAATATTGTATAATGGATGGGCCGGCCGTTTAACAGTGACACCTCCTCAGTAATTTATATGGAAAACAAAATAAGAGTGAAAATCCCTAAAATTATGAAATCGACAAACCGACAAAAAATCGCCAAAAACAAAAAAAAATCGCCAAAACGAAAAAAGCGCCAAATTAAAAAAAAATTCTAGAATAAAAATAAATCGCAAAAGCCCCAAAAATCGCCAAAATTAAAAAAATCATCAAAATTAAAAAAAATCGCCAAAATGAAAAAAACGTCAAGAACTGAAAAAATCGCCAAAACGAGAAAAAAAAGCGAGAACCAAAAATAAATCATTTCAGCTGAAAAACGTCAAAAACGAAAAAAAAACCGCCCTATTAAAAAAATGCTCAAAGTCCACCGTACGTAACCCTTCGTGTGCGAGTCAAAGTCGCACTTTACTGAATTTATTTTGGGTTATGATGTTGTTTGAGTAAATGAGCGATATGTATGTATATTAAACATTTACTGCCTGGCTCACGATGTCGTCAAGAAATTTTCTTTCGCTTATTTATATTGAAAACAAAAACAAATTTTCTTATTTTGTTTTTGTTTTCAATATAAATAAGCGAACGAAAATTTCTTGTCGACATCGTGAGCCAGGCAGTTAATTGTTTTTGATACAAGTTTCAACAATTATGAAAGGAAGAATTGGTTTGAAAAATTCTTTCAAAAGTTTTGATGTTTTCTTTGTTTGTTTTCTATATACATATATACACATGTACATAATTTTTAGGGTTCCGAACACCAAAGGTGAAAAGGAACCCTATTGTATTAGCTACGCTGTCCGTCTGTCTGTCTGTCTGCCAGAGGCTGTTTTCTCAAGAACCTTAAGAGTTACGGACCTGAAATTTCCACAGAATTTGTAAAGCTTTGGCCGCTACAACTACAAAATTTATGAAAGTTAAAAATTAAAGGGTGTTCTAAAGCGAGCAACGAAACATCATGTGGAAATCCTAATGTAATATACAGAAAATTATTTATATATCGATTAATTGATATATGTATAATATACATTTTGACTCGATTGAGGAAGTTTAAATGGGTCAAAGTGAGATTTTTCAAAATTTCACCTTCAAAAAAATTTTACCTTTCGGATCAAAAGTCGGGACATCAAAATACAATTTAGAGGTATGGTTCCTTCGGTAAAGTTTCTTATTTTGATCCCTAGAATACGATTTTCCTTGTAATTTGAGCGATTTTTTGACTCCATACAAATCGACCAGCCCTAATGTATATATATGTAATGTGTGTGAAGATAAATATGCCGAGTTAAATATGTTTCGACGTAAAGACTTAAGTTACAACATATTTAGGTGTGAAGATAAATTGCTATGACGTAACGACATGGAAGTTAATTAACTAGTTATATAAAAGAAAAACACATTTAAACAGGGTTTCGCTAATTTTTATATTGCATTCTGTCGGAATGTAAATATATTTAATAAAAATACAATTCTGAAAGTAGATTTCTGAAACGTTTTAGAAAAAGTCGCCTCCGGTCATAGGAATGACCTCTGAGGGATTTTGGCCAAACCGGTCAAATGAAGGGTTGGCTTGCAAACCCACCTATTGGAGAGTAACAACTAGGACATTAGCTATACAACGTTATAATTAGAATTCCTGAATTGAGTTTGTGAAAAAAGTTACAGCTCATATAAAGTCGCTTTTGGTCAAAAAATCCTCTGAGGGATTTTGGCCAAAGTGGCCAAATGAAGGGTTGGCATGCAATGCCACCTAATAGGGAGTAATTACTAAGACACTAGCTATGCAACGTAATAATTAAAATTCCTGAATTGAGTTTGTGAAAAAAGTTACAGCTCATATAAAGTCGCTTTTGGTCAAAAATTACCTCTGAGGGATTTTGGCCAAAGTGGCCAAATGAAGGGTTGGCATGCAATGCCACCTAATAGGGAGTAATTACTAGGACACTAGCTATACAACGTAATAATTAGAATTCTTGAATTGAGTTTGTGAAAAAAGTTACAGCCCATATAAAGTCTCTTTTGGTCAAAAAATCCTCTGAGGGATTTTGGCCAAAGTGGCCAAATGAAGGGTTGGCATGCAAACCCACCTATTGGAGAGTAACAACTAGGACATTAGCTATACAACGTTATAATTAGAATTCCTGAATTGAGTTTGTGAAAAAAGTTACAGCTCATATAAAGTCGCTTTTGGTCAAAAAATCCTCTGAGGGATTTTGGCCAAAGTGGCCAAATGAAGGGTTGGCATGCAATGCCACCTAATAGGGAGTAATTACTAGGACACTAGCTATACAACGTAATAATTAGAATTCCTGAATTGAGTTTGTGAAAAAAGTTACAGCTCATATAAAGTCGCTTTTGGTCAAAAAATCCTCTGAGGGATTTTGGCCAAAGTGGCCAAATGAAGGGTTGGCATGCAATGCCACCTAAAAGGGAGTAATTACTAGGTTTGAATGAGAAGAAAACTGTCAACTTTATATATGGAAAGCTTCAACATCGATCATCATATCTTGAAAATTTGACCTTTCGGATCAAAAGTCGGGACATCAAAATACATTTTAGAGGTATGGTTCCTTCGGCAAAGTTTCTTATTTTGATCCCTAGAATACGATTTTCCTTGTAATTTGAGCGATTTTTTTGCCTCCATACAAATCGACCCGCCCTAATGTATATATATGTATATACATATATGTATATACGGCAACACTGCCCATGACCTCAACTTTCGCACCGAAAACTTTAAATAAATCATTTGTTTAATGAAGATTATTATTGGCTCAACGGACACGTCATTGATTTGTGATGTGATTCAAGACGATATTATGGGTACTATTGTGTGAGATGCGGCCCATATGTCTTTAAAAAGTCCAATATCAATTGTTGAAATTATTATGTATTGGCCTCATTTTTAAGAAAATTGAGAATAGCATAAATATTTTCGTTATTATATGTATGTGTGCATTTATTTTAAAAAATTGTTGCTAGTATATTTCGTTTGACTTTTATATCTTCTTTACCACTTGCATTTACATATTTTCTTTTAATACAATTATATTTCAAAACCAACAATTTATTTAGAAATAACACCGATGTTTGTGTTCAAGCAAAATTAATATCTATGCATAAACAAGATTAACCACTAGAAATTTACTTTAAATAAATTGAAATGCAATTTCCGGTTAAAATTCTTTGACACATTAAAGGGTTATTATATTTGCTCTAATTTAAAAAAAAAATAGTACAAGATTTTGAAAGATTGAATGAAAATGCTGAAAGCAAAAGCAAAATAAAAAAAAACAATTGTTAACAATTTATCCCTTAAGATATTGTTTTCTCTTACAACAGAACATTTTTTATGAAAAACAGCACCAAAATACGCCCATTAAAAAAATATATACTCCAGCGAAGTCATGAAAATGTAGAGTTTGAAATCCTGAAGTAACAGTGTTGCCCTATTAATACTTTAGTACAAATTAACTGGATTGGAGTATAATGTTATTTAAGTTTTTACTTATTTTAAGCACATTTAAAAGCTAATTTGATATTTTTTTCTTAACATTCACAAATCAAGTAGTTAATAAATTTTTGAGACATAAATATCATTGAAACAATGCGAATAAAGTTCAATAATATATGGTTCCCTTCCAGGGTTGCCATATATATTTTTTTTAAAACTCGTAAATCTGAAAAAAATCTTTTTTTTCCAAAACAAAAACTTTTTTTCTACAAAAATACAAACATTTTAAAAGAAAACAGCTGATCGATATTGTTATGTGAAAAGTAATGCAAATGGTTAGGCCTTTAGACACTGTTGCAGTAATAAGGGAGTGAGAAAATATAAAATCGTTTTATTGCATACAAACATTACTTAATATTTTCATTCAATATACTGCAAAAGTTCAATTATGGACATATTTATAAAAAAAACTTCAAAAACTTTATATTTTGAAAAAACTTTTTGGCATCTCAAAAAACTTAAAAAAAAAGGGAAAACTTGATAAATGGTAACGCTGTTCCCTTCAAACTAAACTTTTTAATGTTATGGACAAGTCTGCACTAAAAAGCAAACATGCAAGTTGCAAGACAGTCGGGCATTTTTGCGAAATTTTCGTTGATAATACATACACAGAACTTCCATGCAAGTACTTTCACGTCTAAACGCAGGGTAATAAATAGTTTGATTGAAATTCTTAAACACCCACATACATTAAATGCATTTGATCCGCTAGCATTCTCAAATGTTTGTCTTTTATACTGTCCCACATACGAGTACTTTCATATCACCAAAAAAAAAATGTCTTTTGGTTGTTTTCAATAACAACCATTTGGAAGAGATACAGCCGAAACAGTGTGTGGCAAATGCCTACGTATTGAAAACTGTTTATACAAGTATCTAATTACATGCTACAAAATCTATTTGATAATGCTGTATTTACAAATGCAAATCTTTGTTTGCAAGTAGCAAATACGTACTTGTTATTACCGAAAAGTTTCACAAGTTGTTTGCGAGTTTGCACAACATATTCATTTCGAATATGTTGAACTTCATACAAAAATTGTTAGTTGGTTACTAAATTGAAAAAAGATATACATAAATGGAAATTGAGCAGCCGAAACCCCTTTGAAATGAAATAAGAACAATAAATCTTAAATTTTAAATTTTACTTTATAATTAATTCAGGGTTGACAAGAGCATTACATGACTACATTTCGAAGGCAACAATTGGCAGTTAATAAGTCTGTGGCAAAAAGGAAAAAGTGCTTAAATCACGATAAGCTGATTTTGAGTTAATAGTACATACCTCCGTAATCTGCATATTCGAAAGTACCCCTGATCAAAATCTCAATTAATTTGTGTGATTTTTCACTTTTTCCTTATTGCCACAGAAATATTGAAGATGTTCACAATGGGTATCTTAAAATATTAAAGAGGCAACATTGTGACATCTTGAGATTTCCATTGTGAGCGATAATATAAAACACAATAAGGGAATTCACAATGAGTACCTTAAAATTTTAATGTGGCAACATTGTGCCACCTTAAAATTTTTCATTGTGAGTAGACAACGATAAAAAACACTATACATATATTGAAGTATTATGATAACAAAAAAATTTAAGATTTAATGATCAAACAGAATTGCGGCATAAACACATTTTCCATACAAATTGACACAAAAAATCAGCACCAGAAAACAGTAGATAGATAGAATTTATTTTATTTTGACGTTTTTTCTTATGCTCTCATATATAAATACTCATTCTCTCAAGAATGCTACCATACTTTCAATAAATTTCATACATTTTGTGAACAAAACTACAAAGAAAAATAAGCACAAAAGAAAATAAAACTAAAATTATAGAGCATTTGAAGTTACTGCCGTAGATTTTATTATGGGCTTTGTTAATTTGGCAACGATTTTTCCTGAAGTTGCGGACATATTCTGTTTGATCATTTAATATTTTTTTATATTTTTTCATCAACTACAACTGCGCTGACAGTTTTAACTTGTTTAGTTTCACATTACCATATTGAAAATGACTTATGGTAAAGTAAGAAAATAAAAAAAAACATGTTGATTATTGAGTAATTGTTTCAACTTTGTTATTTGTTGTTGAGCTTCTCATTTGTTTAAATGAAAGTTTATAATATAATAACTCTAGTTGTTCTAAGAAACTTTGGGTAAAGGTTCCCTGATGATCTGCATTAGCAACAGTGAAATGGGCATAGGATCCAGCTAAACCCCTCAATAATCAATTTCAATGTATTTAAAAAAAAAATATTTTACTTAATAAGTAAAGTAATAATTTGGGATTATTAGTGCGTTTAAAAAAATTTTAAACTGAAAGTAACTTATGTTTTGTTAAACATCTAAAATGAAGTGTTTAAGATTTAAACACTTCCTTAAACACGTAAATGGAGTATGTTCTGTCCGCTCTTTGATAACTCTGGCAACTTTGTGTTGTTATTAAATGGCGGCACATGAAAAATTATTTGGTAAACAGTAATTAGTTAAAAAATACTCAATTATTTAAAAAAACATTTGTTGTTTGAAAATAATAAACCAATAAAAAAGCATAATTGTTCGTAATCGTGAGTAAATTCACGAAACGTCAATTTTAAACATCTCACATGTAATGTGAACGGTTGTGTTTAGTTTTTTAAAACACTTGCTTTAAACACGTTTAAGACCATAAATTTTAACAAAAACAAGTTTAATTTTTTTTTTTCAAATGCGACAAGTCGAATGTTGTCGACATGGTGGGACTGACCCTTAAAATAACTAAAAAAGGGTGTTTTTATAGAGGTATAAATCTTCAAGGTGGCAACACTTTTTTCACTGGCGGCCATTTTGTCAGCTGTCAAGTGATTTATGTTTGTTTGGTTTTTCATTTCAACATGAATAGACTAACGCTTCCAAATTGTGCAAATTTATTTTCAAAATCATGTTTCTGTTCGAACTACGTATCGCCCACTACGTCCATTTTACGGTCAACATAATCGTCCATCAGAGCAATTAATTCGATTAACTATGGAACGTTTTCGCACCACGTTAACTCTAAATTATAGTACAGAAGAAGTAATGGAATATCCGAAAGAAAATTAAAAAATAAAAAGAAAAACTTAAATAAAAAAATTTACGGCGAGCCTTAGTTTCCGAGTTATGGTCCTTTGAACTTCTGGTATAAAATTGTGATTATACGTAATATTTTCTCCAACGAATGTCTTCAATATTAGTATCATTTAAAAGCTCTGGAGAATATCTTTCAGGAGAAAATCTTTATTAGGCTTTTTTAATTTTCTATCGGATACCAAATTTTTATTCATTTTGGAGTTATGTCACTAAACTTAATTTAAGCCGAAGTAATTGTTGCTGCTGTGTTGTAGCGTAGATGAAGACCCGAATCCGCCGCTATAAAGCCATGATTACTGACTCCTTCGTTCATCAGTTGGACAACCATGATGTGCAGGAGCTGTGAGTTCAAAAAGACGGCGCAATATGTCACACAGCTCGTGCCACAATTGATTTATTGAAGGCAACGTTTGGTAGCCGCATAGTTTTAGGTTTCGGACCCGTGAATTAACCTGCAAGATCATGCGATTTAAGGCCGCTAGGCTATTTTCTCTGGGGATATGTGAAGTCGCTTGCCTACGCAGATAAGCCCAAAAGGATTCACCGCTTGGAGGACAACATTATTGTCACAAATGTTGGAAAAAGACATCGAAAATTTAACCTCCAGATTAGACTACGTCCCAACCAGCCGTGGCGTGGCGGTCATATGACAGAAGTCATATATAAATTATAATGCCTTATATTTCGAATAAAGTAAATTTCATGTCAATTTAAAAAATTCATCTTTGTTTTATACCATTTCAAAGTTCTATACCTCTATAAAAAAAACACCCTTATTACATTTAATAGACTTATAAAACTTTTCCAAGAGCCTTGCAAAAAATAAAGCAAACGTATAAACGTTTGTTGAAACTTTAAATTAATAAACTTTTTTTTCTATTTGCCAGTCGAAAACAAATGTGCAAGCATTAATAAAACTAATCCCAGCCGATAGAGCGACAGACAAATTTTTTACTTGTTACACAAACAAATATGACATTTACTCGTATGTGTATGTAAATAAGCGTGGGTTGTTTTGCAAGGTATACAATTTTTCGGTCTGCCTAGATATGTACCCTCTAGTCAGCCTAGAACCATATGTCTCTATATCAACACTCTTTTCTCTAGCGACAATTGCACTAGTTGAAATGTCGATAACTTTCCTTTTATGCGCGAGTAGAGATACGTTAGAGACAACAGTTCTAGTGTATTTCTGGTGACATTGGCAATGAACGCGTCAATAGTTTGTTTTTCTTTATTATTATGCTATGCAATAATATTAAAAACTTACGTACATACATATGTATGTGGGTATGTACTTAAGTTTGTTGTCCCAACCCTTATAAAATTGTAGACGAGCGTCACTAAAATGTACTAGTGAATCTTTAGTTCAAATGTCTCCATATGGTCGTAATAGAATATTGCTAAAGTCTACTGGTAGATTTTCAATGACAAGCCTATGTTATATGTCAATAGCCAATTACACAGGCTGTGGTACACCTATTCAGTTGTACTATTGACAATGTCACTAGTGAATCACTACAATTTTACTATTGACATCGAGCTAGAAAATATCGCTATAGTAGACTAGAGCCCCTAAAATTTACTAGTGAATCTTTGGTGCCAATGTCTCCATGTGGTCCCAAAAGAACTACTTAGTTAGTATTGGTACAGTCTAGTGGTGGATTTTCAATGACAAGCTAATGTTAAATGTCATTAGATAATTACATTGGCTGGGGTACACTTGGTCAGTAGTACTACTGACAATGTCACTAGTAAATCACTACAATTTCACTATTCGCATTTCCTGCAGGGTAGCTACATCATTAAAGATAAGGTTATACATAACTACATGCACCCATATATAATCGTTCATACCCAGCAAAAACAAAAAAATAGACATGCAAAACAGGAGTTAACGGATGGCTTCTAATGATACGAGGGCGGTTCGGAAACTTCTTAACCTATCAATGAAAGAGAATAGTTAGTTTTTCAAAAATATTTTTATTTTTCAATATAATCTCCTGAAACTTCAATACACTTAGTCCAACGCTTTTCTAGCAATTCTATCCCTTGATTAAAATAGTTTTCCTCAAGGTCTTCAAAATAGTGGTTTACAACTGTAATTGCATCTTCATTTGAGGTAAAACGCTTGCCAGCAAGGAATTTTTTTAGATTTGGGAACAGGTAAAAGTCACTGGGAGCCAAATCAGGAGAATAAGGTGGGTGGTCAAGTAACTCGTACTTTAATTCGTTGATTTTAGCCATTGCTAAAACACTCTTATGCGCTGGTGCGTTGTCTTGATGAAAAATTATTTTTTTGTGTTGTAAGCCAGGACGTTTTTCTCGAATGTGTACATTTAATTGATCCAAAAGGTTGCAATAGTACTCTGAATTTATTGTTTTACCCTTTTGCAGATAGTCAATCAATAAAATACCTTTGAAGTCCCAAAAAACCGTTGCCATAACCTTACCAGCCGATTGAATTGTTTTTGCCTTCTTTGGGGCACTTCCTCCAGCTTCAGTCCATTGTTTGGATTGTTCTTTGTCTCTGGAGTATAGTGGTGGATCCATGTCTCATCAACAGTTATGAAACGACGCTTAAAATCCATTTTATTTCGCTTAAAACGATCCAAACAAGCTTGAGAAATGTTCATTCTTATGCGTTTTTGGTCGACTGTTAACAAATGCGGCACCCATCTTGCAGAAAGCTTTTTCATCTGTAGTTCTTCATGCAAAATTAAATGGACTCGATCATTTGAGATGCCCATGATATTAGCTATTTCACGTACTTTTATTCGTCGATCATTTAATACCATATCATGCACTTTGGCTACAATTTCTGTTGTTGTTGCTGTTTTTGGACGTCCACTACGTGGTTCATCTTCAATGCTTGTACGACCACGTTTAAATTCAGCAACCCAATTTTTTAATGTTGCATATGAAGGAACACTTTCACCTAACACATTCACCATATCATTATGAATTTCTTGTCCCGATAAACCTTTTTTATGTAAATATTTAATGACACCACGCATTTCTAATTTTTCCATTGTTAAAAAATCGCGGATGCGTCTTTTGTGAACACCTGTTTCTATATGAAGGAGTTGCCAGATCGAAACAAAATTTAACATGTGTTCATAGCAGAGATGGAACTTTCCAAAACACTTAACTTTTTTCTGCTTATACCGCGCTTTTTGTGCTAGGCTAAGAAGTTTCCGAACCGCCCTCGTATATGTGGCATGAGTTCAAATTCGGGTGAAAAACGCATGATACCGAGTATTAACATTAGCAAGTCACATTTAAATACTGCTCATCATTCAAATCAATGCTTATGACTTGAAAACTTGATGATTATAAACCATTTTTGCGTGCGTTTTTCACTTTATATTTAATTCAATATTTTATATATAATTATTTATCAATGTCGCATGCGTCGTAGAAACGAGTGCTTAAGGAATTATGGAATTATAAATGTTGTTGATTTAGTAGAGCAACTTGTTGGCACAGAGTTTATAGAAAGCAAAGTTTTATTGGTTGAGTCAACTTTTAATGAAACAGTTGTGAAACGCTACAATTAGTATGGAAGACCTAAACTTAAAGATATTTATTTTTTATTTTAACTCAAATCAAATAATTTTTATAAATTCAACCATCTTTTTCTAATACACTGAACAAAAATAAGCTAAATAAAACTTCATATTGAAGATGAAGTACGAAGTTTTTCTAGAAGTCTAGTGATGGATGAGTTTCTCAAGCAGAAACGTTGCTTAAACAACAAGCAAACAAAAATTCGGAATACATAAAAGATTTACAGCCTGGCCCTAGATGGCTTATTAATATTAATTTTGTGGAACACAAAAACAAATTTTCTTGATTTCAATACAAGTTGTCGATCGAATCTTCTCTCTTCGATATCCTGCGATAATCGCATCATTGAAATAATTATAATATATTATAATGAATATACCTAAGATCTCAATAAACAACTTTCTAGACCATATGAACTTCCTAGGAATGCAAACCGTTCGGAATTTTGATTTAGTCTCTGATTCTTAACACCGTTTAAGTAGCGCTTAGGTAGCCGCAAAACTGAAAAACTTCCCGAACATTTTTTTATTTCATTTCTTTGGAAATTTTTCACTTTTGCGGCTACCTAAGCGCTACCTAAACGGTGTTAAGAATCAGAGACTAAATCAAAATTCCGAACGGTTTGCAAGATATGAGCCTGAGAAAATGCTAAAATGGCACCAAGGCCCCAAATCTTTGGGGCCCATAAAAAAAATGCATGACTTGGGGCAAAGCTGGGAGACACGGGTCTTTTGTTTTGGGTCTTTTATTACGTAGTGGAGTCCGTATATGGTTATATTTCCATGACTTAAAAAATTACACACAGTGTAATGATTGATGCCTTCGTGCTACCTGTAAAGTTGGATAGTATATAGAGCTAGAGAAAGCGAGGTTAAAGATAAAAGAGGTGGATATAAGTGATAGTTACTAGAGGAGAGGAGAGAGTGGGTCGGGAAAAAGGGTTATGTGTGTACACACTTCATAAAAGGCCGTCAACGGCCATACCAACCGCTGCTCCTTATATAAAGACTCCGATTTTTGAGTTTTATTTCCGATAACTGGGATAGGCTAGGATAATCCGCAAAGGAAGTGTTGACAGAAGCAGAGGAGATGCGATATACTTTCCCACTCTTCTTCATCACTAGAACTGGAGCTGTAATCATTGTACGGGAGACTCATATGTTTAGCATGGATTCCGAAAGTTCATTGGCCCGTCAGTGTGGCCAAGAGATTGCTCAAGTGCTTCCCAGTGAAGTTCATGAGGTTTTTAGTTCTGTAGGAGTTCCCAGGTCATCCGCAATCGTTGCTTCTTAAGCTTAAATTAGACGTGCCATAGCCATAACCAAACCAAAATTCAATTGGTTTCTATGGTAATGGCTATGGCGTTATGGCGAGTCACCTATAAATAAATACAGTGTTGCCCCTAAGTTTGATTTGAACAGATGTTTTGTATGGTTATGGTTATGTCACGTCTAATTTAAGCTTTAAGTCTAAAGGCTCAGTTACCCGACTGTAATGTAAAGTAACTGCAACAGTAGGAAACAGCTGATCCATATTGTTATGTGAAAAGTAATGAAAATGATTATAGAGATGTAATGTAACGTAAGCTACTTTTCATATAAAAATATCGATCAGCTGTTTCCTACGTTGCAGTTACTTTACATTACAGTCGGGTAAGTGAGCCTTAACACTCTATTCGAAGTTGTGAAAAATTGGTCAGCAACATTGATTATTTTGGGTGAAAAATTTGACATGTACTAAATGTAGCCCAACTCGCGGCTTTTTTATAATTTATTCGCTTTTATTGCTTGAAAGTATGCAACATTGTTTAAATTCCGTGCGAAAAAAGTTCTGCTCATGTAGTTTCGCAGCTGAAAATAAAATGATGCCAGAGTCATTTTGCATGGAAAAACATGCTGCCAGATATAAAAAAACTGCTAAAAGTTGTTAAAATGTCGCAAAATATTTGCAAAATATTGAAAAACTGCTGTAAAAATTTTGTATTAACACGAAAAACCAAATGATAACCCAAAAATTTTTGTGAGCAAGTTGTAGTTAAAACATATTCAGGCTTATGATAAATAAAATTTCACGTGGAAATTTCCGAAAGTGTGAACAATAGGATCAAAAACTTCATACGATTGCGAAATATGTTGACAATTTATGAAAAAAAATCCTCACAAAGATGTGTCTCTTGGAAAAACTGGAAATATGTAAGTTTTTAATTTGATTGGAATTGACGATACGAAATTAAAATACATGTGAACGAAAAATTTTATTCGGAAATTTCCACATGTTGAATTCATGATGAGGCTAATTATGTTGCACCGTCAACGAAAAATAAATTTTTCGAATATCAGGAGCTATTATTATAGCATCATTAAATAAAACAGTTCTTTTATTAAAAGTTTGATGTGAATTTGGCAAAGAGCTTTCAAGGCAAATCAACTTTAAATTTGACAGCTCGCTGTACAAGTGTATAAACTGTTGAAAATTGTTTGTTATGCATAAAACTGTAGATTTTTACCAGATAAAAAAATAATATTTCTTAATGTCTTTTTTGTCAAAAAGATTTCAAGAAGATATTCCTAATTATTACATTTCTACTTTAAAGTAATGTAATAATTTTATATACATATATTACATACATATACATAGTATATTCTCCAATATGAAACAGAAAACTTTTGTGAAATACCGTAATAGAAAATTATAATGAAATTTATAATTACAAACAACAAATTACATCTCATAATACATTCACTGACAGCCACTAACTGACATCTATTAAATATTAATTAAAAGAGGAAAAACTTCATTGACAAGTCGTTAGAAAATATGCGAACTTTTGTTGTTAACCACTGAATAATTTATTCTTCTCAAATAACCAATAACCATTGTTTTTCCTCATTTTAATTCCATCTTGAGAAACACAAAAAAATACTTTTCAAGCAACCCACGCAGTTTAAATGTAAATTTTTTACAAGCGTCCCCAAGCTACAATGCAAATAAGTAAAAATAAATATAAGAAGAAAAGAAGAAGGAAAAAATTGAAATGTGCATATTTAACAGATTTTTATTTTTCTTGTAGTAGTACATTATTTTTTCAAATTATATTTAAAATAACAAACCCGGTAGAGAGGCGACATTAACAACCGTGACCGTACAGCGGCGGGATTTATTTCTATGCAGGGGACGTTTAGAAATAGCAAACTTTGTAGGGAATATTTTTTTGCTGGGTTTTAGAATTTCTTTAATGGGAACTCGGGAATAGAAGGCGAACAGTTTGTTCGCGTGAAAATTTGGAATTTAGTATCCATTTTTCACGATAAGGGGAATATCATATACCTACATATTTGTCTAATCTACTTCTCTCTTAATTTTAAAGATATATACTATATACATACATATATTGATATTTATATGTATTAAGAAAAGTTTTTAAAATAGTGACGTGAACATTGTGTGAAACAACCATTATCCACTCCCACATTGATACTTAACCCTGCGGATATAAGATTTTGTATTTAAAAGTGCTATAACTCCTCTTCAAAAAATAAATAATAATAAAAATAAATAAAAATCAAGCAGATTTCACTTAAAAACCTTTACGAAAATCATACCGTTTACACAAAGTTTATTTACGTTTATCAAGACTTTTTATCCAAAATAAAACCAAACTATCTGAAAGTTTTCCAAAACTTAAACCAAACAATTGCATTTTGCAATGTAGCCAATTCACATACCGTTTTTAACCCTTTATCGCCCCATTGTTTCAGATATGTTACAAACCATTAAAATCCCTATAAAAACTATTAATATTAATAATTAAATGTACGGATTTATTAATTTTATTTCAACTTAATAACTTTGGTATAATATCTTGTTTTAAACTGTAAAATTCATTCTTAATAAAAAATTTTATCTGCTACAGCAGAACAGATTAAGGGCCTGTCGCACGATGTCGACAACGTTCGACTTGTCGCACAGTTGTATTAGTTATATTCGAAACAACAACAACAAATATTAAAATTTTTGTTGTTTTGAATGTAAGTGTGCGGCAAGTAGAACGCTGTCGACATTGTGGGACAGGCCCTTAAAGTAACCAGACGTTTTTATTAAATCAATGTTGCCGTAGAGCAAAAAATAAAATTTCAAAAATAATCCTAAAAGAAATTTTTTACTTGTTCTACGAGCTCTTAAAATCTTTTAAATAAAATTACTTTCATGTTGAGTCATAAAGGGTTATATGAGTAACAACGACCATCGCAGCAAAAGAAGTGGAACAGCGCTATACCTGGGGGTCTACTCTGTAATTCGAATCGAAAGAAAATTCTTTCGAATTTGTATGTTAATTGCATGTAAATTCGAAAACATTTTCTTTCGTTTCGAATTACAGAGTAGACCCCCTGGAATGCTTCTTCTTTTAATTTTTCATCTAAATTATATACCATGGCATAAAATACATTTTAATCCCTTGTTTTTAGGATTCCGTACACCAAAGGTGAAAAGGAACTTTATTGTTTTCGCTACGCTGTCCGTCTGTCTGTCACAGGATATTTTCTCGAGAACCGTAAGAGCTACGGACCTGAAATTCGGACATAGTGTGTAGACCTTTGGTCGCTACAACAACAAATACATGAGACTTAAACATTAAAGGGTGTTCCAAAACGAGCAACGAAAAATGTTAAAATCCCATGTAATATACATACAATTGTATGTATATACACTTTAAATTTGTAAAAAAATCGCCAAAACTTTTTTTCACCAAATTAAAAAAAATTTCTAAGACTAAAATAAATCGCGAAAAACCGGAAAAATCGCCAAAATGAAAAAAAATCGCCAAAATGAAAAAAATCGTCTAAATGAAAAAATCCCCAAAATGGAAAAAACCCAAAAACAGAAAAAAATCGCCAAAATGAAAAAAAATTGCTATAACAAAAAAAAACCCCAAATACAGAAAAAATCGCCAAAATGAAAAAAAAATCGCCAAAATGAAAAAAAAACCGCAAAAACAGTAAAAAATCGCCAAAACGAGAAAAAGCGACAAAACTGAAAAAAAAAACGTTTAAACTGAAAAAAAAACTTCAAAAAAGCCAAAAAAAAAAGGCCACATTAAAAAATTCTCAAAACCGAATATACGGAACCTTTCGTGTGCGAGTCAAAGTCGCACTTTACTGAATTTATTTTAGTTTTTTCATGCTATAAATCTAATTTTGGTTTTTTATTAGATGTAAAGTATTTATAAGCTGTAGTTTTTACGACTGTGTAAGAACAAAAAAAGAGGAAAACGAGAAAAATTTACGATTGCATTTTCTTGTGATATTAATTATTCATTTGAAACGTTTAAGCCAAGAATACCAATATTATTGAAAATTAAAAAAAAACAACAAGAGCATTGGATAATAGCCCTTTTAAAGCCAAAAATGTTTATGTAATTTTTTTCAGCACTGTCTTCTGGTTCCGCATTAATTTCATTTGAATATGAAGTGTTTTTGAAAGCTCCTTTGCGTGTTTCAGCATTTAATGAAAAATATCCAGTGATACTATAGGGATACATCCTATAGTAACTAGATGGGAAACGTGGCAGAAGACTGTTGATACTATATTTCTATTAATAAAATTAAAGAAATTTTAAAGTCAAAAAACTTTCCTTCATATGCAAAAAAAAAATAACATGTGCTGGAAGTGTACGTTAAAACAAAATTTCAAATTAAAAAAATTGTGCTCTGAAAGGCAGAATAAGTGAAGAGATAAAAAATAAATTAGAAATAGGTATACAAAAAAATATGGACTTAAAATAAATATATATGCAACAAATTGTATCAATAGTTTATAGTTCTAACATCGAAAACTTAGAAATTGAATATTCCACAAACGAAATAGCGGCATTTAAATGCGCACCAATAACTTCTGCCGGCGTGGAACGTCCATTTACATAAAAGTTATTTCAGAAAAAATCGTAAAAGATTTACCTTTGACAATTTAAAAAAAATTTATTCATCCATTTACGTAAATAGAAGTTCGAGTGAACTTTATTTTGTATTCCATATGATTTGACATAATATTTGTTAAGAAGGCATTGAGGCTGAGCATTTTATGTTTTGTAAAGGTACGGTCACACTTGACAAACATTTGCCCAAAAAAGCGTAATGAGAAATCTTTTGATTCAGACACGTGTTTATTAAGTTCAATAGTTTCCAATAATATTGTATTCTTTAAGTTTGCCTATTTGTTAAATACGAAACTAATTAACTTAATAAACACGTGTCTGAAGCAAAAAATTTTGCATTAGTATTTACTGGTTACGCTTTTTTGGACAAATGTTTGTCAAGTGTGACCGTAGCTTAAGTTTTTAATGACAAAATGTTTGAAAGCAATTAAAGCTGGTTTATTTTTAAGTTTTTAATGTTATCAAATGTTGAAAAAAAAGTTGATATGTAAATGTTTATTCTATTAGTTTTAAATATTTCTATATTTTTACTGCATATTTTATGTACATAAAATGTGATTTTAAATGCATGAAAATCCTTTCCCTAATCATGACATATACTGCCTGGCTCACGATGTCGACAAGAAACTTTCGTTCGCTTATTTATATTGAAAACAAAAACAAAATAAGAAAATTTGTTTTTGTTTCCAATATAAATAAGCGAACGAAAATTTCTTGCCGACATCGTGAGCCAGGCAGATAAAGTCTAGTAGTTGACTTAACTCATTATTTAAAAAATTTCCGTTAGGTCGGATAGTTAAAACTGCGAAAGGAAATAGAAAAACAGTTTTACCACGATATGGTAACACTGATCGAACTAATCTTTTCACAAATCTTTACCCTAAAAATAAACATCGTGTAGAGAGTTACGCCCCTGTGCAAAAACAATTCTTAAACTTAAAGTTGGTTTAACAAACGAATTTTGTATGGCAAACCCGGTTTTAAAGCATGCTTTAACTTTAACAATCGTTTTTGCATAAGGGCATTTTCTGGAAATCACATTTTTCAAATCACTAATGATTTTATAAGTAATAATGGTCCTTTATACGTTTTTAAAATCATATATGATAATTTTCTTTCAGAAATGATATTTGATGTTGTTATACAACAGAAAAATTAAAAAAAAGAGCGAACAAATATCTGCATGACCATTATTACTTTTAAAATCACTAGTGATTTGAAAAATGTGATTTGCAGAACATGCCTGAATGTTTGCCTCTTAAAATTTTCTAGATACTCTTTAACACACAAATCTGGCAACAGTAATCCCACCAAAAATATAAACAACTTAGGAAATATATGTATGTATGTATGTACAGATTTATATACATATATATGTATATGTGCATATTTTGACGTCGTCGTTCCTGGAAATTCGAAAGGTAACCAACCCGGCACATGTACTCACACATACACATTCCTACATAAACAATCAGGCAAATGAACGAAACAATAACAGCATACGTACGAATTTCATGTTAGCCATACAACAGGTTAGTAAGTTTGTCAGTCTGTCTGTCACTCCGTCATATACGTACACCTTCACTCTTAAATGTTTGTGTACATTAATTCTTGTTCTTATTTTTGTCACATGCGTACTTCATACTTACATAGGTATGTATGTACATACATATATATCGTCGGTTGGTTTCTGGTTTGCTGCAGACATATTGTATTTTTAATATACTGTGCCGCAAACCAGAAACCAACCGACGATATATACACATACATTCTACGTATGTATGTATGTATAAACATATCGTCAGTTTAGACTCTTAAGGCTCAGTTACCCGACTGTAATGTAAATTTACTGCAACAGTGGGAAACAGCTGATCGATATTGTTATGTGAAAAGTAATGAAAATGGTTATAGAGATGTAATGTAACGTAACCTACTTTTCATATAAGAATATCGATCAGCTGTTTCCTATGTTGCAGTTACATTACATTACAGTCGGGTAACTGATCCTTTAAAGCTCATTTCAATTTCAATTATAAGTTAATATAATAATAAATATAAATATACAAAAAAGTCTAAGTCCATCTTTTCAAGAATTGTTTCGCATGTAAAATTCATTAATACCCTTGGAAGGAGGACGAATATTATCATAATTTCAGAAAAATCATTCGACAACATGCTACCAATAAATCTGGTTAAATATAAACTGATTTACTGTCTGTGATCGAAATGGAGTTACATATATCAGACTAATGCCCTTAATTTCTACATACAGATAATTTACCTAAAGTTTTACCTACGAGTTTGACTTATCAAATTGAATTTACACAATAGATATATGTACACTAGAAATCTATGGTTAGAAATAATGAGCATAACTGGTACTTTGTTAGGAGAACCTTACCTTTAAAGAAGGGTTAATACTAGGTTATGTCATCTTTAATGTTTATCTGATTTTTGATGCACAAGACTATAGATTTTGTTTTTATTTAATGTAAAAATCCTTTAAAAAATTGCATTAAAAAGTTGGTGATTTATTTTAATCAAATTAAATTAAACAATTTTATCGTTACCTGGGGAAAGGCCGAAATTAAAAAAAAAGTTAATGATTTAAAATACATAAATGCAATACAAAATTTTAACAAAATAAAAATTTTCAACCTATTATTGTTATTGTTAGAAAAAATTTATTGACTTTTGCCTCTACACCGACCATACTTTCTACATATGGGCACTTCCAAAAAAAAGTCCACCATGACGGACAAATTTAAAGTTCACCAACAGATTTGTTTTCTTGGGGAAAAAGATTTTTTAATCTAGAAGCTTGGAAAATAAGTGTATATCAGTCCAAGTCCTAACAAAAAAGTTTTGTATAAAAATACTTGGCCAATTCGCAGAGTTAAGCAATTTTGTTAGTCAAGTCAAACCCCACTTCTGTTTTTTGTAACGTAACGCCAGGTCATATTTTGCGAATATCTTGAAATCCTTAGGTGTGATTGTTATAATTTTTTCAATGAATATAGACCTATTTAATCACTTCTCAAATGTAAGAAAAAATTTTTTCAAAAACAATTTTAAAACTTTTTTTTTCAACCTTTTGTCGTGCAAATGGCATGTAACGCCAGAATGGAATTACCCATATATAAAGACATAAATACTTACATGTTCAAGTGTATTTATTGTAGATACTGAAGCAGTTTAAATATTTTTGATTTTTGTTTTTATTCAATTTTCCTGCTACCAAACACAAAATAGATGGCTACTTATTCTATTTTAAAACTCATAAACACATTTAGATATATACATGTGTATGTACGAGTATGTACATCGAAGCCTCAACGGCAAATTATCGCAAGAGCCAAAACACAAATTTTTATAAAGTTTTCTTCCAATCATTTTCTTTCAATTAGAATTACAGAGTAAACCTCTGGTTGGGTTCGGATTAGAATACATTCAATCTTTTTGAAAAAAAATATCAGATTGCTAAATACATCAGCCAATGGCACTGTATCGTCCAATTTCAATTTTAGCGGCAAAAATTCAAATTGTCAACTTTCGCAAGGCGAATTCAGTATCAGATGACCTTTTCCGCCTGGCTGATTATCAGCTGTTGATGCCAAATTGAGCAATTTGAACCAAATGTCAAAATTTGCTTAGAAATCTTCTGACAGATTGGTTTTGTAGCATAGCAAAGTACGTGTCAGTCGTAATTTTGCTCTGGGTGGGAGAACACCTTTTCGCGTCGTCGTAGTTATTTTTAAATGCGGCCAGGCATTTTGTTGTTGTCTTGCTTTCGAGAGTTTTGCGGCTGTCGCATTGTTTAATGTTTTTTTCCATGATCAACCGTAATTACTTGCGGTTCTTTCTGGAATTCTTCATTGGCATATGCAATCGATTTGTTTGTTAAGTACTTACTCATATGTATAACTGTTCGTGATTTGTGACATTTTGATGACCTGTTCAACCGCTTGTATTGTGAATGGTATAACCACACTTTTGTATGGATTGACGCTTGAAGGATTTTGCTGAAACGTTAATAAATGCTGGATATTGACATTTTAAATTTTTGGAATAATATACTGGTGGATGAATAACCTGATTTGTCGAACACATAATACTGATCTGACGATATAATTTTGTTGAAGAACCTGGTGGAGACCAAATATAATACTCGTGTGGTGGATAGTGAATGATTTGATTGGAAATTTGTTGTAAAACCTGGTGGAGAACCAAATATAACTCGGATTTTAAGAAGATTTTGACTGGTGGAGACCATTTATACTCTAGGAGCGGACTCTAGGATTCTCTACTTCCTATGTGAAGGCGTGGGTCGAATGAGGTCTTGAGAAAACTTCTATTTGTTGAAGAACCTGGCACTTTGTAGCTAGCCATAAACTTTGAAACCCCAAAAAAAAAAAGTACGTGTTGTTAAATTGTTGTAGGGAAGAGTTCACCTGATACTGAATTCGCCTTGAACTTTCGCTTTTTGAAAAAAAAACACCACGATTCAATTCCTAACACTTCGACGAGATAACTGCCAAAAATGAGTGCTAGTTTGGCAACTATGTTTAAATATAAACAGCTGTGAATGTTTACATTTTTAACCCCCGACTAAAAAAAGGGGTGTTATAAGTTTGTAGTGTGTGTCTGTGTTTCTGTGTGTCTGTCCGTGTCCACGTACAGACCAAACGGCTGAACCGAATTTGATTTAGTTTTTTTGTTTGAAAGGTGACTTTCAAGATATCACATCTTCTCTAGATATATTCGGGGGTTTTTAAATTTTTGTTATTTTAATTAAGTTTTCAAACTGTTGAGTGGTAAAAAATTGCAATAAGGAAAAAATGATTTTTTCAAAAAAAAAATTTATACATAAATATTTAAAACTTTACCAAAATGGATTACATACTGGAGGTGTGTACTTAAAAATAAAAAGAGATGGAAATTTTTTACAACTGAATGAATGAATTACAACTAATGAATAATTTTGAAACCCTAAATAATTTTGAAATATTTCCCTATTTTCCAGGCCATCGATGGTTGAAGAAAATCTATAAGTATTTGCAAAAAAAAAATTAAGAAAGCACTAAAGCTGAATTCAACCCTTCAGTCCTTTGCCAATTCTATTTTAAGAACAACAAAAAAATTTCATACTCGATTACGACATTTTGCTCCTAGATTAAAGAAATCATGCTGCGGGTGTTCTCTACTCTCTATTATCAAAACGTCGTAGTCGTAGTCGTAGTCGTAGTCGTAGTCGAAGTCGAAGTCGAAGTCGAAATACGCCAACCACAATAAAAAGGATTATTTCAATACCTAAGTGAATGTACGCTATTTCTTTGCCCTTAACTGTTTAAATAACTTTAAGAAGTATATTTTATAAATAAACGTTACTAAAATTAAAGAAAAAAAAACTAAAAATAACGTTGCTATCGAAAGTATACAAAAGACTTTAATGCTAGGAACACAACTGGGACGAACGACGAATTTTTCGGTGCGAACTTTCGTCATAAAAAATAAAACACATGTGTGCATATGAAAATGAACACAACACCGCCGTACAACGAAATTCGTCGTGCGTGACGAATTCTTATGCATTAAACACATTCACCACAGCAGGCTACACGAACACACGACTTCAAATGCCGCTAGCAGCATTTGTCGCCTCGTAGCCAGCTACTTAATTATTTTGGAGTCGGCAGCAGCACCATCTGCAGCTGATATTCAAGTACAAATACATAGTTCAGTATTGCCACTTTCATATAGTTTGCATATATAAATATTAATTACTCTTTTAAAATGTACTTATTTCACATAAAAGTACAATAATGAATCAATTTATTCTTTACATCAATTTTTGGATATTGTTTCTAGTAAATAGTATGAAATAATTGTACGATATCATTCATTCACCATTTTGTATTATACTGGTAACACTGCATTTGCTCATTGTAGCCAGAGAAATAGAAATTAGTTTAATTGGAGTACAACGACAAAATCAGTGTAGACAAAAACCTGTCACCGTGTTGCCTTGCTGTCTTCAAAATAATTATTCTCGTATAAACATGTGTATTCTATCCTTGACATTTGGTAGTCGGTTGCTTGCTGTGGTGAATGTGTTTAATGCATTAGATAGATTTATTTCTAATTTGTACGCCGACGAACGACGAAAAAACAATTTTCTCTCTCTCACTCTCTGTCTTGGTACACACAACAACCAACTTTATCAAATACAAGAGAGGAATTCGCTGAGTAAATTCGTCGTTGTTGTGCTTCACACGACGAATTTACGCAGCGAACTCTTATCGACGAATTCGTCGACGTGGACGAAATTCGTCGTTCGTCCCAATTGTGTTCCTAGCATAATGTTTTTTTTTAGCGTTATTTGTTTAGTGTTGTATTCTTGACTGTTTCGTTCTCTTCAACTTCATATCGACTTTTCTTTAGCATTTATTTCTGTTTATTGACAGTTAACGTCGTCCGTAGTCATTGGCGTTATTTTATTTTTCATTGATGTCGTCTTATGTGGACAAAGTGTTACGGCGACGACGTCTCTGATGGACGTTCGAGATATTTTGTTTAATTTTTTTTATTCTATGCAGCAAGTGAAAGAGGAGAACGTGAGGTTTTTATATTTAGTATTTATGTATTTAATTTTTTTATACCTACATACTTTAATTTTTTGTTATTGTTTAGTATGTTTGATTATTTTTATATCATTTCCAATGGATTTTTGTTTGCTTTTCATTACTCTTTTTTATATTGCAAGTATTGTATTTTTTTATTCTCTCCTTCACAGTGAATAGATTTTTGTGGCGGCCAATTATTTTATTTGTATATGCTTTATCAAAGTTGTTTCATTTGACGTTTTTGCCGGTTTTTGTGGTCATTTGAGATTTGGTTTTTTGACAATTATACTCTTGCTTATGTTTGTGTTTTTTTATCGCACTGCAGCACCAGTTGACGACGATGACCGCAATTCTGACTCATATAATTTAATTTTGAAAAATTGATTCAATGCATTGCTATTATTGTGTCAAAACAAACACTATTAAATAGTTGTAGATTTGTGATGCGAGTAAAGTGAAAACAATTAAGTATCTTTGAAAATCTTACAAAACAGATATTCCTCAGTAAAGTGAAAACAATTAAGTATCTTTGAATTTCTTACAAAACCGATTATGGCCATGAGGGTAGCTTTTTTATCTTGGATGAATAAATGAAATGGAAATGAAAACAAATTATCCTTATTACAAAAATAATTGTAAAATGAAACTTAAAGATGTGGGATGAGGAAAAGCTCTAGTGTCAGAGTAATTATTTTTTAAATACGGTCAGGTCTATTTTTGTTGTTTGCTGCACTGAGGTTGACAATGTTGAGAGTTGGCAATGTTGGCTGAAGTACCTTCATAGTTAGTGCGTCAACTACAAAAAAAAATGACGGTTTTCGAGAGCCCGAGTTCAATCCCCGTGCCAGGCCAGTCATATAGATATCATAGTTTTTTTCTTATATGCATTAGTGTCGTCAATGTTTATAGCAATGAATCGTTTACGAAGTAAAATATCTAATAAGATCGCTGCATAGCTTAAAATAATGAACGTACTTAACACCAGAGGTGCTGCTACGATACCATAAAAAATACAATAGCAGAGTTGTACAAAAAAAATAATGAAGCTTCTCTTTTCTCTATCTATCCGACACTTCATTGTTAACATTTTAGTATTTTCAATGCTAGGTTTGGCGTTTTACTTTGTAAAAAAGAATTAAAGTTTTTTAAAAAACTGCTAATAAAAAACTATGTAAATTTTAAATCTGGCACTTTGTTTTTAATTTAGCAAATATTTTGGACCGATTTAGCTTCCTCCCATCATAATTTTCTGGCAACACTGAGTCACTTCAACATCTGTACTTGCACTATAGGCTCAGTTAGCCGACTGCAATGGAATGTAACTGCAACGGTAGGAAACAGCTGTTCAACAAAAAGTTACATGATATTCAACTGATTACAGGTAAGTAGTTATCTGGCAGCTTATGGTAGAATTACTGAAATCGTATCGTGCTGTTGCCTATCAGCTGACAAAATCCGGAACATTCCTACGTAAAAATCTACAGAAAATAGATTTTTATGTTGCAAACGTCAACTTCTGGCCAAGGCGAATTCAGTATCAGGTGACCTTATCAACCCGGCTGATTATCAGCTGTTGATGCCAAATTGAGCATTTTGAACCACATTGTCAAAATTTGCTTAGAAATCTTCTGACAGATTGGTTTTGTAGCATATCAAACTACGTGTTGTTTTTTGTGTTGTATGTTGTTATACATACGTATAAAGCAAAGAGAAATCCTATAACAACTGACTTAAACGATACAACTCCAAAGCAGTCGTAAAGGAGCTCTGGGCGAGTCAACATCACGCGTCGTTGGCAATTATTTCTTAAGTGCAACCAGGCCACTGTTGTTTATTGGCCTTCGAGAGTTAGTTCTTTGTGGAATTTTTCATTATTAAGTGCAAACGTTTTTAATAAGATTTAACTGGTGGAGACCATAAAAAACTCTAGGAGTGGATCTTGGAAACTCCTACTTCCTATACGAAGGTATAGGTCGTTCGCAGCAACCGAAGGAAGCTTCTACACGTGGGATACCCTGGCTTTTTGGCTACGTCCTTTTGCCATTTTTGTTCCATTTGGAACACAGAATACAACAAAAAAATACAACTCCAAAGCAAGGCGATACGATTTGACTAACGAAGCCGTTAATGGTCAGCCGCTTTAAACTTAAATTAGACGTGACATAGCCATAATGCCATAGCCATAACCAAACCAAAATTCAATTGGTTGCTATGGTGAGAGTTATGGCGTTATGGCGAGTCACTTATAATCAAATAAAGTGTTGCCCATTAGTTTGGTTCGAACGGCTGTTTTCTATGGCTATGGTTATGTCACGTCTGATTAAGCCTTTAATGGCATTCAGTACGCTGCTATTGCCATTACAACGCAATCCAATTAATATACTTTTTTAATTTAAGAGTTTACTAATTTGCTTCAATATACACTTTTATATTTTTTACATGAGAAACAAAAAACGTTTCAAAATCAATAAATTATGTCCGTTTGAATTTCTTTAATAAAGTCGTAATTTTTATTGCATATGTAATATATACATATGTATGTATAAAAGATGTACTAATTTGCTCAAAGGAGTAGAAAGTTATTTATTTAAATTGCATGAAATATGCAAAAATATGAATATTTATAACAAACAAACTTTTTTATTTATTTCTAACTTTCCAAATATGTAAAATCTGTTTTCTTTAATACATACATACCAACATACATACCTACATACATATGTATATGCAGCATTATATTTACTAGAGTATCCAATTATTTGACTTTTGGTTTTGGACAAGTAATTAATCGATTTTGGGATTTTAAAATTGTTCGATTAATCGAATAAGTAATTAAAATAATTTTTGAAATAATTGTATCGAATAGAAGAAAATATACATGGGTATTTGATTTCACACTTTTATTATAAGCAGACAAAAATAATAAAACAAAAATGTAGTTAAAACATTAACAATAAAATAAAATATCAATTCATTTGTACTACGTATACAGTTCTAAAACGTTAAAAAAATAAAAGTACATATGAATCGTTTGTTTATAAAAGGCCTTTGTTAGTTTTTTTAGCAAAGATCTGTTTTTACAAAAATCGAGAGGTCATATGATAATACGTCATTTGATTGTGAAAGGACGGACCCATGTTTGGTTACTTCTTTAACAGAATTTTGCCACTAATATTTTCTGTATACTTATAAAAGTCCTCATGTCATTGAACCCATTGTCCCCATCCATACGAGTCAACTATTGCTGCGCAAATTTCGGTTTTTGGCGATTTTTTTTTTGTTTTTTACGAAGAATTTTTTAGTTTTAGCGATTTTTTTAGTTTTGGCGCTTTTTGCGGTTTTTGGCGATATTTTTAAGCGATTTACTTTTTTATATTTGGCTATATATTTTTCATTTCAACTATTTTTCGTTTTGCCGATTTTTCGTTTCGGCAATGTTTTTAATTTTGAAATATTTTATTTCAAAATTAAAAATATTTTATTAAAATTAATTTCTCGAAATTACATAGTAAAAATTACATTAACTGTTAGAATACCCCTTACGTACCTTTTCACAATGTATGGTTAAGAGATAACAGAGACTTTAACTGCAAGTTTTGTATGAAGAACTGTCAGTTAAAGTTCAAGTTAACTCTTAACCATACATTGTGAAAAGGGACGTTAATATTGACTTTTTAAATTTAAGTGCTAATTGGTGTAATCTGCATAAAAATACACTAACTTGTGTGTGTCTATACGAATGGCTTAATAGAAGAAAGGCGGAACTCGAATTTTCGATATTTTATAGGAGAGGCAAAAAAACTGAAAAAAACTAATGCATTTACATAGATGTAGAAATAATTTTTTAAGTTGCCAGAAGTCCTTGATTTTGTACTGTTGCGTACTAAGCTAAATATACGTTGTCTCCCAGAAAACGTTAAAACACGCCCTTTTTATATTAAGTCATCGATATGTAATTCTCTATATACATTAGGATTTAAAAATTTTTAGTTGCTCGCTTTAGATAATCCTTTAATTTTTAACTGTCTGTTAAAATTTTAGGTAAGTAGCTCTCACTGTTATCGAGAAAACAGCCTGTGACAGACAGAGAGGCGGTCGGACAGTACACCTTTGGTGTACGGAACCCTAAAAAAAATTTCTAAGAAAACAGCCTGTAACAGACGGAGAGGCGGATGGACAACACACCTTTGGTGTACGGAACGCTAAAAAGTATAATTTACTAAGAAATTAATTTTAATCGATTAATTGTTCCGAGTTATTGGTTAACCGAAACTGTCCATTTTTATTATTCAATCAAATAATGGAAAAAAATCCTTAATCGAACAACGAATAATCGAGTGGATGCTCTAAATATTTACGTATTTATTAATGATAATAATAATAATTATTATGCCATAGTATATTCCCAGCAAAAGTCAAATGATATTATATTTGCAATTAAAGCTTTTTAATATGATTAATTAGTATTTCTCGTTAGAACCGGGCAAGATATAATAAAATAGTATAGTTTCAAAAATATTTTTCGTGGGCCACTTATACACACCTATTTTTTTCTGCTGGAAAAATACTTTTGTAGATCAGCACCAATCGCTGAATTTTTTTTTTATTTATAAATTTATTTTTTATTATAAATTTAGCAAATTAATTTAGTTATTGATGCTCTATGAAAAGATGCTTTTGCAATTAGCTACATTCTTGAAAAAAATTTGTTCTTTCAATTTATTCGCTGGGTTCATACAAAAATTTTATATTCTCCACAAAATTTGTTTTGTTTAGTTTGGTAAACTAAATGTAGTGAAAGAAAAACAAATAGGAGAACTTAATTATAGAGTAACTTTTATATTAAAGCAAACACCATTACAAAAAACATTTCAAACTAGGTAAATATTTGCTTTTGCAGAAAGTTTTTAATAAAAAAAAGAAAGAGTTAAAACTGTTCGAGCCAATTGCGTGGCAGAAATTAATACCCAAATAAGCACTCAAAAATTCAAATTCAATCACTTGAAATTTAACTGGAAACAAAGTTGAATTCAATCATTTTTTCAAGTAATATTCAAGTTTGAAAATATTTTGTAATAATAAATCAAACAACATACATGTACATATGTTCAAACATTGTCAAATAAATAATTTATTTATTAATAAAATTAAAATTGTGGTGAAAAAGATCAAAGATAAATAAAAAAGTGAATTTTTAAAAAACAAAAGGTGATTAAAAACGAGAAAACAATAGTGAAGTAGATATGCAGAAAATTATTGTAAGAAAACTTGTCGATTGCATTTTCCTTTATATTTTAAAAGCATTTTTTTTAAAGCTTGAAATACACTGGAATTCAATTGTAATACAAGGTTGAATTACAGCATAATTCAAGGCTTGAATTCAACTGTAATACAATTGAATTGTTAGAATTGAATTCAAGTTCCCTTTTCACTGGAGAATGCTATTGAAATAAAGTGTAAATCAAGCATAATTCAACCCTTGACAATTGAATATGTGACTTGAATAACATTTGTTTTACACTTGATTTCAAGCAAAATTGCTTATTGGGTAGTGCTTAAGAAAGAAAAGTGTGTAACCTATGATCTGTTGTCCGAATATCACTTTAATTTTGGTAATAATTGTAATTAATGGTTAGTATGTAAATATCACTGACTGCTCGGGAGGAATTTGTCACTCAAACTTTGATTGAGAATAATCACCCCTATCGTGAACAGTTTTTTGCCTCGAAATATTTTCACTTTTTCTCTAATTACAATAGAGTTGTGTAGTTCATGAATGAACTAACTAGTTCAAATGAACGATTCAATATTTTGAACTAAGTGGACTTATTCAATTTGGTTACGCTCCCTAGTTCAGTTTTTGAACTAAGACACAAAATGAACTAAACAGATGCTGTGAACTGTGTTCAAAGTTTTTTTTTACTTTTTAACTCTGTGCTTCTACACTCATGCGACTTATGTATATTTACCGCTTGTTCATTAATTAACAAGGGGATTTTCAAAGCAGATTTTCATACTAAATTTGTTTTAGAAACCCCTTATAAAGCAGTTATATTTTATGAATTGAACTAAAAAGTGTGTTTGAAGTAGAAATGGTACCGATGTTTCAAAAACCGATATCATTGTATCGATCGATATCGGGTTTCGATACTTTTAAGAGCTGTAGTTTTTTTTTAAATGTACGATATTGGCATCGCTACTAGTGATGTGAAGAAAAAACAGATAAATGTCATAATAACAGCCCAGGCGCATCTATAAGATGACCCCACTAAGCCAGGTGACTGTATGACAAATATTTTTGATCGATACTGTTCAAAAAATATCGATACATTTTTTTCATTTGCTCATCCCAAGTTTGAAGTAAATGAACGTATACTTCCTTACCAAAAGTTTAATGATTTTTGCGAGCTTTTCCTGAAATTAGGGTGGTACATTAGTGTGGTACGAACTGAGATCTTAGCTTAGCAGGCTGTTGGCAAGGAAAAGTGGAAAATTAAGAGTCCAGTTCACTTGGATCCATTACAATGATCCCTTTGTGCTATGTACATACATATGTAACTACTTACTTTTTAAAAAATTTCCCAATTTTTTAGGAACACTTAAGGTAGGACAATACGGGACGTATTTATAGTATTTTCAATGGGTAGTGTTTTCACTGAAAAATTTGCTTAAAAAAACAAAAATACACATATTTGGGGTTTTAAAACAAATTTTTAAGGAAAAACCAAATACATACTTTTTATTTATTCACACTACCCAATAGGAAAGAACAGAAATTACGAAGTATGTAGTATAAGTATATGTACATACACACATCCATGCATACATATATTCGTACATGTGTCCTATGTACATTTATTATTAATAAGTATGTACATACTTAGTTGTATTTCGCATGTTTTCTTTCTGTTTTCACATTTTTTTTCCACCTACCTACGAGAAAAATTAACACGCTGTTGCCGATGTTGATGAGGTGGGATGATCCGAAAATTAGCCACAAAACTTCAAGTCTTATTCCAAAAATGCACAGTATATACAAGGAAAAAACAATACAACATACACTTTTAATTTATTTACTTTTTTTAACAAAAATTTCACACCATTTCCTTTTTCATATACAAATTGTTGTGCAATAATTTAATTTAAATTTTTCGAAGTAAACAATTCAAATTATTTTATTCAATTTTTTTTTTGACCTTAGCGAAAAAGGAAAATAATATTGCGTTGCACTTTTTTATAACTTTCTTGTTTTTTTTAATATTTTTCACTTCTTCAGAAACATGCATTCACAAATATTAGCAACAAAAACAATAATAGTTGCAAAAAAAAACAATTTATAAAAATGCTGATGTTGATACACACAGCCTTTTGATAAGTAAAATGGGCAAAAAAAAATCAAAACGAAATTTTTTTACACAGGATTATTATTATGACTGAATAGCACCGAACGAAATAACAAACGTACGAACGCCGTGGTTGGTGGAGCGGAGCTATTCAGTTTTTTCCACTTAATAAAACGACCACAAAACACAACCGTCAATGGCGAGAGTAAAGAGCACATTGAATTGAATAGAAAGTGTAAAAATAAATTGAATCTGGCTACAAGGAATGAAGAACATCAAAACAAAGACTAAAAAGGGTTCTCCAAAATAAATAATATAATTCCCCTTATCGTGGTGGCGCATTTCGACTTCGACTATGACACCGCAATATTTTTTCTTTAATTTAAAATGTCGAAATACACAAATCCCGATAAGGTCCAAGTTTTTAATGATATAGGTACTTATGAAACTAAATTTTAAAATGTTGCTTAAGAGAAACAAAAACAAATTTCCTATTACAGGCGCGAATTCAGGTGGACAAAGTATTCACATAGCGAGCTGTAATATCTTTCATTTCATTTATTTAATCATTATGTATACCTAGCCTATGGGCCATAGTCGGTCACATCATACTACATACATAGAACAAATTATTTTGTGTACTCTTTCTTCTTTATGACCTTTTATAATATTGAAATGGAGTGAACCCTTATTTCCATTATTTTTCAGATTTTCTTTGAGTTATGATTTACTGGAGATATTACGATTTTCCACTCGTCTGTCGAATTCATCCGAAATATTTTTAATCAGGTTCATGTACGGTGAATGCAGAGGAGATAATAAAATGTATGAGACCTGCTGAATAATCGACAATCGAACGCAATGGTCTGAGCTTTTCGGGTAGTTCTCTTGTTGAAAATGGAAATTATTCCTACGACTCAGTTTTTCGATGCTATCCAACAGACTTTCTTTTAAGACATTGTTATGGTTTTTTTTCACATACTGGAGCCTTACCTCCACACATCGCCACGGTGGGTGATGCAACTAATAATAATCGGCCATGGTCTGTAAACCGAATTCCGAGTAAATTTCTCGTTTTCCAAAAATAAATAATGGTCCCAATGATGTGTTTAAGTCATACATACTAAATTAATTTCAGATATGATATTTCAAGCTCTATAATATATAAAACTACAAAAAAGTCTGAAAAAAAAGTTTGCTAGATAGTAGTAAAATTAAATTTTTCTAAATCGAGCGTTTTCAAATCGCTTCGATATACAGAACAGGCAGGAAAATTTTTCTTCTCAAATTCTGTATTTCACTTCCTTCAAGCCCTTACTTTTAATGGGAATTATTACGCTATCCCAGAATTCTTCACGTGAATTTTGAAAGATTTTGCAAAACTTAAACCATTGTTTCTTTTGGTCTTACTAATATCTGAGGGTGGCTTTGGCTGAAGTAGTTAGCACGTTGACTACAAAACCGAAGGTCCTGGGCTCAAACCCTGTCTCCGACAGTCATTAAAATAACAACACCACGCATTTTTCAGATGTGCATTAGTGTCCTTTGTATCAGTTATTGTGGGAAAAGTTCTAGTGATTCAGGCATAGGCTCTGGTCATTAAAACTATAACGGCTTCAGAGGATGCTAATCCTAATTTTACATCAGAGCGCCATCCTTTGGCGGTATTGTGTAGCAGAATCAACGGCGAAGTAAAATAACCAATAAAATGGCTATTAAATTCAAAATTTAATACGCCTCATTCACCACCAGGGGCGCTGCAACACTACAAATAAGCGTGCCAAAGAAAAGCAGAGTTGTAACAAAATGAAGCTGTCCTCTTATCTCTTCCTTCACCACCTGTCTTCCCTATCACTATCACCCTCTCTAACTATCTTCTCTTCCCAACACAGGTACCACAAAGGGATCATTGTATTGGACCCAACAGCGATGCCAATTTAGCGCTAGTTTTAGCGTGTTTTAACTATGCCAAACGCGCTTTTTTCGTCTTAGCGCGTTTAATTAAAAAAGCGCTAAATTAGCGCGTTTTGATTAAAGTCAAAAATATCATTTCAGTTCAATATCTTTTTACTTTTTTGTATAAATTTAACATTTGTCTAATATCCAAAATTTAACTTTTTGTTTAAATTCGTTAACGATTCAGATGTTGCAAATAAAATTCTCTTGACTGTGGTTAGAATTAAAAACGCATTTTAATATTGTAAATCGCAACTATTTTGAAATTTCACAGTTAAAAATATGTACTCGTACTCGTGACCCAAAAAATTTATATAACTTATTAAGCATCTATTCTTTTTGTACTTCAAAAAGCATTTGAATCGCAACACTATTCGATAATTTATATAAAGTTGTTACAAAGTTTGACAAATAAAATTAAAATCAAAACTAAGAATTTCGAATAATTGGAAGACGAGACTGATTCTGTATTAAATGATTTTAGATATTTAGGATATAATTTCGAAGAAGCAATATTGCATAATCTGAAAAAGAGTTACTAAAAAATTAATTGTACTCGTATTTACTAATACATACATCGACCTTTATTAAAATTTAATTTAGCGCGTAGGAAAATAGCGCGTTTTGACTATAAATTGTTGATAATGCTGTAACTAAGCGCGTTCTAGCGCGTTTTGAGATGAGGTGTAGCGCGTTTGTGTTATAAATAGTTGGCATCGCTGGGACCCAAGTGAGCTGAACTCTAAATTTCACCCTTCCTTACCAGTAACCTGCTAACCTAACCTAATCTATACAGAATCCAACATGAGTGGAAACTGTTTAACTTAATAAATACTTGTCTGAATCAAACAGTTCTTCATTAGTAATTAGTGGTTACACTTTTTTGGGCACATGACACTTAAGAAATCAAAAATTAAATATACGCGAGTTTTTCTGAAGTGCGGTTTGTCAGTACCTTACAATACAACCGTGCGGAAAATTCTTATTTTTCTTTAACACTTACCTCCTACGCTCTTTATATTGTTCTCTCTGGTTTTTCTGCACTTTTATCAACAGCTCCTTTTCTGGACAAAATTCTTAAACTTTTTCTATATGTATAAATTTTATTTCCGATGTTTATTTGAAATATATTTGTAGCACTTTAGAAATAACTATTTATTCTAGTATTAGTACGATTTTTTTGTTAACATTTTATAATTAAATTCACAAATTCCAGAATTTTATTCACCATGTATCGGAATTCCTTCACACCACACATCACTTTTATTCTTTGCACTTCAGTATTATTGTAAATTGATTGCCGAATTCTAACTTTTATTTTTAAGATATGTTCTTCTTGTCCATTTCTCTAACTTTTTTTTTATTATTAATTTAAAAGCTGTCTTTATAATCCTCAGGAGCACTTAAAAAAATGACCTGACTGGTCTGAAATTTGCTGCGTATTTTCTCGTGTCAACAAGAGAAGCAACAATTGAACTCCCACGGTTGCCAGATGATTCTGCCGAAAAATCTGCACTTTCTTAAAAAATCATAGGCATTTGCGTCAAACTATTTTCGAAAATCGTCAAGAAAATCGGCATGAGTGTTTCATTAATTTTAATTAATTAGACAAAAATAACAACAATCATATGTAATTTCACGTATTTTATAAAATGATAATACATTATTATTACACTTATAATTATATGTTTTATTTTATTATTTAACGTGTGTTAAAATTACCCGCAGTTTTTAACTTAATAATTAAGTACGTAATTAGCTAATTTTTATTTAAAATTAAGTTGTAATTAAATACGATTTCAGTTTTTCAGTGGTCAATTAAAGTTCTTATTAAATTACGTTGAAAGTACGGCACCACTGCAAAACTTCTAAAGAACAGCTGTTTAGCATAAACAAAAAAGTTAGGTTATAAACATGTCGAAAATTAAAATTGCATAAAAACTCATTTTATGAAATCAAACGAACATTATAATACATTTTTCTATTACTTTATTCCATAATATGTAACTTTGTATTGCATATGTTATATATTTATGAAATTTAAACGAAATTATTCTTAAAGCGGACCACATGATGTTTTCAACCCGACCACATGATGTCATGTGTATGTTTTCAATAAACACATACACGCATAAAAACATATGGTACGTTCATAAAACTTAAGTAGTATTTAATTACACAAGGTTGGGTATTTAATTATTATTTAATTAGAACTTACAAATAATTACAGTTTGATTAGCCAGTCAAAAACTGGGGGTTAATAACATTTGAAAATTGAATGGAATTGAAAGGCAAAAATTGAACGTGTGGCCCCAAGTAAAACATGATTAACATCCCATTCTATTTACCTAAAATCGGCATTTCGTCCGTTGGTTTCTGTTTTGTGGCACTGTATATTCGAAATTCATTATGTTTGCAGCAAACCAGAAACCAACTGACGATTTGTTTCTTTATTTGAGATAAAAAAATCGGCCGTTTTGGCAGCCCTGACAACAATTGCATATTTTTCATTTTCTGGCAGCACTGAAATGGAGTATTTAGATCAGCGTTGCCGACTTTTGTGTAATTATCCTAAAATAGGACAAAAAATTGCTTATTTAAAATTGTTGGATCTTACCAAGGCGAATTCATTCCAAGGATTCGCCTTGGATCTTACGTTGCAGTTACACGACCAACATTTGTTTTCAAGTTTTTCACACATACTGGTTGTCAAAAGTCATTTAAATTGAAAGCTGTGACTTAGGCTGCACGCAATTTCAAAGCAAAGTAACTTTCAATATGTCGTTGTCAAGAAAACAGCTTAAAACAACACAATTTTTTAATAAAATAACATAAAAAACTATGTCGGCAGAATATTTGAAAACAAAAATTGTACTCATTGAAATTGCTGTCAGTTGTTTTTTTGTCTATAAATTTTAACTCAGAATTGGAGAGAAAATTTGAAATCAAAGAAGCATCAAATTCTAAAAGTATGAATGTATTAGTGAAAACGTGTGAGCGTATTGAAATTTGAAAGGCAAAACTTGATCGTGTAAAACTCAAGTTCATAAATCTTTTGGGTAATTTCATCTCTGTATTAGATATGTACGATTACTTTTTTTTATCAAACTTTTTTATTTCATTTAATAAGTATTTTACTCCATAAATTTACTGCCAAACATTTGTATAATTTTTAATGTGTTTGTTTGGCTTAACGATGTTCTTAATCTGTAATTTTCTTTTCAGCAAATTGCAATTAACAAAAACTGACACGAAGAATAAATTGTAAATTGTCGCCTAGGGTTAATAGTTTTTAGAAAGGAAGTTAGAGAAAAAATAGGGGGAACTATTTCGAAACAACTCAAGAAATTTCGAAAAAGGAATATTGAAATAAATAATGCAAAATATGGTATACTGTAAATATACTTACGTGTATGTTCTGCATTCCACGTGCAATTAAAACGTGCAGAATTTCCATAAAATTGTTGCTATAAATACATATTTCCAACGACAATTCTATGGTAATGCCGCACGTTTTAATTTCACCTAGAATACATAACATAGCAGTTAATACCATGTTCTATATGATTTTAATAACCGGAAAGTAAAAATGTTGAAAATTTATTGAAATTATTTTTGTATATATGTATGTACATTACTAATTATATTTATATATATACAAGTATTCAACTATTTATGTTAATAACAATATTTAATAATAATTAAATACAAAATTTGTTTTGCGTAATTTATAAAATTTTCGAGTTTTGAAATTTCGTATAGTTATAAAATTGAATTTGGATTGCGGCAACACCGATTATCACATGCAATAGCAATTAGTCAAGACAAGCACCATTGCGTTTTTTTTTATTTAAATCTAATGATTGCAAATGCACTAGATTTGCATCGATTTTTGGAATTTGATTCAATCCGCTTTGTTTTGGTTTGATTCCAACCACATTCCAACTTCGAGTCGCTATACATGATTAGATTTTGTACTGAAGTCGTAACTCTTGAAGAATTTTATACATAGTTCGTATTAATTAGGAAGTAATTATTTATGGCGATTTATTTTTCAAGCAAGTAGAAAACTTGTTTCGTTTCAATGTTGAAGAACCTATGTATTTAGTGGTAACATACATAGTACATATAAGAATTGGTTAAAATATCATTAAAATAAGCATCTAAAAAAATTTAATTGCAAAAAGTACATACGAAACGAAACGATTCAACGAATCAGCACTTCTCTAGTGCTGATTACGCCGTACATTTGTTCCTTAAACCATAGAGGCTGACAATTTTTAAGTGAAGAATTTTAGCCTTATGTATAAGGAAAAACTAGCAAGAAGTTAACATAAGTGGCTAAATTGAATATGATCTTAACTTAAATCTAAATCTTAAATTTTAATGTCAAATTGTATGGAGGAACTCGTTAGCACCTAGTTCAATGTCCTCACTTATGCTAACTTTATGCCATTTTGTTTCTTATACATAAGGCAGTTGTTGTCTCTAAGATCATGCTTTTGATATTTCAAAGATTCTTCTTAAAAAAAAAACTAATAGTGTTAAATAATTTCGTAACAATTTTTATTTCCTTTTTCTATTTACATACACATTAATAATTAAATAATTATTGTTTGTGGTTTACTTCTTGAATATATGTATGTATGTACACTTTTAATAAAAAGTTTTTAAGAAAAAATCTTCATAATAAATCACAATTATATATAATAGACAAAAGTTTTATTTTGTATAATAATTAGTAGCAATATTTTTGATACTTAAATTACAAAGTCTTTAATTTATATATTGTGGTAACTTTGTATATTTCCGTGAGTTTCTACATGAAAATTGCTACTTATCGAAATAAAGTATTTCTAGTGAAAATGATTTCACACATTTCAAATCATTTTTGTTGCTTATAATGTATGTATTATTATTATTGTCTCATATTGTGCGTATGTATTTTAAGCAAAATACCAAGTTTTTGTGGGTCGAAAGAAAAACTAATAAAAAAAGGAACCTAATACGCATTGTTATAAACAAATAGCAAAATTGTTATAATTTTATGATAAAAATAAAATATTTAACATTTCACAAAACTTATACATTATAAATTTACATAAATAAATTTGCACAGCTTTAATTTTACCTTGTGAATTGCAAAATATGCTAAAAAAAAAATAAAAATTTTAAACATTTAAATTTTTCTATTCAAGAATTTATCTTTTTGGTTCAAGCTTAACTAAAGCGAATTTAAAATTTCCTTTTTACTTAAATCAATTATGTTGCAAAAAAAAAATAATTGTAAAAATGTAATTATATACATATGTATACATATTTTTAAAATTAAATTAAACAATTAGTTAACAAAATATTAGTAGAAGTAATAAGAATTAATAGCAGTAGTAATCGTATTGACATTGGAGGATGAAATAATAAATGAAAAGTTTATAAAACCTAATTGCTAACTGACGCCGAGCTCCGTCCACGTTTCAAGTGGAATAATTCACGCAATAATTCTTTTATAAAATCGTATGCGGAGAAACTAATGCCAACAGCTATAGGACCTTTAATCCAATTCATACTTAAACCTTTGTAAAAACCATTTTTAATGCCTTCCTCCCTGAGAATGAAAGTAATTTTTTATTTGTTTGTGTTTAAACACAAGAAAAAACATTAGCTAACACTTACTTATATATAGTTTTTAATGTTGCATAAATGTTGGGATATTTATTTTGTCCATCTTTGCTGACACCCATTGTTTGCATACGTCTGCGAACAATGTCCAATGGATAGCTAGATGTTTGTCCAACGACACCAGCTACAGCGCCAAATGCCAAAGACACCAGAGTATTTGGTTTAGTATTGCCAGTCATTTCTACAACAAAAGACGCAATATTGAAGCTGTGATGAAAGTTTTGGAAAAAGAAAAAGCTACAAATTTCGTTTCTACTACATTCAATTTTACAATACTACCAATGTTATACATTACAAAGTTGAACACAAAAAGGTAATTTATTCTATTACATTTTTTTACTGCAAATTTTTTGTAATAAATCAAAGAACACCGCAACATTTCGTATTTAATCCAGAACGAAACTGTCATAGTTATTGAAGCTGTGATGAAAGTTTTGGAAAAAGAAAAAGCTACAAATTTCGTTTCTACTACATTCAATTTTACAATACTACCAATGTTATACATTACAAAGTTGAACACAAAAAGGTAATTTATTCTATTACATTTTTTTACTGCAAATTTTTTGTAATAAATCAAAGAACACCGCAACATTTCGTATTTAATCCAGAACGAAACTGTCATAGTCGAAGTCGAAATATGCCAACCAATGAGCAATGAGTAACTTAATGAGAAATAAAACAAGACTTACCCGTATATTCACGTTTCAAAGTTTCATAGGTGAAAAATGAAGTACCAGCATACGGTATAACACCCAAAACAGTGGCCCAGTAACCTCTATACAAGGTGTGGGGTCCTTCTTCAATCCAAATTTTAACAAAAACGCTGCGCAGTGTTCTAACAAATTAATTTTCAATTTAATCGTATTGTTAACAAAGAAATTTTTAAATAACAATGTAATGAAAAATAACGGTTGTAACGTACGATTCTGACAGAGGGGGCCAAAAAGCAAAATGTGACTAGATATTGGAAGTTGCTAATCAGCAAATATGGGCCGTTGAGGAAGTATTTCGTGTCATTGAAAAATTTCACCCTTTTTCAAGTTCAGACATAAACTTATAAAACTCCGATATACATACATATCGTCACCTAAAATCCAAAAGGCCGTAACAACCAAAAAATTCAAAATAGCTTTTTTGATTGATTATGAAGTGATTAACAAAAATACATCTTTCCTTAAAATATTACTCACTTCAAACATACCGATTTTATTCATTATTTAATTTGGCTCCTAACAAATAAATAGTCTTACATTTATAAGGTTTTTTGCTTCTCCTGTAACAAAGTAAAAAGTGTACTTACGGCCTTTTGGATTTTAGGTGACGATATGTACGTATGTAAGTGTAATTTTTTAATATCCTCTGCCAGAACCTTTGTATATTGTTCATAATAGACATATCGCTCATTTAATCACATTACGTTATAACTCAAAACAATTAGATATCTATTGGTGTATATATGTATATCTATCGTGTAAGTTGAATTTTATAAGTAAAACTCGTAGGTATAAACGTTAGGTAAATTATCTGTGTGAGGAAATTACGGGCATTAATGGAAAAAGAAAATTATATTTTAGTGTTTTTTATGGGAATTGTTAAAATTTAAGTTTATAATTTTTAAACGATCTAATAATCCCAAATTATTATTTTACTTATTAAATAAAATATTTTTTATTATTTCACTGTTTACTTTGGGTAAAGGTTCCCTGATGATCTGCATTAGCAACAGTGAAATGCGCATAGTATCCAGCTAAACCCCTCCATAATCAATTTCAATGTATTTTTAATAAAAAAATATTTTACTTAATAAGTAAAATAATAATTTGGGATTATTAGTGCGTTTAAAAATTATAAACTGAAAATTATATTTTGCTTTCAAGAGTTGGGTAAACACGATATTTGTATAAAATTTTTACACAATAACAAGAATGATATGAGGATTAATTCTGCAGCATTAACTTAAAAATTTAATTTTTTGAGTTATTAAATTCTTTGAGTAAATGAGCGATATGTATGTACATATGTGCTTCATACATACCTATAACCAGTATATTTATCTGTAACAGCCATACGCGCTCTTGCTAAGTCTAAGGGATAAGTCATAGATTGTGAGGTTATGCCGGCCAATGAACCCGCCATAAAGCGTTTTAATTTTGTACTAAATAAATGGAAAAGCACAGCAATAGATTACGAAACAATAACTGACGTATTCATAGTACATATATAATTTTGGTTTAAAAAAGGTTTACAAAACAAATTTTTGTGTGGAAGTTTGTTTGTTAAATGCTTTTAATGCTTTTCTTATGAATAAGTCCTTAAAAGTTTATTAATAATAGTGCATTTACATCTAATAGATTTCGAGTAGATTTCCCATAAAAAAACAAAATCAACTACATAACTAGATTTTTTTAGAAATCTATTTAAAATATGGTATATCTTAGCGATGCAACTATTGATTTTTTCTTAATTGTATGTACTTTAAATAAACAGGGGATCTACTCTGTAAGTCGAAACGAAAGAAAATGTTTTGCAAACTCGAAAGTATTTTTGTTCGTTTCGAATTACATAGTAGACTCCCAGATGTACTCAAAAAGGTGTGTGAATTAGCTATGGTACAGTTGTTTGGTTGTAGTTTAGGAAAAATTTCAATCAATGTTTTCTGTTTTGGATACGAAATCTTGATAAATTTAAAAAAAAAAACTTGGTATACACGATAAAGATTTAGATAAATATTTTAATAGAAATCTACTAGATTTCAAGCAGTTGCTAATGCACTATAAAATATTTGTTGTCGTTTATATTAAAATGAACCTACTCTGTACCATCTTTATCTACGTGTAAAATTTTCCTCCATTGCTCGTGAGCAGTAAATTGTATGGCAGCATAGGGCACTATACGGGCCATAGTTGCGGAATTGCCACGCCACAACGCTAGTGTGCCCTCTTTAGCATGAGTTTTTTTAAGGAATTCTATGGCACCTTTTAATGTGTAACGAACATTTTTGCTGAAAAATTGTACATTAATACATATAAACATTAAATATTGGATGCATCCAATAACATACTTGATTTGAAAATTAATTTTTGTACGATCCAGTGGTGCTATTGTTGTTTTGGCTAAAGCTCCTGCTGCCGCACCAGCTGTTAAGCTGACTAAAACAGTCTGGTATTCAGCTAAAATGCAAAGTTTTGTTTAAGTTTTCAAAAAATTTCATTTGTTTTGTTTGAATAATAAATAAACTTACCCATTGCTTCTGGCTTATTAATATCATTTTTCGACCATTGTTGAGTTTCAGATGCTGTCGTAGGTTCATTGTTAAGTTTTGTTGCGGGATTATTAACGGTATTTGTATTCAAATTAGCGTTGGAGGTTGCGGTAACGGCGACAGCGACAGTAGATGTTGAAAATTGGCCTGTAGTTGTCTTAATGGGCATTGCAATATTTGGCTTATCCAAAATATTGCTCATTAGAGACTAAAAGTTTGTAAGATAATTGAAAATTATATTATTACTGTGTAATAAAAATTTTATGATAATCCTATAAATATAATACATATGTACATATGTATGTAAATATGAAAAAAAAAAAGTTAAAAATAATTCGAATAACTTCGAACAGCAACTGCAAATAACACATATAACAATGTTTTATTAAGTAATTTTATTAGGTTCTACAGCATTTTTATATTTTCTAACCCAACCCATGTTTATAATAATAAAAAAACATTTATTGTTTGTTGTGCCAGCAACCTGACCGTGTTAAATGTAAAAAACAATAAATTATTTATTTTTATTTTTAAAGTGCAATTTTTTTCTTGAGTTTTTTATTTGTTTTTTTTTTACTTTATACTAATTATTAAATAAAACTTTATTTAAAAATAATTTTACTCATAACTAAACGAAAATAAAAAGTAAAATGTAAGTACTTAATTTTTTCGAAAGAACTTTTTTTAACACGCTTCGTATGTATGAACATGAGTTAACATCTAAGTTGACTTGTTAGTTAACTGATTAAGTAATTGATTGATTAAGAAATTGATTGATTAATAACCTCCCTGTCCAAAGTTAGTTTATAAACTAAACCACGCCAGAACGCTGTAGTCACATTAATTTAAAATATATTTAAATTGTTTGTTTATGTTTTGTTAAGATAAGACATACATACATATGAGTACATACATATTGCACTTGATCAATAAGAGATTAATAATCTCTCGAAATTAATAATAACTCGAAATTCTAAAATTTTCCGCCAAAATCAAAAACTGTTGGTCGTTATATTTCAAGTGAATTTGAAAATCCATAAAAAATATGTTTTAACTAGTTTTCTTTTTTTTAACCCCCGACAAAAAAAGGGGTGTTATAAGTTTGTAGTGTGTGTCTGTGTATCTGTTGATCTGTGTGTCTGTCCGTGTCCACGTACAGCCCAAACGGCTGGACCGATTTTGATTTAGTTTTTTTTTTTGTTTGAAAGGTGACTTGATCGAGAAGGTTCTTAACTATGTTTGAAGAAGATTTGTCCAGCCGTTTAGAAGATATCACATCTTTTCTAGATATATCGGGGGTTTTTAAAATTTTAATTTTTGGTATTATAATAATAACTTAATAGTTATTATAGAAATACAATTACTTTTTAATTGTAACGTGCCGCCACAAAATTTCATATTTCATATATTATGTTACGTACACCATGACTGCGGGGTATCTACCAACCCAATTAATGTAGGATACATTACTAATGGTTTATTCGCAGTTGTGAGTAAACATACATCTTGTCAAAATATACCTTAGAAGTCTCATCAAGTTAATCAGCGAATCAGTATAAGACTTCAAGCTTTATACTCAGTCGGGGAGCAAGTCACGGCATCGTACGAATGGTAGTTACAAGAAGGCCACTTGAACTATCATCCGAGTGCTTTGCCGATTCTTGCTCGATATACATATATTACTTAGTAAAGTTGATAATCGTATTTAGTTAATACACGAACTCCCGAATCTTTCGTGTATTGTATTTAGTAAGGCATACGAACTTCCGAATCTTTCGTATGTTTTGTAGTTAGTGACATAACTCGTATCTAGTAAGGCATACGAACTTTCGAATCTTTCGTGTGTTTTGTAGTTAGTGAACATAACTCGTATTTTAGCCGAGTGCACGAACCCCCGAATTTTTCGTGTATTCAAGCTGTAGATATAACTAACCCATAGTTATGGAACATACGAACCTCCGCATTCTTCGTATGTTCGTATTTTGTAATTAGCTCGTATTTTAGCCGAGTGCACGAACCCCCGAATTTTTCGTGTATTCAAGCTGTAGATATAACTAACCCATAGTTATGGAACATACGAACCTCCGCATTCTTCGTATGTTCGTATTTTGTAATTAGCTCGTATATAGCCGAGTGCACGAACCCCCGAATCTTTCGTGTATTCAAGCTGTAGATATAACTAATCCATAGTTATGGAACATACGAACCTCCGCATTCTTCGTAAGTATTTTGTAATTAGCTCGTATTTAGCCAAGTGCACGAACCCCCGAATCTTTCGTGTATTCAATCTGTAAATATAACTAACCCATAGTTATGGAATATACGAACCTCCGTATTCTTCGTATATTCCGCGTTTGTAGCAACGTTAGCATGCATACAATACACCATACCATATTTTCATATTCCTAGATTTATTCAGCAGCGGAGTTTCACGATAGGCAGGAGGCAGCCTACCCGAGTGACACCTCAACATCAAACGCCGAAGTATCATATCCAGTGAGGACGAGAGCTTGGCAGATTAATTAGTATTTTTAGTAACATAAGTTAAGTTAAGTTTCTTAAATAAAGTATATTGTGTTCTCTGAATATTAAAACACCAACATCTTCGTGTTATTATTTACAAAGGAAGCAGACCTTTGGTAAGGACCTGGACAGGCTGACGCCTACCCCGGCTGGAAACAAAAACTGCGTTACATAATTACATACTGCCTTTTTCGGAAACTTTTTTTATTTTTTATTTTTTTTTTGAAAAACCTCCGTTTTCCAAAATAAAGCAGTCAAGAAAGAATTGTTGAGATTTTCGATACGAATTCGAAATACTAAAAATCTCAGATTTTGAAAATATTCAATACAATGATTTTTAAAACATGTTTGAGATTTGGAACCAACAACATATACATCAGAGCTGTAAATGCATCATTAATTTGAGAATCATTCATGCAATGAATTAGCAAATTTTGAATTAATTATTTTCACACAAAAAAAAAAAAAATGAATTGAATGACATTTGAGTCAATTCAAATGAATTTGTTAAAAATGAATTGCAATTCGTTTCTAATTCAAATGAATTTGTCAAAGTTAATTGCAATTCATTTGATTTGATTTTGAATTAATTCAAATGATTTAGGAAATATAATAGCAATTCATTATCAACTCATTTGAATTGAATTAACTGAAATTTTAATTGATTTTGTAAGTAAGCAACATTGTCCCGTTCTGTATATCACCTACTATAGTCCAAAGACAAAATATTCTTAGATTTGAAATTCCCATGCTATACTGGAATTTGATTAATTAAAACTCATCTTTGATTTCAATCATTTGAATTACAATTCATTGTTTTAATTCATTTGAATAAATGCAAAGTCAATTCAATTCATTACGAATTGGAAATGAATTGCAATTCATTTTAACAAAGTCCATTTCAATTGAAAACGAGTTGCAACTCATTCTAAAATTTCATTTGAATTGGAAACGAATTGATATACATTTCTGCCGGCTTAAATTAAGTTTAGTGACATATGTAACTCCAAAATTAATAAAAATTTGGTATCCGATAGAAAATTAAAATATAAAAAGAAAAACTTAAATAAAAAAATTGGCGGCGAGCCTTAGTTTCCGAGTTATGGTCCTTTGAATTTGTAGTATGAAATTGTGATTATACGTAATATTTTCCCCAACGAATGTCTTCAATGTTAGTATCATTTAAAAGCTTTGGAGAATATCTTTCAGGAGAAAATCTTTATTAGGCTGCACCGCCTCGGGAAACACCATGGTGGAGAAAATCCTTAAGCCCGGCCGAAGGCCGGCAGTGCAGAAAATCCTTATTAAAGAGGAAAACTTAGCCAGGCGGAAAATCTTTATTAGGCTGCGCCGTGTAGGGAAACACCATGGTGGAGAAAATCCTTAAGCCCGGCCGAAGTCCGGCAGTGCAGAAAATCGATATTAGACAGGAAAACTTTGTCAGGCAGAAAATATTTATTAGGCTGCGCCGTGTAGGGAAACATCAAGGTGAAGAAAATCCTTAAGCCTGGCCGAAGGCTGGCAGTGCATAAAAGCCTTTTTATGTATGAATGCTACAAACACACACAGGTGTTAGTAAATACAAACCGAGCTAAAAATTTGGTGTTTTCTTAGAGTTGCTAAAAAACTTTTAAATTACACCAATATTGGATAACATTTGTTTGAAAATACGCCATGTAATCAGAATTTTGTACTACAATTTCAAAGGCCCATACCTCGGAAACTAAGCCCCGCCTGCAATTTTTTAATTTAATATTTTTTCCTTATTTTTTAATTCTCAATCGGATACTATTGGAGTTAACTTGTTTAATCCATATTTTGTATACTACCTATAGTCATATAGTTAATGCTAATTATAGTATACATTGAATTTGTTGTACTTATCAAATTTTAATTTTTGTTACCTTTGTAATAAACGTTACACTTTTTATATATTGAAAAACCTAACTCTGCTATAGGTTATGGGCCCAGAAACCCAAGAAAATTTAAAAATTAAAATATAATAGATTATGAAAAATATTTTATAAATATGGCGAAGCCGGAAAGCAGTGGTTTGACCATCGATAAATTATTTGGTAGGGAAAATTACCCAACATGGAAAATTGCTGCACAGGCTTATCTGGATCTGGACAATCTTTGGACCACCACAATCGATTTTGAAACCGATGAAAACGGAAACCCAAAGACGCCAATAAAACCAGATCAAGACAGAAGAGCCAAGAGTAAGTTAACGCTCATTACACTGTGCTACAAAAGTTGAGAAAAAAAATATTCAGGGATTCTAATGTACCAATTCTGTTTTGTTGGAGTCCATGGATGACGAAAATACCGTTGGTTTTTTTAGGTCACTTCATAAAGTGATTTTATAACGGTAAATGTAGTGAAAAACGGGGTTTCTTAGCTTTTCAGTTTTAAACAGTTGTAACTTCTTTGTTTCCCAACGGCTTTCTTTTAACTTTTCGTTGGTTAAAAGGCTCGAATATTATCTTTCAATAAAGATATATTTTTTGTAAATCGACTAAGAAATGGCCAAGTTACAGTCGTTGAAGTGTACAAAAAACCAATTAAAAAAGTATTCTTTTGTTTTCTTCAGGCTATAAGTTGCTTATGAGTTACAAAAGAATACTTTTTAATGGATTTTTTGTACACTTCAACGACTGTAACTTAGCCATTTCTTAGTCGATTTACAAAAACTATATCTTTATTGAAAGATAATATTCAATTCTTTTCACCAACGAAAAGTTTAAAGAAATCCGTTGGGAAACAAAGAAGTTACAACTGAAAATCTAAGAAACCCCGTTTTTCACTACATTTACCGTTATAAAATCAGTTTATGAAGTGACCAAAAAAAACCAACGGTATTTTCGTCATCCATGGACTCCAACAAAATAGAATTGGTACATTAGAATCCCTGAATATTTTTTGTGTATCACAGTGTTATTGACCCTTTGTGTTATGTCCATATTCAGAATGCAAAAACAGCTAAAGAGTTGTGGCAACGATTAGCAGATGCCTACGAAGATAGTGGATTAACACGTCGCGTGGCACTTTTGCGTAAGCTTATCACAACGAGTCTTTCAAATTGCAATTCAATGGAAATCTTTGTAAAAGAAATTGTGACTACTGCTCAGGCGTTGAATGGCATTGGTTTTTCAATTAGTGAGGAATGGATTGGATCCCTCTTGTTAGCGGGGCTGCCGGAAAGCTATCGTCCAATGATTATGGCTCTGGAAAATTCGGGAATTAGTATTAGCGGTGACAGCATAAAAATAAAGTTATTGCAAGATCTACCAAATGCATGCGAAAATTCTGCTTTTCATACAAATAATCGCCAAATGCCGCCCAAAACTGTTAAACGAGGACCAAAATGTAGGAAATGCCATAATTTCGGTCATATTGCGAAATATTGTCGTACAAAAATATATCAGCCGGCAAATCATGCAGAAAAAAGGCATGATGCATTTTCAACCGTGGCGCTATCAACATTAGGCAGTACAAATGCTTGCAACTGGTATTTTGACTCCGGCGCTACGTCACACATGACACTTAACTCAAGTTTGTTAAGCAACATGAAAGAAGATCGTGGTATTGTATCAACTGCCAATAAGGGTATTATGCAAATTAAAGCATCTGGAAACACTACGTTTCAATCAGCTATTGATAATTTTCCTATAGAGATAAACAATGTTCAATATGTGCCAGAAATATCAACAAATTTACTGTCGGTAAGTCAAATCGTTAAAAATGGCTACACAGTTGTTTTTAAGAATAGTGGTGTGGAGGTTAGAAATGCTAGTGGAAAAGTTATCTGTACAGGCTCCCACATTAATGGCTTATTTGAACTGAATTGTAAACAAGATAAAGTGTTTAAGTGTAATTCTCTATGTAGTCAGAATTTATGGCACAGGCGAATGGGACACCTCAATTTCAGAAGTTTACAAAAACTTCAGAATGGTTTGGCAACTGGTATACAGTTTGCAATAACAAATGAGGCTGATTGCAAAATTTGTCCAACTGGTAAACAAACTAGGTTACCATTTAATAAACACGGTACAAGAGCCTTACATATTCTTGACTTGGTGTACTCCGATATATGCGGCCCGATGGAAGAAGAGTCACTTGGAGGCAAACACTATTTTTTAACTTTCATAGATGACAAAACGCGTAAAATTTTTGTCTATTTCTTAAAAACAAAATCTGAGATGGAAGTATCAAAAAATTTTGAAGAATTTATTTGCTTTGCTGAAAAACAGAGTGGTCGAAAACTAAAAACCCTTCGTACAGATAATGGAAAAGAGTACATAAATAAAACGTTTAAACACATCATCAAAAAGAATGGTATTCATCATGAAACCACAAACGTGCATACACCACAGCAGAATGGAGTAGCTGAAAGAAACAATCGATCCATTGTTGAAAAGGCACGATGCATGATTTACGACGCGAACTTGCCGAAAGCATTTTGGGCTGAAGCAGTGGCTTACTCAGTATATTTGCTTAATCGTTCACCTTCAAAGGGCACTGGCATGACAGCTGAAGAGGCATGGAGTGGCAGAAAACCAGATTTGTCACATATAAGAATTTTTGGAACTGTGTCCATGGTACATATACCAAAAGCAAACCGTAAAAAATGGGATTCTAAGGCTCATGAATGTGTATTGACAGGATTCGATGAACATACCAAAGGCTACCGTTTTTTTGATATCGAAAAAAAGATAATTTTTAAAAGCAGAAATGTTTCCTTTATTAATGAAAATAAAAATATTGCTGAATGTTTGGTGAAATCGGTATCAGAGATGGAACATAGAAAAGTGAATATAGGACTGGAACTCGATGATACGTATATTTCTGAAAAGGAATTAGATCAACAAAACACCAACTTAAACTCAAATCAATCGACTCTTACAAAGAAATCATCTAAGCAAACAAATCATATTCCTTTGCCAAATTTAAGACGGAGCGAAAGAAACAAACAAAAACCAGCCAAATTAAATGATTATTGTGCCGGTATTGGTTGCACATCGTCATCAGAGGAATATGACTCAGCTGAACAGGATGAAGAGAATTCATCGTCGATAGCAGATGTTTTTCAAGGGTTTTCTGAATTTGAAGCGCCTCCATCGCATCAGAATAGACCAAGTTGTTCGAATCAACAAGTGTCAAAGCTAAGCGTTGGAAGGCGCATTTGTACAGGCAAGTATTGTAATAATTCAATTTTGAATGAATTGAATACTGCCCCAAAATCATTTCAGTCAATTAATCAAGATCCAGAAACATTAGAGGAAGCATTATCTCATCCGGATGCGGATAAATGGAAGCTGGCAATGGAAGAGGAGTATCAATCGCTGATGGGTAATGGAACCTGGTCACTACAAGATTTACCACCGAACCGTAAGGCTATTAATAGCATGTTCATACGGACACCGATTATCGAGGTTCGCTCTCTCATTCGAGGTTCGCGGTCGAATCTTGGTTGAACCAACATGGTTCGCCATACAAATTTTTGAGAGCGAACCAACTTGGTTCATTTTGAACCTAGCTGTGAACCATGAAGAAATTGCTATCATCGCTTGTTTTGATAACAAATTATCGCTAATTTATCTGAACTAGCTATCAAAACAAAATGAGTACATACATACACATATACATTTTTAAACAAAAAACAAACTTATTGCGAGTATGAATTAATAACATTAGAACACATTTTATTAATTATTTTTGCTTAATTTGTTTATCTACTGTAAAAAAGCAAATAACACAGAATATAAAACGCGTATCAACTGTTCACGTATATATGTATGCATGTATGTATATACATGAAAACAGTGATACCAACTTTTGACACTCAAAGCGCGTATAAATTTTTGAAAAAGCGCTAAATTGAAAAAATATACATTTAGCGCAAAATAAACTAAAATTTTTTGCATAAGCGCGAAAAGGAGCTAGTTTTAAAATGTTTCTGTTTTAAATCAAAAAATTTTGTTAAGTAATTTATTAAAAATTAATATGTACCTATCATAAGATCAATACATACATAAGTACATTATCACGAGATATTACATTTCATATTACATTTTAATAAGGTAGATATAAATGGTGTACCTACATCAGACTCGGGCGTTTCTTGGCACAATTGTGAAGAGAATATTCACACGTATTCTTACCCTCTTTAATTTAGTCGTCGATGAGATAGCGATGAATGCACATCAGGCGGATGCTTACATATTTTTTTATATTTTTTTCAAGAATATTTGTCCAGCAAACATACGTGTTTCATTTCAAATTGATGATGATATGCGAAAATTATTTTGTTATAAATAATGCATTTGGTAACATACAATGCCTTTTATGTTATCAAAGCTTAAGGAAAAAAAGGAATATGTCATTAAAAGACATTATGATGCTTTTCATAGTAATATGAATAAGTTTAATGGTAAGGAAAGGGAAAATTTTAAATAAAAATCAAAAATATTTTTAATATGTTTCCCATCTGAAAATGATCTTCCATGCCGACAAATATCAAAGCTTATTAAGTTTGATACATCCAACCACATAATTTTATTTGGTGAATTTGCACCTTTGTGCTCCACCAAGCAACAATTCTTTTATTTATTTATTTATTTTTTTTAATGGAAAACATGATAAATTATTGTCCTATCTTTTTTAATTTTTTTTATTTCACTGTTTATTTAGAAAAAGTTTTATTTGCAATTAATAATTTTACTTAATCAACGTTTTTTTCAAGATAGAAAATACGTCTATTTATGTATAAATATATAATGCACCATTATCTTTCAAACACTTGACTTAGTGTTTGGTGGGTAGCTCGCAACCTCAACACATAAAAAATTTACCACTACATTGACAGTGCCCACCAGTGACCTACATATATACATAATAGAAGTATATATGCATATGTATGTATCCATGTTTACATAAGTACACACATACAAAATTTCAATATTTTGCTCTTTCAAAAACATACATTATCCTGTTTTTAGGCTATACTGAATATCTTTCAAATCACAAAAAATTCGAAGAAATAGAAGATTATTCTATATTATTCTTCTTGTTTAAATTGGTAAACTAACAAAATAAAATGAGTTAAAAGTTGATATTGCTAAATTAAAGGAAGACAAAGTTCACAAAGACTAAAATCTAGCCATATTGAACAAAAAGTAAAAAGGGGCTAAAGGGCTGAAACCAAATTCGATCGAAATAATTTCATTTCCGTAATTAGGTTCTGCAGAAAACGAAAAACGAAGAATTTGATCGGTGAATAATACTCTGAATTGTAATTTTCACTATGTGAAAGTACAAAAATCTGTTCGAAACAACTTTATTTCAACAAAGAAAAATTTTTTTCAACCATTTATATAAAATATGTTTGTTTTATTTAATTTTTTTACATATTTAAGATATTTTCTCAATTCTTAAGGAAAAAATGCATCATCATAAAAACTGAAATATTCTATTCCTTAAAATAAAATTAAATAAAACTTTAACACATACACTACGTTTGGATATGAAAGTGGATCTGAAGCAATTTTTCGGCAAAATCTTGACCGCTCTGGGCATCCAAAATTGCAGTTATTGCAATTGCAGACAATGAATGTATAATTTTTTTAATTTGGTTCACTTCAATAAAAAAAATTTATCCTTTGGTATCTTGTTGATCTTCTAATACGAGCAACAATGTGTGTTTTGTTGCCCAATATTGACACATTTAAATTGAAAACAATCGAATTGACGTTTTTTCGGAATGAACAAATCGATCGAAATCTGAAGAAGGTAAAACAAAATCGATCGAAATGAAAATTCGTAATCAAAACAATATCGAAAAAGATATGAAATGATTTCTGTGACAGGCCTGATAATTATAAAAATTGCTAGATTTTCGTGTTTTTTCCGCGCTTTGAGTGACTGAAAACGGATTAAATCCAGCACGAAAAGTTCTAAGTTGGCATCACTGCATCAAAAGTATTTGTCAAAATGAACCCCGAATGGTGTCGTCTGAACACCAGGGTTCACAATCGTGGTTCAGAGAGCGAACCAAGTGGTTCATTTTGCCGTCTGAACATAGCATAAATGTAAGTGGGTATTTCGAACGAAGCGTGATATAACTGGCTCCATAGATCGCTATAAAGCGCGATTGGTTATAAAAGGATATTCACAGCGAAAGGGGGTAGATTATGAAGAGACTTATTCACCAGTCGTTCGGCATAGTTCGCTGCGATACCTTTTCGCAATTGCCGCCCAAATGAACCTCAAGATTGAGCAAATGGATGCCGTCACAGCATTTCTCCAAGGACGGTTAAAGGATGAAATTTACATGGAACAGCCTCCTCTTTATGTAAATCAAAACAACAAATCAAAGGTGTGTCGTCTCCATAAAGCTTTATATGGCTTAAAACAGTCCAGTAGAATATGGAATCAAGAATTGAACAATGTACTAGAATCTTTTGGACTAAGTAAATCAAAATATGATTCGTGCTTATTTTACAAATTCGAAGACAAAAAGCTTTTAATAACAGCGGTTTATGTGGATGATATTTTGTTATTTTCCAATAATGATGACTGGCTTAAAAATATAAAAGACTTTTTAAAACAAAGATTTTATATGAAGGATCTAGGTGCCGCCACCCACATACTTGGAATGAGGATAACTCGTGGACAAAACTTTATTGCTCTAGATCAAGAACTGTATATACAAAACATTCTTCAAAAGTTTGGAATGGAAAATGCAAAACCTGTATCTACACCAATGAATTCTAGTGAAAAAATTTCTAAAACTGATTGTGCTACAACGGATGAGGATATTCAGAGTATGTGTAATATTCCGTATCAGGAGGCAATAGGATGCCTAATGTACCTGTCTCAGTGTACACGACCAGATATTTGCTTTGCGGTGAATAAACTCAGTCGTTATAATGCAAACCCTGGTCCCCGTCACTGGTCTGCTGTAAAACATCTCTTAAGATACTTATGTGGTACATCAAATTTAAAGATATATTACACCTCTACAAAAGATGTCAACGAAATAGGTGTTATTGGTTATACCGACTCGGATTGGGCATCAAGTTTTGAAGATCGCAAGTCGACAACAGGCTACGTTTTTATAGCTCAAGGAGGAGCCATATCATGGTGTTCTAAAAGACAACAAACTGTTGCACTCTCATCTTGTGAAGCTGAATATATAGCCCTTTCAGCAACTGTTCAGGAAGCATTGTGGTGGAGTGGAATAAGATCCCACTTTGGTAACAATACAGAGTCATTGAAGATTTGTTGTGACAACCAGAGCGCATTATCAATCGCATCAGGTGGTGGATTTCATCCCAAAATGAAACATATTGACATACGGCATCATTTCATTCAAGAGAAATTAGCAAGAGGCGATTTTAAAATGATGTACGTTAGCACAGAGCATCAAGTTGCAGATGTTCTAACGAAACCCCTGGATAAAACCAAATTTGAAAAGTTTCGTAAGGCGTTGGGTATCCGATAACAAAATAGAGATGAAGGAGGAGTATTGGAGTTAACTTGTTTAATCCATATTTTGTATACTACCTATAGTCATATAGTTAATGCTAATTATAGTATACATTGAATTTGTTGTACTTATCAAATTTTAATTTTTGTTACCTTTGTAATAAACGTTACACTTTTTATATATTGAAAAACCTAACTCTGCTATAGATACCATTTTTTTAGAGTTGCCCCTTAAAGGCCGTTCACATTATAATACAAGTATTAATACTTTTGTGGAAAATGCAACTCTGACATGTTGAGTTGTTATTGTCTTTTGAAATGTTTAAAACAGAAATTAGATTAGGGATGCATTTTCGTCAAAAGTATTAATACTTGTATTATAGTGTGAAACGGCCTTTAGCTTGATTTGTGCCCATTCCACCATATAATCACAATTTTATACCAGAACTTAAAAGGCCCATAACTCGGAAACTAATGCTCGCCGCCAATTTTATTTTATTTTATTTAAGTTTTTATTTTTATTTTTTAATTTTCTTTCGGATGCAAAATTTTTATTAATTTTGGAGTTATGTCACTAAACTTAATTTGTTCCTTTCTGCCTAATTCGTTTGAATTTATTCAAATTTCATTCAATTATTTTTTCTTGTGAAAAGAATTAATTTAAAATTTAGCTAATTCGTAACGAATTAAAATCAAAAAATAATGATTAATTTACAGCTCTGATATACATACATACATATAAATTAATAAATGAACGATGTTTTCAAACTTTCGAAGTTTACTTAAAAAATATCCACCATTTCTTGTATTGTTATTAAAAAACTAAAGGTTTTTTAATTTCTCATCGACGTAAAAATATTATGTTTCTATAATAGCAAACGAACAAGATAGAAATTTTAAATAATACATAGATTAAAAATCAAAAATATGGAACAATACAAATTTCTTTATTTTAGTAAAAAAAATATATGTACATATGTTTGTATGTACATAGGTATCTCTCATTTACTCAAAGAACGTCATAAATGTATATTTATAGGTATGTATATATTTGTGCCCTTAATTATGAAAGTGGACTAAGTCATATGAGTTTTTGCTTCGAAATATTAAATAATGCCCTTATGCAAAAACGATTGTTAAAGTTAAAGCATGCTTTAAAACCGGGTTTGCCATACAAAATTCGTTTGTTAAATCAACTTTAAGCTTAACAATCGTTTTTGGATAAGAGAGTAAATCTTTAAAAAACTTAAATGAATATTTAATAAATAGTAATTAAATTTATATAAATCGATAATAGTACCACTCTAAATTAAAATGTTTCGATAATATAAAAATATTTTTTAATTTGTTCAATTGTAATCGAATAAATATTTCGACAAAAGAAATATATGACTTAGACCACTTTCATAATTAAGGGCACATTTATATACATACATAAATACATATGTATGTACACATGTATGTATGTGTATCTGATTTTATGCATTTTTAAGTTTTCTATTTTCTATTTTCTGCAAGGTACAAAGTCCAAACTTTTATAATTTGTATCTGCCTTTCTCCATCTTTTCCAAATATTAAAATTTAAAAGAACAGAACACCAAATAGGTAAATAATGTTTGAAATGTTTATTTTCACAAGACTATCAGAATTTTATCACCTTGATGTTTCTTATTCTATATTTATGTATGTAAGTATATCACTCTTGTTATTATTTTTGCCTCTATTTCAAATTTCTTAGTCAAATACTTGAGTTACACTATCAAGTTGTTAATATAATGACTTTATTATTTGTTGTTCGCTTTGTTTCTTTCAACATACACCAGATGAATGTGCTAATCAAGACATGTTTTTGTTTTGCTAAAGTTTTCACCGGTATTAACAAACACATCTAGCCCCCTTGAAAACCCCTTTATGTATGATTATATCTTTACATACATACAATTGCACTTGCGTCAAAGCTATTTAATATTTTTTATGAGTATGTACATACATACATACCAGTGTTGCCGAATCGCGGGTAATTACCCGAGTCAGGTGTAATTTTTATGTGATTGTGTAGCTCGTGGGTAATCTCAGGTGTAGTTCACGGGTAATTTGAAATTCTTTTATTTTATATAATAAATATATAAATAAATAATATAAAATGCAATTTTATTATTTAAAGAAGGTATACAGAAAAACGGCAATAATAATTTTAAACCTCTCCTAAACAATAGTTATACAAATTTAAGTTTCAATGACCGTATTAGTTTAAGATTTTTATGTTGCTTTTTATTATGTAAATGTTTTTGTATATTTCTCTTTAATTACTGTATAGTATAACAAATATTGAATTACCTTTAATGTATTTATTTGCTGTTTGTAACAGACTTTTATGAAATAAAATAATTATCAAAAACTTATTGTTTGTTGTGTGTTCAGCTGATATATATCGAGAGCCTATATTCAAAATACGTCAAGTCAAAAAAGCTAACTTTTCAGTAAAGCGAAAAAACTAGTTAGTTCGCTCATTATTGTAGAAATAAATGATGCGCCTTCCATAATATGCTTGCTAATTTATAGGTCTGCAAAAAAAAGAATTATTTTGCATGTGGTTTGCGTATTGTTTTAAGATACGAGTAGCATATTTTAGTTGATAAAAAAAATATTTTATTTGAGTTAGCATATTTTGTCGGAAAAAATATAATTTTTTTGAATTTATTTATTTTTTAATCAATTTGTGAAATCTTTTTCTCAATACTAGATATAAGAATTGAATAGCTACAAGAGAAAACCTAAAATATCATACAAATTATAACTTAAGCCTGACTGAAAGCCTCTTCCATCTCGAGGTTGTCAGCCTTGGCACTCTCTAACTCAATAACTATTGTAGCAAGGTCACTCCAAATTTTCAATTTCGAAAGCTTATATCATTGACTATATAAGCGGTATGTAGTGTACCTCACTTACTGTAATACACTGTGTCATAATATAATTGCATTGCAACACAGTTCATTGTAATAATTAACAAAACGCTTACTTTATTAAATTTAAATGACACACTTTTATTTTCATTACAAAATTGTGTTATTATAGATGGTCAGCAAAAGTAAAGACATAAAGAAACATAAAAATAGTAAAATATAAAATAGTATATATGTAAGTAGAGTAAAATATTCAATAAATCAGACTTTAATTTGTAAACGCAATCCGGCAATAATTTGCCTTGTTTTCAATTATATTCTCTAATCTTTTGGCACCTCTTTTGAACGCCTACTGATTGAGCTGGTCTCCCTGACAGCTGTATAAACTAACCAAGGGACTATAAGGCAAATATACCACAAACACCACTACACACTAGGACTAACCTTTACATCCTGTTAGTTTAACCTTTACACGGTCCGTACATAACATTTCTATTTAATTGACAGTTTAAAAGTTATACATATGTATATTACCAAATTTTTTTATCGGAACCCCTACGTACTAATATGTTAAAAGTTACCATATCTCAAAAACTAGCCATATGATATCTTAAATCCGTACCTGATTCGTGTTCAGCATGCCAAATGCAATAAGATATGAGATATATTTAGAATAAACAATTTTTTTTTACATTTTGGAAATTTACGTTATAGTTAGCATTTATTTTCACCAAAAAATTATACTTTCAGAAAGCAAAATAAATAAAATTATAGAAATCAAGAAAAAATAATTTTTTGATTCGAAATTTATATTACAGATGTATATTACAAAGGGGAGCCTTTTGCCATCGGAAACTCATTTTGATTAAATTTGAGATTTTGAATATACACTCTCGATATGTTGTATTTCATTGAGGCTGATAGCAAATCATAAGTAGACCTTAAACAAAACTTTTGAAATGTGTCAAATATTTATTTTAATATTAGGTGTAATTCCGTTGAAATCGGGTAATTTTGGCTCCTACGAGGTGTAATTTTAAATATATATTTTGGTAACACTGATACATAAATATATTAGTCTCTTTATATTTTATATTGCATGTACTCTTCATCACAGGTGAAAAATTTATTTTTAAGTTTATCACACCGTTTGTAACTTTTACAATACACATCAATACACATTAATTTACGAGAAAATGGAAACCTCAGATATGTAGCTTGAATAATAATGCGATATTTAAAATATCATATTTTAGACCTAACTGAAATGTCTAATTAAACATATCGCTCATATAGTTCAACAACGTTATAACTCAAGTAGATAAACTAGTTTCAGAGAAAGCATTATTTTTTCCTAAAGAGTTAATTGCACAATTTATGTATGTATGTATTGTGGAATTTTTTGAAATACTATTTGCACAATTTGAATAATGATATGAGGAAATCGAGGGGGAAATGGGATTTTTGAGTTATGATATTCTTTTTTGCTAATTATCAAAAATTAATTATTAATATATTCATGAAGGTTAATTGAAAAATTTGAAGTAATTTTTTGCAAAACTAGCAATATATGTTGGAATGAAGAAGCGATGTGCCACAAAAAGTTGTTACATAACGTTACGTTAATATAACTCATATCTTAAATCATTATTTTTTTGAAATCGAGTTTTTTATTTGTATATTTCGTTAGAAGAACATCTAATTTATCGAAAAATGCTAAAATCTCGATTTAAAAAATAATAATAATACTGAGGGCCTTTCTATATTAAGATAACGATATGTGGTTCTTAGTTTTAAGAATAAATTAGCTATGGTTAATAGTTCAAAAAGATTAGAATTCAGGAAATAATTCAATTTCACAAAAAAAAATTATAAATCGCAATTTTTCCAAATCAGTGATTCTGTAATTCGCTAAAGATAAAGCCATGATACAATACTACAGGTAGCCGCGAATCTACAACAAATAAAACAACAGAGATTTTTAGGGTTCCGTACACCAAAGGTGAAAAAGGAACCCTATTGTTTTCGCTACGCTGTCCGTCTGTCCGTCAGAGGGTATTTTCTCGAGAACCGTAAGAGCTACGGACCTGAAATTTGGACAGAACAAAACGAACAACGAAAAATGTTAAAATCCCATGTAATATACATACAATTGTATGTATATACACTTGAAATTTGTAAAGTTAGTGTATTTTTATACAGACTACAACAATTAACACTAAAATTTAAAAAATTTTAATTAAAGGGTGTACCATCAGTTAATGTAATTTTGACTATGTAATTTTGATAACTTGCTGTATCTTGGAAACCGTAAGAGCAAACTTCTTGAAATTTTCAAAAACGGTAAAACAAAAAAAAATCTCAAAATTATAAAATCGCCAAACCGAAAAAAAAATCGCCAAAATCAAAAAAAAAATCGCCAAAACGAAAAAAAGCACCAAATTAAAAAAAATTTCTAAATCGAAAATAAATCGCGGAAAACCGAAAAAATCGCCAAAATGAAAAAATCGTCAAAATGAAAAAAAAAATCGCCAAATTAAAAAATCGCCAAAATTAAAAAAATCGCCAAAATTAAAAAAATTGCCAAAATGAAAAAAAATATCGCCAAAATTAAAAAAATTGCCAAAAAAAAAAAATCGCCAAAATGAAAAAAATCGCCAAAATGAAAAAAATCGTCAAAATGAAAAAAATCGCCAAAATTAAAAAAAATCGCCAAAATTAAATAAATCGCCAAAACGAGAAAATAAAAAAAACACTGTATTAAAACAAATGCTCAAAGCCAACGTACGGAACCCTTCGTGCGCGAGTCAAAGTTGCACTTTACTGAATTTATTATTGCTGTTTTGTGATTGACAAGAGAGACAACCAAAAGAAAACTATACACATGTACTTGCGTTTTCTCTTGGCTTTGCAAAGCATGTTTGCATTAGTACAGTTTTAATAGGCACTGTGCGCGTGTGTTGGTAAAACATAAGCACCATTTGGCAGATCACATCACGAAACAAGCAAAACAGCTGGCGCTTCGCGGTTACCTGTATTATTAGGTTTGATCCCGTACTTTTTGGGCAAAGTTCGGTAAAATGAGAACAAGCTATAATTTCTCTCAATAATACAAAAAATTTACAAAACTACGGGAACAAGAAAAACCAAAAATGTTTACCAAAAGCCAAAGCACAAGTAAATACATACTTACACAAATACACATGCATGCGTTTACTTACATGTTGTGGCATATCTAGAACGTTTTGTTTCTTAATTTTACATAAAAACTGATAAAACTTAGTTCACCACTTGTTTATAAACCTTTTTGATAAAAATTTTCAATGTTTTTAGTGTTTAGGACAATTTAATTTTACTTTGTAATTGGTTATTTTTCAAACAGCTGATCGTTTCTCGGCTTGCCCAAACTAGCCCAAAGAAAAATTACGGGCTGTTTCGGTCAAGAAGAAGAACATTACTCTCTCAAAAGCTCCCTTACTTGCCCAAACTTTGAGTACGGGAACAGTTTTCGGTAAAATTGGGATCCCGCGGGCGCCCAATGTGGAGTACGGGATCAAACCTATTGTATCATGGATAAAGTTATATGGATCGCTAAAATGCTAAAGATATACTAAATTAAATCATTTTGGCGATGAAATAAAATCACGGTTTTATCGGGATTAATTGGCTTTAATGAAATTCATTATGACTCGCGTTAAATAAACTTAAAACAAATTAATATTTGAGTAGTGCATTTATCTTTCGACGGGGTTTTCTTTAATTTGGAACGATTTTCCGTCATATTTCGTCACATTTGTATTATAAACATACCGGTTTCGGCTATGTGCCATTTGCTGTGTTCATTTGAACACTCAGCAACCGAAACATACACATATGTATGTATGTATGTACATATCGTCGCTGTTTTAACTAACTGACCTAAATGACATTTTGTAAATTTTACACTAGAGGAGCTTTTATGATTGTTTTCTACATGTATTCTTATAGAAACGTCTGAAATATTTTTACTGTTATAGGATCGACAGTAATGTTTACAGTCATAAGAATTGTGGACAAGGTCTATTATGACTCATAAAGTCTAATAGTGGACTTAACTCATTTTTCAAAATGATGTCAGTTAGGTCAGTTAGTTAAAACAGCGACGATATGTATACACATTTTTAATTCAAGGAATATTTTATTTATTTTTTTTTTAGTACTATACAATATATGTATGTTTTCTTATTCAGGTTCTCTAAAAAAAAATAATTATTTGAGAACATTTTTAAGGCGTTATTCTGCAAGACAGATTGTAGCGCTCTTGCTGGTCAGACAATTAATATTATTTGTTAGAATAATTATATTTTTAGTGGAATAATAAATGAACATTTATTAGGTTACACTTTCTTATTAATTATATTGTTTATTGAATAAGTACATATGTATATGTATGTATATAAAAATAAACAAAATATTGTGATTTATAGTGCTGTGGCTTCTCTAATAAAATCAAATGGGAACAACGGCGCCTGTTTTGCACAATGGGGCTTATCGATACAAAATTATCTTTCTTAATAAAATAAAAAATTCAAATAAAATATATATAAAAATATATAAAATAATTGTCTTACCGGCGCTTACCTATTTGATTTATAAAATAAAAGCAAAATCCTACAATCGGTTAAGATTGTCAGCTACAAAATTTATACAAGCGCAACATGTCTCATAAAATGACACGACATACATATTTCGTTAACAACTACAGAGTGCGTTTAATTTATAAGCGTTTTTTTATAATAAATGCTGAAGGAGTTAAAAGTTGTCTATGAAAAGAAGCAGATGTAAAAATGTAGGTAGATCACCCTCGATGTGGTTTTATCAAATGCAAAAAGATGATAAATCGTAACGTTATTTTAGAAAGATCAAAGGATTTCGCTTTAGAACGTAGCCCTCTCTAGAGCATATCTGCCCAAAGTAGCACCAGAGTGCAGAACATCGGTCGGCTTCCCATAAAAATGAAGACACTTACGAGTACACGCATACATTTCTCTCGTGTTTCTCTCTGACAAGCAAAAGACCCCGTTGGCACCAGGCTTGCCATTTTAGCACTTTTAGTGCTAGATTTAGCACTTTTTTTCTTCGTTTAGCACTAAAGATTTTGAAAATAATGCTAAGTGCTAGTTTAGCACTTTCTTAAAACTATTTGGCATTTTTTGCACTTTTTATTTCATTAAATTTATAAATTTTTCACAGATAATTCCTTATGACAAATTGCGAGCCAATTAATATTAGTTAATTAATTATCAAATTTATTTATGTTCACTAAGTGTTTAGTATGACAGGAGTCATATAACTGAACCGCTCTGACATACACATATGGATACAAATATATTAAAGTACACCATTTGAAACTTGTTTTAAGTTTTATTCTTTTTAAGAGCTTATAGCGTTAATAAGGTTATTTATCAGCTTGACGAAAAGCCCAGTCAAAGTTAAAGTGTGCCCAAGACTTTAGCAGCTGGATTTAAAAATTTTTGAAGGCAATGTTAAAGTTAGTAATTTCATGTCAGGTGGAGACCGCAAGTAAGAAATAAGAGGAACTAAAAATGTCTACTGATTTTAGCACTTTGTTGTGTGTGCTGTAGAACATTTTAGCACTTTTATTTTTGCAATCTAGCACTTTTCCTCTTACATCTTATGGCAACACTGGTTGGCAGTTCGTTGTTCTCTTATTTTCACGTACATTTCACTGTTGGGATTTGTGGTACAATTGTACCAAATTTGGTACAAGTGCATATGCATTGGTACAGTGGTACACTTTATATTTCCGTGGTACAATTTGAAAAAAATGGGGGGTTCCCCGTACAAACATTTGTGATTTTTTTAAATATTTGTATGGGGAACCCCCAGGGGTGGTTCCAGGGGGTGTGCCACTGGCATAGGTCGGTTGGCCCTCCAAAATTAGTGGGGGTCGGTCATACATTTTGACTCGATTGAGGAACTCTAAATGGGTCAAAGTGAGATTTTTCAAAATTTGACCCTTCAAGAAAATTTGACCATTCGCATCAAAAGTCGGGACATCAAAATACATTTTAGAGGTATGGTTCCTTCTCAAAGTTCCTTATTGTGATCCCTAGAATATGATTTTCCTTGTAATTAGTGCGATTTTTAAATCGACCCGCCCTAACTTACATAGATGTATAAGTTGATTTCTTTATGTTTTTGTTTTTAATAAATGAAAAATTGTTATGAATTCTTTTACTGTGTATGCTTATTTAGCAGTTGGCTACCTTTTGGTACAATTGATGTTAATTTTGTACCATTTTACCATTTGCATGGTACAATTTAAGAATAGCCAATCCCAACACTGGTACATTTATACAAGCATGCATTTTACTCTCTCGCATATTATACATATATACATATACATATATAAATATGTATTATGTGTTTGCCTGACTTTGCTTTTATTTGTTGTAGTTCAGTCAATGGACAAATAATCCTTACAGAATAAGATAACATCAAAAAATAGGTAACTAATACTAATGTTGTTTATAAAATGTGTATTAATAAAAATTAAAAAAAAAAAATAAAACCATTTTTGGTGAAGGGTATAAAAGAGAAGAGGTGTCTTTGGACACCTGGTTATAGTTATGCTGCTTAGCTACAATATAAAACAAAATTAATATTTTAAATACAATGCAATAAAATTATATTACATATTTGATGATGTCAAATTCGTCGCAAATATTTCAAAACTTTACCATTTATTTCTCATTATTTCTTTTAAAGCGGCGTGCGATTAAATTATTGTTTGTCGCCGGCGGCTTACAGCCGATCGACTGTGTTCTTTGGTTTGTGCTCATGTGCTAAAACAATACAAAAACAAATTAAGCGATCCTTCTCAATGTTTTTGTTTTGCTTTGCTTTTGTTTCGCTCACTTCAAAGAACGAAACAAAACAAAATCAAACGATTTATTTCGTTTATTTTCGTACACTGGTGTTGAGTACAAAGAAATAAAAAATAAATAAATTTATAACTCTAATAGTTACTGCGTTTATAGTGTCGATTATTTTTGTTACCAAAATCACGTTCTAGCTTCTGTGTGGTGGCATAAATAGCAAAGCTATAAATAAATTGTTTTATTTTAAAAACTGTAAGAACACATTAAAAATTCACTTACCAAATCACCAAATGAAAAAATTTAAAGCACTATGTACATACTAACAAATCTACTAGAAAAATTACCTTATTTTTGTTTGTGATCCTCACAAAAGTTGTTTTTTTTTTTTGGAATAACACATATGAGAAATTTTTTACTTAAAATATTTTTCAAAATATTACAAAATTGTTGAAAATGTTACTATTATTATCTACTTAAAAAAAATACCTAAAGCTTATATAAAATTTATATGTACATATGTTTATTCCGTGTTTCTTGACCTTTTTATACAAATATTTACTTTTGTATTTAATTTTAAAAATGAAAGCACACAATTAATTCCTCAAGGTGCTACACAACGAAGTAGCGAAACATTGAAATAAATAAAACACAATTGTTACTGTTTATTGTTATTTATAAAAAAAATCGAGCTTGTGCTTAAAAATTAAATACAAAAGTAAAATTTATATGAAAATATTATTTTTATACATTGTGTAAAACAGCATTTAGTCACTTGTTATTTTTGTCGTTTGCAGACTAATGTTCTCCCATATATCCAAGAAAATCGGTTTTACTTAATATTTGCTTATTATAACAAGCTTAGGTGGGTCAATCGGAACGGAATCTAGACTTTAAAAATACATACATACAGTACATATGTATGTATGTACATTTAAACTAATTTAGAAGAGAAGCAAAAAACCAATTTTAATAAAAACGACAAAATTTTCGCAATACGGGCTGTATACTTTGAGTCATTGTCATGGTGGAAGGCAGTAAACTTTTGATGTGAATTCCTTCAGATTTTTTTAAATACATATGTACTACATCTAAATATACACATACTATCGTCCCCAACATGTCAAACTATCCCATGTAAATTTGTAATTTTCAGAAGAGCGGGAAGACCCGTCAACTGTCAATTTAAAGACAGCGTATTCCTAAAAGTGCCAGGCTTAAAACATTTCATGAGAATTTCAGCAATTTGGAACGAGGCATATCGTATAAATTAAGATACCACGGGAATTAGGATTAATACTGCATTACTAACTCAAAAAAATTTTTTTGAGTTAAGATGTTCTTTGAGTAAATGAGCGATATGTAGATAGATATATTATATAATGCTATAATTTTGAACACACATGTATTTTATTTTAAGCCACCCAATCCATATTTTAAGAAAAAATTTGTACATACTACATGCATACATACATATATTTGCATATGCACATACCTACATTCATATGTTTTTACATATGTACATACATATATATTTACATGCATATATGTACATATGTAAATGCTAATGTAAATACATATACTTAGGTACATATTTACTTTACTTTCTATGGAGGCATCCACCCGCTGCAATTTTGTTAAGAGTGCACTATAAAACAAAAAATTTTCACGTGTTTTTCCACATTTTTATTTCTTTAATATTATCTATTTTTTGTGGATTATAATAACTTGTAGATAGAACTAGTAGTATTTATTATGTACATACATCCTAGTTGGCCAAATCGTCACAGACGACATTCATTACGTTTTCTAATCGAAAATTTAAAGGAAATCGTCGTTCATGACTATCTGAGCGACAATGTCCATCGTTTTGTCTTCAATAAAACTTTGTTGAGGACAATCTGAGCGACAATATCCATCGTTTTGTTTTCAATAAAGCCGTGTTGACGACAATCTGAGCGACAGTGTCATACGTTTCTTCAATAAGACTTTGTTGAGGACAATCTGAGCGACATTGTCATATAAGTTTTGTCTTCCATAAAGCAGTGTTGACGACAATCTGAGCGACATTGTCGCCCATCTCGTCTTGTGTGACCTCGGCGCCATTTGTATGAATATTTCGTCGACGATTTGTATGGGGCTGTCTTCAATATGTCTTCTACGACTTATCATTGTCTTGTACCCGTCGTCAAAGATGTCTTAAAGACGTGGCCAACTGGGATTTATTATACATACATACATACATAGTTCTCTATAGATATGCATATATATGTACTAATGTATGTACAAACATATTTCTTTCTATTTCTTCATTTCTTTCAGTCATTTCTACTTGTTGTTTTTTCTTTGTCGTCTAAAGTCGTCGCTTTTTTTACTTTTTTTTTGGTAAAAAGAACAAAAACATTAACTTAATTTGAAAGAAGATAACCAGAAGAAATAAAAAAGATTTGCCCCCAAATACATAGTATGTATGTATGCTAATATTCTGACGTTATTGTCCTTTGTTTTTACAATAATTGATGTAAAGTATAGTAATGATTGTTATATAATTAAAACACAAATGTATTAAGGGACATACATAGGTACGTACTTACATATCTATTAATGGGTGATAATGCACTTATCCTATACAAAAAAATTTAATTTATATATCAATACGCTGGACTTTGTGCCCCACAGATCAACTGTTATAAAATTTACTAAATCACTTTAAATTTCTTCCAAAAACCATTGAATATATATATATATACAATTTATATTACATTAAAAAAACGCAAAAATATACCAGACACCCTGTTTTTCGTTTTCTATTTTATTTATTTATTAAGCATTGCTTAGTTTCTCATTTCGTATTTATTACACAAGCAATTATTAATTGATTGTATATTTATAAACTTAATACTTTGATGCTTTTATTTCTAAATTATTTAATAGTTTTTAATATCACAACGCCAAGCAACTTAACCGTTTAATTTGCCAAATCGAAATGAAAAAATAATCGCGTAATTTTCCTATAAAATCCCAGTACGTGTGTTGGTGTTTTTTACTTCAAAACAAAAAGCAAAAATATAATGCTGCCAGAGTTCCAAAATCTATATTTTAGTTATGTGGCAAATAATTAAGAAAATAGATAAACATATAGAATTTGAAAATTGTTTTTGTTAGTTTGTTGTTATTATGAGATTCCATATGCTGCCACATGGCTCTTGAACAATAAATAAAATGAATTAGGCCCAAGTTTAATTTTATATGGCCCTAGTAAAAACGTCAAGTAATTAATGAAACAAAAAATTAACTCTAACGGTCTTATGTATAAAAAAAAAACTGGCATAAAGTTAGCATAAGTGACGACATTGAACTAGGTGCTAACGAGTTCCTTCATACAATTTGATATTGCAAATCGGAGCAGAATGTATTTAAAAACCCACTATTAAATCTTAGCGTGACGTTTAATGTAAAATTGTATGGGAAAACTCGTTAAGAGCATATGAAATTTTGCCACTTAAGCTAACCTCTTGCCAGTTTTTTCTTATATGTACATAAGGCCGTAACAGACTTACACACAACGAAAAAGTGGCATGAAGCTTATAAGTGACGAAATTGAATTGAATTGAGTTCTTCCATACAATTTGACCACAAAACTGGCGCTTAATGTGGTTTTTTGAGTAAAATTTTATTGTAAAACTCGTTAAGACCATGTTTAGTTTGCCTCTCATGCTAATTTCATGTCAGGGTTTTGTTATGCATATGACTGTATATGAATATGGTAGCGGAATTTTTGCGTCTATGGCTCATTTTCATTAACAAAAAGTACGAATTTTCCTTACACCAATTTTTTCCAAGGACAGATGACAAAAAGAGGACAGTATCCGGGAAAAAGAGGACGGATAGCACCTGGGCTGGTGAGAGGGACAGAAAAATGTTTCTTCATCATCACACTTGCTCATTATTAAATCAACCTGAGTTTTGTACGCATGTATTCTTTTAATGGACATTTCGCTATATTTGCAAGGCTGTGCAAAAAAGGAAAAGCAACAATAGTCGCCCTTTTATAAGCAAGATCGGTGCAGTGACATAGTAAGGGTTCAACCGTTTCCTCCTTTTCTACTTCATGACAACTTCTACAGAAGTTATTATATGGATGATTTCTTCTAGCACGTGAACTTATATATAACAATGCCCAGTTAGTACTGCGGAGTTGATACCTAGGAATTTCTTTAATTATAGCGAACCATCTTGTATTACAAAGTGGCCAAGTTAATTTTGATCAGCATGCCAATTTGTACATATAAATATGAAGAATTTTTGTTGTGGGATAAACAGAAGTGAAATGCATCCAGACTCTAGATTCTAGACGTTCTTAGACCATCATATCATACCTTAAGTTTTTTTCTAAAGCAATTGTCGACTTTCCATACCGACACAATTAAAATTGTATAAAAATTTGTTCGACAACGAATGCCGTAATTTACCCCCGGTTTTGTCTAATTGCCATTCCCAATCCTACACCTGTTGATGCATTTTGCATCAGCACTCGACATCGTATGGCATCTCTATGGTAGTGCAGCGCAGGGAAAAAGCAATAAAAGAAAGTATGAAATGAATGAGTGATTTAGTTTTTAACTCATCACGCTTTTAACAATTTATTATTTAAACACAACAAAGACGTACTTAATTTTAAAACAAAATATCCAATTAATTTAAGTTAATTCGAATAAAATATAAACTAAATAGTAGTAGTTGTGTAAAGTTTTCCACCAGCGTTAAAATTAAATAATTTTTATAGTCAATTAAAAATAAAATTTTGTACCATGTGTGCTTCAGCATCACTAGACAATTGCACATCATCTCATTCAAACTCAGAAAGTGCTGAAATAAATGAGGACACTGGCGAAGAAAACATACCAATACCAGCTATTACATCTCTTGAAGAAATCTTAGAGCATTATGGGCCCAACTTTAAATTACTGCAATGTAATGCTCAAGTCGAAGAGCTGTTAACTATAATAAGGGATAAGTAAGTAAATGTTTGGTTAATGTTTATTTGCAAATGTAAAATATACTAGCCGACTTTCTTTGTAGATACCGCTTGTATATAAAAATTTTGAAACTAAAAATTTTCTATATAAAAAACTCCATTTATGCAATAATAACTTTAGATTTGACGCGTCGTCAGCATATTATGTGTGTGCATACATACACACATACTTATGTACATGTACGTATGTATGTTCATGTACCCACGATGTGATTGATTTTTCCTTAATGATTTCGTTATAAATTTAATTTTTGTTAAGAAAATACATTAGAAAACAGAATAAAATTAAATAGTTTGGTAATAAATAAAAATTTTAACTTGTTCTAAATTTTCTCATATATAAATTAATAACTTAATACCTACAACAAAAATTTTAATGCAAATTCTTTTTTCATTGGCAGAAACACCACACGTAGCGATTTTAAGTTTTATGCGGATCGCTTAATACGTCTAGTCATAGAAGAGTCATTAAATCAATTACCGTATTCAGATTGTAGTGTGGAAACTCCCACCGGTGCTATATACGATGGGTTGAAGTATCAATCTGGTAATTGTGGCGTGTCAATTATACGATCGGGTGAAGCTATGGAGCAGGGTCTGCGAGATTGCTGCCGTTCAATAAGAATCGGAAAAATTTTAGTTGAATCAGATTCTGATACTCATGTGGCACGTGTGGTCTATGCTCGTTTTCCCGACGATATCTCACGTAGGCAAATATTGCTAATGTATCCTATAATGTCAACCGGTAATACGGTTTTACAGGTAAATATTTTTATAAAACCTATATATTTGTAGTAAGTACATGTAAAAATTTATATTTCCAGGCCGTTAATGTGCTAAAAGAACATGGCGTTCCAGAGAATAGCATAATTTTATCGAACCTATTTTGTACACCAATGGCAGCTAAATGCGTTGTTAGCGCTTTTCCTAGCTTAAAAATTTTAACTTCGGAGCTGCATCCTGTAGCTCCTAATCATTTTGGGCAAAAATATTTTGGCACTGATTAAAATTACTATAATAAACGCACGACTTTTCTTAACACACAATCTACTTAACAAATTTGTAAGATAAATATATATACATACATATGTATGTATATACATATATAAATAAAATTTAGGGCTTAAGCTGTAATTCGGTTAGATTTATTTATTTGTATTGTATTTTTGACAACTTTTTTGTATATACAATATAAATTTTAGCTTTTGAATTCTTTTTTAATGTTAACTTAAAACGAAAATAAAGCTATTGTTGAACAAATATTCGTATGGATTTTCTAGTTGAAATTGCTAATATTCAGAAACAGTTTGTATAACATAAATTATTTATAATAAATTTAAATAAAAAACATTGGAATTTAAAATCTGGTAAAGAAATTCCATTTTTACGTGATATACATATGTATGTATGTATATATACATATACAAATTCATACATATACTACACTTCTTAATTTTTCAGGAGGAAGAAAAAGCTTTATTAATTCAAAATACAGTTAAATACTTTTTATTTCAATATTTTAATTATATTTAAGGCGTGTCAAAATGTACACGAATTTAAAAAAAATAATTTGCTGCTGGGTTAGCAGCAACGAAATTGTACATCTAGACATGCCAAAACAACAATGAATAAATTTTTTAAATAAAATACTTTTATTAGCGGAACAGTTATTTTTGCAAAGTTTTGTTATTTTTTGAGTTATTAATGCAAAATAATTCAGCATTTTGTATTTAATCTTGGGAGAAGAATATTTTTTTATGTCTTCATTGAGTTGTATGTACATAAATTGAAAACTTTAAACACGTTTTCTGCAAAACTATTTTTTTTTTTTGGACTTATGACACTATTGAAGTAAATGAGCGATATGTATGTATTTGCTTTAAGTTGTTTAAATAAACAAAACGTAATAAATATTGTACTGGATGGGGTTAAATTATTGTTAATCAATTAACTAATAACTATTTAACATGTATAACATAGAAAACGTCAAGTAAGTACAATTTTCAAACTAGTATAGCATTAAAATTTTGTACTAAAAGTTAAAAACATGACAAAAATACATATATAACGAAAATTCTAAAATTGAGTTAGTTCCCTTTTGATAGATAAGCTAAAATAGCAAAAATTTAAGCAATCACAATTAACTTCAATTTTATTCTCAAGCGTTTGCAAACAAATTTTGTAAGAATTTTCCACATGTGTCGTGTCGCTGTCCTTCTGTCGCTCAAACTGCATTTCTAGGTATATTAAAAAATATTTGAGTCATTCAGTTGCGCTTTACAATGTTTTGTTTATTAATATCACTTTTCCTTCGCTCTCTCGTTCTAGTATACGATTATGTCTGACAGACAAATTAACTAGACAAAGTAAGGTATAGCAGCAAACAATAACATGTTTGAGGTTGTGTGTGAACATATAAAAGAAAAAGAACAAGCATCACCACTTACAAAAAATCCAAAATGGTTCACGACGTGTTTGAGTTGATGACGAACTAATAACAAATATTAAATAAAAAAATTAAATATAAATTTAAAAAAGTATTCAAATTGTCGAGAATATTAAAAATAGTTCTTATTTATATAAAAAAAGTGTGCATAGAAACTTTTTAGAAAAGGAAGTATAGAAAACTCTATATTTGTTGTATATAAAGAAGTGTGAAGCTGCCCTGGTATAGAGCAAACAAAAAATAAAAAATTATAAGGCAATAGCAAGAACAAGCATTGTAAATTGTTTTTGCGAGTGTGTGTATCACAAGAAAAATTAACAAACAAACGAAATTTGTATGATGGCCAATGTTTCACAATTAAATGATTTGAGAAGTTATTCGCGCCATTGGCTGGGCGAGTTTATCGACCTGTATCAGTTGGAGGAATGCTTATGGCAGCCAAAACATCCTGACTACAGCAACAATACCGTGCGCAATAAAGCCTACGACAAACTGGTGGAAAAATTAAAGGAGGTCGAACCGAATCCTGACCGTACTATGGTGGTGCGTAAAATCAATTCATTGCGTTCTGCATTCCGTCGTGAATATCGGAAAACAAATGCCAAACAGAATTATGAGACGCGCTTGTGGTATTATGATAAACTGTCTTTCATCGCTGACCAAAATATAAAACGTACCCTAACAAACTTGGGAGGAAGCAGCAGCGGATCAGATGCCAAGCCTCCAAAACGTTCACTTGCTCTGGCATTCGAAGATGATGATTCAATGGAATTCGAAGATGATCATCAATTGGATGCTGGTAGTGCTCACTCGGCTTCGCAAACTGATTTGCATAATGATGCCGGTATGACTCCTGCCATAGCAGCTGTAGCTAATGGTGAAATTGTGCCCATATCTATAGTCAAAAGTGAAGATCAAAAAGCCCACCATCAGCTGCAAGCGCAGCAACATAATCATGAAGAACCACCGCCATTGCATCATCATCATCACCAGCAGCAGCACCAGCAACAACAACAACACCAGCAGCAACCACACCACCACCAACATCATCACCACCATGCTGCTGCTCAACAAATTCACGCTCAAACGCAACCTCAACATACAACTGCCGTCAAGGTGCTAGAAATAACATCACTTGATTCAAATTCGCAACGTGAAATTCAACAGGCCGTCAACTCGCTGGAACAACAGCAACACCAAATCCAACTTCAACAGCAACAACACCAGCAGGCCAACGGTGCTACTGCACAACTAACACAAATTCACCAGCAAGTTCCCACCATACAAATAGCACGCGAACACCTTCAGCCACTGTTTGGCACCTCGGCCACTGCTTATACCACTGCTACAACCACTGGTTCCCAACGGGCCGAAGATGAATTCGATGCTATCGGTATTAATGTGGCCAGCAAGCTGCGCGTCATGAACACACACCAACGTATCGTGGCCGAAAAATTAATCAGTGATGTGCTCTTCAACGGACAATTGGATAATTTAAGTGTTAATTCACATTTAACCCAGTAGGAAGTTGTTACGTTGAAGATGGAAGCACTTCAACATGGAAAAAATCACGAGATTCATCAACCATTATCATTACTGGAATGGTTTAGTCATTACTGTCTATCGTCAGCTGTTTAAAGAATTTAAATATCTCCTGGCGGCACTAGAAACAAAAGTAAATTGGTAGTCTGTAACGAAATTTGTAGCTTAAGACACATTATATAAGAAAAAAAATGCATATGTATGTAAGTTTCCACCGTAGTCATAGATTTCAATTGCTAAGTATTAATTAAAAAAAAAATTAACTGTCCAAAAGTAAAATACATATGCATGTATGTATGTATATTTTATAAAATCGGAAGTTTTTTTCCGACGGGTCAAACCAAAAATTCATACACAAGTACGTGATGTAAATTGGAGTATTTTAAAACTTATCGTTTTGGCGAGGAATTTGGAAAGGTGCGCTGAATTTCGTATGAAATTCTGTCTCAACTTTTTCCATCTCTGGCCGATTTCCATAACATAGCTGACATGAGTATGTCCTTTTCAAATTAATACCAATAGCTAAAAAGAAATATTTAAGGCATGCAACCGTCTTTATTTCATGTGCAATATTGAACTTAACTGGTTACGTTTATTGCACATTTAATTTTAACTTCAGTATGTTGTCTCAAAGAAAGAATGTGCCGACATCAAAAATTGTTTCAATTTACATTTTTCATAACTTTTTTAACGCTTCAATCTAATTTTTTCTTAATACGAGTACATAAATAAATGACCTTGAAAGTTTTATAAGTATAAGTTTAGTGTTAGTCGTGTATAATAAATATGATGGAGCATACTTTTTAAAATTTTAAATTTTTTCGCCTGGTTAACTACATACATATTTTCGTTCAAAAACCCGAACATTTGTAGTTAAATATTACGAGTGTTTCTGCTGTGAACGAGAATTTGAGCTATAACGTGTGTTTAAATTTATTTATTAATTTTTTAAACTCTACATATTTTTAGTTAATAATGTTCGATTTTTTATTTTTATTTTAGTAAAATTAAATATTTTAAAATTTTAACCAAGGAATTTGATGTGTTATTAAATAGCGAATGTGTTATATTCATGTGTTTAAACTTTAAAGCATTAAACTTAGATATTATTTTAATACTTAATTTGAAATTTGTACCATACAATTGTATGTATGTATAGTATGTACGTATGGCTAATAGTTTTTTGTTAGCCAATTAAAAAAAATATAACTTTTGATTTTAAAAGTATTGGCATAATTTTAAGTCAGTGCATTGGATATACGGCCCTATGTAGGAGTTAAAAGGAATAAATATATATATATGTATATATATAAAGTAAAATACCTATGTTCAGATTTATATGTATGTATTAAAATCAACTTCCAATATCAATATGCATAGTACATATATATCTGTATGTATGTACATACATACATACTATGTTTAGTGTACATAAAATAATTATTACGTTCTTAAATATTAATTCAGTTTATGTAATAACTTAATATTTTGAAAATAAAATAAGTAATTGAAACGCAATACAAAATCTGGGTGTCTACTCTGTAATTGGAAAGAATTTTCTTTCGATTCGAATTACAGACTAGACCACCTGGGTACAATTTACAATATTCGAAAGGGAGTAAAATTTCGAAAAACTTCAATAGATTTAAAATGGAAATACCTGTTTTGAAATTTTTGTAAGTTTTCTCTGCATATTTTGAAGGTATTATTAATTTTAGTTTGATATGTGATTAGACTTATCACTTATATCGAATCATAGTACATATCGTCCCTGCTATGTCAAAATATCCAATATGCAAAATTCCTTTTTCAGATTCGTTATCTTGGTACCCTAATTTATACGATATGTCTCGTTTAAAAATGCTGAAATTTTCATAGACGATAGATAAATCAATGAGAAATATTTTAAGCTTTGCATTTTTAGGAATACGCCGGCCTTAAATTCCACAATTAACGTGTCTTTGCTGTTCTCTGAAAAGTACAAATTTCCGTATAAGATAGTTTGACATGGTATGGACGATATGTATATTTGTATGTGTATTACTTTTTAATTTTTTGCCGAATAGGAATGTTCCTAAACGAGGCTTCGCATTTGATTTGCACGTTTGAATCAAAAGTTGTTTCAAACCCATTTAATTTACATTGATGTTCGTGACCGGACTTGTGCCCAACTGAACGAACTAGTTCAAAAAGAACTGTTGGACACAAGTCTATTGTCCACCAAATGCCGTAGTTCTCGGAATTTATGGATTTTGGCATTATCCATAATTAAAAATGAGTTTTCTAACTATAGTCTTCTTTCAATTTTTTGTATGAGCTCCAGAAAAAATTCTTGGAAACGGGGTGAGTTCACAGTGGAGGAGAAATAATACCAGCAACAATGTAATAGTTAAAAAAAAATAAATAGTTCAAAAAATAAATGCAAAGCGAAAATCTCAAAAATTCCAACAAAAATATAAAAATGGTTTTATTTAATTTGAAAAAATTTGTACTGTGTTTGAATAAAGTTGGGTTTAATTTGAAAAAGGTTTCGTTTAATTTGAAAAGAGTTTCGTTTAATTTCAAAAAGGTTTAATTTAAACTGAAAATGCTATACATAAATGTTCAAATGGTAAATCATTTCTGACCATTTCTGCAACATTTTTAATAAGAATTTTCCATCATGTAAAATTGTGATAACATAAATTTTATTCTGAATTTGGACAAGAAAATGTTATGTATTAATATTTTATTAACAGTACATACATACATAGTAAATAACAAAACTTGAACACCTAAGGATTTTCAGCTTTAACAGCAGCCACTTTCGTAGATGTTTCTCCTACTCCCAACCGTCCTAAACAATATTTATAAAACTGCAAAATAATAAGAAACGGCAATTAAAGGTAGAGCCCCATAACTAATTCAAATCCACTTACTGTAACAACTGGCAGGTCAATTTCCTCATCTTCCCTTACTAATGATCGGTTTTTCTGGATGGCACTCCAACCGAAATGCAAGGCAATTATTGTGGGCACCATAACAATGCTGACCAAATTGCGCGAAATAAAAGTACCTTTTGATCTTGTTATTTTTTCCATGTTCAAATTAAGTATTTTATAATTAAATAGAATTTATTTTCTTATTACGCGAATTTTGTTTTGTTTTTATTGAACAGCTGTTTCGTTAATTGCGTTTCCATCATCAGCATTAACAGGGTGTTCAATGGTTAAATAGATATATCATGGTACACACTGTTAAATATTCATCAAACAAATCAGTTGTATTCATGGGAAGTTTTTGATGAAATGTTCTAAAAATTTGTGTAAATATTATTAAAAATTATGTACGTTATTGTGTTGAAGCCAGGAAGCGACATTTGTGAGGCAACTCTTTTAAGCGGATGTTGTAAAAAGTATACAGATAAGTGTGTATGCATTCTAAATTTAACAGAAAGCAGGTTAAGAGTTAAAAGAAAATTATTCATTTTAATACGGATATTGTAAAATCATCTATTTATTGATCTTACGAAGGATACAAAAGGAGCAAAACTCGAACAATATCATCGCCAAACTCCTAACTAACATAAGAAGGTGAATATATAGGTATTTGCATCTAAAGTTTAAAATTACAACAAATTAAAGGTCTAACTATAATATGCATAAGCTAGCATTTCCGCCGAAAATTCCACCTATGTATGTCACTTTGTGACGTAGCTTGTTTCCCAAAGAAAAACTTGTGGTAATGTCAATATATGTGACCTTCTTCGAGAAAAGGGATGCTTACAGTCTTGAAAGGTCCAAGCAAATGCTACTGTTAACTAAAATACATTACCATATACATATATATCGACGGCCCCATTCCAAAACATGTTAAATCGACATAGCATGTTATTCTTGGAATAGGATTTCTGAATTCATCGTTTATTAACTAAGATTCTGTAAAATTTTGATAGTAATTGGACCATTCTATCAAAAGTTATTAAACCTCCCTTTTAAAATGTTTTAAGTGCACTTAGCATGATTTAGTTTAAAATTAAGCAGCCAAAAAACAATTCATTTAAATTTTTCTCCCACATAAAACATGCTATATGTACTTAGATGACCACTGTAGGTGAGAAAGGACCGCCAGATAGATGCTAAGTCTACTTACTAGTTAATAGATTTGTGTACAAATCTTATGCATTCTAAGTCACTTTTAACTATGATCTACAACAAATTTATAAAGTTCAAATAAACTAAAAAAATTCTATTGCAATTATTATATAATTACAAAAATCTCAAGTTTCTATCTCATAACATTCCTGAGATATCATCAATAAACTTTGAAGGCGTTTATCTCAAAACTAGCTTTTTTAACTTAGCATGTTTTAGAATGGAGCCGTCGATATGAATGAAGCCTTCGAAAATAGAAGAAATTATTATTTTGGATGATAGTTTTAATTATTTAATAAAACTACAAATTTAATTATTTACACTAATTTTCGTATACTTTTAGTTATTTTAATAAATTTTTACTCAAAAGACACATTTTCCGATACATATTATTAATTTAAATTCCTCAATATGTAATTCCTTTTTATCTTTAAAATGATTAAATCTTAATCATGAAATCAAATTTTCGATTAAAAACCAATTTTTCAAAAGCTTAAAAATATCGTGGTCCTGGAAAGCTGAGATTTGATGTTATTTAATATACTTTACAAAGAAAATTTGTTTATTTATTTCTTTTATTTATTAATTTCTGTTTCATTTAAAATAATTTAAGCTGTAATGCTTCCAAATTGAAATTTATCTTTCAATAAATTTAGTTCATTTCGGATGTGAATAGTGCTGTAAAAGAAGAATTGTTAATATCTAATCCATATACACATACATACATACATATATACATATCGCTCCTTTGTGGCAACAGAGTTATAACTCAAAAAAGATAGTTTTGCAGAAAATAAGTCACAAGTCTTCAATTTACAAACAACTCAATCAAGGTAAAAAAAAATATTTTCTTTCTTCAAGAGGTGCATGAACATGTAATTTTTACACAAGTTTACATATGGTATAACGAATGTTTATGCATTATGTTGCAATAAAGGAGCGATATGTATCTATATTTTAGAAAAAACTTACTATTTGTTGGCTATACCATTCGTTACCGTAGTTGTCAATTGACTAACATATTTTGGCTGCATTACGGTCAAATGTATCAAATTGGCCAAAGCAAATGGGAACATAATTTTAGCATAAGGAAGTGAAAGTATCCATTTTAAAGTTTTGCTTTGTACATCAATAGTCTCCATTTCAATAACTTTCCAAAGAGTTTGCATGCTTTGAACTATAGCAAATGAAAATAGAGTTGGTTGGGGATATAAACAATAACAGCAGCCAGCGATGAATGATGATATAATATTATTTCGTACATCGGAGTAGAAGCCTTTGCGATTAAGCCAGCAGTGAATCAACTAAAATTACAGGAAATTCAATGGACTTCTGTATACATATAGTATGTATTTAATTTTGAAATAGAAAATATGGTAATACTGTTCGTTTAATTTGTTAAATGGCTGTATACCGCTTATGGCCAATTTTTGGATCGAGATTAAGCTTAGTTTCTTTTTCTAATTAGCTAATCCAAAATGTAACTTAATCTTACATTAAAACATTTTCTGTGCAAAAGACACACAGATTTTTAGTGGGAAGGAGAAGAAACTGTCTAATTTTATTACATATTTACAAGTAAAATATTGTGCGTGTTAAAGGAAATAGATAAATAATATAAAATGTATACATACATATCGCTACCTTAATATAGAAAGACCCTAACTCATTATTTTTTTTGAAATCGGGATTTTTGCATTTTTCGATACAATGTATCGATGTTTTTTTTATCGAAATATAAAAAAAAATTAGATTCCAAAAAAGTAATGAGTTAGGGCATTTCTATATTAAGGTAACGATATATTTGCTTATGTGTTTTTTAATTGTTTTATGATATAATCTTAAAAAAAAGTTATATGTTTCACAAGTGTATGTTGCCAGTATTAATGTAAGATTAAATCACCTCGATTGGCCGCTTAAACTAGCAAGCAAAACCGACTATCCAAAAACCATAAATAAGGATTAAGGTTAATTTAGGCCCAAAAATTTACTTCTCAATTAAGTTTCATTTATCTAAAAGTGCCACTTAAGTAGCGAATTAATTTTTTCAGTACAAAGTTGAGAGACATTTAAATGACCAACCTTGTGTACACTTAAGCTTTACGAGCATACCATATGTCATTGTGCTTGTGTGCGTTTATTGAAAACATGTCGTATTAAAAAGAATTTCGTTTAACTTCCGTAAATATATAACATATACAATATGTAGTTTCATATCATGGAAAAATAAACAAAAAAATGAACTGTGATGCTCTTTTTGTTTCATAAAATGTGTTTTATGCAATTTTAGTTTTCTTCATTTTGATAACCTAACTTTTTTTTATTTGTAATAAGCAGCTGTTGTTTAAAAAGTCTTTCATAATACTGGGAAATTTTGTAGTGCTGCCGTACTTTCAAACGCAATTTAATAAGAACTTTAATTAACCACTGAAAAAATGAAGCTACATTTAAGTGCCACTTAAATTTAAGTGGCAATTAGCTAAATGCCATTTAATTGGGAAGTCAATTATTGGGCCTTACATCCCTTTTCACAATGTACAATTAAAAGCTAACAGAGACTTTAACGGCAAGTTTTGTATGAAGAACTGTCAGTTAAAGTTCACGTTAACTCTTAATCATACATTGTGAAAAGGGACATTAATCTCTAATCTTGAACTCAAAAAGTGACCCTTAGGGCCATTATATCGATATTATATGGATTATTATCGATATATGTATATTTACATATATCTATCTTTTCAAAGTAGATTTTTTGAAGTTTCCTTGTACTTAGCTTGAAGATTAATTTCCATTAAAAAATTTATTGAGCCGTTTAGAAAAAGTGTTCGCTCCTTCTATCAAATAATAAAAAATCGAGTGAAGAATTAAATTGCTCACGATTATGCTAAACGCGTGAGCGGCACCCATCTTTAGTTTGAATACTGACTAAGTGCTTTGCTACATAGTGCAGAGCAAATTTGCTTCTTAATATTAATATATTTCCGGTTAAAAAATAAATGACAAACAGTAATCAAATCTTCCTGACAAAGTACATACTCCATGAAGTGTAGTTCAAAGTTCTATACGAATAAATTTACTTACTCTATAAATTCCAATATAAGTTGTTAGCAAAACCACTGAACGTATACGAAATTTTTTCAATCTGCCAATAAATTTCGATTGATTTTGTGTTGACGCTACTTGACTTATTATCATTTTAATTAAATCCAAGGTGAGGCCAAACATAAAACATTTACGCATCCCATCTATGAGATATTGTTTGCAGCTGCTTTGTGCATGTAAATCGCATTTCGGACATTGTTCGACATTATCCGTAGGATGCACTTTCTTATTAGGGGCTATTAGCCAAAATCCCGGTTCGTTATATGTGCGCTTAGCATGTAGGATAGTCGCACTGCAGGTCATAAATAAGCAAGTTTGAAGAAATTTTGAATTTGCAATTGTACGACTTAGGATGTTTTTACGCATGAGGAAGAAGGTTTCAAGCATCTAGAAAAATGTTATAAATAAATAAGGAATTAAGAATTTCCTACAACTTACACATTGAAATACAGTTGCTTCGAATAAATTTACAACTTGAGCCGGTCCCAAATAAAGTGGCAGGCTACCCAAAACTGCGGGTATAAAAAATAAGCTGTAGTAATCAAATCGCCCATATATATTTCTGGAAACACAAACGAAAAATCATGATAAAAATCTTATTTGCAATGTATAGCCAAAATCAAGCGGTTTGTTTGCTACACCTTATTAAGCACATTAATAGATTTATTGAAAATCCAACAGTTGCACCCATAACTGAACAGGCTAGGTAATGTTCCAAAGTTTTTCTAAGTGTCTGCTTATTCATGCTTTTGATTTTAATGAGCACTGGCAACTGTAAATATGTATATATGTATATGTATGTATGTATGTATGTATGTACGAGTAGTATATTGTGGGTTTGTGCATACCCAACATACCAAATGCTGCCTTGAGTAAAATATTATTATAAGTTTACTAACAAAAGCCTACAGCTGGAACAACGATTGAAAATAAATTTGAAAAGTTGTAGCAAAATCAAAACGGAACCCTCGTGATAATATTGCATGTGCATGATTACAATCTGCCAAATTGCAATTTGCAGTCCCTCGCAGGTGTGTACTTTACATCATTCCTTGTCCAAGAATGTCGCTCAGTCCTGGATAAACTTGCGCAGCACTCATCCATCATACTATATTGGGTGCGTTTACGCGAGACTAATTTAGGCAATATAGTTGCAGATGATCTGGCAAAGAGGTGAACCCTACTCGGAGTAGTCAATATTGACAATCTCTGTGGGCTCTCTCTCTTTCTCAACCTGCTGGAGACGCTTCGATGCTGCTTTTCTTAATTCAGCTCAAGACAGATGGCGCAATAAGCCTACCTGTGCTATATCGAGAACCCTTTAGCCTAGCCTAAACATAAATAGAACCAAAAACCTCATTAGCTTCACCAGGAAGCACTTGAGGAATCTCTTGGCCACACTAACCGGCCACTGTAATTTCGGAACCTACGCTAAACGTATGGGTCTCCCGTATAATGATTACTGCTACAGTTGCAATGATGAAGAAGAGGAGGAAAGCATTTCGCATCTCCTATGCTTCTGCTCCGCCTTGGAGGACCTCTGCTTGCAATTCCTAGGCAGAATATCCTTCAATAGCCAGTGCGAGTTGTCGGAAATAGGGCTCAGAAACATAAGTCTATACATTAGGAGCAGCAGCTGGTATGGTTGTTAATCCTCCTCTATGGCAAGTGTATACACTAGACCCTTTCCTGACTCACTTCTCTTCTCTTTTATTCTCTTATTCTAAACAAACTTTTTATCTATATCCTCTCCTTATTCCCTATCCCCCTTTCTGCTACTACTTTCAACTTACAGGTAGTACAAAGGGATCATCGTATTGGACCCAAGTGGGTTGGACCCCTCGATTTTTCATTTCTTCACCAGCAGCCTGCTAACCTATCCTAACCTATGATTCTTATTGTAATCATATCCTTGCAATTGTAGAATAAGCTTACGAAAATAATATTGTATTAACTTTTGTATAGAAAAGCTTATTTTTTTGTCAATACTTTTATAATCTTTTTTATATAATTGTTTCACAAATAACATATCTTTGACCGTTAAAAAATAAAAATTTTAATTATTTACAATTTATGTTTTTCATGTTGTAATTTATGTTTAGTTCTTTTCGCATTTTAATGCAATTAATACACAAAATTGCACGCCCACTCACTTTGAAATTTAAAACCAATCACACACGCAAAATACTTAATAAATTTTATGGCCTAATTTTGTAAAACTAAACGAATTTTCGTTTTCGTTTTTGGTTGGAGGGAAAACAAAAATATTTTAAATTTTGTAAAACGCTACGTTGTTTTCGTTTCTTGTCAAAATATTATAATTGAAAAATATATTATTCATTATAAAAAGCTGAACATAAAAATATTTTCAAAGTGAATTTTAATTAAATTATGGAATATGCACCAATGAAACAAGAAATTCTAAATCAGCGGCCCATAAATACTTATTGGATGTTTGTGAAACTTTGAAACGTTCAATATTTCAATGCTGGAGTGAAATGTTAATGTATAAGGATATGTTTTTCATCATACACATGGATTCAGTCAAGTTCCTATCCAAAATCTCACAAGTGCAATCGACAAGGTCTCATATCATTTCTAGGCAACCTGCTTACTTCACAAAATTTTTACCCACATAAATAAATAAAGAGATATCCGCTATTATCTTCTGTATTGTAAAGCTAAAAATATTGCCAAGTATGCAGGTTGCATAGAAATAACATGACACCCTAACGATTATAAATTAAAACACATACATATGTATGTAATATTGTGATAAGTATTGTGCCAAAAAAGAACTTTATAAAAAAAATGTATCTCAATACTTTTGATGGCCGAAATTTGTAATAGGAACTTGGCCTTTTTCACATTTATATTTTTGTGAAGATCTAACTACTTTTGTTTTCTTTAATAAAACATTGCAAATTAAAGATTGCTAGTCTGTAATATTTCTATTAATGATCACTGCGCCAGTTTAAAAGGGCAGAGTTAAATAATATAATGGGTTAAAGAGAGATACATAATAGTATAACATCACGTTATAAATTCAATGCTTTCGAATTTTTCTTGATCGTAACTCACCTAGGCCTACTTGTGTAACAAAATATAGCTCTGTTGTTAGAGTTCAAGTGCTTCATCAATTTGATTTGTATCAGTGGTCAGTGTCAGTGAGTATGTCTTAAGAAATGCTCTTTTTACATATAAATTTATCAGGAAACTTCCACTACACACTTTCAAACTTCGGATTAAATATTGTCATTTTACCATTGACAGGAACAAAGTAGTTATGAGGGTTTTAAAGCGAATGTATGTGTAAATATAGGCACTACGTATATAGGCCGAGCTGGCCTGGAGCTCTATCGTGCACCTAGATGAAAGTCAGGCAAACGCATACATATACATATAAAAAAAGAGAGTAAAATGCATGCTTGTACGAATGTGCGTGTAAAAAATAGCATAACAAAGTACCCACGGGCGGCCTTTTGCATATGTTTGACCTAGATGCTAATTTACTCATTATTGCAGCAAAACTAATGCAATAATGTAGTTAAAACTCTTAAAACGAATACAATTTAATAAACGTTTTCATATGACATTTAAGTCGTTTGAAAATGTTTGCAACTGTTTTATAAAATATATTTATTTTACGTAAGATAGAATTTTCGTTTTCAAATGTTTTACAAAATTCAAAATTAAAAACAAACCAAAAATTTCTGTTTGAAACGTTTCGTTCTGTTTTACAAAATTAGACCATTAATCTTTTTCAATCGTCATAGTGATTGTGTTGTTCAATATAATTTATACAAAGTTGTGCATAACTGCTTGTGAATTCACATTTTATAAACCTCATTATAAACGAAATTACGAAAAGCTTAAAATTCACTATTTTTAGAAGCTTATTCTCAAGTTGTATTGACGTTTCATTATTGTGTGGTATGTTGGGTACATACATATGTATGTATTTTTCCTTAATTTACACTTAATAAAAACTTACTAAACATATTGGCACAAAATATTTAAAGTTCGATAAAGTAAATAATAGTATATCCTTCTTTAAATGCTCTCCGCATGTTTCCGAATGTAAAAAATCTTGACACTTTAACGGCCCGATATGTTCCCGAAAGAATTTACTGAAGCTTGTCATTTTATTGAGTTGTTGCTCCAACAAAGATTTCGTTCCAACTGAAATTGAATTCATTATGGGGAGTCCATGAATTATACAAAAATATTTTGTCTTTTGTTTTAATTAATTAAAATTAAATACAAATTGGGAAATCAAACATACATTAGGGGTATAACCAATTTTTTGGCATAGTACCATGAGTTCTTTTGTAATTTTTTTCAAAAAAGTTCACGCACCAGTTGGTTTTTCTAAACCAAAGAAAGACATTTTGGAACACTTAATAAAGCACGGACTCGGAACTAACAAAAATATTATTTTACATAATCTAAAATTATTTCGAGGCCTTCTTAATGCAATATTTAATATTCATAATTTTTACGGTGTTTTTTTTATTTATTTTTTGTTTTAAATAAACATATTATTAATTTTTCTTAACCAAAAACAAAATTAACAAGTAAGAGTGCTATATTCGGCTGTGCCGAATCTTATATACCCTTTACCAACGTACGTACATATATATAGTATACAGACACATACATGCATACATATTTGTTTTGTGAAAAATTTATCATTTTTTTAAAGTTTCCATCTTTGGAGTTGTAATTTTCATTTTTCAAATTTCATACGCCAAACTTTTCTTTCAGAAGCATAAAATATATTCAATTTATAAAGAAAAAGAAAAAAATTTTTAGAACTAGTTAATTTTACATAACACAAAAAGTGTAAGTTTTCCAACCCTGGAATCATAATTTTGGATTTTTCTGATTATTGATACCAATCTAAGTTCTTTAAAAAATACATAAAATATGTTAAGTGAACAAAGCAAAAACGAAATAAGGAAAAACTTAGTTTCATTTAATTCCTTTAATATTAAAAAATTCAGTAAAGTGCGACTTTGGATCGCGCACGAAAGGTAGGCTTTTTTGCTTTTTTAAGTTTTTTTCAGTTTAAACGATTTTTTTAGTTTTGTCGCTTTTTTCTCGTTTTGGCGATTTTTTTCTTTTTTTGGAGGTTTCTTTCATTTTGGCGATTTTTTTCTGTTTTTGGGCTTTTCTTCATTTTGGAGATTTTTCTCATTTTGACGATTTTTTTTTCATTTTGGCGATTTTTTCTGTTTTTGGGTTTTTAGTTTTGGCGATTTATTTCATTTTGGCGATTTTCTTTCATTTTGGCGATTTTTTTTCATTTTAGCAATTTTTCCGTTTTATGCGATTTATTTTAGTCTTAGAAATTTTTTTTAATTTGGTGCTTTTTTTCGTTTTGGCGATTTTTTTTTGTTTTTGGCGATTTTTTTCGGTTTGGCGATTTTATAATTGTTTGTTTTTTTTAGTTTTACCGTTTTTGAAAATTTTAAGAGTTTTGCTCTCACGGTTTCCAAGATATAGCAAGTTGTCAAAATTGCATAGTCAAAATTGCATTAACTGATGGAACACCCTTTAATTTAAATTTTTGGAAACTTTAGTGTTAATTTTTGTAGTCTGTATAAAAATACACTAACCTTACAAATTTCAAGTGTATATACATACATACATACAATTGTATGTATATTACATGGGATTTTAAAATTTTTCGTTGCTCGTTTTGGAACACCCTTTAATTTCCAATTCTCATGTATTTGTTGTTGTAGCGACCAAAGGTCTACACACTGTGTACAAATTTCAGTTATGTAGCTCTTACGGTTCTCGAGAAAATACTAATATAGTTTTAGACATAGTTAATTTTACATAACACAAAAAGTTAAAGTTTTCCAATCCTGGAAACGTCTTTTTTATTTTTTTATATTTTTTTAATTTAAAATACCAATTTTAGTCGTACTGAAGTGTAAAATATGTTTATTTATTAAAAAAAAATAAAAATTTGTTTTCGGTAGTTACTTTTATATTGCAAAATAAAGTTTAAGTTTTCCAGCTCTGCAATCGTCTGCTCGATTTTGCTGAATTTCAATACCAATCTATTTTGGAAAATTTCTGACACACCAGTCCAGGAACGAAGTCTCTAGCTTTTCTGGGAGCTTCGGAAAACCGATTTCACGTACAGACAGACGGACAGACGGACATCGCTTATTCGTCTTCCCTATGCATAAGGATCCAAAATATATATATTTTATGGGTCGTTTATTGATATTATAGAAATTACAAACGGAATGACAAACCTATATATACCCTTTTACCATTTTTTTGATAAAGGGTATAAAAATGTTCAAAACTGCATCGCGGTTGGTGTGTGAACTTTTTTGACCTTAGCGAAAAAATAAATATACGTTCTCCTATAGTTTTGTATGCTCTATATAGCAAATTGATATCATAAACTGGAAATGAGAAATATAGAACATACGTTGTTATTAATAAAAACTATAGAATTGCTTGCATAGAAAATTCTTCAAACCTGCATTTGTTTGAAATAAAATTTGCATTCAGTAAACACGTACATATCTACATAAATTATTTGTTTCAAATTTATTTTATGCAAAACAAGTAAGAGTGCTATATTCGGCTGTGCCGAATCTTATATACCCTTTACCAACGTACGTACATATATATAGTATACAGACACGTACATACATATTTGTTTTGTGAAAAAATTTAAAATTTTTTAAAGTTTCCATCTTTGGAGCTATAATTTTCATTTTTAAAATTTCATACACTTCTTTCAGAAGCATAAAATATATTCAATTTATAAAGAAAAAGAAAAAAATTTTTAGACCTATTTAATTTTACATAACACAAAAAGTGTAAGTTTTCCAACCCTGGAGTCATAATTTTGGATTTTTCTGATTATTGATACCAATCTAGTTCTTTAAAAAATGCATAAAATATGTTAAGTGAAAAAAGCAAGAACGAAATAAGTAAAAACTTAGTTTCATTTAATTCCTTTAATATTAAAAAAAATCAGTTAAGTGCGACTTTGAATCGCGCACGAAAGGAAGGTTTTTTGCTTTTTTGAAGTTTTTTTCAGTTAAAACGATTTTTTCAGTTTTGTCGCTTTTTTCTCGTTTTGGCGATTTTGTCTGTTTTTGGAGGTTTTTTTCATTTTGGCGATTTTTTTCTGTTGTTAAGCTTTTCTTCATTTTGGAGATTTTTCTCATTTTGACGATTTTTTCTGTTTTTTGGGTTTTTTCGCGATTTTTTTTGGCGATTTTTTTGTTTTTTTTTTCGTTTTGGTGATTTTTTTCATTTTGGCGATTTTTTTTCATTTTGGCAATTTTTTTCTTTTTTTTATGTTTTTTTTTCGTTTTGGTGATTTTTTTCATTTTGGCGATTTTTTTTTCATTTTGGCGATTTTTTTTCATTTTGGCGATTGTTTTCTGTTTTTAATTTTTTTTTTCGTTTTGGCGATTTTTTTTCTTTTTTTGGCGATTTTTTTTCATTTTGGCGATTTTTTTCTGTTTTTTAGGTTTTTTTTCGTTTTGGCGATATTTTTCATTTTGGCGATTTTTTTCATTTTAGCAATTTTTTCGTTTTTTTGCGATTTATTTTAGTCTTAGAAATTTTCTTTTAATATAGTGCTTTTTTTCATTTTGGCGATTTTTTTCTGTTTTTTGGGGTTTTTTTCGTTTTGGTGATTTTTTTTCATTTTGGCGATTTTTTTTATCATTTTGGCGATTTTTTTCTGTTTTTTAGGTTTTTTTTTCGTTTTGGTGATTTTTTTCATTTTGGCGATTTTTTTTTCATTTTGGCGAATTTCTTTCATTTTGGCGATTTTTGTTTTCATTTTAACAATTTTTCCGTTTTTTTGCGATTTATTTTAGTCTTAGAAATTTTTTTTTAATTTGGTGCTTTTTTTCGTTTTGGCGATTTTTTTTCTGTTATTTAGGTTTTTTCTTTTTTTTGGCGATTTTTTTCATTTTGGCGATTTTTTTCTGTTTTTAAGGGGTTTTTTCGTTTTGGCGATTTTTTTTTCATTTTGACGATTTTTTTCTGTTTTTTAGGGTTTTTTTTCGTTTTGGTGATTTTTTCATTTTGGCGATTTTTTTTCATTTTGGCGATTTTTTTCTGTTTTTTAGGTTTTTTTTCGTTTTGGCGATTTTTTTTCATTTTAGCAATTTTTCCGTTTTTTGCGATTTATTTTAGTTTTAAAATTTTTTTTAATTTGGTGCTTTTTTTCGTTTTGGCGATTTTTTTTCTGTTTTTGGCTTTTTTTCATTTTGGCGATTTTTTGTTTTTTGGGGTTTTTTTCGTTTTGGTGATTTTTTTCATTTTGGCGATTTTTTTTTCATTTTGGCGATTTTTTCTGTTTTTTAGGGTTTTTTTCGTTTTGGTGATTTTTTTCATTATGGCGATTTTCATTTTGGCGATTTTCTTTCATTTTGGCGATTTTTGTTTTCATTTTAGCAATTTTTCCGTTTGTTTTTGCGTTTTAGTTTAGTCTTAGAATTTTTTTTTAATTTGGTGCTTTTTTTCGTTTTGGCGATTTTTTCTTGTTTTTGGCGATTTTTTTCGGTTTGGCGATTTTATAATTTTTTATTTTTTCAGTTTTACCGTTTTTGAAAATTTCAAGAGTTTTGCTCTTACGGTTTCCAAGATACAGCAAATAGTCAAAATTACATAGTCAAAATTGCATTAACTGATGGAACACCCTTTAATTTAAATTTTTTTAAATTTTAGTGTTAATTTTTGTAGTCTGAATAAAAATACACTAACCTTACACATTTCAAGTGTATATACATACATACATACAATTGTATGTATATTACATGGGATTTTAACATTTTTCGTTGCTCGTTTTGGAACACCCTTTAATTTCCAATTCTCATGTATTTGTTGTTGTAGCGGCCAAAGGTCTACATACTGTGTCCAAATTTCAGGTCTGTAGCTCTTACGGTTCTCGAGAAAATACTAATATAGTTTTAGACATAGTTAATTTTACATAACACAAAAAGTTAAAGTTTTCCAACTCTGGAAACGTCTTTTTAATTTTTTTGTATTTTTTTAATTTAAAATTCCAATTTTAGTCGTACTGAAGTGTAAAATATGTACATTTATTAAAAAAAAATAAAAATTTGTTTTCGGGAGTTACTTTTATATGGCAAAATGAAGTTTAAGTTTTCCAGCTCTGCAATCGTCTGCCCGATTTTGCTGAATTTCAATACCAATCTATTTTGGAAAATTTCTGACACACCAGTCCAAGAACGAAGTCTCTAGCTCTTCTGGGAGCTTCGGAAAACCGATTTCACGTACAGACAGACGGACAGACGGACAGACGGACAGACGGACAGACGGACATCGCTTATTCGTCTTCCCTATGCATAAGGATCCAGAATATATATATTATATGGATCGCTTATTGATATTATAGAAATTACAAACGGAATGACAAACCTATATATACCCTTTTACCATTTTTTTGGTAAAGGGTATAAAAAAGTGTATAGAGTAAAAAATTCTGATTCACGCAATTAAAATAAAGTAACATTTGTAACAAGATTGTTTAGTGAAAATATCTGTTCTTATATGTATGTATGTATGAAAGTGGTCTAAGTTCTTTTGTCGAGATATTTACTAGATTACATTTGAACAAATGAAAAAATACTTTTATTATATATTATATATAATATACATATATGTATATATTCTAGACTCTCTGCAGCATAACGTAATAATTTCCCAATTTCTTTTAATGTATAAATCGTCGCCTAAAATCCACAAAAAAAGCTTAACAACCAAAAAACTCAAAATACACTTTTTGATTAATTATGATGTGATTTACCAAAATACATCTTTCCGTAAAAGTTTACTCACATATGTTCAAAAATACCGATTTTATTCATTATTCAATTTGTCCCCTAAATGATAACGTATTTTGCTTCTCCTGTAAAAAAGTAAAACGTGTACTTACGGCCTTTTGGAATTTAGGTGATGATATACATATGTGTATGTGACCCGGTCTATGAAAAGGTGGCTTATGACTCAAAAACAAAATTTCGAGAAATCAGCTGTTAAGGATAAACAATGCATTTCGACAGTTTCTCGGTAGTTGTTCTCCTTCGTTCTGTTTCTGTTGGTCTTTTCCGTTATAAACTAGTGAAGTTTTGAGGAAAAAAACTGTGTACGGTTGTTGTTGTTAAAACTAATTTTTGTAGCGTTCAATCCTTTTTAGGGTTCCGTACACCAAAGGTGAAAAAGGAACCCTATTGTTTTCGCTACTCTGTCCGTCTGTCCGTCTGTCCGTCCGTCCGTCTGTCCGTCACAGGGTATTTTCTGGAGAACCGTAAGAGCTACGGACCTGAAATTTGGACAGAGTGTGTAGACCCTTGGCCGCTACAACAACAAATACATGAGAGTTGGAAATTAAAGGGTGTGCCAAAACGAGCAACGAAAAATGTTAAAATCCCATGTAATATACATACAGTTGTATGTAGTATATGCACTTGAAATTTGTAAAGTTAGTGTATTTTTATACAGACTACAACAATTAACACTAAAATTTAAAAAATTTTAATTAGAGGGTGTACCATCAGTTAATGTAATTTTGACTATGTAATTTTGATAACTTGCTGTATCTTGGAAACCGTAAGAGCAAACTTCTTGAAATTTTCAAAAACGGTAAAACAAAAAAATCTCAAAATTATAAAATCGCCAAACCGAAAAAAAATCGCCAAAATAAAAAAAAAATCGCCAAAACGAAAAAAAGCACCAAATTAAAAAAAATTTCTAAATCGAAAATAAATCGCGGAAAACCGGAAAAATCGCCAAAACGAAAAAATCGTCAAAATGAAAAAAAATCGCCAAAATGAAAAAATCGCCAAAATTAAAAAAATCGCCAAAATTAAAAAAAATTGCCAAAATGAAAAAAAAATCGCCAAAATGAAAAAAATCGCAAAAAAAATAACCAAAATGAAAAAAATCGCCAAAATTTAAAAAATCGCCAAAACGAGAAAAAAGCGAAAAACAATAAAAAAAATTATTTCAGCTGAAAAAACGTAACAAACACTGTATTAAAAAAAAAATGCTCAAAGCCCAACGTACGGAACCCTTCGTGCGCGAGTCAAAGTCGCACCTTACTGAATTTATTTTTATTTTCAATTCCATGTGTTATCTTCATTCGATTTCATCGATTTCAAATCGCTCGATTTCGTATAACTAATAATAGCTAAATATGTGTTATGTTAATTGCACGCTACATTGAAATCGAATTCTAAGCTCCTAAACAATAAAAACATCATTAAAGCATCTTTCAGAAGATTTTGTTTTTTGAAATCGATCGATTTCCATCACATACCAGATTATCTTCATTCTCGATTTTCAATAAAATTCTGTTTTTCTTTCATTTGTGCTCTTCTTTCTCTACATTTTTAGTACACTTAATACAAAAAATAATGTTTAATGAGCACTCGAAATTCACTTTTTTCCAAAAAAAAAAAATACAAGAGTTTGTGTGTTTTGAACAGCTGTTAAACGCAAAGTATATGACGACACTTGCTCAGTAGTCTATTAAAATGTGATACTTAATGGGAACAGTATTGCATTATATATAACTACGATGGAAGTTCGAAAAGTCATGGACTTTACGCTCTCGTATTTTTATTGAAATTTAAAAATGTAAACATCCTGCAATTTTTACAACAAATTTTATTCATGATACCAACTGTTCACACGTTCGGAAATTTTCAAGCGAAATTTTATTTATGATATGACTGACTATTTTACTTCTGATTTGCGACATTTTAGCAAGGTTCGTGAGTATCACAATGGACCAAATTGGATCTCCGAGTGGAGGGAGGTGCGTTATAGCAGCACCCTTCCTAACCATAAATTTCCGCGGACAATTAGTATTGAAATGGCTGAGGTGGTTGGATCGTTGTAAAATATCATTATCTAATGAAAAAAGTGACAGTTTCTTTCATAAGCAATAGATTCATGTACAGTAATACTTCGTTTTGCGTCGTCATATTTTTTGTTATTTTCAACGTTGATTTACGTCGGTTTTATTTAAAGTGTTTGTTTGTTTTATGTTTTCATATGAGTATTTTAAATTCGATTTTTCGATTAACGTTGTCATTCTCCGGAAGCAACCGCGACGTAAATCGAGGTATTACTGTAAGTGTAGCAATAAAAAATTTTATGAATAAATATACAAACTACGTTCTTTTATTTATTTTTTTAAGCACTAATAATTCAAAAACGATAAGAATAGAGTTGTGCTGTTATTCTTGAAATCCATAATAAGTCTTTTGTAGAGCCCCCCTATTGTTTCAAAAGTTTAGTTTCCTTAATATCAAACAGGATGTGCAGATCATAGCAAATCAACGCAACTCTTTAGTTCTCATAAAGTTTCTAAATTAAAAACTTTTAAGTTTGTTTTATTAAAAAAGTATAATAAAATGCAATATTTTATACAGGATAAAAATAATAAAATTCAATCATGACACACGCTTGGAAGCCCACTTAATCAACTTCTTCAACAGTGGGACCACTTCGGCCGGCGCCTTGCGATTTTTGTCCAGCATCACCGGCACCATGCATTTTAGACATAATAGGACCACAAACACGTTGACAATCTTTCAAATGATCTTCGAACTCTTCCTTTTCGGCCAAGCCATTATTATCTAACCAAGACATTTCCGATGAACACTTATCGTGTACAGTTGATTTATCAGCATCGCTAAGCTTACCAGCAGCTTCTTCCACAGCCTAAAATAACAAATATACATATGCACATAAATTTCTATAAATTATACAAATTTTATAGAACCTTACTTGCTTGCAACCAAAAATATAACCTTCCAAAGCGTTGCGTGCTTGGACACGTTGTCTTTGCTTCTCATCTTCATCTTTATACTTTTCAGCTTCTGATAACATTCTATCGATATCGGCTTTCGACAGACGTCCCTTGTCATTGGTAATAGTAATTTTTTCCGACTTGCCCGTACTGTTATCTTTGGCAGAGACATTCAAAATGCCATCGGCATTCAAATCGAAAGTAACATCAATTTTTGGTACCCCTCTGGGTGCAGGTGGGATACCGGTCAAATTAAAAGTACCCAACAAGTTGTTGTCCTTAGTCATGGCTCTTTCACCTTCATATACTTGTATGGTGACAGCATTTTGGTTGTCACTGTAGGTGGTAAAGGTTTGTTGTTGTTTGCATGGAATACGCGCATTACGTTCTATTAACTTGGTCATGACACCACCGGCTGTTTCGATGCCCAATGAAAGGGGTGTTACATCCACCAGAAGTACATCTTGAATCTGAGAACTGCCAACTCCGGTGAGAATGGCAGCCTGAACGGCAGCACCATAAGCTACAGCTTCATCTGGATTAATGGATAGATTCAGCTGCTTGCCACCAAAGAAATCTTGTAACATTTTTTGGATTTTAGGAATACGTGTAGAACCTCCCACTAATACCACATCGTGAATAGTAGATTTGTCCATTTTGGCATCAGTTAATGCCTTCTCAACCGGAGTAAGAGTGGAACGGAACAGATCCATATTAAGCTCCTCAAAACGTGCTCTAGTGATTTTTGAATAGAAATCAATACCATCATGCAAAGCATCAATTTCCAAAGAAGCCTCAGTGCTTGAAGACAATGTACGCTTAGCTCTCTCACAAGCGGTACGCAGACGTCTCAAAGCTCGAACATTACCCGTCAAGTCACGTTTATGCTTACGCTTAAATTCATCCACGAAAAAGTTGACCAAACGATTGTCGAAATCTTCGCCGCCCAAATGTGTATCACCAGCAGTCGATTTTACCTCGAACAATGATCCCTCATCGATGGTCAAAATGGAAACATCAAAAGTACCGCCACCTAAATCAAAAATCAATACATTTTTTTCGCCCTTCAAATTCTTATCCAAGCCGTAGGCCAAGGCGGCAGCAGTGGGTTCATTAATTATGCGCAGAACGTTTAAGCCCGCAATAGAGCCAGCATCTTTGGTAGCTTGGCGCTGTGAATCATTGAAATAGGCTGGCACAGTAATGACAGCATCTGTCACTTTGCCTCCCAAATAAACCTCGGCGATTTCACGCATTTTTGTCAACACCATAGAACTGACTTCTTCGGGAGCAAAACGTTTCCGTTCGCCCTTGAACTCTACCTCAATTTTTGGTTTGCCACAGTCATTGACCACCTGGAAGGGCCAGTGTTTCATGTCTTGTTGAATTTTCGGATCATCGAATTTGCGGCCAATAAGACGTTTAGCATCGAAAACAGTGTTTCTGGCATTCATGGCTACCTGAAATGGAAATGAAAACAGTGTGCATGAGCTTTTGGTTAAGTCTAATTGTTTTACAAACTATTTTTTGTTATGATCAAAATGATTGCACTGATTCCGTACGAAGATTTTGCACGTTTATGTTTGAAAATATTTTTTAGTGTTTGTTTTTGAATTCTCTAATAGTACGTTTCCATATACGTGTTTTGGAGCAGAAAACTTGTTTTGCCCAAAACCAATGTTTTGCTACATGTTTTCCCATACATTTTTCATATCAGCAAAACACCTCAAATAAGTTGTTTTCTTCCAAAACATGACAAAATTTTTCAATGCAACACTGCGTTGCTGGCTGAAAATTCGAAAAAAAAAACCAGCAATAGTCTGTAAAAGATGGCACTAACTCAGAATATTAAATTTGTTAAGCAATTGCACAAACCACATCAGTTGTATTTATATGTTGTTTATATGTAAATGAGTGCGAAATTTACTAATCAAAATAATAAGGTTTGCGGCCTTGATAATATAATCAAATTGTTTTCGAAAATTCGTATAACCAAAACACATAAAAGCATAATGGAAACACTTCGAAGTGTGCTGAGAAAAACAACTAGTTTTGCTCATAGTGGAAACGTACTAAAAATAATTTGCTTCAAAAATGGTTGTAGTCTTTGATAATGAAAATTAAAAATATATATAACTAGCTTAACCCGGTGTGCTTCACTACTCCTGCCCTCCCCTCAAAAAAACAAAATAAATATATACATATATATGGCATTGATGGTCCAATATGAAAATTGGATTTTGCCACTCCCCTCCGCCCGCAGATTGAAAATCAAAAATCAAACTTCACCGTGTCACCCGCATGAGTATTCTGAAGATTCCCTGAAAATTTCTTCAAAATCGGCCCAGCCGTTTTGGATTCCATACGATACATACATACATACACACATCCTGTTTTATATATATAGATGGTGCATATTCATATTTGGAAATATCCCAACAAAAACAAGTAAGAGTGCTATATTCGGCTGTGCCGAATCTTATATACCCTTTACCAACGTACGTACATATATATAGTATACAGACACGTACATACATATTTGTTTTGTGAAAAAATTTATCATTTTTTTAAAGTTTCCATCTTTGGAGCTATAATTTTCATTTTTCAAATTTCATACACCAAACTTTTCTTTCAGAAGCATAAAATATATTCAATTTATAAAGAAAAAGAAAAAAAAACAAAAAGTGTAAGTTTTCCAACCCTGGAGTCATAATTTTGGATTTTTCTGATTATTGTTACCAATCTAGTTCTTTAAAAAATACATAAAATATGTTAAGTGAAAAAAGCAAGAACGAAATAAGCAAAAACTTAGTTTCATTTAATTCCTTTAATACTAAAAAAATCAGTTAAGTGCGACTTTGAATCGCGCACGAAAGGAAGGTTTTTTGCTTTTTTTGAAGTTTTTTTCAGTTAAAACGATTTTTTCAGTTTTGTCGCTTTTTTCTCGTTTTGGCGATTTTGTCTGTTTTTAGAGGTTTTTTCATTTTGGCGATTTTTTTATGTTGTTGGGCTTTTCTTCATTTTGGAGATTTTTCTCATTTTGACGATTTTTTCTGTTTTTTTTTGGGGTTTTTTCGCGATTTTTTTGTTTTTTTTCGTTTTGGTGATTTTTTTCATTTTGGCGATTTTTTTTTCATTTTGGCAATTTTTTTCTTTTTTTTCTGTTTTTTTTTCGTTTTGGTGATTTTTTTAATTTTGGCGATTTTTTTTTTCATTTTGGCGATTTTTTTTCATTTTGGCGATTTTTTTCTGTTTTTTAGTTTTTTTTCGTTTTGGCGATTTTTTTTCTTTTTTTGGCGATTTTTTTTAATTTTGGCGATTTTTTTCTGTTTTTTAGGTTTTTTTTCGTTTTAGCGATATTTTTCATTTTGGCGATTTTTTTTTCATTTTAGCAATTTTTTCGTTTTTTTGCGGTTTATTTTAGTCTTAGAAATTTTCTTTTAATTTAGTGCTTTTTTTCATTTTGGCGATTTTTTTCTGTTTTTTTGGGTTTTTTTCATTTTGGTGATTTTTTTCATTTTGGCGATTTTTTTTATCATTTTGGCGATTTTTTTCTGTTTTTAGGTTTTTTTTTTCGTTTTGGTGATTTTTTTAATTTTGGCGATTTTTTTTTCATTTTGGCGATTTTCTTTCATTTTGGCGATTTTTGATTTCATTTTAGCAATTTTTCAATTTTTTTGCGATTTATTTTAGTCTTAGAAATTTTTTTTTAATTTGGTGCTTTTTTTCGTTTTGGCGATTTTTTTTCTGTTATTTAGGTTTTTTTTCTTTTTTTGGCGATTTTTTTCATTTTGGCGATTTTTTTCTGTTTTTTTGGGTTTTTTTCGTTTTGGCGATTTTTTTTCATTTTGACGATTTTTTTCTGTTTTTTAGGGTTTTTTTTCGTTTTGGTGATTTTTTTCGTTTTGGCGATTTTTTTCATTTTGACGATTTTTTTTTTTAGGGTTTTTTTTCGTTTTGGTGATTTTTTTCTTTTTGGCGATTTTTTTTCATTTTGGCGATTTTTTTCTGTTTTTTTTCGTTTTGGCGATTTTTTTTTTCATTTTAGCATTTTTCCGTTTTTTTGCGATTTATTTTAGTTTTATAATTTTTTTTTAATTTGGTGCTTTTTTTCGTTTTGGCGATTTTTTCTTGTTTTTGGCGATTTTTTTCGGTTTGGCGATTTTATAATTTTGTATTTTTTCAGTTTTACCGTTTTTGAAAATTTCAAGAGTTTTGCTCTTACGGTTTCCAAGATACAGCAAATTGTCAAAATTACATAGTCAAAATTGCATTAACTGATGGAACACCCTTTAATTTAAATTTTTTTAAATTTTTGTGTTAATTTTTGTAGTCTGTATAAAAATACACTAACCTTACAAATTTCAAGTGTATATACATACAATTGTATATATACTACATGAGATTTTAAAATTTTTCGTTGCTCGTTTTGGAACACCCTTTAATTTCCAATTATCATGTATTTGTTGTTGTAGCGGCCAAAGGTCTACATACTGTGTCCAAATTTCAGGTCTGTAGCTCTTACGGTTCTCGAGAAAATACTAATATAGTTTTAGACATAGTTAATTTTACATAACACAAAAAGTTAAAGTTTTCCAACCCTGGAAACGTCTTTTTAATTTTTTTGTATTTTTTTAATTTAAAATTCCAATTTTAGTCGTACTGAAGTGTAAAATATGTACATTTATTAAAAAAAATAAAAATTTGTTTTCGGGAGTTACTTTTATATGGCAAAATGAAGTTTAAGTTTTCCAGCTCTGCAATCGTCTGCCCGATTTTGCTGAATTTCAATACCAATCTATTTTGGAAAATTTCTGACACACCAGTCCAAGAACGAAGTCTCTAGCTCTTCTGGGAGCTTCGGAAAACCGATTTCACGTACAGACAGACGGACAGACGGACAGACGGACAGACGGACAGACGGACAGACGGACAGACGGACAGACGGACAGACGGACAGACGGACATCGCTTATTCGTCTTCCCTATGCATAAGGATCCAGAATATATATATTTTATGTGTCGCTTATTGATATTATAGAAATTACAAACGGAATGACAAACCTATATATACCCTTTTACCATTTTTGTTGGTAAAGGGTATAAAAATTAGATTTTGGAAATAGTTAATATATTTTCCAAGTAAGATTAAGATTAAAGTTTACATTTTTTTATTTTTTTGTGTTAAAATACATTCAGAAACAAATGTGTACAAATTCAGTTACAGTGGAGCCCACCTAAAACAGCTACTGCAAGGTAGATATTATAAAATCATACACTCAGGGAAAAGCTGCAACTTACAAATACGAACGCGTCACATTAATTCAATGATTTTCAATATAATAGAAAATGTATGGTGAGATACTTAAAAATAAATAAAATTAATAAATTAATACTGTAAATTAATATTTTTCTTAATTGAAATAAGAAATTTCAACATGACTACACTTTCGTTAACGTTTTTTATTAATTCAATATGGTTTTTATAGATTTTAAGCTGTTTTTTCCCTGGGTGTAGGCGCGTAGTCATAGTCAAAACAAAGTATGTACACTTTAAGAAGTTAAAACCAGTATTCTTAAAGTGTACTTTGTTTTGACTATGAATGACGACAAGTTTCGAATTTAAAACGTTGAAATAAGTGTTCAACAATAAATGCTATAAAATGAGACCTTGCCAACAAATAATAAGTACCAGCAATGAAACTCTTGACTTACAAACGTGCTTATGGCGAAAATAACGGTGCGAATAAAATTTTATGGTAAAGAAAGGGGAAATTATTTTCCTAACGGAAATTCTTTTTAGTGTTACTGGTTCCGTGTGATCTTTTGTGATGATGTTTATGTTTTTGCATGCACGTGACTCAAAATTTCTTTACTTTTCTCTGCATTCTCGCCAGGCATTACTTTCCTACGCTGTTAATTCAGAGAATCAAGCTTTCATTTCATTTCATTTCATTCTAAAGTGCCTAATTAAAAAGTGCCAATGCAGAAAATTTAACTGCAGACTTCACTGTAAGCATTTTCAAATTAATAAATAAATTCTATAAAAATTTTATTTTTATACAATTTTTTGTTAATGATTTATTGAACGTTTTAAGGAAAGTAAAGTGCTGCTTAAAAATTTTCTTTTTATATTTATGCATAGCTATTTATAAACGTAAACATAAGAGAAAATTATTCTGATTCACAAAATAAAATATTTATGTATGTATGTATGTCTTTCTAAAAAACTTGGAATATATTCCACTTGTTTTCTATAACATTAAAATTTTATTTATATACATATGTGTAGAAAGACTGTGAGTGAAATAGCACTCACCTACAACAAACCTCCCACTCACTTTGAAAGTCTTTATGTCTTCATCATCACTTTTGCGAAGCGTTATGGTTTCAACTATAAAATTTCTTTAATTTATTGATTGATGCACACATTGGCGTAGCAATAAATTTTTTATTTTTAAGGGTGGGGGGTCATTATGACGTGATTTTCATGGGTAATATTAAAATAAATAGTTATATGCAATTTTTAATAATTCTAGGGGGGCAACAGCAATTTCGGGGGGGGGGGGGCAATGCAACCCCTACGCCTATGTATATACATGTGTACATATTATTTTGTTGAGATTTTTATTAAGATTTTATTTAATAACAATCTTTTTACATACATAAGTGTGAATATATATACCAGGGGTGGCCAGCTATACAAACCTCGAGAGCCATGTTCACGAATTAATGTTTTAAAGAGCCATTTCTATACTTTTGAATACAATACATACATGTGTATATAGGATTAATCTAATTTTTAAGTGAATTAGTTTAAATTTTAACAGCCTTATTTATAAAAATTATTAAGGCTTTATAAAGGGTTAATAAAACAGATTTTCATACAAAATATTTCTTATTAAGCGTTTATAAAGTCTTAATAAATAATGAATAAAAATAAAAATACACAATGCTATAAAAAGTTGTTGAACATAAGTACATATCGGTACCTTAATATAGAAAGGACCTAACTATTATTTTTTTTAAATCGAGATTTTTGCATTTTTGATACATTAGATGCTCTTGTATCGAAATATACAAAAAACCTTATTACAAAAAAATAATGAGTTAAGGCCTTTATATATTAAGGCAACGATATTAATATTGTTGTCTTGAATCGTCTGCATTCTAGATATGTATTAGAAATAAATTTTGGCTACATTTCATCAGAAATTCTTATTTATTTTATTTTTTGATATTTTTAAGCACCACTGACTTTTAGGACAGAAGTGTCTAAGATTTACGTGAGCACATGCCGTTATGGCCGAATCTCACGACGAGCAGGGAAACCAGAAATATGCTCTAAAAAAGTGTTTTATGCGCACTCAACATGCACTAAAAACTTGAAAATATGCGCTTAAAAATAGAATAAATTGGTTTATTTGTGAATGAAAATATATTTTTTAATAAAAAATTCAACAATATTTGAATATAAAATAAGGCAACAAAATGAACAAAAAAGGAAACAAAATAAACAAAGAATAACTGGGCTTGAAGTGCAGGTTAAAACAAAATTACCATACAAATTTTGACTAATACAAATAATACAAATTAATTTTTATTGGATGCATAAGAACTTAACATCAATTTCAAAAGATAAACAACAAAATATTGACCTAGAATTTCAAATATAAATCGCTTCTGTCTCATCTAAATAAACTTTTATACATTGACAATGTTCCTTCAATGTCTACTCGGGGCAGAGTTCGTCACAAATAGCAAAACTGAATTTGTATTCAAACTAGCGTCCGTAAAACTGCGCGATATATATAAGAAAAATATATACACTACCTATACATGGAACATTGCAACAGAGATTTAGATGGCGAAAAATAAAAATCAGAAAAACTACAAAGTAGCTTTAAACGAAACAGATCTGTGATATTAAGTTAAGTTGTGTTTAAAAAATGTTATATTTGTTTATATATGTTTTAATGTTGAGTATTGTTATTCAATATGTAAAATATGTATATGTACCTATGTAATTAATTATTCCATGAATTACGATCCCTTGAAAAAGTAGACAAAAAATCTACGAAACGTCGGGAAAAACTGTAAATAAATGGATTTTTATTTGCATTGAAATATTAGGCCCAATTAGCTTAAAAGGAAATCAACTTAAAAATCAGAATGTTGACCAACCCCTTAACTTGTAAGCCTATTAACACAGATAGCGCAGGAAAAATTTTTTCTTTAAAACTTAAATTTTTATTTCGAAAATGAAATTTTAATAAGTTTTTAGAAGAAAAAAGTTTGTAAATTTTTTTCCCGCAATGGGGTGGCCTTTTAAAAGGATGGTTGTGTCAAGTGGGTTAAAATAAAAAAAATTCTATAAAGTATCAAAATATGACCTATAAGCGTAAATTATGCTCTAAAAATTCGAAAATATGCTAAAAATATGTGTGTAAAACTGATTTATGCAAAAACATGCTTTAAAGGATAAAATATGCAAAAATATGCACTAACAAATCGATGCCAAAATTCACAAAAACTTCTGAAATGGATAAATATCTTGTCACCGCATTAATACGTGACACAAGAAAAAACATGCAATTGCATATTTGCGGTTTCCCTGCTGATGATGATGGCATTCATTCGCCAGCGTCCCAATGCACCTCCAGAAATCAATATGTGGCTTGCAAGGCAATCAATGCACTAGCATTGATTTGGCAATAGACACCCAAGGCCATTCTTCCAGTGATTTTGGAACCAATTACAGCCACAGCGTAAGCTTCTCCATGATAGTTGCTATGGTGAACATCATCTATCTAACACAGTAGTGTTACACAAATTCCACCGTTGGCTAACGCTTGATAGATGATAAGGGTACAACACCACTCATCAAACCCCTAGAGCAAATTATCTGTTGGGCCACATAGTACCAGTATTAAGGCCCTGTTTAGACCTCAAATTTCCAATCCTAAAGGCTTCTTTTCTATTGCCTTTTGAACTCAGGGCAGTTTCAGGTGACGCTGCATATGTGCATATCCCTTCCTCTGTTATTCCAGCCAAAGATAAAAAAGCTTTATCCAAAAAAAAGAGTACCCAAACTAGGGTCCGCGATACTCTTGCGAATACAACTTGAATATTAATACGCATCATTGAAGTGATATTTTATTTATAAAAGAGAGCTCTCAAGTGGAATTTCGCAAAGAATGAAACAAGAAGCAGAATACCACTCACTCAACTTCCGTTTAACAAACCTGGGAGTCTACGCTGTAATTCGAAACAAAAGAATAGGCTTTCGAATTTACATACATATTATTAAGATACAAATTCGAAAGTGTTTTCTTTCATTTCGAATAACAGAGTAGACCCCAGCCTCGGGCCAAACAGTAATTTTGCTGGCGACGAGATTTAGACAATTAGAGTATTTTCAATAACTTTTTGGCATACTATCTACTGTATTCGATATCACTCGCTTATTTCCATAAAATAATTTTACACAATCCCAGCTTAAAAAATTGGTTGCAAGAATTGACGTTTTGAGTAATAAGTCACTTTGGATAACATAAATCTGTCATGACAATTCAACAACATTTTGGAGTTACTGAAGAAAACCCTTTATTCTTCAAATAAATTGAAGTCATCCAGCTAATAATCCGAAAGCAGATACATATGTATATGTATGTATATTCACAATATCTCAACAAAGGAGCCTTATAAAGAAGTTTATGTAATTTACCAAAACGCGTAAAACTTATGAATCACTAAAGCTTTGTTAAAATCTTTCATACAATTTTGCAAAGAATTTGTTAAATGAAACAATTGCATATTTGTGAAGGTTTCTATAAAACAGCTCTCACACTTAGCTGTTTTTTTTTTATAAAACAAGTACATAATTATTTTATTCACACGCAAAATATAACAAATGTCAAATAAATAATATTAAGCACATCATATCTCAGACATTCTAAATCAATCAAATTTTACAATTTTACAAATGCAGTCAGTCATTTTTGTATCTTTTATTATAAATAAATATCTCTTATATAGAAGTTAAATACAAACCACAGTAAAACAAACAAAATCTTGTTCAATGACCATAGAAGTCCAGCCAGTTGTCGTATGTTGAGAGAAGAGGTCAAGAAAATCTTGATGCTTTAGTTAAATTCTCAAAAAAAAAAAAAAAAAAAACAATGCTATCCAAAAAATATTAACAATAAATCAAGTGGTGTGAAAAATAATATTTATTAATTATATTAAAAAAAAAACAAATGAAAAAAATTGCAACAAATTACACTTTTAGAATAAATAATTACGAAATAAAATAAAAAAAAGTTTTATTAACATTAATTTTTGGCAACATTGATTTTATTTTAGCTCAAAATGTTTATTATCATACGAGTAACTTAAAGCAAAATTTACAAAAAGTATTTTTCGTGAAATTTGTCAACACATTTTTTAACAATTTGTTTTTATTTCAATTAACATTTTACTAAGTTTTGTTGAATTTTTTTTTTATAAATTGTAAAGGACTTAGTTTATTAGTTAAGTTAAGCTTAAAACATTAAAAAAACTGTTTTCGCAAAGCACTTAAATACTAAAATAAATAAAATACAGTTTTTCGTTCAAACGAAACTTAAAAAAGTTTGAGTTTTTAAAAGGATATTGGAAGGAATTTATCATTTCATATAAATGATAAGGTAATTTTTTAGATGCTATTTCTAAAAAAAATTCTGCTTTTAGTGTAACTTTTAAAAACACTCCTGCCAAAAAGATACTTTTTTCACAAAGAATTTTTTCAAATAACTACTTTTTTCACCAAAATGTGATTTATGCTAGAAACACAACTGGGACGAACGACGAATATTTCGGTGCGAACTTTCGTCATAAGAAATAAAACACATTTGTGCATATGAAAATGAACACAACACCACTGTAGAACAAAATTCGTCGTGTGTGACGAAGTCTGAGATAGGTTTATTTATATTTTGTACGCCGACGAACGATGAAAAAACAAATTTCTCTCTCTCTTTGCATACACAATAACCAACTTTATAAATTATGAGAGCAGAATTCGGTGAGTAAATTCGTCGTTATTGTGCTACATACGACGAATTTACTCAGCGAATTCTTATCGACGAATTCGTCAACGTGAACGAAATTCGTCGTTCGTCCCAATTGTGTTCCTAGCATTAGTTGTTCAAAAGCATATCCATTTTTTTATTAGTCCTGATTCACACACGTCAGGTCTGACTCGTCAAGTCTTGAGTTTTTAGGAGAGAGAAGAAAAGAGAATGGAGAGGGGTACAGACTTGCCCGTACCAATCAAGTTTTCGTTTTGTTTTGTCATTCGTAATACTCTACGACAACACAAATTGATGAAACAAACTTGACGCTGTGTATGAACGCAAATGCAGGTTCAAAAGAGAATTGAACAAAAACGGATCAGGTTAACCTGATGTATGTGAATCAGTACTTTCTAAAGGTACTTTTTCCAAAAGTACTTATTTTATGAATGTACTTTTCAAAAGATGCTTTTTGTTAAAAGTTACTTTTTCCAATTACTTCTTTCAAAAAGCACTTTTTTTTCTCAAAATTTTCTTTTTTCAAATTATTAATTTTTTTTTATCAAAATGTGATTGTTTTTCAAAAGCCAACTTCTATTACTTTTTTCACCAAAATGTGATTTCATTGTTTAAAAGCATATATTTTTTTTATTTTTTCTAAAGGTACTTTTTCCAAAACTAATTATACCTTCATAAGTACTTTTTCAAAAGATGCTGTTTTCAAAAGGAACTTTTTCTAAAAGGTACTTTTTCCAATTACTTCTCCAAAAAGCAATATTTTCGCAAAATTTTCTTTTTTCAAATTATTAATTTTTTTTATCAAAATGATATTGTTTTTCAAAAGGTAACTTTTAACGAGGAACATTTTTAAAAAGGGTATTTTTTTCAAAAAGTACTACATATTGAAAGGTACTGTTTTCAAAAAGTACTGTTTGAAGGTAATTCCTTCAAAAAGTACTATTTGAAAGTACTTTTTCAAGAGATACTTTCTCCTTATTTCAAAAAATACTTTTTTAAATGGTACTTTTTCAATATACATTTTTCCAAATTGCTCCTTCCACAAGGTGCATTCTCGCCAATTTGCTTACTTTTTTATTTAATTTTTTACTTTACTTTTTTATTATTTCAAAAGGTAACTTTTTCCAAAGGAAATGCTTCAAAAGGTACTTTTTTCAAAAAGTACTACATAGTTCCAAAAGTACTTTCTTGTGAAAGAATTTTTTTAAACGTACTTTTTTCAAAATATGCTTTCTCTATTAAAAAATAAAACTTTTTCAAAGGGTACTTTGAACAAACATTTTTCAAAGTACTCCAGCCAAAAGGTACTTTATTCAACAAAGTTTTTTTTTTAATTTTTTATCTCAAAATATTATTATCCAAATGTGGTTTAATTTTTCAAAAGGTAATTTTTGCTGAAGGTAGTTTTTCAAAATGTGCTATTTTCAAGAAGTACTTTTATATACAGGTACTTTTTCAAAAGATGCTTTCTGCTTTTTTTCGAATGATACTTTTTCAAAAAAATTAAAAATTAAAGTTTTCAGGAGAAGTTTTTTAATAATATTCAAATATGTTTTACATACCTAAATTGTCGCTTATATATTTTTAAAAGTTACCAACAATTTTGCACAAAAAAAAGTTTATTTCTTACTACATTTCGCTTACGATTAAATCGAAAATAATGCCATAATTCTGTTCGACGATTTAATCGTCTTGTCTGTGGACGAAAAATAGCCGTATTTGTGATTCTTTAAAAGAAATATTATTTTTTGTCTATGCTAGAAGGTTCGTGTATTTGCTTTATGATTTTGTTCCAAACAATAATGGCGCGTAGTCATATAGTCAAAACAAAGTACACTTTAAGAACTTAAAACCAGTATTACCATACAAAATACTTGTTTTAATTTCTTAAAGTATACTTTATTTTGACTATGACTACGCGCCATTATATCCAACACATATTTTTTCATGTATTTTTAAAACTATTCTATAATACTTTAATTTAATTTTTAATTTTTTTATTTTTCATTATCAAGGACATCAACCATTTTTGAAGAAAATAATTTAGAGAATTCATAAAACAAGAACTCAAAAGTATTTTCAAACAAAAACGTCCTAAATCTTCTTACTGAATTAGGGCATAATGCTCGATATGTTAAAGGGAACTATTTTCAAAAGTTTTATTTAGTAAAAGTACTTTTTTCAAAAGCGGCTTATTTAAATTTACTTTTGATAGGTAATTTTTTTCAAAGATTATTTCTTTCAAAAAGTACGAATATATGTATTTTTAAAAGATACTATTTTTTTTGAAAAAAGTAGAAGATACTGCATTCAAAAGATATTTTTTTAAAGCTAATCTTTTCAAAAGCTACTTTCTAAAGGTATTTTTTTGAAAAGATACTTCTTTTAAAAGCTATTTCTCAAAACTCCCCTTTCAAACGATTTTTTAAAAAGGTATTTTTTTTTCAAAAAGTTCTTGTATTAAAGATATAAATATTTTTTTTAGAAAGTAATTGTTTGAAAGCACTTTTTCTCAAAATACTATTTTCAAAAGGTGTTTCTTCAAAAACTCAAAAGGTACTTAAGAGATGGGCAAGATGCAAAAGATGCGCAAGTGCTTCGAAGTACTTTTTCCAAAATGTAGAGGGAGTTTTAGAAAAAACTCCTTATCACAGAGTATAATTCTGAAAAAGATTTAATTCTATTTCTTACGCCGCCGAACTACGATCAAATCGATTTTTTCTTTCTATCCTTAAACATCTTTATGAATCACAATATCTGCCATTTCTTCGTCGTTATTGTGATTCATACGACGAATTTACATAGCGAAGTTTTACCGACGTTTTTGGGCAAAATTCGTCGTTCGTCCCAGTTGTGTTCTTAGCATAAGATATGTGTTGTCTAGTGTCAATTTAGTCAACCAATATAAACATGAATGCATTTGCTATTGCTATCGAATTTCCAGTAGTTGTCTTCATTCTATTTAGATGTTTTTTTTCACATTTATTGATTCATAAACTAGAAACACAAATTCTCATAAGAACATAAACACAACAATCACTTGTAAATTTGCACGCGTAAAAAAATGTTTTAGTTGCTCTCGTATGGCTTCAAATTCCATGGTTTTATTTTATAATTGATTTATTAAGCCAAATATGGATGAACTTTTTATATATCTGTACATTTTTGCTACGTAGATACGTATGTATGTACTCGTATGTTGGTTCAAATGTTTCTCGTTCTTATTTTAGTTTATTTGTGAATGCATGTTGTTTACTGAGATTTTGTTATAATTTTACCTGATTTTTAGCAGCATCACCAATTAGACGTTCAGTATCGTTGAATGCAACATAACTGGGTGTTGTACGATTTCCCTGATCATTTGCAATGATCTCAACTTTACTATGTTGCCAAACACCAACACAAGAATATGTAGTACCAAGATCTATACCAATTGCGGGAGCTTTAGCCATTTTTGTTTTAGTCAAGTTTTATCTGTAGATTTTAATCCAAAATATAAGTATGTAATTAGATTTAATGCTGTCAAATCTCACTGACAATATATATTTTTTTAAACTAATTTTTTATTTTTTTTCTAATATACAAGCAACACACTTATTTTATTTACTTTTAAGGCAACCGCTTGTTTTTTAAGATTTTGTAACGTTTCTAACGACGTCCAACGCAAAACTAATGAATTTTCTAAATGAATAACTAGATTTTATGAGTTGTTGCTGTGCTTTTTATAACACTTTAAAATTATGTGATACAGAATTTAAAAAACAAATATTTCCATCTCTCTATTTTCTTGCCGTTCAAATGCCGAAATGATGAGCATCTTTTTGCCTTTTAGTTTTTTTTTTTTATTTTCAACTCACTTTTTAGTGGAAATTGCAAGAAAAATTTGTGTTTTTCCTTTTTATTTGTTCTAGAATTATACAATTTATTGCTGCTATTTGAATTTTTTGTTTTTGAAAATAAACAAAATATGAAATTGTGTTTGATTTAAAAATAACTTTATTTTTGATTTTAATCATCTGGTTGATACTGTTGTGGGTGTTGATTATGACGTATCATATAATATGTATGTATGTATGTATGTATATACATTTGTATGAATGTAAAATTGCCGTTTAATTCATTTCAGCATTCATCTTTTACCTTTCTTCTTCTTCTTTTGACCGTCTGGCCAAGCGAAACCGCGAGATTTTAAAACATCCTACAAAAAGTTTATAAAAATAATTGTGATGTGTACATCTATAAATTAGAACATTTTCTCACCTGTATGTTATGGCAAACATAATATGCATTTTCCATAGCTGCATCATTGAATATATCACACCCTAATGATTTTCCTCCAAAAGATTTTTTCTTGCTGCTGGCAACTTCTTTCCTTTTATTGTCATCTCCCTCGCCACTGCCGCCATTGCTAGCAGTTGAATCTTTACTGTTACGTTTTTTACGACCTTTCGAGGTCATGACTTAAAATCGTATCCTTAGCCTTTCTTTTCGAAAAAAAGTATTAATGCGAAGAAAAATTTAATAATATTTTCGCATCTCCATGATGACTGTTAGCAGAAAATACGACTATTGATTTAATATTCAATTGTACTCGTAACTTTGGCAACGACAAACATATGCACATATACATATGTATGTATATGTATGTATGTATGTATGTGTGTATGTACATTAGAGATCAGGAATCATGTGATTTTTCTTCTTCATAAATTTGAAACTTTACTAAATGTGATTTACAGATTACTGTTCTTTTAAACAGTGACTGTTATCACGGTTTAACAGGCTCAACCTGAGTATGTATGTACATATGTATGTGTTTAAGTACCGTTACACCTTAGCTATGCATTGCATTTATTTTAGTTCCATATTTTCCAAGATAACGGGCATTTACATAAGTCACTCACGTCATTTTCGCTGTCATTTCTTATTCCCGATAAGGGTGACTAACTTATGTTAAGGCGGTTACAGACTAATGCTTTTGATTAAGAAACACCTTTATAAGGGGTGATTTTTTAAGAGCTTTTGGTTTGGTTAAAAAGAAATAAAAAAAATTAAAAATTTTAAAAACCCCCGATATATATAGAAAAGATGTGACATCTTCTAAACAGCTTGATCGATTTTCTTCAAACATGGTTAAGAACCATCTCGATCAAGTCACCTTCCAAACAGAGAAAACTAAATCAAAATCGGTCCAGCCATTTGGGCTGTACGTGGACACGGACAGACACACAGATACACAGATACACAGACACACACTACAAACTTATAACACCCCTTTTTTTGTTCGGGGGTTAAAAACATAAAATTTAGAGAAATTTATGAATTCTTTATTTGAGTCGGTAGAACGATCTATATAATTTGATGTTTAAAGATGATTTCATGTAAATTTTGACCGCGGATATGTCTGAAATGGTTCATAAGCTGGATTCAACTTTGGCATAATTTCTTTATCATATCGCCGGTATCTCACGAATAAATTCTTCAAAATTGTCTTCCACTGCGTCAACCGATGCGGCCTTGTCCCTTTGGACATGACCTTTAATATGGCCCCACCAATAAATAGTTTAAAGGCGTTAAATCGCATGATCTAGGCGGGCAATTGACCGGCCCCAAAAGTGAAATAAGAGGTTCACCGAACTCGCCTCTCAATTGGGCCATTGTTATGCGTGATGTGGGGCATATGGCACCGTCTTGCTGAAACCACATGTCAGCCAAGTCCAGCTCTTCCATTTTGGGCAAAAAAGGTAATAGAGGACCAATTACTGCGAATAATGCCGAATCGATAATTCACAGTCGTCAACAACACTGGCGGATACAGCTGCGATATTTTGATCTGTCCGCACTCTATGTATGCGTGTTGGTGGTTGAATAATGTAATTTTGGTGCAAAATTTAATCACAAGATTCCCAATAGCCGCCTCAGAAGGTCGCCCAAACTGATCATAAAATGGAAGAAGTGCACGGATGCACTTTCTTAACCGAGCATGAATTTTGATAATAAAATTTAATAATCTGCAAGAGTTGTTCATTTGACCGTAAACGTAAACGTGTGACAACTTCAAAGGATTGTTTGGAGTTGTTTAACCGCAATCCTAATGAGTTTTTACGGCGTTTTGTAACTGTGGATGAAACATGGATCCCATTACTGTACTCTGGAGACCAAGCAGCAGCATAAACCTGAGTTTGTCGGCCAATAAGGTGATGGCAACAGTTTTTTGGGATGCACACTGGATAATCCGCATCGATTACCTTCAAAAGGGAAAAATAATAAACGGCGAATGTTATGCCAACTTATTAGAACGATTTAATGAGGATTTAAAAAGAAAACGACCCCATATGGCCAAGAAAAAAGTTCTTTTTCATCAAGATAATGCACGGGTGTACACGCGTGCAGTCTCAATTGCAATACTCTATAAATTGGGCTATGAATTGGTACCCCATCCGCCATATTATCCAGATTTAGCCCCTAGTGACTACTTCCTATTTCCAAACCTAAAGAAATGGCTCGGTGGAAAGTGATTCAGCTCCAAGGACCAAATAAATGCATATTTTAAGGGCCTTGAAAAATCCTAGTTTTTGGAAGGGATACAAAAACTGGAGAAACGTTGGACTAAGTGTAATGAGTTAAAAGATTATGTTGAAAAATTAATTTTTGTTTTGCAAAAAAAAACTGTGTTTCATTCAAAAAGTCAGCCTCGTAATTTTACTTCTCTCCATGGTTATCTGTTTTTTGGTCTGAATAGATGTTGACGCTACATGTGAGGCTTGTTAAGGAATTATTTTGCTAACGCAATGTTTTTTAGAAATGTTCACTTGAAATATCATTTAATGAAAAATGCAAATTGTCTAATTTTGAAATAATTACAGCCTTACGTATAACGAAAAATTGGCATGAAGTTAGCATACATACATATGTATGTACTCAAAGTAAAAGTAAAGTCCTACACCTTAAGAAAATACCCTGTGGTTATAAAAATTTCTAGCAAAAAATTCCACCGCGCAAATAGAACGGCAACACATGCCAAAATGTTTAAATTGGAAAAAATTAACGCAAACATGTATATACAAAATAACGGGACATCATAAATAACAAAAATAATGCGAACAATGTTGCCACTTGCAAAACAGTGTTTAAGACAAGCTTATTCTCCAGTGCAGTTATATTTAGTTTATGGAGTGGTTTGTCCGGTAATAATTGTTACCGGAAGTAGTCGTACATGAAATCATGAAAACAACAACCATTAGGCTGAGTTTACATCTGGCATTTCTTGTGTGTCATTTGCCCAAAAATGCAAAACTGTTTGATTCAGATGTGTATTTATTGATTTAAACAGTTTCCAATCATGTTGGATTCTATAAAATTGTTTATTAGTTATGTATGGAACTATTTAACTTAATAAATACATGTCTGAATCAAACAGTTTTTCATTAGTAATTAGTGGTTACGCTTTTTACACTTGTGTAGCACACGGCACACAGATGGAAACCCGGCGTTATTCTGGTCTTACTACGACTACATCCTTACTAATATTATAAATGCGAAAGTGAGTTTATTTGTTTGTTTGCTAAAGCGATTTTTAAAATTCTTTCACCAATGGAAAGCTACACTAGCAGCGACAAATATAGGATATTTTTGATCCGGTTCAGAACCGGTTTTTTTATATTTGATACATATTTTTCCCCCAAGAATTAATTTTTGTGCTGGTTGGTGTAAATTTCCATTCGGGTTTGATTGCTTCGCCAGTTGTAAGATCGGTTGTTATGTATTTTTTAAATAGATCAACGCAAGCGGAGCTAGTCAGATATACTATGTAGATACGTACATTCATACACAAATATCCCAAGCATTAATAGCAACAATAAAACAACCGCTGTTAGTTAGCTATTATTTTATTTGAAATTTATTAAGTTATCATAGCACACAAAACATGTGCGAAAAAAAACTCTTACGTTTCGAAATTTGGCCACACCACCGAAGCGATCCATTTACAATATGATGACACGCGTGTGTAGACACCAGGCTTTTTGCTGCCACAAAATTCTCCATACGATATAATGCCAACAAGATAATAACGATATGTATTGCGCTGCTGACGATGTTCAAAATTCAGCTGTAACGGACCACCCGAATCTCCTTGGCACGTATCTCGATTTTTCTCTAAATCACGACCACATATTTGAGACTCCAAAATGCCATTGGGAGCTCTTTCATCACTGGGTAAAATTTCCTTGCAGTTTTTTAAGGGTATTAAAGATAAACTCAGCTCAGTTAAAATATTTGTGGGGGCTCTGGCGAAACTTGTCGAGCCATAGCCCATGGTGAAAACACGTTGATAGGGTATGATATCACTACTCCAGAGTAAAATAGGACGCACAAATTTGGTTAGTCTGAGGAGAGACATTTTGCACAATTTAAAACAATTTTTAATCACAAAATTTAAACTTGTACGAGAACTTACTCCACAGGCGTTTGAAGTTTGAGCAACGCTATATCATGATAATTGATTGTAGAATTGTAACTGGGATGAACTATTATTTCTTTTATGGCACGTCTTTGTGGATCACTATTTTCGCTTTGAAATTTTAGGTTTATAATACCCAGCTTTACTATGATGGGCGTTTCTCTTGAAAGAAAAAATTTATAAGATGTATGTATATAAAACTTGTCTAAGATGTACGTAAATAAATATAACTGCATTTTATATATCGCTCATTTGCTTCAACAACGACATAACTCAAAAAACTTGTTTGACAGAAAACGAGCTTAAAAGTTTTCAAATTACATACGGACAACCTAATGGAAAATAAGATTTTTGACTCAAGAGAAATATAGAATAGAAGATATTTCTATAAAACTTTTACACTATATGAAAAAAGATATGAGGGATACTTCTGCATTATCAATTCCAAAATCGCTTTTTTTCATTTATGATGTTGTTGCAGTAAATGAGCGTTATGTCCTTAAGTATGTCTTACCCATTCAAATAGCAACAGTGAGCTGCTGTTATAACAAAAGATTTACTAATCAAGCTGCCACCACATTTAAACTCAATTTTTTCCTCATTAGATAAAAATCCTATTGCAGCCTATAAAAAAAACAAGCACAAATGAATTATAAATATTAAAAAATAAATTCAAATATTTGCATTAGGTCAACATATTTTTGTTTAACTCTTCCCTTTAAATTCCACTTAAAATCAGCTGACAATAAATTATTTTATCATAAAATTGCGTACCGATAGAAAACAATAAACGAAGAATATTCATTCACATTACGATAAATACACAAAAGTGAAACAAGTTTAATTGACAAGCGGATATAATTTATGCACCTAAACTGAACTGGTATTAAAAAGCACTTCTTCTGAGAATGAGATTACTGGAAAGGCATTTAAGTTCAGCTGTTTATTTGTGCCTATATGCATATGAACATTATCGGCCATGTCACCAGAGTTCAATTCCGTTTTGAAACGGAATTGAATCCACATCAAGATCTCAAGCTCCCACCCGAAGCATACCCCAGCATAGTAGCGATCTGGGGCAAAAGGAAAAAAGTGCTTAAGTCGAGATAAGCTGATTTTGAGTTAATTTCTCCCCTGTGATCTTCACATGCAAGTTTCAATTAGCTTGTGCAGTTTTTTAGGAAGTTATAGTGTAATGACTTGCTGCTTATCTTTGTTCGAATAATAATAATCTTATATGGAATAAAAGCTTAGTTTAGGTTATAATGGGTGTTTTTATTGAGGTATAGAACTTTAAGTTGGCATCACTTTTTTAACTGGCGGCCATTTTGTCAGCTGTCAAGTGATTAATATTTAGTTTGGTTTGCCATTTCATCATGAACAGGTTGACAAAAGAACAACGCTTGCAAATCGTGCAAATTTATTTCGAAAATAATGGTTCAGTTCGCGAAGTTTACCGCAAGCTCCGTCCATTTTATGGTCGACATAATCGTCCATCAGAGCAATTAATTCGGTTAACCATGGATCGTTTTCGCACTACGTTTACTCTATGTGATAATACGCATCCGCAGAGACGTCGAACAGTGCGCACCGAAGAAACAATTGCCGCTGTAGAGCAAAGTGTTGAAGAGGACCCGAATGAATCGATTCGCCACCGTGCACAGCAATTGGAGCTTTGTCCATCAACTTTATGGAAGATTTTGAAGATTTTGAATGTGGATGAGTTGTGGTTCCAACAAGACGGCGCTACATGCCACACAGCGCACGTCACAATCGATTTATTGAAGGAAACATTCGATGAGCGCATAATTTCGCGGAATGGACCTGTCAATTGGCCACCAAGATCGTGTGATTTGACACCATTGGATTATTTTCTTTGGGGATATGTGAAGTCGCTCGTCTACGCCAACAAACCAGAAACGTTAGGGGACTTGGAAGCCAACATTCGTGGCGTTATTGCCAAAATACGGCCCCATATGCTCGAAAAAGTGGTTGAAAATTGGACCTGTAGAATTGGCTTTATTCGAGCCAGCCGCGGCGGCCACATGCCCGAAATCATATTTAAACATTAATGGCATAAAATTATCCTTCCAATAAAGCCAAATTGATGGACATTAAAACGATTTTCTTGTGTTTTATTTCAATTCGAAGTTCTATACCTCTAAAAAAACACCCTGTACTTCTTAACAAGGTCGTTTAATGGGTGGAATGTGGGAACGAATGCCATTTTATGATGGTCTCAATTAATCAAATGATATTGTGTTCGATTTATATCTAAGTGATCACAATACCTCTGGTTTTAACCGAGTTATAGGAGGTTATAGGATCGCTTGAGTTTTCTGCTCAAGTTTCTTTTCACCTTGTTTTGCTGTTTTCTTGGGTTGTAATATTGACTAATGCAAGCAAAGTAAATTTATATAAAGTATATGCAAGTACTCAGGTGATTAATTTTTTTCTCGTGTAGTGTTAATGCATGAATGTCAAAAGTTGTTTACAATTTTCGTGCGCCATTTTGTTTTGCTTTGCTTTGTTATACACAATTGTATGTAGTGAAAAAGTTGAAATAAATTTTTACTCAAAAAAGGTGTTACAAAACATTTAAAAATAATTATATTTAATTATTAAAATAAATATATAGCTTTTATTATACTTATTTCACGTAATAAATGTTTATCAATTAATAAATTTACTTTGGTTTTGTCTATCCATACATTTCCTTTTTGTTGTATGCAGATCTGGGACTTGCATTAAATAAGCAAATGCATTGACCATTTTCCCGCACTAAACCAAATCAATACAAATGCAAATTTATTACATTAGAACTAACTTTGATAATTATAGTGCAATTTTTTGGCATTAAACTAAAATCTCTTCAAAGTAATACATTAATATTGCGCTAGCACCAAATCACATGGCGAAAAATGGAACGTAAATGTGTACATAAATAAAAACATACGTACATACATAAATATGTAAACTTTTTTCTATGTACATATCGCCACTTAAGGCAAAAATCATATCACTACCATTTTTATACAGCCCAATTATGAATAGTAATTCCCCGGGGGTTTTTCCCCTTTCCCATTCCTCCTATTATGAATTAAAATATCCCCGGGAAAAAAGTAGGTATTCTAAACATAAGAGAGATGGAGAAAAAACTCCCCGAGAAAAATGTAGGTATTCTAAATATGAGGAAGATGGAAAATTTTTTGAGAGTTTTCTCCCCAAACATTTTGAAGGGAATTAATGCAAAAATTTTAAAATCAAATTAATAAATGTTATATGTATGGTATATGCATTTGTTTAGAACAAAAAGTTTAAATAAGCACTGGAATGTTATATATCTCTCTTGTTTTAGGAATTTTTATCCAAGCCCTGCGCACATCAACTTCAAAAACATGAACTACTTCTACCTATAGAAATAATACTAAAACACTAAAAATTTCACGCGTCCTTTAAGTTCACATAACAGGTACATGGAAGATTTGTTTTCCTATAATATCAAGACCGATAAGAAAAACTATGAAATTTACAATTTCCTTTGTATATACAGTAATTGGAAATTTAATCCATTCGCATCTGCACCTGGGCAGTTTTAGCCTCCACTTTCCCAGCATACAATTATTCTGCATGGTTGTATATGGTTACGCTGTCTATTTATTTTTTATTTAAGCAAAAAAGATATTTATATTATCTTATTGGCAATGAAAAAACAACATTTTTATTAAATTTCTATTGCTGAACTCTTGCTTTATTGCAGAGTAAAATGTAAACATTAAAAAGCTGCTTCAGATTTTCCTCTCCCCCATTTGCTTATTCCCCTGCTATTCAGAATAGGAGGATTATTCCCCGGGAAGAAATGACAGGGAAGAGAAAAAACTCCCCGGGAATATTCATAATTGGGCTGATAATTTTTCAAGAGAAAGACAAAACTTTATTAAATTGTTCCAAGCGGTAGGATATTCCGTTTATAAAATCACAATTTTTTAAGATATAGCTTTACAATAAAATAAACGAAAACCTAATTACAAGCATCAAATTTAAATTTTCACTAAAATTTTGTTTTTCAATCGGTGCGTATGAAAAGTAATGCAAGTTGCCCAGGTCTGGTTGTAATCATCTGTTTTTGACATTCATCCATTATTTTTACACAAACAAATCGCACGTTGCATATACTTTATATAAATATACTTTGAATGCAAGTTCTTAAAAGTTGGCAACACAATTGAAGACAATTAAGGGAAATTAAAAATCCTTGCGACTATGAACAAGAGTTAATGAGAGTTTACATTTGGCACACATGTGCCCAAAAAAGCGTAACCACCAATTACGAATCAAAAACTGTTTGATTCAGACATGTATTTATTAAATTAAACAGTTTCATACATAACTAATAGACAATTTTGTAGAATCCAACATGGTTGGAAACTGTTTAAATCAATAAATACATGTCTGAATCATACAGTTTTTCATTATTAATTAGTGGTTACGCTTTTTTGGGAACATGTGTGCCAGATGTAAGCTCGCCGTATAGAATACAGAAACACCTAGTTTAACAAAATATAGTAGGGCCATTATTATAACTTGCCGATGATAAAGTTCCGGTTGGTTAATACTAAAATTAGCAAAACTGAACTATAAAGGGAAATTAAAAATTTTTCAAATGTGGCAACTTCAAATGACTACACCTCACGATACAAGTTACATGTAGGGCGAACTTGCTTTTAACTTATGCTCATTTTGAGGTAAAAGTGAAGTTTTAATAATAAAAAAGTGTTTATCAGTCCGACAAAATCCTACCTATAATTAACAAGCACCAAGTTATAATAGTAATGGCTCTAAAAATTCACAACAGTGTCAGATGTGATGAAAAAAACGGTTCAAATTAGAAAAAAACTCAGGACTAACTCGTGTGAATGAAAATTATATGAAAAATTTAATTCCAAAAATTTCTAAAGTTTGTTTTTAATCTTTTACCATTTAATTCAAAATCGGTCAAATTCGCTATATCTTCTTTAATGTTTGTAGCCGGGTAGATTGATTTTATTTAATATTTCTGGTTTGTTCGAAAGACGACTTGATCTTAAATTTTATAATCTAGGCTTAAAGAAATTTGGGGCAGCCATTTTGAAGTTACAATCTCTTTGCTTTTTGACATTTTTTTAATTTTCGTAAATGAAATACATATATACAAAGCTTAAGGAATTTCGTTCTAATTGCTTCAAGTTATCATTACTTTTCTAGTCAAAGAATGTATGATTTTCATTTCTGATCGAGAGCTTAACTCAAGAAAAATAGTCAAACTTAATATTGTAATAAATTAAAAACAATAAGAGTTCAAGCTGTTTATGAAAAAAATAATGGAGTTCTATTTCCTGATGATGTTAACAAATAAAAAAATTTCATACGGTGTTTCATTAAAATATTGCATTTTTTTCATTTAAAAATAAAATTTAGAAAAAATCAGTTGCTATATGTTTAAAGAAAAACCAAAATATGTATGTAAGAACTAGCAAGAGTTTGAAACTCATCATCACGATTTCAAAGAAGCTTCAAATATGAAAAGATAAAATGTTTTTAATTTTTAGTTGAATGGTATATAAAAGTCGGTGCAATTGAACATACGCAGCCGTTTAACTTGTTTGTTTTAATTTGAAAATAAAATACAACAACAAATTTATAGCATACACTATAAATGTATATTTACCATGTGAGGGTATTGACCAGGTGCTACAATTGAACGACCATTAAAATCGTCATTAATTGACTCCATTTCGTATTGTCCCAAATCCTGTTTCGCCTCATGTTCCTCATAATTGTAAATATTATAGAATTTTTGATAATAATGAGCTTCCGGTGCGTTTGGCATAGAATACTTTGAATACTTTCGCTCTTCCAAGTGCGGTATTACAATTTCATTTACACTTACAGCCTCATGTACAGACCAGCCTTTGTTAAATTGATATTGAAAAGTTTCAGCACTAGGTTGATCGCTATATATCTTCTCAGGCAAGTTATCAACTTCATCAGTATCCGTTTTGTAATAATGTTTTGAAAAGTCATTGACTTCATCGTTGTCAAATCTTGTTTCGATTGAGGGATTAAGTGAACTTGAAAAGTTACTACCTAAAAATTTGTTATTTGAATACTGTTGAATGTGTAGAGATCTTCCTTGAGGTGCTACGGCAACTGGATTTTGTATTTTAGTTGTGCTGTGTTGTATAAGTGGACTAGGTCTTTGATTTATATTTAAGTTTTTGTAATTTTCAAGGTTTGTATGTTGATTTTGTAAAAATGGATTTTTGTTTGCAGTTAATTGAATTATCTCATAACCATCTCTTTCCAGAGTTTTTTGATTTAACTTATTGCTTAAAGTAGTTAATTGATTTTCGTTATTTGGATTTTGATACGTTTGATAATACTCCGCTCCCTGATTTTTTATTATTGTATTTTGCTCGTTATTATTTCGATTGAAGTTGTTTTGTAAGTTTTGTGGCCGATTGAAATTATAATCGTTAAACTGTGTATTAGCTTTGTTTAATAAAATCAATATTAACAAACACAAAATTATTTTCATTTTTTGCTTTTGGATTCTTCCAAACTCGCAAGCGTTTAATTATAATTTCGGTCAAAGACTGTTGCTCCATTTGTTTTGAACGTAACATTTATTGTAAAATTAAAATAAACCACTTTCAGTTACTTCTCCTTGTTTTAATATTTGTTAAGTGTGCATATATCTAATCTGCTTTGTGCAAAATTATCGTATGTGACAAAAACTTAATTTCATGAGAGAACGTTCTTTGAGTTCATTGACAACATCCCAACTGATTGACGGCCCTATTATTTATTAAAAAACATCGATAGTTACAAAAAGTAAACTATCGATAAATCATTATTTCGACTTCTCTGTGCCATATAATGTACCAATTTCGTGAGATTTCACAATTTCTTGGCTTATGCAACCGATATGAACATTGTGCTTATTCTGCCCAATATGGTTCAACCGTGATGCAAGCAAAAAAAGAAATACACAACATCTGATTTTCTTAGCTGCAGCATGTCGGAACAATTCTTGAATATATCGTACGACAATTTGAGGCAATCAAATTTGTTTTAAATTTGGAAATCTCTTGTCTGCAGAGTACTTGACTAGTTCAATTTCGCTATTTTGCATCAATTCAGCATAATAAATATTACATCAACGTTTAAGGTCTCCATAATTTAAAATCAACAATTCAATGTATTCGGTTCCAGTCACCGATATGGCAATTGTATGGCAACATACCATTTGGCATAAATATTTTAGCACAGATATAGATAGACCTACAGCAGAAACCTATCTTTGACTCTAACCAGTTTCTTACGCCTATAAATTTTTGTTTACATTTTATTGAAATATGTATGTATGCATATTGAATATTTGAACTATCCATATGAGATTCGATATTAAGTAAAATTTATCGAAAATATAAAACTTGATACTACATATTAACATAATCGATATCTACGAACCGCATGGGATTTTGAGGTGATAGCTTTTGATAGTTTTGTGTAGTTACCAACTTACTAAAAGTAAAATGTATTAGTTCTACCAAGGTTTAAGAAGCAATGCTTAACAAAATACTCACCTTGGAACATAATCAACCCATAAGTTTTTAGTTACAGAGAACATTGAGCATTTGTAACTAGAAAGAAGTAATATAAAAATATTACAAAATAATAATTAATTTTAATGCCCAATGTGCCATAACATGTAGTTCAACATGCTAATTGTAGTTCTATTGTAGTGGTGAATACAACACATGAACGTGCTTAAGTCACCAGTGGACATTTAATAGTGGTAAAATAAATCAATAAATAAATGAGTTCGCTAATATAAAAAAATATCATGAAATAACTTTTAATGCCCAATGTGCTATAAAATGTAGTTCAAGTTCATTATTATAGTTCCATGGTGGTGGTGAATACATAATGCGTGTTCAAGTCACCTGTATGCTCTTTATAGTGGTGATATCTGCAATTTCTCTGCTGGCTGTTGACTTAGCTAAGCAAATAATGAGTTCTTGTCTATGATGAAGCGATGTGTTGGCAGCACTAAAATTTCGGCGATGCACATTGTTGCCAAACACTTTTATTTGAGAACTTACAATTTGAAATAAAAAGAGTGATTTTTAGGAGAAAATAACTTTTCTTAAAATATATAATAGATTATTAAATATTTTTATTCAAATATGCGAAAATGTACATAAATATATACATGTCTTCACCAAAAATGTAAAAGGGTGTAACTACCAAAATATATACGTACATACATATTTACATACTATGTATAATAACTTAAATAACGTCATAACTCAAAAATGCAATTTTCGAGTTAACCATGCAGAATTGTTGGGTTTTCTGTTGCTGTAACATACATTTTTTGTACTTTAAAACTATTTTCTATTTTTTTTACTTTGGTTTGCTATTACAACGTTTTTAATTTTCTTTTAAGTTATAATTTATTTGATTAATTTTTAGTATCAAAAGGATATAAAAAGTAATTATAATCAAATCCTCGATTTTTACTATATCTTGGGTTTGACAATAAATCATAATTTATTTCTAATTAAAATTTCTTTTGGGAGTTATTGAACTATAATTAAATGATTTTAATTTTGTGATTTTCTCAAACTTGCATTTTATTAATTATTAAAATATTAAATTCGTATTGAAATACATTGAAATGGATTACAGAGAGCTATTAGCTAAATTATATGTGTATTCCACTGGGGCTAGTCCAGATCATTGGGGAGGGAAGGAAGCTTTAACCAAAAATCTCAGAAAAACTAAAGATATTAAACTTGACCACATATGAATCAGAAGTTCAAAAATAATATGTAGAGGTCCACAACATGACGCAATAATATCACTTTTCGAGTTTTTTACTTCATAAAATTCTACATCTGGAAATCTAACCATTTTCTCACCAAAATTCAATAGTGTAACTCAATAGATAAACTAGAGATTCAGACTAAAATGAAACAATTACAACATACTGAAAGGTATTATTGATTCCATATGTAAGGATAAATTCAACGGAAATAAATTACGAACGATACTCAAGTTGCAATTATTCATTCCCGCGGTATAAGCTTTCCATGAAACAGATTTAACATCCCTGTTATGATTAATTCTGAGTTGGCAAAATGTCAGCTGTTGTTAAAAAATATATTTAAAAAGATTTATATTTCTTGAAAGCAAAATTCACAGAATATATTTTATAGTAAAAACAGTTTATAAGTGAAATATATCTAAAATGTGTACCCGCGGAAAATATACATATACAGTGAAAGCTCCCATAAGCGGACATTCACCGTCGAGGAAGTTTTTGTCCGCAAGGTGGAGATGTCCGTTTATTGGAATGAAATAAAAAAATAATTTTTAAAATTTTATTTCATAGTAAATATTTACTATTTACTATTTATTATTGCTATTTATTTTTATTAAACAAAAAAAGTTACAGAGTAGGAAAAAAATCTAAAATATTTTTTTGTTTTAATTTTGCTTCATTTTCTTTAATAATTTTCTCCCCATAATAGCATTCTAAATATTTCAAGGGCTCAAATGCTGTGTAGTCTTCTTCTGCAAACTTGACTAAACGTCTAACTTCTTCCAATGCTTCTTTATAAGAAGATATTTTGTTATGGTATTCTTCTACGATACGTGTGTCATTATTTTCTGATGAGCTTATTTCCACTTCATCAACAGAAAGTTCTATAACATCAGACTCTGTTAGAAGGTTTTCATCAATAGTAGTAAACTCCATACATTCTACATTTTGTTTAACCAATCTCGAAAGAATAGATAAAGGGATATCATCTTCTGCTTCTAATTCTGCATTATCAAAATCTTTCATAAATCCTGCTTTACCAAAACAGTTCTTAATGGTTTCGGGTGTTACTTTTTCCCACGATTGCTTAATAAAATATAAAGCATCGAGAACATTTATAGTTTTATTTAATGTTTTCGCAGAGTCATTAAATTCAATGTTTGACAACAAGTTTTTTATGATTGCAGTTCTATAGTGGACCTTGAAGTTTTGAATAACACCCTGATCTAGGGGTTGGCAGACTGAAGTGGTGTTGGGTGGCAAAAAAACCATGTTTATATTTTTTAAATTTATGTCTTTAGGGTGTGAAGCAGCATTGTCCAAAAACAACAATATCTTTCTGTTTTCTTTTAACATTTTTCTGTCAAACTGCTCTAACCATTCAGCCATAAAATCTCGAGTCATCCAAGCCTTCTTGTTGTGTTTCCAAAATGCTGGTAAATCTTTGATGTTCACATTTTTAAATGCCCGAGGTCGAGCTGATTTTCCAATCACCAATGGTTTTTCTTTTTCTCCTACCATATTTACGCAAAACAAAATGGTGAGCCTCTCCTTAGACAACTTTCCACCGGAACACTTTTCTGATTTAAATGCCATAGTTTTATCTGGAAGAGCACGGAAGAAAAGGCCACTTTCATCAGCATTGTAAATGTCCCTTGGTTCATATCCAGATAATATAGAAGACAGTTTTTCCTTAAACTCTGTCACATCTAACTGATTTACACTTGAGGCTTCTCCAGATATGCATTTGAAATTGATGGAATGCCTTTTACGCCACTTGTGGAGCCACCCATCAGAGGCTGAGAAGTCATTATGTCCGGATTTCTCAGCTATTTCTTTTGCTTTTGCTTTAATTATTGGTCCAGATATAGGAATATTTAGGCTTCTTGCATGAACAAACCATTCAAAACACTTTTTGTCAATAAAAGAACCTTTTGGGTTTAAAAACCTCTTTTTCTGGCTTGTGTTTATTGTTCCAGATTGCCATTGAGATCGAATTAATTCTCTATTCTTTGAAATTTTTCCAGCTTGAGTTTTTCCAATGTTGAACCTTTAGTAGAAAATAATTTAGTTATTAGTCCTTTTGTATTACTATTTAAACTAAATCTTAATTACCTCTTTGCTAATTCACGCACTGATATTTTCTCTTTTTCTAAAACATTTATTAATTCCATTTTCTCCCTTAATGATAATAATTTTCTTTGAGGAGGCATTTTAAATTTGTTCAAGTCTACTTAAGTAAGTTGAATAAATTATAAATCTGTGTTTGTATGTGCACTGGTTTATTACATATAAAATATTTGAAGGGAAATCCCCACAATCACAAAAGTTTTAGCATTTTACCTTTTGTGCAACTCTATTAATTTGCGCTGTTCAAGGTGTATTAAAAAGGTGGTATACACTGAACAGCCGGTTGTATTGGTGTTATAGTAATGTCCAATATCTTTTTCTCTTTGTAGTAAGGGTTGTTGAGATCACCTTATATTATAAGGCTTATCTATCTATCTATCTATATAATTAATAGGCGAACACGTTTCTTGTAATCCCTTTTACGCCGGAACAACTGCACCGATTTTGGAAAGATTTATATCATTCTAAAGGAATTTCTGCGCAGATGTGCAGAATCTATATTTTATTGAAATCGGTTTAGTATTTTGGGAGCTATAAGCGTTTAAAGTTGCTACTACTACATGCAAACATAGTACACGCTCATTTGTTAGTTTACACTGTGTGTTTGTGTGTGTGTGTGTATTTGTGTACTATTTTTCATGCTATTCCATTTTTTTTTCTTATTTGTTGTTGTATGAAAGCCATAAAACCAGGGTGGCCGATGACATTTTTCAAAAAGTTGCACCAAATAGGGGATTTATCAAAAAAAGGGGCAAAATTAAAAAAAAGACGTGAAAACTACACTAAATTTTTTATTTTTAATGTATTATTATATAATTCACTCTAAAGAAAGGGGGAAAAAGTGGCAAGGCAGTCGAAAAAGTGGCAATTTGCCACTTTAGTCGGTCAAACGGTCACGCTGCATAAAACTTATAGGACGAGAGTTCAATAAATTGAATAAGGTTTAATAAAGAGATTTTGTTTCTGTTTAGAATGCGGACGATTCTGTCGTCCGTTTGATATATCTAGTAAATAAATATTAGCTCTGTTTTATTATATAACTTGTACGAGTACGTATGGTTGTACGTATGTACTCGTATGTATGTACGAGTACATATGTATGTAGCTGACACAACAGAAATAGCAATCACACTGAAAATCACATATATATGTATATGCTACGATTGTTAGACAATTTTATTACTAGTTTTTAACTCTATATATCTTATTTTTTTCCAGTGTCCGCTTATTGGAAATTTTTGCCCAAAAAAAGTCATTAACTTATGTCCGCCACCGGCCATTGGAGCGTCCGTTTTGGGGAATGTATTTTGTTTAGGTTTATGAAATTGGTTCTAGAAATTTAAGAATTGTCCGTTTTATAGAGATTTTCGCTTATGAGAGCTGTCCGCAAAGGGTGCTTTCACTGTAATTGTAATATGTATACAATACACTTTTTTGAGGATAGTAGTGACGATACTCGTAAGTGCTTGGACATTCAGTTAGAAAGAAAAGTTTTGCGCTTTAAATCTGAAAATGTATTACAAAATGGATGATATGGAATAAATTGAAATAAATTTTTACAAAATTGTTATCTTCAATTTAAAAGTTTATACAAATTTTGCGCTAAAATAAGGCAGCATTTAAATATATTCGGCTATAGTCTACAAATTAAGAAAGCAGTCGTAAAGCAAAATTTTCTGAAAAAGATAAACTTTCTGCATCTTTGGTTTTATGCAGAAGGCAGCTACCAGAATAATTTTGGTAAGGCCGCAATTGAATTAGTCATTGCTTTTATTTACAATTTTTAACCACCGACAAAAAAAAAGGGGTGTTATAAGTTTGTAGTGTGTGTCTGTGTGTCTGTGTATCTGTGTGTCTGTGCGTGTCCACGTACAGCCCAAACGGCTGGACCGATTTTGATTTAGTTTCTTCTGTTTGAAAGGTGACTTGATCGAGAAGGTTCTTAACTATGTTTAAAGAAAATCGGTCCAGCCGTTTAGAAGATATCACATCTTTTCGGGATATATCGGGGGTTTTTAAAATTTTTAATTTTTGTTATTTTAAAAATCTTTTATAAAAATTAAACAATCAAAATAAATTAATATGTACATATGTATATATTAATGTTATTTTTGTAAATCTGTATATTTTCCTCACATTTTTGTTCTTTCCGTACGATTTCCGTCAAAAAATTTGAGCGTAAGCAAAAGAGAGGGAAATATCTATAATGGGGAGTCAATAATATGGCAACACCGTGACGGTAGAGGTGATACTGCAACTGCTGAAAAATAGCACAGCAACGGAATGAATAATTTCAAATGTCGCTTCCGCATTAAAAATGTTTTCCGCAATGGCGGAACGTAATAAGTAATTAGACCCCAAAGCGAATTTTTTGACATGTATCTATGTTGCAACAAAGGAGCGATATGTACATACATACATATGTACATACAAATGAAGCTAATTAACAAAGCGTGTTAACAAAATACAGATTGTCTAATTTGGAAACAATAAAATATTTAATAATCCCACACTAAGAATCTTTTGTTAAAAAGAATCTTGTTAGTGATTGTTTTTATCAAATTTTATTATAAAATGTTCAAAGTTTGTAAGAGGTTTTTGTGACAATTTTTGCGCAAGTCTGTGTTATTAAAAGTTTCTTTATTCAATTGTTAGATTTAATTGCTGTATAGAGTCTTCCAATAAAATATTTCATTTCAACATATTCAACGATACCTTCGCTCTGCTGCGTGAAAAGTTTCCTGACTGTCGGATTTTACGAAGAGGCGATCACAATTGGCCACCGAGATCTATTAATAAGGTTATTTAGCATAGTTAGATTTTTTTCCTTGTGGACCAATGACCTGAACTCGATTCAATACCTCAATGCTGGAATTTGTAAATTTATCGAGGACATACAGTTGAAAATTTGCCAATTCGCAAAGGGCGATGGTATCGTTGCTTGTTTGAAAAAGTTCATGATAAGAATATGGTCCCACAAGCGTAGCCGTGGCGGCCATTTGGCTGATATTGTTTTATATTATTAATGTCATACAACCGATGCTTTCGCTTAAAAAGGGAAAGTTTTTTTTTTGGTTGTTGAAAATTTAGTTATTCTTTGATATTCAATTTTTTTATTATTAATTTTTTAATACAAATAAAAGTTTTTCATAGTAAGCTGATTAATTTGGCTTTTAGCTAAAAATCTCAAAGGGCTTTAGATATACTTTAATTAGCAAAGTGAAGCTTTTGCTGTACAAGTTCTATTTTTGTTCACGGTATGCAGATACAGTGTTGGAAAAAATAATAGGAACGATTGGCCGTGTGGCAATGATCAGAGTTGTCAGATAATGCGATTTTTCGCCAAACGTGGCGATTTCTCGCCAAAGGTGGTGATTTTTGAATTTGTTTGGCGTTTAAATTTTTGATTTGGTGACATGGGGATAAATAAGTTTGTTGGCGATTTTTATGGCTATTTTTTTTAACAAATTGAACTTCAAAATTGTTCAAATTCCGCAAAATTAGTTTGTTGAAGGAGTTGTTTCAGAATTAAATCCTGCCAAAAATTATGATTATATTTCTTATATTAATAATAAATAGTAAGTAATGCGCTTTCAATTTGGATAAGAACAATTTACAAGACATAATTTTTGGCGATTTTATTTCTACTTTTGGCGATTTTCTGCTAAATTTTTACACGAATCCTTTATAAAAATTTATATTAAGTAAATTCAGTAAAGTGCGACTTTGACTCGCGCAGGAAGGGGTCCGAAAATTCGGTTTTGAGCATTTTTTAATGTGGTTTTTTGCTTTTTGATGTTTTTTTTTCAGTTTAAACGATTTTTTTTTAGTTTTTTCGCTTTTTTCTCGTTTTGTCGATTTTTTCTGTTTTTGGGTCTCTTTTTCAGTTTGGCGATTTTTTTTTCATTTTGGCGATTTTTTGTTTGTTTTGGCGACTTTTTCTGTTTTTGGGGTTTTTTAAATTTTGGCGATTTTTTCGGTTGTGGCGATTTTTTTTTCTGTTTTTGGGGTTTTTTAATTTTAGCGATTTTTTTAATTTTGGCGTTTTATTTATTATGGCGATTTTCCAGTTTTTTGCGATTTATTTCCGTTTTAGAAATTTTTGTTCGTTTTGGCGATTTTTTTTTGTTTTTGGCGATTTTATAATTTTGGGATATTTTTGGTTTGACGTTTTTGAAAATTTCAAGAGTTTAGCTCTAACGGTTTCCAAGATACAGCAAGTTGTCAAAATTGCATTAACTGATGGAACACCCTTTAATTTAAGTTTTTTTTTAATTTTAGTGTTAATTGTTGAAGTTGTATAAAAATACACTAACCTTAAAAATTTCAAGTATATGTACATACAATTGTATGTATATTACATGGGATTTTAAAATTTTTCGTTGCTCGTTTTGGAACACCCTTTAATTTTTATTTCTCATGTACTTGTTGTTGCAGTGGCCAAAGGTCTACATACTCTGCCCAAATTTCAGGAACGTAGCTCTTACAGTTCTCGAGAAAATACCCTGTGACGGACAGACGGACAGCGTAGCGAAAACAATAGGGTTCCTTTTCACCTTTGGTGTACGGAACCTTAAAAAGGTGTGACATAAAAATAAATTTATTATCAAATATGTATATATTAAGAAAACCTACATACATAATATTCATTTTGGCGAATTTTTGGCGATTTTTAAAATAAATTTAGCGAAATAAGTCGAAAAAATTCTGATAACCCTGTCAATGATCTGTTTTATGTTATTTGAAAATGTAATATTTTTTTTTTAGGAATTATCAGATGACGCAAAATACAAGGGTACATCTTTACTCACGAGCTTTTAAAACTTACTTGTAAGAATCAAAGTATTACGGTAAAAGTATTGAAAGATCCTGAGTTACCTTTGGAAAAAAAAACAAGCAGATTGAGGGACCAAATAGCAAAAAAGTTTTTCTATGCAATTCACAAAAAAGTAAAACCTGTAACAAGAGGCAGAAAGCGAAAAACTTCAGGTTAAATTGACCAAGTTTTAGTTCGAGAAACTGTTTCAGTTGTCTCTCAACATTTCCCCCTTACGCCTTTTGTCCTTTCTTTCTTATTATTTACTGGCAGCACAAAGGTCATATTTTTTGGGACCCAAGTGGCCTTGACTCCATTTTCTGTTTCTTACCAAAAACCTGCTAATATAAAAAATCAAAGTCAACTCGTTTTCTCATCTGAAGAGCTTAAAATTGTTTGTCCGCATAAATTACAAGTCATACTATTAGAAATAGGCTCCAAGAAGCTGGATTGACAGACCGTAGTGCCAGAAAAGTACCATTATTGAGTAAAGGAAGCATTACTAAAGTGCTATTCTTTGCAAGGTAATATCTGCAGCAAAAACATTTATGAAACTAAAATAAACTTTTCTGGGTAGGATCGTAGAACGTTGTGCGTAGACCGAAAAATAGCGAGTATGGCCCAAAATACACGAGAAAGATTGTAAAGCATGATAGGGATGATTTTAATCATGTATGGAACCAAGTCATTGGGTAGTTAGTACCCTTATGATATCAGACTGATTTTAATCATATGATGTGCAACAAAGTCATTGGGTAGTTAGAAAAAATTGTGTGCCGTGGTCTACTTAAATATCTTAGAAAACAAAATGTTTCCTTTTGCCGAGGAGGAAATGTGACTGAAATGGAAATTCAAGCATTACAATGACCAGAAACATTCATGCAACCTGGCAAAATCTTGGTTTCAACGGAAACAATCTCGGTAATGGCTGTGCTCTCCAAATTTCCAGACTTAAACCAAATTGAGTATTTTATGGGAGTTTTTAAAAAGGAAATCGGCTGCTGTAAGACCAAAAATAGCAACGATATATAGAAAAGAATTACAAAAAGTGGTACTTTATATCTCCGTAAATATGCACGAACCTAGTGGGAAGTATATACCGGAGATGTGAAGAAGTTAATAACTATTTAAAAAATTTAATTAACGTGGAGAAATCTGGCTGTCTTATTTTTGCCAGACTTTTTTTAATTTTGATTTTTTTTTTGTTTAAATTTAATTTCCACTATTTTTTTATTCATAAAAAAGCACATATGTTTTATAAATCATAGTCAAAGAAATGATTCCTATTATTTTTTCCAACACTGTATATTAGACTTGTATCGAACTCTTTCAGTAGCTCGTTTTTGACACAAACCAATGATCGAACCCATGTATTTTAAATGGGTTTGATCATTGGTTTGTGTCAAAAACGAGCTACTGAAAGAGTTCGATACAAGTCTACTGTATATACATACACAAATGCATAGAACATTGCATTAAAATTAGACTTGGGTCGAACTAGACTTGTGTCCAACAGTTCTTTTTGAACTAGTTCGTTCAGTTGGACACAAGTCCGGTCAAAAACTTCAATGTAAATTAAATGGGTTTGAAACAACTTTTGATTCAAACGCTCTCCAATTAGTTCAAAATAGACTTGTATCGAACTCTTTCAGTAGCTCGTTTTTGACACAAACCAATGATCAAACCCATTTAAATTACATGGGTTTGATGATTGGTTTGTGTCAAAAACGAGCTACTGAAAGAGTTCGATACAAGTCTAGTTCAAAAAGAACTGTTGGACACAAGTCTAGGTCGAACTCATTTAGTCGGTCGCTTTTGACACAAACCTCTGATCAAACCCATTTAAATTACATGGGTTTGATCATTGGTTTGTGTCAAAAACGACCGACTGAATGAGTTCGACCCAAGTCTAATTAAAATATCAGGTTCAATGTTGTTTTGTATACATATGTACATGCATACATATGTAAATATCAAGGCGAAATTATTCCCTTTTATTTGGTCTATTTAGTACCATTTTATTTCCAATTTGTTTTAGATTTCGATTTCGTCATTATTTTCAGTTCACAAACCTTTTATTAACATACATACTTATGTATGTATGTACTTATGTATATACAGTGTTGCCGAATCGCGGGTAATTACCCGAATCAGGTGTAATTTTTATGTTCATGTGTAGCGCGTGGGTAATTGCTCTCTGGTGTAGTTCACGGGTAATTTGAAATGTTTTTGTTTTATATAATAAACATATATATAATATAATAAATATATAAATAAATAAAATAAAATATAATAAATTATCGTCTGATGCCGTTGCTGCACTTATATTATTCAAAGAAGAAAAATGGCAATAATAATTTTCAACCTCTCCTAAACAATAGTAAAAAAGTTCCAATGACCTTATTATTAGTTTAAGATTTTTCTGTTGCTTTTTATTTTGTAATTTTTGTTTGTATATTTCTCATTAATTACTGTATAGAATAACAAATATTGAATTACTTTTAATGTATTTATTTAATAAATAAATAAATAATATTTCTTTTATAAAAAACTAGCCATAGGATGGATCTCAAAATCCTTACTTGATTCGTATTCAACATGCCAAATGAAAAAACATATGAGATAGATTGATAATGAACTTCCTTTTTGTTCAATTTTGGAAATTTGCATGAGAGTTAGCATTTATTTTCACCAAAAAAATTATACTTTGAGATAGCAGAATAAAAAAATTTATACAAAACGAGAAAAAATATTTTTTTTGATTCGAAATTTATATTACAGATGACTATTACATAGGGGAGCTTTTTGCCATCGGAAACTCATTTTGACCAAATTTGAGTTGACGTATTTTTAATATACGCTCTCGATATGTTGCATTTCGTTGGGGCTGATACCGAATCATAAGTAGACCTTAAACAAGATTTTTGAAATGTGTCAAATACTTATTTTAATATTGGGTGTAATTCCGTTGAAATCGGGTAATTTTGGCTCCTTCGAGGTGTAATTTTAAATATACATTTTGGTAACACTGGTTATATGAGTCGTTATATATTAATTGCGTTTCCAGAGTGAAAAATAAGCTTTTTTATGCAAAAAAAAATTAAAATATGCAAAAAAATGCTTTTTTTGGCAAAAAGCCAGAAAAATTAGCCCTGATTATATGTGTATAGACACTTGAAATTTGCAAAGCTACTGTATTTTTATACAGACTGCAACAATTAACACTAAAGTTTAAAAAAATAAAAATTGAGGTAATGTAATTCTGACTGTGTAATTTGGAGAACTTGCTCTATCTTGGAAACCGTAAGGGGCAAACTCTTGAAATTTTCTAAAATGCTAAAACTAAATAAACCCAAAATCATAAAGTCGCCAAACCGAAAAAATGGTCAAAAAACGAAAAAACGTCAAAACGAAAAAGCTCCAAAAATCTCTAAAGCTGAAATAAATCGCCAAAAAACAAAAACTCGAAGAAATGAAATAGATAGTCAAAATGAAAAAACCCAAAATACCTAAAAAATCGCCAAAAATGAAAAAAACGCCAAAACTATATATTATATAGGCTAAAGTTCGCATAGTTTTACATATCTAGTGTCCATAAGAACCCTTCGTGTGCGAATTATTGAATTTATTTTATTTTGTCGCTCTATCTAAGTAAAAACTAAACAAACAATTACACAACAATTCATATTTCATTTTCATTAAAAATTCATGTTAAATAGCTGATGTTAAAGTCTGGTTTAATGTTTCTTCTCTTCTTTAAAAAATCACATAAGCTAATAAAAATAGTTCATTACATAAGAATTGAAAATACTGAACTAAAGCCCGATTAAAAAACTAGTCTGGACTAAAATTCATTCAACGATCAGCGTTGACGAATTTTATATATATCTTATTTTTATAATACCTAATTTATATTCAGTATTTATTTTTTATAAAATTTCATGAATTTTGTTGCACGAAACTTTTTCTATTTGCTAAATGCAGCGCTATAGAAGAGAATTATGTATATAAAAAAGGACGTAGAATGAATCTAGGATGGATTTTTTGCCAACTTTTTTGATATGAGTTGCTCCTTCAGGCCTCTTATTTACGAATGAAAAATTTTCATGCAACTAATTTCATGAAAAAAAAAATGCTTAATGTAAATTAGGTATAATTTACAAATTTCCCATACAAAATTTTTGAACGCTAAGCGTTGAGTTTTACAAAATTAGGCCCAAAATATGTATCAAACAAAAATATATATACAATTTTAAGAAGTATTTAAGAAATATATTCGTAACATGGTATACATCCACATAAATTCTAAAAGTGTTTCGTTTTCATATACAACTAAATACATACTTATATCCGAACATAGTATTACTAAAAAATTTAAAAAGTGAAGCTAAAGAGTAATACTATGGGAGCCTAGAAGCAATTTCAGTGGACAATTTTAAAAAGTTGAGCAACTAAAATTGCTGTGTGTGAACCCAGTCATAATGAAAAATAATAAAAACTTTATCAGTTTCAATAAAGTAAACAAAAATAAAAATTAGTTAGAAAATAGAATAGATGCTCAAAAGTTATTAAATTTAAAAAAATTTATTAATAACAAAAATTAAAAATTTTAAGAACCCCCGATATATCTAGAAAAGATGTGACATCTTCTAAACGGTTGGACCGATTTTCTTCAAACATGGTTAAGAACCATCTCAATCAAGTCACCTTTCAAACAGAGAAAACTAAATCAAAATCAGTGCAGCCGTTTGGGCTGTACGTGGGCACGGACAGACACATAGATACACAGATACACACTACAAACTTATAACACCCCTTTTTTGGACGAGGGTTAAAAATACAAATTTTTAAAACAGAAAAATATATTTTTTGACACACTGGTATTTATTTATATGAAAGAAAGATATACATATGAAATTATATGAAAACTAGTATAGATAATAATTAAAAATAAATTTACAAAATGTTAGGCAATACGTTCTTTGGCCCTAAAGCCTATTAATTTGTTCAACATTTCATGTGAAATGCTGTCAAAATACATATTAAGAAAAGTTAGAATGAATTGTTCATGAAAAAATTTTGCAGAAGTCGTATTCTGTTAATTTTGAGAGAAAGATATGAAACATATACATATCTTAAAGATTTTATGTTTTCATGCGAAATAATATGAGTGGCAGTTCTTTCGCGTAGAATTTATAACAAACAAGGACTAGTTAATAGTGTTTGCATATCAAACATTTTGTACGAAGCTTCGCGAAGTAATGAATGGTGCTCAACATTTTTCAAAAGTTTGAACTGACTAGTCTTAAGTAGAAAATATTTTCGCGCAAATCAAGCACTGCATTTTCTGTTTCAAAAATTTAAAAATATTTCCAAACACCGCTGGATTTTGGTTTCATTTTGATACTTATGCATGTACATATGAGAACTTATTGATATTATTATTGGGTCATGAAGAAAGACAAAAATTAGTTTTAGGGTGGGCACAGTGTTGCCGAATCGCGGGTAATTACCCGAATCAGGTGTAATTTTTATGTGCATGTGTAGCGCGTGGGTAATTGCACTCAGGTGTAGTTCACGGGTAATTTGAAATTCTTTTGTTTTATATAATAAATATATATTATATAACTTATCGTCTGATACCGTTGCTGCAATTTTATTATTTAAAGAAGGTACCTATACAGAAAAACTGCAATAATAATTTTAAACCTCTCCTAAGGAATAGTAATAAAAATTTAAGTTCAAATGATCTTATTAGTTTAAGATTTTTATGTTGCTTTTTATTACAGTTAATTTTTTTTTGTATATTTCTGTTTAATTACTGTATAGTATAATAAATATTGAATTTCTTTTATTGTATCAATTTGCTGTTTGTAACAGACTTTTATGAAATAAAATAGTTATGAAAAACGTATTGTTTGTTGTGTGTTTAGCTGGTATATATCGAGAGCCTATATACGTCAACTCAAAAAAAGCAAACTTTTCAGTAGAGCAAAAAAACTAGTTAATTCTCGCATTATTGTAAAAATAAATTATGAGCCTTCCATAGTATGTTTTAAATATGCTTGCTAATTATAGGTCTGCATAAAAATTATTTTGCAATGGTTTGCGTATTTTTTTGAGATAGCATATTTAGTCGATCAAAAAACAAGTATTTTTTTATAGTTAGGAATTTTGTCAGAAAAAATATGATATTTTTGAATATATTTATTTTTTAATCAATTTGAGAAATATTTTACTCAATAATAGATGTAAGAATTCAAAATCTAAGCCTGACTGAAAGCCTCCTTCATCTCGAGGTGGTAAGCTTTGACACTCTCTAACTTAACCTCTATTGTAGAAAGGTCACTCCAAATTTTCAATTTCGAAAGCTTACATCATTGACTATAATCGGTCCATACATAATATTTCAATTTGATTGACAGTTTAAAAGTTATACATATATTACCAATTCTTTTATCGGAACCCCTATGTACTATTCATAGGATATCAAAATCTTTACCTGATTCGTGTTCAACATGCCAAATGCAATAAGATGTGAGGTAGATTTATAATAAACTACTTTTTTTAAGTTTGGAAATTTACATTAGAGTTAGCATTTATTTTCACAAAAAATAAACTATACTTTGAGATAGCAGAATAAAAAAATTATACAAAACGATAAAAACTGATTTTTGTGATTGAAATTTATATTACAGATGAATATTACATAGGGGAGCTTTATGGCATCGGAAACTCATATTGACCAAATTTGAGTTGACGTATTTTGAATATATGTTCTCGATATGTTGCATTTCATTCGGCTGATACCGAGTCATAAGTATACCTTAAACAAGATTTTTGAAATGCGTCAAATCTTTATTTTAATATTGGGTGTAATTCCGTTCAAATCGGGTAATTTTGGCTCCTTCCAGGTGTAATTTTGAATATACATTTTGGTAACACTGTGTATATATGGTAATTTTACACGCAAATGTTTTATTCTTCTAATAGCATGTACATATTTACTTACACAATTATTGTTGTAGGTCTTATTTATCAATTTATTGTATCTGCTTGTAGTTGGCCAAATTAAGTAAAGTTTGAACAAACTGAAGCTTAACGGTTAGCGCGCAATTTTGTTATTAGAGCTACAAAATATTTTATATCTTAACTTACTTTTCGCTTTTAGCTTCTTCACTGTCAATTTAATGACACGAAAATTTAATAATAATACACTGTTGGTAAATTGAATAGGGTCAGATCATAAAGTAAAGTAGTTCATTTTTGACACACACCGATGGTCAAACCCATTTAAAAGGCTTGTTCTAAATTCGATTCACTAAGGTTGCATCGAACTAGACCGATTTAAATTACAAGGGTCTTAGATTTGGACCTAGAGTTTTATCCAACAGCTCTTTTTGAACTACATACATTGTTCGTTCGCTTTCGAATCAAAAGTTATTTCAAACCTATTTAATTTACATTGACGTTTTATTTAAAAAGAGCTGGATCAAACTTTTGCAGTAGGTCGTTTTGACACAAACCAATGATCCAACTCATGTAATTAAAACAGGTTTGATCATAGGCTTGTGTCAAAAACGGGCTACTGACTTTTTAGACACAAACCTTTAATCAAACCCACTCAAATTGCACGGGTTTTGAACTTGAATCGAACTGACTCCGTCGGCCGTTTTAGACACAAACTTATGATCAAATATATGTAATTTAAATGAGTTTGATCACAGGTTTCTGTCTAAAGTGAGCAACTGAATGAATTCGAAATAAATCTGTCGTTTGAAATTTTTTCATATTTTAGTTCACCGTCAAGCCATCAAACATGTGTAATTGTTTGTTCGGCCAATAGACTTTCAAATTTGCATTTCATAAAAAAACTTCAAGCTTGGCTCAACTTCCTTCAATAGCTCATTTTTGACACATACTGATGAATTACATGGGTTTGATTATTGGTTTGTGTCTAAAACGCTCTAGTGAAAGAGTTAGATACAAGTCTAAAAATAAAAAATATGGCCATCAAAAGTTTTTAAAATAATTAATTGAATTGTATGATAATTTCCCGAGGTTGTGGCAAAAAGGGACCTTTACCACAATGGGAGTTAAAAAAAATATTCTTTGTAACCAATGCATGCTTACATGGTAGACTTGTGTTCAATAATTCTTTTTGAAGTAGTTCGTTCAGTTAGCCACAAGTCAGGTCAAAACCATCAATGTAAATTAAATGGGTTTGAAACAACTTTTAATTTGAACGCTCTCAAACTAGTTCAAAAAGAGCTGTTGGACAAAATTCTATTACATGGATTTGATCAAAGGTTTGTATCAACAACGGCAGACTGAATGAGTTCGACCCAAGTCTAGCTGCGTCCAACTTGTTCGAACTCGTTCAGTCGGTGGTCTAAGATAGACTTGGGTCGAACTCGTTCACTAGTTCACTTTTTGCCACAAACCAATGAGCAAACCCATTTAAATTACATAGGTTTGATCATTGGTTCGACCCAAGTCTAGTTTAAGACACAAACTAGAGTTGTGTCTAACAGCTCTTTTTGAACTAGTTTGAGAGCGTTCGAATCAAAAGTTGTTTCAAACCCATTTAATTTACATTGACGCTTTTGACCGAACTTGTGTCCAACAGCTCATTTTACTAAAATGAGCTGTTGGACACAACTCTGACACAAACCCATGATCAAACTTATTTAAAATGACCGACTGAACGAGTCTGAACGGGTTCGACTCAGCTTTAAGTTTAATTTAAATTAGTATGATCATATGGTTGTGCTTAAAATTTCAGATTGAACGAATTCATACAAGTCTAGACCCGAGACTAATGTTCTATAGCAGTGATGGGAAATGATATTTGCATTTCGGTACCAAATAAAAATTTTTTAAGTAATTTTTTGATGTCGAGAATACCAAAAATTATTATTATATTTTATTCAAATTTAATTAGCAAAAAATTATATAAAATAAATTTACAAGGAAATAAAAAAGGAGTATCCAATTTTTTTTTTTCGAAATCACGTTTTTAACGTTTTCTGGGAAATAACGCATCCTCCTTGAAGATCTTAGTACGTTAGAGTTCAAAATCAAGGACTTACGGCAACTTAAAAAAATATTTCTGCATGTGCATGCTTAAGTTTTTCTTCAGTTTTTGCTTCTTATGAAATACAAAAATTCGCGATCCGCCTTTCTTATATTAAGACATCGATATGTACATACTTTACTTTAATATAGAAAGGCCCTAACTCTAATGTATCGGAAAAATTCAAAAATCTCGATTAAAAAAATTAATGACTTTGGGCCTTTCTATGTTAAGGTAACGATATGTAGGTGCAAATATTAAAGTTTTTAGTTAATTATTATTTAGTTTTTAGACTTCAATAAATCTTTGAACTGGATAAAACTTGATACTGTTGGAACATAAAGCATGTTCCTTTGTTTTATTTTCATGAGATTTTGCTAAGAGAAAATCTTTCGACATTTGCAGAGGAGTTAGGTATGGACATAATTTCGTAAACTACTCTCGATATATCGGGAAACATGTTTTCATCTAATCTGGTTTTAGTTTTAGCCACTGCACAGTGGGAAATTTGGCAAAATGAATTGTAATAAATTTGGAACTACTAAACTACTGATTGCACGTTGTATAGTCCGTTATATTTTTGTAATGAAAAATTAACGATGTATATATAGTCCATTTAATTTTTTCTGAAGCTTCGACATCTTTAGAGGAGGACTTAGGGTTAATAACACCTTTCTTGACACCCTTCTGGTTTAAGCCAGAAGTTCCAGATTTATTGCCATTTATTTTGCAAAAGTCCCCACTCTGCACTGTAGATCAGAAGCTGCATATATTTTCTGTTGTTAGTGGTTTCAGTTCTTCCATATTAGCTATGGGAAACATTTTAATTAAAAGTGGTGCAAATCTGTTGGTTTTATCTGATAAAAAATTTTTTTGTGGAAAACTTACTAAACCAAAGTACACTTTTGCCCTTAGAACTTTTTAAAATTTTATTTAAACTGATTTAAAACATGAGTTGTATATATGTATCTATATGTAGATCAACTTCTGTGCCAATATCATTGAGTGAAATATGGTTTTTGTTTATATCTTTCACAATTAAGATTACAGTTTTCTAAAATATGTTTGCGAGCTAAGTTTTTTGAAAACGAAATTTAATTCCTGGCAAAAATAAATGCATTTGTTGTAAGTTAATTGTGAGAGTATCAAATATGTTGGGGGAGTATTACGTTACTTTTTCATGTCTAATAGTATCAAAAAAAGTACGATCGTACCAACTTTCCCATCACTGTTCTATAGTATAATAACTCACGAATCACCAACATGTTCGACAACATGCTCGCTGTGTAATAGCCACTTCAGTGAAATTTACATATATATATATACATACATATTTATATGAAAGTATTATTATCGTCGTTTGTTTTATGCCTTCCACTTAAAGCGGTGATGGCGATTTTCAAGCAACTACATCTCCTATTCAGGTGAGCTGTAGTGTAATTATAATTAAAACATTAAGAAAATATATGTTAATTTTTTTTTTGCTAGTATGCTTGTACATGTGAATGTACTTTTAATTTTCTATTTATTGTTTTATGCATATGTGTATAATAAAATTACTTTGCCGTTTGTTCTTTTTTGGGTTTGCAGTTTTAGTTTAACTTTCGGCTGGGTCGTGCGTGAGATTGCTGCAAAATAAATTGTAAATGTATTAAAGAATATACAATATCAAAAAAAAAAAAAAAGTTAAACGAAAAATGGTGGCTCCTAGCAAACTCTTTGTACCTCCACTGAATTCTTATTACTGTTCACAGATTATATTGCATCCAGGTATTGGATGCTTTCGATATTTTATAAATAACCTCTTTTTTCATAGCGTAAGCAGTTTGAAATACTTTTCGCCCTTATTGATAGTGAGTTCATAAAATGATTTGAATATGTTTACATTTAGCTAAGATTAGATGTTTTGTTTCAGACTCCTTTAATACTGAAATATAAATCAATGAATCGGGAATTATTTCAGCATATTGTTAAATTTTATTTACAAACCGCACTTGGTGGTTCGATGGCTACTGTAACAACATTTTTATTCATATGCCTTTTAAGGTTAGTAAATTCTGACATAGATATATATGTCATATATATACATTTTGGTGTATTTTAAATATATTTATTAATATGATATTAAATTTATATAAATATAAGACTAATATAATATTTAAATATCACTTGCTACTTTGGCTATCAGCTATAAGTTTTGTATTTAATAAAGAAAGAAACTCACTTGGTGTTACCTTCTAAATTCCAGAAAAAAAAATTTTCAAATAATTGTCTCAAGTCCATTTCGATATACAAATGCATGTGCGAAAGTTTCGTTTATTTTAAAATAAAATTCTGTGGCAATAAGGCAAACGTGCTTAAGTCATATTTTACTGTTTTGCAGTAGAGCACTTTTAAACTTTCAAGTCGATTTTCAGAAATTTATTTGTTTTACAGTTAAATTGGGAAATTCGGTATTCACTCGAATTTTTTTTTAACTCCGTTGTACATACTATAAATAAAATATTCAATTTGAAATTTTCCAAATCATAAGATTAATTAAGCTATTATTCCATATGAGATTATAAGTTGAAAAAGGATAAGCAGCAAATCATTGCACTATAACTTCCTGAAAAATCGCTCTAAATAATTCATATTTTGTCCAGGGATGAAAGTTAAGATTACAGGACTGTCATCAACTCAAAATCAGCTTATCTCGACTTAAGCACTTTTTACTTTTTTCCACAGAATTATGTAGATACATGCAATCGTTTTTTTTCGAGTAAAATATTGCATGGATTACTTTCAGTGCAGGCAAGTATCAATTTAAAATGCTTGCTTATGCAGACTAACAAATTTTATTCAAATGGAAAATATAAGCAAATACAAAGTTGCATAATACTTACTATATATTGAGTATTTTTTATATTGAATTGTACGAGTGCTAAAATGCAGATAATTGAAAAAAAATACATTTAATAAATAAAATAAAATTAATTTATACGTTTCGGACTTTATACAAAATTCGTTACATAATATGTACAATGTATAGTAGAGTGGTTCACCTTCCATACAAAATAAAAAAAGTTGTCCCAGTCACCCACTAAGATTAAAGATAATGTAAAAACTATTTGGAAAATATTTTATTTTTATTTTTTTCCACGCCTTCAATACAGCCCTTTTAGTATTTTGTTCACTGTGTCGCCATTTTTAGTCCCATCATTATATTTTGTACACCGGTGTTCATGGCTCTGTAAGGGCTACATTTCTGTTTTTAATAATTTTTTTCTACCGTGTCATATTCCAGTCACCAATTCACCATTCGAACTGAGAAATCCAGTGTTTGGTCTCCTTTGTATTGTGGTGGATCCGCGAAATTATCACACGGTTGCGTTTGTGGTCGATTGTGAGCAAACGCGGCACCCATTTTGCGGAAAGCTTTCTCATACCCAAGTGATTATTCAAAATTAAAACCACTGAGCCGTGCGAGATTGCTATAGCTTCCACCATCTCTTTCACTTTCAATCTCCAATCGGATAAAGCCAAAACGTGAATTTTTTTCAATTGTTTTGGATGTAGATACCTGTACTAGACGGCCAGAACCTTCGGCATCTTCTGTGCTTGTACGGTCGTAACGAAATGCAGTAAGCCACTCTTTTACCATTAAAATTGATGGTGAAGAGTCCCGCTTGTTCAAATTTAGACAGGAATCAGCTGACAGCTGCCTGTTGACAGAAGCAGTGTTGCCATTTCAATTAAGAGGCGGGAAATTAAAAAAGTCACGAACTTGTTGACCTGCTCCCGTACTAACATAAAAATCGTTGAACAATTTGTGAAAGAAATTTTCCTACTTGTTCTTTTATTAAAAATGTAAAAAAATATCGTCTAAATGGTAAAGATAGTTTATCTGTTCTATTTAAATGAATGATTATTGAATGATTAAAAAGGAATCAATGAGATATTTAAAAAATATTTTACATACATATCGCACCTTTATTGCAACATAGACATATGTATGTATGTATCTCAAAACATTAGTTTTTGTAGTAATAATATATCATAAATTTTTCTAATATTTCTACTTGAACTGTGAAAATAGTTTTTTTTGTTAATAAAAACAATTATTATGCTCATATGTTTTTTTTTATTTTGTGGTTATTCGAATATTCGAACAAAATTACAAAATGATTAGCCTATGCGAACAAAGAAAATATATGAAATTTTATTCGAACAAATAATTGACACTTGTATTTTTCTTTGTTGTTTCTTTAGAACATCTCTTGGCAGTTTTCGCACTTATACAACACTTTTTTTACCCACTGTACTTGGTCTGCAATTTTGTTGGGTCTTTCCTAAGCGTGTTTTGAAATTATTTACAACTGCAACATCTCAATCAGTAAGAGAATTATTATTATTAATTATTAACCAATTTAATTAATTATTAACCCGTTATGTATCTATTTATGAATGTAAATACACATCGCTCGTTTACTAAAACAACGCCATAACTCAAAAAAATTAATTTTATAGAAAACGAGCTTAACGTTTTCAATTTACACACACAACTTACTGGAAGAATAAAATTTAATTTTTCTCTCAATACAATGTATTTGTTTGAAATTTTTACCCAGTATGAATAACAATATGACGATTCATTCTTCATAATTAACTTAAAAATTAAATTTTTCGAGTTATGACGTTATTGAAGTAAATAAGCATTATGTACTGCTTTCTGTATAAAATAATATCTACTCTATATGCATGTCATTTATCTTTTCTACTTCAGATGTTAGAAGCCCTTTTATGTCAATATTCCAACAAATACACGAACTTGATTCTGCATTCTCTTCCGGTCCAAACAATTTTATTCATGCTATGCAGTGCCGTCATTTTGCACTACAAGCGCAAAAATATATATAAGGACTTTTGGTTTATTCGACCAAATGAGAGGGTTTATGAAACCGAAACAATTCAAAAACAGAGCAATGATACTCGTAAAAAAGATTATGCGAAATATGGAAAAAGTTGTGATCACCCAAACGCGCAAACGTGTGGAAAATTTTTATTGAATGGCATAAAGTCATATATTTTTTATGGCATACCATTGGATTTGTTATCGATGTTAATGAAAGGCAAAGTAACGCAGCACAATCAGGGCTTTGTGCAAAAAGTTATTGAGAAACTAAAAAGATTCAGACCTAATATGACGGCTTTTTTCATGTCCTACATTGGCATTTACCGGGTGAGTTTATAAAATGAAAGTTAGGCGGCAGTTAAGCACCTGGAGAGAAGGGAAATATAAACAGATATAATTTCCCTTTTCTCCTGCAAACTCAAGACCCTGCAAAGTAAGCTTTGCATGTGTAAAAGCTGCCTTGCATACATACATCTGTACTAATTGAAATTATAATTAAAATTCTATTTCTCAGCTATCATCTTGCCTGCTGCGTAAATATTATAGTCATTTATCTGAAGACTTGCAACATATTTTGACAGCTTTTCTGGGTGGCTTTTCCTACATATTTGTAAAACGCTTCAACCTCATTTCACTATCATTAGTTATATCCACGCAGTTGTTTTGGCAGCAGTTTTGTAGCAGTATAAAGTCAACGAAATCTGGCAAAAGACCAAATTTAGCACTTTTGATGTTAAAAAATGCTCCAATATCTCAAATGATAGTGCCAATTTCTTGCGGCTATCTAGTCCATAATACTATTTTAAATTATCATTTGGTGAACGGTTTAGCTAGAGGATTTGTGAACGGTCTCACTCACAACACGTAAGTTTAAAACTTGAAATACAATAAAATATTTCTAATATAATAGGAGTATTCAAACGGTAATATCATAGTGCTAAAAGTTTATAAAATTTTTGTTTGAAAAAAAAAAATTAAAAAGAATTACATATTGTTACGTTGTTACTAGAGTTTTTCTTTTCCCGGATTTTTTTATTTCCCGGGAAAGCGGGAAAGATTTCCCGCCCAGTACAAAACAATACAAAATATTTTTAAATTTAGTTTATTTTAACAAAAACAAATTGTAATTCATGAGATCGATTAAATAATAACGTTTTATACACTCATTATTCAAAAAGTAATACCGTTTCCGGTCTTTATATAATAGAAATACGTATATACCAATATTATAAAAAAGAAATTATACGAGTATTATTAAAAAAAAAATTACGAAATATTCCCCTTACGAAAAAATCATTGTTAAACTTAAAGTATGTTTAACAAACGAATTTTGTATGTCAAAACCAGTTTTAACGCACGCTTTAACTTTAACAATCATTTTTGCATAAGGGCATATTTCGTTGGAAATATGACTTTAGTACAGAATAAGCTGTTAATGCTGTTAACCGTACTATTTAATTATTTGTAATTTTCTTTTATTTCCTTGCTCATTTCTGTTTTTCACTTTTATGAATTGTTCTAGAATTAAATTTTGAAAGTCGCGTTCTGCTTTTTCCAAATAAAGACATCTAAGTCTCAGAACGCATTTGTGCCAGATGTAAACTCGGCCTTAGTTGTTGTAAAGCTTTAGGTATTGTGGTATTGCCATCACCTTATTGTTGCACCATCGCATTCATAAAGTGAATAACGACACTCATCAAGGAATGTGTACATACAAATTAAGTTGCCATAACAAAATCAAAAAATCCCGGGAATTCCCGCACAAATTTCCCGGGATTTCTTTCCTGGAAAATGTGAGGGATCCCGGGAAATTTTTTCCGGGAAATCCCGTATGAAAAACACTAGTTGTTACCCTTTAAAAATCGTTTTTTGTAGACTCGAAGATTTGCAAATGAATAAAAGACCCCAGTGTACTAATTAGAGTTAAGAATGACGATTTATATCGTTAGCTAAAATGCAAAAAGGCGTAACTAACAAAAATATAATTTTACAGGGGAAACAAAAACTAAACAAAAAACTGAAAAAACGTGTAGTTAATTCCCCTTGTTATTTGTTAACGAAAGCGTAATTTTTGATCGCAGAAGTGTAATATTTTGTCAAGACATGTAGTTTAATGGCATTCATAATAATCAATCAAAAACTGGATTTTGAATTTTTTGTTAGTTACGCTTATTTGCATTTTAGCTGACACACACAACTTAAATTACTGGCTGCGCTCAGGGTTGTCAGATTTTTTCTGTCCTATTTCGCCAAATTGATTTTAAAAATCGCCAAAAGTCGCCAAAATCAATTTTATGTAGTTTTTCTTAATAAATATTTGATAATAAATTGGATTTTATATAAAACTTTTTTTAATATAAATTTTTACAAAATAATTGTATAAAAATTTAGCAGAAAATCGCCAAAAGTAGAAATAAAGTCGCCAAAAATTATTTTTTTTACAAGTTTTTCTAATCGAAATTCAAATTGAATTAATTAATATAATTAATATAAGAAAAATCATCGAAATCCAGCCGATTTTATTTCTTTCAAACGAGTTTTGTGGGATTTATTTTTTTAAACTACTCCTTCAACAAACTAATTTCGCTGAATTACAAAAATTTTGAGTTTAAATTTTGTTCAAAAAATAGCCACAAAAATCGCCAACAAATTTATTTATCGCCAGAAAAATCGCCATGTCACCAAACCAAAAATTTAGACGCCAAACAAGTATAAAAATCGCCACGTTTGGCGAGAAATCGCCATATCTGACAGCCCTGGCTGCGCTGGTCTTGAAGCAATACTCCCTCTCTGCCATTTTACACACAAGACTCACTCTGCCGATGTTTACTGTTTGTACAACAACTGACTTTTGAACGACTATCCACCGCTCTCAACTGAGATTTAAGGCCCAATAACCCTCATACCTAAATAAGAGCGGCAAACATTGCGTTAGCAGCAGGGTACGCATTTTCAGTACATTTAAATGTGAAAATATTATTTGATTGTACTGAAAATACGTACCCTGCTGCTAACGCGACGCTTGACGCTCTTAAGGTGAAGTTACATAGCACGCGTTAGTGCGCGTGCGAACTGTAGGCATCTGTCAAAAAAAGTTGAAATAGTCTTTTTGCATACGACAAGTTACATACCAAACTCTTTGACGCGTTTGCCGCAGAAAGTTGGTTAACTTTCAACTTTTTAACGCGTTGTGTTGTTTTGACAACTAATCAGCCGACAATGAAAAAGAAAAAATTTTAAAAAATTAGAATCATGAGGGAAAATCTTAATAAAGAGTTTGAAAACTATACAGTATTGCACAAAAAAGGATTTGAAAATGTTTCAAGATCATTTTTCAATGTAAAAATAAATAAAAAAGCTGAAAGAAAAGGCGTTTGTAACGCGTGTTGTGTAACTTGCCATTTTTCATGCGGTAAAGTTTTCAAGCGCACGATATTCTACCTTAAGGTGGAAATACATAACACGCGTTTGTTCGTCGACGAATATCGTGCGCTTGAAAACTTTACCGCATGAAAAATGGCAAGTTACACAACACGCGTTACAAACGCCTTTTCTTTCAGCTTTTTTATTCATTTTTACATTGAAAAATGATCTGATGAAATGATGAACATTTTCAGATCCTTTTTTGTGCAATACTGTATAGTTTTCAAACTCTTTATTAAGATTTTCCATCATGATTCAAATTTTTTTAAAATTTTTCTCTTTTATTGTCAGCCGATTAGTTGTCAAAACATCAAAACGTGTTAAAAAGTTGAAAGTTAACCAACCTTCAGCGGCAAACGCGTCAAAGAGTTTGGTATGTAACTTTTCGTACGCAAAAACACTATTTCAACTTTTTTTGACAGATGCCTACAGTTCGCACGCGCACTAACGCGTGTTATGTAACTTCACCTTTATTTAGGTATGAGGGTAAGCCGACTGTAATGGAATTACTTGGAACATTACTTTTCACAAAACAATACCTATCGGATGTTTCCTACCGTTGCAGTTACATTCCATTACAGTCGGCTAACTGATCTTTTACTATTCCTTCACAATAATTAATAGACAACTCTTCGCAATAAACAACTGAACTTCAGACTGACTATGGATACGAATATATGTATGTACATATGTACATAGTACCTATATGTCTTATGATGATAATAGACTGTAATGCCAGCAGATGCGTCGCCCTTTTTATACTTCACACAAGTCTTCCAGAATGTGACAGCAACATCTAGACAATTCTAGCAGCATCTCCAATGCTTAGTTCATGTATTAACTATGTATGTATGTGCGTATATATGTACATCATTAAAGAAGCTTGTTTATGTGTATGTTTATACTCCTATGTTTATATTAAAGTCCTGCACAAGACCATTTATAAGAACTTTCAAGACATGAGAGATTTTTCACATGCTTTACTACGAAATATTCTAAAACAAACGCTAAACAACACTGTTGGCAAGACAAATAACTGAAACAAATGTCTTGCTAACAGTGTTGTTTAGCGTTTGTTTTAGAATATTTCGCTGTAGTAAAGCATGTGAAAAATCTCTCGTCTAAATATTCTAAAACAAACGCTAAACAACACTGTTGGCAAGACATTTGTTTCAGTTATTTGTCTTGCCAATAGTGTTGTTTAGCGTTTATTTTTGAATATTTCGCTGTTGGCAAGACATTTGTTTCAGTTATTTGTCTTGCCAATAGTGTTGTTTAGCGTTTGTTTTAGAATATTTCGCTGTAGTAAAGCATTTGAAAAATCTCTCATGTCTTGAAAGTTCTTATAAATGGTCTTGTGCAGGACTTTAATATAAATATAAGCAATTATGTATTCCATATGAGATATACATATGTAGGTCGGTCCCACGATATCGCAACGTTCGACTTGTTGCACAATTACATTTGAAACAACAACAAAATACTAATTTTTTTTTGTTTTGAATGTAAGTGTGTGACAAGTCGAACAGTGTCGACATCGTGGGATTGGCCCTATAAGTTGAAGAAAGATAAGCAGTAAGCCATTGCGCTATAACTTCCTGAAAAATTCAACAAAATAATTGAAATTTTATCCAGTGGTACTTTTGAATTGAATCTTATCTCGACTTAAGCGCTTTTTTTTACCACATATATATATTTTTATTTATTATTAATTAACAAAGTTTTGTTTCTTTTTTACTTTTAGGTTGGAAGATATACGAAAAACTTTAGCGAACAACGAGCTGTGGTCCTTAATTGAAATGGGAGACAGATATTCAATTAAAACCTTTCTTTAGTTTCTTAAAGCTGCTTTCACATGTCCTGTATTTAACATCTTACACTTTTCACCTGAACGACTCGACTAAAAGACAGGTCAGGTGAAAGTAGCTTTAGCTTGCCATGCACGATATGCTCTTACATCTGACAACTCATACCTGATTCTCCTTGTTTGTCAAAATTATTGTTTTATAGAAAGTTTATGATATTCAATCACAAACGTTACGTTTTTATTCTCTCTCTAACTCTCTCTTTCTCACTGTATATGCTTTAGACTTGGATCAAACTAATTCAGTAGCTCGTTTTTAACACATACCTATGATCAAACCCATTTAAATTACAAGGGTTTGATCTTAAAGTCGGACACAAAGCCGTCTGACAAAATTCTAATTAAAGAGTGCTCTATTTTCTTCTGGCAAACCTTCTAACTTTTTGGTAACGCCATCTTAATAGCAAGAACACAACCTTGCTTTATGCAAGAGCTGTGCGAAATAAATTAGACTTGGATCGAACTCATTCAGTAGCCCGTTTTTGACACAAACCAACGTTCAAACACATGTAGAAAATAGAGCACGCTGTAATTAAAATTTTGTCAGACAACATTGCTTCTGACTTTTAGACCCCTCTTAGACATGCAAAATTTTAACTCAGCTGGGTGAAAGACAGAGGAAGGAATATTTTTTTTCTCTATTTCAGCCATTTGAAGTAGGACTTTGCAAAGTGAACTTTGCGTGTCTAAAAGGCATTTTACAGAAGCAATGTTTTAAAGGTAACTCATGACATGTACGTATTTTGCAGTGGGAAATTTGAGATGTCACATTTGAAAAACATGTCGTGTAATGACAGGTCTCAATTTGTATGGGTAAATAGTTACATATTTGTTTAAGTCCATACATATGACACCCTTAATTTTTGTTATTGATAATAATTTGCAAAACACAAAATATTTTCATAAAATTAAGAATAAATTGTGTTTATTTTTTTATTTATGCGTGTCTCTGTTCATATGAAATTTGTAGCAAATTTATTCAAAGAAAAGGGTTTATTTAAAAAATTCCAGATATCTATACTTAATAATTTTAAATTGATATGTGAAGCAATTTTAAGTTAAGTTGAAACAGTTTAATATTATCTACGGCCCTTTTCATAATTCTCAATTAAAAGCTAACAGGAACTTTAACGACAAGTTTTGTATGAAGAACTTGCAGTTAAACTTCGCAGTTAATTCTTTTAATCATACATTGTGAAAAGGTACGTTACACAGATTTCTCAAGTAATTAGTAAGAAGTACCGAGGTTCAAAATAAATACATATACATATAATAAGAAAATAATGAAAGGAACACAAAAATTACTTTTTTGTTGCAAAAAGTACAAAGTTTTTTCCGTAAGTACTCTTTAACTTAATGTATACATAGGCCAAAAAGTAAACTACACGTTCAGACAATCATCTATCTGTATACCAAATTTATCGAAGAGAGAAAGTACCAAAAGTTCCAGATTTTGCCAAATTTAGTACACTGCATCTTAAATTTTTCCTTTTTTACCCCTTAAAGAGTAACCGATATTTTAATCAGGGCTACTTTTGCCAGCGGTTTACACCTTATTTTGGAACAAACATCCAAACTAAGAAATATACAAACTATCTCATATCGTCCGCTGAAATGCAAATGCACGTAACTGACAAAAAAATTCAAAATCGAATTTTAAATTAATTAATGGGTGTTACATCGAAATACATGTCCATAAAAATTTTCAAACCCTTGTCATAACAATCATACCAATTAAAAACAAAAATAAAGAAACTTTACTTCAGTCACTTGAATAATTTTGTTTAGTTTTTTCTCTACCATATATACATATATATATATATATATATATATATATATCGCACATTTACTTGAATATAGTCATAACTCTAAAAATTAGTTGCAGAATAATGCCGCATTACGTATTTTATATTGTGTAAAATTTTCACATAAATAGCATTTACCATCACCTCCTGAGAGAATAATATTTTTTCATGTCTTCATTGAGTTGTATGCAAATTGAAAACTTAAAACGCGTTTTCTGCAAAACTGGTTTTTTTTAGTTGTGACACTATTGAAGTAAGTGAGTGATATGTATGTATATTATGCATATGCAATTTTATTTCCATACTATAAACTCTACCCAATCAATATAATGCGATACTCTAGTATAAACTCCTGGTGTATTAGAGCCACAACCCGTGCCGAAGGATGTTAGGCCCACCACATAGGGGACTTGTGTATTGTATTTTAACTCCTTCCTAATTAATGGACTACCAGAATCTCCCTGCATAAAAACAAATTATACATAATAATAAAATTAAAGATCGATCGTAAGAAAAAATTAAATAAATTTACTTGGCATGTATCCATCTTGCCTTGAGGATCTTCCGCACATATTTGTCCAGAACGAATGCCGTATTTAAGATTTTCCTCTCTCGGATAATACAAATCACAAATCAGATTTGTCAATACATTGAGATGGACTTTAAGAAGAGTTTTTGAAACGGGACCGCCTGAGGTTGAGAATTTTTTTTTTAATATTTCAAACATATTATTTCTAAAGTTTAAGGATTAAAACTTACCAAAAGCAGTTTGACCATACCCTATAGCTATTAAAGTTTGTTGAGGTACACTCTTGTCTGGCCACAAACAAGCCGGAGATGTTCTTAAAGAAACAATAGTTTGTAGCAAACTAGGAGGACACAGTTTCGGATTTATATATTTTTGTGAAAAACTTACTTTGACTCTTTCTTCAATTTTATTATAGCAATATCATTATAATTGGATCTGGCATTATAATCAGGATGCTGGATGATGCTTTCAATTTTTATCATTTCGGCGAAACGTTCATCTAGATCTGCGTCACCTAAGCGAACTATTAAAGGTGGCTCTCTAAATAGAATTCAATAAATATGCCAGTTAGAAAAAGAATTAATAAAAAAAAATGTACACTTACCCGCCCAGCGCGGCACAGTGGGCAACAGTCAAAACATATTTGCTTGCAATTAAAACACAACCGCAAATGAACGATAAGTCATGCTTAGAATAACCTTTACGCCAGCCTAGAGCACACTAAAAATAATTATGTATGTATGCATATTTGTATATAAATATGTAAATTAGTAATAAACTGAGATATTAGCTGCTGCTAATATTGGTGTACAACGGGTTTGTTAACGAATCATTTATGAAATTATGAAAGTTTCTCTAATTTTTAATATAAAAGCAAATTTTTATTTTAAAGCTGCTTTGTTGTGTATTATGTGTATTAATATTAAACGAAACTTTCTTATTGTAAAAAAATATTTATAAAAGTACAGCATTTTTATAACAAAAATGCACTCTTGTTTTAAGAGTGATATCTTGGTTCAGTGTACTGGGATTTTATTCTTAAAGGAGTTTCATATAAAATGTTCATGTAGCGTTTTTTATGAATCAAAAATAAATTTATTTGTCGCTCCTAAAAGTATGCAGGAAATCTTTTTATTTGTGTGTTCATAAGGGGCATTCATTTTAGAAGGTAATCGCATATATGTACATATGTAATTAATTTTTAGAAATAGAAAGATCCTATATCACTATTTTTAGTTATCGAGATTTGTGAATTTTTCTATCGAAATACATATACAAACAATCTATTTCAAAAAAATAAATAGTTATGGCCTTTCTATATTAAGGTAACGTATATTATGTGCCGACGCATGTATTTTGTATATGACATTTCATTACTCGTATTTTTAATATTATTGTTTCCTTGTGTTCAAAAGTCAAGAGAAATGACAGTCAGAAGCGATATTTTTAATGGACTAATAATTGAGCTTTTGAAGCACAAAGTCTTCTTATGAATCAACAATTTACTGCATTATTACAAAAATATGCATTCTACACACAACAAACGAACTATTTTTTTTTTATAAAAATAAACTTCAACTTTAATTTAATTAAATATCTGAAGCTGTGGAAGATTTTCAAGTCGATCATCGTATTTATAGGAATCAAGAAAATGTATAACATTAGCCGAACTTGAATATGAATCGAGTAATTAATTAAAAATTTGACTTGTTATTAATAATTTTACAAAACATATCATACTTGTTCCTCAAACAACGTCATAACTCAAAAAACCAGTTTGGCAGAAAACGAGTTTGAAGTTTTCAATTTACCCACAGCTTAATGGAAAAAGAAAATTTTATTTTGCTTTCAATAGTTACATATTTATTATTTTAACGTTTATTTTTAGTTATAACGTTGTTTGTAAAGGTAAGATAGGGGTTCTTTAATATACCGATATATCACTAAGAGCCGAAAGATGAAAGAGTAAGATTTGTTTACCACTGTATGTCGTTTTCTTCAATAAAGTAAAATTTACATAAATATGTATGTATGTATATATGTTTGAGTTGACACCCTTCAGAGGAACAATTAAGATATATCGGTATTTATACATAAATATGTATTACATATTAAATCTCTACTTTTGCTTACCATATACGGAAATTCATTGCGATTTGTTTTTATCCCGCCCACAATTGCTATTTTTAATACTTGAACTTTTTTTACGGGAATCTCTTTTACAGCAGGCCTTAAATAATCTGTTACACTAAGATCAAAATCTATAGTATTTCTCTCGGAACGATGGCTGTAGTTGGTAGAGTAATGATTACTTGAATTATTATATATTAAAGCACACTGTTTTTCACTTGTTCTTGGTTTCTCTTTATGTGATATTGGCTTGGCTGATTTGTTATGATAATATATACTCGTTCGATAAGGTATGGCAGCCACAAATGCCTCGGGACAGCATACGAAATCATAATAGCCATTGTTATTACACGTAAAAGGAAATTTTCGATAGTTTTGCCAAGCGTTTAACGCACTTCTACACTCCTGATAACGAATGCAGCGGCCCTTATGATTGAACCCTTGAACGTAACAATTACCCAAATAGTCATAAGAAATCATTGGCAATTGATAATAAAAACCGTCAGTATTACTAGTTTGACCTTTGCAAGTACCTAATAAATTTTAGAAAAACTTAAATGGATAAATAATTTTGATTAACTTCATTACAAACCTCCATTCATAAATAAAACACTGACTGTTAATAAAAACAGTTTACAAACACTTTTTTTGTAGGCCATTAGTTGTTATAAATGTAGTGTGCACGTAAGTAGTTAGAAATGTAGTACATGTGTACATTTATTTCTATTGAAATATCTACCGATATTTAATGAAGTGATCTTTCCGTTTTGAAATGCAATTGTTTAATGATTTGTTGTATTACAACATTAATGTTAAAATTGTTAATGCTTGTTTAAAAATTCTAAATACTTTAAAAGTATAACTCGTAATATTGGTTTTACCAAAAATGAAAATGACTTTCTATATTAGAAAAAAAAAACAATAAAATTACTCGAATTTATTTAACAACCATTGTTAGAATATCGTTCATATACAAAGAAAATAAAATAAGTCTATTAACAACTTGAGGTTTTACTTCCACCAAATTAAGCTTCCCAACAGCTTTTCTTTTCGTTTGTACATATAAATTGACCAGATTTCGGACTTATTGAAAAAAATTTTGTTGTTATAGGTATTTAGGTATTATTGTTACTTTATTCAAATATTGGCACATTTTATGTTTAGACGTTTTAGTATTTAAAAATTCTATTTGTGTCACAGTCTTCTTTAACTGAAAAAATCGTTACAATAATTTTTGTATTACTCCCGCCATTTATACGGTATACACAGTTTTGTTTAAGCCTGTATCATTTTTAGGATATGATTACAATATTAGAGCACTCCCAAAGATCAAGCAATAGTATTTATTTAACTGTGTATAATTCAATCAGATAAACTATCATATTTTGAATAATAACGTGTTCTTTCAAATCTACTTTTGTTTCCATTTTCTATTCTTTATTTCTTCTTTACTTCAATAACCATACATTGTGCAAATGCAACTCTGCGAATTAGCTAAACATAAAATACATACCAATGCATACACATTTATGTACATATCGCTCTTTTACTTCAATAGTGTCACAACTCAAAAAAAATAGTTTTGCAGAAAACGCTTTTAAAGCTTTCAGTTTACATACAACGTAATGAAAACTTGAAAAAATATTCTTCTCTTCTCTCACGAGGTGGTAGTAGCTATTTGTATGAAACTTTTACACAAGATAAAATACAAAATGCCAAATTATTTTGCATCATTAGCTCAAAAAACACATTTTTTGAGTTATGACACTATCGAAGTAAAAGATTGATATGTACACAGTATGAGTTTTTGATCCAATAAGAAAATTCCTTTTAGTTTGATACAAATTGTGCCAGTGATCGGTTGTGTGTGTTTTTGTGAAGAAAAAAGAAATCCACAAATCGAGTAAAAACAACTTGTTATGTGTTTGTTCATACAATGAAAGTACAAATGTTGAATAAAATAATTAAAGTATTTTAAAAATTGTAAACTTTACAACCCAATAAGTGCCATAATATTTGCCATATACCGTTAGAACATAAATATATGTTAATACTTTCACGTGCACAAAGTGCATGATCAGGCTTGTTCATTGTTCATTGTAAAAAAGTAAACATTTGTTTGTATTATTAAAATAGAAGACAGTTAAAACAACTGCAAAGCCTTATAAATCAATGCAAAATATAGTGAATGGTAAAATAACTTGACTGGAAAATATCTAAATGTGTTTGTTTTCATTAAAGTTAATTTAATTTTAACAACAGGTAAAGTTTCTGTCGTTGCTTTGCGAATTTCATCACAATCCACAACGGCAGGACGTAGGGTCCAAATAAAATCGCGATTGCTGTTGCTGCAGCAAGATTCACAACAAAAAATAGAAATTGAAGAGTGTGCAGAGGAATTGGAAGAAGAGTCTGGCATAGAACAGGCTTTTAATAGAGGACGACGAAAGATAGCAAGATGATTCAAAAGGGTGACGATCTCATTAATGGTGTTAATAATAATTATCAATATTCTCATACATATAATAATAATAGTCCAATGGCCAGTAGTAATATGGAATTGGAAAGAAGCCATGGCAATTTGGCACAAGCAATGAGGTTAGTTAGCATTTTTCAGTTATTTTAAAATTTATGTATTCCAATTTCCAATATATAATTTTATTTTATCTTAAACTTTGTAGTTTTGAAGAGTATGTACCTCTGGAGAGCACGTTGCCATCAGTACAAACGGTTCTACCTCAATATGTACCTACACCACCACCATCTCTTCCTTCTCCTTCTGTTAACATTACGACCGTGAATACAACTGTTCCTCAGTTTCAGTTTCAACTTCAACATCAAACACCGGCACCACCAGCAGCACTACAACTACAACATAATCAAAACATAAACAACCACCACCAATACTATTGTGAGCAACAGCATCAGCAGGTCGGTTTTCATTCATTATCACCCTTTCAATTGAACCATGCACAAAACAACAAAAACATAGAATCCACTATACACTCTCAGCTGTTTGTGGGAGATAATTTGTAAGTACATTTGCTCTCATTTCTTGATTTGTTGTGATCAAATTTTTTACCTAGTATGTTTTGTTTCAGTATTTTATTTAAGGTTTTGTTTTGCTTTAACGTTTCTTATAATCTGTTGCACACATTTATATGTACATATATTTTTCGTTTGCTGCTGGGTGGTTTTTGGTTGTATTTTAAAGGAGTAAATGTAAATAAATGATAACAATTGTAAAATGTAATAAAAGTGTAATTAATACTCGTTATGATGATAAACATGATTATTTTATATACATTCAAGACAGATATGCTGCGATATATATTCAGCAAATACGTATATTTATAACGAGAACTAGATATGTAGCAAAATAGTTTGCCAATTTTTAATAAAATGGTATCACGGCGGAGTATAAAAAGAAATGAAATATTTTTGGGACATTAGTGTCTACTTGCAAAGTTTTCTTACTTTTATTTCTGATGAAATTTCTATAAAAATTAAAAAAAAAAAATTTTAATTAATACCCTTCGTCATTATATCCCCCTCATTTTCGAAAAAGTACTTCTCTTAATACGATCGAAATACAACCCATCGGCGTCAGATTGTGTGTGCGTTGTTGCATTTTATTTTTTTTGCTACTTTTACTGAACAAATTTTACTTATTTCGCTCAAAATAATTGTGTTTTAATTTTATATTGTATACGAATTACAGTCCTAATATTCCAAGTATTGTGTAGTCTTATTTATTTTCTTTTAAGTAAAAACCTTCATTTATTTTTAACAATTTAAAATGCGTAAAAAGAATAATCGTAAAGTGAAAATTGACGTTGACCAACAATATATTGTTAAAGAGGAATACTCTATTCAGGAATATGCACGGTACCTACCACAGTATGCTAAATTAGTTATTTTATAAACTTTCATACATATGAACCTATAGTAAATAAATTTTTCTTAAATTTATTAATTTTTCAGCAACAATCATGCGCTTACGGCAGATAAAGCAAAAATTGCTACCTCACCAAATACTTCCAGCAATAATTATACTCCTCAGAGTCAGGAAACTATGTTCAGTGTATCGGATTCCTCGACAGTTGATGCAAATGAAGCAGATAATTTGTAAGTTCTTTGTGTTGTACATAATAATATGTACATATGTAGGTATATTTTAACTCGTCACATGTATGTATGTAAATATTGCCACTAGCGCGTTGAGGTATACATACATACATACATAATATAATTATAAATGCTTACAGTCTTATTTATAAATATTATTAAGAATTATAAAGGCTTAATAGGTAAAATTTTGTATGAAAATTTGTCTTAAAACCCTTTATAAAGCCTTAATAATTTGTGTAAATATGGCCGTTTAATTTTATAGACGTATGTATTTTAAAAACACTTCCCAAAGTATCCCTTGTCATAGACTACGCGACTCCACGGAAGCGGGATTTTGTGCCTAGGCAGACAAGTTTGTCGCTTAACTTTGCGTTTCGTTGTTCTGTTGCAACTTAGTGCTGTCTTACCTTAGAAAAAGGTGACTCTACTAAACTGGGCCTTATCTAATCTATAACTCATTGAAGCTTAATCTACATATATGTATACATACATATATCTATAAAAATCTATATATTTAGTCGATTTAACGACTTTCAGCTATAAATTAAATTTTCGAACGTGGTAAATCAGGCAAACGGGTATGTTCTGTATTCCACGTGAAATTAAATCGTTCAAAATTGCCATATCATTTTTGGAAATACATCATATGTATGTGTTCCGATCGTTTTAATTTCACGTGGAACACAGAACATGTCATGGCCAACAATTTTTAATTTCGTATTTTACCGATCGAATCTAGCTTTTGCATTAGCGAATTACAAAATAAAGAGTTTAAAAAAATATTTGTGCTATTGAGGAAAAAAGAACTAAAACTTTATATTTGGGAATGAGTTTTTGTTCTATCAGGATATTTGATTTATTAAGATGAAGACTGTCAACTGCTTTGTGAACAGAGGGAGAATATTAGAGAAGAAAAGGGCAACTGTATAAAGAAATCCTTGCTATGTGCAATGTTTTCTAAGCTTATACAAGCAGTTAAATTAGTGTCAGTGCTGACCTGTTAGGGCGGGTTTACATCTGTGTGCCATGTGCTCAAAAAAGTGTAACTAATTACTAATAAAGAACTGTTTGATTCAGACATATATTTATCGATTTAAATAGTTTCCAATCATGTTGTATTCTATAACATTGCCTATTAGTTATGTATGAAACTGTTTAACTTAATAGATACGTGCCTGAATCAAAAAGTTTTTCACCAGTAATTAATGGTTACGATTTTTTGGGCCTTATAAATAAAAGTTGCATGTAAATATATATTTTTAACATAAATTAATGGAAAAATACAATTTTATTTTTCTTGTAAAAATTGAGTTTGAGTGTGTACAAGCTATTTGTACGAAATTTTTAAGCATCATGAATAGTGTTATGAAGATTAATTCTGTATTATTAACTCAAATATTCCGTGTTTTGAGTTGTTGTTTGAGTAAATGAGCGATATGTATGCATGGCACGTGCATTACTAAGCATTTATAAAATTCCCTTTCTGGTTCAGCAAACATTGGCTATGTATCTTTGTTTGGTTTTGATTAGGTCTAACTAAGTTTGCTTTTTGAGGAAACAAAATTACATGTTATAATTTTTAAAGACAAATAACTCCAAATAATTGAAAAAAAATTAAAGTTAATCGTAAATATTCCCAAAAACACACCAGAACGGAACAACATGCTTCATCAGCAGCGTTCTTGTGCTTGCTCCACTGGCTATGTAACTTTTCACTCATTATATCAATATAGAATTGGAGCAAAACTAGTTTTTAAGAAGTCATATATAACTGGAATGTTATGCAACAAATTAATTTGCTTTCACCATTTAAACATGCTAGGTTTGGTAAGCAGGCTGCCGGTAAGGAATGGTGAAATTTAGAGTCCAGTTCACTTGGGTCCAATACAATGATCCCTTTGTGGTAACTGTGTAGTGAAGAGCCGATAGTGAGAGAGGTTGAAAAGGAAGGGATAGTGATAGAGAAGACAGGTGGTGAAGGAAGAGATAGAGAAAAACTTCATTCTATTACAACTCTGCTTTTTTGCATGCTTATTTGCATTGTTGCAGCGCCTCTGTCGTCAAATGATGCGTATTAAATTTTGAAGCTGTGCTTAGTAGCTATTTTATTGGTTATTTTACTTCGCCGATGATTCTGCTACACAATACCGTCGAAGGAGGGCGTCCTGATGTTACAATAAGATTAGCATCCGCTGAAGCCGGTGTAGTTTTAGTGACCAGTACCTTATGCCTGTATCACTAGAACTTTTCTCACAACAACTGATACAAAAGACATTAATGCACATCAGAAAAATGTGTGGTGTTGTTATTTTAATGACTGTCTTAGACCTGGTTCGAACCCAGGACCTTCGGTCTTATAGTCAACGTATTAACTACTGCAGTCAACGCCACCCTCAATTGTGAATAACGATTCCTCGGAAATTTTTTCCATTTTCGTGTTCCTCCTATTATGAATAACATTTTTATGGGAAACTATTCCCGGGGAAAGAGTAGATATTCTAACTATCAGAAAGAGAGGTAGAATTTTTAGCGAGTTGTCTCCCCAAACATTCCAAAGCGAGCATGTTTGTAAAACAATATATTAGGAAACGGATGAACCAATAAACCAGCGACAAAAAGGATTTATTCTAAATATTCAGATTCCTTAAGACATGTGGACAACCAAAGCAATAATAACAAAAATTAAAAATTTTAAAAACCCCCGATATATCTAGAAAATATGTGATATCTTATAAACGGCTGGACCGATTTTCTTCAAACATAGTTAAGAACCTTCTCGATCAAGTCACCTTTCAAACAGAAAAAACTTAATCAAAATCGGTCGATTTGTTTGGTCTGTACGTGGACAAGGACAGACACACCGATACGCAGAGACTCAGACACACACTACAAACTTATAACACCCCTATTTTTGGTCGGGGGTTAAAAAGAAAATAGAACAAGAAAAATAATAAGTTTAATTTAAGAAATTTACATGAAAATGCAAATAAATATGTCTCGGTCCAGACTTGCAATTTTTTTGCAGCAAGTTTTTATTTTTTAGTGAGAAAGAGCGAGAGAGGAATACAAAATGTATGTATTTCTATTTAAACACTTTCATACATATTCAAGAGTTACTGCAACAAAAATTGCATGTTATGTATTTCTGAAAATCGAAAATTATGCTATGTAATTCCATTTGAAATAGAAAGGGATTGTATTTTAATTTTCCAATAGTTTTATTTTGTTTGTTGGTTTTAGCCAATTTCATATTGATTTATCTTTTTATAAATTAATTAATAAATTTAATTAAACTATTTTTTTGAGCTTTAGGTCTATTTGTATTATGCTTTATTATTTCGATATTTCGTTAACCTTCGGTTAACTTCTTCAGGATATAGTATATTGTATTTTGATTTTTCTGTTTTTTCTTTTTCCTTTTTTTTCAATTATGTATACATTTTTCAAATAATAAAGTGTGTCATAAAAAATATTTTTAAAAAAATTTTAAATAACAAAGTGTGTCATAAAAATTATTTTTAAAATTTTGTTAATAGTTTTGGTAATAAAACAAAATAGGTATAAGTCTACAATATTTGTTCCTGAAGAAGTTAACCGAAGGTTAACGAAATATCGAAATAATAAAGCATAATACAAATAGACCTAAAGCTCAAAAAAATAGTTTAATTAAATATATAAAAAAAAGGTCGAAAAATTTGATAAAAGCATTAATTAATAAATCAACTTTTTATTTTAAACACTTTTTTCTCTATCTTTACAGAAATGATGAACAGTTTACTTATTTACAGAACTTAAATGTAAGTAATTTTATTTCGTTTTAGTTCATAAATACTTTTTACTAATCTATAAATTTTTTGTTAACTCTTTTTTTGCAGTCCGATAATTTAATGAAGTTTAGTCAGGTAAGTGAAATAAAAAAAACTGTCACTTGAAATAAGTTGACGACCCCATATACATAGAATTAGTATGTGTAAGGTATTTGAAAGAGATTTTCATATCGTTGGTCTCAAGTAAGAAGGGCCTAATTGTCAAATAATTGTGACTTTTACACGAAAAGGTAAAAACATAATAGAAACTGAACAACTGCTTGTATGCCTGCTTTATACAACTGCTTGTGAAAGGGTTATTTTTTACACTATTGCAATAAATTTTGTGACTGAAAAACTCAATTTCGTAAAAAAATACGAATTATTGCCTTTTTACTTGATACCATCGATATGTACATATTTACGTTACATTTATTTATTACATACAAACATACATACATATCTATGTATGTGTATATATTTTACTTAAAAAAGTCCATTTTAATGTTACTTTATCTGCATGATATATTTATTATTCTTCTAACACATTGTGATCTTTTGTGTACAAATTTTGTTCATGTCGCTTAAAAACACAGTAAAATGCAACCAGTCCAATCAAATTAAATATACATATGAAAAATATACAAATAATACTGATAACTAGACACTTGTTATGTCTGGAACGATTTTTCCAAGGTATAGAACGATTTTTTTTCGCTGTCGTTCCCAAAGACTCCAACTCGACGTCCATTGTAATTTTTTTATTATCTATATTATTCCTTGAAGTGATAATTGACAAATTTTCTGTAGGTTTTCTAATGTTTTTCGTTTAAAAATATTTTTTTTGTGACAATTTGTAGTTATATTTAAAAAAGAAATTATTTTAAAGCAAATCTTACAGCTAAATCACTTTGTATTAGAATTAGCAGAACACTTGTGACAGCAGAAAAAACCTGAAAGTGTAGGAATAAATTATTAAAATCGAAGAGGATTGAAAAATAATTACTTACAGATTGTAGAAGGCCTAAATCAACATTTAATAGTCCCATAGGTTGTATTTTAAAATCTATGACCAGTATTTTGTAAGAAAATTGCTCAACAACTTGTCGAAAACGTATGTCAACATGATCTAATTTAATATCCTTCAATATTAAACCAGTTTCTTTGATCTGTAAGAAAGGAATTAAAAAAAAGAAAAACATTTAATTGGTGATATAAAAATTAAAGCACTAAATTAAAACCACAGAAACGGTCGAGTCACATTTCAGAAACAATCATAATTTTGAATGAAAATTCTCAAAAGCAAAAGAATTAATTAATCGTATCAAATTAAAATAAATATGTATTCCTCAAATATTTTAGAATTTGTACTTAAATAACTTATTATCCTCGATGTCATAGCAACAGTAACTTAGGGCATAATTTTGTAAAACGCAACGCTTACCGTTGACAAATTTTGTATGTATTTTGTTTTTGTGATTTAAATTTTTTCCATATAAAATTTGTCAACGCTTGGCGTTGCGTTCTAGAAAATTAGGCCCTTAATTTTTATAAACGATTCAAATATGTGTAAAATTAATCGCTTAGCCAAACATAAAGGTTGGACAAATACACTCTGTTTTCCTTGCCGCACTACTATTAACCCTGATATTAAAAAAATATCAGTTCTTTCAGTGCAGGCTCTTAGCTATCCAGGATTCCATTTATTTGTTTTTTTTTTTGAAAGCTCACATCTATGACTTTTGTCGAGCTAAATTTGCATTTCGTACCAATGTGCAATTCGACCAAAATAATTTCAGCCAAAGTTTTGGACCGATATGGCTGAAATTTGAAAATTTTGATTTTTGTTATAGTGGTGGCTTGCCACCACATGAAAAAAAGTTAAAAAAGTAAATATCTCGAAACGGAGAAAATTTTTTTAAATTCACGATGAAAATACGCGAGGGGGCTAACAAAATGGCGTATAAGTAACGTGACCAGAAGCTTTTTACAAAAAGCGGGACACGATCGTTCAAAAAGCGGGATTTTGACGAAAATACGGCCAAAAAGCGGGATTTTTAAATAAACAACAATTTGAAAGCGGGATGTGTAATACGCACATAAAAAGTTTCGTATGTACTTAGGAAACACAGGTTTTAACTCAAAAGAATCGATTTTAAATAAACAAAAGTTTTTATTAACAAAAATTTTTATTTAGTAACGTAAAATAAATAAAATTAAAGATTTTTTGACTTCATTTACAAAACAAAATACGATTTTTATACAAAACAATGTACAAAAACTTAAGGCGAATGATAGCAAGTGTTAGTCCATATTATCATCAACTGACTACACCAATGTGTCCAACTCTTTATAAAAAAATAAGCAAGAACTTTTTATTTTACTATTGACAGTTTGGTGAATGCCAGTTGTTATTCTCCTAATAAGCCCCTCTTGGTAATAAATTCCTAAAGCAGCAGAATGTCTGCACATATAAGGCACTGTAAAAAAGGATCTTTGAGTGTGTACGTTTGTATTTTTATTTTTTTCATTTGAGGAGCTGCCAGATCCAAAAAAAATAAACAATAACTACACTAAAAAATATTTGGAATAAATTTTTATCAGTTACATATTAATAAAAATATATTAAGAGATAAGAAATTTCAAAACTCTAAAAAGCGGGATAAAGCGGGATAAAAATTCAAGGCGGGATCAACCTCAGAAAAGCGGGATAATCCCGCCTAAAGCGGGATGTCTGGTCAGGTTACGTATAAGTCATGTAAACAAAATCTTGCCTGGAAATGTCGATAATTTTCGGGGGGCCTTCTGCCAAGCCAAGTCTTGTTTTGAAACATAATTTAAATCAATTTCACTGATAATAAAATTGTAAACAGCATACATTTTTTTTCCTTTTTATTATTTTCACAAATCCAAATGTTAAAAAATGCACTATATTTCAAGCTGAGGATGACTGAAAGAAAATGATGTAAATCGAAAACCAAAAAAAAAAAACCAAAACGAAAAAAAAAAATTAATTCAGAATTATTTTCGTAACACTTTTCATCAAGGAAAAACACGACAGTCCACGGCCAACATTATCAAAAGCTAATGCGAAGTTTATATTTATGGAAAAAGTAATTTATTTCAGGTTATGTTAGAAATACACGTTTTATTAACAAAAGCAATCACGTCCACCATATTATGCACGATTTTCTTCTTTTTGTTTAATAATTCACAACATCACAACAGTTTTAATTTATATGAGAATTATTATTTTTATGCTGCACTGAAAATGTTGCTTGCAAATGTCAACTTCAACTGCCCATAAATCGGCTGATATTTATTTTTTGCAAAAAATATACATATGTGCAGTTATTTGCTTTGATATATTCTAAATCGAACATCATTATTCAAAAATTATTTTTGACCAAGATTTCGGGTCAAATTACCTACTGTGCACTGTTACCTTACGTAGCATATTACGACATTCGTTATTAAACGAAATTTCAATATCAGCCCCATTTTGAATAACAATTCCAATAACAGTTTATTTCCCATTCCTCCTATCATGAATTAAAATTTCGCCCGCAAAAAACTCCCCCGAAAATGGAGGTATTTTCATAGTTGCCAGATGAAATAGGGGTCAATTCGTCAAATTTCGAGCGAAAAATCGTCAAAATTGTCAAAATAATTCGAGAACGACCAAAATGCGTCCATACTATATATTGAAATTGAAAAATTCTATTAAATCAGTTTACTACTTTCAAGTCAAAAAACAATTACAATTATTTAGTTTTAAATGATTCTTAGTATACAAAATTGCTTAGAGAACATATCATTAACCGATTACTCGTAAGTTAACTCGACGACTAAAAACTCTTTTCTATATTTGCTGAAGACTGCGTTAAAAGTAAAATAAAATTACTTAACGCGGGATCAAATTACTTAACGTGTGAAATAAAGGATATGCATGTTAGTAAGCAACTCAAAATCAATTTGGATAATGCATATCGCTCATTTAGACAAACAACGTCATAACTCAAAAAAAAAACTGGTTTACCAGAAAACGAGTTTAGTTTTTAATTTACAAATTATTATTAATGGAAAAAGGAAATTTTGTTTTGCTTTCAAGAGTAAAGAATATGAAGAACGATATGATGATTAAAAATTCTGCATCATTTAAGTTTTTGAGTAATGACGTTGTTTGAAGTAAATAAGCGATATGTAGATAGTTTTCCAAATCAGAGATTTTTACAAAAAGTAGCATCTAGTGCATATTTTGTAATAAATGCATATTTTAGCATATTATGTAAAAATGCACATTTCTATTTTATGTACAAAAATTGGCTTGCCTTACTTTCAAAATTTAATTTTAACGCCATCTGCCACAATGACAGTGAATTAAAATTTTGACATTACTTTTGCGCCACCTTGTAAATTTCTGTAAAACAAATTTTTTTCAAGCAATTTTCATTTTGCAAACTGCACATCGATTTTGATTGGACTCGCCTAAATCTTATTTATTAATTGTTCTGAAACTTAATATGCTTACCGCTTCAATGCTTTGATTGGCCACAAAACTATGAAAAGTGATTTCGATAAATGATACCATCAAGAAGACGCAATTTGTGAGTGCATTAAATGTATCATAACTTTTTCCGGAGATCAAGACATCAGCCAAAGTGTAATACTGCCAGAATAGGCCGGCTGTAATACCAAATAAATTACACAACAAAGAACTCATTAAAGACGTTGCACACAAACTCGTATAATTCAGTGTCTGAGAACATATTAGGGAATACTTTTCCGCCCACACAAGCAATTTATCGGCTAAATTGCAAAACTTTTGCATTCGATAGAAATGCTTTTGCAACAACATTTGCTCCATGCTTTGCAAAAAATTAGCTTCCTTCTTAAAATTGTTTAGCGAACGATTTAAGCCCAAAGCAGATTGTCTGCAGGTCACGAAAACGCCAAATAAAGTATTCGGTATAATATTGGCTGCGACCAGAGGATATAGTATATAAATGGTGGACACAAGATTTTTATTTCCATCGTCATCTTGCAAATATCTCAAGATTAGTGCAATTTCGATAATAATGGGGAAAATTGCAGTTTTTAATATGATCAATAGCACTGAAGATTTTATCACTTTGATCTCGACCTCAAAATAATCCAAAGTTTCAAATAATTGTGAGTGATTAAAAAACCCAACTGTGGCCTTACAGTTCAGTAGTTGTGACAAATAATTGGTGGCAGTCGCCATTATATTCATGTGATAATACAATTTTACAGCATTTTTTAAATCCATTTTCTCCGATACTAGTTCTTTATATAAAAGGGGCGTATAAATCCTGGCATATATTGTTACTGCACATAAGCACCACAGCACCAGAAAATAATTCACATAAAACTTTTTTCTACGCCAGGAATACATGCATGCATTCAAACCCATGAGTGAAAGTGTAACAAGAAAGAATATTACTATACATTTAATCCAATTTGGTTTGTCCATTTGTTTTAATGAGCTAGTTGAATGAAGAATGCTTTAGTTAAACTAAAATTGTTCAGCAAATAAATGGCTATTTTTGGGCACAGTTTATCCTAATGCGCAGGTAAATAAATATTGTGTTAATTATTATTTAATTGTTACAACTGTTCGTTATCTCTTGATAGTGATAATCTTTTGATGGTTCTTTCTGTTGTATAGTTTTTAACTTCCATTTTAGTGTAATTAAACGTTGCACAGTGATGCGAAATATTAACGCAACAATCGAATTTTCCCTTGTAGTCAGAAACACCAGCCTGCTAGAATACCCTTTAATTTTGATTTTTTAAAAACTAACCGCTTTATTCAAAAAAATATTTTACTTGAGCTTTAAAGTTCATAGTAGTTACCAAGCACTTTAAGGCTAACATTGCTTTATTAAGAAATTGTATTCAAAAGACAACTTTAATTATTTTGTAATTTAGTAATAAGTACTGGTAACTCCACCGTGTTCAACAACCAATTCACAGCTTATGATGTACAACATCGAATAGCAAGGTTGGAAACCGAAAAAAATAACGGTATCGGTATTGATACCGGTACAATTATTTTTTAAATTTCGGTATCGGTAGCGGTATCGGTATTTTTTTTATTTCGGTATCGGTATTACCGGTACATACCGTTATGGAGTTTATAATACCGGTATACCGATATTACTGATAAATTTATTATTTCAGGCAATGGACATAACAAAAAATCTTTTTTTTTATTAAATTACTTCAAAACAAGTAAGAGTGCTATATTCGGCTGTGCCGAATCTTATATACCCTTTACCAACGTACGTACATATATATAGTATACAGACACATACATACATATTTGTTTTGTGAAAAAATTTATCATTTTTTTAAAGTTTCCATCTTTGGAACTGTAATTTTCATTTTTCAAATTTTATACGCCAAACTTTTCTTTCAGAAGCATAAAATATATTCAATTTATAAAGAAAAAGAAAAAAATTTTTAGACCTATTTAATTTTACATAACACAAAAAGTGTAAGTTTTCCAACCCTGGAATCATAATTTAGGATTTTTCTAATTCCTTGTACCAATCTAGTTCTTTAAAAAATACATAAAATATGTTAAGTGAACGAAGCAAAAACGAAATAAGAAAAAACTTAGTTTCATTTAATTCCTTTAATATTAAAAAATTCAGTTAAGTGCGACTTTGACTCGCGCACGAAGGGTTCCGTACATTCGGTTCTGAGCACTTTTTAAGGCTTTTTTGCTTTTTTGAAGTTTTTTTCAGTTTAAACGATTTTTTCAGTTTTGTCGCTTTTTTCTCATTTTGGCGATTTTTTCTGTTTTTCTCGGTTTTTTTTCATTTTGGCGATTTTTTCTGTTTTTGGGGCTTATTTTCATTTTGAAGATTTTTTTCATTTTGGCGATTTTTTCCTATTTTAGGGGTTTTTTCATTTTGGCGATTTTTTTTCATTTTGGCGATTTTTTTTTATTTTGGCGATTTTTTTCTGTTTTTTGGGCTTTTTTTTCATTTTGGAGTTTTTTTTCATTTTGGCGATTTTTTTCATTTTGGCGATTTTTGCCCGTTTGGGGTTTTTTTCATTTTGGCTATTTTTTCTGTTTTTGGGGCTTTTTTTTCATTTTGGATTTTTTCTGTTTTTGTGGGGTTATTTTCGTTATGGCGATTTTTTTTAATTTTGGCGATTTTTTTCTGTTTTTGGGGGTTTATTTTCATTTTGGAGTTTTTTTTTTCAATTTGGCGACTTTTTTTTCATTTTGGCGTTTTTTTTCATTTTGGCGATTTTTTTTTATTTTGGCGATTTTTTTCTGTTTTTGGGGCTTTTTTTCATTTTGGAGTTTTTTTTCATTTTGGCGATTTTTTTCATTTTGGCGATTTTTGCCCGTTTTGGGGTTTTTTTCATTTTGGCTATTTTTTCTGTTTTTGGGGCTTTTTTTTCATTTTGGATTTTTTCTGTTTTTGTGGGGTTTTTTTCGTTTTGGCGATTTTTTTTAATTTTGGCGATTTTTTTCTGTTTTTGGGGGTTTATTTTCATTTTGGAGTTTTTTTTTTCAATTTGGCGACTTTTTTTTTCATTTTGGCGTTTTTTTTCATTTTGGCGATTTTTTTTCTGTTTTTGGCGCTTTTTTTCATTTTGGAGATTTTTTTTCCTTTTGGCGATTTTTTTTCATTTTGGCAATTTTTTCCTGTTTTGGGGTTTTTTTTTCATTTTGGCGATTTTTTCTGTTTTTGGTGCTTTTTTTTCATTTTGGATTTTTTTCTGTTTTTGTGAAGTTTTTTTCGTTTTGGCGATTTTTTTTCGTTTTGGCGATTTTTTTTCATTTTGGAGATTTTTTTTCATTTTAGCAATTTTTCCGGTTATTCGCCATTTATTTTAGTCTTAGACATTTTTTTTGTAATTTGGTGTTTTTTTCGCTTTGGCGATTTTTTTTTCATTTTGTGGTTTTTTCCTGTTTTGGGTTTTTTTCATTTTGGCGATTTTTTCATGTTTTTTTGGGGTATTTTTCGTTTTGGCGATTTTTTTGTTTTTCGCGATTTTTTCCGTTTGGCGATTTTATAATTCCTTGATTTTTTAGTTTTACCGTTTTTGAAAATTTCAAGAGTTTTGCTTTTACGGTTTCCAAGATACAGCAAGTTGTCAAAATTGCATAGTCAAAATTGCATTAACTGATGGAACACCCTTTAATTTAAATTTTTTGAAATTTTAGTGTTAATTTTTGTAGTCTGTATAAAAATACACTAACCTTACAAATTTCAAGTGTATATACATACATACATACAATTGTATGTATATTACATGGGATTTTAAAATTTTTCGTTGCTCGTTTTGGAACACCCTTTAATTTCCAATTCTCATATATTTGTTGTTGTAGCGGCCAAAGGTGTACACACTGTGTCCAAATTTCAGGTCTGTAGCTCTTACGGTTCTCGAGAAAATACTAATATAGTTTTAGACATAGTTAATTTTACATAACACAAAAAGTTAAAGTTTTCCAACCCTGGAAACGACTTTTTAATTTTTTTATATTTTTTTAATTTAAAATTCCAATTTTAGTCATACTGAAGTGTAAAATATGTTCATTTATTAAAAAAAAATAAAAATTTGTTTTTGGTAGTTACTTTTATATGGCAAAATGAAGTTTAAGTTTTCCAGCTCTGCAATCGTCTGCCCGATTTTGCTGAATTTCAATACCAATCTATTTTGGAAAATTTCTGACACACCAGTCCAAGAACGAAGTCTCTAGCTCTTCTGGGAGCTTCGGAAAACCGATTTCACGTACAGACAGACGGACAGACGGACAGACGGACAGACGGACATCGCTTATTCGTCTTCCCTATGCATAAGGATCCAGAATATATATATTTTATGGGTCGCTTATTGATATTATAGAAATTACAAACGGAATGACAAACCTATATATACCCTTTTACCATTTTTGTTGGTAAAGGGTATAAAAAGGGAGTATTTTTACATTAACATACATACATATGTACTCGTATAAAAGCGTATAAAATTATTTGTTTCTATATATGTTTTATACTATTATTAGAAAATAATTTATTAAAAAAGTGGAACAAGGAGACTGCAGTTCAAACTTTACATATAAAAAGTATACATTTTGGTTAATTAAACAAAATAGTAAAAATAAAAGTTTTGTTTATACTGTTATATTACACTGTGTGACAAATTTTGAAGAAATCGAAATACCTGGGACGTGTTACTATTTTTCTGCTAGGTATTGTCGAATATAACAATACAAATTGTATTTGAAATATTCCAGACACCTCCAAAATCTTCAATTATAGGTAAAAACAATATTTTTGTACTGGACCTATATTGTTTACAACTTTGTTTATAAAACAATTGAGTAAGAGTAATTCGCAGGACAGTTTTAAATATTTTTAGGATACTTTTTGTTAAAGAACTACCTGTATGATGTATTTCGCGTTCTAATATTTATACGTTTTCGGTGTATTTAAGCTTCCAGGATGATGAAAGTACAATTTAATAGATGTATATAAACACAGTATCTCGTTTCTGTATTTCTCGCATAGCAAAATTTCTCACATGAAGTGTGAAACACAAAATTCCATCACATTCTGTATTTGAATGTGAAAACGGACAACACTGAATCTGTTTTCACTGGAATATTTCCAGTAATCAAGTGTCAAATGAAAACAAAATGTAACAAAAATATTATTCAATAAAAAATAAAAAATTAGGTAATTTACAAGAAAATGAAAATAATACATATAATGTAAATGAATATAAAGTGAATGTAAAATGCTTGAAATAAGTTTTATCTATCAATTGCCTCTACATAAGAATATAATACAAAATAAATTCTAAATAAACATTGTCATATCGACTCGTTAATAATTATTTTAGTTCAACAATTCTTTGCAAATCTTTTCGACTAAATTATTTTTCATATTTTTACACACAAATTCAAAAAATTCATATGTTTTTGTTCACATTTTGTTGTTCTCGCACCAATTCAAAATGCGAGTTGTTTTGACAGTTCTTGCGAGAGAGTTTTCACAAAATATTACAGAAACACTTTTTTTCTCATCCTTCCAATAATTGCTGGAAATTTATTCAAATGACTGATAGTTCTCGCAAAGTAAATATACAGAAACACTTATGTGAGAAAAGCCATTTTTTGTTTCAATTTACAATGTTTTTGTTACGATTCCCTCGTTTCATGCGGGAAATTTTACGATGCGAGAAATACAGAAACGAGCTACAGAGTACAACATTTGTACAAAAAAGTACTTTTCTTCACCTCAAGAGAGGAATCTTTAACTTCAAATATAAAAGTTTAAAAGTTTCTTCTCTACCAAGCTTATATATTACGGCGAAGTGTATAAACTAGAGTTCGACCGATTAATCGGCTTCGGCTTCGGCCTTCGGCCAAAAATTGGTAATCGGCCAACATTCGGCCTATGGCAAAAATCGGCCGATTAGCCGAAGCCGAATATTTTTCATTCCGAGCTTGAAAAATAACATTATTTTTGGTCGTTGATCGCCGACAGTTTCTATTGTGTTTAACGTTTTGAAAGTGTTGCTTTGAAATACAACCCTGTTGCTTTCTATTTTCTTTTACTTGGACGTTCTTGTGAGTGATCATATGAAAAAGAAATCTAGAAATTGCAAAATAGTTTTATTTTTCTTGTTATGTATCCAATAGATATTACAGCTATTTCAGTGATCTCAAAAAAGCAAACTTTTTTCTTAATTCATATAAAACAAGTATCATTTTTAAAATTTAAAACATTCGGCTTCGGTTTTGGCCGAAGTTTAGGATTTTAGCCGAAGTTCAGCTTCGGCTTCGGCCAAAAAAAAAGCCTTCGGTCGATCTCTAGTATAAACAAGACCAACACCAAAGAAAGAAAGTTAATTGAAATATATTTTTGCCCATATTATGGTTTACAGCTCAACTAAGTTGGATTGAAACTGCAACAACTTAACTTAAACAACTTTTTTTTGGTATTCTGAATAACAACTAATTTAATTGACTTCGAAACAATGCACGAAAAACCATAGTATCCATTAAAAAACATTTTAAATATTTTTAGTTTTGGCCTTGCTATTTTTTCTTGAGATTCTATGTTTTATGAACATGGCAATAATATTGGTTGACAAATGCGATTGGTTGGCGTCTGGAATAATAAAGCAAAACGAACACAATGGACGAAATAAAAACCAAAATACAACTGAAAAAAAGCAGTTGTCTCATGGTGAAAAAAGTTGTAATACATAATAAAAATTTGGCAACTACAACTCAACTATCATTTATTTTTTGGCCGGAATCGGTATACCGGTACGTACCGGTATAGACGTAAACGGTAGTCTGGATACCGGTATTTTCTAACCGAAATAGATTTCGGTATCGGTAACGATACCGGTATCTAATTTTAGCGGTATTTGAATCGGTATCGGTATTTTTACGATACCGTTTGCCAACCTTGTCGAATAGAATTTCATTCGAGTATTCAAATAATTTTTTATTTTATTAAATAAATTTTTATTATCTTGAAGTAAAGCAAGCTAATTTAAAAAATATGAGCTTCTGACATGGAAGGAAAACAGATAAACATTTCTATGAAGTTAAAGTAAAAATAATATGACGAATAAAGAAAAATTATCACAATTTATTTTATTCGAATAAAATGAGTATTTGAATATCCAACTTTTTTCGATTCGTTTTGAGCGTATGTACATCACTAAAACATTTTCGTATAATTGTATTTATTTTAATATTTTTTTTATGGATTTTGCTATGTATTTCGAATCAGTTGGATAATTTGGTGATGTTTTCCATAACATGACAAGAATAATAAATTTAAGATAAGAGCTAACACTTCTAGCTTTATTTTCAGATGCATCATGAATCAATATGTGCTGTATTAACAAACGTATGTGTCTATTTTAGAATTTTGATATACAGTGGTGTTCTGTAAGTCGCACGTTTTGAAATCGCCCAATTTCCTGGAAAGAGTTCAAATAAAAAGTTGATTTATTGCTGCTTTTTAACTGGTTTTAGTGTTTTAGATGTTTAAGGGATATTATTCGAATTTAACTTCGAATGCACTCAATCGTCCGATCAGTAGAACTTTGTTTTTCGATTTTGAAAATCGCACGATTTCAAAACGCGTGGTTTGCAGAACACCCGATAATAATTTTTTTAGAATACAACTTTACTTAACATTGCTTAGCAAAGCTTTGTTAAGTTTTTTTGAATACGACCCTAACAGTCTTATTTATAAAACTTATAAAAGCCTTTATAAAGCTTCGCTGGTTATCGAACATCGAAAATCGAATGTTCAATTCATAATATGAGCATCGAAAATTTCGTTGAGCAACGAATTTTCTATCGAACAGAAATTAGCTTTCGATGAAGTATTTTCGTATAAAAAATTATTATAAACGATGTTTTTTTCATTTTTAGGTATAGTTGTTGCAAATTTTAACAAGTATTTATACCAAAAAAAAAAAAATAAAAACCCCGACTGCGACCAACTTTGAGCCGTTAAATATCAAAATGAAAAATCATAAGAAAAACCTAAAAATGTTTTTAAAATACATGTCGAATGATACCCATTTTGATATAGTTCGCCGACTTTTTATTTTATTTTTTCATATTTACAAAATGGCGTCTGTTGCCCGCCATATTGAATTTTCACAACTGACATATCTTTAGTGACACTCTCTTGATTAAGACAAATTGATTGACGTAAAAATCATCAAAATCGGTCCACGCGTTCGGTTTATATAGTGCCTCAAAGGAATACACATACATACATAAACTGATAAACACAATACCCTTCTTTGCGTTGCGCAGTCGAAAGTTGCTAATAATAAGAGCCTGTAGCTTTTGTTTTGTTCACAGTAAAGAAAATTACACAAGCTTTTGCAATAGTATTTTTTTATATTTTTTTAGAAATTCCAAAATTCTAAATCGTTTGCCCAATAACCCAGTTGACCACGGCTTTCGTTAATGATATCGATTTCGGATATATCTCGAACATTTATCTTGTAAAACTATCGAAAGTGACACTCAAAAATGAATCGAAAAAAGTTCACCAGTCGCTCAGTTTTGTCCCAAAAAACATTCGATCTCGAATTTCGATAGCAATATCAAAAGTGAGAGAGTATCGAACTAATTTTGATATCTCAAAAAAGCAGCAGAAAAAGTAAAAAGTATTTTTTTATTTATTTATTTTAACTTACTTATTTATTTATTGTTTTTTAACTCTTTAACTTACACGCTACAGGATTTGAACATGGTACCTCCATTCCAACAGACTAACACACATCCACTAGACTTGTGGCAAATTTGTTGCTGTTCAATTATGTGTTCTTATTTTATTTTTTTTTAACTTACTGTGCTGTCATGCATCGAACTTGGTACTTCTAGACTAACAAGCTGACACACTTCCACGCAGCTACCGTAACACATTCGAAAAACTTTCGAGAGAAGTTCGCTGTTCGGAGCTTTAACGGACATTCGAATTTTTTTAGATTTGAGAACAAGTATCGAACAATTTTGTTTCGAAAATTCTTCGCTTTAGTGAGCATTCGTTTTTATCGAATCTCAGGTTAAGTGGGAAACGGAACATAAAAGCGAAAAACGAAATTATAGGGCATTTACATTGGCTCGAAATCTCTACTTATGAGATTTCGAACTAAATCTACTTTGTTAGTATATTTGTAGTAAATTTACTCAAAATCTAATATTTTTATTTTCTTTACTATGCTGTACAACATGTTTGTATAAAAGGTGAGTGAATTGGATACGCTCTAGTAAATTTTTGTATTGAAGGTGTGTGAATGAGCTAAGTCGGATATTTCTGGATTACAGTTTAATACTACATTTACATTGTCTCAAAATCTAGTGGAATTGATTTGAAATCTTAACCGAAATCTATATCGTTTATGCTAATTTGTTTTGACACTTTTCAAGATTTCGTATCCAAAACAAAATCCTTTGTCTAAAATATGTCTTAAACTGCATCCCAAAAACTACCGAGTCAGCTCATTCGCACACCTTCCTTAAATATTTTGTAGAGCGTAGCTAATCCAGCCACCTTTTATATAAATATCTAGCAGATTTTTAAATTAAAATGTTTCTGGAAATCTGTACCGTTTACACCAAGTTTTTTTTGCATTTATCAAGATTTTTTTATTTAAAATAAAACCCATTAACCGAAATTTTTCCAAGTCTACAACCAATCAAATCTGAAGTAGTTAATTCACACACACACACCTTTTTCAGTACTTTTTAGTACAAATTTTAAATAAACCATAGTTGTTATACTAAGTTCTACTAGATTTGAAATAGATTTTGACAAAATCTAGTGACAAAGTAGATTTTGTATTGTATGGGAAATATACTAGATGTTGTCCGAAATCTCGTAAGTTCTAGATTTTCCTCAAATGTAAACGCATAGTGCATTTCAAATTTCTGTAATTTAAATTCGTGCTATTTACCCTTATCGGGAATAAAAGTTCGTGTGAAATGTGTTCCCTTTCTCCAAAATTGTGATCGTTCATTTAAAATATTTCACGTGAACAAAATGTGCTCCTTTTATTCCCGATAAGGGTGATTAATTTTTCAGAGATACTCGTACAAAGCGAAATTCCCGCCAGCAAAGTTATCACACAATTTGGGTTAAGTTACTACATACATATTATATTATGGGTGTTCTCATAATTTGGCAAAAAACCTTTAGGTATTCAATACCCCTCTTAAATGAGTAATTTTTCATATACTATTGTATTTGTGTTTGATAATGAGGTAGTTTACACGAGACTAATTTTTATGCAGCACAATTTTTGTTTTTTTAAGAATACACGAGACTAATTTATCCTGCATAAAAATGTATACGTATACACACCTTTGTGTGTGTTAGTGTTTTTCGTATTCATTTAACATTTGCAGTTTTCTAAGTTGTGTGTGTATTGGTTTTGTGCTGCTAATGCGGGGTTGTAGCTGGTTGAAAAATTATGCCAAACACAAAACCCCTCTCTTTGCCTCTCTCACCCACAAACTGGCATGTTATGCCAGCACAATTAATCCCGTGTAAATCAGCGCAATGATCTGAACTTGTGTGTTATACCTATTTGTTTTGTTATTTTCTTCTTTTTAAATAAAAATTTTCATGGGTTTCTTGTAAACTAACGTGCGCGATCATGCCGACATGTGAATAATCAATTATGACGTCATTTGTTTTGTTTGGAATTAATTTTTAAATGCATGTGTGTGTAAATGTATGTATGTACATGTGTAAGTATGTGGTGAAATACATAAGTTGTATCTATGTGTATGCACATATGTATGTACTACATATGTCCATGTATTTGACGAGACTTGTTAGGTTTAAAACAATCTTTATCCAAACACAATTCATGAATGCACGAACGCCAGCAGATACTTTCTTGCCTTGCAACCATGAAGTTGATAAATATTTATAAATTTAGAGTGTGTATTTTTACTTAAAAAAAAATGTTTAAAGTTTTTATAAAATAACTGATTTAATATAAATAAGCATACATATTTATTTTAGCAATCCGTGCTGCAGCAGTTAATACAAGAACAAATTGATATTAAACCTGTAAGTTGAAAATTTTAGTATGTAGTACTTCAATAATTAAGCGTTGCATTGCTTTAGTTACATAAATACATACATACCATTTATTACTTTTTTTTAAATATTTTATTTGTTTCTATGCATTTAGAATCTCAATTTGATACCAACTTGTGACGAACATGATCATGGCGGCTACAATTTTCACATAAAAGTTAATTGTGCTGATGATAATTCCCAACGTCCAGGAGTTGTATACTCGAAAAAATCACAAAGACTTTATTTGAAAACAAATGAGAACGTGTACATTGATTGTTTCTACACACAAAAAATGCCCATACAACCGCTTAGAGTACGAGTGTTCGCTATATTTGAAAAAGATGCCAGTGCGCCGGTATTGAGGTGTCAAAATCATATTAGCACAGATAATGGTAAGTAAAGTGAATGAATTGTAATAAAATGCAATGGATCAAACTACATGCACAGACGTGTACTTAAATATAACACTATTTCTTAGGTTTATTCGTTCAGGCGATTTTTTTTCTATAAAAAAAACTAAAAATTACATTAAGTAACGGACTGTCCCACGATCTCACCAGAAATTGTTCGATCGACAACTTGTATTGCAAACAACAATAACATTAGAAAATTTGTTGTTGCTTTCAATATATGTAAATATTCGATCGAACGATTTCTGATGACATCGTGGCACAGGCCGTTAAATCGGTATATTAACTAAAATGATTTAGGCCTGCCGATATTTGATATTTAATTACAAAATTGTAGGATTAGCGATTTTGTTGTTATTATATTTTAATAAATTTTTAAGAAAATTTGTTTTAAAACCCTTTATAAACCCTTAATAAGTTTTATAAATAAGGCTGTAAATATTTTTTGGGATTATTATTAAAATTTTATTATCAGCCGAGTCACAGATTCCGTTCGTAATGGCTTTGATTCCGTATTTATTTAAATATGGCAATATATAGTAAGGGACAAAATTGTTCACAGAATAGTAGTTATTAAGAATATGTTGAATTATATTATTGTAGATATTATTTTATTTGAATATTATATACTTTTTGTAATTCATAGGCAATGATATGATAGAAAACACTTTAACTTAAAAATATTTTATTTCATAAAAAATAAAAAAAATTTTTTTTTTTGGAGTGTAGGTGTGAACAATTATGACTCTCGTAGAAGCAACATACTAATTTAGCTGTTAATACTTTGTATGTTTACCACGAGCGGCTTCAACAGTGGTTATCCTTCTGGGCATACTTTCCACAAGATTTGTAAGAACAGCTTTAACAATATCTTCCCAAGCTTCAATGGCGTGATCACAAAGCTCATCCAAAGTACTAGGTGGTTCTTTTTTAGAAAATATTCTCCTCTTTAATATTGACCACAGGTGTTCAATCGTGTTCAAATCAAGCGATTGAGGAGGCCAATCTAAAGTCTTAATCCCATTGCTAACAAGCCACTCCTTACTAATTTTAGCCGTGTGCTTAGGGTCGTTATCTTGTATAAAGATGTCGCTCTGACCAGGTCCCAAACCAAATATATCCAGACTTGGGAAATATGAATCTTTCGGAATGGTTGTGTAGTCAGTAGCACAAGTTTTACCTTTTATTCGTCGAAGAATTTCAAGCTCATTACCACGAAAACAACCCCAAGATATCATTGAACCACCTCCAATTTTTAATGTGCTGCATATGTTGCGCTCTGTAATACCAACACTTTTATCTACCCATGTCCACTGCCGTCCGTCTGATCCTATTTTGTTGATTTTGAACTCATCTGACCACGTAACGCGTTTCCAGTCTTCTACAGTAAAATTTTCATATTTTTTGCAAAGGCTAATCTTTTTTTCGATTTTTTTCACTTAAAAATGGTTTTTAGCCTTGGTTCCAGCAACGAATCCACGTGCTCGTAAATTCCTCCGAACTTTTTTAGCGCTAACATCTATATAATACTCTTCTTGAAGATTTTTTTTTGCCTCAACAGCTGTATTAACCGCTCCTGTTGTGATCATTCGCTTAGCTACGCAGATACCAGCAGGTGAAAGTTTCTTTGGGCGACCTGCTTTGTTGCTTAAGATATTGAAATCACTTTATTTTTCTATTTTATTTACTAATCCAATTAAAATTTTATAATTTTGGGCAGTTGTATGATATGTGAACCCTTCAGTTAAATCTTTGACAATATTTTTCTTCAAAGAAGCTTTCACAGGGATTGGCATTATAAAAATTTTAAATCTAAGCACACTATTATTTAAGATTTAGTTTAAAAACAATTTTAGACATATTTTATTTACTTAAGACCAAATCCACAGAAAATCAATTAAGAGTAATTAAAAAGTTACTAATTTTATGTATACCTTATTTTATAAGGGACAAAATTGTTCACACACGTGTTTTCTTTTTTAACTTTATAATAAATACAAACATAACGGTATTTCCGAAACAGATATGTCATACAACATTAAACAACATGGCACTCAATATGTACAATTTTAAGAGTTGACAGATGTATTATGAACAAAAATTTTTTGTATAGAATATATTTTCCTTTTTTCTGTGAACAATTTTGTCCCTTACTGTAGTTTTGTAGTAAAGCATAATGTGGCATATGTTTAGGCGTTTTAAATTTTTTTGTACGCATATTTTTACGGCCTGTCCCACGATGTCACCAGAAATCGTTGGATCGAATACTTATATTGAAAACAACAACACATTTTCTTATGTTGTTGTTGTTTGCAATATAAGTTGTCGATCGAACGATTTCTGGTGACATCGTGGGACAGGCAGTTATTCTGCCTTTCTAAATATAAATATATATATACATATATGTATATAAATTTAAAATCGGTTGATATTCAGCTTAGTTAGATGTTGACAAGTGCCTACGGGTACGAAAAACCTTTTTTTTTACCATTAACTCAAGATTTTGGGGGCGTTTGGAAAATTTCAAATACAGATTGCTGTTATGCTCGACAATATCTACCAGAAAAATAGTAACACGTCACAGGTATTTTTTTGTCACACAAATGTGGCATAATAAATTTTTAGGGTTCAGCTTTGGAATTTGAGAAAAAAGGGTCTATTCGAAACGATATGGTTCATTCAATAACGAAACTTTTGAAAAAAAATGTCATTGTAATATATTTTATAGTACATATTACCTTTTCAAAAAGTAAAATTATGGGTTTGGTATTTTTCCAAATTTTTTTATAATAGCGAAATAATTAACCCACCTTTTCTACAAAAAACGGATAAAAATCTATTTCTTTTAAAATTTTAATTTAAATTTCGTATAACTTCGAACAAGATTTGACTTCTTCATTAGCTGAACAGTGTACCAAGGTTGATAAAAAAGCCATTATTAAAATTTTTTTCTGGAATATTTCCTTCACTGTAAGTGAAAACTCATGAATGTAGCAGATTTTTTTAGCTCTTGGATAGAAAAAAAATCCACTTGCAAAAAATCTTTTTTTATCAGATCAAAAACATCAGCTTGGTGTGCATCGGTTTTAATTTTTCATTAATCCAAGGTTGCCCAGTTTGGGGCTTTGTGTCTCCAAAGACATCAGCTTGGTTTGCATCGGTTTTAATTTTTCATTAATCTAAGGTTGCCCACTTTGGGGCTTTTTGTCTTCGCCCCCCTTACAAATATATAGTCCAAATGACACCTCTACAAATGCTGTATGAAATTTAATAACAATCGGACGGCCCGTTTAGAAACTGCAGAATTATTTCCACTGTGTATCCGGTACTTTAGGCCACACTATGCCCCTGAAGGCACCCTCGGATCAAGCTAAAAAATTAAAACCGCATTTATGACAGACAGCAAAACTCATATTTCAGCGCATATATTACGAATTAAAAATAAAAATCCCATACAAGCTGCGACCAGTCTAATGTACATAATAAATAAATAAAAACTAATTAGTTGTTTTTCTTTATTAAAAAATTCTTTTAAATATTTTTTTGGACTTTAACGTGGAAAAATTTTAATTACGTTCGTTCATGAAATTAAAAGTGATTTCATTCCGATTTTTTTTTCTTTTTCTAAAGTAACATAATACAGCGACAAGGATGATTTATTTATTTAATTATTTAAGACATATTTTTTGATTTTTTTCCAATTTGTTTGAGAATATAAAAAAAAAAATAACGTGGCAGCCCTGATAAAATTAGTACAGAAAAGAACAACCCTTAACGGAAATAACTTTTGAGTTTATAATAAAAATTTATCATATTTTCCCCCGCTACAGATCCCAACGAACTCATACGTAAAAGTCTGGTGCGTTGTAAAAATCCTGATGTCGTTTACCATGGCAACGATACGGGCAAAAGTGTTAATGATCGTTATTCCGTAGTTGTACCATTAAATAGTACTTTAAAGACCTCCGAAACCAATCAATTGAAACAACAATTAATTGTGAGTTTTACTTGTTATAATTCCTGCATGAATCGTAAACAAACGTCGGTAATATTTCTATTAGAGAACATGAAGTAAGTTTTTGTTGTTTACAAAATATTATGAAATTATTTAAAAACCAAAATCATCCCCTTACATCTTCTTTGCTTTTGCAGTGGTGAAATTTTAGCGCAAAGAATGTTGTCAGTTAAAATATCAACTTGTCCAAAGCGCGACAGACGTTTGTATGAATGTCCTCCTGAAGCTAACTTAAACAAACGTAAACATCCTGATGGTAAGTAAGATTTCGCCATTTTTTTCTTTCTTCAATTGAATATATGTAAATAAGACTGTAAATTAATATTTATCTATTACAGAAACAAATTGTGCACCCACCGAAGCAAAAATGTTAAAGCATGATAATAGTTCCATTAAAGATGATTACAGTCGCAGTAGTTTTGAGGATGCAAGTGATGATGGTGTTGTGACAGCTACATTCGCCGGCAGTGTCCATCATGAGACAGAAACGGGAGATTTTGTTTTAACACTGAAATATAAAAGTCGCCAGCAAATACTACAAGCTATAGGCGCCATTTATGGCGAAACAATAAAAAATGAGGAGCTGCGCCGATCGTGTGTTAATGGCAAGAAGAGTCGCGAAAGTGATTACATAAAAAAATTATATTGTATGTGCTTAAAAATTTATTTATTTTTGTTTGTTTTTATAGTAAAACCAACATTATTTTATATTTTCTTTTTGCAGACAACGCCTGTAATATCAAAACTCGTAATCGAACGTCCATATCAACGGAATGATTTTATTTGATTTTAAATTCTGCTGTTGCACAAACTAAAAATTTTAACTTTACTTTATTATTTTCGGTTTTATAATGCCCTCTTATTGTCTTCAGATAATAGTGCAAAGTATTATACGTCTCTTCATTTCAATTTAAAAATTTCTTATGCAATCTTGCAGAAATATTTATTATACAATATTTCTGTTTAAGTCCTTTAACTTTAATTACATAGATATTGTTTATCTTGGAAAAAGGCCTAAAATGTTTGTTTCTCATATGATTTGTATTTTTCTGTTTTGTTAAAATTGATTTGTATTATTTAATGCACATTTGACTTGTGTCTCTTAAGAAGAATTAAATGTTTGTGCCTTTTCTAGTTAATTTTTAGTTTTATGTTTCTTTATATATATATATAAAAAAAAATTCATATATTCCTGTCATTAACATGATTTTTTTATAATACAACTCCAAAAACTTAACTCTTAATACATAGATATGTACCATGTACCAAAATTATATATAAAAACAGTACAAGTTATATAAATGAAAAATTATATCCGTTGTATATTTTTCAAAATAAGAAGATTTTATAGAAGAATAAATAAAGTAAGATGTAATTTGAAGTTTTTTAAAGTGTGACTTTTTTTTCCAGTTCAATCACTTCTGGTGATATTGGATTACTGATTTTTGTTTGCTGCTTTTATTCCCTCAGCATTCGAATATCTTTTTATTCATTAATTTTATTTGGAGAGAAAGTAACATATCAAATTTCAAGTCTATGAGCAAATTTCCAACTTTATTCATTTAGTACGAGTATTATGACTTATTCGACAAAGAATGTCGCTATTGTGAATTTCACTTCACAGTGAGTTGTAAAGTTTGCAAAAATTTTAATATTTTAAGATTGAGAATATTGAGAGTATTGGAAATTAAAATACACTTGGTCCTGCACACCAAACTGAGGACTTTCCTCCATAAGTGAAACCTTTCGAATTTAAAGTCCTTACGACTTTAGATGTACATAACAACAACAAAAATCTCATCAAATTTTAGTATGTACTTACGAGATTTCGAGCAAAATCTAGTAGATTTTGAGTAGATCTACCGTATAAAATCTAGAAATCGACTTAAAATCTAGTAGAACTTAATGATACAATTACGGGTCTTTTTTTCAGGATTGTACTCAAAAAGTTTAAAAGGTGTGTGAATTCACTATATTGAGATTGTTTGGTTGTAGTTTAGGAAAACTGGCAGTCTGTTGTTTTGGATACGAAATCTTGATTAATGTAAAAAAAAACTTGTAAACGGTATAGATATTGAAACAAATTTTAATTGAAATCTGCTAGATTTCGTGCAGATGCAAATGCCCTACTAGATTATTAATAATTTCTTCATATTAAAATACTTCATCGAGAGTAAAATTCTGTTTTATAGAAAATTCGTTGCTCGACGAAATTTTCGATGCTCTTATGAATTTGACATTCGATTCTTGATGTTCGGTAGCCAGCGAAGATCGAATACAGCCATAATAGGAGCCTATAGCTTTAATCGTTTGGGCTAGGCTATGATGAATCAGTCAGTCAGTTATGTTATGTTTTTCTGCACAAATGCATATGTGTACATACATGTACAATAATATACATAAATATAGATAAAGATAATCCCCTAATTGCAAATGCTGTCGACAACAATTCACAACTACTATTATTATGCCCCATTAATTTATAAAGCCTTAGAGATTAGTAAGAGATTGTCAATAAGAGCCAACTGTTACCGATAAAGAGTAGACAAGTGGCAATATTTACTGTCGTCTTGATGTGACGTCGACGACGCCATTCAAAATAAGGGGGAATATGTTATTATTATATTCATCCTTATTCTATATGTCGACATCGACGTCACTTTAACAAAGTACCAAAAAGATTTGGGCTTGTTTACTCCCTCTCGAGAACAATTTTGTTTTGCTGATAATATACATATTTCCGTTCCCTTAGTCCTAGAAAATAGCATAAGCCTGCCAATAGGAGTCAGTTGTTTTCGACAACGGGTACACAAGCCCCAATTTTTTGGTATTGTGTTAAAGTGACGTCGATGTCGACAACTGGAAAAAGGGTGAATATATTATAATGCTGAATATCAACTAATTTTAACGAACCGGAGCCTACAATTATTTAGTTCTTTTTCAACAATTAAATGCTGCATAGAAGATTTTGGCAGTATGTAATTAAAATTTTACCAAGATAATTTCAAATAAAAGTGGCTGAAGAACAGATTCTAGTAGTGTTACCCACCCATTTTATCGATTTCGAATATAAATGTCAATTGGAGCAGTAGAGTTTAGTTATAACGAATTATCGCGTAAAACTAACAACTTCCATGTCTCAATAGGAGACAGGAAATGCTTTCGAATTATAATGCTAATTACCAGCAGTGTCACAGATTCCGTTCGAAATTCATTCAGATCGTTTCAATCAATCCTAAAAAAAATTTAAACGTTTTTATGTTAGAAATGTAGCGACTTATCTAATGCCCTAATTCAGTAAGAAGATTTAGGACGTTTTTGTTTGAAAATGCTTCTGAGTTCTAGTGTTTGAAGTCTCTAATGCCCTAATTCTGTTCGACGAATGTATCGTCTAGTCTATGGACGAAAAAAAGAAGCAGTTTTGATTCCTTAAAACGATTATTATTTATTGTCTATGCTAGAAGGTTCGTGTATTTGCTTTATGATTTTGTTCCAAACATTATATCCAACACATATTTTTTCATGTATTTTTCAAACTATTGTATAATACTTTAATTGAATTTTTATGTTTTAAAAACATGGCAATAATATTTTTATTTTTCATTATCAAAGACAACAACCATTTTTGAAGAAAATAATTTAGAGACTTCAAACACTAGAACTCAGAAGCATTTTCAAACAAAAACGTCCTAAATCTTCTTACTGAATTAGGGCATAAATTATTTTCTTCAAAAATGGTTGTTGTCTTTGATAATGAAAAATAAAAATATTATTGCCATGTTTTTAAAACATAAAAATTCAATTAAAGTATTATACAATAGTTTGAAAAATACATGAAAAAATATGTGTTGGATATAATGTTTGGAACAAAATCATAAAGCAAATACACGAACCTTCTAGCATAGACAATAAATAATAATCGTTTTAAGGAATCAAAACTGCTTCTTTTTTTCGTCCATAGACAAGACGATACATTCGTCGAACAGAATTAGGGCATAAGTTTGTAGTCAAGCATAATGTGGCATACATATGTTTAGGCGGTTTAAACGTTTTAGCACGCAAATATTAAAATTTTCTTTTATATTTTTGTGTTTTGTGTGTTGCCAATATGAAGATTTTTATAAACTGCATGAAAAAGCAAATGCTAAAGAAACCAATCCCGTACATTAAAAATGTGATTTTATTTTTCTAATGACTTAAGAAATGTACATATATATGTATATGTAAAATAAATAAAAGAAAAAAAATACAGATAAATTGATAACCCGCTCCTAAAGGATCAATCAGACGTGCCGAACCAGCTGTTCGGGCAACAATGTATTTGGTTATAGCCATACATAGCCATAGCCATTTCTATAGAAACCAATTGAATTTTGGTTTGGTTATGACTACAGAATTAAAGCTATGTCCGGCTAATTTAAGCTTAAAGCAGGTCGTACAAGACATGTTTTTTACGTCTGACATTTCAACTTTTCAACTCAGATTTATTTTCTGTATGTACACCAATACCTCGCTGTGCATCGTTTCGTTTTGCGTTTTTTCGAAGTTGCGTCGTTAGATTTTCAAAGTTGCGTTGTTTTGGGTTCGAGTCCTTATTTTTTGAGATTTTCTTTTTTTTCCCAATTAAAAATTCGTTTTGCAAATATCTATGTATTTAATAATTTTAAATGTTGAATGGTTAGAATACACAAAACCATAAAACATTTCGTCCCGTCTTAATATATGTATATAGGTTCATGCCGCAAAGTGGTCGATACAAATACTTTGCTCTAAGATCACCTTTTACAACAGAAAATGTTCCGTTAACAGGTTTTTGTTTCGTTTTTAGCAAACACGCTAAGTTTTCTTCAAACTACTTTTGTCCATCATCAGACAGTGCAAGGCACATCAATCAGGTACCCTCATTTCTACAACAAATATTACAACAGCAATAACCACATGTACTTTGTTGCTATAAATTACCATCTTACTTTTCAAAACAGGGTAGCATCGTTAGATTGTATGTTTATTATAGGAAATGTCAAACACCATACAAAACTGAATATTCGTTAGGTGTTTATGGATACCTAAATAAAATCATGTTTTTAGGCTTATACCTACACAATCCAGATTTGACATTTAGCTTGGTATAATGACATTAGACATATGGTGTAGTGCTGCCACCTAATAAATGTGCCTTGAGACAGTGATTAATATTTATTTTGTTTTTTATAAATTTTTTTAATAAACTTAACTTAACTTTATAAATTTTTTTATTTTGTTTTAATTGAATTTGTTTTTTATTTGTTTTTTGTATGTATGAAATAAAATTTTATACTAGGTTTCTTCATTTACTAAAAATTGTTACGAATTTGTAACAATTGTTACTGGCAAGCAGGGTTGTCAGATACGGCGATTTCTCGCCAAATGTGGCGATTTTTCAACTTGTTTGGCGACTAAATTTTTGATTTGGCGACATGGCGATTTTTCTGGCGATAAATAAAGTTGTTGGCGATTTAATGGCTATTTTTTAACAAAATTGATTTTCAAAATTTTAGTAATTCATGAAAAGTAGTTTGTTAAAGGAGTAGTTTCAAAAATAAATCTTACCAAAAACTCGTCTGCAAGATATTAAAAGGTGTGGAATTGCCATAGAATTGTTGTTATAAGTAAATACATATTTCCAACAACAATTCTATGGCAGTTCCACACCCTTTAATTTCACGCTGAATACAGGACATACCCGATTTTCTTACATTAATTAATTAGTAATGCGTTTTAAATTTAATAAAATAAATCAAAAAAATTTTAGCGATTTTATTTCTGATTTTGGCGATTTGCTGCTGAATTTTTATACGATTATTTTTAAAAATTTATATTAAAAAAAGTGTTATATAAAAACAAATTTACTATCAAGTATATATTAAGAAAAATCACATAAAATAATTTTTGGCGATTTTTGGCGATTTTTAAAATGAATTTGGCGAATTAGCTCGGAAAAAATCTGACAACCCTGCTGGCAAGTGTTCATTAACGCAAACAGTTTGCAATGAGAGAGCGTCAAAAGAGAGAGAGAGAAAAAATATGATCAGAGATGGAAAGTGCTATTTTTGTGTTTGTTAATGAATGAAATAAAAAAAAACTATAAAAAAATGCATAAAAATAGCAAAAACACATGAAACTGTGTAAAGAATTTCATATTAAATGTCAATTTCTAAAAATAAAATTGCAATTTAAAATATTATCAAACAAAATACATCAGAAAAAGTACAATTATTGTATCATGATTACCATCCATGGGTCTGATATGAATAAAATTTTATTGCAAGTTTTTAATCATTTACTTTTTTATATTTAGGAGAGTAATTTTGTAAATTTCTGCCTTACTCTCTCGTTGCTAGTTTCTGGTGGGAATGTAAATGAACAGACCTACTATTTGATTTTTAAATGTTTACTTTGTTAAATTTTTGTTGGAAAATTAGTATTTTCGTAACCCTGGAACTTATCTTCGATCTTTACATTTACTTAAATAACGTCATAACCAGGGAAACCAGAAATAAAACTAAAACTAAACTAAAAACTTGAAAAAATGCACTAAAAAGTCAAAAAATATGCTCCTAAAAATAAAATAAATTGGTTTATTTGTAAATTAAAATAATTCATAAAAAATATTTTAGGTTTATTAAAGGTTTATTTGACAAATTTCCAATAGAAATATGTCAAATAAGCGCTTAATAAACCTGAAATATTTTTTATGAATATGGCAGTTAGTTAATTCAAAAATTCAACATTTGCATATAAAATAAGACAAAAAAAAAAAACAAAAGAAGGAAGCAAAATTAACAAAGATTAACTGGATTTGAAGTGCAGGTTAAAACAAAATTACCATACAAATTTTGACTAAAACAAATAATACAAATTAATTTTTATTGGATGCTCTCATAAGAATTTAACTTCAATTTCAAAATATGTCTCACGATATCGGAATTCAAATAAGACAAGATTTTTATTTATAATATTTATTGCAACAAATAACAAAATATTGACCTAGAATTCCAAATAAAAATCATCTCATCTAAATAAACTTGGATACATTGACAATAGTCCTTGAACGCGTACTCGAACAGAGTCCGTCACAAATAGCAAAACGAATTTTGTATTGAAACCAACGTCCGTAAAACTGAGTAATATATAAGAAAAATGTATACACTACATGGAACATTGGAAATGAGATTTAGATGACGAAAGATACAAATTTTGACCAACCCCTTAACTTGTAAGCATATTAACCCAGATAGCGCCGGAAAAATTTTTTCTTTACAACTTAAATTTTTATTTCGAAATAAGTTTCTAGAAAAAAAATTTTTATATATTTTTTTCAGAATGGGGTTGCGCCAAGTGGGTTAAAATAAAATAAATTCTATAAAGTATCAAAATATGCCCAAAAAGCATAAATTATGCTCTAAAAATTCGAAAATATGCTAAAAATATGCGTGTAAGACTGATATATGCAAAAACATGCTTTAAAGGGTAAAATATGCACTAACAAATCGATGCCAAAATTCATAAAAAGCTCTGAAACGGATAAATACCTTGTCCCCGCATTAATACGTTAAACAAGAAAAAACATGCAATTGCATATTTGCGGTTTCCCTGGTCATAACTAAAAAAAATAGTTTGCAAGAAAACGAGTTTAAAGTTTTCAATTTACACACAATGTAATGGAAAAAGAATCATTTTTTTTTCTTTCGAGAGTTGAGTAGATATTTTACAAAATGAAGTGATGAAAAGTGATGCCAACTTTTTTGGTTCTAAGAGCACATCAAAATTTAAAAAAATTAATTTTGAGATTTAAAAAGAGCGTAAAAAGCACTAACGTGAAAAACTAATGAAGATTCAAACGATTGAAGCTTAATAATATATTCTATTGCGGCAATAGTATCATCTTTAATGAAATATAACAGACGATAAAGGTATGCTCTACACTAAAAAAAATAAATACAGCAAATTTTCATTAAAATCACTAATTAGTGCCTTTTTCTTAGTTTGGCACTAACGCTCAAAATTTGGCGTTTTGAGTCTTCAAAAAACACTAAAAATAGTGCCAACAGCACCAAGTTGTCATCGCTGTGCATTAATTCTGCATCATTAACTAAAAAATTCTATTTTTTGAGTTATGAATTTGTTTGAGTAAATGAGCGATAGATACAATTGTGTAGATATTTTCAAACTGTACCTTTTCCCTTAGACAAACTAAAATCCCAAATACATACATCAACCTTAAGTTGAGGGCAACATGTGTTGCGTTTTATTCTTAGGAATACATATTTTTAAAAATAATTAAAACCATTAATTCATTTTTAGCGTACATATGTACATATGCTGATGAACAGGACATTGAACCGAAAATATTAAAGACAAATGTCAACTATTTTTTAAGAAAGATACGAGTATCTAGTAGACTGTTTGCATTTGAAGCAACCACAAAATGATGAAATTTTTGTTCATGCACAGATGCATTAAAGAAAAACTATACGCATGCGGGCTAATATTATATGTACGACTATGATGATACCCGGTAAGCATTCGAAATGCTGTTGATCACTTTGGCAGTGATAGAGGTTGATATTTTGTATTGCTTTCGCAATTGGAAATGCTTGTGGGGTTATGATGGCTATGACGACAAAATTGTTGTACAATATTAATGTTGATCATGATGCGATTTGCACGCGTTAAAACAACATATGGTCCAAATATTGCAAAGAAAAAAGTTCAACAGATGTGATTTCACATAAAGTTTTATTGCTAAGTTGGTTGGACTAAGTAATTTCAGGAAAGCAAATAAAGATTTTATACATAAATTAGAGATGGGAACCGCTTGAGTGATTAGAGTGAATCACGGCACTTAAGATAAAGTATTCACTATCACACTTGTTGCCCTTTTTAAAATGTATGATTGTAAAATAATATGAACTTTAACTGTAAGTTAGGTTTAACTGCCCTTCGCAATGTATGATTAACTTTTAACCGACATCATTTAACATTGGTCTACAACCAAATACGTTGGTTGTTGATTTAAATATTTTTTTGAAAGAACCGGGAATTAGTTAAGAATAAAATAATCATAGATTGCGAGAAGAGCTGTTAGGGCCAATTTTTGGGTTTTAGGTTAAACTTAGTTTATTTCTCAACTTAGCTAATCCGAAAATTAACTCAATCAAAGTGTATTAATACAGCGAATTGGAAAAGTATAAAGAAACAATAGAGTGTAAGAGAATAGATCGAACAAAATCTAAAAAAATAGAAACAGAACATACGGTATGTAACAAAATCATATGGTCAGTATTGGTACTTTAAATCCGCAGTTGTATGCGTTTAGAGATGATTTAAATACTGTACAGAGAGATTAACTTAAATTATATTATTTTCCCTTAGTCTCCGCAATAATGTTGTGAAATTAATATTGCTAAAATAAAAATAAGCATTTTTTATTACTAACTAATGATATTGCAGAATTAATATTAAGTATTAAATACTTAATAAGCAAAATTTGTATATTACTTTTAAATCTGATTGTAATGCTTGAATAAAGAAATAATAAATTTATTAAAGTACGATTGGGTTCCGTACGGACACTACATATGGGCATTTCTCCGAGAAATTCCAATTTTTTGTCGCGTGCGACAGCAAGCAATTAACCTTGTATATTTGAACAATGTGACTCGATTTTTCTTAAAATTTTAACGTAGAGCTGCTGACGGCCTACACAAATATATAGAAAGAAGTAAAGAAAAAGTTTCGTTTTCTTAAAAAAAAACAAGCATATTTGCCTGGTGTCGCACACTACAAAAAGTTGACATTAATGTGGAAATGCCCATATGTATATAATACTATACGATTTTTAGCCTATGTAATTAAATATCTTATCCAATGTAGACATTCAAAAAAAATCAAATACCCGGTACATTATTTTTTCTGTTCTTGGTGGTTTTTCTTGTTTTGGCGGTTTTTATTATTTTTGGCGCTTTTTTTCGCTTCTGGGATTATTGTTTCCGGTTCTTTGCTTATTTTTAGCTTTCGCGTTTTTTTTAATTTTAGCGTTTTTTTTTAATTTTGGCAATTTTTTTATGTTTTTGGTGCTTTATTTAAGTTTACGAGATTTTTTTTAGATTGGCGATTTTTTCGGTTAATGACGATCTTTATCGTTTCGGATTTTTTTTTATTTTTGGGATTTTTTAGTTTTAGGGTTTTTGAAAATTTTAAGAGTTTGCCTCTCAAGGTTTCCAAGATACAGCAAGTTGTTAAAATTACATAGTCAAAATTACACTAACTGATAGAATACCCTTTCATTTTGTTTTTTTTTTAAATTTTTGTGGTAATTGTTGTAAATTTTAAGTGTCTTTATATAATTGTTGGTAAGTATTACATAGGATTTTAACATTTTTCGTTGCTCGTTATGGAACACCCTTTAATTTTTTAACTGTCATAGCGGTCAAAGTTCTACATATTCTGTCAAAATTTCAGATCCATAGTTCTTAGGGTTCTCGAGGAAATAGCCTGTAACGGACAGACGAACAGCGTAGCGAAAACAACAGGGTTCCCTTTCACCTTTGGTATGTATATGGAACCATAAAATGGCAGTGGTTGAAATCCCAGGTCTAAGATCAGTTTGATTCAAGCTACAAAAATCTTGTAGTTTTATTAAACTTGTTCACGGGAGCAAATTAAAATTTACTTGCACGATGAACATAAATCACGAGCCCATCCCTCTAAGACCATTTTCTGTAACACATGTCAAATATAATTTTTCAGCCGTTTTTTTTTTCAAGAAATGCTTTGCCACTTTAAACCAGCAAACGACGGCAGTGTATGTACATAACCTACCCAAACATAAAATATGTTATGTTAAAAATATAATTTGTTTTTTATTGAGAATTTCTTCTATGAGCATATCGTCGGTTGGTTATTGGCTTGCGGCACAGTATATTCAAAATATACATTATGTCTGCAGCAAAGCAATAACCAACCGACGATATGTATGTATGTAAGACTGCAATGTTAATGAACTCTTTTTTATACCCTTTACCAACAAAAATGGTAAAAGGGTATATATAGGTTTGTCATTCCGTTTGTAATTTCTATAATATCAATAAGCGACACATAAAATATATATATTCTGGATCCTTATGCATAGGGAAGACGAATAAGCGATGTCCGTCTGTCCGTCTGTCCGTCTGTCTGTACGTGAAATCGGTTTTCCGAAGCTCCCAGAAGAGCTAGAGACTTCGTTCTTGGACTGGTGTGTCAGAAATTTTCCAAAATAGATTGGTATTGAAATTCAGCAAAATCGAGCAGACGATTGCAAAGCTGGAAAACTTAAACTTTATTTTGCCGTATAAAAGTAACTACCGAAAACAAATTTTTATTTTTTTTAATAAATAAACTTATTTTACACTTCAATACGACTAAAATTGGAATTTTAAATTAAAAAAATATAAAAAAATTAAAATGACGTTTCCAGGGTTGGAAAACTTTAACTTTTTGTGTTATGTAAAATTAACTATGTCTAAAACTATATTAGTATTTTCTCGAGAACCGTAAGAGCTACAGACCTGAAATTTGGACACAGTGTGTAGACCTTTGGCCGCTACAACAACAAATACATGCGAATTGGGAATTAAAGGGTGTTCCAAAACGAGCAACGAAAAATGTTAAAATTCCATGTAATATACATACAATTGTATGTATATGAACTTGAAATTTGTAAGGCTAGTGTATTTTTATGCAGACTACAAAAATTAACACTAAAATTTCAAAAAATTTAAATTAAAGGGTGTTCCATCAGTTAATGCAATTTTGACTATGCAATTTTGACAACTTGCTGTATCTTGGAAACCGTAAGAGCAAAACTCTTGAAATTTTCAAAAACGGTAAAACTAAAAAATCAAAAAATTATAAAATCGCCAAACAGAAAAAAATCGCCAAAAACAAAAAAAATCGCCAAAATGAAATAAAGCAACAAATTACAAAAAAATTTCTAAGACTAAAATAAATCGCGAATAACCGGAAAATTGCTTAAATGAAAAAAATCGCTAAAATGAAAGAAAATCACCAAAATAAAAAAAATCGCCAAAATGAAAAAAAAAAATCGCCAAAAAGAAAACAACCAAAAAAAAACAGAAAAAAGTCGCCAAAATGAAAAGAACCCCAAAAACAGGGAAAAATCGGCAAAATGAAAAAACCCAAAACAGGAAAAAATCGCCAAAATGAAAAAAAATCGCCAAAATGAAAAAAATCTCCAAAATGAAAAAAAAGCCCGAAAAAAATCGCCAAAATGAAAAAAATTGCTAAAAACAGAAAAAAATCGCCAAAATGAAAAAAAAATCGCCGAAATGAAAAAAAAATCGCCAAAAACGAAAAAAACCCAAAAACAGGGAAAAATCGCCAAAATAAAAAAAAACCCACAACAGGAAAAAAATAGCCAAAATGAAAAAAAAATCTCTAAAATGAAAAAAAGCCCGAAAAACAGAAAAAAAATCGCCAGAATGAAAAAAAACGCAAAAATGGAAAAAAAATCGCCAAAATGAAAAAAAACCCCAAAATAGGAAAAAATCGCAAAAATGAATAAAAAATCGCCAAAATGAAAAAAAAAACTCCAAAATGAAAATAAACCCCGTAAAACAGAAAAAATCGCCAAAATGAAAAAAAAAATCGCCAAAACGAAAAAAAATCGCCAAAATGAAAAAAAATCTCTAAAATGAAAATAAGCCCGAAAAACAGAAAAAATCGCCAAAATGAAAAAAAAAACGCCAAAATGAAAAAAAAATCGCCAAAATGAAAAAAAAACCCCAAAATAGGGAAAAATCGCAAAAATGAATAAAAAATCGCCATAATGAAAAAAAAAACTCCAAAATGAAAATAAACCCCCAAAAACAGAAAAAAATCGCCAAAATGAAAAAAAAAATCGTCAAAACGAAAAAAGCCCCAAAAAACAGAAAAAAATCGCCAAAATGAAAAAACCCAAAAACAGGAAAAAATCGCCAAAATGAAAAAAATCGCCAAAATGAAAAAAACTCCCAAAATAGGAAATAAATCGCCAAAATGGAAAAAGAATCGCCAAAATGAGGCAAAAGCGACAAAACTGAAAAAATCGTTTAAACTGAAAAAAAACTTCAAAAAAGCCACATTAAAAAATGCTGAGAACCGAATGTACGGAACCCTTCGTGCGCGAGTCAAAGTCGCACTTGGCTGAATTTTTTAATATTAAAGGAATTAAATGAAACTAAGTTTTTTCTTATTATACCCTTTACCAATAAAAATGGTAAAAGGGTATATATAGGTTTGTCATTCCGTTTGTAATTTCTATAATATCGATGTTGACAAGAGTGAATGTAAAATATATCTTAACCACAGAGTGTAGAGTAAAATATTCAACTATTGCTAATATCGAAAATAAAATAATTGAATCAAATTCTTTAATCAAAAAATACTGAAAGTTCACTTACTATTAATTGCTTTAGAGAAAAAAAAATATCAGAAAACAAATATGTATGCATGTATCTGTATAGTATATATATATATATATATGTACGTACGTTGGTAAAGGGTATATAAGATTCGGCACAGCCGAATATAGCACTCGTACTTGTTTTTACATCACTTTGCATATTTACTTTGTCAGTGACACTTTTTGAAATTAAAAACTCTGCTAAATCAAAAAGTTTTGAACCACCTGTTTCGGCTTTTTCCCAAATAATTTTCATTTTGATTATGGGTAAACTGTTGGCAGCGAACCAAAAACTACCGGAAGACAATCGCTAACTTTTGACGACACTTGTTTGTTGCCTTTTCAGTCATATTTTTCTTTTTAATTTTATATGCATTTTTTTATTATTTATTGTTTGTTTTTTTTTAAATATTTCTTCATTTAGTTTTTCTTCCCAATTCCAACTTCTCTTTAAATACGTGCTTTGAATAAGTTTTTTTTTTAAATAAATAAATGAAAAGCAAAAACGTTGTTTGTAAAAAAAAATTTATTCAAAATAAATAATTTTCAAACCAAGAGGCGTAACTGTTCATATAAAAATTGTGAGAATATTTAAGTAAAAAATTTATAAATATGTAAGTACGAGTATATATGTACATATGTAAGTATGTTTATATTTTGCTATTCTCCACATTGTTTAAAGTTTAAAGCAAGCTTTCGCCTTTAAGAAAAAAAAATATGTAGTTGCTGTATGCTTTTGAGTTTCTTTTAGAACTCGCAATTCTGCGAGTTCAATTAAGTCAACTTACTTGAATGTTTAAAAAAACTATCAAATTTAAAAATTTTTTGTATTTACACGTACTCTAAATAAATATTTGTGCGTTTTATTTACACAATTTATTAACATAAATAAACAGAACTTTTTAAGAAAAAAAAAAAAAACTTCCAACTGTTTCAGCAGTAAGAATACAAACTTTAAGATACATACATATCGTCCGGTGGTTATTGGTTTGCCGCAGTAATAATGTATTTTTAATGCACTGTGCGGCAAACCAGTAACCACCCGACGATACGAGTATGTTGGCATTCCCCTCAGCTAAAGTCTAGTTTAATTTTTCTTCTTCTCCTTAGAAATTCACATTAATCATTAAAAATATTTCATTCTATAAAGCCTGGATCACACTATCAGCTCAATGTACCGATTTGACATTATTACTTAATTAATTCTATAATAAGGGTATATGACTTTATTATCCATGCAGCGGGGTTTGAGGCCATCAGCGCAGATGTGGTGTAACCCACATAAATTTATTTCAACAATTGTTCTTTTTAATTATTTAATTGCTTTATTACTTTGCAATATTATGATCTGTGCAAAAACGATTTTTCAGCTCCATTTTCTTTAGAATAATAAAAGTTGGTTTACTCTACTTTTTTTTTTTTTGATAGTTGGTAAGGTAAATAGTGTATTTATCAACAGATTAGCCACCAAAAAAGGAATGTGGGTTCCACCACATCTGCGCTGATATCCTCAATTATGTATTTATATCTCAATTAGGTTACGTTAGGTTAGGTTAGATTAGGTTAGGTTAAGTTAGGTTAGGTTAGGTTAGGTTAGGTTAGGTTAGGTTAGGTTAGGTTAGGTTAGGTTAGGTTAGGTTAGGTTAGGTTAGGTTAGGTTAGGTTAGGTTAGGTTATGTTAGGTTAGGTTAGGTTAGGTTAGGTTAGGTTAGGTTAGGTTAGGTTAGGTTAGGTTAGGTTAGGTTAGGTTAGGTTAGGTTAGGTTAGGTTAGGTTAGGTTAGGTTAGGTTAGGTTAGGTTAGGTTAGGTTAGATTAGGTTAGGTTAGGTTAGGTTAGGTTAGGTTAGGTTAGGTTAGGTTAGGTTAGGTTAGGTTAGGTTAGGTTAGGTTAGGTTAGGTTAGGTTAGGTTAGGTTAGGTTAGGTTAGGTAAGGTTAGGTTAGATTAGGTTAGGTTAAGTTAGGTTAGGTTAGGTTAGGTTAGGTTAGATTAGGTCAGGTTAAGTTAGGTTAGGTAAGGTTAGGTTAGGTTAGATTAGGTTAGGTTAGGTTAGGTTAGGTTAGGTTAGGTTAGGTTAGGTTAGGTTAGGTTAGGTTAGGTTAGGTTAGGTTAGATTAGATTAGGTTAGGTTAGGTTAGGTTAGGTTAGGTTAGGTTAGGTTAGGTTAGGTTAGGTTAGGTTAGGTTAGGTTAGGTTAGGTTAGGTTAGGTTAGGTTAGGTTAGGTTAGGTTAGGTTAGGTTAGGTTAGGTTAGGTTAGGTTAGGTTAGGTTAGGTTAGGTTAGGTTAGGTTAGGTTAGGTTAGGTTAGGTTAGGTTAGGTTAGGTTAGGTTAGGTTAGGTTAGGTTAGGTTAGGTTAGGTTAGGTTAGGTTAGGTTAGGTTAGGTTAGGTTAGGTTAGGTTAGGTTAGGTTAGGTTAGGTTAGGTTAGGTTAGGTTAGGTTAGGTTAGATTAGGTTAGGTTAGGTTAGGTTAGGTTAGGTTAGGTTAGGTTAGGTTAGGTTAGGTTAGGTTAGGTTAGGTTAGGTTAGGTTAGGTTAGGTTAGGTTAGGTTAGGTTAGGCTAGGAAGGGCGGTGCTATACCGCACCTCCACTCAGAGACCCAATTGGGTCCATTGTGATTCCCTTATATTGCCCAAAAAAGTAGTATTTACCAGAAGTGATCCTATTATCCGCCATTGAGCCACCAAATTCCCATGATTAAGCCCCTGATGTCCTCTAGTTTACACTTCCCGATATCAGTAATGCTCTCACGGAAACGTCCGCTCAGTCATCTAAACCTATGACGTTGCAGCTTCGGGATGTGACTGATAATATGTTCAATGATTTCTGGTTCCTCTTCATCCCCGCACATCTTACGAAAATCTGGAGTGCCAGTTTCCCAAATGCTGGTTCTTGCTCTGACCGAGCAGTGACTTGTCAACCGTGCCTGTCACGATTCGCATCGCCTTCCTATTTATGTCCAGTAGCAGTTTGGATCTTCCTGAGTTAAGTTTTGGCCACATAGCCCTCGAGACTCTACAATCCTGCCTACTTCTCCATGAGCTGTTGGTCCTGCTTTCTACCCAATTACTATATCCCTATAGTATTGACATATCGGTAATTTCACCGATCTGTCTGACATTCCCTCATCTAATGCCGACCCTATTCTTGTTAGCTCATCTGCAATTTCATTTCCCTCAACACTGCTGTGGCCGGGAACCCAACATTGTCTGACAATATATGTGTCCATACAGTCACTAACAAGTTTCGATTTGACATTGTGTCTCTCCAAAGCTTTTAGCGCTGTTTGGCTGTCGACGTAGAAGGTTACCTTCTCACCTTCAGCTACATTCTTGGCCCTGAGGGTTTCCCAATATCTCAGCCTGGAAAACGCTGTATTCATTCGACAGTCTGAAAGAACTACGAATGTTCCATTCCAGGATATAGACACCAGCCCCTGTGCATTCCCTCTATTTTTGATCCGTCTGTAAAGACTGCACTACCCTCATATAGCTTATCGGATTTGACTCAATAGTCCCTATCCGGAATTATTAGTGAGGGTTTTTTACTAAAATCGATTTCAGCGACCTTATAGTGCGTAAGCCCAGGGGTTACGGATCCCTGATTACTAAAAATTATCTCATTTAAGATTGATGTGTGACCTGTTACACCTGTCCTCACCAAACCTGTTTCTACGAGTCTAAGGAGACTTCTAGATGACGTTCTTACCACAAAGTCCTCTATAGGAAGTAGAGGAAGAATGACGTTCAAGGCAGCCTGAGGTGTGCTCCTCTGAGCACCAGTGATGCCCATCGAGGCACCTTAGCTAATAATCTCCTGTGACTTTCCTTCCTCAATGCCTCCCATGATACCACACAACCATAGGAAATAATCGGCCTGACAACCAATGTGTAAATCCAGTTTACTATCTTCGGTTGCAGACCCCAGTTCCTTCCTATGGAGTTCCTGCATGCATAGTAGGCATTAAGCCCTTTCTTTAGCCTTTCCTGCATGTTCCTATTCCAAGAAAGCTTTCTATCTATTTCAATTAGTTGAGCTTACTACTTATGACTTTATTTCATTGAGCCGACGAAAATTGGATACATAGTGCCGATAGTGTGATCTAGGCTTAAAACTCGACTAAATGTTTTTTTAAGCCCGATAGAACTTTAAATTTTAAAAAGTTACGCAAAAAAGTTTGAAAAAAAAAGGTTTGTTGGTTGCTGGATAAGCACATCTCTAGAGGTGTTTCCTTGCTGCTTAAGCAACTCCAAGATCTATGTGATGTCATGCGGTAACGATTACACTTGGTTTGATCATTGTTTTGTATAAAAAACGAGCTACTGAATGAGTTCGATACAATTCTAGTAAAGAGTAACCATTAACATTAACCCGAGCTCCGGCTTAATTTTTGGAGAAATAACGTGCAATGATGCCATCAGCGTGTAAACTGCACAAAAAGGTGAACTTTTTTTTTGATGTAAGTCCCAATTTTCACGAGGCAAATTTTACTTGCGGAAGTCTTGAATTTGACGAACAAAGAAGTGAGGAGTGTAAAAATCAACAGAATTGCCGTACAAACTTTGCCTGTACATGGCAATTCTGTGGGTTTTTACACTCCTCACTTCTTTGTTTGTCAAATTCAAGACTTGCGCAAGTAAAATTGCCTCGTGAAAATTGGGACTAATGAAGTCTGTAGGGTCTGTTGTTGTTGGGTTTCACTCCATATGCTTATTAGCAAACACATTAAGCCAAAAATTAACACAATTTTGCTATTTGATGACTGATTTTTGAAATGAATCAGGATAATTTCGTACTGTTGTTCAAACTCCAGTCTATTTATGATGATTGGCCAGAGTATAGTCATGGGTGTGATTCGTCCCCTTCCCCAGAATGCTGTTTCCACCAGAATTATTAAAAATTGCCTGCTTCTAGAAATATTATGCATTTTGCATGTGCATATACAGTAATCCCTCGATTTACATACATATGTACTTCGTCCCACTTTACTTATATCACATTCTCAATCAAGGGATTAATGTATAATATATACATAAATATTATACTCATTGTTTTGAAAAGGGAGAACAGGTGTTTCTTTTTAAATGCTTGGAAAATAACATTTCCACTTTTCAATTTAAAAAAGGATTTGAACAGCTAAGTTAGTTAAATCTAAAAGTAAAAGAGACTTAAAGTATCTATGTAGTTAGTTAAGGTTGAACAGACGTGCCATCCCTTAATCATTTCAAACCAGCAAACAGCTGTTTATGCTTATGGCGAAAAACCAAAATTCAATTGGTTTCTATGGTTATGGTTATAGCTATGGCGTTATTGCAAGTCACCTATAGCCAAATGCAGTGTTGCCCACATGCTTGGTTCGAACAGCTGTTTTGTGTTTTTATGGTTATGGCACGTTTAATTGAACCTTTATGAAGTCCAGTTGTTCGATAGCAGAGAGTACGAGCATTATCTCCAATTAAAATTATTTCACATTAACGTCCCTTTTCACAATGTATGATTAAGAGTTAGCGTAAACTTTAACTGACAGTTCTTCATATAAAACTTGCCGTTAAAGTGCCTGTTAGCTTTTAATTGTACATTGTGAAAAGGGCCGTTAAACAATTTACTGACTACTCTCATTTATGTTTATATTTATTTTTTACAATAATTTTGTTAATGTTTATTAAATTAGCATTTGTAGGTTGTTATACGCGATTCGTTTGTTTTATAATTTAAATTTCAATTTGTTTTTTTTTTTGTTCTCTTTCACGTGATTACGAGTACTTTATTATCGTTAGTAATCTTGGGGTAGTTGTTGAACTTGTCAGATAATTAAATCATTTTTTTTCTTCTCTCAAATTAAATTGAAGACTAAATTTGCATTTATTTACATTTCCTTACTTGAGAAATTATTTGCAAACATTTGCTGTAGCTAATATGCGAGATTTATGAAGCGTTACAATTTGTGGTTGCATCATTGATGATTAAGTTTTATATTATTAATAATATAATAAATTTTTCTTTTTAATTTTAATTTGATTTAAAATTAAATTTCTTGTTAAATACGCACTGAGGTTAAATTTAAACTTTGACTGTGAGAGCAGCACGACGTATCACTCACAAATGATTAATTGTTAACTAGTTGAGTAATTTTTGAGTGTAATTCTACTTTACAACGTAAAATAATTTCCACTTGACAATTTATCGTATGTATGTATATTAAAAACATCAAATAAAATTGTTTATGTCTTAATTATAAATTACCGCACGGAAATTATTTTTGCGTTTTAAAAAATCTGGCAGTAAGTTTTTGTAATATTTTTTTTTTAATTTTATACCTTCTAATGACCTAGAATTTAAAAATATAATACACAAGCTATGCCTGCTGTGTTGCTCTAAGAATTAAAGTAAACATGGAAAATACCATTTATAGGTCATTTACATCAGCACAAAATCTAGCATATTTTGATTAAAATCTTTATGAAAACCTATACCGTTTGCACCAACTTTTTTTGACATTTAGCAAGATTTTTTTTATATCCAAAACAAAACCCATCAACTGATTTGTTTCCAAAACTACAACCAAATAACTGCAATGTATCCAATTCACACACTTTTTTAAGCAGACCGTAGCTAATGCACTCATCTTTTGCTGTACAGGGTAAAGTAAAGAACAAATAAAAACATTAGATTTTTATTAGATTTCCTACAAATCTACTGAAAAATTAGAATTGTATGGGAAATCTGGAAAAAACAGCTTGATTTAGCTCGAAATCTCCAAAGTACTAGATTTCAAGACAGTGTAAATGCACTATTATAGTTGATTTCAATTGATATCTGTATGAAAATATATAGCGCTTACACACAGTTGTTTTGACATTTATCAAGATTTCGTATCCAATATTAGAGCCATTGACTGCATTTTTTTATTAATATAGCGATATAGCTAATTCACAAACCTTTTTAAGCTTATCGCTTCATTTTTAAAATTTTGAAGAAACCACAGTAATCACTAAAAGCCGTTTCACACTATAATACAAGTATTAATACTTTTGTGGAAAATGTAACTCTGACATGTTGAGTTGTTATTGTCTTCTGAAATTTTTGAAACAGAAATTAGATTAGGGTTGCATTTTCGTCAAAAGTATTAATACTTGTATTATAGTGTGAAAAGGCCTTAAGTGCTACTAGATTTTAAATAGATTTAGACAAAATCTAATGACTAGGTAGAATTTGTTTTGTATGAGAAATCTACTACATTTTGCTCGAAATCTCATGAGTACTAGATTTTGCTGAGATATAAACGCAATATTAATATGCTTAATAAATTCGTCAACATGCAAGAGGCCTTTGCACAGATACTACCACCAGTTCAACTGTTCTTTCAAAGGCAATTTAATAAATTAAATTATCATTTATGGCAGGGTCCGTCAAATAGAAAAAATCATCTACATTACCAAAAATCGCGAAAACTTGTGTAGCCTTAAAGTACAAAGCATGAGCGTCCTTTTAGACACAAATTTATCTATATTTTATGTATTCCTTTAACAAAATTGGTTCAACCCTTGAGCCGATAAAGGATAATAAGCAAAGTTACTTTATCATTCTGTCAAAGGACGGACGAGCGGTCAGACGGTAGAAAGATTTACTTTGGAGGGGGGGGGGTGGGTACAAACTGACTCATGTTAATAGCATTTATTTTATTTTTTTGAATATGGAATCCTAAAAGCTGTTACTTTAATAGATATCTGCTAAAACGATAATAAATATTTTTTTGGATGTGACCCTGTCAGAAGCACTTTAATGCATAGCTGTTAAGTAATGATTAGCAATCGTAATGATTAGCACTCGTAATGATTACTAATTTGATTACTTTTTTTTAAAGGTGAAGTAATGATTAAATTACGATTATATTCAGTTTCGCACGATTACTAATTGATTACGATTACTAATAATGGGAAAGTAATCTGAATTACTTAAAATTACTAAAAATAATTAAAAAGAATCAAAAGTAATCAAAAAATAATCCGATTACTTCTAAGGATTACTTTTGATTCTTTTCGATTATTTATTAAGATTGATTATTGATTCTTTTAGATTATTTTTATTAATTTTAAGTAATTCAGATTACTTTTCGATTATTAGTAATCATAATCAATTACTTATCAAAAATTTTTTTGAAGGCAATTATATAATCATCTCAATTCTTTTTAAAGTGTAATCTAATTGATTACTAATCGTAATCGAAATTTAACAGCTCTGCTTTAATGGCACATTAAATATTCTATGTCCGTTGGGAGGTTCCATTCCACATCTTGCTGGAATAGTTTTGGAAATCGGAGTCGTTGTTCCATTGATTACCTCTTACATAAATACATAAATTAGTGTTTCATATTTCTTAGACCCTAACTTAATTTTCTTAATTTGTAACCCAGCAAAAAAATATTCGTCTATCTGGAAGCGTGTTAGTAAGGGAGACAGAGCGCAACTCTCGCTTACCAACCTGCATCCTCGTAAGGCAGAGGGGATGCACTGTACACGTTTCCGCGCTTCCGTGCTTACTTGTACCAAATTTATTATTGTTGGTTGAGTTTTGATAGATACGATCGACCATTTTGAATCACCCCATCGAACATATGTATACGCTATTAGCTTTAAAATTAATTGTTGTCCAACAATTTCGAAAAAGCGTCTTTTTCCAAGTGAAACAATTATTGTCAAATCGATTCTCCAAATTCATTTTCTTCTGTGTACTTCAAAACCTATCGCCCTGTTTCACAATAACGAAAGAAAACTTCCGACTGAAAATTTATACTGAAAACAACAATAAAATATGAAAATTTGTTTTTGTTTTCAATATAAATTGTAAGTCGAAAGTTTTCTTTCGTTATTGTGAAATAGGCCATAATCCACAATAAGAATTTATAAATTTTCCATCGTTTTGAAGTTTAGCTTACCGGGAAGTTAAACTTCTTTATAAATTTTTATTGGATTTTCCTACATATGCATTAAAAAATTGAAAAATTAAGTATATGCATACATAGTATATGTTCGATTAGCTATTAAATATTTTTTTATTAGAACTAAATAGTAAGACTCAAGGTATTTCACAAGTACTCGTATGCATGTATGTGTGTAAATTTAAGCTCAAATAACATTAACTAGGAAATTCACCCAACAAACGTTTTGGGGGATTCAAATGGTAGTCTTAAGTGTCATAATGTTTTAAAATTAAAAAAATTAATGCAAACATAATTACATTAAAATAATTTAAAACATTATGACACGACTACCGTTTGAATCCCCCAATTATTTCAAATGTTATAAATACGAGTATGCAGCTTATGTTATTTCAAATTAAAGAACTCTCTCAAACCTTTTTGACAATAAGTTGCAGATAAGAAAAATTAAAAAAAAATCTTTTTCTACTGAAAATGTTATCATTTGAATGTAGTACGATTTGCCTTTTGACATCAAGCACGTGTGTTTGTACAAGTGTAAATCTGACAGTAGTGTCCGAATACTTTATTTTTTTTTTGAAGATATGACGTAAAAAATAAATAAGCTTATCTGTAGTTTTTGTTGGTTTATTATTGATAATATGATATTTTGAAACATTCTAAACAAAATTCTAATTACACTGTGCTACTCCAAAATTACTCAGGGGCTCTCATGTACCAATTTTGTTTTCTTGGACTTCATAGAGAACGAAAATACCTTTGGTTTTTTTAGGTCACTTTAAAAGTGATTTTATAACGGTAAATATAGAGAAAATCGGATTTTTTTAGAGTTTTAAATGGAAAGATTTAAAGATTCATAACTTCTTTGTTTCCCAACGGATTTCTATCAACTATTCTTTTGTTAAAAGGATCTAATATTATCTTTCAAACAAGACACACTTTTTGTAAATCGGCCAAGTTATAGCGGACTCTATGGACTAAAAAAATAAAATTGTTACATGATAACCCCTGAATAACTTTCTTTTTTATCAACTTTTGTATCACAGTGTTATTATTCTAATATAGAATGTAATCGCTAGAGCGATTCTGGTGTTTAATTATTACAGTTTTGATAAACAAAGTAGAAACTCAGATAAAATAAAACATATATTTATAATGGAAATCAACAGAAAGCAACTAAACATATTCATAAATTTTTTTTTTATTTTTGGTTTACTAAAGGTTTATTAAGCAAATTTAATATAGAAGTTTGGGTTTTATGCAAACTAAAATAATATTTCATGAATAAGGCTTTAAAAATTTATTATCGGTAAGTAATAATAAAATCTACTTCTTTATAAAGCACATATATAAATAATTGTGTCCCAGTTGGCCATGTCTTTCAGACATCTTAAACTATGGGTACAAGACAACAGAAAATCATGGGAGACATATTGACGACGAGCTGAAATAAATCGTTGACGAAATTTTCGAACAAATGGTCACGAAATCATGCAATACGATACAAGCGATAATTTCCAAAACTATTCCATTGTCGTTCACAATATGATAGTGCGAGTTTTTGAGCGACAATCTATCTCACTCAACAAGGCAGATTTTAATTAATATTTTTAATTGATTTTTTGTTTTTTTCCATTTCATTTAAATAAGTGACTGACTTAGCTGGGATTCGAACTGAGGCTGCATGCTAAGTTTTTGCGCTTACCACCTGGATATATTACACAGAAAAAAATATTCCTGCAGTGAAATAAACTTCAATTGAAAATAAAATCAAAAATCAATTAAAAATGTATTTAAGTCAATTATACTTTTGTTTAAAAATAAAATATTCCTGCAATAAACAACTTTAATTGAAAATTAAACTAAAATTCAATTAAAATAGTATTTAAGTCAATTACGCTTTTGCTTAAAATTTTAATTAATTACAAAGTTTAATTGACTCAATAACATTTTTAATTGCATTTTGGCTTTATTTTCAATAAAAGTTGCTTATTGTAGGAATATTTGATCTTTAAACAAAAGTTTAATTGACTCAATAACATTTTTAATTGATTTTTGGTTTTATTTTCAATTAAAGTTGTTTATTGCAGGAATAAGTTTTTTCTGTGATACGTTGGTCTCTTGGCAACAAGAGACCAACATATTCATGTGTTTGATTCAAGACAAAACACACGACTTGTAGCTCAGATTGTCGTCAACAAAGTGAAAAGTATTTAATTGAGGACAACATGCTAGACCTTGTCACTCATATTGTCAGATTGTGAATGGCGATTTCCTTTAAATTGTCGACTAGAAAACTAAATAAAGGATAAATCGTGCAAGGTAATGTGGCCAATTGGGGTATAATGTATATACACTGTTCATAATATTTTTTATATCTGATTATGAATCAGAATGAGCAACCCAGCAAAATTCATTAAGTATTTTTACAAAATATCATGCATTACATACATACATACTTATTTATCAATACTTATTAAAATTAATAGTTTTTGAAATTTTAATGACGAACAAGTCCATAAATATTCACAATATTTTTTTTTACCTTATTTTTAGAACTTTTTTTGTTTTCTCTCAATAAATCTCCAATAAAGGTATAAGTATTTGAAACAACTTTTGAAATAAAACGCCACTACTGTTGCCTGCAATCCACTTGAAATTGAGCCGCGATCTTTAAGAGGTTTTGTTTCGATATTGCTTTTACAATTTTCAATACAATAATATCTTACTTCAGTTGTTAGTTGCACGTTCGTCGAATATTTTTATTAAAATGTTTTTAGTAAATAATAATTCTGAACATAATGAAACAATAATGCAGGTGTTCGTTCATATGTACATATATACATACTCGTATATAAAACGAGCACTTTAGATACTTCAAATACAAATGTGAATGATTGTTTATCATCGAGTGGGGCTAACAACTACAATGATAAAATAAATGTTTTAATATAGAAGAGAATGAAAAAAAGCACTCAAATCGTCAACAACTCTTTAATAATACAAAGTTGCCAGCTACTTTTTTCGATGTAATAAAAGTTAGAAAATCCCCAAATATGTATATGGCGAGCCAATTTTATAAAAACATTAAATTTTTAACATCAAAATTTTTTTAGTTGGACCAGATGTGGTCATGCCGTAACTAGGAAGTATTAAAATGTAAAGGAAGTTGAATGTAATTTCAAGCTTGCCACATTGCAAGAAATTATTCTTTATTATAGATTCTTTATTGCATCGCAGTTATGACTCATAAAAGATTGTTTGGAGTACATGCAACTCTATGAAGACCTTAAAAAATTCATTTCTATCAAGTGTTAAAAAAAAGTAAAATAAAATAGATGCAAAATTTAATATAGCTGCTTGTTTTTTAAAGATTTTTGTTTGAGGCTTTTAAACTTATTATGTTTGTATAGTGTGATTCTCAATAACATACGAAGTTTTTAAGCTAATTTTGAATATGGCTCGTTCACAACTCGTTTTGGGTTGGAGTCTATTGACGAGTTCCATGAGCGAGGGAAATGCATATACACAGATTTTGCTAGAAAAAAAGGAGGGAGGTGTCTCAGGACCCCTGGTCATAGCTATGCTGCTGAGTTATATAAAACACGATTAAATTAATGTATTGTCTGTACCTGTTGGCGGCTCTTAGTCGGCGTACAAAAACAAAATAAAAACAAATTGAGCAACCGTTGTCATTGTTTTTGTTTTCTTTTTGTTTCACTCACTTCAAAGAACGCAACAAAACAAAATCAAACCTTTATGTACTAAGAAATCGAAGCAAAAATAAATTTATAACTGTAATAGTGTCGATTATTTTTGTTACGAAAATCACGTCCTAACAGCTGTATCGCGCAATAAATAGCTTAGCTATAAACATATCATATACAATATTGCATTCGTCACTCATTGTGATTTTAAATCATCCTCTTCTTGCAGCAAGTTTAACAGAGTATGTCAGTAAATAAACCTTGTCAGATGGTCAGCAGGTGTCTTGATGTTTATGGACTCTTTCTGACGTCTTCTTAATGAGCAATATGAGGAAGGCTAATTCTTACGACATCTGTAGTGGACCCAGTTGGTCGAAGGCATTTGGCCAAACGCTTAACTACTTGAGCCCATGTAACACGATGAAAATGAAATAAAATTTTCGTTAAAACAATAGACCGAAAAATTGTCTATGGCTCGTTCACAACAAAATTTCTATATGTATATCGAATCGATATTATAAATGTCACAGTGACATGCGTTGTCATCTGAAAGAATGGTAGCAAATTAAAAATTATGACATTCAGGACTAGGGATGGGCAAAAATATAGATATACCGATATTTAAAAAATCAATATATACATATATGTATCGCCGATATTTCAAAAACCGATATATCGATACATCGATTCCTATTTGCGAGTATAGGGTTAAGATACTTTTAAGAGCTATAGCCGCTTTTTAACTGTACGATATTGGCATGACTACTAGTGATGCGAAGAAAAAAAGGAGAAATTTCATAATAACATCCCAGGCACATTTATAAGGTGACCCAACTGAGCCAGGTGACTTTTTGGATTGTGCGGGTATAAGCCTAAGGGCAGAATTTATTTTTACTTTCTGTTCTGTTACGAATCAGCTGACTCTTTTTGGTTTATAGAAATCTTATAGAAGCCGTTAGTTTTTCTCTTTCATTCTGTTCTGTTTTGGTTCAACCTGTGAAAATAAAAAGTGTTAACTAATTGTAAATGGCAGCATAAATAAAATATAAACATTTCGAAATAACCTGTGATTGTGCTTTAAGAATTTAAAAAAATTTAATTTTTACCAAAAAAACATAAAACTATTTTGAAACATAACAATGGACGATGCAAAGCTCATCACTTTAGTGGAAAATTGTGTCCGTTCTGGTCAGAAACACCTGCTAATTTATTACAGAAAAAGTAACTATTAAAACTTAGAAACAGAACGGCACAGCACAGAGCAGCAACAGGAAGTAAAGACTAATGAAGTCTTATGGAGCTACAGTAGGTTACGTATAACTTAACATAAATACTTATTTTGTATAACATTTCTTAAAGTGACTTATTGTGCATTCAGAAATTATTTTATAATAGAAATTAAACATACACATGTATGGATAAATTTATTTCCTTCTTCGATATCAATATTATTCTGGTTGTTCACGATTTCTTTAAATATTATTGTTTAATTGATGCGTAGTGAATATTTCTTATTCCGCAACGATGAACTTTGAAGTGTTCAACACTGGACATTCATTAAACAATGATTAACATCTTTATTTATAAAAATTATTAAGGCTTTCTTAAGACTTGATAAGCAACATTTTTTATGGAAATCTGTCTTAAAAACCATTTATAAAGTCTCAATAATTGTTCAAAATTTATGTCTCTTAAACTTTTTTTTGGCGTTTATGGCACGATATGTTAGTACATACATATGTGTATTTCTTTTAGATTTAGAATATTTTGGCAACATTTGTAGCAAATATCGATGTTTTCAATATATACATATATATATATATATATATATATATATATATATATATATATATATATATATATACATCGATACTGTGAAAAGATATCGATACGATATATATCGATAAATTTTTTTCATTCGCCCATATCTAACATGAACATATTATTGGAAATAATGGACCTTATCGGAAATAAAAGGCGAACAGTTTGTTCATGTGAAAGTGTGGTACTTTGAAAAAAAGCTAAATTTCACAATCTGTTCGCCCGATAAGGGGGAATGTTAATGGACATATTGAATAGTGGCTTCGCTGAGTAAATACTTTCTGCTTTGCCAGCCTTGAGGCGGTTTTAAGGATTTCTCCTTCCAGTATACCGAATAGTTGCTTCTCTTTTTAAATAATGTCCATGGACGTTATTTCTAATTTTTGATGGACATATTTCCACTTTTATTTGTTGTTTCCCCAACTTTCACCAAAGAGCTTCAAAGCAACAATTTAAAGAACTCTTTGGGAAAAGCAGATGAGTTTTTGCTTCACGCATCGTGTAAAATGTGGTTTTAAGGCGTCAACACAAATTTTACTATGATAGTCATAGTTTTGTATATATTCAATGAAATCCCGATTTGCCTAACACAAAATCTCCAAAATTTCCAAGACATCCCCAATACTGGCAGCCGTGTTTGTAAGAGATTTATCCAAGCGCAGAGAGCTTATTATTATTATTATGATATTGAATACAACTAAAATAAAACTATTCGAAATTTGATACTTTTGCAATTGCGTTCAAATAGAAGCGAAATAAACACGCTAAGAGCAACAACTGTGTATGTTGTACGACGTAATCGTATAAGACAAAGCGCGTAACCCAACACGCGAGGAATCAAGCACAACGAGAGTAGTACCGAGTATCTACCACAAACGAAAGATGCATACAGCACAAATTGAAGAGACCGATCAAGATATGTATCGATAGAGTACAAAAAAAAAACAAACTAAAGTTTGAGTTAAACAAATAAATAAACAAAAAAACAAAAACAACAGCAACTTTTATAAGTTTTAAACTTGAAAAATATTTGTGCTGTGTAATTTGGAAAACAAGCAGACAAGAGACAAACGCGTTTAAAGCGTCGTTAAGTAAAGAAGGCGGAATTTACGAAGAAAAAAAAAAATTCAAAATTTAATGTGTATTGAAAACGGGCGCGTGTGTAATTAGTGAATATTGGCTATATTTGTAAAAAAATAAAAATAAATTAATAAATAAAATAACCATATAAAAAAAGTGTTGTAAGAATAATAACATAAATAAAAAATGGTGGAAACTACAACTGCAACGTACACTACGGAATTACCAGCACCCACACCCGCCACAGCCCCTGTACGAGCGAGTACCACGACTACAACCACCACCTCCGTTCCAGCTTCCAATGCCCGTCAGAATGATGAGCTCATACGTGGTATTTTCAATTTAAAAATGATTGTATTCCTGTTGCTCCTGCCGTTGGTATTATTTGCAGTATTCCTGAAGCATCTGTTGGATTATTTATTTGGCTTAGGCATTAAAGAAAAAGATGTAACTGGCAAAGTGGCTTTGGTAAGTTAATATGAGTATCTATAGCTGGTACATGCAGAAGTACATTGCTATGTATTTAAGTATGTAAATATGTATGTATGTTTATATGTATATATGTACATATCGAGCCATAAGCGCCAAAATAGCTTAACCGACACACATTTTGCACCTCGTTTTATTTTGACGAAAGTCGATTATTTACGATCGAAAATGATCGATTTTGGTAAAAAAATTAAGTTCGAAAATTATGTCGCTTAAGCTTTTTTGGCGGTTATTGGACGATACTCATATTTACGTGTTTTCCACATATGGATGCTGCTAACCAAGTTTAAGACGCTTTAAATAGCAAAAACATGAATTGTTTTTCTTACTGTTTTATTTGTCATGATTCCAATATTACTCCTACATTTACTATGACGCTGCACAGTGGGGTAGATAAGATAAATATGCATGCATACATACATATGTATGTATGTATATACAATTAAACGTATATACTCAGGTATCTATGCAGTAATAAATGCGTATTAACAGATTAGTAGTAATAATGTACATTCATAGATACACTGGAACCTGTTATTTGTAAAAGTTGATTGATTGAAAAAGTTAGATTTAATTTAAAGTATCGCCGTTCTATAAATTTTTTATATGTTTGGTTTTGTTATTGTAAACATGTGTTTCCATAATTGTTAAAGTGGTCTAAGTAAAGTCCATTTTTGCTTCCAAATATTAAATAAATCTTACGAAAATCTCAATATATGTACATATTTACATTAAGTAAATTTTCGTTAATCGACACTAATACAACAAATTAAAATGTTGCATAATATAAAAATATTTTTTTTGATTTACTCAAATGTAATCTTCTAAATATTTCGAAACAATAAATGTATGACTTAAATGACTTTTTTATTTTGTGAGCACATATGTATTGACCAATCGAAAATGGCTGCTGTCCTAGATAATTGAAAGTTAGCACTGAGCAGGGAATGAGAATGAGCACTAAAAAAAATATACTGCATATAATCATAATTGTAGAACAAAAAATTCATACGGTCACATATATTCCCTCAACCAACTATGACTATAGCCGATTTCAGCATAAAAGAGCATCTCTACTTCATATATGCGAAAAACTAAAATACGCTACAACTAAAAATAAAACAAGTAAGAGTGCTATATTCGGCTGTGCCGAATCTTATATACCCTTTACCAACGTACGTACATATATAATATATATAGTATCTGTAATACATACATACATATTTGTTTTCTGATAATTTTTTTTCTCTAAAGCAATTAATAGTAAGTGACCTTTCAGTACTTTTCGATTAAAGAATTTGATTCAATTATTTTATTTCGACATTAGCAATAGTTGAATATTTTACTCTACACTCTGTGGTTAAGATATGTTTTACATTCACTCTTGTCAACATCGATATTATAGAAATTACAAACGGAATGACAAACCTATATATACCCTTTTACCATTTTTTGGTAAAGGGTATAATAAGAAAAAACTTAGTTGCATTTAATTCCTTTAATATTAAAAAATTCAGTAAAGTGCGACTTTGACTCGCGCACGAAGGGTTCCGTAAATTCGGTTCTGAGCATTTTTTAATGTGGCTTTTTGCTTTTTTGAAGTTTTTTACAGTTTAAACGATTTTTTCGGTTTTGTCGCTTTTTTCTCATTTTGGCGATTTTTTTCTGTTTTTTCGGTTTTTTCATTTTGGCGATTATTTTCTGTTTTTGGGGTTTTTTTTTCATTTTGAAGATTTTTTTTATTTTGGCGATTTTTTTTCATTTTGGCGATTTTTTTTGGGTTTTTTTTATTTTGGAGATTTGTTTCATTTTGGGGATATTTTTTTTTCATTTTGGCGATTTTTTTCATTTTGGCGATTTTTTCCTGTTTTTGGGGTTTTTTTCTTTTTGGCGATTTTTTTCTGTTTTTTGGGGTTTTTTTCGTTTTGGCGATTTTTTTCATTTCGGCGATTTTTATTCATTTTGGCGATTTTTTTCTGTTTTTGGGGGCTTATTTTCATTTTGGAGATTTTTTTCATTTAAGTGATTTTTTTCTATTTTTGCGATTTTTTCCTATTTTGGAGTTTTTTTTATTTTGGCGATTTTTTTTTCATTTTGGCGTTTTTTTTCATTTTAGCGATTTTTTTCTGTTTTTTGGGTTTTTTTTCATTTGGGAGATTTTTTTCATTTTGGCGATTTTTTTTCATTTTGGCTATTTTGTTCTGTTTTTGGGGTTTTTTTTTTAATTTTGGCGGTTTTTTTCTGTTTTTTGGGGTTTTTTTCTTTTTGGCGATTTTCTTTCATTTCGACGATTTTTTTTTGTTTTTGGGGGTTTATTTTCATTTTGGTGATTTTTTTTTTCATTTTTGCGATTTTTTCCTATTTTGGGGGTTTTTTTCATTTTGGCGATTTTTTTCATTTTGACGTTTTTTTTTCATTATGGCGAGTTTTTTTCTGTTTTTCGGGTATTTTTTTCATTTTGGAGATTTTTTTTCATTTTGGCGATTTTTTTTCCTTTTTGGCGATTATTTTCTGTTTTTCGGGTATTTTTTTCATTTTGGCGATTTTTTTCATTTTGGCGATTTTTTTTCATTTTGGTGATTTTTTTTTATTTTGGCGATTTGTTTTCATTTAAGCAATTTTTCCGGTTATTCGCGATTTATTTTAGTCTTAGACATTTTTTTTTTGTAATTTGGTGCTTTTTTTCGTTTTGGCGTTTTTTTTCATTTTGGCGATTTTTTTCTGTTTTTCGGGTTTTTTTTCGTTTTGGCGATTTTTTTTCATGTTAGCAATTCTTTTGTTTTATGCGATTTATTTTAGCTTTAGAATTTTTTTTTAATTTGGTGCTTTTTTTCGTTTTGGCGATTTTTTTTGTTTTTGGCGATTTTTTCGTTTGGCGATTTTATAATTTTTTATTTTTTCAGTTTTACCGTTTTTGAAAATTTCAAGAGTTTTGCTCTTACGGTTTCCAAGATACAGCAAGTTGTCAAAATTGCATAGTCAAAATTGCATTAACTGATGGAACACCCTTTAATTTAAATTTTTGGAAATTTTAGTGTTAATTTTTGTAGTATGTATAAAAATATACTAACCTTACAAATTTCAAGTGTATATACATACATACATACAATTGTATGTATATTACATGGGATTTTAACATTTTTCGCTGCTCGTTTTGGAACACCCTTTAATTTCCAATTCTCATGTATTTGTTGTTGTAGCGGCTAAAGGTCTACACACTGTGTCCAAATTTTAGGTCTGTAGCTCTTACGGTTCTCGAGAAAATACTAATATAGTTTTAGACATAGTTAATTTTACATAACACAAAAAGTTAAAGTTTTCCAACCCTGGAAACGTCTTTTTAATTTTTTTATATTTTTTTAATTTAAAATTTTAATTTTAGTCGTACGGAGGTGTAAAATAAGTTTATTTATTAAAAAAAAATAAAAATTTGTTTTCGGTAGTTACTTTTATATGGCAAAATGAAGTTTACGTTTTCCAGCTCTGCAATCGTCTGGTCCATTTTGCTGAATTTCAATACCAATCTATTTTGGAAAATTTCTGACACACCAGTCCAAGAACGAAGTCTCTAGCTTTTCTGGTAGCTTCGGAAAACCGATTTCACGTACAGACAGACGGACAGACGGACAGACGGACAGACGGACAGACGGACAGACGGACATCGCTTATTCGTCTTCCCTATGCATAAGGATCCAGAATATATATATTATATGGGTCGCTTATTGATATTATAGAAATTACAAACGGAATGACAAACCTATATATAACCTTTTACCATTTTTGTTGGTAAAGGGTATAAAAGGCACATGCATGTCAAGCGCATTAGCTCTCTCTCTCATACTTAAAGCCTAAGTATACTTATTAGTCAGTCTATGTATATTTAATCGGACAAAAAAATATACACGCGATACTCGGGATATATATTCATCATTCGTCACCGTATACATGCATTTGTGCACATAAAGCTTTTTTTATAGAGTGACACAAGTCTAAACCATAATAAAACAAGGAAATATATTTTTAATGTCACTGAAACGGGCTTTATTGGAAAGACAATTTTATGAAATTAATGTTTAAATATGATTTATGCCATGTGGCCGCCACGGCTGGAGTGTAGAAGGCGCAATCTTGTACACCAATTTTCAACAACTTTTTGCAGCATTTGCGGCCGTATTTTGTCGATAACTCTTCAAATGTTGATTTCTGGGTGTGGTTTATCAGCGCAGAAAATAATCCAATGCAGGGTGACCGATGACATTTTTCAAAAAGTGGCACCAAATGGGGGATTTATCAAAAAAAAGGGGCAAAATTAAAAAAAAACGAGAAAACTACACTAAACTTTTTATTTTTAATGTATTTTCATATGACACACCCTAAAAACGGGTGACAAAAAGTGGCAAGGCAGTCGAAAAAGTGGAAAAGTGGAATCGATATATCGAAAAAGTGGCAATTTGCCACTTTAGTCGGTCAAACGGTCACTCTGATCCAATGGGGTTAAATCACACGATCTTGTTGGCCAATTAATTGGGCCATTACGTGAAATTATTTTTTCATCAAAAGTTTCTTTTAGTAAAACAATTGTAGCGGCCGCTGTGTGGCATGTGGCTTCGTCCTGTTGGAATCACATATCAGCAAGATTAATGCCATGTAATTTAGCTACGAAAAAATTTCGAATCATGTTCCTATACCGTTCACTATTGACAATAACATTATGATCATCATCGTTTTTGAAGACATATGGGCCAATGACTCTGCCAGCCCATAAAGCACACCAAACAGTAATTTTCTGTGGATTTCGACAAAAGCTTGTGGATTTTCCACACTCCAAATGCGACAGACAATTCTGCTTATTTACCTACCCATTCAACCAGAAATAGGCTTAATCGGAAAATAAAATTTTTCAATTTATTAAAATTTTCAACAATTTGCACGCCTTGCTCTGGTATAAGTCGATTCATAATGAAATTTAAAAGCAAACTAAACAAAAAGCAACTATCAGCTTTTAAATGGGTGCTCAAATAAAGCAGTAATGCCAACTGAAAGTTGTGACACTCTAAAAAAACACCCTTTAAAATGAAATAGAAAATGTGTTGGTGTGTGTGAATGCGTGGATTTGTAAAAACATGCGCTATGTTTGCTTGTAAATAAAATAGCCCTGTAGCCGATTAATAGTCAGAGTATTTTTGTACTCTTGCGTATGTCATACAGTCTATAAATCTAAGTTGTAGTCGTTGCGTAATTTAAAAAATGTGTATGAACATATTTGTTGGTTATTTATATTTATACGTATTCGGGTCAAAGTTAATGCTGTATGCATTTATATTTGTTTGACGAACAATACTCAAATAGTACTTTAAGTGATACTTTTGTCATTCTCTGGCATGAACCTAGTTTACTATCTGTCAAGTAGTTAGTGTATGATTCATGATAACTGTTAAGCTAGCGAGCTATTCAAAATGAAAATTCTTATTGAAGCACCCTGTATATCGTCACCTATAACGCAAAACGCTTTATCTAACAAAAAATTTCAATAGAATTTTTTTTTTTATAAATTCCGTGGTTTTGATAAAAATAATCACAACGAAAAAACAAATATGCGTGAACAAAAATTGTTTTTCATTTTTATTTTTTTACATTGGAAAATTTAGCATTGAATTCCTCAATATTTTCTATTTTAACTTTAATACCTCCTGAAAAATTGTAAAAATTTTATTATGCAAGTCTTATTGCTAAGCTGATTAGTTTGTAGGAGAGAGAGAGATAGACCAGGGGAAAATAAATGACTACTCAGCTTTCGTAATGTTAAAAAAACGCAAACATGCATAGACAAAACTATGCATAAAATAAAAATAAAACTTGCATTGTGTGAACGCCCATGAAAGTTCAAAGCAGAAAAAGTGATAAGCTTAGCAATAAGACTTGTGTAGGGCGTTTTCAGTTTTAGGTAACGATATGTTTTTTATTGTAATTTTGTTTAATTTAGAATAATATTTTTTAATTCTTTATTCACTTTAAACCATTTGGTTTGTCAAATATTGAACTAAAAAAAATAAAATAATACAAACATCTTGAAAAGTGTTCATGAACGCGCAGATTTTTTCATCAGTATACTGCTCTAAAGTTTAAACTACCATTGATTATATTTCGTCGGTTGGTTTCTGGTTTGCTGCAGACATAATGTATTTTGAATATACTGTGCTGCAAACCAGAAACAAAACGGCGATTTATAAATCATTAATTGTGAAATAAAACATATTAATCCCACTGTAAATTTAAAAAAAGAAATCAGTTAGCTCTCGGTCTCGTCAAATGGACTGGTTTTTTCTCCATTTTATTTCAAATCATCAAGAGAAATTGATTTGAAAGAAAGGCTTAAAAAGAATGTTTTGTTTTTGTATTTCCCCGCTTATCACTGTTGTTGTTGTTTGTTGTTGTTGCTGTTGCTGCTGCTGCTGCTGCTGCGGTTTGTTGGTATCGATGAGTTTGTATGTGTACTCTCAATATCGGTTCTCTTATCGATAACGTCATCAATCAAATAACAAGTATTTGAACTCAAATTTTATCAATAAAAAAACTTACTAATATTTTTTTGTTATAATAATTTTACTTTCTTTCTCAAACTTAATTTTTTTGTTGTTGATGGTATTTTAATTTAATAATTATATTTTTTGTATAAAGATAAATTTTTTTATTGAATTAGTTTAATTTTTTTTCCTCATAATGTATTTATGTATGTATGTATGATAAGTGCAAAATGTAAATATATGCATACATACTTCGTGAAGAATATTTAATTATTTATTAAATTGTTTTGCCAGGTTTTATTTCCAAACCATTTGGGTGTGGTTAATAATAATAATAATGCCATTAATAGTTAATAGAATTTAACGTGCATTTATTGTATAATTTATGTTTTCTAGTTAATTAATCATAAATAAATATTTGTTTATTTTGCTTGTTCATATTTGTACTCGTATTGTTTGCTGCCACAATAAACACTGTGTGCTTATTTTGGGTTTAAATTTCTTTTTTTTCACCGAAAAAGGCAAACGAACAGTAATGAATTTTGCAGATTTGGTATTGAATATTTTAGGCTTTGAAATTCGGATTGCGCCAACGCAGTGCGGTGACTTCCGTCTCAATTGAAAATACGAATATTTTCATTGGTGTACAATAAATTAAACACAAAACCAAATATTAGTAAAAAGTTTAGAAATTTTATTTTTGCTCAGTCAAGCTCAAAACAGACATTCAAAAGATGTGTTCAGTTTATATGTATACGCCAAATATGGGCTGTGGTTTCTTTAAATATTTTTTATTTGGGGTGAATCATGTACTGTTAAGATTTGAGTGCCGGTCTTTCAATACTTGTCAGTATTTTATAAAATTACGTATTGGTATTACGCACATAGATGGGGGAGGGAACGAACACTATTTCGCGGTATGAATTTTGTTTTATAAAATTAAAAGATTTTTGTCGTTTTTACAGCTCACTTTTGAGCACATAATAAAAAATACCGATGGCCTTGGATGCTGGTGATTCTACACAGAGAAAAAACTGCCTCATAGAATCAAGAAGATTTTCTCTATGAAACGTTTTTAGGCTAAGGGGTATCCCAGCAGAAAGAAGCGATGATTTTTTCATAGAGATTCCTTATTGTTTTCATGTGGTAAATCTTATTAATTTTATCTTATTGATTTTATTAGGTTGCCTTCTTGATTTTTTTTAAAAGGTTTTCTTCTTGATTTTATTAGGTTCCTATATGATTATGTGTAAAGCATCTTATTGATTTTTTTAATAAGGAAATCTTCTTGATTTTATGAAGTGTCTTGTTATTTCGTGTCTATAAATAGACATAGAGAAAGTTTTTTCATGATCTTTTTCATTTTTGTATAAGAATGTTTGCACAATAATTTCAATGGTTATTCAGGCTGCTTGTTAGCATATTGGTTAGAGCGTTTGTCTATCAGGTAGAAGTTTGCTGGTTCAATACTTGGTGAGTAAGTTAGTTAAGAATATAACATAATGTGTATGTACATATGTATGTATAAATAAATAACATCTACAATATACTACATACATACATATGTATATGGTATAGAATTTAAATGAAAATACATAAGTACAGAGAATAAAGACACAATTTTTTTATATTTTTTTTAGGTCGCCTAATAAAAACAAGAAGAAAACCTTATTGAAAAAATCAATAAGATAACCTAATAAAAACTAGAAGATTTCTTCTTGATTTTTTCAAAAAGGTTTTTCTTATTAAATTAATAAGATTTCCTTATTGAAAAAAAAAACCATAGAGATATCTTATTAATATTGTTTTATTTTATGAGGTATTTATTAGGCACTGTTTTCTCTGTGTAGGATAATAATATTTTAAAATCCAAAATTTTTAAAAATCGATATTTAATATGAACTACTTTTACATAGTTTTATGTATTATTTACCATTGTTAAGCATTTTTCATTATTTTTTAATTCCATTCCATTAATATATACAAAAATCTATTTTCCATCCCTGATCAGATATGAAAACCTTGCTTGCAAGTAAAAATTTTACCAGCAAGAACTTTTCGTCTCCCAATTTTTTATCCTCCTTTGACGCTCCCTCCTTGCAAATGTTTTGGGTTAATGAATACTTTCCAATAACAATTGTTACAAATTCGTAAAAATTTTTAGTAAATGAACGCACCTAATATGAATATGTACTAATGAATAAATAAATAAATGAATAAAGAGGTTGCGTAAAATGTTTGGAATCTTTTGCTTATTATTATTATAAGAGTTTTGATTTAATATACAATGACTGTTTTTTTATTAATATGAAAATTCCCATTATGTTTTAATAAAAAAATATACTCACATATTTTAATTACAGATTTTATATTTTTTATTTTTCCAAAACTTTAATGTTTTTTTCACGCTTAAGTAAGTTTTACTTGCAAGCATCATTAAGACGATTTGCTTTCAAGTTGCCTTCTTCGCAAAAAGTAATCATAGAAATCTTAAAAAAACAATTTATTCATACATACATTCATATATGCATACATAAATATGTATGTATCAGTAATCTAGCGAATGTCCATACATATTTATATATTCGCCAAGACGAATACGAATATTAAATTTAAAATTTTGAGAAATTTTTTTTGGTTCGATTTATATGTCCCCAAAATTAAATATTTACGGTATGATTCATAAAAAATACTTTAGGCTTATTACAGGTTTATTTGCCAAATTTCCCATAGAAATATGTATGTTAAATAAGCGCTTAATAAGCCTGAAATATTTTTTTTATGAATATGGCAGTTAACATTTAATTGAAACAATTTTTAACTGGGAGCTTAGACTATAATTCGAAACGAAAGAAAATCACCCTAAAATTTAATCATCACCCTAAAACTTTAATCGTAAAATTTTCCGTTGTTGTTGTATCAGTATAGTATTTTCTAATTCTCTTAACCATTTTTTGTTCACGGGAAATATTTCAATAATATTTTGACTGTGTGACCTTGTGTGTGGTGGGTGACATCACTGGTTTAGGATGACTTAATACTCGGAAAAAATTAATTCCTTGGGAATTATTTCCCTTGGAGCATTAAGCATTGAGCTGAATATTTTTATAGGGAAATTAAATTTTTCCTTGAATAAAGGCTGTTTTCAGATACAAATTTGACTTTGTCCGAATTCTCGCATAATAAATTTTTTCTTTGTTGGCTTCCATTGTTTAATAATAAATTTTTTTGAACTTCCCTTAGGAAGTTACTGATCTTAATGTAATTTTCGAAAATCGAGCTTTCATTATATATACATACATAGGTATATCGACGTTTTGAGGTCCTGGGAGAGGATTTTGACTATTTTCGTGGCAATGTCCTTATGGATCAACTATTGTATGGAAGTATGTATGTATATCTTAATACCTCATAATTTAATAACGGGTCAAAGGATATGAAGGAAATTTGCCGCATTCGAAAAATTTTGAGCTCACTATAAGTATATGTGACCTTCTCCGAGAAAAGTGACCTAGTGCACAGAGAAAAAATTGCCTCATAGCATCTAGATTTTTTCTCTATAAACCGTTTTTAAGCTAAGGGCTATCCTAGCAGAAAGAAGCAAAGATTTTTTCATAGAGATTCCTTATTGTTTTTATGTGGTAAATCTTATTAATTTTATCAAGAAGAAAACCACATAAAATCAAGAAGAAATCTTATTATTCACAACTTTTTTTACTCAATTTCCGTTATTTTTGGCACCAAAAAAATAATCCATAGAGAAAAACTTCTTGATTCTATTAGGTTTTCTTATAAATTGTAAACTATAGGGATTTCTTATTGATTTTATTAGGTTTTCTTCTTGATTTTATTAGGCTATCTTATTGATTTTTTCAATAAGGTTTTCTTCTTGATTTTAGTAGGTTCCTATTGATTATGTGTAAAGCATCTTATTGATTTTTTTAATAAGGAAATCTTCTTAATTTTATGAGGTGTCTTGTTATTTCGTTTCTATAAATAGACATACCGACAATTTTTTTCATGATCTTTTTCATTTTTGTATAAGAATGTTTGGACAATAATTTCAATGGTTATTCAGGCTGCTTGTTAGCATATTGGTTAGAGTGCTTGTCCATCAGGTAGAAGTTTGCTGGTTCAATACTTGGTGAGTAAGTTAGTTAAGAATATAACATAATGTGTATGTATGTATGTATGTATAAATAAATTACATCTGCAATATACTACATACATACATATGTATATGGTATAGAATTTAAATGAAAATACATACATAAGTACAGAGAATAAAGAGGCTATTTTTTTTATTGAAAAAATCAATAAGATAACCTCATAAAAACTACAAAATTTCTTCTTGATTTTTTCAAAAAGGTTTTCTCTATGAAATTAATAAGATTTCCTTATTGAAAAAAAAACCATAGAGATTTCTTATTAATTTTGTTCTATTTTATGAGGTGTTTAGTAGGCACAGTTTTCTGTGTGTGTGTCAAAAACGGATGTGTGTCAAAATCGATAAAAATGAGAAAATCATTAAAATTTTTTTTAAATGCGTTTTTCTCAAAACTTCATTTTCACACACTAGGTCCCTTTTCTCGGACAAGATCACATATAGTGAATCGATTCGGCTTTGTAATTTCCAAGATTTTCACAAACATTTTATTTTTAATTTTAAACTAACCAGAAAAGTCGGTAGCTGTCAATTTGACTAAAATCAAGTGAATAGTGTTTTTTTGTAAAAACTTAAAAAGGTTCTTCAACTCAATTTTATATATTTACTGAGTTTTATAGGGTTATCGCATACTGCAAATGTGAATAAAAAATCTTTTAATTAGCGGCAATTTCTAAGGATGACCTACAAGGTCAACCTATTTCTATATTTTTCTTAAGAAGAGGAATTTGGACTTAGTTTAATTGATCTAGGCAAATCTAAATTTGCTATGTTGTTCGAAGTCTTTTTGTAAAAATAAGCACAAAAAATAAGTTGTTAAAAAAGGCAATCAATAAAGAAAATATAAATTTTTTAATATGGGCTCATAGTAAAAAAATTAAAAAAAAAAAGTATAAACTTAAAGAAGAGTTTTTTTTGCACCGACTTTGTCAAACTTCTTGCGGATTTTATTTTTCTGATGGTATACTTTCATACTGCACTGTATGTATGTTGCATATATGTATATGTATGTGTAAGTAATTTATTCAATTTCTTCATATCTCTCATTAAAATCAAATCATAATTTTAATTGTTGCATTTTATTTCAATTGCATGGGATTCCTAAACTTATGATCGTTTATGAAAAAATATATTTTTGTTGTAATTAATTTAGAAAAGTTCAACAGGTTATAGACAGGCTACTTATAATTTATGTGTGTATGTACAAGACAATGGTAAGTCGTAGAAGACATATTGAAGACAGCCCCATACAAATCGTCGACGAAATTTTCATACAAATGGCGCCGAGGTCACACAAGACGAGATGGGCGACAATGTCGCTCAGATTGTCGTCAACACTGCTTTATTGAAGACAAAACTTATTGTCCCCAACAAAGTCTTATTGAAGACAAAATGTATGACACTGTCGCTCAGATTGTCGTCAACACGGCTTTATTGGAAACAAAACGATGGATATTGTCGCTAAGATTGTCCTCAACAAAGTTTTATTGAAGACAAAACGATGGATATTGTCGCTCAGATAGTCATGAACGACGATTTCCTTTAAATTTTCGATTAGAAAACCTAATGAACAGGCGACATGTCGTACATTAATCGTCGAAGACAATGTCGTCTGTGACGATTTGGCCAACTGGGATATCTAAAAATATGTATGTATGTATGTGTGTTTGTATATTTACTGGTGACGATTTGGCCAACTGGGATATCTAAAAATATGTATGTATGTGTGTTTGTATATTTACTGGTTAGTTTTTTTATTTGGTTAATGTTTGTTTGTTTGTCCTTGCTAGAGAACTAAATGACTGGTCAGATCTTTTTGATATCGAGCCTTATTTTCGATTTTATCGTAAGCGACAAAAATTAAATTTTTCAGGAGAAGGTTTTTTTTAAATATTCAAATTTGTTTTTGTACGTTAATTGTCGCTTACGACAAAATTGCACAGCCTGTATCTTAAAAGTTATCAACAATTTTGCCATTTTGATAATTCTAAACTATGTGTAGGCCCATAAAATTTTAATTTCAATAAAAAAGTCTATTTCCGATAACATGTCGCTTACGATAAAATCGAAAAAGGGGCTCGATATATTGATGATTTTTGGTTTTATTTGTTATTGGCTTGCTGCAGTAATAATGTATTTTTATTATACTGTGCGGCAAACCAGTAACCACCCGACGATATAAAGAACTAAATGTGATGGCCAGAGCTTTCCTGCAAACTTAGAAGGTATTACTTTGAAAGCTTAAATGAAAACCTGCGTGGACAAGTGCGTGAGGAAAGCTAACCTCATATGTAGCAATACGTTGTGATGTTGGGTGTAGCGAAGCACAACGGGTATGGTTAGTGTATATTTGTATGTATGTATATATCTTTTTAGATGTATGTATGTATGTTTATAATTTTTCTATTTTTCACAAATTATGGGGTTACAAATGTCGTCGTCAAAATTTAATTGAAAAACAAACAAAAAACACAATTACGCTGGAATTTAAATATGTAGTGAAAATAATTCAGGAGTGCTCCAAATGAAATATGAATGAGCAGCAGATGTGAATTAATTAATATTCTTAACCCGTCACGTTGATATTTTGGTGATTGACGTTTTGAAATGCAAAACATCATAACTAAACATTTGGAAAATTTTACGGAAAAATTAACAAAAAAATTTATGTGATGAATAATCATAATTGTAAGGGTTCCAGCAATACGGACTTCCAAACTTTGTCACAGTTAATAGATATCACATTATTGAAACTACTTACATCTGTCTAATTGCGTATAATTTATTGAGTCTATTTTCCCGTAAATGAGCAATATGTAAATTAAAAAAAAAGTTTTAAGCTCGGAATCAATAATTGAAAATTTTATTTAATCTCCCAACTAAATGTCGTAATGGGTTAATGTTTATAAATTTGTGACGCATGAGAGTTACATTATGTGAATAACTTTTTATACCCTTTACCAACAAAAATGGTAAAAGGGTATATATAGGTTTGTCATTCCGTTTGTAATTTCTATAATATCAATAAGCGACACATAAAATATATATATTCTGGATCCTTATGCATAGGGAAGACGAATAAGCGATGTCCGTCTGTCCGTCTGTCCGTCTGTCCGTCTGTCCGTCTGTCCGTCTGTCCGTCTGTCTGTACGTGAAATCGGTTTTCCGAAGCTCCCAGAAAAGCTAGAGACTTCGTTCTTGGACTGGTGTGTCAGAAATTTTCCAAAATAGATTGGTATTGAAATTCAGCAAAATCGGACAGACGATTGCAGAGCTGGAAAACGTAAACTTCATTTTGCCATATAAAAGTAACTACCGAAAACAAATTTTTATTTTTTTTAATAAATAAACTTATTTTACACATCAGTACGATTACAACTGGTATTTTAAATTAAAAAAATATAAAAAAATTAAAAAAACGTTTCCAGGGTTGGAAAACTGTAACTTTTTGTGTTATGTAAAATTAACTATGTCTAAAACTATATTAGTATTTTCTCGAGAACCGAACGAGCTACAGACCTGAAATTTGGACACAGTGTGTAGACCTTTGGCCGCTACAACAACAAATACATGAGAATTGGAAATTAAAGGGTGTTCCAAAACGAGCAACGAAAAATGTTAAAATCCCATGTAATATACATACAATTATATGTATATACACTTTTTATACAGACTACAAAAATTAACACTAAAATTTCCAAAAATTTAAATTAAAGGGTGTTCCATCAGTTAATGCACTTTTGACTACGCAATTTTGACAACTGATGTATCTTGGAAACCATAAGAGCAAAACTCTTGAAATTTTCAAAAACGGTAAAACAAAAAAATCTAAAAATTACAAAATCGCCAAACTGAAAAAAATCGCCAAAAACAAAAAAAAATCGCCAAAACAAAAAAAAGCACCAAATTAAAAAAATTTCTAAGACTAAAATAAATCGCATAAAACGAAAAAATTGCTAAAATGAAAAAAAAATCGCCAAAATGAAAAAAAAATCGCCAAAATGAAAAAAAATCGCCAAAATGAAAAAAAATCGCCAAAATAAAAAAATAATGCCAAAACGAAAAAAAACCTAAAAAACAGAAAAAATCGCCAAACTGAAAAAAAATCGCCAAAATGAAAAAAATCGCCAAAATGAAATAAATCGCCAAAACGAAAAAAACCCCAAAAAACAGAAAAAAATCGCCAAAATGAAAAAAAAACCAAAAAAAATCGCCAAACTGAAAAAAAAAATCTCCAAACTGAAAAAAAATCTCCAAAATGAAGAAAAGCCCAAAAACAGAAAAAAATCGCCAAAAAGAAAAAAACCTCCAAAAACAGAAAAAAATCGCCGAAACGAGAAAAAAGCGACAACACTGAAAAAATCGTTTAAACTGAAAAAATCTTCGAAAAAGCAAAATAGCCTGCCTTTCGTGCGCGATTCAAAGTCGCACTTTACTGAATTTTTTAATATTAAAGGAATTAAATGAAACTAAGTTTTTCCTTATTTCGTTTTTGCTTTGTTCACTTAACATATTTTATGTATTTTTTAAAGAACTAGATTGGTATCAATAATCAGAAAAATCCAAAATTATGACTCCAGGGTTGGAAAACTCACACTTTTTGTGTTATGTAAAATTAAATAGGTCTAAAAATTTTTTTCGTTTTCTTTATAAATTGAATATATTTTATGCTTCTGAAAGAAAAGTTTAGCGAATGAAATTTGAAAAATTAAAATTAAAGCTCCCAAGATGAAAACAAATATGTATGTATGTGTCTGTATACTATATATATGTATGTACGTACGTTGGTAAAGGGTATATAAGATTCGGCACAGCCGAATATAGCACTCTTACTTGTTTTTTTTATTTGTTATTGTTTATTCATTTAAACATGTGAACTGGCGGAAAGTATTTTTTTTGTTTTTTTTTTGTTTGTAATAAAACAAAGAGGTGAACAATTAAGAGAATTGAATACACATGTGTTAAGTTTTAAGGTTCACTTCTAAACAGTGTTGCCGGTAATTATAAACAAGAAGATAAAAAGTATATATGTACATATGTATATGCATATCATATAGATTTAAATCATAAAATAATATTAATTTTAAAATCTTTAGCGAAGGTTGTGGGGCTGCGTACACAGATTTAGCTACACCTTAAAACATTGGCGTTATTCGATGTTTGGTGCAAATGGTCTTGCGTAAGTGCAAGTGCAACATATCGTAGCTTTTCTTTGGATTGTGTGTGTATTTTGTTGTTGGATTTTAAAGAAAAGCTACGATATTTTGCACTTGCACTTATGCAAGATAATTTGCATTACAAACCGAATACCGCCATTATGAATAAAATACACAGGAGTTAACTTTTCAATTCACTTCTAAACAGTGTTGCCGGTAATTATAAACAAGAAGATAAAAAGTATATATGTACATATGTATATGCATATCATATAGATTTAAATCATAAAATAATATTAATTTTAAAACCTTTAGTGAAGGTTGTGGGGCTGCGTACACAGATTTAGCTACACCTTAAAACATTGGCGTTATTCGATGTTTGGTGCAAATGGTCTTGCGTAAGTGCAAGTGCAAAATATCGTAGCTTTTCTTTGGATTGTGTGTGTATTTTGTTGTTGGATTTTAAAGAAAAGCTACGATATTTTGCACTTGCACTTATGCAAGATAATTTGCATTACAAACCGAATACCGCCATTATGAATAAAATACACAGGAGTTAACTTTTCAATTCACTTCTAAACAGTGTTCCCGTAATTATAAAAAAAGAAGATAAAACGTATATGTATGTATATATCGTTATAGAAAAATTTAAATCATAAAAAAATATTTCTTTTGAAACCCTTAACGAAGGTTGTAGACCTTGAAAAAAATCATGAATACATATGCATTGTATATATGAACGATCGATTTTTTGGGACTTATAGACAAAAATACTCGTAATAATAAAAATTAAAATTTTGAACCCAGTTGAATAATGAAAAAGTTAGACATCCATGGCGGTCATTAAATTTGTTTGCAATTTCCTTCTTAAAAAAAGTTATCACATGCCATCTGGGTTACTCAAATATACGAACCTTAGCTTAATCGAATAAACAACCAGAAACAATTAATAAGTTCGAATAAAAATTAAAAAAATTAGCTAAAATCAGAAGCTATATACATATATATACATATGATCTGAAAAAATATGCGTATCGAGCCCTATTTTCGATTTAATCGTAAGCGACATGTATGACTTTTTGATTGAAATTAAAATTTTATGGGCCTACCCATAGCTTAGAATTTTCAAAATGGCAAAATTGTTGATGACCTTTAAAATACAAGCTGTATTATTTTATCGTAAGCGATATGTAAAACATATTTGAATGTTATAAGAAAACATTCTCCGGAAAAATGTTTTCGCTTACGATTAAATGGAAAATAGGGATCGATATTTATAAGGCTGAATGAAGTTTGCATTAACTGACACCACTCACAGTAGACGAAACGCAAGACCTTTGAATGGTGAATGTGTGGCGACCTTCAAAAACAGTATTTTGTTCCGTTCTGCTGGTGTTTGTCAGATTAATTAACATTTCACAATTGTCTTTGCTGCAATTTGTTCCTTAAAAATTATTGAATTTAATTTGGCTTATTTAACTTTGCGAACTTTCGCCTAATCGAATCAAAAGAAACAATATGTAATTATTTTGACTAAGACTAGCAGAATGGAACAACGTCAAACGTAAGCTCAAATTTATCATCACTAATTTCCAATAGTTTAGTCATTGTTAATTGTTCTTAATAATGAAAGATAGATTCAGTAAAGTATAAATGTAACTCGCACACGACGGTTCCACACGGACACTACATATATAATACTATAAGAACTTTAGAAATTTTTTTATACCCTTCACCAAAAATTATAAAAGATACGAGTATATATAGGTTTGTCATTCCGTGTGTAATTTCCACAATAATAATAAGCGACCCATAAAGTTTACATATTCTGGATCCTTATGCATAGGGAAGACGAATAAGCGATGTCCGTCTGCCCGTCTGTCTGTACGTGAAATCGGTTTTCCGAAGCTCCCAGAAAAGCTAGAGACTTCGGTCTTGAGCTAAAACTAATTTTTGTTTTATTTTTGTTAAATAAACTTATTTTATACTTCAGTACAAATAAAATTTGTAGTAAAAAAAATAAAAAAAAACGTTTCCAGGGTTGGAAAACTTCAACTTTTTTTTGCTAAATAGAAGTAACTTACTAAAACTAATTTTTCCTTTTTCTCTAAAAATTAAACACATCTTATATTCTTTAAAAAAACAGATTGGTATACGATATCACAAAAATCTAAAATTATTTTTGCAGGGTTGGTAAACTTACACTTTTTGTGTTATATAAAAAAGTAACTGGGTCTAATTAATTTTTTTTTTCTTTATAAATATTTTATGCTTTTGAAAGAAAAGTTTGGTGTATAAAATTAGAAAATGAAAACCACAGCTCTAGAGCTGGAAACTTTAAACCTTTTTTTGATATTAAAGTCACTAAATAAAACAATTTTTTTTCTTATATCCTTTTTGCTTTGTTCACTTAACATATTTTAAAATCTAAAAGGATGATTCCAGGGTTGGAAAATTTACTTTTTATGCACATAAAGTAACTAGGTCAAATAATTTTTTTTGCTTACAAATTATGTATGCTTTAAGTTTTAGAAAGAAGTAGTTTGGCATAAAATTTAGAAAAATCAAAGTCATAGCTCCAGACCTGGAAAACTTAAACTTTTTCTGGTATATTAAACTAATTATTTCTTTGGCATAAAAAAATATATACTATAATTTAGAAATAAATAAATTAGTATTAATAAACAGAAAAATCAAAAGTATGGTTCCAGGGTTGGAAATTGAAAAAAAAATTTGCGTAAAAAAATAACTAAAAATTATTTTTTTTCAGTTAAACATATTTCATATTTTAGGAAGACCATTAATCAAAATTTTTTTATATATGTTAATTTTTTTATGGATATCTAATTGAAGTATAAGCTAAGGTTTTGCCATGCATGGATGTAAAATACTGAGACTATTTTAGGGTTATTAAATATTAGCGCGTTTTTTGAACATCTCGAGAGCGAGTAAGCAAGCCCCAATTCTTTTGTATTGTATTGATGTGACGTCGATGTTGACTGAAATAAAGTTGAATGTAAAATATTTCTTAAATACAGACCCCCATATTCATACAAAAATAAAATTAATTTTAAATCCATTTTAGGAAAATTTTGTATGAAACATTTTAAATAAATTACATTTCAAATTCATTTTAAATTTTATGAATATGGGGGAGAATGTACAATAAAATATTCAACTATTGCTAATATCGAAAATAAAATATTTGATTCAAATTCTTTAGCAAAAAACTATGTACCGAGAGGTCACTTACTAAAATTTGCACTAGAACAAAAGTTATAAATTTGTTCACAAAACAAATATGTATGTATGTATTATGTATGTATGTATGTATGTATGTATGTATCTGTATACCACATATACGTACGTCGGTGAAGGGTATACAAGATTCGGCACAGCCAAATATAGCACTCTTACTTGTTTAAATTTTAGTCTTACTTGATCTACTGTGCATAGAAATACATTAACTTTGAAAATTACAAGTGTGTATATCTATACACAGAGATAAAACTGCCTCATAGAATCAATAAGATTTTCTCTATGAACCGTTTTTAGGCTAAGGAGTATCCCAGCAGAAAGAAGCGAAGATTTTTTCATACAGATTCCTTATTGTTTTTATGTGGTAAATATTATTAATTTTATCAAGAAGAAAACCACATAAAATCAAGATGAAATCTTATTATTCACAACTTTTTTTACTCAATTTCCGTTATTTTTGGCACCAAAGAAAACAATCCATAGGTTTTCTTATAAATTTTAAACTATAGGGATTTCTTATTGATTTTATTAGATTGCCTTCTTGATTTCTTTAAAAAGGTTTTCTTCTTGATTTTATTAGGTTGCCTTATTGATTTTTTCAATAAGGTTTTCTTCTTGATTTTATTAGGTTGCCTTATTGATTTTTTCAATAAGGTTTTCTTCTTGATCTCAGTAGGTTCCTATATGAGTATGTGTAAAGCATCTTATTGATTTTTTCAATACGGAAATCTTCTTGATTTTATGAGGTGTCTTGTTACTTCGTTTCTATAAATAGACACAGACAATTTTTTTCATGATCTTTTCATTTTTTTTGTATAAGAATGTTTGCACAATAATTTCAATGATTATTCAGGCTGCTTGTTAGCATATTGGTTAGAGTGCTTGTCTATCAGTCAGAAGTTTGCTGGTTCAATACTTGTATAAATAAATAACATCTACAACATACTACGTACATATGTATATGCCCAGTCAGCATGTGGAAGATTGTTTCACCAAACTGAGTCTTTTTCGACTGTCTTAGATGATTAAAAACTGATTAATCAGTTCTGCGCTTAAAATAAGACTCGAAAATGATTCCCAGAAATACTTAAGAAGGGATTTGTTTAAAAAATAAAAACAAACAGCAAGCTCGTGCAGTAAAATCAAAAAAATAAAAAGTGATTGTAAGTAATACCACAAACTGTCTCGAAAGTGAGTCTAAATTGATTAGAAACGCGAGTCATCAAATACTCTTTTAGAAGACTCCCGGATAGGGTACCATTTTCTCCCGAATGAACAGTAATTTTCGCCTCAAAAACGAGCGCATAAATGCTTATTTTAATCGCGCGGAGGAATCGAAAAAGACTCGAATATGATCATTAATTTCATAAAATGCTGACTGGGTGGTATAGTATTTAAATGAAAATACATAAGTACAGAGAATAAAGGCGCAATTTTTTTTTATTTTTTTATTGAAAAAATCAATAAGATAACCTCATAAAAACTATAAGAGATCTTCTTGATTTTTTCAAAAAGGTTTTCTCTATGAAATTAATAAGATTTCCTTATGGAAAAAAACCATAGAGATTTCTTATTAATTTTGTTATATTTTATGAGGTATTTAGGAGGCACTGTTTTCTCTGTGAAGTTGTATGTATATTATATAAGATTTAAAAATTTTTCGTTGCTCATTGTGATATATAAACAGATGTATATATTGTTGTAGCGGTCAAAGTTTTACATTTTCCGTGAAAATTTCAGGTCCGTATCTCTTACGGCTTTTGAGAAAACAGCCTGTGACAGCAGACAGACAGACGGACAGCATATCGAAAAGAATAGGGTATCTTAACACCTTTGGTGTACGGAACCCTCACAAAAAAAAATTTCAAGGCCACAAGTCGAAAAACATTGAAGATATATATAAACACGAAAAGACTAAACTGGCAACTCTGCTTATTGTAGACAAAACTGATGTGTGCGCGGATGTGCACGAACATTTGAAAAGTTCTCACACTAACACAACCATACAAAAAATATGTAAAACTAAATGTATTGTTTACAAACTAACTTAACAATTATTAAATAACAATGGAATTCTTAAACAAAAAACGACAAATTAAATAATAATAATAAACAATTTATGTACATATATTAACACTAGACAGAACGCTATAGCGTTGTAATAAGAGAAAGATTTTTAAATAAATATTTGAGCTACCCATTTTGCAAATGAGGCAAATCAATTAGAAATAAATTTAATTATAAGTATGTAGTATTGATAGATTAAACTGTGTATGTGTAACTTTTCATGTGCAAACAGTTTGCAAAAATTTACTAGCTTCATCTTCAAAACGAAGTTGTTTCAAAACATTCAAATTAACATTTTATCCTGTTTTTTTCAGGTTACAGGCGGTGGCAGCGGTTTGGGACGCGAAATTGCTCTCGAATTGGCACGTAAAGGTTGTAAAATTGCTGTGGTCGATGTAAATTCGAAAGGCTGCTATGAAACTGTTGATATGATTTCAAAAATTCCGCACAGTGTCGCCAAGGCCTACAAGGTAAAGTATTTTCAAGGCAAATAAAAAAACAATAAATATTTGATACATTCTTTTTTTTTTGTGTGCAATTTTTAACCAGACTGATGTCTCATCGCCACGTGAACTACAATTAATGGCTGTTAAAATTGAAAAAGAAATGGGTCCAGTGGAAATTTTAGTTAACAATGCTTCATTGATGCCCATGACATCAACGCCACAGTTGAAAAATGATGAAATTGATAAAATTATAACCGTTAATTTGGGATCATACATTATGGTACGTGATTTCTTTTAATATTGTCATCATTCCCATTTGAATAATTTATTTCATAATATATATTTGTATGTACATAGATATCGTCACCTTAATATAGAAAGGCCCTAACTAATTATTTGTTTGAAATCAAGATTTTTGCATTTTTAGATACATTAGATCAAAATATAAGAAAAACTCGATTTCAAAAAAATAATGAGTTAGGGCCTTTCTATATTAAGGTAACGATATGTATATGTATATGTATGTACATATTTATGTAAATTAAATTAATAATGAATTGTTTTGTTTTTTATTCATATTCTACGTAAATGCCTTTTCCACTCTCAGACCACAAAAGAATTTCTGCCAAAAATGGTTACGCGAAAATCTGGACATGTTGTTGCTGTGGCGGCTTTGTCTGGTAAGTTAAAATGTATTTGTTTCAGATGTGTGTAATGATGATTTTTAATGATTTTGGATAATAAATGCTTGAGTTTTAATTAATTGAGTTTTTGTAGTTTTTGTTTATATACATATGACCTTCTCCGAGAAAAGGGACCTAGTGCGTCAAAAAATGGGGTTGGACTTAAGAGTGGATTCTGGTACCTAAAAGGGTGTAGAATAAGATGAAATGAGTTAGATTTCTGTTAAAAATTTATTTGCCCCATAAAAACGTACAAAACGCACATGGGAAAATCGATAAAAATGAGAAAAACATTAAAAATTTTTATATTTTTTTTTCTCAAAACTTCATTTTCACACACTAGGTCCCTTTTATCGGAGAAGGTTACATATATAGTTTTGTATATGTATTTGAGAAATTCCACTTTTTTGTCACATGCGACAGCAAGCAATTAACCTTGTATTTCTGAACAAAGTGACTCGATTTTTCTTAAAATTTTACCTAAGTTAGAGCTGCTGACGGCCTACACAAATATATAAAGAAGTAAAAAAAAGTTTCGTTTTCTTTGAAAAAAACAAGCATATTTGCTTGGTGTCGCACGCTACAAAAAGTTGACATTCCCGTGGATATGCCCATATGTATAATTTTTTACCACCAGCTGTTGTATATACATACATATATTACTGGATTTTAAAGTTTTCCCGTACAAGTACTTTTATATGCAAACGTTTTTATTGAGACTAATTGCTTTACATTACTCAGTATTTACTTAGTTACAGGATTTGGCAAGAAATGTATTTGAACAGACCTTATATAAGTAACCAATAATTACCTTTCGTCCCGTTTTGTTGTATTGTGATAAATATTAAAATTTTGTCTACAAGGTTTTTATCTTATTTGCTTCTTTAACTCATATAATAAACACCGTAGTAGAAAAACTAAATTTAATTAATTATGTATATGTATGTATGTATCAAACTAAATATTTTCTAAATAGTTTTCTAACGATTGATTCTCTCAGAGGAGACATAACAAAAATTATGAATACGGTTGAATACCTAATATATGCTGTTAGTGGGTGATACTTCCCAGTAAAAAAAATTGGAAGTCATTCTAAAGGAACTACATTTTCATTGCTTCCAAAAAATCGATATTTTTAATTTGCCGATAGTTAGCAGAAAACCAAGTAGAAATTTATTTTAGTTATACATAACCTTGTAATTCGTCAATAGTTTTAGAAATTACAAACCAGAATTTTAAAAAAATCGATTTGTTTGAAGAAACTTATGAACTGATTTTGGTCTAAAATTTTGAAGTTATTTGCTTAAATTTACATGAAAATACTGTTTCACGTTTAAATTCCTATAAAAAGAAACTAATTGTTAAAATAAGTAACTATTAACCATTTTTCCTAGATGAAAATATTATCATAGAACACAAAAAAAGTAAATTTTTCTTAAAACCGCTTCCAATTCGGTGACCAGGCATCGAAAAAGAGAACTTCTTGCAATGACAACCCTATGTAAAAATCATTAGATCGGATCGAAATTTGCACTACTTCCAGATCGCAAACTCTACATTTTCATGACTTTTTTGGAGTGTCTTTTTTTACTGGGTTTTTTACTGAGCGCAAGCCATTAAAAAGTGCAGAGTAATGTATTTATTTTCAAGAACGAATATTGTTCTAGTGGTGATTGTAATTCAGTATAAAGCAAATATAGAGAACAAAAACACACCAAATCATTGTACAACAGTTGAATAGACACTTGTGCCAAGTGTGCAATATTTTTATTGTGCACTTCATAGTGCACCATACTTCATTTCACAAACTCAAAATTTCATAAAACATTAAGGGCTCTTTTCTCAAAAACCCATTGCTCTATTTTCTGTAAACTTAAAATATACTTTAGTTAGACCTCAAAAACACTACATACAAAGTTTCATTGAAATGGGTTAACGTTTTAGGGTACCGGACAATAATTGGCTAAGAAAATACACATTTCCAACTACACAAAATTTTTAAAAATTTTTCGTCGGTATTTTTTGATTTGAAAATGAAATTAATTGAAAACAAATTTTAGTTATTCATAAATAGTTTTAATGAAAATTTTTGGGTTTATAATATATTTTCTTATCTTGTTTAATAAAACCCAGAAAATAAAAATAAAAAAGGGAAGGGATATTAAACCGCTAGATTTACCTAAAAAAAGCTAAAATGTCATTACTTTTTAACAAAAGAAAAAGTTTTTTTCGCCAGACTCACCACTTGACGCCTTGTCAAAATCGGGATTTCCAATTGCAAAGCGTTAGCGCCCCACTATTTAAATTCACTTTACACCATTTTTATGAGTATAAAAATTTTTGACAGATCGAAAACACTTGACGCTCTTGTTTTGACGGTAATAGAGACTTTTCTGTTTTTAGTTATAACGTTTTTTCTCATTCGAACACCACATATACAATTGTTAATTTTTGTTTTCATTAGCACTAATTTTCGATTTTTTAATTTTAGGTCTGGTTCCATTACCCGGTGCTGGCATTTATACCGCAACTAAATATGGTATTCTCGGTTTTATGGAGGCATTAAGATGTGAATTGCGTTTATCCAGTAGCGATTATGTGCGCACAACTGTTGCCAATACGTATTTCATGAAAACCAGTGGCGATTTGCATTTACTTAGTGATGCAGGGTAAGTCTATGATGCATCTACTATTAGTTTAATAATCTTCCTCAGTTTTTTTGATTTATATCAAATCGAAATGGTGTAATATATTATTTGCACAAATTTTTTCGTTTAATAAATCTTGAAAAAATTTAAAAACAAGGTTTTTTGATTCTTCATGGATTTGGTGAAATATTGAAAGTAATTTGTTTGTCTGTGCTAAACAGTGTTGCCGCTTCAGTTGTATTGTGGATACATTTATCCACTAATTTAAGAACTTTTTTTTACGGCTTGTAAAAATTTCAATACCAATAAACGTATATGTATTCGAATCCGTATTAATAAGCTCCGGATGATGAAAGGAAATGCATATGTTCGTGAAAGTTTAAGTTACTAACAAAAATAGATTTCTCTCGATGAGCACTACTGGCCTAAGGGTATTGAGGTATTTGATATTTATAAAAAGAGGGGTTGGTTGCGTCACATGCCAGAAATCGCTTCCAGCACTTCTTATAATTTTTCCTTATAATTTTCAACATTTTTATATAATTCACTTATTACGTATTTGCAATACAACGCGTCGAAATATTGCTTGCTCTTGTTCATATGTAGCACATCGCATTAAAGAGCCACTCAGACTATTATATATGTTTGTATAAATACTTTGATCACATTTTACCAGAAAAAAATCTAAAGCCATTTCTACCGTAAGGTGACATTTTGTTTTCACACCATCACTTCTCAAATTACATTAAAAACACAAGCAGAAAGCAAACAGCTGTTGAATGTTAACATGTCTACACTAATCGTTCACTTCAGCTGAGCAGTTTCATACAAGTTGTGATCGATAAACATATTCAATATTAAAATATACCATAAACAACGACTCGCCATCGGTGTCGACACAAATGACTTGCCAGTTTGCTTATTACTTGATTTTGTAATAATGCAACTCTGATCAGAAGAAAAGTTTTATATAAAGTTTAAAAAATTGTCAAGTCTTATGGGATGTCGAATTTTTTGATGTGTAAACATCTATACGCTAGGGGGTAAAAATCTTTTTCACAATACAATCACAGATTTTGAGTAAGATGTGCGATGCGTTATCAAATCGGTGTGAGCTATGTATGAGTGTATTAGTGTAATCATACGGACAACAAGAAGTACAGAGAAACTTAACAGCTGCATAGAAACACACTCAACCGAATTTTAAAGCATACCTTCAGGAGCAATGTTAATTTTAATTGAAATTGCTTGTGAAGTGTAATAGTGTTGCCAGTGGGGATAATTTTGTTAAAAAGTTGAAAAATATAAAATAAATATAAACTTTTAAATAAAAGTGCATTTTAAATGTCAAATATTTGCTTAAAAGATATATAGCAGTCTTTATAAAGAATTTATAATATTATATTATAGCATATATTCATTACGTACTGTTGCCTTACACTGAAGCTGGTGCACGACAATTGGGCAACAATCTCCATCTCATGCCAATTATTCTGGGTGGAAATTTTAATACAAATTTTGCAACCCCACAGTCGCAAGCTTTATCAAAATTTTTATTTGACGTTTTTCACTTGCATATGAGCAATTCTACACAAATCCCGACAACTACTATAGATGCAGTTTTCCATAGATTTTTAAATACAGTGTAGTCAAAAATTTATAAATCTTATTTTAGTTACCTTAAGCCAATATTAAAAAAAAAAAGTTTTCATTACTAGATGCTTACACATCACCCCTGTGATCGGAATCACATTGCTTTTTTTAAATAAGGAAAAGAAAACTACGATAATTTCGTTAACTTTCAGACATGGCTTACACGAAATATATTTCAATACGATAAATATATTCAATGGTTAGAGCCGGTTTAAGACTACGGCATTGCAGCGGCGACGAAAAAGATGACTTCTCAATTTGTTTATTACTTGACTTTGTAATAATGCAACTCGGATCAGATGAAAAGTCTTATCATTTAGAACAATTTCAAAAAATGGTCAAGTCTTATGGGATGTAAAATTTTTATTGTAGTATTTACCATTTGTCATGACATTTTGCAGTCACAATATTGCACTTGCGCTATGTGATACGATATGGCACTTATTGTCTAGCTGGTTAAATTTGTGTCACAGTGTTACATTGCGTAATTATTTAGTGAGGAAGAGCTGAGTGAATTCCATGAAAATGAATATTCATAGATTTTGTATTATTTTTAGTAGATTTCCCATACAAAACAAAATCTATTTTGTCAATAGATTTGTAGGAAATCTAATCAAAATCTAATATTTTTATTTATTATACCCTTTACCAAAAATGGAAAAGGGTATATATAGGTTTGTCATTCCGTGTGTAATTTCCATAATTTTAATTTGCGACCAAAAAAATATATATATTCTGGGTCCTTATGAATAGCGATGACGAATAAGCGATGTCCGTCTGTCCGTCCGTCCGTCCGTCCGGTGTACGTGAAATCGGTTTTCCGAAGCTTCGTTCTTGGACTGATGTATCAGAAATGGTCCAACTTAGATTGGTATTGAAATTCAGCAAAATCGGGCAGACGATTGCAGAGCTGGAAAACGTAAACTATATTTTGCCATATAAAAGTAACTACCGAAAACAAATTTTTATTTTTTTTTAATAAATAAACTTATTTTACACTTTCGTACGACTAAAATTGGAATTCTAAATTAAAAAATATAAAAAAAATAAAAAAGACGTTTCCAGGGTTGGAAAACTTTAACTTTTTGTGTTATGTAAAATTAACTATGTCTAAAACTATATTAGTATTTTCTCGAGAACCGTAAGAGCTACAGACCTGAAATTTGGACACAGTGTGTAGACCTTTGGCCGCTACAACAACAAATACATGAGAATTGGAAATTAAAGGGTGTTCCAAAACGAGCAACGAAAAATGTTAAAATCCCATGTAATATACATACAATTGTATGTATGTATGTATATACACTTGAAATTTGTAAGGTTAGTGTATTTTTATACAGACTACAAAAATTAACACAAAAATTTCAAAAAATTTAAATTAAAGGGTGTACCATCAGTTAATGCACTTTTGACTATGCAATTTTGACAACTTGCTGTATCTTGGAAACCGTAAAAGCAAAACTCTTGAAATTTTCAAAAACGGTAAAACTAAAAAATCAAGGAATTATAAAATCGCCAAACGGAAAAAAATCGCGAAAAACAAAAAAATCGCCAAAACGAAAAATACCCCAAAAAAACATGAAAAAATCGCCAAAATGAAAAAAAAACCCAAAACAGGAAAAAAACGACAAAAAGAAAAAAAAAATCGCCAAGATGAAAAAACCCCAAAAAAGAGAAAAAAATCGCTTAAATAAAAAAACCCCAAAGCAGGAAAAACGCCATAATGAAAAAAACCCAAAAACAGAAAAAAATCGCCATATTAAAAAAAATTTCTAGGACTAAAATAAATCGCGAAAAACCGGAAAAATTGCTTAAATAAAAAAAAATCGCCAAAATGAAAGAAAATCGGCAAAATGAAAAAAAAAATCGCCAAAATGAAAAAAATCGCCAAAACGAAAAAAACCCAAAAAACAGAAAAAAGTCGCCAAAATGAAAAAAAAGAAAAAAAACTCCTAAATAGAAAAAAACCCAAAAACAGAAAAAAATCGCAAAAATGAAAAAAAAATCGTCAAAATGAGAAAAATCTACAAAATGAAGAAAATCCCAATAACAGAAAAAAATCACCAAAATAAAACAAGTAAGAGTGCTATATTCGGCTGTGCCGAATCTTATATACCCTTTACCAACGTACGTACACACATATTTGTTTTCTGAACAAATTTATCATTTTTTTAAAGTTTCCATCTTTGGAGCTATAATTTTCATTTTTCAAATTTCATGCACCAAACTTTTCTTTCAGAAGAATAAAATATATTCAATTTATAAAGAAAAAGAAAAAAATTTTTAGACCTATTTAATTTTACATAACACAAAAAGTGTAAGTTTTCATAATTGGAGTCATAATTTTGGATTTTTCTGATTATTGATACTAATCTAGTTCTTTAAAAAATACATAAAATATGTTAAGTGAAAAAAGCAAGAACGAAATAAGGAAAAACTTAGTTTCATTTAATTCCTTTAATATTAAAAAATTCAGTTAAGTGCGACTTTGAATCGCGCACGAAAGGAAGGTTTTTTGCTTTTTTGAAGTTTTTTTCAAATTAAAACGATTTTTTCAGTTTTGTCGCTTTTTTCTCGTTTTGTCTGTTTTTAGAGGTTTTTTTCATTTTGGCGATTTTTTTCTGTTGTTGGGCTTTTCTTCATTTTGGAGATTTTTCTCATTTTGACGATTTTTTCTTTTTTTGCGTTTTTTTCGCGATTTTTTGGCGATTTTTTCTGTTTTTTTTTCGTTTTGGTGATTTTTTACATTTTGGCGATTTTTTTTCATTTTGGCAATTTTTTTTCTTTTTTTTAGGTTTTTTTTCGTTTAAGTGATTTTTTTCATTTTGGCGATTTTTTTTCATTTTGGGGGTTTTTTTTTATTTTGGTGATTTTTTTCTGTTTGTAGTTTTTTTTCGTTTTGGCAATTTTTTTTCTTTTTTTGGCGATTTTTTTTCATTTTGGCGATTTTTTTCTGTTTTTTAGGTTTTTTTCGTTTTAGCGATATTTTTCATTTTAGCAATTTTTTCGTTTTTTTAGTCTTAGAAATTTTCTTTTAATTTAGTACTTTTTTTCATTTTGGCGATTTTTTTGTGTTTTTTGGGGTTTTTTTTCGTTTTGGTTATTTTTTTCATTTTGGCGATTTTTTTTATTATTTTGGCGATTTTTTTCTGTTTTTAGTTTTTTTTTCGTTTTGGTGATTTTTTTCATTTTGGTGATTTTTTTTCATGTTGGCATTTTTTTCCATTTTGGCGATTTTTTTCATCATTTTGGCGATTTTCTTCTGTTTTTAGGTTTTTTTTTCGTTTTAGTGATATTTTCATTTTGGCGATTTTTTTTATTTTGGCGATTTTCTTTCATTTTGGCGATTTTTGTTTTCATTTTAGCAATTTTTCCGTTTTTTTGCGATTTATTTTAGTCTTAGAAATTTTTTTTTGAATTTGGTGCTTTATTTTCGTTTTGGCGATTTTTTTTCTGTTATTTAGGTTTTTTCTTTTTAGCGATTTTTTTCATTTTGGCGAATTTTTTCTGTTTTTTAGGGTTTTTTTCGTTTTGGCGATTTTTTTTCATTTTGGCGATTTTTTTCTGTTTTTAGGGTTTTTTTTCGTTTTGGTGATTTTTTTCATTATGGCGATTTTTTTTCATTTTGGTGATTTTCTTTCATTTTGGCGATTTTTTTTCATTTTGGCGATTTTTTTCTGTTTTTTAGGCTTTTTCTTTTTTTGGCGATTTTTTTTTCATTTTGTTCTGTTTTTACGTTTTTTTTTTGTTTTGGCGATTTTTTTTTTCATATTAGCAATTTTTCCGTTTTTTTGCGATTTATTTTAGTTTTATAAATTTTTTTTTTAATTTGGTGCTTTTTTTCGTTTTGGCGATTTTTTTCTGTTTTTGGCGATTTTTTTCATTTTGGCAATTTTTTTTCATTGTGGCGATTTTTTTCTGTTTTTTAGGGTTTTTTTTTCGTTTTGGTGATTTTTTTCATTATGGCGATTTTCATTTTGGCGATTTTCTTTCTTTTTGGCGATTTTTGTTTTCATTTTAGCAATTTTTCCGTTTTTTTTGCGATTTATTTTAGTCTTGGAATTTTTTTTTTAATTTGGTGCTTTTTTTCGTTTTGGCGATTTTTTCTTTTTTTTGGCGATTTTTTTCGGTTTGGCGATTTTATAATTCTTTGTTTTTTTAGTTTTACCGTTTTTGAAAATTTCAAGCGTTTTGCTCTTACGGTTTCCAAGATACAGCAAGTTGTCAAAATTGCATAGTCAAAAGTGCATTAACTGATGGTACACCCTTTAATTTAAATTTTTTGAAATTTTTGTGTTAATTTTTGTAGTCTGTATAAAAATACACTAACCTTACAAATTTCAAGTGTATATACATACATACATACAATTGTATGTATATTACATGGGATTTTAACATTTTTCGTTGCTCGTTTTGGAACACCCTTTAATTTCCAATTCTCATGTATTTGTTGTTGTAGCGGCCAAAGGTCTACACACTGTGTCCAAATTTCAGGTCTGTAGCTCTTACGGTTCTCGAGAAAATACTAATATAGTTTTAGACATAGTTAATTTTACATAACACAAAAAGTTAAAGTTTTCCAACCCTGGAAACGTCTTTTTTATTTTTTTTATATTTTTTAATTTAGAATTCCAATTTTAGTCGTACGAAAGTGTAAAATAAGTTTATTTATTAAAAAAAAATAAAAATTTGTTTTCGGTAGTTACTTTTATATGGCAAAATGAAGTTTACGTTTTCCAGCTCTGCAATCGTCTGCCCGATTTTGCTGAATTTCAATACCAATCTATTTTGGAAAATTTCTGACACACCAGTCCAAGAACGAAGTCTCTAGCTCTTCTGGGAGCTTCGGAAAACCGATTTCACGTACAGACAGACGGACAGACGGACAGACGGACAGACGGACAGACGGACAGACGGACAGACGGACAGACGGACAGACGGACAGACGGACAGACGGACATCGCTTATTCGTCTTCCCTATGCATAAGGATCCAGAATATATATATTATATGGATCGCTTATTGATATTATAGAAATTACAAACGGAATGACAAACCTATATATACCCTTTTACCATTTTTGTTGGTAAAGGGTATAAAAACCTCCAAAAAACAGAAAAAAATCGCCAAAACGAGAAAAAAGCGACAAAACTGAAAAAATCGTTTAAACTGAAGAAAAAACTTCAAAAAAGCCGTGCGCGATTCAAAGTCGCACTTTACTGAAGTTTTTAATATTAAAGGAATTAAATGAAACTAATAAGCAGATTTTGTAAAAAATTTTGTTTCTAAACGTTTCAAATTTGTATGAAAAATAACGAAAATTCTTTTCAAAAAATATTTTTTCCATACAAATTTCAAAACGAAAAAATCGTTTGAATTTACAAAATCTGACCTTAAGTTTTTCCTTATTTCGTTTTTGCTTTTTTCACTTAACATATTTTATGTATTTTTTAAAGAACTAGATTGGTATCAATAATCAAAAAAATCCAAAATTATGACTCCAGGGTTGGAAAACTCACACTTTTTGTGTTATGTAAAATTAAATAGGTCTAACAATTTTTTTCTTTTTCTTTATAAATTGAATATATTTTATGCTTCTGAATGAAAATTACAGCTCCAAAGATGGAAACTTTAAAAAAATGATAAATTTTTTCACAAAACAAATATGTATGTATGTGTCTGTATACTATATATATGTACGTACGTTGGTAAAGGGTATATAAGATTCGGCACAGCCGAATATAGCACTCTTACTTGTTTTTTACTACCCTGTACAATATACTTATAAAAAAGATGAGTGAACTAGCTACGGTATGCAGAAGGTACGTGAATTGGCTACATTGCAGTTGTTTGGTTGTAGTTTTGGAAATTTTTCAGTTAATGGATTTTGTTTTGGATAAAAAATCTTGATAGATGTCAAAAAAAGTTGGAGTAAACGGTATAGATTTTCATAAAGATTTGAATTAAAATCTGCTATATTTTGTGCAGGTGTAAATGCCCTATTATAAATTACTTTTATGTAGCTTGCTTATGACATCCTGGCAACACCGGTGCTAAAAAGCTTGATGATTGCTTACATAAAGGATACCATCATTCTTAATATTGCCTTAAACATGAAAATGGATGAAAACAATTGTGTCTGTCTGCATTTGCTAAAGACCATTTAAGCTGATATAATTGATATCTTAATGATTTTCTATATGTTTATACAAGCGTGCTGGTATATTCCTTTTTATTAAAATTTTTCATTGGCATGTACAGTGTACACACATTTTTACATACATACATAAATACTACATATTAATTTCCCCTTCAATTTTTTTTCTTTCATATAAAAAGCATCTCGAGCAGTTATCCTGGTTTACCAACAGCATATGTGGCACAGAAAATTGTCCGTGGCATGTTGCTCAATGAGCGTATGGTGTACGTGCCAAAAATATTTGCATTAAGTGTGTGGCTGCTCAGGTAAGTTACATGATAATGAAGACAAAAGGAAAGAAAAGCAAAGAAAAAAATTATTTTATTAAAAGAGCTTTCAGTATAAAAGAATAAAGCACAACAAATTTCTTATACCGGCATGAGTAAGTAAAAGGAGCAAAACAATCAACAGATAACCGTACTTCATTTGATATGCACTTTTTAGTGATATCGATACCATATCGAGCCATAACCTCCAAAAAGGCTTAAGCGTCATATATTTTTTAACTTTTTTTAAAGAAAATCTACGATTGTAAATAATTGATTTTTTTTCAAAAAAATCAAATTCGAAAATTATGTACCTTAAGCTTTTTTCGCTGTTATGGCACAATATGCTATACTTACAAAAAGTTAACCCTTTACTGGACTATGTTGCAGATATACATTAAGTACCGGCAATTTATTTTAATTCAACAACTTTGGTACAATATCTAGTTTCGAACCGTAAAATTAGTTTTTAATAAAAAATATAATCTGTTACATCACAACAGATTTAATTCAATAAACTTTGTGAATGTTCAAATCAATTATTCGGCCCTGTTCTGTAAACCGATCGATTTGAAATCACAGGATTTTATAAAACTAATTCCGACAATAGAAACATTAAAAAATTTTTTTCTTACATTTTTTATTATATGTGACCCGGCCTATGAAAAGGTGGCTTATGACTCAAAATCAGCTGTTAAAGATAAATCAGCTGTTAAAGATAAACAATGGATTTTGTCAGTTTCTCGGTAGTTGTTGTTTTTTGAGTCATAAGCCACCTTTTCATAGACCGGATCACATATAGATTCTCAAATATCATATCTGAAAGAAAATTATCATGTATGATTTTAAACACGTATCCAGGACCATTATTAATTTTTTGAAAACTAGAGATTTAATCGGATTCAGTTTAAAGAACAGGGCCGATTATTTTCATTGTTAGAATATTATCAGTAAAATTATTTCTAATTTTTAACTTTTATTGCCAAAATATCTGGCCTTCTTTCTTCTTAATTTTTTAACCTTTTTTACTTCAATAAATCAAATTTTAAAAAATTCCTAGAACTTATGCTTCGAGCTTCTAGAATCTGTAGAAAAAAATGATTTTCTCGATGTTGCTCATTAAAGGGTTAAGTTTTTTTTGCATCTGGTGTTAGTGAAGTCATGTGTGTTGAATTGAGTAGATTTTTTTGTTTTTATATAAAAAAGGAGTGTATGGTTTTCGTTTTAATCGTATTGAATAACATTGGGGGTATTCGGTGTTTCATGCAAATAGCCTTGCGTAAGTGTAAATGCAAAATATCCGAAGATTTTGTTTAAAATCCAACAACAAAATACACGGACAAACCAAAGAAAAACTACGATATTTTGCATTTGCACTTATGCAAGACCATTTGCATCAAACATCGAATACCACCATTGTTTTAATAATGCAAAAACAGATTTTCAATGCCGTAATATATGTATATTTCCGTCTCCTCTTTTAATATTAAATATTAAGGAACTATAAATGAAGGCCAGAGTACCGCTCTAAGCTCAGTATAATATAATTTTGGAAAATAATTTTTCTCTATTATTAAGTACTAAACACATTCACGACAGCACGCTACCGACTGCAACTTGTCAAAAATAGAATACATGTGTGTATATGAAAATAATTTATTTCACGACGGCTACACGACTTCAGGACTACAGGAATACTAGAACAGTTTTATAGCTGTCGCCAACTTACACTAATTTCTATTTTTATTAGCGACAATGAGCAAATATAATACAAAAAGTAAGATGAATGGTATCTTAAAATTATGGGATATTATTTAACATAAAGAACATCTCAAAACTCATACAAAGAAATAATTTGATTCATTTTTTTTATTGATTTTACGTGTTATAAGTACATTTTTAATAAGTAATTTTATTTTTGCAAATATGAAATATGTATATGAATTAGGCACTACTGCAATATGTCTTTATACTTGAACATCAGGTGTTTATGATGCTCCTGTCAGCTACGAAGTAATTAAGTAGTTGGTAGCCTGTTGTCGTGAATGTGTTTAACGCATTTAGTTAGTTTTCATTTCAATTTAAGCTGTATTTAAATACAGTTTCCTTTTTTTCACGGGTCAATTAAAGTTCTTGTTTTCATAAAAATTTTCTACACTAGTCGTACTTCTGGCTGCTGTAAACAGGGGGCAAAAAGTCAGTTCGAAGTTGTTGTAATTAAAGATTATTTTCCATAAAAGTATCGCCAACAATACACTCAGTCATTAAGGTAATCAAAAACTCTCGCATGTTTATTTATATTGAATACCAAGTGAAAGCATTAAATTTTGTTTTATGTGTAAATACACAGACGATAATTTTTGATTGCCTTCCGTAAACTGGCAGTTAATCATTTCTTTTTGTTGTTGTTTAAACTAGACATTTGACCCAAGTACATTTTGGCTCATTAAATATCGCAATAAATTTATATTCCAATCATTTTATTGTTTTTCTTAATAATTTGACTCGGATGCAGCGTGTTCCGAAAGTACGATTTTTGATCAGGGATTTGCTCTTCAATGTTTATTAGGTTAGCTTAGGTTTTGAAGAGTGGTGCTATACCGCACCTCCACTCGGAGAGCCAATTGGGTCCATTGTGATTCCCTTCTGTTGCCCAAAAAAGTAATATTTATTTTATTAACATATACATAAAATCGCTTAAGCATTAATCGCATTCATCACATGAAGCTAACGACTTCAATATGTCAAGGATAGATTAGACAGCTGGCATCTCCAAGACAATTACATATGTAAGTAGCTGGCTACAAGGCGACAAATGCAGCAAGAGAAATTTGAAGTCGTGTAGTCGTGTAGCCTGCTGTGGTGAATGTGTTTAATGCATGACTTGCGTTATTATTTCCTTATAGTATTTTATTTTCACATTGTACTACTCTACCCTTATGCAATTTATTTTCTCTTTATTCCAGCTTATTGCCCACTAAATGGCAGGATTACATGCTATTAAGATTTTATAGTTTCGATGTACGCAGCCATCATTTATTTTATTGGAAGTGAATTGAAAAGAAATCCAAAAAATCAATTATTTTACGTGCCAAACTGCGAAATCTCTTCAAATAGTTAAAAATAAGTTTTACATATTACAATATCAATAAATAACTTGATAGCTTTTTTTTGGTTAACTGTTTTTGGAGCTTAAGTCCAAATAAAAATTAACTGGTCATTAAAGTTTCTTTTATTTAAAGAAATTCATACGCAATACTGCTTATATATATATAATTTTATTTGTATATTATTTTGTACGAATATTTCACATATATTTTTTTATTTTATTGTCTGCATTTTTTTATTATTAATTTTAGGCTTAAGTTTTATTTAAAAAATATAACGTTTTAATTAATAAGAAAAACAAACTAAATAGAGCAGTAAATGAGCCTGAGGCTCTGTAACCATGGCCCTTTTAACACTAGTTTATTATTTGCAATTATCTTCTCATGTTATAAATAAATAAATAGATCAGAATAAATAATATTTTTTACCAAAAATTCAAATAAAAATTGCAGGAATAAAACTGGTATAGTGCGGCGACAGGCACCTTGCTGCTGATAGCGCACTATGAAGTGAAGTTGGCTGCAGAAAACGAAAAATTAAAATTGAAAAGTTTCTTTGGTTTTTTTTATTGACACATTTGATCTTTACAGATATATTAGAAGGTTGAGTCTTATGCCATTATGTTCATGGCTCTAATTTAGTTTGGTTCTATAAGTTTTCGTAATTGTTATCAGTGTCCGGTTTCTGTAACGAATGTAAAGATCTTGTCAAATGGAAAATTTTTCGTTGTTCTATGAAACTGGGTAATTAAGAAAAAATAAACTTAGTTTTTATAAAAAACACCCTGCAAAAGATACAACAATCAACAAAATAATAATTACAAATTTAAATATTTACACCCTGTTTCCACAACACGGACTGTCAACTTGAGTAGACAATTTATAAGAAAAGCACTAATTTTTTGAGCAGAAACAGGGTATTAGTTTTTCCGATACGAATACTGTATAGAAGTTACACAAACCAGGCACAGATTTTAATTATTTTATTTGTGTATAAAGCGCATTATTCACGGTCAAAATGCATGACCCGCATTATAAAAATATTAGTTAAATTTTTTTTTGTATGAGCCACACCGACGATGCTTGAAGCAAAATCTAAATTTTTTGGTTTTTGATTATGCATGTATGCAACACAAACATAACAAGATAAACTACTCAAAGCAGTGGGTTATACAAATAACTGTCAAATTCTATACGTAAAAAGTTTTTGTATGTAGTTTGACAATTGCCTTGCAATTAGCTTGTAACAAAATGCTATTAATTTATCGTGCAATGCATGCACGTGTATGCTGAGTTCTTCATGCACACTTACACGATGCTTGTGTCATGCATTTTGACCGTGAATACTGCGCTTAAGGTAAATTCATAAATTTATGAAATTTTAATTGTTTATACACACATATTAAGTATTGTTTTTAAATTAGTTTGTATCGAAATATTGTTGAATAAAACTAAACATTTTAAATACCGTGTTTGCTTTATCGTCCACCATGTTTAAAACGCCAAGCTTTCACCAACTAAATTTCGTAAAATTTCATACTCTTGCAGTGTTTCCAAATTTTGATTTCCATTCCCAAACAACAAAATATACTAAATTTTTAAAATATAATAAAATTAATTGTGAATTCTCAAATAGTTTTGAAAAATCTGTGTATAAGATAAGAGTTTTGTTACTGTGAAAAATGTGTGGTTGAAGTCTATTGACGATTTGGCAGTACACCAATGAAATGCATTTTGAAATGCTTAACCACCAGCAATAAATTTCACTTCAAATTAGGAATTTTTGGTCGTTTGTTTGTTTGGTTAAGCAACATCTTTATGAATTTTGTTCCTGCTTGTACACTGAAAGAATTTTCTTCATAAATTCTATAAAATTCGACATTAATCCAATGAACAAATTCATTAAAATTCAACCAACGTCACGCTTCATGGGATTAATGAAACCAGTTTCGTCAAAATTATTTTACTTAGAACTTCGTCAAATTTATTTAATAGTATCGTTGATACAATGAAATAACTTCATCGAAATAACAAAATAATTTCATGAAAACAATGAAATAACTTAAATATAAAGACGGTTCTTAATAATTAAAAAATATTGTTGTCATAAATTCAATGAAATATTGTAACGAAACCAGAATATCAACGAAGCAATTCCAATGAAATTCTTTCACAATATTTGTGAAATTATTATCAGATTTATGAAAAAAAATCTAATGAAATTGTTTCATTGGATTTATGAAGCAACATTATTTCGGTGTAGAACTCATCAATAGACTTCAACCCAAAAATTTTTGAAATAGGCTACAAAACTTCATATGTTTACAGGCAATTGGACCATCGCCACAAAAGTCGGCAGAACCACGTGCACTAATTTTTTCGTTCGATTTTATATACTTTTACTTACTTGATTTCCACAAAACTGCGCACTTATAACATAATTTCATGCTTAAAAAGTGGGCGGGAGGACGCCCATTAATATTTAATATAAACATATATATATATACATATATTAATATATATACAAATATATATATACATATACATATATGTACATATATATATATCTATATATATATATATATATATCTGTGGCAATAAGGAAAAAGTGCTTAAGACATATTTGACTGTTTTTCAGGAGAGCACTTTTAAGCGTTCAAGTCTATTTTCAGAAATTTATTTCTTTTACATGTAAATTGGAAAATTCTCTGTTAATCTTTATTTTTTTATACAAACATCGTTCTACACACTGTAAATAATACATTTAAGTTGAAATATACCAAAGTATAAGCTAAATTAAGCTATTATTCCAAATGAGATTTGAAGTCTTAAAAAGATAAGCCGCAATTCATTTTGATATAACTTCTTGAAAAATCACACAAATTAATTCAGATTTTGGCCAGGGATACTTTCAAATATGCAGATTACGGATCTACCATTAACTCAAAATTAGCTTATCTCGACTTAAGCAGTTTTTCCTTTTCGCCACAGATATATAATTGCTCTCAAATGAGTGCATCATGAATTGTCCCAGAAGATTGCCCGGTTTTCAGTAGCTTGGAAGAATTATTCCGGTCTACTTGTGGAGAGAGTGATAATAATACCAGAGTGATATCTGCGCCGTTGCAGCGTCTCCAACATTTTAAGAGACTATACCCCGTACCAAAGCTTACGGCTGGTCTACGACAGATGTTCTAGATATTTAGCATGTGCCGTAATATGTATGGGCATATGGGTTATGAATGCTCAATTGGTTCTGGATCAATACATAGGTGTGATAATTGGACAGAAATTGGAAGTATGGAGTCGCCTTTATCGCTAAATTTTCATTAATATACTCTACCGCCGATGGCCGCTTGACGTAAAGTAAGTGGGAGTTAACAAAAACACGATGAGACCGGCGCTCCCTGCGAAACAACTCCTAACCATTTTCACTGGTAAATATTTTTTATCCATAACTTCCTGTACAATTCCTTCATATCCGTTATTATCTTTGATAATTAGATCTTCAACCAAACCAACTTCCATAATTTTGCCCTTATCAATTATAACTCTCAATGTTCTTGCTGTTCCTTCGCGCTCTCCTTCATTTCCCACTTTCTCCGTATAAACCCATTTGAAACCAAAAATTTTCATAATTGCGTCCTGTCTTAGACCTTTTAGACGCGTCCGAATAAGAATATTTTTCATAAAACAATTTTGAAAATTTCACTCTACGAAGAACGCCTGTTGAATGAAAATCTGTACAGTTGACAACAAAATACGTCCCCATTTGCATTATGCAAGTCTTATTGCTAAGCGGGGGGCCTACTGTGTAATTTGAAACGAAAGAAAATTCTTTCGAATTTGTATGTTAATAACATGTAAAGTCGAAAGCATTTTCTTTCGTTTCGAATTACAGAGTAGACCCCCCGATTAGTTTGATAGAGAGAGAGACGAGGGAAAAGAAACGAGTACCCAGCACATGTAGCTGAGCTCAAAAACAAGAGTTACATTGTGTGAACGCCAATGAAAGTTCAAAGAAGAAAAACTGATAAGTTTAGCGTTGGCTGAAGTAGTTAGCACGTTGACTACAAGACCCTGGGTTCGACCCCGGTATCCAACAGTCATTAAATAATGTGTAGCAGAATCATCAGCGAAACAAAATAACCAATAAAATGGCTACTAAGACACAGCTTCAAAAAATTTTATGTGCCTCATTTAACAGCAGAGGCGCTGCAACACTGCATTACTAAAAAAAAGATGCAAAAGCAGACCACATGTCTTCTCTATCACTATCCCTTTCCTAAAGAAGGTAATACCTAGTACCAGTAGTAGGCATTCCCTGCCTAAGTGTTATTTCTCTTAAAAAAAATAGGACTTGTGTCGTGTGAACTGGGACAAAGTACCCTGCAGGAAATGGAACTGACACAAGACTAGTCACGTGACCGGTGCCCAAGTGATAGGGACCAGTCCGAATTCTAACACTTCCTATGAAGCGGACCAGTCACTTTTACATGGGGATGGCCTAGGATGGGGTTAATTGATACTTCGTATGCACCTTGTGACTTGTCACTGAACTATCTCATATTGACCTATTCGATGTATAATAATATAAATATAAATTATTTATAAATGTAATTTCCACATTTAACTGTAACAATTAACGCTTATAAATTTTTTTATTGTTACAAATGCAATGACATTTTATTTTTAATCTGAAAATTTTTTGAGATTCGAATCGACAACCTCGTGCATGACAGGCTGGCACACTACCCACACGACCACAGGGCCACTCATATTTCATAAGTATAAATACCATTTAAGCTTAGGTTAATATCTAATACAGGACTGGTTCCAGAGTCACATTGAAGGGAGCAATTAACATTATATTTACACTATTTGATAGGTCCTGTATTCGACCACATCGAACATGTTCAGTGCAGTTTACTACACTACTAGACCGAGTCCGAATTAAATTGGCTCAAGATCAAGACGATAGATCACGAAAATGGTCAATATGTCACCATTTAAACGATATGACTTTTTTCACCATACACTACTACGTACTTTTGATAACACCCACATTTTCTCCAGTTATAGGACGAGTACGTTTGGATTAATTGTCACCAAATTTTCTGCAGGGTAGCTATAAGTTTACGCAAGACATAAGCATAAATTAGACCTGCCATAGCTATAGCTACATACATATAATCAAACCAAAATTCAATTGGTGTCTATGGTAATGACTATGGCGTTATGGCCTCATGGCGTTATACCGTTATGGCGAGTTACCTATAATCAAATACAGTGGTGCCCATAAGATTGGTTCGAACAGCTGTTTTCTATGATTATGGTTAAGGCACGTCTGATTAAACATATAAAGCTGCTTAATGCAAAAGATTAGATTAAATTAAACTACGTAGAAACATATAAGAGAAATATTGACTGTAGGCAATATTGGGCATGAGAGGGTTAAAATTTAATATGTCCACTAAAAAACTAAAAATAAATCTGTTAAAAATAATTAAAGCAATTTCAAACATCTTTATAGGTAAAAATCATGTTGAATCGAAGTTATTTCAAGTTAGAACAATGTAAATTCGATACTGAAATAACACGAACCCCCCTAGTTAAAACAAAGTTATTTCAAGTTGAAACAACATGAATTTAACATAGTGTAGTCTTTGTATTTTCACCTAAATTTGATTTAATAATTTGAGCCCATTTTTCTTAGCGCCCTATTAAAATATGAAAGCGTACTACCGCTGTTATCTAGAAAAACTATTTTTGGCAACTAAACTATTCCTCAATTTGTAATATTCTGCTGTAAAATAATGCTGCTGCCACACTTTGATATTTCTTCTACACCGAAAATCTGTCGAACGCATAACAGATTGATAACAATTTAATGAAAACATGTCTAACTGATCAAATTGCTTTCCATGGGAAAAGTGCGCAGAATGTGAAAGATAAAGCTGAAATGAAACTATCAAATTAAGATTCATCAAAATAAATTTTTATAAATTAGAAGTTTGTTCAAAATGGGCATTGAGATGCAATACACACGATTTAGTGTAGTTTTGCGAGTTAAACGAATTAAATAAATCAAAAAACTCTAAAGAATATTGTTAACAATGCAATTAACAAAAATTTTGATATTCTATATAATATTTGTGCAACATTCAGTGATGTGATGTCGGGAGTACGAAGAATGTCGAGGCATTGATGAAACGGATGTTGCGGTTGCAAGTCAGAAAAGTTGTGCTAAATATGTAATTTGTGATGGTGAAAATTCTTATGAAGGTGAATGCTTAGCGGGCAATTATTTTAACGAAGAGATTGCAAGTTGTGATAATCCGAAAAACGTGAAATGCGAAATCGTACCGAATGATGATGTTAAGAGTATATATGATAACGAAAGTGTAGAAAAGACTACCCAAAGCGATAACGACAATGCGGGCATAAATGATGTTAAGGAAACTGATGTAGAGCAAGATAAAATTGTTGCCAATAATACAGATACTGCCTTGCAAGTTAACGACTCCAAATGTCCGCCACTCATGGGTCCTTACAATATCAAAAATATTGCCAATCCCGAATCATGTATAGCATTTTATACCTGCTATAATGGTCGCGCTATAGCCATGCTGTGTCCCGCCAAAATGTATTTTAACGAAAATTCTGGCAAATGTGAACCTCACATGCCTGAGAGTTGTAAGGTGAGTTGAATACTGGAGCCGAAAGTCGGTCCTGTGCTTTTACTTCAAGAATACTGTTCAGTGAAAAACAAGGCTTATTTTTTCAGGCAAAATATTCGGTACGCTTGCATTGCTATAAAGGAGTATACGACTTTGTGCCGCATCCTTATCGCTGCGAATACTATTTTTATTGCTTAAATAGCTATTTGATGATTATGCGTTGTCCCAACGCGTTTACCTGGCATTTTGAACGTAGCACTTGTGTTGAGAAATCCAAGTCGAAATGTTATTCCGAAAATATTGTTATCTATAATAATGATTATTAACAACAAGCACTAATTAAGTATCTACGCATATACATATCGTTAGCTTAATATAGAAAGGCCCTAACTCATTATTTTTCTGAAATCGATTTTTTTTGTACATTTCGATAGAAAAACATCTAACGTATCGAAAAATGCAAAAATCTTGATTTAAAAAAATAATGAGTTATGGACTTTCTATATTAAGGTAACGATATCTAAAGTATTTCTTATTTATTTTCTTTTGCTCTTCGAAAGTTATGAATTTATTACATTAACGTGCATACTTACATAAACATACGAGGGTGAATCATATTTTGTATATGGGCATTTCCACAGGAATGTAAAATTTTTTTAGCGTGCGACACCAAGCAAATATGCTTGTTTTTTTTTAAAGAAAACGAAACTTTTTTTCTACTTCCTTATATCTATATTTGTATAGGCCGTCAGCAGCTATACGTTAGGTAAAATTTTAAGAAAAATCGAGTCATGTTGTTCAGAAATACAAGGGTAATTTCTTACTGTCGCACGCGACAAAAAAAGGAATTTCTTGGAGAAATGCCCATATATTTTAGTTAAACACTTCCAAATAATCTTTAAAGTCAAATAAATTAATCATTCGTTTCATATAATTTTTTTTATAATATAAGTTTCTTACATATTCACTTATTGATACATTTCACATAAATATATCTAACCTCCTCAAATTCGCAACAATTTCATCAAATCTTATTTGATAAATAACACATTTTAATTCAGAAAGAGGTTCTAACGATTCGTTTTGGCAGACGAATCCAGCAAATGAGGCTAGTGGCTTGATTATGGATGGCCATAGAATTTCAGTTGCCTTATCAACTGGCAACGCAACTATAATTAAACTTTTTATTATGTATGGTGGTGGCAATGGTTTCGGTGAATTTTAAGAGCTACCGGTGTTGTTAATTTTTTAGTGAATAACTGGACCCAAATCGCAATTTTATTCACCACCCTGCGAATAGTCTTTTTGGTTGGACGTTTAGGGCGACAGCAAAATGGGCTTTAAATTTTTTTTTGGCATGTGTGCGTGTTGGCCAAACAATTCCGGTCTGTTGAAAACCCACGTTTAAAAAAAAAATCCGTAACTTAAAAACTAAAAACTTCTTGATTAATTCAATAAATTTTGTTCGCATGGCAACCATAGTCAGTATATCTGAATAAACCTTAACTTAGAACATATCCAATAGTTCCAAGCCACCACACCCTTTTTCCTACTGATCAAACACAAGAGGATAGAAACTAATTGGTATTAATAAGAGCTGCACGAACTTTATTTTTTTCCTACTTCTGGCCCGCCCAAGCAACACAACGGGACCTATTAGGACCCACGTGATTTGGTTTCTCGGAGAACTTCCAGCCTGTAAGAACTAATCTAATATAGACGAGCTTTACTGATAAGCTTTCAGCTTTAATATATTATTAATATTCATAAACTTAATTTAGAACATATCCAATAGTTCCACCGCACCCTTTTTCCTACTGATCAAACACAAGAGGATATAAACTAATTGGTATTAATAAGAGCTGCACGAACTTTATTTTCTCCACTTCTTACCCGCTCAGGCAACACAAGAGGACCTATTAGGACCCACGTGATTTGGTTTCTCGGAGAACTTCCAGCCTGTAAGAACTAATCTAATATAGACGAGCTTTACTGATAAGCTTTCAGCTTTAATATATTATTAATATTGAGACATTTTTAGATTTAATTGAACTGTAGTGAATTTTAATCAGAACTAATTTCTTAATCAGGCTTGAGTTCAGTAATTTCAATTCTTATTGAATGAAATATTTTTATTAATTAATGTGAGTATCTAAAGAAGAGAAGAAAAATTAAACTAGACTTTATTAGCTGGGGGAAATACCGATATTTTTCTGTGCAGCCGCGCACTTCATCAGCACCCATGTCTATCTACAAATGTGTTTGCCAAAGGTATATCAATAATTGTATACACAATCAATTCTCATATTCCATTTCATAGAAATTTAAGTTAAATAGCTGATGTTAATAATAATCTCTACCCCCAGTAGATAGACATGGGTGCTGATGAAGTGCGTGGCTGCACAGAAAAATATCGGTATTTCCCCCAGCTAATAAAGTCTAGTTTAATTTTTCTTCTCTTCTTTAGATACTCACATTAATTAATAAAAATATTTCATTCAATAAGAATTGAAATTACTGAACTCAAGCCTGATTAAGAAATTAGTTCTGATTATTATTAATATTTATAATTAATTCGTATAATACTTCAGATGCAATTAATAAATTGATGGAAAAAGTCTTGTCATATAAATTAAATAACAATTTATTATCGATTATATTTTTCAGGGCATTAAATATGAAATTAACTTTTAATTAACAAACAGTTTTCTTTAATACTTATTTAAAGAGTTAATTTGTATAAATTGTATTTACTGAACTGAATACACTTTAAGCAGGACATTATATTTGCTATCATAAAAACATACATATGTATGTATGTATGTATGTATGTATGTATGTGTGTGTACGTATGTATGTATGTATATAACACGTAAGTACAGGGTGCCACAAAAAACGAAAGTGCTTTGTGTGGTCTATAACTTCCTTACTGTAATGTCAATTTCTGTTATTTTTCAGAATACCTAAAATTGAGAACGAACTGAAATAATTAAATTTTATGTTGAAAGACGAGATGACATTTTCGCTAAACGCATTATTTCAAGATGCAGCGATGTTAACGGAACTGACTTAACCGTTCCCGATAGCTTCTTTCACGATTGAATAAGCCATAGAGCATATAACAGTTAAAATAAAATGGCGCTTTTCGCGGTTGGTGTATTTCAACTTCGACTAAGATAATTTGACTACAGATTAAAGAAAATCTGTTGAAGTCTTCTCTAATCTATTACAAAAACGTCGTATTCGAAGTCGAAATACGCCAACCCCGATAAGGGGGAATATTCTAATATACGCTTTAACTTTATTTTTCAAATAGTTAGTATACAAAAATTTAATTAGCATTAAAACTAAGAAATTGCACACTATTCAAATCGTTTAGTTTTTTTTTTTGGGGCCACCCTGTACATATTAAAAGTATAAATATACATATTGTTGGTCGAAATCCAAAAGGTCGAAAATACACTTTTGACTCTTTTTACGGGGGAGGTAAGAAATTTTACCAATTTACATATTTAATTAACATTACTTTACTTTAAATACATATCGCTCATTTACTTCAATAGTGTCACAACTGAAAAAAACCAGTTTTGCAGAAAACGTGTTTTAAGTTTTCAATTTGCCTACAACTCAATGAAGTCATGAAAAAATATTCTTCTCTCAGGAGGTGATGCTACAAGCTATGTATATGAAATTTTTACACAAAATAAAATACGAAATGCCGCATTAATCTGCATCACTAACTCAAAAAACTAATATTTTGAGCTATGACACTATTGAAGTAAATGAGCGATATGTAATAAAATAGATTTTTTTCAATAAATTGAAACAAAAATTTGTGAGTAATATATATATTTCGAAGAATTTGTGTTAGTTTTATCATAATTTATCAAAAAGTTGGTTAAGGCTTTTAAAATTTTAGTTGGCGATATGTGTATTATGTTTAAATAAAAATTCCCATCAAAACTTTGAAAAGTTAAATCAAAGTCCAAGAAGTCATTTTGATACTAATATATATGTGTAGTAGGGGAATATCATTGTAATTAAGACATATAAAACTGTTTTATGTGTCCGCCCACTTTTCTAAATTCAACACGGCGTCACTCTTAGAGCTCAAGGTGTGTGCCAAGTTTCGTAAGAATGGCTCAGGTAGAAGCACGTGTAAATATAATAATAACTTTAATGGGAATGGCCCGCCCACTTTTTTAAGCACAATATTATGTCATTCTAAGAGCCGAACATTTTTGCCAATTTTCGTGGGAGTCGGATAAGGAGAATTACATATAATTTAGTACAAACCTTTCATGAGCGTAACCCCGTCCACTTTTTTAAACACAATATTAAGTATTTTTCAGAGCTCATGAAATGTTAGCTGAAATTTTAATGGGCGTAGCCAGCCCACTTTTTTGAATTCAAGACTGTGTCTTTTTTGAGTTTAGGGTGTGTTCAAAGGTTCATAGAAATTGGTAAAATAGAAGAAGATATGAAACATAATATAAAGTTTTATTGCAACTTTTGCAACTTCGCGATTGTGTCGCTATGAGAGCCAAATTTCGTAGCAATCAAATAAGTAGCATATCATAAAATCAATCATTAGAACAAGTTAAAGGCCATGAGTCACTATCCTACACAATGGCACGAATTACGAACAAATACAACTCGGATCTGAAAATGTTTATAAACTCCATCACACCATCGTTGTATAATTGTATTTTCTCAAAAGTGGCTCGATTATGTAGGATACTGAAACCTAACCTTAAACTACATTTTAAAAGTGCTCAATTTTTTTTGCTGGGTTATACACACATACATATAATTTTAATATAAATGCATTTATTAAATGAGCATAAAAACTTAAATGAATTTATGAAGAAGATGTCAAATGTTTTTTGAGTTAACGCACATATGTATGTACAAAACGTATTACGTATGTTTGTATATTTAATGTATTAATACCGATATTTGTTAAGCAAAAAAAAAAAAAAAAAAAAACCAAAGCGTAATTTTTATCTTTAATTAAATTTTAAAATATAATTTTTTTTTCCATAAAACTAGCAGGCAAATTACGATGCTCGAGATATTGACCGAAACTTTAACACATACATATTTAAAAAATATTAAAAATAGTTTTTTACTGTACAATATTGAAAAAGTATTTTTGAAAAGATCTATTGTAGACTGTATATAGGACCTACTTGAGTTCATCATTTTATAAATTCTAGAATTTCAATTCCAAATTAAACATTTAGTGTTATCGATTTTTGGAGGTCCTTATGGACTCAAATATTTTTAATTTATTATTTTTTGCAATAATTTAAAAGTTACGAACGATGTTGAATAAGAGACAAGTTAGTTTTGAATGAATAAATCTTTGTAATTAATATGGTAGAAAAGAATTTTAAACAAAATAAGAATACATATGGGAAATTCCCAGGCGGCGGCCACAACACTCGTACACTTTCATTTGAGCGAAAAACAAGAGAAGAATGGAAAGATCCAATATATATCTTAAGTGTTTTAAAGCAATGAAGGAGTAGTATATTTAAGAAAAAATTTTTGGCGATATCAATAATATAGTAAAAAGATATAAGCAAATGTCAGCGAGAAACGGATGCGAAAAAATAGAAGTTATTTTTGTGCACTTATAGATATATACATAATTCAGCGAAATTTTACGAAGAATTTTTGTTTCGTAAATATGGAAATTAAGGTGAAAAATGATCGTTTATGTGTAGATTTATGAAATATGAAAATTTTGTTTTAATTTTTTTTAAATGGTGAAATTACAAATACGGACGCGACAGGGCGGACGCGACATTTTTTTCCCTAGAGAACTAAACGCAATAACTTTGCTAATATTGATTGAACTTTAATATAAAAGTAATTAAACAATAGCAAATGCTTATTTACTGCTGAAGAAAATTAATAAATATTAATTTTATACGACGTATGCGGCATTAAGGTATAAGTGGAAGCAAACTCCAACAACTTCTCTTATTATAACTCCATTATCCTTCTTTTCGGCTATTGCGTAGAGTCTACGCCGAAGATTGTTGTTGGTAGAAAATATGCAAATTACAAAAAAAAAAAAAAATAGTACAAATTACTTTTAATAATCGCTAAAAATTAAAAAAATTTCAAAAATTAAAAATGCTTTTATATTTGTAAAGTATATTATTATTATTATTATTATATATGTGACCTGCTCCACGAAAAAGGACCTCTGCGCCGAAAAGAAGTTATTGAGAAAAGCGCATTTAAAAAAAGCGCCCGTGTCTTACGCATGGTTATGCAACTCTTCCTTTTTTCAGCGCAGAGGTCCCTTTTCGTGGAGCAGTTCACATATATTATTATTTAAAACAAAACAAACATTTTTTTGGTTGACCTTTTTCTGGAATTACTCATATGTATTTTTTTTTATTGTTTGTTGAGCACGTCCAGTAGCATTTCGTTACATGAGTCCTTAACACACACATAACAAACATATGCATAGGTTCCCACAACTTCACAAAGTCAAGATCTGATGAAAAATGGATTTTCGAAAATCGCAGTGAAATCAGTAACCCCTATAGCACATCATCTATAAAACCCTTCATGTCGGTAACATGTGTCTTTTTATCGCAGCTTCTAAGAGCGCCATCTATTGGCACGTATCAAACTACATGCCATATCTACAGGTCCTAGACTACAGTAATAAAAAAGTCTGGCAACCTGATTAACTGCTACTCAGCGAGTCCGGAGTATTTATTCCGCTTTCAAGTAAATAAATTCCACCCAACAAATTTCACCTAAAATTTCATGATATTATTCGTCATTTGCATAAATCCCGGCTAACCATCAGTATCTTGTGGAAATAGCTTTGAATTTTCTAAAATTACAGTAAAACAATTTTACAATTTTTACTCGTATTGTAAAACAAAAATTTTATTAAAAACTTCTGTGTTAATAAATAGAAAAGTTTAATATTTTTACCCCACCTATGAGGTCTTACAAGTTTGACTTGATGTCCAAAAATAAAAAATAAAAAACAAAAAAAAAAAATCATAAATTTGTTCAACAAACAATGATACCAGTTTTTTTATGATGTGCTGCATCCACATACACACAAGAACTGTTGCGTATGAATAGTTAGGACAGACATTATTTGTTTACAATTGAATTTGGTGTCAAAGAAAAAAAAAAGAATCCGAAGATATAAACAACACATTAACTTGCTGATGCTGTTGCTGTCACAAGAAAATATATCAAATGGCAAGAAATATATAAACATACAGTAGTTTCTGCTTAAATGATTTCCAGCTAAAAAAATTAAATACATATGTAAATAATAAACAAATAAAAAATTAGGTGAATTTTATGATTAATTTTTTTTCCAATTTAAAAAACAAATCGACTAAGTGTTATATCATTTTGGAATTCAGAGTAAGCGTGCCAACCTTTGATGGCACTTGCCGAAAGTGCCTATTAAATTTTGCTTTTTCAACACCTCCAGATAAGGTTAAGCGTAGCAATAATTTTAACTACATCGTTTGGCAAACCATTAGAATTTCATTTACAATTAGGCCATTGCAGTATGAATTTTTAACTGTCATTTTCAGCAGGATATATCACAATAATATAAGAGAAGAAAAGAAAAATATGAAAATTGAGGTTTTATAGTCACAGAAGTGGAAAGAAAGATTTTTTGTTTGAAAATGACAATACCTTTTAAAATTGATGACATACACAGATTTTTCGGCTTGACGTTGATTTATGGGACCCTCTGTATAAAAGAATGCCTTCAGAATCGCTTGCTGACACTAATTAAACCTAACTACTTTTTTACTTTAGATTCATGTCATTATTCCAAAAATGCAATGGATTGATATCAGAGAGATCAGGTCGACATTATAGAGAAATATACATATAAATCGCTGTTATTATTCATAGCTTCTGCCAATTGAACAATATTGGTCTATTGTCAAGGAAAACTTAATTAAATTCGGTAAAGTGTCAATTTGACTCGCACACGAAGGGTTGCGTAAGGTCAGTACATACTAGAAGTGAGCACAAGCCATGAAAAACGGCACAGTATGGTATTTTTTTCAAAAGCGAATACTGTTTGTAGTGATAGTTATAAATGAGTGTAAAGTAAATATAGAAAAGAAGGAAACCATTGTACAACAGTTGAAAAACAGTTGTGTTAAGTATCCAAGATTTTTACTGTACACTTCACAGTGCACCGTACTTCCTTTCACAAACTCGAAATTTCATAAAATATTAAATAAAACTTTTTACAATTATATCCATGGTGAATGATACTATTTTTATAGGTATTTTATTTTATAGAGTCTTTAATTAATAAATTATAAAACTTACAACAGTATCGCATGCGAGCTAACACGCTCAAATAATCTACAAATTTTTACACTTGTGTGCTCATTTTACAATAGTGAAATATGCTTCGACACTACAAAATACAAGTGCCCTTGCTTGGCAGATAAACAAATGCTGTTGCATGCTTTTGATGAAAGGGAATAACATTTTTACCCCCATATGCAAAAGAGATAACGTGTGCTGGAAATGTACGTTAAAACAAAATTTCCACACATAAACCGGGCTTAACGTACACTTGAAGCACACGTTATCTTTTTTGCATATGGGGGTTAGTGTTCTCATAAAATCAAGAGCACTTAAAAGAGAAAACAATTCAATAATGTACATCATGAAGGTTAAGCAAGCAAATGGCTTGTGCTCAGGTCTAGTACATACACAGAAGTAACACGTTTAATTAATAAACACGTTTAACTGAAAAAAATTCAAGAATCAAATAAAAATGTAATTGAGTTTATTAAACTTTTGTTTAAAATTTTAATTTATTTACGTCCCTTTTCACAATGTATGGTTAAGAGTTAACTTGAACTTTAACTGACAGTTCTTCATACAAAACTTGCAGTTAAAGTCTCTGTTATCTTTTAACCATACATTGTGAAAAGGTACGTTAAAACTATATTTGACTTAATAAAATTTTTTATTGCTTTTTGTGTTTTTTTTTTCAATTAAACGTGCTTTTTGCAGGAAATTTTTTTCTGTGTATATAAAGGTGGCCTATTTAATCGAATATCTTACCTGATGTAGATACTTTTTTAAAAGTATTTGTTAGTTTTGACGTTTTTATTAGTTTACGCGCCTTTTAAGTTTGGCCGTTTTTTCGGGCTTTTGGCGATTTTTTTTTTAGTTTTAGTGATATTCTTTAGCTTTGGTGCTTTTTTTATTTTGGCGATTTGTTTTCGTTGTTTGTTTTTAGAGATTTTTTTCTTGTTTTGGCGCTTTCTTCCGTTCTGGCGACTTTTTTCGGTTTTTGGTGATTTTTTTTTAGTTTTTTTTTACAGATTTTTTTACTTCTGCTGATTTTTGCTAGCAATTTAGCGATTTATTTTATTTTTGGTTATATTTTTCATTTAAGCGCTTTCTCCATTTTGGCGATTTTTTTGTTTTTTTAATTTTGGGATTTTATAGCTTTAGCGTTTTTGTCAAAAGTTGTCAAAATTACATAGACAAAATTACATTAACTAATAGAACACCCTTTAATTTTAATTTTTAAATCTCAATGTTAATTGTTATAGTCTGCATAAAAATACACTAAGTTTGACAATTTCAAGTGTCTACACATATCGTGCCATAACGGCCAAAAATGCTTAAGCGACATAATTTGCGAACTTTTTTTTTGACCAACATCGACCATAAATAACCGATTTTCGCCAAAAAAAAACAAGGTCCAAAACATAAGACGGTTAAGCTCTTTTGGCGGTTATGGCTCGATATATAATTTTCTGTATATTACATTAGGATTTCAACATATTTCGTTCTTCGCTTTAAAACACCCTTTAATTTTTAACTGTCATATGTTTGTTGTTGTAGCGGCCAAAGTTTTACATATTCTGTGAAAATTTAAGATCCGTAGCCTTTAAGATTCTAGAGAAAACAGCCTGTGACAGACAGATGGGTGGACGTACGGACGGACGGGCGGACAGCATAGCGAAAACAATAAAGAACCCTATTTCACATTTGGTGTGCGGCATAGTTGCTCTGGATAATAAAAATATCTTACGGATTGTTGTGCAACATTCAATGGGATTCGTAAAAAATCGGGTTTTTATAAGATAAAATTAATTTTAAATTTGTATATAATTTGTTTTCTTATATATCAATAAATAAGTGTCGAGTTGCGGTCCAAAATTATTCAATAGCTTTTTCCATTAAAAATGTATGGAGACCTGCATGCGACCGGTTTCCACGTGAACAACTTAGAGCAACAATTATATCTAGAGTAGATTCACGTATTTATTAAATGTGTCAATATGATGCTCTGATATCACGAAAATTAAATTTAAATAACAGTAAAAATGGTAGAAGATAAAATCTCATTTATTTATCATTATTTTTTTTAAATCAATTAAGCGGAAACTACTGTAATACAAGCTGTGTCTTTATAATGTGCAGCTACAAAATTATATTTTTATTCGTTTTTATTATTTAGGAGAATTAAAATTAGAAATTATTTCGAGTAGAACCAATAATAAACGGCTGCACATGCGCAGTTTGTAGTTACAGAAAGGAGTGTGTGCCTTAAAAGCCTACATCAGGTGCTGGGGGTCTCTTTTGTTATTTATTTAAAAGTGTATTTTGTATATTGCTTGCATACATACATACATATGTATATGCACAAATATTATTACTTTTTTTTATTGTATATCTGTCTGCAATTGAAGTAGTGCTTTAGCTCCCAAATGTCATTAGAATTTTACTTGCAGCTCTTAAGGGATTTTAGACTCCACCGCTGCTCCTTCGTCCATCATATTTGTGGACTACTTTAACAGGCACATTTATTCAGTTCGTACTTAACGATACCGCAACTAATGTATTGTGTTTGCTTATTGTTTTCTTTTAATGTATTGGGCGTTCATTTCAATTTCTATTTGATCTCATTTCTAAAAAAATATGTGAAAACAGTCCTTGTCATTAAAGACAGAATTCTCAAGGAATAAAATCGATTTTCAGTTAAAAAATTTTAAAGTTGTAGAAAAAGCTTTTGTTAAAGCTCAGCTGCTTGGGTAGTTTTTTTTTAATAGAAACTAATGCTATAAAACCCGGTTTTGTGAATTTTTTAGAACCAATTGGCATTAAGTACTAAAATAACCCTAGTACGCAGACATTTTAAGGTTGTATAAGAATATTTCAACCCGTTATATCTTCGCTCAAGTACAGACTTTGACCTTCTCTTTAAAGAAGGTACAAAAAAAAAGTACCATATGAAGAAGTGTTAGAGGGTTAGTGTTTCACAAAAATGTTCTTAAACGCATTTCAAGGTTTACCTAATTTTTGCTTGCTCAGCTGGGACTTAGAGCTTTGCTGTAGTCAAGGACATACAGTAGAATTTCATGGCCTGTTTCACAATAACGAAACGAAACTTTCGACTGAAAATTTATTGCTTTTGTTTTCAATATAAATTTTCAGTCGAAAGTTTTGTTTCGTTATTGTGAAACAGGCCATCAATGTCAATATTTTTATGGAATATATTAATCTGTCAGTAAGCTAAACGGAATATAAAAAACCATTATGTATATCCATATTTAAGGGTGTTTTTTGCTCCTTTTTTTGAAAAAGACAAAAGGGACCCATACTCGGAAAAGTTAGAGGGTTAACAAATTTTACGCAATAACTGTGAATATACTATATACCTAAAATGCAAGGATTTCGTGGTTCCTTAAGCCGACTCCGCATAATAAAGTGCAAAATGGAAAAATTCCACACCTTATTTTATATTACAACTAGACGTATACTTTTGGTTTTGTTAGCTGAATTAGTTAGCGCATTGACGAGATCCCGAGCTCAGTTTCTGACCAGAGTCAGTCAAATTAATATCGTAGATTTTTCTAATATGCCCTCCTTCATCGATATTTGTAGCAATGAATCGTCGGCAAAGCAAGCTTATGGCTTCAAATAATCTTGCAACCTAAACCAAAGCCACTGCAAATACTTCACCATATATCTTATCTTCACTTCCCGCAAGGTTATCTATATAAGATAATGGGCGTGAGAATCCCGCTGATCCAACTTTGGGTAACCTAATTTTTCACACATTATTTTTCTTTGGCCTGCCACACATGCAACTTATGTGTTACTCTCTGGAATAACAGTAGAACGTTCTACTGGTCACCTTTAACTTCCTATAATAGGGAAGCCTTTTGGGGTGTAACTTAGAGGCTTAAGTTAAGTGGTTTAATATTGTTACTATGAACACTAGTGGCCCAACTGCTGATCTGCTTCTGAGGCTTAGTGGATGATGACGTGTCCTCATCATTCATCGATTGAAAGCTGACGGTAGACTTTGTTTTAATCCTACGGGGCTTAATAGATGATGCTTACCATGGTAAGTAGGTAAGGTTAGGTGTGACGGCAACCTGAAATGTGAAAGAAAGTTTTCAGCTCATTTGGATTCAAATTCTTTCTTTTGTATTACTTGGGAAAAGGAAAGAAATACGGCAAGTAGAGATAGATAGAGAGAAGAGCAGCTGATTTATTGATTTAATTTATACAACTCTGCTATTGTGGGTTCTTATTAATTTTTATAGAGTTATTGCAGCTCATCTGGTGTTAGGTTAGGTTAGGTTAGGTTAGATTAGATTAGGTTAGGTTAGGTTAGGTTAGGTTAGGTTAGGTTAGGTTAGGTTAGGTTAGGTTAGGTTAGGTTAGGTTAGGTTAGGTTAGGTTAGGTTAGGTTAGGTTAGGTTAGGTTAGGTTAGGTTAGGTTAGGTTAGGTTAGGTTAGGTTAGGTTAGGTTAGGTTAGGTTAGGTTAGGTTAGGTTAGGTTAGGTTAGGTTAGGTTAGGTTAGGTTAGGTTAGGTTAGGTTAGGTTAGGTTAGGTTAGGTTATGTTAGGTTAGGTTAGGTTAGGTTAGGTTAGGTTAGGTTAGGTTAGGTTAGGTTAGGTTATGTTAGCTTAGGTTAGGTTAGGTTAGGTTAGGTTAGATTAGGTTAGGTTAGGTTAGGTTAGGTTAGGTTAGGTTAGGTTAGGTTAGGTTAGGTTAGGATAGGTTAGGTTAGGTTAGGTTAGGTTAGGTTAGGTTAGGTTAGGTTAGGTTAGGTTAGGTTAGGTTAGGTTAGGTTAGGTTAGGTTAGGTTAGGTTAGGTTAGGTTAGGTTAGGATAGGTTAGGTTAGGTTAGGTTAGGTTAGGTTAGGTTAGGTTAGGTTAGGTTAGGTTAGGTTAGGTTAGTTAGGTTAGGTTAGGTTTAGGTTAGGTTAGGTTAGTTAGGTTAGGTTAGGTTAGGTTAGGTTAGGTTAGGTTAGGTTAGGTTAGGTTAGGTTAGGTTAGGTTAGGTTAGGTTAGGTTAGGTTAGTAGGTTAGGTTAGGTTAGGTTAGGTTAGGTTAGTTAGGTTAGGCTTAGGTTAGGTTAGGTTAGATTAGGTTAGGTTAGGTTAGGTTAGGTTAGGTTAGGTTAGGTTAGGTTAGGTTAGGTTAGGATAGGTTAGGTTAGGTTAGGTTAGGTTAGGTTAGGTTAGGTTAGGTTAGGTTAGGTTAGGTTAGGTTAGGTTAGGTTAGGTTAGGTTAGGTTAGGTTAGGTTAGGTAGGTTAGGTTAGGTTAGGTTAGGTTAGGTTAGGTTAGGTTAGGTTAGGTTAGGTTAGGTTAGGTTAGGTTAGGTTAGGTTAGGTTAGGATAGGTTAGGTTAGGTTAGGTTAGGTTAGTTAGGTTAGGTTAGGTTAGGTTAGGTTAGGTTAGGTTAGGTTAGGTTAGGTTAGGTTAGGTTAGGTTAGGTTAGGTTAGGTTAGGTTAGGTTAGGTGTTAGGTTAGGTTAGGTTAGGTTAGGTTAGGTTAGGTTAGGTTAGGTTAGTTTAGGTTAGTTTAGGTTTAGGTTAGGTTAGGTTAGGTTAGGTTAGGTACGGTTAGGTTAGGTTAGGTTAGGTTAGGTTAGGTTAGGTTAGGTTAGGTTAGGTTAGGTTAGGTTAGGTTAGGTTAGGTTAGGTTAGGTTAGGTTAGGTTAGGTTAGGTTAGGTTAGCTTAGGTTAGGTTAGGTTAGGTTAGGTTAGGTTAGGTTAGGTTAGGTTAGGTTAGGTTAGGTTAGGTTAGGTTAGGTTAGGTTAGGTTAGGTTAGGTTAGGTTAGTTAGGTTAGGTTAGGTTAGGTTAGGTTAGGTAGGTTAGGTTAGGTTAGGTTAGGTTAGGTTAGGTTAGGTTAGTTTAGGTATATTAAACAAGAGGAGCCATTACGTTCATGCGAGGGGACATAAAAGCAAGCTAGTAAAGGCATATTGTATGTTCTCATGTGAATACAAATCCCCTACCCCTTCAAAGGAATGGAGTATTATTGACATAGTCCCTCAAAGTTTTCCAGTCAATACCTCTAAGATGTGTAGTGTTCGATACGGTGTCATCCCAAAAAAAAAAATGGAATCTTGGCTGGGTGCAAGCTGGACAATGACAAAGACAGTGCTCTATTATTTCAATGTCCTCCTTGCATGTTTTGTAATCATTGGTATCTGTGGCTTCAAGTGGCCTCGTAAGTTAGAGTGATCCGTTAAGATGCCGGCGTCTTTTCTCACTAGGGCTTGTTAGGATTCAATAAACTCCTTGTTTTGTCTTCTTCCGGGTCACCCCATAGAAGTTTGGCTATATTACCTACATATTCACTATTTCATCTTCGACTAATTTGTAACTCAATCTGTGCTTCCTTGAAAGGTTTCACATTAATAAGAGTTGCTGCCCGTAGCTTTTTGGCCTTTTTCGCCAGTCTATTTGCAGGCTTATTATCGATTTTGCCATAGTGGGCCGGCATCTATACAAGAAAAAATTTTTCCATGTAGTGCGTAATCTAAAACAGTCCTAGAGTTAACTTTTTCGGTCGTGATTGCCCTAATTGATGGTTTCCGGTCAGTAAATAACTTGACATCCTAATGTTCACATTGATCCACTTTAAGACCTCCGTGATTGCACGAACTTCCATCTGACAGATTGTATTATGAGCAGGTAAGCGGAAGTAAATTTTGGTCTCCAGTTCTTCTATGAAGAAACTTAGGCCCATTCTTTCCCCTAGCTCCGAGCCATCCGTGTAGCAGCAAACCCCCACGTGTATTTGTTCTAGTGTTTGATTGACTCAGGAGTGTCTTTTCGGTATCAATCACTCACATTCAGTTATATCCCTAGTACCCGGTAAAAACGGTCCAATGTCTGGTCATATCCGTCCAGTGATGTCCACATGTTCTGATGGTGTGGTATGTTGTCCTATCCTATCCATTGATGTCCTGGTGGGTGTAGTTATCAAAGCGCCACGTCGAACCTTCTCCAAATTTTAGTGTTGCACTTTTTTCTTATTAACCTCCACCATACTACCGATGCTCATGTTAGGATTGGTATGATCACACTCCTATAGAGGCAGTGAGTCGCTTTAGGGCTGAGTCTCCATCTGGATCTAATGACCATCCTGCAGCATGACCAGCACTATTTATCCTTCTGGACGCTCATCTGGTGTTGAGTAGGCGCGTTATTTTGATCTGCGTATCCATTTTATTGGTTATTTTACTTCGCCGACGATTAGTCAATTGCTACAAATGTCGTCGAAAGAGGGTGCTTCAACATGCAATAGCATAGACACTAAAGCAAGTCACAAAAGTATATGATGTTGATATGACTGTGTTCGGCCAGGGTTTGAACTTATGATCTCAAAGACGGCACATGGAAATTATACTTTTAATACTCGTAACTCTAGAACCAAAAGATTTCATTTATTTAGTTCAGTTTTTTTTCCTGCATGTCACTTAAAGGTTGATTCCAACAATATGTCATACAAGTGAGCAAGTGAGTTTATGATCATTGTGTTTTGTTGCTCTTGTTGTTGTTGTGTGCCCAAGTGACATGTGCATTTGAAATTTTATTTAGATTTGATTATTTCGGCTTACAGTTCTTTACGTTTAGTCTTCCTTGTTTAATCTTTTTTTATATCCACACATATGTACATAAATACACATGCACATACATACATACATGCATACGTAAGTATGTGTGTTTGTATGTTTATTTAAAATTCAAAGTTTTAACACCATATGGGGTCTATTTTCATATGCAACTCTTTTTTCTTTACCACAACTTTGGAAATTCTTATTAAGTGCAATACTTTGGATTATTTTTGTTGCATCACGAATGTAATTTAAAACTATAATTTATATAACGTCTGCTAATGTTGCATGCAACACAACAAAACAACAACACTTCTTGTTGTTATACGTACGTACGTATAAATGTAAGCTTGTGTGTTAAGATAACATTGATTTCTTTTTTTTTGCCAATTTGGTTGCGGTTTCATTTTGTAAATCTATTTGTTGTATTTTTGTTCGGATAGAAATTATTTGATTTTGCATATGCAAACGTGTGTAAGTTGTAATGGCAACTGTATTTAGTGGCATGTTAACAAAAATAGGTTTTTCATTTGTTGAGCAAATTAGTATTTTGTAGGCGAAAGGATTATATAGAAAATATATAAGCATTTCTATTAAGAATTTCAGCTTAAACGTTTATAGAGAAATATTTTATGGTTAAGGAAATTATGTTTTTAAGCGTATAGTATTTCAGTTACTTTTATTTAGACTCATAGTGTTATTAATCCTTTTTGCTTCTGTCAGGCTTTAGAAAGCTGTTTAATAGAGACAAAAAAGTTGTTTAAAGCCCGAAAGCTGTTTAATAGAGACAAAAAAGTTGTTTAAAGCCCGAGTCGGATTTATGAATTACGTAAGAGTTCGTGTAAAAAAAATTATACAATGCTTATTAGGTTCGATTAAATAATATCCGTATTACCTGCCTTGTAATATGCCTGATGGACAAAATTTGTTTATACGTTTTTTTTCAGTTCCACAAACACTCACTTGTTAAGATAAAATCCCACTATCCGTGCAATGTACCGGCCTTGTTTCTCAATTAATTCCAAAACAAGTCTAAATAGCCTTATTACCAATGCACTATAGTGCAGTCAATTGCTGAGCGGATAAAAATAGGTACATTGCGCCAATAGTTAGATCTCTGGGTTACAGTGCATAAAGAGTCGATAGTGAGACTATCGATAGTTTTCCACCTCTAGCCACCACCTAGTTCGATATGCCCTGATTTAAACAAAAACACCAGAAATAAAACATACTATATAAGTATATTTGATTTACATTGATTTGAAGAGAAATCCAGCCAATTTGTTTATATACTTTCCCTCTACTTTCCCAACTTTATTTATAAATTCGAAATCGACGTGTTCGATCACACTAAACATCAATTAAATTTCATTGACGAAGTGTCTAAACTTTTTTTCTCTAATTTCTGTAGTTTTTTTTTTTGTAAAAATTTAATTTAATTGTTGGGTTAATTTTTCTATCAGTTTAATTTTTATTTTAATTTCTCAATGAAAACAATGAACAATTAATTACACAAAATTTTTCATAAAAAAAAAAACAAAAAAAAAAAATAGAAATAAATAAAAAAATTAAAAATAAGAAACACACAAGTATTTTCTAGATATTGTTTTGAAATGAAATCGTTTTTACAAATGCCAGAATTTAAAGGAGTGTGTTAAAAAATATAACTATAAAGTTAACTATAAGTTAGGAAGGGTGGTGCCAAAAACCCACCTACACTCGGAGACCCAATTGGGTCCATTGTGATTATGAAAATTATAATTATTTATTCGACCTTTTTATTTAATATATTTTAATTTTATTTCAGCTTCAGGTCCTTTTTAAAAAACTTAAAAACATGAGATATAGATACATCAATAAATTTGTTATCATTGTTTTAAAAAAGAACCCAAACCTAAAATAAAATATATAAATATAAAAATTAACAATAGATTTAGTTAGTTTTGACGATTATTTTCAGTTTTCGGCGACTTTTTTTAGCATTTGTTATTTTTTCGCAATAGATATTTTTAGTTCTAGCGATTTTCGTTGTTTTTTTCGTTTTGGCGTTTTTTCCGGTTTTGGCGATTTCCTCTAGTTTTTCGGCAACCGTTTTTCTTTTGGTGATTTTTTTTTCGTTTTGGCTATTTGTTTTATTTTTGGTGATATTTTTCATTTAAGCGGGTTTTTCTTTTTGCCGATTTTTCTTTTCGACATTTTTTTTAATTTTGGGACTTTATAGTTTTGGAGTCCAACCTCAGTTAAACGCATAAAATATAATTTAAATGTACTGAAAATACGTAGCCTGCTGCCAGCGCAACGCTTGACGCTCTAATTTAGGTTGGATGCTTAGTGTTTTTGAAAATGTCCAGAGCTTGCCTCTTATGGTTTGCAGGATACAGCACGTTGTCAAAATTACATTAACTAAGAGAATACCCTTTGTTTTAGATTTTTTAAATATCAATGTTGCTCGGCTTAGAACAGCCTTTGACTTTTAATTTGCATATATTTGTTGTTGTTTGAAGTCCGGTTTTCGAGAAAACATCCTATGGCAGACGCACAGACGAAAAAAAATTATTTTCCTATTGGATCTAATTTAAACTGAGCTTGGGTATAAATAAAATTATTCTGTTATTAACATGCTGCAAACAGTTGGTACCAGCCCTGTTAACAACAGTGTGTAGGTAACATTACATCACATGTAAGATATGAGACATCACACTATTCTTGTGACAGTTGCCATAATGCCATTTTTCTTTCCCTTACAAATGAACTCCTTTAAAGCTCTGGTACCTTCATTGACACCGACAACTTTCAGTAAAACAATATAGCGACAATATGAAATAAATATACATAAGTACTATAAAGAATCAAAATCAAAAAGAGACACAGACGAACATTTCAAACCTTTGTATGGGGTCAAAACTTAAATATCTACAAAAATTGTTTATCGTTCGTCTTTAGTACAAGTGAATGAATGATGTTGTTTTTTTATTATTTTAAATTAAATAAAACGTAGCAGTTTTATGCTTACAAGTGCACTTACAAGCATAAAGAGAATATATTTTGAATGTTTCTGGTTTACGATGATATTTGATTGATTTTTGTGAGGAAATATATTACGCCACATCGACTGGTTTAAATAATTATTTTAATATACTGATGTCAAAAAGTGAGTGCAGTGTGACATTTTGTTTGACAGCTAATCCTTTCGCAAATTCTATTGGGCTTAAAAAAATAACTCTTATTAACTTAACTCACATCTTGTAATTTATACACCATTTTAAAATGAAATTTTAAAAATATTAAATATTGTTTTGCATAAAATTTAAGAAACAAAACATATATTTTTTTATTATTGGCGAATATGATACCATTGTATGTTAGTTTTAGTATAAGTATAAGTTTCACGACAAATAAACTCAAATTAATTAAAATTGATTTTTAATGACTTTCATTCTTGGGCAAACAAGATATTAACAAAAGCGTAAGTAAAGCAGAAAAGCGCATGCAGGCGAATAGCAGCGAAAAGAGTAGAGTTCTTTTACCATCAGCCATCCTGACCGCAACATCATCATCGTTTAGAGAGGGCATAGTGGGTAAAAGCTTTTCACTTACGATTTGGGAAATAATAAGTTTAAATTAAACATAATCGCAAGCGTGTAACTGTTCTTACCACTTTCTATTTTTGGTTTAAAGGTTCAAATTATACGTGCCATTGCCACGACCATACAAAACAGCTGTTCGCGCCAAACTTATGGGCAACACTGTCACTCGATATCCATATCTATAATCATAGAAACCATTTGAATTTTGGTTTCTCGTCACAACCATAATCAGCTGCTGGCTGGTTACAAATGGTTACAAATGAAAGCATAAACAGCTGTTTCTAGGTATGGCAGCACTAATAGTAGAAGCAAATATATTCATGGTTATGGCCATCATGGCATTATGGTAGCGCACCTCTGATTGAACCTCAACAATATATTTTATTTTTAAATAGTCAATTTGCCTGTGTCAAGATACGGTCAAACATTTCAAGGAAGTATCGTGCAAATCTCCAATTTTGAAAACACTAAATATATATAAAAGCAAAAAATCATCACAAAGCACATGATCGCGTTATTCTGTATTAAAACTACCCACTCTCATACCAAACATATGTCAGTCGTGAGACCGAAGACCATCTCCAAGCTCATCGCTGTCTCTTCCTTTTGCAAATTTATTGTACGGAAAGTTGTTGTGAAAAATATAAACCGTGAAAGGAAAAAGCTCAATGTATGCAAAAGAACAACGATTCGTGGTGTGTTTGATGTTGTTATACAGTGTTTTTATATTTGAATGGAATATGCTCATGAGACAACATTAAACAAGTTTGGAGGTTATATTCGTCTAAGCCGAATCTTTTTAGCACTTGATCACAATAAAAAGAGAAAAAATTTCTATTATACCCTTATATCAGCTACGTCCAAGCCATATGCACAATGTGCAAACTTTTATAAAGAGCTTTTTGTGCTTTCACAAGAGTACAACATCCACAACAGCAACACAGCACACACCAGTGCTTGCTCTTACTTTGCAAAAAAAAAAACCGTAACAAATTTAAGAGCTTTCAAAGCTGTTTACCTGAAATGCAAATATCAGTGTATGTGTGTTTGGACGAAGCTGCTTTAGATGAACATTTGTTTCTTAATACTTCAAATCAAACTTGAAAGCAATAGCTCAGAGTGCAAACGAGGCTGTTAACTATATCGTGAAAGCTATACGAGAAAGATCACAGAAAGTTCAACTGGATATCAAAATCAGCTGATCAACAAAATCAGCTGATTATGAAAAACAGCTATGTATCCAATCAGCTGAATTGTTAAAGTTTTTCAACTGGTACTTACTAACGTACCTCTTCACAATGTCTTTAAAGTCCCTGTTAGCTTTTAATGGTACATTGTAAAGAGGTTCGTTAATGGTTCAAGGTCGCTTCGCAACCAAATTTTCTTGAATGTCTCTTTAATTTTTTTTGGCAAAATATATCTGGTTTTATTTTCTTATAAATTATTTAACATAAGCTTAAATTTAGTCAATTCAAGAGAAAACATAAAAAAGCCGAGAGAGAGAGAGACAAATATACAGTGGTCTCGTTTTAGCCATTCATTGAAGCAAAAAGCAGTTGACAAAATGTTACAAACCGAATGATAAATTTATTATACCTTCTGAATGATTAGTTTAGTTTTATATGTGGCGAGTGGCATGTATATGAAAAAGTCAAAGATACTTTGTTCGCTGTGGTTGTTATTGTTGTTCTTAGATGAGTGAAAACTTTGAAACTTTTACAAATTACAAAATTGTTATATTTTATTTTCTATGTAATATAAGTTTTAATAACATTGGTTTACACTAGTAAGTTTAAATTTTACTAAGATAGAGAGAAAAGTAGGCATTAGTAATTATAACTTAAATTTTTAGTTAAATTTGTACATAAATTAAAAAACCAAAAATGGAATTTGCGACTTAATGATGTAGAATTAATCCTCATAATCCTCAGAATTAGTCCTTCATATTGTGTAAAAACTTCATACAAAAATATATTGGTTAGTCAACTCTTGAAAGCAAAATAAAATTTTCTTTTTCCAAATTGAAAACTTTAAAATCGTTTTCTGACAAACTAGTTTTTTTTTGAGTTATACCGTTGTTTGCGTAAATGAGCAAAATGTTATACTGAAGGCTTATGCGTTTATACTTTCCATTTGCATGTTTATATTTCGAAAAATTTAAAATACATTTTATAACAAAATAACTTTATTAAAATCTCAATCAGGCAAATGATTGTTTTTCGAAGCGATTTTATAAAATTTTATCAACAATTAAAAAGTAATCATGCTTCAAAAACAGCAAGACCTGTGCAATGAAATAATTGAAGGCTGTATTTAAGATTTATGTCGTCATATAAAATAAAAAAGGGTGTAACTTACAAGAAATAAAAAATAGTCTCTTTGATTGATGTGATGCAATGCATGCAAATGCACCTATCCACAACATTTTTATTATTGTATGTCCAAAAATATCGAATTTATTAATTGAGAGTTCACTTAGGGCCAAATTTTGTAAAACAAAAACGTTAAATGGTGACAAATTTTATATGCTGAAATATAAATTGCAAAAACAAAATTCATACAAAATTTGTCAAAGCTTAACGTTTTCGTTTTACAAAATCAGCGCCTTAAACTTGTACTGCCGTATTCATAAAAAATAATTTTGGTTTATAAAAGTTTTACAAAATGAATTTTGTATGGAAATTTGTTTAATAAAGGTTTTCTAAGCCAAAATTGTTTTTTTTATGAAACGGCAGATAATGTTTTTCGCTTCTCCTGCAAAATACTTTAGAAGCCTTTATTGAATTTATATGACGATATGTGTGTTTATATTTGTGTGTTTTCATGACATGCGTGTATGCGAGTCCTGATATTGTACACAATATCTGTTTCCATCATTTTAAATCGCACACACACACGCACTCCAATACAACCAGAACCATGTATACTTTAACCCACTTGACCTGAGATTCGCTAAAAACGCATGCTCACTAAAGCGAAGTAGTTTCGCAACAAATTCGATTCGATTTGTTCGCAAATCTAAAAAAAAACTGGAATGTTCGCTAAAGCTACGAACTTCGAACTCCTCTCGATAGTTTTTCGAATGTGTGACGATAGCTGCGTGGAAGTGTGCTAACCTGTTAGTCTAGAGGTACCAAGTTCGAGGCATGACAGCACTGTAAGCAAAAAAATAAAATAAAAACACATACGTACATATATATGTGCAATAATTGAACAAAAACAAATTTACCACGATAACTTAGTGGATATCAGAATGGAGGTACCATGTTTAAATTCTACAGCGTAAATTAAGGTTTAAAAAACAATAAATAAAATAAGTAAAGTTAATATAAATAAATTAAATTTTTTTTTTAATTTTTGTGATATTGAAAATAGTTTGAAAATCTCTCACTTTTAATATTGCTAGCGAAATTTCGATATCGATTGTTTTTTGGTACAAAACTGAGCGACAGGTGAACTCTTTTCGATTTTGAGTCTCAGTGTCCATAGTTTCACACGATAAATGTTCAAGATATATTCGAAAGCGATATCTATAACGAAAGTCTTGGTCAACTGGGAACAATCACAAATGTTGTCCACTCAAAATACTTGTCGTAGTATTTTTAATAAAAATTCTTTTGTTCATTAGTTTTTGTAAGTATGTGTATGTGGGAGTATGTGTATGTGTATGTGTTTGTGCGTGTGCTTGCTAACATAAAATTATATACATGGGAAAATGCTAAGAGGAAGGAACTCCACTAGCCCATTTGATCAACCCACGATTTCTTTTATTCGGCTTCATGTTAAAGTTGGCAAAAAACCAACAAAAATTTATGTCTATGACATTGAAGTGCCATCAAAAGGTTAAACATCTACAGGATAATACAACAAACATTGTACATAATAATTTAAATATTGTACACATGTAGGCCCACTGCCAAAACACAGTGGGAAATTAAGTGTTTTAATGACAAAAAAGTTCAATAATAGAGTTCTCTTTTTTTTAGTGTAACATATTTTTTAAATTAAAAAATATATATTTTTACTTTCTAATGAATATGAAATTTTTTGTTTTTAAGGTCTTTGGACTAGGTAGCAGTAACCGCCAAAAAATATTAAGCGACATATTTTTTGAACTTCGTTTTTTTTTTGACGAAAACCGATTGTCTACCACCGTAAATAATATATTTTCGTAAAACAATTAAGTGACATAACTCAAAAAAACGAGTTTTTTGACTCAAAAAAACGAGTTTTTTGACTGTAAATATTGTCAGATAAATTTATTGTTCAGAAATAATTTCTTAATCAGGCTTAAGTTCAGTAATTTCAATTCTTACCGAATGAAATATTTTTTTAATTAATGTGAGTTTCTAAAGAAGAGAAGAAAAACTTAAACTAGACTTTATTAGCTGCCTATTACCCATTGTAAAATTTTTTTTTATAGCTTTCAATTGGTCCAATTGAAAAAAAAGTTGGCGAGGACACGCCCACATTTTTTTAATTTGATTTAATTATATTCCACTTATTTGATTGCTGCGAAACCTACCAAATTCCTTTGGTTCTTGTAAATATGTACACAATTTTCTCATACACCTTGAGATCTGGAAAACACACAATCTTGCATTTCAAAAATGGGCGGAGGTACGCCCACTAAAATTTTCTTTTATATTTCACGTACTTCTTCTCAACCAACAGATTTTCAAAAATTTTTTTGTTTGAAATACTATTGAAATAATATTGGTCCCACAAATTTCTTTCGAAAATGTTCTATCAGATTTTTACATTGCAGTCGTTTTTTTTTGCAAAATTGGGTACTCCTCAATTATATTTATTATATCAAATCGTAATACTTAAATAAGACAAGCAGAAATTAATTTTGCTCCACTTTTCTGAAAAATCCTGTACAAACGATCAACAAAAAATTTAATTGAGATAATTAAACTTTTGCATAAGAATTCAAATGATTAAAAATTTAATTGAAACTAAAAATTTAATTAACTAGAATTGACAAAATTAAATTTGTAGTTTATTTTTGTTTTTTTTTTTCATATATAAATATTGTAGAAATGAAATTAAACTTTCTTCTCAATTTTTTCCAAAAACAGCTTAAGCATTTATTCGTTATTGCTATAAAAGTTTTTACATTTTTTATATTTTTGCTCGTTAGGTTTTTTTGCGGTGATTTCAAATTAATTTCTATCCAGGCCCACTATGACATTTGTTCATATTTTATAATTAAGTTTGATATGGTTCATTGTTTTCGCTGCTTATTTTGTTGTATTACACCAACATTTCTATGTCCTTTAATGCTACCATTCTCATTACACTGTGCTACAGAATTCTATTCAAAAGCTTAGACACTTTTTAGAAGCATTGAAAGCTTTTCAGGTCCAGCTAATTTTCTGTAAAACTAGCTTTTTCAGACTATATTGCGATAATGGATTTATATGAAATAAAATTTACGTGTAAATTAATTTCTCGAAGAAAAAGCTCTTTATAGGAACAATAACATAAAAACTTCTGAAATATTTACTATATTGAAAGATTATTGTGGCTAAGCTACAAGTTCTTTTAGTTTACATAGCAAAACTAAATTGTTAAAGCTTATCATGTGGGATGATACATTAGTTAAGGTTAAGTTGGGAAGGGTGGTGCTATAACACACATCTATCCCCAGTTTGTACCCAGAAGTGCCCCTATTATCTATCATTAAGCCACTGATGAAGTCTCTGATATCCTCCAGTTTGTACTTATCAATATTAGTAATGCTTTCGTGGAAACGTCTGCTTAGCTATATAAGCCTATGGCGTTGAAGCTTCAGGAAATGGCAGATAACAGCGCTCATTTACTCAAAGAACGTCATAACTCAAAAAATGGATTTTTTGAGCTAATGATGCAGAATTAATCCTCATATCGTTATAAATATTGTGAAAAAATTTCACACAAATATCTTGTTTACTCAGTTCTTGAGAGAAAAATAAAATTTTCTTCCGCCATTAAGTTGTGTGCAAATTGAAAACTTAAAACTCGTTTTCTGGTGAATTAGTTTTTTTTTTGAGTTATGACGTTGTTTAAGTAAATGAGCGCTTTGTTCAATGGTTTCTGGTTCCTCTTCATGCCCGCACAGAAATTTGGAGTGACAGTTTTGCAAATGCTGGTACTTGCTCTGACCAAACAGTCACCAGCCAATGCACCTTTCACGACTCCCATCGCCTTCCTATCCATGTACAATCCTCCCTACTTCGTCATAAACGGTTGGTCCTGCTCTCCACTGAATTACTGTGGTTCCCTGTGGTAATGACCTATCGTTAACTTCACCGATCTGTCACACATTGCCTCATCTAACGCCGAACCTATTCTTGCCAATTTCATTTTCCTCAACACTGTTGTGGCCAGGAACCCAACATAGTCTGACACTATATTTGTCCATAAGCAAATTGAGTGCTCTCCTACAGTCACTAACAAGTTTCGATTTGACATTGTGCCCCTTTAAAGCTTTTATTGCTGCCTGGTTGTTGAAGTAGAAGGTTTTTTTATGACACATTATATTTCAAACTAATATTTTTTAATGGCTATTCCGTAACTCTAAATTATTTATTTTTGCAATAACTTTAGTATTTTCTTGAGTTGAACAAATTTAAACTAAACTAAATTTTCTGCTAATGAAGGTAATTGTTTAAACTTAGATGCACAAACTATTCTTTTAGTTAATTTAACCAATTTTAATTGTTAATTTTCCACCCATGCAAAGTTTTTGTTGAGTTCCGGTTAATAACTAAAATTACAATAAATTCCATTAATTTCTAGTTTAATCTAATAGATATTACAGAGTAGATGAAACTAAGCACACAACAAAGTAACGAAGTTTAATACAATTTGAGGAGTTTATTTTACTGTAAATAAAGGTTGCTACTATTTTTGTTGGTAAGATTAACTAATAAAAATTATATCATTGAATCAGTTAATTTAAATTGTTAAGGTAGGTCTTGTAAGTTAAAATCTCTCTCCTTGAATTATTCAGTGTATGCTGTTTATCGAAAACGAATAAATATATAAGTTTTTAAAAATAGCGAACGAAATAATTTTTGGCTTTTTGTAACATTGAAGGATTTGCAATTGAGTGGCAAAAAATATGAACTTTGGTAAAGTTTAATTTGTGTTTGTCAACTGTATGAAAGCACTAAAAAAATATATTACTGCAGTAATTTCACATTTGTATATGCCTTTCAAAACTTTACTTGTTGCCCAGTATCTTTTCGGTGTAGCGAGGTGTTGTTTTATATTTTCTGACAAACAACTTAATGTTGGTTGGAAACATTTGAGTGTCACGTTGTAGCTGAATTTGTTGTTGTTTCTACTGCTGCTGTTGCTGTATTTTCGGTTGACCACATAAGTAGAAGCCTTGTTGATCATGTTTAATGATAATGAATTTTCATTGAAAAAGACAACAGGATGTCAAATGGACTTTAAAATATTATTTTTTTTATGTCCCTGATGACTGTGACTTAAATATATATGTATGTTCATGTTGACATACATGTAAAGGGTGTTTTTTATTGAGGTATAGAACTTTAAGTTGGCATCACTTTTTTAACTGGCGGCCATTTTGTCAGCTGTCAAGTGATTAATATTTAGTTTGGTTTGCCATTTCATCATGAACAGGTTGACAAAAGAACAACGCTTGCAAATCGTGCAAATTTATTTCGAAAATAATGGTTCAGTTCGCGAAGTTTACCGCAAGCTCCGTCCATTTTATGGTCGACATAATCGTCCATCAGAGCAATTAATTCGGTTAACCATGGATCGTTTTCGCACTACGTTTACTCTATGTGATAATACGCATCCGCAGAGACGTCGAACAGTGCGCACCGAAGAAACAATTGCCGCTGTAGAGCAAAGTGTTGAAGAGGACCCGAATGAATCGATTCGCCACCGTGCACAGCAATTGGAGCTTTGTCCATCAACTTTATGGAAGATTTTGAAGATTTTGAATGTGGATGAGTTGTGGTTCCAACAAGACGGCACTACATGCCACACAGCGCACGTCACAATCGATTTATTGAAGGAAACATTCGATGAGCGCATAATTTCGCGGAATGGACCTGTCAATTGGCCACCAAGATCGTGTGATTTGACACCATTGGATTATTTTCTTTGGGGATATGTGAAGTCGCTCGTCTACGCCAACAAACCAGAAATGTTAGGGGACTTGGAAGCCAACATTCGTGGCGTTATTGCCAACATACGGCCCCATATGCTCGAAAAAGTGGTTGAAAATTGGACCTGTAGAATTGGCTTTATTCGAGCCAGCCGCGGCGGCCACTTGCCCGAAATCATATTTAAGCATTAATGGCATAAAATTATCCCTCCAATAAAGCCAAATTGATGGACATTAAAACGATTTTCTTGTGTTTTATTTCAATTCGAAGTTCTATACCTCTAAAAAAAACACCCTTTATATACAAATTTTTATCTCAGTAGCACAGCAAGCATACAGATATTGGAAATTGCAAATACAGGACAATAACTTCAAGTTGCTTCGATTAAGATAGAATTTTAAACATATGCAGGAATTATTTTTCCTAAAGTGAGAATAACGTGCATTCGCAAGCATTTGACAAATTTGTCAAACTTTTATTATTAATGCTTGATGTGTTCGCAGGGTCTTAACTTAGTTTTGAAAAAAGAAAATTTTATAAACAATTGATTGTTATTTTTATTATTATTTAACATATCTCAAATTTCTATAAAATAATAACTATTAGAAAAATATGCATATTATATTTAAAATTTATAAATATTTTTTAAAAAAATTTATTGTTATTTTTTTTATTATTCAGCCTTATCACGAATTCCACATTTGAAAATTTTCGAGTCAAATTTTTCGTTCACATGAATTCCAATGAAATTAAAAACTTATATATTTCCACTTTTTCCACTCAACACATCTTTATGAATCATTTTCTTCATAAATAAATTGTCAAAATATTTCGCAAACGCATGAAGTTTTTTGATACCAATTTGTTCACACGTTCGGAAGTTTCCATGTGGAGTTTAATTTATGATAAGTCTGATTATTTAACATTTTTCAATAATTACCAAATATTTTTTAACAAAAATATTTGGTATCTAAATGTCACACTAATCTTACCGCAAATGCTTGATTTATTGTTTGGTGGGAAAGCGTTGCTGTTTTAAATTATTAAGTACAATAAGTATGGGTGTATGCATGTGAGTGCGTATGTATGTGTGTATGTATGTATGTATGTATGGATTTGAGGATTGAGACCATCAAGATTCATTTGAACGTATGTATGTACATATAATATACAGGGTGTTCCAATAAGAAATTGTAAAGCAAGCCACAGACCTTGCGACCGTTGATACAACATGAACAGGTTATGCATGAGATTGTAAAGTGTGTGGAGTCGTCATATGAAGTTAAGTCTCGATTGTACGAAAGATTAAAAGGATTTGATTTTTTTAGGCAAGTTGTATAGACAGGTTGTAAAATTTAGAAGCATGTTGTACAACTTCATTTCATTTCATTTTTATTTTAGTAGTAAATTCAGAATTCCAGAGAAATAAGTGATTCTATCAAATTGTATAAAAGTTTTAGAATATATTTTTCTTATATAAACCCCTCCTTTGATCAAATTCTTGTTTTCTGTCCCTTTTTTACTTCAAAAAATCATGGACTACAATACGTGACATGGTACTCGACATGAAATTAAGTTATGCACTAATGTTGTACACGTTGTTGTATAGTTTATGCGCATGATACACAACTTGGTAAGCCAACGTGTTGTACCAACGGTCGGAAAGTGTGTGGCTTGAATAACAGTTTTTATGACTCAATTGATCACCCAGAGCTTGTGATTTAGTCCTTTTACACTGTTTTCTTTGGAGTTACGTGAAAGATAAGGTCTATGCTAATTGTCCACAATTGACTCAAAACCTTAAAGATGGAATGTGTGAAAATACATCCGAAAAGGATATGGTCCTGCAAGTGTAACTGCAAGCGGCAATTTGGCTGATATAATTTTCCATTATTAATGGCATACCCTGCTCTGTACAATTAAATAAACATACGATGATTTCGCTAAACAACACTCTAGTTTTCACATATCAAAATGCAACTTCTTATTCTAAAACTCTATAAAAATATTGCAATTTATTAAATATCACAGACAACATGTTGAAAATATGTTACTCTTCTTGTTATTATTGCTAACGCCTTCTGGGCAAATACACAATTACAGCATTTGCTAAATGTGCCTTTTGGTTGCTGTTATTTTTCTAAACACACATTTCCTACAAATTGGCCTAAATATGTTTGTTTAATTTAAAAAGTTACAAGCAAAAATGTTTTTCACTTATGTAGAGGTCAAACGTTTGTACTGTAGAATTTTCTTTAATTTTAGTTCAATATTTAAATTCCACATTCATATTTGGAAAAACTTTAATCTTAAAGATAAAACAGAAAATGAATAACTTGTTACTAAAAATCTGCCAAATATGTTTACAAATAGCTGAAATATTTAAAACAACTATTTTCAGCATTTAGATAAAGGTTTTATAGCTATGCTATTTATTGCGCGATACCGGAGATAGGACGTGATTTTCGTAACAAAAATAGTCGACACTATTACAGCTATAAACTTATTTTTCTTTTAATTTCTTTGTACTTAAAAGCAGAGTACGAAAATAAACGAAACAAATTATTTGATTTTGTTTTGTTATGTTATTTGAAGTGAGTGAAACCAAAACAAAGCAAAAACAATGAGAACGATTGCTAAATTTGTTTTTGTTTTGTTTTTGCACCTGAGCACAAACCAGAGAACAGAGCCGAACGGCTGTAAGCCGAATAAGAGCCGCCACCGGCTACAAACAATACATTAATTTAATCGTACGCCACTAGAAAAGAAAATAATGGGAAATAAATGGAAAAGTTTTGAAATATTTGCAAAAAATTTTAAATCATATAATATAATTTTATTGCATTGTTATATCACAAATGAAATTTGTTTTACATATATAACTAAGCAGCAAAGCTATAACCGGGTGTCCTAAGACACCTCTCTTCTTGTTTTTTCAGTGATTTTATTTAAGTAGACTCCTTGTAATGTAGAAACTACTCCTTAAACTAATATCAAATATTTTTTACGAAAAGCACCATACCTACTTTTAAGGCTACTTGACTGTTTGTTATATGGAAACTACACTTTAATATTTCCTGCCAGTTTATAGAAGACAAGTGAAAGTTCTGGTCTCAATCAAATTTGTTTCTATTTTCAATTTTCAGACGAAAATTTTTGCTTGTTTTCTATAAACTGGCAATTAATTTCATACGAACTGTATGAGTTTTTATTCAAGGAATAATTTAGTAGTCAGGTTCAAGTTCAGTATTTTCCTAAATTTATTTTTTTTGTGATGCATGTGAAGTCTTTGTTGTTAATTAATAAGCATTTTCTTAAGAAGACAAGAAAAGTTAAGTAGATTCGGGACTTCATCAGTTGCCTTGTCTATCTTGGCATAGAGTGTCATTAAATATCAGATATTATTTGTAATGAAATAGAATACGAGAAATGTAATACCTGCTTTTTGTTTGAACAACATTTCCGGCATATGAGCTCCTTCTAACTTTTTGTAGAGCTGAAGACTGTATTTCACTGATACCGTTGCGAAGTTTGTCTTTGAAAACGTCTAATATCTGTACCTTAACGGCGCACAGTGGGATTTTGGTATAAAAAATTTACTTTTTCACCACTCAATTTAAAAAATCGAAAGATTCAGTTTTGTGAAGAGATGTTTATATATGAAAGGCTCAATTAAAAGGTTTTTGGGAAAATTAAAAAATATACCATTTCTTAAAGAATAATTCTTTCTGCCAAAAAACCGACTTCAATGCAAAGATCTGATAGATGGAGATAAGAAGTACTTGAAATATAAAATTAAATTTTAATGGGCGTGCCTCCGCCCTTTTTTTATAATGCAAGATTGTGTGTTTTGCAGGGCTTAGGGTGTGTGTTAAGTTTTGTAAAAATCGTTAAAGTAGAACCACGTAAAATAAAATATTACATTTTAATGGGCGTGACTCCGCCCATTTCTTATATAAAAGATTTTGTCTATTTTAGAGCTTAATTTGTGTGGTAATTTTTGTAAGAATCGGTTAAGTAGAACCACGTGAAATTTTATAAGAAATTTGAATGGGCGTAGATCCACACATTTTTTTAACTTTCAAATTGTATAATTACAAGAAACAAATGTCTTTTATGGGTTTCGCAGCAATCAAATAAGTAGAATATCATAAAATTATATAAACAAATTGTGGGCGTGTCCTTGCCCACTTTCATTACGATGGGTCCAATGGGAAGCTGTATTCTCTCAGACAACAAAAAAATTTTTAGAATAGGTTTAAAATGTACCGAGTTATGAAGTAAAACACCTAAAAAAATAGAAACGAATTGTTAACCTCCTCCTTTTTTTTGAAGTCGGTTAAAAATAAAAAAATTGCCCAAATCTGTGAGCCCCAAAAATTAACTAATTCTTGATTTTCAATAGGAAAACTTATGTGGCCCCACTTTCCCTTAAACTATTATTTCAATCAAATGAAAGACGAGAATGCGTTCTTCCGGTTAAAACATTTATTCTCGAAAGTTTCCGGAGATATCAGTTAATGTTTTCTGGGAAATGCAATAGAGTTTTCAACAAAAACGATGGCATTAGACGTTGCTTATTAATTTCATCAGACCATTCTATAACGAGCTTGAGACGTGAGCCATTCAAACAGAATTTCGAATGTGACGATATAGTTAAAGAAAAAAAAATAGATGAAGAATATCTTATCTATATGGGTTTCAAGGGTGGTGGGCGTGGCCAATTTTATTGGAACTGGACATATGTCGCAATCTAGAAAGTATATTTAATAAATTGGTGGATTTCTTGTTGGATAAAAATAATTGTATTCGAAAAACTCTATCAGGATTATAATAATAATGAAAAGGAGATTCATAGTTGAATAAAATTTAATTGTGAAATTAACAAAAACTTAGTTTTGAGCTCAGGATATTCATGTTAAAGAAGCAAACCATTCTTAACACAAAACAGCTGTCAAAATTGTGCAAATATCATAATTTCATATAAATGCCTCCTAAAAGTTGTTTTTAAACGTATTCGTCTAATAACATCAACTAAGTAATTAAATTCACTTTTATCTCCTTCCAAAAAACTTCTAAATTTTGCGGAGGCAACTAAGTGGGTATTACTGTAATATTTCGTAACTTTGTTTCACTTGAAAATATATGAAAGCTACACGCAGTTTATTGACATTATACAACATTCCACGAAAAAAATTATTTGTTAAAAATTTAATAGATCGTTCTATACATGTATATATTTTTTCCATCCAGTCTTGCTTTATGACATACATACATACATTCATGAAAATTATTCTAATAGAGGTTAAAACCCACTTTAGCACACACAGGAAACCAGTAGTTAGTTCTTCGTAGGCATTATGTAAAGTTAGTATTTATTTTTTGTAATCCTTACAAAAACTATTTGTTACTTTTTCTCTTGGCATCCCTTTGTTTAATAATCGTAGAGTGTGGTTGGCTTATCCTTAACGTTGAGCTGCCGCATTTGAACTTTTTTAATTTGTGTGTGTAATCCAACCCAACACACATTCCAGCAATCCTTTTGTTAAACGCACGTGTTGCATTTTTATTGCTTATTTTTTTATTTACATAAAAATTGCTTTATTTGGCTGCGTGTGTGTGTGTGTGTTGAGATGTTCATTGTTTTTGCTTAACATTTTATCCAATTCTAGTATCCTGCCAAAGCAAAACAAAAACAAGAGAGGGGCTTTTTGCTCTATCGTATGTTTAGTCATTCACATGTTTTCATTTTTGTTGTTGATATTTTAATAATAAACACCTAAAGCCACTGCAACTAGCTAGACATTGCCATTGTTGTCATTAACATGACTCTGACTTATTTCTATGCATGTATATATGTATGCATGTACAAATGTATGTATGTATGTGGACGTAGTGTAATGGTACTGTGGATCAGAGAGATACAGAATTTAACATATGGATATTGAGTAGTTTTATTTTCTTTAATTTTGAAATGAATGTACCAAGGTGACTGACTGATTAGCTGTTAATTAAATTCTCTGGCTTCTAGTAAAAAAAAATGTCGTAAATTTTTTGATAACAGAAAATTTTAAACTAACACAGGATTCAGACGATGAAATTTATGACATCTATTTTTCTTGATTCCCTTTTGAAGTTTCTACCAAAAATTATTTGCGTTCATACGATGATTATTTTTACATGTCTAATTTTTTTTTACTGATTTTGATTTTTATTGATTTTATTGTTTATACATACATTTGCAGTACATACCCTGTCGGAGAATGTGTGGCTGACTACAAAATAGTTAACTTATAGTTAACTTTTCTTAGACTGACTAAAAGCTAACTGCAATGTCATCCAGAACAAACCCAAAACTAATTCTTAAGTTGAGTACGTAATCAAATTTGATGAGAGCCAACAAATTTATTCTCAGCTACTTTGAAACTAATTTCAGTTTTATATTAACATTTTGCTGTTGTTATTTTAGATGGTACCACTCGGCTGGTAGCGCGTTGTGTACACAACGTGTGTGTTCGAACCCCGGAATTTTTTTTTTTAATTTACTGACTACCAGGTGATTTAAAAAAATCAACTTTAAGTTAGTTGAAAGTAGTGCAGAGTGGGACAATTGACTACAGTCTAGGACATCGCAATGTGAGGGTGGCGTTGGCTGAAGTAGTTAGCACGTTGACTACAAAACCGAAGGTCCTGGGTTCAATCCCTGTATCCGACAGTCATTAAATAACAACACCACGCATTTTTCTGATGTGCATTAGTGTCCCTTTGTGTCAGTTGTTGTAGGAAAGTTCAAGTGATGAAGGCATAGTCACTGGTCACTGAACTATACCGACTTCAGCAGATACTAATCCTAATGTAACATCAGAGCGCCCTCCTTCGTTGTGTAGCAAAATCATTGGCGAAGTAAAATAATCAATAAAATGGCTACAAGACACAGCTTCAAAAAATTAATACGCCTCATTTAACATCAGAGAGGCGCTGCAACACTGCATTATTCAAAACGTGCGAAAAAGCAGAGTTGTAAAAGAATGAAGCTTTCCTCTATCTCTTCCTTCACCACCTGTCTTCTCTCTCACTATCCCTTTCCTAAAGAAGGTAACACCTAGTAATAGTAGTAGGCATTAATTGCCTGAGTGTTACTTCTCTTTTTTCAAAAAAAAAAAAAAAAAAAAAAAAAAAAGTCAGTTGATTACATTGAAAGTAATCCAAGTGTCAGTCAGTACTATTCGCGAAATAGTTAGCTTAAAGTAAACCGAATTTCCGACAGGGTACTTTTTTAATAAAATTTTTCTTCGAAGAACACACCAATATGAGAATATTAATAATAAAATATAACAACAAGAACACAAATTACTGTAAAGAAAAAATATAAAAAAACCATAGAAAACAGAAATTGAGACATTTTTTCTACCCCTCTTTCTTCTCTACCTCGTTCGCTATCAAACCAAAAATGACGTCGAAAAATAGACTTCATAAAAGTCTTCGTGTGAATTAGGTGTAACATACCCTGTAGTAAATAAAATAATCAGTTGAGAAAAAACACTAACTTATAAATTAATTATTTTGCAAGTGACTACAAATTGGTTTAAATATCATGCAGATATCAACCAAACATGTTGAAAAGAAGCACACGTAAGAAATAAATAAAAGCAAAATAAGTAAATGAAAAGAAAATAAAAAAACAAAAGAAGCATGTCATGAAATCAAAAGTCAAATGTTTGTGTTGAAAAAAAACTAAATAATTTCAATACTTAATATGTATAATATTTTCTATGAGCGGTTCGTATGTATAGATACATATATATATATGCACATATGTATATATTTATGTAAGAATTTTTATTTTTAGTGAATATAATAATAATAATAATAATAAATATTTATAAATATATATATATATATATATATATATATATGTGTGTATATATTCATGTATATACATATACATATAATATAATTATACATACCATAATATTAATTAACTATACATTGGTTGAAAAATAAGTAGTTAGTAGTCAATTAAAAAGTCATGCAGAGATGTCCAATTGACTACCGCCTATAATATGCTTATCTTAAAATAGTGAGTCGGCGACAAGAAAAAAAGTCACTTAATTAACTAGATGTGTTTAATAAAAAACTATTTTGAAGTTACTTACACAGGATTCACACGAAGACTTTTATGAAGTCTATTTTTCGACGTCATTTTTGGTTTGATAGCGAACGGGGTAGAGAAGAAAGAGGGGTAGAAAAAATGACTAGTCAGTAAATTAAAAAAAAATTTTCCGGGGTTCGAACATGTATCATCACACGTTGTGTACTCAACGCGCTACCACTCGGCTAAGGTATCATCTAAAATAACGACAGCAAAATGTTAATATAGAACTGAAATGAGTTTCAAAGTAGTTGAGAATAAATTTGTGGGCTCTCATCAAATTTGATTACGTACTCAACTTAAGAATTAGTTTTGGGTTTGTTCTGGATGACATTGCAGTTACCTTTTATTCAGTCTAAGAAAAGTTAACTATAAGTTAACTATTTTTGTAGCCAGGCACACATTCTCCTACATGGTATGTAAATGTATGTATAAACAATAAAATCAATAAAAAAATCAAAATCAATAAAAAAAATTAGACATGTAAAAATAATCATCGTATGAACGCAAATAATTTTTGGTAGAAACTTTAAAAGGGAATCAAGAAAAATAGACGTCATAAATTTCATCGTCTGAATCCTGTGTTACAAATGGGTTTGAGTTCTGATAGGTTATACATATATGTACATATGTATATGTATATGCATATGCATTTTTTTTGCAGTGTTGCGTGTTATTTCAAAATAAGTTAACCTTATTGAATTCGGCTTGGAAGGAACTTACCAAAGAAAAAAAAAAATTAATTAAATAATTAAAATTTGTTATTTAAATTTGAAAACTAGTTTACAAAGCGGTTGGTACTGCATATAAAATAATATATTCAAACGGGTCAGAATAACCAAGAAAAGTTTTGCTAAATAACATTTCAAATTTTAAGAACTATATACAAATAATTTTATATAGAAGAAAGCGGAATAGTAAGGAGAAATCAAAACGGGTTCTGCAATAGACCGAAAATGAAACTTTATTGGCGATAAAAGTTCAAATGGTAAAAAATTTTTATATTAAATAAAATTTTAATTCGATATATTATTAAAGTCACGATATTTGGGATTGCGTCAGTCAATTTGTATGCGCAACGGAGCACTGTATCACATGTAAATATATTCGCTATAAAAATTCTATTTAACAATATTTTTGGCTGAAAATTCTCACTTGCGTTTAAAATGATATGATTAAAAATTAAAAATTAAAAGATAAAATTCGCTTCTGAGTTCCCGGATATTCCCAAAAAAATTTCACAAAGTCCCAAAAATAGGATTTTCAGTATATTTACTGTATGCTTTTTATTTTTCGCAGGACACATATAGGCCGACTGCCTAAACGCAAGTTGCAATGCATAATTAAAAACAATGAGTATGTCTTAAGTGCCACCTTGCGTTGCAGAGACAGTTTTTGCATTTTATCGGCATTTAGAAACGTCGCTATGCAACTCATACATATGTTTGCATTCAAAATAAAAATGATGCGGAATTTTGAAGTATATGGATTTTAAATATGCATTGCAACTTGCGTTTAGGAAGTCGGCCATATTTTTGAAAATATTTAAAAACATATCATGTCTAAAAATGACATAATAAGTTTTTTGGTTCTACCTTTGGAATTTGCGTAAAAGGTCTTAAATTCGATATTTATGACAAAAATATGTATATTTAGAAATGTTCTGGTAACTTTAATACCGAAAAATTTTAACACAACATTTCCTTGTAATATTTCTCATAGCTATTAAAGTAAGTATGAATATGGACTTTGTATTTTTGCAAAATTTTTTACAATTGTGAAAAAAATCTACTTTTATCAAAATTTATATTTAAATTGCATATAACTTTTGACTGAATTTTGCTTTTGATACCAAATTGTTTTTTTTTTCCTAAATTGTATTAAACATTTTGTTTTAAATCTATAAAAAGCTTATTTTTGCAACTAGGACAATATTTGACTACTCCATTAACACAACAGTGGACCAAGGTTTGTAAAATTATTACAATTTTAATTTTTTCTCTCGAATGTAACTTAAACCATAAGTGGAAACCCATAAAAAGTAAACTTTTATTTAGCTTTAAAATAGGAAATTCCGCTTGCAAAAAATCTTTTTTATCAGATTAAAAACATCAGCTTGACATAGATTTATATTTTTCATTAACCCGAGTTGGCCCACTTTGGTGTTTTGTGGCTACGCCCCCTTTAAAGGTATAAAGTACAAATTCTAAATTTAAGAGGTGTTTCTTCAAATGCTGTGTGAAAATTATGACACTCGGGAGACCCGTTTAGAAACTACAGAATTATTTAAAATTTTGAGGCGCTCCGCTGATCTAAAACTCAGAGCTAAACCTTAAAAATTTATGCGCATTATATAAACAACTTAGAATGAGGACTTTATAGGTTCGAAAAAAATTTATACATTTTACATTAGATTATTTTTTAAACCGAGGAATTTCATTTAGGCTAATGTTAAATTATTTATATATATTTATTTATTTATTTGATTTATTTATAACAATAACCAACCGAGCCCATGGGGCCATATATAGTTGGTGGACTACAAGTATAACATAAGAATAATTAAACATGTAGGCAAAAAATAAACCAAAAAAAAATATTCATGAAAAAAATTAAATATGATTTATATATTCTTATGAATAGAACAGGCTAATGTTCGTAACGCTTTATATAATTATATGATTTATTTAATGGCTAAAAACACTTACTGCCTTAATTTCATTTGATTATACATAAATCTTTCCTATGAAATTTTATGACAAAAATACGACTTTTCCTCCCACTGTGCTTTACTATTATGCACTTTTCCGCATGCTTGTGTGTGTGTGTGTGTGTGGTAGTACAAAGCTTCTATTGTTATTATTGTATTCTTTGGCATTGTTTATTGCGTGTTTCAGTTAATGTGTGCACGATTGTAGTTGCAGTTGTGTTCATGTGTTGTTGTTAAATCTTATTGTTAAGATACTCAGTCTGCTGCTTGCGCATGTGTGTGTGTGTGAGTATCTCCTTGTTATATTTATTGTGTGAGTTTATTTGTTATGAAATCCTTTAAACTTTTTAATTGTTTGTTGTCTAAATTTTCACATACTCGTCGACAAATATTTATAACTGCACTCATGTCTAACAACAACACTCGAAAATATTTAATCAACACTGACATGGTAACCTCAAGTATTTATGTACATGAAAACGTATAAATGTATAAAGAATTGTCACAATAACTAAATATTTCATTTCCGTTTGTTTTCTTTAAGGATTTTTTTTGAAAAAAAAAATATGTAATAAAAAGTTCATATAATTTAATAACTTAAAATTTTGTAACGTATTTTTCTTTAGAAATTCCCAAACTAATTAATATTAAAATGAAACATATTGACTTGGTTTCTTTAGTTTTCAGTCCTTCTAATGAGACAAACATGTGTTTGTTGAACAAAATTTATTGGTTTCTTTTTAGGGAGTTGTAAAAAAAAATGACGTGGAAAAACGCTGGAAAATTGTTTACATTAAATTACACTTGTACGCTATTTTCGTCGTTTGGAGCGTCTTCTTTTAAGGTGCCGTGACTTTGAGATAATTTATGTAAATTTGAATTTTTTTGTTTATACTTTTCATTTATTACCGAATTTTTATGGATGTGCATTGGTTTTGCTGTTTCGGTTTGAAGTCTTTGAAAAAGTATATACAAATTTGTGGGAGAAAATTTTAGCACCTGCTCTGACAAGCAGTGTCGCCAAACAATAAATGTTTTTCAAATTACATCTGAAAAAAGTAAAATTAATATTTTATATAATAAAATAATTGAAATTTATTTGCTGTATTGTATGTAAACTTTTGTTTTGCAAATTTTGCTATGTTTTTTTTTCACTTAATGTGAATAATTTTTATATTTGTTTTGTTACACCAATTCTTTTTTTTTTGACATTTTGGCTCAACTTGGCACTACTATTTTTGCTCAGAATTTTTTTAGTGCAAACGGATTAAGATTTGCAAATTGCACAGATGTTTATTTTGTTGTTGTTGTGTTGTGCAAATAACTATGTGCATTTGTGCGCTCATTTGCAAGGTATGCACTACCTATTACGATGCATCGTGAAAGACCTTAATATAGCATAAGTATTGCATTATCCTATATCCTGCAGTTTGTTGTCGCGATCAATTTGTATTTTTCCTGGTTTTTTCGTTGTTTTTGTAGAAAATAAACACACTTATAAAAAAAATTGATGATGAATGAATATTGTTAAATCATAAAAGTGTAAAAGAAAAAATAACACCCATCTAAAATATTAAATGACAGTACAATAAAAACAATAAACACTGATTGTTGCAGAGTACAACCACAATAAAATATATATACGTTTGTACATACATACATATATTCTAAATATATACATACATACATATGTATCAAACAGAAATGTTTGAATAACCGAATGAAATTGAAAACACAATAAATGTGTTTACTTGGGTGATGCCAAGGATAACAAATTCTCCTTTTCTCACGCTTTGTTATATGTATGTACATATAAAGGATCCTCTTTTTTTATGAAATGTCAAAGGATGAGTAGCAATTCCTTATAGATATTGGGATATGTTATATGTACGTATGTGAAAATATTTTATTTATTTAAATGCTACTGAAAATGATGGTGTATATGCAGCATATGTACAGGTTCATGAGAGGTCACGATGTATGTATATCCACTAGAAAGGTACACTTGACAGTTGAACGTCATAATTTAACAGTTTAGAATGGTTGATGTAATAACAAAAACATACAACACAAAAGCATAAAAAAACTAACAGCAGCATTTTAACATTTAAAAATATCAAGTGTGTGAAAATTGAATCTTTTAGAAAAATATACAGGGAAAATAACTTAACTAATGTATACACATACATCATTGTAATTTAGTGTTTTATTTAAGAAATGCCCTACACTATATCATCTAAATGATACATACGGGTTCAATTAAACGTGGCACAGCTATAATCATACAAAACAGCTGTTCGAACTAAAGTTATGGGTAACACTGTTTTTGATTACACTTGCCATAACACCATAGCTATAACCATAACCATAAAAACCAATTGAATTTGGGGTTTTCAGCGTAACCATGAACAGCTGTTTGCTGGTTACACATATTTGTTGTTGCACTTCTGAAGTGAACAAACAAATGAAAACATAAACACCTGTTTATGGCTATGGCAGCACTAATAGTTGAAGCAAATACATTTATGGTTACGGCCATGACATTATGGTATGGCACGCTGATTGAACCTTGAAGAAAGAATTATGTTGAATTGGGATTCGGGATCATAAACAGCTTTCGAAACAAATACTTTTTTTTAAAGATATAGAACTTTAAGTTGGCAATACAGTTTAACATCTGTTCTGTGTTCAGTTTGGTTTGAAAACCTAATGCGAACCTCTGTCTGTTTCAAAGTGTAATGTAATAATTAATTCTAGCAATCATAATGTTGGCTAAGTCGCCAAATATGCTAAGTCCACTTTTTATGTAAAGTGAGTTTTTAATCTAGAATGCTAGAGTAACACAAAACACATCATTTACAAAAATAAAAATTTCGTTATGTTTCTTTTTTCTTGCTGTTATGCAGTGGTAAGCAAATATGCTAAGTCCATAAAAAATAAAAAAACATCTGTTAAGTCCAGCGGAATATAATCTGCATCTAGTGTATTTGCATTTACTTAACAAATAACTTTTTGAGTTAATTTAAAATAAAAAAGCTAATAGTTTCGTTGTCCTCACACAAATTTAGTTTTAATGAACTTATACTATGTTCACACTTATGTGTTTAACGTCTCATTCGTGTTTAAGAGCTTAACATGACAATTTTGAGATGTTTTACCATACATTGACTAGTTTTGTTAAACTCTTCGATAAACACGTAAATGGAGTATGTTCAGTGCGTTTTTTGACAACTCTGACATCTTTGTGTTGTTACAAAATGGCGGCACGGGAAAAAATTATTTGTTACACAATAATTGCTCAAAGAATATTAAATTATTTACAAAAACATTTGTTGTTTAAAAAATAATAAAGGAAATAAAAAACATAGTTGTTCGAAATTTCTTACAAACACAATCATTTATTGACAAAGCGTCAACCTTAAACATCTCAAATATAATGTGAACCGTTGTGTTTAGTTTTTAGAAAACCCGTCTTAAACATGTTTAAAAATATAAGTGTGAACATAGTATTAGACAGTTTTTTGTCCCTCCTGAAAAATTAAAACAAGGACTTAGCACATTTGCCGGCTAAACCAACGATAATACCATTTCTAAAACTCATCGCTTTCTTCATCCATTTACAGTAGCAATCAGCGATTTTTTTCCTACTACTCTAAGGGCCAATAATTCCAATAGTATTTAAAATGCTAGTGTGAACCCATTGTTGATGACTCCATGCTGCCTTTGCATTAAGTCTGCGGTATGTAGTGCTAACTTTATAGCCAGCATAAGAAAGCAAATAGTGCCTTATCACAATAGCCATAATGTCAAGATTCCTCTCCATATGCGATGGATTGTTCGCCGAGTATATTGCTTTCCATTCGACTGCGATCGAAAGTGGGCCACATTAATACCACCTTAGTTCACTTAATAGCACTGATGTGTAGCTATTTTCTTCCAGTCGTTCCTTACCCACTTTTTCTTTTTGTCGTTATTTTCACTTAATCCTCTAAAGTAACTTCATTACCCACAACAACAAGCAAATCAACAACATACTCGTATATTACGTATGTATTTAGTGTGGAAAGGTGAAGTACAATTTACTGTTACAGTAAACTTTGTAATTGGAGCAGTTGCTACTGGTATTTTACTTATTTATTTATGTTTTTCCTTTAATATTTATTGTTAACTATTTTTGTTTAACTAACATACATAATTCTTCATTTAAATACTTACTTTTCTTACATTAATTTTTTAATACTCCGCGTTAATATGGAGCGTAAAGTGCATAATAATCCTATTGACATACATAAATATGCAACATACTCGTAAAATGGTGCAAGTATTCAAAGAGTTTTCATAATTTTTCTTATAACTACCCTCTAGTCAGCCAAGAACCATATGTCTCTATGTCAATACTCTTTTCTCTAGCGACAATTGCACTAGTTGAAATGTCGACAACTTTTCTTCTATGCGCGAGTAGAGATACGTTAGAGACAGCATTTCTACACGCAAAGAAAAAATATGGTTGAGGTAACCATAATCAAACAGCAACATACTCTGATTGAATTATATGGTTGCAGTCAAATCATATTATTGTCAATGGAAAAGCAAAGTTTAAATAATATTATTTTCTGAGTTAATAATATTATATATTATTAATAATATTATCTACAAAAACAATTAACTTTGTTATACCTAATGTTATTATTGTAAATAAGACAACACTATTGTTAGATGTGACTAAAATATAATTGCTACTTACAATACCATGTTCTAATATTATAATAATATTGTTAAATATGACCATAGTATTATTTTATGTAACAATAATATTTTGTTTTTTAATCATATATTTATTGGCAAATCTTTTGTTTAAAACAGCTGTGCGGTAAATCCGAAATAAAAATAAATTAATATTGTTGAAAGAAAATGTATATATGTATGTATACAAATGTATACTTACATATATTTATACAGACATATCTGTATAAAGAGATGTACAGACATACATGTGTACATATGTATGTACATATTATTTTTATTTACTACCGATAGCTTACAAACGAAACATTGAACTGACAGAAGATGTTTCTGAAAAACATTTTTTTAAAAACTTAACATAGTATGGTTTTGGATAACATTATATTGTTATTTACATCATATTATTTTTCCACAATAATACAAATTATATTGTAGTCATGAATTTTTAACAAAACTATATTGTTAAACTCTAACCATATCGCACTTTCTATGAATATAATAATGTAATTATTAAATTCAAACATTACTGTGTTTGTCGTAACTAAATTAATGTTTAAAATAACAATAACTGGGTTTCAACGACCACACAATTGTTTCAGAGAACATAATATTGTTTTCTCAACCATTTTACAACCATATCTTTTCTTTGCGTGTAGTGTATTTCTGGTGATATTGTCAATGAACGCGTCAATAGTTTGTTTTTCTTTTTTATTATGCTATGGAATAATGTTAAAAACTTACGTACATATGTATGTATGTATATATGTATGTATTTAAGTTTGTTGCCCAACCCTTATAAAATTGTAGCCGAGGGTCACTAAAATGTACTAGTGAGTCCTTAGTTCAAATTTCTCCATATGGTCGATTACATTGGCTGCGGTACACCTATTCAGTTGTACTATTGACAATGTCAATAGTAAATCACTACCATTTTACTATTGACATCGGGCGAGGAAATATCGATATTGTAGACTAAAGACCCTAAAATTTACTAGTGAATCTTTGGTGCCAATGTCTCCATGTGGTCCCAAAAGAACTACTTTGTCAGTATTGCTACAGTCTAGTGGTGGATTTTCAATGACAAGCTAATGTTAAATGTCAATACATAATTACGTTGGCTGGGGTACACTTGGTCAGTAGTACTACTGACAATGTCACTAGTAAATCACTACAATTTCACTATTCGCATTTTCTGCAGGGTATTTACATAACTAAATATTTCAGCTATATTTCATACATTTAAATCAAGGCTGGCCACTGTGAGAATACCGAGAGTAATGTATTCGCGTATGTGTATTCATTTGTATAAGAAGCCGCTTGATGTTCGGCACTCTGGTGCCAGTTTGGACAGCCTTGAAATACTTTTATATGTACATATGTATGTTTGTACATAAATATATATGTTTTCGAGTTTAGAAACTAAATTAAATTTTAATAAAATGTTTATTAACAAATGGCCACTGAAATAAGGAGTACATGTTTTCTATTTGCCTTTTGTTTGCTTAATATGAGAATGAAAAATGAGATAAGTTTTTAAATTATTTTCTGTGTGAAATGATCATGATTTAAATGTGGTTTTTCGATATGTACTGGAATCAGGGCTCTATGTAATTTAAACAAAGTACGAAATAAATTATAGGAAACGCTTAATAATGAGAAATTATAATAAAAGAATAATAAACTCAAAAATCTGTAACTAACGTCCGTGGTTTAATTTACGATTTTTTTTATAAATTTCATTGGTTAAATCACCTTCATTAGTTAACCAAAGACTATGAATTTGAGCCTTAGGATTTTATCATTGAGTACAAATTCTACTTTATTGTGAACGTGCGCAGCTCAAAGAGAAAAGGAAGAGAGCAAAAGTTGGATTTGTTTTGAGAAAGAACCCCTGCGGGAAATTAAGCGAAGTACTTCGATAATAATCACTGACGTCAGTATGACATCGTAAGCGAGCAATCTAAGTACATGCATTATAATGTATGTGTAATCTGATATATCATGTGTTAAGTTATTGTTCAAAGCAAATAGTTTGTTCTAATACAAAATTAAAATACTGGCCTACTTTTAGGGTAAATTTATTATCATGCCCGCTTACAACTCCGCTGTCGATGTAAGTGCAATGCTAATGGAACGTACTGACATCGTAGCTTACTTTGTAAACGAGAGCGCACCACTTACGCGTCCTATGACACTTTTATGTTAAAACTAAATAGGAAAATAAGTGAACGAATCACCTGTGACTGCTACTAAGTATTACTGATATCATCGATTACGTAATATATATTTTTACCACTGGGACGTTTCAGAAAAGTTTGCTGAGGTATATGCTCATATAACCAGAGGAAAAACGGCTTAAAATCAATCAAAATCATATTGAATTAATAAGAAACATTAACAAAACTCTAGTAATGTTGAAATTTCTTATTACAGTGTGGAAAAATATTAATATACAGTATTTATTTATTAGTTAATTTATTTATTTTTGAGTGTTAGAAAACTTTATGCAAAATGAGTGCCGCGTTGGGCCACCATCGACCACAAACTTAATCGTATGACAACTTTGCAGAAGTGTTTGGCATTGTTCAATTGCAATATGGACCAGTTTTTGATTAGTATCATAAGTTGGCACAAAATATAGACCCACCACAATATACCAGATGAGAAACAACAGTAAAAACAATCAGCTCCAAAGAATCCCAAGTTGGTTTGTCTGCTAATAAAGTAATGGCCAAGGTTTCTTGAACACGGTATAATTCAAATTGACTACCTTAGAAAGTGTAAAACAATAAATGGCGAGTATTAATGCCAACTCATTCGATCGATTTAATAAGGATTTAAGGATTTGAGGGTGGCGTTGGCTGAAGTAGTTAGCACGTTGACTACAAAACCGAAGGTCCTGGGTTCAATCCCTGCATCCAACAGTCATTGAATAACATCACTACGCATTTTTCTGATGTGCATTAGTGTCCCTTTGTATCAGTTGTTGTAGGAAAGTTCAAGTGATGAAGGCTAGTCACTGGTCACTGAACTATACCGACTTAAGCAGATTCTAGTCCTAATGTAACATCAGAGCGCCCTCTTTCGTTGTGTAGCAAAATCATCGGCGAAGTAAAATAATCAATAAAATGGCTACAAAACACAGCTTCAAAAATTTAATACGCCTCATTTGACACCAGATGGCGCAGCAACATTGCATTATCAAAAACGTGCAAAAAAAATCAGAGTTGTAAAAGAATGAAGCTTTCCTCTATCTCTCCCTTCACCACCTGTCTTCTCTATCACTATCCCTTTCCTAAAGAAGGTAACACCTAGTAATAGTAGTAGGCATTAATTGCCTGAGTGTTACTTCTCTTTAAAAAAAAATAAGGATTTAAGAGAAACGACCTTATTTGGGACAGAAATAACTCTTTTACACCAGACTGCACAAATGTGTTGCCAGGTTAGCATTAGACTTAGAGCTAGTTTTTAACTTAAAGATAAACTTTAATTGTCAGTTAACTATAGTTTAAACTTAAAAATTTATTTTTCAACTAAAGATTATCTTATTAATAATCTAGGTTTAAGCGAGCAACATTGCTCAGTTAAACTGTAGTTAGAACGGTCAAATGATAAATATATGAAATAAATATTACGCAATTGAAAGAGAAAACAGTTTTAGTAAAAAGTTTAAGAAATAAATATATTTATACATAAATAAAATGCATGCTTGTTGTGATGACGAAGATTTTATTAAATAACTTGGATAGAACAATTGTGCGAAAAATAAGAGAGATAAAAACACATCCAAATCATTTTTATGTGTATAATGAATTGGTGTTCTTGCAAAGATTTCGTTTAACAAAGAGGTCTGTGTATGATGATCTTAGTATTAATTGGAAAGTCTATTTCTTAGTATTTAACGTTTTATGATACTTTTTTGTCTTATTTTGGAGCGTCACTATGTTTTAGGTTAAGAAGAGTGGCGCTATAACGCACCTCCACTCGAAGACTCAGTTGGGTCCATTGTGACTATTTTTTAAGTCCATAGTATTTTTTTTTTATTTTCCAAAAATTCAGAATTCAGTTATTGAAGTTTTTTTTTTTAAATAAATTTAAGGAATTGTCACATCGCTTTTTAAGTGTTGCCCTATTTATGTAAAATATTTTTAAGAATGCCACATCTATATTGAAAACAAGGTATGACATTTCTAGCTAAATTGACTACTGTTAATCCATCACTGAAAAACGGCATGGGCGGTTAAACCCCGTTTAAATTTGCTTCTTGTTTAACTAAAACGTATGTTAAACCAGGTTTAACTAATTAGTAAAAAATTAGGCCTTAGTTTATTCTTTCATAAAAAGCATTCCAGTTTTTTAAAAATCACTAGAAATAACTATGCAAATTTAAGATCAAACATTTAATATTTTATCCGTAGAACGATCTTAGATCCGTTTTTGAACGATCTTAGATTTTCTGGCAATACTTATTGTGCTACAAATTGCTCGCTCATCCGCCATCTTATTAACTTATTAACATTAACTGAGCGGAGTACTTTGTTGAAGGAAACATTTGAGCAGCTTCAATAGGTTTCATTATTTAAACGTAAGGTTTTTTTTTTAAATATTCTATTTATTTTATTTTTTTATTTTATTCTTGCTCCAGCAAACACAAAAACCCTAAACCAAAGTATACAACAAAAATACTAACTTATAGCGAGTTTGACAGCTAAGCTCAACGTACGCTGAAAGCTAAAAGTTTCCCACCATTAGTACTTTGCCTTGACGGAAACATACTGAATGTGACAGAGCTCATAAGAAACCCTGTCAGTTGCAAAAGACAAAGAGTAACGTATCGAGCCATAAGTGCCAAGAAAGCTTAAACGACTCAATTTTTGGACATCTTTTTTTTTTGACGAAAATTAATATTTACGATTATAATCGATTTTGGTAAAAAATGAAGTTCGAAAATTATGTCGCTTAAGTTTTTGTTTTGGCGGTTATGGCAATTTGTGCTGAATTCCGTGTGACTCGGCCTTTAGCCCCAAGTGAGTTTTCCAAACCTAAACAAATCACTTGGCGGAAAGAGATTTGGCTCCAACGATGATATTATAACACAAACAAATGCTTATTTGGATGCCATAGCCAAATGCTATTTCTTGGGAAGGACGAAAAAAGTTCGAGAGAGCTCAAAGGCGCCTACTTTAAAATACAAGATGGGTTTTTATCAAAGTTTTTTTTTCAAATACATATTCACAGACTTATTGACCCGCCCTCATATATTTCCTGCTTCGAAATTCTAAAATAGTTTTCTTTAGAAATTTTAATGCTAAAATAATACAAAATTATTTTTTTTTAAATAAAATGGCAGCAGTTTAAAAATTTCAAATTTCTAACTTTAAATAAAAATTTTAGATTTATTACTGTTTTGTTTCAGTGTATTAAGCTGACAATGCTTCAGTGTATTAAGAATAATATTTTTTAATGTTTCTTTTCAATATTAATTTTTTTTAAAGATACATATTTATTTTTAGTTTACAATTTACTTAAGTGTCTATAACTTTAAACTTAAGTGCATAAAAATATGAATAGTTATACTTCGAGTCATTCGAGTGAGGACACTCAGAATTTACTTTAAATAAAATATATTTAATTTTAATTGTCTTATATTCATTTTTATTTTATTTTTATTTATTGATTAAAAAAAACCAACATATGCAAAAAAATTGGCTACTTATGACTTAGAACACTTTTATAATTATGGACAAAATTAATTTATGTTTATATGATATCTTAAAATTATATATCCTGGATTGACTTATTCAGATTTTTTAGAGTGTTAAAAGCCATTGTCGCAGATATTGTTGCCTTTTGTTGTTGTTGCCGGTGATGCTACTGCTATAGTTTTTGTTGCTGCTACTGCTGCTGCTGCAGTTGTTAATGTAGTTCATTTTCAATTCTAAATATTGAACACCCAATTGTCAAGTGTATCTGTCCGTCTGCCTGTCTATTTTTTATTGTCGTTTCTTTATAAAATGTGTAGCCTCAATGAATCTGTGCAGGAGGTGATTATTTTAATTTCTATAATTTTGTCTTTATTTAAATTTATATTTTTTTTATTATTTATTTACATTAAATATAAAATACAAATACTGCTGTTGTAGTAATTACACTTGTTTCAAATAAATTGATTTTAATAAATAATTTTTTTTTCGAAATTTATAGTTCATGAACTCATTTTTTTGTTTCTGTTTATTTAAGACTGTCTAACAAAAGTTGAGAGCTAAGGAAAAGAAATTGCTTGCACACAGATGTAAAAAAGGAAGCGCAGCAGCAGCAACAACAACATGCACTTAAATGCCAACGAAAAAGGCAATTATTTAACATAAACTGTCAACACTAAATTGAAATGCTACTCCCCAATCACACAGCAATTGCTAATGAACCTTTGCTTTGCTTATCCATACATACGAGTGCATACATACATACATACATGCAGCACTTAACTACTGTGGGAATTATTAAGTGGCTCTTTTAGTCGAGTCCTTTGCTTAGGTATAATAAGGCTATTAAGCAGTTTTAAGTAACAAGGATATGAAAAGTCAAGGTGTATTTGATTGTTTCCATATGGTCCCAGAACTCAATAATAATTTATATCTAAGCATTTTTTAACAACTTGTTTGGTTATTAATGGAATTTAATTTACTTTTAAGTGCCTGTTTCACGATAACGAAAGAAAACTTTCTACTTAAAGTTTATATTAGAAAAAAAAAACAAAAACAAATTTTCATACTTTATTGCTGTTTTCAATATAAATTTACAGTCGAAAGTTTTCTTTCGTTATCGTGAAACAGACCATAATTTTTAATTGTTGAAAAAAATTTTTGCCTAGATTGCTTTTTAAAAGAATTTGTTTTAACTTTTTATAAAATTGCATTACTATCGATTTTGTATTTATTTATAACTTTAAATTTCATACTTTAACTCCCCACAAAAAAAAAATTGTCTGATTGGGCCTGCTTTTATTTTTTTGAAAGCCAACACGTGCAAGAAGTGTGTCACGTCGATTTTCATTTAACGTTCTGTTTTTTCTTCTTCTCTTATATAAAAAGTAAAATTTTACAATAAAAATACTCAGCAATGTTTTTTTATTTATTTTTATACCATGCCATTTTAAAATCAATTTTATCCTAAAGCTCCATAACTCATATTAAAGAATATATGTACAAAAAAAAACTTTAATAAAATCTGTCACGAGTTTTTTTTTTACAAAAAAATCTTCACGGGAGCAAAATTTTTTCAAATCGATAAAAAAGACTAAAATTCCAAAACACTTGAGCCCAAGAGCAGCAACAACATAAGCATTAAAGCCAGCAGCAACATCAATGCAACACTTGATCGGAATTACATACAAATTCACTTGTTTTTTTGTGGATTTTTAGGCGTGCTTTAACATTTTAGGCGTTACACAAATATATAAAAATAAGCCAGCGAACACTTACATATGGCTTAGCTTTCTGCTTATGTAAAATTTTAACATAACACAATAATGTCATATTAACCGTATAAAATTCGAATATCACGCACATGTGTTTGCTGGGTTAAATTACATGCGTATTCTCGTTTAAGTGACATATTTATAAAAATAAAAATATAAAATTTTAAATATTGTTATCGAGCGTTTCAAAATGAATGTTTCATTATTTCTTCATTTGCATTGAACTGGAAAAACGTCACCATTAATGCGAGTATGCGTGCGATCGTGTGTGTGTGTGTGCATGTGAGTGTTTTTGCGAGTGTGTGTGTGTTTGTGCAAAATTATATTTATATGAATAACATGTTTATTTATTTGTTTTGCCGTTAACACTAAGCAACTGCACAAGTGCACTTTAATTTGGGATGGTACTTTTGAACTAAGTATCTACACTTGAAGAAATTTGTCTTCTTAACTTTGTGATTTCGAACATTGTTGAGCATTAAAGCGAATGTACTCAAAGGAAAATATGAAATTGTTTAATAATTAAAACTATATTTGTTAAATAATGTTTGCATTTAAAACTAAAATGTTTTCATATGTGTGGAATTGTTAAATTGTTAAAGTAAATAAAGTAGATATTTGGTTATATTTCTTCGATCTTTTTTAATATGTTTTTATATTTATTAAGCTTTAGATCTTATTTTTTATAAAAAGAAATTAACAAATTTTATTTATTCCAATATTTCGTTGCCACAAAAAAAAAAAAAAAAAAAAAAAAATTTTCATTGTCAATTATTATAAAAAAATATTTTCCCTGAAGAAGTTACCCATTGTGGCAACGAAATATTGGAATAAATAAAATTTGTTAATTTCTTTTTATAAAAAATAAGATCTAAAGCTTAATAAATATAAAAACGTAAATAAAGTAGCTGAAGTAAATATTTTTTTTTAAATAAAAATATTTTATATATTATTAAAAATTGGCATTAAGAATAAGTAAAATTGAAAGACCCCAAAAAAAATTGTATTGGCCACAAGCTTCTAAAAACTAAGAGATTATATACTGTTTGCCTAAAACTATTAAAAAATTAATCGGTTACTTTTTCTAGTAAAAACAAGTAAGAGTGCTATATTCAGCTGTGCCGAATCTTATATACCCTTCACCAAAGGGCGTATATGTATTATATCTATATTTATGATCTGAACAGGCTAAAGTTCGTATCACTTTGCAAGCCAAATTACATGTGATAATTATTAACGAACAAATAACACCAAAGTTTGTTGCAAATATTCTGACTAACAACACATAGTTGAACGGAACAACTGGCCGTATTCGAAGGCCACTAAACCTTCATCATCAGCGTTCTTCTGTGTTTGCTCCACTGTGTGTGACGTCAGTTGATGTAGATTTATGCTTTATATACTCAACTATCATTGCAAATGGAATATGTGAATTGTTATAATGTCATTCTATTTCAATTTGCGAATTACTCTTAATTAATTATGTTTTATAAATAAAGTTATAAACAGTGTGGTTCCTGTACAAAAATACTGTCTAAGAACGAGTCCAAAGTAGAAAAGTGTCGAGCAAAAACAAAAAAATTATATTTAGTGAAAAAAAAAAAACAGACATATATCTGGTTCGAAGGATCTTAGTCTCTTCTTTATATATCCGTTTATATATTTAAAATCGGTTGATATTTAACTTAGTTAGAGGTTGATAAGTGCCTACGGGTACGGTACGAAAAACCGTAACTCGAGATTTTAGGAATGTTTGGAAAATTTGAAATGCAGATTGTTGGTATACTCGACAATACCTAGCAGAAAAATAGTAACACTTCGCAGATGTTTTTTTTTTGGCACACTGTGTAATCATTACTTTGTGTAAGCCATTAAAAAAGTACTAACCATTACAAAATCTCGAAAAATTTTTGCTGAATATTTATTTATTATATATGTATATGTTCTTTTCAATTGCGTAATAATTATTTCATATTTTAATCATTTGAGCAATGTTGCTCAAAACTTAGATTAAACCTAAATATTTTAAGTTAAGTCTACAGTTAACTGACAACTAAGGTTTATCGTTATGTCAAAAACTGGCTGTTAGAGCTAAACTAGAAACCGCAGCACTAAAAAACTGCTTTTGCTGTGCTCCGAAAAGGGTATTCATTTTTTTAAGCTTTTGTTGCTGTGCTGCACACATGTCTGCAGTTAAGTCATATCACAGCTACATCGCCCGTTGTTGATGACTGTTTTGTTGCTTTAACTTCGAAATTTCAAACAGTTCAGTAAAAGCACAGTTTCAAAAGTTTGGGGTACACTTTGTGCTATAACTGCCGTGGCTATAAATCACCGTTTGTTTGTTGTTGTTTATGAAGTTTAGCCTAGCTAGTTCAAAGCGACAACAAAACCAACAGTCGAATTTTGTGTGCTGTTGCTGTTGCTTTGACTTTAGCTGCGAACATCTTCACAGCACAGCAACATTTAACTTAATTTTTTTTATTGTTCAACAGCACACAGCACAGTAGACTGTCTTTCGTTTTGCCATCGGGTTTGAAACTTTTGGCAGTCACAGCATAGTCAAAGCAATTGAAATAAAAAAATGGAAGTACTTTCAAACGCTGGTTATAATAAATAATTCACTAAAAATAGTAAAATAACGAATAAATTATAATTGTTTTGTTTATTTTAAAGATTTGAACGTATTCAAATGGGCTAACGAAAGCAATTCTCGAAATATATTTTTAGATATTTTTTTGTATTTATATCTACAGCTTAGTCTCGGTTATCCGTCATCGCCGGGGTTTTTCTAGTTAAAATATTAACAGCCTTTGGTTTTATATATAAGAAAAATTTATGGTTAATAAAAACATACATAGATATGTACTGTATGGAAAATAATTGTGATTGTACAAAAACAATCCAGGATAACAGAGGTAGTCAAAAAGAAAACAATTAAAACTTTTGCCGGTTAATTGAATCATGGATAATCGAGGCCTTACTGTAAAATCATAATTTTTTTTCCACCCCAAATTTGTAAAAAAAAATACAACACAATATAACTTGAAAATTAAATCGAACCGCTATTTTCCCCAGTTTTCGGGAAAAATAGTAAAAATAGAAAAAATATTAATAAATCTAATCAGTTGGGGGGTAGTAGTAATAGTAGTGTATTAAAGAATTTTTAATTTGCTTTGCAAATGATTTTTAAATTACATCTAAAAACTCTTAGTAACTTTCAAATAATTTTCAAACTCTATAAGCTGTGTATTTTTTAATTAAAAATGTATAATTAAACTTAAGCATTTAAAATAGATTATGTGAATTGAATGAAATTAAGGGCATTACAGTAAATATGTATATATTGTATATGTGTGTGGGTATGAATGTATTTACAATGTACAAAATAATAATAATATTAAAAACATAAAAATTACCATAGTTTCCTGGAAAAAAATATTAAAATAACTGCTGGTGTATTGTGGTAAAATCATATTAAATAAATTAATTTGTTGCGAAATGAATAAAGAGAAGCAAACCTTTTTAAAAGCGAATGCAAGCCATGCAAATACACACACCCAAACACACACGTACGCAGCACCTAGTGTTTTTCATACGGGATTTCCCGGGAAAAATTTACCGGGATCCCGCACATTTTCCGGGAAAGAAATCCCGGTAAATTTGTGCGGGAGTTCCCGGGATTTTTTGATTTTGTTATGGCAACTTAATTTGTATTTACACATTCCTTGATAAGTGTCGTTATTCACTTTATGTATGCGATGGTGCAATATCACAATAGCTAAAGCTTTACAACAACTAAGGCCGAGTTTACATCTGGCACGCATACGTTCTGAGATTTAGATGCCTTTATTTAAAAAAAGCAGAGCACGACAGTTCAAAATTTAATTCTACAACAATTCATAAAAGTAAAAAACAGAAATGAGCAAGGAAATAAAAAAAAATTTCAAATAGTTACAGATTCTATTTGGTAAATATTACGGTTAACAGCATTAACAGCTTATTCTGTACTAAAGTCCTGTTTCCAAAGAAATATGCCCTTATGCAAAAACGATTGTTAAAGTTAAAGCATGAGTTAAAACTGGGTTTGCCATACAAAATTCGTTTGTTAAACCAACTTTAAGTTTAACAATGATTTCTTCATAAGGGGGATATTTTGTAATATTTCTTTTAATAATACTCGTATAATTTCTTTTTATACCCTTTACCAACAAAAATGGTAAAAGGGTATATATAGGTTTGTCATTCCGTTTGTAATTTCTATAATATCAATAAGCGACACATAAAATATATATATTCTGGATCCTTATGCATAGGGAAGACGAATAAGCGATGTCCGTCTGTCCGTCTGTCCGTCTGTCCGTCTGTCCGTCTGTCCGTCTGTCCGTCTGTCCGTCTGTCCGTCTGTCCGTCTGTCCGTCTGTCCGTCTGTCTGTACGTGAAATCGGTTTTCCGAAGCTCCCAGAAGAGCTAGAGACTTCGTTCTTGGACTGGTGTGTCAGAAATTTTCCAAAATAGATTGGTATTGAAATTCAGCAAAATCGGGCAGACGATTACAGAGCTGGAAAACTTAAACTTCATTTTGCCATATAAAAGTAACTCCCGAAAACAAATTTTTATTTTTTTTTAATAAATAAACTTATTTTACACTTCAGTACGACTAAAATTGGAATTTTAAATTAAAAAAATACAAAAAAATTAAAACGACGTTTCCAGGGTTGGAAAACTTTAACTTTTTGTGTTATGTAAAATTAACTATGTCTAAAACTATATTAGTATTTTCTCGAGAACCGTAAGAGCTACAGACCTGAAATTTGGACACAGTATGTAGACCTTTGGCCGCTACAACAACAAATACATGATAATTGGAAATTAAAGGGTGTTCCAAAACGAGCAACGAAAAATTTTAAAATCCCATGTAGTATATATACAATTGTATGTATATACACTTGAAATTTGAGACTACAAAAATTAACACAAAAATTTAAAAAAATTTAAATTAAAGGGTGTTCCATCAGTTAATGCAATTTTGACTATGTAATTTTGACAATTTGCTGTATCTTGGAAACCGTAAGAGCAAAACTCTTGAAATTTTCAAAAACGGTAAAACTGAAAAAATAAAAAATTATAAAATCGCCAAACCGAAAAAAATCGCCAAAAACAAGAAAAAATCGCCAAAACGAAAAAAAGCACCAAATTAAAAAAAAATTATAAAACTAAAATAAATCGCAAAAAAACGGAAAAATGCTAAAATGAAAAAAAAAATCGCCAAAACGAAAAAAAAAACAGAAAAAAATCGCCAAAATAAAAAAAAATCGCCAAAAAGAAAAAAATCACCAAAACGAAAAAAACCCTAAAAAAAAAAATCGTCAAAATGAAAAAAATCGCCAAAACGAAAAAAATCACCAAAACGAAAAAAAACCCTAAAAAACAGAAAAAAATCGTCAAAATGAAAAAAAATCGCCAAAACGAAAAAAACCCAAAAAAAACAGAAAAAAATCGCCAAAATGAAAAAAATCGCCAAAAAAAGAAAAAAAAACCTAAATAACAGAAAAAAAATCGCCAAAACGAAAAAAAGCACCAAATTAAAAAAAAATTTCTAAGACTAAAATAAATCGCAAAAAATTGAAAAATTGCTAAAATGAAATCAAAAATCGCCAAAATGAAAGAAAATCGCCAAAATGAAAAAAAAATCGCCAAAATTAAAAAAATCACCAAAACGAAAAAAAAACCTAAAAACAGAAAAAAATCGCCAAAATGATAAAAAAAATCGCCAAAATGAAAAAAATCACCAAAACGAAAAAAACCCAAAAAAACAGAAAAAAATCGCCAAAATGAAAAAAAGCACTAAATTAAAAGAAAATTTCTAAGACTAAAATAAACCGCAAAAAAACGAAAAAATTGCTAAAAATGAAAAAAAAATCGCCAAAATGAAAAATATCGCTAAAACGAAAAAAAACCTAAAAAACAGAAAAAAATCGCCAAAATGAAAAAAAATCGCCAAAAAAAGAAAAAAAATCGCCAAAACGAAAAAAAAACTAAAAAACAGAAAAAAATCGCCAAAATGAAAAAAAATCGCCAAAATGAAAAAAAAATCGCCAAAATTAAAAAAATCACCAAAACGAAAAAAAAACAGAAAAAAAGAAAAAAATTGCCAAAATGAAAAAAAATCGCCAAAATGAAAAAAATCACCAAAACGAAAAAAAAACAAAAAAATCGCGAAAAAAAACCCCAAAAAAAACAGAAAAAATCGTCAAAATGAGAAAAATCTCCAAAATGAAGAAAAGCCCAACAACATAAAAAAATCGCCAAAATGAAAAAACCTCTAAAAACAGACAAAATCGCCAAAACGAGAAAAAAGCGACAAAACTGAAAAAATCGTTTTAACTGAAAAAAACTTCAAAAAAAGCAAAAAACCTTCCTTTCGTGCGCGATTCAAAGTCGCACTTAACTGATTTTTTTAGTATTAAAGGAATTAAATGAAACTAAGTTTTTGCTTATTTCGTTCTTGCTTTTTTCACTTAACATATTTTATGTATTTTTTAAAGAACTAGATTGGTAACAATAATCAGAAAAATCCAAAATTATGACTCCAGGGTTGGAAAACTTACACTTTTTGTTTTTTTTTCTTTTTCTTTATAAATTGAATATATTTTATGCTTCTGAAAGAAAAGTTTGGTGTATGAAATTTTAAAAATGAAAATTATAGCTCCAAAGATGGAAACTTTAAAAAAATGATAAATTTTTTCACAAAACAAATATGTATGTACGTGTCTGTATACTATATATATGTACGTACGTTGGTAAAGGGTATATAAGATTCGGCACAGCCGAATATAGCACTCTTACTTGTTTATAATATTGGTATCTATGTATTACTATTATATAAAGAACGGAAACGATATTATTTTTTGACTAATGTGTGTATAAAACGTTATTATTTAATCGATCTCATGAATTATAATTTGTTTTAGTTGAAATTAATTATATTTAAAAACATTTTGTACTATTTTGTACTGGGCGGGAATTCCCGGGATTTCCCGGGAAAGCGGGAAAGATTTTTCGGTGAAATGAAAAAGTCCGGGAAAAGAAAAACTCTAGCAGCACCCCAAACAGTCAAGCAAAGCGTACACTCTTTATTATTAAAGTTTTTAATTTTGTTTTCTTTTTTTTGTTCTTCTGTTTTTCTGTTGATTCTGCAACAGCTACTTCTGTAATTTAACGGTATATTGTTTTCATTATTTTGGGTTTTAATTTTTATGCTGCTATGCGCCTTAAGTTATGCTACACTGTAAACTTTTTTTTAATAAACATTTTCATAGCCAACACACACACATTCATTGAAATTAAAACACAAACACGCGCTCATCTAGAGCCAAACACGCTTTAGCAGTTGTACGTACGCACACGTTTACTGCAAGTTTCCTGTTTATTCGTGTGCACATGCATGCTGTACTAAATATGGGAGTTTGTTTGTGTGTGTGTATGTGTGCGCATAAGAAAAATGGCATAAACACAAAGTAAATCCTTTGTTAAGTGCCCAAGCAAACGGCGGTTACTTTTTTTTTTGTTTTGTATTTAATTTTACAGAATATATAAATCACATCTGAAATGACCTCATAAAAGTTTTTATAATGAGCAGCAAATATTACAATAATAAACCCAACTCTTGCTGGCCAACTCCCACTGAAGCGAATCAACACATACATACATACATTTATGCATTCGTAAATATGTTTAAAGCGTAATAAAACGAGATATGCTTAAATATTTATGTAAAGTTTAAGGCAACAAATGGCTTTATGAATGCAACAAACATATTGTTGCGCAGGATATACAAACAGATGTTGCATGCAGTATTTAATTATGAACGTAACGGCAGTTACCACCGCACACAATAGTTATGCGTATAATAATAACAATAATAAAGATAATGATGTTGCCGATGATAAGGACTATAAGAATGTTAATGTCATCTTCCGTTGTTTCACACTTCAAGCTGTAACCACTCAAATACAATTGCAATATACATAAGTACATACGTAAGTATGTATATAGATAATATACACATACATGAGCGTGTGTGTTTGTAGGTGTAGAAAAAAGTATTCATATAATAAAAGTTAAATGTACATAACGCTGCAAAGCCTCCTTGAAATGAAAAAAAGCGTATTTTTCAGAAAGCCATTTTTAACTTTTCAATCTAGTGACAACAGCATTTAATTCCTTTCAAGATAAAACATATTGAAAAATATTGTAGAAGTTTTAAAATGTTCAAACAAAGCGAATCTTTGCTAGAGTTGTACCTAAAATATACGAATTTTTAATTAACATATGGCAATTAATTTGGGAATAGTAATTAAAAAATCGTATTTTTTGACTTATGACTCTCGGGCAGCAAAGCCTTGTTTTGTATGTACATTTGAAAAATTGCGCACTATTTTTTAATAAAATTTATTTTAATTATGTTATGTAAGAAATTTTAAAATAATGATCGCCGAAGATAATTTGAAATATCAGCCGCTCGCCACAGTAGGATTACATATTCTGCTTTAAACTACAGCTTCCTCAAAATTTTACAACGCTCTAGTAATAGATAACAGTTAAGGGGACCAATAGTGTGATTCACTAACTTTTTTTTTAACGATAATCGCATCGTTAAAATAATTATAACCAAATTTTATCGAAATTGCTATTCAGTAACATTTTTAACGATATTCGCTGTAGGTTAATAATAGTTGTACGATTCACTAACTTCTTTTAACGATAATCGCATCGTTAAAATAATTATAGCGAAAATGTATAGAATTCGCTATTTAGTAAAATTTTTTACGATATTCGCTGCAGGTTAATGTCAGCTGCGTCGTTATTTAAGCGACAATTATTTATGTGCTGTTAATTTGATCGACGAAATTCAACAGAAAATATCAGCTGCGTATTATCGTTAAAAAGAAGTTTCAGAACCACATAATCGTTATTGCAAGCGACAAAATGTATAGACAAAAATTACGATTTTCGATTAGCAAAAAGTTACAGAATTCAGGTACAGCTGTGTCGTTATTTCAGCGACAATAATTTATGTGCTGTTAGCTGCGCACTATCGTTAAAAATAATTTACAGAATCACATAATCGTTATTGCAAGCGATAAATTGTATAGACAATAATTACGATTGTCAGATCCTTAAAAGTTACTGAATCGCACTTCTGTGATGCGATTCAGTAACTTTTAGCAATCTATACATTTTGTCGCTTGCAATAACGATTGTGTGGTTCTGTAACTTCTTTTTAACGAATTGAATTTCGTCGATCAAATTAACAGCACATAAATAATTGTCGCTTAAATAACGACGCAGCTTACATTAACCTACAGCGAATATCGTTAAAAAGTTACTGAATAGCAAATTCGATAAATTTTCGTTACAATTATTTTAACGATGCGATTATAATGAAAATTTATCGAAATTGCTATTCAGTAACATTTTTAACGATATTCGTTGTAGGTTAATGTCAATTGTGTCATTATTTAAGCGAAAATAATTTATGTGCTGTTAGTTTTATCGACAAAAATCAACAGAAATATCAGCTGCATACTATCGTTAAAAATAAGTTACGGAATCACACAATCGTTATTGCAAACGACAAAATGTATAGACAACAATTACGATTGTCAGATCATTAAAAGTTACTGAATCGCACCACAGGTCTGGATTTAAAGTTACTTATCTGCACGCAAAGAAAACATATGGTTGTAAAATGGTTGAGAAAACAATATTATGTTCTCTGAAACAAATGTGTGGTCGTTGAAAACTAGTTATTGTTATTTTAAACATTAATTTCGCTACGATAAGCACAGTAATGTTTGAATATAATAATTACATTATTATATTCATAAAAAGTGCGATATGGTTAGAGTTTAACAATATAGTTTTATTAAAAATTTATGACTACGATATAATTTGTATTATTGTGTAAAACTAATATGATATAAATAACAATATAATGTTATCCAAAACCATACTATGTTAAGTTTTTAAAAAAATCTTTTTCAGAAACAGCTTCTGTCAGTTCAGTGTTTCGTTTGTAAGCTATCGGTAGTGCACGCGAGGTGTTGAATAAATAAAAAAAAGTATAAACAAAAGGGCAGATAAATAAAAATGGTATGTACATACATATGTATGTATGTATATCTCTTTATACAGATATGTCTGTATTTCGCGTACACACATATATAAGTATACATTTCCATACATATGTACATACATACATTTTCTTTCAACAATATTAATTTATTTTTATTTCGGATTTACCGCACAGCTGTTTTAAACAAACGATTTGCCAATAAATATATGATTAAAAAACAAAATATTATTATTACATAAAATAATACTATGACCATAGTTTAACAATATTATTATAATATTAGAACATGGTATAGTAAGTATCAATTATATTTTAGTCACATCTAACAATATTGTTGTCTTATTTACAATAATAAGATTAGGTATAACAAAGTTAATTGTTTTTGTAGATAATATTATTATTAACTCAGAAAATAATATTATTTAAACTTTGCTTTTCCATTGACAATGATATGATTTGACTGCAACCATATAATTTAATCACAGTATGTTGCTGTTTGATTATGGTTACCTCAACCATATATTTTCTTTGCGTGTGGAATACAAAAATCGCGGAAAAATACGACCATGAAAAATTTCACAAATGTAGTTGCCAAATTTGGTGATTTGCCGTAGATTTTTATCGAGATATCTCCGTTTTTACTTTGTGAACTCATTCTGTATCCTTTATAGCAGTGTTGTATGGTTTTCGATAACATTTTGCTACAGTAATATTTTAAAGGCGGGCAAAGGGGTTTGATCCTCATATCTCCTTTATGTAGGACCCATACCCAAACTTTCATTACGTTAATACACGTAAATTTCTGTTTGTTCACCTCTGCCAGATTAAATCATTAGAAAAACCTGTTAGTTTTTTTTTGGAGCACAGAGTAATAAACCTCCTCATTGAAAAAAGATACTAAAGTTAAGATTTATTACGAAATTATTTCATTAAAGTACGAATACAAAAAAGAAAATTAAAGCAATAACTATAATTTATTTTTGAAAGAAATTAACTTCAACTAAAAATATTACGCCGCAGCAGTCCCTTGCATCCATTTTAAGTAGAGCATGTAAAAATTCCTTAAGTCTTTTAATTATAAAATTTCATTACATGCACAGAATCGAATTGTAAAACATTAAATTGCTGTTGCCTCCTTTTGAATGTCGTCGATCTTTTCGTGCGTCTGTCCTTTTGGTGACCTTTTGTAACGTTGAACACAAATGCCATGTCTGAAAGTACACAATAAAAATACTTCCACATGTTTGAGTTCAAGAGAGTTGACATTAAATTGACTATATTGAAAAATAATAAATGAAAAAAAAAAAATAAAAGAAACGCAAACAACAACAACAACAAAACAGCAGCATAATAAAATCCTTGTTGAAAAATGAGGGAAAGAGGATAAATTTGTGTGTGTTTTGACTTAAGTATAACAACATTCATTGAATTGTGTAGCAAAATTGTTGTCGAATTTGTTTTTGTTTATTGATTTTAATGCTGACTTTTTCATTGGAATTAAACAAAAAAAAATTTAAAATAACATTAAATCATTATTAGAAATGTATTGCATTTTTATTGAGTTGCTGCTGCCACTTGGTAAATTGGAATTGTTTAAGTAAAAATTTAGTTCAAAACATATATTTTTTTGGTTGCGTTTAATATTGCGAAAAAATTCAAAAATTTATTTTTATTACTGGTTGTTCGTTGCTGCAACAACAATTCAACGAAATTCATCTAGATGCGCTTAACCAACAACAAATATATCTTTTAAAATCGTATACATTTAAACACGCCTTAAATAAAAATATAATATTAAAGTTGACAAACATTTTGATTTTGATATTTTCTTTGAGTATGTTTACAGCTTAGGTTTCCATGGAAAAACGTTGTATTGCAATATTAATTATACACATTTTTTTAAAATATATTTCTGCATAAGAAATCTGTTAACACGTTTAATTTCTAACTTTTGTTATGTTTACTATTGCCGGCCATACACTACACAGGTTCACTGCACAAGTCTGGCACTGTACAGTGGCGTTTGTGTAGTGCATGGGGGTGGTTGTGCTATTTACGCAGTGAACTGAGTAAATATCGAAACTATTTTGATATTTGCTCAAGTTTGAAAACTGTACAGTGAACTTGTGTAGTGTATGATGCAAACGCTCAGTTGTTTCGTGATTTTTTAAGAGTTCACAATAAGAAATGAGCGCGGAGCAAATATTCTGGACAGAGTTCCTAGAATTATACAAAGAAACACCAGCATTATGGCGGTTTAAAATAAAAAAATGCACAGTTTACTTGTTCACGCAGTGCCAGACTTGAGCACTGAACTTGTGTAGTGTATGGCCGGTATAAAGCACTAAATCTTTCATATTTTTTTTAAATTTTTTTTAGAAAAAATTTACAAGATTTGTTACTTTGTCATCATTGTGTTAGTTAATAATGCTGCTAATATACTTTCCTGTTCGTTTATGTTCTGCTTGAGTAATTATTCTTCATTACAATCTCCCACAGGATTTAATGTCAACCAATTAATATAATTAACTTTATGTCATTTGACTGTATTGCAAATAAATTTTAATTTATTTAACTACGAAGGCATGTTTGCCTTTTGTGGGACGTTTACTTTTCTATTAAATAAAAAAAATATTTTATATTGAATCAATAGAAAACACCAACTGACAAATTTTTTGCAATGAATATTTGAAATAATAAAATGCAATATTCGTATGTGTAGGCATATTGTTCCTTTATTGCAACATGGTACTAACTCCAAAAATGTAGTTTAAAGTTTTCAATTTACGCACATTTCACTGCGTAACTGTACTTCTCTCAGAAGGTGAAGTATACAAGCGGTTTGTATGAAATTATACAAAATGTTTAATACGAGCTGACGAATTGTTCTCTTGAAATGAAGGAAAGACATCGCTACCTTAATATAGGAAGGCCCTAACTCATTATTTTTTTGAAATCGAGATTTTTCTACATTTCTATAGAAGAACAACCAATGTATCAAAAAATGCGAAAATCGCGATTTCAAAAAAAAAAATAATGAGTTAGGGCCTTTCTATATTAAGGTAACGATATATAGATTTGATTGCTATCAATCTAACCCTCGATCACAAAATCATGCGGCATCAAGATTATTGACTTCTGCTTTGATCGCTGATTAGGGTTTGGCAATCGGGAATACCCGGGCGGGAGAAGTCTGTCTAATATTCCCGAGTAATTTTTGAGATTTTCTAGGGAAATTTAAAGTACACGTTATTTCTTAAATATCCCAGCAATACATGGAAAGGTTGATAGGGCAGCGCTTCCACATTGCATGAAATATTACATGATTTTTATATGGGATTCCTCGCCTAGAAGCTCTGCCAATGACTTCTTCATATCTCAGCAAAAATATTTGTCTACCTGTAAGCATTTCTATTTCATATATTATATATATATCTATATATATATATATATATACATATATATATATATATATATATATATATTAGAGTGGGTCAATTTGTATGGACTAAAAAAAGTTCACGATGCGGTTGTCAAAATCGTAATGTACGATGAATTCTAAGAAGGTTTGCCCAAGGAACCATGGGTCTAAAATCAAAATCGAGCTTCCCATTTTTAACGAGAAGTTTTTCTTTAAGTATTTAATATTCAATACAATTTAAGCAAATTAAAAACAAATTTTATATACGAAAACAAAAGTTTCTCGTTAAAAATGGGAAGCTCGATTTTGATTTTAGACCCATGGTTTCTTGGGCAAGCCTTCTTAGAATTTGATGTAGATCACGATTTTGACAAACGCTCGGTCGAGAAAAAAATTTACTCACTCTAATATATATACATATATATATGTATATTATATGAAATTAAAAAATTTGCTCTTTAGATCTGAATTTTATATCTACTCTTAGATTAACTTCCAATAATTTATTTTGTTTTTATATTTATCATATAAGAGTATTAAATACAGTACCAAATCAAATACTTTATATTATATATTATAATATAAACAGCACACTGACTTCGTAGTGTTTGTATTAAATTTCGTCTTTCGCTTACGTTATTGTATCCTTGTAAGGCAGAGGGAAAGCATTGTTTGCATTTCCGCGCTTCCGAAGTGCTTCTTTTCGTCTAAGTGCTTATTTGTACCAAATTCATTTTTGCTGGGTTTAAGGAATTTTGTGACATGGCGTTAGTGATTCTCAAATTTATTTTGATTCATACAAGAAATTTGTAGTCTTAGTCTGCTTAAATATTAATACACGGTTTATCGATGTCGAATGAAGTTGTGGTCAATTGGGTTATTATATTGGAATGCAGTTTTATTTCACATGTATGTTTACACTCTCGTATCGTTGTTCACTGAAATCAAAAGCAATTAATTAAAAGACTCGTTTTATTTTCTCCGTTATTTTATTTTACTCTATTGCAATTGGATGCTAAAATTTCGTAATTATTTAATTAAATGTAAAAAATATTATTAGTTCAGCTTGCACTCGTACGTATGATACACGTGTAAATGTGTATCAAAATGTATGAGCAGTGTCTACAACCCGGCAAACATTTTCAAGTGACCACATAATATAATTAAACGCAATTCGTTAGCAGCTGCACTAGCAAACATATTAATAACTATTTTTGCAGTTTTGCTAAAGAGACTTAAGATGAGAGGAACAGATGAACTAAAGAAAAGTTTAATTTCTAAAAGAAATATAATAGGTTGACCTTACATACCATTCCAGGAACTTCCCGCCAGCTTTTAAGCTAAAACAATAAATTTTTAACGAAAATCGATTTGATAAGAAATTAATACCAACACATTTTTCGACTGCGATATCTTTTGAAACATATTACAAAATTCGGTGCATCTGATACACTTTTTAACTCTATAGAACTCAGAGAATCACTGTCGAAGACTTTTAAAGTTATTAAAGAAAAAACGACTTATTCGAAATTTTTCGTCAACTATATATGAATTTCGAACACGTCATCCGATTTCAGTCAAAATTGCAGTAATTGAAATTAAAAGCTGATTATACTTTATGTTTGTTTGTTTAAGTAGTTTAAAATTTTTTTAAATAACCTGTTTGTGATAATTTTATTTTCGACAGTTTTTGAAATCTACCGAACCGAATCGATTTACCATTATACGACATCTGTTGAATGCGGCAAATTTGCTTCCCATCCGTTGACGCGTTCTTAACTGGGGATCTCCATTAGTCATAAACTTGGTATGAGCACCATGTCGGACATCGCATATGGCTAATGTAGACTGCTCATGTCCATGTTTCGTCCATGCTCTGACATCGATGCTCGAACATATGGCTGAGCATCAATGTTCGCCATGAAATTTGCCGTCCGCAACCAATTGCAATAGAACGAAATGAGACATAACAAAATTGTTAAATATTCCATCTGTACTCCATTACCGGAAAATACTTTTATAAGAACGTGGACATCGCACGAATTCACCACAACAGAGAAGTTGATGAATTTTTCACAGTTGCTGGTGGCTCGTGAAGCTTTAGGGTAAGTTATGAGATGTTTACACACACACAAGCACATACATACATACATGTATCTATATTGATATCATCGCGATAATAGTCAAGAGTCGACCAGGACCTCAAAACTTTGAAATATCGTGCCATAACCGCCAAAAAAGTTTAAGTGCCATAATTTTCGAAATTAATTTTTTGAAGGAGTTATTATTGATGGATTATTTGCTTTCGTAAATAATCGATTTTAGCCAAAAAACGTGGTTCAAAATATATGTCACTTAAGTTTTTTTTAACGGTTATGGCTCGAAATGATGCAAACTCAATTTTCGAAAATCGGGATAAAATCACTTACAGCGGAGTTATAAAGAATGAAAGTTTGAATAACAAAAATTATACCTTGAATTAAATTTTCATAGTATGTAGTTCAAATATATAAAAATAAATAGTACAGACACTTCGAGAGCCGACGATTTGATAGTTGACAGTTGTTTAAAACAAGGATAAAATAAAATATGCACTACAATGTTCATAAACGTATGTATGTATGTGCAAGTAAAAAGTCAGTACTATGATCGTCAAAGAGAAAAAAAAATAGTTGCGCAGTGCTGGAAACCGAGAGAAATCTACTCGTGTATGTGTATTCATTTGTATAAGGAGCCGATTGAATTTCGTGCTAACTTCGGCATAATCGAAGACGGCAGTAAAAATTAATAATTGTACTGAAAAATACATTTAAAATAATAATTGCGTGTGCAGTAAAAAAATAAACAATTTTCGTATTCTATTTCATTGAAAAGCTTATGTTAAATAGCTGATATTAGTAAATGATTTTTGTCCAAGTGGATAGACGTGGGTGATAATAAAAAGCGTGCTGGTATGTAAAATGCAGCTTTACCTCAACCAGTCTAAATAATTATTTGTTAAAAACATTTTAATTGCTAATGAAAAAAATAAAACACCCAACAGGATTTCCTGAACAAGAAAAATTATTTCTTGAATGAAAGAATTTTAGTTTAAAATTCCATTTCAATAACAATTCGACAGACACGGTTACGTATTTACATATACGAGTACATATGTATATATTTTTTTAAAGGTAAAGTCTGTATCCTTAAAACTACATGCAGTTGTAAGCATTTCGTTGAGAAGAAACTTAAGCGGGTCCTTTATAATAAAACAAACTTCCAAATGGAAATTCCTTATGTCGACTATCGACACAATAGTGTCATGTTAAAATTTTCTCTAATAATTGTATGTTTGTAACAACTTACATATTTTACTATTTGCTAATGTTTTATTTTAAAGGATAATTCATTTTATATATTTATGTGAGTGTTTGTGTTGTTGTGGTTGTTTTGGAGTTTGTCCACAACAAATTTATGACCAGCGATTATTTGGTATTGATAATAAATTAATATTTAATTGTAATACGAACACCACCAAAAACATAATTAACTTTAGACAATTAATAAATGATAAATGTAACTAATGTTGTATGGTAAAAAGTAATAAATGTAGTAAGTAATTTTTGGAATATTTGTATATACTTATGTAAGAATAATTTAATAAATACATGTGCAGTTTAATTGTGTCGAAAAATAACTTTAATTAGTTCAGATATTTATACGGAGGAAAGAAGTCGACAGCATTGCTGCTGTTATTTACAAGTATTTCGAATAGATTACACATCAAACATTATATATTTCACCAAAAATTTTAAAAATATACATATATGGGTGTGTTATTCAATTCATAAGCGATCCAGAGCATATACATATATTCTGGGTCCTTATGCATAAGGTTTTCCTTTTAAAAAGCAATAGACTGGCTAATGTGTCAGAATTTGTTTTAAATAGATTGGTATTAAAAAACAGCCCCAGGGCTGGAAAATTTACACTTTATTTTGGTACATATACATATAAAAGTGACTAACTAGAGCTCATTAATTTTTTATTTATTTAAATATAATTTAAGTTTTAGAAAGAAACATAGTAGTATTGAAAACCATCACAACCAAATTGATGGTTCCAGGGCTGGAAAATTAATATGTTTTTTGGTGCACAAAACTAAGTAAACAAAACAAATTTTCTTTCTTTATTAATTAATTAATTGGTATTCAAATTTAGCAAAATCAAAAATATGGTCCCAGGGCTGGAAAATTCAAACTTTATTTTGTTATGTAAGACTTACTAACTAGAGCTACTTTTTTATGTAATTAAATATAATTTAAATTTTAGAAAGAAACATATTGTTATTGAAAATAAGCAAAATCAAAATGATGGTTCCAGGGCTGGAAAATTTTATTTATTTTTTGGTGCACAAAACTATTTATTTTTCTTTGTTGCTTAAACCATATTTTATATATTTGAAAGAAATAAATTGGTATTAAAAATGTAAAAAAATCTAAAAGACTTACCCAGGGCTGGAAAATGTAAACTATATTTTGATATTGAATACTAACTAGCTAGAGCTAATTTATTAATATTTCATAAAATATAGTTTAAGTCTTAAAAAGAAAAATATTAGAATTGAAATGATGATTCCAGGGCTGGAAAATTTAAAATTTTTGGTACGCAAAATTAAGTAACCAAAACAAATTTTTTTCTTTATTGATTAAACATTTTTTATGTGTTTGAAAGAAATAAATTGGAAGTAAAAATTTGAAAAATCAAAAAGACTGACACAGGGATGGAAAATTTGAAGTTTAGTTTGGTATATAAAACTTACTAACTAGAGCTAATTTTTTTAAATTTAATTAAATATAATTGAAGTCTGAGAAAGAAAGATGTTGCCATTGCAAATCAGCAAAATCAGAAGGACATTTCTAGGAATATTTATTTTTTTTTTTTGGTACACAAAACGAAGTAACCATAAAATGTTTTTCTTTATTAATTAAATTAATTAATGTTTTAGAAGAAAATAGATTGGTAGTAAAATTGAGCGAATTCAAAAAGACCGTCCCAGAGCTGGAGAATCAAAACTCTTTTTGACATATAAAAGTAACTAGAACTGATTTTTTCCTTATTATATTTAGATATTTTAGCAAGATCTTTACTCGACAGTTTTTTTATATGTGTTGTTGTACTTGTAATATTTGAACACTAAGGCCGGAATTCATAATTGATTATTAAAGTTAATGTTGGTTTAACGTAGCAATTTTGTGCGAAAAATCCGGTTTAAAGAACATTCTTACTTAAACAATGGCCTATGAATACTGGTATTAGCTTTTTGTTTTGTAATGCTTGAGTTCGGCTGACTCAATAATTTACAAGATTGTTTCATTTATAGCTTGCCAGCCACTTGTTGGTTGTTTATTTCTCATTTATAAAGACTTTATATGCTATTTCAGTTTCTTCCTAATTTAACTTCGTTTATTGCAATCAATGAAGTTTTATTGCTAATGTATATATGCCCTGTAAAAAATTTTGTGACAATTGAAGCAAGCGTACTCATCCTATGACTTGAGAAAATTGGAGTGTTAACAAAAGTAGGGAGTAGTGTATGGTGAAAAGAAGACATATCGGTTACATATTCACATTTTTCTTGAATTGGAACTCGTTCTAGTATTGTAGTAAACAGTACTGAACATGTTTGATGTTGCTGAATCCAGGACCTATCAAATAGTATAAATATATCTTTTTTTCGTTGGATTTTCTCTACATTGAAAGCTGAAGCAGTGCCCCATAGATAACGTGGCCAGATGTGGCAAAAAGCGGAACATGACCCATCAAAAAGCGGGACTATGAAGAGTATATCCCCAAAAAGCAGGATTTAGAAATAAACATGAAAAAGCGGTATGTATTTAAGATTCACAGTTTTCACAGTTTCTAACATGAGAAAATGTTAATATAAATATGTAGGTAGGTCGAATTTAAAGTTTTTTGAAGAACTCGTGAAAACTCGATCTTCAAGAAATTCTGAGTATGCACGTTTTTAGAGGACCACTTAAATCGTACACAATAATTTTGTTTCCAATATGATATTTGGGAGTCTATATAATAACAAAATTTTAAAAAATCTAATTAAATATTTCTATTGTCGGAGTTATTTTTCTAAAATCGTTCGGTTTCAAATCGATCGGTTTACAGAACAGGGTCGAATATCTAGTTCAAATTCAGAAATAGATTCATGGGCAATAACAAAGGAGGAGGAGCACCTTGTCAATAAATTTGCATTACTTTTTTCCGTCTCGGTTGCCTCAATTATTGCAAAAGTCCTTTCGAAATGCATTATAGCTTAACAAAGCTCTGTTAAAGCGCAAGGTTTGTGTCAAGGGTTATAAACAGGGCTAATTTTTCTGGCTTTTTTCCAGAAAAAGCATTTTTTTGCATTTTTTAGATTTTTTGTAGAAAAATGCTTATTTTGGATCACCTTGCATAAAAAAGCTTATTTTTCACTCTGGAAACGCGATTAATATATGTATAACGACTCATATAGCTCAAACTGGTGCAAAAAAAATTCACATAAAATATATTTCTTTCCTTTTCTTGCACATGTATGTCTGCATGTTATTAATTTTTTTCTTTTACTTTCTATAATTTCTACCACAAAATCGAACTGAAACTATAGCTACCGGAGGCTTATGATTGTTTGCTTGCAGATATTCGATCTATCAACGAGCTATCAACTTGGACATGACATGAACATGACGCCAGCAGAGCAACTGTGAAAAATTCATCAACTTCTTTGTAGTGGTGAACACGGGCGATGTCCATGTTCAGGCATATCAAAGTATTTTGCGGTAGCACAACAGAGATAGAATATTTACCAATTTTGTTCTGTTCCTTTTCTTTCTATTGTAAATGGTTGCGGACGGCGAATCTCATGGCGAACATCGTTGCTCAATCATACGTTGGGGCATCCATGTCAGAGCATGAAAGAAACATGGACATGAGCGGTCTCCATTCGCATTTAAATACGCTCCTGTTACATCTACTGATGTTGAACCCATATTTTCCATGTATTCATTTGTTTTATGTGACAATAGAAGATCATTTCTTTTTGAAAATTAAAAAAAACTCATTATTGTTCATTGTAATAAATATCTCTTTGAATAAAAATACTTTGAAGTAACAAAATTGTTGATTTTATTCTTGCATATTTTGCATATTTGTGCATATAACAGTGCATATTTTGAATTTTTTTCGTGCTATTCCTGGCGCATATTTTTAATTTTTATTTGCATATTTTAATTAGCCCTAGTTATAAATCTATACAAGCACAAACTTGAAATTCCGACGATTCAGACAGAAAATAATGCAGTGCTAATTTTGAAACTCTTCATGACATGTTAGTAATAGGAATTTTATTCTACAAATCGGCTGCACTACAAGCGTGACACTTCATCTCAAAGCGGGTGTAACGAAGCACACAGGGATTTGGATAGTTAAGCAATAACTATTCTCCATAAATTCATCCATAGTTCAATAGGATACTATTACTAATATTACGCTTGTATGTATTACGAATATTTTTTTTTGTTTAGTTTGTCTATATAAGAAAGGGTCCTCTGGGACATGTATTATGTATTACGAATATTTTTTTTGTAGGTACATATATGCATATAAAGAAGACTTCGCTGGGACATCTATTCACTATGAAGGTTAAACAATGAATCAATATAAATAGGCTGCCAAGTCACTCTGGAACAAGTCCGGTAACTATACTTAACTATTAACCTAGTTTGAATATAAAAAATTTGTTTAATGAAAAATAAAAATAATAAAAAAAGTTCAAGTTTGCGTTGTTACAGTTACATAAATGCCGGAATGACGTTTATATATAGTTTATATTCTACACAGAATAGGTCCCTATAAGATAGTTAAGTGATAAGTCACAAGGTGCATACAAAGTATCAATTTACCCCATCCTAGGCCATCCCCAAGGAAAAGTGACTGGCCCACTTCATAGGAAGTGTTAGAACTCGGACTAGTCCCTATCTCTTGGCGATCGGTCACGTAGCTAGTCTTGTGTCAGTGTAGGGTGTATATGCTTATACTAATACAAATTCATCAGTTAGTAAAAGCTTATGGAATTTGTTTGTATATATTTCAAGTGCAAAATTTAGCTACAAACAATACAAAAATTCTATTAAGATTATAGCTTTTTGCTCAAAACTCATATCAGAACGTCTTTTCGGTTTCTAAGAGCAATTGAACTTTTCATGTTTATTTAAAGATTCATTGATTTTGGTTCACACAAAACATTGATTAACTCACGATGCAAACAACTGAAACAACATTTAATACAACCCTTCAATCATCAGCCCCTTTTTTCCCCTTCACATTTATGAGGCCAATAATCACTTTCATACTTAATAACGCTTGAAAAGAAAAATCTCATAAACTCTTTAACAATCAGGGATAAAATACAAAAAAAAAACACAACAATAATAACTCAAAGAGGAATCAGAAGAGTAAGACAGACCTTTAGAAGAAGAAAAATACAAGTGAATGGTGGTAAAAGAGGAGAAGATAAGAAATTAAAAACCCTCTGGAAAAATCATGTTCAAGTTAATGCATGACTTATTCGCTGAGTGAAATGTTGGCATGTTTTTGTGTCACATAAATTTCATACAGCAACAGCAGCAGCAACAGCAGCAGCAACAGCAACAGCCAGCGAAGTACTCGCACGAACGACTGGTTTTCCAGTGACTGATGTGCATTTGAATTTTCCGTTAGTTGTCATTGTTTTCCTTCTTTAGCTTTCATTTAATGTTCTTGGCCTCCGTGGCATTGTAATGCTCGAAATAATACAAATTCGTATTCAAATACTCTGGGTACTTTGCAGTTACAGCGACAGCGACAGCTATAGATTTACTTAGGACTTTGTGCAATGACAAACAAGAGATTTCCGGAGTTGAAATGTTGTCATTCGAACGCGAAGGAGTTAATTAACGCGTGTGATTGAAAATCGTGGGAAACCAGCATAAAGCGTACAAACAAGTCAAGAAAACCACACAATAAACTGTCTGGAGTAGAGCTTAGAATAACATATGAGTATTTGTACTTTCTTTCTGGAGTTAAATTCTCACAGGTATTGAAATGATAAATATGATTATTTATTAAAACAAGATGTATGGGATGTATGAAAATCTCCAGAGACAAGCAAGCATCTCAAGCTGCATTGTGGTACGAGTAAGTGGCTTTTTTAAGTAGCAACGAATGAGTGTTTCTGATAAGGGAAATAAATGTTGTGCGTAATTATTGAATTTTAATTGTTATGGAGCCGTACATATGTATGTATATGGGGGTTCTAAGAGTCAAAGATTATTTTTAATGACTTTTTAATTAATTCATAAAATCATTTCCCATAAAAAGCAAAGTTGAATTTGTTTATAAGCATTTTCCTAATAACATTATTTTTATTAGGATTTTCTTTTATTTTTTCACTCTAAATATTATCATCTTAAAGTAAGATTTTTATTGCCAGAGAAAATTTCAAGTGTTTGTTATTAAATATGTGTATGTAAGTATGTATGTATGTATGTATACTATAAATTTAACAGCTTTCTGTTGATTTGTATTAGCATGCTTGAATGAAATCAAAATAACAATACATACTTGTTTACTACAATATGCAAATGTGTGTCTAGTTTTAACAGGATGTAAATATGTGTAACATATCCTTATGAATATATTATATTACAGTTATACACAAGTCAGCTGAAATAACAAATCTAGTGTAGCCAAACTTGAGCTTTTCTTATCATTTCCCAGCTAACCAAAACATTCGTAAATAAAATCGCATTCGAATGTTGCGTAAACATTTCTCGGACAAAACACTCGAGAACGACTATGGTAAACGGAAATTGAATGTGCTGCTAGAGCTCACTCGTCGCTCAGTTTGTGGCAGCAAATCTTTCGATTTCGATGTTTCGCTCTCGACTCAATAGCGAACCTTTAGCAATACAATTAGCAATCGATTTCATTGCTTCTAAATAGCAAAAAACCTTATTGCTCTTTTGCTGTACATAAAAAAAAATAAAATATTGAAAGAAACAAATTGTTTCTTTCTATATTCTATATATAAATAAGGAACAAACGACAATGGTAAGACTGTTGTAAATATAGAGATGGTAACTTTGAGCCTTCATTACAAAAACACATGAGCAAATTGAAATGCAATGAATCAAACCAATTCACATATTCCATTTGCAATAAAGTTTCGTATGTAAGGCAGACATCTACATCAACTGACACCACACACAGTGGACCAAAACACAGAAGAATGCTGATGAGGAAGGTTTAGTGGCCTTCGAAAACGGCTTGCTGTTCCGTTCAACTATGTGTTGTTGTCAGAATATTTACAACTAACTTTGATGTTATTTGTTCATTAATAATTATCACATGTAATTTGGCTTAAAAAGCGTTACGAACATTAGCCTGTTCTATTTATAAGAATATAGAAACAAAATACAGTTCGAAAAATAATAATGAAATCAAGTTGTTTCTTGTTGCTAAACTTCTTTTTTACGAGAATTGTTGGCTATAGCGAACATTCGTTTATTTTCGAAACTCAGGTTGGCTGTGTTACAAAACTCGAAGTTATACGAGGGTGGGCCAATAGGTTCGCGACTTTTTGAATGAAACATAGGGTTTTGAATAAAAACTCTGTTCGTATTAGCAAAAATAATTTTTATTTCAATTCATTTGAATTTATTTTGTTTTCTTTTATTTTATTTTATACAATTTAATTTAATTTAATTAATTTTATATTATATTATTTAATTTAATCTAATATTATTTTATTTTACTTTATTTAATTTTATTTTATTTTATTTTATTTTATTTTATTTTATTTTATTTTATTTTATTTTATTTTATTTTATTTTATTTTATTTTATTTTATTTTATTTTATTTTATTTTATTTTATTTTATTTTATTTTATTTTATTGTATTTTATTTTATTTTATTTTATTTTATTTTATTTTATTTTATTTTATTTAATTTAATTTAATTTAATTTAATTTAATTTAATTTAATTTAATTTAATTTAATTTAATTTAATTTAATTTAATTTAATTTAATTTAATTTAATTTAATTTAATTTAATTTAATTTAATTTAATTTAATTTAATTTAATTTAATTTAATTTAATTTAATTTAATTTAATTTAATTTAATTTTATTTTATTTTATTTTATTTTATTTTATTTTATTTTATTTTATTTTATTTTATTTTATTTTATTTTATTTAATTTAATTTAATTTAATTTTATTTTATTTTATTTTATTTTATTTTATTTTATTTTATTTTATTTTATTTTATTTTACTGTATTTAATTGACATTATTTTATTTGTATTATTATAGTTCTTGCCTGAATTGCATTCTTAAAATTATATCTGTGGCAAAAAGGAAAAAGTGCTTAAGTCGAGTTAAGCTGATTTCGAGTTAATGGTAGTTCCGTAATCTGCATATTCGAAAGTACCCCTGGCCAAAATCTCAATTCATTTCTGTGATTTTTCAGAAAGTTACTGCACTATGGCTTGCTACTTATGTTTTTTAAACTTCTAATCTCATTCGGAATAAAAACTTAATTTAGGTTATACTTTGGTATATTTCATTCCAATGTATTACTTATAGTGTGTAGAACGTCGTTTGCTTAAAAAAAATAAAGGTCAATTGAGAATTTCCCAATTTAACTGTAAAAGAAAAAAAAATGTCTGAAAATCGACACAGAGGAAAAAAAGCGGTAGAAAAGTACCGAAATTGATACCATTTGGTATCGAAATGGAATTAAGTCCGTTTGTGCTTACTTTGATAACGTTTGGTATCAATATTTTAAGACCAGCTCGGTAACATTTTATTACTAACCGTTGTTGTTTTGATAACACTTTATTCTTGTTTTGTTACCAATTGTTCTTATTTTAATAACGCATTGTTCTAAATTTGAAAGCACCCCGTTCTTAATGCGACAATATAGTACATTTTATTCTTAATTTGATACCATGTCGTTCTTGATTTGATAACAGGTCGTTCTTAATTTATAAACTTATGGTATTTTTTACAATTTCTTCATGATTTTACTACAAATCGTTATTGATTTATTACCACATGGTATTTTTGTACCGTTTGTTCTTAGTTTGATAACGCATTAGCTTAATAAGATACACAGAGAAAACAGATTCGTTGAGTTGTTGCCAATCGAATTTTGGCGGTTGCACCAACTATATAGAATTCTGGTATGACGACTGCAATTTGATTGTGGTACCCTATACTTTAATTATAACCCTTAACCAAATAGTTGGAGCAACAGAAAAAATTGGTTACCAGTATGGATTTTGAAATAAAAGTTATTCTTGCTACCAAAAATATGGTTAGTATAACTAAAACAATATCATAATTGGTACCTGTGAAAGAAAAATTGGAATTCCTTGCTGAAATAAAATAAGCAAAAAAATGCAAATAAAAATACACAATTTAAGAAATTTATTATTTAACATATTGTCATAAGTTATTTTTAATTGAAATTTATTTATTTCAACTACACATTTTGAACAGCCACAAACCTGTTTTCTTATGCACAGACTTTCAAAAACCATTTGAGAATTCATAAATCATAATATCTTTGAAAGTCACAAAAGTTAATTTTTAATTTGCTGCTACGAGTAAAAACTCAGCCTATGATATGTAACTCAACCTCTAGTTAGTTGCAGCAACTGACAATAAGTATTTATTTTAACCTTAATATAGAACGACAATTTTTTAGTTGCCAATACCAAAAGTTGGTAGTAAAATCCAATTCATAATATTTTATTCGGTTGTGTTAACCAATCAGTTAATTAGTCATGACAAAAGCATACGCTCGGTTGATGCAATCAATTTAAGAATTGTCAGAATCATATCTTTATTACAATTATGCCCTTATGGCAATAAACATGGATTATTTTTTGGATTAACAGAAAATTGATTGCGTGAACTGAAATATAGTTTATGCAAATGATATTTTATTGGACTAACCATTTTTCAACCAATCTTTTTTCTGGGTGTACCAAAAGTTAACAAACTATTTATAACGATTCGTTCTCAATTTGATACCATCGGTTAACAACTTTAGAACGCTTTTTTCCCTCTGTGGACTTGAAAGCTTAAAAGTGCTCTCCTGCCAAGCAGTAAAATATGACTTAAGCACTTTTTCCTTATTGCCACAGATACATTAGCACATTTCTCGCTTCATTTCATACACCCAGAAAAAAGATTGGTTGAAAAATGGTTAGTCCAATAAAATATCATTTGCATAAACTATATTTCAGTTCACGCAATCAATTTTCTGTTAATCCAAAAAACAATCCATGTTTATTGCCATAAGGGCATAATTGTAATAAAGATATGATTCTGACAATTCTTAAATTGATTGCATCAACCGAGCGTATGCTTTTGCCATGACTAATTCATTGATTGATTAACACAACCGAATAAAATATTATGATTTGGATTTAACTACCAACTTTTGGTATTGGCAACTAAAAAATTGTCGTTCTATATTAAGGTTAAAATAAACACTTATTATCAGTTGCTGCAACTAACTAGAGGTTGAGTTACATATCATAGGTTGAGTTTTTACTCGTAGCAGCAAATTGAAAATTAACTTTTTTGTCTTTCAAAGATATTATGATTTATGAATTCTCAAATGGTTTTTGAAAGTCTGTGCATAAGATAACAGGTTTGTGACTGTTTAAAATGTGTGGTTGAAGAAATGCATATAGACATGCTTCACCAAATAAATAAATTTCAATTAAAATAAACTTATGTCAATATGTTATATAATAAATTTCTTAAATTGTCTATTTTTATTTGCGTTTTTTGCTTATTTTATTTCAGCAAGGAATTCCAATTTTTCTTTCACAGCAACCAATTATGATATTGTTTCAGTTATACTAACCACATTTTCGGTAGCAAGAATAACTTTTATTTCTAATTCCATACTGGTAACCAATTTTTTCTGTTGCTGCAACTATTTGGTTAAGGGTTAGAATTAAAATATAGGGTACCACAATCAAATTGCAGTCGTCATACCAGAATTATATGATAGTTGGTGCAACCGCCAAAATTCGATTGGCAACAAATTCGGTTGTCTCAACGAATCTGTTTTCTCTGTGTATATACTAATTCCCATTGGTTTGTATTTCCCTTTATTTACACACAACAATCTCGTCCTTATAATTTCGCAATTCCTTGAGATATTTGAAGCTAAAGACTTATCATTCTGATAATCCTTATATATATTTAATTAAAATTATGTTATTTTTCAACGTAGTATCTTTTGAGCTCAACTTTGTCCAAGGTTTCTTCAATTTTTTTTATCCCGTTCAAAAAATCAGTTTTGTAAAGCTCATCAAAGCAGGTATTAGTTTTTGAGATAATTGCATTGTTTGGGAACAAGAAATTGTCACTCGGTGCTAAGTCCGGAAAAAAGGGCGGATGTGGAAGCAATTTATAGCCAATTTATGGAATTTTGCCAAGGAAACTGCTGTGTACTCTTGCATTATCGTGGCATCCCTATAAATTTCGACACAGATTGTTTTATCCTTTCGAAGGTACGTCCGACCTTTTAATATAAGCTGACTAGCCCACTTGTTCAATTTTGGCACAGATTCACCCCAAAATATCTATTGTTTGGTTGCTGTTTGTGTTTGTTCAATCTACGATCGGCGAATAGCATATCGTGAATTGTTTCTATCTATTTCAGGTAGATAGACCTCAACTGAGCATCCAGAATGTTCGGCATCCTCTATGCGGAAACGCAACGAAACTCAGTAAACCGCTTTATTTTCACTGAAATGATGGCGAAGAGTCTTCATAGTATTTACCAAGCTTAGCCTTGGTTTTAATAATGCTTTTTGCTTCTTTTCTTTTTTCAAAATACGCGTTTTATTGACCAGCCCTCGTATATAACCGATTTGGTTGTGCTTGTTGAACATTAATTTCATAGTTTATGGTAAATTAAATAAATCATAACATAGAATCACGAAGGGAAGATGTAATTTTTCCATTCTCATATGAAGTATCCATTAAGTCCACTTAACCTAATTTAAACTATAACAAATGTGACTGTTAACGCTGTTTGGAGAAAAAAACTAAAAAAAGGTGATTTTTTTTGGAAAATCATATAATTAAAGGAAAAAATTGTAACTGCATCGCACTAAATGGTTAATTATCATTAGCAGGGTTAAATATAATAACATGACAAATATAAAAAAGGCAAAGATTTATGGTCGTAGCAATATAAAAATTATTGCAGAAAATTAAAAATTAATGTATTTTTTTGGTATCTCAATAACTTTCGAAAAACTCGTAACGATTTTTGGTTAAATCATTCTTGGAAGCTTGAAGCTGAAAGCTTGTTTGTTGAAATTTGCTACACCCTGTTTTTATGTTTATATAAATAATAAATTTTTATTTGTTATTAACTTGATTTTGAATTTTCGAAATCTAAAAGAAATATCCCATATTTTGTGTTAAAAGAAAATGCAAGTGTGTAAGAAAACTGTTTTGTGTGGCAGGCACTGTTGTTGTGCATGCATTTCTATTTCAATTGTTGTAATCTGATATAGTTGACATCTCTGATGTCTTGCAGTCAATGTCATGCGTTGAATTTTTAGTAATTATACGAGGGTTGTTCAAAAACGTATATTTTTAACATATATAAATTCGAAATAGTTCTTTTTAGGGTTCCGTACACCAAAGGTGAAAAGGACAGAGTGTGTAGACCTTTGGCCGCTACAACAACAAATACATGAGAGATAAAAATTAAAGGTTGTTCCAAAACGAGCAACGAAAATTTTTAAAATCCCATGCAATATACATACAATTGTATGTATGTATATATATTGAAATTTGTAAGGTTAGTGTATTTTTATACAGACTACAATTATTAACACTAAAATTTCTAAAAATTTAAATTAAAGGGTGTTCCATCAGTTAATGCTAATCAGCTAAACTCTTGAAATTTTCTAAAAAACCCCAAAATTATAAAATCGCCAAACCAAAAAAAAATCGCCAAAAACAGAAAAAAAATCGCCAAACCAAAAAAAAATCGCCAAATTAAAAAAAATTTCTAAAACGAAAATAAATCACAAAAAACCGGAAAATCGCCATAATTAAAAACCGCCAAAATAAAAAAAAATCGCCGAAATTAAAAAATCGCAAAAAGAAAAAAAAAATCGGCAAAATGAAAAAAATCCCCAAAACGAGATAAAAGAAATAAAAAAACAAAAAAAACCTTTCAGCTGAAAAAACGCCATGTTAAAATATGCTTATAGCCCAACGTACGGAACCCTTCGTGCGCGAGTCAAAGTCGCACTTTACTGAATTTAGTATATATGTATGTATATCAGTAATTTATATAATAACATATTATATTTGTTTGTATATGAGTATGTATGTATGTATATATTAAATCCAACCATATCGCTCATTTGCTTGAACAACATCATAACTAAAAAAAACTATTTTTACAGAAAAGAGTTTGGAGTGGATATGGGGACTAAATAAATGATTTCTTTCTGTTTGAAATTTGCATGGAAAAAGTATTTTTTGAAAAAAGTTTCGTTATTTTTCATACAAATTTTAAACGTTTAGAAACGAATTTGTTTTACAAAATCTGCCTTTTATTCTGCATTGTCGAAAATCGTAATTTTTGAATTAGAGCGTTGTTAAAATAAATAAGCAATGTTTGTGCAATTTTATTTTGAACAAAAAAAAACTTTGGAAAACTGTTCAATACATAATTTTCTTTAAAAAGCGTGTTTAATGCAGTGAACAAAATACATTAAAAGATTTTTAGACCTGATCTCGTATTTGGCAAACCATTTAAGTTGTGTATGTGTGTGTGTGTGTGTAGATAGTGTTGTTATTTTTTGACATTATGTCAATTTGATTTGATTTGATTTTACATTATTATTACTCATATCCCACATTTTGACGTTTCTTTTCTATTTTCTTTTATCTTTATATTAAAGATGATAAGGTGAGTAGGTTTTAAATCAGGATTTTTGTCACGAAAATTTTTGGTTTTCTGGTTTCATACTACAAAATATATATAATCAGCAATATAAATTTAAGGCCAGCTGTTAATAATAGAGTTAATAGATTTGATTTCTGTTCATCTACGTCTTCGAATTATTATTATAATTTAATCTTTAATTTTTATAGTCATATTTCGATAACAAAAATTCTATGCGATGTGTATGTAACTTTCTGGCTGTTGCAGACCAGAGATTGGCAATGAATCATGTTTTCGCTATTAATACTAAATCATAAAATTTTAAATATAAGTGAATAGACATCATTTAAAATTAACTGCTCTGATTTACGCATATCCACAATGACGTCGATTTATAAATACAGGTTGAAATAAATATGAATGCGACGTCAAATCATAGTCTCATACCACACTCACATTCATAAATCACCTCAGTTTGATTTATAATTTCAGGAAAATATTTATACTACTCATATTGATTCAGCTCATTCAACTCAAGAAGTTAGCATTGTGAATCATACTTATTTTGTATCGTCCATAGGCATTGAGTTAAGGAGAGTCGAAATCAACAACGATGCGCCCTTCAAACTTTCGAGTGAATATGATTCATAGAGAACATTTCAATAAGTATGAGTGCGCATAAGTACAAGATATTATAAATCATGATTTTACTCTACTCACTTTTTCACTACTCATTGCGCGGCCAGTGTTGCAGACAACACTGCCCGCTAAGCATATATTATTGTGTAAATAACAGCATAGTCAACATCGTGGTATTCTAGCGGTGAATACTTTAACATTGTGTGTCTAAAAGTTCTTACTATCTGTAATGAGTAAGTAAAGTGTTCTGGTTTGATGATAATTGTTCGCTCGGAACTTAGTCACGAGCGTGACTGAGGACCATCTTTGCTTGAAGAAATTATGAATAATGACGTCGCTGAAAATGTTTGTATTTAAATTAGTTTTGTGTATCATAAATTAAAATTCTTCTTGTTGCTGTTGTAAATAATGCCTTCATAAGAATCAGAAAGTGAATGAATCAATTCCGAGAATTTGGTGATAGAAAATGTCTTTTGACAAAAACACAGTTTATCTTTAATCAATTTCAGAAACATGTCAATTTTGAAAAAAAAAATTAAAACCTCAGCAAACACATACATAGCTTTCTTAGCCTTTGATCTCTATACATGTATACATACATACACACATATACTCGTATATATACATATATATTGGTATAAAAAATTATGGTATGTTTTATGTAGAAGTATTGCTTCTCACATTGACCCTTACTGTTAGGGTGGTCTTGGCGTATTTTTTATTTGTTTAGCTTTAGAAAACAAGGAAACCACACTCTTTACACATGTAAACATTTTAAGGCTACTGCGATACCACTTAAGCAGCCTTCTTAATCGCTATAGAACAGCAAAAAATAATACTCAATACACAACTCAACAACTTTTTTGCAGTCTAATTTGCTTTCGGTGTTAAGTTTTCTTTTACTTTGTTTTCGCTTTTTCCGCGGCCGGAAAAAATTTGGCAAACTTTCAAAAATATGTTTATTGTATCTTTTAAAGATATAATAATTTTTCGTTTACAACTTTTCTACCAAATTTGTTTTATCTTGATGACTGGGCCATGTATGAAAGAATTATAGTCGCTTGGTGTTTTTTTTTTCTTTCTTTCAATAAACTGTTGATTTTCTGGCCTGAAAAGTAAAATAAAAAATGCAAGAAATTAAAAAAAAGTGGTACAAAGTGCGTGCAATTTGTAGCACAATTGAAATTTACTACAGGCACCCTATTGTTGGAGGCATAGACTGAATTTAAATTGTAAAAGTTTTCATGAAATTATTTCAATGAAACACTTTTTATATATACATACATATGTCTTGATTAGGCTAAATTTCGTATCGCTCTGTAAACCAAATTACTAGTGATAATTACACTGTGGGTCCTGGTGGATAAACCTAATTCGTCTATGCTGAATCTAAGGGTTTTATCCATATAAGTAAGATTGCAAACTTGTTTAAACGCATCTAAAATTGCAATTTTTCCCAGTGTTCTACCATTCATTTTATTTTTATATCGATTAAAAGAACATATTGTGGATGAACAAGCGTCCTAAGGAAATTAAAAAAAAGTTGCAATAAACAAAATTTAAAAATTGCCCCAATTAAAAAAATTAAAATTTTTTTTGGACAAAAAAAAAAAATTCCGAAAATATTTTAAAATATTTTTCTGAAAATTTTTCTTAGGATGCAAGATCATGATGATGATCATCATGCCTTTTCAATCGATATATATCGATATAAAGGTTCATAAATGGTAGTAAACTTGAAAAAATTTAGATTTTTATGTGCTTTTAACCAAGTTTTCAATATAAGTTATTTTTTTAAAAAGAGCAAATAAAAAACAAGTAAGAGTGGTATATTCGGCTGTGCCGAATCTTATATACCCTTTACCAACGTACGTACATACATATATATAGTATACAGACACATACATACATATTTGTTTCCATCTTGGGAGCTTTAATTTTCATTTTTCAAATTTCATACGCTAAACTTTTCTTTCAGAAGCATAAAATATATTCAATTTATAAAGAAAACGAAAAAAATTTTTAGACCTATTTAATTTTACATAACACAAAAAGTGTGAGTTTTCCAACCCTGGAGTCATAATTTTGGATTTTTCTGATTATTGATACCAATATAGTTCTTTAAAAAATACATAAAATATGTTAAGTGAACAAAGCAAAAACGAAATAAGGAAAAACTTAGTTTCATTTAATTCCTTTAATATTATAAAATTCAGTAAAGTGCGACTTTGAATCGCGCACGAAAGACAGGCTATTTTTTCGAAGATTTTTTCAGTTTAAACGATTTTTTCAGTGTTGTCGCTTTTTTCTCGTTTCGGCGATTTTTTTCTGTTTTTGGAGGTTTTTTTCTTTTTGGCGATTTTTTTCTGTTTTTGGGCTTTTCTTCATTTTGGAGATTTTTTTTTCAGTTTGGAGATTTTTTTTTTCAGTTTGGCGATTTTTTTCAGTTTTTGGGTTTCTTTTATATAAGCGTCTTTTTTTTTTTTGGTTTTTTTCATTTTGGCGATTTTTTTCTGTTTTTTGGGGTTTTTTTTGTTTTGGCGATTTTTTTCATTTCGGCGATTTTTTTCATTTTGGCGATTTTTTTTTCATTTTGGCGATTTTTTCTGTTTTTTAGGTTTTTTTTCGTTTTGGCATTTTTTTTCATTTTGGCGATTTTTTTTCATTTTGGCGATTTTTTTTCATTTTGGCGATTTTTTTTTCATTTTAGCAATTTTTCCGTTTTATGCGATTTATTTTAGTCTTAGAAATTTTTTTTAATTTGGTGCTTTTTTTCGTTTTGGCGATTTTTTTTTGTTTTTGGCGATTTTTTCCAGTTTGGCGATTTTATAATTTTTTGATTTTTTAGTTTTACCGTTTTTGAAAATTTCAAGAGTTTTGCTCTTATGGTTTCCAAGATACAGCAAGTTGTCAAAATTGCATAGTCAAAAGTGCATTAACTGATGGAACACCCTTTAATTTAAATTTTTGGAAATTTTAGTGTTAATTTTTGTAGTCTGTATAAAAAGTGTATATACATATAATTGTATGTATATTACATGGGATTTTAACATTTTTCGTTGCTCGTTTTGGAACACCCTTTAATTTCCAATTCTCATGTATTTGTTGTTGTAGCGGCCAAATGTCTACACACTGTGTCCAAATTTCAGGTCTGTAGCTCGTACGGTTCTCGAGAAAATACTAATATAGTTTTAGACATAGTTAATTTTACATAACACAAAAAGTTACAGTTTTCCAACCCTGGAAACGTTTTTTTAATTTTTTTATATTTTTTTAATTTAAAATACCAGTTGTAATCGTACTGATGTGTAAAATAAGTTTATTTATTAAAAAAAAATAAAAATTTGTTTTCGGTAGTTACTTTTATATGGCAAAATGAAGTTTACGTTTTCCAGCTCTGCAATCGTCTGCTCGATTTTGCTGAATTTCAATACCAATCTATTTTGGAAAATTTCTGACTCACCAGTCCAAGAACGAAGTCTCTAGCTTTTCTGGGAGCTTCGGAAAACCGATTTCACGTACAGACAGACGGACAGACGGACAGACGGACAGACGGACAGACGGACAGACGGACATCACTTATTCGTCTTCCCTATACATAAGGATCCAGAATATATATATTTTATGGGTCGCTTATTGATATTATAGAAATTACAAACGGAATGACAAACCTATATATACCCTTTTACCATTTTTGTTGGTAAAGGGTATAAAAATAGTTGACACCATTGGATTCGGGTGAGTCGAAATAGGTTTACCCACCGAGACCCCGGCTCGTTACAAAAAATGTTTTCCACAAATAACACTGAAGTCAATTGTAAATATTCTGAAACACCAGCAGAACGGAACAACTAGCTGTTTTTGCAGGCCAATGCACCTTCATCATCAGCGTTCTTTGTGTTTGGTCCACTGTGTGTGTACTCAGTTTTCAGTGCAAATGTAATATGTGAATTAGTTTGCTTCATCGTATTACAATTTGCTGAAAGGGTTCAATTTTATCATCTCTAAATTTACAACAGTCTTATTTGTAAATTTATAAATTTATATTTGTTATATTGACGATTCAGTGTATTTTTAAGTGTAATTATTGCCTTATTAATCACACACATGTACTAAACACGACTGTAAACATAATTGGGGTATTCAAACCAGTGCCGTAAGTGTCTTATGCCGGCCATACACTAAACAAGTTTACTGCACAAGTCTGGCACTGTACAGTGGCGTTTGTGTACTGTATGGGGGTGGTTGTGCTATTTACGCAGTGAACTGAGTAAGTATCAAAATGATTTTGGTATTTGCTCAAGTTTGAAAACTGTACAGTGAATTTGTGTAGTGTATGTTGCAAACGCTCAGTTGTTTCGTGATTTTTTAAGCGTTCACAACAAGAAATGAGCGTAGAACAAATATTCTGGACATATTTCCTAGAATTATACAAATAATCACCAGCATTGTGGCGAATTAAAATAAAAAATGCACAGTTTACTTGTATAGTATGAGTCACAAGCTTAGTTTACGCAGTGCCAGACTTGAGTACTGAGCTTGTGTAGTGTATGGCCGCCATAAGGCGAAACTACAAATAAGTACAAAATTTGTAATTGTAAATTAAATATGACAGCAGTCATATTTTTTCATGTTATTATTTTAAAACATGTTAACTTATGAGTAACATTTGAATACCCCAAATGTAATACCCCTTTTATTAAAAATTGTTTTTTTTTTTTGCTACAGACTTGTCACAATCAAATCATGTGTAGGTTGTCTCAAAAATACTCTTGACCGACTACACTTGAACTTAAATAAAATAAAATTAAAAAAGTACTTCATTAACACTCTACCAAATATGAAAGTGTTTTTTTTTTTGCCTTCCAAGTGTTTTTAAAGAGTAACCAAAGTAAAAAGAAAAAAATATTAAATAAATAAAAAAATAAAAGTCCCTCTAGTCATGGTCTATTTTTAGAAAAATTCTATGCACATAAAAATGCAAGTTGCTCCTTTATTTAGTCAACTTGTGGTAGAGTGCATTGTTTTTTGTTGTTATTTTAACATTTATGCAACTGCAATTTAAATTTGTTCTGACAGCTGTTTTTAATTTTTTTTTAAGGATTTCTCTTACAAATTTTTGTAACATAAGAAATACTGCACAATTCAAATGTTGTCATTTTATGGTTTTCAAGTGTCATCTCATATGTGGAGCTTTGAATTTAAATATGTACCTTGACCTTTTTCTTTTTTTCACTTTTATAACATCACTCTTGTATGAAGATAAACTAGAGTGGTTTTTTGAAAATTAAAGTGGGTTTAAATTAGTTTAATTTTGGGTAATTACAACTAACAAGTATAAACAAATTTAATATTACATTGTATGATATTCAAGATGGAAAAGATTTGTGTTACAGAAATCATATTTAATTTTTAAATATATGTATCTTCAATCATTAAGCATAAATTCCAAATAAAAAACAAAAATTATTACAAAATTTAATTATTTTAGTTAAAATTTTTAATTATTTAAATTATTTAAATTTTTAAACAAAAGTTAAATCGACTTTTTAATTAATTAAATTTTTTAAACAAAAGTTTAATTCACTCAATTAAACTTTAAATAATAAATTTTAATCAATTAAATTTTTTAACAAAATTTTAATTAAATCAATTACATTTTTTCAATTATTTTTTTTTCAATGAAAGTTGTTTATTGCTGAAAATTTTTTTCTGTGTGAAGTTAAGTTTTAAATTCGATCATAATGGATCCAATTGGGTATCCGAGTGGAGGTGCGGTATAGCACCACCCTTCCTAACCTAAGTTTTAAATTCAAACTAACTTGCAGTGCATTCAGCTGCTGGGATGATGAAGAAGGAGAAAACTAAATTCTGACTGTGTGACCATCCAGGTGTTGGAAAGTTTAAATACTTTTGATGCACGTTTGGTAGATCCATCAGATGAATTTTAAAGCATTAAAACATTTTATTTAAATAAATTTTTAAATAAAATTGTATGCCCTAATTCAGTAAGAAAACTTAGAACGTCTTTGTTTAAAAATACTTTTGAGTTGTTGTGTTTAAATTCTCTAAATTATTTTCTGCAAAAATGGTTGTTGTCTTTGATAATGAAAAATAAAAATATAATTGCCATGTTTTTAAAACATAAAAATTAAATTAATAGTGCATTTACACTGTCTTGAAATCTAGTACTTTCGGGATTTCGATCTAAATCAAGCTGATTTTTTCCAGATATCCCATACAAAATTAAATCTAATTTTTCAGTAGATTTGTAGGAAATCTAATAAAAATCTAATGTTTTTATTTATTCTTTACTACCCTGTACAACAAAAGGTGAGTAAATTAGATGCGGTCTGCTTAAAAAGTGTGTGAATTGGCTACATTTCAGTTGTTTGGTTGTAGTTTTGGAAACAATTCAGTTGATGGGTTTTGTTTTGGATAAAAAAATCTTGATAAATGTCAAAAAAGTTGGTGTAAACGGTATAGATTTTCATAAAGATTTTAATCAAAATATGCTAGATTTTGTGCTAATGTAAATGGCCTATAAAGTATAGTTTGAAAAATTTATGAAAAAATATGTGTTGGATATAGTGTTTGGAATAAAATCATAAGGCAAATACACGAACCTTCTAGCATAGACAATAAATAATAATTGTTTTAAAGAATCACAACTGGCATAGACAAGACGATACAATCGTCGAACAGAATTAGGTCATTAATTGATTTATTAATTAATTAAGTTTTTTTAGCAAAAAATTAACTGACTTAATTGAAGCTTTAATTAAGCTTTTAAACAATTAAATTTTTTAACAAAAGTTTAATTGACTCAATTAAATTTTTAATCGTTTATTTGTAATTTTTTCAATTTATTGGATACATTTTTTTGCTGTGTGGGCAAAAGAATATTTACTGCGTGGTCATCCAGGTGTAATAAAAATTTTCTAGACTTTTGATGTTTTGAAGCATTTTGGTCCGCTTCGTAGATCAATTATTGGGTCCTGGTTTCTCTCATGTACTTGCGCTCTCGCACTCAGTCCTCAATAATAGTACGCAAGAGACATAGAAATAAGTCTCGCGAACTTTGTTTTTCATGGCCCTGTTTCAGAAAATATATGGAAAGTGCACTGCTATGGACGTCAGTCTGAATTTGCTGCAGAACAGGCAGCCCATACAACTACGAGTATATCTAATTTTGTGGCCAAATTTCGGTAGATAATATATTTTGTGTTAAGTAAAATTTTTATAGAGCAAAACTAACACATTTTAGTTTTAACTTGTTTTAATAATTTAAAATTTCCTACCATTTACAATAATAAATAATATTCAAAGATGACAGAAATATAGAATTATTTAATTAGTTTTTTATTTTATATTTAATAATTGCAATTTAAAGTGAATTTTTGATGTGACAGAAATTATATATTAAATTTTTCATTCTACATGCAAAAATGCATACACACTTTAAGTTCATATATTTTTAATAAAAGTCCAACAAATTCGTAAGATTTATGTGTGCACATTTGCATATATAAATGTTTATATTAGGCATTATACTACATTATAAACACCTCTTCACATTTTCTATAAACAATTCCCAGAAAAATACCAAGACTGGAAGATGACACTTTTATTAAAATAAAATAATATTTGTATACATATGTATGTATGTATGTATATATTATATATATATTAAGTTTTATTATGTTTTGGTTAAGAAAGAGTAAATAAATTTTAGTATTTTGGTTAGATATATATTTTTTTTTATATATGTATACCAGTGACATAGATTTTTGTCAGTCTTACTTAGAATTGGGAGAATATAAATATTATAGAATTATCTCGAAAAACAATAATATTTGTTTATAAAAACTTGTGCTCACATAATTAAATTATTACTTCAGTGATGTACACTGCGAAAAATCATATCTTATAAACTAATAATCTGATCCATAATAACCCAGCAAAAAATTACACATTACCATCAGATTTACTCGTACTTGCCATAAAATGACTTACTTTTCTGATTGCCAAATTTCATTACTCGCTTACAAATCACATTACATAAAACTTAAAAAAATTACCTACAAATTGTTAAATGGGGAGAATGATCTTTAAGATTTAATAGATTACGTGAACATGTTGCCAAATAAAAAAAAGTAAAGTACTTCTCAAGAATCGATTATTTTAGTCTCATGCCTTATTAAAATCATTAATTAATCCAGTAGGGAAGAGCTTCCACCAAAAATGCTTAATTCCAAACACGAATAACTTTTTTGAATTTGTTTGTTATTCCGTGTGCAATTTCCACAATATTAATATCCGACGCATAAAATATATATATTCTGGGTGCTTATGAATAGTGAAGCTGAATGAGTAATGCCCGTCTGTCTGCATGTGAAATCGGTTTCCGAAGCTCCCAGAACAGCTAGCGAATTTTGGAACATTAAAATCTTTTTTGGTATATAAAAGCATCCAGCTAAAACTAATTTTTGTTTTTTTTTTGTTCAATAAACCTATTTTATATTTCAGTAAGAATTAAATTGGTATTCAAAAATAAAAAAAAAATTAAATAGACGATTACAGGGTTGGAAAATTTAAACTTTTTTTTGTATATAACAATAAGCTACTAACACACATTTGTTTGCTCTATAATTTAAACATATTTTTTATCTTAGAAAAAAATGGTTGGTAAAAGAAGTTACAAATATATAAAAGGATGATTCCAGGGTTGGAAAATTTTAGCTTTTTTGTTATATAAAAGTAACTAGGTCAAACTAAATTTTTCTTTTTAAATTAAATATACTTTATGTTTTAGAAAGAAATAATTAGGTATACAAAATCAGACAAATTAAAAACAGAGCACCAGAGCTCGAAAATCTAAAGTGTGTTTGGTGTATGAAAGTATGTATATAACTTAGGGCAGGTCGATTTGTATAGAAGCAAAAACACTGCTCGAATTACAAGGAAAATCGTATTCTAGGGATCAAAATACGAAACTTTGCCGAAGGATCCATACCTCTAAAATGTATTTTGATGTCCCGACTTTTGATACGAAGGGTCAAATTTTGAAAAATTTCACTTTGACCCATTTAGAGTTCCTCAATCGAGTCAAAATGTGTGACCGACCCCCACTAATTTTGGAGGGCCGACCCACCTATACCAGTGGCCCAACCCCTGGAACCACCCCTGGAGGTTCCCCATACAAAAATTTCAAAAAATCACCATTTTTGGCACTTTACAAGAAAAAACTAGCGAAATGGCTATGTTTTTTTATTTTGGAGTTTATTTTTCTCTTTAGAAATTTATTTAGTCAGAATGAAATGAAAAAATTAATTTTACTTAGTAATAGAAAAGAAAATAAAAAAAAAATTATTCTTTGAAGTCTTTTTTGCTTTCAAGTCTGGGCAATTTCGCACAGCTCTCTAATGTCGTCGCCATAGCATCCTCTATATTATAATAGTAGCATTATGGATATTTATTTAATCAAGTTTTCGGTGTCGGTACACGCAAAGAAAAGATATGGTTGTAAAATGGTTGAGAAAACAATATTATGTTCTCTGAAACAAATGTGTGGTCGTTGAAAACTAGTTATTGTTATTTTAAACATTAATTTCGTTGCGATAAAGAGAGTAATGAATTTAATAATTACATTATTATATTCATAGAAAGTTAGAGTTTAACAATACAGTTTTGTTAAAAATTTATGACTTCAATATAATTTGTATTATTGTGTAAAAATAATATGATGTAAATAACAATATAATGTTATCCAAAACCATACTATGTTAAGTTTTTAAAATTCTTTTTCAGAAACACTTTCTGTCAGTTCAGTGTTTCGTTTGTAAGCTATCGGTAGTGCACGCGTGGTGTTAAATAAATAAAAAAATATAAACAAAAGGGTAGATAAATAAAAAGAATATGTACATAATTATACAGATGTGTCTGTATTTCTGTATACACATATATGTAAGTATACATTTCTATACATACATACATTTTATTTTAACAATATTAATTTATTTTTATTTCGGATTTACTGCACAGCTGTATATATGATTAAAAAACAAAATATTATTATTACATAAAATAATACTATGGTCGCATTTAACAATATTATTATAACAGTAGAACATGGTATGGTAAGTCTCAATTATATCTTAGTCACATCTAACAATAGTGTTGTCTATTTACAATAATAAGATTAGGTATAACAAAGTTAATTGTTTTTTGTAGATAATATTATTATAAACTCAGAAATTAATCACCCGAATTGCGTATGTCGAGTCGAATATTCGTCTACGAGGATTTTGTCACAGAATAAAGAAAACTTGTATAAAGTTTGTTTAATCAAATAAGAAATTCTCGTAGTCGAATATTCTACTCGGCATACGCAATACGGATGAATATTATTTAAACTTTGCTTTTCCATTGACAATAATATGATTTGACTGCAACCATATGATTCAATCATAGTATGTTGCTGTTTGATTATGGTTACCTCAACCATATTTTTCCTTTGCGTGTACCAATATGGTAAATGCTAACAAAATCATTTACTATAAATTGCACTAGAGCAAAAAATAAGTGATAAATTTTTTTCACAAAACAAATATGTATGGATGTACCTATGTATGTATATACATATGTATATATCGTCACCTAAAATAAAAAATAACGTATAATCAAAACATTCAAAATTTATTTATTTTATTGGTTGCTATTGAATATATCATATAACATATGTATTTATGTAATTTTGAAGATCTTATATAAAAAATACCAAAATTATAAGCAAACTTCCAACTATCATGAAGTGCATGATTTTCTTAAACAATATAACGTACCATCATCATCATTGATACGAATTTGAAAAACTACAGAACATTTATTTTCCTGTTTTTAAATGAAGTAAGCATTGACTTTTTAGTTATGTACTCGTATGTCCGTACGATCCAACTTGAGTCATATATTACAAAACCAATATTAAGGATGACTATCAGCTTCTTCCGCGAAGGGTGCCCCGCTTGTTACAAGAAAAAGTTTCCGATTCGAGCAGAGTGTAATTGTCATTCCTGGCGGTACCATAGTATGCGCTCGCATTCAAAGTGCCTTAGCACAGATGTGTGATTAAGAATCAGACTAAAGAAATAAACAAATTTTTTTTCAGACTGCGTGTGATTATCGGTTTTTCTATTTATTTTATTTCCAATACCCACTAAAGAATGTTGAACTTTATAATTGCTTTTAATACTTATCGAATAGAAATTTGTCATTGAAAACTTGAAAAATGTTTCCTAAATAGACATAAACACATCATCCAATAGAAAATCTCACTAGGAAAAAAACGTTAACAATCGTTAAGATAAAAAAATTGGTCCTGAGAAAATTTAAATAAATGCCTTGAACAAATTCTTTATAAACTCCCCCGCGAGAGGGCGGGGGAGTATGTCATGTAGTTATAATGTAAACAATATGATTATTAGGTGCGAATGATGTTTTAAGAGCTTGTATGTGCACGAGTATGAGTATGTGTGTGTGTGTGTCTTACATGCTCTTGTTGTTATTGTGCGCTCAATGTTGATGCAATTATGTTTTTTGTTGTTGTTACTTTTTTCCTGATTTGTTTTTGTATTTTGGGGGGAAATTTTCATTTATTACAATTCGTTCATGATTGCAAGTGTGTGCGTGTGCGTATAATTTGATATTGATAAATGTGTTTTAAACAAGTTGTTAAATGGAAATTTTTATGGTTTTAATTAAATTGTTGATTAATTTTATGAAATTTTTTTTAGATTCTGCCCACAATAATGTAGAATAGGATTAAAGTGTTTAAGTACATTTTGAAACAAATTGTTTGATGTGTGTACATGCATACAAACATATGTACATGTGTATAAGTACGGCTAAACATTTATTTATGGTTAAAAATTTCATAGAGAGGGGATTTTTTATGATTTAAAAAGATTTAAAAAATTTTCCTTTTTACCACGGAGCATGTTGATTTTGACACGTTATTAAAAATTAAAAATTTTTTATTAAAAAATTAGCTTAAATTTATATAAAACAAGTAAGAGTGCTATATTCGGCTGTGCCGAATCTTATATACCCTTTACCAACGTACGTACATATATATAGTATACAGACACATACATACATATTTGTTTTGTGAAAAAATTTATCATTTTTTTAAAGTTTCCATCTTTGGAGCTGTAATTTTCTTTCAGAAGCATAAAATATATTCAATTTATAAAGAAAAAGAAAAAAATTGTTAGACCTATTTAATTTTACATAACACAAAAAGTGTGAGTTTTCCAACCCTGGAGTCATAATTTTGGATTTTTCTGATTATTGATACCAATCTAGTTCTTTAAAAAATACATAAAATATGTTAAGTGAAAAAAGCAAAAACGAAATAAGGAAAAACTTAAGGTCAGATTTTGTAAATTCAAACGATTTTTTCGTTTTGAAATTTGTATGGAAAAAATATTTTTTGAAAAGAATTTTCGTTATTTTTCATACAAATTTGAAACGTTTAGAAACAAATTTTTTTACAAAATCTGCTTATTAGTTTCATTTAATTCCTTTAATATTAAAAACTTCAGTAAAGTGCGACTTTGAATCGCGCACGGCTTTTTTGAAGTTTTTTATTCAGTTTAAACGATTTTTTCAGTTTTGTCGTTTTTTTCTCGTTTTGGCGATTTTTTTCTGTTTTTGGAGGTTTTTTTATTTTGGTGATTTTTTTCTGTTATTGGGATTTTCTTCATTTTGTAGATTTTTCTCATTTTAACGATTTTTTTTTCATTTTTGCGATTTTTTTCTGTTTTTGGGTTTTTTTCTATTTAGGAGTTCTTTTTCTTTTTTTTCATTTTGGCGACTTTTTTCTGTTTTTTGGGTTTTTTTCGTTTTGGCGATTTTTTTCATTTTGGCGATTTTTTTTCATTTTGGCGATTTTCTTTCATTTTGGCGATTTTTTTTTATTTAAGCAATTTTTCCGGTTTTTCGCGATTTATTTTAGTCCTAGAAATTTTTTTTAATATGGCGATTTTTTTCTGTTTTTGGGTTTTTTTTCATTATGGCGTTTTTCCTGCTTTGGGGTTTTTTTTATTTAAGCGATTTTTTTCTCTTTTTTGGGGTTTTTTCATCTTGGCGATTTTTTTTTTCTTTTTGTCGTTTTTTTCCTGTTTTGGGTTTTTTTTCATTTTGGCGATTTTTTCATGTTTTTTTGGGGTATTTTTCGTTTTGGCGATTTTTTTGTTTTTCGCGATTTTTTTCCGTTTGGCGATTTTATAATTCCTTGATTTTTTAGTTTTACCGTTTTTGAAAATTTCAAGAGTTTTGCTTTTACGGTTTCCAAGATACAGCAAGTTGTCAAAATTGCATAGTCAAAATTGCATTAACTGATGGAACACCCTTTAATTTAAATTTTTTTAAATTTTAGTGTTAATTTTTATAGTCTGTATAAAAATACACTAACCTTACAAATTTCAAGTGTATATACATATAATTGTATGTATATTACATGGAATTTTAGAATTTTTCGTTGCTCGTTTTGGAACACCCTTTAATTTCCAATTCTCATGTATTTGTTGTTGTAGCGGCCAAAAGTCTACACACTGTTTCCAAATTTCAGGTCTGTAGCTCTTACGGTTCTCGAGAAAATACTAATATAGTTTTAGACATAGTTAATTTTACATAACACAAAAAGTTAAAGTTTTCCAACCCTGGAAACGTCTTTTTAATTTTTTTTATATTTTTTTTTTATTTAAAATACCAATTTTAGTCGTACTGAAGTGTAAAATAAATTTATTTATTAAAAAAAAATAAAAATTTGTTTTCGGTAGTTACTTTTATATGGCAAAATATAGTTTACGTTTTCCAGCTCTGCAATCGTCTGCCCGATTTTGCTGAATTTCAATACCAATCTAAGTTGGACCATTTCTGATACATCAGTCCAAGAACGAAGTCTCTAGCTTTTCTGGGAGCTTCGGAAAACCGATTTCACGTACACCGGACGGACGGACAGACGGACGGACGGACATCGCTTATTCGTCATCGCTATTCATAAGGACCCAGAATATATATATTTTTTTGGTCGCAAATTAAAATTATGGAAATTACACACGGAATGACAAACCTATATATACCCTTTTCCATTTTTGGTAAAGGGTATAAAAATTCATATTTGCAGTAGAATACTTCTCATAAACAAGCGTTTTAACAAATAAAGTACATATCCTTACCTTTGTTTAAAATCGAGATTTTTGAATTTTTCTATACATTATATATTCTTCTATTGAAATATACAAAAAACTGCTTAAAAAAAATAATGAGTTAGGGCCTTTTTTATTAACGAAATTTTCAAACAGGCAAAAATTACATTATATATTCTTCTATTGAAATATACAAAAAACTGCTTAAAAAAAATAATGAGTTAGGGCCTTTTTTATTAACGAAATTTTCAAACAGGCAAAAATTAAGAGACAAGTATATCTGCATATAGTATGTATGTACGTTGGAGGTCTTAAAAATAGAAACGACTTATAGCTGGCAGTATTAGTTAAAATATAGTTGCTTTGGTGAAATGTGGCAACCTTATAAAAAATACGTTTTGTCCTAATTTACACTCAGCAAGTCTTATTCCTAAGCTATTTAGTTTTTTAGGAGCGAAAGTCGAAGGGAAAAGAAACGTTTATGTTCCCCTCGTCTCTCTCATTCTCTCCAACAAACTAATCAGCTTAGCAATAAGACTTGCTTAGTGTAAATTAGGACTTTTCAGTTTAAACAAGTCGTTTTGTTTAAGGCTAGTATCTACTATTCTACATAATCGTACGACTTTTGAAATAAATACAACTCTGATCAAGTGAATTATTATTGTCTTTTTAAAATATTCATAAATTTCATCATACCAGAGTTGCATTTTCGCAAAAGTCATTTCAATATCGTCAGCTGAAATACAAATCCACGTAAAAAAAATTCAATATCCAAACGTAGCCATTTTTCAAAGTGTTTTGAAAACTTTTAAGCTTTTGATTTGGCAACGTGGCGATAAATAACTTTTTTGGCGATTTTTAAGGCTATTTTTTTTTTAATTTTTGTAATTCAGAAAATAAGTTTTTTGAAGAAGTAGTTGAAAATATAAATCCACCAAAACTAGTCTACAAAAATTTAAAAAAAAATTATATCAATTATAGTATTCGATGCCTTTTTGAATTTGGATGAGTAAAATTTACAAGAAATAATTTTTGGCGTTTTTATTTCTACTTTTGGCGATTTTCTACTAAATTTGTATACGATTATTTTATAAAAATTTATTTGAAAAAAAAAATTATTTTATAGAAGCAAATTTATTATAAGAAAAACCATATTAAATTAATTGTGGCAACTTTCACCAAAAACAAATCAATGTGGCGAAACAGGTCAAAAATATCTGGCATCTCTGGGTGATACTTTCTTCAGAAAATAGATAGTGATTGAGAAGAAAGAGATAGAGGAAGGTTACAGATCTGCTTTTTTTCGACGTTTTGCTTATTTTTAAGACGGTGTTTCAGCGCCTCTGATGTCAATGAGGCTCATTAAGTTTTCAAAGCAGTGCTCAGTAGCCATATTATTGGTGATTTTACTTCCCCGATAATTCTGCTACACAATAAACATGAAAGAGGGCGCTGAAGTCGGTAAAGATCAGTAACCAGCGACTATGCCTGCCTTCATCACTTGAACTTTCCTACAACAAATGACACAAACGAACGCTAATGTTGTTATTTGATGACTTTGTTGGTGATCGAGCTCGAACCCAAGACCTTTCGTTTTGTAGTCAACGTGCTAACTGTTCAGCCAACGCCATCTACAAAATTAAAATAAATAACTTTACATTGAGTTACTTGAACAATTTCATTTAGTTTTTTCTCTCCACTTTAAAATTTGAAAAAGTGAAGTTACGTGGTTTTCAAAAATGAAGCCGGAGTTCGCTAAACCGTCAATGGAGATCGTTATCGCACCATGATCAATGATTTTTTAGTTAATGGCGCAATGTGCCCCTCTGCAAATACAACCATCGACTTATTGAAATTAAAATTTGTAGATAAGTTAATTTCGAGACATAAAGCTGTCAATTGGTCGTCTCAAGGTTATGTGATTTGATATCTCTTGATTATATCCTGTGGGGACACGTGAAATCACTGGCTTATGCCGATAAATTAGCAATAAAGTAAATTCTCGAAAATGCGTTTCGTCAAGAAAAGTCGCGGTTGACATATCGAGCCATAACCGCCAAAAAATCTTAAGCGACATAATTTTTGAACTTCGTTTTTTTACGAAAATCGATTATTTGCGATAGTAAAAGATGAGGTGCGAAAGCTAAGTCGCTTAAGCTTTTTTTTTGGCGGTTATGACACGATGTGCCCGAAATCATTTCCAAATGTTAATGCTTTGCTTGTATTGATGTTTTGAATAAAACATTTTTAATTGTTATTTTGAACAACTTGTAGTGCTTACTTTATTATAGGACTACAAATATCGATCTTACTTATTTACATAATAAATTTATTTCTATTTCAAATAGGTACATAATCTCATATTTCGGAAATTTAGTCAATGGATGAGTATTTCTTTTCTATTCAAACATGATGACATTGTTGTTCCTGCTGAGGAAAATTTAAATGATGATGAAAGCAACAATAATAATAATGAGGCTGCTGTTGGCTGTTGGCGATCTTAACTGAAACGCAAGAGTTAAAATTAAAAAAAAAAAAAAGAAAGAAAAAGACCAAATAATACATGAAACTAAATTGTGTGTTTACTAATTTTAACAATGATGTAACTTGTCGTGAAACACACCAACAACTGCACTCAAACGTAGCGAAAGAAAAAAAAAACTAAAAACGAAATGTTGTGGCAAGAAGAGATTCACAAAATGAAAACAAATTTTTTCGCAAAAACGGAAAAGCGTCACTATAAATTGGGCGCGTGGCCAAAACAGCATCATGTTTATAGAAAAAAAAACGTAGATTTGAGTTGCTACTGTTAAATGTTTTTCTGAATTAAGTTGCCTGCCATGACACGTTGCCATACTAAAGTGATACTTAAGGCAGACGTACGCCAAATTTAAGTGTTTGCCAAAAAAAAAATGAAAGAAATAAAAACAAGAAATATAATTGTTTGTATGTAGTGCATACAAAAGAGGAAAAATTAACACTTAAGCACATATTCGTACAGTCATATAAACGTATTATATGACCATTTTACACACGCTCTTATTTACGCAGAAAATTCAATAAAGCCACAAGAACAGTATAGTGTTTATGGAGAAGAAGCAAAAAAGAAAAACGAAAAAAAGTTAAGGAAAAACAACAAGCAGTGTATTAAAATTTTCCAACACCTGACTCATACATCCGAAATAAACATCCTCAATGTTGTGACTTCTATGCAAAATACACGAACTCCATTTAAAAGCACAAGCACAGTGGTTCGGTAGGTAAGAGTCTGCTCTACATATCGCTCAGTTATTACATCAATGTTATAACTCAAAAAGTAGTTTTACAGAAAATGAGCTTACATGCCTTGCAATTTCCATTGAAAAATTCAATTTTTGTCTCGACTGTGTACACGATATATCGATCCGAATTCATCACACCTATTCAAACCGATCGTTTTGAAATCGTTTTTAAAACAATCGTTTTCCATCAAATACCTGATTAAACCCAATTCTCATATTCCATTTCACTTAAAATTCATGTTAAATAGCCCAAGTAAATAGATTTATCGGAAAGAAAATTTTATGATATTAATATTTAAATATGATTTCTGCTATGTGGTAGCCACGGCTGTCGCATGGAAGGCACAATCTGGAACACCACTTTTAAAAAAATTCGCAGTATTTCGGCGATAACTCTTCAAATGTTGATATCGAGGTGTTCACTTGTATGTGTTTTATTGAAGTAGACAAGTGACTTAACATAACCTCACAAAGAAAATAATCCAATGGGGTGAAATCTTGGTGGCCAATTAATTGGGCCATCTCGTTAAATTATTTTTTATCGATGTAGACAAGTGACTCACCATAACCTCAAATAAAATAATTCAATAGGGTGAAATCACACGATCTTGGTGGCCAATTAATTGTACCATTTCGTGAAATTATTTTTTCATCAAAAGTTTCTTTGAGTATATCAATTGTAGCGCCCGCTGTGTGGTATGTGGCTCCGTTTTGTTGGAACCACATATCAGCAAGATTAATGCCAAGCAATTGAGGTACGAAAAAATTTCGAATCATGTTCCTATACATTCTGACCATCATCGTTTTTGAAGACATATGGCCCAATGACTCCGCCAGCCCATAAAGCGCACCAAATAACATCTTCTGATGTAATGGAGTTTCGACAAAAGCTTGTGGATTATTCTCACTCCAAAGGCGACAATTTTGCTTCCCATTCAACCAGAAATGGGCTTCATCGGAAAATGGAAGAGTTGCACGATAAGTTTGACGAATAGAACAATTATTTTGATTAAAAATTTCAACAATTTGCACGCTTTGCCCTGTTGCAAGTTCATTCATAAAGAAATTTCAAAGCAACCTAAGCAAAAAACAACTATCAGCTGTTAAATGGGTACGCAAATAAAGCAGTGATGCCAACTCAAAGTTGTGACACTTTAAAAACAAACACCCTTTATATATTTTTGGTAGTTATTTAGCTTATTATATATATTATATTAATGGGTGAAATCGGTTAAGTAGGCTTACATGATATATAAAGGTGGCCAGATTTAGTTTTTTTTAATACAAATTAAGTTTTTAAAAGAGCTCAAGGTTTGTTAAAAATTTTTAGAGATCGCTTGGGTGAAAATATACGCAACATTATTTTAAAATTTAATATGAGTGAACCCGCCGACTTAAAAAAAATTGAATTGTGATTTTGTATAAATCGCTTTATCAGAACCCACGATATATTAAGTTAACTTCCAGGTCAGTTTTAAATCTTCTTGTAGATGCTTGCCCCAATTGGCTGTATCGTTTATGGCATAAGGCTTCACAATATTTTAGTAGGTGCTCTAGAGTTTCCTTGTCATAAGCATAGAGTCTGCCCCGGCTGTTACTCTCAATGCCAAGTCTGTTGAGGTGTTTTCTTAACCCGAAATGACCTTAATAGCTTGGATGCACTTACAAAAAAGTTGTCATCCGATTCTGAAAATAAAGCTGATATATATTAATTAAAATAAATTTAAATTATAACAATTAACATATTTTTCTTAAGCTTAACGTCTCTTGTTGTATTTATTTCGATATCTCAAGTAAAAGTAATAACTTTATAAAAACAAGAGACCTCAAGCTTGAAAAAAGATTATTTTAATATTAAAAAAAAAGCAGAAGAATTAATTAATTTATTTTAACAACTTGTTTTTCTGTAAAAAAATAAGTATGAAATTTCAGGAACGTATCTGTGATGAAATACTAAACACTGTTCCTCTCTGCAACGTTAAGATATGTTGTTGCACGTTCTTTCTTTTTTTTGATGCAATTTTAACGGAAAAGCATTTTAACCCCTTCAATGATTCAACATTGAAATTTCCAGAAGAAAACAAAAACAACAACAAAAAATAACAGCAATATTTTCATCTGCTTTAAAAACAAAATGGATAAAATTGAAAATCCTTTTTGGTGGAAAACGTTGTTGTCCACATAAAAAAAAACGCAAATACCTAATAATACTATGAAGAGTTTAAAATTAAAATAGTTCTGGAGTGATACGCTGAAGTTCAACAAAAACGAAAAGCAAAAAAAAAAAACAAAGAAAAAACACCAACAACAACTAGCTGTTGCTGAATAAGAAGTGTTGTTGCAAATTAAAAACATATTGTCATGTGTGTTATTTTTCATTGCATTTCTATGCAATATTCTGCATTAACACACAACAACACACCAGGATCAAGCGACAGAGATAAGCAACAACAATAATAAAAAGAGCTGAAATTAAACTAAAAATATCCTCCTCTTAACAGCAACGCACTACTGAATTTTATTTCTTTTCGTTTGATATTAATTCTTTTTGTTGTTGCACTTTTTGCTTTATTTCACTACAATTTTTTAGCACAAAAACTTATTTTGTTGCAATATGTTTTTTGTGTTGTTGTTGTTGGTGTTGGTGGGGTTGGTGCCTGAGCTGGTGGCAGAGTGTTTTATTTGTTGTTTATTTTATAAGATTTTGCTATTTCATATTTCGCCACATGTGTACTTTGGCGTTCATTAACTTTTTCCATCCATATTAATAAATTGTTTTTTTGCAGCAACTACAAACTAAAAGTGAAGCCTGCTGAAAGTGCGGAATACACATATACACGTACATATATAATTCATATTTTTTTTACGATATTTATACAAAAGTTTTTATATTACACATTAAACTATTCTTTAATTTTTTTTTTTGTAAAAAATAAATTTGCTACAGAGTTTGAAAAGGATTTTTTTCTCAGTTATACGAATCTGGATCTTGCTTTTCTACATTTGTTTTCTCTAGTTATACTAAAGCGGCCCATCCATTATACAATATTATTGCATATGTTGTTGCACATATTATTGTCGTTTTGACCTATACTATGCACAATATTAAGAAAATTATATTGCCCACTTTTCCTGACAGTGAAAAAGTAAACAACATTGACTAATGTTGCCACAACATTGAATAATATTGCCACAACATTGAATAATGTTGCCACAACATTGAATAATGTTGCCACAACATTGAATAATGTTGCCACAACATTGAATAATGTTGCTACAACATTGAATAATGTTGCCACAACATTGAATAATGTTGCCACAACATTGAATAATGTTGCCACAACATTGAATAATGTTGCCACGATATTGAATAATGTTGCCACAACATTGAATAATGTTGCCACAACATTGAATAATGTTGCCACAACATTGAATAATGTTGCCACGATATTGAATAATGTTGCCACAACATTGAATAATGTTGCCACAACATTGAATAATGTTACCACAACATTGAAAAATGTTTCCACAACATTGAAACATGTTACAACAACAATCAAGACAACTATTCATTGTTGTCTTGATTGTACAATAAAAATCAAAAGTCTTTTGGTATTCGCTAATATATTGTATCACCTTTGAATATGACATACACATTGACGATATTATTGTACAATACGAAAAATTGCACAATCAACTATGACTATGCCGACTCCAACATACAAGTGCATCTCTACTTCGCTTATGAAAACAACTAAAATACGCTACAACTAAAAATAAAAGGGCAATCTGAGTATGTTTACAGTCCGGGTATGGATATTAAATCGGGGAGAAAAAATACGCAGATACTCGGGATATTTATTTATCATTCAGCATCATTCACAATTATTTGTGTATATCAAATGGAATGGAAAATGTGTGGGTGTGTGTGTGTGTGGCTATTTGAAAACATACTTTGTGTTAAATAGCCCTGTATATACGCATGTGTAGTTGATTAACAGTCTGAATATTTTTATACTCATGCGTGTGATTGTAGCTCACACAGTCTATAAAGTTTAGTTATAGTTGCTTCTGCTGCGTAATTAATAGTTGTTGAAGGTTTATAGTTACAAGTTTAAAATTAGTGCGTGTGACTGTATATGAACGTGTTTTTAGCTTATTAGTCATAGTTCACACTAAGCAAGTTTTATTGCTAAGCTGATTGGCTTGTTGGAGAGAGAGATTGACGAGGGGAACAGAAATGTTGCTTTTCCCCTCGTCTTTCTCTACCAAAAAACTAACCGGCTTAGCAATAAGACTTGCATAGTGTAAACTAGGACTTAATAAGATATACTTGAAGAAGTGTATATTTTACTTTTAATAATCGTATTTGCACTGCACACATTACATCTAATGACAATTTAACGAATCAATCCTTTAATGACACTGTCATTATACATTTGCATAAATGGCCCTGATCTGCAGCAATAATATTACAAGTAAATAGTGCTAAGGTTCGACAGCATTAACGACACACACACACTCACATGTCCATACACACACACACTTATACATACACTTATGTATTTAGCAGATACATTGCATCAACAGCCACAACAATAAAACAAAGTGTAAAAAAATTAACGTCAACTACAATTTTTTTACAAACAATTATTTTTGCATTTTAAAGTGAAAGAGGAAAAAAAAGGAACTAAAACACATGTACCATGTGTGCCAAGATCGCTTGCTGTCATTTGTTTAGCTAAACCGAGTGTTCGAGTACACGTTGTTTAATTTATATTGTTGATGTTGATGTTGAGTTTGTTGTTGCTGCTGTTGTTCCTTATTGCACAAGGGTCAATTGGAAAAATTAACGATTTCCGTTGCATGTGAAGGATACTCTTCATATGTATCTGGAAAATTGTGTTTTCGTGTTATGTAAATACATATATACATACATGTATGTACGTATGTACATCTGTATTTATATATTATTATTTTAGCAGCTACTTAAGAATACTGTTTAAATAATTATAATAATATTAGTTAAACAGGTGTTCTAAAAAGCAGAACACTATCTTTGTTATTCATACTACCCAATATTGCAATCATCAATTAAAAGTTCAGCTGAACAAGTTTGATCTGTGACCTTACTAACATACCCTTAGCATAAACTTACATTTTGCTTGAATGTTAGACTGCATAGCGTTACGTTAATGTAGAAACACCGCAAGTATTAAACACATTAACCACAACAAGCTACCGACTACAAAATGTCGAAGAAAGAATACAAATGTTTATATTAGAATGATTTTTGAGGATACTTTGATATTCTGATGGCAACAGGACAACAGGCTGCATGCTGTTGTCTGTGCTACATTTGGCGTTGTAGTCAAATTAAAAAAACGCCTGTCCCACGATGTCGACATCGTTCGACTTGTCGCACACTAACTTTCAGAACAAAAAAAAATTAAAATTTTGTTGTTCTTTCCAATGTAACTGTGCGACAAGCCGAACGTTGTCGACATCGTTGGACAGGACCTAATTTCTATTTTTGTTAGCTACAAAACAAAAACAGTGTTGACAATATAGCAAAATATGTAAATCAAATTATTGCCAAGAAATATTTTTTATTGCAAAATAAAAAATAAAGTAATACTATTTTTACAAAGCGAAAAAAGCAAAAATTTGCGAAAGGTTGCAATATTTTAAACAAGCCATAAATTAAATAAATTATTGAATATTATTTAACCGAAAAAGTTAGGCTCGATGACGCTTCCAGCGTAGTGCCCTTGGAAGCCATAATTCTACTTATTTACGTTTCCACAGAGATGGAAATGGGTCTCGTCGTTCATAACGCTTTTCGATGAAAAATTGTGTTTCTTATTATAAAAAGAAAAAAAAAAAATAGAAACAATTATCAGGCGTTCATGAGGCGTATAATACTGATGTATTGATTATTGACGTGTATTTTGTGTGTCAAAGCAGAAATGACATTTATTTGTAACTATTTCACATTTATAAAGAAAAAATTACTTATTTAAAATACACTTACATATGTATGTACTCGCATATCACTTAAAAATATAAAACCAAATCAATTTGTTTCTTTATATAGTTAAATATTGAGATGTTCCTTCTATTAAATAATAGTTATCTAATTATTTTAAGGTAGGATTCATTTTATATTTTGTATTATATTGGCTGCACTATAGTTACTCATTGTCGCTTACGAAAATTTAATAGCTTAAGTTGGCGACAGCAACCAAAGTGGTCGTGTAGCCAGACGTTTTCATCGTTTTCATAAAAGTCGCCATCAAGAATTGCAATTATTGTTTTACTAACTGTTTATTATCTAGTGAGAAAGAGTGAGAGGGGAATGAAACTTCGTTAAAACAAACTACGTTATAACGAAAATATTAATAAAACGTATGTTTTATTGAGTCCCTTGAGAAAATCTCTTTATTGAAAACTTTTTCATACAAAAATATACTATAGCTATAACGAACAAATTCTGAGCAAAAAAGCCTCTATATAGTGAAATGCCTCAATATAACGAAATCAGAATAAATCCTAAATGGCAAAGTCCCGTTATAAAAACAGCGAAATCTAAATGTATTTACAAGCGCATTAGTAAAATCTCTATACAACGAAGTAAGAATGGTAAAGAAAACTATAGTTATAACGATTTTTTTTTCGTATTTCTTAAAATTTCGTTGTATTAAGGCTTCGCTGATTATATTTATAGCGAATCAATGGCTATAACGAAGTATTTTCGGATCCCTTTGGAATTCGTTACTGTATTTTTATTTCAACACTCTCCCATATAATCAAGAATTGCTGCAACCAAAATTGCAATTCTGGACGAGGACTAAACATATGTATTTTATTTTTGACAGATTGTAATTGGTAGCCTTCTGTGGTCTATATGTGTAATGCTTTATCTATAATGTTGCATATCAAGGCAAAGGGAAACTATTGACAGAATATTGTTTCCTAGATTAGAGCTGATTGTCTTTGGACTATTTTTGGCGAAATATTTCCCATTGGGTGTATAAATACAATATAGTACCGATACGAAATAGTAAAAGTGAACTTTTGTAGAAAATCACTAAAATTTTGATGAGTTGCACTCAATAGCAACGGCAACAACAATAACACACACATAAAATAACAAACTACACAAAAACCCACTAATAAATTAAGAAAAAAATAAAATACAAACATAAAATAAAAAAATAAATAATTAGAAAATTTAAAAAACAGGCCATAAAAAAATCAAGAGCCAAAAAAATAAACTTTTTTTTTTCAAAAAAATACACATGCATGTAAATATAAAGGAAAGGGAAAGTGAATGTGCAACGTAAAACAAACATGCACACATGCACCTATCAGTGCAACATAACAAAGGGAAAATCCATAAAGTAAGCAGCTACTGGCGGCTGAGAAAATTAAAGGCGACTATTTAGCATAAACAACATAAAAATAATTTAAACTCTGATGACGCTGCCGCTCGATCAACACCAACAGCAACAGCAACAGCAGCACTAGCAGCATTAGCAGCATTAGCAGCAGTAGCAGCAGCCGCCGTGTGGAGGAACTGTAGTCGTTGATTTTCTTCTGTAGAAAACATTAAAAATGATCCTTAGACGTGTGTTTAAATAATGTACATCTTTTAGTTTAATGTTTTATTCTAAAACGGAACGTGGTGCGCTAAAGAACTCGTTAGAACTGAACGGCGAAATAAAGTCAGAACAAAAACAAAAAACGTGAATTTGAAAACTTAACGGACGCACCTTTTAATAAAACCGTTCGTTGTTAGACAAAATACATATATATATACATTTATTTAAAAATATATAAAATTACATGGGGTTTTCCCAAGAAAAACCAAAAAGAAAAACTTAATAAATTTTTTTTGGCAAATGGGCCAAGAAAATTTAATTTGAAAATAAAAAGATTTGCAAAAAAAAAGATTTGCAAAAACAAGTGAATATATTATAGCAAAAAGTGTGGCTAAATGACATTATACACACGCTTAAGTGGTACAACATATTGTGTATTGTGACTGTTTAAAAAGTTGTTTTAAAAGAAATTAAAAATTATATATCAGCATGTATGTAAAGACCAAAAAATAATGCTAAAGAATTATTAAATGTTGCAAAAAAAATAACATAAAGGAATTTCTTCCACTTTAAAAATGAATACGACAGTGACTAGTCAAAATTTAAGCATTCCCATACAAAAATCCTCTGCAATCAGTTGCATGTACCATAATTTGCAACAGCCCTCTACACCACCTTACACGCCATTTTCCGGCTCTTCAATTATGCATTGCAATGGGCAACTGGAAAATTACTCCACAATGACAGAACTAACAGCAGCAATGCCAGAACTAACAGCTACAGCAGCCACAGTGGTAAATTGTAATTTAATGTCGCCACCATTGAGTGCAACACCAATAAGTGAACAGTTTCGCGCTTCTCTTTGCAATTTAAAATCATTCAACAGTGGCAGTAATTATAACGATTTTGCCACTGCCGATGCTCATTTTCCAGATTTTTCACAATTAACATTTGCAGCTATTGAAACGCCAAATTCCATTTATGGTGGTATTGGCAGCATGAACTGCGGCAACACCAGCATTGAGGCTGAGGATATGCTAAACAAACGGCATTCCCTGTGCTACTCTGGTGGGGATGAGCAAGAGTATGGGCATTTGTCAGATGATGAGGTTAAGTCTGAATACATGCAAATTCAAGAACAGCAATCACAACAAGATGTTTTTCGTTTTGAGCCCGAAGACATTGCACGCCTAACGGAAACCTGTCAGTATGGGGATATCAATAGTGTGCCCGTCATGAGCCAGACTCCGTTTACACCCCAAACGCCTTATTCACCGCACACCAGCACCTTTGTGCCGTTTACACCTTCGTTAACACAACAGCCTACACAGCAACCCAACAGCTTTACCATGTCTTACAACAGCGAAACAGCCAGCCAGGCTGCTGCCCCTCTGCAGGAAACTCAAACCATGGCTGGCAGCAATGCCAACGATTGCTTAAACCTCGACATGCAATATTACAATTATGATGAAATAAATTGCCAATCTAAGGAACAATCACCCTGCTCCTCACCTCCTTTAGATCCTTGGATGTCTTTGACCTTGAGTGACTCCCTGCAGCAGCAGCCCTCGCGGCAAGAGTCGCCCAAGATTGTGAACAGCACTTATGCCGGCTTTACACCTCCTTACCAAGTCAACTATGAGCCCAGCGTAAAACAAAAAATTCAAATAAAAACCAAACTGCCTTCAATGATGTCCACTTTTGGTACACCCAAATATGAACCCTTGACTACCTATTCCTTTGCCGATTACAGTGACAGTCAGCAACAAACAACTCATATCTATAGTCCACCAATTCAAATATTGAGCAACAACCCTAACCCCTACAGCCAAAATATAAATTCTTTCAACGTTTTGTCGGATGATTTTGAAAATTGCAATTTATTAAATTTAGACAAGCCCAATAGGGAACATAAAATAATATGGACCATTGATGAGTTGGTTGAAATAAATGATGAAATCATGAGTGAATTCTGCAAACAACCCCCTTTAACACCACAAAATGGTTACGACAATCAACACTATTATTGCAACAATGAAAACTCCAACAATACCGACGAGGATGATGAAGCAAACTTGCAACTTGCAACAGCAGCTGAATCAGCTTTATTTCCTGAGGCCTTGGAAACCGAAGCCTGTGAAGAGGACAATGATGAAGTTTTCATAGTGGAAAAAGCCAAAACAACTAAACAAAGAAGAAAACGTTGCACTTCACAAACTTCGAATGCTTCGTCTACGGCAACAGCTCATCAAACACTTAATTTAACTGCCGTCGAAATGGAATTGTTACAGGGACCCATGGTTTGTCGCTGGACGGATTGTGATGAAATATTCCCCAATCAAATGGAGTTTGTGGCTCATATTGAAAAGAAACATGTTGATGTTAAAAGAGGAGAAGATTTTTCATGCTTTTGGCATGAATGCCCCAGACGCTATAAGCCCTTCAATGCCCGCTACAAACTGTTGATACACATGAGAGTTCACAGTGGAGAAAAACCCAACAAATGTCCGGTGAGTCTTATGAAAAAGATTAACGAAAATGTTTTTATTTTTTATATACATAAGTATGTAATTGAATTGCTGAGTCCATTTCTATATCTTTGTATATGAAGTCGGTTTATTGATTTATCATATATTGTTGGCACAAAGTGTTTAAATCAGTTTTATGCACAGCGGTGTTCTTAATAATATATTTTTCTAAGCAAACGGACAAATTTCCGCTAGCAAATTAAATTTTTTTATATTTACATACGTTCGTTTATATAAAAAATAGTTCTGCCAAAAGTAAAAACGAGTTCTGGTGGAACATTTTCGAAAAAAAATTATGGGGTATAAAATTAAATTTTAATGGGCGTGTTTACGCCCATTTTTGAAATGCAAGATTTTGTTTTTTCTATAGCTCAGGGTGTGTGTTAAGTTTTGCACAAATCGGTAATATAAAACCACTTAAAATATAATAATAAATTTTATTGGGCATGACTTCGCCCATTTTTTCAACTTTAAAATTGTGTTATTACCAGAACTAAAGGTTACGCAGCCGTCAAATAAGTAGAATATCATAAAATCAAATAAAATTATATGTGGGCATATCCCCGCCAATTTTTTTACAAAGTGACCAATGAAAAGCAGTACCCTCTCACACAAAAAAAGGATTCTTACAATCAGTCTAATATGAACCGAGTTATGAAGTAGCAAGTTCAAAAAAAAAAAAAAGTTACAGACGAATTGATAACTTCCTCCTTTTATTTTTAACCGACTTTTGAAGTCGGTGAAATAGAAGCCTGTGAAATATAACATTTAATTTTAATGGGCGTGACCCCACCCATTTTTTTTTGTAAAGAGGATTGTGTCTTTTTAGAGCTCAAGGTCTGTGGTAAGTTTGGTAAAAATCGGTTCAGTAGAACCACGTGAAATATTATAATACATTTTAATGGGCGTATCCCCGCCCATTTTTTCAACTTTAAAATTGTGTTATTACAAGAATAAAAGAAATGTTTACAATTGGTCCAAAATGTACCAGGTTATGAACCTACACACCTAAAAAAAACCAAATATATATATAGACGAATTGTTAACCTCCTCCTTTTTTTGAAATCGGTTAAAAATATATAAATTAGATTTCCTGAATAAGTTAACTAAATATTAAGACCTTAAGCTTAAAAAACAGTTTAATTGTATTAATTCAGTAAATAAAAATGAAAGCGAAGAATCGAAGATTTCGAAAGAAATATATTGCGCTGTTAAAAACTTGAAATATTCCTTGAATTTCTTTTTGTTTCTTTGTTTTACTAAAAATTTAAAATTTCAAGAAACCAAAGTTTGTGTAAAAATTCGAAGGGGAAAAAATATGTAAATTTATTAAATATTAACAAATGTTAACTTAAAAATTTATATTTATCATAAAAAATTTAAGTGTAGTTATGACTACCTTTTGAATCTCCCAACTATTTATTTTCGTTCCATATCGCTGTATACGAGTACCACCCATTTATTTAATATAAATGAAAATTATTTAAACACTATTTTGTTTATCTCATATTGAAAGGTTTTTATAAGAGTTCGTTAGAAACACCAATTTTAATTAAAATACTATGTACATGTGTTAGATTCAAAGAAACTTTATGGAAAATTCACATGTTGGAAACACACATACATTCATAAAAATATCCCAGCAAAATGTGCAGCTGGTTGGTGATGCACAATTTTTTCGTAGGAAATAAGGCTTGCAAGGCATGTTTATGTTATGATATGAGATTAGTTTAAAATATATTTTTTTAAAAACATCTCTTGACATTTGAGGAGTCGGAGAACAAAACGTGCCTTTTTGATTATTTCAAAATGTTGGAAAATGAAAGTTTATTTTTTCACCCGATTAAAAAAAAAACATCAGACCACAATAAGTCGCAATAACAAATGTTAGCGATGTACGAAATTAAAGGTCTTTTAATAGGCAAATAATACGTTTTGTTAAAATAAAAAAAGTAGGTTTTGTTTAAATTAAAATGACAAAAAGGACGTTTTGGTATGCATATTTTCGATATGGAAATATCGTATATTCGAAATGTATTTACACATTTAAAACAAAACTTTTAATAATAACTCGATATACATATGTATTTACCGCTGGTGAGTGTTTTGAGTTGCACCAGTATTCACAATAAAACACAATTTGCATAAAAAGTGGACTTGGCATATTTGCCGACTAAGCCAATGATGAACTTGTAAACGAAGGTTATAAACTTTATCTTTTCGATAGCACTTCTAAATGATTTTCGTCACTAGGAAATGTTTGCTGGTTTCATAAAAATAACCTGTGCAACATATCATAAACATATCTGCATACTTGTGCTTCAAACACAATTATTTGTTTTTAATTTCAAAATGTAATTTGAGATGAAATCAACAAATGCGTTCTTTTTTTTCAGAATAAATAAAACAAATTTGTGTTTCTAAATAAAATAATGTTGTTTGTTCATCATCATTTCATTTATATGTTTCCCCACCATTCACGAACACAAGTGTATGTGTGTGTGTTGCACGTGAACAGCTGTCACAGGCAACATTTCAATACATTAGTCCCTCTCTCTTGTTTCAAGTAAATGATGATAAAAATGATTTGGAAGTTGTTTTTTATGTTTATTTAATTTTTTTTCTTTATTCTAAATAAGAAATTTATACGTTTTTGCTTTCATTTACACATGCACACGTTTAAATAAATAAATGAAAAAAAAAAAACTTTTAATGCTTGTCAGAAAAAAAGGGTTAAGGGTATCGCACTCGTATAAATACATCATGATTTCCCTAAATACTTTATATAAATAAAGATTTATGTTTCAAGTGAAATCTGTCCAAAAAACTAGCACGTGATGCTATTTAAAGTGGTTTATTAAGGCAATTTCTTATATACAAAGTATGTACATTGTATATATATACATATATGTATGTGTGTTTATACATTTTAAAATTTTTTGTTGTTGAAGATTTTTTATTATTCCATATGTTTTCATAAAAAGTTTATTATATTAATGTATTCCATCACTTGAAATTATGCTACCACCATATGTTTCATAATAAGAAAACAAAAAGAAAAACAAAAACAAAGTCAAGCAAACTTTATATCAACGATAAAGTTTTGTTGTGAAAAATTCATTGGAATAAGGAAAATGTTTTTTCCTTGAGCAACTCTAGTTATTAATATAACAAACTTTTGGGCTAATAAAAAACGGCAAAGTTTTTATTTTTCTAAATATTTTAAATTGCTGCAAAATAATGCCGGCATACCTACAAATTATTTAATGAAAAATTTCGATAAAACTCTACATGCCAACCTGAATGACAATGAGTTAAATTTGCGTTTATATTAAGCAAGTGCAGAATTCTGTAGTCACAGGCAATAACAGCTTAAGTCGAAAAACACAGTTGTGAGAAAAATTATATATAAAATAGAAAAGTTTTCTGAACATAAATCCGGGTAAAATGGGTAAATTTGTAAAAAAATTTATTATGACTTGAGTCAATATGATTTTTGTAAATAAATTATTTTATTGGTAGAATATTTTACAATTTACCATTACCATATGAGCATCCAAATGATATATAACATATAATATATAACATATAATATATAACACATAATATATACAGGGATGTTCTGTAAATCGCACGTTTTGAAATAGCCTAATTTCCAGGAAAAAGCTCAATTAAAAAGGTGACTTATTGCAGCTTTTTAATTGGTTTTATTGTTTTACTTGTTTAATATATTTTATGCGAACTTAACTTTGAATGAACTAAATCGTCCGATCAGCAGAACACTATTTTTGATTTTGGAAATCGCACGATTTCAAAACGCGCAGTTTACAGAACACCCCTGATAATATATGATATGTAACATATTATATATAATATATCATATATAATATATAATATGTAACATATAATATATAATATATCATATATAATATATAATATGTAACATATAATATATAATATATATAATATGTAATATATAATATATTATATATAATGTATTATATATAATATATATTATATAATATATAATATGTATATAATATAATATATAATATATTATATATAATATATAATATATAATATATAATATATAAAATATAATATATAATATATAATATATAATATATAATATATAATATATAATATATAATATATAATATATAATATATAATATATAATATATAATATATAATATATAATATATAATATGTAATATATAATATATAATATATAATATATAATATATAATATATAATATATAATATATAATATATAATATATAATATAAAATATGTAGTATATAATACATATATAATATATTTTATTTCGATATTAAAATATCTGTGCAAAAAGGAAAAATTGCTTAAGTCGAGATAGGCTGCTTTTGAGTTAATGGTACCTGAATAGCCTGCATATTCTAAAGTACTCCTGGCCATAGTCTCAATTAATTTGTATGGTTTTTCAGGAAGTTATGACACTATGACTTGCTACTTATCTTTTTTAGACTTCTAATAACATTTGGTATAATAGAAATATACTAAAGTATAACTTAGACTTACATGTATTACTTTTAGTGTGTAGAGCGATATATATATATATATATACATATTTGTTCTTTTTAATTCCTACAAGCAGCATAGGGCCAAGCGATGGTTGCTTAAAAAACTAGAGATTTCTGAAAATCGACTTGAACGCTACAATATTCTTAAAACAAATAAATAAAAATTCAAAATATTTTAACAATAACAACAATAGTGGAAACAACACCAAAAATATTCCATTTTTTACACATCCAAATAAAGTGTACAGTTTCAGAATACTCGTATTATAAACAAATAATGCTTAATACTTTATCTGATATTCTTTTGCTTTCCAAACTTCTCATAATCCTTTTAAGGCAAAAGTTCAATAACTTAAGATATTACCTTTGTTAGAATTTTGACCACTCTCATTAAATGTCCTTCAGAGAGTTTTTAATGGTTAAATTTAATTTTCTGAATTCTCTGTGCAAATGTGCACAGACGGAATGTTCAATTAGGTCGAGGTCTGGCCACTGTGGAGCATGATCCAGTTGTTTTGGTGTATAATGCAGCAAACCCACATTTTTTTTTTTGGCGGTATTCTTGTTCTGTTTGGAAGATTCACGTTCGAACTAAATTCAAAAAGTCTTAATTAATACATTCCGCAGAAATGTATTTTCAATCATTTTATGTTTTTTTCTTTACAAAATGAACGTTTAGTGTATTGCAGCATTTAATTCTTTTAAAACTTAAATAAAAACTTGAGAATTTATTTGTTTCCCTAATCCCTGTCCTTTACCTTCAATCGTTGATATACAAACACCTGAGATTAAATTGATTTGCATATCAAAAGCAAATTTTTTCTATTACACTTTTATGCAAGAATTGTTTTTTAACAGTATCTTTCCCTGCTCTTCCCCTATTTTAGGGTATGTACATCATCATCATCATCAACTTATTTTGTTTCTTTATCTTTCCTTTTAATTTTCCAGTTTCCTGGCTGCAATAAGGCATTTTCGCGTTTGGAAAATTTAAAAATCCATCAGCGTTCGCATACTGGAGAACGTCCCTACGGCTGTCAATATAAAGGCTGCCTTAAGGCATTCAGCAATAGCTCAGATCGTGCAAAACATCAAAGGACCCACTACGATACGGTAAGTGTTAATAAATATGCTAATACAATTTTTTATTAGAGATGGGCGATCCATCAAGTGATTTATAAATCACTTTGCACAGTTTTAAGCTTTTCGAATTTAAAGAAATTTTGTGTTGTAAAGGTTTTTTATGTTGAGTAATGTAGAGAAAACAAAAGAGAAGTCATACAGTTTTAGACTTATTGAAGTCGGAACAATTTTAAAATTAAGATTAAGGTTAAGTAACAGGCAAGAATATATTGCTCATCCCTGTTATATAAACATATTTGTATATATGCTTATGCATTGAGTTATGATTGTCTGTATGTGCGTAGTTAAAATTACCCAGCGGTAAAACTCAGAAGACCTTCTTTGTGCAGGCCTTATTAAAGGACTCTTTTGCATAAAAGATGCGATACACATTCCACACTCCCTTCTCATAGAAAGGAGAAGAGAAGGAGTAACATGTTTTATTTTGTTTTTTTTTACTAAAGCAAAAGCAAAATACATTAATTTAATAAGGCCTTCCAGAATCTCTGGCGAAGAAAGCAAGAATAGAAGGCCTGCTACAAAATGACAACGCGTGTAAAAAAGATATGAGTATGGAATGGAGCGAGCAGGCCGTCTACATCCAAAAGAAGGCATACAGAGGCCTTCTTAGAAGGCATTTTTACTCCTTCTAGTTCCCGCTGGGAAAAGGAATAAAACCAATATTTATGCAAGCTTTCAATTGTCATCCCAGCAAGCACATCGAAAGAGATCTCGAATTCATTATGATTTGGGATTATCTACAGGTCCATATATTAGTAAAAGTGGCTGAGTAGCCACTATCGCGGATATCGTCATGTATCTCAGGTTTGCTGAATGACAGTTAATGTGCACACCAATTCTCATCGGGTCAGGACAGGGGTAAGCTAAAAGTGCCTAAGCACTTCCTTCGTTTTTAACATAACTTGTTGTTATTCAGACTGAGGTCTGAGTGTTAATTAGTCACTTTTTCAATTTTAAGTTGTGGAACTAAAACACTTCTTTAAAGGTTTCCTAGTGGGTAGTGCCTAAAGACTTCCTTCCTGCTTAACCTAACTTAACCTTAATCGGACTGAGGTCTGATTGTTAATTAGTCACATTTTCAATTTTAAGTTGTGGAACTAGGACACTTTTTCATGTTTTTTGATGTATTTTTTGGCTCGCCATGTTGTTGAAATATTAATCCTTTCAAAGGATAAGCACTGTAGTCTACATCTAATATTTTTCTTCATAATGCTTCACTGTCTGCTAATAAAGGAATTGTGGCGAGTAATGGCTGCGAATACAGCAGAAGTGGTATGAAGTTAAAGAAAAACTGGTGGAAGCTATACCATTAGAAATATTTCATCCCATAAAGCTTTGCGAAATATATAAGAAAATTAATTTTCGAAAATTTTCAAAAGCTGCAAATTTAAATGCGTTTTAAATTGTTTTAGTTTTATTAATTTTTTTTCCGAAAATTTGTTTTTTTATTTCTTATTATTATCCTTTTTGTTTAGGATTAGCAATGAAATCAAATGTCCTTTTAAATATTTTTGAATAATAAGTGCTTGAAGTACAAATATGTACTTATTTGTGCTCTCATTGTATTTCAATCTTCTGACCGTGTGTTTATGGGGATAATGGACAAATTTTTCTGTATTTTTTTTTGGAAAGTTTCATGCCACAATTCCGCGCCTTTAATACGGGAATATTTAATGGAAATTCCAAATTATTAAAGCTGCAGCACAATAAAATGGAAAACCAGTTGTCATAATTTTTTAGGTCGCTTTTTCGAATGTACATTTTTAAGCATAAATATTACATTTGAGTGATTTATTGTTTCTGCATGCAATCGTAGAGACACACACAACTAGAGCATACATGCAACATATTGTTGTGAGTGAACCTATTGAAAAGGACTGCAACAATCCATGTTTTGCAGTGCCAAGTCCATAATAATAAAAAAAATATTTATGCTGTGTTTCTGCTGCTCTTGACTTTTGTATGCATGTGAGTACACAAGTGTTTGATGCGTTACGCACAAGTTCAAAATGTTTTTCAAAATATTTCTCTGTGTTTTGTGTTGTTTTTCATGCATGCACAGTGTGTGCACACATAACATTAACAATGACATTTTACTGTTGTAAGGCCTAACTTTTAAAGCAGGTACGTCCTCAATGACCAGAATTTCCATGTGTTTTAATATTTTCAGCTTGCAACGACGACTAAAGCCTTTTAAGAGCTAATGAAATGTTTGCAACTTTAATCTAACCACGAAAAATTTTTGTGCACAAAAATCGTCAAGCATGACACTTTTTTTTTTTTTTTTGAAAGTTTAAGCCAAAATCTAAAAGTCTAAAATGATTTTTGCTTTTTATGAAAGCTGTTTTCATTTTTAGCCCTTTGGTTGGCCATGTGGTGTGGCATGCATGTTTTAATGTGTAAATTCAACAAATTATAAAGTGCATAATAGTAATTTTGTGTAAAGCTGGAAATATTTTTGACGTGCACCAAATTGTGGCATGTTTAGAATTTGCCACAAATAGCTTTAACATAACAACGAGATCAATTTATGTTAATATTTTTTTTGCACAAATATCCAAATTGACGTGACTGGGGATATGCATGATATGTTAGTCATATTTCTGAAATATATTTAAGTTTCATTAAAAGTTATATTACTTTCAAAGAACAATTATTTTGGAACTTTATTTGTTATATACGATAAGCAATGCACAATTTTTTAAAAGTATTCTGATATTTTACAACACTAAATGAGTATTATTTCTCTAACGACTGAATTTGGCAGATGAGAACAAGAAAGTATTCATAAATCAGAGTTTTGAAACACTTTAGTCTGAGTTCAGCACTTTAATGTTAAGTACAGGAAAATCCCGGTATAACGAACGATATAATGTCAGTCCCATTCGTTACAACGAAATATTCGTTATATCGCAAAGTTATTTTTATATATAATTTTTAATTTTAATCAGAAATAATTTTTAATCAGGCTTAAGTTCAGTAATTTCAATTGGTATTGAATGAAATATTTTTATTAATTAATGTGAGTTTATAAAGCTGGGGAAAATACCGATATTTTTTTGTGCAGCTACGCACTTCATCAGCACCCATGTCTATCTACTGGGGTAGAGATTGTTATTAACATCAGATATTTAACGTAAATTTTCAATGAAATGGAATATGAGAAATGATTGTGAATAAAATTATTGATTTACCTTTGGTAAATACATTTGTAAGTATCACTACTATTCATTTTCTGTTTAGGTTAATGTTTTAGACATGATACAATACATTAAAAAGAATGCTATCAGTTTGCTTTAAAATGACAAACTCAATACAAGCAAATGGAACGAAACTTTTTTTGCATTAACATTGCTGCAGTAGATTTTGTTTCATATTTTGACCGTTTGTGATGCAGATCACATATTTATCAAAACTTTCGCTGTGTAATGTAGTAAATATTAGAAACGTATTGCCAGCAAGGCTTTGTTTTATACTTTGCAATTTGTTTTTTTTTTGTTATCATTCATTATATCCAGTATAAAATTAATATAATATTCGCTGATATTAGTGTAAAACATTTGGACGCTCGTTAAAGCGAGATCTGCCTGTACCCTGGGCCAATAAAATAAACTAAAAGGGCTATTAGACACGCATACTTGTCTGCAGCCATGTACGATGGCATACCAAAACTCACTGTCTAATAGCATCTGTACGAATATGTCAGATATGTATGTTGGTTTTCAAAAATTTTTGATTTTCTGATGTCTGTCGTACACCAAGTATGAAGTATGCCGTCAGCGTTTGACACAAGGCGATTCCATACTAGGTGGTCGCAAGGGATCAGATGACTATTTTTGCCGCTTGTAATTTGAATATACGTTGGATGTCAACACGCATTTTTCAGTACATTTTTTTTGACATTTAAAGTTTAAATTTCTCAAATCGAATTGAGCTGAGTATACCTGATATGAATTTGCCTTGGTTCGACAGTGTAATAGGAAAACCCAAAGTATGCCATCGTACATGTCTGCAGACAAGTATACGTGTCTAATAGCCATTTAATAGCTCTTCTACGGTTTCCAAGATGCAGCAAGTTGTCAAAATTATATAGTCAGAATTACATTAACTGATAGAATACCCTTTTATTTTGAGATTTCAAATTTCAGTGTTAATTGTGTCTTTATATATGATATATTTTTATCATGACAAATGTCAAATTCCATATAGAAAAAGGAGTTAACATCAACAGTTTACCCTACGTCAACACCTGATATATTTTTATAATGACAACTGTCAAATTCTATATAGAAAAAAGAGTTAGCATAAAAAAAAATATTTTTTAATATAAAATTTGACTTTTGTTATGATAAAAATATATCAGGTGTAGTCGTAGGGTAATATAATTGTCTGTATATTACATAGGACTTCAAGATGTTTCGTTGCTTGCTTTAGAAAACTCTATAGTTCTTAACTGTCATATATTTGCTGTTGTACCGGCCAAGGATATATATATATATATATATATTCTGTGAAAATTTCATAGCTTTTACGGCTCTTGAGAAAACAGCCTGTGGCACACAGACGGACATTGTAGCAAAAACACTAGGGTTTAAAAAATCATGAAAAAATTGCCAAAGCTAATTTTGGGATTACTTTTTATTACGAACATTTTTACTGGACCTATCCATATATTTCATTACTTATTTTTTTTGTGTGTTTGCAGAAACCTTACGCCTGTCAATTGCCTGGTTGCACAAAACGCTACACAGATCCCTCTAGCTTGCGCAAGCACGTGAAAAACCATGCCCTACGCAATGCCAATGGCCATTTGGGACGTCGAAAATCTTCCAGTGCTACCCCAACAACAACAGCAAGCAGTAAGAGATCCAATGGCAAAACACGTAGACATTCAGAATCATCATTATTGCAAGCGAATAAAAAGAAAAGCAATACCAATAACCCAAATAATTTTAAGCAGCCACATGAAATGTTGTTGCAAGTGCAATATGATAGCCACAACAAACAGCGCAGCAATAGTTTTAGTGAAATTTCATCATCGAACATTACAATGGTAAATAACAATTACGAAAATAAACAGAAATTAACAAATACGAATTATGATACAGCAAATAATAAAAGCCACCAACAACAGCAGCATAATAATCACAAGCATATGGTTGCAGCAACAACACCAGCAACAGCTAAAACAGCTGAAACATTATTATCCACAGCTAATCACAATTCAATGAACTTTAATGAGTTGTCAAATTGCATTGTTACCATTGAACAGTACAACAACAGCATAAGCACTAAAAACAATCAACTAGAAAATTATTGCAACAATCACATTGACAAGAATCGTAGCGTTCAAAAGTTAGCCACTGTAACCACTGCCTTAGCCACATATAATTTGGGCAACAACAATACAACAACGGTGGCAAACAAGAGCAACAATAATAACAATTGCCATGGCAGCAGTGGAAATATTAATCAATTAAATGAATTTCAACAAGCGTCATCAGCAAAATGCCAACAACAAACAAATGAGACAAGCACAAAAACAACATCAACAACGTTGACATGTGATGTTCTAAATTATCCCAGTAGCAGCAGTATGCCCACCAATAACTACAACAGGAACAGCAACAGCAATAACAATGCAAAATATGTAATGGACAATACGAAAGTAACAACTACAATAAATGGCATTACCACAAATTCGATTAGCATACAATGCCACAACAACATCAACAATGCGACACACACCCACAACAATCCCATTCCGGCCACGCATACAACTGACGATGAAAATGATTCAAATGAATTTGTTTCATTCGAGTTTGTTAAAAAGTTGCTTTCCGAAACATTTGTTTATATGGACGAGGGGAACAACAGTTGCTGTGATAATACGCGTAGTATTCAAAATACTATAAATTCTACAGGGTCCTCGGCGGCTACAGCAGCAACACCAGTATCAACTTCAACACCATCGAGGGCAACAACATGTGTTAATGTACTCTCTGCTGCTGTGGCCAACAGTGGTATCGGTATTATTAGTGCGGATAAAACCAACTCCACAACAAAAACATCTTCATCATCTGCGTCATCATCACCATCATCATTGTCAATGGGAATGACAACAACCAGGCCATTGCAGATGACAGCAAATGAATTTGTTGCTAATGTGTCTAATAAAAATTTACATAATGAAGAAAACATTGCACAAGCATTTGCCAACAACTTTGGCATGGATTATTTGGACAGCTTTATGTAAAACATTGCAAAGAGGCAAATTATTGTAGATAATTTATATTTAATTAAATTTGAAAGTAATCCAAACTCCTGCAACAAACAAACCAACCAAAGACATTTAAACCAAAAGAAATCCTTAAAATGTAATGCTTTCTTTAAAAATTATTTTATATTATTTTTATTAATTTTTTTTTAAAGTTTAAGACAAAGACATTGTAACACGAAATAGATTAGTAAATACATTAAACGATCTCTTCCTTGATCTGCATCCCAACAAACAAATTTGTTAAGATAGTGTATCCTTTTTAACATAAACTTAGATTTAAGTTTAAATGTTCCTGAAGCAAAAATTTTAAAGAATTTTTGTTTTATTTTTATTTCCCACCTGTTTAGTGATTTAACGAGTCTTCCCAATCCAAGTTTTTATAAAAATATTTTATTTTAATTTTTGCGAGTAATTATAGTTTTAAGAAGCAGCGAAAACGAATAAATTTACGAAATATTTATACATACATATATTTTTATAATGTACTTACTTATGTATATTTTTATAATATATAACGTTTAATTAGATTTTTAGCAAAATTGTTAAATATATATTTTATTCTTTTTGAAATAAATAATCAACTTTCTGCCGAAATAAAATTTGATTTCTTATCTGAATTCAATTAAAGCAAAATAAAGTTCGTCGAATGGAGTTTACACTTAACATTTTGCTTTGAGGTGTCTTTATTTCAATACAATCAATTCAATTTTGCTCCACAGTGGATTGGCTTCATACATTTTTGTGTAAAAATTATCAGGAGTGGTAATAGATCATAGAGCATAATATTATATAAACTAGCAAAAATATAATATCTTCAAAATTGGCCACACCCACTGCCCACCGGCCACATCACACCCACCACCTACTGCCCCACGGCTCATGCAATCTAAAGTATTTTTTTCACAACAACATTTTTTTCTATCAATATCTTATTTTTATTAATTCCTCTTCCTGAAAAATAACAACTTTTAGGGTAATTTTCACAACTTGCCTTTAGTTAAAGGTAGGATTTTGTCTCAGCGATAATAATAATAATAATATTTAATGAATAAAAAACTAATAAATGAAGGTTTTTTAATGCAAAGCCATATATCGGGCAGACAAAATCCTGCTCTTTAGCTAAAGGCAAGTTGCGAAAATGGCCCTTAATAGATTTGGTAAAATATTACTAATAAATAATTGAATACATAGTTGAAATAAACAAGAACTTCTTACTTGTTTCATTTTAATTTTTTGTTAATAAATACACAAAGAACAAAATAAACAATTGTGTAACAATATTCCAATAATAAATTTTCTTCGCAATGATTGCATTCACAGAGTAGTAAAAAAAATAATAAACAAAAACATTAAAAAACAGGATTTTAATGTAATTAAACGGCAAGCATATTTACCTACTGGGGATATATGTACATATGTATGTATGTATATATGTACATAAAATGTACATATATGTATGTATATGTAGCAGCAGTGATTTTTATTTGTATTCCAACGATTGTTAATGCATTTAAAATTGGTGAATGAAAAATGTTTTCTTCTCATGTTATATTTTTTATATATTTTAAAAAGACTACAGTGGAGCTAAGTCTAAAATACTCGTAAAATAAACTCCTGATACAATATTTTTGGAACGTAAGTTCCTTATGGTGCGCCATGCATGCAAAAAAAATTGTTTTTAAAGAAAAAAATACTGGCGATTACTGATTACAAATACTGGTAACAACTACATAGCAAATGGTGCTGCCACTGCCTATGTTTTAGATTTTCAGTGTTGCCGTACATTTTCGGGGAAGTGCCAAGGAACTCCTGGGACTTAATGATCAAACAGAATAAGTCCGCAACTTCAGGAAAAATCGCTGTCAAATTAACAAAGCCCATAATAAAATCTAAGGCAGTAACTTCAAATGCTCTATAATTTTTGTTTTATTTTCTTTTGTGCTTATTTTTCTTTGTAGTTTTGTTCACAAAATGTATGAAATTTATTGAAAGTATGGTAACATGTTTGAGAGAATATTTATTTATATGTGAGAGCATAAGAAAAAACGTTCTCAAAATAAAATAGATTCTATCTATCGACTGCTTTCTGAGGCTAGTTTTTTGTGTCATTTTGTATGGAAAATGTGTTTATGCCCCAATTCTGTTTGATCATTTAGTCTAGTTTTTGGAAATCTCCAATATGTGTTGTGCCTTTGCTAAAAGGTTCGTGTCTTTGATAGGTGTTTCGTGGAAATTATGCGATTTTGATGAAATTCAAAACATAGATAGATCGAGTTCTACAAGAAGACATTGGCTATACTTTTTTTAAGAAATGGGAGCGCTTGGCGAGGTAGGTGGAAATTTCTTTCTCTTTGAAACTATCTATCCGATTTTGATGAAACTCAAAACGTAGATATATATGGGTCTGAGAAAGCATATAAGGCGTATACTTTTTCAGAAATAAGAGCACGAGGAGGGGAAGGGGGCAATATCTGCCTGTTTGAAAATCAAAAGTTGGCCTAATACGGGGAAATTTCTAAGGCAAGTAAAACTGCGTTCCTACTTGATGTCACCGTGCGTTCTTTTTTTTTTAAATCACACATATAGCTTAAGTAACTCAAACGATTCACAAATGGTTGCTACGACGAGTCTGCTGGCCTTGAAGCAATACCCCATTTCTGCTGTTCTTTACAAAAGACTCACTCTGTCGATGCTCGCTGTTTGTACACAAATAATGAGTAAAAAAAAATATTGCCCAATTTTCCGGACAGTGAAAAAGTAAACAACATTGCACATTGTTGCCGCCACATTACACAATTGTCGTGATTGTACAATAAAAATCAAAAGTTTTTTAATATATGCCAATATATAGTGCCACCTTTGAATACACATTCGCAATATTATTGTACAATACAAAAATTTTGCACAATTATTTTGCAAGTGGGTGGGCCGCTTAAATAGACAGCTCTTCACAATAAGCAACTGAACTTCAGAATGACTTTATGATAAACTGAACTGCCAGCTGATGTCTCGCACTTTTTACCCAATTGCGCGATGCAAAGAAGGGTATTGTGTTTTTCAGGCTATGTACTTATGTATATATGTATGTATGTATGTATGTATGTATGTAGGTGTGTTCCTTTGCGGTACTTTATAAACCGATTGCGTGAAGCAATTTTGATGATTCTTATAGTGCATTTACACTATCTCGAAATCTAGTAATTTCGAAATTTCGAGCTAAATCAAGCTATTTTATTTTCCGGATTTCCCATACAAAACGAAATCTAATTTTTTAGGAGATTTGTAGGAAATCTAATAAGAATCTAATGTTTTTATTTATTATTTATTACCCTGTACAACAAAAGGTGAGTGAATTAGCTACGGTCTGCTTAAAAAAGTCTGTGAATTGGCTATATTGCAGCTATTTGGTTGTAGTTTTGGAAAGAAATCAGTTGATGGGTTTCGTTTTGGATAAAAATTCTCGATAAATGTCAAAAAAAGTTGGTGTAAACGGTATAGATTTTCATAAAGTTTTTAATAAGAATATGATAGATTTTGTGCTGATGTAAATGCCCTATTAACATCAATCCATTTGTCGTAATCCTGAGAGTGTCATAAAAAATATGACAGTAGTCAAAAATCAAAATGGCGGCCAACAGACGCCATTTTGTTAATACAAAAAGAAATAAAAAGTCGGCGAACTATGTAAAAATGGGTATCATTCAACGAGTATTTTAAAATAATCTTTAGATTTCTCTTATGATTTTAATTTTAAATGACCAGTTGGGATACTTAACGGTTCAAAGTTGGTCGCAGTCGTGTTTTTTTTTACTTTTTTAATTATTTTACTTCACACAAGACTTTCAGAATATAACAACAACGTCTAGACCATTTCAGCAGCATCTCCAGTGATTGCTTTCGATCGCGTCATTAATTAAAGAAGCAATTTATACTGGTTGTTTACTGATGAATCATTTTATTTTGTCTGCACTACCATGCACAGAGAAAAAACTGCCTCATAGAATCAAGAAGATTTTCTCTAGGAATCGTTTTTATGCTAAGGGGTATCCCAGCAGAAAGAAACGAAGATTTTTTCATAGAGATTCCCTATTGTTTTTATGTGGTAAATCTTATTAATTTTATCAAGAAGAAAACCACATAAAATCCGTTATTTTTGGCACCAAAAAAACAATCCATAGAGAAAAACTTCTTGATTCTATTAGGGTTTCTTATAAATTGTAAACTATAGGGATTTCTTATTGATTTTATTAGGTTGCCTTCTTGATTTTTTTAAAAAGGGTTTCTTCTTGATTTTAGTAGATTGCTATATGATTATGTGTAAAGCATCTTATTGATTTTTTTTAATAAGGAAATTTTCTTGATTTTATGAGGTGTCTTGTTATTTCGTTTCTATAAATATACATAGAGACAATTTTTTTAATGATCTTTTTCATTTTTGTTCAGGCTGCTTGTTAGCATATTGGGTAGAGTGCTTGTCTATCAGGTAGAAGTTTGCTGGTTCAATACTTGGTGAGTAAGTTAGTTAAGAAAATAACATAATGTGTATGTATGTATGTATAAATAAATAACATCTACAATATACTACATATGTACATATGTATCTGGTATAGAATTTAAACGAAAATACATAAGTATAGAGAATAAGGACGCACTTTTTTTTATTTTTTTATTGAAAAAATCAATAAGATAACCTCATAAAACTAGAAGATTTCTTCTTGATTTTTTCAAAAAGGTTTTCTCTATGAAATTAATAAGATTTCTTTATTGAAAAAAAACCATAGAGATTTCTTATTAATTTTGTTCTATTTTATGAGGTATTTAGTAGGCAATGTTTTCTCTGTGTGTATGTGTGTCTTCTTAACAAGCAGAAGCTATTTCATTATTGTTGTTGCTATAGTATTTATATTTATTTAATCATCTGCTTGTATGTACATTAGGGGTATAACCAATTTTTTGGCATAGTACCATGAGGTCAACCATGTACTAGTAACCACAAAAATCATAATCTTTTGTAATTTTTCTCAAAAAAGTTCACGCACCAATTGGATTGGAAACTTTTCTTGAAAGACATTTTCGAACACTTAAAGCACGGACTTCAACTAACAAAAATATTATTATTTTACATAATCTAAAATTATTTCGAGGACTCTTAATGCAATATTGATTATTCATAATTTTATACGGTGTTTTTATTTATTTTTTGTTTTAAATAAACATATTATTAATTTTACTTAACAAAAAAGAAAATTAAAAATTTCCCAGACTCCAGCGCGGTTGGTGTGTGAGCTTTTTAGACTTTAGCGAAAAGATAAAAGTTAAAGTTTTTTATGCTCTATCGGACTGTGCTTTGTTAATTTCGATATTTAAAAAATTGTTAAAAAGTTATATCCCTAATGTGCATATGCAAGTGTATTTATTTCTTTAGTTAAAAAAATCTGGATAATTCTTGTTTGTTTTATGAATGAAAGCACTTGCATTTAGTAGGTTTATTCGAGTATTTTTGCGTAACAAATTTTATACATCAAAATACCAGAATAAAAATAGTTTTGAGTTAGTGCATTAACAAATATTAAATATTAAAAATAATTTTATTTATTTTTACATCTATTTTAACGTTTCTAGAAACAAATTATTGGCCAAGAAAAACGCCAACTAATTTATAAATCACCAAAATATCACCAAGTCGAAAATAAGGACGCCAAAAGTTTTAAAATTGCCATGTTTGGCGAGAAATTACCACATCTGGCAACCCTGTTTAAATCACTTTTCTTTTATTTACTTCTTTATTTCTTTATTTAATGGGAAAAATTCGACTTTCGGTTTAATTTAATTAAAATTAATCAATTCATGAATGTATGCCACTTTGTACTCCATTCATGTTCAGTTGTTGATGTAACTAAAGCTGATAATATGTACGTATTTCTTAGAACGAAAACGAATATGTATATACAAGGCAGATTCATTTCCAGGTAATATCAGGATTACAAAAACAATGAAAAAATACAACAACGAAAAAAACAACATGGGTTGTAGTTCATCCAAAACTTCAAAAATAGAATTTGTTTAACATAATAATAATAAAATTGATTCACATAAATTTGAAAATATTTCTCCACGGCAGCTACCACTAACAAAATTTGCAACGTTTAGCACTTCTCACAATTTTTTAATAGTTTTTTTCATATTTTTAAATTTGTTTTCACAGAATTCATTTTAATAAAATATTTTTCATACTGAAATTTTTTAACATTTTCTTTTAATTTCTCTTTCGTAAAAAATTTTTGAAGTTTCTGATGAACTTTAATGATCAAACAGAATATGTCCGCAACTTCAGGAAAAATCGTTGTCAAATTAACAAAGCCCATAATAAAATCTACGTCAGTAACTTCAAATGCTCTATAATCTTAGTTTTATTTTCTTTTGTGCTTATTTTTCTTTGTAGTTTTGTTCACAAAATGTATAAAATTTACTGAAAGTATGGTAGCATTCTTGAGAGAATGAGTATTTATATATGAGAGCATCAGAAAAAACGTTGTCAAAATAAAATAGATTCTATCTATCGACTGCTTTCTGGTGCTAATTTTTTGTGTCAATTTGTATGGAGAATGTGTTTATGCCGCAATTCTGTTTGATCATTTAATTTGAAAAAAAAAATAGCTCAGCTGCATTTCCGCTACTACCTTCTGAATGTGCCTTGTGCATATACATAGATATGAACTTCAATTATGCTGTCAAAAATAAAGAGAAAAGTCAAATACATATAATTTGTAATGTATACAAAGAAGAAATAATTAAAAATGTCCATTCAAGAAAAGCATTAAATTTTTTAAATAAATATACAAAGTAAATTAAATTACAATCTATCTAATTGATGTGTGTGTGTGTGTGTGTGTGTGTGTGTTTGTGTGTGCATGTAAGTATTCGAAAGTTACCAGAACGTATGAGTGATCGCTTTGAATTCAACATTTGTTTTAACAGATTGCTTGTAATTTCATGTAAGACACACACACGGACATACAGCAAAACAAGTTTATTGCATATGTAAAATATGGCGGATAATTGTATAACATTATCGTTGTGACTGTACGACAAACTTAAATAAACTTACACAAGAGACACCTGAATACATTTGCGGAAGTGCATGTGTAAGTAAGTGTAAGTGCATGTGTGTGTGTGTGTGTGTGTGTGTCTGTTAGTGTGTTTCAGCTGTATCACATGTTAATGTTTAATAGCATTATGTTGTTTTTGTTGTTATTGCACATGATTAAATTACATGTAAGAATATGAATAAATGAAATTTACTTGTACGGCTCAATTCGTTTCAATGCAATGGAGTTCAACTCGATACGTTACGCTGCCATGAGATATATATACATACATACATATGTATGTATGTATGTATGTATGTATGTATGTAAGTCAAGTCAATTGAATTCGATTTGTTTGTTGCCTGGCTTCCATATCTCTTTTTATTTTTGTGCGTATTTTCAATTTTACTAACGCGTAATTTACTCTTATTATGTGGTGCAGTGGCTTTTGTTGTTGCCACCATGTAATGCTGGCGAAGATGAGGAAGGATGCTGATAAAACAGAAAGCCCAAATGAATTTTACATATGTTTTAATAAGTTTTCTGATTTTTGCTACTCAATTTTTTAATTTGCTTATTGCTGCGCCGTTCTCATATCCTGCGTGTGCGTGTGTGTGTGTGTGTATACACATTTTGCTCGTTCTTCGTTGCGACAGGTAATTTATGATATTTTACTTTTAACTTAATTAAAGAAAACATTATTGGATGGTCGGTTGCAATACATTCATTGTGCATTTGTATATTGCAATTCAGCTTGTTTGTACATGCGATTGCACAAATCAATGCTCTTTTAAAACATAAATTTAATTTATTACAATTTGCAAGCATGTTTTATGTTAACGCAAGCACAGTGGTACGTATAATTTGCTACACTTTAAATTTTCCTTGAATTCAAAAGGGTTTTCAGTTAGGCAATTAAAGCATATTCTTTCTTATTTTAGAGCATAACTAATATTCAATGGGAGGTCCTCATGTACAGTACTTTTTTGTGTGTCAATTACATATTTAATTGATTCAATTAATTCAAGTGTAAAAACTTAACTGATATTATAAATTTACTTACTAGTGCAAATTGGTTTAATTTTATAAGTAAGAATATGAAAATTACATTTATATTCTGTTAATACAAAATGTCTTGTTAAAATTTATTTTTCAGTCGAACTATTTTTAAACTCCTACCAAAAAGGGTGCTGTTTGTTTGTAGTGTGTGTGTGTGTGTGTGTGTGTCTGTGTCCACGTACAGATCAAATGGCTGCACCGATTTATATTTAGCTTTTTCCTTTTGAAAGGTGACTTGATGGAGAGTATTCCTAGCTTTGTTTGAAGAAAGCCGTTTAGAAGATACTCGTATTAAATCTTTTCTGGATATGTGCGTCTATGACACCGTAGCACCAAAACTGCAAAACCGTTTCTAATTTGGTTTTTTTTCGTTTGAAAGGTGACTGGATCTAATATCTGCTAGCCTTTAAAATCAGTCCAGCCATTTGGAAGTTATTACACCTTTTATTGTTCATGAATCGATAATATCATTCCTGAGGTATATTTGAACAAAAATCGGTTAAGCCGGTGAAACCAAATAAAGAAACTTGAATGATTTTATTTAGTTTTGCTCTCTTCTATAAAATTTAAAAAAGTGTAGTTGCGATATGCAAGGTTCAGGCTTCCTTTAACCCATTTTTTTTTTTTAATAAATAAACACTTTATTTAAGAATTAAAAAGAAAACAAACAAGAGTAGCCCCAATTTTGTTTGCTACTGTCCACCACCTTTAATTTATTCGTTGATTACTTTGGAAAAAAGAAACCTAATTAAATTTTCATATGCTTATATGTATGTATGTGGCTCATTATTAAAAAAAAAAGAATCATGGTAAAAGTTCACAGTTAAGAATTGTACATTTTTAACAATATTATTTTGTTACGAAATGATTTTAGTTTTTTTTTTTTCATCCCAACTGTTGGCAACAGTTGCCCATACATCAATAAACAATTTAAGGGTTTTTTTTTTAAACAAACAAGATGTAATTTTTAATTAAGAAGAAAATAAAGCATGAAATAATAAGAGCATACATGAATGGTATACAATGTTTTTATTTTGTTATATTGGTTAATTAAACTCAAGGAGATTTTTTATAAGTATATTTATAAATGAATAAATGATAATGTTTCCATATAATAGTTTAAGTTGTATAAAATAGATATAAATATATTTTGATTGTTTCGTTGGTTAAGCAACGTCTGTAAGCATTTCGTTGCTGCTTAAGGAATTTTTCTACTGAAGAATTTTCATCTTCTCCTTTTTAACAATAAAAATTCGGCTATCATGCCTGATCGTACCAGATTTTCAACTACTTAATACCTCTGCCTGTTAAAAGCCATAAGTTTTCTACTACTGATGAAGCGTTTCATGTTCTCTGAGCTGAGCTGAGCTGCTGAGCCTTTTCATTATAAGGCAGCTAACTGTTAGGATTTAAAAAGCTTTGTGGTCATTCTTTTAATTCATAGAAAACTATAACAAATATCACATTAAAACATTTCCATCTCAAAAAATGTAGAGCATATTTTAAACTTTTCTTTTTTCGGTTAATAACTTACATAAAACAATTAATTAAATAACTTTATAAACTATATTTCAATAAATTTGGTATATAATGTCCCCAAAATTAATTTCTCTCGAACTAAACTGAAAATAAAACAACAAACAAACTATTTATTTTGATCATAGTTTTGCCAGCAATTTCATGATGTTAAAATGTTAAATAAAAACTAATTTATAAGCAGACACATTCGAAAATAACTAAAACGTGCACACACATACATATAAACATTTGCCTGCATGCTGTTGTGTTTGTGTGTAAAGAGAGCAAAATTACGAGAGTAAAGGACGACCAAGCAAATACCAAAATACTATCAAATAATTTGTTAAAATTTAATTAACCAGAAAAATAAACAAACAAAAAAACTTGGCCAACAAATGCATTTGCGAACACTCGTAACTTTACAGACCGACATATCTCAACTGGCACAGTTTCTGTTACTGCTGGATCGCAAAGTGATATAAAGGCTTTGTGGTAAGCAATTTTGTTGTTGTTTATTGTTTTACTTTAAGAATACACCATGCAAGGATGGAAGTGTTAACTCTTATGTATGATTTTAGAAAATTACAATAATAACCAATCTTTTTCGAAGGTAATTCCACTAAAATGCTATAGAAATTGCAAAAAAAAGTTATTACAGTGGAGTTTGGCTATAACGAACAGCGGCTCAAATGGTTTATCGAGTCTAAGGAGTTTAACATTAAACTTTCATATAAACTTAAATTTTGAAAGTGAGCCAAGCTAATTAAAACAGTTACCAGTAGTATAATTGTACTTTAAGATTAAACTTTAATTACATTTTTATTTGTAAGCTATCACAAAAATTGACTTACCTCATTTTCAAAAAGAATGGATTAAATAAAACGACAGGGAAATTTATACTCTTATAAATGAGGCTACTCGTATCAGCGCAGAAGTGGTGTAACCCACATTGCTGTTTTGGTTGTTGTTCTGATGATAAATACATTATTTGCAATACCTTTTTGTTATTACAAAGAAAATGGGACTGAAAAATCGTTTTTGCACAGATCATAATATTGGAAAGTAACAAATCGATTAAATAATTAAAAAGAGCAATTGTTTAAATAACTATATGTGGGTTACACCACTTCTGCCTCAAATATACTGAAAACTCATCGACTTTGCTATACAATAAAATATTTTAGCAATGCTTGTTCTCGGTTGAAGTCAGCTGTTATTATTTCTATTATTTATTTTTTATTTATTTATTGAAACATACTATACAAAGTAAATTTGCATAGTATGGTGTTGCACGAATATGGGCGGAGTAACTAGACCATATGCCCAAGATGTTATTAAAGTATTTTGAAGAAAAATTTCGTGACTGACTGTACGGCCTATGCCTTCACATGATTATACGGTTATCCGTGGCAAATCAGTCAACCAGTGCGAGCGAGATGAAAAACTCTCGAATGCCAAACAACAGACACAAGCCTGACCGCACTTAAGAAATAATTACGATGACGCGAAATGATGTCACAAAATACTGTGATGATGTTCTTCTACACATAGTTGCTTAACGACCGTTTTTTATTTATATTTTTTGCTTATTTTGACATTTTGTGTGCAGAGATGCCACGTGATATAATATTAAATGGTAAGTAAAATAATGACTTCCCCGTAATGAATAATATGAGCACTTTTTTGTATCATTATTTTAAAGTACTTATTTAATTACTTTCCAGTTGGTAATAAAATATGTATATACACTAATTTATTGACAGTTAAAATGAACTTTGAAAACAAAGAAGATAAGTACTTTAATTTTAAATAAATTTGCTTTTAATTTACATTCCAGTTTTGTTAAAATAATAAGGATCTTGTAGAAAAAAAAGTAATCCATTAATGTTTGGATATTTGATTGCTAAAAATAATAAGTTCTTGTTGTAATTGCATTTTGTTTTTGAAGGTAGACTTGTAAAATTGTGAGTACTTATGTCTAGAAAGTAATTTAAACATCTTGCATTCTAGTAAGCAACATTTTTGCTGGACGTTAATGCAAATGAGAAAATATGCCGAAAAATGTTAGAATTTTTGGTTCAAAAAAAATATTGAAGCACACTACAGTTGCTTGTAAAGCAGCTAATCTCTTAACTGAATTTTTTTATTACAGAAGTGACTGTTAATATTTTTTTTTAAATAAATAATGATTTTTTTTTAAAATAAATAAAGGTCGTTTGTTTTGAAACGAATTTGTAGCTTTAAAATACTTTATATTGTTCTCTTTTTCCAAGTACATATCTGGCATTTCTTGTCTTGTCATTTTGCGGTGACATTTTCAAAATAAGTGCAACGCCGTTCCCATTATGCTTTTTATATGCACGCAAAGAAAAAATATGGTTGAGGTAACCATAATCAAACAGCAAGATACTATGATTGAATTATATGGTTGCAGTCAAATCATATTATTGTCAATGGAAAAGTAAAGTTTAAATAATATTATTTTCTGTGTTAAAAAAACAATTAACTTTGTTATACCTAATCTTATTATTGTAAATAAGACAACACTATTGTTAGATGTGACTAAAATATAATTGATTCTTACCATATCATGTTCTAATATTATAATAATATTGTTATATATAATCACATATTTATTGGCAATTCTTTTGTTTAAAACAGCTGTGGGTAAATCCGAAATAAAAATAAATTAATATTGTTGAAAGAAAATGTATGTATGTACATATGTATGGAAATGTATACTTATATATATGTGTGTACACGAAATGCAGACATATCTGTATAAAGAGATATACATACATACATATGTATGTACATATTATTTTTATTTATCTACCCTTTTGTTTATACTTTTTTTTATTTATTTAACACCACGCGTGCACTACCGATAGCTTACAAACGAAACACTGAACTGACAGAAGCTGTTTCTGAAAAAGATTTTTTTAAAAACTTAGCATAGTGTAGTTTTGGATAACATTATATTGTTATTTACATCATATTATTTTTACACAATAATAAAAATTATATTGTAGTCATAAATTTTTAACAAAACTATATTGCTAAGCTCTAACCATATCGCACTTTCTATGAATATAATAATGTAATTATTAAATTCAAACATAACTTTGTTTATCGTAACGAAATTAGTGTTTAAAATAACAATAACTAGTTTTCAACGACCACACATTTGTTTCAGAGAACATAATATTGTTTTCTCAACCATTTTACAACCATATCTTTTCTTTGCGTGTGTAAAGCAATGCCACACAACTAAAAATATCGGAAATGACAAACGTTGCCACCATTATACACTATTGCGATGTCACAAAATGGAAGAGTGTATACTCGTCACACTATCCACTATTATTTTTAATTTCTATCCATTTCTTAATTTCCTTTAAGTTTAAGTAAAAACAATTTTCAATTTCTAATTAATCTATTTTGTAAAATATGTATATCTACGCTGCTTTTGTAGGTTAATATTTAAAATTAAATAAATTGTCTTATCAAATCAAAATACTTTATTTGCCCAACACCGATATTAACAGTTTTTAAGCACACAATGTTGAATTATTCATTGCTGGAATACCATGATGTTAAGTTCTCTTTTCTTTACATAAAACTTACTATTTAGCTATTTATATACTTCACATAAAGGTTCCAGTTCCACACGTATATACTAGTAACATCCGGAAAGTCACATCATATTAATTTTCTTTCTATCATTCACGTTTTATAGTTCTTTCGTTTGGTGGGTGCGACGGTACTTTGCCAGTAACATGTTTTGCAGAAGCATTATAGTTGTTGTAGTCTGTGTCTTGCGTCTGAAGTGGCTTAAGTGTTTGTGTTAGTGTATATTTCTTAATAAGCAAAATGTATATATAAGATTATAGTTGTTGTTATCCTCTGAATGTTTGCTTTAATATACTCTTGTATTTTTCCATATTTGGGTATTTTGTTCTTAAGCTAATAATATTTTAGTTATTATTTTTGTTGACAAATATGTTTATGAACAATATTAACATCAACTTAATATTAATTTATTTTACGTAATAAAATGAATAATGGCAGTAAAAAAAATTATAGTTTTATATCATTATTTTCATTTAATTTAATACAATAAAATAATACGTAACTTGCATTTGAAAATTATTTAAGTGTAGATGGTTTAAGCGTCTATGTATCTAATTAGACAAATTGTCTGTGTGCGTATGAAATAAGTTTCAAATAATGAAAACTTAATACCGGAAAATTTATCCATATTACTTCATAACTTCATATATAACAAAATTTCTCATAGTACAAAACTTTCCATCTCTGACACCAACACCATCTCTTACACCAGTAAGCCATTAAGTATTTATATAAATATGGACTCATATAAAGGCATCAAATTATATGTTTGCAGAGCAACTTATTGTTACATATGTACATATATGTATGTACATATATAGCAAAACACTTCATACATCCATGAAAGATGAGTTTGTATATAAAAGTGTTGTTTAAAGTTGATGACATTGTTGTTGTTGTAATTTGTTTGCTGTTCTTGCTGCTGTTTTTGTATTGTCTGTAGTAGTCGTAGTATCAACAAGCTTAAACTAATATAAACATACATAATTCATTTGCAAATTAAGTTTCAAACTTTTGCTTTCCTTTTTTTTTGCTGCAGCTGTATAGTGTTGCTCCCCTGTAAGTAAAGCTGTTGTTTATAACACACCGTGGAATTATAAGTCTAGCAGAGTGTTTGTAAAATAATGATAATAATGGTAGTAATAATAATAATACTAAGAAATATTGTAGTGTTTGAGGCAAGTATTTAAAGCATTTGCTAAAATAATCATGACCATTAAATAATAATGAAAATCCCTTTGGTTAAGGTTCCAGTAGTATTGGATTCTACTTTATTGTCTGCTAGTTATGCATGATACTGTTTCATGTAATAAATACGTTTTTGAATCATCATGGTTTGCAAGCTTAATCTAATTGATATTGATGATGAATCACGAATATGATCAATATTGGTAAAATTTTAAAGCTTTTGAGAACATCTTTAATAAAATGGTAAAATACAGGCTTGGTCAGCCATGCAGGAAAACTTTATAAGGCAAGAAAACTTTATGCGTCGTGTTGGAATGCACCATGGGGGAGATTTGCTGCCTTGCAAAGTTTTCTTGCCTAATAACGTTTTGCTGCAGTGACAGCCTTCGGCCGAGTGGAAAGATTTTAAACCTCTATGGTATGTCAAATCTCGGCTTCGCATACGACAATTTTCTGAACTTCTTTTACTGCTGTAGAAGCCAAATAATGGTGCAGATTGAACACGTTATAGAAGCTTTAAACTATTTGCTACAATATACATACAATTTAAGTTATATTTTTGAATATTTAAAAAATTTTGGGTGATTTTTTACATAAAAACAACTCAGAGTTTTTATGATTTAGGTGATTTAAAATTTGAATATTTGCGGAAACATTTTTCATATGAAAAATCGCTCGAAGTTTCAAAATGAACAATCACATTAAGTCGAATGAAACAAGTGAAGGCTGATAGTGAAAGCATTTCATTCTGCTACATTTTGTCGGACTAAGGTCCATTTTCACAGCTTGCCTTTAGCTAAAGGCAGGATTTTGCCTTCTCGATAAATGGCTTTGCATTATTAAACCTTCATTTATTATTTTTTATACATTAAATATTATTATTACTCATAATAATAACAATAAAAAATTCAAGTTGTAATAATGCAAAGATATTTATTGGGCAGACAAAATCCTACCTTTAACTAAGGGCAAGTTGTGAAAATGGCCCTAAACATAATATTCTTTGGTGTAATTCGTTCGGTACTAGCTAATTCTCACATACAACTTGGCTTCCTCAATATACAATTTTAATACAACAGAAGATACCGCCTATTAGACAAGCACCTATTGGATGATTGGGAACTGCCAACTAAAGATTCAATGGCAATCCTGAGACTTCTCAAGAGAGCATGTTGAGCAGATCTAGATGAGATGTTCTAGCAGCTAGCAAGGGATACAGTAGATCTTTCTCAGTGCAGTGTCCCATGCTTTACGTATAATTAATTAATTTATTTATTCATTCTTATTCGAAACAAAGAAAAAAGTTTTTTTTTATATAAAAGCAGTAAAATTAAAAATTCACATGAACAAATAATACAATATGTGGATATTTATTTAATTTCTAAACTCAAATAACTATTTTTCCCCATAGTGCAGCTCATGAAATTAAAATTTGATCAAGGATTCTAAAACATCAGTCCCGATTGGCATCTCTATAAACAATAAAACTTTTTCGTCCACAGTGTCTTGTGCTTCTCGTATAAGTAATTAACTCATTCTTATACGAACTTTGGTCTAGTTAAAAAATAATAATTTTTTTTTATATTAAAATAGTAAACAGAGAAGAAACTTTCGCATAGAATCAAAAAGATTTTCTCTATGAAACGTTTTTAGGCTAAGGGGTATCCCAGCAGAAAGAAGCGAAGATTTTTTCATAGAGATTCCTTACTGTTATTATGTGGTAAATCTTATTAATTTTATCAAGAAGAAAACCACATAAAATCAAGAAAAAATCTTATTATTCACAACTTTTTTTACTCAATTTCCGTTATTATTGGCACCAAAAAAAAAACAATCCATAGAGAAAAACTTCTTTATTATATTAGGTTTTCTTATAAATTGTAAACTATAGGAATTTTTTCTTGATTTTAGTAGGTTCCTATATTATTATGTGTAAAGCATCTTATTGATTTTTTAATAAGGAAATCTTCTTGATCTTATGAGGTGTCTTGTTATTTCATATTTGTAAATAGACATAGAGACAATTTTTTTCATGATCTTTTTCATTTTTATATAAGAATTTCAATGGTTATTCAGCCTGCTTGTTAGCATATTGGTTGGAGTGCTTGTCTATCAGTCAGAAGTTTGCTCGTTCAGTACTTGATGAGTAAGTTAGTTAAGAATATAACATAATGTGTATGTATGTATGTATAAATAAATAACATCTACAATATACTACATACATACATATGTATATGGTATAGAATTTAAATGAAAATACATTAAGTAAAGAGTATAAAGACGATTTATTTTTTATTTTTTATGAGGTCGCCTAATAAAAACAAAAAGAAACCCTTTTTGAAAAAATCAATAAAATAACCTAATAAAAACTAGATTTCTTCTTGATTTTTTCAAAAAGGTTTTCCTTATCAAATTAATAAGATTTCCTTATTGAAAAAAACCATAGATATATCTTATTAATTTTTTTCTATTTTAGAGGTACATATTTATTAGGCACTGTTTTCTCTGTGTAAAAGTAAAATTTCACATCAACAGATATTACAATTAATAAAAAAAGTTTTAAATTCAAATAAGAATTTTGTCCCACAGTGCAACTCATGATATACAAATTTGAGCAAGGATGTTTATATTCGTCTATATGTAAGAAAATTTTATAGCTTTTTAAATCTAATTTATTGCAATAATTTTATTGTTTTATAGAGAAAAAAAATCTGACACTTAAAACTTCAAACAACGTTTTATTAAAAGAACCTGTAAAAACTACATTTTTATAGTGCACTGCAGGCTGTTGCTACTCGTATTTTTGGCACAATATTTTTTAATTGCTGCCACTTAAATGTTTGTCTATTTTAAGCTTTTTTCAATTTTTCTTAGATTTTTGTTGCTCAAATTTTGAAAAACAAAATCATAACATGCATGCAGGCTTAATTGCTAACAAGTTTTAAAATTTATATGATTTGTTGCATACTTTTGGGAGCTCATGGCCATGCATCTACAATGTCTGTATGTATGTAGATGTGGTACATACAAAATATCATCTTTAAGGATTTGTGTTAATTTTTCAAGTTTCTTTTACATATTGCCATCAGGCACATGTGTTGTATCTTCTGTGTGTGTGTGTATGTATGTGTTTGTATGCGTCTGTGTGTTTGTTGACCTTTAGGAAATGTTGCTGCTTTGCAAATTGCATACATAACTCTGTGCGTGTTCTTTGTGCAAGTATGTGAGCAAGTGTCAGTTGGCAGCCCTCAACATGTGCGGTTTACATTAATTTGCAACATTTTATAGTTTAACTTGATGTTGTTTTAGTTTGTGGAGAGGATTTTTGTCTGACGGTGGCAGGCATGTGTGCACGAATTCTGTATGCATGCTGTTATTTCATATCTAATGTTGTAATTGTTCTTGGCTTTTCTTTTAGCTCTGTCTACAAACAAGGTTTTTTGTTTGCCTTACCATAAACTCTGTGTGAGTATCGGGCAGATGTGTTTCAAAATAATGCTTTTGGAACTAGTTAAGATTTTTGGGAAAAACTTAATTTTTCTCAAAGCAAAATATGCATGAAAATCTTAATATTTAAATTATAAGCACAATGAAAAATAATAAACAATATTTTAGAAAATTACTTTGTAAATATATCAGCATAAGTAGAATTAGCTAATGGGTTTGTTATGTTTTATACATATATATGTATGTTAGAGTTTTTTTTTTGATTTTTCTCAAGGAATAACTTCTTAATCAAGCTCAACTCGACTTTTTAACAAAAGCAATTAAAAATATTTTGTGGATAGTATTTCGCTCTTTTGAACATTATGTCTTAAAATAATTTCATTTCTGACATAGAAAACAGGTGTTACAGCCATAAAATAAATAATAAACAATTGTGAATAGCAGGGACCCGTTGCTCAAAACTACAAATTACAAATCTACAAGTAAAATACACACAAAACAACAATAAAATTTGTAAAAGTGTTGTTGTTTTGTGCGTATTTGACTTGTAGATTTGTAATTTGTATTTTTGAGAAACGGGCCCCAGTACTTTCATTTATTCTTATTTAATATTTTTATTCCGCATTAAAATTTACTTTAATAATATATCAATAATTGCCAAAGGTTAAGTATAAAAGCTGTTAATTAACTTTTTATTAAAAGTACAGAAATTTACGCTTAATGATGTGAAATGTATAAAAAAGTCAATAAATTCGTTTGAATTGTAATCAAATGTAATAATAACAAATATTTCTGGAAAAACATGTTATATTTCGATATATCGATATTTTTTCCTGCATTTATTTCGAATGCACAATTACTTACTTTAAGAAATTTAATACAAAAGAACTATTTATGTTAAGTAATACGTAACCTACTGTAGCTCCTTAAGACTTCATTAGTCTTTACTTTCTGTTGCTGCTCTGTGCTGTGCCGTTCTGTTTCTAAATTTTAACAGTTACTTTTTCTGTAATAAATAATCAGCTGTTTCGGACCAGAATGGTCACAGTTTTCCACTAAAGTGATGAGTTTTGCATCGTCCATTGTTATTAGAGTTTTTCTTTTCCCGGACTTTTTCATTTCCCGGGAAAATGGGAACAACTTTTCGGTTTTTAACGTTTATAAAAACATGTCAAAAAATAATAAAATTTCAGTTCCCGGGCGTAATTGTTGTAAAGTTTTAGCTATAGTTCTACCATCGAATTCATAAAGTGAATAACGACATGCATCGAGGAATGTGTACGCAACATAACAGAATTAAGGAGAGAAAAACTAATGGCTTATATGTATATGATTTTTATAAACCAAAAAGAGTCAGCTGATTCGTAACAGAACGGAAAGTAAAAGCAAATTCTGCCTTTAGGCTTATAGCCACACAATCCAAAAAGTCACCTGCCTTAGTTGGGTCACAGTTAGAAAACGGCTATAGCTCTTAAAAGTATCGAAACCCGATACTCGTAAATAAGAATAGATGTATCGATATATAGGTTTTTGAAATATCGGCGATATATATCGATATTTATTTTCTCAAATATCGATATTTCGATATATCGATATTTTTTGCCCATCCCTAGTGCAAACCTTTTACGAACCCTTGGCGTATACTTAATATAATTTTTTTGTGGGGAGATGATACTCATACTCATCCATACTGAATTGATTGAACTGAGATCCAGCGTTGCCATAATATATTTTTTGGAAAACTGAAAATTTTGCAAAAAAAAAAAAAAATGATTTTCAGGTGAAAAAACTACTCATGGAGGCGGGGGTAAACTCACGTTTATAACTGATATATTTTTATCATGACTTGATAATGTTACCTGTTTTTCCTTATTTGTTGCTTATTATTACGTAAGTGTCAATTTTAGTTTTATTAATTTATTTGTTTAGGTAAGATATTGTTTATTATACATGCTTATGATGGCTTAAAAACCTTACATCTATATTATTTATTCTACATGACTGAAATTCAATGCAATAGTTACAGAGAAAAAAAATTTAAATAAAAAAGAGAATTGTGTATGAATTTTATATTTTATGTCATATACATAAATACAAAAATAGTACATAAATACTTAACACAAACAAAAATGCATCATAATATTTAACGAAATGATATGATACATTAAAATTTACTATATAAATTTTCTATATACTTATTATCACTAAAGAAGCATCTAATTTGTTATTTTTCTAAAATTTTGCTGTAGTAAATTTAGTGCTGCTGATAATGTTTATGCCAATTAATAAAAAAAAAATACCAAGTGAAACATTTATAAAATAATTGCAAAGAAAAATAAAATTTTTTATGAAAAGCTATGAAAATATTTCCATTGACCTTTGGGAAGTGAAAATGGACGTCATATCGTCATCATCCATCCACCGACAAAAAAAATGTTTACCTTATAATGTATTTATGCACTTTTTATATAAATATAATAATTTGATTTCCAAGCACTTCTTCACTTTGTATAAGTAGTTCGTTAACTTTTAAATTTTCATTTACAAAAAATTAAATATATATCATTTTAATTTTTTTACCGTACGATCTATTACGTACGTACAATTTTAATTTCTGAACATAAACACTAACGTCGCCCGAATGACGTCACAAATTAGTTTGTGTTCAAACTTATTTTAAGGAGTAGCGAGACGTATAATGTTGTAACTAAAAATTTAAGTTGTCGTATGCATACAAACTGCGAGTTTTAAGTTTTGATTTTTTAATATTTCGGCCACATCATTTCTAGTTTTCCGCCATTATTTTCTATGAAAAAAGTAAATTTGACAGCTTGTGTTATACCATAATTGCTCCCAGTTGTGTTCGAGCAATTATTTCCAAACATGTGTTCACAACACTAATATTTACGGCTTACACAGTCATTTTTTGTGTTAGTTTAGAAGATTTATTTTAGTTTTAAGAACTTTATTAGACAATTTTGTTGCTTAAGACCTGAATTTATCAGGTTTTAACTTTAGGTGTGAAAAACCTATTATGAATACATGGCATTAATAATAATATATATGTAACTATATGTACACGCAAAGAAAATATATGGTTGAGGTAACCATAATCAAACAGCAACATACTATGATTAAATTATATGGTTGCAGTCAAATCATATTATTGTCAATGGAAAAGCAAAGTTTAAATAATATTATTTTCTGAGTTAATAATAATATTATCTACAAAAACAATTAACTTTGTTATACCTAATCTTATTATTGTAAATAAGACAACAATATTGTTAGATGTGACTAAAATATAATTGATACTTACTATACCATGTTCTAATATTATAATAATATTGTTAAATATGACCATCGTATTATTTTATGTAATAATAATATTTTGTTTTTTAATCATATATTTATTGGCAAATCGTTTGTTTAAAACAGCTGTGCGGTAAATCCGAAATAAAAATAAATTAATATTGTTGAAAGAAAATGTATGTATGTAAATATGTATGGAAATGTATACTTATATATATGTGTGTACGCGAAATACAGACATATCTGTATAAAGAGATATACATACATACACATGTATGTATGTACATACCATTTTTATTTATCTACCCTTTTGTTTATACTTACAAACGAAACACTGAACTGACAGAAGCTGTTTCTGAAAAAGATTTTTTTAAAAACTTAACATAGTATGGTTTTGGATAACATTATATTGTTATTTATATCATATTAGTTTTACACAATAATACAAATTATATCGTAGTCATAAATTTTTAACAAAACTATATTGTTAAACTCTAACCATATCGCACTTTCTATGAATATAATAATGTAATTATTAAATTCAAACATTACTGTGCTTATCGTAGCGAAATTAATGTTTAAAATAACAATAACTAGTTTTCAACGACCACACATTTGTTTCAGAGAACATAATATTGTTTTCTCAACCATTTTACAACCATATGTTTTCTTTGCGTGTATAAAAAGGAGAGTTTTAGGGCCTTATGTTATCCACTGAATTGCTTAAAGTAAATGCTAATGAACAAACTTGTATTAAATCTATTTTAACGCCTCCCTAGGTCAAAGAAAGAATTCAAATAAAGCAAAATGTTGTAATTATAAATTGTTTGCAATCTTATATGTAGATGAATCAGATTAAATTCTTTTCCTGTTTGTAATTTATATCGACTTAAAATATTTGTGGTGTTATTACAAAACAAATCGCTTTGAGAAACTCCTCTAATGAAATATTACACCTTGCAAAATAAATGCAAAAATAAATATAAATCGAAAATGAAATTACAAATACAAATAAATTGCTTATTTATTAACCACAAATAAAAAATTAAAACGTATTGTTTGCCATTCACAGTAACTTATGGATATTGTATACAATACCAAAATAACCAGAATATGAGAATTGATTTATAATGTTAATTTAAATATATCACGAAACTCTGATAAAAATGAGCAGCGCAAATAAAATTAACACAAGCACACACAATTAAATATCCTAAGCTCGTACATAAGGAAACCACACTTTTGCAAACAAATATATAATTTCTAAACAAATTAAAAACCAAATAGGAAGAAAAAACGTACAAAATTAAACATTTGTTAAACAATATTGTAACACGTTTCCAATCTGCACAATCGCAGGAATACCTACATATTTCCTCACTTCTAATACACAAATTGCAAGGAAAATTTTACCAATTCACTAGAAATAAAATTCAATAAAAAACGTGGTTGAACCAAAAATTTTTAAATTTACACAACAACAAAAAAAAAAGAAAAAAACAAATTCCGATACGTTTTCAAATAGACGTCCATATGTATGTACAAGTTAGCAATAAGAATTAACTGAAATAAGAGCAAATGTGGTATGTAGCAAGCAAGAGAGGAAGTCATGTTTATAAATAAAAATTAAAATTCCATTGATTAGAAAATTGTTAAGGCATCGAAATTTACTGTGGCAAAAGTGTGGTTTTAAGCAAAACATGAATGTATTAACATTAAGATACGATGGTGGATCAATGAGCTCGTGAATTTTTTAATGAAACACAGTTCTTTTGCAAACCAAAAATTTCTTTTTCAACACTTAGTCCAACGTCTCTCCAGTTTTTGTATCCCTTCCAAAAAATAGGATTTTTCGAGGTCCTTAAAATAGGCCTTTGTTTGTGGAATCACTTGTTGTTGAGTCAAATCTCTTTCCGACAAGCTATTTCTTCAAGTTTGGGAATAAAAAGTAGTAACTCGGGGCTAAATCTGAAGAATAGGACGGATCAGGGAGCAATTCGTAGCCCAATTCATGGATTTTTGCCATGGCAACTGCACATGCGTTTGTGGTCAATTGTGAGCAAACGCGGCACCCATCTTGCAGACAACTTTCTTAAGCCCAGCTGATCATTTAAAATCGGAGACACACTGCTATATGAGTTGCCTATGGCATCAACAATCTCACGCAGTTTTACTCTTTGATCGGCCAACACCATATCGTGAATTTGTTCGACATTTTCGAGTGTACTGACCTCAATTGGCCGTCCAGAACGTTCAGTGTCATTTGTGCTTGTGCGACCACAACGAAAGTCATTAGACCACTTTTTTACCATTGAAATCGAGGGTGCGGAGTCCCCGTAGTATTTAACGAGTTTTCCTTGGTATGATTGATTGGTTATTTTTTTTCGCAAAAAATAATGTTTAATGAGTTAACGAAATTCACTTTTTTCCATTTTTAGAAAAATACACAACAGCTGTTAAACGCAAAGTAAATAAAGTGTCTTTATTCCAAAATTTGACAGTCTATTAACAGATGTTACTTGATGAGAACACTGTTGCATTTCATATATTTACGAGGGAAGTTCCAAAAGTCACGGACTTATTGATCCGCCCTCGAACAATAGTAAACGAATACCACCATTTCATATAAAAGATAGAAGGTGTGTGAGAGAGAGAGGGAGGGAGGAAGAGAGAGAGCACGCTTTAATGAAAAAAGGAAACAAATTTCCAAAATTATTCGGTAAATAATCATTATTTACACATGTACAGTATGTCAAGTAATACTTTGCAAAATGTTAAAACTGTTGACTGTTCTTATTATGGCATTAAATTTTAACAGAACTTCAGAAACTTTAATCAAGGAAGAGGGGAAAAATATTTTACACTAAGCTGTTTATTAAAATTGTTAAAATTTAACGAAAAAAAAAAACAAAATTAATAATTATAATTAAAATAATTATAATTATACTTAAATATCGCCTCATTCATTGGAACAACGTCATAAGTTTAAAGTTTTAAATTTTAAAACACAACTTAATAGAAAAAGAAAATTTAATTTTTTTCTCAATAGTTGAGTATTCAAACTATTTGTAGGCAATTTTTTATGTAGATTAATAATGCAAAATTAACTCTAAAACCGCACTTTTTTAATAAAATAAATAAACATATCGGCGTTATCCAAAAAATAAATTTATACTTCAAGGGTGTTTTGTAAAAATTTTTATGGAAATTTTATTTTAACATACACTTCAAACGCAAGTTAATTTTCTTCATATGGCAGTATGTCTTTACCGGTGGTAAAATAATAATTTTTCATGTGAAATAAGCAAACTAAATTCTCGTATTCCCTTTCAATAAAATGTTCAGGTTAAAAAGCTGATGTTAATAAATGATCTTCGCCCAAGTATATAGACAAGGGTGGTATTTCGCACTACGGTACTCGAAAATTCATTTTCGATCCCTCAGTAATTTCTTTTTCTATCTGTATATTATTTTGTAATGAGTTTTTAGTGTATATTTTTAAGTTTTTAGTGCATTTTGAATAAGCATTAAACAAATTTTTTAGAACATAATTCTGGTTTTCCTGTTTATATCAAAGCAATTGAAAACCAAAGACAAGACTTTTACGTGTACTTTCCACAATGCAAGCAAGCGATTTGTCTAGAAAAAAAAACTTTAAAAACACTAAAATTTTTGAGTGATTCCTATACAAATTTTCTAGACAAGTCGCTTGCTTGCATTGTGGAAACAAAAACAAATTAAATTTTTAAAACTTATTTTTTTTATAAATATCATCTTGGTAATGTGAGTTAGACAACTAGGCTTTTTTTATATATGTTTTATTTTATACATTTTGCAAATACTTTTTGTACAACCTGTACAAAATTTCTAAAATTCCAACAGTGTTTGCCCGGAAGGATTTATGTGTTAAACAAAAATAAAATAAAATCGAAAGCCACCATCTCTAATTTGCATAAAGTTATAAAAGCTAAAATATTGTGGACTGTCAATTTTGCTTTCTAATACAAATGCTTGAAGCCAAATTTTTGGTTACTATGTACAAAAATGCAAAATTATTGTAGTTGTTCCTTGTTGTTGTGGCAAAATTTATATTTCAAAAATTATGCGAATCAAGTGCTCAGTGGTCATAGAAAATCAATTGGTGATTCTGTTGTGTTTTTTAAACTTGGAATAATTAATTTTTTCCGTTCTTGTTTGCAATTATTCATCTCTTCACAAGAAATACATAATTGAAATTAACGAGCTCAATAAATCATTGTTCGGATCTCTTACAGAAATTGTGTACTTCTTCTGCTCTTTTTAATTAATAACGTTTTGCTTTTTATGTTTAACACGTTGTCGGATGGTTACTGGTTTGCCGCACATTATATTAATAATACATTTTTATTGCGGCAAACCATAAAGCACTCGACGAAGTATTTCTAAGAAACTTTGCATACCTTAAGGCTGTATTGGAAAGATTCTATTACACAGAGAGTATCTCAGAGTAAAAATAATTTATTTGTCGCTCCTAAAAGTATTCAATAATTAATTTTTGAAATGTTTTCACCTGTTATCGAACTTGAATTATGAAATTTCCTGAAATTTTTTAATAAAACTTATTCTATATGCTTGAGGGTGGCGTTGGCTGAAATAGTTAGCACGTTGACTACAAAACCGAAGGTCCTGAGTTCAAACCCTGTCTCCGACAGTCATTAAAATAACAACACCACGCCTTTTTCTGATTTACATTAGTGTCCTTTGTATCAGTTGTTGTGGGAAAAGTTCCAGTGATGCAGGCATAAGGCACTGGTCACTAAAACTACACCGTCTTTAGCGGATGCTAATCCCAATGTAACATCAGAGCGCCCTCCTTCGTCGGTATTGTGTAGCAGAATCATCGGCGAAGTAAAATAACAATAAAATGGCAACTAATTTAATACGCCTCATTCACCACCAGAGGCGCTGCAACACTGCAAATATGCGTGCAAAAAGCAAAGTTGTATAAGAATGAAGATTTCCTCTATCTCTTCCTTCGCCAACTGTCTTCTCTATCACTATCCCTGCTTCCCTAGCACCCTCTCTCACTATCTTCTCTTCACCACACAGGTACCACAAAGGGATCATTGTATTGGCCCCAAGTGAGCTGGACTCTAAATTTATACTTCCTTACCAGCAGCCTGCTAACCCAACCTAACTTATTATAAATATGTGCTTGTATCAGCGCCAGAGAAGAAAATGAAATAGTAAAAAATTTAATGCATGAATATCTAGAGCATTAAATCAACTTTTTTGTTCTGATTTGTTTCTGCACTTGGGCCCAAATAACAGGCCCCTTTATGTTACCTGAGAGTAGGAAAGGGAATGTTCTGATGGTGAAGTGACAGATAGATAGAGAAAAGCTTAATTAATTCCTTTTCGGTTTCACAACTCTCCTATTGTGCGTTTTCTTAATTTTTTTTCGCATCGTTGTAGTGCCTCTGTTGTTAAGTAGGCACATTACTTTAAGCTCCATAGCCATTTTATTAGTTATTTTACAGAGTAAAATAGGGTATACCCTGAAATTTGCAATGCATTTAGTACGAATTTAAAACTGAGGCTGGCGTTTCTGGTGTTGGTAACAAAACTTTTTACAATAGAGTTTATTTTTACTAATTAATTACCAGTAACTTAGTAAATTAATTTTCTCTTCTATTAAAAAAAACATTTAATATATTAAAAGCTTTTATTTAACCACTTAACTGAACAACACTTGCATAACAATAGCAAGCAACCTTGTTTGGTTCAATGCATTTTTTAGATGTACAATTTGTTTTGTTGTTTCCATTGTTTATTTGCTCGATTTCATTCTTTTATTTGGTGTTAAGGAGTATACAAATTATTTTTCCCCTCTGGGCAAATTTATAAACAAATAAACTTTAGGATGTGTTAAACCATAAAAATGTTAATTAATGCAACGATATAAAACAATTGTTTAAAGGGCGTCATATTAGGTCAAGGAAGGTGAAAGAAAAATCTCAACAATTGCATTTTATTGCATGAATTTATATATATAGAGAAAAACCTTGATTTCATTATGATACCTGTACACTAATAAACAACCTTTACTCAGATAAAACATTTTAATAAATTAAAATTTTTTAAATCATGAAAATTTGTTGTTATAGCCCTGTTTGGAGTTCATACGGAATTTCAGGTTTTCATACAAACTGTATGTAAAAAAACTACGAAAATTCAGGTTGATAAATTTCATAAAGAAATTTCCACTTGCTAGTACGGACTTTGAAACGAAAAATACGTGGAATTTTTTAAATATATTGCCTATCCTAGGGATTTAAAAATATAAGTGGAGACTTATTTCAGTCAACTGAAACAAAAATTAATGTTCAAACAATTGTTTTGTCACGGAATTTTTTACATTTCCAATTTTCATCAAATTATAATTAATTTTTAGTGTTTTGTGCGTTTTAACGGAGTTCTTAATTTTTTCTTCACTTGAATGTAAAAGTCTTCACTTAATTTATAACATCCCTAAGATAGGCAATAAATTTCAAAAATGCCATGTACTTTTCTTTTGAAAGTCCGTAGTAGCAAATGGAAATTAAAGCCCGGTACGGACTTCTTACGGAATTTCAGGTTTGTAGATTTACATTTATTTCTACACGGAAAAATAATAGTGTAGCCTTTTGTGTAGAATTATATTTGCATAAACACAAATTCGTTTATTTTTGAATTTACAATGCACAAAAACATTAGAAACTAATTACAATTTGATGAAAATTAGAAATGTCAAAAATTCCGTCACCAAACAAATGTTTGAACATTAATTTTTGTATCAGTTGACTGAAAAAAGTCTCCACTTATATTTCTAAATCCCTAGGATAGGCAATAAATTTCAAAAAATTTTCTTTTGAAAGTCCGTACTGGCAAATGGAAATTTCTTTATGAAATTTGCCAACCTGAATTTCCGTAATTTTTCTTACATACCGTTTAAATGAGAACCTGAAATTCCGTATGAACTCCATACCAGGCCTTATTACGGAGTTTCACGTTTGTAAATTTACATTTATTTCTACACGGAAAAATACTGGTGTAGCCTTTTGTGTAGAATTATGTTTGCATACAAACAAATTCGCTTATTTTTGAGCTTACAACCCACAAAATCACTAGAAACTAATTACAATTTGTTGAAAATTATATATGTCAAAAATTCCGTTGCCAAACAATTGTATGAACATTAATTTTTTCTTCAGTTGACTGAAAAAAGTCTCCACTTAATGTATAACATCCCTAAGATAGGCAATATATTTCAAAAATTCAATGTACTCTTCTTTTGAAAGTCCGTAGTAGCAAATGGAAATTTCTTTATATAATTTACCAAACTGAATTTCCGTATTTTTTTTTCACATACAGTTTGTATGAGAACCTGAAATTCCGTATGAATTCCGTACCAGGCTTTATGGAAGACATAATGAAGAACCGAAATTTAAACAAAGTCTTCACTGCATCAAATAAAATAATTGTTTATTTCCACAAATGTATAATATGATTTGCTCGATGTCTTGACTTTACAAGGACACCATGCTGCCAAATAAGTAACCCCAAAGGTCAAAGTAATAACGATTGCTTTGTTCTTTTGTTCTCAAAATAACAATACTTGTTGTCAAAGTAAGAACCACTTTTTTTTTAAATATTGACCTCAAATTGAGAACAAATGTGCATTCAGTAAATTTCATTCGAAATTTTTTTCGGTGTAGAATTACTAAAATTTTTATGTAGTTTTTTTTTTAGCTTAAGTCTTTTTGGCTGCTTTATGTGCCACATAATTTTCAAATCGCTATAAGTAATATTTATTTTTAATTTTAATAGTTGTTAGTTATTCGTTCGGCGCTTGTCCTTTAAAAAAAATATCTACAGTGAATTCTACATTTCTGTGCATACAAGCACATACATACATACATACATACACATGTTTAATTCGTTTGCTAGTGTGTGCAGTGAGCAAGTGACCCACAGAAAAAAGTTCATTGTTTTTAATGTTGAACTTTCAGGCGTGCAACAACTAAACCAGCCAACATCAGAAATAATGTTTAAAAAAATATATTTATTGCTTTTTGTATTAATTTAACACATTTTGAAGTAGATATTGCTATAAAAAGGCAAAGGAACTGGCGTGTGTGTGTGTGTGTGTGTGTGTGTGAGGGTGGGATGGAGGGAGAGGTTTGGTGCGGAAACAACAAACAAACACTTCTCGGTGTCCTTTTTTCATGTTTATTTATTGAAATGCAATTTGTGTTGCATTTTTGGTGTTAATTGCTTTGCTGTTATTATTGTTGTATTTATTGTTATTTCAGAGATTGAGTGCAAATGCAAATGCAAGTGCAAATGCATATGTGCATGTATGTGAGTGTTTTGCATGCAACGGCTTGCTAGTGCGTGTAATGAAGTTACTTTATTTATTATATTCGTTTGTTTGATATAAATACGGTTCACCTTAGAGTTTTGATAAAAAACATTTTTGGGAGAGTTTTTATGGGAGTTTGGGGAATAAACAATGCAGAGGTTTCCCGGTTTAACGAATGATATAATATATAAAATTTTTTCATTTAAGTGAAATGTTCATTCAATTTATACACATTGCACTCAATCATTAAAATAGTATTAACTCGAAATTGCAAAATTTTCAGTTGAGGCCAGAAACTGTTTTTCACCATATTTCATATGAATTTTAAAATCCAAATAATTCATCGTAAGCAAATTTGAATATAAAATTGTATATTCAACCAGTTTTTCTTCTAAAAAGTTTTACTGCCGGGCTCACGATGTCGACAAGAAATTTTATTTCAATATAAATAAGCGAATTAATTTTTTTATTTGGGTGTTATTTTCTTGGTGCTTATTTCATAAATCCTAATTTACACTATGCAAGTCTAATTGCTAAGCTGTTTAGTTTGTTAGAGAAAGAGAGAGACAAAGGGGACAAGAAAAGTTTGTTTTCCCTCGTCTCTCTCTCTTAAAAAACTAATCAGCTTAGCAATAAGACTTGCATAGTGTAAATTTGGACTAATTTAAGACAACTTTTGATTCGAACGAACACTAGTCTATATTTAAAGGCCATTAGAACTGACAAAAGTATTAACTGTTATACTGCGCTCGCTTTTTGACATTTTGAAAAGTCAAGATTTCCATCGTCAACGTCTTACACAAACAGGCTGTAGATATCTTTCTCGACAATTTTGAAAGTTATGGGCTATAAAGCCTAGCGTTTTGGAAGCCCTATTCCATACACAAAGAAATATACTACCATCAATTTGTTCTCATACAGCACACATATCCATACACTTTAATACTTGAACGCTTTTACATGTTGGTATTGCATTTATATGAATATAAAGCGTGTAAGTGCAAGCGTTTATATTTATTGGTTTTTATGACAGTGTATGAGCATGAGAAGGCATTTTATGCATATCAATTGTTTGTGTGTGTAATAACGAGTTTAATCTGAAAATGTCCATTAAAATTAAAAAAAAATTATGTTGGCTCTTTCACTATTAATTAAGTTATTTAAAGTAAGAAAGAGTAGAGATATATAGAGCGAGAGGGATAGAGTAGACATGGCTAGAAAGGGAGAGAGAGAGAGAGAGAGAGACAGAAATACTATTTGGATGAAACTATGGTTTCAAATGAGTGTGGAGTTCGCTGAAGTAGTTAGCATGTTGACTACGCAACCGAAGGTCCTGGGTTCAAACCCTGTCTCCATCAGTCTTTAAAATAACCACACTACACATTTTTCTGATGTATCAGTTATTGTGGGGAAAGTTCTAGTGATGCACGGGCTTCAGTGGATGCTGGTGCTAATGTAACATCAGAGTGCCCTCATTCGTCAGTCTTGTGTAGCAGAATCATCGGCGATCAATGGCTACTAAGCACAGCTTCAAAAATTTAATACGCCTCATTCACCACCACAGACGCTGCAACGCTGCAAATAAACGTGCAAAAAAAGCTGAGTTGTAAAAGAATGAAGCTTTTCTCTATCTCTTCCATCACCCACTGGCTTCTCTATCACTATCCCTTCTCTATCACCATTTCTCACTATCTTCCCTTCACCACACAGGTACCACAAAAGGATCATTGTGTTAGACCCAAGTGAGCTGGACTTTAAATTTCACCTTTCCTTACCAGCAGCCTTCTAACCTATACTACCCTATGGTCTCATATAAGATGGTACAAATATTTAAACCGATGATACTCCAGGAATATAAGAGCCACTAGAAAGTTTTACTTATTATTAAAAGATTTTCCATTTGGGGTGTAACATTTTTTTATTGCAGAAAAAATTATTTTAATATTGATTACAACACCGATTATAATAACTACAGAAATGCAATATGATGGGTCAGAAAATCTATCAGTGTATATTTTCCATAGTTTAACGGCCTGATTATGGATTGCAACCAAACTTTAGTTGTCGTGTCAACTGGCAACGCAACTGAAATTAAATTAAGTATTATGTATGGCAACTTCCTCTGGTTATCGAAACACAGTTTCCCATGCTTTATATTTTTAAATTAAATTTTTATTTTAAAATACAGCCAATTGATAATTTTGTTTTAATTAACTTTGGTAGAATATCTTGTTTCAAGCTGTAAAATTAATTCTTGGTAAAAAATTGTATATGTTACATCACAACCGATTTAAAGCAACCCTAAGATTTTAATAAATCAATGTTATCGTAGTGTAATTTTTTAAAACTTTATTTCGCCCGCGTTTTAATTCAATAAATTTTATGAATGTACAAGTCAGTTATTGTTTGAAGATTATCAGTTAAACTATTTCTAATTTGGAACTTTTATTGCAAGAATAACTGAACTTTTATTGAACTACTATTAATTCTTTATTGAAGTGAATAAATAAAATTTAAATAAAATCATACACCAAATTTTTAGCTTGTGCTACGAGCTCCAAAAATATCTATGTTGGACAGTAAAGGGTTAAAATTGATTATAAAGAGAACTATTTAGTCTTAATTTACACTAAGCAAGTCTTATTGCTAAGCTGATTGTAGGAGAGAGAGAGAGAGAGAGGAGGGGAACATAAACGTTTCTTTTCCCCTCGTATCTCTTCCCTTAACAGCTAATCAGCTCAGCAATAAGACTTGCTATTTGTAAATTAGGACTTAGCAGAATTATTTCTCGATAATGAGATAGCACTCAAGCGACAAAAAAAATAATTTAGGATTACCATTTCTACTGTGAGTATCCACCAATTTCTTTTTCAACCTTAAAACATATTTTCATCTTCCTAAAGAAGAATTAGTTTAACACGTGATTGCTAACATTATTACAAGTTGCCATTCGTAATACCAGTTTGTCAACTGGCAACGCCACGCAAGTTCGGTTTCCATACACAATCAAGACATAAAGAACTATTTTCCTGATACTGCGGTGCCAGAGAACGAAACTTGCCAAAGTATTTGTGTTTTGAATAATTGTTCAAGGGCGTACTATCGAGTTCAACATAAAAACCTGTGCGGAACATGTAAGAACTGGAGAATGCATAAGGTTTGCTTATTCGAATAGATCTTAAAGATCAACTTAAGTGATTACACCATATTGCCACATATATTTTTAGTTAAAAACTTCTAGGTCATCACAGCTTGCAGAAATTGTTAACTGCTCGTCTGAAACTCTTAACTAACTGTCCCCATAAACTATGGAAAAACTTTTTTATACAAAAAAAAAAATATTTCTTATTTCTGTAGCCATAAGCATTTTTAAGACAATAAATATTAAAATACTATTTGATCCAACAATATCATTTCCGTTTGTATTTGTCGATACAAATGCAAATACATACTACCAAATACACACACATTCAAACACCAACATTATTCGTATGTATGTATGTATGTATATATACAAGCATAGACACATGGTCAAACACATAAAGGAAATTTAATGAAAAAACTATTAAAAGCAAATACATTCCAACAAGAGTGTTTGTCACACGTTCATAAAATGAAAAGAGTTTATTAAATTTAAATTCAATATTCTCTTCAATGAGTTCTATTAGTTTAAAGGTTATTCAGCGAACATTTTCGTATTAGATTTAAGCTCAGGCCATATCAAATAGTTTATCACATGGTTTATGTGAAGTTCTTTTAAAAAATTCACCACTAGTATGCCTAATACGCCATGGCGGCATATTTTCTGAAATATTGACTGATAAATCTACCGAAAGAAATTTTTATTTTCCACTGAGCTTCATATTGAAACAATAACTCTAGAATCTAGAGTCTAGATTGATTCCTGAACTAATTCCGCTTGTTGTAACTTCTCCAAAAATATGCACCACACTTAATCAAGCATCAAAAATATTTTATATAAAGTTTACCTTTCAAAAAGGAATCATGTAGTTTGTACCTGAGTGTCTGCGTGGGTGCCGCTGTGGCTGGTTAGTAGGAATGCCAGCCTGTCAGTCCAGAGGTCGTGGGTTCGATTCATGCGAGTTGTGTTTGTTTAAAAAAACAAAGTAAAACAACCAAAGCTTTTTACCAATACTCGAAATTTTATTAGTACCTTCACTTTTAAAATGCTATGAGGCCCATAGTAGATACAAGCTCCAAGCTAAACTGCTGTTTGTGCTGCACTATGGGCAGAGTTAGGCGAATTTTAAATGTAGTTCTACGTATTTCGCTTTATATTAACCACATACCCAGGGTACTTTTAATAACACAAACTCGTTCTTAAATGAGTAGGCACGGTAATGTCCATTAATATTCCTGTGGTCACAAGCGATAATAGCGCAATTTTAAAAACGTAGTTTCGAGAAAAATCTTTATTTTTAGTGAAAATAAGAAAATTAAAATTAATTTGTCGTTAAGTACAGATTTACTGTCTTAACAAATGAACCCACGATTCTATGAATATATAGTTCTTAGTATAATTTGACTCTTATTACACATTTTATTAGACTTTTATTAAAACTTTTTATTTTGTTTATATTTTTAGAATACATTTGATTAGAGATATGAAGTTTCGTTTGCTTTAAGTGAAATTATACTGTTATGGCTTTAAGTTCAGACTTAACATAATATTCTACTTAATTTTATTCACTCCGCTTATATTTGCCTTGGTCTGGCTTTGATTTATATGTGCTTTCTGGCCGACAATAAATACGAATATAACACATTCATTTTTAATACTTTTTGTTAGATTTTTCTTTAAATTCGGTAAACAAAATGTTGACTGGGCGCATACTGCACACGAATACATATAGTTAATTTTAATGACAAAATATACATTTTAGAAATAATTTGTCTATGCATATACAATATACATACATATCGTTCATTTACTTGAGCAACATCATAAGTCGTAAAATGCGATATAGTGGATAATAAAGCAAAATTAATTTCCATATCCTTTTTCACATTGTGTAAAGATTTAATGAACATTTGTCTTTATTTAAAGGTAAAATAATATTAAATTTTACTTAAAAGTATAACAACAATTAAAATTAATATTTGTATAAAAAAAACTATTAATAACACAAACATGAAACAAAATTTTCACAAAAAAAAAAACTCGTACAGCCTGTTTATGCCAGACGGTAGAAATCTCAGCGTTTTTATAATAAATTAAAGGAAATTTGTACAAGTTTTCTTTAAACTATTACACAAACGTCAAGATTTCCATCGTCAATGTTTTACACAAACATTGAATTCAATTCAAATTTGTTCTCTTTTGAATTGTGTGTAAATTGAAAACTTTTAAATTGATTTCTCTAAATCTAAGTTATAACGTTGTTTCAGTAAGCGAGCAATGTGTGCATATGTGAAATTAAAATTTCAATATTCATCACAGATAAATTTATATAAACATGTTAAACTCAGATTTTTCTGATAGTATCAGGAACACGATTTCATTATGCTCCAGTAAGTTTATCAAGCAAATACACGAACCTTCTAGCATAGACAATAAATAATAATTGTTTTAAAGAATTACAGCTGCGGCTTTTTACCGTCTATAAGCAAGACGATACATAATTAAGGCATCAAACAAAGACTTGAACTGATATTTTGTAATAAGCAGGGACAAAGACTTCATGCATTTAGGCACCTAAAATATGACATCAAAAACTCAAAATATGCACTTAAAACAATAAAATATGCAAATATTTAAAAAAATTTTATTATAAAGAAAAGTTTTCAATTTACATACAGCTAAATAAAGATATAAAAATATATTTTTTTTTCGAAAGGTGCGTGGACAAGCCTTTTACATTACATTTTTACACAAGATTAAATATGATATAACGATTGTTTGACTATTTTCGGCTTTAATAGCAGGCAATTTTATCTCGAAATCATCAAAATTATAATTTCCATTACAATTGGTAAGTTCGTGTGCTTGTACAATCGTTCTACAATTATACAACAATTCAAGCGAACAAATTGTCCAAAAAACAGTTTTGCATTAATCATTTATCAAAAATATTTTTTTAAATTTGCATTTTTGAGAAAATATCACACAATATCATGCATTTATGACCAAATTATGCAAAAATATGCATTTTCAGCAAAATATGCAAAAATATGCTCTAACAAATCGATGCCATTTTTACGCAAATTCATTGTTTCGTAAAGATATTTAGTTCTTGCTATTATCAGAGTTAAGGGAAAAACGTGCATTTGCATGAAACCCCTGTCCCTGGTAATAAGTAAAGTAATAAATGTTTTTCTAGTAAATATTTAGTTAGTAACATCAGAGTTATTAATTCGCACTTTCTGTACCTGTCATGCAATCAGTTAAATGCACTTGCCATTTAAGCGTTTTATTAATTCAATTTTCTGGCAGCACTGGTGCTTGAAGTGTCTGTTAATCAAATACTCCTGTATATACTCATGTGTAGCCGAATAAATACTCAGACTGTCTATATACTTTTATGTATGATTGTAGCTCATACAGTCTATAAATTTCATTTATAATCGTTTGTGCTGCGTATTTTAAGGAATCTTTATGGACATAGTCGTTGGTTGTTTATACAGGGTGTTTTTTTTAGAGGTATAGAACTTCGAATTGAAATAAAACACAAGAAAATCGTTTTAATGTCCATCAATTTGGCTTTAATTTTATGCCATTAATGTTTAAATATGATTTCGGGCATGTGGCCGCCGCGGCTGGCTCGAATAAAGCCAATTCTACAGGTCCAATTTTCAACCACTTTTTCGAGCATATGGGGCCGTATGTTGGCAATAACGCCACGAATGTTGGCTTCCAAGTCCCCTAACGTTTCTGGTTTGTGGGCGTAGACGAGCGACTTCACATATCCCCAAAGAAAATAATCCAATGGTGTCAAATCACACGATCTTGCTGGCCAATTGACAGGTCCATTCCGCGAAATTATGCGCTCATCGAATGTTTCCTTCAATAAATCGATTGTGACGTGCGCTGTGTGGCATGTAGCGCCGTCTTGTTGGAACCACAACTCATCCACATTCAAAATCTTCAAAATCTTCCATAAAGTTGATGGACAAAGCTCCAATTGCTGTGCACCGTGGCGAATCGATTCATTCGGGTCCTCTTCAACACTTTGCTCTACAGCGGCAATTGTTTCTTCGGTGCGCACTGTTCGACGTCTCTGCGGATGCGTATTATCACATAGAGTAAACGTAGTGCGAAAACGATCCATGGTTAACCGAATTAATTGCTCTGATGGACGATTATGTCGACCATAAAATGGACGGAGCTTGCGGTAAACTTCGCGAACTGAACCATTATTTTCGAAATAAATTTGCACGATTTGCAAGCGTTGTTCTTTTGTCAACCTGTTCATGATGAAATGGCAAACCAAACTAAATATTAATCACTTGACAGCTGACAAAATGGCCGCCAGTTAAAAAAGTGATGCCAACTTAAAGTTCTATACCTCAATAAAAAACACCCATTAGTTATACGCAGGGAAAGTTTTTTGTGGCATATGACATGTTTGCCATTTTAACAATTTCTTCAATTATTGACATGAAAAGCCATTTTTAGTCCACCTTGAAATAAAATGCCTTTTTTTTTTGCAAACTAGAAGAGTTTTTTATATGACAGAGGTTTTTGGCAACCTCGTGCCACAAAAAACTTGCCCTAATTATAAGTATTCAGTTTAAGCTTAAAGCATGCTTTTGCCATTCTCTGGTGCATATATTTGATATATATGGTTCCGTATTTTATATAGTCCTATTTTTATATATATAATTCTACCGTACGTGTGTATGTCACTAAACTCCTCCTAAAAGGCTGGACCGATTTGAATAATTTTATTGTATGCGGTTGGGTGGCTCCCTGGATGGTTTAGATTCACAAATTAGTCCGGCAGATGGCGCTGCAGTCGGTATCCAGGTTATTTATCTATCTAAAGCAGGTCATACACGATATGTTTCTTACGTCTGACATTTCAACTTTTCAACTCAGATGTAATTATGCATATCTGTCAAAATTGTTGTTTTACAGACGGTTTATAATATTTGGTCACAAACGTGCATGTACAAATACGTCTGACATTGTCTGTGTTTATTTTTTTTGCTTTTGCACAAACCTCTGTTTCAAAATGGAGTTTTGCCGGCACAAAAATGTTTCTTTACGCCGTAATAACTTCAGTCATTTTAAGACATTTTTCTTTAAATTTGAAGAATAATGTTAGAATATAAAAATGCAACGCAATTTTATTGCATTATTGTTATTTAATAGTTTAAAAAAACATAAATATATAGGTGTTGTAATATATCAACTTCAGCCGGCTAATCCTTCCGTCAATAGCGGAACGCCGCTAAATGTTTCCTCACGGCATAGATTTTTGCCGACATATTTTGCATAACAAAAACAGCTGATGTCAGAGGCTTTGTCAGAAGAAAATAGAACACGCTCTAATTGAAATTTTGTCAGAAGACTTTGCGTCTGACTTTTACAGAAGCAAAGTTTTAAAGGTACCACACGACATGTACATGTTTTACACTGGGAAATTTGATAAGTCAGACGCAAAAAACATGTCGTCTACGGGCGGCTTAAATGTATGCATTCAAGTGGGGGCGTAAGACAACGTTTGCCTTTTTTTTTAATATTTTTTTTTAATACAATTTTTTCAAATAGAAAAAGTATGTACTGAAATAAATGCTATGAAACTCGAATCATTATTCTACCTCCCACGTACGTACTACCTTGGAGTTATCCATAATATTTGGTTCCCCATTTTCATCTTTAAGGTCAATGTCTTTAAATAGGGCAGACAGTAGCCAAACAAGAAGAAGCTCAGGAAGAGGAAATTAATTTTCAAGTTGAGTAGCGGGGTAAAGGGTTTGATTTTAGACCCATGGTTTCTTCGGAAAATTTTGAAGATTTTGTTTTTGCTATACGATTTTATATATTTTTTCATCCAAACAATCGACCAGGCCCAATGTACATATACAAATATATATTATTTATACACTTTCATATATTAAAAATATATAGACCATACATATCAATACATGAAAGTTTTGCGCAACAAATTAAATAATGAAGGAAGAGAAGAGAAAAGTTTAATTAGCGGTGGCAAATTGCATAAAGATACCCGCAACATAACATTCAATCAAATATATCGTAATTTACAACTAAAACTATTTGTTTAATTTATTATATATACCTAAGCAACGTACACAAGTATATCTCCTACTCTTTTATTTAGTTTCCTTAACACTTTACTTTTTTCATTTCCTAATGATGATAAATAATTTACATTTGCATTTATTTTTTTTTATTCGCATCATTAAATATTCATTTCATAACATTAATTTATTATCTTGACTCTAATTAATATTAACCTTTGTTCAATAATTCTCCAATTCAATTACCAACCAACCAATGTCGGCAATCATCAGCAATATCCTCCAACCATCTACTCGTATATAAACGCAATCACTACCACCAAGTCAATAGATCAATTAAAATTAAATTAAAAGTAAATTTCATTTGAAGAAAAAAAAAAAATAAAATATACGCTATCAACCACGACTAAAATGAAGATGAATTAGAAATGTGGAAATGCATTTGCATCGCAATAATCAGGCGACCAAACCACAAAGAGGAGCAACAAGGAACAACAAACCACCAGCGACAAACTAAATGAGGAAATATCTTCTGCTCGAATGAAGTGCAAAGAGCTGCTGAACAAATGAAAGTAATAAAGAATTTTTCTTTTGCATAACAAAAAGCAATTTTATTAAACAATGTGCAAATGCTAAAAAATGGAAGAAGAGGTAAACTGAAGAGAGAAAGCTCGATACGATATTGTGTAATAAAAGAATTAAATTGAAAAATTGAGGAAAATTAATGGAAATGAATGATTGTAACTGCAAACTGTGTGTAACAACTAAAAAGTCAATATTGTATTGTGCAAAATGTTGGTCACAATGACAAATCAATCCAGCATGAACTATTAAGGCTGCTTTAGTTTGCAATGCAGTAATACACAAATGGACACACACACTCATACATACATATATACGCGCATACACACACCCCATGTGTTCGTTAAAGTGAAAACCTTTCGAAATAAATACGTTCGATATATTAGCGAAAATATTTAAGACAACTTTTACAAGCACAAATTTAACTTTGCAAGCTCTTGAGCTTGCCGGAGAGAAAGGAAAAGAGAATGGCGGATCTTTTTCATTATCTGCTACAAGGTCAAGACTTTGCAAAGTAAGCTTTGCATGTGTAAAAGCTGTGTAATGTTAAAAATTTTCGTTTGTGCAAAGATTTGTTGAATTTTTTTCGAAACTACATAGTCCGAAAATTTCTTGCTACACGTGCACTTAGATCCGCGAACATATATTTTATTTGCGGTATGATATAAGTATAATCTTCTTCTAATATATAAACTGAAAGTTTGACATCGTCAGGATCTTGAAAAGAAACTGAGTACATTTGTACTGATCTTTTTCGACTCGTTTTTTATTGTCAAGCTAGAACATTTACACGAGAAATATTTAAGAATTATTCTGCATGACTGCATAAACTCATAATTTGCTGCACAAACGACTCGTATGCTCGCATATAGCTATGCTTTCAGCCAACTACGACTATGCGAAAAACTTAAATACTTTACAAATACAGGGTGAGTCAAAAGTTACCATGGATGGGGCTTAAAAGTTTAATAACTTTTATTTATTTTTTTCAGATTATATAAATAACACTTGGAGAAGAAATAATGGAGAGACTCGCAACTGAACAAAGAACCAGAATAATAAAATCAACAGAATCAACTTTATTGAAAATTTGATTACGAGTGATGAAGCTAATTTTCATTTGAATGAATTTTTTAATAAGCAGAACTGTAGGTACTGGGATTTCGTAAATCGAAGAACATATATATACAATATGGTGTGGGATCACATCTGAAAATATCATTGGACCTTAGTTCTTCGAGAATGAAGATGGAAGTGCTGTAACCCTAAATGGAGAGCGTTATCGGTTTATGATAGAAAATTTTTTACGTCCTGCTCTTGAAAACAGACCTAGTATGTAGTTTCAGCAGCACGGTGCCACTGCCCACACTGCCCGAGACACAATGGCACTTTTTAGTCAAATTTTTGGAGAGCGAATAATTTCCAGAAATTCGGAAATTATTTGGCAGGAGCGAGTGCGAGCCACAAATTTTGAAAGATGTTATGAAAAATGCTCGAAAATGAGCCCATCAGTGCGAAGCTGAAACGGTGGTAATTTAAGAGACATTATTTTTCATAGTTAGTTTAAAAAAATTTCCATTTTGTATATTATATAATCTGAGAAAAAAAATAAACGAAAAAGTTATTAAATTTTAAGCCCCCCACATGGTAACTTTTGGCCCACCCTGTATAAATAGAAAGGGACATGCAAATTGTCCATATTGAGTGTGCATCATACTTAGAGTTGGAGTATGCTTATACTCAAAATATAGATATTTAGTCTGCCAACATAAATATACGCATTATACTCAGAAAATTTATTCAAATAGTTCAAAATATGTAAGACGGCTTTAGACACGCATATTTTCTTGAGTTTGCCGGGGTGAAAGGAAAAGATTTTTTTCCTTCTCTCCTACAAACTCAAGACTTTGCAAAGTAAGCTTTGTGTGTGTAAAAGCCGCATAATTTTAAAAATGTTCACTTGCACGAAGCTTTGTCGATATTTTTCTTTTAAGACACAGTCGAAAATTTCTGATTTTCATAGCTGAAAAAACGTGTTTTTTGACTTAATAATGCAAAATAATTTGGCGTTTCGTATCTTATCTTGTGTAAAAATTTCATATAAATAGCTCTTACTACCACCTCGTGAGAGAAGAATATTTTTTTATGTCTTCATTGAGTTGTATGTAAATTGAAAACTTTAAACGCGTTTTCTGCAAAACAATTTTTTTTGTTGTGACACTTTTGAAGTAAATAAGCGATATCTACATACCAGAGCTGAGCACAAACTGTTTGCTTGCTTAATCTACATGATATACATTATTGAATTGTTCTCATTTTTTATTGCTCTTGATTTTATGAGAACACTAATGCCCTAATTCAGTAAGAAGAATTAGGACGTTCTTGTTTGAAAATGCTTCGAGTTCTTGTCTTTGAAGTCTCTAAATTATTTTCTTCAAAAATGGTTGTTGTCTTTGACAATGAAAAATATAAATATTATTGCCATGTTTTTAAAACATAAAAATTCAATTAAATTATTATACAATAGTTTGAAAAATATATGAAAAAATATGTGTTGGATATAATGTTTAGAACAAAATCATAAAGCAAATACACGAACCTTCTAGCACAGACAATAAATAATAAAGGTTTTAAAGAATCAAAACTGCTTCTTTTTTTCGTCCATAGACAAGACGATACATTCGTCGAACAGAATTAGGGCATAAATGTGGTATTCAATTTTATCAAAATCATGCAATAGCATTTTTTTTATCTGCCAAGCGATGGCATTAGTTATTGTTGTGTCAAAGCATAATTCACTATTGCACGCCGATTGACAATTGTAAAATGAGCACACAAGTGTAAGAATATTTGTATGTGTAATGGAAAAAACAAACAACGTAGATTACTTGAGGGTGTTAGTTAGCTCTAAAAAATAAAAAACCCATAAAAATAATATCTTTCACAATAGTATATCCATTGTTAAAAGTTTTATTATCACTTAATATTTTATTAAATTTTGAGTTTGTGAAATGAAGTATGGTGCACTATGAAGTGTATAATAAAAATACTGTACACTTGACACAACTATCTATTCAGTTATTGTACAATGGTTATGCGTATGTTTTATTTCCTTGCTCTCTATTTTTGTTTTGCACTCAATTACGATCAACACTACAAACAATATTCGCTCTTGAAAATATACAATACTGTGCACTTATTCATGGCTTGCGCTCACTTCTAGTACAGATATATTTAGATACATACAGATACATACATAAATCTGGGAGCATGACATTCGGAAAGGAAACTGAGTGAGATACAATTGAATCTATTTCGATTACAAGAGAAATGTTTAAGAATTATTATAAGGCAATATCGTAAACGAAAGTCATGCTCAAGTGGGCAGCTACAAAATTAGAGGAGAGCCAATGTTAGGCGAGAGTATACCCAACTAAAGAATTTTAAAAATAAACAAAGCTATTGAATTCGAATTCAATTAACGCTGCTACAAAAAAAATTATTAAAAGAAAATTGTATGTACTCGTATGCATGTTTAAATTAAAACTGACATTTCATTTCAGCCTTTATTTTCTATTAAACAATTTTTGTACTGAAACTGCTGCTAAGTTGAGTTGCTGGCAACAAAATGAGTTATAAATGAAAAAAGTAGCAACTGTAGTCAACAACAGCCAGTAAAGGTAATGGTATCAGATAAATAAATAATGAAAAAAAAAATTGTTTCTATGCATAATAGAAACGCAAAACTGTTGTGCAATATTTGCACTAAATTAATTTACCATTTAAATAGATGTCGATTTAAAAATTTCCAGGTGACTTTAAGTAAATATTTAAACTAAAACAATTAATTCTGTTGATTACAGAACAAACAGCAAGAATTAATTTTCTTTTTTAACATAGACTTACATATTTGGAGTGTTTAGTATCAGCAACAGGAATATCTTGGGTGTCATTTAATTATTCACACAAAGAAATATATTTAGCAAAAATCAAGGAAATTTTTATTTAATTAAGGCTTAGAAAGATTCTGCCTGTAGAAACTTTGTAAGCAAAAAAAAAAAAAACAAAAGAAAGGACTCATCAGTCAATTAAAAAATTTCAAATTCCTTGTATAACAGCGCTAAAAGGACTTCTTGCAGTGTTAGTAAAAAAGTTGCAAGGGTTTGCCTTATTATTGCTTGTTTCTTTTTAAAATAGTTCGAAATTGTTATAGTAAATTTATTTATAGTACATTTTCTTCGCAAGTGCTTTGTCTATATTTTTTAATTATGCAGTTTTGTTTCTCAAACAAAAATGAACGGCTACTGCTAGAAAAAGACCTTTTCCCTTAGATCCGTGTAATTAATATAATGAATTTTGTTGGAAATTATTAGAATTTGAATTTGAATCCTGCACAACTGAAATGGCAGCATGTAGTAAAGTTAACGATAAGGACTCTGATGTTTGAAACATCTTATGAACCAGCGAAGTAAAGAGCAAAGGACACCAAGACAGCCAAGATATTTGAAAAAAAAAACATGTTTTTCTTTTATCTTAACGTTTAATTTTTTTTTCTTTTTTAATTTCAGCAAAAATGTTTAATGACGCCTAACTTTCATAAATTTTATTAAAATATTTTTTTTCATCTTACGTGCTGCCGTCCGTGTTTAACATTTTGCTTCGAAAAACTTGACTCATTTGACTGCCATAAGATATCCTTCGATTTCATCTCACATTTTTTGTTCACCAATGGTATTTTTGTTGTCGCTAAAAATTCTTTTTTTTTTAATTTTCTATTTAAAATATTATTTTTCTTATTCCACTTTCTAGCCATCATTAACAGTTAATGTGAAGGCAGCCGGGTCTTTCGCGTCTTCCGCTTGCTGCAAAACGAGTGGCCGCCATACAACATTTGCATTGGAAGTGGCATCAAATATTGAAAGTGTTGATTACATGTTGGAAATTCGATTAAGTGGTTGTAATAGCTGTAATGGATGCTGTCACGGAAAAGGAAATGTAAACGTCACATTGTAACGATGGCTATAAACGAAATGAAATAAAAAGTAAAAAGAAATCAAACCTCCAAGCCCCGTTTGCCTTTGCAACTAATTTCATATTTTACATACAATATATAATGCAAGAGTGCAGCAACAGCAACGTCGTTAAACTCATTGTTGCATTCAGGTCAATTGTAATGGGTGTTTTTTATTGAGGTATAGAACTTTAAGTTGGCATCACTTTTTTAACTGGCGGCCATTTTGTCAGCTGTCAAGTGATTAATATTTAGTTTGGTTTGCCATTTCATCATGAACAAGTTGACAAAAGAACAACGCTTGCAAATTGTGCAAATTTATTTCGAAAATAATGGTTCAGTTCGCGAAGTTTACCGCAAGCTCCGTCCATTTTATGGTCGACATAATCGTCCATCAGAGCAATTAATTCGGTTAACCATGGATCGTTTTCGCACTACGTTTACTCTATGTGATAATACGCATCCGCAGAGACGTCGAACAGTGCGCACCGAAGAAACAATTGCCGCTGTAGATCAAAGTGTTGAAGAGGACCCGAATGAATCGATTAGCCACCGTGCACAGCAATTGGAGCTTTGTCCATCAACTTTATGTAAGATTTTGAAGATTTTGAATGTGGATGAGTTGTGGTTCCAACAAGACGGCGCTACATGCCACACAGCGCACGTCACAATCGATTTATTGAAGGAAACATTCGATGAGCGCATAATTTCGCGGAATGGACCTGTCAATTGGCCAGCAAGATCGTGTGATTTGACACCATTGGATTATTTTCTTTGGGGATATGTGAAGTCGCTCGTCTACGCCCACAAACCAGAAACGTTAGGGGACTTGAAAGCCAACATTCGTGGCGTTATTGCCAACATACGGCCCCATATGCTCGAAAAAGTGGTTGAAAATTGGACCTGTAGAATTGGCTTTATTCGAGCCAGCCGCGGCGGCCACATGCCCGAAATCATATTTAAACATTAATGGCATAAAATTAAAGCCAAATTGATTGACATTAAAACGATTTTATTGTGTTTTATTTCAATTCGAAGTTCTATACCTCTAAAAAAACACCCTGTATATACTTAAGTGATGACAGCAATGCAAACACCAGTTATCAAATATTGCCGACATTAACAAAGAAGGAGGTTTAAAAATTATATTTCAAAGAATAAAAACTACTCTGCACAAAGTCTTCAGCAGACGCGATGAAAATAAATTTGATGACAATAACGACCAAGAAAGATCTTTTGAAAATGCAACCACAGCTGCAATCTCATTAAACGTTAACAGCGGTATGCAATATTATTTTATATGTATTTGAAAAATTAAGATTTTTTCCATATAAATTAAATGTTAAAATTTACGTTTAAGTAATAACAACATAAAATCAATTTAATTTAATATTCGTGCAAATCTTAAAAAATATTTCAAAATTTGCTTAACTTTTAACTTTTCTGCAAGTACTTATTTGAGAACAAGAACAAAATATTAATAAATGCAATCCTTAAAAACAAATATTTATAAAATGTTAGCTTCGGCAGTATCTTGAGCTTGCTAGTGTCATAATGTTTATTAAATTTTTATTATACTTATCCAATTTTTAGAGCATAGTGCTGCTATTTTTTTAAAATACTCGTAAAACTTTAAGAACTTTTATTGAGAAAAAAAGGCTCAATAAATTTTTACTTTAGTTTAAATATCATAGACGAATCTTTCACATTTTTGGTCCCTTTATATGAAATGTCCTGTTTAATAATTTTATAGCTATGCTATTCATATCACGACACAGTAGTTAGGACGTGATTTTCGTAATAAAAATAATCGATACTAGTACAGTTATAAATTTATTTTTGTTTTGATTTATATGTGCTTAAAACCAGACTACGAAAATAAACGAAACAAATTCTTTGATTTTATTTGGTTTCGTTCTTTGAAGGGAGTAAAACAGAAACAAAACAAAACCAATGAGAAAGATTGCTCAGTTTGTTTTTGCACATGAGCACAAACCAGAGTATACAGCCGATCCCAGTAAAAATAGACACTCCAAAAAAGTCATGAAAATGTAGACTTTGCGATCTGGAAGTAGTGCAAATTTCGATCCGTTCTAATGATTTTTACATAGGGTTGTCATTACAAGAAGTTCTCTTTTTCGATGCCTTGTCACCGAATTGGAAGTGATTTTAAGCAAAAATTTCCTTTTTTATGTTCTATGATAATATTTTCGTCTAGAAAAAATTGTAAATAGTTACCTATTTTAACAATTCGTTTCTTTTTATATGAATTTAAACCCGAAACAGTTTTTTCATGTAAATTTATGTAAATAACTTTTAAATTTTAGATTAAAATTAATTCATAAATTTATTAAAAAAAAAATGATTTTTTTAAATTGTGGTGAGTATTTTCTAAAACTATGGAGGAATTGCAAAGTTTTGTATGACTAAAATGTTCTTCAACTGGGGTCTCTGCCAACTATCGGCAAATTAAAAATATCGATTTCTTGGAAGCAATGAAAATGTAGTTCCTTTAGAATGACTTCCAATTGTTTTTACTGGGATGTGCTGTAAGCCGGCTGACAGCTGCCGCCGGCCACAAACAATACATTAATTTAATCGTACGCCCCTAGAAAAGGAAATAAAGGGAAATAAAGGGAAATAAATGGAAACGTTTTGAAATATTTGCGGCAATTTTGACATCATCATATAATATAATTTTATAGCATTGTTATTTAACACATTAGGTTTGTTTTATATATGTAGCTAAGCAACATAGCTATAACCGGGTGTCCGTTTTTTGCTTTTTTTTTTGTCAAGTATTGTAATTTATTTTGGTACGAATTTAGTTATAATAAATTTTTTTAAAACTTTTTCCTAATTGCAATTTTTTACCACTCAACAACTTTAAATCTTCAATTCTAAATATTTAAACATTCACAGCTGTTTATACATAAACTGAGTTTCGGGGATTTATTTTTTATAAAGCGAAAAATGCAAATTCAAAAGTTTGGCGATAAAATTGGAAATAAACGCATACACGTAAAACAATTTGTAATATCAGTTAAAATTCTATAGTGCAGATTAACAAATAATTAAAATTTCACCAGTAATAATTTAATAACACCAATCAATATTTGCCACTTGCATTACAATTAAAAATTTAATTGATTCAATGAAATTCTTAATAAAAATATTAATTGGTGACAATTTTTTCTGGAGAATTTCGATTAATATAGAGAATATATTAAAGTTTATTGTGTATCGTAATTAGGCCAATTATTTACACAATATTATTGAATGGTTTCTTCTACTAAAGTAAATAAAGATGAATAGTGAAAATGCTGTAAAAAGTACGTAGATATAAAAATGGCTTGTTACATTTCTGCAAGTTTCTTCATGAAAAATTTGCAAAAAGCAAAAGCTCTTACTTACCTGTAACATTAAAGTCTATATACTAGGTCTTTTTTTATTCAAAGTTAATAAATATTTACCAACAGAATCATTTATTATACAACTTATAATAGTGATTTTCATATGACACTTTGTTGATGCTGAAAAGTCCAACATTTTAATTTAAATAAAAGAGGTGTTGTGCTGTGCTGTGTTGTGCTGCCTTTGTGCTACCCGTACTCTATTGCAACAGTCAATTATGTTAAAGAGATAAGCACATCCAGCTACAAGAAGCAAGCAACAGGTGATGATGAAAATTAGTGAGATATTCTTGTATAAGTAAGTAATAATTCTTGTGTTACTGCAACGGACACTTGTATAGACGATAATGATGGTGATTAAATTTACAAAGAGGAAGTATGTATAGCAGAAGTCGTCGCCTCCTCAGTGAGCTGCTGATGGTAAAAATGATGACGATAACACGGTTATGGTGGTGGTGGTGACGACAATGAAGACTGACAGTTGTAAGTTTCGCCAGAGGAAGAGGCAGATAGGGACGATGCAGCAGAGCAGTTGTAGCAACACAAATTAGAAGCAGTAGTTAAATTTAAATTTAAAGATGTCATTGATGAACTGTGAGATTTAAGGGAATTTCTTGCTGTCTCTTTGCCTCCAAGTAAATCATTTTGATTAAGGATCGGTTTTTTATAGAATTCTTCCTTAAGTTTTATGGCTCTGGGTATTGTGGCATATGATGTTTCACACACTACTACAACTGGTGGCCAGTTGATTTTACTTTTATCATTCATAAATATTGCAGGCGACTCCAATAGACATGTTATATTTTCTTTGGTTCTAGTTAAATCTTTGTCAGATGATAATGGAACACGTTTCATTTTATTGTTAAGCATTTGTTTGCAGCACAATTTTGAATTTATGTTCAAATCGATTTCGTTAGCATTAAGATGCTGGGGCTTATGTGTCAACGAGTACAGTTGATTTCTTGCAGCTTTCGAGGGTGCATCGTAAAATTGATTTGTATTTGTTAGTGATGATGCTGCCTGTTCTGGCAGTCTTGCAGCAGAGTCTTTAAATAATGTTCTGTGTTCAAGGAGTTTTTGCTGTTGTTGTTGTTGTTGTTGCACATCCAACAATTCAAGTTGAGATATGGCAGAGGTTATCGTTGTATGGCAAGTGTTGAGAGTGTTGTTTCTTGATGATGTTCTTGTTGCTATTGGTGTAGTATTATTATGGTCGTTTGCTAGATTTTCCATTGAATATGCTTTGGAGCTTAACATTTTTGTAAAAAATTTATTGCTTGTAATTTTATAGCCATCGCTGCTACACCGAGCTCCTTTAAACATTTTGTCTGTTACTTTTCTATCACAATTTCTATTGACTGCTGTTGTTCCTGATGTAGTTGCTGAAGCATTGGCAATTGTTGTTGCTCCTATAACTTGCGTGTGTTGTTGGTCTGTCATTAAGGATTTATGCACTGGCTGGTATTTTTGTTCTTGTTTCTCCAATGTAGCCTTGACCATTTGGCGTTGCCTGTTGTGGCGTCCAAAGATTTTCTGGCGCATTTTATCTTCATTGCGACATAAATTGAAGGCACTTGTAATGGCCGACTGTATTTGTTCAGCAATTAAAGCCGGTCTTGGAAAATAACGATCCCGACATACTGGACACTTTTCTGCACGTACACGACAATTGACACACAGCAAATGTCCATTTTGACACTGCATTGCGGGTGGTGTTATCGTGTCCAGACAAACGGGACATTCGATTAAACTCAAAATCGTTTGTACAACCAGCGACAATCTTTGCAACGATTGTGGCATGGGTGCAGCACACAAGCTCTAAAGAAAAATAAATATGTATGTATATATTTTGTGAAAAAATGTATGTACATACATCATATACATGTGTATATATATAGTCGATTGGTTATTGGTTTGCTGCAGGCATAATGTATTTTGAATATACTGTGCAGCAAACCAATAACCAACCGACGATATATCGTTAGCTTAACAGTAAAACTCCCTAACTACCATTTTTATAATATAACAGGAAGAGGAAATAACATGCTAAAATAGAAAATATTCTATTAATATTGTTTAATTAGAATGTAATAAAATAAATAAAATAAAAAAATGAAATCCATTGTAATAAAATAAATAAATATGATATCTATGTTCGCGCTGATTTTGATTCTTTTTGAAGCGATTATTTTGATGAGTTATACCGCGGAACTTGTAAAAATTTCAATTTTATTTGTTTGTTAGATAGTTCCTTTTACGTTTTAGGTAGCGATATATGTATGTATAAATATGATATTACTTCCTCTTTTCCCATTACAGACATTGAGTTGAGAAACAAGTTGCAACAAACGGAAACTATTTTATTTCTTTAGTTTACGTCTTACATTTGGTAGGAGTTTGTGTATGAATAAATTTTTTAAAAATGCTGAAGTTATAAATAATAAAGTAAACAGTTTTTAAAACTGAATTTTTAGTTCCTTGTTTTTTTCTAGTCAATTGAAATAAATTATTTTGCTTGGTAAGAATCGAAATTTCTTGCAGATTTTTTATATCTCTGTAAGCAGACTAACTTTTATATAAATTACATAGATTCTAAGATTTGTTAGCTCTTCATAAATCTTTTCTAAACTTTCTACACAGAAAAACATATGTATTTCTGCAATCAACACCTTTAATAAAAAAGAAAAAAAAAATCAATTAACAATTTAATTGTGCTAATTAAACTTTTTAATTAATTAAACTCTTAAACAAAGTTTTAATTGACTTAACTAATTGAACTTTTAACCAATTAAACTTTTTGATTTGAATTTTTTGCAATTAAAATAATTTTTTTTTTGGTGTATATAGTTCCAGGTTGTTTTTTTTTCTAACATAAATGTAATTTTCTTCTTACCTCTTTGTTGCACTTATTATTACAGTTAGAGCTCCAGAGTAATAAAGTGATTTGATGTTCTGAAGATTTTACCAATTTTGCAATTTCCGTAATACGCAAACCCAAAATATCACAGCCATTAACCTGTCAATGAAAGATGATGCACCAATAGAAAAAAGTTCTGCATGCATATGAAAAATTCAAATATAAAAACAACAACACACTCACAGGCTAAAAGGCATTAAATGGAAGTATCAAAAACTCGTCATATTAGAAATAAAAAGAAATATACACGAAACCAGAGTGAGTTTTTTTTAATGCAAACGCAAGCATAAAAGGTTTAATCCATCCTTTCCATCAAGAATACAACTGCCAAAATGCATCATGCACCACAGGAAAATTTTCGCTGAAGGCAAATTCAAAAGTAAATCTAACACATATTCAATTGTGACAATATTTTGACAATCGCAGTTTAAGATGAAGATAAGTAACATAACTTATTTATGCTTGGTTGAGATGACAAAAAAAATTTAAATTTTTTAATACCCACAAGCTTTAAAATGCGACTTAATACAATATTCTAGATAAGTAAATCGAATGATATCACCTCTTAGTTAGTTACAGTTCAAATTTAAAATATTTAAAGTACAACTTTGAGCTTTTAGAAAATTAACTGAGTCGTCTCTTCTTCTTCAACCCAAAAGTTTTTGAAACAAGCTAAAACAACTTCGTATGCTTATAGTAAGACTTGTAATATGTAAATTTAAAAATATCAAACAGTTATTTACAAATGATCTTATTAATTTGATTTTTGCATCCTTAAGTAGGAACGAAATGCATTAAAATAAACAAACAAAAATTCAAAATTTCTGTTCTTGAGGAAACGAGATATATTATATTATGTTTTAATATTTTTATCGTCCTTTTAACCAAAACTAATATGTATGGCCGACTTCCTAAACGCAAGTTGCAATGCATATTTACAATGCATACACTTCGTAACATATGTAAACTATCTGGCAACGTCGAATCCCAGCAAAAAATTACACATTACCATCAGAACTACTTGGCATATAATGACTTACTTTTCTGATTACCAAATTTCATTACTCGCTTACAAATCACAGTACCTAAAATTTAAAAAAATTATGTACAAATTGCTAAATTAGGAAAATAATTTTTTTAGATTAAATAGATTACGTGAACAAGTTGCCAAATAAAAAAAAGTAAGTACTTCTCAAGAATCGATTATTTTAATCTCACGCCTTGTTATAATCATTAAGTTGGTAGTCCAGTAAGGAACAGATTCCACCAAAAATGCGTAATTCCATACCTTTTTTGAAATTTTTTGCTGGGATGTTCCTAATCGTTATGCAACTCATTTTAATGGTAGTTACAGACTTAACAACGTGTTTATGCAACCAGGCAGTTTGCATTGTCGGTCGGTGTGTGTAGTCTTGTTTATGGTTGCGTTCGAAGTTGCATTCGAAGTTTCAAAAATATCAAAACATTTTGATGCTTGTTTATGGATTGCATTGACGAGTGCATTGTAGCCTGCAGTGTCTGTGGCAAAATATTCGAAACGTGTGGCGTAAGCAAGTTGCAAGGTCTGCACCTACCATAATGAGCATCAGTTGTCAAAATCGCGCATCATTTTTTTTTGTATGCAAACATATGTATGAGTTGCATAGCGACGTTCTTAAATTCCGATAAAATGCAAAAAATGTCTCTGCAACGCAAGGTTGCACTTAAGACATGTTTAGCATTGCATACGCATTTTTTAAATAATGCATTGCAACTTGCGTCTAGGAAGTCGGCCTATTTAACTTGTTCGAACGTACAATTTTTTTTCTCTGTTTTGATTCGATTAATTCGTAGCTTTCTGCAGACAAGCTAATCGCTTCGCGGGTTGTGTTTGTTAAAAAAATGAACAAAAAGTATACACATATTTAATTTATTTACAATTTTAAATAAATAAATTTTGTTAGTTACTGACAATTCTTCCAGTATTTTGCCTATTTTTACCGTATTAGATGCATATTTTTCCTCAAATTGGGATCGAATAAAAATTTTGTTATACTGACCTTTGCCAGCTATAGTGTTCTTAGAGCTATTTTTCAAAAAGTAGTACGAACTAGTTAAAAATTATACCAAATGTAAATAAAATGTGCCAAAGGTATGATATTAGGGTAAATAAAATGAACAATTTACATAACGGTAACGCTTACTATAATGATGTTATGAGTTTAACATTCTCTGCACTGCCAAACGCTACAAAAAAATGTTAAATGAACATTTACGACAAATGTGAAACGGTATTATCTTCCATTACAGCCTTATCGACTCAATGCTATTATAAGGCATGTGTACATATAGTGTGTGTGTTAAACTGGAATTGAACAAATCAACATCAGCATGTCTACAACATAAACCCAGCAACATTGTATATAAGATAAGAGCTAAAACTGTTGCTTTTTGTTTAGAGATTTTCTCTTGCACCTTTGCTAGAAGTAGTTAATTGTACGTATATCTATGCTAAAACGGAATATTAATTTTATAAAATTTTAATTATACTAGAGAAATCTACTAAGGGACCGTAAAGATTAAGGGCCTAATTCATAAAAAATATTTTGATTTTATAAAAGGAAACAAAGGAAAATTTGTTGCATAAACCTTTTATTAAACAGAAATATTTTTTTTTATGAATAAGGCAGTAAATATGTTAACTACTATGGAACGTTATCATAGTCAAAACAAAGTACACTTTAAGAAATTAACACTTGTATTTTGTATGGTAATACTGGTTTTAACTTCTTAAAGTGTACTTTGTTTTGACTATGAGTACGCGCCTATTTGTTTATTTATGGTTAAATTGTAAAAATATTTTACTAATAAACGAAGTAAATCGAATGGAAAACTGGTACAATTATAATTTATGTTTACTACTATTTAAACTCGAAGAGTCCAAACTAAATTAGAGCGTCAAGAATGTACATGCAATTTTATTGCACAATATCAATTATTGCATAACGATATTGCAATCGGTGGGTACTCAAAAAAAATTGTAAGGAAAACTACCGATCCAAGTGGCTACTATTTAATAGTAATTGTACTTGTAAAATGTACTTTATTGCGCCCAAAATTGTATCTGTAACAAGCAGGCCTACAATCAATCTACATTCATTTATCAACCAGAAAAGTGCTATCTTTAAATTTTTAAATAACATTTTTTATATAAAGAAAAAATTTAATGATCTTAATAAAAACTATACATACAATTGTCACAATATTATCTTTTTTTTATATATATTTGTTTTTGTTATTGTTTGTTTAATGCTAAAGTATTTTTTAATATATCAGGAGGGTGTGGAACGTCCCATTAAAACCAACTAGAGAGTGTGTTAAAAGAAAGTTTATATTAAGTGAATAGATTAAAAATTAAGTAAGCTCTTTATCGAAACAACGCTTATTACTAATTATATAAGAATTCAAAGGCAAGACTATGATCCGTTAGCAACACAAAAATAAGGGTTGGCGTCTTTAGTCAATTCAGTTTGATGAAGAGTAATAGAATGAAGATGAAAAACTTATCTCTACGTTAAACGTCAAAAAGTTAATTAAAGAAAAAGGGTACAAAGCAATAGGCAATAAAATATAGTAGAGTTGTATTCGCAACTTCGCCCTCTAGCAAATTAAATACACAAGTTGGGACTATTTTGCTTTGAAATAATATTGTTTATAAAAATTTTAGAAATCTCATTTTTGATTTTAATAAAAATTCATAGCAGAAGAAAAGTAAATAATTGCTGGATTTGCTGGAGCTTTCATAACTTTTAGAGTTTATATGAAAAATACAAACTTTTTTTGAGACACCCTGTATTAGTTATCTAAGACTTTAAAGATGCTTTTCTGGAAAAGTTTGGAAAGAGGGGGGGGGGGAATTATAACGAAAGTGATTTCTAACTATCAAGTTTATTAAAAGACTACAATTGTGTTTCTTAAAGCAAAAAAATATTTGTGGGTCTTTAAATTGTGCCTGAGAAAAGCAAACACATTTCGTTAAAAAAGATAGTATATAAAATGTCTTTGTTCAGATTTTGATCTTTCAAGTGCTAAAACCATAATATTAAACTTTTTGATCAATGATTAGTTATATGAAGATAATGCTTTTTACTACATATTTTACGTGACATAATTTACTCTCGCTGTAGTTACCAAATTTAAAATTTTGTAAAACTGAGTGGCTTCTGCACTGAACTGTCAATATTTTGTGGCAATTAACACAAATTCGTAACTAAACCAAATTTTATTCTTTTAAGAGTGCAATAACTGCTCATCCTTAAATTTTCTTCGATATTTCTTTTAAATAAAACGTGATAATTAATAAATGAATGTAAGTCAAATTAGCACCATGTGATAAATGCAAATAAAAATGCATAATTTTTTTTTTGGAGTGACCTCAATCAATATTCATTATTTTTCTACCTTAGTGAAATATGACATCCATATATAATTATGAATTACAAATAATTATCACTTTTACGCACATGCATATCAAATTAATTAATAAATATGTTAATTTTCTTTACGCGCACATACACACACACAAACAACACCAACATACTTATGTATTCGATGAAAGAAAACGTATTTACATATGTTTGATTTAATATAACAACACTCAAGCAAATTAATAAATAATCAAAATTTATGCCATCACAATATTAAATAATAAATTAGTGCACAAAACTACATATCGCTGGCTTAAGATGCAATGGCTCTAAGTCCAGATTTTAAAATTTTACAGAGTGAGACAAAAACCAATACTGACACGTTGATATTAAAAAAAAATTTTGCATACATTAATTATTATAAAAAAGTTAGTAGATTTTTTTTAATAAATGAGATTTATCACATTGACAGAAATTGTTAAACTGTACTCTTTATAGGGAGAGTTTCTTCTTGTTACAAATTGGACTAAGAGCTTTTGTTCATCACTACATAACAATAACAAAAACAAACAAACAGATAACTGTAATATTTTGATTACAAAGACTTGCATTAAAACCTCAATTTCGAAAAATAAGTGTACCTAGAATCTTTGCATGTTAAGCCAGCGATATGCATGCACGTTAATTTCTCACATAAATATGTACAAATTCATATAATAAGTAACATAACCATATATGTACATATGTTTATATGCAATTAATTATGAAAGTGGTATAAGTCATATAAAATCTGTTTTGAGATGTTCAATGAATTACATTTGAATAAAATTAAAAAAAAAATTTAAATTTTTTAGTATTAATTTAGGACTAATGAAACCTTCACTAAGTAAACAAATTTAATATTTATTTATAGCGCATTTACACTGTCTCGAAATCTAGTACTTTGGAGATTTCGAGCTAACTCAAGCTGCTTTTTTTTTCGAGATTTCTCATGCAAAATGAAATCTAATTTTTCAATAGATTTGTAGGAAATCTAATAAAAATCTAATGTTTTTATATTCTTATGAATTGAATAGGCTAAAGTTCGTAACGCTTTTTAAGCCAAATTACATGTGATAATTATTAATGAACAAATAACATCAAAGTTAGTTGTAAATATTCTGACAACAACACATAGTTGAACGGAACAGCCAGCCGTTTTCGAAGGCCACTAAACCTTCCTCATCAGCGTTCTTCTGTGTTTTGGTCCACTGTGTGTGGTGTCAGTTGATGTAGATGTCTGCCTTATATACGTAACTTTATTGCAAATGGAATATGTGAATTTGTTTGATTCATTGCATTTCAATTTGCCAATGTGTTTCGTAATGTATACGCCAGTTAACATCTATATATATATACCATCTTCTATATATATTACCATCTTCTATATATATTACAATAGTCTTACCATTGTCGTTTTGTTCCTTACTAACTATACACATGTTTGTTAATTTGCTTATTTTTGTTCTACTTAAGACAAACTTTTTTGGTTTGTTACTATTAAGTATATTTTTATTTTTAATTTTTGCCACAAGCCAATGACTATTAATTAGTTAATTTTAATTATTATTTTTCGAACTGTATTTGTTTCTATATTCTTATGAATTGAATAGGCTAAAGTTCGTAACGCTTTTTAAGCCAAATTACATGTGATAATTATTAATGAACAAATAACATCAAAGTTAGTTGTAAATATTCTGACAACAACACATAGTTGAACGGAACAGCCAGCCGTTTTCGAAGGCCACTAAACCTTCCTCATCAGCGTTCTTCTGTGTTTTGGTCCACTGTGTGTGGTGTCAGTTGATGGAGATGTCTGCCTTATATACGTAACTTTATTGCAAATGGAATATGTGAATTTGTTTGATTCATTGCATTTCAATTTGCCAATGTGTTTCGTAATGTATACGCCAGTTAACATCTATATATATATACCATCTTCTATATATATTACCATCTTCTATATATATTACAATAGTCTTACCATTGTCGTTTTGTTCCTTACTAACTATACACATGTTTGTTAATTTGCTTATTTTTGTTCTACTTAAGACAAACTTTTTTGGTTTGTTACTATTAAGTATATTTTTATTTTTAATTTTTGCCACAAGCCAATGACTATTAATTAGTTAATTTTAATTATTATTTTTCGAACTGTATTTGTTTCTATATTCTTATGAATTGAATAGGCTAAAGTTCGTAACGCTTTTTAAGCCAAATTACATGTGATAATTATTAATGAACAAATAACATCAAAGTTAGTTGTAAATATTCTGACAACAACACATAGTTGAACGGAACAGCCAGCCGTTTTCGAAGGCCACTAAACCTTCCTCATCAGCGTTCTTCTGTGTTTTGGTCCACTGTGTGTGGTGTCAGTTGATGGAGATGTCTGCCTTATATACGTAACTTTATTGCAAATGGAATATGTGAATTTGTTTGATTCATTGCATTTCAATTTGCCAATGTGTTTCGTAATGTATACGCCAGTTAACATCTATATATATATACCATCTTCTATATATATTACCATCTTCTATATATATTACAATAGTCTTACCATTGTCGTTTTGTTCCTTACTAACTATACACATGTTTGTTAATTTGCTTATTTTTGTTCTACTTAAGACAAACTTCCATCAACTGACACCACACACAGTGGACCAAAACACAGAAGAACGCTGATGAGGAAGGTTTAGTGGCCTTCGAAAACGGCTGGCTGTTCCGTTCAACTATGTGTTGTTGTCAGAATATTTACAACTAACTTTGATGTTATTTGTTCATTAATAATTATCACATGTAATTTGGCTTAAAAAGCGTTACGAACTTTAGCCTATTCAATTCATAAGAATATAGAAACAAATACAGTTCGAAAAATAATAATTAAAATTAACTAATGTTTTTATTTATTATTTACTACCCTGTACAACAAAAGGTGAGTGAATTAGCTATTGTAATAGTTTTGGAAACAAATCAGTTGATGGGTTCTGTTTAGGCTAAAAAAATCTTGATAAATGTAAAAAAAAATTGCAGCTTGATTTAGCTCTCAATCCTGAAAGTACTAGATTTCGAGACAGTGTAAAATACACTATAAGGCTTAGTGTAAACGATATAGAATCCGGCAAAGATTTCAAATTAATTATAATAGATTTCGAGACATTTTAAGTGCAGTATAAATTATTTTCTTCAAAAATGGTTGTTGTCTTTGATAATGAAAATTAAAAAAATTATTACCATTTTTTTTATATATAAAAATTAAATTAAAAAATTATACAATAGTTTGAAGAATATATAAAAAAATATATGTGTTGCATATAATGTTGGGAGCAAAATCATAAAGCAAATACACGAACCTTCTAGCATAGACAATAAATAATAATTATTTTCAAGAATCAGAACTGCGGCTTTTTTTCTTCCAGAGGGAGACAAGAGGATACAACCGTCGAACAGAATTAGGGCATTAAAACTTAAATATTAACAGCCTTGTTTATAAAACTTATGAATGCTTTATAAAGGGGGTTTAAAACAAATTTTCATACAATATTTTTCTCAAAAAACCTTTATAAAGCCTTAATAATTTGTATAAATAAGGCTGTAAAAATATAAACGACTTACACCACTTTCGTAATCATGGGCACATATTGTGCTATATTAATTGATTTGTTGCATATTATATTTCATACAAATATACGAATGTATTCGAGAAACCCGGGTACCTGTATAGTTGAGTTTTAAAGTGTATTGCATTTAATTCTAGAAACCCCACTAACACCATGACATTTACACTACACTCTCATTAATGAGCAAACTTATCATTCGCTTGACTTAAAAATTTCAACACCATAACGCACCATTCGTTAGAGCACAATAGCAGTTTCACGCTTACTACCCTCGTTCATATGTATCGACATTTATAATTATCTATCATTGCAATTATAATTGCAACACCAATACATTCGCACTTATGCTGTTGATATAATATCCATATAATAAATATTTATTTGTTTCAATATTCATAATTTTCCACATTAGCGAATTAAAACATAAATAATAAATTATTTTATATGAATGCTTGCTTGTTGTTTCGCTGGTCCCTGGTGATAATGAAATATTTTATAATAAATTTAATTGATTTTTCATTTTTAAATTAACAGGGAAAAATTCTATAAAATTCAATAGGCTTTATTTTCTCTTAATAATTTATATATATATTTTTTTTCATTGTTTAGAATTAAACAAAATATTCGTTTAAAGCATTTTGTTTTTTTATAAATTACATTTTAAACACGTAATTTAATAGACTAATTTAAGACGTTGTAACCCTAAACTGAATTAATTAAGTTAATATTGTTTAAAAAATCTAGTTTTTATTAAAATACTGTAAATTCTTATGCAAATAAATAAGTAATAAACACAGTATCTTACAGATACAACATTTATAACAATTTTTGTTTCTAACAAAAAAAAAATACTTTTTAAAAATACCTAAATATTAAATAATAAATAACGACTATTAACACGTTTCAAAAAACCCGTTTGAGATACGATAAATGGCATTTTTAAGTAAGAAGTACAATTTTAATAAAGAGTTAATTTTCTACTCGTTAAAGGTTATTTCCCATTAAAGGCACACACTATAATACAAGTATTAATAATTTTGTGGAAAATGCAACTCTGACACGTTGAGTTGTTATTGTCTTTTGAAATTTTTGAAACATAAATTAGATTAGGGATGCATTTTTGTCAAAAGTATTAATACTTGTATTATAGTGTAAAACGGTCTTAAGCACTTCTTATCTTTAAATTTAAAGAAAACAAATTGTGTTTGTTTTAACACATCATCGAAATATTTTATTCATTTAAAAGCTCTATCGATGCCAGTATCTATGGAATTATAACAAAGTGCAAAAGTCTGTCGGGACTTCGCTCGTCGGCGCACATCCAAAATGTCTAATTTTTCATGAAATGTGGACCGATGACACCGCCTGTACCAAATAGTGACGCTCTTGGATCTTATATGGATTGGTATCGTCCCAAATTCTACAAATTTATTTGTGGACGAACCCATTCATCTAGAAATGTATATGACAATTGTGGCAACCGTAAAATAGGAGAGGCGCATGGAACGTCGCCCGAACAAAATATGCATTTTAATAAAAAAAATATATATGTAACATAATTATAAGCATCCATGATGATTTAGCAAAACAAACTGAGTAATGGTCCCCATTTTTAAATAATTTTTTTATAAAATCATTATAAGGGTACTTTATGAAAAACTTTTCTTCATGCAAAAAAATAGTTTTTTACGAGTATATATAAATATTTTTTTTATATATATTTTTGCAAGCAAAAGTACTTTTGTGTAGAAAGTACCCCTTTATAAAAAGCACCTTTTTAATAAAGGTATACATTAAAATTAAATTTGGACAGTATGAGCTCAGATCTATTGACTTATGGCCTATTTCCCACCTGCGAAAGAAAACAATCGTTCGACTTAAAACTTACGTTTTCTTTCGCAGTTGGGAAATAGGCCATTAGATCTGTTCAAATGAATTTATTTGACGTTGTACTGTCAAATTTGAAGAAGTTTGCTTTTTTTAACAATTTTTCAAAACTATTGTTATTCTTTTAATATGTAACTTAAACAGTGCCTTTGGTAGCATGTCTCTGTTGCTTATGACAGATCATAAGAAGACCTTTGAAAGGTTTACGGATCTGTTATTTTTATAAAACAATTCGCGCAATAAATAAATGAAAACTATGTATTGCCAATACAAATTTAGCCAAAAATTAAAAAAATCAAAAAGCCAGATTTATGTCAATGCAAATAACTTTTTGCTATGCAATAGAAAAAAAGCAAACATCAAGCAAAACGATTGATAGCAATAAGCAAATCTAAATATATTTTGCAAACAAAAGCCAAAAACACTTGGCATGGTTATGCACTATTTGTAAACTGACCTCTAAAACGCAGTCACCGGCTTTTATATCGCTTTTGGCAGCAGGTGTAAAGTCATCAACGGCACTGACCTGAAGAAAAGCAATTGATTTCAAAATAAATCTCTTTATTCGTTTGTTTAATAAGAACACTCTACCCAGGGATAAGGATCCCATTTGGTGCGCGTTAAATGAAAACCACAGGCTCCATTAGGCGACTTATTGATAGTCACATAACGCACAGATGACTCATAATGTTCATCATCATATTCTGCTTCCTCCTCATATCCCATCTCATCAGCTGCTTTATTGGAAAATTCATGCTCTTGATTATACACACTACTTGCACTAGAGCTTTTTCCTTGAAAATTTTTAGGCAAATTTAAATTAATTTCAGTGTCGAAATCTTGTAAAGATTTTGTTTTAATTGATATTAGTTCCACATCATCGATTTGCGCTATTTTCATTGTTATGTAATTAATTTTTTTCTTTTCATTAATTGCTTCAACTTTAATTATTTAAGTTAATTTGTTTTGTTTTATAAAATGAAATTGGTTTGTGTTTCCAATTAGCTAAGTATACAAACAGCAAATTTACGTATTTGAAATATCCGAGATAACTTTAGCCGTATCAAGACGTGTGTTTTTTGAACGCGTTTACAATATATACTAAAGTTTGTTTAAATTTTATTTTATTTAGTATCTAGTTGTCTTTATTTTGCTTCTCTTAAGTATGCTTTATTAACTCTTTAACTTTTGAATTGTATTATTAACTGTTTATAATCTTTTCTTTATTATTTTTTGGCATCACATTTGTAAAATATATTATTGCTCTGTGTACCCTACGTCACTAGGGATGATCACATGAGTTCAAGGGTATGAGTTTGGTTTTAGTCTATACAAAGACGGTGTTGTCTGAGATTTTTCATTTGTAGGGTATTTTGTAGTAAGCTTGCGTATAAAACTTTATAAGAAAAGTGAATGCTTGGCTTGAGGGTCACTATGGATTAAAAAAGAAAAAATTAAACATGAATTAATCTCTCACGTTTGCAATTGTCACGAAATGATTTCATAACAATAGAGATATTTTTGTTTGCTCTTTTTGGTATTGCTGTTCAAAGTGTGTACTTTTTTCGTCTTCGTGCCTTCGAAGAAAAAATAGATTCGTATACAAAATGAATCAGTTAAAATATATTTTTGTTAGCACCTAAATAGAAACATAAATACATATCGCTCTTAACCAGGAAGAAGTCCCTAACCCTCATACCTAAATAAAAGCGGCAAACGTTGCCTTAGCAGCAGGGTACGCATTTTCAGTACATTTAAATGTGAAAATATTATTTGATTGTATTGAAAATACGTACCCTGCTGCTAACGCAACGCTTGCCGCTCTTATTTAGGTATGAGGGTAACTCGTTTTTTCACGAAATTAAGTTTTTCAGTGATTCCAATACATTTTACACAAATACACCTCGTCCTTGCAATAGTTTAAATAATAATAATAAATAATCTTACAAGCAGTTTTAAAAAGCAGTTATACCAGCACTTATAATGTTTCTTATTATGTTTTTACCTTCTGTAAAGTTGCAGTTATTTGAGTTAGGGCTTTTCTAATTGTTAACAGCGATACGCATATATATATATATATATATATATATATATATATATATATATATATATATATATATATATATATATATATATATATATATATATTTGTAAGCGTATTTTAGTCGATTAGCTTTATAGTAAATTTTTAACAAAAATTATTAAAATATTTAATATTTTCATTATCTAGCTGCCCACTTTAGAAAAATATACATACATATATGTTAGTTTAATGAACTTTGAAATCTCTTTTTTCCATTTCAGTGCCACTAAACGTTATCTCGATCTAAATTAGCATTGCCAATAGGTAAAACTGAACTTTAGATATCAACTGCGCTTAATTAAATTTTCATTTTCTTTTTCTAAATTGATCACTTAGCAATAATTTTAATAAAAATGCTCTTGTGTATCTTGTTTTTAGATGGAAGTTAAATTTTGAAACAGAAAAATAAAACAACCAAAAATTGATTTTGACCAATTTAGGAAAAATATTTCAAACGCAATTTATTGAATTGACATAAGCTCATTTATTATTTTATTTAATTCCTGTTGTATTTATAAACATATATATATATTTTCAAATGGAAACAGTGTGTCTATCACATTAGAGAACATCTTAAGCATTAAACACGTACAGCACAGCACGCTACCGACTACAATATTGTCAAAAAAAGTAACAATGCTATATTCGGCTGTGCCGAATCTTAAATATCCTTCACCAACGTATGTATATGAAGTATACAGATACATACATAAGCAAATACATACATATTTGTTTTGTGAAAAATTTATAATTTTTTGTTATAGTGCAATTTTTAGTAAGTGACCTCTAGTTTTTTTTTCTACTAAAGAATTTGCTTGAGTAAAGATCTTCCTAAAACATGAAATATGTTTAACTGAAAAAAGAAAATTATTTTTGGTTATTTTTGTACCCAATTTTTTTAAATTTCCAACCCTGGAACCATAATTTAAATCTGTCTAGTTTTAATACTAATTATTTCTATCTAAAATATAGAACATATTTAATTGCAAAAAAAACAACTAGCCTTATATAACTATTTTTATATATCAAAAAAGTGTACGTTTTCCAACCCTATAATCGTCCTTTTTTTCTGATTCCTTATACCAATCTTGTTCTTTAAAAAATATATTAAATATGTTAAGTGAACATAGAAAAAAATAAATTAGGAAAATACTAGTTTTATTTAGTTACTTTAATTTTAAAAATGTTTAGAATTTTCCAGCTCTGTTGTTTTTATTTTTCTAATTCTCTATACCCAACTTTTCTTTCCAAAACTTAAAGTATACATGTATATAAATTAAAATATAAGAAATAAAAAAAAAACAAGTAAGAGTGCTATATTCGGCTGTGCCGAATCTTATATACCCTTTACCAACGTACGTACATATATATAGTATACAGACACGTACATACATATTTGTTTTGTGAAAAAATTTATAATTTTTTAAAGTTTCCATCTTTGGAGCTATAATTTTCATTTTTAAAATTTCATACACCAAACTTTTCTTTCAGAAGCATAAAATATATTCAATTTATAAAGAAAAAAAAAAAATTTTTAGACCTATTTAATTTTACATAACACAAAAAGTGTAAGTTTTCCAACCCTGGAGTCATAATTTTGGATTTTTCTGATTATTGATACCAATCTAGTTCTTTAAAAAATGCATAAAATATGTTAAGTGAAAAAAGCAAGAACGAAATAAGTAAAAACTTAGTTTCATTTAATTCCTTTAATATTAAAAAAATCAGTTAAGTGCGACTTTGAATCGCGCACGAAAGGAAGGTTTTTTGCTTTTTTGAAGTTTTTTTCAGTTAAAACGATTTTTTCAGTTTTGTCGCTTTTTTCTCGTTTTGGCGATTTTGTCTGTTTTTGGAGGTTTTTTTCATTTTGGCGATTTTTTTCTGTTGTTGGGCTTTTCTTCATTTTGGAGATTTTTCTCATTTTGACGATTTTTTCTGTTTTTTGGGTTTTTTCGCGATTTTTTTGGCGATTTTTTTGTTTTTTTTTTCGTTTTGGTGATTTTTTTCATTTTGGCGATTTTTTTTCATTTTGGCAATTTTTTTCTTTTTTTTATGTTTTTTTTCGTTTTGGTGATTTTTTTCATTTTGGCGATTTTTTTTTCATTTTGGCGATTTTTTTTCATTTTGGCGATTTTTTTCTGTTTTTAATTTTTTTTTTCGTTTTGGCGATTTTTTTTCTTTTTTTGGCGATTTTTTTTCATTTTGGCGATTTTTTTCTGTTTTTTAGGTTTTTTTTCGTTTTGGCGATATTTTTCATTTTGGCGATTTTTTTCATTTTAGCAATTTTTTAGTTTTTTTGCGATTTATTTTAGTCTTAGAAATTTTCTTTTAATTTAGTGCTTTTTTTCATTTTGGCGATTTTTTTCTGTTTTTTGGGGTTTTTTTCGTTTTGGTGATTTTTTTTCATTTTGGCGATTTTTTTATCATTTTGGCGATTTTTTTCTGTTTTTTAGGTTTTTTTTTTCGTTTTGGTGATTTTTTTCATTTTGGCGATTTTTTTTTCATTTTGGCGATTTTCTTTCATTTTGGCGATTTTTGTTTTCATTTTAGCAATTTTTCCGTTTTTTTGCGATTTATTTTAGTCTTAGAAATTTTTTTTTAATTTGGTGCTTTTTTTCGTTTTGGCGATTTTTTTTCTGTTATTTAGGTTTTTTCTTTTTTTTTGGCGAATTTTTTCATTTTGGCGATTTTTTTTCTGTTTTTAAGGGGTTTTTTCGTTTTGGCGATTTTTTTTCATTTTGACGATTTTTTTCTGTTTTTTAGGGTTTTTTTTCGTTTTGGTGATTTTTTCATTTTGGCGATTTTTTTCTGTTTTTTAGGTTTTTTTTCGTTTTGGCGATTTTTTTTCATTTAAGCAATTTTTCCGTTTTTTGCGATTTATTTTAGTTTTAAAATTTTTTCTTTAATTTGGTGCTTTTTTTCGTTTTGGCGATTTTTTTTTCTGTTTTTGGCTTTTTTTCATTTTGGCGATTTTTTGTTTTTTGGAGTTTTTTTCGTTTTGGCGATTTTTTTCATTTTGGCGATTTTTTTTTTCATTTTGGCGATTTTTTCTGTTTTTTAGGGTTTTTTTCGTTTTGGTGATTTTTTTCATTATGGCGATTTTCATTTTGGCGATTTTCTTTCATTTTGGCGATTTTTGTTTTCATTTTAGCAATTTTTCCGTTTGTTTTTGCGATTTATTTTAGTCTTAGAATTTTTTTTTTAATTTGGTGCTTTTTTTCGTTTTGGCGATTTTTTCTTGTTTTTGGCGATTTTTTTCGGTTTGGCGATTTTATAATTTTTTATTTTTTCAGTTTTACCGTTTTTGAAAATTTCAAGAGTTTTGCTCTTACGGTTTCCAAGATACAGCAAATAGTCAAAATTACATAGTCAAAATTGCATTAACTGATGGAACACCCTTTAATTTAAATTTTTTTAAATTTTAGTGTTAATTTTTGTAGTCTGAATAAAAATACACTAACCTTACACATTTCAAGTGTATATACATACATACATACAATTGTATGTATATTACATGGGATTTTAACATTTTTCGTTGCTCGTTTTGGAACACCCTTTAATTTCCAATTCTCATGTATTTGTTGTTGTAGCGGCCAAAGTTCTACATACTGTGTCCAAATTTCAGGTCTGTAGCTCTTACGGTTCTCGAGAAAATACTAATATAGTTTTAGACATAGTTAATTTTACATAACACAAAAAGTTAAAGTTTTTCAACCCTGGAAACGTCTTTTTAATTTTTTTGTATTTTTTTAATTTAAAATTCCAATTTTAGTCGTACTGAAGTGTAAAATATGTACATTTATTAAAAAAAAATAAAAATTTGTTTTCGGTAGTTACTTTTATATGGCAAAATGAAGTTTAAGTTTTCCAGCTCTGCAATCGTCTGCCCGATTTTGCTGAATTTCAATACCAATCTATTTTGGAAAATTTCTGACACACCAGTCCAAGAACGAAGTCTCTAGCTCTTCTGGGAGCTTCGGAAAACCGATTTCACGTACAGACAGACGGACAGACGGACAGACGGACAGACGGACAGACGGACAGACGGACAGACGGACAGACGGACAGACGGACATCGCTTATTCGTCTTCCCTATGCATAAGGATCCAGAATATATATATTTTATGGATCGCTTATTGATATTATAGAAATTACAAACGGAATGACAAACCTATATATACCCTTTTACCATTTTTTTGGTAAAGGGTATAATTAGACCGAACTAATTTTATATATCACAGAAAGAGTAAGTTATCCAACCCTGGAATCATAATTAAAAATTTTTCTGATTTCTTACATCAATCTTTTTTTTTTAAGAATATAATATATTTTTAATTTATAGATAAACCCAACCAAAATAGTTGTAGTGGGTTATTTTTATATAACAAAAAAAAGTTAAGGTTCCCAACCCTGGAAACGTCTTTTTTATTTTTTTTTATATTTAATACAAATTTTATTCCTACTGAAATATAAAATAAGTTTATTTAACAAAAATATTAAAAATTAGTGTTATATAGTTACTTTATATGACAAAATCGTGTCTAAGCTTTCCAGCTCTGAAACCGTCCGCTCGATTTTACTGACTTTCAATACCAATCTATTTTGTACCATTTCTGATACACCAATCGAAGACCGAAGTCTCTAGCTTTTTTGGGAGCTTCGGAAAACCGATTTCACGCACAGACAGACAGACGGACGGACGGACGGATGGACAGACGGACATCGCTTGTTCGTCCTCCTATTCATAAGTACACAGAATATATATGACAATGATTGGAATACCGCCAGAAATTTTTCCATCAGCCAATTTTTTACAAATGGATCTCAAAAGGAAAGCACGCCATAAGCTTGAAGCTTGTTTGTACGAAATTAACATTTTTTATGCGAACAGTGTTCTTAAATAAAATTTGTTGTGGACAAAAAATCATCTTGATAGAATTAGTTATAGGGAAGTTGGACTGTATATATACATATTTATTTATGACAGCTGCTCTATAACGAATTTTTCTGTAACAAAAAGGCTCAACGGGCACCAGCTACTACTTCACAGAGAAGTCAACTGCATAAAAATTTCATTCTTTTAAGAAATAAAAGCAAAAAAACATATGTTTACTTATACATACACAATTATGCATGTGTACGTAATATATACGTATACGTTATTTGTATTTGCTTTAATCGATTGCAACAAGTTGATTGGCCTTTTTTTTGACCATGAACGGCAGGAACATATTTCAGTCTTGGCTTATAAAATAAATGAAGAAAAGAAAAAGAAAAAAAACAAATAGCGTCAAAACTTAAAAAAAAAATTCTCTGCTATCATAAATTTTATTGACTTGTCGTCATATAAAAAAAAAATTATAGCACACACTTGCACAAAATAAAAATTCATATTTATAGAGATTTATTTGCACCGTTAAGTTAAGAAAACTGAAAAAGAATTTTTGATATTTAAAGAAATAATTTTTAATTCTAAATTAAACAACTGTATTCTTTCCATGAAAACTTAATCAAATGAATTTTGTTTAAGGTCCCTTATACATAAAAATAATTTTTTTTTAATGTACTATCGCTGTGAAAAGCACACAATGCGACAAATTAATTGTTGGTATAAGACTGACTATGCGAACATAAATTAAATGGAATCACGAGATATCTGTTTATTTAACTTATTCACTTAATTAAATCAAACAAAATGAAAATTTTGTTTTAAACAAATATTCGCTATACATAGTAGAACATTTCTAGTAATAAATACATTAAAGTTTGAACTATTATCAGTTCGTTATACAAATAGAAAATTTTGTTAACCAATAAAAACAAAAACAAACGAGTTGTATACTTTAGAATTAGAATATCCAATCGAACAACAATTAAGCCAAAAAAAATTTTTTTGATCGAAAGCATCGAATGTTTATTTTATTGTTAAGAGGCTATAGAATTAATAATAAAAAATAATATAAGCAAAAAGGACGCTACGGCTATGTTCGTAGGACCATATTCTTTTCATGAAATATTCATCTCCAATTCCCACATTTGCGTCTGTATGTCCTTGATAATTTATGAGTTTCATTTTGAGGTCTTGAATAGATTTTGGGCCCCGTACTTACCTTCAAAGAAAAAAGAGTAAAAGTGTAAAATCGTAAGATCTCGGTGGCTAACTGCGATCGCCTCTTCCAAAAGTCATACGTTCAGGAAACTTTTCCCGAGAAAAAGCTTTGATATCGTTTCTTGAGGATGGAGAAGTAACTGTTACATAAAAATTTTAACGTTTCATATTATTGTCTTCTGTATTAGAAACGTGAAAATATTACCAACTTAGCAGGTTGTCTAGAAATTAGATGACCCCCTTAATAAGTCCTAATTTACACTAAGCTATTCTTATTGCTAAGCTAATTAGTTTTTAGGGGAGAGAGACGACGGGAACATGAAAGTTTCTTTTACCCTCGTCTCTCTTTCCTAAAAAAACTAATCAGCTTAGCAATAAGACTTGCTGAGTGTAAATTAGGACTAATTACAAATTTATATAATGCATAGCAGATTCTAGTGCTTAGTATTGTACCAAACAAGATCTAAATTTTGATTTCATTACTTTTGATGCCTCGATTAATCAAGCATAATAAAAATTCCAAAATCAATTAATTTCATACTCGAATAAAAATAAGATTCGAATAATTGGATGCCTTAAAAGACATACCTACACTCACATGTAAATACATACAAACATATAAACATAATTAATATACTACCCAGCGGGAACTAGAAGGGGTAAGGATGCCTTCTAGAAGGCCTCTGTATGCTTTCTTTTGGATGTAGAAGGCCTGCTCGCTCCATCCCATACTCATATATTTTTTACACGCGTTGTCATTGCGGAGCAGTCGTTCTGTTCTTGCTTCTTTCGCCAGAGATTCTGGAAGGCCTTCAAATTAATGGATTTTGCTTTTATTTCGGTTAAAAACAAAACAAAACATGTTACTCCTTCTCTTCTCCTTTCTCATAGAAGGGAGTGTTTAATGTGTATCGTATCTTCTATGCGAAAGAGCCCTTTAATAAGGCCTGCACCAAGAAGGTCTTCTGAGTTTTACCGCTGGGTATATATGTTTATATATCTTACACATGTGTGTGTATGCACACACATACATACTTGTGTATTTGTAAATACATACAAAACTTAACACTATAAGTGTCGAAAAAGAGGAAACACATACACTAAGTGTTGCTGAAAATACATTGTGTGATGTATGTATGTAGATAGGCCTAGAGCAATAAACTTGTGTCCTGTATCCCGGAAAAAGTGAGTGTGAGCTGTGGGAGGGCTTTAGGTGCAGTTTACATTATAGACCTAAGTCTATGAAACAAAATACACAAAATCTATTGCAATTATGTTAGCTATTTGCAGCTCGCATGATTAACTTCACTTTTGCAAAAATTTCAAGTTTCATTTCCAATGCATTTAGTTAAGATATAAGGTATATTACGGCCCTATGCTCTTTGTAGGAGTTAAAAGAAATAAATATATATATATAAGGTATTTCATGTTAATAAAACAATTATATTGTACACAACATTACTTGAATTGTTAGTCTGTTCTCTAACATATTGTGTGTACGAATTTAAATCAAATTTATTTTTATTAACATTCTATTCCCTATTATTGAAGTCGGTTAAATTTCTTTTCAAAAAATCTTTATAGGTTTCAGTTTCGCAAGAATTTGCTTCCTAAGAAATGATACAGAAATTGAAGAACCAATTGGGAAGCGCCCCATTGCTTGCCATACAAATGTTTTAGAAATTAAGAAATTACTCAATTGACACCAGGGTTGTCAGACTTTTTCATTTTGCCAAATCGCCAAAATCACTTTTATGTAGCCTTTTGTTATATTTGATAATAAATTGTGATTTTATGTGACTTTTTTTCCATATAAATTTTTATTTACAGGAAATCACACAAAAATTGAAATAAAACGCCAAAAATAATTTCTCGAACATTTTTCTCATTCAAAATTAAAACGCATTATTTAATTTAATTAATGCAGGCGAGTTTTGGTAGGATTTATTTTTGAAAGTATTTCTTCAACAAACTAATTTTCCTGAATTACAAAAGTTTTTAAGTTAAATTAAAAAAAAAAATAGCCATAAAAATTGCCCGCAAACTTATTTATCGTCATAAAAATCGCCATGTCGCCAAATCCAAAAATTTTAACCTAAAATAAGTTGAAAAATTGCCACGTTTTGCGGGTAATCGCCATATCTGACAGGCATGATTGACACCAGTAAGCATTTGGGCAGGGTTAAGTTGTATTTTGTATCACAATTACAGATATATATTTTCACAACTCTAACGATACGCCTGGCCAAATAACCTTTAGTTTATTCGTTTCAATGAAAAGCAAATCGTTATTATTTTAAAGCCACGAGGATTTTGAATTAGCTCACAATATACTTAAGTCAGTATAATATGGAGCTTGTTATAAAATAAAAATTATAGGCGATTTGCTGGTCTAAATTTTTTAACTTTATATTATCCATAAGATTGATTGATGTGAGAGAATTAATTTTTTTCACTCTATCAATTTTTAATATTTTTTTATTATGAACTTAGTCGATTGTTACTGTCAATGACGAAGATAAAGCAATTAATGAAAATTTAATATTATATTGTATATTACTTAAGGGTTTGTTTAAATAAAATTTGCAGTAAAAATAAAAACTTAAATTAATTTCAATATATAATTTTTATTTAACGCGTGTCAAAATGAATATAAATTTTTTAGAGATGCTAAGCCAACAACAAATAATTTTTTTAACTTAAATTAATTTTACCATTAAGAAACTATTAAAACCACACTTTGGTATATTTTTGACTGAACTTAATTAATTTTTCTTAGAGTTATGTATATTTCTTGCGATAGGATTTGCTTTAATTTGAAGCGAATTTTAGTCATTCCGCGCAAAATTTGGCTGATAAATATACCGGCTTGTGCTATGCTCCATCTTCAGTATTCTCTTGAATACTAAATCGTTTTTATACTCTTCACCAAAAATGCTAGGGTATATGTATATAGGTTTGTCATTCCATTTGTAATTTAAAAAATATTCATATTTGGCCCCATAATGTATACTCTGGTCCTTTTGAACAGAAAAGCCAAATAAGCGATGTCCGAACGTGGGTAGCTGATAGTGGTTTCCAAAAAGTTCCAGAAAAGCTCAGACCTTGCTCTTGAACTGAACGAAATTGAATTGACTTGTTAGAGTTGGTGGTTAATAGATTTGTATTAACAATTAGTAAAAAAGACCATGCCAGAGCTGGAAAATTGAAGCTTTTTTTGGCAAATAAAAGTAACTAGCTTAAAAATATTTTATATTTTAGAAAGAATAATTAATATTGGTATTAAAAAGTCATAAAAACTAAAAAAAGGCTCCAGGGCTGGAAAATTTAAACTTTGTTTTGTGTATATAAAATGTTTTCTATGTTAATGGCCGATCAATAAGTCCGTGACTTTTCGCACTTTCCTTGTAGTTGTATGAAATACAACACCTTTCCCAGCAAGTGCCACCTGTTACTAGACTACTGTCAAATTTTGAGCAAATGTCGTCATTTATTTTGTGTTTAACAGCTGTTCAAAACATACAACCTCGTGTATTTTTCGATACATGGAAAAAAGTGAATTTTGAGTGCTCACTAAACATTATTTTTTGCGAAGAAAATCCGCCAATCAAAAAAAAAAAGCTCGATAAATACTAAATACTCTGTACCATCGATTTCGGTGTTGGCCGATTGAAGAATAAAAGTTCGTGAGATTTTTGATGCCATAGGCATCCACATGGCTCAGCGGTTTCTAGTTTGAATGATTTCTTGGGTATTATAAAGCTTTCCGCTGGATGGGTGACACGTTTGCTTACACTCTACCACAAACGCATGTGCAATTTCCATGGCAAAAATCCATGAATTCGGCTTCAAATTGCTCCCTCATCTACCCTATTCTACAGACTTAGCCCCATAGTGACTACTTTTTATTTCCAAACCTAAAGAAATGACTCGGTGGAAAGAGATTTAGCTCCAACGATGAAATTATTGACCAAACAAGTGCCTATTTTAAGGACCTCGAAAAATCCTATTTTTTGGAAGGGAGACAAAAACTGGAACTAAGTGGACTAAGTGTATTGATTCAAAAGGAGATTATGTTGAAAAATAAATTTTTGTTTTGGAAAAAAATGTGTTTTATTCATTAAGTCACGGACTTGTTGATCCACCCTCATGTATTTTATGTTTTAGATAGAAAAATAGTGATATGGAAAATCAGAAAAATGAAAAGGGCAAGGCTGCAGTTTTTGGAGACTGTATTGACCTGTGGCGTCAACAATTACATAATGAAAGGACAGGTAATGCTAAAATAGCTCACACTCTATTAAGAAAAATTTTCGTATGGTTTATGCCCGTTATTTCTACAAACAGGTAATTTACCTAACGATTTTACTTACGAGTTTGCCTTATAAAATTTAACTTACACTATAGATATCTGTACACTAATAGATATCTACGGCTAGAAATAACGGGCATTAGACAAGCTTTATTTACCCCATCCTTAGCATAACTTTTTCACAGCAGCTTAAAGTTCAATAACAGATTACATAGAGTCATGTAAAACTTGCTTCCTTATTCATCAACTGCCCAGCAAAAATAACTGCTTCTTAAAAGCGTTTTTGCAAGACAGACAATGTTAGAGAAACACTTGCTGTTGCGCATGAATAAGGCTTATTTGTACGACATAAGCCAGCTAGAAGCAACACATTCAGCTTTCGAAAAACCATGATTATTTTGCCTTATCAAAGTGCTTCACAGAAGTAATAATATATAGTTTTTGTGTACTCAGATGCAAAAGTTACTGGCTTGCAAATTTTTTTTTACCTTTTTTCTACTTTGTTAGAGAGCCCGCCGCCATACGTTTGTGCTTTTCAGAAGCATTTTTCGAAGCTTTTGTTAATCGTATCAAGTAAGCAATACATTGTTTACTTCCCTCAGTTATTAGTGCTTCCATATCAGTTTTTTTTTGCTGGGCGGCTGTCAAATATAATATTAAATAATTATTGTTTAATACTATTATGTATTAAATTGCGTGTAAATAAATTAGATGGCAAAAGTATTAACAAACTATATTTCAAAAAATAATACTCGTAACATTTTATTTCAGTTCCCCAATTCACCACCAACAGATATCAAAATAAAGCTCAAATTTTGTTATTTAGCAGGCCAGAGCTTTACTGGAAACTGTTAAAGACTTTAAAAGTGCTTTTGCACTAGTGATGTTAAAGCATAAAGCAAATTTCCTAAATACAATCAAATAAACAATTTAGATTTGTCTAGCTCTTTGCGAGGTGCGCATCGCTAAAAATTGTGCGCACGCGCTTTGTACGCGTTTTCAAAAAAAAAAAAAATAAAAAAATTAAATAAAAATACAAATAATAAATATGCTGTGAAAACCACACAACTGTTGCGAAACTTAAGTGGTAAAAAAGATAAAATTTCGTGTGAAGTTTTTTTATTTGTTAATATTTACAAAGCAATTTATTAAAAAAAAATTAAAATTATAAAAAAATTCGAATTGACGACAAAAAACTTAAAATATTTATTTGAGAAAAAAGTGTTAATGTTATAACAAGTTGGAAATAAAGTTTTGGGCAAAAAGTGAGTTGGCAATCTATGTAATCATGCTCAATGCTGCAACTTATAATTGCAACATTTTATTCTCTACCAGAGATTTTTTTTATATTATTTTATAAATCGTGTCAGTAATATCTTTTCATTTGTTTCTTTGTTTTTTTTCTTTTATTACGGAAAAGAAAAACTTAAAGATAAAATCATATACACCGAAAACGAGTTTGCGGTTTTAACATCAATTCAATTACGCCCGGTATGTATGTAAGTAGTTAGTTTTTTGCCTTGCGGCTGAGAATCATTTATGTTAAGTAATAAAATTAGGAAATTTATTTATTTATTCATTTGTCTTTAAAACCTATTTTCTGTTGTTGTGACAGTTGGTGATATCTGCTAGTTACCAGCCGGCGAAAAAAGTATAAGCACGGCACAGTGGGCTAAGATCAAACAAATTAACTTTTAAGTAACTGCTGAGAAATATGTAAATGGTTTTTGTTTTGAGAAAATGAAAAGAAGTTTTCGTTCGACAATTTTTAAAAACAATTTTTTTTAGTTAATTTTAACTATTGTTCGAACTTCATTTTTTTAATTTTTGGCTCCCTGTCTGAAAAAAGGCAGCTATATTACAAATTTTAAAACTATTACTTTGCATTTCGAAAATAATTTAAAACTTTGTTTTATATTAATTTTTGCACTGCCTTCACCAAAAATTGTAAAGGCTATATCTAGGTTTGTCTTTCCGTGTGCAATTTCCACAATATTCATATTCGATCCATAAAGTATATATATTCTGGGTCCTTATGAATATGGAAGACGAATAAGCGATGTCCGCCTATCCGTCCGTCTGTAAGTACGTAAAAATCCCAGTAAAGATAGAGGGTTCAGTCTAGGAATGGTGTATCAGAATGGTCCGAAAAAGATTGGTATTGAAAAACTAATTTTTGTTTTTTGTTTTTGTTTAATAAACCTATTTTATATATCAGTAAGAATACAATTGGTATTTAAAATAAAAAAAAAATATTAAAAAGACATTTCCAAGGTTGGAAAGTTTAAATTTTTTTGGTTCATAATTTCTCTACAAAAATTTGATTGGTATGCGAAAAATATAAGAGTATAATTCCAGGGTTGGAAGTTTACACTTTTTTGACCTATAGGTCAAATTAATTTTTTCTATTTCTGTATAAATTAAAAAAAAATTGTTTTGTATACAAAATTAGAAAAAATACAAAACACATCACCAGGGCTGGAAAATTAAAACTTCTTTTTGTATATAAAAGTAATTATGTAAACAAAACTAATTTTTTAATCGCCTTCAAAAAAGGAGTAGGTTATTGTATGTATATTTCTTTATATGTTCACCGATTTCTCCGCCATTTGTGAAGCGATTTAATTTTTTTTATATGAAATAGTATATTCCACAGATGGTCCCATTTTCATTAATACTAGTAAGAGTCTTCAAATTTATTGTGAATTATTTTATGGTGAGAGTCTTCAAATTTAGTGTGAATTATTCTATAATCAATGCGCGTAAACCAGCAGAAAAGTTGTGTTGTAGCGGCGAGCGGTTGGATACCTCCAACAAAAAGAAATTACTAATCTTCGCATATGTAGTATGCTTTATCAATTGATTTTTAACCTTCGAAAGCAGCATGCATAGTACAGCACAATTATAAGTGGATGGGAATGGTAAGTACCCTCCCATAAAAAGTATTATTGCAAAAAAATAAACCGGCTTTAAATATATGCAGTAAAAAGTACAAACCAAAAGCTTTTAAAAAAAACTTACACCGACTTAATACATTAAAAAGTTAAAAATAACAAAAGTATTTAACTACTTAACTATTTGCAAAAGTAAATAAATAAATATTAACAAAAGTAAATAAATAATAAATAGTAACACCGGCTTTAGCGCATACTAGTCGTAACGTAACATCAGAGCGCCCTCCTGCATCAGTATTGTATGGCAGAAACATCGGCAAAGTAAAATAACCAATAAACGGCTACTGAACACAGCTTTAAACAATTTAATACGCCTTATTGACACCAGAGGCGCTTCAACAGTGCATTATTAGAAGCCTGAAAAAAACAGAGTTGTAAAAGAATGCAGCTTTCCTCTTTCTATCTCTTCCTTCACCACCACTTTTCTCTATCACTATCCCTTTTCTAAAGAAGGCAACAGTTATTATTAGTAGTAGGCATACCTTGACTGAGTGTTGTTACTCGTACTTATCTTTATTAAAAAAGTTTTTCTTTTTTCTACTTTCTTAATAAAAATAATGAAAAGATAATATACACAACCTTAGTTTAATAAAATAACCCTACAGAATTATGAAATTAAAATGTTAGATTTGGCATAATAAATTTTTTTCCAAAATATACTGTTTTTATCCCATTGTGCAATACATAAGATTGTGGCTGGGGGTAAGGTGATTTAGCATTTGCTTCGCCGTCTCTCTGTATAGAAGAAAAGAAAAAAAAAATTATAATTATGCAAAAAAAATTTTAGAGTATATAATTAAAATATATTCTTTCCATTGCTACTTAATATCCCACGACTGCAAAACCAGTATAATATTTTTAACAGTGTTATTTCGGGAAGATATTTTTACTGTAAGATATGAGCTTCTTACTATTTTAGTATTAAAGCTTATTTCAACCAATTGTTGATATTTTGTGTTTCAAACAAGTTTTGTTTTTAATACCCAAGTTGTTCAGTTTAAAACAAACTAAAAAGTAACCATATTACAAGTCTTTGTAATTGAACGTTTCTTGCAAAAAATTCACAGCTTATTTTTAAGATAATCATGGGGATCAAATTTAAATTTTAATTCATGCGTTACATTTAACTGTTGGCGTGATTTATTTGACTGAGAGGTCTGTTAGCTTTGTTAATCTCAAGTGGTGAAAAAGCCTAAATTTGTGATGTAATAGATTTGTATGTCGCTAAGATCGCAAAACGATACAAAAGCTCTAGCCGATTATAATCGGTAATTACCGTTCAGGATTATACAATAAACGTCTAAAATGTTAGAGATATTAACCGAGTCGCCAAAAAATCTTTGGACAAGGAAAGCCGACTATTTCTTCCGTCTTAAGAATGTCTTAAAATTATGTGGTGTTCTTTACATTACAAAAAATGTTACAGCAAAATATTATAGGACGAATCAAAAAAATTCACATACTCCATTTGCATTGCAAAATATGTATACAGAGCTGAATTGACAACACGCACAGTGGACCAAACACAGGAACGCTGATGATGAAGATGTAGCGAACAGCATATTGTTCCGTTCTGTTAGTGTTTGTTAACTTTGGTGTTGTTTAGTTATTCCTCAAAAATTATCACATGCAATTTGGCTTACAGAGCGATACAAACTTTAGCCTAATCATTACAACAGTGTTCGAGCAAAAATTATTTAAAATAACTATATGTGAAAGCGCATAGAGAAAGGGACCTAAGGGTAAAAATAAGAATTTTAAATTTTTTTTGATGTGGACAACATTTGAGCATCGAATGAGACCGATCCCATGCCCCAAAAGTGTTCCCTCTCAGAGATATGCGCGTTTTATGATATCAAAGTCGACGATTCTAATGTTATGTGAAAAAATTTTCGTACTAACAGAGTGATATTCACGATTTAAAAGAATTATAAATGAGTATTTATTATAATTCACAATTAATTATTTCAGAAAATAAACCTGGATTCGAAAAAATGGGAGCAAAATTGATATCAAACTCATGGAAAAAGCGCACTAGGTAGAAAACAGTAAAAACCAACTACACAAAACAAGAGGTAGGGACGATCTACGCGTGTTTTCAAGGTTGACCAACACGTTCCTGACGTCATGAGATGTGTCGCTTTCAAATGAGACCAATACCAACACGCTCAGAGATGGTACACCAAAGATACACGTATTTAAGTCTTTCAAATGGCTCTCCTGAACAAAACCGGTTTTTACCCTTAGGTCCCTTCTATTTTGCGCGTTACATATGCTTATTTATTTAACTTTTAGTGGAAAGAAGCATAATGAATTTTTATAAAGAACTATTTTTTATAAAAGCATCTTTTATACACAAAAAATTAGAATAATAAACTTTTTGGCGAAAGTATTTCTTGAGCATAGTTTTTTTTTGTAAAGTGAAATTTTAGTAAAAGTACCTGTTGAGTAACAGCAAATTTTTGCGCAAAAGTACCTGAATAGTTACAGTGTTCTTTAAGCAAATGCACCTTCATGGTAAAAGTATCTTTTTTGAAGTATGTAGTACATTTTTATATGTACTATATATATAACTTTTTTAAAAAACTAGTTCTTTGGTGCAATAAACTTTTTGTAAAAAGGGGTTTTTAAGGAGAAGTACTATTTTTTTTACTTTTCACAATAAGTACCCTTTAAAAAAGTAGGTTCTAAAAATACTGTTTTGGATAAACTGCCCTTTTGGAAATACGTATACATCTCTTTTTTTTTAAGGAAAAATCACTTTTAAATAAAAGTACCTCTAAAGAAGAAGTAACTTTTTTTTAGAAAAATAGCTTTTGAGAAAAATATTTCTATAGAAAAATTAAATTTTTGAAGCAGTACGTTTTTACAAGAAGTAGATTAAAAAAACACTTTTTTGAAAAAAGTTCATTTCTTATGAAAAAGTATTTTTATAAACAAATACTGTTCTGAAAAACTCATTATTGAAATTCGTTCCTTTTAACCTATTTCGTACTTACTTTAAGCACCTATTTTGAAAAAGTACTAATTTAAAAAAAAAAAGTCCTTTTAAGCAGTCTTTACACTCTGTGAATTTTCATCTGATTGCAACAGCTAAAAGTAATATATCGTCTCTTATGTAAAATTTTTTAATTTTGATTTGAGCTGAGTTGAAAATAAAAGCTATTAATATTTTCATATTAAATTCTTAGAGTTAGCTTTTTAAATCATTATTGAACTAAGCAGTCTTTACTAAGCATATCGCTAGTTACAGATATTGTTATAACGTGTTTCGAAGTTGAATAAGTCCTTATTTAATTAATTTTTTATATAGATGGAATTTTTAACAGATGTTTTTAAAAATTCGAGCAAAAAATTATTTATTATTAAAAGTTATGAATACTGCTATTAATAATTTAATATTTATAAAAGACTATTATGTTAATGAGAAAGCGAGTCACTTCACTGACAAAAAAAAAAATACAAATAACAAAGTTTTGACTAAAACGAATGCGGACATTGATTTAATGTTAAACAAAAACGTTTTACTTTAACAAAACATCTTAAAACTCTCAGAGCTTTTAAACAGAAAACAACAATAGCCGTTACAAACAGTTAAAAAGATCAGGTAACAGTTATCAAGAAGTGGGTTACAGAAAGTTGAAATGCTTTTGTCTGAAACAAACTCTCAATTAATGTGACTTGTCCAGCCAGACGATGAAAAGCATAAATAGTAAAAATAACAAATTTAACTCTCTTTAGATTCTTATGTTTTATTTTTCGCTACAGATCATGTTTTTTTTTAATAGAAAGTAAGAGTGATAAGTACTGAATCGTTTTTACCCTACACCAATCTCTCAAGTAATTAATATGTTTTCTGAAATATGTTTAGTACTTTTAATTTTTGTATAGCTAAAAAATTAGTAAGAGACTGAAAAGGAAGATATTGCCTGAAGGATTTGCTATTCTGAAAAATAAATTAATTTGTCTACTTTTTTAGGTTAGGTAATTATATTGCTCCCAAAACATTTGTATTTCATAATGAATACAAATATTTATTTTATTCTCTTAGTAAAGGCAATCAATCTTGCCCTTAGGACTATTTAAAAGAAAACCTATAAGTTTCGATACTAAATTACAAAGTTGGAAATGTCTTATTCAGTAGTGTTACAGTAAGCAGATTCGTTTGTAAGCAAGTTTAATAATTCTAATAAAATAATAAAATGAATAATAAAATTGTAATTCAAATTTACAATATTTATAAGTAATTGTATTTATTCGTCTTATATGTATATGTATTTTTGATTCAATGAATAATTTCTGTTATTCAGGCTTTCTCGTTCAGTATATCATTGGCTTAGTCGGCAAATATGCCGTCCATTTTTTTATGCAAGGTGAGTTTTTATTGTAAAATACTAGAGTATGCAGTGGTAAGCAATATGCTAAGTCGAGAAAAAAAAACACCTGTTAAGTCCAGCTGAATACAATGTGCATCTAGTGTACTTGCATTTACTTGCATTTACTACAAATTTAATAGTTTCGTTGTCCTCACAATAAATATAGACAGTTTTTTATTCCTCCTGAAAAATTAAAAAAACGGACTTAGAATATTTGCCAACTAAGCCAACGATATATATTTTTTTCATTAGAAAATAAAATATTTTTTTATATAAAATGTGATTTTATTAATGTAAAATTGTAATTCAAATTGACAATATATATTAGTAAATATATTTATTTGCACTATTATGAATTTTTAATTCAAGGATTAAGTTTTCTTATTCAGACTTTCTAGTTCTCTATTTAAATTTTTTTTTATTAGAAATTAAAATTTTATTTTAATAATTAATGTGATTTTATTTAAGAAAGCAATAAGAGATAATTTCGGCTGTCTCAAGGAAATGCAGCATTATTTGTACCACTTCATAACGATTTTAGTTTCTCGAAAGATAAGACACGAAAAGTTGGCGCTTTCAGTTCCATTTAAATATTTGTAATTTACATTGATTATATTATAAATTGCTGTTAGTATTGACACATAAAATACATGCGCCTTTAATATTTACATTAAAAATTGTTTACAATCACTGCTACAGACATGTAAAGCTTGTTGCCCACAAGCTTTTCCTGAAAACATACGGAAGCTAATGAAAAGTATAATTTTTCTTATTTCCGTCAAATTTATTTTCATACCTTTATAAATAGAAAACGGGAAGCGGTATTTGAAAAATAAACATAAAACATTTATTAATGCATACTTTTAGGAACCACAAGCAGTGCTACCGTATTTGATTTTTTTTTATTTTTTTCTGGTAGCAAAACTAAAAAAGTCTTAACAAAATGAATATCCGAATTCACACAAATAAGATATAGAAAATTGTAATAATATGTTTAAATCTTTTTTGAATATCATTAGATAATCGCCTCTAATGTTAAACAAAAATGAATTAATTGATTCTTTTAAATGTTTTAAAATTAAATCTCAATGTATTACAGCATGTTTATAGAACACGTCTCAATCAAGACACGCACGAATGGCACACGCACGAATACGTAAGAATTTGCATTTGTAGAACACGTTCATTTTTTTTCGTCCGTCTTACGTCGTGTGGCGCTCTTAGCAATTTAGTGCCAAATCACAGTGTTGCCTTTCTGTAAATAATTTTTATTTGTTTACATTTTGTCATATAAAATTTGTATTTTTGTCATTAAAAAAGGTAACCCTTTTTGACGGCAACATGGAAGTGTTTATGTAAATGAAAATTTTTTATTTAAAAAAGAAATCTTTAGCTTTATACACATATACAAATAATGAAATAGCATAAAATGAGCTATTATCTTGCAAGAAATAAGAAAATGGATTTCCAAAAATAATAACTGCACGGCTGTTGTCAACTTTATGCTCTAATTGCCACTTACAATAATAATAAAACAAATAAAAATGTACTATTTGTAGCAACATTCACTTTTTTGCGGATATATCAATTTTATTTTATTTATTTCATATAAAATTTGTAATTTTTTCCACCGACGAATGTAATTTTGCATTCGTGCACTTTTTTTTGTTTTGACAGCAGAAAACGCGTTATACAAACCCAAACAAACTGTCACTTGTTACGTTTTTTACAAAAATAAAATGACATTCGCGTTATACAACCCCAAACTTGACACACGTCAGGTTTTATACGCGTATTTTAGACATATTGGGTTCTATAAACATGCTGTTATCTTATTGATGTAACACTCTTATTGATATTTTTATAGAAAACATTATATTAGGATTGTTCGTGCACATTTTAGTTTACAAATCTTAGTACTTAATTTAACGAGCTTTGTGATAGGTTCTATTTCAGCAAAAAGTATTATTAGATTTTTGAAATCCAGTAATTGAATACCAAATACATTTTTATCTCTGTAATAACCAACTTATTTTATTTTTTCACCAGTGAAGACATTTTATTGAAAAAAATATACATAATAAATTTAAAATTTAATTTAAGTTTGAAAATTTACAGCCTAATTATAAAAATTATTGACGTTTTATAAAGGTAAAAAAAAAAATTATATGAAAATTTGATTTAAAACCCCTTTTTAAATCCTTAATAAGTTTTATAAACAAGGCTGTTAATAAAGTGTTTAATCACATTTTTAATCAATTAAATTTTTAATTAAAAAAAAACAAATATAAATTCAAAACCTAATTTTGTGTCAATTAAAAATTTCATTAAGAAAAAAGTTCAATTGATACAATTATGTTTTAAATTTATTTTTGTTATATTTTATTTAAAAGTTTAAGTGATTTAACTTTATTAATTAGAAAGTTTAATTGACAGAACTAAATCTTTAATTGATTTTTGGTATTGGTTTCAAGTAAATTTGTTGATTGTACAAATTTATTTTTCTGTGTACATGAAATTGACTCTCTTCCCTAGTATAATCTAACGAAGCGTAGTTTGAATAAAACGATAAGTGATATATGTATGTACATATATGGAGAAAACCAACAGATGAAATGTTTTGCAACATAAAAATCTTACAAGAAGCACAATAAGATCACTTTAGTCTCACCAAATGGAAGAGGTGAATACAAATCACAGCATCCAATAACAAAACCAAAAAAAAATTAATTATTTATTGCAAAGCTCCCTGCTTTTTTGTAAAGCTCCTTCTTAACTTAAGACAGTCATTAATGCATTTTGATTGTATGATGCAACAAACTATTTGTTGAAAACGAAAGCTTTTAGAGTTTCCATTTAATAGACATATTTTTTTTAAAGTTGAAATGCTTGTGCAAAAAAATAATTACAAAATCAACAGTTAATAAAGTTGTTACATAAATACCGCTGCTAAATTTGTATGTGCAATTTTGTTTAGAGAACAACTCTAAGCAAAATAAGATCTTTCAAATCCGCAGTCAGTTGCATTTGAGCGATTTACAAAAGCAGTTAAAATAAATTAAAGACAGTAAGATAACACGAAATACTTGAGAAGATTTTTCAAATTATAAAGAATGAAAAAAAACTTTCAATAACAAGCGATATTTTTTTTTTGTATTAATAATTTTTAAGTGTTTGCAAAAATAATTGGAGCATAAATGGTTAAAATACATTAATCCTTCAAACGTAATTTTATATATATGTATATAAAAAAACTACTACTGATAAATAATTTTTAATTACAATCATCATAATGAGTGCGATAAATGAGATAAAAAGAATGTAAAATATTATTCAAAAGAATAAATTTCTTTAAAAGAAATATTTCGCAATTAGAAATCATTTCAAGTGTTGTAATCTTCTATAAAAAATTAAAATTGCTTTTACAAGATTTTGTTTATTATTTTTTAATAATTTATACAACATCCATTAATTACAATAAAATATAAAATAAAATATATTCAATAAAAGTGTTTGTGTAATTACAAAACTAAAAAAAAAGGAAATGAAACAATCTTAATTATTATTACGGCAGCAGCATTATCGTCTTGCAATTATCTAAAGCAAATAAATACAATTAATTGCAAAATTTTCAAGTTTATGGTTCAATGATTAGTTTTGGCTTTGGACAGACTGACTCTGGGGCTATACGATTACATGGGAGTGAGTATTACTCAAGAATATCCGGCAAATGTTTAATTTGTTTCAATAGACTTAATGGTATGCGATGGCTTTGTGTGGTTTCTTATTAAATAGTCAAAAGTCTAAAATACCACAATCAAATTAACGCACACACACACTCGCACAGACATACACAGACAGACACTCATTGATATGCGTATGTTGCAATTCTTTGAAGGTAAAATATACTTAAGAGCTATTATTTATTAAATTAAGATTTCTTAAGCTGTTGAATTTAAAAGTTTGCTTAAAATTAATAATTATTTGATGAAATTTTGCAGCCAATTCAAGCTGATCGATCGGGCTATTGCAACATTAAATAAAATTAGGAAATACAAAGTTGATTATTGAACAAATAAATAAAAAACGAAACTAGATTTTGCAATAATTCTAATAAGCTTCATAGCGGAAACATTAACTTATCTAATCAATTTCAAACAAACAAAGAAAAACTACCGTAAAATATATACATATGTATATAAACCCATCAGTGAAAAGTGGCGTAACTCACATTTTATTGGTTGCATTCTTTACATTACCAGCTCTCAATTCAACAGCAGAGTTAGCCACCATTGGGTATTCAAAAGAAGATGTAGCTGAAAAATCTTTTTTGCACAGAGCATAATATAGCAAAGTAATAGATCAATTAAATAATTAAATAGTATGGGGTTATACCACTTTTGCACTAATAGCCTCATACATAAAACTATCTAAATTTTCGATACATATTTTTGCGCAAAAAAAAAGGGTCTTTTAACATTTTTTTTACTAAGCTTGTCTTTGAAAGTAACAATTTGATTTTTATTCATTCTGTTCAATTTAAAGCAGCTTAAACGAGAAACGAGAAACAAGATTTATTTTCATGGTCAATGTCAAAAACTTTAAAAAGCTTAGTTTCATTCAGCTGAAATAAGTTTATGTTGAAGAGCAATTGATTCAGCTTAAAACGTCATCTACATCTACCCAGCAAACATGTTAATGTCAAAAGATTTTCTATTAATTTGGGGAGCAGTGTACTCTCAATAATACTGTCATTTGTCAAATGTGCTTATTCTTAAATTTTGTTGTCAAAGTAAAATGATTTTATTGCATTTTCTTACAGCTTTTAATAACAAAGCATGATATGCATTAGAGTGATGAGTGAAAAAGAAGCTACGCCTGCTTCACTTTGTACTGAAATATATTTCAATGTCGTTTCTAAAAATGGGATCCCACTATAGGCGCAATGTAATGGTTTTCATCGGCTCGCTTTAATAAAATGATAAGTGGTCAGGCCAAATGGCCTTATATCTCAATTAATTAAAAAAACAAGGACTTCATTGCAAAATACTGCAGTGTTAAGAAAGCCATATAGAGTTATTCCAGAATTACTTGATTTCTTACTTATGACTTAATTGCAGTAAACAAGACTACAAAAATTCTGTATATTTCGCCAATAGTGGCATCTTAAAAATTCAGCAAGCTCCTTTTTTTTTGTGTATTGCGAAAGGAGAAGTTTTGATTATCCTTATTAATTGCTTGGCGTTTTTTTTATTAGATGTCAAACTCCAGATACAGCTTCTGATTTATCGGATCCTTTAACCTAAATGAACGATTATTTTCAACCTTCATTAAAATTAGATAACTCTACTTTATGAAATATTCATCTTTAGAATTTTTTTAGGCGAATTTTGACGCCTTTTTAAGTTTCATCATAAAAATGCCATAATTCGCTGTTAACGGTTTGAATATAAGTGTCAATTTCTTGATAAGGGCGTGTGAGTAAATCCGAGACTTTTTGAATCTCGCTCCTCTTAAATGAAACGGCAACACTGTTCCTGTCAACGAGCAACTTTCAGTGCAGTTCTGTAAAACTTTAAACAAGCTTTAAACAAGTTAAGTTAATTTTTAAATTTGCATTTTTTTTAGCCAAGAAAAATAACCTTCACCTCAAACTTTTAACTGTTTTGTTCGTAAAGAGTAATTTTGGTTTATAAAGGGCTTGTTTTTTTAAACTGTTTCATAAAACTTTTATGTATCGAAAATAATTTTTTTGAACAAGGCCTTAAATAATTTGTGTTTCAAAAATAAGTTTTTAACCAAAAACTGTTTTATAAATCTCTTAAATCAAACATTTACGAATAAGGCTTTAAAATTTGTCTTATATTAACAAATTTCTAAATTTTCTAATAGTGCCCGGTGTGCCTTGATAGCTTCAATGCCATTATAAGTAAATATATGTATGTATCAAGTACATATTTATTTCTTAGCCAGCAAACAAATTCCGAACTAGTTCCACTTTCGTTGCGTACCATTTAATATTCTAAGGCTCTTGTTTATATAAAAAATTATTCTAGATAACCTTTTAAGCGCCTACCATTCAGTTATTTGGATCAATTCCGTCTTATGACAACCATGTGTTAAATACACTGATGTTTCAGCAGAAACAGAACTACTTGGAGCTGAGTTCATCAATTCTGTAACTAATGATGTGTATGTAAATTTTTACTGTAAGGGTGCCTTTATATCCTTTACATTCCTTCCTGGAAGTGAAACCAATAAGTTGGCAATTTTTATCCCAATTTGGCAGCATATAAAAATACGACTGAACAGATATAAATTCTTATATATATATATATATTACAAAACTGCCATGACCATGAAGGTGGGTGGGTACATATACATATATGTTAAAATATAAGAAGTTGTTATGAATTAATATTTAAATAGAATTGATGAAATAGGCTCTTAAAGCCATACATGAATGTTATTTGTATGATTGAAAATTCCAATCTATATTCTTTGTTCAGGTCGGCAAAACGATTGAGAATATCGTTTGATATATGCTAAAGCCTGTAGTTTTAAAACATTCGATTTTGTGTTTACTGGGTATCTACATAAATAAATAAATTTGTTGGTGTGTATATACATACCTACATATGTATGTATATGCATATGCTAGTTTCGCATAAATTCAAATATCTGTGTGCAACAGTACGCACGTACACGTAATAACACACAACACGTCAATTCACACATTCCACTAAGAGTTTAATTTGAAACAGGTTTTGTTGTTTTTTTTCTCATAATTTTTTCCTCAATTTTATTTGACGTTTATATTCTTTTGCTAAGGGTTTCAAAAAGAGCAATTCCGCACCAACCATATTAAAAACAAGTGCCAATTCATGAATTTATAAACGGAATAAAAATGTGTAGCCTCCAAAAATATTTATACATATCGTCAACTCAGAATTGGTTTAGCCCATACGCCACAAAGTTAGAGTGGAGAAAAACGACAAAGAAGGTTTACATGAAGTTTTCTCAAAATGTACCCGATAGATTTTTTTTATATTTGTACCACTGCTTCCGATACATGTTTTGAAGAAATATTTAAATTTTTGTGAACTTCCACGAATGAAGTTAGATAGAAGTGAATATAAATTTATTGTAAAAGTAAAAATACGTTTTGTGCCGCATACACCACTTTTCTTAATTTATTTTCAAAATGTAGCTTTTTGTGCTTCATACGTACTCAGCAAAAAATTACACATTACAATCAGAACTACTTGCCATATAATGACTTACTTTTCTGATTACCAAATTTCATTACTCGCTTACAAATCACATTACCTAAAATTTAAAAAAATTATGTACAAGTTGCTAAATGAAGAGAATAATCTTTTTAGGTTAAATAGATTACGTGAGGAAGTTTTCAAAAAAAAAGTAAGTGCTTCTCAATCGATTATTTTAGTCTTACGCCTTGTTAAAATCATTAAATTGGTAATCCAGTAAGGAACAGCTTCCACCAAAAATACTTAATTCCAAACCCGATTACCTATTTTGAAATTTTTTGCTGGGTATACTTTACTGCTGTGAATTGAGAATTTTGTTTATTTTTCTTCCTGTTCAGAGAAATAAGTCGATCGTTTAACGCCAGTCAGGAAGCCGCCGCTGTAATATTTTTAACTTTCGATCCGCTTACACATTTACGCAAGAAAAACGAATATTTGAAGTGCACTTAATATAAAGAATGAAATTAAATGATTTCTGTTATACTCAAACATGCACAATCTTTTGTTTTATTTTAGTTATTAACCAACTATATATTAAAACATGTAATCGGCGGCTGCGTCTGGGTGATGATGTTTTCCCGTTTTCGCCGTTGAATTTTTCTTACAGCACCTTCTTTTTATTTTTTATTTCATATAGAAATGAAGCAAGACAAGAGTTAATTTTACTTTTTAAGTTTTTGTATGAAGTATTTGACGCAATCGCCAAACAGTGGCGTGTACAGCAAAACAATACTTACTAAACCATAAACCATAATAAATTTCGTGAAACGCGTTTTTGGAATATGGAATTTATATAGAAAACTCTTAATGAAGAAACTCAATTATTTCTGATACCAATTAGTTTTGAAGAATTTTGGTATCTAGATATCTTTTAGTTTCCCTAACTTTAAAAAAAACTTTGACCATAACTCTAAAATATTTGCTAGGCAATTCCCAGAGAGCTATTTTTTTTCCTTTTCCAGGAAAATACAAAATTCACCAAAACCGAAACTCTATTTACTGCTACATAGCAACATTATTTTTTAGAAAGTATCGAAGCCTTAAAATAGAATATTAAATAAAAAACGAATAAAACTTAGCACGCTTCAAACAGGAACTATTTTTTTCCAGTTCATTAATGGTTTGTTATACGGATATAGTAAACAAATGCACATGTAAGTATGTATGTATTATATACATACATATACATATGTAAATAAGTACAAAGTTTTTTATCACTATCGTAGCTGAGGGAAGGTATGCTTAAATCAAAAAATGCTCCAACAATGTTTCATTTGAAACAAAATTTTATCTTATAGCAAGTAAGTTGCTTTCAATTTGCATATAGTTCGATAAAGATACTAGACAGCTTGCTATGGGGCTTAAGTCCCAAGATAATAAAATTAATGTATACAGGAGTTATACGCCCAATACTGAAATATGGTTCGATAGTACAGTAGACCGCTGCCAGTAAGATATGTATATGTGGTACACCAGCTATACAGAATTTAAGGACCGGTCTACATTGGAATTACAGGCTATCTGCTATGAGTCCTTCGGAATCCCTGAATGCTATAGAGGGCATTATTTTTTCAGACCTATACATAATGGGCATATCCACAATTACTGCTGCGGGATTGGTAGCATCTGGCTGGTAGAGGTCGAGGACACACAAAAATTTTAATTGCTCAGAATATATAGTACCCAAAACATCCAAAAGTGATCTGGATGTACAGATGGTGCAAGTGAACTACTGACTACTGGCATTCATTTCGATATACAGGCGGCAGCTTTTGTCACTATAAGATTACTTGAAACCTCCTAAATGTTAGTAGATCCATGTTAGGCTGTGCTAACCAGACTTTGTCGATAGACCAGCACCAATCTTATCTGGATTTATGCACATAGAAACTTCAGCAGATATGAGCGGGGGCATGAACGAAACAGTCAGTCAATTATTTTAGCAAAAAAAAAATTGCAACTAGTTCTAAAGGTTTGCCACTTTCATTGCATTTACTACAGGTACTAAATTTAATATTCTAAGGCTATTGTTTATATAATAAAATTTTCCTAGACAACACATTAAGTGTATATCATTCAGTTATTTGGATGACTTCCGTCCTATGACAAACATGGTTAAATTCATTGATGTTTCATCAGAAATGGAACTACTTGGAGATGAGTTCATCAATGCTATAACTAATGATTTGTATTGTAATTTTTTGATGGTGTATATTATATTCATAAAGCAAAAGTTGAGGGATCTGACGGAGTATATGCAGGGCCAAATAGGAAATGCGCTCATAATTAAACGTTTATGAATCAAAAGTTCTTATAGCTATGCTATTTATGTCACGACACAGGTGCTTACAAAAATAATCGACACTATTACAGTTTTATATAGCTAAGCAGCAGAGCTATAACCGTGTGTCCTAAGACACCTCTCTTTCATTAGCAGTTAGTGGTTACGTTTTTTTTTGGGCAAATGTTTATCAAGTGTGGCCGTACCTTAAAGTAATTAATAAGTTAATCAAAATCTCTTTTTTTTTTGGCGAAATAAGGCAACATAACATTTAAATTGTCAAAAAATATTCACGAATAGTGTTTACAAATTTAAAGCACATTTTAAGGTTATAAATCAAACAGTTACAATAACTAATCGCTTACACGACAAAAATTTAATTTATTATCTCTTATTCTTACAAATTTGTTTTTTTTTATGCTTATAACAAAACTGATATACATATATTTGCATATTTACTTATTAATTTATTTTTTTTAACTACTTTTTAAGTCTTAAGTTAGACGGTCCTTCCCTTCAAATACCCACGTATGTATATATGACGGTTTTTTTGCATGAATTACATTTCAATTTATTTCAATAAATTATACACTAATTCTTAACAAAGTATTTGAAAAAAAACCAACCAAATATGGAAAAAAATTTATATCGGTATTTTAGAAACAGTAGATGCTGGATTTTTGCTTAAAATCAAAAGCTCGCAAATTAAATGCTTTTGACATTGCTGAGCACGAGATACATACTATAAGTAATTTTGTAACAGGCATACGAGGCCATAGGAATGACTTTTGGTTCCGGTATATAATATACATATAAACATATCGCTCATTTACTTGAACAATGCCAAACTGGTTTTATAGTAAACGAGTTTAAAGTTTTCAACTTACACACAACTTAATGGAAAATAAGATGTAATTTTTCTTTCAAGAGTTCAGTATACAAGATATATTATTCAAACTTGTCACAATGTGAATAAAAATATGAGGAATAATTCTGCATTATTACTACATAGTATAAAACAAAGTCGCTTTCTCTGTCCCTATATCCCTATGTATGCTTAAATCTTTAAAACTACGCAACGGATTTTGATGTGGTTTTTTTTAATAGGTAGAATGATTGAAGAGGAAGGTTTATATGTATAATAACATCCATTAAATAGTGGAGAAATAGTGTTATTTTTGAGGTTTCTAATGTGATGTCGTAAATAATTAAATTTTTTCCGCTTACATTGCAAACGCAGGCTGAACCCTGCGAGATTTATCAAAATAATGTACTAAGTATTGTACACATTAAAAAGGGCTCCAGAAAACTCTGCTATGGTATATGTATGTCTATCTCTTATGGATATCCCACAATAACATTTTTAACCGACTGCAAAAAGAAGGAGGTTATCAATTCGTGTGTATTTTTTTTTTACTTTTTTTATGTTTGTACACGCATAACTCGGTCATTTTTAAGCCGATTTTCGAAATTCTTTTTTTGTTTGAAAGGGTTTGCTTGCAGTTGGGTCCCATAATTTCTTTTTCGAAAATCGGAAGAGGAAATTTGCTCCCCTCTTGCATAACTCTGCTATTTGTGAACCGATTTTCAAAATTCCTTTTTGGTTTGAAAATTGTTTGCATTAAGTTAGAACCCACAATTTTTTACGAAAATCGGAGGGGAAATTCGCTCCTCTTATGCATAACTCCGTCATTTATGAACCGATTTTCACAATTGATTTTTTGTTTAAAAGGGTTTGCTCCGAATAATAATAATAATAATTTAAATGTAGTTAAATCTAATAGAAAATTCAATGGGGCTGGTACTAGGGTGGGGCCTGCAAATGCCTTAAGGCGCCAACCCAACAGCCTTAAAATGCCATCATTTGATTAAAACTAAATATTTGAAGAACCATACATTGGTCTTTTATTAACACTAATTATGGACCTGAGTAGTTTTTTTATTTTTTTGATTAGTTTGATTACTTTTGTTCTTGTTTTTCTTAAAATACTGACAACAACTGTTGATTTATGAAATGATATGCATTCAGACGAGTATTTGCAAAACAAGGAAGGGGGGACTTTGCTGCCCCCACCCCCTAAAAAAAATACCACGTCATATATAAACCGATTTAAAATTTTTTGAAAAGGTTTGTTTGCAGCTTGGTCCCATAGTTCGTAAATGGGTGGGAAATTTTGACACCTCCCCCAAAAAAAAATTACTTCGTCATATAAAAAGTGTTTTAATTTTTTTTTGCTTGAAAGGGTTTGCTTTCAGTTTGGTTTCATAAGTTATAAGACAATATCTTGGTTTAAAAAAAGAGCTATTCTGTCACCAACTAACGAATAAGTAGATAAGGTAAATACCTTGATTCTTTCAAAGATTGATGCGCCGGCGAAAATATACTACTCGGTCGATACTGTTCTCGATTTGGAAGAAGCTGTTCATTTTCCTACAGACTTTCTAGACACTTTGAACCTGTCTGGACTCTCTCTTCAGAAAATGGTGTTAAAAGTAGGTTGTCCTGTTATTTTATTAAGAAACTTGAATCCACCTAAACTTTGCAATGGCACGCGTTTGTTGGTAAAATCACTCAAAACTTTCATAATAGAGTGCACAATACTCACAGAATGTGGTACCGGAGAAGATGTATTGATTCCCCGAATCCCTCTGATACCATCGGATTTACCCTTCCAATTTAAACGTTTACAGTTTCCCTTAAAGACATATTTTGCAATGACCATTAATAAATCGCAGGGTCAAACCTTCATCCTTAGATTTGAGCGTTGACTGTTTTTCACATGGCCAACTGTATGTCGCTCTTTCAAGAGTAACCTCTAGAGAAAACATGTTTGTATTGTCTAACGACAAGAAAGCTGTGAACGTTGTATGTAAAGACATTCTGTAATATATTAATTGTTGTAAAAATAAAATAAATAGGTAAAACTTTAAAAAGTAAATAAATAAAAATGTAGTGTATGAATTTAGATATTCTAAAGATAGCAGGAAACCTTCATGGTTTAGGGAAAGAAGAATTGTTTTACTCTAAATTTAATGCGTGCGGGGCACGGGCAGTAATGAATAAATCAAAACTACGATTTTAATAATTTTTTCAATGAATGACATAGGCTGTATATTTTATACCCGTGTGAAGCCGGAGCGGGCCGCTAGTTAGCTATAAAGTCGAAATTTTTTGAGTTGAAATATTGTTGAAGTTAATGAACTTTAAGCCAAATATAATATATGAGAGGGTTAACTATCAAACTGCTCTCGCTTAAAGGCTTAAGAGTACAAAAACGAAAATGTTTTACTTCAAGCTTTTTCTACAACACTCACCTTTTAACCTTGAAATATATAATGGACGATGATTCAAAATGTTGGTTATAGGTTTTGTTTGATATCCAACTCCTATACAAAATTTCTGATGCTGATCTGACGAATAACAATAGCAGAAACATAAAAATTTTTTCATAGCTATTACTTTTTTTCACATTTTCTGACATGCTCGTCCTTTAATCTTGGAATGTTTAACATGGAAGTTTAAGAAAAAACTTCTAATTATTATTTGAATAGTTTATCGTCTTTTAATCTTGACATGTTTAATGGACGATGATTAAAAATGCTGGTTATTATTTTTATTTAAAGGTTGAAAAAAAAGCTGAAACTTTTATTAAATTTATTCTACTAAATTTCACATAAGAATCAGCTGGTGCAGGGAATCTTCTATGATTTCGCTGATCAAAAACGCTCTTCATGAGATTTCCAATAGACTCTATCACGATTTAAAATTTTTCCTGGGAAGGTTCCACCATCAATAAAACGCAACTTTATGTGTTTATAAATGAAAATAAAAATAAATTTCATAAATTTTAATTTATTTGAAATAAAATCATTTTCCATGGGGAAATTTCTTTTCATAAAGATAATTTAACAAAAATTTAACCTTTTTTCATTATCAGTCTGCCAGAAAACAATGTTTTTTGTTTTGAAATATTATACAGCAACAAAATTCTTTCTTATAAGTTTGTCAAATAATTAAAAAACTTTACACCTGAACCCCTTTTCTCATACAATCTTGGGAATAAGACAAAAAAAAATAAGGATTTATCCTTCAAGGCAGACAAAGTCGCACACTTTTGAAATACCAATACAAGAAACAGATTTATTATAAATATAATAATGAGGATAGAGATCAATGAAAACAGTAAACGCTGTAAGAGAATATATACTTTTGAAACTTAAGCAGCAGTAATATTGAGAATTTGTGAAAATAAATTATAAATAAAATTTTTATATATTTTTCAATAAAAACTATTAAGCTAAACTAAAAATTTTCAAAACAACTCCGTCAGTAGAGTGTGCTGAATGAAGAAGACTGGAGTTGGTTGGAAGTTATAAAATATTACATCCACCACCCACAAATACCTTCATAAATATAAAACATTTATGTATGTATGTGTTTGAAATTTCCAGATACATATTAGAGAAAAGTTCAATAACGTTGTTTTATTGCCGGTATAGATTGGTTGTGCGGGGTGGTGTTGCTGATGGTTGTTGGTGTTGATGGTGTTAATGCATTTAAGATGCGTGCACAACACCAAAGACGTGACATGTTTTCCGTAAAAAGCAGCTACGAAAAGATGTTTGTAAAAAATACATGATTAGGAATATACACTTACACAGGCACTTGCTCGCACAAACGAGAAACCCCAAAAATTTGCTGACTCAAGTTGAAAAAAAAAGACAAACAGTGACTAACAATCTGACTATGCGACCAAGGGAGTACCACATCCAACTTTGTGATGTTATATTGCAGATTGGATTTGACTTGACATAAAAAGGTAAACTTACGCGTAATGACTGAAACTGCTGGATATATAATAATAAAAAAGAACAATAAAAGAAAGTAAAGACAAGAAAAAGTAAGAAAAAGGTGCAGGAAAGAGGTATGAATGCATGAAGGTAAAATTGTTCCAAAACACGCGACCATTAAAATAACACTTCAAATGTTTGTATGTGATTTTAAGTGAACCATGTTTGTTACATATTTTTTATAGGTCTTTTTGGGGGGAGTGTCAAGTATTGCCAAAGCAAAAAAAAAAAAGAAATTTTCGTAAAAGAGTTATTTGATTTTGTAAAGCAAGAATGTTACAAGATCGAACTATTTTTTAGCGCTGAAAAATTCTAATAAAATAATTTATTTTTTTTTCGCAAGTTTAAACGTCAATCAGACCAGAGAAGTAGCTTGAACAAGATAGTCCCTGAGTTTTTACGAACACAATTTTCTTTATTTTTTAAGCCAATTATCAACATTTGAATTATATTGTGCATTTTCATGCCTAAGCGTGCACTCCGAGATGATTTAATGCTTAATTTCCTATGAAGTAGCCATTAAAGCTTGAGCTCGTAAGTCAGTTTTTCTCCAGTTGAAGCAGACGTCAGCTTGTCCAGTATCTTAACATAAGTATCCTTCCTTCCTTTTCAGATGAAAACACAGGGTATACCAGAGGTGACACGAGACGGAAGATTATTTGTGTTTTCGGATCTCGCGCTCACTCTGTCACTGCGTCTTCTTTAACCTTCTTTCGTGGTGGAATTTTGCAGCTTAATTTCAATTTATACTTTGTAACCTCATTCGCTTGACGATTTTTGTAAATAAATGATAAAAATTAATATTTTTTTAATGAAAATGCTTCAAATGAAATCTGCAATCATCTTAAAACAATTTGTAATTGCCTTTTTATTAGTGATAAGCTATTTCGCACTTTGTTTCTTAATTCAACACAACAAATTCTTTCATCTAATTTTGCAAAATTGTTTACTTGTTGAAATGTTTTTCGTTTAACACTTTGTGGTCTTATTCGCTGAGTGATTTTTGTAAATAAAAGGTAAAAATTAAAATTTTTCAATGAAAATGCTTAAAGTTAAATCAGGAATAATTTGCAAACAAATTTTAATAACTTTTTAATACAAATAATCTTTTTCACATTCGGGTTTTTTAAGTAAATGCAACAAATTCTTCAATTTAATTTTGTAAATGTGTATGTACGTATGTATGTATGTACACGTGTATATTTCACAAAGAACACATTTTCTCTTGTTTGTTTTGATTTTTTTGGTAACATTTTAATAATAAATATACTGCAGTTGTCCCTTTCTCGCAGAATCTGCGCGACAAATGATTTTAGCTTTTTTCATAAGTCACTTTCTTCAACTCTGGTCTACTTTGTGGATGAAAACCCGAAGATGAATAACAATTCCCCGAAAAAAAAAATAATTTTTATGTAAAATAATTCTGTAGAAATATGTCAAGTCTTTCCGGGGCACTAAATGAAATCTACGAAAATTCAAAAAAATTTTTATTTGCTTTTATTTATAGTGGTATTTTATTGGAAAAAATCGAAACAAATTGTATCCTTAAGGGATTCCGCGCAAGGACGAAATATGATTTTTATACCTCAGCGCTTATAAAAAAGCTTTATTTATGAAAACATTTAAAGCAGGCTTTCGCTTTACTTAAACAAAGTAGAACATCGTAAGTACACTCAAGGATAAGCTGCCACTTAAAAATAAGAATGCGTCACATTGATTCAATAATTTTCAGTAAAATAGAAAATTGTATATTGAGTCACTTCAAAATAAATAAAATTAATAAATTAATACTGTAAATTAATATTTTTCCACATCGAAATAAGAAATTTCAACATGACTAGACTTTCGTTAATATTTCCTATTAATTCAATATAGTTTTTATTGATTTTTCTCTGGGTGTAGATCCACTGAGTTCTTCTCTGGTGTCCTGTGTTGCTGCATCTTTGTAGTGTGGTGGGATGACGAGCCTAGTATGCTTGATCTACAAGAGGTTTATTATTTTTTTTTTGTCGAATAGTGCTTTCTTATTTGGCTTTCTAAAGGTCACTGATGAACTGGAGCCTGAGTGGAACAGACTTGAAATTATATCCAACCTAAAATCGTTTAGTAGTGAGTTATACCCAATACGACTGCCACATCGGAAAAATGAAACAAAAAAATTCGATTCCGACAGTTGGAGATCTTTCTATTTAACTCATAATCGGTCCTATTCTGTAAACCGATCGATTTAAAATCGCACGAATTTAGAAAACTAACTCCTACAATAGAAATATTTTTTTAGACTTTTAGATTCTTAAATATCACATCTGATAGAAAATTATCGTGTACCATTATTAATTTTTTTCAAAACGAGAAATTTACTCAGATTTGATTTACAGAGCAGGACCGAATATATCTTTGTTGATCTAACTTCCCGGGTTTTCACCTTCATCAAAGTGATTATTTTTATTGTCGACTGTTCTGTTCTTCGAAGTACTCAATATCATCGAAAAAGCGTCTGATAGAAGCTCTTACAAAACAACTTTATTCCCGATACTTTCCAATATATATGAAATATCAGTGTCCTTGAGTTTGTTGCTTTTAGCCAGAGATATCATGCGCAGTGGTATAATTTTTAAACGAGTACCATCAGCCTTAAACCTCCTCTACGTCAACGTTTTTATACATACACATGTCTTTGGTGTTACTGTTTTCCAGCACGTTTTTGACTTACTTATTTATCAAAAAATTATAGAACTACGGATTCTTATGCAGGTGTTAATAAGAAATTTACTAAATAATGGATAAAACTTTCATACATATATACATACATATATCTATCTATTTCAAACTCTCGTATGTATATTTTTAAAAATTAAATATAAGCTTAAATCTGCCAGCGGTTCGGAAAGAGTTAAGTGAGCAACATTTGACATTCAACAAACAAACTTTTAACAAAAAACGGCAACTCCGTTTTCAACTCAGATAAACCCAGTGCCTTACTTTGTCTCTGCCAATTCTTCAACTTTGTTGAGGGATGTGTGTAAGTGTGTTTATAGGTTTTGTGTCAATTCATCTTTGCCAACATTTATTCCCACATTGTTTGGAGTGACTTTTTTCTTTAACCACTTCACACTTACAGTTGTGCACTACACACAGAGGAAAAATTGCCATGTCATAATAACGAAGACAAAGTTATTTATTTTTAATTTTATTAATTGTAATGGAATTTTTTAAAGCATATCGCTCATTTACTAAAACAACGTCATAACTCAAAATAAGCTTGTTGGCCAGAAAATGAGTTTACAGTTTTCAGTTTACACACGCCTTAATGGAAAAAGAAAATTTTACTTTTCTGTCAAGAGTTTAGGAAAAAATATTTATATGCAAAATTAACTCAAAAATCCCACTTTTAGAGTTATGACATTGTTGTAGTAAATCAGCGATATACATATTTTTTTATTGAGTCATCTATTTATTAATATTTTTGGGGCCCTACATACTCTTAACTTTAGGAAAAATTTTAGCTAATCATGTCACACCATATTTCTTTCATCTAATAATAATTGGATTGAAGTGTACTGATGAGTTCCAAAAGCGGGAACGAAATACATAGAGACAATTGCTTAACTCTAAAAACCAGCCAAATTTTTAAATAAATTAAAATAAAAACCTTGTGTCATATAAATATACTTCGGCATTTCAAATAATTGCAAAGAATAGAATTCTGATTTTAGATGGATTCACTAATTCCACATTGTGCAATGTTAAAAGATATTTCCACCAATATGAAATTAAGTAGATCTCAATTAAAATCTTTATCAAAATATATAGCCTTTGCAATAAGTTGCGTGTATCATAAGCAATGCACGTTGCTGATTGGTGGTAGAAAACTAAAGAGGACAAATTTTTCTGTTACAAATGTCAAAAAAAAAAAAAAATCGCATAAAAAGCCATACAACAATAGTGTGCTATGCAAAGTTTGTGTGGTGTTACATTTTTTTTTATAACTTGTATAAAAAATCGGCAGTTGTAAAGTATAATGATACAATTTTACTAATTTTACCTTTAGAGGCCAGCTTTGCCTTCAATTCGGCTACTTATGCTAACTGGCATGCAGTTTTTGGTTATGGTAAAACCCTCAGTTAGCCGACTGTAATGGAAAGTTAGTCCAATGATATGAAACAGCTGATCAATATTGTTAAGTGAAAAGTTATCTATATATTCTTACATTCTGGTTACATCTCTATAACCATTTTCATTACTTTTCACATAACTGAACCTTCAGTTATACGACTGTAATGTAAGGTAACTGCAACGGTAGGAAACATCTGATCGATATTGTTATGCGAAAAGTAATGTAGAGATTCCTTAAGCTCAGTTACCCGACTGTAATGTAATGTAACTGCAACGTAGGAAACAGCTGATCGATATTTGTATATGAAAAGTAGGTTACGTTACATTACATATCTATAACCATTTGCATTACTTTTCACATAACAATATCGATCAGCTGTTTCCTACTGTTACAGTTACTTTACATTATAGTCAGCTAAATGGGTCTTACATTTCTGTAACCATTTTCATTACTTTTCACATAACAATATCGATCAGGTGTTTCCTACCGTTGCAGTTACGTTCCATTAAAATCCGCAAATACCGGACGGTAATGTAATGTAAAAGTAACGTAGGAAACAGCTGATCGGTATTTTTATATCAGAAGTAGGTTATGTTACATTACATTATCTATAACCATTTACATTACTTTTCACATAACAATATCGATCAGGTGTTTTCAACTGTTACAGTTACTTTACTTTTAACTGAGCCTTTAAGGCTGTTAATGTTCTTGGTTTATATATTTCTATCTTTTCTGTTTTTCTCATGTGTTGTATCAGTGTTGCCAATTTGCCTTAATTTTTCTACTGCGCTATGGAAATAATGTGTTCAATTTACGAAGCTTTTCAAAGGGGCATCAAAAAAGTATCCAATGATTGTAGCCTGATCAGAACCCTAGATCTAAAAATTAATTGGATCTTCTCTTATCCACTATTGCTTCTTTAGAAAATCTTTATATATATATATATATATATATATATATATATATATATATATATATATATATATATATATATATTAATTTGAAATGAATCTGCAATTTTTTCTAAGTGTAGAATTGAAAATTTAAAAACGCATGCTTTTGAATGTATGTATGTGTATGCGTGTGTTCCTCACTAGGTGAAGGATATAACAAAGCCAACACGAGCGCAGACTGTGTAATTAAACGTACATCATGTGCGATTAAAAGGAATCACTGATTTGGTGTTCGGTTGGATGTTCAAACAAATGCAATGAATTTTAAACTCCGAGAATGTATGAGCAATTTTAAGGATTTAAGTTTTAGTTAGTTTTGTTTTTAGCTAAGAGAGAAAAAGTTCACTTTTAAGATTCATAAAGAGTTACTACACACAATTTTATATACATATGGATGTATGAAAGTACACAGTACATGTCAATTTATGGGAGTTTCTTTTTCGTTGTTTGTTTTTTGGCAATTGTGCGTGAGACCTCGAAGCTGAAGTTTAATTACATATTAAATTTTCTATTTGTTTTTGAATTGCAGTTAAATTAATGCCAACATGTTGAAATCCTGTAAAATCTACACTTGCACTAATGGCACTTTGGGTCTGCATTTAAGTCGGGCTCCCTGGGATCCCTATCCCTGGGTGAGCAGCATACAAAAAGACTCCACTTCTTATCAGGCTGGCCTGCGTATCGGCGACTGTTTGCTCGAATTAAACGGCCAAGATGTTTTGGGCATGAAAATCTCTGAGATTGCGGCTCTTTTGAAAAATCATTGGCTGAACGAGAGCAGTAATTATGTCACCGCTGTTATATGGCGCAACAAATGCAACAGCAATGGCAAAAGTGGCAAGGCAACAACTAATGACTGCACTGATAGTTTTAATGAACAGAATTATGATGATGATGATGATGATGATGATGATGATGACGACGACGACGACGTCGATGACGAAGATGAGGAAAATAATGCGGTAAGTGTAAACTATGTATATTAATATTTATATGTTATAGTTATATCTGTCTGGTAATCGTGTCAGTTAAAAATTGCATGTCTTGTTACTAATTAAGTTGGTAATTAGTATTTATAAGGCTTAAAATTATTGCCTGAAGAAGCATGATGCATGTATTCAAAATGTTGTTGTTTGCTGTTAAATTATTTGTTTGTTTGTTTAATTTTTTCATCGCATGTTTTATATTATTTATTTATTTATCTTTATTGCTGTTGTTGTTTGTTGGCTTTTTATTGTGTTTTTTGTTTTGTTTTGTTCATCTCTTTTTTTTTTTTTTTTTTGATATTTAATACACTATCAAAATGTGGGTCATTGTAATGTTGTGTATTGTTTTTTAACTACTTTATCATGAAGCATTTAATAAAAATCATACGAACATTTTATATACGAGTATATGCATAAAAAAAGTTGACAAATTTTTTCACGTTCCTAAAGTGACACTAGATTAAAAGAGGTTGCTTTTCAGCCAAAAGCTTTTACAATAAATACTTTATAATTGTATAAATTTCATGGTCAACAAAATTAGCATATAAAGTTGTCATAAAATACGTATTAAAGTTAAGATAATGATTTCATTTGAACTTTTGATTTTCTGAAGCTGTATTAATTATGATGCATACATACACATACATATGTATCTACACTGATGGTATTTATAATAATTTTGATGTCAACCCTTACATCAATTGGTCATTAATGGTAATGTCAAAGATTATGTCGTCAATGACATCATATGCGCACGGACAACAGCAAAATTAGCAATTGAAATCAATTTGATGACAAAAATCATCAATGCCATGACTGAATGTGGCAAGATCACTACAAATTATCATCAATTAAAAATAAGTATTTATTACTGCTTCAGCGGATACTAATCCTAATGTAATATCAAAACGCCCTCCTTCGTTGTGTAACAGAATTATCGGCGCAGTAAAATAACCAATAAAATTGCTACTAAACGAAGTTTAAAAGAAGAAATATTAAATACCTATGCCCCATTTAAAACCAGAAGCGCTGCAACATTTCATTATTCAAAAACCTGCTAAAAATAATGAAGCTTTCATCTATTTCCTCCTTCACCACCTGCAATCTCTGTCACTATCCCTTTCCTAAAGAAGGTAGCACCTAGTAATAGTAGTAGGCATTCATTGCCTGCGTTTTGCTTCTCTATAAATATATAAATATATAATATACATATATTTATATGTTTGTAATATATATTTATAAATATATGTGACGCGCAAAATAGAAAGGTACCTAAGGGTAAAAACCGGTTTTGTTCAGGAGAGCCATTTTAAAGATTTAAATACGTGTATCTTTGGTGTACCATTACTGAGCGTGTTGGTATTGGTCTCATTTGAAAGCGACACATCTCATGACGTCAGGAACGTGTTGGTCAACCTTGAAAACACGCGTAGATCGTCCCTACCTCTTGTTTTGTGTAGTTGGTTTTTATCAATTTTGCTCGCGTTTTTTCGAATCCAGGTTTATTTTCTGAAATTGTGAATTATAATAAATACTCATTTATAATTCTTTTAAATCGTGAATATCACTCTCTTAGTACGAAAATTTTTTCACATAACCTTAGAATCGTCGACTTCAATTTCATAAAACGCGCATATCTCTAAGAGTGAACACTTTTGGGGCTTGGGATCGGTCTCATTCGACGATAAAAAAAGTGAAAATTGATTTTTTACCCATAGGTCCCTTTCTCTATGGGCTGTCACATATATAATTGAAATTAGAATTTTGACATACACAGAAAAAAAAATAATTTTGATATGCATTATTGATAAAAAAAATGCAATCTTACGCACGTTTAATGAATATATTTTTTTTCATTCAATAAAGAAATTCATTAAATCAAAGAAAAAAGTTGTTGACTGAAATTTTATTTTGATTAATAATTGTTATTGTGTTTCTGTGGATGCATGCCACGTTTTTCAACCCCTTTTTGTTTGCTTGCAATTTTGATAAGCAATGTATTGCAATCAAATACATAATTTTGTTAAATTCTTTTTCCATATTCAACAATACAGGATTTGAAAAATTTTTTGCAATATAGTTTTCTGTGTAATAAATGTATAGGCAAAGTCAGCCGAATGTCAACGTCCCCTAACAAAACATAATTTCATAGTATTGTTACACTACGTCTACACCTGATACATTTTTATCATGATAAATGTAAAATTCCATATAGAAAATAAGAGCTAACATAAAAAAATTATTTTTTAATATAAAGTTTGACTTTTGTTATGATAAAAATATATCAGGTGTAGACGTAGGGTTAGAGGTTAATAATACAAGTATTAATAATTTTGTGGAAAATGCAACTCTGACATGTTGAGTTGTGTCTTTTGAAATTTTTGAAACAGAAATTAGATTAGGGAAGCATTTTCGTCAAAAGTATTAATACTTGTATTATAGTGTGAAAGGGCCTTAGGTGACATGTTTAAGGCAATGATATCACTGTTTTATGTTGAACAGCACTGTAGCACAAGTAACTCTTTTTTTTATTTTTCTAGTTGGTCGCTCATCTAGGCCTACTGGTGTATCAAATTTCAGCTTACTTTTTTTAACTCAGGATTATGCTATGACCAGTTCTTATGATTCAGGGTAACTTTCATAGGAAACTGCTAATGATAAATACATAAATAAACAAATAAAACGAAAGACAACTGGTGCCAAAGATCGTTAAAATAAAAATAAAACTGGTATTAGCAATTATGGCAATTCCAAAATTTTCCATTTAGAGCCAAACATTTACTATCGGTACAAAAAAAAATATATTAGTAGTAATAATGCAGCAGATAATTGTAAGTAGTGTATAACAGCCTGCTAAGCATTTCAGCTTGTGCTTTTAATAACTAGTCCAACTTGTTCTAGGTTTTCATCAAAACACTTAATATTTTGGGAATTCAATCGAAAAAGGTTTGAGTTCACGAATACACATGACGCATATTTATCACTATAACTTAAAAATTTTATTTTATTTATCTACTAACGTCCCTCTTCACAATGTATGATTAAGACTTAACGAGAACTTTAACGGCCTGTCCCACGATGTCACCAGAATTCGTTCGTTCGACAACTTGTATTGCAAACAACAATAACATTATAAAATTTATTGTTGTTTGCAATACAAGTTGTTGATCGAACGATTTCTGGTGACATCGTGGGACAGGGCGTAACTGTAAGTTCTTCACACAAAACTTGCGTTTAAGGACCTTGTGAACTTTTAATTGTACATTGTGAAAAGGGTCATAAATTAGAATTAAAATACACTTACACATTTAGCTACTTATTTTTAGGAGCATTCTCCACTCTTTGCAATGAAACAGACTAGAGTTTTTAGTGACCAACGAGCCCATGATCCGCAGAAAATACACCAGCATATTACCCACTAGATTAAAGGAAGACGCGAGGAATAATGTGATATTCTCTGTACGTATATTTTACATATATATGTGTATATTTTACCATTAATTTGTGGTTACATCAACTATTGAATTTCTTTGTTTTCACATTTTCTACGTTGGCTTTTTTTTATACAAAAACAACCTTTCATTTCAATTGTAACTTATTATTTAAGTCTAACACTTCAGTCATTTGTATTATCCTTGCAAGCAATGTAATAAATAATTATTAATATTGTTAATTAATTAGCTGCTCTAGCGCAAGAAATACATTTGAAAGTCAAGTTTTTTCAATGCAGATAGTCAGTGTTTACATGAATAGCGATTATGAATCACTCATATTCATGGGCATTTTTATTTCATCCATGATAAGTGGGAGCATGTATTAAAATTGGTTAAAGTGACCAGCAGGTTTTTATAACGAGTTATATATTTTTGAGTTTCAAAACTAAAGTTAAATTAAATACGCATAAGGCTAAGCCTTCTATGAAACTTATATATCATTATAATGCTTGGACCTTGGCCTTACGTATGAACTATAACGTCATTTAAATGACCGGCTGTAGATTTGCTGCAGCAGTCTATCTTCTTGAGTTAGTGTTCAAACACTTCTTTGCACATTTCGGGCGGTATCTCTGCGTTAACTTCAGGAATGTTGGTTTTCGAATGCTCCAACCTTAAAGAACTATCAAATTTATTTAAAGTGTTGGAAATTCCTTGCAGATAATAGTTACCCTGTAATGTAGTAGTAAGTAAGTAAGTGTACTAAGTTTTAAATATTTTAACGCGTTTTTCGTTTGTTAAGAGATCCATTTTCGTAAATGGCAAACCTCTGACCAAGTAAATACCTTTTCAGATGACAGATATTTAAGAGCTGAAAGCCTTGAGAGACTGGCAAATTTAAAATTACAAAATGAATAACAGCACTCATATGTTTTCATGTTATTATTTCAAGATACATTAATTTATGACTACCAGTTGAATATCCCAATTTTGTAGACATTTCATACAGATAACTTTCATACTCAACTCTTGAGAGAAAAACTTTAATTTTCTTTTTCCATTGAATTGTGTGTAAAGCGAAAACTTTAAACTCATTTTCGTGAAAACTATTTTTTTGAGTTATTAAGTTGTTTTAGTAAATCAAGCAATTTTGATCAGAAAAGTTGATAAACATTGAAGTATAGACTACATCGTTATCAAATAAATATTGACCAATGACACATGCCAGTAACACAGTCCGATGGACACCAAACAGTGACTTCTTCACTGGACGCTCTTGGATCTAATGTATATTTTTTTCGTCCCGAAATTCTAAAAATGTGTCACCTGTCGTACTCATTAATCAAGAAATGGGGCTCATCACTGAAGATAATTTTCCATGAATATTTTGGTAAGTATGAAACTACTCCAGAGCCCATTAAGCGAACATACATCGTTGTCTATTATCGCTAACTTTCATTTGAAACTAAAGACAATATTTTAGACTAATGGTGGGCAGTGCTACATTGCATATTGTAAACAGCGCAAGCTCAGCACCAAGAAAATCTTGCGACAAGTTATTTACCATATAAATTAAATAATATAACATCTGATGGGTTGGATTTAATTAAAAGTTCTTTTTGTGTTTTTAGAGTATTTAAATAAATAAAAGCTTGCTTGATTTAAAATGAGGCAACAAGAGACAATTTTAAAGCAAAGAAAAAAAAAATTTAAAGAATAAAGTACAAAATTTGCTGAAAGAAATCTTTCAACTTCTAATCTGGTTTAATTTCGTTTGTGAAATATTTTTTTCCTTTTTGAGTAAAATCTTCCTTAATAATTTTCATATTTAAGCATTTAAACAAAAGTTTTTTTTTTCGAGACTTGTAATTCATAAAACCTATTTACATACAATCCTTTCAGATAATTATTGTTTGTGCACATCAATGTCTTTTTGGAAAATTGAAATGATCTGAACTGTATCCCAAAAGAAAAAAATGGTTCACATCTGCCATTCCCCGTATCAACGTTTATATGACAAAATGTCAAAATTTTTAAAATGTTTGCTTAAAATTTGTAATACTTTACCACATGATGTAGTTTGTCTTGCAGAAAAATATATGCACAAACACAAAAACTAGCAATTTCATATACAATATCCCAGCGAGCTCATTGGGCAGCAAATGTTGAATCATTTTACCTAAATTAATTTCTAAATTTTTGAAAAATTTTAACTTTTTACTCTCAAGTTATTCAAACGGTTTAATTTGTCTGTAAAAAAAATTTTTATTTTTTGTCACCCTAAATTTTGTGTGCTTGCTGGGTTGCTACAAACATCAGACTTGCAATACAAGCATGCATTTAAAAATTAATGCAGATTACCTGATGTATGCATTGTATGCATGTTTGTATGTACGTGCATTCGTCTACACGCGTGCTTGTGTTTGTGCATAATATTGAAATTTATTTTAATATTAAATTATCCTTTTAAAAGTGATAGGAGATTTCAAAAGGAAGCAATGTGTTTTTTAAAACTTATTAAACCTTTTATATAGTTTATGTGTATTTAAATGTTTGTCAATATCCATACAATTTAATTGACCTAAATTTAAGCCCAAACCTAAAGCTGCTTATAAAGTAAATTCAAATTGAATGTAAATAAATTAAAATAAAGCAACATGTTTCTTCACAATTAAACCTGTTGCAACTCGATAAATTAATTTAAGCACATGAATATTTAAGAACACTTGTGCACATATACAAATATATCTTGTATGCACAATCTAAAAAAATTCGTTTTTGAAGTTAACAATGCAAAATTATTTGCTGTAATATAAAAAATTTCATACAAATTAAATAATCATTTACAGCTTAGAATTTTTCTTTAATTCAATATCCTTATTCATTTATAAAAATTTTAACAAGTTTTCTGAAAAATTATACTCGAACAGCTGTTAAGAAAGGCCATATGACTCCAGTGTGCCAAATATTGTATTAGATTATACGTAATCGAGAGCTTTGCTAACATCTAGAGCTGCTTTAGAATATGAACCATACTTATGATGATAGCCTAAAAGAAGGGCCATCAAGGTCGTTTTATCAGCACTTGTGTCATTGAGGATAAAAACTATCTACCTGCGTTCAAAATCGATGCGTGTGAATGGAATGTAGCACATCAATAAGAATTGGGGACAGTAAAATCAGTCTAATGTCATCCGGTCTAACTTCACTAGTGTCACCATAAATCATCACGATACCTTAACAACACACCAACTTATAATTAGTTTCAAAACCCGACATAGAATATCTATTGGAATGGAGCTAATTCGCTTCGATATGATCCCTCTTAAAGGGGCTGAAGTTATAAGGGAAGGCATGTGGCTGAGTGGTAGCGATGCTAGCCTCTCAATTAGAGTTCGACCGATTAAACGGCTTCGGCCTTCGGCCAAAAATTGGTAATCGGCCAACATTCGGCCTATGGCAAACATCGGCCGATTAGCCGAAGCCGAATATTTTTCATTCCAAGTTTGAAAAATAAAATTATGTTTGGTCGTTGCTCGCCAACAGTTTCTATTGTGTTAAAAACGTTTTGAAATGGTTGCTTTGAAATACAACCCTGTTGCTTTCTATTTTCTTTTACTTGGACGTTCTTGTGAGTGATCATATGAAAAAGCAATCTAAAAATTGCAAAATAGTTTTATTTTTCTTGTTATGTATCCAATAGATATTACAGGTATTTTAGTGATCTCAAAAAAGCAAAATTTTTTCTTAATTCATCATCATTTTTAAAATTTAAAACATTCGGCTTCGGCTTCGGTTTTGGCCGAAGTTTAGGATTTTAGCCGAAGTTCGGCTTCGGCTTCGGCTTCGGCCAAAAAAATGCCTTCGGTCGATCTCTACTCTCAATCCAGAGGTAGTGTGCTCGATTTCCGCCATAGACCCTGGGTGTTTTCTGCAGACGTATTTCTGCGGATTGTGTTTGTTAAAAAAAAACTAATAGGGTACCACACATCGTGTCTGAATAAGTCAATTACGTAATCGGTCGGTGGCTCCGAAGTACCTGTATACTCCAGAACTGTAAATGAGTCATTAATTTTTGAATTAGTTCGCAAATCATTCAAGCACTAAATTAGCAAACTTTGAATTAATTCTTTTCACACAAAAAATGAATTGAATGAAATTTGAGTCAATTCAAATGAACTTATTAAAACTCAAGAGCAATTTCTTTCTTTTTCAAATGAATTTTTCTAATGAATTGCAATTCAGTTCCAATTTAAATGAATCTGTAGAGTTAATTACAGCTCATTTCTAATTCAAATTTGTGAAAGTGAATTGCAATTTATTTCCAATTCATTTGAACTGAATTGATTTTGAATTAATTCAAATGAATTAGAAACATAATAAACAGTTCATTACCAACTTCTTTGAATTGAATTGATTCATTGTTCTAATTAATTTGAATGAATTAAAAATCAAAATTAGAAATGAATTGCAATTCATTTAAACAATTCATTTGTTGAAAATTGATTTGCAATTAATTTTACACATTAATTTTAAATAAAAACGAATTGCAACTCATTCTACAAATTCATTTGAATTGGAAACGAATTGAAATTAATTTCTGCCTAATTTATTTGAATCGATTCAAATTTCAATCAACTATTTTTGTTGTGAAAATAATTAATTAAAAAATTATGTAATTCGTAACTAATTAAAATAAAAAAAAAATGATTCACTTACAGCTCTGGCACAATCAAAAATTCTTCTTAATTCTTAATTCTCTTGGCGATTAAGAAGATGCCCCATGCCATCTAGATTTCCCTAACACATATTTCCCAGTTAAGGCAGAGTTTCTGCTAATACCTAATCCTCCTTTGTTCCTTTGTAGGATAGGATAAGGAATATCATCTTCAATTACGCTGTGTACAACTGAGTTAGTTAGTTTTGTATAACAGGTTATCTAGACAAGACAAAAGGCTTTTAAAAGGATCTTCTTCTTATGGCCTAGGACCCATGCAGTTGTTATTGTTCCAGATCGGGTAATAATCAGGTAGCTGAAGAAGACTTGGTTCTAAACCTTACACCAGCTTTGTACCGCAGCTCTATGGATGAGGTCTGCTAGGGCAGATGCCCCAAGTGCTTTTTTCCTCATTTAGCCGTGCCTTTTCATCTGTTTGGACATTTATCTTATCAGATTTTTCTGTGTATAAATCTGTGTATGAATCTGATTTGGTCACAAAGGTCCAACCTAGTCTAAAAGTAACGAACACTAACTACACAAGATTGTGATACTGCAACACGTCTTTAAGGAGACCTCACTATTTCTATGGAAACCTGAAGCAGCAATCGTCGTTTGATTAGATATATGATCATCTAGGGTAGCTGCAGATAACAGATTGCTAGAATGACTAACCTGATTCACAATTGGGTTTGAATTATACCAAACGTAGCCACCAGAGACCCCGTCACACTACTTTCTTTGGGTATAGGTTAAGTCATAGATACAGATGTGTTTCAGATTAGCATGAATACTTGCCCTTACGGCCTTATCTCATGATAGTCTAAGCACCGGGTGAAGGTGAGCGTGCTACTATCGCCTCCATACAGCTTTAGAAAGCACCATATGAATTACCAAGAACATAAGGCTGTTATCCCTACACTATGAACAACTACCTTTTCTGAGGTAATTTGATCTACCTAAACTCTCGCTGCTAAGACCGTAGTCAAAATAGCTTCTGTTGAACGGCAACAGCATCTAGAATAGTATCTAGCTGACCGCGTCCCGCTAATCACTATCATTAACTTAACACTAGGAAGCCAATACCAATATTTTTGGTAGCAAGTACAGCCACCACGTAAGATTCTCCATGATCATGTGCTGCAAGTTTGATTGAGAGTTCTCCAAGATAATTTCTTACCACAGCGTTATCACTCATATTAGAGCCATGCTCGAGTGCTCGTGTCGAATACAATCTAGTATCTACCTCAACTGTTGGACATCATCTATTAAACCCCGTTGGGTTAGACGGAATCTACTTTTCAATAATGGAACATGTCGACATATTACACTCATTTAACTCCTAGAACAGCTCTGCTGTCAGGCCACCGGCACCCATGGTACCATGTTTAAACCATTGGTTAGACTTTGAAGTTCCACTTCGAAAGGCTTCACCTCTATCGTCTCAACTCATCAATATGTTATTAACTTATAAATATATTGCATTAATATACATTTGTCGTTTAATATTTGCAATACGTTATCAAGCACAATATTTGTTGTAGAATATGAAGCTTTCCTTTCGTACCTTTTTTTAATCGTCGTATCTTTTTTTATATATCTTCAAATTACGTTATATATGCTGGCTAAATTTACCACTGAATATTAAAAATTTTTACCGTACATGCAACTAACCAAAGCTAATTAAAATTGTTTAAAAGTTTCTTGTTGTTGTTCTTCTTCTTGTTGTCAATTGTTTGGTAATTTTGTTTTTCTTTCCTTTTATCAACTTGCAGCACAACATTAATCAGCAGTCGCTGCAAAAGTTTGCAACTTGCCTGCAACATATTGCCCAATTATTGGAATGTCCTGTTTGCCTAGAGGTAAGTTTTGATTTTGCTATTTTTTTTTTTTTTTGTATTTTTATTTTTTGTTGTTAGAGTGATGTCACATTATATGCAGTTAGATATAAGGTAAAGTTTATAAAATGTTCTTGAAAGTTAGAAAACCAATAGCAAAGACCCCCTTGAAGAAAAAGTACAAAATTGCAGGCAAATGCGACCTGATAATACTTTACATAGAAGTTTGAAAGAATTTAGGTAGCAGTTCAATAAGGAGAGGCAGAGAAAAGGTAAATGAAAATTCATCGATGAAAACTTAAATAAAAACATATCGTCGGCTTAGAGTGTAAACCTGCTAACTCACTTCAAGCAAATTTTACAGGAGAGACAAAATACTGTTAACATTTTCTATACATAGCTTAAGAAATTAGCCTAATACATTAAATTGCTCCAACATATAGAGCTTCAAATTAAAATAAATACTTTAGCCAGTCCATGAGGCGTCTCTTTTTTTTTGAACGGCACTAAAATGTCATATAAAAAGTGGATTTAGCAGGTTTACACTCTAAGTCGATGATATGTGACTAGGGTTGTCCCTTATTAGTATCAATTTTAATAATCGTATGACCGAATTTAACGAGCCCGTCTTAAGTAATTTTGCTACATATTTCCATGAGTGCAGCCAAAGCGATTTTATATTCTTACATTTAGAAGATATTTCTGTTAGGAAATAAATTCAAAAATTTTATGTTGAAATAAATAGTATTTTTTTTTTGAAAAAGGGCATTTATGGTTTTTTATTTTCCACCAAAAATGTGCCATACTATTAACAGGTGAATGTATGTCTTGACATTTCTGTGACGGTGTCAGCTTACGTATCACGAGAATAAAACGAACGCAAAGTTTCTAGCAGCGCACAGAGAAATTTTGTGAGCCGAAATATAGCAATGACGAAAAAAAATTTTATAATTCAATTATTGTCAAAACAATAGAATAAAATTTTCTGTAAAGCAAGATAAATAAAAATAGATAACTTATTTTTTTTAACCCGGATTCGTAGCTACATATTTTCCTCAAACCATTATCTGGTAACCCTTTACAAAAACAAATGTCAACTGTCGATTTAAACGGCGCATAAAATGTAATTTAATTAATTGTGATATTTTTAGTATAGAGCATTTTTGAAATAAAATATCGCAAAATTTTTGCATATAAAAACAGAATTTTATTTCTAATCGATCAACTAAATATAAACTCTATTCTGACACGCGCTGCATTTGAACTAATGCCCTAATGAAGAAATACACAAATTTGGTCTCAGCAGAAGAAATAAGAATATTTCTGGGTATTCTTAGATCAATGTTTCATAAATTTTTTTATCCCTTCTAAAACAAACATAATATTTACAAAATAGCTATTTGCTTTGTGAGATGATTTTATCATTGGACTTAAAATTTCTGCGGAACTATTTTTCTTAGCTAAAACACAATAACTAGTCATTCCGGAGAATAGTTCGAATGCTGGAAAGATTTTTAGCCAAATTCGTGAATTTTTTTCCATGGAAACTACACATTTGGGCACACTTGCACTCTTGGCCAATTGTTGTCGTTTCTTTTCAAATTCTCATTAAATCGACGGAATAAATTGGCAAATATATGCCGTTAAGTCTTTTACCTTTGTTAAGGTAGTAAACGAAAAATTATCGCCGCATTGGGTGACAAACCAACCTTGGAATTCTTTGATACCGAATCCCCACAAGCAAGCCACTGTTATAATTACTGTTGGGTTTCTGGTGCGTTGTGGTTTCGTGCTACAAAACGGCACAAAAACTCATTCGTATTGCAATTAAACAACGCCGAACACTCCTGCACAGTTTTAGCACTATTGCATTTGTGGTCGATTGTGAAAATGAGGCACCCGTCAAAATTTAAAATATTAAGACTTTTGAGATGGCTTGGGCAACACCATATCGTAAATACTTTTTTTTTAATTTTCGGCTGTAAAGACTTTAACTGGGTGTCGAGAACGTTCGGATTTTCCGCACATAAACTGCCATAACTAATTTCAGTAAACCACTTTTTCACCATTGAAATGATAATGATAAAGAGTTCCCATAGTATTTATCACTTAGCTGGGGTTTGAGTGATAATTTCTTTTTTCGAAAAAAATTAATGCTTAATGTATTTTCACACCTAAAGTTACAACCTGGGGGCAATTTACGGCAGTCGTTTTCAAACGAAATTACAAAATATTTCAATAGAGTTTATATGGTAGTATTTTTAAATTTTGAATCGTATCGAATGCTGTAATTTGCCCCCTGATTTTATTTAACGTTAAACCCATAAACAGCTGATTTTGCTTTCATAATGCAAGTTTGATAAATGCAGGTTTTAACTCACAGACTGTCTAATAATTTTGTTAAAAAAATAAATAAATCTGCAGAAACGCGTGTATTTGTTGCTGTATTTTTTTCTGCTTTTTGTAGTACTTATTTGACAAACTGTACATAAATTTTTTTGTTTGTATGAAAAACTCAGAAATTTGACAATACGCACTAAATTGGAAATTATTTTATATTTTGTGTAAATTAAAATTTTTTGAATTGTAGAACTTCTCATACAAAGTCCTGATTCATATACATCAGGGGCTTGTTTCTCAAAAATACAAATTACACACCTACAAGTAAAATACACACAAAACAACAACACTTTTACAAATTTTATTGTTTTTCTGTGTGTATTTTATTTGTAGATTTGTAATTTGTACTTTTTGAGAAACGTGCCCCAGGTTAACCTCATCAATTTTTGTTAAAATTTCTTTCGGACCTGCATTTGCGTTCATACATACCGTCAAGTCAAGTCATCAAGTCTCAACAATTATTTGCGAAAAAGCAAACCTGACTGGTACGGTCAAGTCTGTACCCCTCTCCATTCTCTTTTCCCCTCTCCCCTAAAAACTCTAGACTTGACGACTCAGATCTATAAAGATCTATAAAGTTATTAAATATAAAAATGCACAAATACATTATAAGTTAAACTTTTTTATAGGCATATGAATGCCAGTCAGATAATCAATTTTCACTTTACACAGGTCTATGAAAATATTTTCGTTGTTTTCCTACCAAAACATAATTTTTTGATTATTGTTGCTGCTGCATCCATTTTTATACCCTTTACCAAAAAAATGGTAAAAGGGTATATATAGGTTTGTCATTCCGTTTGTAATTTCTATAATATCAATAAGCGATCCATAAAATATATATATTCTGGATCCTTATGCATAGGGAAGACGAATAAGCGATGTCCGTCTGTCCGTCTGTCCGTCTGTCCGTCTGTCCGTCTGTCCGTCTGTCTGTACGTGAAATCGGTTTTCCGAAGCTCCCAGAAGAGCTAGAGACTTCGTTCTTGGACTGGTGTGTCAGAAATTTTCCAAAATAGATTGGTATTAAAATTCAGCAAAATCGGGCAGACGATTGCAGAGCTGGAAAACTTAAACTTCATTTTGCCATATAAAAGTAACTCCCGAAAACAAATTTTTATTTTTTTTTTAATAAATGTACATATTTTACACTTCAGTACGACTAAAATTGGAATTTTAAATTAAAAAAATACAAAAAAATTAAAAAGACGTTTCCAGGGTTGGAAAACTTTAACTTTTTGTGTTATGTAAAATTAACTATGTCTAAAACTATATTAGTATTTTCTCGAGAACCGTAAGAGCTACAGACCTGAAATTTGGACACAGTATGTAGACCTTTGGCCGCTACAACAACAAATACATGAGAATTGGAAATTAAAGGGTGTTCCAAAACGAGCAACGAAAAATGTTAAAATCCCATGTAATATACATACAATTGTATGTATGTATGTATATACACTTGAAATGTGTAAGGTTAGTGTATTTTTATTCAGACTACAAAAATTAACACTAAAATTTAAAAAAATTTAAATTAAAGGGTGTTCCATCAGTTAATGCAATTTTGACTATGTAATTTTGACTATTTGCTGTATCTTGGAAACCGTAAGAGCAAAACTCTTGAAATTTTCAAAAACGGTAAAACTGAAAAAATAAAAAATTATAAAATCGCCAAACCGAAAAAAATCGCCAAAAACAAGAAAAATCGCCAAAACGAAAAAAAGCACCAAATTAAAAAAAAATCTAAGACTAAAATAAATCGCAAAAACAAACGGAAAAATTGCTAAAATGAAAACAAAAATCGCCAAAATGAAAGAAAATCGCCAAAATGAAAATCGCCATAATGAAAAAAATCACCAAAACGAAAAAAACCCTAAAAAACAGAAAAAATCGCCAAAATGAAAAAAAAATCGCCAAAATGAAAAAAATCGCCAAAACGAAAAAAACCCCAAAAAACAAAAAATCGCCAAAATGAAAAAAAGCCAAAAACAGAAAAAAAATCGCCAAAACGAAAAAAAGCACCAAATTAAAAAAAAAATTTAAAACTAAAATAAATCGCAAAAAACGGAAAAATTGCTAAAATGAAAAAAAATCGCCACAACGAAAAAAAACCTAAAAAACAGAAAAAAATCGCCAAAATGAAAAAAAATCGCCAAAATGAAAAAATCACCAAAACGAAAAAAAACCCTAAAAAACAGAAAAAAATCGTCAAAATGAAAAAAAAAATCGCCAAAACGAAAAAACCCCTTAAAAACAGAAAAAAATCGCCAAAATGAAAAAAATCGCCAAAAAAAGAAAAAACCTAAATAACAGAAAAAAAATCGCCAAAACGAAAAAAAGCACCAAATTAAAAAAAAATTTCTAAGACTAAAATAAATCGCAAAAAAACGGAAAAATTGCTAAAATGAAAACAAAAATCGCCAAAATGAAAGAAAATCGCCAAAATGAAAAAAAAATCGCCAAAATGAAAAAAATCACCAAAACGAAAAAAAAACCTAAAAAACAGAAAAAAATCGCCAAAATGATAAAAAAAATCGCCAAAATGAAAAAAAATCACCAAAACGAAAAAAACCCCAAAAAACAGAAAAAAATCGCCAAAATGAAAAAAAAACTCTAAATTAAAAGAAAATTTCTAAGGCCCAATTCATACGAGGATTTAAAAATCTTGTTTTATTTTTAATTCTCTTTAAAAGTTGCTTCCAGAAACCTTGTACATTCAGACGATGATTTTTTCCATGTTTCTAGGTTTGATTTTTTTTGCCTTCAAAAATGGTATCAGTGTTGCCAGTAGATTTTAAAAAATCCATTTCCCCTACATGTTAAAAAAATGTTCCCATACGAAAATCTACAAATTTCATTAATTTTAATTTAGAAAAGATTAATTAAAAACATTTAAGTCCTCATTTTGACACACATACATATGTAGTTCTTGTGTATTAAAATATTTAAAGTGACTACTTCTGCGTTCGAAATTAATGCATACTTCTCTACAGATTTTCAGAAATTATCTTATATATAATACAAATTTAACATAAAGCTGCATTTGAGATTTTTCCATTAATGGAGTTTATTAAGATTTAAGATAGATAGATGTAAGTGTAATTTCTTTAATTATTAAATCATTGTTTAATTGATGCCCATATATTCTATTTCCTGAGGAGCCTGCCATTAGATAAAAGTCTGTGTAATTTCGAGCAAAAACAAATTTTGAAATGGCTTATGAGCAAAAATATATTTTAATTATAGTTCTTTTTTTATTTATATACAAAAATAATACCTATAAATAAAGAAACGTTTTGGCCAAAATAAAATATTTGTCCGATATTCCCTATACTCCTATATTAGCGACAAAATAACCTACAGGTAACACTGTTTTCTATTATAAAAAGCTGTTGTCGCATTGAATGAAAAAATAAAATAAAGCAACATACCAAAAATTAAAATATGTGTAAAGAAAATTTGAAAAAAAACTCGGAAAACGGAAAATGTGATTTTTTTTCTACCCCCTTTGCTTTTCTATACCGTTCGCCTACAAACTACAAAAATCGTGTTTTAAAAAATCATTGAAAAATCAACGTGTGAATTAGGTGTAAGACTAAAATAAATCGCAAAAAAACGAAAAAATTGCTAAAATGAAAAAAATCGCCAAAATGAAAAATATCGCCAAAACGAAAAAAAACCTAAAAAACAGAAAAAAATCGCCAAAATGAAAAAAAATCGTCAAAAAAAGAAAAAAAATCGCCAAAACGAAAAAAAAAATTAAAAACAGAAAAAAATCGCCAAAATGAAAAAAATCGCCAAAATGAAAAAAAATCGCCAAAATGAAAAAAATCACCAAAACGAAAAAAAAACATAAAAAAAAGAAAAAAATTGCCAAAATGAAAAAAAATCGCCAAAATGAAAAAAATCACCAAAACGAAAAAAAAAAAACAAAAAAATCGCCAAAAAAATCGCGAAAAAACCCAAAAAACAGAAAAAATCGTCAAAATGAGAAAAATCTCCAAAATGAAGAAAAGCTTAACAACAGAAAAAAATCGCCAAAATGAAAAAAACCTCCAAAAACAGACAAAATCGCCAAAACGAGAAAAAAGCGACAAAACTGAAAAAATCGTTTTAACTGAAAAAAACTTCAAAAAAGCAAAAAACCTTCCTTTCGTGCGCGATTCAAAGTCGCACTTAACTGATTTTTTTTAATATTAAAGGAATTAAATGAAACTAAGTTTTTACTTATTTCGTTCTTCCTTTTTTCACTTAACATATTTTATGCATTTTTTAAAGAACTAGATTGGTATCAATAATCAGAAAAATCCAAAATTATGACTCCAGGGTTGGAAAACTTACACTTTTTGTGTTATGTAAAATTAAATAGGTCTAAAAATTTTTTTCTTTTTCTTTATAAATTGAATATATTTTATGCTTCTGAAAGAAAAGTTTGGTGTATGAAATTTTAAAAATGAAAATTATAGCTCCAAAGATGGAAACTTTAAAAAATTTTAAATTTTTTCACAAAACAAATATGTATGTACGTGTCTGTATACTATATATATGTACGTACGTTGGTAAAGGGTATATAAGATTCGGCACAGCCGAATATAGCACTCTTACTTGTTAAATAGAAAATCTTTCAAGCGCCATCTATTCTTATTCACTGGCATAAACATTATCAGCTGCTTTCGGTCGCATTAACTTGGCAGCACTGAATTTAGCACAGCGGAAACAAGGTTACATTTCATAAAACCAACTAAAAACAAATTCTAAAATGGCTGGCTGCTCCGTTCAACTATGTGTTGTTGTCAGAATATTTACAACTAACCTTGATGTTATTTGTTCATTAATAATTATCACATGTAATTTGGCTTAAAAAGCGTTACGAACATTAGCCTATTCAATTCATAAGAATATAGAAATTCTAAAATGGTTTCAAGTTGGTTTTAACATAAACAGTTTGTATGGTAAAGCCAATTTTTAACAGTTGGTTTTAACGTTAAAACCAACTTTTATTAAAACCATGTCAGTGTGAAAACACTAAAATGGACACACGAAATTCACATTTTTCAATTCGCGTGATAGTCTGATATGGTTGTCAAACATAAACTGAATAGCTTAGCATGTTCAAACCTCTGCAGGACTCAACTGACATTTTGATATGTTGACAGAAGTAGTACTACACTTTCAGTTAAGAGGCGGGAAATTTAAAGCTTTACATATTATTATCTTTAAAGCAAGAAGAATTTATCACAATAATCTACGGCCCTATGTATAAGCAAAAATTGACATGAAGTTAGTATAAGTGGCAAACTTTAACATGATCTTAAAGAGTTTTGCCATGAAACTTCACATTAAAAATCATGCTAGGACTTAGAGGTCGGTTAAAATTAGGTAATGCGACCATTTTTAATGTCCAATTGTATGGAATAACTCGTTTACACCTAATTCAATTTGGTCACTTATGCTAGCTTCATGCCAATTGTTGCTTATACATAGGGCCGCTAAATTTTAGTGATTATGAAATTTTATATGAGACTTGTACATGAAAAAAATCACACAGTATTTTATTATATACTATATATAATATACTATGTTTCAAAACATGTTAATACATTTTTTTATGGTAGCGTGTACATTATATCTGTATGTATGTACTTTTTTTAAAAGAAACTAAATAATGTTATACCTAAAACAAGTCTTGAAAACTTGCCAGGAATATCGATGAGCTTCTAAAGTATTAAAAGCATGAACAACAATAAAAAAAATATGTACAGCAGCAGGTAAGAGTATATTAATGTTATTAGAAGAGCTAAAACAATAAGTACTTTTGCTGTAAAAGGGTTCATAGAAAAGCATTTTATTCCAAGAGAATTTTTCCTTTAATTTGCTTAAGCTTAGAAAAATGTTTGGTCTTGAAATTTTAATTTAGTTTTTACTTAAATAACAATTCCCTGGAATGGAGTATGAAATTTATTAAAAGTTTCTTGTACGGTTGCAATTTGTACAATATTCATTTCTTATATTTAAGGTTGGGGAGACCACTTAAAATTGCACGAAAATGCTGCTGAATATTTTTATAAATTTACCAACTCTTCTCAGCAGCTGTCGGTATACATATAAAATAGCAAAAACCAACTGTTTTAATAAAGTTTTATGACAAAAAAAAAAAAAAACTTTGTTTAGTTAAATGCTTGTCGAAATGGAAAAAAATCAGCAGAAACGTGTTGTCAACATTACACAGTCTACTTAGAAAATATTTCCCACAACAAAAAAAAAATAAGAAATATTTTCTAAAAGAAAATTAAAAAAAAGAAAATTTAAAAAATCTGTATGCTTATGTGAGACTATAGAACATGAAGTTGGGCAAGCATGAAAAAGTTTTATAAATGCAGCCAAAATATGAGAAAACTTCTTTACATTTACAAGTAAGTCATCTTTCTTTTAGCCTACAAAAAATGTATATATTTTTCCTAAAAATTTCAAGAGTTGCATACAAAATTTTCCATTTAATATAAATTACAAAAAAAAAACCAAAACTAAAAAAATAACACATAATTGTTTTGGTATGCACAGCGACAAAATTCGCTTATGTATTCAGCAACTATTGTTTTCCACCTGATAAAATGGAGAAGTTTTTGTTTTTTAATGAAAACATTTTAGTGAGTCTAATATTAACTAACTTTTTTATAGTTCAATATAGACGACACATTCGGTTTGTGTATGCAACTCATAGGCACTTATAATACACAATCATAATCATAACATGAAGTATTTAAAGAGCGAAGTGTCTATAACGGAAACGGAAACTTTTGCTAAATATGTGCGGCATGTTGCTGGAAGAACGTATGCGTTCGTTTGTGCGATATTTTAATTTCTGTGTATGTAAGTACCCAGCAATACATATCACCAGTTTAATAGCAATAGCAATTGCCATGAGCAAATATCGTCGCTGTTTTCACTAACTGACCTAACTGACCTAACTGACATTTTGTAAATTTTACAGGAGAGGAGCTTTTATGATTGTTTTCTACATGTATTCTTATGGAAACATCTGAAATATTTTTACTGTTATAGGCTCGACAGTAATGTTTACAGTCATAAAAATTATGGACAAGGTCTATTATGACTCATAAAGTCTAATAGTGGACTTAACTCATTTTTCAAAATGAAGTCAGTTCGGTCAGTTAGTTAAAATAGCGACGATATATGCACACCTCCTATAGGAAAGTCAAATTAGGACAGTCATATAAATCAATAGTACTGAAATTGATTTTCATGTTTAAGTTTTTTAACTCAAACAATTTTAATCTATTATATGTACACTTATTTTTTTTTTCATTTCAAGAAACCATTTGTTTTGTATCTGCTGGGGGCTTAACTTCGATAGTTTTATGAATAGACACACACTTTTGAAAAACGTATTTAAAAACCGTGTTTTGTGAACTTGTTCAATATGCACTTGCACGTACTGCATTCAATTTGTGCTTAATTTTTGGCAAAGTATCTTTATATCTTGTGGATTTTATTATTTGCAAGAATATCAACTTCAAAATTAATTGAAATAAATAACAAATTTTAAATAAAAAATATAAATACATGTCAATTAAACATTTTGCTATTCGAAATATATTTGTATTTATTAATGAATTAAAAGGAAGCGTTACTCACAGTGCAACAGAATATTATCTGAAAATAAAAGAGGAATATATTATATCTTTATAAAGAACCAATTGTGCTAGCGGTGATGTCAGCTCGTAATTAATTGTTTGACTAACTACATATAACGAGCCTTATTTTCGATTTTATCGTAAGCGACAAAAATTAAATTTTTCAGGAGAAGGTTTTTTTAAAATATTCAAATTTGTTTTTGTACGTAAATTGTCGCTTACGATAAAATTGTACAGCCTGTATCTTATAAGTTATGAAGAATTTTGGCATTTTGATAATTCTAAACTATGTGTAGGCCCATTAAATTTTAATTTCAATAAAAAAGTTTATTTCCGATAACATGTAGCTTACGATAAAATCGAAAAAGGGGCTCGATAAGACTAAAAGTAAAATTGTGTGCACATATTTTTTTAAAACTTTTATCATACTGTGTTAGTTTGTTTTATTCATTAATTAAAGAAGAAATTCAATATCTTCTTTTATAGTTAAGGCGTACTAAAAGATAGACACGAGTTCTCTATCAAGTATTTTTAACCATTAAATATCCTAAATGTTCATTCCAAATGAAAAATCATAAGAGAAACCTAAAGATGATTTTTAAATACCTGTAGAATGATATCCATTTTGGTATAATTCGCCGCTTTTTATTTTTATCGCATTTACAAAATGGCGTCTGTTGGCCACCATGTTGAATTTTGACAACTGAGATATCTTTATTAACACTCACGGGATTCGATTGACGTAGGAATCATCAACATCGGCCCACGCGTTCGGTTTATATAGTGCCGCAAAGGAACACACATGCATACATACATAACATACATACATGTTTTTACTCTTGTGAGGAGGGAACTATAAAACTCCACCCCACATGCATAACTGTTTGGGGAATTTTAATGTAACATTATATTTTTTCTTTATAATATTATTATACTCGTAGAGACAATTTTCTTTTAATTATAACAATATTTTAACAAAGATTTTTATTCATTATAAAAACGTTTGAAAAAAGAATCTTGAATACTTTTTGCAACAAATATATGCTGGCGGTAGCTGTGCTACTGGCAGGGCCTCCCTTGACGGTAAGGTCAATGGAGAGCATCTAAAAAAGTCCTCGGATTTCAGAACTATGTATATATCTGAGGGCCAGACTGGTGGCAAAAACTGGCAGCCACAGTAGCAGTCTAGGATGCTATGGGCTAATCACCCGTACTTCCAAATTATACTTAGTGGTTAAAATTTCAATTAGATGAAAAATAAAGCAAATTTATCTTATTATTTATGAGCCGATGAAAATCGATAAATTGTGCCAATAGTGTTAATCCAGGATTAATAAGAGCAGTACATTTTAAGAAACGCACCTCTCAAGAAACGTACCTTTTAAAAAAAGTAACTCTCAAGAAAAGTACCTTTTAAGAAAAGTACCCTTTAAGAAAAGTACCTTTTCAAAAAATTACCTCTTAAAAAAGTACCTTTTAAAAAGTACTTTTTAAAAAAGTACCGCTAAAAAACTACTTTTAATAAACATACCTCTCCAGAAAAGTACCTTTTAAAAAAATACATTTTTAAAAAAAGGGTCTTTTAAAAAAGTATTTTTTAAGAACAATGCCTTTAAGAAAAGTACTATGTTAAGACAACTACCTTTAAAAAAAGTACTTTTCCAGAATGCAGACTTTAAGAAAATTACCTTTTAAGAAAACTATATGTTGAGAAAAGTACCTTTTGGGAAAGTCATCTTTTAAGAAAAGTATTTTATAAAAAGTAACTTAAAAAAATACTTTCTAAGAAAAGTAGAAGAATAATACCTTTTAAGAAAAGTACCCTTTAAGTAAATTTAAAAAATGTACCGTTTAATAAAATTACTTTAAGAAAAGTACCTTCTAAAAAGAGTACCTATTAATATAAGTACCTCTTGAAAAAGTACCTATTAAAAGTAGTACCTTCCGAGAAAAGTAACTTTTAAATAAAGTATCTTTTAAAAAAATACATCTTAAAAAAAGTACTTTTTAACAAAAGTACTTAAAAAAAGTACTTTTTAAGAAAAATACACTTTAAGAAAATTACCTTTAAAAAAATACCTTTTTGAAAAAGCACCTTTTAAGAAAAATACCTTTGAGAAAAGTACTTTTTTAAGAAAAGCACCTTTTAAAAAAGTACCTCAAAAAAGTACTTTTTCAGAAGCAGTTTTTAAAAAAATTATCTTTTAAGAAATGTACCACTTAAGAATAATAACTTTAAAAAAATTATATTCTAAGAAAAGTGCCTTTTAAGAAAAGTACCCTTTCAGAGAAGTACATTATATAATTAGTAACTTTCCAAAAACAACTGCAAATCCTTAAAAAAAAATCCTTTAAATAAAAACCTTATAAATAAGAGCCCCTTGGGGAAGTACTTTTTGAAACAGTACCTTTTAAAAAACTACTTTTTGGAAAATTACCTCTTAAAAAAAGTATGCTTTAAGATAAGTGCTTTTAAAGAGAAGTATATTTTAAGAAAAATTACTTTTTAAAAAGTGTCTTTCTAAAAAGTACTTTCTGAAAAAATATATTTTGAAAAAGTACTTTTTGATGAAGGTGGTTTTGAAAAAAGTTCCTTTAAAAGAAAAATTATTGTCAAGTACTTTTTGAGAAGACCTTTTAAAAAAAGTGCCTTCTTAAAAAGTATCTTTAAGAAAATAGGTTTTGGAAAAGTACCCTTTAAAAAACACATTTTGTGAAAGTACTTTTGAAAAGCGTTGTTTCCAAGAATACAGTTTATGTTTAAAATTATATTTTTAAAACTTTATGTTACCCACCCTTGTTGCAATTTGCATTTTAGTTACAAAATCATGAAAAATATCAAATTCTCATATGCCAGCGGGCAATAGCGATGTGTGGTTATATATTTGGTAAAATTTATTAAATTTTATAGCAAATATAATCCAAATGAATTTTCTTTCAAGTATCATGTGTTGTTATTGTTAAACGGAAATACTTGGTGTTTTAGAACAAACGGCATGCGTAATATTAAATTTACCACATTTGACTATACGAGTATATTGGATCCCTAGTGAAAATTTTAATTATCAATATAAACCCATAAAACTCTATTATTCATATAAATAGTTAAAACACTGGCTAAAACAAGTTATAACCTCTTTTGTAGTGCTTTAGTTAAAACAAAATGAACAGAGAAATAGTATTTCGACACGAATATTCTTATAGATGTTTATATGAAAAACCAAATAAACTTGTGTTTTGTAGTCATGTCTGGTTCTTATTGTTATATGAGCATACGGATTTGCAGTCATGCACTCGAATAAAGTCACTAGCAAAAGTGTTTTATAAAAACTAATTAAAAAATGTTCAACAGTTGGAAACAATTCAACGGAAATTAATATGAAACTTTCCATAAAGCAGATCCTGAATCAGTAATTCCAACTTAAAATTCATATGCACTTGATTTTAAAAGATTGTGTAAATTCAGCTTTTAGCTTAGAATTTTTCGTATAATATATAGAATGATTTTAAAGCTTAATTGATTGAGTAATGTATTTAGTATAAAATTGTTCAGCCATTGAGTGAATTTTCTTCAATTTCTTACTTTTCCAATTTCTCATTAAGACTTAAGGGTCAGTTACTCGACTTTAATGTAAAGTAACTGCAACGTAGCAAACAGTTGATGGATATTTTTATATGAAAAGTAGGTTACGTTACATTACATATCTATAACCATTTGCATTACTTTTCACATAACAATATTGATCAGCTGTTTCCTACTGTTGCAGTTACTTTACATTACAGTCGGGTAACTGAGCGTTTAAGCAGTTGTTTTGTCCACTACTGTAAATATATTTGCATTTGTTTTAAAGGGATTTGGTTGCTGTTATTGTCGATTGTTGTCGGTTGTATTATTTGTGTTTTGCTGGCATTTATTATAACACAACACATACATACATATTCATTCTCATATTCGTATTATATTTGAATTATATGTTAACAATAAATGTTGTTAAAAACAGAAATGAAAAATATTTCATAATACAAACCAAAATACTTGTTAGCGTCCATACATACTCTCGTACTATAAAGTTGTCGGTAAATATGTCCGTGTACGTAGGTACGAGTATGTATGTACGTATGCTCGAAAGATATTCATACACTTCATGGGAGTACAAATGAGTATTTTAACATCGATGCTTGAAAATGTGTACGTAAGTGTTTTACAATAAAACCACAATTGGAAAATGCAATTCTAAGTATTAAATATTTGTATTATACAAGTGTATGTATGCATGTATGCAGAAGTCTGCTATTGTTTGTAGTTGTGCTTGTGTTTCATATAATTGTAATTTATGTTTAACATTTTACCAAAAGTAATAAGAACAACAAAAAGGAATCTTCACAATCAAATAATAAAACATAACACATAAATTTAAATAGCATAGTGCTGAAGGACCACTAACAGTTAGATAATCAGGGAGAGAGAGAGAGAGAGATACAGAGAAAGAGAAAGAGTTACATAAATACAATTTAAGATTTGTTTGTTAATTGCTTGTACCTTAGAATGCGTAGTTTCTAGATTGGATATATTGAAGCTCATTTTTTTTATATCCTTCCCCAAATATGGTAAGGATGTATATAGATATCTTATTCCGTATGTAATTTCCACAATATTCATATGCGAACCCCAAATATATACAAATGAGGAGACGCAGAACAAAACGTGCTTATTTCATTTTATCAGATATTGCTTTTTTTATGTATTTGCATTAATTTGGCTAAGTTCTATTGGAAAAAAATCTTATTTACTTAATATTTCTTTCCGTTTCATATAAAAATTTGGTCTTTAAAAAATTGCTGCAAAGAAAACCATGCTTTCTATCTTTTATTTTAACAAAACGTAGTAGCCCACTTGACCTGAGATTCGATAAAAACGAATGCTCACTAAAGCGAAAAAATTTCGAAACAAAATTGTTCGATATTTGTTCCCAAATCTAAAAAACTTCGAATATCCGCTAAAGCTCCGAGCTGCGAACTTCTCTCGAAAGTTTTTCGAATGTGTGACAGTAGCTGCGTGGAAGTGTATCAGCCTCTTAGTCTAAAAGTACCAAGTTCGAAGCATGACAGCACTGTAAGTTAAAAAATAATATAAGAACACATATCTACATATCGCACACTAAATTATAAAGAGTCACAACTCAAAAAATTTCAACTGGGAGACGGTGCCGCATGCTACATATCACGCGAAATAATGGCTCAATTAAGAGTCGATTCGGTGAACAGTTTATATCACGTTTGGGGCCGATCAATTGGCCGCCTAGATCGAGCAATTTAACATCTTTAGACAATTTTTTTGGGGCTGTGTTAAGGCTCATGCCTATGGAAGACAATACTGAAACATTTATTCATGATATACTGGTCGTTATGATTGAGAAGTTATTTCCAAAGTTGGACCCAGCGTATGAACCATTTTCGACATATCCGCGTTCAATATTTACATGAAATCATCTTTAAACACTTAATTATATAGATCGTTCTACCAACTTAAATAAAGATTTCATACATTTCTCTAAGGCCCTTATTATGAGAAACTTTCGACCTTCGACTGTAGTCGAAAGTACTCATCGAACGATTTTTGATTTGGTATTATGACTAGAAATTGACAAAGAATGTCCTTATTAGGAATATCACTCACGGTGATTTTTAAAATTTGCAATTACTTTACCTAAAAATAAAAACTAATTGTTCTTAATAATTTTTCATATTAAAATATTTCATCGAAAGCTAAATTCTGTTCGATAGAAAATTCGTTGCTCAACAGAATTTCGATGCTCATAATATTAATTGAACATTCGATTTTCGATGTTCGATAGCCAGCGAATATGGAAAATCGAACGCAACTCATAATAGGGGCCTAAATTTTTATGGGTTTTTTTTAAATAAAATTCGAAAGTTCTTAAAAAATCACCCTATACAGTTGTTTCCCGCAGTTTTAAAAATAATTTCTTTGTGATGAAATACAAATACACACACACACACACAGAAATATTTTCATAATAAAATAACCAGCTGTCTTATATAACAAAACATAAAATTAAAAAAAAAATACACTTCAGTAATCAAAATCAAGCAATTCATTGCACTTTTACTGCTTCTTTTCTTAAATTAAGAATTTAAAATTCCATTAATATTAAAAAATATTTTATTCTTAAATTCTAAGGAAATTTCTGCAAAGAAAGTTAAAACAGAAAATAACACTGTGCTACAAAAGTTGAGAAAAAAAATATTCAGGGATTCTAATGTACCAATTCTGTTTTGTTGGAGTCCATGGATGACGAAAATATCGTTGGTTTTTTTAGGTCACTTCATAAAGTGATTTTATAACGGTAAATGTAGTGAAAAACGGGGTTTCTTAGCTTTTCAGTTTTAAACAGTTGTAACTTCTTTGTTTCCCAACGGATTTCTTTTAACTTTTCGTTGGTTAAAAGACTCGAATATTATCTTTCAATAAAGATATATTTTTTGTAAATCGACTAAGAAATGGCTAAGTTACAGTCGTTGAAGTGTACAAAAAATCCATTAAAAAGTATTCTTTTGTAACTCATAAGCAACTTATAGCCTGAGGAAAACAAAATAATACTTTTTTAATTGGTTTTTTGTACACTTCAACGACTGTAACTTAGCCATTTCTTAGTCGATTTACAAAAAATATATCTTTATTGAAAGATAATATTCAATTCTTTTCACCAACGAAAAGTTAAAAGAAATCCGTTGGGAAACAAAGAAGTTACAACTGAAAATCTAAGAAACCCCGTTTTTCACTACATTTACCGTTATAACATCAGTTTATGAAGTGACCAAAAAAAACCAACGGTATTTTCGTCATCCATGGACTCCAACAAAATAGAATTGGTACATTAGAATCCCTGAATATTTTTTGTGTATCACAGTGTAATACATAATTTTTGCTTTGATTTTTTTAATATGATCCTTAAGGATTATTTACTAAAGGTTTTTTATTCAAAACTTTTATTTGTTTTTTGCACACACATTTGAATATTTTCCTATATATACACAAAATTGTGCAATTTGTGGAATAAAAAAAATGAATTTGTGTTTAAGTTCAAATGTGGTGTAGAGATAAAGACAAAACTTTTATACCATCCATTTAAGCCATCAGAAAAATTATATAGACCAATTACTTTTGTTTAAAAAATAATCCAACTGAAAATTCTTTAAGCCATTTGGTAAATTTATTACAAAAATAATTGAGAGAGAAAATTTTTTAATTTAAATATAAAATTTATCTTTAAGAAGATAAAGATAAAATGTTAAAGTGTGTGTATAAATTTTGCAATTTCACAATAAATAGTCTGAAACTATAAATATTAGTTTATGGTTCTATAACATAGACTCAATATAAATATATTTTCTATAAATGTGTATAAAGTACATATCGCTTACTTACAGCAACAACGTCATAACTCACTATGTGTAATTTTTGAGTTTATGCTCATGTCTTTTTAGGGTTCTGTACAGCAAAGTTTGTATGTCCGTCTGTACGTCTGTCCATCTATCTGTCCGTCACAGGCTATTTTCTCGGGAACAGTAAGAGCTACGGAGCTGAAATTTGGACAGAGTATGTAGAACTTTGGCCGCTACAACAACAAATACATTAGAGTTAAAAATTAAAAATGTTGAAATCCCATGTACAATTGTATGTATGTATGTATATACATAGATACTTGAAATTTGTAAAGTTAGTGTATTTTTACACAGACTACAACAATTAACACTAAAATTTAAAAAATCTAAATTAAGGGATGTTCTATCAGTTAATGTAATTTTGACTATGTAATTTTGACAACTTGCTGTATCTTGGAAACCGTAAAAACGTTAAAACTGAAAAATCCCAAAATTATAAAATCGCCAAACCAAAAAAATCGCTAAAAACCGAAAAAAACTCGCCAAAACGAAAAAAAATGCCAAATTAAAAATAAATTCTAAAGCTAAAAAAAAAATCCGGAAAAAAATCGCCAAAATGAAAAAAAACGCCTAAACCGAAAAAAACCAAAAACGCAAAAAACGACAAAACTAAAAAAACGCCAAACAAAATGCTTAAAACCGAAACAATCCCAAAAACGAAAAAATGTACAAAGCTAATATTATGTAAGCCATAGCTGTTAAGTAACGATTAGTAATCGTAATGATTACTAATTTGATTACTTTTTTTAAAGGTGAGGTAATGATTAAATTACGATTATATTCAGTTTTACACGATTACTAATTGATTACGATTACTAATAATGGAAACGTAAACTGAATTACTTAAAATTACTATAAAAATAATCTAAAAGAATCAAAAGTAATCAAAAAACAGTTCGATTACTTCTAAGGACTACTTTTTATTCTTTTTTTTATTATTTATTAAGAATCAAAAGTAATCTTTGAAATTAGTCGGATTACTTTTTGTTTACTTTTGTTTCTTTTTGATTATTTTAAGTAATTTTAAGTAATTCAGTTTACTTTTCCATTATTAGTAATCGTAATCAATTATTTATCAGCAATTCTTTTGAAGGCAACTATATAATCATTACCATTCTTTTTAAAATGTAATCTAATTGATTGCTAATCATAATTGAAATTTAACACATCTGATATAGGCTAAGGTTCGTATAGTACATATCTAGTGTCCGTACGGAACCCTTCGTGCGCGAGTCAAAGTCGCACTTTACAGAATTTATTTCTTATTGTGTAAAATATTGATGCAAATATCTTTTATACTCAACTGTTGCGAGAACAACAAAATAAATCCTACCTTGAGTTGTCTAAAAATTGGCAACTCGTTTACTGGGGGTCTACTCTGTTATTCGAAATGAAAGCAAATTGTTCGAATTATAATGTTAATAACATACAAATTCGAAAGGATTTTCTTTCCTTTCGACATACAGAGTGAGTGTCCTGTTTTTTGAGTTATGACGTTGTTAACGTAAATGAGCGATATGTGTGCGCATCAGTAATGCATACAATTATATATGGATATACTTTACTAAATCAAGTGTTAACAACAATGTCCTTAACACCAAAAGACACAAACACACTATTATTAAAACTTCGTATATACATAAATATAAAACACACACTTGCAAGCTGGTACTTCTAAAAGAAAGCCCTATTTACATATATTCAATACAGAATCGACGTTCCACAACTACATACTTCTTAATATTAATACATATATTATTAAATGGGTCAGTGGGGTATTCTTTTTATAGTATCAATATTTTTTTATTGTTTTTAATACAGTTGCGTGATTTGTTTTAAAATTAATTTAATGTAAACTATGATCATATGTACTTGTTTCCGTCTCTATTAAACTATAAAGTGTTTTCTCACTGACATGGTTTTAATAAATGTTGGTTTTACTACAAAATGACTTTATTAAAACCAACGTAAAATCTTTTATGAATGGTTTTAAGTAGATTTTATGAACTATCACCGTGTTTTCGCTGTACTTAATTCAGTGCTACCAAGTTAAAATGTCCAAAATCATTTTGATATTGTTTATGTCAGTTGGTAAGAATAGATTTTAAACATTTTAAACTTCAAAATGGATGCAGAAAACAACGAAAATATTTTTATATGGCTGACCAACAAAAAAAGTTTAGTTTATAATTTATGTGCGTATTAAAATTAAATATTACAATCCGCAATCCCCTTCTAAGTAATGAGGATATATGAGTTGCAAGAAATCATTTACAGAACGTAGTAGATATCCCAACATGAAACATATTTGCAACAGTGCGATACGCCAGATTGCATTAGGAATCGCGAAATTATCCATCACTGCTTCACACAAGAGCATTTTTATAGCTATGCTATTTGTGTCACGACACAGGAACTAGCACGTGATTTTCGTTACAAAAATAATCGACACTATTACAGTTATAAATTTATTTTTGTGCTGATTTCCTTGTACTTAAACCACAGTACGAAAATAAACGAAACTAATTTTTTTATATTGTTTTGTTTCGTTCTTTAAAGTGAGGGAAACAAAAAAAAAAACAAAAAACAAGGATTGCTCAATTTATTTTTGTGTTGGTTTTAAACATGAGCGCACACCAGAGAACACAGCCGATTGGCTGTATGGCGGCTAACTGCCGCCGCCGGTCACAAACAATACATTAATTTAATTGTATGGCTTTGAAAAAGAAAATAATGGAAAATGAATGGAAACGTTTTGAAATATTTGAAGCGAATTTGACATCGTCATTTAATATAATTTTATTGCATTGTTATTTTACACGTTAAGTTTGGCTTATAAAGCTAAGTAGCATAGCTATAGCCGGGTGTCCTAAGACACCTCTCTTCTTTTTCTTTAAACATCTGCTTAAGTTTTTTATATATAAGAACTTGATTTTCAAAAGGTTTTTCATTTTGTATAAGTAGTTCCATAATATTAAAATATTAATTTTCAATAACTATTATATATGTATATTCTATAACTAAAATTTTTTGGTTTTTCATACAAATGAAAACAGCTGTGTTATAAAAAGCATAAAAAAGTAATGCAACAGAAACAAATGATTCTACAAAAGATTAATTTCATTTCAAAAGAATTTATTACACAGCCTGTGTGTTAAAACCTGAATTTATTAAGCTTAGAGTGTGAACGCAAAATGAGCTCTTTATGATCTTAATGTTAAAACTAGGGATCAAATCGTCACATCTGTGATCGTATCGACAATCGTAGAAAAAATTTAAGTAATACGTCAATCATACAAGTTGAATGGGATTATAGTATGATCACTTATTTCATAATCCGAAAATGGTATTTTGCGTGGCTAGTTCTACGTTCACGGATGTTACGAAAACACTAATTGTGCTAAAAACATAATAAGAAATATATCAGAATGCTTTTTAAAAATCACGAGTTGCTAACTAATTAGTTTTTATTTATTTTTTGTTGAGCTTATTTGTTTATTGTATCTCTCTGTAAGAAAGATTACATGAACACATTTTTAAGGCACAAATTGTACCAAATATAGTTTTAAATTATAATGACAAACACTAGCAGAACGGAACAACAAGATGTTTTTGAAGGCCGTCACACTCTCATATTTTTATTTCTATGTCTCATATAGCAGCAAAAAAAGTTTATGATTGTATGGTTAAATTAAAAAAATTTTCAGTAAAGATATTTCTAGAACATAAAATATATTTGATTATTAAAGAAAAAATTATTGCCATGTATTAAATTTAATTTAACTAGAGTGAATTTGAATCAGGAATAATTTCTTAATCGGGCTTAAGCTCAGCATTTATAAATTCTTATTGCATGAAATATTTTTATTAATTGTAGACACAATAATAATTTCTCACATTCCATTTCATTAAAAATTCACGTGAAATAGCTGATGTTAATAATAATCTCTGCTTAAGTAGATAGACATGGGTGCTGATGAAGTGCTTGGCTGCGCAGAAAAATGCGCATTTCCCCCAGCTAAAAAGTCTAGTTTAATTTTTCTCCTTTATTTTAAAAAATCACTTTAATTAATAAAAATATTTCATTCAATAAGCATTGAAAATACTGAACTTAGTCCCGATTAAGAAATTATTCCCGAGAAAAAATGATTTTTGTTTAGCTTCTTTTATATTCCAAAAAAAATTACAAGTGTTCTGCCCTGAAATAGTCTTTTTGTTGTTGATAACTTTGAACACCAATCCTTTAAGGACACAGTTTTGGTGTATCAGACCACGGCCAAAGTCTCTAGCTTGTCTAGGGGCTTCAAAAAATTTATTTCAAAAGTGCCATCTAAATAAAATCTTTTTTAGAAAATTTGCTTTAAAAGGCACTTATCGTTTTTTTAATTATCTTTTAAAGAAAATAGCGTTTGAAAATTTAAATTTTAAAAGGGTATTTCTAAAAGAATAACCTATTTAAAAAACATTTTAAAAAAGTACATTAAAACAAGTAACTTTTAAGAAATTAACTTAAAAACTAATCTTGATTATAAAAAGTAACTTTGAGAAAGTTTATTAAAAGTTAGAGTAAGTTATGAGCTCTCTTGGGTTTAAATTAGGGATGGGCAAATGAAGAAAATGTATCGATATATATCGTATCGATGTTTTCGAACAGTATCGATATATATTTTTTTAAAACATCGATATTTCGATATATCGATATTTTTTGCTGCATTAATTTCGAATGTACAATTACTTACTTTAAGAAATTTAATACAAAAGAACTATTTATGTTAAGTTATACGTAACCTACTGTAGCTCCTTAAGACTTCATTAGTCTTTACTTTCTGTTGCTGCTCTGTGCTGTGCTATTCTGTTTCTAAATTTTAATAGTTACTCTTTCTGTAATAAGTTATCAGCTGTTTCAGACCAGAATGGTCTCAGTTTTCCACTAAAGTGATGAGTTTTGCATCGTCCATTGTTATTAGATTTTTTCTTTTCCCGGACTTTTTCATTTCCTGGGAATGTGGGAACAACTTTTCGGTTTTTAACGTTTATAAACACATGTCAAAAAAATAATACAATTTCAGTTTCCGGGCGTAATTGTTGTAAAGTTTTAGCTATAGTTCTACCATCGCATTCATAAAGTGAATACCGACATGCATCGAGGAATGTGTACGCAACATATACAGAATTAAGGAGAGAAAAACTAATGGCTTATATGTATATGATTTTTATAAACCAAAAAGAGTCAGCTGATTCTTAACAGAACAGAAAGTAAAAACAAATTCTGCCTTTAGGTTTATACCCACACAATCCAAAAAGTCACCTGCCTTAGTTGGGTCACAGTTAAAAAACGGGTATAGCTCTTAAAAGTATCGAAACCCGATACTCGCAAATAAGAATCGATGTATCGATATATAGGTTTTTGAAATATCGGCGATATATATCGATATTTATTTTCTCAAATATCGATATTTCGATATATCGATATTTTTTGCCCATCCCTAGTTTAGTTGGGTCACAGTTAAAAAACGGGTATAGCTCTTAAAAGTATCGAAACCCGATACTCGCAAATAAGAATCGATGTATCGATATATAGGTTTTTGAAATATCGGCGATATATATCGATATTTATTTTCTCAAATATCGATATTTCGATATATCGATATTTTTTGCCCATCCCTAGTTTAAATAACAAGCATCAGTGTGCTGAGGTTCAATCAGACGTGCTATACCATAATGTTATAGCCATAACCAAGGCCAAAATTCAATTGTTTTATATAGTTATGGCTATGGCATTATGCCGAATCACCTATAACCAAATATAATACTGCCCACATGTTTGGTTCGAACAGCTGTTTTGTATGGCTATGGTTATGTTACGTGTAATTAAAGCTTTAATTGGGAGTAGGAAAATAATAGTACAAGTATATATAGAAAGAGAGAAGGGGAGGTTAATTCATATTATCGTTTTTACATTTGTTCTATTGTGCGTTTTGTAAATATTTACAGCATCATTGCAGCGCCCTCTGGTGTTAAGTAGGCCCACAGCTTCAAGTAGCAGTTTTATTAATTATTTTCGTTCGCCGGTGATTAATTGACGAAGAAGGGCGCTACGCTAAGCATTATCATAGACACTAATGCATATCAAAATATATATCGTCGGGTGGTTACTGCTTTGCCGCACATTATATTAAGAATACATTATTACTGCTGCAAACCACTAACCCACCCGACGATATGATATTTATATGAATGGTGGCGATCAAAGATTTAACTCAGACTCTCGAAGTTCGCTATTTGAGTTATGGTGAACGTAATAGTTAGTACGGCCAACAGTACCCTACCATCTTTCTCGAAGGCAAGCTTAGTTCAAAATATTTATTTTAGAAATATGTATTTTTTGATATATCTGGAAGACGTCTTTTTTAAGGAAAGCTCATAAGCAAGTGCTTTGAATACTTTCCTAATACATATAATATAATAATATTAAAGGGAAAAAGGAGTGTCAATAAATTTATGCTATATCATAACTTTCTTATACCAGTGAGAAGTGATACAGGTAACTAAAGTGCCTGATTCATAGAATGTCTAGCAAAAAAGCATAGACAAAATTAGTAACTTTTATCTGCCAAAAATCTTGCTAATGGACTCATTTAATGTGTGCATCATTCTTTATATGCGAAAGTTTTTTAAAACATACATACTATTTTATTCACACATTATTTCTAAATGTACATATTTTACTTTTGTTGAAATAATTAAATATTTTACGGTCACTTCAGCTATTCACTGAAAACTAAAATATTTTATAAACCAAGTACTACGCTAAGTTAATTTTAGTTATAATTAAAATATTATACCTTTCAAAATATCATAAAGATATTTTTTATTGTAGTTAATCAGATTTACACTACTAACTTTAATTTTTTCTTCCTTTTTGCTTTATTTTTTTTTTTCTATTTTTGTAAATCTACTAAAACTAGGTTATAAAACCACCAGGATGGCAGTGTTGCAACGGCCATGTCCTCTGTAATAATTGTCGCAGTCGTTCTGAGAAATGTCCTGTTTGTCGTGTACCATTGGGGCCACGCGGTAGATGTTTACTGTCGGATAAATTATTTACTTTGTTGGCTGATAGTTTTCCCTGCGATGGCGGTAAGTACGAAAAATGATGACAGAAAAGGGGTAACATTTTGTGTGTGTGTGTGTTTGTGTTTGTACGAGTCATTATGAGATTTAATTTTTTAAGATGGTGTTTGGGGTTTTCTGTGAATTCTGTGGCATGGTAAATGATGTAATACTTTCATTTATCTCTTTAAATTAGTTTAATATTTTATGTTTCATAATGAGTTTACTTTGGTTAATGAGGGGATAGAGTATTTAGGATTTTAAGGGGTGAAAGAAAATGAAACTTTTTGAAAAAAAAACAAAGTTTATTTAAGTCTTAAAGTTGCTTGAATTAATCAAAATAATCACAAAACTTTTCTCATAAAATTTACTGTTATAATCTTGAAAAAGGTTTTATTTATTTACTTCAAAAAAGTCCAATATATGTAAAATTTAACTAAGTTGTATTGCTAAAACAACTTTAAATTTCAAACAAGTGCTTGTCTATAAATATATACAATGTTCTTTTGACATTTTCAGGATTTTGTTTTAAAATTGAGAGTTTTTCGTTCTTCAATGGACAGCGTATGATATTATTTTCTTTTCATTTCTTATAACGTTTTTTTTTTATAATTGAGGCAATTTCTTGTCAACTGTTTAAAAAATTCAAACTAAACTTTTTTTCTCTGTGTACTTACGTTTTGTATGTGAAATAAGCTCCCTGCAGAGACTTCTCGTATCAATTTAAATAGAAGAATAATCCAAAAGAAATATTACGAAATGCTACTACATGCATCCTCTTTCTCCTGAACTTTTTTGTCTGATTAAAAAACAATGTATTGCAGGAGAAAAAGAAATGTATCTGATACCTGGTTCTAAGTAACTACAGAAAAGAAAGGATTCCAATTTTTTTTTTTTATATACGTGTATGGGAATAACAAGTCAACAAAATGCTGAATTTGATTCAAACACATTGCTAATCAAAATTGCAAGTTTTCAAAATAGTAAGCATTAAAAATTTATATCAAGCATTAAACTTTTAGTGTGGATCCTTGGAGTGTGGGTGGTGCTTTAACGCACCTCCACTCGGAGACCCATTTGTAATTTCCTTCTACTGCCCACTAAAAGCAGTACATATTTAGTCCCATTTGAATCCAGAACTTCCCTATTATCCGTCACTAAGCCACTGAAATTCCATGATGAAGCCCGTGATATCCTCTAGTTTAAACATCCCGATATCAGTAATGCTCTCATGAAAACGTCTGCTCAGCCATCTAAGCCTATGACGTTGCAGCTTCGGGCAGTGACAGATAATATGTTCAATAGTTTCGGGTTCCTCTTCATCCCCGAATATCCTACAGAAATCTGGAGTGGCAGTTTCCCAAATGCTGATCCTATCTCTGACCGAGCAGTGACTAGTCAACGCGTCTATCACGACTCGCATTGCCTTCTGTCGTAACCTGCTAACCTCAGTATTAAACTGTATATAGAAGCAACAAGAAATTGTTGCAAAACGTGGCATTCAGCCACACATACATGCAATAACAATTATCATTGCAAATAAAATTATACTCAACAACTTATTTCTTTGATTCTTTGCATAAAATTATGTTTATCAAATATGCAAAAATCGGCATCACAGAGAATTTAATCATTTTGTTTTCATTGAATTTGTGATTTTCGTATTCATACGAAAAAAAAATTTATAGATTTGATTTCGACAAATGAATGTTAATCATTGCACTCTGAATGCAAGCAAAAACTTCTCCAATTAATACCATTAATCGAAAATAATACAAATAGTTAATTAAAATTAATATTAAATCAATTAAACTTTTGTTTAAAAAATTTAAAAATTAAAAGTTTAATTAATAATTTCATTGAGTATAGTAAGCTGTTGCTTAAAAAACTAATTAAAGTAAATTAATTTTATTGATTTTTTTTTCAATTAAAATTGATGATTGGAGAAATATATTTTTTGTTCGGGGAGTGAATTTATCATAGAAGAGATTGGAACAATCAATCTAAATTCTGATGAAATATTTTCAAATTTCGATCGATATTGCGAATACCGTAATGTCTTCTTCAGTAAAATATTTGTCTAGGTTTTTAGTTCCTATAATTTACATAAATATTTCCATCAATCGCCTTCAGGTCATTACTTTCATTCTATTTTTTTTTCTAAAGCACCCACTTCTTTACAAGCTTAATTAATCCCTAAAGTACTCGCCAACTTTAAAGTTAAGTTTTTTTTTATGAAAATGTACTTTTTAACTTTTTCATGGCTATTTGCTGTCCTTATTGTTCATCTCCTTATTTTAGCTGTTGTTATATTTTATGACTTAATTATGTTACATAAATTACTAAAGTTTCGCCAATGTTGTCGCTGTTATACGCGTAATTTTTCATATTTTTCTTCTCCTTACAATTTTTCAATTTCTTTTAAATTTTGTTTTTCTTTTCGTAAAGAATTTGAACTTTTCTTTTTGAGATTAAGTTGTTCATGTGATTTTATATTTAGCTTAAGAGAAATAATTTTTTCGCTGTTATATTTGCTGCCCGTGTTATTTTTCAATCTGTGTTGTAGTCATAATCTTAAATGTTGCCAAGTTAAGATTAAATGATGTTGCGTTTTTCATTTTCAACTTCCGGTGTTTGTTTAAGTGTACGACGTTGTAGTCAATATAAGGGAAGGTAACCCTCTTGCTAGAAGTTTTAGTTATTTTTGTGAGTAAATGGGGAAGGAAACCTCAAAGAGGTCTTGCAACTTAACCATACCATTTAAAATATTTAAGAATAATTACTGTTTATTAGAAATTAATGTCCCAAAATTTTGTATGGCATTCCTTCCCATTTTCACAATGCCCTGCTTTATTGTTTAATAATAAAATTTCGCCTCTCAACGATATCAACTTCGACATCCAAGACACTTATAAAGTACTCGTACTCCATATTCCTGTTGCTTATTTTGCTCATTTCTCTTGCTTCTATTACTTACTTGTTATACTAATAATGTACTCAAAAGAAGGAGCAAAAGGACAATTTCTAAAATATTAGCAAAAATAAAAATAAAAATACAACAAATACGAGTAGTAGTGTAGCAACAAACAAAACAACGAAACAACAACAGTAATAAAGTTTAAATTGTGTAAACATTTGCTCCCTTTTAGCTTTCGTGTAGTTCTTTTCTTCAATGGACATTTTATTCTTAAGCTTTTTTCTAAGTTACTTTTGTTGTAATCTAAACAATATCCGTTACATTAAGAAAATAAAACAAAAATATAAATGAAACAAATTGTAAAAACTAAAGAAATTGGAAAAAAAATATTAGCTATTTGAACTTAGGGAAAATGGAAAAAGAAAATAAAGAAGCTTCCTGCTGTACGAGGTTTGTTTTTATTTGCTGTTGCATCAGTGACATGCAGCAGCAAGTCCTTCGTGTTGCCTTTAGTTTTTTATGGGCCCGCGAAAAGGTATCACACACTGTCATTGTATTTTATTTTGTTTTACATTTTTGCACTTTTGTAAACACAATTTTTCTAGCCAGAGTTAATGCATGTGATAGTTACAAATATGTTATTTAACGAGGGCAAACTTAAAAGTTTCTTTGGCTGATAAAAAATATATTTTATTTAATATTTTTAGTTTGATTATTTTTGTTAGATTTTTGTTTGTTTCTATGCTTGGTTTTTATAAGGCTAACGAGGGCAAACTTAAAAGTTTCCATGGGTTATAAAAAATATTTAAATTTTTTTAGCTTAATTTTGTTTCTGTTCTGAAAATCACTTAATTGCATAAACAAACTATTAATAGCTGACTCGTTAGTGAATTTTTATTGTGTTCTAAGTTTGTGTCATTTGTAAAATAATATTTTTCCCAACGCTTTAAATCATGCATTTTACAAAAGCTGATGTGGCCAATCACCAAATGTGTTGACATTAATTTAAATGGGGTTATTAGAGGTGTGCATATAGGTACTCGTATCTTTTCCAATAGTCAGGCAGCTCTTAAGTCTCTCCTTTCATGGGAATTCCGTTCCAGGCTAGCTTAAGAGTGCTTTGACTTCTTATAAAAGCTATCCATACACAGAGAAAAAACTGCCTCATAGAATAAAGCAGAAATAAGCGAAGAGTTTTTCATAGAGATTCCTTATTCTTTTTATGTGGTGGTTGGGTGCCCCTGTGGCTGAGTGGCAGCGATGCTAGCCTTTCAGTCCAGAGGCCGTGGGTTCGATTCCCACGAAAGACCTTGGGTGTTTTCCGCAGACAAGTTAATCGCTTTGCGGGTTGTGTTTGTTCCTTAAAAAAAAAATTTATTTTATCAAGAAAAAAACCACATAAAATCAAGAAGAAATCTTGTTATTCACAACTTTTTTTACTCAATTTCCGTTATTTTTGGCACTAGAAAAACAATGCATAGAGAGAAACTTCTTGATTCTATTAGGTTTTCTAATAAATTGTAAACTATAGGGATTTCCAATTGATTTTATTAGGTTGCTTTATTGTTTGTTTTTCAATAAGGCTTTCTTATTGATTTTAGTAGGTTCCTATATGATTATGTGTAAAGCATCTTATTGATTTTTTAATAAGGAAATCTACTTGATTTTATGAGGTGTCTTGTTATTTTGTTTCTATAAATAGACATACAGACAATTTTTTTCATGATCTTTTTCATTTTTCTATAAGAATGTTTGCACAATAATTTCAATGGTTATTCAGGCTGCTTATTAGCAATTTGGTTAGAGTGCTTGTCTATCAATCAGAAGTTTGCTGGTTCAATACTTGGTGAGTAAGTTAGTTAAGAATATAACATAATGTGTATGTATGTATGTATAAATAAAAAACATCTACAACATACTACATACATACGTATGTATATGATATATAATTTAAATGAAAATACATAAGTACAGAGAATAAAGACGCATTTTTTTTATTTCTTATGAGGTCACCTAACAAAAACAAGAAGAAAACCTTATTAAACAAATCCATTAAATAACCTAATAAAAACTAGAAGATTTCTTCTTGATTTTTTCAAAAAGGTTTTCCCTATGAAATTAATAAGATGTCCTTATTGAATAAAAACCATAGAGATTTCTTATTAATTTTGTTCTGTTTTATGAGGTATTTAGTAGGCACTGTTTTCTCTGTGTACGGAACTAGGTTTCCATTTATTGTATACCTGGCCACAGCGGTCATCCAGAAAATGAGTAAGCGGTTGAACTCGCCAAGAAGGGCTCTGCTGCTCCTTTTATGGGCCTAGAGTCGTGTTGTGGCGTAAGTCAGTCCACTGTAACATCTCTGATCAAAGAAGATGACACTACGACCTCTAAGGAAATGTGGCTGTTTAAGCATGGCACAGCTTTGATGCAGCCATTTACATACAATGGCATCCTTAACCTAAACAGGAATAATTTAAGGCTTGTTACTGGTTTTCTTTTTGGTCTGAACTATCCTCTGTGGAAAAGCAACCAACTTCTTCCAGCATTGTGTCGTTTATGCCTGGACGATGACGAAACGACAACGCACACATTCTTTGTGAGTGTGTTGTATTATTTGACAGCAGAAAGCGTAATTTTCATTCTGAGTTTATGTGTTCAGATGATATTAGGCAGGCTTCTCCAATATCTGAACTGACTTTCATAAGAAGAGCCATACAGCGATTGATTTAATTTAATTTAGGTACAAAATATCCATCAGCTTTCGCAGTAACAGTATTTATTTTTTAAGAAACAAAAAATTGCAAGACTGTTTTAAATTTAGAGATGATAAAATTGAGCTTTCATTACAAAAAAGAGCTTTCAGCAAATTGAATACGATGAATCAAAAAAATGCACATATTCCATTTGCAATAATGGCTGAGTATATCAAGCAGAAATCTACATCAACTGATACCACACACAATGGACCAAATATAAAAGAACGCTGATAATGAAGGTGTAGTGACCCTCGAAAACAGCTAGTTGTTCCGTTCAACTAAATCTTTGCCAGAATATTTACAATTAACTTTGATGTTATTTGTTCATTAATAATTATCACACGTAATTTTTCTTACAAAGCAATACGAACTTAAGCCTGATTAAATTATAAATAATATCAAAGTTAATTGTAAATATTCTGACAAACACCAGAAGAACGAAACAATATGATGTTCACGAAAGCCGCCATGCCTTCACCATCAGGGTTATAGTATTTGATTCGCTGTATGTGGTATCAGTTAATGAAAACTTCAACTTTATATACTAATTTTTGAGTCCAATTACATTAAATTACATTAAATTGCAACTTTAATTTTATAATATACAAATCACTCATTTACTAAAAGAACGTCATAACTCCAAAAATGGGATTTTTGAGTTAATGATGCAGAATTAATCTTCATATCGTTATTTATATATATTTTTTTAATTTTACACAAATTTCATGTTTACTCAACTCTTGAGAGAAAAAAAAATTTTCTTTTTTCCTTGTGTTGTGTGTAAATTGAAAACTTTAAACTCGTTTTTTGGCAAACTAGTTTTTTGAGTTATGACGTTGTTTTAATACATGGGCGATATATCTTTATAACTTTATTATACTTATAACAGTTGAGAATTTTAACTTTATCTCTGACCTTTTTACATAAAACATATTTTTAAACATTTTGTTTTATTTTTAGGGTAATTTTTATGAATGTTTATTTGTATGCATGTGTTTGTGTGTATTTGTATTCTAAGAAAACTAATTTTCTATAATGTTGCGAATTTCTTATGAAAATTTATTAACAAAACATTTTCTTTAAATAAAAAATTTATTTTTCCTTTTTTTTTCATGCAAAAACTGCTTGCACTATTTTATATGTACAAAAAAAAAATATTTATAAATATAGTACGCAGTAACAGAAATTCACCAAAAGATAGACGGAAATGTAGTACGGAATTTCACAATCAACCAAAGATGGACGTTGTACAAAAGCAGCAACAGGAAAAGGAGGAACAAAAACAAGTCAAGAAAGCCAAAGATTTTCTACTAACATCCCTAAGACACCGTAGAAGAAAACTTTCCAGCCCTAAAACGAGCCATGACGACAGCAAAGAACAAGGCCAAGCAGGTATAACGAAGAAGGATAACAAGCATCCATCAATGCAAAAGCAGGCCATGTATGATGCAGATCCTGCAGTAGTTGTTGTTCGTAACAGTTTTAAAAGAAATAGTAGTTACCGGAAGTCATCGCCAAATTATAATACAGAAGCTGCGTCTGTTGTACTACAACAGTCAGCTAGTGAGGCCAATGGTATTATTAAAAGTGTTGCAACAACCTTTCGCTACAATGAATTCCAGGAACAAATATCAACAATTCAACAATGTCATTGCTTAACATGCTTTAAGTCAAATGAAGTTGCTATTGTAAGTAACTTAGCAGCAGCACAAGCAGCAACAACAATTGCATCTACGGCACTAAATAAATATATATTACGTATACCAAGTCAGGGGCAATTGGGAGAAAACATTGCTCAGCAACAGCAACAAAATGCAGAAAAATATGAACATTTTCAGTGCCCAACTGGGAAATTATGTTGCTTGAATGTGAACGTGAACGTGACGCCCCATGCCACATGTACGAGCACAGACACGAATACATTCACAGTAGCAACTAATAATAATGCACCTACTACTGCAACTAACAACAACTCTAACATTAACTTACATGAACGAATGACTAATAATAATAACATGTCAACAACAGCAGCAGCAGCAGCAGCAGCTAAACAAACAAATGCCAAGTTAACACAAACTGCTTTAATAACGGGATACCAACATCAGCTGCAGATTCATCAGGTTAATGATTTTAATAACTTGTATAAAATCCTTAAAAATGAATGGGATGTCCTAGCCCATCTTACCGACGATCATAAGTTGCCAGTTAATCAGTATTATGCCGAATATGGCCAACGTATTTTAGTTCAGTGTCTTAGCCAGCAGCATTCTATAACCTGTCTTAATCTCCGGGGATCTGCTGGGAGCGATGAAAAAGTAGAAAAGTTTTTTATTGCCTGCATACCTTTAGAAATGACCTCCACTGCCATGCCAACGAACCTTAAAGTGGCCATATTTTTGTATCATATGAATACTTTAACCCCAAACACAACGACGACTTCCTTCAATGATGAGGTCAGCAATTTTGAAACGATTATAGAAAATGCCATGATGGGTATTAAATGGTTTGGACGCGCTCATCCCTTAACTACACATTGGTCACACATACATGAAAAACAACATTTCCTGCATTACGATGTGCGGAATAATCATTCGGTTAGCGGCGGCAGTATTTCAGAGGCTGCGGTGAATAATGATGTTGATGATTATGGTGATGCATTTGTGATTGTTATTAAAAGAAAATTAGAAATAAAGGCAACAAATTAAATAAAACCATAAAACAAATCTAATGTTTTTTAATTGTGATAGTAGACAACTAAACTAATATTTTTTTATGCAGACTGAATGGAAAGTGATTCCCTCAGAGAATGGAAAGGATTCATTAAATATTCTACATACATTATATTAATGAAACTCTCATTACTATACGTGAAATCTCTCAATCTCTGCTCTTCATGAGTTTTTCATAGTTTATTGTTATTGATACTTATTCCAGTTGTCAATATCGACTTCACTTCAATACAATTCAAAAAAAAAAAAATTGGGCTAGCGTTGTCGAAAACAACTGACTGCTGTTGGCAGACTCATGATATTTTCTAGACCTTAGGGAACAGAAATAGACATAGATAATAGATAGATAATTGTTTGGTATTGTATTGACGTGACGTCGATGTTGACAACTGAAAAAAGGGTGATTATATTTTAGTCCTGGCAACTGATTGCGCTTCCATAAATGATAAAGACAGTGGATATGAAGAGGCTTATTGTGAAAGTGAAAATCATTATTATAATTTGTATTGAAATGACAGTGACGACCAGGCACTTTCTAGTTTTTTCAAACAAAAGTTATATAGCAAAAAAGATCAAGGAGATCCAAGGATTACATATATTTTCCCAGATTATAATGCAACGTTCAATGCAAATGATTCAGTTGCAAACATTATTTGTGAATTACAACCCAGAATTTGGCAGTAAGTAACACGTGGCAGTTACATATTTTGTAATGGGTCGATTGTCATTAAAAATAAAATATTTCCAGGGCATATTTGCAACCCTCAATTTCTACAAAACGTTCAACTTCTGCCGCAGTAGCTGCTGCTGACCGTAAAAATAAAAGGCCATAATCCGGAAATGATAGTAAATCAGTTACAATGTGTTGTTTGTCATTGTGAGTAACGATGGAGAAGTGAATTATGCACAAAAACACTATGTGTAGCACGAAATTGTTGTGATCGATTTCACAGCTAAGACGCCCATTGTCCCCATATGGGAACACCAATTTAAAAAAAAAACAGCAAAATATTTAATTTTTTTTCAGTGAATTCCTCTCTTTTATTCATAATAAAGCAATAAATAAGAATTAAAGAAGTTTCTTACAAGCAGTTTCTTTTTGGGCATTAATGGGTGAATGAAAATCGTTTTATTGCTTAAACCAATTTTCTTTTTAGCTAATTTGGGGAAAATATAAGCAAGTTCCATGAACTTTGTCTACTTACTGCACACAGTTTGTTTGTGAACAATTATTTAGTTAAAAAATATTTTCTAGTTATTATTTCCTTGTCTCTTTAAATTTAAAAGCATTATGGTCGTCAATTAAATAATTTCATTCATACAATGTAATGTTCTTGATTAAATAAAACACTTTGATTTTTATATGTTCCATGTCGGAAACTTAGTTAACTTTAAACTAACTTTAAGCTAACTTTTTCGCAACTAGTGCTGACTGACACGTGGATTACTTTTTAATGGAAACACTATAACTATTTTAACATTGCGATGTCCTAGGCAGTCTCACTCTGCATTACTTTTCAACTAACTTAAAGTTGATTTTATTTAAGTCAGCTGGTAGTCAGTAAATTTATAAAAAAAAATTTACTATGGTTCGAACTATGTATGTATCACAAGTTATATAGTCAAACACGCTATAACCCAGCTTATGTACAATCTGAAATAATAACAATTTTCAAGTTTGCTGAGAGTAAATTTTGTAGTCAACCACACATTCTCCGACAGGATTTCTTCGCTATTCACACATAAAAAAGGTTGTTCAAAACCATCAAATAAAAATGCTTGTTTTGTAAAGATTTTTGTTTGAGTCTTTTAAAATTATTATGTTTGTATATTTTGATTCTCAATAAGATATTTAGTGTTTTACTATAAACACATACAGTTTTCAGCTTATTTTAAAAATATTTTGAATTGAAGTCAACTAATGATTTTTTTATTTTAAATTTTAAATATTTTACTTAATTATATGTGACCCGGTCTATGAAAAGGTGTCTTATGACTAAAAAAATTATTTTTCACTATATTCTTATGAATTGAATAGGCTAAAGTTCGTAACGCTTTTTAAGCCAAATTATTCGAAAACGGCTGGCTGTTCCGTTCAACTATGTGTTGTTGTCAGAATATTTACAACTAACTTTGATGTTATTTGTTCATTAATAATTATCACATGTAATTTGGCTTAAAAAGCGTTACGAACTTTAGCCTATTCAATTCATAAGAATATAGAAACAAATACAGTTCCAAAAATAATAATTATATTAATTATTTTTCACTTTTTTTTGGTTCGGATAGTTGTTGAGACGCTCTTTAAAATGGTGAAAAGCAGAAACTCCTAAGTTGCTTAGAAGTGTAATAAAAATGTAGAGAAAGAAGAGCACAAATGAAAGAAAGACAGAATTTTATTGAAAATCAAGAATGAAGATAATACAACCGTACACAGTTTTTTTTTAATCAAAACTTCACTAGTTTATAACGGAAAATGCCAACAGAAACAGAACGAAGGAGAACAACTACCGAGAAACTGACGAAATGCATTGTTTTTCTTTAATATCTGATTTCTCGAAATTTTGTTTTTGAGTCATAAGCAACCTATTAATAGACCGGGTCACATATATATATAAGTTCCTTTAACTCTCATTGGAGCATAGGGTGCCAAATAGCGATTCGTTAGCGAATTTGGAGTTTTGAGAGACGTGGGTTGCTAGCTAGCCCTCGTCCCTTTGATTGGTTATAGAGCTGCTATATTTGCGCCCAATCCCACAATGCACCACGCTTCAGCGGTTTATCATCCGGATGTAGTTAGCTGCTTGGACAATTCAACAAAGAAATCGTCCTGGCCACTCCCAAGTGAGTGGCAATCAGTAACTTTACACCTCTGAGAAGAGTCCCATCCCCATTATTTTACTTTAATAAATATATATGTCACACTTAATCAACAAGATGATTTGAACTCAAAATTTTTAACATTCAATCAACTAACAATATAACTATCTATCTACTGTAAAAAAAACTTATACCGATTATCCTTTCATCTCGAAAACCAAATCTAAGACCGTTTTGTGATAGTGTACTGACTACTTTTATATCACCAAATATTGTTCGGTCGAGAATATCGTGGCTGTCGATGTCGATGTTGCTGAGAACGGAGAAATATTAACCAAACGACGTGCCACAAAATTGCTCATTGAGCAAGGTCCTGGCAATTAAATATTTATATGTATAGATCTTTCCATTTAGAAATAATAGCAAAACTCTTTAGAGAAAATTCAAGCAGAGATCCGTACCAGAATTTATATCATAATTTCTTTTTTTCTATTATAAAAATGTTTATAAGCAACAAAATGCATAACATTTCTTTAATACAGGCGGCTAAAAAAGCCCAGTACTTTTTGAATGAAATATAAAACTGTAATGTTTTCTTTCAGTCGACTAAAGATGCACATAACACGATCTTGGCTTATTCAAACTAAGCAAGTGAATAATTTTGCACATTACTGCATAATTTCACTTTTGACTCTGAAATAAAATTTAACACATAAAAATAATTAAAAACTGTTTTCATAAACAGCATTAAAGTTTGCAATCAATATGCATACATATATACTCGTATGTATTTATGTGTGTATATGATTTAATTTATTTTCACTTGAAAAACATTTTTAATTGACAATTTATTGATGCCGGTTATACCAAATGTCTACGATATATTTGTTGGTGATCATCCTCATATTTAATTTATTCATTTGTTGTTGTTTTTTTCTGTGGTCCTCATTCAATATCTTACCAACCAACCAACCAACAATAACAATTAAAAGCCGCAAACATATTTGCACAAAAACCATATCCCAACTGACATCCTCCAGAAGTGATTTTCTTGTTTCATAACAAACAACAAGCTTCCATAAAAGATACATATGTCCATGCTGTTTTAATTTTGTCTTCCAGAAGTGGCAAAAATCGTTAGCACTGGAAACTAATAAGGCAATCAGAAGTTTATTTTTCGTAAGTTTTGATCCTTTTTACAGCCTCAACAACCCTGCAAATGTTGCCAGGGAAATGTGCAAACATGTTTCTCTGTTGTAGCGTGCAGGTACTACAATATATTCTGATGAATATTTTTTTATGTACATGCACACGTACATATTTAATTGAAAATTGTTGCAACACCATCACCAAAATCAGCCAGCGAGTGATTAACAAACAAAAAATGTATGAATAAACGAATTTAATAAAATTGTATTTTATATTCTGCTGAAAAGGCAACAATTTCTTTTTTAAAATCCAGCATAGGAAAAAAGTGTTCAGTTTAATAAAAAATATTGATATATAAATACACATACACCCACACACACGCGCGTAAACACTCGTGTATGGTTACAAAGGATAAAATCATATACAAAAATAAAACTATAAAAAGTACAAGGACTCAAAGAAATATATGTGTATATAAAAACGATTATTCGAACATGATTGAAAACCATTGATTGAACAACGTGCCAAAAATATTATAAATAACTGACATCAACACAAAAAGCGATTACATTAGCCAACATTAAATTTATTCGTTTAAGTATACAAAAGCAGCTTTCTTGATGTCTGTTTCTGGGAAACGAAATATAATATCATACGAGAATTTTTATATTGAAAGTAAAAATATACATACAACAGAATGAGTTGTAGCATAAACTAATGCTGTGATCGAAAGTAAGTTTTTGAGAAGCTGTTGAAAAAAGTTTATTTTTGTGAAGGACAGTAAGATTCAGTAAGCTTCAGTGAGCCAGGCAGCATATTATTGTTGTGTAATGTATTCACGCAGAGTAAGCAGAGTTGGTATTCTGTAAAAGAGCAGCGAAGTTAACATCGTGGTATTTCAACAGTGAATTACTTACTAGTGTTTAGTAAATAAATTGTCTTTAGGTTAGGTAATGTTAGCAGGCTGCTGGCAAGGAAAAGTAAAAAATTAGAGTCCAGCTAACATGGGTGCAATATAATGATCCCTTTGTACTACCTGTAAGTTAAAGGAAGATAGAGAGAGAACAAGCGGAGGGAGAGAAGGGTAGAAGTAGAAATGAGATAAAAGTTGTTCAGGGAGGTGTGAGATGAGAGTGGATCAAGAAATTTGGCCAGGGGGTCAGCGATTATACCAGCCACTATTCCTAATAAAGAGGCTCAGGTTTTTAAGCCCAATTTCGAAGGATATTCTGCCAAGGAGTTGCAGACGGATATCCTCCAAGGTGGGACAAAGACACAGGATATGCAGGATACTTTCCTCCTCTTCCTCGTCATTGCAACTGTAGCAGTAGTCATTATACGGGAGACTCACACGTTTAGCATGGGTTCCGAAGGTACAGTGATCAGTCAAAGTAGCCACGATGTTCCTCAAGTGCTTCCTATTGAAGTTCCTGAGATTTTTCGTTCTGCAGGAGTTCAGGCGAGGCCAAAGGGATCTCGCTATTACACACATGGACTCATTGCGCCATCTGTTTTGAGCTAATTCCAGAAAGGTAACATCTAAACGTCTCCTGCACGATGAGAGTGGGAGACTACAAAGATTGTCGATATCGACTTCTTTTAGTAGGGCTCTCCTCTAGAAGAGCCAGGTCATCAGCAACTATCTTTCCTGAAGTAGTCCCGTGCCCATGCACTCAGTTTAACGAGATATGTGAGTGCTGCGCAAGTAGATTCAGGGCTTTATGACATTCTTGGACAAGAAAGGATGTAAATTGTCTTTAATTGCAAATAATTGTATACTTCATCTTTTTATTTAATTGCGAATCGTGGAAACTACAAAAGAAAAGTTTTTAAAAGGTAAAAACGTAACAATTAGTGTCACAAGTGGAATTTGCAAATAAATCTCACAAGCTTGAAAACCTTAAACCGTGAGCAAGTCTCACATATTTAAAAAGTTTAAATGTAACAATATTTAAAGTAGTCCTGCAATTGTAAGATTAAGCAACCAAGGAATATTTTCCTAAGCCGAGGTGTCCAATTTCGACGCCCTATTTTTTTTTAACAGCAATCGCTGTTTCTAAAATATTAGTTTATTATCTAACATTACTCACATAAAAACTTCTATAAACTTACAAAAAATACCAACAAATACAATTTTTTTCTTACTCACCATGTGTTTCACAGCATTTTTTCGACCTGCAAAATTCTTATAGTCCTTACAGAAACGAGGCACAGGATATATTATATCCATTATTTTTCCTTGTGTACTTTAACTGGTGCATGCTACTGTGATTTTAAAAAGCAAGAACTGTAAATAAAATATAATAAATTTAATTTAAATGTAATATTAAAAAAAAAAGTTTTTTAATGCCCTGCAGAAAATTTTATATCTGTTATTTTTATTTAACTACATATATATTTTGTTTGTTAATTTTATAAAAGGATTCAACGTCATAGTAAATTGTACTCGAATTTAAAAATAAATCATTAAATAGTTATTAAAAAAAAATGTATTTATACATACATATAAATTTTTATGCAGTCTTAAGATTTATTTGAAGAGCGGCGGTTTTCCCATTTTCGTTTTTGGCAGTTTAAAAACTATTTAAAAACAACAATATTTTTCAACAGTTTATTTTTGTCGTTTTTCCTTTTTTTTTCTTTCAATAAAAATCGTATCAGAAAACCCATTAAAAAATAATGAAAATGTTGCATTTTTTTAAATTATGCAAATTAAATTTGCTCTCATCGTTGTGTTATTTAAAAAAAATCACATTTGTATACTGAATTTGTTGTTGCCACTATTGCTTTATTGATTCGTTTGTTTATATGTATGTGTTTGTGCATTAAATATGTGTGAGTGGATTTGTTAACATCATATTTAAATTTTAAAAACATATTGAATAAATGATATTTAAGCTTATAATGACAGATACATACATACACATCAAACTTATGCAGTGCGAAAGAACTCAACAGTTGGGTTGAAAATAAAAGCACACAGTGTTTAAGTTTATGAAAATCTGTGTAGGAAGTAGAATTTAAATAATTTGGGCAAGTGTCAAAATTATTTTTTTATGTTTATTAAATCTTGTGATTTGTGTGCAATTCTATATTAAATTAATGAATGTGTTTAAACTTAGCTTGGCTGTAAAAATCGTGTAATTAAGACTTACAACAATATGATTTGCCATCTGCCATCATTTTAAATCAATGTAGTCGTAGCATCGCTAGCCAGTGATACATTCCTGTCAAATGGATATTAAATGTCAATTATCCTATAATAAAAATATATTGCAATAATTTGTGTTAATTGGAAAAAAAAAATATAAAACAAAAAATAAGTAAAATTAAGCGCTGTGGGCACGACGACAATATTAATCGTAGTGTTTAAAAAAATATGTTTATATTTAATTAATTTGCTGTGATTTAATGTGTATGTATAATATATTAAGAGATACAAAAGGGAAAAAGAAAAGAAAGTTAAAATTGCCATAATGCGTGCATTAAGCTTGTTTTATAAATTAATATTTCATTAAAAAAAATTTTATATTTAAAGAAATAATCAAATGAAATTTTAAACTTTTGTTAATCGATTAATATGCAATAATTAGTAGTAACAGTCAACAAATATCATATGAAATAAAAATGTTTGCAAATTTTAAACAGATATATTTTAGAATCTATATCTTAAAAGATTACTTTAATACACACAGAAAAATATACCAATTTAAAATCACCATGCAAAAAGTTTGATTCAAATTCCTTCAAATCACATTAAATTCACAAGAAATAATATGTTGTATAAGTGTGTTTTGCTTTGTTCATTGCTGCAATACACTTTTGTGCTTAGTTGTGTAAGTTTGTATTGCATTGTTGTTGTTGTTTTTTTTTTTTGATGTTTGTAAACTGCCGACAAACTGCTGCTGGCTGGTAGGCAGTGTACTAGTCTTGCAGTCGGAGGTTCGCAGGTTCATATCTTGGAGTCACGTCAAAGTATTTTGTTTTTTTTGTGACTACAACTTTTCAAGTCTAAGGTCACTGCTACACGTTCAATATATCGTGCCATAAACGCCAAAATAGCTTATGCGACATAATTTTCGAACTTCATTTTTTGACCAAAGTCGATTATTTGCGATCGTAAATAGTCGATTTTCGTAAAAAAACGAAGTCCAAAAAATGTGTCGCTTAATCTATTTTAGCGGTTATGGCTCGATATAGAACGTGTAGCAGTGACCTAAGTATTTTGTACTTCTTTTAACTAAAACTTTTCAAATACCACGCGATGAGTTCCGAGTTCAAATCTTGGCCGGGGAAGCCAATTTATATACAAACAAAATTTGATGTCTGATATCTATGTCAACCACACGTAAGTTAAATAATTAATAAAAAACAATTTATGTTGTTTCAACTTGAAATAACTTTGATTCAACATGATTCTTCCTTTTGATTTTAACAGTAAGTAAATGTTAAATCAACGTGAAATAAAGTTATTTCAAAAGGAAGCCCTTATTAAGCTGCCTGTTCTAAAAAGCCGTAGAACTATGCTGAATGTGTCATTTGTCTTATTAAAGGTGATATCTGCTCTGGAGTTTTGATCAGCGAAATTTCGTTAAATGTTCCTCAACCTTTATCCCGTAATTTCATTGCTTTATCGGTAAACGTTTATGGAGCCAATTACGCTGATGACGATTCTCTTAGAAGAATGTGCTACGAATTTAATCAATTGTATAGATTTATAGACTTTAAATTAAATGCCAATGAAGTAACTAATGCGATTGTAAATTTTCTAAGAACTCAAAAGAAATTCTTTTTGAAATGTTGTTGTTGTGAAATGTTAAGTTAAGATCAGTTAAGAATATCAATAATTTTCTGTAAGGAATTTAATTCCATAGACAAATAATAAATAAATAAATAAATCTAGGAATGGAAATTCTGAAATGGCAACAAAGATAATCGGGACTTATTTAATGAAATATGACAATTAAGAAAACACTAGAGCTAAAGCCAATAGTTGCACGAATTCAGTGGCCATAATGATTGTTTATAAATTTATGTTTTTGCTTTACATAGCCGTATGTGGATATTTTGTAGTTACCCTTTAAAGCTGTCCAGCTACGCTAATGCTTATAGTTAGTTCTTTTGGGATATGCATTGTATGTTTATAAAATATCGCATGAATATTCTATACTTGTAGGCACTAACTGAATACCAATGATGACGATGCCATTGATGTGAAATAAAAATTTATTGAAAAATAGTATTGATAAAAAAAAGTTTCCAAAATAAAAATTAATTTAAAAATCTGCTAACGACAGGTTATTTAAATATATAAAATAATAAAATGCCGAAATAAATAGATGACATAAATAAAATATTTATGAAAAAAGAAAACATGTTAATACAATTTCTATTGAACAAACTAAAAAAATTTAATTTGTATATTTTATTATTTATTTTAGTCACTGAATTTAGTGAAAATTACTTTATATCCTAAAAGTATGCTTTTGTTTTATTTGTTTCTAATGACAGCTTTTATTAAAAGTCTTAAAAATTGAGTAATAATTAAAAGCTTTCATTGGCAATTGAGTGGGATTTTTATAGATGCGAATTGAGCGAAATTATTAATCACTCTGCTCTAGAGTAAATTAAAACATTTTTATTAAATAAATTTCAATAGGAATTATAAATTGTTCCAAAGTACAGAGTATACTAAAATAAAAAAACCATTTTTTCTTTATTTATATTATCAAAGAAATATTTTGTGCAAAAGAATTTGCATTAAGTGCACAATTCGTTTTGTTTTCTTTCACTCGGCCATTAGTTGTTATTAAAGTGCGAACGCGTTGGTATTAAAATAGAAGGAAAGCGAAAACAACAAGCAAGTATCGTGAATGCTATGCGCACAGTAATTTTAATTAATGATTATATTTATAAATACAATAATAAAAGAAATTTGTTTTTTTGCCGGCAAAAAGGTGGAAAAGTGAATACAAAATTGTGAAACATTAAATAAACCGATATAATTTTTTGTGTTCAACACAGTTTTTAATAAAATGGTTTTAAAATTATACATATGTATGTATATGCACATTCTTATATACATATGTACGTATGTATGTAGATGCACAAATGTCAACTAGAGATGGGTACCACTCACTTGACTATTGCGTGACCATAAAAACGAGTGACACCAGAAGTTCTGAGCCTAATTGAACACCAATAGCTTATAAAAATTGTGCAAGAATATAATTCTTTTTTTTTACAGGATTATCTCTCAGAGGGTGAATGGACATTTAGAGCTTTGTTTAAGAGCTTGAAGTAATAAAAAACGAGTAATTTTTTAGAACTTTAGAATAAAATATTGTTTAAAAGATGTTTGCTGAATATACAAATATAAGCTGTCAAACGTACAGGCCAAACGGCTGGACCGATTTTGATTTAGTTTTTTTGTTTAAAAGGTGACTTGATCTAGAGTGTTCTTAGCTATTTGAAGAAAGTCGGTCTAGCCATTTAGAAGATATCACATACATATCTTTTAGATATATCTGGCATTTTTTTTTAATTTTTACAGAAATTCTTCATATGTATGTGACAGCGCATAGAGAAAGGAACCTAAGGGTAAAAAAATCAATTTTCACTTTTTTTTTATGTGGACAACATCTGAGCATCGAATGAGACCGATCCCATGCCCCAAAAGTGTTCCCTCCCAGAGATATGCGCGTTTTATGAAATTTAAGTCGACGATTCTAAGGTTATGTAAAAAATTTTCGTACTAACAGAGTGATACTCACTATTTAAAAGAATTATAAATGAGTATTTATTATAATTCACAATTAATAATTTCAGATTCGCTGGATTCGAAAAAACGCGAGCAAAATTGATAAAAACCAACTACACAAAACAAGAGGTAGGGACGATCTACGCGTGTTTTCAAGGTTGACCAACACGTCCCTGACGTCATGAGATGTGTCGCTTTCAAATGAGACCAATACCAACACGCTCAGTAATGGTACACCAAAGATACACGTATTTAAATCTTTAAAATGGCTCTCCTGAGCAAAACCGGTTTTTACCCTTAGGTCCGTTTCTATTTTGCGCGTCACATATTGCCACTTTTATTTATTTATTTATTTATTCTGTAAATCTATCGCAATTCATTACACATTTCCAAAACGGCCGTTATTTTTCATTTCTTTCTTTATCATTTCTTTACTCAGTAAATTTTTCATGACAGGCATACTTTTGAAAATTCTATGCGCGAGAAAATATATCATATCTGAATTCGTGAGTGAAGAAGTTACTCACTGTTTCATCTCTTGTGCTTTCAAGCTTATCAGTGCGAATAGTATACGAAAGACTTAACAGCTTTTTTGCTCTTAAAATAATACTCTTCACTACAGTGAAATACATCAGGGATGGTATTAAGAATTTTAAAAAAGTACCAACAATTTTACCGTTTTGACCAAATTACATATTTTTATGAATTTTTATTAAAATAATTGTCTATGTTCCGGCTATCGAGTCGTTTTCATAAGCTTGCTTTTGAGTTCGGATGTTAAATGGACAAGTTTAAATTTTTGGATTTTTTCGCTGTGTTGTACTTTCACAATGTTGTTTATAATTGTTTGAAAAATTAATGCAGTGTGATACTGGGGAGATTCCTTAAATGTAATAAATTAACCATTGGTGTACTATCGTACGTGTACGAGTTTGCATTGTACCAAAAAATTACAATTGTACCAATTTTGCCAACCCTGAAACACATTCTAACTTCTTGATCTTGCTCTTTGTTGGAAAAATTGTTGAACTTTTTATTTTTATTTGGAGAAAGAGAAAAAATGAACAAATGTGAGTATTAGATGTATATTGAGCTTTTTAAGATACATATTAATTATATTCATGCATTCAATAATCGTCATATAAAACCAAATAAACTGCCTTATTCATTAAAAATGTTTTTGGTTTATCAGAAAATTTTTAAATAAAATTTTATTTGAAATATTTTTCATAAAGCTTTTATAAATTAAACAAGTAAGAGTGCTATATTCGGCTGTGCCGAATCTTATATACCCTTTACCAACGTACGTACATATATATAGTATACAGACACGTACATACATATTTGTTTTGTGAAAAAATTTATAATTTTTTAAAGTTTCCATCTTTGGAGCTATAATTTTCATTTTTAAAATTTCATACACCAAACTTTTCTTTCAGAAGCATAAAATATATTCAATTTATAAAGAAAAAGAAAAAAATTTTTAGACCTATTTAATTTTACATAACACAAAAAGTGTAAGTTTTCCAACCCTGGAGTCATAATTTTGGATTTTTCTGATTATTGATACCAATCTAGTTCTTTAAAAACTACATAAAATATGTTAAGTGAAAAAAGCAAGAACGAAATAAGCAAAAACTTAGTTTCATTTAATTCCTTTAATATTAAAAAAAATCAGTTAAGTGCGACCTTGAATCGCGCACGAAAGGAAGGTTTTTTGCTTTTTTGAAGTTTTTTTCAGTTAAAACGATTTTTTCAGTTTTGTCGCTTTTTTCTCGTTTTGGCGATTTTGTCTGTTTTTGGAGGTTTTTTTCATTTTGGCGATTTTTTTCTGTTGTTGGGCTTTTCTTCATTTTGGAGATTTTTCTCATTTTGACGATTTTTTCTGTTTTTTGGGTTTTTTCGCAATTTTTTTGGGCGATTTTTTTGTTTTTTTTTTTCGTTTTGGTGATTTTTTTCATTTTGGCGATTTTTTTTCATTTTGGCAATTTATTTCTTTTTTTTTATGTTTTTTTTCGTTTTGGTGATTTTTTTCATTTTGGCGATTTTTTTTTCATTTTGGCGTTTTTTTTTCATTTTGGCGATTTTTTTCTGTTTTTAATTTTTTTTTTCGTTTTGGCGATTTTTTTTCTTTTTTTGGCGATTTTTTTTCATTTTGGCGATTTTTTTCTGTTTTTTAGGTTTTTTTTCATTTTGGCGATATTTTTCATTTTGGCGATTTTTTTCATTTTAGCAATTTTTTCGTTTTTTTGCGATTTATTTTAGTCTTAGAAATTTTCTTTTAATTTAGTGCTTTTTTTCATTTTGGCGATTTTTTTCTGTTTTTTGGGGGTTTTTTTGTTTTGGCGATTTTTTTCATTTTGGCGATTTTTTTTTTCATTTTGGCGATTTTTTCTGTTTTTTAGGGTTTTTTTCGTTTTGGTGATTTTTTTCATTATGGCGATTTTCATTTTGGCGATTTTCTTTCATTTTGGCGATTTTTGTTTTCATTTTAGCAATTTTTCCGTTTGTTTTTGCGATTTATTTTAGTCTTAGAATTTTTTTTTAATTTGGTGCTTTTTTTCGTTTTGGCGATTTTTTCTTGTTTTTGGCGATTTTTTTCGGTTTGGCGATTTTTTTTTCATTTTGGCGATTTTTTTTCATTTTGGCGATTTTTTTCTGTTTTTAATTTTTTTTTTCGTTTTGGCGATTTTTTTTCTTTTTTTGGCGATTTTTTTTTCATTTTGGCGATTTTTTTCTGTTTTTTAGGTTTTTTCTTTTTTTTGGCGATTTTTTTCATTTTAGCAATTTTTCCGTTTTTTTGCGATTTATTTTAGTCTTAGAAATTTTTTTTTTAATTTGGTGCTTTTTTTCGTTTTGGCGATTTTTTTTCTGTTATTTAGGTTTTTTCTTTTTTTTGGCGATTTTTTTCATTTTGGCGATTTTTTTTCTGTTTTTAAGGGGTTTTTTCGTTTTGGCGATTTTTTTTCATTTTGACGACTTTTTTCTGTTTTTTAGGGTTTTTTTTCGTTTTGGTGATTTTTTCATTTTGGCGATTTTTTTTCATTTTGGCGATTTTTTTCTGTTTTTTAGGTTTTTTTTTCGTTTTGGCGATTTTTTTTCATTTTAGCAATTTTTCCGTTTTTTGCGATTTATTTTAGTTTTAAAATTTTTTTTTAATTTGGTGCTTTTTTTCGTTTTGGCGATTTTTTTTTCTGTTTTTGGCTTTTTTTCATTTTGGCGATTTTTTGTTTTTTGGGGTTTTTTTCGTTTTGGCGATTTTTTTAATTTTGGCGATTTTTTTTTTAATTTTGGCGATTTTTTCTGTTTTTTAGGGTTTTTTTCGTTTTGGTGATTTTTTTCATTATGGCGATTTTCATTTTGGCGATTTTCTTTCATTTTGGCGATTTTTGTTTTCATTTTAGCAATTTTTCCGTTTGTTTTTGCGATTTATTTTAGTCTTAGAATTTTTTTTTAATTTGGTGCTTTTTTTCGTTTTGGCGATTTTTTCTTGTTTTTGGCGATTTTTTTCGGTTTGGCGATTTTATAATTTTTTATTTTTTCAGTTTTACCGTTTTTGAAAATTTCAAGAGTTTTGCTCTTACGGTTTCCAAGATACAGCAAATAGTCAAAATTACATAGTCAAAATTGCATTAACTGATGGAACACCCTTTAATTTAAATTTTTTTAAATTTTAGTGTTAAGTTTTGTAGTCTGAATAAAAATACACTAACCTTACACATTTCAAGTGTATATACATACATACATACAATTGTATGTATATTACATGGGATTTTAACATTTTTCGTTGCTCGTTTTGGAACACCCTTTAATTTCCAATTCTCATGTATTTGTTGTTGTAGCGGCCAAAGGTCTACATACTGTGTCCAAATTTCAGGTCTGTAGCTCTTACGGTTCTCGAGAAAATACTAATATAGTTTTAGACATAGTTAATTTTACATAACACAAAAAGTTAAAGTTTTCCAACCCTGGAAACGTCTTTTTAATTTTTTTGTATTTTTTTAATTTAAAATTCCAATTTTAGTCGTACTGAAGTGTAAAATATGTACATTTATTAAAAAAAAATAAAAATTTGTTTTCGGGAGTTACTTTTATATGGCAAAATGAAGTTTAAGTTTTCCAGCTCTGCAATCGTCTGCCCGATTTTGCTGAATTTCAATACCAATCTATTTTGGAAAATTTCTGACACACCAGTCCAAGAACGAAGTCTCTAGCTCTTCTGGGAGCTTCGGAAAACCGATTTCACGTACAGACAGACGGACAGACGGACAGACGGACAGACGGACAGACGGACAGACGGACAGACGGACAGACGGACAGACGGACAGACGGACAGACGGACAGACGGACATCGCTTATTCGTCTTCCCTATGCATAAGGATCCAGAATATATATATTTTATGGATCGCTTATTGATATTATAGAAATTACAAACGGAATGACAAACCTATATATACCCTTTTACCATTTTTTTGGTAAAGGGTATAAAAAAAAATATTTTACGAATATGTGCGAAAGTATTTGGCAAGGGAAGCAGAAGGCTTTTGACTTTTGTTAATAAAGTCGATGTTGTGCTCTCGCCGGTGTGAAAGCATAAAATCTCTTTTTTAAAAGTCTGCACTTTGTACATATATGGCTTGGTTGTAGTTGCACTAGTTATATAAACCGAACGCGTGGACCGATTTTGATGATTCTTACATCAATCGATTTTTCTTAATCAGACGCCATTTGGTAAATATAAATAAAATAAAAAAAAAACAAAATAAAAAGTAGGCGAACTATATCAGATATAATAATTAACGGCCGTATTAAAAAAAAAATAATTTGTATTGTAAGTGTGCTGTAGGCAAAACTTATAAGGACATTTTGTTTAAACATAGACTTAAAACCCAAATAGGGTAAAAGCCCCTAAAGTCGGCATGCACCAGTAGTCGGCACTTTTAAATAAAAATGTATATAAATAAGAATAGCGGCCATTAAATATATAAGTAAGATCTGATTTTCATTAGAAATATACTTACTTCTCTCTAAACATTGAGTAAATTTTAATGAGATGAGTATATTGGTATATTTTTGGCCTCTTTCCGTGACTGTTTTTAAAGAGGGCGATTGTGCCTGTTTTTCAAGAAATTTTTTAGTGGTGATCCCAACTTAAACAAGTGAGTATTCACATTAAATAAAGTAATATCTTAAAAGTGTCGGTTTCTATGGATTCAAATCAACTAAAACATTGATATTAATGTGAAAATTTTATTAAAATATATTTATTTTGCTTATTTTAATGGGTGCCGTCAATAGGAACAAAATTTCTTATGATTTCCAATTATCGGCAGGGGTGTGCCGACTATAGGAAAGTGAGTATTTTCTCATATTAAGCTCAAAAATTGCAAAATAGTATAGTAATCATCTCTCTTGCCACTGCTATTAAAAAAAATTAATTTAAAATGAGTTTACCCAGTAGTCGGCATAGTAATATGTATGGAGTATACATACTACATACTCTATACCAGGCATACAGTTTCCTAAGGTCGGTATGAACTTTTATTATAAGTTTATTGAACTGAGGATCCTAGAAAGGTTGCAATTTTGTAATTCAGAAGAGATAATAATAACAGAAAATTGTATGATTGTAAATATGACCACTTGGAACAGACTTTCTGTGAAATTTTACAGAACGGACTAAGAATAGCGAAGGAAATGTTCTTAATCGTAGGGGTTGAATATCAACTCCGCAAAGGCGATCATTGTTCCCTTCACACTCCTATTTAGCAAATCATCCCAGTAGATAGCGTGTTTTTAGAAAGTCCATCTGAGGTAAAGTACTTGGGAGTGATATTAGACTCAAAGGTTTTATAGAGATAGCATTTAGAGGCGATTGTCGACAAGGCAATAAAAGCACTAAAAGTGAGAATATCTGTTAATAAAAAAATAGAGTTACACACGCAAAACCTTAAGATGAATATACACCATGATATTGAAACTTATCATCACTTATGATGCAGTTGCTTGGTCGAAAAGGGTCAGTCTAGCTACGACCAGACATCAGTTGGAGAATTACGAAGGCTAGTATGTCCCTGTATAGCAGCGGCTATATAAGTCCTCATTGAGCTCACACCTCTGAACATTTATTATAGAAACTGTTCCCAAGCAAAAAAAAAAGTAATCAATAGCCCGGGAAGAATTACAGACAAGGACTGCCCAAACAACCAATGTGAGCAATCATCCCTGGAAAGGCTCTGGTCGCTTAAGATCTCCTAATATCTTTTTATTAGAAGTTTATGCCATTGAGATATGCGCACAATTTTATCCTGACAGGTGCTACTGACGAGGAGAAATAGAAACCTGCTCCCATTAAAGCATATTCGCGGAGTACGGAACTTTAAAGCGCTTAGTTCATATGAGTATACCTCGAAGTTAACTTGGGAATGCCACATTAAGATTAATCAGTTACGCATCATGAACACCTATGGTCTGGCATTGGATCGGGTAAAATACGAGAATATATATGGATGCAGATCAGAAATACCAGGGAACACGACTGGTTTAATCTCCCTGGATCGAGGCACGGAAAGCTAATGATTATAACGTATAACAAAAATCGCTTCAATATCTCATGTCCTTAAATAAAAATAATCTAGGAATTATATATAAATTTTATTAAAGCTTTAAGTCTTTTGTAATCAATTTACAAATTTTATTTATTTTTTATCGTAACTTCGTCAAAGTTGAAGCGAAATATCCATAAAAAATAGATAAAATTGTTAATTGATTACAAAAGACCGAACTTTAATAAAATTTATATATAATTAATAAAAAGGTCGAAAAAATTATTATAATATATATATATAATATATATTATAAATCACAGACTGAGAAAACACCTAAACAGGCTTGGCATTAGAAGTAACAGCCTGTCAAGATTATGTTGTTGTGATCATGAAACAGTAGAAATATGAAGCACAGTGAAACTTTATACCCTCTACGATTCTTGAGTAGAGCAGCTCTAGATTAGGTGCTCTAGTAGCTGGTAAACGATACAATATATCTTTTCGTTCGCAAGGCCTACAGTATAATTAGCCTTCAGTATAATTAAAAATGCGTTCAAATATTATCATCTTAGGAAAGAGAACAAATATTACGCCGAATCCTGAAAAACACTCTAAGAAGTAGGAGAAGGCACCACTTCCATTTTAGGTACCAGTCAGAAGCATAAAAATGTAAATAATTTGTATTCTATATAAAAAGGAGCTTGTATTCCTATAAAATGTCACCTGTTCTTTAGCAGAAAATTGTATGCCGACTATAGGGTCATCAATTGCCGAACATAGGAACATGGGTGCCGACTACTGGCAAAAGTGATGAGTTTTGGAATATATGAAAATTTCTTACATTTATATATTTTGTTTTGTTTTTATGTTAAATGAACATAAAACAATACTTATAACAGAATTATAATACGTACGTATCATCGCAATATCATTTTCACATCAGAAATGGCACAAATTTGAAAACGAAAAAAAAGTTAAACTGCCGACTACTGGTGCACTTACCCTAATTTTCGATAATACGGCAGTTTTCTGAGATAAATGAAAAATTTAAATTGTGTTTTATAAAACGAAGAAAACACAAATTGTTCAATCAACCAACACCTTTAATTGAAGCTAAAAATAAAAATCTATTAAACATTTATCTAAGACAATTAAACTTTTCTAATTAATTAAATTTTTAAACACAAGTTTAATTTATGCCACTAAATGTTTAAATAAACTTTTAATCAATTAAATTTTTAAGCAAATTTTTTTTTATAAATTTTACGTATTTTTGTGTAATTAATAATGTGAACTTTAACAAGAATCTTGGAATAAAACGGAAAGCAAACGATATTTTTTTAAGAAGCAAAATGATAATATTCATGACGAAGTAAGAACTTTCTAAGGTGCATTGAAAGATTTTAGGGGCGAGTTTGTTAATGTCAAAAACGATCGACTATTGTAACAAAAAAAAAATTTCGAAATTTTTTGATGTATAAAAATGAAATTGTAGGTGGATCTAGCAAACCGAGATTGCTAAGTAGGTTATTGATTGAAATGTACATGGCATCTTACCAAGAATATGTATGTCCGAAAGTCCTAAATAAAAACTAATGTGCACTTTCTACAAGTAAGGCAGACAACTTGTCTAGACAATTTTTATGAAAGTCACTCAAAAATATGAGTGCTTCCCATGCAAATTTTATACTCAAGTCCGTCTGGGTTGTAGAAACAAGGGGTAAGCTATATTAATAGAATTAACTAAAAAATCAGGCCCTAGATCCAAATCGGAATGTCTTCGTTAGGGCCCAATGCTGTGTACAGAGGTGTAAATATATGTAATCTTGATTAAAATTAGATTTTGCACTTTTAAGTATTTTATCGTCCACCAATATTGGTGAAACATATATGGTTAAAAAAGGTATTTTTGTGTAGATATGCACAATATAAATGTTTTTTAAAAATTTCTTGGCTCAAAAGTAGTAAAAATCGATTTAAATTTGTTTGAAAAAAAAGAAGACTTTATTCTTTGTAGTCTAATTTAGACCACCGGGCGATCCTAGTATATTTAAATGCTTGTAACAAAAACTTTTGCTAGTATTATTATATGCTTTGACCTTATGCTATTCAAGGCAACTTTTCCACACACATCAAGTTCGAAACAATCAAGAATAGTCAAGTCAACTGTTTTAAAAAGATTGCTGCGGTCAGTTTAAAGTTTCCGTGTTCGTGTCTATAAGCTGAAAACTAGAGATTACCACAAAACAAAATGATCAACAACTTGCTTTCGCTAAGAAAGTATTTACTAATTTCCTTATTTATTTTAATTTTTGTTTTTCCCAGAGTAGAATACAAAAACGTTAGAGCTTTCGTTGCTGTGATTATAAGTGCTTTCTTTGGTTTTCCGCTACTTCTCTTAGCCAATTACTTTTTACTTAAAGTTTTTAATTTAATCTATTAAGTAATAAACTGCTCTTCAACATTTTCTTTCAACTCGAGAGGCAAAAGAAAAGACTAAACAACATCTTACTTTAACGTCGTCATTTGCAGGCAATTAGTCAGTCAGTCAATTCATTACTCATATGAAATGTTTTTTGGTGTAACACTTGCAGCTTTTGACACACCATCCGCAACCACCGCAAGAGCGCTGGATGCGGCGGCAAACGAGAAGGATTTGAATTGGCAAAATGTCTACCAGAACCAAAGAGCAACAGCAAAGTGGAAAATAGACAAGGGCAACAAGGATGCTGATGAAGATGATGACGATGAGTACTCCAAAGCTCAACAAGCACATAAAATTACACTTCAGCAAATTAGGAATGAAAAGCAACACATGCAACAACAACAGCAACAACAACAACAACAACAACAACGTAGAACAACAGCGCTACCAGCAGCTGGCGTGAATGAGAAAAAATACCAAGATGCTGATGACAAAGTGAAAGAAGATGATTTGGAATCAGATGAAACTGAGCAGCTGCTTCGTGGTCAAAAGCAACAGCCAGCAAGAGAAAATCATGCTACGATAGCACGTGGTAATTTCAAGGAAACTTCCACAGATTTTTACAACATTCCCTACAGAGAAGATGAGGGTAAGTGAAAAATATAAATTCAAATTCAACATCTTTAAGCAAACTATAAAATATTTAAGCTACAAATTGAAAATAAAGTTGGTAATTATATTGAAATTCTAGAACTGTATTTACCTTTTAAGCTTTGCAATAAACTCAGCGGGAGTTTCTTTTTTCTGCTAGTTTTGATAGTTAAACAATAATAAACTTTATTATTTATTTGTTGTTTTTAATTTTGAGTTTTTGACTTGAAGCACATTTACGTGGTTTGCAATTGCAAAGTTACATAAAAACTGTTTACAATGTAGCAAGTGCATGTCGCACGAGTTAAAATGAACTTAGAAAGAAACGAATATGTATATCAACTTTTAAGAAACAACACATACACACATGTGCAAGCACCTAAACTAAATACTTAAAGTCTTACAATGTGCTTAAGTTGCATGCAACACTTGTTTAATTCTGCTAAATTTATTTTTATAGCTTCTTCAAAGAGATTAAAGAAAAAAGGATATAAAAATTTTAAAAATTTACGCTTTAATTTATGCTGCAATAAAAAAAAAACTCCAACTACCAAATCAAGAGCAACAGCAGCAACGCAAAGTAGCGCCAGCCAAAAACAATGTGGCGGTCCACAACAATAAAACCAAATAAAGTTTTACCAAGAATGTTCTTTCGTCTTTTGTACGCATTCTTTTTTCAGAAATAAAAAAAAACATAACGACGAAATAAAATGTTGAAAATTGTTTTTTTTTTCATTTTAACGAAACTTTACTGACAGAATTCTAAATGTTGCAGAAGTCGAAACTGTTGTTAAGTTACAGTAGGCTTGGAAACATTTACCCCCCCCCACCTGTAAAAACGACTGTTAAACTTAAAGTTGGTTTAACAAACGAATTTTGTATGGCAAAACCGGTTTTCAAGCATGCTATAACTTTGACAATCGTTTTTGCATAAGGTCATTACTCATTTTATTTTTGAAAAACTAATTTATAAAAGAAATTTATATATAAAATTTTTAAAATAAAATTGATGGGCAGATTTTTTAAAACATTTCGTTTCTATATGTTTCAAATTTGTATGAAAAATAACAAAAATTCAAAAAGTATTTTTTCCACACAAATTTCAAAACGAAAAAATCGTTTTATATTCAAATTCTAACCTTTAATTCATGAATTACCTTTATTAAAAAACATTAGAAAATATATACATATAAAGTAAAATGGATTGGCAGTGCTGTAAAGGTATACTTGAATACTCCTCCCAACCAAAAATCAAATGTAAGAGTGTTCAAAAGCTGATTTTTACATTTTTTTTTTTTTTTTTTTTTTTTTTAAGAGAAGTAACACTCAGGCAATTAATGCCTACTACTATTACTAGGTGTTACCTTCTTTAGGAAAGGGATAGTGAGAGAGAAGACAGGTGGTGAAGGAAGAGATAGAGGAAAGCTTCATTCTTTTACAACTCTGCTTTTTCGCACGTTTTGAATAATGCAGTGTTGCAGCGCCTCTCTGATGTTAAATGAGGCGTATTAATTTTTTGAAGCTGTGTCTTGTAGCCATTTTATTGATTATTTTACTTCGCCAATGATTTTGCTACACAACGAAGGAGGGCGCTCTGATGTTACATTAGGATTAGTATCTGCTGAAGTCGGTATAGTTCAGTGACCAGTGACTATGCCTTCATCACTTGAACTTTCCTACAACAACTGACACAAAGGGACACTAATGCACATCAGAAAAATGCGTGGTGTTGTTATTTAATGACTGTCGGATACAGGGATTGAACCCAGGACCTTCGGTTTTGTAGTCAACGTGCTAACTACTTCAGCCAACGCCACCCTCATACCAATGTTATGAGTGCAATATATAAATTTTGTTTTTTATTTTAACAACTCTGAATTATTTTTTATAATTTCTTAATTGTTTTTTATTTTTTACAATTTTCCACTGCTGCTATACCACTGTCTTCAATTACTATTATCGAAACTTATCCTCTGCTTGACTTTAAAAGTATGCATACATGAATATGTATGCAGATTTTTTCTTTGTTTACTTCCTACAAGTGTGTGAGTGTGTGTGTGTGTGAGTGTGTGTGCAATTTAAGTTGTAAAAGTATTTCAGCCTGGAAGTATGCAACACAACAAGACCAATCTCCTTGTGTGGTATTACGAGTACAACTCCTGCAGTTGAAGCACAAATTGCTACTGTTGCAAGAAAAAACCAAAAATATTGAGTTCAATTTTATTTCTCTTGCCACAGACGACATGCTACATTGCATTTCCGTTTATTTTTTACATATCGTTTTTTTTTGTGAATTTCTTTTAAGGAACTGTAAAATTATTATTGTTATTATTTTTATTTGGGAAATGTGTGCTAAAAGAGCTGTATGTTTTAAATAAAATTTCAAACTGTCTGTTACAATGTTAACAAGTTGTTGTTGTTACTATTATTCTTATTCACATTGAATGGGTGTATGCAGTGTTGTTGACGACATTACTTTCGATAATAATATATTTTATCTTTTAAAATAAACATACAAGGGGAAGAATGTTTGTATGTTCAATGCCGTCTCTTTTGCAATTTTTTTCATAAAGAAAATCTTTAAAATATCAAATTAATAATATTGTAATACTCGTCTATAATTGTAGTACTATACTTAAACGTGTATGCATTACATGGGTATATTTTCTTAGCAACAAACCAGTGAACATATTCTACGAATCCATCCACATCCATATAATGCACATGCGAAATTTAAGAAAACTGTTGTGTATCCATATTTATGATTTCATCAGGCTAAAGTTCGTATCGCCTTGTAAGCCAAATTACATGTGATAATTATTAATGAACAAATAACAGCAAAGTTAGTTGTAAATATTCTGACAAACACTTAGTAGAACGGAACCACTAGATGTTTTCAAAGCCCACTAAACCTTCATCATCAGCGTTCTTTTGTGTTTGGTCCACTGTGTGTGGTGTCAGTTGATGTAGACTTTTACTTTATATACTCAGCCATTATTGCAAATGGGATATGTGAATTGTATTGAGTTTATTAGTCTATGTATGTGTGTATGTATATATGTATGTGTGTTACGTTGCGGCACTATATAAACCGAACGCATGGGCCGATTTTGACGATTTTTACGGCAATCGATTGGCCTTAATCCCGGAAGTGCCGCTAAAGATATATCAAATGTCAATATTCACTATTGCGGCCAACAGACCTCATTTTGTAAATACGAAAAAAATAAAAAGTCAATATAAATAGGTATCATTCGATAAGTATTTTATCATCTTTAGATTCCTCTTATGATTTTTCATTTTAAATAACCATTTAGGATATTTAATGATTTTTTATAAATACTTGTTAAAATTCATCTTCAAAACCAATTGCTTTGTAGAAAAGTACCTTCTAAAAATGTTCTTTTGAAGAAAATTGTCTTATAAGAAAGTACCTTTTAAAATATAGCGTTTAGCAAAGAAGTACGTTTTAAAAACTGTACTGTAGTTTCAAAATAGCTTGTCTTTTAAAAATGTACCTTTTAAGGAAAGTACATTTAAAAAACTTTGCCAACAAAAAGTAACTTTTACAAACTATATATCTTTAAAGAACAGCATTCTTAAAAGATATTGTTTTTAAAAAGTATCTTTTCAAAGAAGTACCTTGTCAAAAAGAACCTTGCCAAAAAGTGCCATAGCAAAAAATATAAAAAGAATTATATTTTAAGAACCTTTTAAAAAAGTAACTTTAAAAATACCTTTCAAAAATGTAAATTTTCAAACCAAATACCTAAAAAAGTACCTTTGCAAAAAAGTACATTTCCAAAAAATACCCTTTTAGAAAGTATCTCTTTAAAGAGAAGAACGTATTTTCTGCAAGGATAATTTATAAATATATTATTTTAAGAATATTGCCTTAAAATATATTCTTATAAATATATAAATACATATTAGAAAAATTGTTTTTTGAAAGAAATTTTTTTTAAAAAATATTTTTTTTATTTAAATATATTCTTTTAAAAAAATAATTTCTTAAAATTAATTTTTAAAAATTTTATTTCTTAGAAGGCCCTTTTCGTAAAAGGTATTCTTTTAAGTTTTTAAGTTTTTTAAATAATTTACTTGAAAATAAATTTTTTCAAAAGATAATTTTTTTAATGTTGTCTTTTCAAAAGTTACTTTTTCGGAAAAGGTACTTTATTTTAAAAGTTATTTTTTTTTAATGGTACTTATTGGAAGTGTCCTTTGCGTACAAGATATTTTTTATAGTAAATTTTTTTTAAATAATTTACTTGAAAATAAATTTTTTCTAAAGATAATTTTTTAAAAGTTGTTTTTTTAAAAAAGGTACCTTTTCGAAAAAGGCACTTTTTTTAAAAATTATTTTTTTAAATAGTACTAATTGGAAGTGTCCTTGTCGTAGAAGACAGGAGTATATTTCTTAAAGTAATTTTTTTTAAATAATTTACATACTTGAAAATAAATTTATTTTTAAAACCTTTTTAAAAAGGTACTTTTTCGGAAAAAGTACTCTTTTTAAAAGTTATGTTTTTAAATAGTACGTATTGGAAAGGTACGTTTTGACAAGTTACTTCTTTGAAAAGGTACTTTTATTACTCTACTTATTAGAAATGATTTTTTTTCAAAAGGTACTTTTTTACTTTTTTTTAATGCTTTTCATTTTTTAAAGCTATTTATTTTTAAGGGTACATTTTAATGGTACTTTGTTTGCTAATGGTAAGTACTTATGTAAAAGCAGGTTTTTTAATTTAATTTTTTTGAATTAACCCTTATGTGAATAGCCAAAGTACCCCGGTACCTCTAGCGTTTTAAGATACATTTTTGAATCTGATGATCTACATATGTACATACATACGTGCTTTTTAATTTCCTGAGAAATTTTTAATTATTACTTACTTTGAGCTAAAAAATTAATTTGGATAAGTGATTTTTAAAAAAGAACCTTTTGAAAAGTATCTTAAAAAAAAAATTTAAAAAAAATAAGCGGAAATATATCATGGTTTTAACAAAGTACCTTTGAAAAAGGAATACCGTCTAGAAAAAAGAAGTATATTTTTTTTTTAAGTATTTCTAAAAGTAACTTTTAAAATTTTTAACTTTTTGGTAGAAGTTTTATGCACTTACTCCATTGGACTCTCTTATAATATTGCAGCTTAATTCTGATTTCATAGCTGATGAAAATATTTTCTGTGATATCCTTTGCATTTTGTAATGCTATCATTTGAATATTTGTTTTCATTTTATTGTCTACTATGTATTCTTTTATGCAAGCGGGTATATTTTTCCGTTGTCAGTTAACGCCCGTCATCGCATTAAGAACAGCGAAAAGCAAGCATAAAAATTGTTTACTATACGCATACATATGCAAGTGTGTGTTTGTGCGAGTACATACAGATGTACTTATGTACATGTGGGCTTTCTGTGTACATAAATGTGTGTATTTATAAAATATTGAGTTTAAGCGGAAATTTTAAATAAAAAGAACATTTTGCAAATAACAATGTCACTGTTAGGAATCTGCTGGGAAATTCAGGCGCCAACGAAAATAAGCCAGACTCATTTCAACATACAATATTTTTAACATCAATTCGTATAACGAGGGTTGCCTTTAGGAATGTTCAAGGCTGTTAGGGCTTTAGCTGCTACTATCAGAATTTGAAATAAACATGGCTTTTCCATAATTCTTTTAGCAAATAATCGAAAAACTATACAAGGGGTTATAATTACAAGGGTGCCCCTGTGGCCACTCAGTCCACAGGCCGTTGGTTTGATTCCTGCCATATACCCTGGGTGTTTGCTGCAGACAAGCTTAAAGCTTCGTGGGTTGTGTTTGTTAAAAAAAAAAATTATTTCTTTGCTTAAAAGCGTTAACAGCATAAGTGGTCTTAGCATAAAATCGAATTATGTTTGCTACACAATTCTACCAATAAAGCTTCATATTTAAGTGAAATCCCTATATATCTAACACTGACGTAAGTCTTAATAAGCAACAACCCTCGTTGAAAAAAAGTTGGAAAATATCCATGAATTTCAAGTTTTCTTTTTTCATTATTAACAAAAATATGCACATGTTCCAGTATTTAGAGGAAAAATAAAAAAAATCAGTTTTGAACACTAACAGCAGTACCAGCAGCAGCAAGAGCGTCTAAAAAATCCCAGTGAAACATGATTATTAATGCTTCAATAGAAGCAGACACATTTTTTATTTCCCATTTTTTGTTTTATTTGCCAAAATGCACACACAATTTTGATAAAAAAAAATTTAAATAAAATAAAAAACAATCAGAAAAGGAATGCAAAAAATGTTACACATACACAAAGAAATTCCTTTATACATACGCAAGAATAAATACCAAATCCTTTTAAATAATTTTTTTTACTTCTCATTATTGTATATGTTATTTTATATCTGTGAATATTTGGGAATCTGTGGTAAGCACACACACACACACACACACACACGCAAACTTAAAGCTAACACTTTTTACAATTATTTGAGCGTAAAGTCAAGAAAGGAAAATAATAATCGTAAAGAAATAAAGATGTGATTTAATTTCTTTCTTTTTTAGCCACTGTGCGTACGAGTTCTAGTTTTCTGGGATGTGTGTTTAAAAATAAAGAGGAAACGGAAATATGTTTAATAAAATGGGATCATGTTTCTTTCAATAGGTATGAGTGTGATGGCTATTTACTATTAGTATGTAATTATTAAAAATTTATTTACATGTATCTATTTTATTACCCAGCAAAAAATTTCATAAAAGGTAATCGGGTTTGGAATTAATCATTTTTGGTGGAAGCTGTTCCTTACCAACTTAATGATTTTAACAAGGCGTGAGACTAAAAGAATCGATTCTTGAAAAGTACTTACTTTTTATTTGGCAACTTGTTCACGTAAACTATTTAATCTAAAAAAATTATTCTCTTCATTTAGCAAATTGTACCTACATTTTTTTAATTTTAGGTACTGGTAATCAGAAAAGTAAGTCTTTATATGGCAAGTTGTTCTGATGGTAATGTGTACTTTTTTGCTGGGTAATTCTGTGGCAATAAGGAAAAGGTGCTTAAGTCGTATTTAACTAATTTGCAGGAGAGCACTTTTAAGCGTTTAAGTCGATTTTGAGAAATTTATTTCTTTTACAGTTAAATTGGGTAATTCTCTGTTAACAATCATTTGTTAAGCAAACATCGTTCTATACACTGTAAATAACTAATAGATTCAAGTTGAAATATACCAAAGTACAACCTTAATTAAGTTATTATTCCAAATGAGCTTAGAAGTATAAAAAAGATAAGCCGCAAGTCATTGTGCTATAACTTCTCGGAAAATCGCACAAATTAATTGAAATTTTAACAGGGGGCAATTTTGAATATGCTCATTACGTAGGTATCATTAACTCAAAATCAGCTTATCTCGACTTAAGCACATTTTCTTTTTTGCCACAGAATTGTTATTTAAATAAATAATAACGTGTTTTTAAATGGTAAGGGACTTTGAAAATTATAAAAAAAGTATTTGCATCAAATTATTACTAAATATTTAAATGGTTTTAGTTTGCATATTTAATTTGAATTTATTTGCGATATTAACCTCCATTTTGGATAATATTTTTCCCGTTTAGCTTATAAGTTGGCAACGTTGCTTATGCATAAGCACCTGTGCAAGTTTACACATATTTAAATCCCCTTTTTAAATCTGTTGAGGAATGGGAAATTTCAATAGGGAAAAATAGTAAGGGTTTTCATGAGAATGTTCAAAAGTCTCGCAATTGTGCATTTTTACACTCTCGTAAATAAAATGTCAAAAATTTTATAGAAATTTATTTACACAAACCTGTTAAGTTTGCCCAATAATTTTGATTCGTAAGCTTAAGCTGTACAATTGTGCATTTTCTAAACAACAACTTTTTGCTTTTTTGGTTTTCTTTAGATATTTTTAGACATACACACACATACACTTTTTTATTTTTATAGAAATATATAAATATGTTTTTAAATTAAAAATTGCTTGAAATTTTCTTATTTTATTTTAATTAAATGAACTTTTTGACGTTTGTTTAAAATTTATATAAATGGGGCTCCATGAAACAAGTCTCGCAATTATGACCAATTGCACAAATGGCAATTTTAAGAGTTATCATGAAAACCCTTAGTATTTTTTTTAAGAAAATATTCACAATACTTTTTAAAATATCGATTTTTTTAAAGAAATCTAAGAATTAATTTTCGTATATATATTTTTTTTTTGGAGTATTTACCGAAAATCACACCAAAAACAATGTTTTATGTTTAAGTTCGCATAAAGAGAAATGAGATCTAAAAATTGGAATTATATTTACTTTCTCCCAAAAGAAAATATCATTATACTATGCACAAAAAGGAAAGGTTTGTTTTTAATATCCGTGATCAGAAATCGTAAAATAAAACTTCTTGCAATTATCTTTAGAGATGTTCAAGGTTAGGTTAGTTAGGTTGAAAAGGTTAGCCATTACGCTCATGTCCGGGGACATACACATTAGCCAGTATAGGCCTGTTTTGCGTTATCATATGAATTAACAAACGAACCCTACCTTCATAAGAACTCAGTATCGTTCACGTAGTCTCTCAAGCTTTTCCACTTAACACCTCTAAGGTGGGTAATGTCCTGTCATCCCCACAAAATTATGGGATCTCGGCCGGGCGAGAAGTGTTCCATTGTCTCCATGTGTCTTTCATGCATAACCTGCATTCATTGCCCTCGTTCATTCATATGCCCTCGTGCCCTTGTGCCCCATTAAAATGCCGGTCAACTTTCCTAGCTCGGGCTTGTTTAGTTTCAACAGTCCCCTTGTTTTGCCTTCGTCGGGGTCGCTGCATAGAACCTTGGTTGAATTACCCACAGTATCACAATTCCATCGTGGCCTGTGGGCCATCTTCGCCCAATTTTGTTGCCTTGAAAGGCTTCGCATTAATTAGAGTTTTTCGCCAGTTCATTTGCACGTTCATTTCCGGTTACAAGACGAATGTTGCTATGTACCGCGCAATCGTTTAACATATTTTTGCAGACTAAGACGGTCCCAGAGTTTGCTCTTTCGGTTGTGATTGTCCTAATTGCCGACTTACTTACGGTAAATATAGTGTCCTCTGTGGGTCTAATATTCACACTAATCCATTCTAAAAACCTCCGTTAACGCACGAACCTCCGTTTGGAAGACTGTATTATGGTCAAACAAGCGGAAGTCAATCTCGGTCTCCGGTTCCTCTATGAAGAAACCTAGGCCAGTTCTTTCCCCTAGCTTCGAGTCATCGATTGACCCATGAGTGTCTTACTGGAATCAATGTTGCACATTCTGTTAAGAGATGCTCGGAGTTTCAACTACTTCCACAGAAAACAAATTTTAATGATCAATCACTTGAAAATAATTACTGCCGCAACTATTGATATATGAAAGTTAGGGCCAATTTTTGACTTGGTAATAAAACTGTAATTATATTTAAGTTAAATTGTGTTTTTCAGTGTATATTTAAATAATACTTAAATACCCAACCTTGTGTATTTAAATAATATTTAATTTTCACTAGCATACCATATGATATTGTGCTTTTATGTGTTTAATGAGAACATGTACATGCACATCATGGGATCGTATTAAAGATAATTTCGTTTAATTTTCATAAATATATATATACAATATTTAGTTTCACATCATGGAATAAATTTATAGAAAATTACCTTCTGATGCTCCTTTGGTTTTATAAAATGTGTTTTACTGCAATTTTAATGTTCTACACGTTGATAACCTAATTTTCTTATTTTTATTAAACAGCTGTTGTTTTGAAAGCTTTGGAAATTTTGTAGTGCTACCCTACTTGCATCGTAATTAAATCAGAAATTAAATTAGTCACTCAAAAAATTTAAACTTATTTAAGTACATTTTAAATATAGATTAAAATTAGCTAAATACATATTTAATTATCAAGTCAAAAAGTGGATAAGTGTAGTTAAATAGTAAATTTTAGTAGCAGGCAAGACTTTTCTTACCGGTTTAAGCACAGTAGTTGCTTTAGGCCTGCTTCTCGCTCAGGACATGATGACGTCCTTTTTGATTTTTTCCACCTGAACATTCTTTTAGGAATTCTGAGAAATGATCGGAATTTAGCTATTTTGCCCTTAAATCTAGTGATTTTGAAAGCAGTGGACTGGCTGAAATAGCTTTAGGCTTGTAGCAAAATTAAATATATAAAATGTATCTGAAAAGTAGCAGACCAAAAAAATGTGTCTCAAGTAGAACAAAAATAAGTAAATTAATAGACATATGCATTATTGCCAAAGAGCAAAGAATGCAAAGGCAAGACTGTTATAAATTAGTTTTGTTAAAATCTGAGCTTTCATTACATAAAAAGCTTTTAATTAATTGTACTAAGATAAATCTAAATAATTCGCATATTCTATTTGCATTTGAAAGTATGTATACGGAACTTGCACCAATTCACAACACACAGTGGACCATATATAAGAATGATTATGGTGTTATTGTTCCGTTCTGCTAGTGTTTTTTTCATCTAATAATTTACAATTTGTCTTTAGTAAAATTTGTTCCTTACAAATTAGCACATTTACAAAGAAAAAAGGATTCACCAATAAATATCTTCGACTAAGAATTAAATTCAATCAACTAAATTTTTAATTACTCTGATTAATTCAAGTGGGAAAATTAAAACGATATTTTTAAATTGTTTGCTGTTGAAAATTTAATAATTTTTTTTAATTAATATTACAAACTTTTTCGTACTAATTTTATCTGCGTAATCTAGCTTACAAACTTTATTTCTATCGAAATATAAACAGATACATTAAAAACTTGCCTTAATAAACATTTCATCTCAATTTGATAGAAATTCAGATTTAAATTTAAAAAAGAACTGATTGTGCACCACCTTAAATACAATACAGACAAAATATTCTTTGTTTATGTAAACGATTTCCGCTTACAGGTACTTTTTATGAATATTTTAAATATTTTATTACTGTCACACCTAGATTACAGTGCAGCACAAAATTATCTCAAGCTTAACTAAAATTTTCAGAGCTATTTCGAAGTAGTTACAAGTAGCTATTTTTAAATAATATTCCGATATAAGTGATTTCAAAAATCACAATATAATTTATAAAACTTATTTGCTATAATCCTGTTTATTTGTATACATTTTTAAATTGGTTAAGAATGTGTAACCTTTTTACATTTTAATTTCTGAAAACATCAAAAAATTATTTTCTTAAAAATATCGTTGAAAGCTGAGTGTAAATCAAAAATAATGTGAGTGTGTTGGGACTTTCTTGCAATTAGTTTCATGTGTAGATAGAAGGTTAGATATAGCCTTTTCTTCTTGTGTCATATCAAATTTAATAAAAAGTGGACACGTGACAACTTTGTAGCACACCCAGTAATTTTTCCAGATATCTGTGGGTTGTGATAAATCTAAATTAAAGTTGTCCCCGACAATTTTGTTAGGACAAATAGTCCAAAAATCTGTTATTAAGTAAAATAATTATCCTCAACTTTTTTTTTTTTTGGTCTCCACCCAAATTCTACGTCACTTACTCCAGCACAATTTGCTTGTTTTTTTGACCAGTTGAAGCTTTAGGCTTACATGTTCTATTACCACTGTTGAAGCGATCAATAATCCTTCGAGTTCTGGAACGACTTTTTTCCAACATTTCGTCTACATCAGCATAAGATTTGTCATGATTACGCATGTCATGATTACGCATGCAAAAACCATTTTTTAAGTTTTTTTTTTAAAGAAATATGGCATGTTTGTAGAGATATGGGACATATTATGACTTGTAGTATGTATAAAAATATGTTTGCCTTAGAATCGTTGCGAGATTTCAGAAAATTCAACAGTGAACGAGATTGCTGCCTGGGTGTGCCAAATCTTTTATGCGACAGAATTATGACCTTTTCTGCTAAATTTGTTATAGAAGATCTGATCTGATGATATTCATTAAATCAGTGTAGGAAGTATTTATTATATAAAAATTTTTTTCCAAAAAATTTTTCGGCTTTTACAAATGCTTCTATTAATTTTTGTCCAGATTGTAAAGAGCTGTAAGCAATTTTGTCATGAAGTTTGTCCTTTTAACCGCCAAATCATTCACAGCAAAAATAATGCCCAAAAAATTTTCCAACAAATGTTTTTTTGAAATAAAATTTAGTTTCAGTAAATATTTTTTACTGATCCAGTAAATTATTTGTTACAATTTTATTGGTCATTTGTGGGCTACTTGTTGGCATTTGCGTGTATGAAACATGATCAATAAAAATAAACAACAACAAGAGCACAACAGTGCGTTGTGCCTATCAACAAGCAAGATAAACACCAACACATATAAATAACATATTTTTTACCCCAACTCTGTTAAATTAAAATTTTTACAACATTTTTAATCAGAAGCTACACATTTATTTGTAGATCCGCATTCATACGGCCATGCAACCGTCTGGAAATAAATTGTAAGATTTTATGACAAATTTGATACAACCGTGTGAACTGGCAATCTACCTTATGCTGGCAGTTTTTAATTGCCAGTACATTGTCAGAGCACTACCAGATCTGACAATATTGTAATATCTGAGAATCATCTGTACATAGCTTCAGACACTTTTTTACGGTCTGTCCCACGATGTCAGCCGAAATCGTTTGATCGACAAATTGTATTGCAAACAACAATAACATTAGAAAATTTGTTGTTGTTTTCAATATAATTATTCGATCGAACGAATTCTCGGGACATCGTGTTACAGGCCGTTAATCTTGCTTTGAAACTTGTATTTTTTATTTTTTACACATTTAACATCCGAACGGTTTCGAACAAAACCGTGTATAAACTCATGGAAAATTCACAATAGCAAATTTTTGTTGGGCGGGAAAGAAAAATGTCCGGGAAATAAAATGTTCGCTTTTTCCACGATAAGGATAAATATTATTCTGGTAAAACACTGCAAAGTATCATAACTCTTATACTTTTGAGAAATAGCTCGTATGGCATTTTTTTAACCCCAGTGTAGCTCTTGCCATTATATGAATATAAAATTATTTTTACTTCTACTGAGATTTTTTTTTGAAATTATTATCCACATATAGGACAAACTTTTTTCGGTACTAAATTTTGTATGCTTCTTTTTTTTTTTTTTGGTAAGAGTTAAAAATAAAATTAGTTATGTATTTTAAATAAAAATTCTACATCAACTTCATACGATTATAATAACGAGTATAATGATGATGAAATTGAAGGAAGTTATGTGTAGTTGATGACTTGAAGGCACGTATTTATAAATATTTGTATGAGGATTTATTTCACTGCATGTTTGAAAAAAAAATACAAAAAATTATATTAAACATATCCAAACTCATACGCATATTTGAATTATGTGCAGCAATAATGTGCACACCAAAAAAAAATTTATACAACATAAGTTTTTACCAACAATAAGTTGGTAAAATAATATTTACATTTGATTTGCAATTATTTTGATATTAAAATGAATGAGTAGCACAAATGCCAAACAAAAAGGGAATAAAATCTCCTAAAGAAACAACAAATCCAAAATAAAATATATTTTTAACGAGTTCTAGTAGTTGTGTTATAAATAATACAATTTCCACAAACAAGCTACAATTATGAGCATAAATTGAAAGTTTAAACCAATGCTGTTCGTGAAATAAAATATAAATATAAATAAAATATTTTAATTTTTGCAAACTACAGTTTTTTTTGTTTGTGCAAAAATTAAGGATACCTTGCGAGGAAAAAAGTAATATTTTTATGCTTCTCGGTTGGGAGTGGTTTGCGTTTGAATGGAAACATGTTTGTGTTTCATTAATATATGCAAATATTAATGCTCGAATCAAATATATTTTATAAAGTTATTGCTGCTACTATTGTAGCATATGTAATTAAAAAAAAAATAAAGTCCTATTTATTGCATTAAAGGATACTTGATTTTTTTTCTTGCTTAAAATATGCGTTGATTTATAGTTAAATATTTTATTTTTAATGAAGACTTTAAAATTGTTCAATTATGCAAATTGTTAATATGAATTATATACCAGCCAAAAAAAAGCTATTTTATGAAAAGTAATTTTCATTTCTTCGTAGTGACAAATTTAATTTTACAATTTTTTTTTTCATAGAAATACTCGTATAAATAACTTTAATTCTTAGTAGGAATAAGACCATTTAAAAAAATTTAACCTACTTTTGGAAATTAGTATAAAAAACTTTAAAACTGCTGCAAATATTAGCAGCCCCACCCAGGATATCGTCACTTTCAAGGTGTTTGTCAAGCTTCCTAGGAACCGGTCAAGTACAAGAACGTTAAACATAATATTTTCAATGGGCATGACCACGCCAGCTTTTTTATTTGCAAGATTATGCCATTTCAAATGCCTAAAATTTTCTCTAGCTTTCGTAAGAATCGGATTGGAAGAAGTGCATATAATCAGTTACTTAACTTTAAGGGCGTATCTCCACCCACTTTTTTAGATGCATGATCGTGCCACTTTCAGAAGGCAGTATAAGTGCCAAGTTTTGTAAGCATCAGTTTAATAGAAGCACACGAAATAAAATATTTAATTAAATAGGCATGGCTGCGCCCATTTCTTCACATCAAGCTTATGTCCTTGAAAAAGACAAAAGTGAACACTAGGTGTCGAAGCGATCCGTTAATAAAAATATATAAAATAAAAGAAAACATTTAGTGTGAGACGTCCAACACACTTTATTTGGAAATGGGTCAATTTGGAAATTATACCTTCTTAGACAGATGTGCTCTAGATTATCGTGATTACCTACCTTTTCGGCCTAATCTCATGGGTGGTCTAAGCACTGGGTGTAGGTAAGATGCCAGCCATTGCCCCCATATACCCTTTAGAATGAACCAATGCGCCCATTCCTTAAGGAATATAGGTTGCAATATTTGAATTTAGTTATCCCTGTACTATAATCAAGTACCTTGCTGAAGTACTTTGAGCTATCTAAGCTCTTTGCCGTAGTGACTTCGTCAAAACAGTACTACCTGTTGTATGGCAACAGCACTTCGAATAGTGTCTGGCTGACTGCGTCACGCCAATCACTAGCATTCATTTAACAATAAGAAGTAAAAACTATTCTCCCAGCGTTTTTGGTAGCAACCACAGCCACCACGTACGATTCTCCAAATTCTCAAGCTGCGAGTGCAGTTGCCTACACTCACAGCGAGGTCTCTAAGAGAATACCTCAACCATTGCCGACACAGCTCAACCACTCATCAGAGATGGACTCGTACGTGTGTCGCCAAATATCCAGTGCCCACTCCATACACATCAAAATCATCCCTTTCACCTCATGGGGTAGGACGAGCTCGACCTTTTAGCAAAGGATCCTGATAACCGCTACATACACCCAAACTCCTAGAGCAGCCCGACTGTCGGGCAACCGGCACCCTTGGTACCAGAGACAAGCAAGACAATGGTGATACCTCGAAGTTCCACCATAAAGGCTTCACCACTATCGTCTTCTCAACTCAGGGACAGCTCCAGGTGACGCTGCACCTGGTTGACATAAACAGACTTTTTTCCTTTTATAAATTTTTTTTAAATATGTGCACATCCTTTGCTCTGTTGCCAAATTTCGGGTAGTAACACATAAGTTTTATGGGTAATGTACCAAAGGTACGTCAACGGAAAAAGTCACATCACCCCAGCTGGAGCCCCGGGATTGCTACATCCGTAGTCAAGGACCTTCTTAGACAGATGTGCAATGGCTTTGCGTGAGTACCTGCCGTAACGGCCTTATCTCACGGGTGCCAAAGCACCGAGTTTGGGTTAGACGCCAGACCAACGCCCCCATGCACCCTTACAGGACACACCTATGCAATACATAGGTGCGCCTCAAAGGCACAAAGGTCGCAAACCTTATATATAGTTATCCCTGTACTATATTTAATTACCTTGCTTACGTAATTGAGCTATCTAAACTCGTATCAGTTGCTATGTTCATGCCATAACAACTTTCTGTTGATTGGCAACAGCACCTAGAATAGTGTCTGGCTGACCGCGTCATACCAATCACTAGCATTGGGAAGCCAAGACTATTCTCCCAGCGATTTTGGTAGCAACCACAGCCACTACGATAATTCTCAGGCTTCCACGCTATGGTGTTGTGTATACACCAATAGCGAGGTCCCCAAGAGAATTCCTCAACCATTGCCGGCACAGCTACCACTCCTCCGTAAAGAACGCATGCCTGTGTCGCCAAATTTCCAGTGCCTACTCCCGCTTATCAAAATCAGCCCTTTAACCCCGTGGGGTAGCCCGAACTCGGCATTTCAGCAAAGGAACAGACGACCGCTACATGCACTCAAACTTCAGAGCAGCAAGAACCACCCACGCAAGAATAAAGCAAGCTGTCGCCACCAAAAACCTGTGCCTATTACGATCAGACACAAAAGCATCCGTGCCCTGGGGTCATATCCAGGGCGTGCAACCTTTTGAACACAGGATTTTGATAGCCGCAATGCTTTTATCTCTGAGCAGCTCAGCTGTCGGGCAACCGGCACCCGTAGCACCAGAAGTAGCCTCTGGTCAGACCTCGCAGATCCACCTTTATTAATAAAGGCTTCACTACTACTATCTTTTGAACTCAGGGGCAGTTCTAGGTGATCATGCACCTAACTGACAACAACGATCCTTCATTATTTGTTTTCCTTTTATAAATATATGCACATCCTTTGCTCTGTTATTCCAGAGATCGGGTAGTAACACATAAGTTTTACGGGTAATGAGCCAAAGGTCCGCCAGCAGAAAAAACTTCATTACCCTTAGCTGGGGCCCCGGGATTGCCACACCCGTAGTCATTGACTCCCCTGGGGGGGACCTTCTTAGACAAAAAAGAATTTCTTAATCGTCCCAAAAATGAGTCGAGGAACTTATATAAAAAACAGACGAATTCATGACCTGCTGCTTTCTTGCAGCCGTTTGAAAATAGTGGACTTCAAAAATTGGAAGCTTTCTCTTTCTCTCTTATGGTTTTATTTATTTTTCTTGTCTGCTTTAAAAAGAAGGACCTCATTCCCATTAAAAATTTACGGTATACGGGATAATATTTAGAACAACTGTCAGTTCATAGAACACACTCAAACGTTTTCGTCGGCATATTTACATTGAAAAAAAAAACTTAATTTATAATGAAAACAAAAACAAAGCTGAATGCTTATTTATAGACATGCTAGCTGAGTCCGGCAAATTTTATCTTACCCTAAATTCTATATTTTCTACCACAAATTACTCCGCACAATGGTCACTTGTTAAATCAAAAACAAAACAAAACAAAACGAAAACCTACCGGGTATTGAATCGAATCTGTGTTGAGAATTTAACCTCCACAGCATTATATTTTATATTACGCTTATTTATTATGCCTAAGGTTTATTTCCTCTTTTGATGAAAAAAACATACTTCTAAATAATATTTGAGCTCTTTTCAATCTTTGTCATACTCTTGTTGTTGTTTTACTATTTAAACAACTTTTTCTATTTATATAGCCTTCTAAATCTTCTTTTCACCATTTAAAACATTACGTGTTTTTCTCATTGATGTGCTCATTTTGAATGCATGCATGTGTGTGAGTGTGCGTGTGTGTGCGTGGGTGTGTGTGTGCTTTATTAAAGTAGTATTAGCACAAAGTCTTTTTTTTTTAAGTATGCTTTTAGGCTTCATAAATATTTTATTGAGTGTTTAATTTTCGTAAACAAAAATCTTACAGTTGACTTTATGATTTTCGTAAGAGTGACCTCTGACGGTTATTCCATAACTAATTTTTATTTTTCTACTGACACAACCTGCTTTCAAGTAATTTTAGTGTTTTTTTTCTCTAAAATCATTGAATTAAAATTCTATATCACATTACCACAATTACTTTTGTGGAAGAAATTTATGGGAAGATCAGTATTTAAGCAGTTTTGACGGACGGTAAAGATAAGCTTAAGAAAAGCACATCATTTGTTCGAACAAAAAAATATTTACTCTATTATTCGAATAAAAAAACATGTTTTAAAAATTTTTCAAGCTGATTATAATTTCTTAAAAAAATTTAAACAGCATGCGAATCTGTAATTTTAATTTTTGTATAGTTTGTAGCTTCAGTTAATTTTGAAATTTCATATTTTAAATACCTTATTGCCCAATCCTCTATGTTTTTTTTTCAGACATTTTGGAAATTTTTCCCAAGGGAGACTTATTACTTTAACAATTTTGTTAGTGAAAACAAGTTTTAAAGTTAAATAATGGCTCTTAACCTTAAGAAGTTTTGCACGTTATGAAAAAATTAACCTTCAAAGCGTTTGTTTCTAATATAAAGTTTCAAATCTTAATTGTAACAAAGCATCTTAAAAGTTATGGTACAGTAAAATTTTCCAAACATACGTTAATAAATAATGATTTCTAGTTATTACTATACTTGTGAATTTAATATATTTTAATGTTTAAACTTATATTTCTTTTTGGTGAAAATAAACATTTGCTAAAATCCAATTTCATTTCCCTTAATGAAAATTGTGGACAGAAATAGCTTTTAGTCTATGCTCTGTAAAATAAAAACACATCCATTAAAAGTTTATGCTTAAAGAAAGACGCTGAGTTTGGGGTTAAGAGGGAACATAATGTGAATGCATATAAAATTTGTCTACTATTAAGAACAAATTTCTTTAAAAAAAAACTGAAGCAGTTTTTTCTACTTTTTTAAACATTTCTTGCACATATAAACCTTTTGCCCTATCAAATTGTATTTTCCATCTTTCATTTAGATTTCATGTCATCATACAAGAAATGCATTTAAAATGAACTAAATTCTTTAGAAAATAAAGACCTTGTTTTTTTTTGCTAAAAAAAATAATAAAAAAATACACAACAAATAAAAAATTCTTTTCAAAATAAAACATATTTTTGTATCATTTAAAAGGAAAAATAAATGAAAGAGATCCAAATAAATATACAAATGTATTTAAAATAGTTTGGTTGCAATTTATTAAATGACGATATCGTTGATGTTACTGGAACTGTAGCGGATTGCTGCCTTTCCACTGTTTTAAAAGCAGTTGATGACAAAACTAAAATTTACATGAGTGCAATGTAGTAATATGTCTGTTTACTTTATGGCATCCTTTAGTGTCGAAACAAAGGACACTAACATAAGGGAGATTCAGAAAGTACTTGATATTTTTTAAATGAAACATGGGTTTTTTTTAAATAAAATCATTTTATTTTTGAACCTGGTTGTCTTTGAGCTCTAAGGACTATGTCCAATGTTTCTCCAATTTCATTATCCCTTCCAAAAATTAAGATTTGTCAAAATAGGTATTTGCTTTTCAGATGATCTCCTCATTGCAGTCAAATCTCTTTCCGTCGGGCTATTTTTTTGGGGGTTGGAAAAAAGAAATAATGCGAAGGATAATGTAGACGAAGGAGCACTTCGTTTTATTGTCCTCTTGAAAAAAAACGTTGTTCTTGGTGTCATTTAATCGACTCAATACGGACAGGACAAAAATTCCTCTACATGGCGATTAAACAGCTCCAAAAACTCCTGCAAAGTTGTCACACGATTATGTTTGTAAGCGATTGTGAGCAAACGCGGCTGCAATATTGCGGAAAGCTTTCTCATGCTCAAGTATTCATTGCAAATTGAAACTTATGAGCCATATGAAATAACTTGGCTCATAAATATCTGGTTTTCAAAATCTTGCTTACTTTAAATTTATAATCGGTCAACGCCACATTATGTTTTTTTTCATTACTCCGGGTGTAGAGACCTCAACTGGGCATACAGAACGTTAGCAAACCACTTTTTGGCCATTAAAATTTATGGTCAAGAATCCTCGTAGTTATTATCCTTGTCACTTATTTCTATTTTCTACTCAAATCACGTGGTAGTCTGCTGTCAAATACAAACCCCCCCAGGGGAGTCAAATTGACGACGGGTGTGGCAATCTCGGGGCCCCAGCTAAGGGTAATGAAGTTTTTTCTGCTGGCGGACCTTTGGCTTATGACCCGTAAAACTTATGTGTTACTACCCGATCTCTGAAATAACAGAGCAAAGGATGTGCATGTATTTATAAAAGGAAAACAAATAATGAAGGACCGTTGTTGTCAGTTAGGTGCATGATCACCTAGAACTGCCCCTGATTTCAAAAGGTAGTAGTAGTGAAGCCTTTATTAATAAAGGTGGATCTGCGAGGTCTGACCAGAGGCTACTTCTGGTGCTACGGGTGCCGGTTGCCCGACAGCTGAGCTGCTCAGAGATAAAAGCATTGCGGCTATCAAAATCCTGTGCTCAAAAGGTTGCACGCCCTGGATATGACCCCAGGACACGGACATTCGTGTCTGATCGTAATAGGCACTGGATTTTGGTGGCGTCAGCTTGCTTTCTTCTCGCGAGGGTGGTTCAGCTGTGCCGGCAATGGTTGAGGAATTCTCTTGGGGACCTCGCTATTGGTGTATACACAACACCATAGCGTGGAAGCCTGAGAATTATCGTAGTGGCTGTGGTTGCTACCAAAATCGCTGGGAGAATAGTCTTGGCTTCCCAGTGTTAAATCAATGCTAGTGATTGGTACGACGCGGTCAGCCAGACACTATTCTAGGTGCTGTTGCCAATCAACAGAAAGTTGTTATGGCATGAACATAGCAACTGATACGAGTTTAGATAGCTCAATTACCTAAGCAAGGTAATTAAATATAGTACAGGGATAACTATATATAAGTTTGCAACCTGTGGTCCCTTGAGCCGCACCTTTGTATTGCATAGGTGTGAACTGTAAGGGTTCACGGGGGCGTTGGTCTGGCGTCCCCAAACCGTACTCGGTGCTTTGGCACACGTGAGATAGGCCGTAAAGCAGGTGCTCACGCAAAGCCATTGCACATCTGTCAAATACAAACTAAGTGATGCAGCTTGTTCAATTATTTTTTATGCTTTTTCTTATTTTTAAGTGAAGTAACACCCAGGCAATGAATGCCTACTACTTTTGCCAGATGGTATCTTCTTTAGGATGTGCATAGTGATAGAGAAGACAGAAGGTGAAGGAGAAGACAGAAGGTGAAGGAGATATAGAGGAAAGTTTCATTCTTTCACTACTCTCTGCTTTCTGCATAACAAGACAGTGTTGCAGCGCCTCTGGTGTTAATGAGGTGCATTATATTTTCTCGAAGCTGTGCTTAGTAGCCATTTTATTTATTATTTTACTTCAGTGATGATTATGCTACACAGTATCGATGAAGAAGGAAGCTCTGATGTTACGTTAGGATAAAAAACCGCTGACGCCGGTGTAGTTCAGTGACTCATTCATTGGTGTAGCTATAAATTTTTGCTAGGAGGGGCATTAGGGCTGCTGATTTCCATGAGTAGTACTAAAATAAATAATAAGATACAATTTTTAATCACTCTAGTGGGAGGGGGCGGGCAACATCAATTTTTGGGGGGGCAATGCATTGCCCAGAATGGCCTTTCAACGCCTATGGTGACCAGTATCTATACCTTCTATATATATACATATATACCTATATATACCTTCACTAAAACTTTCCTACAACAACTGACATAAAGGGATACTAATGCACATCAGAAAAATGCCTGATGCTGTTATTTAATGATATTGTCGGTGACGAGGCTTGAACCCAGTACTTCCGGTAGTCAAGGTGTTAACCACTTCAGTCTTGTAATGATAGAACGAGTGTTGCCCTTTCAGTTCAGAAATTTAAATTCATTCTTTCGGCTTTAATATTTTGACAGCGTTTACAACACTTATGAAAGCGCATAAACTATTTGTTTCACTTAAAAATAATAGCAAATAATAATAATGGTAGTAAAAGCAAATGATAATAACAAGAAAAAGCATAAAAAGGGGGAAAGAAAAAAAAATGTATGTTTTAAACTTAGGGATTTGTTGCATATTTCATTCCACCTTCATGTTGCCACCAAATTATTTACAAGAAAAATAAAATCAAAATACGCAGAAAACAAGAAGAGGTAGTAAAAAATCTAAGAAACTTCTTGAAATGCAGCCCCAAAGTAGTGTATTTAAAATAAAAATTATATATCTAAGATTAATAATCAATTAACTACTGATACACGAATTCCTCCCAAACTAATTTAGGAAAATTTAGTCTTATTAGCAAGAGCCATGGCAGGTCATTAATAGCCATCAGAACTATAGGGCAGGAGTGTGAGTCAGTACATGTGAGTTTATATGTATGTATGTCGTCTCTGACTAAGATAAACTATAGTTGAGGTAAAAAATATTATTTCAATGATACTCATACGCACAGTTAGTTGCACTTACCAGCGAAATAAAGTCAACCTTTACGACTGCAGTCAAACTGGCATGAAATATATTGCGTTTAAGAAAAACTCATAGCAATAGAAAAAAAAAACACATCATAGAACTTAAAATGTAATAAAGCAAAGAAAAAGTCAGAATAGAAAAATTAAAACTATGTTGAAGTTTTACAATTTATATTACTTGTATGTAGGTGTGCATTAAGATGCAACTATAATGGCAGCTTGTGTATGAAAAAGATATATAAAGGATACAAAAGTTTGCAATAAGTTCGGCTAAGAAGATAGAATATGTGTATTCACAGTGGCAGATTTTTTTAAAAAAGAGTTTCTAATAAAAACAGAGAAGTGAATGCGCAATAGGTAGAGGGGATATAACTTCGTGCTAACCTGGACATAAAATGAAGATGGCATGAGAAATGAATAATACTACTTAAAATGTATCGTCTGGCGGTAAGTTAAGTTGTATGCAATCCAAATTCTCGTATTCCTTTGCACCTTAATAGATAGGTTCATAGAATCGCGTGCCATATAGCATGTGACACCGTGTTGTGGAAACCATATGTCAGCCAAGTCTAAATCTTCCACTTTGGGAAAAAGTGTCGCTAATAAGCGCACCGGCCTACAAATCGCAAAAAACAGTGAATTTTTCATGGTGCATTGGTACGTCTTGGATTGCCTATGGCTGCACTTCACACCAAATTCAGTAATTGAGTTTGTTGAAGTACCGATTGAGCCAAAAATAAACTTCGCCTCTAAAAAAAAAAATTCCGATAGAAAAATGGATGTTCATCAAAAATTTACAAAGACCCATTCACCAAGCAACCCACGTTGTGTTAGGTCACCTGGCTGCGGTTCTATCGAGTTCTTTACGTATAAACCTCCAGGTGGTCGAATAACACAAGCCCAATTGTTGATAACGGCGACGACTTGATATATCGCGATCTTCATTGACACTGCCTGATGCAGCAGCAATATCCTCCCGGGAACGTAGTCCTCGCATATGGGTTGGTGGATTGATGTTAAAGAAACGGGCGCGAAATTTGGTCACAACAGCTGGAATAGTCTGTTTGGTGAATGTTATTTCCTCAAAACATTTCTCAACAGCACGAATTTTGATAATAAAATTAAATTATCAGCAGGGGCAACAACTTGCCCCTGCTGACAACTTGTTTCACTGTCGCCAAGATAATTATTTTCATATAAACATGTGTATTCTATCTTTGACATTTTGAAGTCGGTAGCTTGCTGTGATGATTGTGTTTAATGCTTAAGTTACACTTAGAAAAATGGTATTAAATGATTAAATGATTCTAGAACATACTATTTCATTCCCTAGTTTGGTTGGTCTTATTACCTCATCACGAAAACGACACAAAGACATTTAAGATATATGATTTATCTCTCAAACCTTATATTTGGAAACACAAAGCTTAAAATACAAAATTATATAAATTGAAACTTGCAAAATATAAATATTTCATTTTGTAAATTAGTTAGTTGTTAGTATATTTTTCCTTAAACTTTTTCCGGAATTTGCCAAGAAGAGAAGTAGAAAATTTACTTTATCATGTCATATTAACATTTTCTATTTTTCCAAGTTTAAGTTGGCTTTTTTATTACAATAGCTACACACACACATATTTTTGTTGTAAAACTCTTTCTCAAACACACTCGCCCGCATGTTGTGTAAATTGCAAAAGTTTTTCCTACAAAATGATTTCAGCAGCAAAGGAAATTTACAAAATAAAAATAAATAAATAAATGACCAGAGTTTTTATTCGGAGTCATATATATTCTCCTGTTTTTTCTAGTTGCTGTTCACATTTCTTCATCCACAATTCAATTGAGCGAGCGCATTACCCTCAAACTTGTTTTATTTTAAATTTTTTTTTGAAATTTCAGTTATTGTTGTTACTTTTTTTTTGAAAATAATTTTCGTTTGCAAACATAACTTTATGTGTAGTAACTTGAACTTATGCAACTGCCATGAATAAAAATGCAGAAATGAGGAGGAAAAAAATTTTCAATTTCGGCAAAATAGTTTTTGGCCAATAAACTTGAAGTACTCGTAGTTGCTTTACCTTCAAATTGAAACAAAAAAAAAAGCTCAACCTCAAAAAAGCTCCATCATTTATAAAGGAAAACTTATTTGATATGGTTGGCTGCAGGTGTTAATTTAATAAATTATGTGTGCCATTTTGCACTTATCATACTTGTATTTTCGTGTGAAAAAGAAAACTCAACAAAGTTTTGTTTTACTTCATAATTTTAAGTTTATTGTCTTCTGTTTTTTTTTGTTTGTTTTTGAAACGCAACGAAAAACTTTGTCAATAAATTACACTTACACAATTTTTTTTTTCGATAATGAAATTTTTATGACAGACTCCATGAATTAGCAAGAAATTGAATAAAACATAGAGAGCAGTTGAAAGACAAGAAAAAGTAATTTTTTGATTTGTTGATTTTGGTCATTAAGAGATATTAACATTTGAAAAATATCCTTATTTGAGTCCGAATTTTAATTAAATAAAAAATTTCCTTAACACAGTGCTTACAAGTTGCTAGTACAATGCTCAAGTTTTTTTTTATTCTTGTAAAGGGTATTTTTTTAGAGTGTCACAGATTTGAGTTGACATCACTGCCGTATGTGAGCACCCAATTTAACAGCTGATAATTTCTTTAGTTTGCTTTGAAAATTTTTGAAATTTTGAATCAAAATAATTGTTCTATAAATCAAACTCATCGTGCACTTCTTCCATTTTCCAATGAAGCCCATTTATGGTTGAATGGGTACTTAAATAAAGAATCCATATGCTTTTGTCGAAACACCACTATATCCACAGAAAATGACTTTTTGCGGCGCTTTATGGGCTGGCGGAGTCATTGGCCCATATGTCTTCAAAAACTATGATGGTCAGAATGTTCTTGTTAATGGTGAACGGTATAGGAACATGATTCGAAATTTTTTCAAACCCCAATTTGTGGTTCCAACAGAACGGAGCTAGATGCCACACAACGGGCGCTACTATTGATTTACTCAAAGAAACTTTTGATTTAAAAATAATTTCACGTAATGGCCCAATTAATTGGCCACCAAGATCGTGTGATTTAGTCCCATTGGATTATTTTCTTTGGGGTTATGTTAAGTCACTTATTTATGTCGATAAACCATAACAATTGAACACCTGGAAATCAACACTCGAAGAGTTATCGGCGTAATACGGCAGCAAATGCTGCGAAAGGTTGTTGAAAATTGGAGTTTCCGATTGCGCTTTTAACACGCCAGCCGTTGCAGCCACATGCCATAAATCATATTTGAACATTAATTTGATAAAATTTTCTTTCCAATAAAGCCCGTTTCATTGATATTAAAATAATATTTCCTTGTTTCATTATGATTTAAACGTGTGTCACTCTATAAAAAAACACCATTTATTTGTATTTCTGCAACATCAATATAAGATTTATAATTACATATTATGCGTATACAACAGTCGTTGTTCAATTTCGCATGTACATCATAGAAAATAAGTTGAAAGTAAATTTAAAATACTTTGTTAAAAATAAACTTTCAGTTCTCAAAAGGGTCCTAAAAGTGATGCACAATAATCGGTTTAGATGAATTATAATTTTTTTTTTGCATAGTGTCAATTATTCTTAATCATCAATATTGACTCGATTGATTGCCCATAATTTATTAAATAAATATAAATTGAAACGCTGCATTTTAAGAGTTAAGATTTTAAGAGCTTTTTAAACAAAAAGATGACAATTTGTTGCTAAAATACGATTACTGGCAAAATATTTTGTGGACAGTGATGCCAACTCTTGGATCATCAAAAGCACTGTCAGCTTATAAAATAGGGTAAAAAAGGTTAAAAATTCAAAACATTGCTGGTGAATAAGCACTAAGCTAAATATTCTTCTGTTATTTAAAGTGTAAATAAGTCTTTAATTTTTGTTTAAATATGACATAATAAATCGTTATACCGGTCAATTATTTTAAATTAAATCAAATGCAAAGCTTTAGCTATATTTTAGTTTATCCATCTTAAAGAAAACCATAATAAGTTAAATTAATGTAAAACATGGTTTACGTAGGTTTTTCACGCAGGTATTCGTTTTTCTGAAACGGGTAATAAACAAAATTTCGGGTACTTAGAAAGGAAAAAGCGCCAAAATGGCAACGCCGTTTGAGAATTCATATAAAGCTTTTTCGGTTTCTCGCTATACCCATAAGAGAGCACAATTAATAGTTCTCTGTTTATAATTTTCATTAATTTCCTTTCGCTAAAGCGTTAAAAATGCAAAATGTTCTTGATTTTTATTTACAAGTACATATTTGTTATCATGTTGTTTCAATTAATGTGTTGGGGAGATCGCGTGCTTCCATTAACTCGTTGGTGTCGAATAGTGTCTGGAAAAAAACATCACAGAATTATATCAACAGCAGCAGAAGTAACTTCACTTCTTTAAAGGTTGCTGCATATAATTTTAAATTTATATTTATAATTGTACGGATTATCTTTTTTTTACATAGGGTTATTCATATAAAAACTTAACCTTCATAGGGTCTTCGGGTCAATTTTGACACATTTTATGAGAAAACAAGAATTTTTTACTAAAATTAGTAATGCATGTTTTTAATATTTTACGACTTTTATTTAATATTAAATCTGAAAAGCTAAATTAGGTTTTCGGAAATATAAAATTGCAAAAAAACCATCTATGAAATTTTTTACACTTAAGGTCTTCGGGTCAAATTTGACCTGATGATCAGATGAGGAAGAAACTTATTCAGAAACTGAAGATAACTTGGAATATGCTCACTCATCTGAAAGTTCTAGTGGAAGTGATGTTGACATTGAGTCTACTCCGGCGATTACATCGAAAAATGGCGAAATAAGATATTTCAAGGAACCGTTTATAAATAGAACTGGAAGTATCCAAGCAGAGAACATTATCAGTATGACTCCAGGCTTGACTCGTTATTCATGTTCAAGAATTACAAAGGAAGAGTTTTCTAGCTTCCAATTATTTTTCCCACCTCCTCTGATGCACATTATTTTGAGACATACAAATAATGAAGGTAAACGTGTTTTTGGTGATGATTGGACCAGTACTGTTGGCTGGAGTGTATAGGTCAAACAATGAAAGTACGGAAAATTTGTGGGATTCGGAAAAGGGTAGACCAATTTTTAGAGCAATCATGCCATTGAAAAGATTCAAAAGTATTTCAAGAGTGATACGATTTGACAATAATACGAATTTTAGATAAATTTGCACCGATACGTGAATTATGGAATGCATGGGCTGAAATATTGCCCAAACTTTATAATCCATCTCAAGATGTAACAGCCGATGAGCAGCTGGTGGCATTCAGAGAAAGATGTCCTTTCCGGCAATATATACCATCGAAACAAGCTAAATATGGTTTAAAATTTTGGGTGCTTTGCGACTCTGCTACAGGTCGAACAAGGGTCTATGCCTGAAAAAAACCAAGGCATGCGTGTAGTTCCAGATTTGACAGTTGGTCTGAAAGGTCATAATGTGACTGCAGATAATTTTTTTACGTCTTATCGATTAGGACAAAACTTGCTAGAAAAAATCACTTTATTGGGAACTATACGTAAAAATAAGGCTGAATTACCGCCGGAGATATTGGCAACCAAAAGCAGATCTGTGTTTTTATCATTATTTATTTTTACAGAGGGTACAACTCTCCTCTCATATATTCCTAAAAAAAATAAGTCTGTAAATCTTCTCAGCACTTTGCATCACAGCCCAGAAGTCAGTAATCGTGAAGACAAAAAAACGCAGATAATATTAGATTACAATAAATGTAAAGGAGGGGTAGATTTGCTGGGTAAAGTTGTGTCATGTTTTACTTGTAAGAGAAAGACTAATCGGTGGCCTCAAGTGGTGTTTAGTAACATGATAGATATTTCAGCTTATAATGCTTTTGTGATGTTTAAAGCGGCCAACTATGGCTGGAAAGAAAATTGTTTTGCCAAAAGTCGACACTTTTTAGAAAATTTAGGATTACAACTTACTATGCCTTATATAAAGTGCCGAAAAACTTTACCCAGAGCCCCATTTTCTAGAGGAATTGCACAAAAGCTGCGTTATGTAGGTGAGCAGCCGTCAACTTCGACCAAACCTAAAGAACCAGTTAAAAATGCAACCAAAAGAAGTCTATGCCAGCTATGCCCTAAAACAGATAATAAAACACCACTAGTATGTATAACTTGCAAAAAATTTGTATACAAACTGCACTGTGAAACAATAACTTTATGCAGCGAATGTAACCATTAGTATTAAATCATTTTATATCACATCCCATGTACATATACTACCTGAACTAACTATGTATGTGGCATACACTTTATAAATAAAATAATAAATGTTAAAAAATACATCTCACATACATATACTGGATCTAGCTAGAACTATATAAACTCTTATAAAACCAAAATAAAGTTAAATTTTATTAAGGGTCAATTCTGACCCGAAGAGCGTTAGCGTCAACAATTTTAAAGACCCTATGAAGGTTAAATAAACTTTTTTTTTTTTTCGTACTCACCCTGTGTTTCACAAGGTGAAAAAAATGTCTTCGATTCGAAAAGTCCTCACATTACTTACAGAAACAAGGCACTGGTTACAAATTCCGACATGCGATATCGTACGATATTCAAAAATATTTCCATTTACGTCCAAGCCATATGCGCAATGCGCAAACTTTAAAAAAGAGCTTTTGTGCTTTTACACCAACGAGAGCACAACAGCCAATTAGATCTCAGCAAAAATAATGCTTCCTATAGCTTTGCAAGGAAACAAAAACAAATTTAAGAGCTTTAAAAGCTATTTACCTCAAATTCAAAGTATGTGTTGATTTAAACCAGTAACGTCCGAGCACACATACACTGATATTTGCATTTGAGGTAAACATCTTTTTTCGTCGGTGTGAAAGCACAAAAAGCTCTTTATAAAAGTTTGCACATTGTGCATATGGATTGGACGTAGCTGATTTAAACTCTATAGAAATATTTTGAAATTTCATTCCATATCGCATGACCTCACTTTCTCAAACAAATTTTAATATATTGTAATCAACCAGCAAAAAATGGGTTAATACGTCTAGTATCTGTTTGTTAAACATATTTAATCTGTTGACATCTTAATCAGTATGTGTATACAATTGTGTTGTTTTTATTTTTGCCAACCCATATCTTTAAATATAATTATTTTTCTATCCAGAGAACAACAATATCAGTCCCGTCGCAGCGATAAGAGATTTAACATCGAAACGTGTGCTTAAGATTAAATACTTTTCCGCGGCTTTCTTTATATTTTGTTGTTCCAAAACAATTGTTAAATGAAACGAGTATACGTATCTGTATGAATAAAAAGGGTGAATACTGGTGTAGTTTGTGAACAAAAAAATTAATTAATTATTTAAATATAACAATTATATGAAGAGATAAAAAAAATTGCTAAAACACATGTGCATTGTTTAAAATCTACAAGGAAAATATGTATGAGAATATACTTTAATTGTGAAATATATGTATGTCTACATGTATCCATATATTTAAAATTTAATATATTGAACAATCGTATTGAAGAAAGGTATTTATATGTTATTAAGCGTTTATTAATAAAAAAAAAAATTCTTTATGAAAAATTCAATAACGAATGAGTGAATCAACGTTAAAATAAAATATTTAAAATCATTAACAAACAAAGAAAAAGCTTTAAACATTTTCTGGACTAAAAATTATGGCTTGTCCTTTAAACTTGATTTGTTTACCGATACAAATGTTAATTATGTTTATGAAGGAACAAAATACTTGATAATAAAAATTAAAACTAGCATTGGGCACTAAATCTGGAAATATATATATATAATAGATTTACGTCTTTGCCGTATAAGTCAACGTTTTAAAGATTCGATATTGTTAAATTTATACATGGATTTATAAGAATTTTTAATACGAAATTTAAGCTTTCACAGCTTAATTTAATTATATCTAATTACTCATTTTGTAATAAAATAAATAGTAAGTAAACTTAATACTTATTAAAAATATTCAATGAATAAAATTTCCTTCAATCTATTTGACGATATTCAATAATTTAGATTGTCAACTGCTACTTGCTAATTGTTGACATCTTCAATCAAAGGTGTTACTTTTTACGAGATTAAATTATTTGGAGCTCGTAAAGCTCTAATTTATAATTTATATTAAAATAAAGATTTGCATGGAATCTATAGACGCCACAAAAAAGGAATGTAAGACGGCTTTTCAACACGTAAAGTCTTGAGAAGGGAGAGAAGGGAGAATAGAATAGGAGCCCTTCTCTCTTTTCCCTTCTGTCCCAAACTCAAGATTTTTCAAAGTAAACTTTGCGTGTGGAAAAGCTGTCTAACTTCAGCTGTTACTACAAATGTATGTGTGTAGCTTTATTGCTGATTAAAAGTTGTAAGTGCATTGCTACCGTCGCACTATGGTCCCAATACCAAATTTAGCGCGAAAAAATTACTGTTTTTAATTGGTATAGAAGTTAAAATTTTGGATGGTCTTTTAATGACAAGCCTCCACCGTGCACAACGGTAAATTTTTTTTTGTATAATTGCAATATTATAACTGCAGTATTGTTTTAAACAGAAGTAATTGCTTAATTTTGTTTTTAATAAGAAACCAGTCGATAATTGTGTGTGGTTTGGAGAGCTTTATAATATAAAGCGAAAACATTTTCTGTAATATTTATTGATTTTATATATACAATAGAGGTATGTTTTTTTTGATTCTCAATGTCCAGTTGATTTGTCATTCCGTTTAGAAAACTATGTGTGAAAATTAAAATGTATTCGTTAATTGGATAATTGTATCTGTATTAAGATTTGTGTTATACTTTTTAAAGTGAATTTCACCAGCTTTCGCCCCAATTTTTATATCGTCATATTTTATAACATGTGAATTTTGAAGTACTTAGGAAATCAACTGCCGATATTTGCCTAAACACTTCATATCGAATTTTTAGGTTGCAGGGTCTAGCACAAAAAGGGATTTGTTCAATACCAAACATCCTGAAACGGATCAAAAGAAAAATAATGATGCTGATATATTTTACATTTTCATCAAAAGTGGTATACAAAATGATGAAAACTGATGACTTTACAAATAAACTAAAGCAAGCATATCGAAATTTTGTTAGCAAGTTGTCGAAGAAGTTGGTCAAATCACAATAAGCAAGGAAGGTGTTCGAGTAAACTTATACATGTTGGTTGGATGATATTTTTCTTGTAAGCTTTTTTGGATGAAGACACGGTGGATGGACCCTCAACATAGTAATACGCCCGATCTTACAAACTATTTCTAGAAGGGGGCAAGGATCAAAACAATTAAAATTGAAATCTCTTGTGAACACTTACTCCACGGAAAAGTTAACATTTGCTGCAAGTAGTATTCATAAGGCAGGTAAACAACTTGCTGCCGACGTTATTAGAATCATAGATATGAAATACCACATGTTAATTATTTAAAAAATTACGAAATGTCTGAAACCATAATAAGCTTATCTTTTTTGATTATTTCTTATTTTTCGTATTTGCAGTGAATATTTACATATTTTGACGACACAAAACACAGAAATCAATTTATAGTAATGTCAGTGATTATGAATTGATTTTGCACTTTTTATATCAGTTAATTGTTGTATAAAAAGTGCCACACCCATTCAATAGAATTCGCCCATTTTTGGCGTGAGAGTTACGACTTTTTTTTCGCACTAAATTTGTCATTGGGACCACTGTGCGTCGCCGAAAATGTTAGAAAATTTTATTATTTGGTGTATTAAGTTTTTTCCATACATACTCATACCTGTTGTCTTATTTAAGGGGTTAATTTTTACAAAAACGCAACATGACAATATAAACTCTTTACGCTGAGCAGGGTTTTTTTAAGGACTGCCCCATTTATATTGGAAAAGTTTAGGAGCCAACTGAGAAAAGTTGCACTACGACGGCTTCTTAAAATTTAAGTCAAATTCGGGTAATCATATTTGCTGTGAAAATAATTTTAATTTTGATTTTCAAGCTATTCACTTTTTCACTGATGAAAATTTATTTCAGATATTAAAACTCATAAGTGTCATAAGTATTCGCTTCAATATATTTAATTTTTATGGAGCTTACACATTACCCTTATTCCAGTTGTCAACATCGACGTCACGTCAACACAATAAAAAAAAAACTATTATTATTTTTTTAAATAAAAGAGAAGTTACACTCGTGCAATGAATGTGTACTACTATTAGTAAGGGATAGTGATAGAGAAGACTGGTGGTGAAGGAAGATATAGAGAGAGGAAAGCTTCATTCTTTTACAACTCTGCTCTTTGCACGCTTTTTGATATTGCACTGTTGCATCGCCATCTGGTGTCAAATGAGGCGTATTAAAATGTTGAAGCTGTGCTTAGTAGCCATTTTATGGGTTATTTTACTTCGCCAATGATTCTGCTACACAGCGAAGGAGGGCGCTCTGATGTTGCATTAGGATTAGTATCGCTGAAGGCGGTATAGCTCAGTGAACAGTGACTATGCCTTCATCACTTGAGCTTTCCTACAACAACTGATACAAAGGGACACTAATGCACATCAGAAAAATGTGTGGTGTTGTTTTTTAATGACTGTTGGATACCGGGGTCAAACCCTGGTCCAGCAGTTTTGTAGTGAACGTGCTAACTACTTCAGCCAACGCCACCCTCGCTTAACTACTCGCTATTGACAATAAATTTCTTTTCCCTAAGGTCTAGAAAATAGCAGGAGCCTGTCAAAACCAGTCTGTTGCTTACGACAACAGCTCGACAGACCCCAATTTTTATCCGACTGCGCAACGCAAAGAAGGTTATTGTGTTTATCAGTCTATGTATGTATCTATGTATGTATGTATGTATGTATGTATGTATTAGAAGTGGGTGGAAGCCATTAAAACGTGCACAGTATTGTACTTTTTTCAAGAGCGAATATTGTTTGTAGTGGTTATTGTAATTGGGAGAACAAGGTAGCAAAAAACACACAAAAAATAAAAGGTCGGCGAATTATATCAAACAGGTATTTCAAAATCATCTTTAGATTTCTCTTATGATTTTTCATTTCGAATGACAATTTAGTTAGTCACCGCCGGAGTTTTGTATTAATACTTTTTTGGTATTGCATTGACGTGATGTCGATGTTGACAATTGGAATAAGGGTTATTATTTTTTTTAGTTTTTGAATTTTTGAATTTTATTTTCTCTGTTTATGATTTGATTATGCTCAAATTCTGTTTTGTGAGCTAGATAACATGTGATAGTTCTTAAGGAACAATTCCACATGCTGACTTCGAAGGCTACCACACCTTTATCATCAGCGTTCTTGTGTTTGGTGTCCATTAGTGTAAACTTCAGCGCTATATACACAATTTTAAATGCAAATGGAATATGTGAATTGATTTGAGTCACCGTACTCCAAATTGTGAAAAGCTTTTTTTTATGTATTAAAAGCTCAAATTTAACATCACTTATTAGCAACAGTCTTGCCGTTTTGCATTTTGTTCTTTAATAATCATGAACATGTCTATTAATTAAAGTATTTTTGTTCTATGTCAGACAAAGCTTTTATAAAAATTAAAAAATAAATAGTTCCAATTTTAATTTCATGCACTTTGCCAGCAATATTAATTTTAATTTTATGCCATTTCCTTAAATCAAATGTCGGTTTTTCCACCAGCCATAATTTCACTTAATTTTAATAATAATAAAAATAAAAATTTAATATTGCCTCGCCATTGTTCAAAGTTTCAAAACAATAGATTTAATTAGTAGCTCGTTTTCAACTTTTCATAATCGTTTACACAGCCAAAACCAAGTCAAGCCAATCCTTGCGTTTTCCCAGCCAAAGGCTACTGCTATTCTAATTTGGTTTCATTAGAAATTGCAACGGGTAGCAACTCCCAACAATGAGCACTGACTGCACGGACATAATCATTGTCAGCCCCATGCACTGCATAAGTTGCAGGCAACTACCGATATTATCATCAACATCATTAACGCCATCAATGTCGTCAGTACGAAAACATTTTAAGGCAATAACAACTATTCTAAAACTGCTTTTACTTGTACGAGTCAATGTATAAAATGCTGTTATTTTATATTCTTTGCTTCTTTTTTTTTTTTTTTTTGCTATCTGCTGCCAGAATTATTATTTATATATAGAATCAGAGAAAAATCTTAAACAAAGAAGTTAAGGATTCAATTTAATTTTTTCTACATTTTAATGCAAACAACAGCGAAGATGGATAAGGATTGCCGGGATATTCTAACCATAAAACAGTTTTTTTTCTTCAATAAGTTGCATCATCTGCAACAGCAGGAAATGTTCTCCAATTAAACTCTTAAGTGATAAGGCAGCGATCAAATAAAGTCATCAATCATTGTGTGCGTATTTGACGGCTGATTATTTGATCGTCTGCAGGTCTGATTGATGCAAAAATGTCTTGTGATATGTGACGATATGGAGAACTGCACGAAGAAATTTAATTATTTTGCATTTTTTGTTAGAAAATTATCAAAAAAATAAAGTTTCAGCTAGAAAAATTATTATTTAACTCTCTACATCATTTTTTAGTGTAGATAATTATTAAACTGTTCCTTCTTTTGTACCAAGATTTTTAGCTAATAACAAAAAAGCATCACCCAGCGTAGAGATACTTGCAACTGCACACAACGACTACAAAATTAAAATGCTGTTTGATGATTTTATTTAAAGGTCTCCGAAAAAATAGTCAGTTATGTGATACTAATACACATTCATTGATTGACGATTTTATTTTATCGTCTCCTGGGGCCATTAGATATTTAAAAATGCCCAACATCTGGATCAGTGGTGGCCATTTTTACCATCAGCATACGTATACTGTATGGGAACGTATCTATTTAGCACCAAAGCACATATATAAACAAATAATAATATACTGTATATTTGGTCTCCGCTAATCCAGACATGAATGATCAAATTACTGCAAATCGATTATTATAATACAACTACTAAAAAGCCCTGAAGTCAGATTGAATAAGTCTTGAAACAATTAATTTTGTACGCCAAACAATTAATTGTTATATCTTTAACTGATAAATTTGTCTAGTTTTACAACATTTCCTTAAATCTTTCGCGTTTTAAGTTTACAGATAATAAGCCAAAACATCTTCCATCCTTCCATCTTTCTAATTTATTGCTATTTTGCAGCTGGTAACCTCAACAAATATCCTATAAATCCTTTAGGCAGCAAACAAAATTTCGTTTATACCACAAACACGAATGCTGGTGATTTTTCCAACACAAGCTGTACAGCTTTAGTAAAAGACATAGATTTGAAAACAAATTGTAAATTAGAATTGCACGAATTCCCCAAGGAGATGACGCTATCTGAAAACGACAATAATGAACAGTACAACAGCTCAACTATAATTTTAACTCCAACACTATTAACTCCAGCTACACACGGTCAAACAACTGCCGGCTCAAATGATGAAGGTGCTGGGGGAGGAGAAGATGCTACTGCTGCAGCACATGTTGCCGCATTTAATGATGGTGCTTATAAAGGACCAAAAATGTGAGTTATTAAAAATTTTTTTTATATACAATATACATATACGAGTATATATGTATATAAAAGACAGTAATGTTGTTTTAAAGGGGAATTCCATAATTTGGTGAAACAGTTTAATTATGAAAATCTAAGTGTATGAATCATAAGATTCATTCATATTTATTGCAAATCTTGCTGAGATTAAATTAATTTATATATTATATTGAATATGTCATAACTTTTGCTATAACATTTGTATTATAATAATGTTATTGTTGCAAAAACTTTTGTTTGTGGTTTTCAAATTTTCTCTATTTCAAATATTCTTGAAAAGCCAGCACAGCAAACGTACACATTTGATTTTAGTGTGATCATGATTTGAAATCAAATTATATCAAGAAATGAAAAAATATAAGGTGTATTAATATTTTTGAAAATTTCCTTTCAAATATTTATAAAATACAACTGTATTATAACAGCTAAAGCTATAGACCTCGCATTTACTAGCATCTCTTTAGTTGAGCCACGCATGCAGGAAATAATATAAGTAGGAGCTTATCGCACTTGTTCCTCTAAAGAGGGTGAACTGAACAAAAATTTTGCAGTTTTCACTTTTTGCCAGAAATTCGTTTGTTCAGGTGTGTCCCACTTTCTGATATAGAAGTATATCAGAATTATATAAATAAAGTTATTTATTTGCCTCTACTGAGAATTTGTAAGTTTTAAGTTGACTCCTTTAGAGGATATGGTAATTTTATTCAAAGCGAACAATTCAAGTTGTATTATAAGGTAAACAATACCCAACAATTTTCAATTTCATTTTCCAAACAGATAACTGATATTAGATAGTGAAAAGTATTACACATTTGTGCTCGAAATCAAATAAAGGGAACATTTTAAGTTTGAGGAATATATTAAACAAGGACCTCTGCCATTCGCATGTGTTCTTTTTTTTTCAAAAAACATTTGAAATTCAGCCACTGAATGCAGCTGAAAGTTTCAACTAATTTATAACTTACTTAGTTGAGATCTATAGTAAATATCGTTATAATCCGTGATGGGTCTTAATTATCTTCTACACATCCTTAATATTAATATCAAAATTAATATTAATTTTAGCTGGAAATTTTACTTAAATACTGGACAATCTTATAACTATTTCTATAATTATTGAGATAAGCTCTTTGTTTAGTTTTAGTGCAATCGGTACAAGCAATTTCTTATTGTTCGTATATGTATCCTTGTCAGAGATGGGCGCGTGTCGTGTTTTTTCTCGTGACACGAACACGCACGAGCCAACACGAAATGTTCGTGACAAAAAATCTGATTTCGTGAGTGTTCGGGTCGTGTCGTGTCGTGTTGAGCAAATTTCACACGAAAAACACGAAACGATTTTAGATGTAAAATAAGTATGTATGAATGAATTTCAAGTAGAGCAAACATTGAATATTTTGTATCGTCAAAAACATATCACCTGCATATTTGTTGCTATTGTATGGGCCTCTGAAGCTTAAAGTTCTGTACGTAAGGCGATGCAATTAGCAGATAGTATCAGCTGGTAGTGCCAACTTGGTGCCATATTTGGAAAAGTGACTCGATAAAATTTAAGATACATTTTCTGATTTTCAAAAACCATACCAATAATATTTCGTGCGTGTTTCGTACGTGTTGAGAGTCTTGATATTCGTGTTAGTGTCGTGTCGTGTTGGAAAAACTGGACACGCACCCATCTCTAATCCTTGTTATAAAAACATAATAATTTCGGCTCTAATTATTAACAGAATTCATTTTAACAATTGTAACAATTTAAGAAATGCTGTATTTAATATTTTCTGAAAATGTCAGTGCAATCATTGCAGGCACCTTCTTACCTCTCATATATCCTTTATTTATAAATTTTCATTTTCATACCAATAAAAAGGAAAATAGAAAAAAGCCTTTAGAATTACTTAGTACATATGTGTGTAACTTAGTTTCGACTCATTTATTCTAAGTTTTAGTTCGTTTAGAAAATAAACTTAAAAAGTGGTGAACGTAACTTTTGATTTTAATTTTATATTTTTTTATTAAATGTTTAAAAGACTAATGTCACCGTTAACCTGGAATTGAAGATATAATCGATAAAAACAAAGCTCGATAAGTAACAAAACGAAGTAACGTTCAAGACCAAAATCCTGTTATTTGTATGAAAAAATGTGACATATTGATTTCTTCTAAAGACTTTAAAAAATAATTTGTGCTCCTATTGGATACTGAATAATAATCAAAATTATGAATGGCCAACCAAGTTTATAAAAATTATCATATTGCGCCAATTAAATGTTTTCTTAAAATACTTAAATTAAATTTGACTTAAAGTGCCTTTTGTGCTTATACCCGAATATTCGAGGTACCCTCAATATACTTGTCTGTCCAGAAAAAACTATTAGATAAATTGGTCACTCCAGGACCAACTAGGTCTTAGGTCTTAGGTTTCTTCAATTAAAAGCTATAAAACATTTTGAATCCGGTACGCTGTCGCTATAAAAAATGTTTCTTCTAAGCTGGACAATAGCAAAGTTAGTATTCCAAAGTTTTGTTTGTTGTGAGGGGGTCACATGCTTAATATGTTATATCCTCCAGGATGCACATACTACTTGAATGGAATAACCCTCCTTCAGTAAAACATATATGTATGTATATGTTAAGGTGGATTAACCAAAAAACTAGAGCAACAAATTAAATTAAATACTAATATCAACACCCGCATTTAAACGCGTAAGCAGAAAGGAAAGCTGTAATTACAAACAAATGCAAAATTAAAATGTGCATATTGTTAGAATAGACTTCCAGCGCAGAAAAGCAATTAACAACAATATAATGAACAATCTCATTCACATTTTGTTCCTTGTACTTGTTTCTCATTTTAAATTGCAGGATAAGTAAAATATGAAGCAGCAGCCAAAGTATGAGGAATGTTAATTATTTGTACAGATTAAAATTCGCTACTTTCAGTTGCAGTGTTATAAATATAAATAAATTATAGTCTAGCCTTTATATAAATTTCTCGAAAGAAAAGTTTGGTTCTTTATTAGATATTTCCACACATGATTACTAAAAAAAAATATTTTACCTCCGTTTGAAAGCAAGATATGACAATGTTTAGAGTGTTTAGTTTCACTTTCAAGTAGTAATGTGAAATTATTAGTGATAATAAGTTAAATGCAAGGCGAATTTAAGTACTTTTTGCTTGCTTCAGTGCTGGTCTATGTAAGAAAAATTTTCATTGTTTGTGTGAAACATTTTCTATTGCATTTGTGGTATCAAAATTTATTATATGTGACCTTCTCCGAGAAATGGGACCAAGAAATAATATTGAAGCCGCCTTATTAGCTGAATGAATGACATTCTTTAAGTGCAATTAGTTAGACTGGTAACACTCCGCAATTCGTGTTGAGCTTTAGGTCACTTTATATTTTGATTTATTAGTTCGATATTTCGTTAACCTTCGGTTAACTTCTTCAGGATATTATTAATTTTGGTTATTTTTTTAAGTTAACCGAACAGAAGGTTAACCAAATATCGAACTAATAAATCAAAGTATAAACTGAACTAAAGCTCAAAAAAATAGTTTAATTTAACATATAAAAAAGGTCGAAAAATTTTATAAAAATACTTCATTCTTTTCCATGTTGATGCAACAATTTAAATATTTCTTAGATCTTATAAATGGGTCTGCCATTCGCCCAAATGACATGGTTTCTCGTGATTTTTATCTTAGTTGTAACTAAAAGATTCAGCCAGTTTAATTAAGCTGCATATTTTATATCTAAGAGCTTTAAGCACAGTTCTGCCAAAGACCTCATTAAGCATAGGGTGTGCTCGTAAATGCAACACTGCTCTGCATCATACGCGCAAACTTTCATTTAAAATACATAAAAAGCTCGCTGATAATCTGTTTTAGTAGTTATCATGTTTGTACACTATATTTGACATTTATTTGTGAATTATCTACTTCAGTGAACCAGTTTAGATTATTATACGAACAGACCCATAATTTTAGCTATTTTACTGACCTATGGAGTCCATTTTTAAATTTTTATATTTTCTTTAAGTTTAACATTTAGGGTTCACTAATAGTTTACTTTTACTTCTACTTCATATTCAAATAAACACAGCCGTTGAAATATCTCTTCCACTAATTTCTTTAGGATTTCTACACTACTTAAAATTAATTTATTTTATTTAACAAAACATTTTTTTCATTTGCCAAACAACACTAAATATAAATCGTCAGTCTGTAGCATTTTTCCCAGCAAGGATGAAGTAGTGTTTGTTTGCCTTGCATCTTACCGAGATTTTATTTTGTAATTAAATCTACACTTATAACTTAAGCTCAGGGCTGGAACAGCATTTAAGTCACGCAGTCTTGTTGTTTAATTATTTGTACCTCTTGGCAAACTTTGCAGTGTTTGCGAGGCAGCAAGCATTTTTTTAAACCAGTGGGGCAGTATAAGTATTAGCAGGGAGAACAAGAACCAAAATAAAACTTAAAAAAAAATTAAACCGACTTCAAAAATAGGCACTAAAAAGCTACAAATAATATAGATCTAGTTAAATAAAAGATTTTTATATATGTTACCTACAGTGCCGTTTGAAGTTGGTGCCAGCAACATTGGTAACTAAGCACATACATATGTACATAAAAATTACTTGCATTTTTTTTTTACCGGGCATGTTCCTATGTGTATAGTACCGGTATTACTGGCACCAACTTCAAACGGCACTGTAGGTATCATACTCGTATATAAAAATCTTTTATTTAACTAGATCTTTATTATTTGTAGCTTTTTAGTGCCTATTTTTGAAGTCGGTTTAATTCTTTTTTTTTAAGTTTTATTTGTAGCTTTTTAGTGCTTATTTAGAAATATGGTCCAGTTTCGTAAAAACCGATTAAGTAAAAACACGTGAAATATAGTATTACATTTTATGGGGCGTGGCTACGTCTACTTTTTTAAAGCAAGATTGTGTATTTTTAAGAGTTCAAGGTGTGTACCAAGTTTCGCACAGATCGAAATTAAGTATTAAATTTAATGGGGCGTGGCTACGCCCCTTTTTTTAAACAAGATTGTGTATTTTTAAGAGTTCAAGGTGTGTGCCAAGTTTCGTAAATATTGGTTAAGTACAAGCACATGAAATATTGTACTAAAATTTAATAGGTGTGCCCCGCCCACTTTTTTGAACGCAATTTTGTGCCTTTATTAAAGTTTAGAGTGTGTGCCAAGTTTCGTAAAAATCGGTGAAACAGAACCCTGTGAAATATAATATAAAATTTTAATGGGCGTGACTCCGCCCATTTTTTTTAAAGAAAATTGTGTCTATTTTAGAGATCAAGGTGTGTGCTAAGTTTCGTACAAATCGGTTTAATTAAACCACGTGTAATGTTATAATACATTTTAATGGGCGTAGCCCCGCCCTTTTTTTCAACATAAAAATTTTGTAATTAGAAAAGATGTTTGCTAGGTTTCGCAGCAATTAAATGAGTAGAAGATCACAAAATAAAATTTAAAAAATTGTGGGCGTGACCCCACCCACTTTTTTCAAATGGGACCAATGGGAAGCTATACCCACTCAGACAACAAAAATTTACAATCGGTCTAAAATGCACCAAGTTATGAACCTACACACCTAAAAAAAAATAGAGACGAATTGTTAACCTTCTTCTTTTTTTTGAAGTCGGTTAAAAAGAGATTTAATTTAGAATGCAATTAAATTTCAGTTTTGCTTAATAAATATTGTACTTTATGGCGTCTTATAATAGAAGATATGATTTGATAATATTAATCAGTTAAACAAATTTAACTTAACTGTTGCTGCGCTGTGAATATCTTCGCAGCTAAAGTCAAAGCAACACCAAAGTCAAAGCAACACCAAGACTGTTGCTTTTGCTGTCGCTTTGGTTTAGCTAGGCTAAGCTTCTTAAGCAATTAAGAACAACAACAACAACAACAACAACAACAACAACAACAACAACAACAACAACAAACAAACAAGCGATGACTCATAGCTTCGGCAGTTTAATGCATAAAAAATACCACACAATATTGAAACTGTGCTTTGACTGAACTGTTTAAAATTTCGAAGTTACAGCAACAGAACAGTCATCAACAATATGCAATTTAGCTGTGCTGTGACTTAACTGCAGTACATATGCCCAGCACAACTGAGATAGCAAAAGTTTAAAAAATAAATGAACTTTTTGCAGCACATCAAAAGCAGATTTTTTCAAACACTGACCTTATAAAAATAATTCTTACTCTTATTGTCGTGTTTCAATAGTTCTGGCCGCTTACGAGAGATATTTTGAACAATATTTCTTAAAACTTAGTGTCGGCGTCATCTACAAAACTTCTTTGGTTACGGTAGGTGTCCGTTAAGAGATGTTTCACTGTATATGTATATATAAACAGTTTCTTCCTCTGCAGGGAATTTATAAATTTTAAGTTAACCAACTTTACAACAACAAGCATGATTTGGTTGCTGCTTTTACCTTAAAGTATAGCCAGAAACCCTTTTTTCCAATAGGTGATACAAAATTGATATGTGGATGAAGATAGTTATTGTAGTCGCAACAACTTCAAACACATTCTTGCTATATGCAATTCAATAATTTCTTTTATCTGTTTTCTACTGAAAGCAAACCCAATAGGCTTGTAATAGGCAATTGATACTCGTATCCATCACTCAGCAACACACTCGCTAAAACAGATGCATTTGTAAAGAAACTGGAGGCTAGAAAAACTATAATTACATTGCCAAATGCCATATTGCTTCTGTTTGTCTTGCCAGAGTTTAATCTGTTAGGCATCAATTACCTTGGCTATTTCTACATAAGCTAAGTCATTAATAAAATTAAATTTTTCTTTTTCGCATAAAAACCAAATGTTGAAAATTTTTACTGCTCCTGCTGCTGCTGCTGCAACGAATCGGCCAAGTGTAGAGAATGTCATTGGCCTGATTTAAATCTGCCAATAAATAGGCCAATGTCTGTGAATGATATGTGCAGGTGTATGCTGCAATATCTTTGCATGTGTTGTAATCTTTGATAACTTGTACTTTGGAATTCCTTTTCATTAGTGTATGCATTTCTCCATTGATAAATTTCAATGAATTTCATTATTTTTTGTAAGCCGCGGGCAGATGAGATTCTATCGCATTGTTTGGACTCGTGCTGTTGTAGTTTCAATTCAAAAGGTCTTTGCGATTTTATTGTGTTTTTTTTTTTGTAAGTCCTAATTTACACTATGCAAGTATTATTGCTAAGCTGATTAGTTTTTTAGGAGAGAGTGAGAGAGAGACAAGGGGAAAAGAAATGTATCTGTTCCCCTCGTCTCTCTCTCTCCCACAAACTAATCAGCTTAGCAATAAGACTTGTATAGTGTAAATTAGGACTAACTCTTAACTTCTGCTTCTATTTGAATACAGTTAAAGCTGATGATTGTGGTGAGTTACAAATTACAAATTGGGTGTGTTTCTTAATGCGTGTGTGTGTGCGTTAATTTCCAAGTGCTGGGTGTTGTTTTCGTTACAATTTTGAGGTTTTAATTTGTTTGATGTTGTTTGATTATTTGAATTTGTTTGCTTACAAGTAGGCGGTATTTATGGTTTAACTTTCGCTTTGTTATGTGATTTATTTCACTATTAATTTGATAAATGGGTTAATTACCAAAAATTATGAACAGTTTATGATTGTTTAATGTTCAAATATACAAAACCAAAATATTGAGATTAAGCAAAAAGGGCAACGGGATAAGATTTGGCTGGCACGCAAGCTATTCATGAATTTAAGTTATTTAAAACAGTGAAAATTTGAAAAAAAAGTAGTTTGTATATCAAGTATGCTTTCAACGTTTCCTTAAATTTGTTTTCGTTTCGTCAATCATGTAGGCTTAGGCAACTAATTAGTCCACTGCGCCCTAAACTGGCGTCAAAGGTGCTAGTTGTGCATCCAAAGATTTTTTGAGCAAAGTATTTGATCTAAAATGATCATGGGGTTATACCGACAATGGTTGGTCGCTGAGCACCGTTTGCGTAAGCAGGTGAGCAGGGGGCGCCAACTGTTTTTATGAATTAGTTTTATATTGAAATAGATATCAACAGCTGAAACATAAGACTATGTAACTAACAAAAAATTTAAAATCGCATATTTAATTAATTATAATTAATTAAAAGTGCGATTATATCAGAAAGTTTTTTATCAAGTATAATCTCAGTGCTTCCTGTACCTTTAAACTCTTCAAAAATAACTTCATCCATTTTTAAAACAGTGTCTCAAAGAACCACCATTTTCAATATTACGCGCCGCGAAAAAAAAACTTTTTGGTCTTTGCAGTGCATTGTCACTTACACCGAAACTCATGTCCCTTAAAATTTTCAAGCAATCAGCCGAATTAAAGATGGAAATAAAGAAACTTTAATTCAGCTACTTTAGAAATTTTGTTTAAAGTTTTCTCTCTCCTATAAAACGTAAAAATCAAAAATGATATATTGGCGCATATTCATAGTCAAAACACAGTGTACTTTAAAAACGTAAAACCAGTATTACCATACAAAAACTTTCAAACCAGTATTACCATGCAAAAAATTTAATATTTTAGTATTTGGTCGGAGAGAAAAAATACTTATCGCGAGCTGAAATATAAAACCATGTAACTAATAATAAAAATTTAAAAACGCATTTTTATTTAATTATCGAAACACGTGTCCCCTTCAAATATTCAAACCTTTATTATGACAAGCAGCCCAATTAAAAATTAAAATAAAAAAACTTTACTTCAGTCACTTGAGAAATTTTGTTGAGGTTATTTTTTTTTCTTCGATAAAATTTAAAAAATTGTAGTTACGACATTTTTGATTTCAACAATGATATATTGGCGCATATTCATAGTCAAAACATGGTATATGCTAAGACTTTAAAACCAGTATTTTGTATGGTAATACTGGTCCTAATTTTTTGTATGGCAATACAGGTCTTACATTTTTAAAATACACTTTCTTTTGACTTTGAATACGCGCCATTGTTTTTAATTCAATTTTCTTCTTCTTTGATACTGATTACTGTTGTCGTTTATTTCTTAAGTTTTCGAAAAAAAAAATTATTTTATTTGCACCATGGTATGAACAGACAAGAAACTTATATCAGGGATGGAAAAGTTTGTAGTAAGCGATACTTTACCGAGTTTGTGAAAAACTAGATTTTGTAAGTTTTAATCTTCGAATATAAGCTGATCACAAAGATCATCAGGCTATTAAGCGAATCCTTTAACCAAACAAAGTAAGAAGCAGACTACATTCTAGTGTGTTTATTATTTGGGAAGAAAGCTTTTATGACTCCGAGAGATATATTTAGTATGAAAAACTTTGAAGTTAGTTTTAAGATTGGTATATCATTTCTTAACCTCTGACATATATTTGAAGAGTTAATCTGAAGAGAAAAGATGTTGTAAACTTCTTACTATATTATACATACTTTTTTCCGTACGTTAAGCATAATGAAGCAGAATAATTGTCTTAAGCATTTACAGCAGTTGCCCTTGGTATTATGGGCCAAAGCAGTTTCAAAACTGAGAACTCATGTCTTGCTATATGTCATGAGCAATATTGATAAGCTGACTATCTACAGCGTTTTCGTGTAACAAATCTATGCATTTCGTTTTTTAACTGCTTTAAATGAGTAAGTTTAACCAACTTCGTTGGTTGGTGTAATTTTAGTCATCGAAATTGGTTAAATTTACTTATAACTTGTTTTCTGCGCGAACACAAATTTTTCAGTGGCAAAATGCGTCAATTCTTAGGAATAGATTGATGGTAATGCAGAGTTGCACTTGTGTTCGTTATAAAAAAAATAATTTTTTTATTGCCTTTGATAAATTGTGTGATAGTATATCGAGCCTTATTTTCGATTTTTCGTAAGCGATAAAAACTAAGGACCTAATTTTGTAAAACACAACCTTTAGCGTTGACAAATTTTGCATGTATTTTGTTTTTGTAATTTAAATTTTTTCCATATAAAATTTGTCAACGCTTGGCGTGGCGTTTTATAAAATTAGGTCCTAAATTTTTCAGGAAAATTTTTTATTTTATTTTTTTTTTCAAATATGTTTTTGTACATAAATTGTCGCTTAGGATAAAATTTTACAGCCCGTATCCTAACAGTTATCAAAAATTTTGGCACTTTGATAGTTCTAATTGCAATAAAAAAATAAAATTTTAATTGCAATAAAAAAGTATATTTGCGATAACATGTCGCTTACGATAAAATCGAATAAAGGCTCGACATGTAAGCTACAATTTTGTTGTTGTGACTAATATTGCATTACAGAAAATTAAAAAAAAAAAAATTTATCGACTTTACATCTCTGATAAAGAATATTACCCAGTTAGCCAAATAAACTTAGAGAGTAGGGCTCTTAGGACAATATGACCATTTAAGTCTTGCGATCCGTTGACGAACTACCAAAAAATAAACACCCGTATTCCAGTTGTCAATATTGACCTTAGTCAGTGCGTGCCACATCAGCAAATTGGAGCTTATCTACCTGTTGTCAAAAAGAAGAACTGACTGCTGTTGACAGCCTCATGTTATTTTCTATACTTGAAGGAACATAAATAAACTGTCATTAGCATAAAGTTTTTCTCGATAGTGAATATACAAATCCCAATATTTTGGTATTGTATTGATCTGACGTCGATGTTGACAATTAGAATAAGAAAAAATATAACTTCTAGCAGATATCAATTGGCAACAAGTTTAACGACTTCCTCAAAATTCATGCAAATTTGAAATTCTTCCGGTCATGGGATCTCTTAATAACTTGATCATTTGGGCAGTTTGAAGCTTAATTTTCCCTATCTCCTCTGCTATACGAGTATACCACCAGGCAGACACACACACCCACAAGCATTCACATAAAATATTTATTTATTTAACTGTTGTTGTTGCCTGTTGACTTTTGTTGTTATTATTATTTGTACAAAATATTTATGATTCTGCTTAACAAGCGTTTGCGTATGAAAGTGTACATGGAGTGGATATTTTATTACGTTTGAATAATAATAATAATAATTACAATTAATTGCCTTTCTAATAATGTTAATTACGTTTCATTGGTTTCACTACTACATGCACATATTTACTAGTTTCTTTCTACTGGCTCTGCTGCTGCTGCTATTGCTGCTACTGTATTTTGTTGTTATTGCTTTAGCTACTCGTAACATTATTGTTATAATTTGTATGCTTGTACAGGCGAGAAGAGAATGTGCAATCTGTATTTTGCTATAATTTTAGTGTTGCTGCCCCTTATTCATTATGAAAACAATTAAATTTTAACCAACCATGAACGTACTTTCTTTATTCTGGAACAAAAGGCTGCAACAACTTTTACTTGAAGTATTAATTTCAAAGTAATTATAAATAATTGTTTGTGTTTTCATCAGCCAAAGGAATATTTAGAATTTTGTTTAATTATCACAATTACTTGTATTGGAGGAGAATGAGGTTGTAAAATATAAATTTTATTAAATTGAAAAATAATTGAGGAGCACTCACACAGAAATCTATTGGATATTTACAATTAAATATATTTAAAGTTTGATTTAAAATAATTTAAAGAACATTTAAACTATTTTATAAAATCCGGTATTTGTTTTGTAATATAAAAGAACTTTTATTATATTTAAATAAAAGATGTACAGCGTATGGATATTATATTACTAAAAATAACACAATACTCATACGCCATACTAGGCAACTGAGCAAAATTTCAAGAATTTTCATGTATACATATAGAGCCGAAACCGTCAAAAAAGCTTGAGTTTAGGCTTTTTTATGTTGATATTTATACACATATATGTAAATGAAAATTATTAAATTTTTAATATATGTATGTATATATGTGGCAATAAAGTAAAAGTACTGAAGTAGAATTTATTTAACTGTCTTGTAGCAGACCACGCTTAAACTTACAAGTTGATTTTTAATTAATTTTCAAATATATTTCTTTGGAAGTTAAATTTAAAAATTTGTATCTGATCTAGAAAACATCGCTCAACGAACGAAATTTAGCGCAGAGGTATTTTTAAATATAAAGATTACAAAAGTGTGCTTTTAACTTGACTTTGAAGCGGCTGCCCAAACATGAGAGTTGTATTCCATTTTCGGTCGGATATAAATCTTATAAATAGTAAGAAGATCAGTTTGGGTGAAGAATCTCTTGCACCGTTTGAAAAATCCTAGGCAGTTGAATGCTTTTTTTGAGACTTGAAAAATGTGTTCAGTCCATCGAGCATCACACTGAATTTTAATGCCAAGAACATCCAGAGCTTCCGAATCCTTAAAATTTACTCCCCGCTCCCCCTAATATTTGCAGAGGAAGCGGCATTTTCGGTCATTGGTCTATGAGTAGTCATGCAACATTGGGTCTTACGGGCGTTAAAATCTACCCTAATTGAATGACCCTATTCAATAATTTTTTCTAAATCATAGTTCAGTCTCATTCATTGTTTGTAGCATAGCCTCAACCTCAGGAAGGTTTGGTCTATTGCTGAATAAGAAAAAATGGCAGATGTTGCTGTAGTCCGCGAAAGAGTAGATAGGGTTAAAATTTTGACATAGAAGGTCATTTAGAAAAATAAGGATTATATATAGTTGTTGCAAGAACTGAACCTTGCGGTACACCTTTACCTTGAAATCGTTTGATTTGTTTTTGACTATGACTACGGGCCAATATTACCATACAAAATACTGTTTTGAAACTATTAAGTACACTATGTCTTGAGTATAAATATGCGCCATTTTTTTAAGCTCTCAAAGATTTTTATTTAATTAAAAAAGTATCCAGTGTACAATTCTTAACAATTCAGAAAACTTTATTTTCTTAACAGCTATATAAATTTGCTATATATTGTCAATTTTTTTTTCAACAAAAAATTTTTCATACAAAAAAGTTAATGGATTATACACCGTCCATTTTTCATTAAAAAAATTAAATGGGTTACATCGTGAATTTTTGATATAAAAAATAAATGGGATATATATATGGGAATTTAAAATTTATTTCACATGTAAGTGTGTGACAAGTCAAGCGTTGTCCACATTAACAAAGATGCCCAAAAAGGTTTTAAGTTCACAATGTTAAATTATTCACTGCTGGAATACCACGATGTTAACTTCGATTCATATGAAATGCTGTCAAAATGCATATCAAAAAATTTAGCATGAATTTTTCACGAAAAAATGTTGCAGAAGTAATCTTGGGAAAAATATATGAAACTTATTTTCAATATTTTAAGTTTCAATAAAAAAAATATAAGTGATATTTGCTTTGGGATTAACAACAAACACATGGGATGTTTTTGATTAACGCAAGAAATTGTAGCATAGTTTGAAGGGGTTTTTAATATTGTTCACATGTCAATCTTTTTTACGGAATAAGCAATGTTGCTAAACCTTCTTCAAAATTTGAACAGAGTACTAGGCCTTACATAAGACTGTTTGCTTAGGTAATGCAACGCCCTTTTTATAATTAACATCACTAACATAAGTCACTATCCTGCATAGTCAAACTACTGCAGTAGTATACTGTTGAGAAAATGTAACCCTTCTTTAATAGAGTTTATACAAAACTCCAAAAGGCAATAACAACTCAATCAATCACCGTTGCATTTTCTCAAATATTGAAAGATTATCAAGAACATCTTATCTTTAGCAACATCCAGAAAGTCACAGCTTGTTCATTAGCTTTCGATTGTTCATATTTTTAGTGTGTGTTACAATTCGTTTTATTGGTATATGTGCATTTTTGTTGAGAATGTCATGTGTATAAGCATACAAGATGTTGCTGTTTGTGTCTTGGTATCTGCATTGGCTTGCGTGTTTGTGTGGTTGTATATTTCTTACCAAGCAGAAGGTACAGCATTGTAGTTGCTTTTTTAATTTAAATATTTATGTTTGTGCGCTTATGTGTTATGTTCTTTCGCTTAAAACATCTGTATAATTTGTATTGTTGGCAAATGTTTTTATGGAAATCATTTATATTACATCACTTCACATATGTTTTCATAGCAATATACAATATTTTACTTTAAATTTTTTAAATTAAATAGTAAAGTTTTCTTTTTGCAGGTGGCAGAATTTGGTAAAACATTACATTACAAGCTCGCAACCTCTGGCTATATTGATAATATTTATTGCCCTATGGCTTCTCGGATATATTCTTATGCCCGATTTTGCGTTCCCAAACACAGCCATCATGCGACTGGTTTTCTTAATAGTGGGTGCTCAAATTGCTGGCGTGCTTGTCACATTCCTTAAGGTGCCCGATATGTTGGGCATGCTGTTTTTTGGTGTGCTTTATACAAATCTTGGCTGGGCAGATTTCAGCGGCTATCAGAAACTGGAGGCATTTTTAAGGTAAAGTATTTACTAAAAGTCTGAGATGAATAAGCCGAAAGCTATTTCAAGACATTCTTTTGCCACCTAATCTCATAGTATTTGTCACTTTAAAGGTTTGAATAAAACAAGCAACATTAAATAATTACACATATTTGTATGTGTATCACGTGACATGTATTTAAAGATTATTTTTCATATTTTTTCCTCACAATTTATAAAAATGGTTCATAGTGCACCGTTTTACAAGCATCTCTTTTTTATAGATTTTTTTTAAATAAAACATCTATATGATTTTGTTTTTAATAATTTCGTTTTTAATTGCAATATTCAGAGAAATGGCCCTAATTAATATAATGCTATTGGCTGGTTTAGGCTTGGATGCCAGCGCCTTTAAGAAGTTATGGTTCATGATATTGCGCTTAACTTTAATACCCACCATTGCCGAGGTAGCTATTATCGCCATTCTAGCATATTTCCTATTAAGTATGTCCTGGCTATGGGGCATATTACTAGGGTAAGTGAAAATTGCTATTGTTAAATTTTACTTCTTACTAAGTAACAAAAGAAAAACTAACTTTATTTCTAAGTAATTTTTATATATAAATAAAAAATAAGTTAAATACACCAAAAACTTTACATATGCATAATCATACTCGTATTTAAGATAATTATAGTTGAGAAGTTTAAGCATTGAGATAGTCCTGAGTAACACTGCACTCTTTCGCACACTTATAAAATATGTAGAATTTATTAAAAGGTGTTTAAATAATACACTGATTGTTCGTTCGTTCGTTCACTTTCAAATATATGAGTGTGCACTGTATGCATGCACTAACGAAGCATTTAACAAACATGTGAACGTTTTAGTTAAATTTCTCTAACCACTTATTTTGACACTTGGCAGCCCGGCAATTTCATTAGCACAAATGTTAAATTTCATTTTTGCCCCTTTATTTGATTTTGCTACTTCACAGCGTGCTATTAAAAATTACCAACATACGGTTGGCCTGTCGGCGAAAGTTTAAAAAGGAAAATAAAAGTGGTAAAACTTCGCCAGTTCACCTAATTTGCAAAAGAGGCTGACTGTGTATATTGTGGAGAACTTAGACAAGTTTTTGTTAGTAGTTCAGTGGTTTAACCATGAGCAAATAAATTACATACTGCAGTTGGGATAAAAATTTATTTAAAAATTTATGTATTATGTCTTGCAGTATTTCTCATTGCTTGTATTTAACATTGCTTAAGAAGTCCATTCAAATAAGGTGACAGATAAAATTAACGAAATTAATTTTTGGCTGTACTGTCAATAATGCTCTCACGTTTTGATATTTATGATCTAGAATATCATCATGAATAGGTTCACACTTAAATAAAGCTACCACATTATTCATATTTACTTTGAAAATCATTCATCAATTTGCAAAACTTGTAGACAATGTTCGTGTTCAACGATAAAGCCAACTTTTAGATAACGACAAAATTTACCACTTGTAGAAGGAAACCAATCCACAACAGTCCTTAAAGACTTCGTTACATACAGAAAAATGAACCGTTTGGTGTGGTTAACACGTCGATGGTGTCACTGTACCTTATTTCCTAAACGTTTTAAGCCAAAGCTCGCGGTACGGTCTATCGGAGATCGATACGCGACCATGACCAATGATTGTTTGCTGAAAACATAAATACAATTGATCCGAGAGATATATAGTTTTTTTCATTGTTATTTAATTCTATTCAAAAAGAAGCTGGATGTTCTTTATAATTCGAAAACATTTCAGTTCGTTTAGCATTTTCCAATAACCATTCAAACTTTAAATGTTGATTTATTTATTTTTTGGTTATGTTATCTTATGTTAGGTTAGGAAGGGTAGTGTTGGGAGATCTAGTTGTTTGAATTGTGATTTCCCTCTATTTTTACTCGTTAGTAAAATTTGTTGTACCCAAAGAAACCTTCACTACCTGCCTTTAACCCATTCAAATCCCATTCGCGATATAAATAATGCTCTCATAGAACCGTCTTCTCAGCTATCTAAGCCAATAAAAGTCTAGCCAAGGGCAATGGCGGAGATTTTACCAAGCGGTTTCAGATTCCTCTTTATTCTTGCTCACTCTACAGAAATCTGGAGAGCTAGTTTCCCAAATCCTGGTGCTTGCGGCTATCACGACTCAAAGTACCTTCCTATTTATATCCAGTAGAAGTTTGGATCTTCCTTGGTCAAGTTTTAGTCACATGGCTCTAGAAACTCAACAATCCTCTTCGCACCCCAATGAACGGTTAGTCTTGTACAACACCTAATTTTTGAGTTCCGTATAGTAAGGAACCATCGGTAATTGATACGATCTGTCATATATTTGTTCATCTAACGCCGATCATTTTCTTGCCATCTCTTTGGTAAATATATTTCTTCCAACACTGCTGTGGCCACAAATCTAACATATTCTTACACCATATTTGTCCATAAGCAGGCTAAGATCTTTCCTATAGTCAGGAACTGAACATAATCTTCTATATTTATCCATAAGAAATTTGAGAGCTCTCCTATAAAAGACTACCTCCTCGCCTCCATCCACATTTCTGACCACCAACTCCTTGGCCCTGCGACTCACCAGCATCTCAGCTTAGAAGACGCTACATTCAATCGGTAGTCTGAGAGAACTACGAATGTTTGCGCCTAATGTATGAATCACATTCACTCCAGCAGGCTACCGACTAAACGACTACAAATGTCGGTAGCAACAATTGTAGCCACGTAGCCAGCAACTTAATTATTTTGAAAGCAGCAGCGACATCGTAGCCATCTATCACACATATGTCAGTGGTACCACTTTCAAATACTTCACATTTATAAAAATAAAATTTCTTATTTAAAATGTTCTTATACTCGTACCGTGTAAAAGTATAAAAACTTAATTTTGGGTTCCTTTATATGAGTTTCGAGATTTTCTTTCTGTTAAATAATATCCAATAATTACAAGCTATTTAAAGGGTGGTTAAATTTTAAGGGCCGACGTTGATTTTGAATAAAACACAAATTATTTAAGAAATTATTCTCATTTCATTTTAATGTGATAATATGGTATGGTTCAATTATGCATGGCCGCCGCGACCTTGGCGGCACTGATATCTGATGGTCCAAATTTTCGATGACGCTGAGGCATAATTTAGGTTCTATGCAGAGTAGCAAGCCATAACGGCGCGGCTGGCGGCTAGCCGGTCAGCCAAACCACTCGGCTTATCGGCGGCTTAATACTCAGCCGATATTTTCTTCTTTTTTAATTATTTTTAATATTGTGTTGCGAAAAGTTGCGTATAGTTTTTAGTTATATATTGAATATGATAGCAAGCGTCCCTGAAAGAAAGTTGTTTTTGCTTCCACATAGAAAGAGAATGTTTATATGAACGGTAATGTAGCTGCGAAAACACGTACGTTCTCTTATGAAGTTCCTTTTTAAGCTTAAATTAGACGTGACATAGCCATAATGCCATAGCCATAACCAAACCAAAATTCAATTGGTTTCTATGGTAATGACTATGGCATTATGGCGAGACACCTATAATCAAATACAGTGTTGCCCATTAGTTTGGATCGTACGGCTGTTTTCTATGGGTATGGTTATGGCACCTCTTATTGCACCTTTAAATCCATGCACGTTTACATAGATTTTTTGTCGCAGCATTCTGGCGACTTTTTGATAACTATTTGATCAAAGCTTTTGTTTCGTTCATCCGTAGCAGTGTTGCAATAAAGTAACCAATTTTTAATTCAAACGGAAAGCCTAAATGAAATCTATATATAGTCTAGAATATGTTGCTATGGTAAAACAAATAATTTACGAAGTTAGTTTTCTTGGCATTTAGGACATCAATTGCTGCAATATTCAAATTATTACAAAATAAATAATGCTACAACGTGGTGATTCAAAAACTCTACAACTTTTCCAGAAACGGACTGGGTTAAAAGAATTGTTTAAATGCTTAAACTAATCGGCGTTAAGCCGTTCAGCCGCCGCCGCCGCCGAAAATATTTGTCTTTCAGCCGCCGCCGAAATATTTTGGTCGGCTTGCTTCTCTGGTTCTATGCTGTTAAAGTGCTGAATTATCTCATTCTTTAGCTCTTGAATTGTTGCTGGCTTATCGACGTACACCTTTTCTTTCAAATAATCACAAAGAAAGAAGTCCAACGGTGTCAAATCACATGATCTTGGTGGCGATGTCAATTGGCCACCAAGAGATAATACGGCGCAAAAGAGCCATTGTTTCGTTAGCTGTGTGGCCAGTGACACGTCCTGTTGAAACCATATATCGTCCACATCTATATCTTCAAATTCGAACCATAAAATGTTCGTTATCATCTCACGAAAGCAAACACCATTCACAGTATCTGCCTGAGCGGCCTCATTTTGGAAAAAATACGGCCCGATGATGCCGCCAGTCCATAAACCGTATCAAACAGTCACTCTTTGTGGGTGCATTTGTTTTTCTACAATCACTCTTGGATTATCATTCACCCAAATGCGGCAATTATGCTTATTGACGAATCCACTGAGGTGAAAATATGCCTGATCACTGAAGATGATTTTCTTTGAAAATTGATCATCCATTTCATAATAAGACTGAATAACTTTAATGCGTTGTTCGATTGTGTATCTTTCCATGATTCAAATTAAGTTAGTCTAAAATTGAGAAATGTCAAATGAAATGCAGAAAAAACTTGACGTTTAGATCTGGCTCACATTCAACATCGGCCCTAAAAATTTAACTACCCTCAATCAATTTCAACGACCTTGGAATTCGTGCATCCTGAGCTTGCAAAGACCTACCATCCAAGAGTGATCACATACCAGATAGCTGTGTGAGCTGTAGATGCTGTTCTCATCTGCCTCTAAGAATGTAAGGAGACTTTTCGCAGCCGTTCTCACCAGAAAGTTCTTTATGGCAAGCAAGTTAAGAACGGCACCCCAGGCAGCCTGAGGTGTACTCCTCTGGGCATCTGTGATGTCCAGCAAGGCATGCTTCTGGACTTCAGCAAGTAAGCTCATATGACTCTCCTCTTCCTGAATGCTTGCCACCATAACACACAACAATCTCCTTCCGCAATGCTTCCCACCATACCATTCAGTTTTTATAATTGATTGTATTTGTTAATGAATTTTTTCTTCTCATCAATAGATTAACTTACTTCAAAATATCAAAGTTGATTCTTACTGAGAATTTATAAGTAAAATTCACCATCGTATGATACCTTGTGAAACAAATTTTTACAAGCTTTTGCTTTATATTTTCAAAAAGGAATCATGTAGATTCTGCTTAAATGCCAGCGAGTAGTAAAATAAAAATTTGCTTCACATAGAAATAAAATATAACTTCATTCTGATACAAAGAGCCTTTTTCATCAATTCTATTTAACTAACAATTCAAATTTTAATGGTTTTGTATGAAGAACTTGCAGTTAATGTTCACATTAACTCTTAATCATACATTGTGAAAGGGGTCGTAAAGCCATTTCTTATATTTTTTCAATGAAAAACTACTATTATATGTGAATTGATATTTAAATAGAATTGATGAAGTAGGCTCTAATAATTACACAAATAAAACTCCAAAACTAAAAATAAATCTTTTACCACTTTCATTTGTCACTTGAAATAATTTTTCTCCCATCGTAAGTAGTCTATCCCACTGTGCAACTGTTGATACTCCTATTTTCTGTTACAAAAAAAAAAAAGAAAACGCTCTCCACATGTGAAATTATAAAAAAATTCTTAGCACAGCAAAATTAATAAAGATTTTTTTTCATATTTAACAAAAAAAAAAAAAAAAAAAAAACATCCTCTAATCACATACGCATATATGCACATGATTTAATAAGAAAATATGTACATATTTTACTTGTATGTGTTCACATACTCCGATTATGTAGTTTTAAGATTTATATATACATATATATTTTTTTTGCAACGAACAAGCGAAACACTAAATTTTACATACACTTATTTAAAGGACTTGCTACATGAGTTTTACAAGAAAATATTCACATTAAGCCTTTCACTTGCACAATTTGAAAAATTTTGCATTATGCATGATGGCTTTCGAGCGCACAAGCACACACACACACACACACACACACTTGCACACATATGCAAAATCCTGCAACATGTATGGCATTTATGGTTTATGCCTTTACATAACTGTCAAATGTTGGGTGTTTCTGTATTATTCCTCTTCTCTTTGTTTCTTTATATGATATTTTTTTTTGAAGAGGTCTTACGCTAATGACACTAGAATTTTTAATTTTCCAGACTTTAGGTTAACTACAACATGTGCAAGCAGATAGTTGCAACTTGCCATATAGTACGAGTAAAAGGGATTTTTTTTTGATTGGCTTGGAGTAGAGTTGGGCAGCGATCACATGACTGTCAGTTTATATTTGTGGGTATGATTTAATTTGGCATATATTGCTTGTGGACAAAAGGACTTTTTAGTATTTTTTATTAATATGAGATAAGCGAAAATAAGCTGCTTTAGCGAAAGACTTTTATAATAAATTTTACGCATAAATATGGCCACAACTCTACATTTAGTAAATCAAAAGTGAATAGTTATACACGGTGCCATCTCTAGCTTGAAATAGTAGCAATTTCATCGTTGTAGTCCTTATCAGTTTAATTTTATTTTATTCTATTTCTTTTTCATTTAATGATGGTCGTTGACGTTCACTTAAATGCATGTAAAGGTTCTCTCAAGTCAAACTAAGAAGGGAAAATTGTTTTGAAAAGCTAACAGGGCCTTTATAATTCCTTGAATTTATTCCTTAAAAAAGCTTTCTTGCATTATGTTAGATAACAAGTTTGCTTGTAGAAATAAAGTCTAAAAAGGACCCTTCAAGGGCCCTACTGCTTCATAATATTTTTTTCAATTTATTTACATAGAACAGAATTTTATGCATGTATATAGAAGTGAAAGTTTGTGGTTAAAATTAGCTGTTCACTATGCATTTTTACTTTTTTTTTGTATAATTCTATTAAAATCCAATCAAAATGCTGTCAAACATGTAATTAAGTTGCTGTACAAAAATTATTGGGAGAGAAAATTGTAATTTTTTAATTAACGCTATAACGATAACGAAGGTTAAATTTGTGTATAATTTAAAAAGTTTTTGTGACAAAAAAAATTGGTAAACATAAATATTTAAGTGGAAGTGAAAATTCATAAAAAAGATTCGATTTCCTGAAGCGAAATTATCAACAAGAGGAAATTAGTTAAATTTTTATTTGCCATACACTATACGAGAGAGAGCGTAAATGCAAAAAATTTTAAATTGGAAAAAATCAAAAAAAATTTTTTTTTTAACATTTCGCGTATTCTGCTGATTCTTAAAACCATACCTACAAAGAAGTGGACAGAGTTTTTAAGCTTTCTAAAATTCTCATGCCTATAAAATTGGTATGAAGCAAACCGAAATAACGCGGCGTCAATGCTTTGCAATTATAAAATCCGGTTTTTGCTTTTATAAAAAAAAAAATGCAACAAAGAACCATTTGCCAAATTTTGCTTGCAATGTTTTGAACAATTGTTATGAAGACACTTTATACTAAAAATCACTTAGATTTTTGGTATAAGTGTCACACGGTTTTCTACATTTTTTTACTACACAAGGGTGCAACTTTAGAATGGCCATAAAATAAGTTTCAAGTGTAAACTTTTAAAATGCTGATACACGTACAGTGAAATCTCTCTTGAGCTGACACTGATGGGACCATTGAAATGTTTCCGTACAAGGGGGTTGTCTGGTCAGGAGAAAACTACACCTTTAAATGAGTAATATTTTTCTAAGATAGTTAGATTTTTTTCAATACTTTTATTAAAAAGTAAACAATGCAATTGGGCTTAATAACAAAAAATTAATTAATACTCGTATGTAAACATGCACTATTTCCATATGTGATAAAAGTTTAAAATGTTTTATAAGTACATACTATATTATTTCTATAGATATTTCTCCATTCTAGTTTGGCGTGTTCTGGTCTTGACATTAACATTTTGAAAATGTAAGTTAAGCGATGAATATATAACATGAGATTGTCAAATTCAATCGCAGAAAAAATTATGTTACGTGTAGACTTCAAACTAGTGTTATCTCAATGTTATAAGAATTTTGAAGAGATCGATGTTACAAGAAATCGTATAACAACAATCTTATGACATGAAGTTAAAAAAAACACACGTACATGAAAATATGTTAGTGTGGATGTGTGAGTCTATATTAAAGTCAACACTGTTGGCACGACAACCAACTGAAACAAATGTTTTGCCAACAGTGTTGTTTAGTGTTTGTTTTAGAATATTGCGCTGTAGTAAAGCATTTGAAAAATCTCTCATGTCTTGAAAGGTCTTATATTATAAGGACTTTAATGTATATATAATATTTTATATATTTAAGTGTGTTTAATTGATTTATAAATTAAAATGTGTATGAAAAATTAAAAATAAAATAACTAGCAGTAGATGTTAATGCGCTAAAATGAAATCTTATAAGATTACGGGCCCGCCCTGTATAAGATGAAGATATATGTACCAACATTTTATTTTTCTTATCCTGCCGACATGCTCTCTCATGTCATACGAATATCAAAGTTAAAGTTAAAGTCGCACACGTAGACGCTAAGTTAGTTTGAAAACATTATTTAAAAAAAAAAACAAAATATTTACCGTACCCTAATTTAAATATGTTATCTCATGTAATAAATATGACAAACAGAGCCTTGTTGTTAAGACCAGCCAGTTAAGAGTCTTGGCAAGCTTATTTGTAAATTATGACATGAAAAAAATCGTAAAAAAGAAACGAAATGTCCGATCAAGAGAATTTTTTTTTTGTCCAGCGGAGTCCGCGTTCGCTCATGAGGAGTCCGTTCAAAGGGAAGCGATTGCAATGCTTTTCTTATGTAGCGCTGCCGGGACCTGTAAAAAGTGTCCGTATAAAGGGGGTTTCCACCTGTAGAAAGGGTCTCTTAAGAGAGATTCCACTGTATATCTTTTTTAAGTGCCCTCTACAAGAATCAGTTTTTCTACATTGTTGTTTTCTTTGCGTGTTGAGTAGTGTTTTCATTATTGCTGATTAATGAGAAGTAAGTTTATTGAGCTAATGAAATAGAATATCGCATATTATTATTTTAATCAGGAATAATTTCTTAATCGAGCCTAAGTTCAGTAATTTTAATTCTTATTGAATGAAATATTTTTATTAATTAATGTGAGTTTCTGAAGAAGAAAAATTAAAATAGACTTTATTAGCTGGGGGAAATACGTATGTATATTTTTCTGTGCAGCCACGCACTTCATGAACACCCATGTCTATCTACTGTTATTGGGTAGGGAATATGTTGGGCTATTGCAATGGATGGGTTAACTTAGCTTGTGCCTACATTATTTGTGGTTTGGTTGGTTTATGTGTCTGCCTTCTTCACGCAGGCATTCGAATATAATCTAGAGCAGAATCTTAAATTCAGAACATCTTAAAATATACCTACTTTTTATGCAATTTTAATTTTATATTATGTCGTAATTAATGTTTCCAGTAAGAGGGCAGGTCTTAATTTTACTTGAAAAGGTTTAATCACTCGTAAACGTTACCATAACCATCAATATATTTGCTTCACCTCTCAGTGCTATCACAAACATAAAGAGCTGCTTATGTTTTCATTTGCTTATTCATTTAAAAAGTGCAACAACAAATATGTGTAACGATCAAACAGCTGTTTATGGCTATGGCGAAAAACCAAAATTCAATTGGTTTTTATGGTTATGACCTTATAGCAAATCATCTATGATCTAATACAGCACTTCCCATAAGTTTGATTCGATTATATGTTTTGTAAGCCCTGCTTAAGATAAATACATAATTCTCCCTATTTTGCAGTCTTGTCATAACGGCCGTCTCTCCCAATGTTGTTGTTACCGTTATGTTAAAACTTAAGGAGGAACGTTTAGGTCTAAACAGTGGTATTCATACTCTTATCTATGCCATGACTGCTTGTAATGATGTAGTGGCGATATTTTTATTTAGTGTCTGCTGCGGAGTTATATTTTCAACGGGTAAATATATAGAATATATATATATATATATATATATAATATATTTTATAATTTCTTTTATTTCAATATATATTAAAATAATTTCTTTACACAATTATCCAGGTTCCTTAACCGAACAAATTCTACAGGGACCAGTTGGAATAGGAATTGGCATTGTATTTGGTTACTTATATGGTATTACGTTACAATTTGTTCCCTCACGTAATGCGGTAAGTAGACAACATTATAACTAAAAAAAATTTTTTTTAAAGAAATTTTTTAAAAAAGAAATTTGTACCAATCACTTTATAAAAGTACATATTGCCAACTCAGAAAACTCAGTGCCCCGTTTCTGTAACTTGTGAGAAGTTCTCGCATCGAGAAAAATTAAATAAGTATATTGGTTGTCCGATTTTACATTGGGTTGCTCATATAAAAACTTATATAAACTTACAAAAAATATCAACGAATACAGTTGTTTTTCTTACTGACACAGTGTTTCACAGGATGATAAAAAATTTTTCGATTCGAAAAGTTCTCAAATTCCTTACAGAAACGAGGTAAAGGTTACAAGTTCTGAATTTGTCATATTTCGTTACTTTAATATCAAAAGGCCCTGATTCATATTTTTTTTAAATCCAGTCTTTTTGTATATTTACATAGAAGAACATCTAATGTATCGAAAAATTAAAAAATTTCGATAAGAAAAAAAATATAATAAAAATATAAAAATATAATCATCGAGCGAGCACTATTTCTAATTGTACTATCAGTTTTACTCCAAGTCTCTTACTCAGCAGGAAAATCGTGATTTATTAATTCCGTAAATAACACTGTCCAACAAAAAATAAATAAAAAATAATAACAGTGTTCTGTCAACTAATTCTCGTAAAGGGGACTAAAAAATATATACGTGCATCGGCGTTTTAAAAGCTTACATCTGAAGCTCATATTACGGTTTATGTAAACCTGAAGTGCTAAAAATATTTTTTTTTATTTTTACACTAAATAAATAAATAAATAAAGCTGTTTAACTTATAATTTAAATAAAAATTAACTGACACATCTTTTAAGTTTATCTCTCGTCCACTACCTTTGACTTTGGATGACGTTTTGATACGTGTCGCCAGAAAAAAATTGTTGTGGTACTAAAATGTTTGTGGTACTAAAATTTTTTTTCAAATATTTTTATACAAAATTTAAAACAGTTTTTACACATGATTTTAATAAATTTCAACTGGAACATATTTCCACACTCTCTGTAATACACAGACCTAACTAATCTCTGTTGAACATTTTGGGATTTTTTCAGATTTATAAGTAAGATATATATATATATATATATATATATATATAAGCGGCAAAAGGAGCATTAATGATAAGTTCATTTTAACCACCAGCAAATATTAAATGGATTTTCCAAGCAATTATTTAAATTATAACAAAGGTTGTTAAATTGTTTTAAAACAAAAAATATATGACTTTTTATGGCCACATATAGTCGTTTTGGAGTAAGTACAGTAAGACCTCGATAATCCTTGGTTCGATTGACTGGTAACGTTGATTATCCGCGAAAGACAAATTGTAAATATTTTTTATTGTCCATTGATTTTATATAGACATCTTTTGCATTAATCAACCATGATTACCTCTATTAACCGAAGGCACGTAGCTGTTTTCAGTAGAAATTTTTTTTCCATAGAATCAATTTTTATTTATTATGTGTGATATTAAAAAATTATATGTAAGTAAATCGAATAACAAAAATAAAAACTTTAAAAACCCCCGATATATCTAAAAAATATGTGATATCTTTTAAACGGATGAATATATTTTCTTCAACCATAGCTAAGAACCCTCTCGATCAAACCACCTTTCAAACAGAAAAACTTATAACACTCCTTTTTTGGTCGGGGGTTAAAAATATAAAACAACAAAAAATGCTGTTACTTTATTAACCGGGAAAATCGATTATACAGAATTTTCCCGTTCCTTACCATTATGGTTGATCGAGGCCTCACTGTATGACCACAATGAGTGAGATCTTTGTAAAATAAGCCATTTGTTTAACGAACTAACGAAGTGCTAGAAATTTGAATTAAAAAATTCAAACATTATAGGCTATTTTAATTTATTTAAGTTAATTTCAGGTTTCGATCAAAATATCAAAATATTCTACCCATCCAAATTAATCTTTCTGTAACATTGTGCAGATAATTAAAAAAAAATTTTATATTTAACCACTAAACTTCCTTAAATTGACATTCTTTTTCAATTTTAAATACAAATTCAAACAAACCCAAAGAAGCCAAAGTAATTAACATTTAAAATATTTGTGTTGGAGTTTCAAATAAACAAGTAAATAGACAAGTACTGAAAATGTTTTTCACTTACCTCTGCATAAAATATGTTGGATGTCCCTCAAATGTTACGAAAAAGTTTAGATATTTCTGAAAAAAAAAGCAAAAAGAAGACAGAAAAAAGGCAAAATAAATAAACCGGAAGAGTTGTAATTTGTTTCTAAAATTAAAAATATACAATTTGCATAAAAAAAGTTAAAACATGCCAAAAAGTTCAACAAACTTAAATAAAATGTAACTCAAAAATTGCTTCTATTGCTTGTAAGCTGTTTGATTTAATTTGACTCTGCATATAACAAATATTTGAAAATTGAATTTGTTATACAGTCAGACATTAATAAATATTCATACAATTCAATCAGTGTAAAAAGTTAAAAGTTGTTTTATGTATCATTCATTCGTACGTTTCGAATACGTAAATGATTGCAGAATATTTTTTAGGAGAGCTTTAATATATTCATTCTTAGGAACAGATGTACTTGGATAAATATATTTATGCATCTAAATTAAATTAAAAATATTACACAAGTTATTTTCTGGCATATTGCCAGTTATTTTAAAGCAAATTAAAAAAATCTTTTCATAATCTCGCTAAAGTTTAATCACATCATAATTATTGTGTAGCTTTACTCTAGTCACAGAATATTTTTTCTCTCTAGTAATAGTCTAGTTACAGTCCTTTATATACTAGTCATAATATTGTTATAGTCTAATCACATTCTTAACATAGTATTTTCAAGGTGAAGGCAAGGACCATTCATGGTCTATTCACACACTAGTCAAAGTATAGTTTTTTTTTCTGTTGGACGAATACTAGCGCGCTTTCAATAGTGACCCCATAATAACTCTTCAAGCACCACCCCGGGACTACTTCATCATTTCATCAGGGTTGGTAGTTTTATCAGTTTAATTCCTGCATCCTTCTTACTTTCTTTAAATATGAAGGTTTGGAACTAAGCACCTCTCTAGTCTAGTCATAGTGGAATCATAGTCTAGTCATAGTCTAGTCACAGTCTAGTCATAGTCTAGTCATAGTCTAGTCACAGTCTAGTCATAGTCTAGTCATAGTCTAGTCATAGTCTAGTCATAGTCTAGTCAGTGTCTAGTCATAGTCTAGTCATAGTCTAGTCATAGTCTAGTCATAGTTTAGTCATAGTCTAGTCATAGTTTAGTCATAGTCTAGTCATAGTCTAGTCATAGTCTAGTCATAGTCTAGTCATAGTCTAGTCATAGTCTAGTCATAGTCTAGTCATAGTCTAGTCATGGTCTAGTCATAGTCTAGTCATGGTCTAGTCATAGTCTAGTCATAGTCTAGTCATAGACTAGTCATAGTCTAGTCATAGTCTAGTCATAGTCTAGTCATAGTCTAGTCATAGTCTAGTCATAGTCTAGTCATAGTCTAGTCATAGTCTAGTCATAGTCTAGTCATAGTCTAGTCATAGTCTAGTCATAGTCTAGTCATAGTCTAGTCATAGTCTAGTCATAGTCTAGTCATAGTCTAGTCATAGTCTAGTCATAGTCTAGTCATAGTCTAGTCATAGTCTAGTCATAGTCTAGTCATAGTCTAGTCATAGTCTAGTCATAGTCTAGTCATAGTCTAGTCATAGTCTAGTCATAGTCTAGTCATAGTCTAGTCATAGTCTAGTCATAGTCTAGTCATATTCTAGTCATAGTCTAGTCATAGTCTAGTCATAGTCTAGTCATAGTCTAGTCATAGTCTAGTCATAGTCTAGTCATACTCATAGTCATACTCATAGTCATAGTGTAGTCATAGTCTAGTCATAGTCTAGTCATAGTCTAGTCATAGTCTAGTCATAGTCTAGTCATAGTCTAGTCATAGTCTAATCATAGTCTAGTCATACTCATAGTCATAGTCTAGTCGTAGTCTAGTCATAGTCTAGTCATAGTCTAGTCATAGTCTAGTCATAGTCTAGTCATAGTCTAGTCATAGTCTAGTCATTGTCTAGTCATAGTCTAGTCATAGTCTAGTCATAGTCTAGTCATAGTCTAGTCATAGTCTAGTCATAGTCTAGTCATAGTCTAGTCATAGTCTAGTCATAGGCTAGTCATAGGCTAGTCATAGTCTAGTCATAGTCTAGTCATAGTCTTGTCATAGTCTAGTCATAGTCTAGTCATAGTCTAGTCATAGTCTAGTCATAGTCTAGTCATAGTCTAGTCATAGTCTAGTCATGGTCTAGTCATAGTCTAATCATAGTCTAGTCATAGTCTAGTCATAGTCTAGTCATAGTCTAGTCATAGTCTAGTCATAGCCTAGTCATAGTCTAGTCATAGTCTAGTCATAGTCTAGTCATAGTCTAGTCATAGTCTAGTCATAGTCTAGTCATAGCCTAGTCATAGTCTAGTCATAGTCTAGTCATAGTCTAGTCATAGTCTAGTCATAGTCTAGTCATAGTCTAGTCATAGTCTAGTCATAGTCTAGTCATTGTCTAGTCATAGTCTAGTCATAGTCTAGTCATAGTCTAGTCATAGTCTAGTCATAGTCTAGTCATAGTCTAGTCATACTCATAGTCATAGTCTAGTCATAGTCTAGTCATAGTCTAGTCATAGTCTAGTCATAGTCTAGTCATAGTCTAGTCATAGTCTAGTCATAGTCTAGTCATATTCTAGTCATAGTCTAGTCATAGTCTAGTCATAGTCTAGTCATAGTCTAGTCATAGTCTAGTCATAGTCTAGTCATAGTCTAGTCATAGTCTAGTCATAGTCTAGTCATAGTCTAGTCATAGTGGAGTCATAGTCTAGTCATAGTCTAGTCATAGTCTAGTCATAGTCTAGTCATAGTCTAGTCATAGTCTAGTCATAGTCTAGTCATAGTCTAGTCATAGTCTAGTCACAGTCTAGTTATAGGCTAGACATAGTCTGGTCATAGTCTAGCTATAGTGCAGTCATAGTCTAAGCATATTACGCTCATAGTATTGTCACAGTCTAGTCATAGTCTAGTCATAGTCTACTCATAGTCTTGTCATAGTTTAGTCATAGTCTGTCTAGTCGTAGTCTAGTCAAAGTCTTGTTATAGTCTAGTCATAGTCTAGTCATAGTTTAGTAATACTGGTAGTCTAGTCGCAAAATAATCATGGTCTACAAAAAGTCTAGTTCGACGTAGTGCTCTTAAAATAGAATTTTCTGTCCTAACCGTATTGGGCATGGCTTGAGATAATTGTATTGCTTTCGAATTTAAAAAGAAGAAGTGTTTTATTAGGTAACAATTCAACAATACACATTTTTGTATTTAGATAGTGCTTAAATAGTGTATTTATGTATTAATTTCTTAGATTGTTGTGAAAGGTGCAAAATATAATTAAATTAAAAAAAAAAAATCGCATACAAACTCCTTTTCCGTGCAGCGCAATACACGCCAAAAATAATCTTAAGCATTCAAAGAAACTTTTTGTTGCCTTCGTTGAAATGTTTATTTCTAAAATCTTTAGCTTTATTTGATTCTTTTTTCAAAGGTTTTCCTTATCATGAAAATAACAGATATAATAAAAGTTTGCCAATATTACGACATCTTCAGTTTAATTTTTTTTTTGTTAAAAGCAGACTTAAACTCAAAAGACCACAGAAGGTATTTGTTGAAAGACTTACAATTTAATTTACAAAATTTATGCGTTTAACGAAAAAGGAAAACCTCTCCTTGAATGTTCAAAAAAAGTTAATGGAATTAATACAATAAATTATTTTCAATTGCTGCAATTCACGCACGCATTTCTAAAGAAGGAAAGATATTGCAACTCTTTGTTTGTATTTTTCTATTACACTCCTTTTACCTGCCCAAAGAGATAAATCCTGTAAGAATTTATATCGATTTTGTGGTTCTAAAAAGGATTCAAATAATTTGTCAAAAGTATTACTTTTGGACAGGTTAGCAAAAAAAAAAAAAAAAAAAGCATTGGAAATGAAACTTTAATAAAAATGTCAACTGCCTTGAATTTTCTCGAATAAATATGCTGTGCTGTGAGAGGAAACAATTAATTTTCATTTGGTAAATAGAATAACTCTTACCCTTAGACGTTTACATTTTTGGATCATAGATATTATTTTTGGGTTGGAGGTTGAAAATAAAATATTTTATTTTATTTAATACTCAAAAGATATGTATCACTCAAAGCAATGCGCATACGACACAATTTATATTTAAAGGCATTTAAATTAATAAAATTAAAACAAACAATAAATGATAAGCTCCATGTTATTTTAAAACATCTTAAGGGGTTTTTTTTTTGCAATTTGAGTATATGAGTTCAAAAGAATTTTAAATTGGAAGAAAAACCAAAAGGCCAGTCTAATAGCCATTATTTGCTTTAGCATTTGAACTGTTAAAAAACGATGAAAACCAAAAAAAAAAAAGAAAGATATGATTTTGAATCGAGAATCCTATATACGAGGATAATTTTTTTTAAATGCCATATGCAAAAAGAAGTTGTATAAGTGTCTAAACCTACTATGCTTAATTTTCTTTTGTGATTTTCAAAAATATTTTTATTTGTGAATTATCAAATAGTTTTTGAAAAACTGTGGCTGTTTAAAATGTGTCGTTGAAGTCTACTGACGATTTGTTACAGCAACAATGAAATGCATATGGACATCGCTGAACCACCAGCAAATAAATTTCTAAGATGTAACTTAATTACAACAAAATAAAAATCAAAATAAACTGCTGTCATAATAATGGAAACAGAAATCAAAAGCTTTAGGGCTATTTTATAATTTTATAGTGAAAAAATTTAAATTCCAAAAGTAAAACACATCAAAATTTTGTCCACGCTGATATTCAAATATTTAAGTTTCCTTCTTTAGGCGGAAAAGGATCTAGCTCAGGCCTTTTTAACAGCTAATTCAGCCATGACAAAGAAGGATCGTGCTAGTGTCTTCACTGTTTCATATATCAAAGTTCTAATATACAGTTCTAATCTATTATAAGTTACACTTCTTAAATAGCAACGCTCGTATGCATGAAAATACAAGTATGTATGAAAATACAAGGGGAATTGGCTGCTTTTAATAACATTTTACAAAGTTGAACCCTGCTGGTGCATGTCTTGTTAATAGACTAACTCTTTTATGACCACAAAAATAACATTTATACAGCTGCTTTTTACAAAGCACAGTGGGCGAAGGTATGTGTTCACAAACATCTCTTAAAAAATAACTTCAATAAATTAATTAATTGAAATTACATAAATTAAAACATTAATATCAAGTTTTTGTTTCCATTTAAGAAGCAAGTGTTAACAAGTAAAATTTTTAAAAATAATAAAGTTATACGAACTTCGTTAAAGATAATAAATAAATAAATAAAAAAAACATAAGAGAAACACCTAAAGATGATTTTCAAATAGCTGTTGAATGATACACATTTTGATAAAGTTTCTGTTGGCCGCCATTTTGAATTTTGACTACTGTCTTGAGTGACACTCCCAGGATTAAAACAAATCGGTTGATATATGAGTCATTAATATTGTCCCACGCTTTCGGTTTACATTGTGTCAAAAAGGAAACTCAATAACCTTCCTTAAGTCGTGAGTCAATATCAATTTGGGTGCTCTTGCGGCTGAGTGGTAGCAATGCTGGTCTCTCAGTACAGAGGTCGTGGGTTCACTTCCCACAATAGACTTTGTTCGCAAGTTGTGCTTGTTCAAATTAAAAAAAAATAAAATTTTAAAAAAAGTTCTGAGAAATTTTCTTGGACTTAGATGTTCTACCACTAAAGATAAGATAAGATAAGATAATAATAAGGTACCTTAGATATTTGTTTAGACTTTAAAGATTTCTGGAATCATCAGAATATGAGTTAAACGTTCTCTCCAAGAGAATTCAGATATTTGGACTTACAAAATTTTAAAAAAGATTTAAGCCATTCAAATGAATGACAATAGTACGATAATCAATTTTTGAACAGTTTATAACTGCAAGAATTCAGCATCCATTATTAAAAATAGTGAGTTCTAACTTTAAGGCAACAAATCTTTAATAAGGACCGATATGGATGTCTGGTAGAGGACAATTTAACCTGGTATGCTAACCCAACTATCCAAAATGCACAAACGACTTGCAGTATTTCCGTAACATTAATTGGAGGCCTAAAAAATGAAGATTTCGTAAATCTTAGCTTAATTTTAGATGAGTAGAAGATTGGGCTTCTGCATCTGATACTGGATCTGTGGCTGCCAGTACTTGGAGATTTATCAGTCACCGTTTGTGAGGATTTAGCGTCTATGATCTATCAACAGAGCCCCTCAGCTAATAACATGGTACGCGACGTGCAGGCATGAGGTTAACAATTGTGCAGGAGAGGATGTGGGGTTGCATCACTACACCATTAGTATTCCAATAAATTGAGGTCTTATACTTCTTACATGAGCCAAATTATTCAATATGTACTTATATAACAACGTGAGCGTTAAAAAGTTGCGGGCTCGAACATAGACTGTGCCAACAAGTACAGCAGTCCACCGTAAGGGTTCCGAAATTTCATTTTATGTTGAACCGACTAACATCTAATACAAGTAAGATATCATTTTTGAAGTACTTCGTCTTAGGTCGAAGCAGATATATGTATTTGCACAGCGGCTGAAAGTTCTCACAGCGGCTGCGCCTGATTGTTCTTCTAGACTAAGTAACCCTAATGCGTATAATAGAAGTTAAGTGTTTTGCACTAACTCGACAACGAAGAGGCCGTTCCGTACCGAATCTGACGACGCTAAATTAAAGATAGTGAACCTAATTCAGCTTAGAAGCCTGCGGTAGCGGATTCTATTTAGGTGTACAAACTAGCCGAACTCATCTGAAAAATAAGACTGCATAAGCACAACTTACTGTGCCCGTCATTACCCTGTCAGCCCATGAAGCGTCTAACTAACGAACCTTTATAAAGAAAACTTAGTCTGCCAGTCAAAAAACTTGCCAGAAATCGAATAATACACACGATGAGTCTGCGTGAGCCGTACTTAATCTGACACCGAATCAATCAAGAGTAATCTGATTTTATGATTGTTTTAAATATTTTAAGTACAATTTGGTGTTATTCGTACAACTCGTACACAGGAAAAACTTTATTTTGTATTCAACTACTAAACTCAGAAAATAAAATAATATTTTTGTTGACATAGGACCTACCACACACAGGATTCGCAAAACTAAAAAACCAAATTCATAAAATTTTAATAAAATTAAAATAATTTACTATAATTTAATCAAAACAACTAAAGAGAATAATAAGAGTTAAACTCAGTTTCAAAAACCTGATTGTTAAAACAAAAACTTAGCATTAACTAAGAAGAAACCCTTTAAATTAAGAACGACTTTTTTCTTTCCGCGTATCCACCATATTGTTTAAGGATATAATTTTAGGCCTAAAAAGCCAAATAATCTATTCGGCAGATTCCATAATATATCTCGATATTTGTCGTATGAAATTCCTTTATGAAATCTCAATTCCATTTTTTTTACTTTTATGCCAATTTTAAATTTTTTAATCCCACAGTGCAATACCAATTTAAACTATTGTAAAATTCTTAGGCATTTTTTTTTTGGTTCATTTTTCTAATAACTGCTAGTAACAGTTTCGATTTTTTTTATTACAGAACTTTGTGTATGGCTTACGTTTCATTTTGACAGTCTTGGGCGGCACTATTGCTGTAATGGGCAGCAAGGCTATCGGTTATCCATCGGCTGGTGCTTTGGGTTGTGTTACAGTTGCTTTTACGGCTGGCATTGGTTGGAAACGTCAGGAGAAAAAAATGACACAACAGCAGCTACAAGCCAATGAAAATGTAAGTTAATTTAATAAAAATTTATTTTTTCACAGCGAGCACACCATTTAAATTTAAATTTAAGATTTAATGAAAATATACTGAGACCAAAAAAGAATTATCAGTGGCACTGATATTTATCTTGAAAGTATTTTTGTTTATCTTTACATCACAATATTTATATTTCTGTTTATATTATATTTATATTGTGTAAGTCCTTAATGAGACACACGATATGCATCGTTTCAAAATGCTGAAATTTTCATGCACGATAGACAACTCAACAATAAACGTCTTAAGCCTGGTACTTTTAGGAATACGTTGACTTTAAATTCACAGTTGACTGGTCTTTGCGCTCTTCTGAAAATTGCAAATTCGCATATTGGATAGTTTGACATGGTAGGGACGATATGTGGATATGAATATATAGATAAATTAAATATTATGTGGTATGTATATATAAAGATGATATAAGTACGAATTTACAGCGAAAAAAATTAACAAATTAACAAAAAATATCAATATAATTTTTTTTACTTTCAAACAAAAAGTTTGCAGCCTTATGTGTTAAAATTATGGAGGCTCTACAAAGGGTTTTTCAAACAAGTTTTCGTAAAATTTATTTCTTAATAAAGCTTGATTTACACTATTGCAATTTTTTTCAAAATTGCTCTTCAAAATGCTTTAAACTCGTGTAAACAGCAAAATTTCTTAAAAGTTTTGCTGTTTAAACGAGTTCAAAGCATTTTGAAGGGCAATTTTGAAGAAAATTTCAATCGTGTAAATCTAGCTTAAGCCTTTAAAAACAGTGCTGGATTTACATATAGGCCCGTGAGGCCCAGGCCTAGGGCGGCATGGTTTCCGGGCGGCACAATTTTAAGAATCCTACGAATTAAAATTTGAAATAGGTTGATATTGAAAATTTGTGTCAATCTATGAAAAATCTAAAATATAATTCTGACCTTACCCGTTATTTTTGGAAATTTGCCAATTATTTCAACATTTAAATTTTGAAAAATTGATATCTCAATTAAATTAACTGATAACGCCAAGTAGACATTTTGAGCTTAAAATTTTTAATTTTCCCTGTTATAAAAGAAAACAACTTATGCCCTAAGTCTTTTCGACAATTGTATCGTCTTGTATATGGACGAAAATAAAGATTGATTCTTTAAAACAATTATTATTTATTATCTATGGTAGAAGGTTCGTGTATTTGCTTTATGATTTTGTTCTAAAGATTATATTTTTTCATATATTTTTCAATCTATTGTATAATAATTTAAAATTTTTATGTTTTAAAAACATGGCAATAATATTTATATATTTCATTTGCAAAGACAACAACCATTTTTGAAGAAAATAATTTAGAGACTTCAAAGACAAGAACCCAGAAGCATTTTCAAACAAAAACGTCCTAAATCTTCATTCTGAATTAGGGCATAAATTAGTTCATACATATACATGTAGTCAAAAGAAACCAAAAAAAAATTACATTGAATATATGGGCTTGAGGGCCAACTTTGAGGGCCGGACACACCAACTAAAACACAACTTATCGTTATGAAATTTTTTTGTATTTGTTTTTACATAAAACTTAACCGATTTGGAAACTTCAAAGACAAGATAATTTAGAGACTTCAAAGACAAGAACTCAGAAGCATTTTCAAATAAAAACGTCCTAAATCTTCTTACTGAATTAGGGCATTATTCTATTGTAGTCAGATTATACTCGTATTCTAGTTGAAAACTAATCATAGCTTAACTATCATACTGTTACGTTTTTACCTTTTAATAAAATTGCTTTTGTAGGTTCGGTAGCTTGAAATTAAATAAGAAGTCCCCAGCTCACAATTCTCATCAAATCAAATTACTTTATTTACTCAACATTGAGGGCTTTTAAACACACAATGTTAACTTTTTTTCACCAAAATTGCACGATGTTAACTTTGCTATTTTTTTACACAATACTAGAATTTACACAACTTAGTCTTACCAAATGCATACCGTTTTTTTTCTACTTATACATATATACTTAACATATAACTACAAAAATATTGTTTGCAATATTCATAAATTCTCAACACATTCAACAGCCCCTCAATTTCAGCACTCGATCACGTCATTAGCTCGAGTTACAATTCCTACTGTTGTTGAATCTTCCTCTTATTAACATATGTTTTTCTGGAAAATATTTATTATGTCTTGACTCTACTTCTTATTCACATATGTTTTTATTTGTACTAGATCAGTTCACGTATATTTTCGTAACATCATACAATATTTATGTCACTCATTATCTATTAATCTTATTAGCCATTAAAGTAATTAACTCTCTGATTAAAATTTTGCTACATGTAAATTTTCTTCTAATGCCATTGTCACATGAAAGTCTCTTTTATAATCAAAATTTCCAAGCGGAGTTAAAATTTTAGTAGCTAAAGTTTCTTTTTATGGGACATTAAACGATTTGCTCATAAATTCATCAACTAGTCATAAAATGAAATAAAAAAAGCGTCAAAGTGTTGTTGTGTGTTAAAAAAAATAATTTTTAATCTTTTTGTTTGATTTTATTGTTACTTCATCACAATTTAAAACACATTTGAAGTTGATAAAACCACTTCAAACACTAACAGCAATAGCAAATAATGTTTTATTAGACTACTACATACTTCCACAAAGACTTTTGCCATACAAGCACATAAACTGCAGATCAAAATCCGCTTTTTGTGCATATTTTTTCTCTTTATATTTTTGACAAAACTTTAACTTTTACTGCAACGCTTGGAAAGTGGGATGAAAAGTGTTTATAAGGATTTCAAAAAAAAAAAAAAAATAATAATAATAGCACTTTTAAGCCAACCAGTCTAGAGAAATCTTATCAAGAAGTCAATCTTGTTGACACATTTAATTATAAAGACAACTTATGACATGTGATTTCATCTGCTTTTCTTTGCTTTTATTTTTTATTAAGATTTTCTTTTGCACTTATCTTGGATATGCTTGACTGCATTTTATTTTGTATTTTTTGTATATATAAGATATTTGTGAAAGGAGAAAAGCAATAAAACATCATTAGGATATGCAAAATGAAGTACAGCTCACTGAGAGCATTGAATGTGGAAAATTATAAAAAAAATTTAAATTTAAGAAGTCTTAAATTTAATCACACTTTATTTTACTGAAAAACATTTTGTGTTTGTAATAAATTTTTTCTATCTAATTGTTTTCTTGAAATACTCTAAAATCTAAAACATATGTACATATGTATGTGTGTGATATGCTAAAGCTAGTTGAATTTTTTTTCAAGAAATGTCAAATCTTTTTGTCGACATTCTTTTACGAGTATTAAGTGAGAAGTTATTAAAATTTAAATATTAATACATTGTTGGGTGTTGATAATGTTAGAATTTAATAAAAAATATATAGTAGAATTATTCTTCCTGACCAAAAGGACAGACGTGGAAATTCTAGCTTTCCAATTTTAATTTCCCACAAAATAAAGAATAAAGCTTGAACCCGTTATTTAACGTCTCTTAAAGTTTCTAAACATTTTACTTATAACATCTTAAGATAAAACTTCATTAAATTACAAATGTAGCCTGTAACGATTTTTAAATTATTTTATTCTGGGAACGTAGCTACCTAGTATTTCTCGGCCGTGCTCGTCGTTGGGGGGTGTTCGGTGTTCCCAAGAAATCAAAGGTTTAAGATACTGAAATCGTTATGAGGGATTTTATTTACTTTAGGTAGCAAAATAGAAATAGTGATTCAAATAGGAAAATAAAAGACGCGGTTGGTAATCGAGAATAACTTGAGATAAAATTCGCTATACTCGTTTCATGCCCACCCACCATGCTGACATGAGTGGTATGTAGTTTGTCAGCCCGATTAAAATTAATTAAAGATATACCTATACCATACCCTCTACTTCACCTTTCACATTTTAAATTATTTAATGCTGCATATTTTAAACGTTACATTAACATTATTTATTTAAAATTATTGTAAATTAATAAAATGTGAAATTTAATCCCGTGATATGTTCATAAATAATTTAGGTCTTTATCACCATGATTATTTAAGTTTTTATATTAAACAAAATTAAATGTTATAAGCGTAAGAAAAAAAAATATAGTGTATTAAAAACAATTAAATTTTGACTGTTTATGGAGGATAAACGTTAAAGAACATAAAACACAAAAAAAAAATAAAGGTATGAAATTAAAGCACACAACTCACATATTTTGAATATTGTCCCACGATGTCAGCAGGCGCCTGAAGACTGTAGATCGAAGTATGTAAATTTGAACTTTAAATTCAATAAAATTAAATATGATGTTCTATTCGTTGCAAATTAGTAATATTTGAATTTGATTTTATCGAATATTTAAGCTAAGATAGTGTTGAATTTAATGAAAAGAAATGTATAAAAATTGTGTAATGTAGGTTTACTATTTTAATTGGTGTTAGTTATATATAAGAATTGAGTAAAAATCCCAAAATCCCGGTAAATCAAATTTCAATCCCCACAGAGTAGCGGATTATTGCTTCAATAAAATTATATTGTGCGTCTGAACAGTTAATAAAAATGTATGTGCTCATCCACGTGTATGTCAAACAACATGCATTAGCATCCGTTTGCACATATGGTCACCCCGTTTAAATGGTATGCCCTATGCACAATCTTCTTTTCCTCTTCAATCGGAATTTGTGACACCAAAATAAAATTTGTTACAGGTGATAATAGAATTTGAAGTTGTAAGACGTTAAGGTGGATTTCCGTATTCCCTGGAGACAAAAACTTTCGGTGTAACACAGCAAATGTTGAAAATATATTACAATTCTCCCCTTGTGAGCGACACAAGCTGACACAACTGACTAGTTTAGCAGAATCAATGTCTAGAACCAACACAGAAAACAACATTAGCTATGGATAGTCCATATGGTAATTATTAACCATGATAAAAAAAATCTTACCAACAGTTGCCCATACAAAATGTCAGTCCCAAAAATCAGAATATTCACAGATCAATTATATATCTTATCCTTCCTTATTTTCTTAAAACTTATTCGCACACACAAAAATTCACACGATTCAATAAAAATTTTCAATTAAATCAATTTTTGTTTTAAAACAAATTCAGAGCAACCTACATGAAAATAAAAATTTTAAGCAAAACCAATTTAAAAAAAAAAACCAAAGTATTAAACTTCAAGGTGCAAAAAAAAAAAAAAAAAAAGTTCATATTTATTTGTCGCCATCATAAAGCAGATGAAACACAAAGCCCGCCGCAGGAGTTTAATCTGAAAACAGGTGACAAACAAAATCAAGTAATTCCCGATGTATCAAACCCATATATCCTTGATATGGTAAACTCCACTATGGCCACCAACAACATCCTCGAGCTCGTAATTCACATTCCCAATCCGATTTTTTACAATAGCCTTTACCCCTGTAGGCGCAAGTTTGGCACAGAATTTATTTGCCAATGAACTTTGAGCAAAATTGCGATGAACAACTTCTTGTCCAATATTGAATTCCCTTTTCCTACACCTTAAATTGTATGAATTAACATTACGTTCGTATGCTTGCTTAATCTTCACCCGTATCGAATCCCGTAAAAGTGTAAATTTGTCCTGTCTACTTATTTCCGTGTCCATTTCAGACAAAAGTTTAAGTTTATGTAAAATTTTGTAGTCCTGTCCGTGTGTAATCATTGTCTGTCCGAATAAAAGTTCATATGGTGTTTTCCCTGTTGTCTGGTGAATACTACTGCGAATTGCACAATTAATGCTAGCCAAGTACTCATCCCACTGCCGCTGATCGTTTCGAACGTATGATCGGAGAGCTTCATTTATGGAACGGTTGACCCGTTCACTAGCATTGGATTGAGGGCTATGTACCGCGGTAAACTGATGACCAATACAAAACTTTTCAAGTAGCCGCTTAAATTCAGTTGATTTGAACTGACTACCATTATCAGAAATAATTATTTGTGGAACTCCATAGCAAGTAAAAATTTCATTTTTGAGGTATTCGACAATGGGCTTAGTTACAAATTTCCTCAACGGTTTCAAGAAAGTGAATTTCGTAAAATGGTCCAAAATAATTAAAATTCCAATATTACCACTTTTGGTGCGTGGAAATGGACCAATAAGGTCAACATAGAGACGTTGAAATGGCCTTTCCGTGTTAACCATTTGACCCATAGGTGGTTTTAATGACTTTGTTGGAACTTTTGAAGTTTTGCAGAAGAAACAATTTAGAACATATTCCTTGACATCTGTTACTAACCTTGGCCAAAAGAAAAAATTACGAATTCTGTGCACGGTTTTGGCTATTCCACCGTGTGCGGCAGTCGGTACATCATGAGCAGCGTAAATAACCTCTTTGCGTAGTTCCTGTGGAACAAATAACTTCCAACATTCAGATTCATCAATGTGTCCGGATGAAAAATTATCCCTTTTGTAAATGAATTTATCCATAACCCTAAAGTCTGGTAAATCCGATTGTGAAAATTCAGATCGCAAGCGAGTATATTCGGAACTGTCGAAGGCAGAAGAATTGAGATCAATTGAAGGCAACGTTTGAAAATCTATTGCGTCTACTGATGTTTCTTCTTCAAATGCCCTAGATAATGCATCTGGCACAATGTTGTCTTTACCTTTGCGGTGTTCGATAGTAAAGACAAATCCCTGTAACTTCAAAGCCCATCTGGCCAAGCGTCCTACAAGATCCTTTTGTCTCATTAACCATTTGAGACTGGCGTGGTCAGTAATTACTTTAAAATCATGGCCTTCAATATATGACCTAAACTTTTTTATAGCCAAAATTACAGCCAAGCACTCCAACTCTGTAATAGAATAATTTCTTTGGGCTTTATTAAGCTTTTGGGACATAAAAGCTATTGGTCTCTCGTTTCCAGCGTCATCAAGCTGGGCTAAAACCGCACCAACTCCATATGTACTTGCGTCACATTGGAGTATAAAAGGCTTACTAAAGTTGGCATGTACCAAAACGGGTGCTGAAGACAATTTCTCCTTAATGGCTGCAAAGGATTTTTCTGCATCACTTGTCCAAACGAAAGATTTTCTTTTCGAAAGCAATTCTGTCATTGGGAATGTAAGATTAGAATAATCATCGATGAATCGACGGTACCAGCCGGCCATACCAAGAAACTGGCGAAGTTGTCGAATTTTTCTAGGAGCTGGAAAATCTGAAATTGCTTTTACTTTTCCTGGATCAACTTTAAGTGTTCCTTCCCCACGAGCTTGCAAACGAGTTCTACGTCTATTGAATTCAGTAGGTGGTACATTCAAGCCACCACAAGCACCTTCATCCAAAGAAATCCTTGAATTAAGTACTTCCTGTTCCACCTGAGCGGGAATGTTACCTGTACTACGTACTAACGGCATTTAATAATAATTAAATCTACTTATAATATTCCTTAAATAATAACAAAAAAATAATATTCCTTTAACGAAGAAAAAAAAAAACTGGGCCAAAGAGGAAAATCAAAACAAAGTGACTATTATAACTAACAAAATGTAAAAAAAATTAAAATTCAATAAGTTAAAATTCTAAATCTGTATGTATGGTATTTGAGCTATACCATACGCCAAACCCACGTGCAAAACGATAATAAAAAGGATAAACTGCTACTCGGTGAAGTATATTTTCTCTCAGCATTGGTACAAGTGTAAAAACATAAAAAAAAAATAATAATAAAAATTAAAATCACAACCGCAAAAGCAAAAAAAAAAAAAAATAGAAAAAAAAAAAAAAAAAAACACAAAATAGTGGAAACTATCGACATAAGCCAATAAGAATATAGTCCATAACAATAAAGTGCCACACGAAAATCAATCAACCATTGACGGAAAATAACCGAACTAGATCCAGCTACCTTAAATCCAATCAATCGGTAAAGTTTGGATAAAAAAAAATTTTAAAACAAAACAAAAGAAAAAAAAACACGACATAAAAACCAAAGACAGCAAAGGAAATTAGAGAAGATCGAACGTGTAATACTCCGATATAAACCAGAAAAATAAGACTCACAGTCCGAACCCAAGCCCTAAAACTGATATGCCACTTAATGTCAACCAGGAATTATTCACCAAAATCTAATAAACAATTTAGTCCGTAGTGACACATAGTATGGCAAACATTCAGAGGAAGAAAGAAAAATATAACAAACGCAACATAAATCCATATGAAAATCACTAAATACACACAAGATTCAGAGTCCTCAGCATCTAGATGTAACAGCACAATAATTTTTTCTAACTTTAACAAAACTGAGGCCCCACGTTGGGCGCCAAAAATCTCTGTAACGATTTTTAAATTATTTTATTCTGGGAACGTAGCTACCTAGTATTTCTCGGCCGTGCTCGTCGTTGGGGGGTGTTCGGTGTTCCCAAGAAATCAAAGGTTTAAGATACTGAAATCGTTATGAGGGATTTTATTTACTTTAGGTAGCAAAATAGAAATAGTGATTCAAATAGGAAAATAAAAGACGCGGTTGGTAATCGAGAATAACTTGAGATAAAATTCGCTATACTCGTTTCATGCCCACCCACCATGCTGACATGAGTGGTATGTAGTTTGTCAGCCCGATTAAAATTAATTAAAGATATACCTATACCATACCCTCTACTTCACCTTTCACATTTTAAATTATTTAATGCTGCATATTTTAAACGTTACATTAACATTATTTATTTAAAATTATTGTAAATTAATAAAATGTGAAATTTAATCCCGTGATATGTTCATAAATAATTTAGGTCTTTATCACCATGATTATTTAAGTTTTTATATTAAACAAAATTAAATGTTATAAGCGTAAGAAAAAAAAATATAGTGTATTAAAAACAATTAAATTTTGACTGTTTATGGAGGATAAACGTTAAAGAACATAAAACACAAAAAAAAAATAAAGGTATGAAATTAAAGCACACAACTCACATATTTTGAATATTGTCCCACGATGTCAGCAGGCGCCTGAAGACTGTAGATCGAAGTATGTAAATTTGAACTTTAAATTCAATAAAATTAAATATGATGTTCTATTCGTTGCAAATTAGTAATATTTGAATTTGATTTTATCGAATATTTAAGCTAAGATAGTGTTGAATTTAATGAAAAGAAATGTATAAAAATTGTGTAATGTAGGTTTACTATTTTAATTGGTGTTAGTTATATATAAGAATTGAGTAAAAATCCCAAAATCCCGGTAAATCAAATTTCAATCCCCACAGAGTAGCGGATTATTGCTTCAATAAAATTATATTGTGCGTCTGAACAGTTAATAAAAATGTATGTGCTCATCCACGTGTATGTCAAACAACATGCATTAGCATCCGTTTGCACATATGGTCACCCCGTTTAAATGGTATGCCCTATGCACAATCTTCTTTTCCTCTTCAATCGGAATTTGTGACACCAAAATAAAATTTGTTACAGGTGATAATAGAATTTGAAGTTGTAAGACGTTAAGGTGGATTTCCGTATTCCCTGGAGACAAAAACTTTCGGTGTAACACAGCAAATGTTGAAAATATATTACAATTCTCCCCTTGTGAGCGACACAAGCTGACACAACTGACTAGTTTAGCAGAATCAATGTCTAGAACCAACACAGAAAACAACATTAGCTATGGATAGTCCATATGGTAATTATTAACCATGATAAAAAAAATCTTACCAACAGTTGCCCATACAAAATGTCAGTCCCAAAAATCAGAATATTCACAGATCAATTATATATCTTATCCTTCCTTATTTTCTTAAAACTTATTCGCACACACAAAAATTCACACGATTCAATAAAAATTTTCAATTAAATCAATTTTTGTTTTAAAACAAATTCAGAGCAACCTACATGAAAATAAAAATTTTAAGCAAAACCAATTTAAAAAAAAAAACCAAAGTATTAAAATTCAAGGTGCAAAAAAAAAAAAAAAAAAGTTCATATTTATTTGTCGCCATCATAAGCCTCGCACTATTTAAAAGGAAATTGAAAAAAAACCCATGTTATTAGCTTTTTATTTACAAAAACAAATATTGTGCCAATAAAGCAACATCTACAAAGCATCATTCATATTATGCACATGTTTTACATGAGTTTGTTTACATGTGTGTGCATGCTTTTAGGGGCATATATAGAAAGAAAACCTAGACATTTTTACACACGAACGCATTCAAATCAAAGAAATAGAAAATGAGAATAGAAACAGAAATAAAATGAATCAAAACACCACTAGTATATATGTATGTATGTATTGCACAATGTACTCATATGTGTAAAAAAGTTTATTAAAAATTGTAGAAGTGGTACAGCAAAAGAAAGAAATAAAATGAAAATACATAATACACACTTCTCTGCACACCCACTTAGACACAATAATCCCCATTAACATTTTTTTTTGAAAACATGAAAATATTTCAGATACGGAAATGAGTAGTTCTCTGGAATTTTAAATAAATAATCTGCCTCTGTCTGTTGTGCTATTTACATTCATATCAGACCATTCTTCACATGACAGGACGATTATGTGTTAATTAAATTTCAAGTCCCAGTTCACATGATGAAAGTTTCCTTGCAGAAATACTTACTTGGTAGAGAGAGGGGAAAAGAGCAAAGGTTCAAGCATATCCATATACTTGAGACTCATTTTGTTCTCTCGTTTGTTATTTAAATCCTTCCGCTAGCTACAAGTTTACATATGGTTACAAAAATTACCGTGACACTGACCTAATACACTTGTTTTCCCATAAAAACATTTGTGAACAGTGATAATGATCAAGATATTGTTAGCTAGAGAACATAATACACAAGCACAAAAGCATAAAAGACAATGTTCAACACAAGTAAACAACATAAGAACAACTGTGATGTTATATATTCTAGTTGCTAAGAAATGTATAAGCACACAAACCCTTAAGCCAATGGAGATGAAAAAAACACAAACAAAGACAACTCAATTCATTTACAGTGATGTTCTATTCATAAAAGCCAACATAATGATTTTGAAGAGGCCTTAAATACATGATCGAGAAAAAAAACAACTTAATGCTTAATGATGTTCTATTTATATTGGCCAACATAATGATTTTAAAGAGGGCTTAAATACATGATCGAAAGCTACGGCCCTATGTATAAGCAAAAATTGGCATGAGGTTAGCATAAGTGGCAAAATTGAACATGATCTTAAAGAGTTTTGCAATGAAACTTCGTATTAAAAACCATTTTTAATTTCAAATTGTATGGTGGAACTCGTTAACATCTAATTCAATTTAGTCACTTATGCTAACTTTGTTGAACTGGGTAAACTTACTTTTCCTTATACTTAACTTCGTTAATAAAATATAACACGCTGCTTCTAGTAAGTACAAAAAGAGAGCGAGTAAAAAGTTTATTAAACAGCAAACAGTGTTGCCATGCATATGAAACATTTACAAAAGAGTGTTGACAATATAAGTGAATTAATATTTCATTCTAACATCCTCACTAAATGTTGATTTACTTATTTTGTTTCAGACCCATGCCAGTTATAAAATCTATTATCTTTAGATTGCCAAGGGGTTTAGTCAGAATATCCGCTATCATTTCTCCAGAGCTTATGTGTTTCAATTCCAGGTTCTTTGTGAGTATGTTGTCTCTGATGAAATGGTGTCTTACATCAATGTGTTTCGTCTTGGCGTGGTATGACTCATTTTGGGCTAGATGAATGGCGCTTTGGTTGTCACAGAACAAAGTTGTAGGTCGTAACCACTTGCAGAACAATTCTTCTTCTAACGCTCTTAGCCAAAGTAACTCCTGCACTGCCAATCCCAAGGCCATGTATTCGGCTTCGCACGTTGATAAAGCCGTGGTATGTTGTTTCTTGGAACCCCAAGATATAGCTCCACCTTTCTTTATAAATATATATCCGCTTACCGATTTTCTTTGTTCTGGGTCAGCTGCATAGTCTGCATCGCTGAAACATGTGGTCTCGAAACTTGCTTGTTTTTCAAATGTTAATTTGTAGTCGATAGTCCCTTTCAGATAGCGCAAAACTCGCTTTGCTGCTGTCCAGTGCTGCATTTGAAAATTGTTATTAAAACGACTAAGTAGATTTACCGCAAAGCTGATGCCGGGTCGTGTAACTTGAGCCGCAAATAAAAGGCTGCCAATTAATTCCTGGTAGGGGTATTTTTTCATATCAAAGGTATTATCAGTCTCATCATTCGAAAACAATTTCACATTTGCATCCATAGGTGTTAAAACTGTGTTGCACGAAATCATATCGAATCTTTCCAATAGGGTTTGTATGTATGACGACTGATCGATGAAAATGTTTTCGCCTGGATTATACGTTATCTTCATTCCAAGAAAAGATTTAACTGCACCAAGGTCTTTCATCTTGAACTGTTCCATTAAGCTATTAACCAGGGAATCCTTAACTTCATTATTCTTCCACATTACAATCATATCATCTACATAAATAGCAATAATGATTATATTATCAGTACCTTCATTTAATATATGAACACACTGGTCTGTCTTCAATTTACGCATGCCAAGGTTATTTAATTTTTCATTCAGTTTTTCATTCCACATCCTGGATGCTTGCTTTAAGCCATACAATGGTTTGTTTAACTTCAACATATGGCCGGCTGGTACTGAAATGCCTTCGGGAACTTCAATATAAATTTCGTCTTTTAAGTTTCCTTGAAGAAACGCTGTACACACATCCAAGTGACTTATTTTCAAGTCAAACTCCAAAGCAATCGTCAGCAAATAGCGTAATGTGTTGTACCTCATTACCGGTGAGTAAGTTTCCGTGTAATCTATGCCGCTTCGCTGTTCAAAGCCCCTTGCAACTAATCTTGCTTTGCATCTTTTACCACCTTCTTCATTCTTTTTTTTAAATATCCATTTTGTTGACAATTTTGCTACGTTTGTGTCTTCTTTAACAATACTCCATGTATTATTTTCTAAAAGTGAATTTGTTTCGCTTCGAATGGCTTCAAGCCACTTATTTTTGTCTGTGCTTGTTAAAGCATCTGCATAATTTATTGGATCATCAGAACTGGTGCTGGCCATATACGTAATATAATCCGTCATATCTGGGGTTTTTCTTTTTCTGGATGACCTACGTGCTGTTGTGATTTCTGTATTCTGACATTCTTGCCGTTGCTGTTGTTGTTGTTCGTCGTCATCATCATTCTCAGAATTTTCAGCTGACTTAAATTCAATTTCTTCTTGACTTGAGTTAGAAACAATATTTTCACATTCGTCATCAAAAAACTGTACCAAATTTGTATTGCGTACCAGTGTGGTATTATTTTTCGGATTATTAGTCATATTGATATACATTTGATTTTCTATAAATTTCACATTGCGACTTACGTGTAATTTTCTCTTCTCCGGATCGTACATCCTGTATGCTTTACTGTTGAGACTATATCCAATCATCATACACCTTTTTGATTTTGGATCCCATTTCTGACGTAACTCTTTTGGTATAAATACCATTCCAACACAACCAAATACCCGCAAATGTCCTAAATTTACTTTCTTACCAGTCCAGACTTCTTCCGGTGATCTGTGATTGCTAACTTTTCTTGGTTTAACGTTTAGCAAATATGCTGCGGTGTTTATAGCCTCTGCCCAGTAATTTTTTTTTAAGTTTGCATCAAAAAGCATCGAACGTGCCCTTCCAACCAAAGTCCGATTCATCCTTTCAGCTTTCCCATTTTGTTGAGGGCTATATGGTGCAGATGTCTGATGGATTATTCCATTCTCTTCGCAAATTTGTCTCAATTTTTTGTTACAATATTCCAAGCCATTGTCGGAACGGAGTATTTTAATTTTCTTACCCGTTTGATTTTCCGCCATATTTTTAAATATTTGAAATATTTTAGGCACTTCAGACTTGTTTTTCAGCATGTATGTAAATAATTTGTTTGAGAAGTCATCTAAAAACAGCACGTAGTAGACAGCACCACCTATAGATTTTTGTTCCATTGGCCCGCAAACATCTGTGTGTACGAGTTCCAAAATTTCTGATGTTTGTGTTGTTGACGACTTGTATGAAGAACGTGATTGTTTGCCCTGCAGGCACGAGGTGCAAACGTCTGAATTTGAACAATTTATATTCGTGGCTTCATCATACTCAATATGCTTATCGCCAGGGTGACCCAGTCGTTTATGCCAAATATCGCTGCTGCTTGCTATAAAATTCTTATGTTTTGTTGCAAAGTTTAGTGTAAACATTCCATTATTTAAATTTGCGTCTAAAAATGTGATGTTGCCCTTCTTTATTAAGCATTTTTCAGCATCAAAACTCAAGGTGTAGCCCTTTTTAGTCAATTGGCTAACTGAAATTAAGTTAGCGCATATACCTGGAACATATAAAACATCCGTAATATTAATGTATTCCATTTTGTTATTTAATAATTGCTGCACACGAATAGTTCCTGTACCAGTGGCTTTAAGGCTTTTGTTATTTGCTATAGTTACGTATTTTTCTTCATCATACAGTTTGAAATGCACAAACAAGTTCTTGTCGTTTACCATGTGTGCTGTTGAACCTGAATCTATCAGCCAGTTGTTTTCTAAATTCGTTGTTAAGCCTGCCGCTAATGTTTTTTCATTATGAACGCCATTTTGTTTCTTTTTCTGTGCCTTACAGAATTTTGCGATATGCCCCTCTTTTTTGCAGTTATAACACACGACTTTTTTGTATCTTTCATTAATTGGCTTTTTATTCTTGAACTTACCATAAAATGCTGATTCTGTTGACGAAAAATGTTGTAGGTGTCGAAGTCTTGTAGCAGCTTGGTTTTAATGGTATCAGCGGAGATTTTTATATTGCTGCTCTCAATGGCCATTATCATTGGAGCGAAATGATCCGGCAGACCACTCAGTAATAAACTGCCTATCCATTCGTCGTTCACTTTCATCCCAATCTGGTTTAATTTTTGTGCTGTATCTATTATGGTGTTTACGTACTCACTTATGTCCTCGCAATTCACCAACTGGGTTGTTGTTAACTTCCTTAACAATCCACAGCGACGTGCCAACCCAGTGTCATCATATGTAGACTCTAGTTTGTCCCATATTGCTTTTGCCGTAGTCTCATTTTGTATATGTACATATAATCCAGGCGAAATATACAGTACTAACCTGGATGTAGCTTTTTCGACTATCTCCTCTTTTTCCTCAGTGCCAAGTACAGCCTTCCAATACCCCTGCAATTTCATGGCGTGTTCCACAGTAAATTTCCATTGGTGGTAATTATCCCTACCAGTAAGCTTTTCGATTTCCATTATTTTTTCCATAGCGCTTAACTGGGCCCATAACCTGTTGAACTGGGTAAACTTACTTTTCCTTATACTTAACTTCGTTAATAAAATATAACACGCTGCTTCTAGTAAGTACAAAAAGAGAGTGAGTAAAAAGTTTATTAAACAGCAAACAGTGTTGCCATGCATATGAAACATTTACAAAAGAGTGTTGACAATATAAGTGAATTAATATTTCATTCTAACAAACTTCATGCCAATTTTTTCTTATACATAGGGCCGCTAGTATTTAGGAAGCTGTTAAATGTGCTGTAAAGCTCTGGACGTTGCTAAAAATACCGTCGACATTGCCCTATGTCCCCCCTCTTGGTCCTTGCTTAAAAAAAAAATAAGAGAGGTGTCTTAGGACAACCGGTTATAGCTATGCTATTTAGCTATATAAAATAAACTTAATGTGTTAAATAACATTGCAGTACAATTGTATAATATGATGATGTCAAATACACCTCAAATATTTCAAAACGTTTCCATTAATTTCCCGTTATTTTTTTTTCTAGCGGCGTAAGCTTAAATAAATGTATTATTTAAGGCCGGCGGCGGCTGTTAGCCGGCCAATCAGCTGTGTTCTCTAGTTTGTGCTCATGAGCAAAAACAATACAAAAATAAATTAAGCACTCCTTCTCATTGTTTTTGCCTAGCTTACTTCAAAAAACGAAACAAAACAAATTCAAACAATTTGTATCGTTTATTTTCGTACTCTGGTTTTAAGTACAAAGAAATCAAAACTAAAATAAATTTATAACTGTAATAGTGTCGATTATTTTTTACGAAAAGTACGTCTTAGTTCCTGTATTGTGACATAAATTGCATAGCTATAAAAAGCCTATATTGCCAATTTCATCAAGATTTATTCAGCTATTTCGCCGATAAAGCACAGCAAATGCAAAAGTCACTTTTCTAGTCGGTCAGGAAATGGTCTATCGGACAGATAGAATGAAATAGAAATGTAGGGTAAATAGCGTAGTCACGTTAAAATGCCTTTGTTTTACTTTTAAGTGCGGAAACTATTGCTTTAATAGATCTCTTTTAAAACGATAATTAATATTTTTTGAGTATAGGAAGTTTAGTGTGAAGAACAGAGAGTGAGTCTTGTTAACATCGTGGGGGTAATTCAGTAATGAATTACTTAACATTGTGTAAGTTTTTAAAGCTCTTAATATGTCTGCAAACCTACAAAAATAACCAAACTTACAATCAATCATCTCAAGAAATTCCACTTAAAATCATATTTTTCAAATATGATTACATATTATAACTTCCAAAAATATTTTAGTAAAGAGACCAATTGGGTCATGGTTGGGACCCTTAAGTGTTTAAATAAAACGATCGTTAGTCCTCTGGAGGAAATGTGTTTTTCTTAAATCGAATTTATTGGCTGTACCAGACATCTTTAAAACTCTTCTTACTAGAGCAAAAAAGTGTACATACTCTACAGTCGTAAGTTAAATTTTTAAAATTTGTTTGAGAATTTCAAACGATATATTTACATATGTATGGTTTCCCTTATAAGTCTTTATTAAAAAAGTTCAATTATATTGTAATAATGTTTGTTGTTGCTTACGAATATCCGAAAATGAATCGATGACTTTTTAAATATACATATTTAAATATACACAGAAAAAAGTATTCACCAATTAACATTTTTAATTAAAATATTAATTGATTCAATTAAATTTTTAATTGTATTTATTAATTTTAGTGGCAAAATTTAATTAGTAGTATCAAATTGTTTATAGGTGAAAATTTAATTAATTTTTTAATTGATATTACAAATATTTTAATTAATATTACAAAATCATTCATATTACTTTTTTGTGTGTACATATTTAAGTTAATTAACAAACATTTCAGTCGCTTTAATTTAAAGCCATGTTTATTTATTTCAAATTAAGGTACGAATTTAATATGCTTTCAAAATTAATTTTTTTTATAAAAAAATTTTTCTCTATACATATTTTATTAATAACGCGAAAGTACGAAAAAATTTACATAATCTACCTTATCGTGGTTGGCGTATTTCAAATACGACTACGACTGTTTGATAATAGATTAAAGAATACTTCAACAGTTTTTTTAGTCAATTACCAAACAGTCGTAGTCGTATTTGAAATACGCCAACCACGATAATGCATAATGTTAGAGATAAGTGCTTCTTTTAGATCTTACGCGTAAGTTATTATTGTGTATATAAGATAGTTAAATAATTAATTTTCTAGCCATTTCGTTAAACAACTCTGAGAGAGACTTTTCTAAAAACAATTATTTTAGCCAACAAAAAAATAAATTTTTGTTGTTGTTGCTTATAAAAACTTTTTTTTATTAATCTTGTGGTGGTTCAGACTGCCCAGCAAAAATGTTCGGCGACTTAAAGTGGGTTTCTGCGCGAAGAGAGATTGTGCTCTCGCTTACCAACCTGCTTCAAGATTGCATGATTATATATAGTATGTCCCAGTTGGGAGGTCTCATAAAAACAATTGAAATATGTGAGTTGAATGATATATTTTAATTTTTTTAAAAAACATTGGACTCTCACATGGGTTTGATAGCAGGTTTTTGTAAAACGAACAGACAAACGATCCAAATCTAGTGACGTTATAGCATCTCCATAAACGAGATGCGGGGATGCACTTTATATGAAAACAAATATATAGATATACTCCATAAAATTAATTCGCTTCCATTAATAACATTCACGACAGCACTTCGGAGAAGCTCATTTAGAAGCATTATATTTTTGTTACTGCTTGTCAGTACCAAACTTATTTTTGCCTAGTCTAAAAGTCTGTGCAAAATCTTATCAATAATATTTTTAATATGTTTCCCAACTGATAATGATCTTCCATGCCGACAAATATCAAATCTTATTAAGTTTGATACATCCAACCGCATTTTTATATTTAGTGAATTTTCACCATTGTACTCCACCAACCAACCATTCTTTAATTTATTTATTTTTTCTTGAATGGAAAACACAATATGTACATTATTGTCCTATCTTTTTTTAATTTTTTTTATTTGTCTATTTACTTAGAAAAAGTTTTATTTGGAATTAATAATTTTACTTAATCTACGTCTTTTTTTCAAGATAGAAAATATGTCTACTTATGTATAAATATGTAATGCAGCATTAGCTTTCAAACGCTTGGCTTTGTGTTTGGTGGGTAGCTCGCAACCTGAACACATACACAATTTACCAATACATTGACAGTGCCCACCACTGACCTAAAGCATACTTATAAAACTAAAATACCAAATGCTCTCTGGGTTTATATATATGTATTTATACATGCACTCGTATGTATGTATGTATGTACTTTGCAACTACTACATCACTTGAAACAAAACCTGATGATGATTGTTGTTATTGTTGTTGCTGGTGTTTGGAATATTTCTCTGTTATTGTGTTTCAGAAGAAAATTAGCAATTGAAACAACAACTACAACAACAATAACAAGAGCACTCAACAATATATTTAAGCATTGAGTGCACATTATTGAATTGTTGGCTAATAAGAACAAAAATCAACAGTAAATTCTAGAGACAGCGTAAGTAGATTAAACGGTAATTTATTATGATTTTGTGAAGTATAGTTTAAGGAGCATCCTTTAATTTTAACAGTTATAATTTCATGGAGAAATATAACAAGCAATTTGCCAAATTGTGCCCTTGTAAAGCCATTACAATTATGCATTGATATACATACATACTTTAAATAACATGCGTTCTTTGTTTTGAATATATTTCACCGAGAGCAGAATATGTACGAGTATCACATCACATTTTACAAATAACAGAAATAAGAGTTGGTACCTTAATTTAACTTGATTTTTTTCCGAACTCAAAAATATCGTTAAAAAATATGTTTTTTTTTTATTATCTTTCAACACGCAGTCAGGCTCCAAACAATTTTTGAAAAAAATAATAATTAACTATGGTATTTATTACACATTTTAGGCTAATGTCGGAAAACGTCTCGATTTATTATGGAAATTTCTAAAGCCCGTCTCATTTTCGCTCATTGGAAAGGAAATTAATTTCGCCGCTTTGGATGGTAAAGTTGTCGGGTATGGAGCTCTGTTGGTGCTACTAGGCAGTGTGGTAATTATTTAGTATATCAATAAATCTAATTTTCTTACTAAGAGATTTTTTTATTTTATATTTTATTTTTTTATTTTGATAAAGTCCTTCTTTGGCACACTACCTATCACTTTTTTTGACTTTATATTTTATTTTTTCTTATAACAAATACAATTTGCGAAAACTAAGTGAATGCTCATAAGCTTGTTTTCTTTCATTCAATTTCTTTATATGAAAAAATAATGCAGAATTGTTTGTATACTACACCCAGAGAAAAAACAGCTTAAAATTAATAAAAACCAAATTGACATGTTGAAATTTCTTATTTCAATATGGAAAAATATTAGTTTTCAGTGTTTATTTATTAATTTTGTTTATTTTTAAATATTTTAATACAGTTTTATATTATATTAAAAATGACTGAATTAATGTGACATTCTTAGTTTTAAGTTGAAGCTTTTTTCTGAGTGTACTTAAATATTTTGAATTTTAGTTGTAATTATTTTCTTTTAAGTGTGCGATATAAAAAACTTTATTTATTTTGTTGTTTACTTTTTAACAAATCGAGGAAAATTATTTATGTTTCATAAACTTTTTTGTTTTAAGTTTCGCTTATTGTTTGCTTATTTATCAACGTACGGCGGAAATTTGACAAGAAAGGAACGCGGCTACATAACAATTTCCGGCTTTCCCAAAGCAACTGTGCAGGTCAGTAACCTTTTAAATAAAATATTGTTTGTTTTTCATAAAGAAAATAAATCATAAAACAATCATGGCCATATAAATTATGAAGGGGCTCACATTATTTGCAATAAAATAGACAAAAATTAAACAGCAAACTTTAAGGATTTGTTAAATGGGCATAAAAAGTGTAGCAGCATTTTGGGAAGATGTGCTAATCAGAAATTGGCAATGAATCATGTTTTCGCTATTCATATTTTGCATACAATACGCTATTAAATTGAAAACATTTTTTTGATACCACGTGCAAGAAATGATTTACTCGCTGTAGTTGTAATGAGTGCTTATCAGTGATCGGCAATAAATCTTTTTTTCGCTATTCATACTGACTCATGAAACTTTAAATATAAGTGAGTAGACATCATTTAAACTCAACTACTCTGATTTACGCATACTCTACAACCCAGACGGTCGACTTGAGTAGAAAATTTATATGGAAAGCACTAATATTTTTGAGTAGTTTTCATACAAATTTTCTAGACGAGGCGTCTGCCTGACTTGTGGAAACTGTATATTAGTCATTAAGTTTGCAAGTAGTATACAATAGTAGTAAATAGGATTGTTTTTCAATTCCTACAAAAAAAAACAAAAAAAAAAAAAGCAAGAGAGAAACACATAACCTAATAATGATAACTTTAATGTCCGAATGCGAAGTCAGCATTGTGAGTCATACTTATTTTGCATCGTCCATAGGCATTGATTTAAGGAGAGTCAAAATCAACAACGAAATAAGTATTGCTAAGTATGAGTTCGATGCGCACTTCAAACTTTCGAGTGAATATGATTCATAGACAACATTACAATAAGTATGAGTGCGCATAAGTACAAGAAATTATAAATCATGATTCAACTCTACTCACTTTTTCACTACTCATTGCGCTTCTCTGGTGCTTATATTATCCCACAACAACAACTCTATAATATCAAGCGAAAACAATAAGAAAAACTGTGAGCACCTTGAATTTTACAATCATTATTCCCTTATAAGGTTTAAGTTCAAAAAAACAGCCCTACAGGAAATTGAACTGACACAAGAGTAGGCACGTGACCGCTCCTCAAGTGATAGAAACCTGTCCGAGTTCTAACACTTCCTCTGGAGCAGACCAGTCACTTTTACATGGATATTGCCTAGGATGGGGTTAATTGATACTTTGTGACTTGTCACTGAACTATCCCATAGGGACCTATGTGGTGTAAAATAATATAAATTATTTAAAAATGTCATTCCGACACTTACGTAACTTTAACAATGTACACTTATAAACTTTTTTACTGCTACAAATGCAATGAAATTTTATTTTTGATTTGAAAATTTTTGAGACTCGAACCGACTACCTTGTGCATGACAGGCTTGCACGCTAGCCACTCAACCACGGGGTCACTCATATTTCAAAAGTATAAATACCAGATAAGCTTAGGTTAATATCTAAGTATAGTTACGGGGCTGATTCCAGAGTCATATGGGAGGGAGCAATTAACATTACATTTACACTATGGGATAGGTCCATGTCCGAGTACGTTTGGATCAATTTTCACCAAATTTTCTGCAGGGATATTTCACATTACTCACATATATATATATATATATATATATGTATGTGTCACCTGCATTTTCCATCCCATTCATAACTGTTAAAACTTTGCAAGTTTTATTATATTTTTATCCAAATGTCATAAGAGCAGTTGCCCCCAAAATAAGAGCAAAACAAAAAACAAACATTTATATTTTGAGAAGAGAGAAATAAAAATAAAGTTGTTATTTATATGTTATTTACGTAAGTTGAAACCGCAGAAAAGTGTTGCCACTTGTGTGAGTTTTTGAGGCATGTCAGTGGTTTCAACTTTGTTCTCTATATAATTCATAACCCAAGCAAAATGTTCGGGCTAAACTAATTTTTTTAAGTACAATGCTGGTCATGTCTGTAGGGCAAGGAAGTTTATTTGATAAATGAATAAGCACTTGCTCCAAAATTGTTTTCAAATTATTACAAAAATAAATTTAAATATTCAATTAAACTAAAATAAAAAAAAAATATAATATTAAAATAATCAATTAAAAATTTAATAGAATTAATTAAAAATTTAGTTGATTCAATTAAACTTTTGTTAATTAAAAGTTTGATAAAAAATTTAATGCAATCAATTAAGCTTTTGTTTAAAAACTTAATAAATTTAAACATTTAACAAAATATTTATTTGTATCAAATAAATGTTTGCTTAGAAACAGAATTGATTAAATGTTTAGTTAAAAATTTCATTGAATTAATTAAATTTTTGTTTATATATTTAACGAGTTAAAAACTTAACTGAAGGAATTAAATTTATTAATTGTATTTTGTTTTTATTTAATCAAAGCTATTGATTGGAGAAATATTTTTTGTGCAAATTCTTTTAACTGGCTTCTAAACAAATTTTTTTCTATGGTAAAGAAACTTTCGTAGGTACTTCAGTTTTGAAAGACTTTTAAGTCCTTGCCTTATTTATAACTTCTAGAGTATAATTTGTGCATATGTGTAGGTAGTTATTTAGGTTGAATAGAATGTTTGAGTTGAGCAAGTCCAAACAAAAATTTTATTCATTTGGTTGCAATTTTTTGTTTGGTTTTTTTTCTGTTCCTAACTCCCTAGCAAATCCTTATGTGTTTGCTAGTTAGGATTTTTTAATTTTTGTTTTTGTTAAAGTTCTTGATTCCATGCTGTCCTAAGTATCCATGTGGCCCAGCTACTCTCATGTTATGCTTCATTGCGGTTAAATGTGGTTATGTTAGGTTAAATATGTGGTTGTCACTTGTAAAATTTCTTTCAGCCACTGGTGCTGTTGTTTCTGGTTCTGTTCCTGGTTTTATTTAATATATTTTTTTTAATATTTCTTTTGCTAACATTTGTTGATTTTTCATTTATTTTTTGTTTGGTATTTTTTTGGGCTATTTAGTTTAAATTGAGCAATATTAGTAAGTTTCTTTCTTTTGGAGACTAATTTTTGTTTCTTTGGATTAGCTTGTGGCCTCTCGTCGCATGTGTCGAATGCAAGTGCAAAAGTATTAAAAAAAATAATATTTGCTTTTATTTAGAAACCAGCTAACCGACATAGTCGTACACATAAACCAAATGTTTGCAGACATTAAATAAGTTGTTGGATATAATTTATTGGTAAAAACTTTGCAGACTTTGTTTATTAATTGCACAAGTTATAATGAGTAGTATTAAAATATTTTTAGTTTCTTAATATTTTTTTTTAATAACAGCACAACGCAAAAAATCAAGGATTAACAGCTTATTCTGGCAAAAGAAAGAAATAATAATAATTATAGTAATAACAACAATGCGCTTTAGAGTTTTGATATTTTACTTCAGAGTCTTGCTTAAAAATTGCCTAAGGCTTTCACTTTTTTCATATTGCAAGAATAAATTGGCATAGAATAATAGGCCACCCTTGTATAATAAACTAGCTTAACCAGGTGTGCTTCGTTACCCCTCCCGGCCCCGCAAAAAAAATATATATATGTATATGGCATTGGTGGTGCAATATGTAAATTGGATTTTGACACGCCCCTCCACCCGCAGACCGAAAATAAAAAATCAGACTTCACATTGTCATCCGCCTGAATATTCTAAAGATTCCCTGCAAATTGCATCAAAATCGACCCAGCCGTTTTGGAGTCCCTACGTTACATACATACATACACACATCCTGTTTTATATATATAGACATATGGTATAGTCATCAGGTAAAACTTTTAAAGATCTTTTGAAAATTTTGCTAAAAAAATTAAATAAAATATATAGTAGAAACTTTAAGTAAAGAAAATATAAATAAGTAGACTAAACACTTAAAGACAACTTAATACAACGCCAAATCGACAAAACAAAAGGAATCATTTACACAAGCCAAGCGTACAAAGAAAAAAACTGAATATGATAATGATGCCAACATTAAAAACAATTTAAGAAAAAAATTATTTCTTTGGAAATTTAGTTACCCTGTAGTTCGGAGACAGAGATTTGGTAAGATATTATCATCAAATCTTCTTTTAAGAAGTAACACTAAAGTAATGAATGCCTACTACTATTACTAGGTGTAATTATCTTTGGGAAAGGGATAGTCATAGAGAAGACAATTGGCCAAGGAAGAGATCGAGGAAAGCTTCATTCTTTTACAACTCTGCTTTTTTAACCTTTTTATAATAAAGCAGAGTTGCAGCGCCTCTGGTGTCAATGAGACATATTAAATTTTTGAAGCTGTTTTTAGATGCCTTTTTATTAGTTATTTTATTCTCCGAAGGAAAGCGCTCTGTTGGTACATTAGGATTAGTATCTGCTGCAGTCGGTGTAGTTCAGTGACTAGTGAATATGCCTTCATCACTTGAACTTTCCTATAACAACTAACACAAAGGAACAATAATGAATATCCAAAAATTTACGTGGTGTAGGTAGCTAATAACTGTCGGAAACCGGGTTCAAACCCTGGGATTGGATTCCGCAACGATTAATTTGGAAGTGTTCACCAAATTAAGTGTTCACTTGTTGATTTGTATATGTACAACAGTGAGAATGAGTTATTTTAATAGTTATAGGGAACACTAATGTCAAAATCGTTCACTGGGAAAAATGCGGTGAATTGTGAACACTGATTGTTGGTGAAAACTTTAAAACTCATGGCCGCGAAATCCGGCCCCAGGACTTTCGGTTTTGTAGTCAAAGTGCTAACTACTTCAGACAAAGCTACTTATTTCTGCGGCCTCATACAGGGTATCTTTAATATTTCGTAATTGGACTGAGAAATGAGTACGACTTTTATCAAAACAATGCTTATTATTTTTTATTTATTTATTGTAACATACTATACAAAGTAAATTTGCATAGTATGGGGTTGCACAAATATGGGCGGGGTAACTAGACCATATACCCAAGATTAGCAGTATTTTAAAAAAGTTTTGTGACTGACTGTACACGACATATGCATTCACATACAAAGAAGCAATCTGGTTGTTAAAGAAATTCCACAAAAGAATCGCAAGATTATACGGTTATCCGTGGCAGATCAGTCAGCCAGTGCCTACGAGACGAAAAACTCTCCAAGGCCAAACAAGACACAAGCCTGACCGCACTTAAGAAATAATTACGATGACGCGAGAGTAGTTCCCAGACCCAGAGCTGCTTAACGACCGTGCTTATTATTTATTTAAGTATATACACTGAAAGAATGTTGCTTCATAAGTCCAATGAAACAATTTGATTAAAATTTGTTTACAAATCTAATGATAATTTCACAAATCCAATGAAAATTTCATGAATATTGTGAAAGAATTTCATTAGAATTGCTTAGTTGGTAATCTGGTTTCGTAAGACTATTTTATTGGATTTATGACAAAAATATTTTCTAATTATTAAGAAACCCCTTTAGATTTAAGTGATTTCATTCTTTTCACGCAATTATGTTATTGTTTCGATGAAGTTATAGCACTGCATTAATTACACTGTTAAATAAATTTGATGAAGTTCTCAATAAAATAATTTTGACGAAACTGGTTTCATTAATCCAATGAAGCGTGACGTTGGTTGAATTTTAATGAATTTTTCATTAGATTAATGTCGAAATTCATAGAATTTAAGCCAAAAATTCTTTCAGTGTTGTTTGGGAATTCAATCCTTAAAAATAACACTGTTCAAATGGAAACACTCGCATGGGCGGCATTCAGTTATTCTAGTAGTAAAATTTCCTATGACTGCTGAGCCAGCAGGAAAATTTCGCGATGGCTTTTTGAAAGCACTTAGGAAGACGGAAGGAAGAATCCGATACAGATTATATCAGCACTGTGTGAGCCTCAATTTATAAGTCCTCTTTTCAAGATAAATTTTCCCGTCGTACTCTTTTGCTACTCCATTGTTTACTGAGCTAAATTCTATAGAAATCATAAAAAATCAATCCTCGGCTTTATAATCATTAACATATGTATACACAAGTAAGATATATTTCCACTAAACGAACTACCAGGACCTTTAAAGCGATTAAGAAAATACTAAACGAAAACAGAAGTAAAACATAAAGAAGAATTTTAAATATTTGAACCTTTGTATATACATTCATACCCCGCCATCATAAAAACCGCATGCAAACATTAACAGAAAAGCTAAAAAAAATTTAGGGCAAAAAATTATATATAAAAGAAAATTAAAATAAAAACTTTTCTAAATAGAAATGAACGAGAGATAGAGACAAGGGTTTCGGTCAATGGGAAATAAATAATACCGTGAACATTTGAATGTTTGTCGAAATGTTAACACATTTTCAATATTATTTGTTTGATTTCTGTAATTTTTTACGATGTTAACAATATATTGCACGATGATGAATGCATTTTCAAGAACAGATTTTGAAATATAATTTAAAATAACAAAACATATATAATGGTTATAGCGCATAACTAAGAACTTTGATGGCACCAACAGTTTAAAAGATTATTTTTATATCTCCGCCAATATTTATGAAAAATTATATTGCAATGCTCTGTGGTATACTTTTGAAAATGTATGTATAATTATACACAAAAGAAGAACATTTCATTTATTCAACGCTTCCTTAATTCCTTCTCATATTATGTCCTTCGTATGCCATGACATCATTTACAATGACTTGTCATTAAAAACACATTTCTGAAGCAACAAATGCTCATTGTCCTTTAGCCATTTCTCGAAAGATTTTAAGGAGAGTACATTAACGCATACATATGGATGTATGTATGTACACTCAGATCAGATTTAAATGTATTGTATGAATCATACATGGATATGTATACATACATACATAACTTCTACGCTAATGAGCACAAAAAATTTTGTAGACGAAAACAACAACACAGAAGAAGAAAATACACTTAAAATTTTTATTTTTATTTTGATAATGTAAAAGCCAGGCAGGCATCTTCTACTTGAATTTTGATTATCACTGATAAAATAGTCAGAGAATACGGCCAAAAGCTTTTGACAAGAAAAAGCTAAGTTATGAAAAGCAAATGTATAAAACCTTGGCGGACATTTTACTATTGAAAGTTGTATAACAAAGAAAACAATAATTTTTAAAAATGTTCGACAATTTTGATTTACTTTCACTTTACGAAGTGTTTTGTTTATGATTAGCATGTTTTTGTTTGAGTTCTTGTTTTGGAATTCTCTAAAGTATTTTCTTCAAAAATGGTTGTTGTCTTTGATAATGAAAAATAAAAATATTATTGCCATGTTTCTAAAACATAAAAATTAAATTAAAGTATTATAGGGCATTAACATTAGCACAAAATCTAAGATATTTTGATTAAAATCTTTGTAAAAATCTATACCGTTTACACCAGCTTTTTTTTGACATTTATCAAGATTGTTTTTATCCAAAACAAAACCCATCAACTGATTTGTTTCCAGTTGTTTGGTTGTAACAACTGCATTGTAGCCAATTCACACACTTTCTGAAGCAGACCGTAGCTAATTCACTCATCTTTTGTATTAAGGAATAAATAAAAGCATTTGATTTTTATTAGATTTCCTACAAATCTACTGAAAAATTAGATTTTGGTTTGTATGGTAAATCTGGGAAAAAAAACAGCTTGATTTAGCTCAAAATCTCAAAAGTACTAGATTTCGCGACAGTGTAAATGCACTAGTATACAATAGTTTGAAAAACATAGAAAAAATATGTGTTGGATGTAATGTTCGGAGCAAAATAAAAACGCAAATACACGAACCCTCTAGCATAGACAATAAATAATAATTGTTTTAAAGCATCATAACTGCGGCTTTTTTTCGTCCATAGACAAGACGATGCAATCGTCGAACAGAATTAGGGCATTATAGTCTTTCAGAATTTAAAAAATTGCAAATAAAGTCAAAGGCGAGTGTGTTATTAATATTAGTCAATAATTGCCATGCATGAGAGGACGTGAGCGTTAGTGATAAGAATTATTTTCTTCGTGAGACTAAATGATAAAAGCTTTAAGACAGACGCTTCCGAAGTTTGGTTCCAAAAAATTATTTCATTCGGTACAGCCGTAAGGCTGTTATTAACTATAGCCACAAAATGGGTAATATTTCCCATAGTGCAACGCTTAAAAAAACTTAAATAAATATCTTTTGTCAGCTACAGTTTCAGGACTTGGCAGCTCATTTAAGTTTACCCCGAAATTAAGCAGTCTTGAACTGAAATTCGGTGTTCATATTGTGACTGAAGGACATTTGAGCTGATATTGAAAAAATCTGAATTGTGTTTAATTTTAAACTCAAGTTGATTTTAGCCTTAGCCAAAATTGTGAAATGTCTTGATGGTTGAACAAAAAAAGAAAAAAAAAACATTTTGCTATGACAATTTGTTTTGAAAACAGCAGTGGAGTAAAAAATTTGTTTTTGATTTCAATAAAAATTTATTTTCGTTTTTCAACATTATATTAAACATCACTACAACAAATGAATAACTGAAACTAACACAAACGAAATTTATTCACTAACGCATTTGCAACAATTTTATATTGAATTCAATAGTGAAAGTCAAATGACTAGTCATTTGATCGGAAGTCATGATGGATTTATTTATTAATTATTTATTAGTTAGAGTGGACTATTTAAAGTACATACGCCAAAATTTTTTGAAAACATTGAGTCTTATTAAAAAAAATACAATTCATTCTGTCTATGAAAATTAAAGTTTATAAAAGTGTTAAAAAGATAAGTAAAATAATGAATAAAAGAAATTCATAAAGTTTAATTTACTATGTATATTTCTTTTCAAAGTTTTAGATATTTTTAGCAAGCAAGGTACGGTGGACATTTAAAGGTGTGGATAGGTCTAGATACCACTTAAGTTATTTGGTGTTCTAGTTTATTTGTATTTTTTGTTTTAAATAAGTTATTTTACTTGTGTATTTTAAAGTTATTTTTAATAATAAAAAAGCAAATAAAGTAATATAAAAAATATATTTGTTGTCGGTATATCAATCATGCATGATCACTCAGTTGTAGAGGATATATTAGTGTATTATGATCAGTAAAACTTGACTAATATTTATGTTATCAGTGATTAGTAAAAAGCAGTAGAGTGAGCAGTGCGATTTTATGTTTTATAGTCGTTAGAGTGAGATGCACGTACACAAAAGTTTCCAGCACATTTTCCATCTTGCCTTTAATAATGTGATAGAAACTTTTTTCTACGCAATGATGAATATATCCTGCATGATTGCCGATCAAATGACTGATAATATTCTTGTAGGGATTATACGACGAAATGTCATAAAAAGTTGATGTAAACGATATAAGTTTTATTGGAGATTCCAATTGAAATCTATTAGATTTTCTGAAGATGTAAATATTCTCTTAATGGTAAATATACTTTTATATCCTTGCAAATATTTAAATCAATTACTACTACTGGAATTATCGCATGGTTTCACCTTCCCTCCCAAAACTTTGACTTGCAATATACATTTTCTTATAATTTGTGGACGGTCGCTTGTATGTGGCATGGGAGTTTGTTCTCGCAACACTGCGTTATGTTGGTCTTAAAGATGAACTGGCGGCAATAAATTAAAAGAAATGGCAAATAATAGATAATAAATAACAGCAAAATGTACATGGACGTAAAGGACCCATATACATATGTATATACGAGTACATATATAAGATGGCATGAATACAATTTGAATCAAATTAAATGGATATGAAAACAAGAAAATGGCACGACTGAAATGAATGTTATGAATAAATTAATGGTTTAAAGAGATGATGAAATTGTAGCAAAAGAAAATAAGGCTAATGGAAAATATACATAAATGTATGTGGGTATTTTTTTACACATTTTCGTTGCCCACTCTGACTGAAAGCACCCAGTAGCGTTTTCGAGAAAGTTGTTGTTAGTTTTCTTAAGAAAATAATAAAATTCATGAATACAAGACACAAAGAGGATTTATCTTAGTTAGCCGCTGCTTTACAAAAGAAAATAATGAAATCATGAAAAAGCAAGAAAATAATGTATATTGTATACATGAAAATTTAAAAGCTTAAGGCCAATCAAAGTGAATTAAAAAAATATATTATATATTTCGTTAGGGAAAACAAAAGATTTTTCTTTAGATAAACTTAAACAATAAATAGTGGTCAAACAACATGAAATTTATTTATAGATAGAAGTAAACTAAACTTTTATCACTATAAAAAGAACAAGCGTGAAATAAAAGTTTTATCACATAACAATCTAGTTCTAAAAAAATTAAATTAAATCTAAAGGATATGGAAGCGCAGTCAAAAGCTTTACAGATGTATGCATCTATAAGGAAGCAATTAGCATCAAGCTTAGGGTTCGGGATTTCCCGGACTTTTACACTTCCCGGGAAACGGGAATTAAAAAATCAAGCTCCCGGGAATTTCCGGGACAAGACAAATTTTTAAGAATTTTTAATTGAATTTAAGCAAATGAAATAAAGTTATTACACAGCAAAAGATCATATAAAAACCAACTGTTACCACAATTAGTAGACAATTTTCTAATAAGAAATACCTTCATTTTAATAAGAATTTGCCTTGCTTGTTTCTCATTCTTTTTGAAAAAGTTCCAGGCGGTTTCTTATCGTTAAGTATAAGCAGGTTACAGTACCATACTGCGCTGAATACCCTGAGCCACAGTATGACTAAGTGTCTTTCATTTTATTTCTCCTAAAATATTTTCTGCAGGGTTTCCATAATAGCGTCTACTTGTAATCAATTTAAGTTTCGTCAACTCAGAGTTCTTACAGCTTAAAATTTTCACTACACTTTTCAAAATTTGTTCACTAATTCGGCGATAAATCACTTCAAGTTCGCTTAGCATCGAATTATTTACTTTAGGAAATGATTATATCATTGCAATCATTGATACTAATACAATTTATTTCACTTTTTTTAGGAGATATGGTATGACCTCAATTTAATGGAATTTTTATGAAATTTCAGACTAGATTTGAATAGCTCACATTTTTATTTTATATTAAAAAAATATGGACATTTTACTTCTTGTTTATCGGAGTCGAAAGAATTCTTTCTTTCTTACAGTTACATTTAAAACAAAAACTCAATTTAAATTTTAAAATTAAAAAATTTCCTTCGAACAAGGTATATGTAAGTGTTTAAACAGACGATGAAAAACGTGTCAACGTTCGTGTAAATTTAGTCATACAATCATTCAAACGAACTTTTGTAATATATAAAAAAAAATTATTTTTTTATATTAAAGTAAAATTGGATTATAAATTCTATATATTTATGAAATAATATGCACTTTTAATTTCCCGTTTTCCCGGGAAAATCTCAAAAATTTCCCGGGAATATTAGACAGACATTTCCCGGGATTTCCCGCCCGGGAATTCCCGTTTCCCAAACCCTAATCAAGCTACATTATTGTGGACGATAGAATTGCAGGGTATCTTTTAAAAATATATGTGACCTTCTCCGAGAAAAGGGACCTAGTGTATGAAAATGAAGTTTTGAGAAAAACTCATTTTATCTTATTCTGCACCCTTTTAGGTACCAGAATCCACTCTTAAGTCCAAACCCATTTTTTTACACACAAGGTCCCCTTTCTCGTCGAAGGTCACACATGAATCTTTTAAAATATGCTAGAATTTTTTTTCTTACGAGGTTTATAGTAAAATCAAGTAGATTTTGAGTGGATTTCTACTTCGAGAATAGATTTTTTCGAAATCTACTTAAAATCTAGTAGAACTTAGTGACGCCACTATGTGTTTCTTTAATTGTACTAAAAATAATCCGATCTACTCAAAAGGTGTGTGAATTAGCTATATTGCAGTTGCTTGGTTGTAGTTTAGGAAGAATTGCAGTCAAATGTTTTTATTTCACATACGAAATATTGATAAATGCCATAAAGGTTGTTGTAAACATTATAGAGTTTGTTAACATTTTAATTGAAATCTGCTGGATTTCGTGCGGGTGTGAATGACCAACAAATTAAAATATTCCCAAAGCAGTAAACAAATTTAACAAATTCCGAGCCAAATTTAATGAAAAAAATCGAAAAATTTAATTATTCGCAAGAATCCAAACAAAATAAGTCAAAATTTTGGAGACGCGTTCCATGAAGAAATATGCCTTATAATAAAAATATATAAAAAAAATGTACGTTTCCTACTTAATAGATTTTGTTCTTTTATTGTTTTTGACATGAATCATGAGCAACGCTCACAGCAAATTTTTTAAAATAAAAAGTAGGCGTCATTGTGCGCATACAAATTTTAAAATATTATTTTGCACTAGAGAGCTGAAGTTTGATACAAAAGAAAATATTAATGAGTAATCAATTATTAAATTAAATGTCCGGAATTTTTAACTAGCGAGCAGGGGATACTTCCATAAGATTTTAATGGTTTATTTTACGGAAGAGATGTAAAGTTCATTATACAAATATGCCTTGGTTAGCTTTAAACTAGAGAAATCGGAATAGCCCAAAATTTTTAGCAAAAGGGCGTGGTCATAACATTTAAGTTCAGAATTATAAATTAAAGTAAAAGGCTTTCAACACATTGCTTCCACTTATGACAGGCTGTAATTATATAGAGAAGGTATAGCTTCTCTTTGGACCCATTGTAAAACAATTGGGCAGAGACACGCCCACAATTTTTTTATTTAATTTTATGATATTTTACTTATTTGATTGCTGCGAAACCTATTAAACACCTTTGGTTCTTGTACACTCAGGGAAAAGCTGCAACTTAAAAATACGAACGCGTCACATTAGTTCAATGATTTTCTATATAATAGAAAATGTATGGTGAGATACATAAAAATAAATAAAATTAATAAATTAATACTGTAAATAAATATTTTTCGATATTGAAATAAAAAATTTCAACATGACTAGACTTTCGTTAATGTTTTTTATTAATCCAATATGGTTTTTATAGATTTTAAGCTGTGTTTTCCCTGGGTGTAATCACACAATTAGAAAATAAAAAAAAATGGGCGGATTCACGCCCATTAAAATTTAATACTATAATTCACAAGCTTTTATTTCACCGATTTTTACGAAACTTCGCACACACACTAAGCTTAAATAAAGGCACAATCGTGCGTTAAAAAAAGTGGGCGGGACACGCCTGTTAAATTTCAGTATAATATTTCACGTGCTTGTACTTAAGCAATATTTACGAAACTTGGCACACACCTTGAACTCTTAAAAATACACAATCTTGTTTTAAAAATAGTGGGCGTAGCCACACCCCATGAAATTTAATACTATATTTCGCGTGCCTTTACTTAATCGATCTTTACGAAACTTGGCACACACCCTGACCATTAAAAAATACTCAAGCATGTTATAAAAAAAAGTAGGCGGTTGCATGTTTAGTATTAAATTAAATATACTTCTGCTTATTAACAGTATGCACTAAAAAGGTAAAAATGAAACTTAAAAAAAATTAAACCCACTTCAAAAATAAGCACTAAGAAGCTAAAAATAATATAGATCTAGTTAAATAAAATATTTTTATATATGTATGTTACTTATAATGCTGCTTGAAGTTGGTGCCAATAATACTGGTACAGAACATAGTTTAAGCTTTAGACAGAAACAGCTTCTTTCTATATATCCGAGAAAGCTTGCTATGAAGCAAAAAGTCCACTTAACTTAACACAGTCTGGCATTAAACAAGCCAAATCAAGCTGATCATTTACGGCCCTATTTAACTATAAGCAAAAATTGGCATGAAGTTAGCATAAGTGGCAAAAGTGAACATGATTTCAAAGAGTTTTGCCATGAAAATTCACATAAGAAATTGTGCTAGGAGTTAGAGATGGGTTAAAATTAGGTAATGCAACCATTTTTAATGTTAAATTGTAAGGAAGAACTCGTTAGCAACTAATTCAATTTCGTCACTTATGCTAACTTCATGACAATTTTTGCTTATACATAGGGCCGTTACTAAATATAAAAAAGTACCAGAACTCACTGACTGCCACATGATTCGTGTTTAAGAAAAAGTTTACGTATCACAAAAATTATAATTCTTATAGTAATATTTTCGCTTAATTCATAGTTGACCACGAATAAAAACCTTTATTGCTAATGCTAAAAACTTTCTAAATTTAACATAGCACAAGCACAACAACTTTAAAAGAGTGGTCAATTATTTAAAAACAACAACATTTAAAACATTAAAAATAAACCACATCCAAAAAAAAACAAAATTACTTTCATATTTAAATTTTTTTTTATCTTTTCAGGCCGCCTTAGGTCCCATAGCCTTAGACGTGGCTCGCTCCCTAAATGCTGATGCTGAGAATTTATTATTGGCCAGTAATGTCCTAATTATATCCGTCTTAGCCATAATATTTACTGCACCATTGGGTGCTATATTAATGTTGCGTTTAGCACCAGTTTGGCTTAAACACACTCCCCTAAACAGCCAACTAAATGAAGACATGGCTGACTACGACACCACAAACAACTTCCACAACAACGAGTCAGCGGGTAGTGACAATCTAGACCGCAATCAAAAGTCCGTTTAATAAGAATAACAATAGTAATAAAAAACTGCACGAAATAAGTAAAGTTGGCACTTTTTAAAATTAAATTAACATAAATAAAAAAAAAATGGAAATTACCGCATACATAACAAGTTTTTTTATATACAAATTATTGTGTTTTTGTTTTTTGTTCTTCTCTAAAAGAATATTGGCATTTAAACTTGTTTAAGATTTTGTGTAAGACAAAATAAAAATTTCAAAATTTTAAACTTGGCTACCCTAATGCCAGCCATACACTATATACGTTCACTGCACAAGTAAAGCACTGTGCAGTGCGTTTGTGCAGTGTATAGGGGTGTTTGTGCTATTTTCGCACAGAACTAAGTAAATATCAAAACGATTTTGATATTTGTTCAATTTTGAAAACTGTACAGTGAACTTGTGTAGTGTATGTTGCAAACGCTCAGTTGTCTCGTCATTTTTTAAGAGTTCAAATAAGAAATGAGCGCAGAAAAAATATTCTGGCCAGAGTTCCTAGAATTATACAAAGAATCACCTGCATTATGGCGCATTAAAATAAAAACTGCTCAGTTTACTTGTATAGTGTGTATCACAAGCTTAGTTTACGCACTAGCAGACTTGAGCACTGAATTTGTGTAGTGTATGGCCGGCATAAGACAAGGCAATGACTAAAGGCAACAGCATAATCTATAAATAATATATTTTTTTAATTTACTTGGAGGATACACGTTCAAGTTTTGCTTAAAGTTGTGTTTCAAAGTTCAATACATTCACAATTTTTTACTACCAGACTCATACATTTGGGAATTGAATACCAGGTGGACTTAAATTTTTCTTTCAACGCCTCATTCAAATTTGCTTTCAATTTAACAGCTGTTTTAAAATACTTTTTGTGTTTGGAAATAATTCCGTTTATCTTTTTCTAAAACTGCATTTATTTCATGAAGTACCTGCAGTGAAGCGAAAATTTTTAAGTTTTTACGACGATCAAAATATTGAACATAAAATTGGAAATCAAATTGCTTCCATACATGTACGGCCTGGCCCACGATGTCACGAGAAATCGTTCGATCGACAACTTGTATTGCAAACAACAACAAATTTTCTAAAGTTATTGTTGTTTGCAATGCAAGTTGTCGATCGAACGATTTCTAGTGACATCGTGGGCCAGGCCGGTAATATATATATCCCATGAATTATGAAGGTGGTCTAAGTCTAACATTTTAATTTAGAGTTGTAGTAGCCTCAATTTATGCAAATTTATTTAGGGCCTGTTCCACGATGTGGACAACGTTCGACTTTTCACACAGTTACATTGGAAACAACAAAACAATTTTAAAATTTGTTTTTGTTTTGAATGTAAGTGTGCGACAAGTTGAACGCTGTCAATACCGTGGTACAGACTCTTAATATATATTAAATATTTATTGAAGTTTTTTAAGATTTATTTAATATTTCGAAAAAAAATGCACATGACTTAGTCCACTTCCATAATTAAGAGCACATACATAACTATACATATTGTACACTAAATCATAAACAGTCACAACTCAAAATATTTTAGATGCTGAGTCGTGGCAAACAACTTTTGGTACTGTACAAATGATGCAAGTATGTAACATAAAAATAAGCATAAACATACGATACTTGAAGGAGACTGTATTGCAAAAGAAATTGTTGCAGTCGTTATAGATTTGTTCAATTTATTGGTTTATAAAAAAGCAAACCCACTTTAATCATTTTGAGTTGTGACTATTTATAATTTAGTGTGCGATATGTATTTTCATTCTAAGAGCAGTTCGCGTTCCATCTATTCACTTTGAAAATATTGCTTGAAATAAATTTGAAATAAGTTTGTTATAACATAAATGATTCTTACAAAACATTTTTGAAACAAAGTAATTTAAATGCTCTCAGTCAAATGCCAACAAACTTAAATACAAACAAACATACATACATACATACATACATATGTACTAGTGATGTAACGAATGTCAATTTTTCATATTCGCGAATACGAATACGAATATTTGAAACGATATTCGCGAATAAGAACACGAATATGAATATTGTATGTGAAATTTATAGACATTAAATTGGGGTTCTATTTACGCCTGCAATATGAAGTATTAAAGTATATAGTTTTTATGAAAAAGGACTTCATACTCCTGTTGGCGTAGTTTAAAGTTAATAAAAACTACCCAGTATTTTAATGATCACCATTAAATAATATTTGACAATGATAAAAAGCACAAATTTCTATACAAAATTTAATGGATTTGTACAAACTAATATTTTTAGTCATTTATTTAAATTTCGTTTACGATTTATGCATTTATTTATTTAGTTTGTTTAGAAAAATAAAAGCGAAGACGAATACGGATACGAATATCTTATAAATTCAGTAAAGTGCGACTTTGACTCGTGCACGAAGGGTTCCGTACGTTGGGCTTTGAGCATTTTTTTACGTTTTTTTAGCTGAAATAATTTTTTTTGTTTATTTTTCGCTTTTTTCTCGTTTTGGCGATTTTTTTAATTTTGGCGTTTTTTTTTAAATTTTGGCGATTTTTTTAATATTGGCAATTTTTTTTATTCTGGCAATTTTTTCATTTTGGCGATTTTTTTAATTTTGGCGTTTTTCTTAAATTTTGGCGATTTTTTTAACATTGGCAATTTTTTTCATTCTGGCGAGTTTTTTTCATTTTGGCGATTTTTTTCATTTTGGCGATTTTTTTCATTTTGGCGATTTTTTTCATTTTGGCGATTTTTCCGTTTTTTCGCGATTTATTTTCGATCTAGAAATTTTTTTAATTTGGTGCTTTTTTTCGTTTCAGCGATTTTTTTTTTGATTTTGGCGTTTTTTTCCAATTTGGCGATTTTATAATTTTGAAATTTTTTTGTTTTACCGTTTTTGAAAATTTCAAGAAGTTTGCTCTTACGGTTTCCAAGATACAGCAAGTTATCAAAATTACATAGTCGAAATTACACTAACTGATGGTACACCCTTTAATTAAAATTTTTTAAATTTTAGTGTTAATTGTTGTAGTCTGTATAAAAATACACTAACTTTACAAATTTCAAGTGCATATTACAATTGTATGTATGTATATTACATGGGATTTTAACATTTTTCGTTGCTCGTTTTGGAACGCCCTTTAATTTTTAACTCTGATGTATTTGTTGTTGTAGCGGCCAAAGGTCTACACACTGTGTCAAAATTTCAGGTCCGTAGCTCTTACGGTTCTCGAGGAAATACCGTGTGACAGACAGGCGGACAGATTAGCGAAAACAATAGGGTTTCTTTTCACCTTGTGTATAAGAAACTCTAAAAATGACCGAATATTCGACAATTCGTATACGAATACGAATACGAATATTCGTGCATCACTAATATGTACAAATATGAATTCATACAAAAAAGTTGATACAGAAAATAGGAACACTGACACTTACAATAAAATTCTTATTGACCACCTTCCATTTCTATTTTCTTTTTTCTTTTAGTTATATGTGTACATAAATGAAAAAAATAGTCCAACAAATAAAACTCTGCCTCAAGAAAGTTTCGAATATTCTAATGTAAATAATTTCTGTTGTTGTAAATATATTTTCAAAAAAGTTTTGCCTAAAACTACAAATAAAAGAAAAAACAAATAATAGCAAATATGTTTCTATTAAAATACGTTTGTATAACCAATATTGGGAGGAAAGAATAAAAATAAACCTCAATATGTATCAATATTTATAAATACAGTGGAGTTTACGTATAACGAACAATTTATTAAAAAGCATCTACAGTTCCTGAAAGTTTATGGTTATAGTGAATTACTTTTTAAAACCTTTAAGTTAAGCCGCATGAAAGATTATATCGCACTTGTTGCTCTAAGAGGTCACCCTTTTAAAAATTTCAATACACGTATAATAGATATAGTTTTTTAATATAATCTTATGTTAGCAAAAAAAGGTACCACTTAATTTTTTTCGCAAGAAAGTGGATAAAATGATGTACGATTTTCACAGTGCGCAGTAATTTCTTAATGTGTACTGTTTTTCTTTTGCAAGTGCGATATGCTCTTAAAGAACACTAAAAATCGCTAGTTTTGGTCAAGTGTTTATTTTGTATAATATGGTAGCGCTGTCAGCTGTAGTCTCAACAATGCACATTAGGTCAAATTATCACTTTTTCTGTGCAAAAAAATATAAAAAAAAACAAATGTGACCTTTTACATTTTTGTCAACACTTTAAAATAAAGACACGTTATTTTAATTTTTGGAAAGTATTAAGCACTGACGCATATTTCTGCATCAAAGTCAATAGATTTAAAATTTAATGGAAATAAGCTTGATAGGTCAGTAGAATATGATAAACTTTAAGTGCGTTTTTTTCGAGACCCGTTGGTAATAACTGGTTGCTGTGAAATGGATAACAAAGCGACAAGTAAGTATTGCTGTTTTTCATGAAAAGTGCTTCATATTTATATCGCTATGCTCATTATAATGAGCTATAACTTAAGCGGTATAAGTTGTCATAACCTCTGACAGGTAACGTTTGTATGAAAACAACTAAACTGTTGATGAAATTAATGAAAATGAAAAGAATTTTTTTAATTTAAATTTACCAAATGAACTAAATTTAAATAATTAGCTAATGTTTTGTTAAAATTAAAATTTATTACTACATACATGTACTGTTGCTATTAAAGGGTTAACTTTTTGGTCAATAATGGGTTAAAATAAATTTTGAAGAGATGGTTTAACCATTTGGTTTGAACACCATGAGTTGATAGGCGGTTTTAATTTTGCACAGAAAAAGTGGTGTTTTGACCTATAGTGCAATGTTAAAAAAAAATTTAAATTTATTATGCGAAAAATCTATTTCCTAGGAAATTAATTTTTCCCGACAATTCGTAGGGAATTCATTTTTCCCGACAATAGAATCTTGCTATACAAAACAGACAGTGGGATATATAATAAGTTAGACTGAGTTTTAAATTTTCGAAGTCAGCCATTTTGTTTTCATTTGTTTTATTTTAACTTTAGGTTTAACTCCCGGGGAATTGTTATATAATATTGGAAACAATTTAAGAAATTTATTATTCAGCATATTGTCACAAGTTTATTTTAATTTGAAATTTATTTGCTGGTGGTTCAGCGATGTCTATATTCATTACATGGTTGCTGTAACAAATCGTCAGGAGACTTCAATCACACATTTTGATCAGTTACAAACCTCTTATCTTATGTACCTTTAAAAGTTCTCAGTTCTTTATCAATTGATTTATAATAGGTAGTAAAATAAGTGTAAGAGGACATTTTTTTAAAATTTATGGACCAATTTCTTGGTTGCATGAGTATGGGCTGCGTATGAATTATATGTATGAAATTTAATTGTCTAACACTCATACGCACCACATAGCGTGCATTACGGCCTGTCCCACGATATCACCAGAATTCGTTCGATCCACAACTTGTATTGCAAACAACAATAAGATTAGAAAATTTGTTGCTGTTTTCAATAAAAGTTGTAGATCGAGAGATTTCTGGTCAAAGCTAATTTCGATTTTATCGTAAGTGACATGAGGCCTACCCATAGTTTAGAATTATCAAAATGGCAAAATTGTGGATAACTTTTAAGATACAGTAGGTAAAATTCTATCTTAAGCGACAATATACGAGAGAGGATCAACAAGTTATTCTCATGAAATTAGTTGCATGATAATTTTTTATTTGTCAAAAGGAGGCCTGGAGGAGCAACATATATCAAAAATGTTGCCAAAAATGCATCAGAGATTCATTATACGCTCTTTCTCATTTAAGACTCTCCTTTATAGCGCTGCAATCAGCAAATGGAAAAAGTTTCATGCAACAAAATTCATGAAATTCCATAAAAAATGCTTAATTATCTCATTTTAACTCAATACACTTGGTCCAACGTTTCTCCAGTTTTTGTATCCCTTCCAAAAAATAGGATTTTTCGAGGTCCTTAAGAACCATTTCTTTAGGTTTGGAGATAGGAAGTAGTCACTAGGGGCTAAATGCAGAGAATATGGCGGATGGGGTACCAATTCGTAGCTCAATTCATAGAGTTTTGCCATTAAGACTGCACACGTGTGCACTCGTGCATTATCTTGATGAAAAATTACTTTTTTCTTGGCCATATTGCATCGTTTTACTTTTAAATCCTCATTAAATCGGTCTAATAAGTTGGCATAATAAGAGTATTCGCTGTTTATTGTTTTCCCCTTTTGAAGGTAATCGATGTGGATTATCTCGCGTGCATCCCAAAAAAACTGTTGCCTACAACTTATTGGCCGACAAATTCATCTTGACCTTTTTCAGAGCAGGTTCACCCGAAAAAACACATTATTTAGACTGTCGCTTGGGCTCCGGATCCATGTTTCATCCATAGTTACCAGACGCCGCAAAAACTCATTCGGATAGTGGTTAAACAACTTCAAACAATCCTTTGAAGTTGTCACAAGTTTACGTATACCCATCTTGCAGACCACTTTCTTAAACCCTTTTTTTCTTCCATTTTTAGAAAAATAACGAGTTTGTCTCTTTTGAACAGCTGTTAAACGCAAAGTAAATGACGACACTTGCTCAAAGTTTGACAGGTAGTCTATTAACAGGTGGTACTTAATGGGAACAGTGTTGCATTTCATATAGCTACGAGGGAAGTTCGAAAAGTCAGGGACTTATTGATCCGCCCTTTTACGTTTGTAAAACAGATTTGGATATTATAAAAAAAAACATGTTCTGAAAACTTTAATTTTTATCGCTTACTAGGATTAAATCGAAAATAGTGCTCGATATGCGACAAATTAAAAAAAAATTCCATTAATCTGTTTTATGCGACAGCAGTACATTTTACCAATATTTCGGAAATTTGTGTCGAAACTAATTATTAGGACAGGTAATGTATAAATTGCGTGTTATAAAAAAATATATACTACGTTTTTTATTCACTTGTAACAGCATTTATGCATGTGTCCTTGTATTATGCTTAGTGTATAAAACGCTTGACCAAATGTGTGAAGTTTCCAGAATTGCGTAAACTCCTTTTCTCAAATTTGAGACGCCATCAAGCTGAGTGACTGGGGTCATTAGACATAATAATATCACTTTCAAAGAGAAGCAGTATGAACAGGTAACAGGACAAATATAGTGATCATATCAAAATGGGTGATCATGAAATTAGCAATAAGTTAAATAAACACTAAATAATATCTATTGGAATATTACAATCACCTTTAATAATTGTAGGGATTTTTTGTTTGAGTGTTACTTCTCTTTTATAAAAAAAGTACATGACGGCTATAAGAAACTGGATAATTTTAAATTAAATTTTTGCGAATTTTTATTATCAAAAATTTTTGTTAACAAGAAAGCATATGCATATGACTGTAAATTATAAGAGTTTGGTGTACTTTGCTTTTTTTATAGCTATTGCTATAAAAAAAGATACAGGGGTTAGAAAATAATTTTCGTAACAAAATTAACCGACACTATTACAGTTATAAATTTATTTTTGTTTTGATTTCTTTGTACTTAAAAGCAGCGTACGAAAATAAACGAAGCAAATTGTTTGAATTTGTTTTGTTTGGTTCTTTGAAATGAGTTGAACAAAAACAAAAACAATGAAAAACATCGCTCAGTTTGTTTTTGTATTATTTTTTGCAAATAAGCACAAGCCAGAGAACATTGCCGATCGACTGTAAGACGAATAACCGCCGCCGCCGACCACAAACAATATATTCATTTAATCGTGCTCCGCTAGAAAAGATAATAATGGGAATAATAAATGGAAACGTTTTGAAATATTTGCGGCGAATTTAAACACATTAAGTTTGTTTTATACTATGTTCACACTTATGTTTTTAAACATGTTTAATACATCGTCAGCTGGTTTCTGGTTTGCGGCACAGTATATTCAAAATACATTATGTCTGTAGCATACCAGAAACCAAACGACGACATTTTCACAATTGTGTTTAAGACGAGTTTTCTAAGAACTAAACACAACCGTTCACATTATATTTGAGATGTTTAAGGTTGTCGTTTTGTCAGTATTATTGTCAAACAACAAATGTTTTTGTAAATAATTCACTATTTTTTTAGTAATTACTTTCTTACCAAATAATGTATCAGCTGCCACCATTTAATAACAAAACAAAGGTGCCAGAGCTATCAAAAAACGGACTGAACATACTCTATTTACGTGTTTAAATCTTAAACACTTCATTTGAGATGTTTAAAAAAACACTTCATTTGAAATGTTTAACAAAACAACAATCTCAAAATCATCGTGTTTAAGCTCTTAAACACGAATAAGGTGTTAAACACGTTTAAAAACATAAGTGTGAACATAGTATTATATAGCTAAGTAGCAATTGCTATAACCGGGTGTCCTAAGACACCTCTCTCCTTTTTTTATCCATCATTGAGACATTTGAATTATTGGGTCTTCGTATGGGCCGATTTTTTTAACTAGACAAAAGATCATTGCAACATTTTTCTTTAAATCTTCGTCTTCATAGTCGAAATACGACACTTGTAATTAGGACCATTGAATAGTTTGCCATATAAAACTTCATTTATAAACACAAATACGTGTGTGAAATTTTCCTACTCCAATACCAAATGCTCACAGTAGTAATTATTTTTATTTCAATATTGTTTTTTTTTAAAGAAATACATCCTTTAATCACCCGTATTACGTATTTGATTAATCAAACCTTTTAAAAGTTTTCTTTATTCTGTGACAAAATTCTCGTAGACGAATCCTTGCTATTTGGAAAAAAAAACTTAAGTTTTATCATTATCATTTTTTTATTATCATTTAAACTGGCAGCTGATAAAAAACAATAATTTTTTGTATGCAGTTTGCCCCCATACGAAAAGTTCTTATATCCATTTTGTACTCTATTCTTTTTATTGAGCGGCTGCAGGCAGCAAAGAATAACTACACAACTTGATGTCCTCTTCTATCGGTTCTACTGTAACATTTTTTCATGGAACCTACGCAAGAATTTGAAACCAGAAAAAATCTACACAGAAACCTTATAAAAGAAAATGAAATGTAATGAATTTTATTTACATTAACAGGAATTAGGCGTAGTGTATCTGGAAAAGTTTTCTAACGCTTCTCTTCAATAGTCATTTGTTACCAGTTTTATTTCTATTGATTCGGCACGCTTGGTCTTGTTTGTATTTCATTAATTTGTAACACTTGCAACAGAGAAGAAAATAAACAAACAAACAAACAAACGAAGAAAATAGCAACTACAACAAGACAAGAACAACAAATACAAAAGAAAAACACATAATAGAGGGTACAAATAGTACAACAAAAATGTCACAAATTGTAAGGAATTAATGACTGAACGATTGTACTCTGGTTGACAAATATTTGTTAAAAGAAGTGTTTTGATATTGAGAACAAATAATTAAGGGTATTCACTGGGCTATGCAATTATTATTTATTTTTTTTTTCATACAAATTTCATATCCACGAGGTGCTTGGGGCAAATATTAATGTCCGCCCCTAATTCAACAACGCGTCTTTTTCAGAACTCAAGCTGTGTGCCAAGTTTTAAAAAAATCGGCCTGTAGAAACTTAAAATTATACTCTAGTGGGCATGGTCCCGCCAACTTCTTTAAGCACGAAATTATGGCATTCTTAGAGCCAGAACTGCTAGCCAAGTTTTGGATTGGATAAGTAAAAGTACATATAATTTAATACTAAACTGTCGTGGAAGTGCCCCCCCCCATTTTGTATATGTAAGATGGTGGTTTTTTAAATTCAGGATGTATATTGAGCTACGTAAAAATTGGTTAAGTAGAAGCACGTGAAATATAATATTAAATTTAAATGGGCGTGGCACCATCTACTTTCAGCTTATTCCCTTATTATGAGCTGCATTCGATTTTCGATCTTCGCTGGCTATCGAACATCGAAAATGAAAAGTTCAAATCATATTATGAGCATCGAAAATTTCGTTGAGCAACGAATATTCTGTTGAACCAAATTTAGCTTTCGATGAATTATTTACGTATAAAAAGTTATTATAAACGATTGTTTTTTATTTTTAGGTAAATTCGTTGCAAATTTTAAAAATCACTTTGAGTGATGTTCACTGTAAGGAAATTTTTGTCGAATGCTCGTCATAATATCAAATGAAAATTCCTGCGATCAGTACTTTCGACAATAGTCGAAGATCGAAAGTTGCTTATAATGAGGGCCTTAGAGTGTGTGCTTTTTTAGCTTAGAGTGTGTGCCAAATTTTATCTCAATCAATGGTAGAAGCAAGAAAAATATAAGAATAGATTATATTTTTTAAAAATTTAAAATGTTTGAAAAACTTCCAGCAAAACAGCAACAAAAAAACTGCTTTTGCTGTGCTGCGAAAAGTTTATTTGTATTTTTTAGACTTTTGTTACTGTGTTGTGCCGCGCACATGCCTGCAGTTAAGTTACACCACAGCTACATCGCCCGTTGGTGATAACTGGTTTGTTGCTTTAACTTTTAAATTTTAAACAGTTCAGTCAAAGCACAGTTTCAAAATCTCTTGTTTTACTTTATGTTATAACTGCCGTGGCTATAAATCATCGTTTGTTTTTTGTTGTTGTTGTTGTTGTTGTACTTAATTGTTTAAGAAGTTTAACCTAGCTAAAAAGCAACGGCAAAACCAACAGTCGAATTCTGTGTACTGTTGCTCTTGCTTTGACTTTAGCTGCAGAGATCTTCACAGCACAGCAACAGTTAAGTCAATGTTTTTGCGTTTAACATTACAATAGACAGTCGCTCGTTCGGTTTTTGTTTTGTGCTTTCGTTTTGCTATCGGCTTTGGCAGTCATGGCACAGTTGAAGCAAATGAAATAAAAAAATTGAATTACACCGAAAGAATTTTGCTTCATAAGTCCAACGAAACAATTTCATTAAAATTTTTCACAAATCTAATGATAATTTCACCAATCTAATAAAAATTTCATGAATATTGTGAAAGAATTTCATTGGAATTGCTTCGTTGGTATTCTGGTTTCGTAAGAGTATTTTATTGGATTTATGACAACAATATTTTCTAATTATTAAGAAACACCTTTATATTGAAGTTATTTCATTCTCTTCATGAAATTATTTTATTGTTTCGATGAAGTTATAGCACTGCATTAATTACACTGTTAAGTAAATTTGATGAATTTTTCAACAAAATAATTTTGACGAAAATAGTTTCATTAATCCAACGAAGCGTGACGTTGGTTGAATTTCAATGAATTTTTCATTAGATTAATGTCAAAATTCATAGAATTTAGCCCGAAAATTCTTTCAGTGTACTTTCAAAGGCTGTTAATAATACAAACTTTTAATGGGTGTAGGCCCGCCCATTTTTTCAGCTTTGTAATAATCGGATAATTAGAAAGTCCTAAAATCAAAGAAAAAATTAGTGAACGTGTTGCAGCCCATTTTTTTACAATTGGACCAAATAGTAGCTAGACCACTTTAGACAAAAAAAATGTTAGGTTAACTTTTGGTCGTATCCTGATCAGGGATTATTTAAATATTAGACAAACACTAGCAGAATGGAACAATATGTGCTTTGCCCATCGTGTATGAATGTTGAGGTACAAAAAGCTTGGTTATGTAAAAATTAATTTGAGTGCAAAAATTTAGAAAAAAAACGTTTCAACGAAATTGTATTGAGTTCTCAAATGTAAAGTGTTGATTATATTTACAATGAAAATTAATAGTATTTTCTAATACTAATGCCCCAATTCAGTAAGAAGATTTAGGACGTTTTTGTTTGAAAATGCTTCTGAGTTCTTGTCTTTGAAGTCTCTAAATTATTTTCTTCAAAAATGGTTGTTGACTTTGACAATGAAAAATACAAATATTATTGTCATGTTTTTAAAACATAAAAATTCAATTAAATTATTATACAATAGTTTGAAAAATATATGAAAAAATTGTGTTGGATATAATCTTTAGAACAAAATCATAAAGCAAATACACGAACCTTCTAGCATAGACAATAAATAATAATCGTTTTAATGAATCAAAACTGCTTCTTTTTTTCGTGCATAGACAAGACGATACATTCGTCGAACAGAATTAGGGCATTAATATGAACTTTCCCAAAAATTTAGCAGTAGTATTTTGAGGTGGACATGCTCGTATTTATTACTAATATTTTTGAAAACTTGCCTTGCTATAGTTGTCGTGGAATGTGCTACAAATTTTATTGATGGCTTTCAAAAGGTTGGACATGTTGAGCGATGTTTATTAATTATTTCTGCTTGCTTGGCTTTATTTCGATTCCTCAGCAGTTTCGTTTTAAAAACTTTTGCCAAAAGTTTCTTAGTTGTCTTTTGCAACTTAAAACTTTCCATTTTATTTGATTTAAAGTTTTTATATACATACATACCACATGACTCCACCGAACACTCTTGCTATTTTACTTCTCAATTTTAACAATTTAAGCCCCCACGAAGGCTGCCATCATTTTATATTTTAAGCAAAATTTTCATTTAACCAAACTTATCATTATTAAAAGCAGCTTTTTAGTAACTTTCAACGCAAAAGAAAGAAAAGAAAGTAGTAAAAGTGTGAAATAACCAACAAAACAATTAAAAATTTATGACTTGACAAATATAACAAAGTAGATACCCAAATCAGTGCAAAAATATATATATTGACCATAATTGTAACCCCTGTTTACAATTATTGTTGTTTAAGTGAAATTTTACTGGCAAATTGTATAGATGCCTTAAAGGTGGCTTATACAATTCATCCACGAAACTTAATTTACAGGATTAGAAACTTTTTAATTTATTTTCAAAACAAAGAAAACAAATTGCAAAAATAATACAACAACTTTAGTTTATTTTAAGGCGTTTATAACCAAAGAAAAGTTGTATAATGCTGACGATGAGGACAGGTTGGCAAGCAATCATTACAAACAATTTTATACTAATGATTATGATGCTTTCTAAAAGCCGGGTTTTCTTAAAAGATTAAAAACTTTTAATTAACAAGAAATTTTTCTTGCCAAACTTTGTGCAATTTTTTTTTAATATATTTTTTGTCTGCTAACTTCAATGTTTTTCAATGTAAAGATGTTGTTTTCTTTAAAATTTTTTTGGTTTGATTATAGTGTCAGCTGTTATGTGTTAGTTGGCCATAAAGTTTATGTTTTCAAAGCTGTATATATTATTTTGGTATATATCTTCTTGCAATATTTTAGCTTAAGTGTGGCTGGTGGTATCATGTGTTTTTCTGTGTTATTAATGCCCCAAAATCAGCTTAAAATGCAGCCATAAATGTTGTTAGGTGAACATTGTGTGTTGTCTCGTATTATTATTTTTGATTTTTTTTTATAAAAAGGTATGAAGTTGTGGGTATCATAAAGTTATATGGCTGAAATAGTAAACAAAATATTTGCTACAGCATAAAATTCTTTTGCTGATTTACTAATTTAAAGGCCAATTTGAAAATGTTCCAGCTAGAGTTAAAAAAAATAGCAAAAAAATATTGATAAACGTATTTCAATTTACTATAAATTAAAGAAAAAAATAAAACTAAGACTTACAGCCGTTTCTTAGAACGCAACTCATTGACACTATGACACTTTTGTTTGTAATACTGAAAACTACTATTTGTAATCCTGATATTATCTAGAAATGAATGTGCCTTGTTCTAACTCTTCACACACAAAAACAATTTATGCCCTAATTCAGTAAGAAGGTTTCGGATGTTTTTGTTTGAAAATACTTTTGAGTTCTTGTTTTTTAATTCTCTAAATTATTTTCTTCAAAAATGGTTGTTGCCTTTGATAATGAAAAATAAAAATATTGTTATCATATTTTTAAAACGTTAAGCTTTTGCATAGTAAGAACTACTTCAGGTGCAAAGAAATACAGATATCACAATTGTGTTGATCAGGCACAATGCAACATTTTATTATATGCTCACATTTGTGTTATCTGATGTTGATGACTTCAAAGCCGATGATAATGTTGCTGACAAAACCTGGATCCGTTTGTATGCAAATGCAGAGGAAGAAACTAATGAAAGCATAGAAAATATTTAAATGTTTCAGTCTACCAATAACAAGCCAGATAGGCCGACCGAACAATCAATTTCCTCAGATATAATAGTGTTTCATAACCTAGTATTGAGTTTCCCATGTCATCGGGTTATGATCAAGCAATCATCAATAATTCTCAACTAGAATATCTAAATAAATATTTCTAAAAACTCATTATTAAGGCGTTACTAAGTATACTTAAATGTGCATAATTAGTATAGTTGTAGGCACTTCCTGAGTGCCCTATATAACTTCGGACATTAAACGATTCTACGGATGCACGATCGTAGTAGGGTGCCTTTATCTCCCGGCGATCAAGATGTACTGGCCTCACTAATATAAAATTCCCATCTTTTTTAACTCCATGTCCAATGATAATTTCCTGTAACTTCAAACGCTTATTTTAAAATTGCAAACATAAGGTTGTAGTAACAAAACACATATGAGGAGCCGCAGAACAAAAGGTGCTTTTTTGCTCATTTCTAATTTTTGGGAAATCGAGATTTATTTTTTTGTCCCCTTTAAAGGACTGCAAGAACCTGGAAATGCTAACAAGTATTTAACATATCTATAGATGCATCTAACTGTCATAAGTCAGCGCATTAAATGTAAAGAATGTTTGATATAATTCCATTTTTATTTCGGAAAAAGCACCTTTTGCAAAAAAGAAAGCAAAAAAGCACCTTTTATTAAGGAAAAAAATAGTAAAAAAACACCTTTTGTAAAAAAAAGTAAAAAAGCACGTTTTGTTAATAGAAGATAAAAGTACATGGTGTAATGGGAATACACATATATGACGATAAAATTTTGAACTGAATGTGGTTCAAACTGATCTAATATATTAAAAAAGCACCTTTTGTTAAGCATAAATTTTTTAGAAACCATTTACTTTGTAAAAAAAATAATAATAATGCTAACTTGATTGTTTCTACAAGATTTCAACCTGAATATTATAAAAATACCAAAAAACCAATTTTTCGAGAAATGCGAAAAATCACCTTTTGTTCTGCGGCTCCTCATATAATATTATCAAGCTTGCGGCTTACGTTAGTAAGCTTATTATAATATTTTTCTCAAGCCATTTGGCATACTGGGAAAAGCTTTTATACCGACTTTACCAACTTACACACACACACACACACGACTTTTTGATTCCAATTATTAAAACATTTTGCCGTAAATTTCTAAAATCCTCAAAAGTTTTAAATTTTTTTTCTATAAATTGATGACAAACTGTGAACAGCGCATAATACCAAAATACTATATAGTGACGATGACAAAGAATTATGATGTTTGGTGAGCTGCTGTTGATGATGACATTAAATGTGTGTGTGTGTGTGCACTTATTCGGCTTGTTTTAAGTTTAACCAACGCGTATAAAAGTAGGAAATAAAAATGTCATAAACATCAATCAAAAAATGTTTTGTCGAAATATTTTACATGCAAGCAAGTCACGTCAAACCAGCCAATAAATTTTTGTATAAAATAATTTTTTAAAACAGAGAACGAAAAAAAAAACAAGAAAATCCTTTATACTCTTATAGTGTACTCGTATTAACAATTGTCATGCTGAGCGTAAAATGTTTATTAGAAGTAAAAAAAAAAATTTACAACAATGTTTTCACACATGAACTTGACAGATTTCCCTTTAAAATATAGCCAGTCAAGAAACAGGCCTTTGTTTGCGAAAGGTATAGCGAGCTAGAAGTTGCATATCGATGTTAAAAATAAAAAAAAGCAATGTGTGTCCGATCACAGGGGAGATGTGTAAACATCTAGTAAAGAAATTTTTTTTTAATATTGTCTTAGGGTAACTAAAATAAGATATATAAAGTTTTGACTCTACTATATTTAAAAATCTATGCACAATTGCATCTATAGTAGTGAAATTATTAGTTGTGGGGGTTTGTGGAGAATTGCTCATATGCAAGAGGAAAACGTCAAATTAAAATTTTGATGAAACTTGCGACTGTGGGTTTGCAAAATTTTTACTAAAATCTCTACCCATAATAATTGGCATGAAATGGAGATTGTTACCCAATTGTCGTGCACCAGCTTCAGTGTAAGGCAACAGTACGTAATGAAGATATGTTATAATATAATATTATAAATTCTTTATAAAGACTGCTATCTATCTTTTAAACAAATATTTGACATTTAAAACGCTCTTTTATTTAAAAGTTTATATATATTTTAATTAATTTAAATTTTTTAAATTTTTTAACAAAATTATCACCACTGGCAACACTATTACACTTCACAAGCAATTTCTATTAAAATTAACATTGCTCCGCTCCTGAAGGTATGCTTTAAAATTCGGTTGAGTGTATTTATATCAATGATGCGCACACAATGCCCCCGGGGGCCGAACACTTTTCGCGATTTACACATACACAACAGGAATGTTGACGAAGCGCACTACAAAGAGCACAAAAGTTATAATTTTATTCAGTTGTATGCCAAATTTTAAGCAAGAAGGTTGATGTCGCTTGATTTGTTATGATGCAACAACAAAATACACAGTTGAGATTACAAGTTAGAGAAAAAGAGAAGAACAACTGAGTATTTTTATGATTTTTTTTCCAGCATTTCAATACACTTGGAATAACTTTATGTTTACATATTAACCATTTTTTATTATTTTGAAATGTGGAATGAGAAAAAATTTTTATTTTCACTAAACATATTTAATGAAGCTGAGTGCCTTGTATGCAATCAAAAATTAAAAAAAATAAGTGCATACAGTTTTAAGCGTGATTATGAAAGTCGCCATTTAGAACTGTGTAGTTTGTCAGGGGAGGACAGAGATAGGCTTATAACAAAATTAAAAAAGAATTTGGAATTGAAAAATAATAAAGCTTTGCGTGATTGTAAAATCAATACAAATACCGCAACATGCAGCCAACTAAAGGCTACATACCTAATTGCTTTAGGTTTAGCAAAAAAGGGGCGGCGTAAAACAATCATTCGTAATTGAACTTATTTTTTATTTCCACTTAATCTTTTTCATGGATATACTATTTAATTTTTTGAATGCTTCATTCATACTTCAGTTCATGTTATTAATTGAACATAAAAAATGTTGTATACAAAAACATTATTAAATACATTTACCAGCAAATTTCTCCCAGTGCACTCACCACTACACACACATTTTTAAGCTGTTTCTCTTTGTGGACAACGCTGATTTATATGCAGCTGTTAAGTTTCTCTGTACTTCTTGCTGTCCGTATGATCTTTATAATATAAAGGAGGAGTACTCCTCTCTTTTGAATTATTCACATGTTGGATATTCAGCGGTGTTGCCAATTTGCCTTATTTTTCTAAAAGGTTTGTCAGATTAATGAATGTTTTATTCTTACAAGGCCGTTAAATTAATAGTATAGTTTTTCTTAATGAGCAAATGTAGTTTAAAAATAATATTTTGATAAAAATTATAAAAAGTCTTGAATTGAACATTGAACTGTTGTTTGACAATAAAATCATAGGTTTTGTACAAAGAAAAATAAAGCCAAATCCCCCATAATTTATGCAGAAATTTTAATAATAATTATTCTACGTTAATATAAAATAAAATCAAGCAAAGTAGGTTGAAACTAACATTAACAGTTTTTATGACCTCTTATTTCATTCTATTTTTTTTTTTGTTTTTATTCCTTAAATAACTTGCAGGCAGGCAATTTCTTAATTTCTCTTGCGAACAGTCAACCATACAATAGAACAATAAGCACTTTTCATTTACCTGGTCATAAAATGCAAACAACGGCAAGGAGCAGCAGCAAAAACAAAACTTAAAATAATGAAAATAAAATGAAGCAAATGAAAAAATCTTGGGGAAAGCAAAAAAAGAAACAACAAAAATTACATAGTAAAAAAAGCTGCTATCCCAGAAAGAATGTCGATGATAATCGTTTTGAGCAAATGCATTCATGCAATGCATTGGGCTACCAATACAACAGCAACAACAACAGGACTATATTTCCACTTCTTGTGCTCGTGGACACAACCTTTAGTTTTAAGTATCGCACAGTGGCATGAGCACAAAATGATGGAATGGAATGTTATTAGTGAGTGCCTTTTGTAACTTAAAGCTTAAAGCTTTCGTGCTTTTAATTCCAAGTAAGAAAGTAATAGTCAGGCAATAATTGCCTACTACTATTACTAGGTGTTACCTTCCTTAGGAAAGAGATAGTGATAGAGACGACAGGTGGTAAAGGAAGAGATAGATGAAAGCTTCATTCTTTTACAACTCTGCTTTTTGCACGTTTTTTAATAATACAGTGTTGCAGCGCCTCTGGTGTCAATCAGGCGTATTAAATTTTGAAGCAGTGCTTAGTAGCCATTTTATTGGTTATTTAACTAAGCCGATGATTCTGCTACACAACGAAGGAGGGCGCTCTGATATTACATTAGGACTAGTATTTGCTGAAGTCGGTATAGTTCAGCGACCAGTGTCTTCATCACTTGTAGTTTGCTACAACAAGTGATACAAAGGGACACTCGTACACTTCAGAAAAATGAGTGGTGATATTATTAAATGACTGCTGTGTACCGGAGTTGAACCCAGGACCTGCGGTTTTGTAGTCAACGTGCCAACTACTTCAGCCCACGGCACCCTCATTAAATAGATTTTTGGAATTCTTTATTTTCATTTAATGCACAATAAAATTAAAACGAATTGAAAAATTATCAATATAGTTTTTATCAGTTCAGTCATTTTTAGCCATCAACAAAGGAATATTTTTACATGATATATGTATTTTCTCTACTTACGCCACTGTGCAACGCCAGTTTCAGGTAAACTGAAATAAAAACAACAGCAAGAAAAACACATACAACAAAATGGCAGTAAAAATACTTGGAACGTTTTCTGCAAATGCCATGTGCCACAATCAGTTGTCAATTAAGGCCTTTATTTACTAACACAACAACAAACGCACATACACACATACACACACACACACACACATACACACACATACACACACAAGCATATTGCACAACAGAAAAGTCTAACGGGTCTAAAAGCTTTAATATTTTTAAATACTCTACAGCAAAAACTCTAGAAAAGATGTAAGATTTCAAAAGCACAAATTCAAAATGTTGGAGGAAAAAGGACAATTTTAAATACTTGATTTAACATATATACATATATGTTTTTTTAAGATTTTCCTTAAAAGGAAAATTTCGGATCTTTTAGAAAGCACTTAAAAACTAAAAGCCAAAATTTGTTGCGTGTTATTTGTTATAAATTTAATTGCAGAGATACTCGTAGTTCAACAAAAATCTGTTGAATATTTAAAACTCAGCATCCATGTGGCGCACAGTGTTCCATTTTAATTGAGGAAACGGCAACGTGAGTAGACTAATTTATCAAAAAAAAAATAAAATTTTTTTATTAGAAAGTTACTTTAAATTGAAGATAAGCAAGGCTTTAAGTTTTAACAAATTGACACAAAGCCACGCCTACATGCGTGCCAAATATAATTAATTTTAAAAATGTAGTTTAAGTTACAATTATTATCCCAACTTTTTTCAGTAAAGTCCAATAAATGCAAGGACTTACATCCTTGTTTAAAATTTTTTTTTGGTAAATTAAACTCAAATAAATGCAACTAATTGCAAACCACCCATATATCCTTGATTGTTAATAATTTTCAATTACGAAAAAAATGCACTCCAACTGTATCCTAATTGGAAAGATCAGTCTCCCCGAGTGAATTTTATTTCAAGCAGTCTAAAGACGAGTAAATATATGCCTCCTTTATGTCCTTAATAAAACATAATAATTATATTTCTTTAATTTTATATTAGAACGTAACGTTATGATAATGAAAAACTTAAACTAAATCATTCAAGGCCATGTCCTTTCATATATCATTAATAAAAATTAAATCTGCTATTTCAGCAGACTGCATGAAAAGCTTGTAACTACTTATAAAATAATTCTTTTAAACGGTTTTAACGAATTTCAATTCAAAAAGTCTAAAGGACTACCTAACTCCCATACATCCTTTTTTTCAAATTGAGATTTTCCCACAATTGTGATAACTGTTTCCAAAACTATAAGCAAGCACGCTTTTGAATTATAATTTAATATGAATTGGCGCTAGGACATTACTACATTTAATACATTCTTTGTATTAAAAATGTAATTTGCTTGTTATTAATAATAAATTTGCTGGCACAGCTTATAACTATTTCCTAAATTGTATAATTAATCTGCTTAGTGAATTTTACTTAAATCGGGGCAAGGACTTGCTCACCTCCCATATATCTTTTATTTGTAAATTAAATTTAGTTAAGTTAAAATTATGATTTGGAGCTAGCATAAAATATTTGCTTAAAATATAAGTTCTTTTCAACTTAATCAGTGCAGAAATACTCTCTTCTATATATCCTTATTAAAGCTATTGCTTATAGTTTTATTTATTCCTATTTTTTTAACTTTCATTTCCTTAGCCCTAATAATTATAATAAAGCACAAAAAACTGTTTCTATTCATAGTATGTTATGTAAATTTTGCTTTAGTTGCTGCATATGTCCTTACATATGTCCTTTATTCAAAAACCTTAATTGTTCCTACCATTATGATCAGAGGACAGCAACAATCCTTTAAAATTTCTTAAACTCTAAAATAAGCGCACTGGTAAATTTCAATTTAATTAGAACAAGAATTCATATATCCCATATCCTCTTTATACAACAATTTTTTTAAGCATTTATTTACGATAAAGCGTATTACAATTTCCAATATTACACAATTAATCTGCCGTGTAAATTTTACTTAGCTAGGGGCAAGAATATGCTCACCACCCATATATCCTTTATTTTTATGTTAAATTTCCCACATATAATTTTTTTAAAAACTTAAATTTTTTGCACAATTATGATCACAAGGCAGTAACAATTCGTTACTGTTTCCAAAATTTCAATTGAGTTTCAATTAGCAGTATGATATATATCCTCTATATGCAAACAATTTTTTTTTATTATTAGTTGCGACCAGTACGCTGACAAAGCTTATAACTATTTCTTAAATTGCATAACAAATCGGACTAGTGAATTTTAGTTACATCGTCATAGGAACTTGGTCACCTCCCATGTATCCTTTATTTAAAAAAATAATTTCATTGGCTTCAAATTATGATCGGAATGTAGCAATTACTTCGAAAGCTATTCGCTTAAATTCTCAAGTTGATTTCACCTTAACCAGAGCAATGTTATATACTCTTTCTAGACATTCTTTTTACTCGTATATTGTATGCAATTTTATTTCAGCCTTAATTATGACCATTATGCCATGAATAGTTGTATATGTTACTGAAAGTTTACTGTTAGTATCTTTTGTAAATTTTGCTTCAGCTGCGGCATGAAGTCCCATATATCCTTTATTTAAGAATTTACATTTTTATTCTAGTTTTGGCAATAGACTTTAGACTTAAACATTGTAAAATGTATTAACCTCAATCGGGGCAAGTACATTCACACCTTCCACACATTCGTTATATGAAAAGACAAAGTGTTAGAATTGGCAAGACTAAACAAATTTTGCTATATGCAGCAATCAATATTTAATATTAATATCTATTTTCTACTAGCAACAACTTAATAGGAAACAAAATTTTGAGGCTTAATTACTTAAATCTTTCTTTTTTTTTGGGTTGTACCCCTTTGCCCCTCAATTATAATCAGTATGTGACAAAACTTGAAAATACTTTCCAAATTGCTTTCTGAAATTGTTTTCAATTTGTTAGAACATCCTTCTTTTATATGTCCTTAATTTCTTAAATTTTAAACCGACCCTAAAGTGTTTAACAAAGAAATTTCAAACCTATATTTATTTACTGAACCAAAACAATTCTTTCTGAATGCCGCATGTAATCTTTTTGGCGAATTTTAGAACAAGGACATATCTTCTCCTTCCATTATCTTCAGTTAAAACTTGAGTTTTTAATAAAACAATTTTTAATGCTAATTTTAACCAGCAGCAGCAGCAGTAGTAAGCAAAATAAAGTGAAGTTTTTACAGTCTGCCAGTTTCAAAAGTGACCGGCAGAATAGGTCCTGATTGGTCCCATTGTGCTAGAATAAAGTGAAAGTTTATTACTATCTCTGAAATTTTGCTGTTAATCTGCCTAATGAATTTGATTGAAATCGATGCGAGGACTTGCCAGCCTCCCATATATCCTTTTTTTTACAATTTCATAAAAAAAATTTTTTAATTTGTATTTGATCTTAAAATTATTTAACAATTTTTAAGGATTTAGTGTATTAATAATTAACTTTTCTTTTAATATAGATAGCATCCTTGAAAAGTTTAAGCTAACCTATATAATTATTAATAGTTTTAGGTAAACGAAGGAACTCTAAGAATATCAACAAATAAAGTTTTCGCCAAAAGCCTTTTTCCATAATATTCTAAAAAAAAAGAATATTTATCTTAAAATAATAAGAACATGTTCAGTGAAATGGTTATTCAGTATGACATCAACTGCAAATGAAAGCAAAAAGCATTAGCATTTTATCTTTATGGAAAGCAAATAAAATGTGCAGACTTTAATAAATTTTTTTCTTTCTTTTTTAAAATATTAAATTCAACGGCCGGAATAGATAGTAAAATTTATTACAATAAGCAGGCCAATAAAGTGACCATGTGCTGGTTCTCATAACTAAAATATAAAACTTAAGCCAGCATTTAAACAACTCCTAACAGTATGCTATGAAATTTGGCCACCCTTAAAACGTTAACGCTTAAACGCATTTCATTTCAAGTTTTTATTTGCTTTTAGTTCTTGGTGCTGCTTTTGCTGCTCGTCCAGCTCATAGTGGTAAATGAACAAAGTGCACTCGAAGTCAAGCAAACACCATAAAATGACAACATGACAGTATATCATGACATCTAACAACTAAGAGGCCAACTCTGTTGCTTTTGAAAGGAATTGCTCATCAGCCTGAGGTCATTGAGATTGCATGGTTAAATGTACGCAGCATAAAAACTAGTTACCAACTAATAATAATTCACTAAGAAAATTAATAGAACAAAAAAAAAAGATAATAAAACTACTAGATTTCGTAGGAAAATATTTCAATAGCACAGACACAATAAGGGAAAAGGAAAAATTTTTACCAACTATTGCTCTTAAAGAAAATTCTTCTCAAGTGTAAATAAGGGATTTCCTTTGACATAAAACTATCTAATTTTTATTTTTTATTTTTCTTTTTTTAAGCAAAATTGTAACAATAATTAAACACACCTTCTTGTTGTCTGCCCAAACACACAAACAACATTATTACTTCCTGTCATTCAATGATTTTATTACTTGTAGTTTTTCGATAATTTGTTTGCGGTTTTCTCTCTATCACTTAATTAACAACCTTTGACACTAAAAAGTAATAACAGGTTACATCAGCAACAACAACGATAACAGCAACAGCAACAGCAACAACCACAACAACAAGGGCTATTAAAAACAAAACGAAAACGTTTGAGTAATTTACACGAAACGCTTGTGTTATCATGTTCATATAAAAGTTAAATGCATGACAAAAACATGACTGATATTTCTGCACACACACACACACACAAAAGACACACATACAAACACGCACACACACACATACAAATAAACATGAATTTGAAGTAACGATACGAACAATCAAAAAGTCTTTAAATATGGCATTTCGGCAGCAAAAGAAATAAAAATGGTTTTAATTTCCTTTCAAAGTGAAACCACAAACGTGTAAACGTAACGTGCTTAAAGTTTATTTCTTTTTGCTTTTCTGTTTTGTGCACGAATTTTTCTTTTCTTTTTCTTTTGTTAATTTACATAAAAACGCGTTATATACATATATATTTTCTTCCTCTTTCTTTGTAGCTGCTAAGTAATTGTACTATTGAGTTGAATTCAATTATTTTGCCCTTTTATTAGCATTTAACATGTTAAATATATAGAGAAGACACTTGAGCCATTAAAACGGTGTAAGCATTAAATTATTTTTCCTCTGAAAGTTTAATACAGATGATAAGTATATGTTATTGTGATATATCAAGTATTTGTTTTTATCAGAACATATTTTTTTTAATTGGACCAGCATTCAGGGGATAACCCCTACTCATGCAATGCATTGTGCTAGAACTACGAAAATAGGTTATAGGGGAGGAGGATAGAGGGAGTACACAGAGAAAAAAATGCCTCATAGAATCAAGAAGATTTTCTCTATGCAACGTTTTTAGGCTAAAGGTTATCCCAGCAGAAAGAAGCGAAGATTTTTTCATAGAGATTCCTTATTGTTTTTATGTGGTAAATCTTATTAATTTTATCAAGAAGAAAACCATATAAAATCAAGAAGAAATCTTATTATTCACAACTTTTTTTTACTCAATTTCCGTTACTTTTGGCACCAAAAAAAAAAAAAAACAATCCAAAGGGAAAAACTTCTTTATTCTATTAGGTTTTCTTATAAATTGTAAACTATAGGGATTTCTTATTGATTTTATTAGGTTGCCTTCTTGATTTTTTCAATAAGGGTTTCTTCATGATTCTAGTACGTTCCTATATGAGTATGTGTAAATCATCCTATTGATTTTTTAATAAGGAAATCTTCTTGATTTTATGAGGTGTCTTGTTATTTCATATCTATAAATAGACATACAGACAATTTTTTCATGATCTTTTTCATTTTTATATAAGAATGTTTGCACAATAATTTCAATGGTTATTCAGGTCGCTTGTTAGTATATTGGGTAGGGTGCTTGTCTAACAGGTAGAAGTTTGCTGGTTCAATACTTGGTGAATAAGTTAGTTAAGAATATAACCTAATATGTATGTATGTATGTATAAATAAATAATATCTACAATATAACACATACATACATACATATGTATATGGTATAGAATTTAAATGAAAAGACATAAGTACAGAGAATAAAGACGCAATTTTTTTTATTTTTTTATTGCAAAAATCAATAAGTTAACCTCATAAAAACCACAAGATTTTTTCTTTATTTTTCAAAAAGGCTTTCTCTATGAAATTAATAAGATTTCCTTATTGAAAAAAAACCATAGAGATTTCTTATTAATTTTGTTCTATTTTATGGAGTATTTAGTAGGTACTGTTTTTGTCTGTGTAGAGTCTATGGGCATTCGATTTAAACTTTCCCACGCTGGTGGTTACAGAAAAGACTTCCGCAGGTATTTTGTTCCACATACGAACAGTGCGGCTAAAAAAGGAATTCGCTCTGAAATGCGTAGTGCGATTCATTGGCCAATCGACCACAAAGGGATGTGTTCAGAATGAGGCACATGTAATGCGTATAAATGTGCGGCTTTCAGGAACAAGTTCTCTAATTGTATTAGAACACATTCCGTTGTTAGTAACGATAGAACAAGGAAATGCACCCTACATTGCGTCGATGCTCCAATGAATCAATAGAGTTGGATACCCTACTGTCACGGATGAGCATCTTCGCCCTCTCCTGTACGCAGTAGAGCAGCCCCAGAATACACTTTGAAGCGCCGGCCCATACATGACAGTTGTGTTCCATTTTCGGTCGGATATAAGTGGTATAAATAGTAAGGAGATCAGATGGGGTGAAATATCGTTTGCAGCATTTTAAAAAGCCGCGGCACTTGTATGCTTCTTTTGCAACTTGAAAAATGTGTTCACTCTATCGAACATCACACTAGATTTTCATGCCAAGAACATCAAGAACTTCTAGTTCCTTAATATTTATAACCCCTATATAACAGATGCAGCAGCATCTGTGAGTAACAATACAACATTGGGTCTTACAGGCCTTAAAATCGACCCTATTCGCATGACCCCATTCAGAAATTTTTTTGCTAAATTGTAGTTTAAAGTCTCAATCATATTTTGTCGCATAGCTTCAACCTGCGGCAGGCCCAAGCTGAATAAGAAGGGTTTAAAGTTTGACATAGAAGGTCATTCAGAAAAATAAGGAATAGAGTTGGTGAAAAAACGTAACCTTGCGGTAGCCCTGAATTTACCTTGAACTCGTTTGATGAGACGTCATCTATAACAACTCTTATAGAAAGATATCTGAGGAAACGAGGGAGAGAAATTATCACCGACAACAAGGGCAATACATTTTAATTACACTTATCCCTCGATGTACACGATACTTTTTCTTACACGATTTCAATTTTACACGATTATTTTGGTTTTAGAGAGATTTATGAAATACCTCGATTTACACAATTTTTTATGTGTTTTATTGAAAATTTTATGAATTACATTAATTTTGTTTTTGTTTTTGTGAATAGCACTTATTTTGTTTAATGAATAAAGGCTTTTTTTATAAACACACTTATATTATTTCTTAATAAAATATATTTTACGCGATTCTGCCTTTTTTTCGATTTACATGCTTTTTCATAAAAAAATTTTAAATTTCCATTTACACGACTTTTTCAGGAACGTATCTATCATGTAAATCGGGGGATAGGTGTACTTATAACTAATCTGATATTTATCCATACTGGCACATGATATTGAATATCTGTGAAAGAACATTCAATTAAGATTGTTTTTTACTGACAGACTTCTGCAGAATATTTTCTTTACTCGTACAAAAGCAAGTTTTTAATCAAAAGGGAATTTTATAAAAAGCAATCTGACTCTATGGACAAATTCTATTGTACAGTAAAATTTTAAATTCTCTCAGAGGCCAGACATTATTAAAAATTTTACTAGTTTATTAAAGTAAAGTACTTTTTTAAGAAAACGGATTTCATCAGTTCAAGCTAGAATTTCTAGCAAAGCATTTCATTATATACTGCTACTGAGAATGGTGAATGAGAATGAATAGCTAATACTGCTGTCATTCGCAAAAAAAGTATATAAGATTGAAAGTTTCACATTCAAGGTCATTTAGAAATATAAGAAATGGAATAGAACAACGAAGGCAGCCTTGGGTTTCCCCTGAATTTATCTAGAGCAACTAGAGCTTTTATGCTAAAATGTCATTCAAACAAATAAGAAGTCTAATATTTATATCGTAGCTGAAACCTAATTTTTAAACTTATCATACAAAAAAACGACTTTAACGCCGCTACACTTTTTTGCCTGCATTCAGGCATAATTGTTTTATAATTGTGGAATTTTTGGCCTTTGAACGAGTGACAAGTGTTTAACTTGGTTTTTACGATTATGATTATTTGCACAACAATTGGAAATAATTTTAAAAATGTTAATATCATAGAAAGCTCTTTTTGTATATTTCACATATTTTTTTAAATTAAATTTAAAACGCTTCTACTTCAAGGTAAAATAAATGCTTCCTTTGCATTTGAAAATAGTTTTGTACATATGTAAATAACTAGCAAGAACTATTTTTATACGAGAAAATTATTTTAATATGCTGGCTTAAAATGCCACTTCGCTACATATTTCTTAATACTAAAATTTTAATAAAAATAATTCCACAAAATTAAATTTATGTACTTTAGCAGTCACATAAGCACTTTGGCATGTGGCTTTAAAATTAACCTCTTGCTCTATGAGACTTCAAAATGCAATACATTTTGTTTGTAATGTCAGCCTAAAGGTATGCTAGCATTTTTTTTTAATTTCTTTGTATATAAACATTTTTTAGCCAACAGTGGCATTTTTGCATGCAATTATTTGCTTTAAGCTCCTTAAAGTGGGCAATACAGCTGGAAAGAAACTAATTTAGTTTTTATTTAATTTTTGCTGGAAAAAAGAAAAAACAATATGGATAAAACAAGTAAGGACATACAGTTGTTAAAATTTTTAATCTCAAAATATTAAACAAATAAATAAAAACTAAAGCATTTGCCGCTTTTATTTATTTGTAAAAATTTACTTAAAATATAAATCGTTTTATATTAAGGGCAGGTAAGTATGTTATTTAAAAGTATTTTATATATGTGCCAAGCTTAAATAGCAAGGACGGAAGTACAAAGTTCTCATTAAAAACATATAAATGTCAAGCATTAGAAAATATAAAAATGTTCTATGAACTCTATAGTTGCTTAAATACCAAAAGATATTTTTTTAAGCAACATAATTCTTTATATCATAAAACTTTTAAAAATGTCCTGAAATTCAATTGAGTTGTTGTGTGCTAAATAAACAAAACTTACTGACGAATCATTTATCTTTGTAAGTGAATGAAAGGGGCAAGTGCTTTGTTGGTTTTTTTAATCCTTGAAAGGCAACAAAAAAAAAACCAAGAAAATATTAATTAGAATTTTATGTAAACAAACTGTGGCTCGTATTCATTCAGTGTGGCTTCCTTTGACATTACTCAAATTCAACATAATATCTCATTTATGCTTTTTATTTTTGGGCCAGCTTGGGGCATCTGACAATCAAATACAAAAAGACCTTGATAAATATTATAATAAGCTTGTACAAATATTTTTGCCGCATACACACACACACACACACACACACAAAGGAACAACAGTTAATTATTTCTATGTTAAAATGACTCAAGTGGAAACTAAAAAATTTTTTTTAACTGCCTTTAGTTATAACAAGTAAGAGTGCTATATTCGGCTATGCCGAATCTTATATACCCTTTACCAACGTACGTACATATATATAGTATACAGACACGTACATACATATTTGTTTTGTGAAAAAATTTATCATTTTTTTAAAGTTTCCATCTTTGGAGCTATAATTTCAAATTTCATACATCAAACTTTTCTTTCAGAAGCATAAAATATATTCAATTTATAAAGAAAAAGAAAAAAATTTTTAGACCTATTTAATTTTACATAACACAAAAAGTGTAAGTTTTCCAACCCTGGAGTCATAATTTTGGATTTTTCTGATTATTGATACCAATCTAGTTCTTTAAAAAATACATAAAATATGTTAAGTGAAAAAAGCAAGAACGAAATAAGCAAAACCTTAGTTTCATTTAATTCCTTTAATATTAAAAAAATCAGTTAAGTGCGACTTTGAATCGCGCACGAAAGGAAGGTTTTTTGCTTTTTTGAAGTTTTTTTCAGTTAAAACGATTTTTTCAGTTTTTTCGCTTTTTTCTCGTTTTGGCGATTTTGTCTGTTTTTGGAGGTTTTTTTCATTTTGGCGATTTTTTTCTGTTGTTGGGCTTTTCTTCATTTTGGAGATTTTTCTCATTTTGACGATTTTTTCTGTTTTTTTGGGTTTTTTTTCGCGATTTTTTTGTTTTTTTTTCGTTTTGGTGATTTTTTTCATTTTGGCGATTTTTTTTCATTTTGGCAATTTTTTTCTTTTTTTTATGTTTTATTCGTTTTGGTGATTTTTTTCATTTTGGCGATTTTTTTTTCATTTTGGCGATTTTTTTTTATTTTGGCGATTTTTTTCTGTTTTTTAGTTTTTTTTTCGTTTTGGCGATTTTTTTTCTTTTTTTGGCGATTTTTTCTGTTTTTTAGGTTTTTTTTCGTTTTGGCGATATTTTTCATTTTGGCGATGTTTTTTTCATTTTAGCAATTTTTTGTTTTTTTGCGATTTATTTTAGTCTTAGAAATTTTCTTTTAAATTAGTGCTTTTTTTCATTTTAGCAATTTTTTTTCTGTTTTTTTGGGGTTTCTTATTTTTCTGTTTTTTAGGTTTTTTCTTTTTTTGGCGATTTTTTTTTCATTTTGGCGATTTTTTTCTGTTTTTTAGGTTTTTTTTCGTTTTGGCGATTTTTTTCATTTAAGCAATTTTTCCGTTTTTTTGCGATTTATTTTAGTTTTAGAATTTTTTTTTTAATTTGGTGCTTTTTTTCGTTTTGGCGATTTTTTTTTTCTGGTTTTTTTTCATTTTGGCGATTTTTTTCTGTTTTTGGGGTTTTTTTCATTTTGGCGATTTTTTTCTGCTTTTTAGGGTTTTTTTTCGTTTTGGTGATTTTTTTCATTATGGCGATTTTCATTTTGGCGATTTTCTTTCATTTTGGCGATTTTTGTTTTCATTTTAGCAATTTTTCCGTTATTTTTTGCGATTTATTTTAGTCTTAGAATTTTTTTTTAATTTGGTGCTTTTTTTCGTTTTGGCGATTTTTTCTTGTTTTTGGCGATTTTTTTCGGTTTGGCGATTTTATAATTTTTTATTTTTTCAGTTTTACCGTTTTTGAAAATTTCAAGAGTTTTGCTGTTACGGTTTCCAAGACACAGCAAATTGTCAAAATTACATAGTCAAAATTGCATTAACTGATGGAACACCCTTTAATTTAAATTTTTTTAAATTTTGTAGTCTGTATAAAAATACACTAACCTTACAAATTTCAAGTGTACAATTGTATATATACTACATGGGATTTTAAAATTTTTCGTTGCTCGTTTTGGAACACCCTTTAATTTCCAATTATCATGTATTTGTTGTTGTAGCGGCCAAAGGTCTACATACTGTGTCCAAATTTCAGGTCTCTAGCTCTTACGGTTCTCGAGAAAATACTAATATAGTTTTAGACATAGTTAATTTTACATAATACAAAAAGTTAAAGTTTTCCAACCCTGGAAACGTCTTTTTAATTTTTTTTTTATTTTTATTTAAAATTCCAATTTTAGTCGTACTGAAGTGTAAAATATGTACATTTATTAAAAAAAATAAAAATTTGTTTTCGGGAGTTACTTTTATATGGCAAAATGAAGTTTAAGTTTTCCAGCTCTGCAATCGTCTGCCCGATTTTGCTGAATTTCAATACCAATCTATTTTGGAAAATTTCTGACACACCAGTCCAAGAACGAAGTCTCTAGCTCTTCTGGGAGCTTCGGAAAACCGATTTCACGTACAGACAGACGGACAGACGGACAGACGGACAGACGGACAGACGGACAGACGGACAGACGGACAGACGGACAGACGGACAGACGGACATCGCTTATTCGTCTTCCCTATGCATAAGGATCCAGAATATATATATTTTATGGATCGCTTATTGATATTATAGAAATTACAAACGGAATGACAAACCTATATATACCCTTTTACCATTTTTGTTGGTAAAGGGTATAAAAAGATACCAGTAGCGTAGAAGTACTTTAAAAAATATAGCGAATTTCCTGCTGTAAATTTTTTTGGACCCCATAATCGTTGGACAAAATTCTCAAGAGTTCAGAAAGCAAGATGTTTCTTTTTATTTACACAATGTGAAGAACGATATGAGGATTAATTCTGCATCAATAACTCAAAAATTCCATTTTTTGAGTTATGACGTTCTTTGAGTAAATGATCGATATGTATATATAATTTTTTACTGCATTACTTTAAAAAACAAAAATTTACTATTTCATATTTTTTATATGCTTTAATCTTCAGTTGCACTACAAACATATCAATAGTATCATGTCTTGTTTATATTTCATCATTATGTTGCTTGATTTAGCAATCAATATTTAAATTTATGGCATTATAAATTACTTTGTCTGCAGAAAAGGCCACACAAATATATATGCACTATGCATGAAGTTAGTACATTGCTTGCAAAACTCTGACATTCACATAAATTTTAATATTATAGTTTGCTTTCTTCCCAAAGGACATTCTCTCACTCGAATCAAATTTATTAATATTTTACAGATGTACGAGTACAATATGCACACAAATCATTATTTTCATGTTATCGAGTTTTCCAAATGAAAATAAGCAGTCTAGTTTTATTTATTTATGAAATATTCGTACAAATTGTAAAATCAAGAGAAGGAACAAAAACCTACCACACAAGAATTGTTGCTGAATAACAAAATTGCAATCCTTCTGCATACATGTATTATATTCATCAAATAAAATATCAAGTTAACAATAAATTTTCATCAATTTTGGTAGACATGTTGATTTAGTAAATGAAAATGAAACAAAACTTTAATTTAAAGAGATGAAATATTTACTATAGCTAAGGTATTTATGTCACAATACAGGAATTATAAAATTGTTTTTGTTTTCATTTTTTTGTTGTTAAAATCGGAGGACGAAAATAAAGAAAACAAATTATTTGAACCAAAGAACCAATTCTTTGAGGTGAGTGAAATAAGGACAAAACAAAAACAAAGAGAAGGATTGCTCAAGTTGTTTTTGTATTGTTTTTGCACATGAGCACAAACCATAAAATACAGCCCATCGGCTGTAAGCCGGCTAACAGCCGCCACCGGCCACAAACGATACATTAATTTAATCGTACCCAGAAAATATAGTGAAACCTCTTATAACCGGTTACTCACCATCGTGGTTTTTGTCCGCTTATGAGAGAAGAATACATGTTTTGTCAGTTTGTTGTACTTAAAAATGTATATTAAGATTGGACTGCTTCAATTTATGTAGATTGGTATAATTTCAGCTGTTGGCTTTCGAAATGACTTTAAATATTTTTATTTGTTGGAATGCAACAAAGTCGTCTCTAGAAAAATGCTTCGAACGGGGTTGCTTAAGAAATGTAGAGCAATATGAATTGTTAAAATAGACAATAAACTTTATTTAGTAAATGAATGATTTAGTTCGCAAATTTCACGCACCGAAGAGTTTTCGTTTTTAAACTCTTTAAAAATTTAAATTTTTTTTTAATTCATAAAAATAATAATTTTTCCTGTGACACTTTGGGACGTGAGCTAATCAAAAAAGGATTTCCTTGCCTGTCTTCAACGCATAAGTATGTACATTTGCATTAACCGGGGAATCACCAATATCATTGACACTAATAAAAATATAAAACAGAATTGAATAAGGAAAGACCAACTATTTAAATGCAACTCTTTTATTTCACCACTTCTATCCGCTTATAAGAGGTATTTAGAACAATATTTTTAAAAATTTAGAGCCCGAGTCCGGTTATTAGAGTGCATTTTGTATGGAAAAACTAATGAACGTATTAGATCTACAAAATTTGTCCGGTTGTTAGAGGTGTTAGGTTATAGGAGGTGTTCGTTATGAGAGGTTTCACTGTAATGGGCAATAACTGGAAACATTTGCGGCGAATTTGACATCATATATATAATATAATATAGTTTTATTGCATTGTTATTTAACACATTAAGTTTGCTTTATATAGCTGAGCAGCATAGCTATAACCGGGTGTCCTGAGGCACCTCTCTTCTTTTTTTTATAATGATGTTTTGGATATATGTGTATTTATACCGAAGGATAGTTACACGAATGCGCGATGGAAACTGTGGGTCAGTTTTGGTGACGTTTACTTTAGTCGATTTTTCATTTCGAAAGTGTCACTAAATATATGAAAGTCCTCAAAATTCAATATGGCGCTGGAATAGACGCCATTTTTGTTTAATAGAAAATAATTAAAACTCGCCCTACTATATTAAAATTAAATGAACAAGTAACAAGAAAGGATCCTTATATCAACATGAGTAATATCTAACTTTTGTCTTTGTTAAGCATATCGTTGGACACAAGTAGAAAGGCCCTAACTCAAATCATTGTAACTTTACAGGCGAAGGTGAAAACATAATAGAAACAGTACAAATGCTTGTACAACTGCTTGCAAAAGCGTTATTTTGTACACTATTGCAATACATTTTTGTGACGAAATGTATTTGAGTGAAATGTATTGGAATCACAAAAAAAACTAAATTTCGTAAAAAATACGAGTTAGGGCCTTTCTACTTGAGACCATCGCTATAAACCAACCATGTAATTGGGATATCTGAAATCTCAATAACAATCATATGTACATATATGATTTGTGGTCTAAGTTTCCTTGTTTAACTTTTGATTAAATAAATTTAATATATTTGACTCAACAACTTCTTTGCAAAAAATGTTGTTAGTTTGTTAGCAAAAACTAAGAAAATAAATATATAAAAAAACCGACTGCTCCAAAATGTACTCTTGAATAGTCAAAGAAATTTATACAAAAAGAAGAATTAAAAGTCATTTGGGTGAAGAAAAGAAAATAATAGCAAGAAGTAGAAAATGAATAAGATGAATAACGAAGTGTGCAGGCGGAATGAACAAATACTTGAAAATATTGAAATGTATTACGTCTCAAGTAGTGCACATACTTTGGTCATTTATCGTACGAGTGCACGTATGCATGTTAAAATCATACAGTGTTCCCTCTATTAGAGAGAATAAATTTCAACTAAAGGAAGAAAACTTGCAAACGGGAAGAAATGCGAAGAATTTAAAGGGATATTATAGAGATTAAAACTACAGAATATCCCGGCATAGACAAAAAGTTTACATTATTAAATGTAAGCATATGATGAATATGATGACATCGTTTACCCAGTTTGCATTTAATATACGATGTTCAAGAAAGAGAAAAGAGAGGAAAAAAATTACAATTACATGACCTATAAAAAAAATATTTATGGTCCTTCCAACCGAATCGATTTATTTGGGGGAGCTTAGTATGCCACAATTATCGATTTACAAATGTAGTTAAAAAAAAAAAAAACTAGTCAGAACATATTTTGGTCCACGTAGTAGTTTGTTTCTACGTGCCCATTTTAGTAGTAGTTTTTTTTCTGGTGTTCTTTACATTAGTCATCATAGTGATTGATGCCTTTTTTGATATCTTAGCTACACTTGATTTCTTTAATTTTTTCTTAAAACACCAAGGAAATTGTTTTTATTTCAGAGTTCTTTTCTGGCTTACAGTAAGAGAGTAATATTTCAAATCAACCAAACTCCTTTGCTAAACTTGGTTTAAATTTTTTTTATGTCTTCAAATTAAAACATATTACTCGCAGCAACATTTGTCAGATCTATCCAGTCCTTAGAGTATTTCTTCATTAACAGGAATGAAACCATCTCTTTGGTCACGCTTTAATTCTCAATATAAAAGAATTATTTTATTTCTTAGGCAGAAAATAAATACATCAAGAATTTGCTTAACCAACAATAAACAAAAAATTCTTCATTTAAAATTTTAAGATATTGAAATTGTTTGAGATATATGTTCTTATACCGATGCCCTCATGTTGTTTGGAGTATCACAGAATGTCTTTAAAGCATTTGGACTTCATTAGATTATATCAAGGCTATATGACCTTTGTAAAGAACTTGCTAGAAGTACATGATCAAATTCAAGTTGGAATATTGTGACGCAAAAATATTCGAACAGCGCTTATGTAAATGTTTTGTATACATAGAATATTTGTTAGATAAAAAGAATTATCTGGAAGTATTTAGCGTAAGAACTAAACGTGCACAAATACACATAAAAGTGCAAACACATGGTATAAACAACTCTGTATTAGCAACAACACACGGTATTACCAACATAAAAGTCGTTACACAGTAACTCTGAAATTCAAAATAACCACCAATCGAATTATCTACAAACACCTAGAAAGAGCAACATTAATCTTCTAGATTGTGTTAGAAGACTGTTTGATCACTTGTAATAGTAAACGACAGCACAGATGGTAACGTGCACAGCAGCAACATCGTTATGCAGTAATACAGTTTCCTCCATTTGTCTTTGTTAAGTGAACACATTTCATAACGCCATCTATAAGCACATAGCAAACATTCTAGAATCACTCCCTGTAGTATAGAACATAGTGTGCCCTGTGTAAGAGGCAGTCAGTGTAAATCGGCTAATAGTAGAGTCAACATTGATATTTTATAACATTGACTTTTCATAACTGACTGACTTTAATTTGGGGGCCACACGTTCTATTTTTGCCTTTCAATTCCATTCTATTTTCGCACTTGTTTTACTAACACAATCAAACTTTTTAAATTAAAAACTAGATTGCTTTAAAATTAGCCTATCCATTTAAATGGCATATTAATTTTCAATTTGAACGGCTGGTCACAGCACACATTGATTGAAGCTACTAATTTGAGTTGTTTCTTCGTCGGTGGTATTTATAAAATGAAATTTACTATCAATTTTGACAGACAGTATGTGTAATGACATTGAAAGCGATTTATTGAACGTGTGGCTGCAGCGTAAAACACACGCTTTTGAAAATGACAATTCAATATGTAATATATTAATTTTGTATCACTTTATATCAAAACAATGCGAAGACATGCAGATCAGAGAATAGCAGTGAGTAGTGAAATAGTAAGTAGAGTTGAATTATGACTTATAATTTCTTGTAATTATACGCATTCATACTTATGCAATGTTGTCTTTGAATCTTATGCGCTTCAATGGCTATGGACGATGCAAAGTAAGTATGATTCACAATGCGAACTACGAAATGTGCGAAATACGAACATTAAAGTTTTCGTTGTGAGATTATGTGTTTCTCTGTAACTTTTTTTTATATTTTTTTGGTATGAACTGAAAAACAACACTATTTACTAGTATTGTATACTACTTGCAAGCTGTTTAATGACTAAACTTTTAAATAAACATACGTACATTAGCTGAGTGAGCTGAATCAATGTGAGTAGTATAAGTATTTTCCTGAAATAAGAAATCAAACTCGCAAAAAAATTTAAATTAGAAGTCAACGCAGCATTCATATTTATTACAACCTGTACCTATAAATCAATGTCATCGTGAGTCTACGTAAATCAGAGTAGTTGAGTTTAAATGATGTCTACTCACTTATATTTAAAATTTCATGAGTCTGTATGAATAGTGAAAAAACGATTCATTGCCGATCACTGATACAAACATGCTGTAATGACATTATGATTCAACGGGAATACCGTCGAATGTACATATATATATATATATATATATATATATATATATATATATATATATATATATATATATATATATATATATATATATATATATATACATATATATATATATATATATTTATATGGATATGTACATATATATATATATATGACCTTCTCCGAGAAAAGGGACCTAGTGTGTGAATATTAAATTTTGAGAAAAACGCATTTAGAAATAAAATTCTAATAATTTTCTCATTTTTATCGATTTTGACACACTAGGTCCCTTTCCTTGGAGCAGGTCTTATATAACTAAGAAGTACTTGCGCTTGAGATTCTTGAAACTAGACTCATTTCGGAACTCTTGTAGAAAACTTTTTAACAATGCGCCTGACAATGCGTCTGACAACTCCGATGCAATTTTGACCGGCGTGCCGATCACGTCATATTGATAAGTCGGTTTACAATAATTTAATATTTATTTTACTGTTTTTCTAAATACGTTTTCTTCGTTCAGGGTCTTACATATTTATTACACAACACGCTTTCATTGATGTTAAATTTCGAAAAAAAATATCAAGAAATAATTATTAACTTTTGATTTTTAGAATTCATTCTACAAGTTAGGAATCTATGCTTAAATTTGAGAACGTCAATCTTACTGGCCAAATTTCAAGTTTCAAGTCTGAAAATTTTAGCAATCTAAATTGAAGAACTTTGTTCGTAAATTTAGATCGTCGAGCGCTCTATACAATCTTATTCACAAGGAATTTTATACGATTAAATTTAGTGCTATTTTATTCTAAAGTTCTGGGCGTCTTATAAAAAAATGCATTTCATTGCTGAACTTAAACATGAACTAATTCATGTGTATGCATGACAAAACATGCTGGCATATGTATTTGAAGCATGTTGGAATGATGGATAGTTTCGTTTATATATATTCCTTTTTCTTCGATTTTTTTTTGCAAAAAAAAAAATATAAAAAGTATGTATGTATGTACATTCAAGTTTTTGATAACCTCTTTTATTGCACAAAATTGCAAATTCTTTTTCTACGTCCAGTACATGTTGTTATTTTTCTTCATTTCCAACAATTACTGCTTCTATACTTAAATACTATAAATGTATCTGGTTCTTGTAGTTCCTGCATCCGTTCTTAGCAAAAAATAAAAAAAAAGAATTCAGCTTTTGGCAGCCATACATATGCGAGTATATTTGTTATTTAAATTTATATTTATTTATTTAGAGTAGTTCTGTGTTTTTTTTTTTGTGTGCTTTTTTTAATATTTTAAGATTTTTAGTTGCTCCTTCTACAGATTTTTAGTTTCTTGTTTTCTAGCTTTTTATAGATACAATGTTTCGCAAAGTGGGCTTTTTATATTTAAGTATTTTTCAAGTTTGTATGCAAATTGAAATAAATAAGTAAATAAGTTTGCTATTTTTATTATTTTCTTGTTATTTGTTTTTTTTTTTAGTTTTTTATTTTTCTTCTTTCTTTAATTTGTTAGAGCACGGTATATGGAATAATTTTGTTTAAATCTGAAGTGGGCGTATAAGGCTAGATGTTTTGCCCTTAAATTTATTAAAAATGCAAAATACCCACCTTAATTTTATGAAAGTTCTCGTAAGTTATTGAATATTGAAAACAAATATATGAGCTTTGCATAATTGTTTGCGAAACTTCTAGATAATCTATATATATAATGTAAACTCAAAGATAATTGATGAAAAGCAGCCAAAGGTGGGTTCAAGTTTGTAATAATATTTGAGATAACCGAAGATAGATGAATAAATAAAAAACTACATAAAATAAATATTGTAACGTTTTACCATTCATCAATCATACTTGGCATGTTTTTGATATCCTGAATCTTATACAAAGAAACTAAGTCCCTGCTGGAAAGTTGTGTAAATTTATTCGTACACACTTGCCCAATTAATTTTAGGAAGAGGACAAGTCATTAAACGTATTTATACGTAAGCCAACATAAATAGAGATTTTGTATGCAAAAACTTATAAACGTAATACAAATTTATGTTTGCTATTTGCTTCAGCAACGGACAGTGGGACCATAGCTCCTTTTTTCCTTTTTATTCATATCTCCGCAACAACTATAATAAAGTAAGGTTTACCAAATTTGAGGTGGATAACTATTAAAGCAAAGTAGATGTTTCTACAAAATCTTGGTGGTAGGTATAGGAAGGGGAAAGGGGTACCCCCAATGTAAAGTAATTATTTTTTTATACCTGCGAGCGACTAGAGTGAGGCGCACTAAATTTGTTGTCGATAACTCTTATAACAAAGAAAATGTCTCATCAAAATTTTGGTGTTATAAGAGAGGGGAAACGGGTACTCCCATATAAAGTTATTGTTATTTTTCCTCTATCTGAACAACAAGAGTGAGGCACACTTAATTTGATGTGGATAATTGTTAAAATAAACTACATGTTCCAAAAAAATTTTCGCGGCATAGGAAGAGGGAGTCAGGTACCCTCCATACAACGTGATTTTTAACTAATTATTGTTAATGAATATTTTTTATATAAGAAATACCAAAGCAGCAACGAAATTCATACAAACGGAGCATTACCAACAAACCAAGCAAAAATTATTGATTTTTTAATCACGCACGCTCCTTGTGAATTGCCTGCTCAAGCAAATTAGCTAAAGTCACACACATTGTTTTTTAAATCACTATTATATACCATAAAATTAATGAATGAATGAATTAAGTCAAACGGGAAACACAAGACACTGCGAACAAAGTACATCTTTTGTATCCCCTGGTGCTAGAGCACCTCATCTAGACCTACTCTCCTGATGAATGGCAGGATTGCCAGTGGGTTTAGAGTTGCCAGTTCCCAATCCTCCAATAGGTGCTTGCCCAATTGGCTATATCTTATGTGGCATGACACTTCACAGTCCTTCAGAATATGCTCTGGAGTTTCATCTTCGTAATCACAAAATCTGCACAGGCTGTTACTCTCAATGCCAAGTCAGTTGAGGTGTTTTCTGAGTCTACAGTGGTCTTAGAGGAAGCCTGTGAGCACTCTTAGATTGTTTTTACCTGGAAGATTTAGCCAGATGTGTTCCCTATTACTCTTGATCTCCGTCGATATATCTTCCTAGATTTTGTCCAATCCGAGTGCACGAAACGGTTCTGGCCCGACCATGGGTGTACTAGTCTCCCTCCTGGTCATTTTGTCTGCATTTTCATTTCCTTCCACCCTGGCGTGTTCAGGAACCCAGCAGGACCTTATTCGAGCTGCTTAGCTGATTTAGCAGCATGAATAAGGTCACACTCTGATGGCTTATATTTATTAAATATATTTAAAAACAGCCACGATCACGCATAGCTCACACGTGACTCACGCGTGACTAATGCGTGACTCACAAATAACAAATCACGGCATTTGCACATTTCTAATAAAAATACATAAAAAAATGACAACAACAACAACAATAAAAGTGTTAGCAGAAGTCGTTGAGAGTTTATGGTTGGTAGATTCAACGCGTGAGTACGCTCTTATTAATTTGTGCGTTACTTCTGAGACACCCTGATGATCTGCATAAATTTGTTTTAAATATCGCATATTTGTTTAATCTCTAAAAAAAATTAAAAAAAATTAAAATTGAGCCCAACTTAGCCTCTGTTACTATTTTCAATTTTAGCGCAGCATTACAAAAGCATAATTTTTTAATTAATCCGGGAAGCCTATGTTCGATATTCATTTCGATTTTATTCTATAATTTCGCCTCTAGACTTCAATCAAAAGATTTTTTAAAATAAGCTAAATAACTTCATATGTATAATTTATTATTGAAAAAAGCCTCAAACCTTTACAAATGGTTCAATTTGATTTATAAAAACTTAAATTTGGACCTATGCCCTAATTAAGTGAGAAGATTTGGGACGTTTTTGTTTGAAAATACTTTTGAATTCTCTAAATTATTTTCTTCAAAAATGGTTGTTGTCTTTGATAATGAAAAATAAAAAAATTATTGCCAAGTTTTTAAAACATAAAAAATAAATTAATGTATCATACAATAGATTGAAAAATATAAAAAACTAGCTGACCGCCCCCGCTTTGCTCGGAAGATTTTTACTAATGATTGTCCCCTTTATTAGTTTGTGCGTAGAAAAAATGAAATCCTGAAAATTTCTAATCGAATAAAAAAAAATCAGCCAAATCGCTCCAGCCGTTCTCATGTTATGCGATTTCATACATGGACCGTTTCATTTTTATATACATATAGAAGATATGTGTAAGATATAATGTTTTGAACAAAATCATATAGCAAATACACGAACCTTCTACCAAAGACAATAAATAATAATTGTTTTATGCCCTAATTCTGTTCGACGAATGTATCGTCTTGTCTATGGACGAAAAAAAGAAGCAGTTTTGATTCTTTAAAACAATTATTATTTATTGTCTATGCTAGAAGTTTCGTGTATTTGCTTTATGATTTTGTTCCAAACATTATATCCAACGCATATTTATTCATATATTATTCAAACTATTGTATAATAATTTAATTGAATTTTTATGTTTTAAAAACATGGCAGTAATATTTATATTTTTCATTGTCAGAGACAACAACCATTTTTGAAGAAAATAATTTACAGACTTCAAAGACAAGAACTCAGAAGCATTTTCAAACAAAAACGTCCTAACTCTTTTTACTGAATTAGGGCATTAGAGACTTCAAAGACAAGAAATCAGAAGCATTTTCAAACAAAAACGTCCTAAATCTTCTTACTGAATTAGGGCATTAAAGAATCACAACTGCGGCTTTTTTTCGTCCATAGACCAGACGATACAATCGTCGAACAGAATTAGGGCATTAAAAAAATTTAAAAGAATTTTGGTAATATATATAAAAAATTAAAAGCATTTTGAGCAACCAAACTGGAAAACATATACGACTATTAAAGATGGAGTTAAAAACTAGCACCATTATACCAACACATAAAGAGAGTTAAATGAAATATTTTTATGTTCCATTTTGCTACGCACCATTTGCGATATGACTTCATATAAATGATTTACTAAAAATGCTGGATTTTTTTTTCTTGAATTGAGACTCCCAGACGCAGTAGCAGCAGCAGCAACACCAGTACCAGCACCAGACACTTATTTATTTGCTTACAAGCACTTTCACACGATAATGAGACATTTAAACAATTTTCTCTTGTACACTTATATATGAAAGAGTTAAACTTTTTGGCGCCATAAATACAATCTAGCAGTAACATTATTTTTTCGCTTCCATTTCATTTCCTTGAATGGACAATGCCAAGTTTATGATAACCATAAGAAAATAAGCAACTTGTGAAAAACAAATTTCAGTTGACTTTTTCACACTTTGATAGTGCGGATAAACAACAAATTTGAAAACAACTTTGTGAGCAGTACTTGTATGGATGGAGTCAAGAGGGCTTGATAAAGCGCTACGAGTATTAGTGTTGAAATATGGAAACAATAATGGGTTATCTTAGTAGAATTGTATTTGTAAGAAAATTGTTAATATACTAACAAAAATTATAAATTTAAAAAATCACCGAATATATTTAGAAAAGATGTGATATCTTCTAAACGACTAAAACGAGTTTCTTCAAATATAAAACACTCCCGATTAAGTCACTTTCAAACAGAAAAAAATAAATCAACATCCTTCAAGCCGTTTGGTTTATACACGGATTCGTACAGGCACACAGCTACACATTTACACAGCCACACAATACAAAATTGATCGGGGGTTTAAAATATGAGTGGTTTTTTTTACAAAACGAAAAAATAAACATCATTGCTTTTTAAATATTATTTGCTGATATCAAATGAGAGGTAGCACGAGTATTTTAAAACTATTTAACGTAACATACATTTAAGAATAATTAATACATGTATTTAAACAGTAGGAAAAATAAAGTGTTAGGTTCGAAGGACCATGAAAAGCTAGTAGTTTGCTAATTGCAATGATTTTCTTTGTCTTCAATTAGACGAGCATTGTAAGCAATACAACTAGAATTAAATATGTACTTTTCTTTTTACTCCAAGGACTTATGCCGTAATCCTATTCTACGATTGTATCGTCTTGTCTATGGACGAAAAAAAGAAGCAGTTTTGATTCTTTAAAACAATTATTATTTATTGTCTATGCTAGAAGGTTCGTGTACTTGCTTTATGATTTTGTTCCAAACATTATATTCAACACATATTTTTTCATATATTTTTCAAACTATTGTATAATACTTTAATTGAATTTTTATGTTTTAAAAAAATGGCAATAATATTTATATTTTTCATTATCAAAGACAACAACCATTTTTGAAGAAAATAATTGAGAGAATTCAAAGACAAGAACTCAGAAGCATTTTCAAACAAAAACGTCCTAAATATTCTTACTGAATTAGGGCATTAATTATAATCTATAAATTTTTTATCATATTTTACAAAAAATGTTCCATCGGTTTTTTGTAAAACTAGTAAGTGTTTTGTTTACAAAGCAAATTGATCCTTGGCCAAACAAAATCATATCAACATCAGATATATTCTGTTATGCATTAACGTTTATGCTAATACGTATCTCAGAGCCCTATCTTATCGATATTTATAGCAAGAAATCGACAGCCAAGTAATACTTTTACTTATCACCAGAGGCGCTGCGACGATACAAAGCAAGAGGTGAGCTAAAATTATTTGCTTGAATGAATGCCTACTTCTATTACTAGATGTTAACTTTTTTAGGAAAGGGATAATGATAGAGAAGATAGGTGGTGAAGGAAGAGATAGAGGAAGGCTTCATTCTTTTACATCCATATTTTTTGCACGTTTATAATAATGCAGTGTTGCAGCGCCTCTAGCGTCAGTGAAGCATATTTAATATTGAAAATGTGCTTAGTAGCCTTTTGGTTTTATTGGTTATTTTACTTCGCCTATAATTCTGCTACATAATACCGACAAAAGAGGGCGCTCTGATGTTACATTAGAATTATCATCCGCGCTGATACCGGTGTAGTTTTAATGACCAGTGCCTTATGGAACTTTTCCCACAACAACTGATACAAAGTATGCACATCAAATAAATGCGTGGTGTTGTTATTTTGATAACTGTTGGAGACCGGGTTCGAACCCAGGACCTAACGGTTTTGTAGTCAACACGCTAACTACTTCAGCCAACGCCACCCTCAATCTGTTACGATCACTTCTTTTTAATTAAAACTAGCAGATTTTAAAACGATCAATATTTAATAACTTAACACACATACATACATATCGTTGGTGTCAAGTACAAAGGCCATAACTCAAATAATTGCAGCTTTACAGTAGGAGGTAAAAACATAAAAAAACTGTAACTTGTGACAAGGTGTAATTGTGTGAAATGCATTGGAATCAATGAAAAATTCAATTTCGTAAAAAATACGAGTTTGTTGGTAGGCATATTACTTGCCGTAGTGTTAACTTGTCTTAAAAATAAATTTTTGAAAACTCTATTCTAAAGCAGACTTGTGTAAGAGGTACAAGATTAATGCGAAACTTAGCAATTCTACTTGTAATGAAGGGTACTACACGCGAAACTAGTATTTAAGAAAAATATTTTTTGAATAGTTCATAAAAAAAATTTATAAATGTTAAAATTATAAATGTGATAAATTTGAAGTGTAATTGTATTTGTTAACAGTGTTTCTGCAACTTCATAATTTACATTTTATCTACAAAACCTAATGGCAAGAAAATATAAATTAAAATATTTGTTAAGGTTAAAGATTTTTTAAGTAATGCAAAACAAAATTTCTTCATACTTATTCCCCATTATTGGGATGCTTGATTTTTGCTATAGAGCTTTTTCTAGGATTAAGTAACAGTCTACCATCATCTTTAAAAGTGGCTATATCGAATAAATCATTTATCATCGACAAGTCAACTCATTGTAGTTCGTAAAATCTTCGCTGTCTTCATATATCTCTCCCTCTCTTTTCTGGGTAAACTTGTTAACAAAAGCTCTATAACAGTGATGTCTAAAATAACTATAAGTAGTTGAGTGGGTGAGAAAAGTTTTCTCATTCGTCTTTGAAGTACATAGAAAAAATAAATATTTGGAACAAAATCAGTTTAGCTAAGCAGCTCTAAAAAATAAAATAAAAAGGAGCCTATGTGAAAGAAAATTAAAAAGTAAGAAAAAATATTTTCCGAGCTATGTCGCTCTGAACTTTTCATAGGAAACTGTGAAGAGTCTCCAAAAATAAATTTTTAAATAGCTTATCTTAGGTTAAATTAGGTTAGGTTAGTAGGCTACTGGTAAGGAAAGGTGAAGTTTAGTGTCCAGACGAGAAGACAGTGAGACAGGGGTATAGCGAAGGGATAGTGATAGAGAAGACAGAATATGAAGAAAGAGATAGAGGAAAGCTTCATTATTTTACAACTCTGATTTTTTGCAAATTTTAATAATGCAATATTGCAGCGCCTCTGGTGTCAATGAGGCGTATTAAATTTAGAAACTGTGGTTAGTAGCCATTTTATTCTACTGGTTAATTTACTTTGCTGATAATTGTGCTACAAAATACCGGCGAAGGAGGGCGCTCTGATGTTACATTAGGATTAGCATCAGCTGATGTCAGTGTAGTTTGAGTGACCAGTGCCTTACGTTGTTATTTAAATGACTGTTGGAGATCGGATTCGAGCCTGGAACCTATGGTTTGAAGTCAACGTGCTAATTACTTCAGCCAACGCCACCCTCATAGCTTATCTTTGTCTTTATAAGAAACAAAATTTATTAATATATTTCTCGAGTTATAGGTCTTTAAAGTTCTACACAGAGAAAAAACTGCCTCATAGAATAAAGAAGATTTTCTCTATGCAACGTTTTTAAACTAAGGGGTATCCCAGCAGAAAGAATCTTATTAATTTTATCTAGAAGAAAACCACATAAAATCAAGAAGAAATCTTATTATTCACAACTTTTTTTTTTCAATTTCCATTATTTTTGGCACCAGAAAAACCATCCATAGAGAAAAACTTCTTGATTCTATTAGGTTTTCTTATAAATTGTAAACTATAGGGATTTCTTATTGATTTTATTAGGTTGCCTTCTTGATTTATTTTAAAAAGGGTTTCTTCTTAATTTTAGTAGGTTCCTATATGATTATGTGTAAACCATCTAATTGAATTTTTTTATAAGGAAATCTTCTTTATTTTAGGAGGTGTCTTGTTATTTCGTTTCTATAAAAAGACATACATACAATTTTTTTCATGATCTTTTTCATTTTTGTATAAGCATGTTTATACAATTATTTCAATGGTTGTTCAGGCTGCTTGTTAGCATATTGGTTGAAGTGCTTGTCTCTCAGGTAGAAGTTTGCTGGTTCAATACTTGGTGAGTAATTTAGTTAAGAATATAACATAATGTGTATGTATGTATGTATAAATAAATAACATCTACAATATACTACACACATACATACATATGTATATGGTATAGAACTTAAATGAAAATACATAAGTACAGAGAATAAAGACGCAATTTTTTTTTAATTTTTTATTGAAAAAATCAATAAGATAACCTCATAAAAACTACAAGATTTCTTCTTTATTTTTTCAAAAAGGTTTTCCCTATGAAAGTAATAAGATTTCCTTATTGAAAAAAAAACCATAGAGATTTCTTATTAATTTTGTTCTATTTTATGAGGTATTTAGTAGGCACTGTTGTCTCTGTGTAATAAGAAAATGCGTTTAGTGAAGGTGCTCCAAAAAAAAATTAAAGTGTATTTTTAATAAATATTCATTTATTTCCTTAACAGTTTTGTAACATAAAACATTTTGAAATTTGCGAAAATCAGTGGTGATCATAGAACATTTTTAGTATACAACTTTTTTTTCACTGTACCTATAAAGAAGTTAACACACGCACAACGTACACGTCAAGACTCAGTTAGCCGTTTGTATTTGAATGTAACTGCAATAGTAGGAAACAGCTGATCGATATTGTTATGTGAAAAGTAATGGGAATGGTTATAGAGATGTAAACGTAATGTAAGAACTCAGCAAAAATTATTACTTCCCAGAAGCGTTTTTGTAAGGGTGATAATGTTAGAAAAGCACTTGCCATTGCCCATGAATGAGACATATTTTTTTGTTTGAGATGAGCCAGCTAAAAGCAATACATTCAGACCTCAAAAAACCATAAATTTTTTGACTTACTAAAGTGCTTCAAAGAAGTAATACTCAGATGCAAAAGCTGCTGGTTTACAAAATTTTCTGTGATAATTTTCGAATTTTTAGAGAGCCCGCCTTTTTTTCAGGAGCATTTATCATGTAAGTAATACATTGCTTCCCTCATTTGTTAGTACTTCCAATTCAGAATTTATTTTTGCTAAGAATCTGTACGTTACTTATCGCATAGCAATATCGATCAGCTGTTTTCTAACGTTGCAGTTACATTTCATTACAGTCGGCTAACTAAGCCTTGCTATCTCTTTGACGACTAAATGAAAGAGAATAAGAATGTGTGTTATTTTAGCCAGCACAATTGTGCTATGAAACTGACATCAATGCTCTAGAAGATTAACTTTTACGGCCTGTCCTCGATGTCACCAGAAATCGTTCGAATGAATACTTATATATAAAACAACAACAAATTTTCTAATGTTATTGTTGTCGGCAATACAAGTTGTCGATCGAACGTTTGCTGGCGACAACGCGGAGCAGGCCTTTGATTTTATTGCAGAAAAAAATATATGTGGGAGCAAATTATACCATTCCATGACGATCGAAATTTGCAAACAAACACAACTAAAATTTTGAGAAAGTTTCTAATTTCCCGACCAGAATAAGGGGCTTATTTTTTTTAAAACGCAACGCTGTAAATTACAAAAACAAAACACCTACAATATTTGTCAACGCTAAGCGATGTGTGTTTTACTAAATTGAGTCATAAGAGTATCCGAGTGAAAGTGATATAGTAATTTTTTTTATCGCATATTAACTTGCGTCTGTAAATCATCAAGATTGATGCTATACTATTGGAAAACTTTTTATTTCTTATTACATCTTGTCTAACACACTTACCAACTATTTTATTGTTAAATTTAACTTGCCAAAGTAAATAAAATTCAAATACAAATATGCAAATTATTCTTGGCTTTTTAGCAAACAAGCCTGCTATGCAAGAGATAGAATGGATCAATTAGTCTTAAGGATTCCATCTGTTAAACTTTTAAACAGTTTGCTAAACCCTTCAGTAGTTGCTGGCAAAACAACAAGTGTTTTTTAAAAGCAGTTTCCATTTTGTTTATAACAATTATATATATATACATATACATACATAAAAACATGCACATATACATACTTACTTACATGCATATATGCATATCGTTATCTTAATATAGAAAAGCCTTAACTCAAGTTTTTTTTAAACGGAATTTTGGTATATTTCGCTAAAAGAGCATCTAATGGATAGAAAAATTGCAGAAATCTCGATTTCAAAATAATAATGAGTTAGGGCCTTTCCATATTAAGGTAATGATGATATGTAACAATATGCTGCTACTTTATTGAACATTAGAGTTTGCTAAAATCGTTTAACTTCTCGTAGTTCCTTAAATAGTATGGGTTTTATTTTTATTTTTATGAACTTCCTTTGTATTTTAATACAAATATCTGCTTAGTGCTTTTCAGTTTTCCTATTTTCGTTTTATTTCCTTATTTTTATTTAATTTTTATTTTTTTGCTAGTCTTTTGGCATTGTGATATTGTTAGTTTATTTGATTTTATTTAGTAGATTTTTTCTATTATTACTATTTTTCTTATATTGCCTTTTTCTCCTTCATATAAAGTGTTTTACTATCAGTTTCCTTTAGTACTTTTGATTTTTTTTTGTATATATCTTATTTTTGCTTTGTATATTATCGCATTGTATTATTAATTTTTATTTTGTTTCTTTATTTTTCATTGCCATTTCCTATTGTTTTCTTATCCTGTTTCAAGTTACTAATGTTTTTGTTTATTTTGCTGGTTTCTTATTTTCTATTTTTTTTGTATTGCTTTAGTTGACTTGAATTTTATTTTGTGGGTGCAAATTTTTTTTTGAATTTTTGAAAAAAAAAACAGCTGATATAAATTTAGATATTTTTTAATTATATTAAGGACAGAACTATTTTAAGGCCCAGTGGTAGGTAAACATTTTGTTTAATAAATATATGAAAAAAGATAAAATTTAACAAAAACTTTACTATTTTATGGGTTAATCTGACAGATATATACAGTTGGAAAACAAAATCCCAAACAATCAGGAATATTAATCGAATCAATATCAATTGCTAATAGCACTTAAAATTAAAACTGGATTTTTATATGAAGAAACTATTCACCTGGTTAATTTAACCAGTCTTAGTTGTTAATTTACTGTGAATATAAATTACTGTTGTATTCACTTGACAATTCAAAATGCAGTAATAATTACTTTTTTCCTCCAATGAAACAGGTTGATTCAGTTGAGAAAGCTAAACCTCAAATAATAACAAGGTAAGGTTTAACCAATTTTATTTGTTAATTTTACTGTAAAATTTTTTTTACGATTTGCTTGGCTTATTTATTTCTGTTGATTATACTTATTAGTTAAAGTTGTTATTACTGAAATATTAATCTTAAATACTTACAGCCTTATTTATAAAACTAAAGGCTTTTTAAGAAAAACTTTTTTATTAAAATTTGTTTTAAAACCCCTTTTTGAAGCTTTAATAAGTTTTATAAATAAGGCTGTTAATGTACGGTATCGCAAGTTGAAATTATTGTCTGTTTATATTAATTTTAATATATTGAAATCTTTTTTTCAAGCATGAAATTAATTTGCCAGCATGTATTCAACTCTAACATGAAATGAGGTACAATATTTTTAAGAGATTATTGAAATCGTGGGCGGTTTTTGATTTTTTGCACAACAAAATCTTTTATTTGTCAACATAATCCTTTAAGCTTTTTTGCACTTTGTTCTTTTTATGCTAAATTTGTTACCCCTTCCAAAAAAATAAACTTTGTCGAGATGTTCAAAAATGATTTCTTTTTGTGAGATTATTTCATCATTCAGCTCAGTGATTTCTTGAGGTGTGAAAATAATAAATAGCCACTCGAGGCTTAATGCAGTGAAAAAGGTGGATGGGCGAACAATTCGTAGCCCAACTTATGAATTTTGGCAAAGGAAACTGCATTTATGTGCACCCTTCCTTTTTTTTTTTTTTTTTTTAAAGAGAAGTAACACTCAGGCAATTAATGCCTACTACTATTACTAGGTGTTACCTTCTTTAGGAAAGGGATAGTGATAGAGAAGACAGGTGGTGAAGGAAGAGATAGAGGAAAGCTTCATTCTTTTACAACTCTGCTTTTTTTGCACGTTTTTAATAATACAGTATTGCAGCGCCTCTCTGATGTTAAATGAGGCGTATTAATTTATTGAAGCTGTGTCTTGTAGCCATTTTATTGATTATTTTACTTCGCCAATGATTTTGCTACACAACGAAGGAGGGCGCTCTGATGTTACATTAGGATTAGTATCTGCTGAAGTCGGTATAGTTTAGTGACCAGTGACTATGCCTTCTTCACTTGAACTTTCCTACAACAACTGACACAAATGCACATCAGAAAAATGCGTGGTGTTGTTATTTAATGACTGTCGTATACAGGAATTGAACCCAGGACCTTCGGTTTTGTAGTCAACGTGCTAACTACTTCAGCCAACGCCATGCACCATGCTGGTGGAAAAGAACTGCTTTTTTGGTTAAATGCAGTTGTTTTTTTTTGCAAGTGCTCATTAAATCAACCCAATACGTGGGCATAATTTTTGAATGTGTATTTTGCTAATGTGTATTTTACCCACGTGCATTAAAAAAAAAATTGTTGACATCCTTGAAGCCGATTTACCGCCAAAAATCCACTATTTGGACTGCTATTTAGTCTTAAGTCTTAAGTGTGGATTTATCGTCCACGTTTCGGTTCAGCCTACTAAACGGTGCCAAAACTTGTTTTTTTTACTCTTGAACAAGGACAAACACTCCTGCAAAATTGTCACACGATTGCTTTTGCGCTCCATTGTAAGCAAACACGGCGTCCATTTTGAGGAAAGCTTTTTCATTTCAAAATGATCATTCAGAATTAGAACTGAGTTATGTACGATACTTTTGGCGATAGTCGGCTCCCAATAATCTTAAAGTTTTTGCACAAAAATGTATGAAGCCATCCCACTGTGCGGCTTATTCGTAGCATTCGATATCAAAGATATTATAAATTATTTTCATCATATCATATGAACTATACTGATGTATTCGTATTTGCCATAAGGTTTTTTTCTTGAGGCTTAAATTAAAAATTTAAATTAAATTAAAATAGAATCGGGTTTTATATTATTAAGGTTCTTCCTATAGGGACTTCCCAATTTTGATATTTGAAAGCGACCAAATTGTTGATGTTATATCCGTCGAATAGGCTGCCATTTATTCAATATCTTTTTTCAAAGAAGGTAAAATAGACTTATGTAAAAACATGGAATGAGATAGCCAGCAGATGATGGATAATGATTAAAATAAGTGCTTTGTTGTGAAGAATTTCCGCTTGCCTCACCCATTTTGCGGTCGTGAGTGCTATAGGTTGGTGGCTACCAACTTCTTTAAGCCAGAATTTGCTGTTAAAGATACCCACGATACGTGGTTTTAATAGGACCACAGTAGAGCTCATGGCACATAAGACATTCTGTACGAGTGGGTTGAGGCCCTGTTCACCTCACGTGAATGTGATGTGAACATGATATGTCAGATGCGTGTGGCACAAGGAAAACCACATTCGATATGTGAATGATGTTAGATTTCATACACCTATTTTTTTATATAAACTTAAAGATAGTAGGCGATTAGTGAAAGCCCTTTACATTAAAGACGTTGGGATGCAGTAGCTCACAGGTATTTATGGAATCGTAGCTCTTCATCAATAAGACTTATTCAAGTACTAAGCACTGAATATGCAACCAACACATCTATGACATTTTCATATTTAAAGAATTTTCTTTCATACATGATTTCTTTAACAGCAAGCAAATTTAATTTAAACGCTCAATCTTAAATTCATTTTCTTTTCCCAGCTAATTATTAAGTTTTAGCTTAATTTGCATTTAAAACATTTTGTTTAGCTCAACCTCTCGCGATTATTGAATAAACTTGTACATAATAAATTCAATTTAAATATTTATTGCCTTAAAATAAGTATTTAAGTTACATTAAACTTAATTAAATATTTATTCTATTATTTCCTGTGTCTTATTCAAAACGTCAATATGGCGAAATAGAGAAAGAAAGTATGCGGTTGCCATGATAATGGTTTTATTGATGTTGAATGACAGCAGATACACACTCCTAAGTGCACGAGGCTTCTACAGCTAAGCCATCTATCTATCTATCTCTTCAACAGACAAGAATAGAATTTTACAACCAAATATCAAATTTGAAGCGTGGCAGAGGCAAATAGGGACGAAGTTTTTTTGCAGAAAATATAACAGCTGTAAATAATATTAAGACAACATCATAAAGCATTAACGAGAAGAAAAATATATCTTACATTTTCATAAATATGATAAAAAAAGGCAGTGCACAATGGGAATAAGTTTACAATAAATAATAACAGTAGTACAACTTTAAAACTGCTGGGGAAGCTGGGAAATGATAACGGGAGAAGTTGAGCTTTAAGCCTGGTAATGTATTCGAAATTTCATCCGAAATGTTGACATAATCCATACAAAAAAAGTTTACATGAAATATTCATGAAATAATGTTGCAAAAGTTGTACTCTGTTCAGCTCGTGAAAAATTTATAAAATGTATCTGGCAATATTTCCTAGCCATCTGTGAAATAATAGGTGTGTTCAACAAGATTTTGTTAAAGTTCGGACTAATGAGAGTAAAAAGAAAATTACTCTCTGAATGTGCAAAAGTTATCCAAAATTGCTGGAACGAAAATACTTGAAATAACATTATAAAAACAAAAAACTTGCAGCACTGGCAACAGCTGTAAAAAGTAAATGAAAAAAACTCCAAAAAAGTAGAAGCTACGTGAGTCATTGAAAAAAATCATAAAAATCATTTTCTTCATACTAAAGAAATGCAGAAAAGTGCACAAATGTACTTACAACTTCAACTTTATTTCAAAAACATTCCATTATGCTTTTTAATAAATAAAAATTGTTTGCTTTATTTGCAAATTTTCTGATTAATTTTTCAGTTTGATATAAAAACAAAAAACAGCTGATTATTCAATTCATGTCCGAACTTACCCAGAAGAAAAAGTTCGTACTAGTTTGTACAGGAAATGAAACAAATTACTCTCTCATTCGCTCTCAAAATTGCACAAAAATTGCTATCTGGAACGCTTTTGGATAACTTTGTACAAGTTCGGACTGTTTTGTTGTGCATCTGGAACAGACCTAATGTGACTGGCATTCATTTCGCGCGAAATGTTGACAGCTGATGTTTCTGTTTACAATAGTCGATCAGTGATGCCTACTTCAAACCAATAAATATGGACATTTTTTCCGAAAAAGTAACATGGGAATCACTTGTTGCGTGTAATATGTTTTACGTGAAAAAATCAATGTTGCTGGAAAATGTTCACAACTTCCAACAGAGTACCAGGCTTTAACAACAAATTTTGAAACAGTGGGCTAGACAAAAAAATTAAAAAACTCGGGTATTAGAGAATGTTTTGTTTTTGGATTTAATTTAAGATCCGCTAAAAACTCCATGTATGTACCTTTAAAAAATTAAATAAAATATACATAAAGGGTGCTTTTTATAGATGTATAAAACTTTAAGTTCCCAACACTTTTTAGCTGGCAGCCATTTTGTCAGCTGTCTAACAATTTGTATTTAGTTTGGGTTGGCATTTCAATATAAATAGACTGAAGGCCGAGGCACAATGAATCCGTCAAGCGTTAAACTTCGTCTTTTTCAACTGACAGCTAAATTAAAATATATGGTTGCTTATGAAGTCGGTTACATTCACTATGTGTCAACGCAAAGTACAAAATTTAGTCAACTTTTAATTTTTTGCGTACGTTGAGTAGTTTGACAAATATTGGCTGTTTTTTTTTTGGTATGTTTTTATTTAGAATTTTGTGTTTTGTGGCAGCAAAACAAAAGAAATAAACTAAATAAATAAAAAAAAAGTTAAATTTAATGAATAAAATGGGGAATCGACCTATTGAAGCTGTTCAAATGCTCCCGTCAATAAAGTGCTCATTGTGCCAACCTTCTTTGCGTCGTTGCATTAATGACAGTTGAAAAAGGCGAAGTTTAACGTATGACGGATTCATTGTGCCCCGGCCTTGACGCCTGAACAAAGCTTCCAAATCGTGCAAATTTTTTTAAAAATCAGGTTTCTGTTAAAAAAAAACGTATCGCGCACTACGTCCATTTTACAGTCAACATAATAATAGTCCATCACAGCAATTAATTCGATTAACTATGGAACGTTTTCACACCATGTTTGCTCTAAATGATAATGCGCATCCAGAGAGACGTCGTACAGTGCCTAAAGAAGAAGTCATTGCTGCTGTAGAGTGTAGCGAGGAGAAAGACCCGAATGAGGCCATCCGCCTTCGTGCACACTATTACTGACTACTTTGTTCATTAATTGAACAACCATGGTGTTCAGGAGCAAGATGGCGCATCATGTCATACAGCTCGTACCACAATTAGTTTATTGAAGCAAACTTTTGGTAGTCACATAGTCTCACGTTTCGGACTCGTGAATTTTCCTCCCAGATCGTGGTACTTAACGTCTCTAGTCTATTTGCTGTGGGGATATGTGAAATCGCTAGTATTCGGCGATAAGCCTGAAACGTTTGACCACTTGGAGGACAACATTTGCCGCGCCATTGCCAATGTACTGCCACAAATTTTGAAAAAAAAAATCATCGCAAATTCGACCACCAGATTAGACTACCTCCAAGCTAGCCGTGGCTAAAATTTATCTTTCGAATAAAGTAAATTTCATGTCAGCTTAAAAAATTCATCTCTGTTTTATTCCATTTCAAAGTTCTATACCAATATAAAAACATCCTTTATAAGTACAGGGTGGCCCAAATAAGACCAGCTGATGTGAAACACAAATAACTTTTTTATTTTTTGACATAATTAATTTTTTCTTTTTGCAGATTATAACTGAACTCTTGGAAATTTAAAATGAATACGTACAGTCCACAACAACGCATTAAAATTATCGATTTTTATTATTCTTCTCAACGATCAATTCCCAGCAAAACTTACACATTACCATCAAAACTACTTGCCATATAATGACTTACTTTTCTGATTACCAAATTTCATTACTCGCTTACAAATCACATTACCTAAAATTTAAAAAAATTATGTACAAGTTGCTAAATGAGGAGAATAATTTATTTTAGATTAAATAGATTACGTGAACAAGTTGCCAAATAAAAAAAAGTAAGTACTTCTCAAGAATCGATTATTTTAGTCTCACGCCTTGTTCAAATCATTAAGTTGGTAATCCAGTAAGGAACAGCTTCCACCAAAAATGCTTAATTCCAAACTCGATTACCTTTTTTGAAATTTTTTGGTGGGTTGTACTTACGCAGCGAAATTATCGCCGTTTTTTAACGTAAGATCAGCGCCCACATCTTCTATGATTACAAGTTTAGTTCGCCGTTTTGAGGAACTGGGTTCAGTTGCCGACCGTCCAGGAAGAGGTACTCATCGAAATATTCGTACTGTAGGCAACGTGGAAGCTGTACAGGAGAGTGTTGCAAATGATCCATATGTCTCAACTCGTCGCCGTGCCGGCCAATTGGGTATACCCAGAACAACATTACAGATAATTTTAAAGTTGGATCTTAATATGTATCCATACAAAGTTCAAATTGTGCAACAGCTTCTACCGCAAGACCCCCAACAACTACTACAATACACATCACTAGGTCTCATTTGGGCCACTCTGTATATACGAGTATATATATATGTTTATATAAACATAAATGTATATCGGGTTGTTTGAGACCATATGGCCTAACAATCGTATGAATATAAGTGGTGATGGCACAACATCCAACTACTCTGGTAAACCAAGGGTTTGACCAAGCTCGAGCATTGTTGGCTTCCTGCTGTCAAATATGCTAAAACAAGCTTTCATATATTGGATTGGATCGTGTTTCTTTTTTTTATTTCATTTACTTTAATTATTTCATTTAATTTTATTTTATTTATTTTCTTGGGTACAGTGCTACGCCTCAATGGAAGCTATCAAGCTCCGAGGAAAACTACGATTAAAAACGTATATTCTTATCATATACGTATGTATGTGATAATATAAAAGAAAATATGCAGTCTGTTTTTTTTTTCATAATATTTACGAACTGTCCCAATGTGCAATGTAATAAAGATATAAAAAAATTCAGTTAAATAAGTATGCCGCATCTTTCATGTTTGCAAAAAAAAAAAAAACAAGATTATATTCGCAATATGATAACAAAAAAGCGAAATATTTATGAAACATATACCAAACCTACACGTTTTGCAGGCTAAATTTGTTATTAATGACAGAAGGTATGATTTTCTTTTAAATCTACTTTGCAAAACAATACAGGCAATTTAAGATATTGCAACATAGTAGAACGAACAGAGCAGCCTTAGGCATACCTGAAACATTTTGTTTTAATGTATTTTTTCATAAAAAAAGTTTATAATAAAAAGAAAAGAAATTGTTTTTTGATTAGTTATATTTTCTTTTAATGCAAATACACCTTTTTGCTTGAATAATAATAATAAAAATAAACTTATTTTAAATATGCTTTTATTAAAGCTTTATAAGTCATACCTAAAGTTAATTTAAATGGGATTTAATATTAAAAAGTGTATGGGGTGAACTAATTAGCTAATCATTAAATTTTCTAAGAATATAAAATGCTTATCTTAAGTATCATAGAACAGCAAGAAGTTGCTCAAATGGATTGTCTCATCATACTATTCGCCATATATAAACAGTATGGAAATACAAAATGGTTGTGGTAGATACTAGCAATTGTCCTGTTTAAGATCGGCAAAAGTAGCTTAATATACCTCTCACCATACCCTCTTTATAGAATAGGTACACATTTTTAGTTTTAGTACACACCCGAACAGTTTAATATCTACAAAAACAAGGCATACTATTCGACATATATAAACAGTATGGAAATACAAAATGGTTGGGGTAGATACTACCAATTGTCCTGTTTAAGATCGGCAAAAGTAGCTTAATATACCTCTCACCATACCCTCTTTATACCTCATGTTTATTTTTAGTACACACCCGAAAAGTTTCATATCTACAAAAACAAGGCAATTTACAATTTTCGGCAAATATTTTGCTTTATATGTGTTTCATGTTAATTCAACATGATTTACAATAAACTCTAAATATTTTATTCTTTTGAAATAACTTAATTTTTTCGGTTGATTTAATATTTCAGTGCTGTTAGATCAAAATCAGGAATCATGTTGAACTAAAGTAACTTCCAGTTTAAAAAAAAAGTGAATTTGATATTGAAATAAGGGGCTATTTACATATTTCGTAACGCTATTTGCGGAGTTTTTATGATACTCCTCCCCCACCACTTAGTAAGGCTTTTTATAAAATGTTCAGTATAAATTTTCTAAACAGTAACAAATCCATGAGAGTTACGTAATATGTGAATAGCCCCTGACACGAAGAATCATGTTGAATCAAAGTTAATTCAAGTTGAAATAATTCAACATGAACTGAATTTAATAGTAAGTTTATTTTATTAATTATTTATCTAAGATGATTTTTTGCTGCCAAGGAATTGAAAAAATGTAAGTGTAAGTGTGTTGCATGTAGTTGGCTTCCCCGGTCAAGATTTGAACTTGAACTTACTGCGTGGTAGCCAACGCATTTACCGCTGCAGGCACAACAACCTGAAATATTATTTTTATAGACATACACTAAATAAATACCAGCATGAATTACATTTCAATTCAACATGATTTAATTGATTATTTAATATGAAACTTATTTGAAATTAAAGCTTTAAGTTTTTGCTCTAGTAATAATGTCCACTATAACATACAAAGCTTTCCAAACTACTTTACAATTATTAATACTTTCAAAGCAACAAATATTTAATTACCGCTTTTCTCTCTTTTGTTTTACGGAATACATACATACTTGTATTTATAATTTAGTTTTAAATTCAATTATAAAAGTGTGATTGAATATTATTTAAAAATTATTCTCTTTTTGCTACTGCCTATTTATACCTCCAAAACATGGCTGCTGTAATTGCAAATCAATTAATTTATTTAAATTTTCCAAACAATCTGTTATACTTGAAACAATGTTTTATTGTAATCTCCTAATAAAACATTGAAAACTAACTTTTGAAAATTATGTCAATACTTGCACACACACAAATACTAACAGAAACATTAGTGTGCGTTTTTATTTTTTTTGCAACTGAAAATTAATTAAATTTTCTCCATCATTGCCGCCATTACTGATGGCTGCAACAAAAACAAGAATTAACTTACAAATGCAATTATGATAAAAATACAGCAACAGACTCAGACACTGCTCTTAATGTAGAGGTAATAAAATGGAAAGGCCTGTAGATTTCATTGCTCTGAATTTAAATTTTCTTGAGGGTCTCTCTCATAATATCTCATGCCCTGTTACACGATGCATCGAAAGAATTTCGACACCCGCAGTTTCCCACCTTAACGCTATCTGGAGCTACCCTGTCTTAAAACAGGGTGCCTCTCAAAAGTTCAACACTTCTTCTTTCCAAAACAGTTAGTGTCATCGAAATCGGTTCACTAGTTCAAAAGTTTCGGACTTTTTACCACTTTTTTTTATTTCACGCCACTTTGCGATGTCAAAATGCTGTTCTGTAAATTGCGCGCTATAGTGAAATCAAATTTAAGTACGAATAAAATATTCTGGCCCTTGAAAGCGGCAAAAAAGTAACAATAACTCATCTTTCAGCGGATTTTGGTTTTAGAAATCGGAACGATTTTTTGCTTTCAGTGCAAATTGTGGAATAAATGCATAGTTGCGGTATCGCTGAACACAATATTATCATTCTGCGGTCTTCTAGAACTCCAAAACCTTATATCTGTTATTCCTGGCCTCAATAAAAATCTATTAAGGCACGCAATAGAACAGCAATCATTTGGTTTTACGCAGAGTACAAAAATAAATAAAAGAAAAGTCATGAGAACAAAACTTATTTTTAATCCAAAAAAACGTTTCGCAAACGTTTGCTGGAATTAAAAGACAACTTGATAAGTTTTTTTTTGGGTTTAATTATAAAAAATTTGTAAAATATTGAAAGTATGTCTATAAAAATTGGGGTCTTGTAAGCTTTTTTGAACTGTGGATAAAGTTTACTGAAGTGTTGCTTAGCAGCAGCGAAATGCATTTGGACGTGCTAAATCAAAAACAACAAAAAGTCTAATAAATCCAATATTTTTATTTTATTTTTACTACCCTATAAAATATATGTGACGCGCAAAATAGAAAGGGACCTAAGGGTAAAAACCGGTTTTGTTCAGGAGAGCCATTTTAAAGATTTACATTCGTGTATCTGTGGTGTCGAATCGTCGACTTCCCAGAGATATCTCTGGGAGGGAACACTTTTGGGTTATGGGATCGGTCTCATTCGATGCTCAGATGCTGTCGACATAAAAAAAAAAAGAGAAAATTGATTTGTTTACCCTTAGGTCCCCTATGCGCTGTCACATATGTATTTATATTAGCTACGGTCTGCTTAAAAAGGTGTGTGAATTGGCTAAATTTCAGTTTTATGGTTGTAGTTGTGGAGCATTTTCAGTTAATGGGTTTTGTTTTGGATAAAAAATATTGATAAAGGTAAAAAAAAACTTTGTGTAAACGCTAAAGATTTTCATAAAAATTGTTATGGAAATCTGCTATTATTATATTATATAGACTATAATAGCAATACAAAATCTATATATTACTCGATATAATGCATTTCCGTACCTGTGCCTGGATTCAGTAACTTTTATTACGATAATCGTATGGCTATAATATATATAACGAAAATTTATCGACTTTGCTATTCAGTAACACATATTTACGATATCCATGTCAATGGCTGTGGATGTAACTTTTTTTTAAACCAAAAATCATAATATTTATATTGATATACATACATTCGTTTGTGGTAACGATAATCTGATTATATTTCTTTTAAAATGATTGAATCGAACCAATGCATATTCATATTCTGTGATTCGAAAATGTTCTATCAGAGGTTAAAAAATAAATACTTTGTTTATATCTTGAATAATTACGAATTCATTTAGACTTAGAATAGCATGTAAGGCTTAAGAAAGCGTGAACAAGACAAGCTCTTTGAACTACTTCAGATAAAAATAAATCATTTAAAGGTTAAAAGTGCATTTCTGAAAATTATTAAATTAGACTTATGCCCTAATTCTGTTCAACGAATCATCCTCTTGTCTATGGGCGAAAAAAAGAAGCAGTTTTGATCCTTTAAAACAATTATTATTTATTGTCTATGCTAGAAAGTTCGTGTATTTGCTTAATGTTTTTGTTCCAAATATTATAACCAACATACATATATTTTTCATGTATTTTTTAAACTATTGTATAATACTTTAATAGTGCATTTACACTGTCTCGAAATCTAGTAGTTTCGGGATTTCGAGCTAAGTCAAGCTGTTTTTTCCAGAATTCCCATACAAAACGAAATCTAATTTTTCAGTAGATTTGTAGGAAATCTAATAAAAATCTAAGGTTTTTATTTATTCTTTACTACCCTGTACAACAAAAGGTGAGTGAATTAGCTAGGGTCTGCTTAAAAAAGTGTGTGAATTGGCTACATTTCATTTGTTTGGTTGTAGTCTTGGAAACAATTTAGTTGATGGGTTTTGTTTGGATAAAAAATATCTTGATAAATGTCAAAAAATGTTGGTGTAAACGGTATAGATTTTCATAAAGATTTTATTCAAAATATGCTAGATTTTGTGCTGATGTAAATGCCCTATAATTGATTTTAATTTTATGTTTTAAAAACATGGCAATAATATTTATATTTTTCATTATCAAAGACAACAACCATTTTTGAAGAAAATAATTTAGAGAATTCAAAAACAAGAACTCAAAGGTATTTTAAAACAAAACGTCCTAAATCTTCTTACTGAATTCGGGCATTAGGCACCTTCTCCTTATTGCCATAGAAATACTTAAACTTTAGCAATAGTTTTTGCATAAAGGGAATTGGTATTTGCATTAAGCGTGTGCTTAATTTTATGCTTCTTTTGCATACACTTTTTATCTGCCCCTCAAATGAGGCCCCCTTACAGGCTTTTTTGTAACTAAATACTTTTTTCCCTGTAAGTATCTTGATGCTTCACAGAAAAAGCATAAATGCGATGGTAAAATTATATTAATTCAATGTAAAATTTCGTGTAGAATAAAAAAAAATACTCATTGAAATGCTAAAATTCGTTAAATGTTAGTACGGGTAAAATTACAGCAAGAAAATTATAAAAGCAAAACTAATGCCTGCAAAACATACTAAGTTCCAGGAAGTATTGGGGAAATTTATGACAATAATGAGAATGAAATAAAAAGGGTCAGTAGTAATTTCGCAAACAATAAATAAAAGCCAAAAATTATAGATAAACGGGCAGCAAGAAATAAAGCCATCAAAAACTTTTGGAATGAGAAAATTTCTCATGAAATGATATTCATTGAATACATAAGTAGCGCCCATAATAAGTAAAATATGTACTCGTATGTACATAAGACTGTTATAAATGCATAAACTTAAGTTATTATTTTAAAAACTCTGGGCTTAAGGAAAAAATTTATATGAAGCAGCAAATTGTTTTTGTATGACCAAAAGTTTGATTCTTAAGCAAATTTTTAAGATTTCCTGCTGGTTTATGTCGAACAAAATAATGGATTGACTTCTAAACAAGCGAAAAGTAAGCTATTCGCTGATTAATCCATTAGTTGAGCCTAAAGCAAGCTATAATTTTTTTTTAACAAACACAACCTGCGAAGCGATTAGCTTGTCTACGGAAAACTCCTAGGGTCTATGGCGGGAATCGAACCCACGACCTCTTGACTGAGAGGCTGGCATCGCTGCACTCAGCTACATGAATTCTTAGGTTTTTTTTAACAAAAATACAAATGTTAATATGATAATCAACAACAACGTGTGTACGACCTACGACGCACAGTGGGGCCAAACCCCTTTTTTCTCTCCCAAATGTAACAGAAAGGGTCACTAAATTTGTTGTGCATAACTCTTACAATAAATTTCATGTTTTTACAAAACATGAAGGCATAGGAAGGGGAAAGGGTTAACCCCCATATAAAGTTATTATCATTTTTCCTATATCTGTGAACAACAAGAGTTAGGCGCACTAAATTTGATATGGATAACTGTTAAAATCAACTACATGTTCCAAAAAAATTTTTGGCGGTTTAGGAAGAGGGAGTCGGTTACCCCTAATACAAAGTGATTTTTAATTAAGTATTGTTTTTTATATAAGAAATACCAACGCAGCAACGAAATGCATATATAGGGTGCTTTACCAACAAAACAAGCAAAAATTCATGATTTTTTTACGCCTGCCATTGACTGACTTTGAATACGAATTATGCAAAAATGGATTATAATTATAATAATTATTTAACAGGCCTAAGAAAGTTTTCCTAATGTCACACATGTTATTTTTTTTTTAAATTATTATGTATAAATACAGCCACAATTAACTCATGCGTGACTCACACGTGACTCATACGTGATTCATGCGTGACTCATACGTGACTAATGCGTGACTCACACATTTCAAATCACGTTATTTGCACATCTGTAATAAAAAAACATAAAACAATGACAACAACAACAACAATAATAAAAGTTTTAGCAGAATCCGCTAAGAAGTTGTTGTTGGTAAACTCAACGCGTGAGGCTATTAATAATTTGTGCATAACTTCTGAGACCTACCGATGCGTAGCATAGATTTCTCTAAAATAACACTGATTTGTTCAGTCTTCAAAACAAAGATAAAATCTTTGCCTACATCAGATCAATTTATAACTTTATGTCCACCTAAACTGGGAAAATCCATTTATTTGATTGCCCATATAAATATTGAATACAAAAACATCATTGCCTATCTGACATTTATTTGTTGCATAGCAATATAGAATTTTATGCACTTTAAGCGAGTACTTGCAGTTTTCACGGTACTTGAATATTTTTTTCTAATTAATACGCGTAATCAACGCAGTTTGCCCCTATTTGCGACGCCTACAATAGGTTTTATCTGAGCATATTTGATTTGAAAATTTATTTAACTGAATAAAACTTATTTTTAACTTTTTAGATGCCCCTGTGGCTGAGTGGTAGCGATGCTAGCCTCTTAGTCCAGAAGTGGTGGGTTGAATTCCCACCATAGACCCTGGTTGTTTTCCGCAGACAAGCTAATCGCTTCGCGGGTTGTGTTGTGTCTGATAGTCAACCCAACTTTGGCTCAACAAACTTATATTTTAGTATTATGAAGCACAACTAATATTTAATTAAAAATGCTATGGCACAAGACAACTACAAACTCAACCATGATTGTAGTTGTGAATGGCAATACAACTAAGCCCAGTTGAAATGAGAGTGACAATAGGGGCTTAAATTACTGTATAATATAAATTCCAAATAACTTTTACTTCAAGAAGAAAAAAACTCTTAACTTAAAACAACGAAAAATTCTAGTATAAGAGTACTTGAAACAAAAATAAGAAATTATATAACAAAAAGCAAATTCCTAAAAGTGAACGCATAAGGCGCCTTGGAACTTTTTTTTTTCTATAATTAAAATCATATTTTTTATGGATCGTGGTTCCTCCTCCTTCTGAAAAAAAAAATATTTTTTATTTCTTCGTTACAAAAAGAGAAAAAAAAATTTAAGAACAATTTTTTAATATAAAAATAATTTGAAACCATGAATATTTTAGTTGGGCTTTTTGTAAACTTTTGCTTTTAGTTTTGCCATTCGATTCGTTTTGATTTTTCTAAATTTTTTTTTCACTGCAAACTTTTGTTCACTTCATGCAAATTATTGCTACTGGCATATTAATAAATTAATACTGGAGTTGAAGCAGAACTTATTTAATTTAGTTTTTGATGGCAGTAGTTGAATGAGTTTTTTTTTTCAAGTTTTTATAACACTGACTACGGCGCTGCGTTTTAATGCTTTTTTCTTGTTTTTAAAGATTTTTTTTAAATCATTTCCTTTTAAAGCAACTACGAAGTGTGTGTTTAGTATTAAATAGTAAGTCTAAAGCAGCAAATAATTAAAGTTTATTAACTTAAAAGCCAAGAGGCTGTAATGATATTAGAAAGAATTTGAAGACGCGATGAGATCATGAGTCTCAAGTAACAACATAAAGAAATTAGTCGCAACTTAATTTTGGCTTCTGGCCATTTTCTTTTCTAGAAAAAGCGCAACATCTCTTAATGTTTTATTAAGAAAACAAAAATTAAGCGTTTGTTTAAAATAAAAAGTTACACTCCTAAGGGATGATATGGTAACGTCGAAAGACCATTTTGTTGGGAGTTTTCAATGAAAAGTACAATTAATATAAAAAAGCTTTCTGGAAGAGACAACGCCTTTACATGCTGATTTAAGGGGAGAAAATTAATAAACATTTTCATACCTTATATATATTTTAGCTTCTTGCTTTAAACGAATTGCTGTCTTCTTAATAAAAAGTTAAAAAAATCTTGCACTTTTTCTAGAAAAGAGAACTATATAAGTATGTGAGGCTTAATAGTAGGCAAAAATAGCTCGTGAATAATTTATTTCTGTTGTTGATTGATTAATATAATTTTTTTAGGTTCAAAATATTTGTAATATAACAAAAATTTAAAATTTTGAAAACCTTTGAATTATCTAGAAAAGATGTGACATCTTCTAAACGCTGAACCGATTTTCTTCAAATATGGTTAGGAACCATCTTGATCAAATCACCTTTCCAACAGAGAAAACTAAATCAAAATCGGTTAAGCAGTTTGGTCTGTATGTTGACACGGACAGATACACAGCTACACAGATACACAGACACACACTACAAACTTATAACACCCCTTTTTTTGGTCGCGGGTTAAAAATAAAAGTCACCAGTATACAATTACTGTCAAATCAGTACACTTCATTTACTCAACACTGTTATTAAGAGGTTTTAAACACACAATGTAAAATTATACACTGCTTTAATACCATGATGTTAACTTTGTTATTTTCAACATAAGTATGTGTGTTTAGCGTGAAGAAGTAATAACGACGTCCTGAAAGTCTTAGGCCGGGCTTACATCTGTGTGCCATGTGCCCCAAAAAGTGCAACCACTAATTATTAAGGAAAAACTTATTCAGAAGATGATGAAGGTTTAGTGGCCTTCGAAAACAACTAGTTGTTCCGTTCAACTATGTGTTGTTAGTCAGAATATTTACAACAAACTTTGGTGATATTTGTTCATTAATAATTATCACAAAGCGAGAAAGGGACCGACCTAAGGGTAAAAACCGGTTTTGTTCAGGAGAGCCATTTTAAAGATTTAAATACGTGTATGTTTGGTGTACCATTACTGAGCGTGTTGGTATTAGTCTCATTTGAAACTGACACATCTCATGACGTCAGGAACGTGTTGGTCAACCATGAAAACGCACGTAGGTCGCCCCTACCTCTTGTTTTGTGTAGTTGGTTTTTACTGTTTTCTACCTAGCGCGCTGTTTCCATGAGTTTGATATCAATTTTGCTCGCGTTTTTTTGAATCCAGGTTTATTTTCTGAAATTATTAATTGTAAATTATAATAAATACTCATTTATAGTTCTTTTAAATCGTGAATATCACTCTGTTAGTACGAAAATTTTTTCACATAACCTTAGAATCGTCGACTTCAATTTCATAAAACGCGCATATCTCTGGGAGGGAAAACTTTTGGGGCTTGGGATCGGTCTCATTCGATGCTCAGATGTTGTGCACATGAAAAAAAGCGAATATTGATTTTTTTACCCTTAGGGTCCTTTCTCTATGCGCTGTGACATACACGTTTCTGAATCAAATAGTTTTTTTATTAGTAATTAGTGGTTATGCTTTTTTTGGGACATGGCACACAGATGTTAACTCGGGCTTAGTACATACAAACGTTTCTCATACTAGCATTTGATCACAGCACTATTTCGAATTGCAAGTCATTCTGTTGGTTTATGTGTAATTGTATTGTTCTTGTTTGAGTCTCTCGTCTGCGATAGTTTATGTGTTTGTGTGGTTGTACATTTAAAAACAAACCTGAAGATATACCATTAAAGTTGTTCTAATGCTTTAATTGTTTATTTCAAGGTTGTCTTTCACATTTGTATGCTTGGACATTATGTTATTTACCTATCAATATTTATCTATCAATATTAATATTACAAAACTTTAAGATTTATTCATAAAAACTAATTTTGGTTTAGAAAACATTTAACAAAAAAATTTCTGTACAAAATTTCTTTTGGGAACCTTTTTATGATTACGGAAATATATATTTTACTTATTTCCTAATTCAGTTAAAAGATTTATGATGTTTTTGTGTGAAAATATTTTTGAGTTCTTGTTTTTGAATTCTGTCAATTATTTTCTTTAAAAAATGGTTGTTGTCTTTGATAATGAAAAATAAAAGTATTATTGCCAGGTTTTTAAAACATAAAAATTAAATTAAAGTATTGTACAATAGTTTGAAAAATATATGTATGTGTTGGATATAATGTTTGGAACAAAACCATAAAGCAAATACACGAACCTTCTAGCATAGACAATAAATAATAATTGGTTTTTTCATCCATAGACAAGACGATACAATCGTCGAACAGAATTAGGGCATAAGTCAAAATCAGACCAGCCATTTGTCTATACGTGGACTCGCACATACACACAGATATACCGATACACACAAACACACACTACAAAATTATGGAAACTATTTTTTTGGTCGGGTGTTAAAAAGTTAATTGAACGAGAAAGTCAACTTGACAGTGCCTTTAATATTATTAAAATCAATACTCGTAACTTTAAATAAGTTTTGCAAACATTATCGCAGAAAAGATTCAATAGATTTTAAGAGAAATGTGGCAGTTGATGTTTTTAGAATCTTGGAGCTAATTAGAGTTAAAATTCCATAGGTATAGCACTTTATTTTAAAATATTCTGTCCATTCTTCGCTTTCATAGATCTTACGAGAGGAAAGTGTTAACACTTTTGATTAAACTCAAGAGGTGTGTGTGTGTTAAGACACATACACACACAAATGCACTCAAACGTGGAAAAATCCATATGGCAGTGAAAACAATTAGAATAGATTCTCAGAACCGGCGTAAAATCAGTAATTTCCTCCACTCCATAGCAGAAATAATAAAAACACAACTAATATAAAACGTATGTACGTATAACACAGGAAGAATGAAAAGGAAAAATAATCATGCTTTGATTTTTATTTTATTTATTCAATTTTCATATGTTTTTATAGAAAACTTTATATGCCATAATGCACATAAAATAAAATAAACAAATATTAATTTGTTGTACCTAAAAGTAGGCAGTTATTTAGGTATATCTCGCTACTAAAAGTATGCAAATTTAATTTTTTTTTGCTCTCCTATTGAAATATTTTCAAGGTACTGCCTTCACTCTTCGTTTTTAAAAGATATTTAAATAATCAAAATATAAAATTTAAGTTAAAACCTTAAAGCAGAAGTGTCATGATTACTTCTGTCATCAAAAGGGTGGATGGACAAACTTTTTTATTATGACCCACCCTAATGTTTTACGAACTGAAGGAGGGCTATAAAAACAAAGTGTTATTTACAATGGTTGAAAATATATGCTTCAATTCTCTTTGTATGTATATTTATTAAGCTTCGTAAGCATTTATTTGTGAATGTGTATTTTATTTATGTACTTTCTGCAAATACTGCACATATTACAGACCATTTTTAAATGTCAAATGTTTGCATGTACATGTCCGTTAGTTCTGTCAAAGGCTGAGGCTATAGTAGAGTGCAAAAAAAAATCGTAAATACGAGTATATGGATCCAAAAATATTTCTTATCTTAAGAAAAATTATTTTCTTTTTTAACAAAATTTTTTCCTGGGCTATGGAAAAAAAATATGCTAACAGCAGACATTAAGATCAACTGATAAGGCTGCTGCACATAAAAACTATTATAGATTAATCTACCCAATTTAAGTTGTCAAAATGACTATTTATTGTAAAATGTCATTGTAATTCCAATATAATATTTGCTAGGTTATTGAGTTGATAATTTGTTGTTGATAAAGAGCAATTATTTTATATTACACAACTAAAATAATTATTATTACTTTTTTGTTAAAGCATCACTCAGGCAATGAACGCCTACTACTATTACTAGGTGTCACCTTCATTTTAGGAAAGGATAGTGATAGAGAAGACAGATGATGAAGGAAGAGATAGCGAAAAGCTTCACTACCTTACAACTCTGCTTTTTGCACGTTTCTAATAATGCGTGTAGCAGTGCCTCTGGTGTCAATGAGGCGTATTAAATTTTTGAAGCTGTGCTTAGTAGCCATTTTATTTGTTATTTTACTTCACCGATGATTCTGCTTCACAATTCCGACGAAGGAGGGCGGATATTTTGCATTGGGACGTGCAATGCCACCATAAATTCCTTATTATTGATAAGAGTTTTAATTAAAGTTACTATTTTATTTAACAGTTATATATGGTTGAAAGAAACATAATTTGTTGCAGTAAAGAAGGTTAGTAAACCCTATTTCAGTGCTGCATTCTGCTACAAACAAAAGTTGTTTTGCGTGATTGAGATACACAAATCATTTGTGTGATAAATCTGATCAATTTAAATTGTCGATTTACTGCAAATGCAGGTTGTTATTGTAATACCACTGATAACTAAAAATACCAAAAATATTTACTACATTACCTACTAGTTCTTTTAACGAAAACTTTTATTTGCAACTGCGATAAAAAAAATATTATTGGTCTGATAAATTTTAACAATTTTTGTTGTTAACTTACTGCAAACGAAGGTTATTATTGTGATTCGGCTAATATTTTAAAAGTACTAAAAATATTCATTGTATTTTTGCTTAATCTTACAGAAATGTAAACCTAATAGAGTAACGAAGCTTCGGCATTTGATGAGGGAATGACGGACAGATAGGTCATTACTATAGGGAACTCAGTAATTGGGTAGAAAGCAGGACCTACAGTTGATGGTTAAGTAGGGAGGATTGTAGAGTTTCGAGGGATTTAGGCAAAAGCTTGACTGAGGAAGATCCACACGGCTACTGGACATGAATAGGAAGGCGATGCGAATCATGAAAGGCGCGTTGACAGGTCACTGTTCGGTTAGAGCAAGAACCAGCATTTGGTAAACTAGCACTCAAGATTTTTGTAGGATGTGCGGGAATGAAGAAGAACCAGACATCATTGAACATATTATCTGTCACTGCCCGAAGCTGCAACGTCATAGGCTTAGCTGGCTGAGCTGACGTTTCCATGAAAGCGTTACTGATATCGGGAAGTGTAATCTAGAGGACATCAGGGGCTTTATCATAGGAATTCGGTGGCTTAATGATGGATAATAGGGTAACTTCTGGCTATAAATGGGAGGGTAAATATTAATTTTAATGGGCAATAGAAGGAAATCACAATGGAGCCAATTGGGTCTCTGAGTAGTAACCTAACCTAATGAAGCTTAGGCTAACAAATATTATTTGTTAAATTTACTGTAAGTAAAAGTGATTGAACACACAATTTGATTGCTGCTTAAATAACTAAAAACTGCACAGTCGCAAATCCAATTCGAAATCAAAAAATTACTCAACTATTAGTGTTGAAGGAAGAAAACAGATATACTTTTACATATCGCACTTGTTTCTCTAAAAAGGTCAACTCAAAATTTTTTAATTTACACTTTTTGCAATAAAACGATATACAGTGGTAAAAAAAGTTTACACCCCTTTCCCTACTCTTTCGATAAAAAAATACCCTTTTTGAGATATAACAGAATATTAAAAAAAACCATTTTTTTCATTTATTGAAAACTTTTAAATTTTCAGCTTCAAGTCCAATTTTTCCAATTCCCTATAAGAGCACTCGTATAAATGCCTGAGAAAATTTTGATTATCTGATAAAGTTACTGATTTTTTCTGACATTACACATGCCGGCAAAATTTGTTCACTGTTTTTATTTTATTTATTTTTATTAACTTGTTTGTATGGCAACAAAACAGATATTTGCATAATTTACTTTAGTGTAATTTTTTTTTCTCTTATTGTTAACGTATTTTGGTTTTTATTGATTTTGTAATAACAAACACAGCCTAAAGCCAACATCACTTGTACTATTTTTTTTTTAATTTTTATGTTTGTGTTTATTTTTTTTTCGTTTTTGTTGATAAAATTTCAACAAGAAACAAAAAATTCACAAAATCAGTTAAATATTACAAGCATTAACCCTACAGATAGGGAGTCAAAGGTCTGATATACACACATACAATAGTTTATTTTTTAACTTTTGATATCAAATATAGCAAATGTATGTACATAATTTGCAAATGTGGAAAAAGCCTTTAAGTACCCAGCACACATTTCTACTTGATGTACAATAATGAATGCTTTGCTAATTCAGGCAAAATGTAATTTTTAAATGTATCTATGGTGACCTAGAAACCATTCTGTGTGATTTACTAATTTTGTATGCATACTTATGATATTATTTTCTGATAGGGGGCATCTAAAAATGTACTTAATACCATATTATAATAGATATATTGACATTTGTGCTTACCAAATGAAAAACTTTTTTCGACATATCCGAGCTTTTCCAGACCAGCACCTAAATTGCCTTGAAGTCCCTCAGACATTTAGCAGAACATTAAACTGATCTTTCGTACCCTGTTTTGCATATTTTCTAAATTATTATCCGACTTATATCACTCCGATTTTTGTACCGACTCATTGGGCCTTATTACGAGTGTCGTATTACGACTTCGACTACGAGGATTTTGTGCTAGACTAAAGAACATTGCAACATTTTTTCTTTAATCTAGCACAAACTCGCCGAAGGCGTAGTCGAAATACGACACTCGTAATTTAACCCATTGTCGTAGTAAAAATAATATATAATATTTATTATTTGTATTTATTTGGTTCAATCCTTAATATTGATAAATGTCTGGCTCATAATTTCAAGTTCAGTATTTTCAATCACTTTTTCATTATTCATTTCATTCTTATTATTATTACTAACGTCAGCTATGTAACATTAATTTTTAAATGATATAAAAAACGAGAAGTGGTATTTTTAGTGGATGCGCAATATATAATTTATATTTGGAAATTACATTTTTAAGTATATATACTTATTGTTATAAATTTATGCTTTTATCTTAATTCATATTCAGGCTAGCAAGAAGCTTTAATTGCTTTCCCTTAAAAAATATAGTTCTCGTATTTTATTTCATTTCATACAAAGTTCATGTTAAATAACTTATGTTCAAAAATTAAATAAATAGCGGGAACTAGTGAAATGTGTGCTGGTACAGATAATGCAGCAATTTGTCAAACAATCTAAATTAATTTGTTTTCTTAAAAAAAGGATTTAAAAGGGAAAAGATCTAAAATTAAGATAAATTTTATAAAATAAAAATTTAATCGTACCCTGAAGATGATCAACAAAGTTGATCGAAATAACGGTAGATAAATTAACCAAAACAAATAGAAAAGTAATTTAATTTATTTATTAAAACGGACCAGAAGCCAAACACATATGTGACAGCGCATAGAGAAAGGAACCTAAGGGTAAAAAAAATAAATTTTCACTTTTTTTTTTTTGATGTGGACAACATCTGAGCATCGAATGAGACCGATCCCATGCCCTAAAAGTGTTCCCTCCCAGAGATATGCGCGTTTTATAAAATTGAAGTCGACGATTCTAAGGTTATGTGAAAAAATTTTCGTACTAACAGAGTGATATTCACGATTTAAAAGAACTATAAATGAGTATTTATTATAATTTACAATTAATAATTTCAGAAAATAAACCTGGATTCAAAAAAACGCGAGCAAAATTGATATCAAACTCATGGAAACAGCGCGCTAGGTAGAAAACAGTAAAAACCAACTACATAAAACAAGAGGTAGGGGCGACCTACGTGCGTTTTCAGGGTTGACCAACACGTTCCTGACGTCATGAGATGTGTCGCTTTACCAACACGCTCAGTGATGGTACACCAAACATACACGTATTTAAATCTTTAAAATGGGTCTCCTGAACAAAACCGGTTTTTACCCTTAGGTCTCTTTCTATTTTGCGTGTCACATATACAATCCAATTAATTTTAAAAAAATCACATAAATTAACAAAAACATACTTCAATTTCTAATAAAGAGGGAATTCACAAGTAGCAGTAGGAAGCCGGAACAAGGACAATCATTCCATGAATTAAAAATTTCATTTAAATTGTAATTAACTACTTCATCGCACATCTCTGTTCATTCAGTTTGAAATAAATGCCACTTTTGTGCTACTCGTGTGAATTTTGCAGGAAGACGATTTTTAAGACATTTAACAAAATAGTCTGAATAATTTATGACGTTAAGTCATAAAATACATTATTGCTCATTTACTCAAACAATGTCATAACTAACAAAAATCTAATTTTTAAGTTAATGATGCAGAATTAATCCTCATATCACATTGTGTAAAAATTCCATACAAATATCTTGTTTACTTAACTTTTGAAAGAAAAATAAAATTTTCTTTTTCCATTAAGTTGTGTGTAAATTCTAGCAAAATGGTTTTTTTTTAGTTATGACGTTGTTTCAGTAAATGAGCGATATGTGACATATATCGTAAAACTTTACTGAATTTCTTTAAGCAAAAATTTCCACTTTTTATACCCTTTACCAAAAAAATGGTAAAAGGGTATATATAGGTTTGTCATTCCGTTTGTAATTTCTATAATATCAATAAGCGACCAATAAAATATATATATTCTGGATCCTTATGCATAGGGAAGACGAATAAGCGGTGTCCGTCTGTCTGTACGTGAAATCGGTTTTCCGAAGCTCCCAGAAAAGCTAAGACTTCGTTCTTGGACTGTTGTGTCAGAAATTTTCCAAAATAGATTGGTGTTGAAATTCAGCAAAATCGAGCAGACGATTGCAGAGCTGGAAAACTTAAACTTTATTTTGCCGTATAAAAGTAACTACCGAAAACAAATTTTTATTTTTTTAATAAATAAACTTATTTTACACTTCAACGACTAAAATTGGAATTTTAAATTAAAAAAATATAAAAAAATTAAAAAGACGTTTCCAGGGTTGGAAAACTTTAACTTTTTGTGTTATGTAAAATTAACTATGTCTAAAACTATATTAGTATTTTCTCGAGAACCGTAAGAGCTAGAGACCTGAAATTTGGACACAGTGTGTAGACCTTTGGCCGCTACAACAACAAATACATGAGAATTGGAAATTAAAGGGTGTTCCAAAACGAGCAACAAAAATTTTAAAATCTCATGTAATATACATACAATTGTATGTATATACACTTGAAATTTGTAAGGCTAGTGCATTTTTATACAGACTACAAAAATTAACACTAAAATTTCAAAAAATTTAAATTAAAGGGTTTTCCATCAGTTAATGCAATTTTGACTATGCAATTTTGACAACTTGCTGTATCTTGGAAACCGTAAGAGCAAAACTCTTGAAATTTTCAAAAACGGTAAAACTAAAAAATCAAAAAATTATAAAATCGCTAAACCGAAAAAATCGCCAAAAACAAAAAAAAATCGCCAAAATGAGAAAAAGAACCAAATTACAAAAAAAAATGTCTAAGACTAAAATAAATCGCGAATAACTGGAAAAATTGCTTAAATGAAAAAAAATAGCTAAAATGAAAGAAAATCACCTGAATAAAAAAAAATCGCCAAAATGAAAAAAATCACTAAAATGAAAAAAAAATCGCCAAAAAGAAAACAACCCCAAAAAACAGAAAAAAATCGCCAAAATGAAAAAAATCCAAAAACAGGGAAAAATCGGCAAAATTAAAAAAAACCCAAAACAGGAAAAAATCGCCAAAATGAAAAAAATCGCCAAAATGAAAAAAGTCTCCAAAATGAAAAAAAGCCCGAAAAACAGAAAAAAATCGCCAATATGAAAAAAAAACGCCAAAATGAAAAAAATCGCCAAAAACAGAAAAAAATTGCCAAAATGAAAAAAAATCTCCAAAATGAAAAAAAGCCCGAAAAACAGAAAAAAAGCCAAAATGAAAAAAACGCTAATATGAAAAAAAAATCGCCAAAATGAAAAAAAAGCCCCAAAATATGAAAAAATCGCAAGAATGAAAAAAAATCGCCAAAATGAAAAAAATCGCCAAAACGAAAAAAGCCCTAAAAAACAGAAAAAAATCGCCAAAATGAAAAAAACCCCAAAAACAGGAAAAAATCGCCAAAATGAAAAATACTCCCAAAATAGAAAATAAATCGCCAAAATGGAAAAAGAATCGCCAAAAAAAGCGACAAATCTGAAAAAATCTTTTAAACTGAAAAAAACTTCAAAAAAGCCATATTAAAAAATGCTGAGAACCGAATGTATGGAACCCTTCGTGCGCGAGTCAAAGTCGCACTTTACTGAATTTTTTAATATTAAAGGAATTAAATGAAACTAAGTTTTTTCTTATTATACCCTTTACCAAAAAATGGTAAAAGAGTATATATAGGTTTGTCATTCCGTTTGTAATTTCTATAATATCGATGTTGACAAGAGTGAATGTAAAAGATATGTTTCTTAACCACAGAGTGTAGAGTAAAATATTCAACTATTGCTAATATCGAAAATAAAATAATTGAATCAAATTCTTTAATCGAAAAATACTGAAAGGTCACTTACTATTAATTGCTTTAGAGAAAAAAAATATCAGAAAACAATACTATATATATATATGTACGTACGTTGGTAAAGGGTATATAAGATTCGGCACAGCCGAATATAGCACTCTTACTTGTTTTGTCATCCATTCATATAACTTTGCTAAAATTTTATACCGATTTCACAGCTTGACAAAAAATGTTCGCTGGGTAATGGTAGTTCACTGACAACAGTCGGTTTTTTCAGCCTTGATAAAAAGAAAAATTTATGCCGACATCTAGAAAACGACTACTGCTGAAATTAGCTTTTTGATATATGTATCTACTGTAGAGAATTTCATTAATTAAATCACTGATATATTTTGATATCCTGCACTTAAAGTGGTAAGGGTATATACATTTTTGTCATTTATATTTTGCTTATAACATTTTAAGAAATGTGTTAAACTAAACTTTTTTAGTTACCTATTAGCAGCGTCAGAGAAGAGCAGGACGTAAAAAGTTTCCTTCAACAGAATTGTTTCTACACACATCCTATTGACAAAAACTAAACAAGTCTCTTGTGTGTTAATTATTTTATTAAGAATTTTCATAATGTAAATTCAGTATATTACAACTGAATTGTAAAATCAAATAAATAAAATTATTATAACAATACAAATTATAATATGCCTGTCATTTTCAAAGGATTCAAGGACTAAATATATTTAATAAAAAATAATTTATTGAAATTTAATTTTTTAAGTCCTGCAGCAAGTTAAGCTTAAATTAAAACCTTTAATTATTTTTCTTTTAAATGTTACAAAAAAAAGCTTCCATATCAGTTACATAATTAAAATATCGTGTATCAAACGTAGTTATAGTACATTGATTAAAAAACTGTCTGTCACAAGCAAAACAATAACATAAACTCTCATATGGAAACAAAAAAAATACCAAATCAATTGTTGTTAAACAAAATAAAAGAAAGGATATCAAAAAGGACTTTGTTTAACATGACAAATAAGCATTTAATAGTTTATTGGTTGGTAACAGTAACACAAATATTTGAATCACATTTTTAGTCTATTTAGTTTTTTTTTTGGTGAGAAAGGGTGTTTTTTTTGTTTGTTTCTTTTTTAATTGTTCAGTAAAATTTAGTAAAATTTTCAGTAACGCACATCATCAGGGAATCTTCGCCGAATTTTGTTTTTAAACATCTAGAGACATTATCGTCTATGTTCAAGCTTACACATCGTTTTCACATATTTTCTTGTGAGATCGTATGTTAAAACACATGCTACACCTGTTTAAGTTGAAATTTAGAAAATACAAATCAATAGTATGTGTTCTAAAATCCGAATTTAGATGATAACAATTTGGATTTGGACGATTTAAAATTTTTTGACAAGCACAAGTCGTACAAGAATAGTAGATGACAATATCGTACAAGCCATTCTGGTCAACTGGGTAGTTCTTTTCAGCAAATGCATTGTAGAGAGTGTAGCGTCTTTAATAAAGGCACACTCAAAACTATTGATTAGAGATGAGCACGTGAGTGTTTTCTGACTCACGACACGCACGCTCATGCAGAAAAATATTTTTTCTCACGCACGAATGGCATTTAAAATTTTCACGATCACGCAAGCTCACGAATAAAATATTTTTAATCATGCCCGAGCGATTTACAGCTTATCACGATCACGCACGCTCACGAAAAAGTATATAATTCAATTTGCATGTTATTGTTAATTTTTTTTTTAACTAGATACATAAATACATAAGTATATATTTATAAATTAAAATGTTTTTATATGAAATTTCTTGCACATTTAATGAAACCTTTGTTGTTAGTAAAATGTTAGAGATGTAGATGAAAACAATTTGAAACTGAACGATTTAAAATTTGTTGGCAAAGACAAGTCGGACAAGAATCGTAGATGACAATATTGTACAAGCCAATCTGGTCAAGTGGGTAGTTCTTTTCAGCAAATACATTGTAGAGAGTGTAGCCTTTAATCGTAGATGACAATATCGCTTAAGCCAATATGGTCAAGTGGGTAGTTCTTTTCAGCAAATACATTGTAGAGAGTGTAGCCTCTTTACTAAAGGCACATTCAGCACTGCTAATGAATGCTCTTGAACACTGTCACACAAAAATTAAAAAAAAATTTCTCTACTCGTACATTTAATACTTCCCTGTTAACTGCCGCAGTAAAAAATCACCCTTTACTTTTGTTTAGTAATATGACCTCATAATACTTTTATTTATTTACTTACATATTTATTGTTCATTTGTCTAGATGTGTGACAACAATTCATTCTTAATATCTTCTCGTTCTAGTTTTTATTCTTCTTTTTATTTTTTTATTTATTTCTGTTTATGGCAAAACAATTGAATTTCTATTTGTTCTTTTTGCAAGATATAGAAAGTGTTTGAACTGCAATTCCACTTTATTATTTATAAAATACAAAGAAATAATAGTAATAAAATAAGAAATAAAAAAGTCAAAAGTATCATTAAATAAAACCACAAAACTTTTGCTTAAATGTTAAAGAAAAAAACTTTTTGCAATTTCACTTATTTGTCGTTTATTTGAAGGTACCTGCTATCATTTCGAATGATGTGATCATATTTGTTGCATACATGCAACCAAAGACAAGTGACTGTATGACAAAAATTGTGAAATGACATGCAAAGTTATTTAAAGATAGTTGAAATATATACTCTTCATTGTTCATTGCAATGAAAAAAAATATGTATGGAACTTTGTTGTTAAATTTATTTCATTAAAATTATTTGAAACTCGCTCAACAAGATTTTGTAACGTTGAAGCAATTTCTTAAGTAAGTCCCAGTCCAGACTTGCAATTTTTGATGCATGAACTTTCTAATTTTTAGTGCAAATGAGCGAGAGAGGAATACAAAAAGTATATATTTCTATTTCAACACTCTCACACATATGCAAGAATTGCTGCAACAAAAATTGCAAGTCTGGACCAGCACTAAAGCTACAAGCATTCAAATTCAAACTAAAAAAACTCCTAAATTTAATGTACATTATTGCAGACTTATATGTATATTATGGCGGGGTAATTTTTTTTTTGTGAAGCGTATAGCAAAAACGTAATAAATAGGTGATTCTGAGAAATTTTGCTCAAGAAACCATATCTCTAAGTCGTATTTGGAGCCTCCCAAAATTTAAAAATAGATATTTTTCCATAGAACAATTTATTTAGACTCGTCATAAAATTGTATAGAATTATAGTAGATTTCTCGATCTGGGCTTTCAGAATCTGTATTGAAAGCAATATTTTTTTATGTTTAGTAGAGATATTAAATAAATTAACTTTTAGCTAATAAATTCTGAATTTTTTATGATTTTTTTCGAAATTTTTTTTTTTTTTTTGCAGATTATGATAATATTACCACGTAAAAACATTAAATTGTAGGTCGAGAATAATATTTAAAAATAAATTGAATTAAAAATGTAAAAATAGTGTTTTTTTGTTGAAACCTTGAACATATTGATTTTTCAGATCGATTTTCCTACAAAAAGGAGTTCGAAAACAAAAAAATTTATCGTAATAAAAGTTGTTGGAAATTATCTGAACTTTCATAATATGCAAAAAAATTAAAATAAAAATCTAGAAAAAAATCTAAGAAACTTAAAAAAAAAAAATTTGATTTCTATTTAAATTTACCTTGTTGATTCAGAATGATTCTTTATTTTGATTTAATAGTACTGGAAAGTTAAATCTACATGAAAGAAAGTTATTTTAAAGCAAATATATTCTTATTCTAGTTAAATTAAATTAAACTACGAAGAAGAAGTAAAAGTCATTAATATAATTGTAAAATATAAATAAGAATAGTTAAACATACTTAGTAGATAGAGTGATATAACTTCGTGCTAACCTTAATAGAAAATTAGATGTATTAACCAAAGGTAAATCAATAATTTTATACACAATATAATCATTTCTCATATTCCATTTCATTAAAAATTTACGTTAAATAGCTGATCTCTATCTAAATATTGGTATTTTCCCCAGCTAATAATGTATAATTTAATTTTTATTCTCTTCTTTAGAAACTCACATTAATTAATCAAAATATTTTATTCAATAAGAATTGAAAATACTAAACCTAAGCCAGATTAAGAAATTATTACTGAGAAAACATTTTCTTTGAAGATTACTGTAAATCATGTTGAATCAACATGAAGCACATATAACGTAAAATCAACTGCTGAACAATGTTAAATTTTCATTGTTTTTTGAGATATACGAGGGCTACTATTTATATATCGGGAACTGGCAACACTAATGGCAATAGCTAAAATCTGGCAATAACATAATAAAATTTCAAATTGTTTAGCATAAACGTATTCAAAAAGTTTAGATGTACAAGTGCTATTTGTTTTGTTTACAGTGAGTTCAGACAAATAAAAATGAAAATTTCAAGAGAATTTTTTCGTTGGATTATTTTTCAGAACTTTCGAGGTGGACTATCTTAACAAAAATGTGTCCATGAACTCAGTTATTGGTTTGGCAATAAAGCATCATAAAAAAAAACAGTATATCTCTGGTACAGTGAATTCAATCGTGAACGTACTTCCGTCACCGACGAATTCCGTGAATGTTGTCCAAAATCGGTAGTTGGGCCACAAAACATCGATGCAGTGCATGAACTGATAATTCAAGATCGTCCTGTGACATATTGTGATAGAGAGGCTTTCTTGTACATTGGTTGCACTTCAATACATTCGATTTTGCATGAACACTTAATTGTAAAAAAAATTTGTTCTCGTTAGATACCCCAAATTTATCAATAGCTCAAAAAAAAGCTAGCGTCAAGCGGATTAAAAAGTATAACCGTGGTACTTAAAAATATGTTTATAAAATAGTGAAAACAACAGTCAACACTGCGTGTATTTCAAGACGAGCTAAATCGAACAAAAGTTGTTCTGGAAGAAGCACAGCGAAGCAAATATTCACCTGTTTCTTTGGCAGAATGGGTCATGTGACCACTGTTCCGATTAAGCAACGTGGAACTGTCAATTTTAAATTATACACGACCATGTGTTTGCAGTAAGTCTTCGAAGAAATTCGTAGAACTAACGCCCTACGACGAATCATTCTTCATCATGCCAGTGTGAGCACCCACACATCTCGTCAAACAAGTGAAGTTTTGAGCAGTCAAAACATGGAATTGATGACTCATTCTCCATACAGGCCTCACTTGGCATTTACAATGACTTCTTCTTGTTCCCGAATATCAAAGGTAAACTGCGTGGTCAACGATTTAGGAGCGCCGAAGAAGCAGTTGAAGAGTTTAAAAACCATGTTTTGGAAGTGTCTCAAGAGGAATGGAAAAACTGCTATGACAAATGGCTTGAACGAATGCCGAAGTGTATTTAACTTCAAGGATAATAATTCGAAAAGCAATAAAACAATTTTCATATAAAAATTTTTTATATTATTTGCTATTCCCGAAATATAAATAGTAGCCCTCGTAAATATGAAATTTTTCTGTGTGTGCAGCTTATTCACCAGATCTAGCTCTTTTGTATTGCGTTCTGTTGCGAAACTTCAAAAAGTGAGTAGGCAGTAAAAGATTTGCCAACAATCAAAAGAAACAGAGTATAATCTGCGGTTGATGTTTATTTTAAGGAACTAGACAGAAGCAATGTATTGATGCTGCTGAATATCGCTAGTAAAAGTACATCGAGCTAAGACGAGATTATGTTCAGAAATAAAGCAACAATTTTCCCTAATTTTCTGTATTTTCTTTCTTAACTCGTTTAGTCTAGGGAACGCCCACTGGCCCTATAACTAAATCAAATTCATCAATTTATTGCATCATAAGAATCATGTGATATAAAAGCTTGTGGTGATTGATACATTTACATTTTATAACAACTCTAAATCTAAAAAGCAACTCTATAAGGTATAAAAGCGGAAGAGTAAATAAAATTTGATATCACGAGATTTATGGACTGGCACTAAATCTGCCCAAAAAGCTCAATTATTTTTTCTACCGAACGTGCAGGTACCCAGGATAGCAAAGCATTATAGGTTTGTTAATTTACCTTTAGTTACGCCCTATTGAAATTCACAACTTCCAGCGAGATAATTACATTTGAACCCCACAATTCGTTCTACATAATTCATGCTCCAAACAAAATATTATTACACCTCGAAAAGGATAAAAGGAAAAATGCCTCTTCAGCCCATACTCCGAATGCATGCATGTGTACAATGTGTATTTGGAAAGTGAACATATTTATATCGTGTTTTATAATTGTTTTATTTTTTTACATTTTTAATTTCAGTTGCTGCATTTCATGTTGTTTATAACATTTTAACTTAATTAACTACACAATTATGGTGACAAGAACAGTCACGAAGACACTGCGACACAAACTAAAACACTCATGAATTAATGCGAATTTGTAAAGCCCAGAGAATCCTTTATTTAATATTTATTATACATTGAAAAGGTAAAAAGGACAAGCACGTGAAAAGGTATAATAAAATCCAAATGAGTTGGAAGGTGGCTTTATATACTCGTAAGCTTAGAAATAAATTCAAATGAATGCTGAAAATTAATTAAAATTATGACTAAAATAACCTGCAGTGAATCAAACAAAGACCTTTTAATGAACTCTTAAATTGACTTTTGGCTTTGAATTGTAAAGTAAATTATTAGCATTTTTTGTGAATAATTTTTATTATTCCATTTAAATTCTTGTTGGCTGTAATTTAAAAGAATTCGAGAGTGAGATCACGCTGTGTTGTACTTTTTTATGCTTTTGTTATATAATATATAATATTATACATTTCTTTTGCTTCTTGGTTAAGGAAAATAACTTTTCTTAATTTTTCTTATTCTAAAAAAATAATATTGATTAAAGATGTCTCGATATTGGCAGTTTATCTGACATGGGTGCCATGTTACATCGAGTGCTGGTGAACTATTGAAAAGGTGAACTGACCTAATACAAATGGATTTTGTAAAAACATTTATGTATATTCAATAATAATGATAAAGACAATCGCACAAACATAAAAAACGATGTTGAATTAAGCATTCCACATTTAACCAAGGCTTTTGTTAATGATATCGAACTCGAATATATCTCATTTTACATTTACATTTATCATGTAAAACTATCGAGAATGACAATTGAAAAATGTACCCAAAAAATGCAACTGTCACTCAGTTTTGTTCCAAAAAACATTTTGATTTCTTACGTTCGCTGCCAATATGAAAAGTGAGAGAATATCGAACAATTTTTGATATCGAAAAAAAGGCAGGAGAAAAAGTAAAAAAGTTAATTTAATTTTGGAATTTAACTTTCTTATTATATCTATTTTTCTTACTCCTTAACTTACGCTGCAGGATTTGAACATGGCACGTCCATTTTAACAGACTAGCACACATCCACCAGGCTATCTCCAGCCAAGCTGAGATTTGAAAATAAACGAATGTTCGCTGTAGCGAAGAATTCTCGAGTAAATCTCGTTAAAAAAAGTGTAGCGACAAGAAACAATTTGTTTCTCTCAATTTGTTATTTTTTTGCATGCACAACAAAAGAGGAATAATGTTTTTTGTTATTTAGAAGAAATTAAATCGAACTATTTATTAATGACATTGTTTATGATTACATAATGATATTGCTAAAGGTTCGCTATTTATTCGTAAGCGGAACATCGAAATCTAAAGATTTTCTGTTGCTAGTGAGCTCTAGCAGCACTTTCTCTTTCCGTTTACGATAGCCGTTCTCGAGTGTTTTGTCTGAGAAATTTTTACGCAACATTCGAATGCGATATTATTTACGAATGTTTTGGTTAGCTGGGTGGGTCGTGGCAATTTTTTTTTTCTGTTCAATTATTGCACATATAAAAGTATGTGTTTTTTATTTATTTTTTTTACTAAGAGTGCTGTCATGGCTCGAGCTTGGAACCTCTAGACTAACAGACTACCACACATCCACTCGGCTACCGTCACACATTCGAGCAACTATCGAGAGAAGTTCGAAGTTTGAAGCTTAAGCGAACATTCAAATTATTTTTAGAGTTGCGAACAACTATCGAATAATTTTGTTTCGAAATTTCTTCGCTTTCTCAGGTCAAATAAATTCGGAATGAGTTTCAAAGGTTTATCACTTTCATTGCATACCAATATCTACAGCCCAGTAAAAAAATTGGAAGTTATTCTTAAGGAAGCACATAGCTTTAGTGCAAATCTAGTACTTTCGAAATTTCGCGCTAAATCAAGTTACTTTTTTTCCAGATTTTCCATACAAAACAAAATTTAATTTTTCAGAAGATTTGTAGGAAATCTAATAAAAATCGAATGCTTTTATTTATTCTTTACTAACCTGTTCAACAAAAGGTGAGTGAATTAGCTACGGTCTGCTTAAAAAAGTGTGTGAATTGGCTACAATGCAGTTGCTTGGTTCTAGTTTTGGAAACAAATCAGTTGATGGGTTTTGTTTTGGATAAAAAACATGATAAATGTCAAAAAAAGCTGGTGTAAATAGTATAGATTTTCATAAAGATTTTCATAAAGATTTTAATCAAAATATGCTAGATTTTGTGCTGATGGAAATGCCCTATTAGCAGAAAAACAATTAAACATTTATTTGAATCATACGCAATTTAGTTATTCCTTTAAAGTTTTAGAAATTCGATTTTTTGATTGATGAATGAGTTTTAGTCTAAAAATTAATACTTATTTACTGAAACTTACAAGAATTTTTTTTCATAACATTGCTTCCAATTCGGTGATAAGAAATCGAAAAAGAGAACTTCTTGCAATAATATGGGCTTGTAAAAAAATTTTAAATAATCTAAATTTGTACTTGTTCCTTATCGAAAACTCTTCATATTCATGACTTCTTTAGAGTGTCTTTTTTGACTAAAAGGTACTGAATTTAATATTCTAAGGTAGTTGTTAATATTAAAAATTGTTGTAGACAACCTTTTAAATGTATACCATTCAGTTATTTAGACCACTTTCATCCTATGACAATCATGTGATAAATTCATTCATGTTTCACCAGAAATATAATTATTTGGAAGTAAAATAATCAATGCAGTAATTAATGATTTGTATGTTAAATTTTTGCTGGGTAATGTTATACTTTCTGCTTATTAAGAAAAATACAACCACACAAACATATAAGGCCATGCAGAGGGCAGCCATAAACAGCAACAAATCACACACATATACAAGACGATGTTGAATGACTCATAGCAACAACTATAATGTTATACCTTCCACTTATTAAGATAATACCCTTATTAATATTATAAATGTGCAAGTGAGTTTGTTTATTTGTTTGTTTGTTGGCCCTAACCACTAAACCGATTTTGAAAATTCTTTCACCAATAGAAAGCTACATTAAAACTATAGGCTATTTTTTATCAGGTTTGTAGCCGGGTTTTTTATGTTTGGCAGAGGTTTTAAAACCACTTAACCGATATTTTAAATTAATTCACCAATAGGAAGCTTAATTACCAGAATCAAATATAGCCTACTTTTTTTACCGGTTCGGAACCGGTTTTTTATACTAAGCTAAGATTTTTCCGAGCAACATATTTTTGGGCTGGTTAGGGCAATTTAAGTTTCGGGTTGGATTGTTTAACCGGTTTTAAACCGGTTTTTATTCTGGTTTTTATTTTTTTAACGAATTTTTGTCGGTTTTTACAGTTTTTTTTTTAATATTATAAATTTTAAGTATAGTTTCCAATATATCATATCAATGCGAGCAGAGCCGCGGGTAAAAGCTAGTAACTTTATAAGCACCAATACCTACGATCCTCTTACTTTAGGCTCTATAAAGACCTGCTTTGAAATTTTTTCTGATTTAATTACTATTCTTATCTTAACTACTAAAAATTCCGCATTCCCTTCTATTAGCAGGAAGAAGAGAACTAGTAAAATGGTTATTTTTTTTACCAAAACAAAAGTAGAATCTATTAATTTGAAGGCCTTTCTAAAAAGCGGTGGAGCTACCTTGCAATCACAACGCGTTTAAAGAAGATATGAGTATGAAATGGAGCGAACAGGCCTTATAGAGCCAAAATAAGGAGTATGAAGGCTTTTAAGAAGGCATATTTACTCCTTTTTTTTCCGCTATGCAGACATAAGCAACAACAAATATAATCCTTATAACCTTTGTCATAGGTTTGTGTCTATTTGATAGAACTAGGTCCAACTATCCAACTAGACACAAATCTATGCTCAAACTTACATAAGTAACATTAATTTTATCATAATTAGAGTTGTATCCAACAGCTCTTTTTGAAGTAGTTTGAGAGTGTTCGAATCAAACCCCTTTAACTTACATTGATGTTCTTGACTGGACTTGTGTCCAACAGAACAAACTAGTTCAAAGAGAGCTGTTGGACACAACTCTAATTATAGGACCCAGCTCTGTTATTTGATACAAACAAATGATCAAGCTCATTTAAGTTGCATAAGCTTGATTATAGGTTTGTGTCAAAAACGAACTAGTGAACGAATTCGACCCAAGTCTAGATAAAACCCATTTAAGTTGTATAAGTTTGATCAAAGGTTTGTGTCAAAAGTCAACTACTGAAGGAGCCCAACCAAAGTATATTTGACACAAACCGATGATCCAGCTAGATTCAGATCGAACTCCCAGTAAATGAGTTTAGTATAGACACAAACCTTTAATGAAACACATGTCATTTAAATGGGTTTGAACAACGTGTTATATCTCATTTTTTTAGCTTAATCCAAATCTACATTTCGATTTCATAATAATATTTACAATTCTAGTGAATTCTAGTGAAATAAACGCCAGACAATTATTATTCAAAAAAAAGCCCAAAATGCAAATCACAACATGTTGTAAACAAAAAGTGCCAAATGATAAACATGACTCTGCAACTCGATTTCTTATTTAAGTACAAAAGTTTTGTTCATTTCTCATAAAAAAAAATTATGTTGATTTTATTGTAATTTTTATTTTAATTTTCTTGCGAAAAAAAAGAGGCAAATGAAAAAAGTTTTCAATTTAAATTCTTTACTTGTTGTATGTATATTTGGGCAACATTATGGCATTAAATAAAAGTTTCTAATTTAAAATTCAGTAGAAATGAAAACCACATGGTTGGTATGAGGCAAATGCATATTACAGGTGGCAAACAACAATTGTTAAATATTAAAAAAAATAAGAGGTAGTTTTGCTTGAATTACAAGATAAGAAACGGCATAGCTTTGGTTTAATATTCCTTTAAGAAATTCTTAAGGCTTTCTTAGCCTTTTTTTTAATTGTAGAGAAGTAAAGTATATTCTAACCATTTTGTAATTTTATTGTAACCGAATAAGTTCCCTACATGCACTCGCAATATTCCATCATTAACCTCCATTTTGTTTTAAAACAAGAAGTTTTAAAATAAGTCTTCTTTCTTATAAAGTTAAAAATTAAGCAATATTCTTTAGAATTGATTGTAAGTGTATTTTGCTGCTAAGCAATTTCTCACCACAATGGTGCAGAACTTTGCTAACGTGAACTAATATTAACTTAAACAAACGATTGTACTGCACATGATGTAGCTAGTTTAAGGGGTTTTTTTAATCAGGCTTCTTTGTTGTGAAGTTAAAAATGTGGCAATATTCTTTACAATTAACCTGTAGCGCAATTCACTAACTTCTTTTAACGATAATCGCATCGTTAAAATAATTATAAAGAAAATTTATCGAATTTGCTATTCAGTAACATTTTTAACGATACTCGCTGTAGGTTAATGTCAGCTGTGTCGTTATTTAGGCGACAATAATTTATGTGCTGTTAATTTTATCGACAGAAAACATCAGCTGCGTACTATCGTTAAAAAGAAGTTACAGAATCACAAAATCGTTATTGCAAGCCACAAAAAGTTTAGACAAAAATTACGATTGTCGGATCGTTAAAAGTTACTGAATCGCACCACTGGAGTGTGTTTTACTGGTAAGCAATTTATCACTATAATGGTTCAGAACTTTGCTAATGTTAACTAATCTGAACTTTAACAAACAATTGTACATTTACAGCCAAAACGGAATAGTTTAAGATATATTTTTTTTATTTTGTATATTTTTTTTTGTTAAAAATATTTAAAAATGTACTTACATTAGTTTTAACGCTTTTCTTTGATGCTTTTGGAACAATTAGCAATTTATTAAGAAGTAATTTTTTTTTTAGTAAAAAATTCTGGTTATCACTAAACAAAAACTTTTAAATAAATACACAGAAAACAAGAAAACTTTACAAAACAAATCTTAATTAATGTTTTACTGCATCAAATACAGTCAATAGCAAGAAACAAAGTGCAAAGAAAAAACAACTAATGATGAAACTTAAACAAAAACATCAAAAGAATGGAAAAGTAAATATGATAAAATATAAAAAAATTAGTAATTGCAGAAATGAAAAAAAAAAAATATATGAAAATGAGTTCAAAAAAAATATCATAAAAAACTTTTTACTAAGAAATCTTGACCAGATGCAGAATCATGCAGCTCATTGTTTACAACTCTCTATGTACTAAGACATTGTTGGCAAATTTTGCCCTACATCAGGTAAGACAAATTTAGATTAGATTAGGTTAGGTTTTGTAGACTTAAGTTTAAAGAACAAAATTTCAATGCAACAACAAGAACTATACATCACAGAGCTCCCAGCCTAAAACAACTGAAACTGAAACTTTTTCTCGTTTCAAGTTTAGGATGTCAAGTGGTTATATATTAAATGCTTTTTATGAAGTTCTAAAACTATTTCTAAAAATATGGACCCATATCATTTCTCTTCTAACATAAATTCGGTTTTTTTTCAAATAAGTTTCAACACTAACCTCGTATCTTTATTTATGATTTGATAAGTAACACCAAAGTTAATTGTAAATATTCTGCCAAACACTTAGTAGAACGGAACAACTAGCTGTTTTTGAAGGCCACTGCACTTTTGTCATCAGCGTTCTTTGTGTTTGGTCCACTATGTGTAGTGGCAGTTGATGTAGATTTCTGCTATATATACTCAGCTTTTATTGCAAATGGAATATGTGAATTGTTTTGATTCATCGTATAACAATATCGGTTTCCCATAGAAACTACAAACTATTAAGGCGAAATATTTTTGTTTTTAAAAAATTCTACCTAAAGCCTTATAAGTAATCATTTGCATTGCGTATGTCGAGAGGAATATTCGTCTACAAGAATTTCCTGCTAGATTAAAGGAAACGTGTACAAAAATTGTATTGTAAAAACTTGGGAAAAAATTCTCAGAGACGAATATTTGACTCCATACGAGTAAATACGCAATACAGGTAAATGTGCACATTATAAATAAAATAAAAAATATTTTGGTAGAAATTAGATAAGCAAATTGTATGACAAGTCTGTATAAATAGTATCACGTTTTTACCTTTTAAAGTCATTATTTTTTGTAGGTGCAAAAAGGCGCTATTATTAAATATTATAAATATATTATATTATATATTATATATTATATATTATATATTATATATTATATATTATATATTATATATTATATATTATATATTATATATTATATATTATATATTATATATTATATATTATATATTATATATTATATATTATACATATATTATATATTATATAAAAGTCGCCAATATGCAATTCTTATTAACAGATTTTAAATACACTCTGTTAAATTATTCACTATTAAAAGTACCACGATGTTACCTTCACTCTTCTTTACACAATACTGTACATTTAGCTATAATAATGTTAGCAATATCCCGAATGTATTAGCACATTCAACGTCGTCTCATATTTGTGTACATATACGTTGGCAGTAGAATATCATTGCAGAAGCATTATAGTTGTTGTCGCTTGTGTCTTTCATCTGCGTTGGCTTATGTGTTATGTGTGGTTGTATATTTCTTTATAAGCAAAAGTTATAACATAATAGTTGTTGTTATGCTTTAAGTGTTTATTTAAACATGGTCTTGTATGTTTGTGTGATTTTGTATTATTTTCTTTAGCTTATAATGTCTGGATCATTCCTACTATTTATGTTTTAATGGAAAACATTTCTATTAGGGTAGCTCACGGTAATTTACTTAATAGTATAGTTCTTTAATTTAAGTAGTATTCTTCTTCTTTTGACATTGTCTTATATATTTATTCTTACATTTTTGATCTGAAGATGCTTTGTTATAGTAGCCAAAATTATGAGTGGTTGATTGTTAATTTGATACCAGGCGTTGACAATATTTGAAGGTCTTTTTCTAACAGTGTACATACAGAGTTTTGTAAATAGTTCAACAACGTCATCAGCAATCCTAATCTTAATTTAAGATTCGTCCCTAAGCCATTGATAACTTACTTAAAGGGTCTACTTCAGGACCAGCAGTTTCTAATTAATTTTTTCGCAGGATCGAAATCATAAGTGTCCTCACAATAAGCTCGCTATATTTCTCGTCCTTTTGTATAATATTTCGTTCTCTTCAACATACTTCAATTAAGATCAAGGAATTCATAAAATATAAAGCTTCCAAAAGCGATCCTGTAAGCTATCCGGCATTGCTGCCACAGGAATACAAAACGACCTCCTTAGAAATCAGTCCAATTAAATTAACCCTCAATGACTAGGACTAAATAATGAGAAGACTTCTCAATCGCTTTGTTAATTTACTGTGCATACTATTCGTTGCTTATGATATGCTTATTATTTTTATATACATACATACATACTTACATATTTATTATTTTTAATTTAACAGTGATTACTCAATTACAGTTAACTTGTGTTTTTCGCGGAACAATACAATAATTTCTACAAGCACGATTATATGAAAAGAATAATAGAAAGAAAGTGCAAGAGAAAAAGGAAAAATATCATAAACATTATCAGTAAAACAATAGAGTAAAACTATATAGAGCAAAATATAAATTTTTATTTAAAATAATTACACAGTGGTGTAGACAAAAATAGCATTAAAATAAACTATTCTTACGAATTCCTATCTAAAATTATTACAATTTGTTGTAGCTAAAGAAAGTCGCATTTTATCTCTTCTTTCGTTGAAATAAATTTGTAGAAATTGCTCAAGGTCAGAAAATTAATTTGTATGAAAATATCTAATAATTATAATAATTACAAATTGTATGCTATAACAATGACCTTGGCTGTGAATATTACATTCACTGCAAGTAAAGATGTAACCCGAAGTAGTTTTTATCTATATTTTTTGTAAACATTTGTTAACGACATTTATACAAAATATATGTTAAACTGCATAATGGATCTATAACAGTTACGTACAAACACACATACACTGATATTTGTATTTGAGGTAAACAGCTTTGTTCTTAAATTTGTTTTTGTTACATTGTTTTTATTACATTGCAAAGTAAGAGCAAGCATTGGTGTCTGCTATGTTGTTGTTGTGAATGTTCTACTCTCGTCGGTGTGAAAGAACAAAAAGCTCTTTATAAACGTTTGCATATGGATTGGACGTAGCTGGTCTAGAACAATGCTGGCCACCGAGAGAAATGTATTGCGTCTTCAATATAAATGACCTTATGACAAGTTATTATAGCCGGGTGATTAGAGCACAATAAGAAGAAAAGGAGATGCTGTTGGCTGAAGTAGTTACTGCGTTGACTACAAACCAAATGATGGTCTCAGAGAGTTCTAATTTTTCTATTTCCAAAAACTTTAGTATTGCTTATCTTTAGTCAAATAACTACTTTATAGTTCATTCACACGTGCACCGTTTACAACAACTTTTTTTTTACATTTATGAGGATTTTTTAATCCAAAACAAAACCCATTAACTGAAAAATTTTCAATACTACAACCAAACAACAATAATGTAGCCAATTCACACACCTTTTCAAGCAGTCGGTAGCTAATTCACTCATCTTTTTTCATATATATGTTGTACAGGGTAGTAAAAAATAAATAAAAGTAATTATTAGATTTTGATCAGATTTCCTACAAATCTACTGACAAAATAGATTTCGTTTTGTATGGGAAATCTAGTAAAAATCAGCAAGATTTAGCTCGAAATCTCGTAAGTACTAGATTTTGAGACAATGTTAATGCCATATTAGGAAATTCAAACTTTTATAAAAAAATATATTTTTAATTGCAAAGAGTAAATTATTACCTAAGGAAATATAATTCTATGTCATATTTGAAAGGCTTGACTTCGTATTTGCTGGGTAATTCGCTCACCTAGACAACCTGATTTTAAGCTTTGGCTGCTTACGCTGTAAAACAGTGACGTCCAAGTATACATGTGCATTAAACACATTCGCCACAGCAAGCTACCGACTACAAAAAGTCAAGGATAGAATACACATGTTTATATGAGAATGATTATATTTAAGACAGCAAGGCAATAGGGCGACAGGTTGTTGTCTATGCTGATTTTGTCGTTGTATTCCAATTAAACTAATTTCTATTTTTTTGGCCACAATGAGCAAATGCAGTGTTGCCAGTATAATACAAAGTGTTGAATGAATGGTATGGTACAATTATTTCATATTATTTACTAGAAACAATATCCAAAAATTTATGTAAATAGTAAGTTGATTTATTTTTGTACTTTTACGTGAAATAAGTACATTTTAAAAGTCTAATTAATTTTTATAAATGCAAGATATATGAAAGTGGCAATACTGAACTATGTATTTGTACTTGAATATCAGGTGCAGATGGTGCTGCCGTCTCCAAAATAATTAAGTAGCTGGCTACGAGGCGACAAATGCTGCTAGCGACATTTGAAGTCGTGTGTTCGTACAGCCTGCTGTGGTGAATGTGTTTAATGCAATACTTGATATATGCATATAAGGTGAAGAGATTTGAAAGCTCTTAAATTTGTTCTTGGTTCCTTGGAAAGTAGGAGCAATTATTGTTGTCGCCGAAATCTGATTGGGTGTTGTGCTTTCGTGGGTATGAAAGCACAAAAGCTATTTTGTAAAGTATGCACATTGTACATATGTATATGTAACTTGGACGTAGCTGCTCCAAAGTTTAAAATAATGCAACAATTTAACACTAGAGGTGCTGTAAGAATACTTTTGAAATCATTAAAATGCACAATGTTAGAGTTAAAAAGAATAACTAATAAAGCTGAATCACTTGTGATTTCCACATCTGTTTTCTCTTCACTATTTTCTACAGGTAAAAGGTAACTCACATAATTTAGTAGGCATATTCATTTCTTGTGTTTTGCTTAGCTTAGAATAGAGCTGACTAAGCTGCGACAAATCCTAGCACAAAAGTGAAATACTTTTTTGAAAGCTTACATATGAAAGCTTTAAGCTTTTAACCCCCTTATTTGGAACTTTGTGACAAATAAAAAAATTGTAACAAATGACAATGTAAAATTTGTAATTTTTTATAATTTTTATTTTGTCACAGAGCTTAGAATACGGGGTGTAAGTCTGCATATAAATTGTTTCAGTAAATTAATTTGTTTCATTAAAGATTGCATATTTAAAAATAAATCATAATCATGGGAAAACATTTTCGGGTACAGTCTTTCTACACACAGTTAGCAAAGATGCACGAAAGATTAACTACCCAAGGAATAAAAAAGAAATGAATAGAAAAGAAACAACACGAAATGGTAAGAAAAACCCTGGATAATTGTAATTCAAGATGAAATTTTCTGCGGTTTTTCATTTCTTATAATAAAAAAAAAAATAGGAGCATGAAAATAAGAAAAACTTTATAGTTTGAAGTAATAATTAAAGATTTTTTCCACTGATTTATATTGTGGTTGTTTTGTGCACAATTCTCATGACAACGGGTGTTTTTTTTAGTGCTACACAATTTTTAATTGGCAACAATGTATTCTGTGACATTGTATATCCGAAGTTATTTAAAGAAATAAATTTATTAAGTTTTATATTTTTCGTAACACAAGTACATTTTAAAAGAGTATTTCTTTTCTGATATATGTGAAATATTTGAAGTTTTCACCACTGAAATGTGTATTTATTCTTGAATATCAGTTGCTTATGATGCTGCTGCCGTTTTGAAAATAACTATGTAGCTGGTTACAAAGCTGTGTGTTCGTGTAGCGTGCTAATTTCAATAAGTTTAATGCATTAGGCTGTAGATTTAATCCAAATGGATTTAAAATTATCATTCGATACATTAATGTCCATACACAGTCTTATTTAAGCTGAAAATTAATATTCCGTTAAAATCAAAATCATGCACCACTCGAAAAAATAACACCCATTTTGTTAGCACAATATTACCTAAGAATGAATGTTGCACTTGTTCTTCCACTACATAGTACGAGTTTGAATAAAGAAAGTTGAAGCAATTATGGAAGAAAATACCATGCAAAAGAAAAACTAAAATTGAACTTGTGATTTCAGAAAAATTATTTCATAAATAGCAGGGAAAAGAGGTCAAATTCAGGATTAATTTACCGTTATACAATATTTGTTTAAAACATTATTTAAATACAGAAATATTAACACAAAATCATACGAGCAATTAAAAAATTGTTTCTAAATTTATTTATGAGTTAAAATAAGAAAACTTAGATAAATTTTTATGGCATTTACATCTGCATAAAATCTAGTAGATTTCGTTTAAAATCTTTATCAAAATCTATAGCAAGATTTCATATCCAAAACTAAAACCATTTACTGCAAGTTTCTCCTAAGACTACAACCAAGAAACTGCAATATAGCTAATTCATACACCTTTTTAAATACAGCGGTTTATTTTATGGGACAACTTTGAAAAAACCCTAGTGGCTTCACTTAATAGATTTAAGTAGATTTCTACACAATCTAGTGATAAGGTAGATTTCGTTCTGTATGGGAAATCTACTAACAAGTCAAGAACTATCTTTCAATAGAAATATAATATTTGAAATTAACTCACGACCACTTCACCTAAATATTTGTTAAAAAGAGCAAAAGTGTACGAGGCAGGATATGACCAGCAGTTACTGGACATTGTTTTCCAAAAGTAATAGTGCGTTTACATTTGAACAAAATCTAGTACTTGTAAAATTTTGGGCAAAATCTGCTTAGTCGCTAGATTTTTGCCGAAACCTATTTAAAATTTAATACTTACAAAGATTTTAAGATAAATCTAGTTTTTAACTTGATTTCCCATTCAAAACGAAATCTAATTTGTCAGTAGATTTGTAGGAAATCCACTCAAAGGTGAATATTTTAATTTTTTTTACTACCCTGTGCAACATATTTATATGAATTAAGTGAATTAGCTACGGTGTGCTAAAATAGGTGTGTGAATTGGCTGCATTGCAGTTCTATGGTTGCAGTTTTTGGAAATTTTCACTTAATGGTTTATGTTTTGGTTAAAAATAAAATTCTTTTATAATCGCAAAAATAAAAAGTTCAAAGTGTTAAAACCAAATAGCTCGCTCTGCGCCATCTTTTAAAAGGTTGACTGTATTGGAAAACTCTTTTCTTATAGAAAAGTTGAAACTGTGTTTAAAGAAAATACGGTTGACTACATGACAGCAGACTTCTTTGATAAAAAAGATGGAACGGCATAAGGTTATGTAGCCGGTTAGAAAATTCCTTCAGTGACTAGATGGGATCACAGGACTTAACCCTTTCAGCCACAGTCTTACATTTATATTTTATTAACAAAAGAACTCCATTTTTGGTTTCATTAAGGTTTGTTTATTAATTAAATAATTCTGATGAAATTCGGAGACACATGCAAAGAGAAGCTTTGCAGGTTCTGCATTTTACGCATCGAATTTTGCACATCTTCGTGATGTAGATCGCTCTGGCTGATGCATGCTGCTTTCCAGGCGCAATTCTCTTTATTTGTACCGGTAGTGGAAAATAGGGTTCCGTAATTGATAGTTTAGTGGCTGATTTTGGTTTTTTCGCCTGAGCTGGTGCCAGGACCCCGTGGTGGACACTTCCTCGAAACTCTTTGGCACTGAGCTGGTCAAGTTCTGTGTGGTGTGTTTTCTGGAATTCTTTATATATAATGTCAGAGTTTATGACAGTGCAGTCCAGAAAATTAAACACAAATTCGATGTCAGCATTTTCAGGATTTTCGGTCAATGGCATAAGCGCTTTTCAGCTGATCAAATTTATCAATATAGTTCATACATCTTCAGGACAATTTATTTCATTTAGCTCTCCATTTAGTTCTCTGCAAGCAACAACACCTTCCTTAGTTGGATCTATGTTAATGTTGAGAATAAAAACTGATATTTATCCTTCCATTTTAGAAAAGCCACATTCTTATCACTGACCTCCTCCTCATTTAGACGTGTGTCCTCTTTCAGCTGTGGTAGAAATATATTGTCCTTATACAAGCCTACTTGCAAAGGATAGCTATTGAAGTAGTTATCAAAAAATACTTTATGGGTTTTTGATTTCAAGTTCATGCAAAATTTTCGAACAACTTTTCCTCCTAGATCACTTTGCATCTCGACATCCTTCCCAGTATATATTTCGAAATCTAAACAATATGTGGTCTCAGCACACACCATCCAAACTTTATATCCTCGTTTGATTGGTTTCTTTAGCATAAATTGTTTGAGTGAATTTCTACACTTGAACTTTATCATGCTTTCACCTATAGCTATTTTTTCTGATGCGTGATAATTTTTATTAAAATCTATTTTTAGTGCATCTATTATAGATCTTCTTTTATAAGGTTTGTCGTAATTATTATCGGTTTTTTTTGGCATTAGGATAATGACATTCAAATGTAAATTATTCAGATGCCATCTAAAGTGGTTGAGTGGCATAAAGGAGGATATGTATACATCTTTCCTATCAGGGGCTGAAGATCAGTAATCTTTATAGCTGGGCGATTTTTTTATACCCATCACAAATTCAAAGCAAAAAAATACTTAAATTTCTTCAGGTGCAGTGGGTGTAAATGGTACTCCTTTCTGCCCAGGATATAGATTTGTTTGAAAGCAGATTATTTAAACTTAATTTGCTATCCAAAATGAACGGAATAATTGTGTTGATGTTATATTCTCTACCTCTACTATATCATCTGAAACACCTCCAACTCCTATATATTCACATGGTTCTACCATTCTGAATTTTTTTTTCCATTTCGGGTACACCACTGCGGAGCTCATAGTAGGTAACTGACTATCAGAAATACTCGTAGTACACAAATTTGATAATGGTTTATCATCATCCGAGTCAAAATAATCAACAAGTTCTGGCTGAATTTCTGAAGGTATATCACCGAGTACCATCAGATCGGTTTCTTGGTCATTATTTCTTTCTTCCTCTCATGCAAAACTATACACACTTTCACCATCAGAAGGCTTGTCTTCAAACAAAATATCTACGATGTCTTGTTCATCGAGTATGCGCGGCATTCTAACTATATACATAACACAAAATTATGTGGGAAAACAGATTATTTAGAATGTGCTATATACTACGTTTATACGTACAGCTTATTTGCAAATAAAACTGTAACTTGTTGCCATATTTATTGTTTTATTGCGACTTACTAACTCAGAAAACTATTCACAATTAAGGCACTATTTGCAAATAATATGCTTGAGGTTGCCACACTTACAAATATTTGGTAATAAAAAACAATAAATTGACAAATATTGTACAAAAAAACATTGATAGAAGCAAATAATTACAATAAATACAAATGACTATTTGTTACTTTATTCATTAATAAAATGTTTTTGTAAACATAAGTAACTTTTCTATCGAAGTGCTACCAAGTTGTTATACATTTAAAATGCCGTATAAGCAGTGAGTTAATTTATTTGCAAATAGTGCCACGTATAAACGTAGTAATAGTCACAGTGGTTAGTAATCTAATCACAATATTACTTACGTTATTTTTTGTTTATTATGCTCTTGTTGCATATATGTATATGTTTTTACAAATAACTAAATACCACTGTAGCGTGTTCTAACTATCACTACGACTAACATTGCGTAGTAAACATTTAAAGTCAACTTGACCACAATATACATAACATCCAATGGCATTGAAATTATTTTTGCGCTGGACATTTGACACTCATGCAAATGCATTCGACAGACTGCAACGTAAATATGTATTTTGTACAAATGATATTTGACACTCACCAGTCTGATTGAAGGCCGCAACATAATGCATTTGAATGAATCATAATTAATAACCACATGTGTTTATATAATAAATATAAACAATACAAAATCCATCTTTTCCAAATTTCTTATGAGACACACGCCGCACGCCTACCGTGGGAAACTAAAAGGAACAATTTGCTTATTAAGCATATACCTTTTCTTTTCCCTCTTATGTTAAGATAGGTTAAGCTTTATTCTCATAACTAGTATATAAGACAATGTATTTTTATTTTAAAATTAATGAATAAACAACTTTCTTGTGAGCTCCTTGCTGAGCTCTAATAATTAAAGTTTACTTCATTAAAGGCATTCATCTGTCTTCAACTATTAGCGCCGGCACCCTCGGGCAGGTAGACAGTAGAAAATTTTTTAAATTATTTACAAGCATAATTATTACACCACCGATTTCGTTGAATAATAAACACTACCCTTCTTTATTTCAATCACATCCGACCTGTTAAAAAAACAAGGGAAAGTCCCGCTTTCAAATAAAGATATAAATGTAGTTAGCGCACCCTAGCGGCAAAATCTCGCAAGAAATGATCAACGATGTCTCTAAAAACTTAATTATTTAATAATTTGTCAATAGGTGGCACGAAAACAAATTTTAAACAAGCAACAATAAGTGGTTAGATAACTAACCACTAAACAAACCACGCAAATATCATGAGACAGTCTATAAGTTTTCCATCAAATGCAAAACGTATTAAAACGAGAGACGTGAAACGAAATAAAAATTTTAAAAATCGGAATGCTGCCTTATAACTCTTATTCACAATTAGCACTCATATTTTGGAAACAGCAAGGTGCGTTTTTGAAACAGCAAGGTGCTATCCTGGGTTTTGAAACAGCAAGGTGCGTCTTTAATACTTAAAAAAATTACGACTGCCTATTGCAAAATGCATTGAATTGTTATAAAGTTATTTATTAATCACATATCTTTTTCATTGTAATCAAGTTAAAGCACATTTTATCGAAAACAAATTGGAATATGCACATTTATAGGTTACGCACCAAAAAAAAACAAAAAAAACAAGTAAGAGTGCTATATTCGGCTGTGCCGAATCTTATATACCCTTTACCAACGTACGTACATACATATATATAGTATACAGACACATACATACATATTTGTTTCCATCTTGGGAGCTTTAATTTTCATTTTTCAAATTTCATACGCTAAACTTTTCTTTCAGAAGCATAAAATATTCAATTCAATTTATAAAAAAAACGAACAAAATTTTTAGACGTATTTAATTTTACACAAGTAAGAGTGCTATATTCGGCTGTGCCGAATCTTATATACCCTTTACCAACGTACGTACATACATATATATAGTATACACATACATACATATTTGTTTCCATCTTGGGAGCTTTAATTTTCATTTTTCAAATTTCATACGCTAAACTTTTCTTTCAGAAGCATAAAATATTCAATTCAATTTATAAAAAAAACGAACAAAATTTTTAGACGTATTTAATTTTACATAACACAAAAAGTGTGAGTTTTCCAACCCTGGAGTCATAATTTTGGATTTTTCTGATTATTGATACCAATCTAGTTCTTTAAAAAATACATAAAATATGTTAAGTGAACAAAGCAAAAACGAAATAAGGAAAAACTTAGTTTCATTTAATTCCTTTAATATTAAAAAATTCAGTAAAGTGCGACTTTGAATCGCGCACGAAAGGCAGGATATTTTGCTTTTTCGAAGATTTTTTCAGTTTAAACGATTTTTTCAGTGTTGTCGCTGTTTAATCGTTTCGGCGATTTTTTTCTGTTTTTGGAGGTTTTTTTCTTTTTGGCGATTTTTTCTGTTTTTTTTGGGCTTTTCTTCATTTTGGAGATTTTTTTTCAGTTTGGCGATTTTTTTCAGTTTTTGGGTTTCTTTTATACAAGCGATTTTTTTTTTGGTTTTTTTCATTTTGGCGATTTTTTTCTGTTTTTTGGGGTTTTTCTCGTTTTGGCGATTTTTTTCATTCCGACGATTTTTTTCATTTTGGCGATTTTTTTTTTTCATTTTGGCGATTTTTTCTGTTTTTTAGGTTTTTTTTTCGTTTTGGCATTTTTTTTTCATTTTGGCGATTTTTTTTCATTTTGGCGATTTTTTTTTCATTTTGGCGATTTTTTTTCATTTTAGCAATTTTTGCGTTTTATGCGATTTATTGTAGTCTTAGAAATTTTTTTTAATTTGGTGCTTTTTTTCGTTTTGGCGATTTTTTTTTTGGCGATTTCTTTCAGTTTGGCGATTTTATAATTTTTTGATTTTTTAGTTTTACCGTTTTTGAAAATTTCAAGAGTTTTGCTCTTATGGTTTCCAAGATACAGCAAGTTGTCAAAATTGCATAGTCAAAAGTGCATTAACTGATGGAACACCCTTTAATTAAAATTTTTGGAAATTTTAGTGTTAATTTTTGTAGTCTGTATAAAAGGTGTATATACATATAATTGTATGTATATTACATGGGATTTTAACATTTTTCGTTGCTCGTTTTGAAACACCCTTTAATTTCCAATTCTCATGTATTTGTTGTTGTAGCGGCCAAAGGTCTACACACTGTGTCCAAATTTCAGGTCTGTAGCTCGTACGGTTCTCGAGAAAATACTAATATAGTTTTAGACATAGTTAATTTTACATAACACAAAAAGTTACAGTTTTCCAACCCTGGAAACGTTTTTTTAATTTTTTTAAGTTTTTTCAATTTAAAATTTTAATTTTAGTCGTACTGAAGTGTAAAATAAGTTTATTTATTAAAAAAAAATAAAAATTGGTTTTCGGTAGTTACTTTTATATGGCAAAATGAAGTTTACGTTTTCCAGCTCTGCAATCGTCTGTCCAATTTTTCTGAATTTCAATACCAATCTATTTTGGAAAATTTCTGACACACCAGTCCAAGAACGAAGTCTCTAGCTTTTCTGGGAGCTTCGGAAAACCGATTTCACGTACAGACAGACGGACAGACGGACAGACGGACAGACGGACAGACGGACAGACGGACAGACGGACAGACGGACAGACGGACAGACGGACAGACGGACATCGCTTATTCGTCTTCCCTATGCATAAGGATCCAGAATATATATATTTTATGTATCGCTTATTGATATTATAGAAATTACAAACGGAATGACAAACCTATATATACCCTTTTACCATTTTTGTTGGTAAAGGGTATAAAAACAACAGCATAAACGGCAAATACGGTTAACCAGTAACAAGAAAAAAAAGAAAACTGGGTAAGTACAATAAAACTAAATGAACGAAAATGAGCACAAATAACATTTACAAGAACCGAACTGACAACGATAAAATATATTTTATTGCAAAAACAGACAATGATAGCAAAAAAAAACAAATAGACCATAAAAATATTTAAATTTTTCTCGCAAATAAATTTTTATTATAACGTTTTCACTATTGCAAGCAATAAATATAAATACACACACAACTATGAATTTACCTTTTAAAAACCTTTTTTTATATTTTCGGCTTGTCATAAACACTCGCCCATTCAAAAACAAGCAAAACGATCCAATAAAATATTGTAGCATATTTATAGGAGGCTTAAAGAGGCATCCAACATGTGGACTTATGCACGACTGGCATAAATGAAAAGTTGACACGTTTATTGTACCATTCGCGGCTGTTGTTGTGTTGCTGTTTTTATAAAATTAACAAAATACACACACACACACACACATGCATAAATATATGAACACACACCTGCATACACACACATATACATATGTATAATGAAATTTTTTCAACGAATTTAACGAATATTTTTTTTTTTGCCTGTTGGAAAGAATGGCATTTATTGTCTTTTGTAGCTGCCGTTTTATTTTTTGGCATCATCATCATCGTGTAAATCATGTATTTTAAATCAACGGAAAACTGTGGAAGTACTGCGAATTGTTTCGCAGAACACAAAAAAAACACACACACAAAATTCAGGTTGACTTTATTAATTCATGTAGGCACAGATAGATTAAGCAGTTTATGTTTTAAAGAATATTTAAGGTGGAAAATTTAATATAGTCTCATGCCTTTAAAAACTCTTTAATTTAAGCAGATTGCTATTAACTACACATTTGATTATTTCATAGCATGTGTACTACATTCTAGCCACGGTTCGGATTACAATGACCTTAAAAATATAAAAATAATTTGAGAGAAAAAAAAATTTTAAAAAAGTTATTTTATATATATAATTTGATTAGGCTAAAGTTTGTTTATCGCTGTAAGCCAAATTATATAAGATAATTATTAATGAGCAAATAATACCAAAGTTAATTTTAAATATTCTTACAAATACTAGCAGAACGGAACAACCAGTTGTTTTCGAAGGTAGCTGCACCTTCAGCATCAGTGTTATTTAAATTTTTGTTAATATTAAAAAATTTATGGTGAATTCTGTTAATTTTTAAAAAAGTTTTTTATATTCTGAACTTAAAAAGCCTACAGGAATACTATCAGACAATTGACTGGTTATTTGATCGGTACTCATGCAGGATATATTAATCATTGTGTTGAACAAAGTTTCTATCACATTATTAAGGGCAAAATTTAATATGTGATGGAAACTTTTGTGTACGTGTGATGTTGCATCTCTCTCTAACTAATAAATTTCCTGGACTATATAACATATATTCGAACCACTCACTCTTCTGCTGTTTACTAAGCAATGATAGAGTAAATAATAGTATAGTTTGACTAATCATAATTGACTAGTATATCCTACACAATTGAGTACTCATACATGATTTGTATATGCTGAATATAAAATAAAAATATAAATAAGCAAAAACATAAAATAATGTTATGTTTTTACCCTTTAAAAACGCTTTTCCGTGGACTGGAAGATTTGCAAACTGATTAAACTGGTTCTGTAGCAAAACTCCCACTCGGCTGTTTGTCACACACAAGACTTATTCTGCTGATTAATACTCACTGTTTATACAACACTACAGACTCACTACCTTTAGTTAATTACTCCCGCAAGTTGTCTTCACTTTCAACGATGTTGACTCTACTATTATCTGATTAACACTGACTGCCTCTCACACAGAGTGCCTACTTTTATATTGCAGGGAGCGGCTCTTAAATGCCCGCTAGATGGCGCAATGAAATATGTGCACTTCGTAAAGCCAAATGGCATAAAGTGTATTACTGCATAAAGATATTGCTTCTATGCACACATTACCATCATTGCTGTCGTTTTTTATTAGTATCCAAGTGCTCAAAAAGTCTTCTAGCACAATATTGAAAATTCTTGTCAGTGCTTCTATGCGTTTGTGGATAGTGCGATTGGCCGTTATTTTGAATTTCAGAGTTACTATGTAACAACTTTTATGTTGGTAATACCGTTTGTTGTTGCTAATACAGAGTTGTTTCTACCATGTGTTTGAATGTGTATACGTGTGTACGTTTAGTTATTTAGCTAAATTCTTCTCGATAGATATTTTTGTTTACAGAAACATTTACATTAGCTCTGTTCTAATATTTTAGCGTAACAATAACATAAGCCCAGCCTTCTTCACACCTAGTCCCCTCCTACGCATCTTGCTTTTTAAAAATATCTAAAATTTTTAACAGAAATATATGTATTAAATTAAACTTTCTAAATTTCTTTTATTCACTATTTTACTTATCTTTTTTAAAATTATAAATTTTAGTTTTCACAGAGCGAATGAAGTGTATTTTTTTTAATAAAACTCGATATTTTGAGATGTTAGATATTACATATATATGCTAGAGTAGAGCAACCATAATTAATATATAAATCCATCATTACTACCGATCAAAAGATTAATCAATTGACTGTCAACGTTAAATTCTATGTAAAGTTGTTGCAAATGTGTTACTGAATACGTTTTGTTTCTGTTAGTTTCAGTAATCCATTTCTTGTAGGGAATATAAAAACAATTTGAGAGAAAAAATTCTAAAAATAAAAAAAAATTTTAAATTAATTACGGACTAATTTATAAACATTTTTAAGGCTTTATAAAGGGGTTTTAAGACAAATTTTCCTACAACATTTTTCTTACTAAGCCTTAATAAAGACTTAATAATTTTAATAAATAAGGCTGTTAAATTACAATTTGTGGTGAATTTCATTAATTGTTAAATATTTGTTTATATTTTCAAAGCAAAGTGATCTATGGCTTTGAGTTTGCAAAAAATTATTTTGAAAATTTATTTTAATTAGGCCTACATTGATTAAATAAAATAAAAACAAAATAGTGCTTCTCCAGTTTTAGTTTTAATGTTTTTTTTAATCATTTGATCATGTTTAGCGCATTTTCTTGTAGTTTTAGATATTTATTTATTTTATTTTTAAAGATTTAGGGCCTAATTCATAAAAAATATTTTGGTTTTATAAAAGGTTTATTAATCAAATTTCCATAGAAAATTTGTTTCATAAACCTCTTATTAAACAGAAATATTTTTTATGAATAAGGGCATTAATTTATTGTATTGATAATTTTTCTTCGACCTTAGAAAATGTATATATTTGTTTCCTCTTAATGACCTTGAGCCTGATTAAGAGGAAACTAATATATAGATTTAATTTATTTAAAACCACAATAAACTAAATAAAAATATTAGCTAATACAGGCTATCAGCTATAAATTCTAGGTAATTTTAATTCGAGTTCTAATAACAAACAACTCTGAGCAATAGCACTTATTGCCTATTTAAAATATTGTTGTTCGAACAAACATTTGTAAACAATAGATAATTGTAAGAATTAAACAATAATTGTAAGGACTAAGGACGACACCCTTTCACTATTACTAGGTATGATTAGCTAAAGAACAATATAAGCAAACGCACAACAACACATACGTTAATGTTAACGAAAGAAACAAACAACATCTATTATATTATATTTTCTGCTTACTACACAGAGAAAAAACTGCCTCATAGAATCAATAAGATTTTCTCTATGAAACGTTTTTAGGCTAAGGGGTATCCCAGCAGAAAGAAGCGAAGATTTTTTCATAGAGATTCCTTATGGTTTTTATGTGGTAAATCTTATTAATTTTATCAAGAAGAAAACAACATAAAAACAATCTTATTATCCACAACTTTTTTTACTCGTAAAAAATTAAACTAAACATTTGAAACTAAACATTTTGTTTGTCGTTTGTAGAAATTTTGAAATGATTTATCATTTTCCCATCATGATTTTCTGGCAACACTGCTTTGCACATATTTTACTGTCAACGTATATACACACAAACTAACAGAATGAATTATAAACTAAACCAATAACGTGAAAAAAACGACGGCATTTTCACACGCAAATTATACATTGCAAAGTCTTGAATTTGTAGGAGACAAGAAGAAAGAGCTCTCATTCTCTACATACTTCTCCGCTACAAACTCAAGACTTTGCAAAGTAAAATTTGCGTGTGAAAAAGTCGGCAAACATAGCATTTAATAAACTGTGAATGTGCTGTGACTTGCTGGATGTTGCTAACATAACTCTGGAAACATTATGTTAATCATAAAAAAATTATTCGGCAGCCAAGCAGACAGTAGTCTGTAAATAACAGTGAAATTTAGATCGTGCTATTCCAGCAGTGAATTATTTAACAGTATGTAAGTGGAAAAGTGTAAGAGTTCTGTTTAAGTATAAATTATACATTTGTGACTTGTTATTTAATTGCAAATTGCGTTTTTAAAAGGTAAAAATGTAACAAAATGTAAATTTGTATTTACTTCAAATATTAGAAACACCTTACGCTAAAAAAAATTTTTTTATACGACTAAATATTTTTCAGTCTTTTTGGACATTTCCTTTGCATTTATTGTAAAAATGAAAAACGACTGAGCTAAACAACACTTGACTATGAAATACACTACTAAATCTGAAGTTTCCAACACAAATTTTACTAACACCATTAACAAGGAGTCCTAATGTAAAGCATAAATACCGTTAAACTCTTTGACCCTAAACAAAACAAACTCTAAAATCATGAACAAGTTACAAAAATATATAAAAGTTTTTGCAATAAAATTAACACCATCAAACATGTGGAGAATATAAAACGATACAAGCAAAGGGTTGGGTGTTTGCTAATATACAACTTTTGGTCATTCTATGCGCATATTGTTTGTAAATAATAAAAACCTAACAGGCCATCTGATGAACTAAACAGTTGCCTGTATTGGGTTTGATATTCAATGGTACGAGTATGAATGTTACTGTCAGGAAATAAACAACATTGTCAGCTTTATTTTGCAATATTTGTATTTAAATTTGCACAAAAAAGTAAGTCATACTCTATAGGTGGTTACATAAAAGAAATCATAATACATAAGTAAAATACAGATTTTTTATCAACATTTTTCTAAGGAAAGCACAAAAAAGAAATATTTTTGAAGACTTTCTAAAATTCCCAGGTATCTATCTGTTAAGAGTTAAACACATTAACAACGGCAGGCTACCAACATCAATATGTCAAAAATAGATTACACATATTGTTTATATAAGATCGATTATTTTGAGGACAACAACACGGCAACACTGCTGCAGGTTGTTGTCCATGCTGATTTTGTCGTTGTAGTCCCATTAAACTAATCTCTATTTTTTGTTGACGACAAGTAACCAAATGTAGTGGTGCCAATATGATACAAACTGCGGAATGAATGATAGTGTTAAATAATTGCATATTTCTCGTATTTAACTGAAAGAACAACACGAAATTCATTTAAAGAAATAAAATTATTAATTCTTAGGTTTTCTATACGATGTACGAATGTCTGTCTGTCACAGGATGCTTTCTCGAGAACCTTAGAGCTATGGTTCTGAACTTTTCACACAATATGGAAAGCTTTGGTCGCTACATCAAAAAATGTATGACACTTAAAAATTAAATGGTGTTTAAAGGCGGGCAACTAAAAGTTTTGAAATCTTAATGTAATATAAAAGGTATTTTATCAGTTAATGTAGGGTTGTTATCCGCCCTCTTTTTCCCGCACACTGTCCTCTTTTTGGGATCTCCGTGCTCGGGTAAAATTTGCGTCCGGGAAAGTCCTACTTTTTAAGGACATTTTTCTGCTTTTCATAGCTTGAAAAATAGCATTTATTGAAAACCAAGATAAAAATTAAAATAATTGGTATTGGATGTCCAGGTTATCTTATAAATAACACTGTCTATGAGGTTTGTGGCATGTGATTTTAAGAAGTAGAATTATTAAAAAGTATTCAAAATATAGATCTAAGCAAGACTTCAAAATCTTTATTTCATGAATAAGAATAAGACATATTAACCAAACAATGAAAGTTAAGTTAACGTTACTAGTCCTACCGTTAGATATATTCGGTATATAATCGGTTGAACTTTATGTTCTCAGTTTATGAAGAACTAATTTTTAATTAATTCTTGGTCTATAAACTTTTTTGATAAAAAAGTACCAATGTAAAATCAACATACAAGAAGTTTGATTCAACTTCATTCAAATCACATTAAATTTACAAGAAATAATATGTTGTTTGAGTGTGTTGGTGTTTATTTGCTTTGTTGATAGCTGCAGTACACTTTTGTGCTTAGTTGTGTAGGTTGTTTTTGTATTGTTGTTGTATTTTTTTTATGTTTGTAAACAGCCGACAAACTGCTGCTGGCTGGTGGGCAGTGTACCAGTCTTGCAGTCGGAGGATCGCAGGTTCAAATCCTGGAGTTAAGTCAAAGTATTTTGTATTTTTTTTAACTAACACTTTTCAAGTGAAAGCGTGTTGTTTTTTTAACTAAAACTAAAACTTTTTAAATAAATTGTATGTTAAATCATCAATTAAATAGTGTTAAATTAAAATTTAATTCAAGATGGTACATATTAGCGTGCATCTTAAGAATATTTAAAGTTGTTGTGGCTACAGGCCATGTACCATGTTGCCTACCGTGCGATGAGTTCTTCTCCGGGGAAGCCAATTTATATACAAAAATTTTTCTGATGTGTATATCAACCACACGTAAGTTAAATAATTAATAAAATACAATTACTACATTAAATTAAATTCATGTTGTTGCAACTTGAAATAACTTTGATTCAACATGATTCTTAATTTTTGCTTTAAAAGTACGTAAATGTTAAATCAACGTGAAATAAAGTTATTTCAAAAGGAAAAATTTTCTTTGACAATTACTATAAATCATGTTAGAGTAACATGAAACACATATGAAGCAAAATCATTGCCGAAAAAGATTAGTTTAAGTAGATTGTAGGTTGAAATTTTTCTGTGTAATGTATTTAAGATTTTATTGGTAGTAATATTATTGGAAAAACTCAATTTCTTTTTAATTTTAAGTCTTACTGTTTTAAGCAAATGTCCCGGTTTTTCTCCCTTGCTGTCCTCTTCTTATAAATCACGTGATAACAATCTTAAATAATGTAATTTTAACTAAAAAATTTTGACAACTTCTGTACAATGGAAACCGAGGCAAACTCTTGAAACTTTAAAAAAAGCTTTAACTAAAAAAATTCAAGTTTACTTTACTTATTCAGTAAAATATGTTTTTTATTAAAAATACATTGAAGTTGATTATTGAGGGGTTTAGCTGGATTCTACGTGCAGTTCACTATTGCTAATGCAAATCACCAGGTAACCAAAAACTTTAGAACAACTAGATGTTATAAACTTAAATTTAAAAAAATTAGAAGCTCAACAAATAACAAAGTTGAAACAAGAACTCAATAATCAACACATTTTTTATTTTCTTACTTTATGAAAATATACTCTGTTTAATGGCCTTGAAACAAAAACTAAATGACACAGCTTGTTAAAATTTTGACAGGAGTCTACTGACATTGGACTGTTGAGAGGAAGAGTGTTTAGAGGCCAGAAATTAAAAAAAACACGGAATTATGTACCTGCTCTCTGCTCTGCTGCATTCAGTGACAAAACTAAATCACTTTGAAAAAAATTTTGTTACATTTGTACAGGATAATATAACGAAATCTGTGAATAAAATATTTTTACTTAAAAACTTACTTAAAACTTAACTTAATGAAATCATCATGCTCATATCAATAAAAAACTGCAATAATTTTTCGTTTAATATAAGAATTTAACTCTTGAGTTTGATTTCAATATCTTTTTTTTTGTAAAACTTTCCTCGGACACAATATAAAAATAAAGAGTCAAATTAATGCCACAATTTCCGCTTTTGCATAATACAATCACAACAGCAATAATATCCAGTCATCCTTTGCATTTATATTGTAATTTTTTCTCCAGCATACACACATATATTAAAAGATTTTCATGTAAATTTTCATTGACAGTAAATAAAAATACCTATACCTTCCTTATGAATCTGCTACCTTCTTTTTTACTACCATTCCATTCATACATTTGTTGGAGTAGATGTGTGTTATAAGGATACGAGTAGTTATACATATCCATACATGGCATATTTACAGGTATTTATAGTTTTCCTGGGCCCAGTATACAATACGTAATTGCGATGACAGCTATCATCACTGGAAGCTTTACAGATTTTCTTTGTAAGTCATGTTTATAATAAAATTGTACGTTGAAATATGTTAATCCGGCAAAGTCACATTAACAAGAAATAAAATATATATATAAAAATATAAAATGTCTTACACTAAGAGATTTAAAGAGTATGTATGTGCAGTATTTTATAATCCAATATAGTAAATTAAAATTGCTCAAAACTATGCCAAAGCACTAACAGTGTAAGAAAATTGTTTTATATTTCCTTGCAAGGCTCCAGAAATGTTTAATAAAATTTTCACAAAAGGCACAAGAGGCTTGGTAGCATGTATAGGAAATGTAATCTTGCAAAATATACACATAGAAAAAACATACATCATATACAAAAACAATACAAAACAAAATTGAGCAATACTTGTCATTGTTTTTGTTCCACTCACTTCAAAAAACGAAACAAAACAAACTCACACAATTTGCTTCATTTATTTTGGAACTCTGATTTTAAGTACAAAGAAATCAACACAAAAATAAATGTATAACTGTTTTGGTGTAGATTATTTTTGTTACTAAAATCACTTCCTAGCTCCTATGTCGTGACATAAACAGCATAGCTATAATAGCTACTTTTTGGAGTAACATCCATTATAGATCTAATTCAACTCATACAATAGAACTCTAATGGAATCATTGGAATTAAGAATTTTCACCACCTGCCTGTTGTCTCAATACCAGAAAGTATTTTACACTCAACTAGGGAAAATTATCAAGTGCAAATTACACTTGATAATTTAAGCCCGATTAAGAAATTATTACTGATACATTCAATTACTTTTATCATTAAAACACAATTATTGATCAATAAATTTTATGTCTTAAAAGTTTGTTTTCAATTACTTAATCAACTCAACGAAAAACTTGATCAAACTAGTTTTAAATTTCAATTAATTATTTGATTGCATACTTTTAGGCGGACAATTATTCTCTCAGTGTATATGTACTGAATATGATTACGTTTATATGGAAATTTTTACTCAATTTTTATTTTCGTTGCTTTATGTTGCAATAAAAAAAAGAAGAAAGACAACAAGAATATAAGAATTACTGTTAAATGACGATGATTGTAATGGCGGCCTCTTTATCATAATAAATGAATATGTGGTGTTACATTTCATATATTTTTATTAAAAGATACACACATATATGGCAAATATTATTACGTACATTCAATCATTATTTCGTTCATAATGTTTGCATAAATTCTGTTTTAAATAATTGTTGAAATAAATTTGAGTTTTTATGTTCATCTCTAAAGTAAAGAAACTGTTGAATAATTGAAGAGTTATTAATACGTTTGAGTACAATGTACGTACATTTAAAATTGTATCAATTTCACGGAACCAAATCAAAGCCCATTTCCGCTACTTACTTCCGCTAGTGCTGGAAAAATGGCTTAAGCCATGTTCTTTTGTAAAAAATTCACATTTTAAATGAAGGCGAAGAATGCAATAACGAGATAAGATGTCATCGAACGTTGATGTGGAAATTGAATAAACCAAAACCAAAAGTAAATATGCTTTGCTGCACAGTGGTACAAAGTGCTTATTCTGTTTTCTTCTGCAATTCTTTAAAAGCAACATAAATATACTCGTATAAACAAACATTTCGCAATATATTTGAAATACAAATTTATTTAAGGGCCAGTTTCACCAACTCTATTTATGTAGGTGCCTTTTCCACAATGTCGAAAGAAAACTTCCATTCCACTAAGTCGCGCTATAGTTTGCGAAAACATATCAAACTAAAAATTGCCAAAATAAAAAATGTCTAAACGATAAATATAATAAAAATAGAATCGCCAAAAGTAAAAGGTCTTCAAAAAACTAAAAATATTGAAATACGAAGAGGTCTGAATATTTGCACGAACATACAGTTTGATAAAATGAACCATAATCCATCAAAAGCTCTATATCGAAAATTTGTATAGTTGCACCCATTTGCATTTAAGGTGACGACTTAAAGTCGCACTTTATTGAATTTATTTTAAATAAGCTTCAAAAATATTTTTTTTTACTCAAATGAAAAAATCTGACTTTTGGACATACGCCCTTACTCATGACAACCACAGATATATAAGCGACATAACTTAATTTTTTTTACGAAAATCGATTATTTGCGATAGTAAATAGTTGATTTTCGTAAAAAAAAAAAACGAAGTCCAAACAATGTGTCGCTTAAGCTTTGTTAGCAGTTATGGCTCGATATGATGCACAGTGGGATGAAATGTTCTATAATTTAAATTAATATCCAAATTGTAGTTTTTCCACTTTATTCTTACACACAAAAAAAGTAACATGATTAATTTTGTAATATGAGTATCAATTAAAATATTTGTAATATCAATTAAACAATTAATTAAATTCTCACCCATAAACAATTTGTTAATATCAAATTAATTAAATTAAAATTTTATTGAATCTTTTTCTTTTTTTTCTGTAAATTTATAATACAAACTTTCAAACGAACACAGAACATACCAGGCCGGATTAATTGGTAAAAAATAAAATTTTCTTAGTTTTAAGATGTTTCAACAGTCAACGAAAGGTATTTAAAAATCTTTCAAATTACATTGATGAATAATATAAAATGATATCATCAAATATTTTTTGAGCATTTGATAAAATTTTAAATAGAACTAAAATATTGTGTTGGGCATAGTGGTCCTGGTCCTGGCCCTGATTGTCTTTTGATAGTGGCGTCAAAGCGAGACTTTACAAAAAATTCTGGAAGCCACGTCAGACAAATTAAACAATGAGACTGAGTTAAAAAAAAAACAGAAGAGTCAAAAGTAAGTTGAATTTATTCATAACCTAAAGTTTCTCCACCCAAAAAAATCACACAGTTCCTCATTTATAAACTGCCTGTAAAATTATGAAAAATTCTTCACATTGCAGCAGAAAATATATGACACGCACGCGTAACAACATTTTTTTAAAATTTAATTATTGCAATTTTTTCACTTGAGCGGAATAAAAAAGCAAACCGAAAAAAATTTATAACATTTGTACAAATTACAGCGCATAATAAAATTAAGTGGTTGACGTGCGGGAATGTGTTGCTTCAAGTATGTACAACAAGCAACAAATTACATGTTGTTGTATGAATATGCCTTGTTTGTTGTAGTTATGAAGCATCAAGTCAAACATTTTTTTTTAAATAATAACAAGACATTTTCAATTTTATGACAGCAATTTATTTAATGTTAAGTAATTTGATAATGTTGGCGCATTAATGAAGAAAAGAAAATTAAAATTGTGGAATAAAAAATTAATTATAAAATGTTTTATTTTATTGCCAAAAATTTAAAATGTTATGGGTCATATTAATAAGAATATAAAACATAATCTGCAGAGCAAAGTGGATTTGTTTTAGGAACCACAGAAGTTAGAGGTTAAGCATATATTTTTATTAAAAAAATATGGGATAAAATTTTTTAAGAAAATATCAACGTAAAGTAAAATTAAAAATAAAATTATTAACTGCCTCTTACACGCTATCGAAAAAAAACCCTGCTAAAGAAAACTAGTCGCTAGAACTCTAATAAATTATCATTCTAATATATCGTCAGATTTCTTTTGCTATATGATTACATATGTACGTTTTTTATTTTACGTGTTTGTAAATCAAATTGGCATTAGAATTTTTAAATTTCAAGTATTTGTAGTGATTTTTGTAAAAGTACTAACATTGACATGAATATAAATGCAAACATATTGAAAAATTAAAAATAATTCAACATTCTGCCTAAAAAAAAAACAACTTTAATGCAAAGATCTGATCGAGATAAATCTATGGGATATAAAATTTAATTTTAATGGGCGTCCCTCCGGCGATTTTTTAAATGCAAGATTTTGTGGTCCTTAGAGCTCAGAATGTGTGCTAAGTTTTGTAAAACTCGGTACAGACTTGAAATAAAATATTATTATAAATGGGCGTAAATCCGCCCAGTTTTTTAAATGTAAGATTGTGTCTATTTTTGAGCTCAAGTTGTGTGGTAAGTATCGTAATAATCGTTTAAGTAGAACCACGTCAAATATAATAATAGATTTTAATGGGCGTAGACCTGCCCATTTTTTCAAATAAATTTTATTAGTAGAAAGTAAATAAAAAACCTTTAAGGCCTGTTCATCTAAGTGCTGACGATAGATTTGATCGAATATTTATATTGAAAACAAAAACAAATTCCAGTTTTTTTTGATCGAACCTATCGTTTGCATTTAGATGAACAGGCCCATAATTTTGACAGTGCGTTCGCTTTGTGGACAACTCATTCGAATTAGTGGTATAAAAATGTGTATCAAAAAACTTACGCCTTCTTGCGACTTGTCGTTCGAGTCAAAGTTCGTATAGAGTAAGATAGAGAAAAGAAACAACGACAATGGCAAGACTGTTGTTAATTTAGAGATAGTAGAATTGAGATTTCGTTACGAAAAAGCTTTCAGCAAATTGAAATAAAATGAATCAAAACAATTCACATATTCCATTTGCAATAATGGCTGAGTATATAAAGCAGAAATATACAACTACTGACACCACACACAGTGGACAAAAAAAAAACGCCAATGATGAAGGTGTAGTGGCTTGCGAAAATAGCTAGTTGTTCCGTTCTACTACGTGTTTTTCAGAATTATTACAATTAACTTTGGTGTTACTTGTTCATTAATAATTATCACATGTAATTTGGCTTACAAAGCGATCAAATCATAAAATATAGAAACAAATGGAGTTGGTACAATACTCGCAATAATTCAAAGTAACAAAAATCAGCTTTCCTTCGCTTAGAATGCGCAGGAAGAAATTTTTTCGACATAATGGATAGAGTTTGATAAAAAATATTGTTATAAATAAAAATATACGCAAAGTTTATTTTGCAAAGTCTTGAATTTGTAGGAGAGAAGGAAAAAGAGCTTCTATTATTTTTTCTCTTACCACCTACAATTTTAATGCTTTACAAAGCAAACTTTGCACGTGTAAAAGCAGGCTAACATGGTTTTTTTTATCAAAAAATTCCTTTACAGTATTTACTTTTAACTTTTAAAACGCTGAAGTAAATGTATAGAAATATCACTCGTCTCTAGCTAAAAATTGTTTTTCGGGCTCTTGAAAACGTAAAGTTTCTGTTGAACGGCCTTAATAGAAACAACTTTTCAAATACGGTTATGCTCCTTATCTGATTAGCTCTAGTCCAGCATTAACTAAAATTCATTTGACTAATTTTAAGTGATTCTCCAATATCTCTTATAATACTGAAAAAATTAAGATTGGTGTCTAAGAATGCACGGTTAGAGCTATGCTGCTCAGCTACATAAAACAAATTTCATATGTTAAATAACAATGCAACAAAATTATATTGTACGTGATGCCAAATTCGCCACAAATATTTCTAAACGTATTCATTTATTTCCCATTATTTTCTTATCTAGCTGAATACGATTAAATAAATGTATTGCTTGTGCTCAAAAATAATACAAAAAAAATTTTAAAGTTCGTTGTTTTTGTTTCACACACTTCAAAGAAGGAAACAAGACAAGATTAAACATTTTGTTTCGTTTATTTTAGTATTCGCTTTTGAGGACAAAGAAATCAAAGCATAAATTCATTTATAATTAGAATACTGCTGATTATTTTTGTTACGAAAATCACGTGCTAGCTCCTGTGTAGTGACATAAAGAGCATAGCTCTAAAATCAGTACAATGCGGCTAAATTAAGCTATCTGGCAAATAAACTAATAATTAATTAATAAAAATCGAATTAATCATTAATTTCAAAGCGCGACTGGACTTGCGTGTTTACCAACTACAGGCAAATCTTGGTATAATGAATCTCGCTTTAACGAAAATCCGATCTAACGAACGTCCAAATATAGTACATTAACAACCTTGTATAGCGAACACTATCCTAATTTTATACTGGATATTTCGAATAATAAAGAAAAAATCGCAAAATAAAAAACAAAAACTTGCTAGCATCATATTTCTAACATTTAGTTCTACTTTATATAGCGAATATTTTGATAAAGGTGTGGCTCTGTATTACGAACGCAAAAAAAAATATTAAACAAAATCTACAGCAGCATTTTTCCAAAAAAAAACATAGTATTGTTAGTTTGTATTTGGTATCTTATTTCAAAAAAATTGCCCTCATTCTTTTTATTCTATTGCATCATGTCTACAGTAATAAAAGTTAAAATAACACTTCAAAAAAAATTTGCGATACAACGAATTTTTCGGTATAACGAATGGTCCTGAGATTATATCGTTCGTTATACCGGGATTTGCCTGTATAACGAAAATAAATATTGCAAAAGAAATCTGGAGTTCAAATAAATTAAGAGTGACTCTATTGATGAACCCACAAAGTTGTCCATAGCATCATACCAATATTTAATCTTTAAAGCAACAAAAATTAATCAACATTTTTTTGCAGCACATTCCTGCTTTTTTCTTAAATATTATGGAAAGAAAAAAAAAAGAACTTAAAATATTAATAATATACAAAAGAAAAGCATGCGATCATGCAAACATGCCAACATTTTAAAACCAAGCAATTAATCACAAAAATGTGGCAACTTTACAATAAAATTAAGTTCATCGGTGGGTGAGAGAAGGGCGTAAGCAAAGATGAGTGTGAGAGTCATCTGAAAATACTAAACAATATATTAAAGCATAATGTTAGGCGCATTAGCGCATACATTTAAAACAATGTTGTATTCGATGGCACGGTTTCATGTAACAGCAGCACTTCTTATACTTGCTGTTCTTGTAACATGTTTAACTAGATGGTGGACACAAGATAACAAAACAAGCCAAATAAATAATATGGCCCCGAATGAAAAAAAAGAAATCACTTTAACTAAAATAAAAATAAAAAAATTAAACCAAAAGCAGAACGAAATGAACCATAATAATATTGAGTACAAAATGAGAAAAGAAAAAGAAAAAGGAAAAATAAGAAAATTTCATTTACAAACACCCACAACTACAAAACAATATTCCTAAGGGGAATCAATTAGAAAAAACCATTCTGGCTATTTTCACAATTTTTACAAACTTGTTAAAACACCTTTTTTGTTGTTTTCCTCCTTGTTCTTTAACATAACATGAAGAAACATTTGCTGCTCGGTTGTTTTTAGTAAGTTGTACAATGTTGAACATACACCATTTCCATTTAAAATATTGAAATACTCAAGTGCGCCATAAAAAATAATAAAATTATAGGCGCATATTCAAAGTCAAGATAAAGTATACTTTAAGAGTTTAAAACCAGTGTTTTTGTATGGTTTTCAATATTTAAAGTATACTTCGTTTTGTCTAGGATTATGCGCCATACTTTTTACACTTTGCACAGAAAAAATTAAATTTTGTATTCAATTACTAAATTCAAAATATAATATAATATTTTTACTGAAATCACATTTAGGGTCAACCTCACCAAGTTATTTAAATATCAATTCATATTTAAATGTAATTTTTCCATACAAAAATTAATGAAAATTGACATTTAAATATGAATTGACATTTCAATAAGATTGATGAAATTTGCTCTTACTACCACAGAATTTGAAAATTCTTAAAAACTAAATGAAATGAAAAATTAATAATAAAATTAAAAACTATTTTAATAAAACTCAACATCAAATTTAAAAACATGGACGCAGTCAAAACAAAATATACTTTAAGAGTTTAAAAACCAGTATTTGTTATGATAATACAAACCAGTATTTTGTATTAAAAAAGCCTGTCACAATTATTTTTTGTCTTGGTTTTAAGCTTCATATCACAGATTCAATGTGAAACGAATTTTCACTTTCTTTGATGTAATTAGGCTAAAGTTCTTATTCTGAGCAACCCAAATTACATGTGATACATGGGCCGCTGCACTTTTATCATAAGCATTTAGGTCTTTGGCCCACTGTGTATGCTGTCTGTTGATGCAAACTTCAGCCTTATAAGGGCATTTCCTGGGGAATGTCAACTTTTTGTAGCGTGGGACACCAAGCAAATATGCTTGTTTTTTTTCAATGACAACGAAACTTTTTTTACTTCTTTATATATTTTTGTAGTCGGAAAGCAGCTCTATGTTAGGTTAGGTTAGATAGGTGTGGCAGTCAGAAGCCCGGAATCACTTACAACGTTTTGGTCCATTGTGATACCACGGAGACTCTGCTTATGTGGAGTCCCCACCGTCGAACCAACCAGAGCTCAATATAAAGCTACTAATACGTTGAGGTTTAACACTAGCAACGTCAGAAAGTTCCCTGAACTCAAGAGCGCCCATTGTGGCCATTCTCTTCCTTGGAAGTCCAGGACAGTGACAAAGAAAGTATTCTATGCTTTCCTCTTCATCGATATCCTGGCAGCTACGGCAAAAATCATTGTGTTCAACCCTTAGCCTTTGTGAACGAAACTTTTTTTACTTCTTTATATATTCTTATAGGCCGAAAGCAGCTCTACGTTAGGCAAAATTGTAAAAAAACTCGAGTCACAATGTTCAAAAATACAAGATTAATTGCTTACTGTCGCACGCGACAAAAAAGTGGAATTTCTCAGAGAAATGCCCATATACATATTTTTCAATGCAAATGGAATACGAGAATTTGTTTATTATAGCATTTCAACTCGTTGTAAAGCTTTTTGTGACGAAAGCTCAAATTTACCATCATTAGTCTACAAGAGTCTTGTCACGGTATTTATTTAATTTTTTTTATTTTTTTTTTAATTTTTGGTGAAGGACATATTGTGAAATTTTGAGATGAGCACACTGACATTATTAATGTTTTAAGTGAATTTTTAATCTAGACAAAATAAATAACATTTTTTTTTTAACGGACAAATAGAGAAGTGCGCAAGACTAAGAAAAATATTAATTGAGTTATAGATCACTAGACAAAACAGACAAAGCAAACAATTATATATTTACATAGGCAATAATGTTCCCAGGAGAAGCGCAAATAAACTCATCAATCACACGGTTGTATACATGCAATCATAATATTTCGGCTACATATAGGCATTATCAATTTTTGATTACAAAAACAAAAAGTTTTGAAATGTGCATAACTAGTAAAGAACAAACGACAATAGCAAAACTATTGTAAATTTAGAGAAGGTAAAATTGAGCTTTCATTACAAAAAAGCTTTCAGCAAATTGTATTTTAATGAATCAAAACAATGCACATATTCCATTTTCACTGAAAGTTGAGTGTATATAAAGCATTAAAATACATCAACTGATCCCCCACACAGTGAACTAAACACAAGGAACGCTGATGATGAAGGTTTGGCGACCTTGGAAAACAGCTTGTTGTTCCGTTCTGCTAGTGCTTCTCAAAATATTTACAATTAACTTTGGTGTTAGTTGTTCCTTAAAATTTATCACATATAATTTGGCTTACAAAGCGATATGAACTTTAGTCTAATGAAATCATAAATATATTATAAAAAGTTTTGATCTTTTTATAAGACGGTTTGATTATTTGATCGTCTTCGACATAAAAAAAAAACATTAGTTTCTTTTTGAGAAGTGCTCAGAGAAAGAGACGTCAAAATAAAACGGCGGTTAAGGAGTTTATTTGTACGACTTCTTTAAGGCGACAAGCTACGAGACTCAATTACATGTAGTGATTGAAGTGCTTGTTTGATCGTCTCCAGGGTACTCAAAAATTCCTTTCAGTGCTTTTTAAACAAAAAGCGACTACTCATATTAAAGCCACTTTTCTGTTGCTCTAAAAACAATACTTGTGTGATGTACATAGCTGTGAAAGTATATAAGAAAATAAGGTCACGAGCCTTGGTTCTCAAGACGCTGATTTATATCCATATTTATTACTTCATTTTTATTAATTTTTTTTTTCAAAAATTCAAAATTAAATTAAAGGAGCTCTCGACTTATCGCACACAAAATTTCCAAATATTGTTTTTGTTTCAAATATATGTATATGTATGTATGTATATGTGAAAAATCGTGGGCTATCGACTTCAACAAACTGGCAATAGGCAGTACCTAATTTTTTTTAATGCATGTTAGGGCTTTTTCCGTCAAAAAGAGTATTGCAACATGAGATGAAGAAGGTTAAAATTTAGTTACCATTATATTTTTTAAATAGTTAAACTAGAAGCATTTGAGCGTACAGTACTGCACAAACTATATGGGCCGGTATGTGAAAACGGTGTCTAGATAAAGGGTCCGCCATCTAACGTTTTTTTTCAACTAGTGCTTATTTCGTGAATGGTAACACTTAGCTCATGTCTGTGTATATGCTTGAACAACGCTGGGAAATATTGCTTACAGAAGATACCAATTCTGACAAAAAAATCATCTTTTCAGATGAAGCTCCGTTTGAACTTGGCGGGTATGTAAACAATCACATTTGGGTGCACAGAAAACCCGCACGCATACATTGAAAAGCCGACGCACCCAAAACGAGTCACTGTTTGGCGCGGATTATGGTCCAGAGGCATAATTGGGCCATTTTTCGAAAATGAGCAAGGAGTGGCCGTTACAGTCAATGGCGATCGTTATCGGGCCATGTTGAACGAATTTTTGTTCACAAAAATTGAAGAGGAGGATATTGGCAACATTTGGTTTCAACAGGACGGCGCTACTTGCCACACAGCCGAAGCTACACTCGATGTTTTTTATAGCATTTTCAAAAAAAAAGTTATCTGGCGGACACTATACAATCATGAAATCAAAATACTTCACCAAAATATAAGTGTGGCTAAACGTATTAAAATAGCACGTATGCGATGGGCTGGATATGTGCATAGATTCGATAATTCAAATCCAAAGGCTAAACGTATTAAAATAGCACGTATGCGATGGGCTGGATATGTGCATAGATTCGATAATTCAAATCCAAAGGAAACAGATAAAGGATCTGTTGCCAGAGAGAAGAAGAAGTAGAGGAAGACCTAAGCTGAAATGGTGCGACGGTGTTGAAAACGATTTCAAGACTATAAATTTAAACTACTGGAGAAGGATTGCAGTTGAGCGTGATCTATTTAGAGCAAAATTGGTGTCAGCCAAGACCCACCCAGACTTGTAGTGCTAAAATGATGATGATGATAATTTTTAAATGCAATTTTTTGTGTTTTTATTTTTTTAAGTTTTTATATAAATCATTTTGCAGCAAATTGCACAACCAGAAAATTTATTTAATTTCTACTTAAGCAAAATTTATATTAAATACCCTCATTATTATCACAAGAACGATAATACGAGCAGACGAGAAATGTCTATTGACAAACAAGCATCAAATGACTTCATTAATTTTAAATTCAACAAGCTACACAGTCTTCGAAACCTATAAGACTAAAGAAATACTTTTGAAAAAAAATTTACATTATTTAAAAAAAGGCATCTCCCGCAATAATTAAATTAAATTATTTTAATTAAATTACTTTTTTCTGTAATAAACGGTGTAAAATACAAGTAAATTGTAGCAACTTTCAAACGTTCTCTTGTTCATAAGACATTTTAAGTGCACAACAATAAAAATTATTTATTGCCTTAACTTGTAGCAACAACGACACAACAACATAAGGGGAAAAAATTAAAATTAAGGAGCACTAACAACACCAACTAAATATATTTACATGCAACGGTTAAACATAAACCTCTGTCGGCCTCATTCTCAATGAGGGAACACGGAGAAGATACGAGTACTCCTGCTGCTGCTCACTCCTTCATTCAGCAAAAATTTTCATTCATTCACATTCATTCATTTTACCACCAAATATATACCGAGCAACTGACAGCATTTGCAACAACATGAACATGAAAAACAAGTGACCAGAAAATATTTCTTCCACTTGATTTTTTGTTTCGCTTTTAAAGTCCAGCCTGTTAAATTTCGAAGAATATTTTTCTATTCACTTTTGAAAAGGAAAATTTAATGGGAATAAAAACTGTTGTCGTTGTCTAAACTGTTTGCCATTTTATAATATTTTTGGTGAAATAATTCTGTTTTAAATATATCGCTTGTTTCTTGCCAAGTAGTTATATCTCAGGATATTCGTTTTTGGAGATAACTGTGAAAGAAGTTAACACAAATGGCTGGCATGAGAGAAAATCTTTTTTAATTATCTTCAGAGAGTTGTAGGTAAATCGAAAATTTAAATTTAATTTTTTACAAAACAAGATTTTCTTTTGAATTATAACTATTACTACGTTTATACGCTTACTATTTGCAAATAAATTAACTCACTGTTTATACGGCATAACAAATGCACAAAATTTTGGTAGCACTTTTATAGTAAAGTTGCTTCTTTGTACAAAAAAGTGTGTAAATCTATAAAGCAACAAATAATCATTTGTTTCCATTACTATTATTTTCTTTTTTCAATGTTATTTGTTGCAATATTTATCCATTTATTGTTTTTTATTAGCAAACATTTTTGTAAGTGTGGCAACCTCAAGCATTTTATTTGCAAATAGTGCGTTAATAGTGAATAAATCAATTATATGGCAACAGTTTACAGTCTTATTAGCAAATAAGTCGTGCGTATAAACGTAGTGCATATTGCCTTGAAGATGATTATAAAGAGTATTTTTAAGTTTGCCCGATTTTTAAAAAGCGATAACAACTACATGCCAAATTTCAAAAAGTGTGGTTTATTTGGACGTTTCTTTGCAGTAAATTTGGGAAAATAACCTTGCAAAGTTCTAAGCTCTAGCATTGCTGAAAAGTACTTAAAATATACTGTAAAAATCAGTCCTCTGTTCCACGAACTTTTAGATCACTTTGTGAATTTTATGGTGATAAGAAAATTCCTTATTTTGGTTCAAATTTATAAGACAATAAATCAAGACATTTATATGGGAGTCCATTGCATCCACAAAAGTATACTGATTTGTGTCAATACGTATTAAACATAACTAACCCTGCAGGAAATGTAACTGACACAAGACTAGTCACCTGACCAGTGATATAGGGAGCAGTCCGAGTTCTAACACTTAATATGAGGCGGAGCAGTGACTTTTATATGGAAACAGCCTACGATGGGGATATGCTAGGAACACAACTGGGACGAACGACGAATTTTTCGGTGCGAACTTTCGTCATAAAAAATAACACACTCTTGTGCATATGAAAATTAATACAACACCGCCGTCGAATGAAATTTGTCGTGAGTGAGGAACTCTGAGATAGATTTATTTCGAACGACGAAAAAACAATTTTCTCTCTTTCTCTCTCTCTCTCTGTCTTTGTGCACACAACCAGGGTGACCGATGATATTTATAAAAAAAGCGGCAAATTTAAAATAAATTCAGTAAAGTGCGACTTTGACTCACGCAGGAAAGGTTCCGTACAAACGGTTTTGAGCACTTTTTAATGTGGCATTTTCGCTTTTTTGAAGTTTTTTCATTTTAAAAGATTTTTTCCAGTTTTGTCGCTTTTTTCTCGTTTGGCGATTTATTTTGTTTTTGGGGTATTTTTTAATTTTGGCGTTTTTTTTTTATTTTGACGATTTCTTACAGTGTTTTGCATTTTTTTTATTTGGCGATTTTTTTTATTTTGGCGGTTTTTTCTGTTTTTTGGCTTTTTTTTCATTTTGGCTATTTTTTTTATTTTGGCGATTTTGGCGATTTTCCGGTTTTTTGCGATTTATTTTCGTTTTAGAAATTTTTTTATTTGGCAATTTTTTTCGTTTTGGCGATTTTTTTTTTGTTTTATGGCGATTTTTTTTGGGTTTGGCGATTTTATAGTTTTGGAATTTTTTTGTTTTACCGTTTTTGAAAATTTCAATAGTTTAGCTCTTACGGTTTCCAAGATACAGCAAGTTGTCAAAATTGCATAGTCAAAATTGCATTAACTGATGGAACACCCTTTAATTTAAATTTTTTGACATTTTAGTGTTAATTTTTGTAGTCTGTATAAAAATTCACTAACCTTACAAATTTCAAGTGTATATACATACAATTGTATGTATATTACATGAGATTTTAAAATTTTTCGTTGCTCGTTTTGGAACACCCTTTAATTTCCAACTCTCATATAACTGTTGTTGTAGCGGCCAAGGCTCTACATACTGTGTCCAAATTTCAGGTCCGTAGATCTTACGGTTCTCGAGAAAATACCCTGTGACAGATGGACAGCGTAGCGAAAACAATAGGGTTCCTTTTCATCTTTGGTGTACGGAACCCTAAAAAGCGTGAAAACTACACTAAACTTTTTATTTTTATATAATTTACTCTAAAAAAGGGGGACAAAAAGTGGCAAGACAGTCGAAAAAGTGACAATTTCCCACTTTAGTCCGTCAAACGGTCACGCTGCACACAGCAACCAACTTTATCAAATATAAGAGAGGAATTCAGTGAGTAAATTCGTCGTTGTTGTGCTTCACACGACGATTTAACGCAGCGATCTCTTGTTGACGAATTCGTTCACTCAAAATACTCCATGCTTAAATATACGAATTATTTCTTTGTAATTTATTTTTTGTGCAATAAACGAAAATTTTGTACATTTTACGAAAATATTTGTGGTTTGTGCAGGAAAACAGATTTCGTAATTTTACGAATTTCGTTAGGTTACAAAAATTATTTCGTACAATTATTTTCGTATATAGTACCATGTCTTTTGTTTATTTTATGGAATTTAGTATAAAATAAAACATTTTTATAAAATTCGAAATTTCGTAGAATAAACAAATTTTGTTTTGTTATCATTTTGTTTGCAGTACAAAATTATTCTTAAATTTACAAAAGTTTCGTAAATTTTGAGAAAAAAAAATTTTGAAAAACTGTTGTTTTGTTTTATTTTTTAATGTTGTCCCCATTTGTTTTCTTGTCGTTGTATACAAATATAAAAAAATGTTAAACAAATTTCAATTAAAATAAAAATTGTTGTAATAAAAAATTCTTTTTGGCTTACGATAGGAACACAACTGGGAAGAACCATAAATCTCGTCCACGGAACACCAACAACGAATAAGTAACATATCTTATAAGTGATAACTGGTTGTTGTTGTTAGTGCAAAGAAAGAGAAAATCCATCTAAATAAATCTTTCACAGAGTTCGTCAAGCGGGATGAATTTCGTTTGACAGGAGTGTTGTGATAATCTTCATATGAACAAATGTCTTTTATTTGCTATGTCGAAAGTCCTCAACGAAAAATTCGTTGTTCGTCCCAGTTGTGTTCCCAGTTTGATTCGTGAGTTTCAGTGCAAAATACATATTTGTGTGTATGAGGAATATACAAGCTGTAACAATTCCTCTCAAATTATATTTTAATTTTCATAATTATTGCAACCTTTAATTCCAAGAATTACAGATTATTCTACAAAATTATCTTTCGAATGTAAAATATATTTTTTTTGCAGATTTTTATATTCCAAAGATTTTAATTTTACACAAAATTTCGTATATAACACAAAATTGATTTTCATTATTCACGAATTTATTTTGTAATATGAACATTGTGTTTCGTAAATTTACGAAACGAAAACTGTAAATATACAAAATTTTGTTATTTGCAGACAAAAAGTATTTCGTAAAATGAACAAATATTATTTCCACTATTTACGAAGCATTTCGTACCGTAAAAACAACGAATATTTTCGTAAAATGAACCACATTTTTCGTTTATTTTACCTATGAAATATTTTGAGTCCCAGTTGTGTTCCTAGCATTAATTGAAAATGTATATGCACCTTGTCATTGTCACTATTTTAAAGAGACTTATTCGGTGTATAATAATATAAATTATATATAAATGTCATTCCGACATTTAACTGTAATAATGAAGGCTTATAATTTTGTTATTGTTATAAATGTAATTATATTTTATTTTTAAGCAAAGATTTTTTTGGGACTCAAACTCACAACCTCCGGATGGACAGGCTTGCATACTATCTGCTCGACCACAAGTACTATCATATTTCGAAAGTATAAATACCAGTTAAGCTTAGGTTAATATCTAAGTATAGTTACGTGACTAGTTCCAGAATGACTTGGCGGTGTTATTGGACGTAACAATTAACTCTATATTTATAATGTTTGATAGGTCTTGGAGCCAACCACATCGAACTTGTTTAGTGCCATTTAAGACAAGTACCAATTAAGTGGGCTAAAGATTAAGACGGCACATCACGAGAAATACCCTTACACTATTTGTACACTATACACTTCTCTCTACTCTTGAAAATACTCTTATTTCCTCAAGTCATAGATCGAGTATGTTTGGATCAATGGTGAAAATGATAACTTTATTTGTGAACTAACCCTTTGAAATTATTTCTTAGGAATATATAAAAATTTTAATACACATTGTATATAAATCTATTTATGTAATTTTTTTTATCTTTTCAATGCATAAATCAGAAAAGCGCATAAAATATGCCCGCTAAAATAATATAAATTAAATTTTAAAATTACATACTTCATCAAATATTATGTGTGTTTTTAAAACAAATACAATTTGGAAACAAAGTTGACAAATATTTGCTGGTGTGGAAACACAGTTATCAGACGGCCTTGCAGTGAATGCCCTTTCGTACTAATCTTCCTTTGGCCATTAAAAGGGCGCAACTTGTTTTCTAATTCGACCATACTAAACAAAAAAGTTTTTAACTTATACAATGTTTATGTATGCTGCTGCAATTGTTGCTTATAAATAATATTATATTGTTTGAAAATGATAAAATTATTAAAAAAAAATATTCGAAGTGTAAACAAATTCAATTGTAAATACAAACTAGAGGTTAATATTAATTTAATATTGGGAGTTTTAATTTTATTGAATGTAGCTCTCTTTTAAAAAGATACTTCGCCTTTGCTTCAAATGAACTTTCTCTTAAAGCGTATGTATGCCTTTCAAGGCAGTTAAACCTTTCACACGCGTTTCTATTTTTATTAAAAGGACATTTTCTCAAAAAGAACAAGAACTACTCTTTTATAAAAATAACTATCTTATCATAAAAAGTACTCTTTCGGTCACTATTTCGCATAAAGTTAAATTTTTCATTTTAGGTCCTTCTTTATAAAAAGTACACTGTCTCAAAAAACGCCAGAGCTCCTAAATAAATTGCTTTTTTCATAAAAAGTTAATTTTTCGTAAAAAGTAGCATTCTTATAAAAACTAATTTTTTTCATAGAGAGTAATTTTTTTTTGAATACGAGTAGTCAGTTTTTGGTATGGAAGTGTCTTTCTCACAATAACAATCTTTTTCAATAAAAATTTCTTTTTGATACAAAAGCTAGATTTCCACAAGAGTTTTCTTATACCTTATCTTAAAGAGTAAAGATTTTATAAAAATCACATTTTCATAAAAAGTACCTTCTTTAAAAAAGTACCTTTTTCATTAAAGTACTTTTTTTTAATAAGTAGCTTTTTCATAAAAAATTCCTTTATAATAAAAATTACATGTTTCCATTCAAGTACTTTTTTTTCATCAAAAATACATTTTTTCGTAAAAAGTAAACTTGTTCAGAAAAAGTAAATTTTTTCGTAAAATGTTCCGTTTTTCACAAGGAGTATTTTTTTTAAATATGCCTCTTTCATAAAAGTTCCTCTTTTATAAAAAGTACCTTTATTATAAAAAGTACCAAAAGTAAATTTTCCATAAGAAGTACCCTTTTCATAAAAAGTACCTATTTCATAAAAAGTAGAGTTTTTATTATAAGTAAACTTTTCATAAAAAGTAAATTTTTCATATAAAGTAAATTTTTCATAAAAAGTAGCTTCTTCATAATAAGTACCTTTTTTATAAAAAGTATTTTTTTTTTATGAAAAGAAATTTTTTTTCTAAAAAGTACCCTTTTCAAAGAAAGGACATTTTTCATTAAAAGTACATTCTCAATAAAAAGCATTGTTTTCTCATAAAAAGCACATTTTCAGAAAGGTACCTTTTTTATAAAAAGTACCTGTTCTATTAAAAGTACCTTTTCTATAAAAAGTACCTTTTCTATAAAAAGTACCTTTTCTATAAAAAGTACCTTTTCTATAAAAAGTATCTTTTCTATAAAAGTACCTTTTCTATAAAAAGTACCTTTTCTATAAAAAGTACCTTTTCTACAAAAAGTAAATTTTCTATAAAAAGTACCTTTTCTATAAAAAGTACCTTTTCTATAAAAAGTACCTTTTCTACAAAAAGTAAATTTTCTATAAAAGGTACCTTTTCTATAAAAAGTACCTTTCCTATAAAAAGTAAATTTTCTATAAAAAGTACCTTTTCTTTAAAAAATACCTTTTCTATAAAAAGTACCTTTTCTATAAAAAGTACCTTTTCTATAAAAAGTACCTTTTCTATAAAAAAGTACCTTTTCTATAAAAAGTACGTTTTCTTTACAAAGTACCATTTCTATAAAAAGTACCTTTTCTATAAAAAAAGTACCTTTTCTATAAAAAGTACGTTTTCTATACAAAGTAACTTTTCTATAAAAAGTACCTTTTCTATAATAAGTACCTTTTCTATAAAAAGTACCTTTTCTACAAAAAGTAAATTTTCTATAAAAAGTACCTTTTCTATAAAAAGTACCTTTTCTATAAAAAGTACCTTTTCTACAAAAAGTAAATTTTCTATAAAAGGTACCTTTTCTATAAAAAGTACCTTTCCTATAAAAAGTAAATTTTCTATAAAAAGTACCTTTTCTTTAAAAAATACCTTTTCTATAAAAAGTAAATTTTCTATAAAAAGTACCTTTTCTATAAAAAGTACCTTTTCTATAAAAAAGTACCTTTTCTATAAAAAGTACGTTTTCTTTACAAAGTACCTTTTCTATAAAAAGTACCTTTTCTATAAAAAAAGTACCTTTTCTATAAAAAGTACGTTTTCTATACAAAGTAACTTTTCTATAAAAAATTCCTTTTCTATAAAAAGTACCTTTTTATATAAAAAGTACCCTTTTTCATCAAAAGTGCTTTCTTCGCAAAAAGTATCTGTTTCTTAAGCGTTCTTTCATAAAAAATAAGTTTAAGGGAAAATTTTTTTTTTATTAAAAGTAGATTTTCGTAAAAAGCAGCTTTTCATTAAAAGTTAATATTTAAGTCATATTACTTTTTTCATAATAAGTACTTTTTCTTGGGGGGTCAAAAGTCCTTCGAATCTAAAAACCAAAACAAGAAATTACATAATAGCAAATAAAATAATTAAAATGCGAATAAAAAGTTCAAGATTAAAGAAATAACAAAAATTAAAAAGTTTAAAATCCCTCGAATATATCTAGAAGAGATGTGATGATAAATGGATGTACCGTTTTTCGTAAAATATAGCTAAGAACCTTCTCGATAAAGTAACCTTTCGAACAAAAAAAAAAAAATAAATCAAAATCGTTCCAGCCGTTTGATCTCTACGTGGACTCTTACAGACACACACTACAAACTTATAACACCTATTTTTTTGGTCGGAGTTAAAAATGGATTAAATTGTCTTCGTAATCGGTCTAAATTCTATACATAAATTTTGGATACTCAAATGCACATGATTGTGAATTGGGATATTGTTTATAAGCTACAAACAAAATCTTTCTTAACAAGCAACTTTTTGCTGAATGTTAAAATCTAGTTAAATAGAACAATAAAGCAAAAAACAAAATAAAATTGTTTTCCTATTTTGTACAACAAAAAATTTCCCAGAATCAAGCAATAAATCATATACCGCAGTGGAAATGTTGAACTGTGTTATGCAGCAATTTAATCTAATTTTTCCCATTTTATATTGTGACCTAAAATAATGACCATATTATTTTTAACTCCAAAAAAAAAATTAAACAATAAAATAATATAATTCACTAACCTTATGTTATTATAACGCAGAGTTAATTTATGGGGCCTAAAACAAATATCACATTATACCCAGCAAACACCAAGGCTTTGAAACAAATTTAAAATGTTTTACAATCATTATGTTTTTAAATTAAAAAAAGTTAAGAGTTAACAATGATTTTGCTCAAAGGCAAACATATGTATGTAAATAGTGGAAATTTATATATGTATATACATTTGTGTTTGTTGGGTATTTGCTTGGGTTTGCATATGTTGTTGTACATCTGTGAGCATATTGTTATCTTTTCTAAAACAAATTTGTATATCGTTGTCGATAGTTATCATTATAATGCGTGTTGAATTGAGTTGAGTTCACTTTGGCTGAATGCATTTGAAGCTTTTAAAAAGGGTTTTATGTGCCTGACACAGTATTTTAGGCATTTGCATATGAATTAAAATTAGAAAATCCTTGCCAAAATACCAATAGATACTAACAGCAACAGCTAACATTGACTACAAATGCGCACATAATATATAGCATTTTGTTAACGAATTGGAAATGATATAACGACTGACGAATGACTGTGCATGTGTAAATAGATGCATACATATGTATTTAAGTATGTATGTAACTATAAACCTTACACTTGTAAATGTAACTAGGTATTTACATTTCTCAGAATTCAGCTGTGTAGAAATGTCTCAAATATTTTTAGAAATGCTGCCAACTAATGGTGTACTATAAATGCAAGTAGAACGCAAAACCAAATTGGAAAGTCCTTGGACTTTTTTTTACCACGAAGAAGGTTCAAGGATAAACTAAATGTGAACACTTTTTTCATCTAGACTAGATGATCCAACTCATTTAAATTACATGGTTTTGATCATAGGTTTGTGTCTAAAATGAACGACTGAACTAGTGCACGGGTTTGACATACATTTGGGTCGAGCTCGTTCAGTCAGTAATGACTTCCGTATGATCAAACCCATGTAATTTGAATTGGTTTGATCATAAGTTTAAGTCTTAATTAACTGGGTGAACGAGTTAATTTTTGACTAGTGCTAGATTAAACTCATACACTAGCGCATTGCTGACACAAAAGTTACATGGGTTTGATCATAGGTTTGTGTCTAAATTGAACGACTGAGCTAGCGGATGAGTTTGACCTAAATTTGGGTCGAGCTCGTTTAGTCAGTTATGATTACCGTATGATCACACCTAGGCTTGGGTCGAACTCATTCAGTCGGTCTTTTTTGACACAAACCAATGATCAAACCCATTTAAATTACACGGGTTTGGTCATTGGTTTGTGTCAAAAACGACCGCCTTAATAAGTTCGACCTAAGTCTAATCAAACCCATGTAGTTTGAATCGGTTCGATTATAACTTTGAGCCCTAACTAACTGAGTGAACGAATTAATTTTTACTAAAATTGGATTAAACTCATACACTAGCGTTAAAACTGGGTCCAACTCGTTCAGTCGTTCATTTGAGGCACAAACCTATGATCAAACGCAAGTAATTTAAATGGATTTGATCAAAGGTTTGTGTCTGAAATGAACGACTGAACGAGGTGGACCCAGCTCTAAGTAGTGCATTGCTGACACAAAAATTAAATGGATTTGATCATAGGTTCGTGTCTAAAATTAACTGGTGAGCGAGTTCGATCTAAGTCTTCTGTCTTTATACTTTTCCAAGCGATGGTTCTTGAACAATATTGTAAAGTAGACTTGGGTCAAACTCATTCAGTCGGTTGTTTTTGAGACAAATCAATTATAAAAACCCATTTAAATTACATGGGTTTGATCATTGGTTTGTGTCAAAAACAACCGACTTAATAAGTTCGACCCAATTCTAATCAAACCCATGTAGTTTGAATCGGATTGATAAGAAGTTTGAGTCTTAACTAACTGAGTGAACGAGTTAATTTTTGACTAGAATGGGATTAAACTCATACACAAGCGCTAAAACTGGGTCCAACTCGTTCATTCGTTTATTTTTTCCACAAACCTATGATCAAACCCATTTAAATTACATGGGTTTAATCATAGGTTTGTGGCAAAAATGAACGACTGAACAAGTTGGACCCAGCTCTATACACTAGCGCTAAAACTGGGTCCAACTCGTTCAGTCGTTCATTTTAGACACAAACCTATGAAAAAAAGCATGTAATTTAAATGGGTTCGATCAAAGGTTTGTGTCAAAAATGAACGACTGAATGAGTTCGACCCAAGTAAACTTGTGTCCAATAGCCTTTTTTGAACTAGTTTGAGAGTATTCGAATCAAAAGTTGCTTCAAACCCATTTAATTTACATTGACGCTTTTAACCGAACTTGTGTCCAACAGCTCACAGCTTTCAAAGCTGTGTATGTGTGTTTGGACGTAGCTGGTCTAGACCCAAGTCTATTGTAGAGTTTCTATAAATACTCTGTTTCTGTTATTTTAATTCACAGCACTAATTTTTTAATAGAAACATTTCACAGAGCTAAATATATGTATTTTAATTTCGTAACAAGCCACAGTTTCATCAGCACACTTTATAAAATGACTGTAGGGCTCATGAAAACTGCAATAGCAAACTTTTACTTTAAAACAATTCAAAGTTAAAAATACAATATAAATTTATACGAAAAACACAATTTGAGTCTGAATAATGGAATAGAGATTAAAACAGCATGTTTATAAAAAAAGATTTATGCAAGTTTATTCATGTATTTTTTTTTTTTTTGGTTTATTTAATAAACATGAAAAATTGTGTTGGTATCTATTTGCCAGTTGAATATTTGTATTGTTGTGTTTTGGTTTTTCACAACCCAACCAACCTCCCCTTCTCCAGCTTGCCATCCCACAATGTTTGCCTTTAAATAATTATTTTTATTTAGAGCAAAATTTAAGCCGCATGCTAAAAATTTTATTTTCCTTGTTTTTAGCTGGAGATGTAACAGCGAGAAAAATAATTACTCATATTTATTTACGTTCAGTTGCTCAAGTCAATTTAAAAAAAAATCATACCTAGGAACTAGACTGGTACTGGTTTGGTAGTTCGATTAAGACACAACAGATTGTGTCTAAAATAAATAACTGAACTATTTTAAAATAAGTCTACTAGAAACTAGGACTTGGGTGAAAGTTGCTCACTAGCTTATTTTCGACACGAACATATGAACAAACTAATGGAATTTAAATGTGTTTGATCATCGTGAACGAGTTCGACTCAAGTCGATTACAAGGGTTTGACTTTTGGTTACTGTTAAAGCTAAACTATTGAGCGAGTCCCACTCAAAATTACTAGGAACTAGACTTGGGTTGAACTGGTTCACAAGTTCATTTGCGACACGAACATATGAACAAACTAATGGAATTTAAATGTGTTTGATCATCGGTTTTTGCCAAAAATAAGCTCGTGAACGAGTTCGACTCAAGTCAATTACAAGGGTTTGACTATTGGTTCCTGTCACAGCTAAACTATTGAGAGAGTTTCAACCAAAATTAATAGGAACTAGACTTTGGTCAAAGTCATTCCGTCGGCTGACATGAACCTATAATCAAACCCATTTAAAATACATGAATTTCAGACTTGTATCAAACTCTTTCAGTAGCTCGTTTTTGACACAAACCAGTGATCAAACCCATGTAATTTAAATGGGTTTGATCGTTGGTTTGTGTCAAAAACGAGCTACTCAAAGAGTTTGATAAAAGTCTAATGAGTGTGATCATCGATTTGTGTCTAAACAGAATTATTTAGCGATACATATACTAGGAACCACTTATTGCGTATTGAAGAGGTCCAATAATTTTGTGATCTAGAAGTAGACTTTTAGCATACAAGAGAGCAACATTATTCTCGTGTGGTTGGAAAAAAGTTGCATCAGTTATCCTGGGGGATTATAATTATTTTGATGACGTTTCGAATATAGCAAAACAAATTTCTGCCACGCCTCAAATAAGCTTAATTATTTGCAAGCTGCAACGCCATTTTATGTCGCATTGTAAAGTTTTTCATAACATGTATAATAGTTTAGATACAAACTAGACTTTGTTCTTAATGATTTCACGTTTGACTAAAGGTTTTTGTCAACAATAACCCACAAAACAAGTTCGACCAAAGCCTACTGCAAATGAAAGAGCTGAGTACAACTCGTTCATAGTTGGGTTGAAGTAGTTCAACAGTTCATAGTCTGCGCCTAAAGTGAACTACTGAACGTGTTCGATACAAGTATAAACTCGTTCTAGCTATACTTGGGTCAAACTCATTCACTATTAATTTTTGATACAAACCGATTATCAAGTTTAAACAACATAGACGACTTGGGACGCACTCATGTACTCACGTTTATTTTTGGCACGCATCTAGCATCAAACCCATAGTAATTACATAGGTTAATGATGGAGTTCGACATACATCAGTCTAAACTCATTCCGAGTCGTTCAGTATTTCGTATTAGACCTAAACTTATAATCAAACGTATTTCAATTATATAGATTTGATCAAAGTTCAAAATAGACTTGGATCGAACTCGTTCACTAGTTAATTTTTGACACAAACCTATGATCAAACCCATGTAATTTAAATGAATTTGATAATCGGTTTTTGGCAAAAATGTACTAGTGAACGAGTTCGACCCAAGTCTAGTTTGTAGACTTCGGTCGAACTCAATCAGTAGTTCATTTTTGCCACAAACCAATGATCAAACCCATGTAATTTAAATGGGTTTGATCACTGGTTTGTGGAAAAAATGAACTAATGAACGATTTCGACCCAATTCCATAGGTTTGGTTTCAGGTTTGTGTCTAAACTTCCCAGAAATATTTTGTACGTTTTCTTAGTTTCTTTTTTAGGGTAATATTCTAACAATTTAATATCTTTTTCAGCAGTTACTGGCAATATTAGTTTCTAATCATTACTTTATTTTTAGAATTGTAGCACTGTGCAGACATTTAAATTTGAATTAAGGCCTTACAGGCATATTGTAAGCTTTAAATCCAAAAAAAAATAATTTTTTTTTTTGGAAAATAAATAAATATGCAGCAAAAGGTAATCACATTTCACACCAACCAACGATCTACATTTATAAAACATTAAACTAAATTTACGTGCATTTCACGTGCATTTGTGGAATTGAAATTTTTTCTTTACGTCTCATGAATTCTTGAGAAAGCCAAAAGACCTTCAATGATAATTGATGGCCCACATATAAACACACAAGTGTTGGCATGAGAGCCTGATTTCTAACAAGGACTTACATATTCAGTGAGAAGAAAAATTAAAGGAAATGATGGTAATATTGTATGTTTTTTTTTCTTTGCATCATTTGCAACTCCAACCCTTTGTAATTTGTATACGTTTGTGCTCAAAAGCACATGGAGTAAAACAACAACACAATTTCGTGTCATACACAATCTACTCGTCGTTTCATTCATTAGTTTCATTGCATGTCATGCATGTTATTTCACACAAAATCCTTTTCTTGCCCTAAGCATGGTGCACAGGATTTTTAATTTGTGGCTTTGCACACAAGCCTGGTCACACTAAAAAAAAAATTAAATACCTAAGCATGTTAAAAATAATCTTAATACTCATAATTTTTTTTCCAGTATGAACGTGTATACATTTATTGTGTGTATTGGACACATTGGCTAGTTTTGCGTTACAAGCAGTTATTAGCGAAAGTTTGTAATGTTTCGCTAATGAAAAATTATATAAATTACACACACAATACATGGCGTAATTATAATTAAAAAATGTATATGTCTACATATTTATACATGTATATTTTTTTCTCTTTGGCATCAATGGTGGAAAACAGGATGTTTAAAGAAATTGTAGGTTTCTGTGGCAAGAAACAGATTGTGACATGTCACACTTTAACAAGAATTTAGTAACAAGTACAAGCTGAAGTATGAGCAATTTAATTAATATGAAAAGCGTTTAAGCATATTTTTTTCAAAATTTAAATTGCTTTCGTAATTAAAAAAAATTTAACAATGTTGGATACTTTTTCAGCATGGTTTTTATTGCAAAAGCTTAAAAAGTTATTAAGCATAGAATGGTTTTTTCGGCAACATTTTTAAACATTACTATACAAATATAATATTGGCTTAACATAAGCTAGATTTGAGCTATTCATAAAAAAACGTAATAAATAATCAAAATCATATCTAATGCTGCAAGCGAGGTAAATTTAATTGTTCTCTAAACGATAATCGTTCTTTAATAATTTCTGCAACAAAGAAATTCAAGTTATTACAAGTGGAAATTATAAAAGAAATCAAACATGTTCATACTTGTATTGAATGACATTTGAGTTGATTACGCAAACATCTAATTTGTGGGATCGTATATTTGAGTTGTTTTTTTTTTAGTTGCATAAAGTCTTTGCAACATGTTAATTTTTCTTTCATTTCACATAGAATTAAAAAAAATTATTTTGAAGCAAAAAATTATTTTGAAAATATTCAGTTACTTGATATGGGTCAAAGTATCTTCAAAGTGTTGTTTCTTCGTCTGAGGCATTAAAAAAATTAAATCTAGCAACAAATTGTGTCAAAGCTATCAATATAAATGAATTTTGACATAGACATGTATCGAACTCTTTCAGTAGTTCGTTTTTGACACAAACCAATGATCAAACCCATTTAAATTACAAGGGTGTGGTCATTGGTTTGTGTCATAAACGAGCTACAGAAAGTGTTCGATACAAGTCTATTTTGACACGCAGCTTGTGTGATGAATTTGACAGCAATTTATTGAACGTGTGAGCGCTTCTTTTTTATATATAATACTATTAGTATTGCCAGATAAACAAGTTGTCTTTCACTGGTGTCAATAATACAACGAGAAGGTTCTTGTCTTTGCTGTATGATCAAATTTCAACAACATTTACTAACAAAAATGTCTAGTGATGCCATATTAAATATTTAACTGCCTACTCACGATCAGTGCCTGAAAGTATTCTTTATAATTCGAAAAGTAAGAAAATTATTTGGGTTGAATGGTATTAACACTGCAATTCAAGAACATTTGCTTTGATTTCAGTTCAAAAAACAATTCTTGAGAAAATATTAAATCATTATTGTTATGCTAAATATTTATCATTTACATTTTATTTTAATTCAATTTAAATCTATTATCGATAAATTTCATTATTTACTCAATATAAAAAGGCTTTTGTATTTTTTGTAAATGAGTTAGTGATATAACCACATTTTTCGGAAATCGAGTTTTAATCATATTTCAACATTTCGAGGAACTGGCAGTCGATTCTGACTATATTGTGATGATGTCTCTATAGATCCAAGCTGCCTATAGAAGCGCCAGAATGCCGATTATCAATCGGCTTTTTATACAAATGAATACACATACGCTTATACATTTCTATCTTGTTTCTCCCGGTGGCCAGCTCTGCTATGGATGCATGTGATTGTGTATGTGTGCCTGCGTGTGTATGTATGTAAACAACTCATAACTTAACCTTTAACTACGGATGTGAAATTTGGGATATACCTTGGGACATGGTGGTAAATTTTGCCCTTTTTAATTTTCGCTAAAATTTTTTATAAAAAATCATATTATTTAGATATTTTTTTTTTTAAATATAAGAAACAACATTCTTAATTCAGAAACAAATAAGCTTTTGATAAAAAAGTGAAATTTTATTGTAAAAACTTTTTTTTAACCAAAAAATAGCACTTCCTGAATAGAAAGAAAAAACATGAATTTAATGCAATTTTTCATAGCCAAAGGTATGGAGTTTAGTAAAATAATAGAGACCACAGAAGTAAAATATATTCTATATATGTGACAGCGCATAGAGAAAGGGACCTAAGGGTAAAAAAATCAATTAGCACTTTTTTTTTGATGTGGACAACATCTGACCATCGAATGAGACCGATCCCATGCCCCAAAAATGTTCCCTCAAGTCGACGATTCTTAGGTTATGTGAAAAAATTTTCGTACTAACGATTTAAAAGAATTATAAATGAGTATTTATTATAATTCACAATTAATAATTTCAGAAAATAAACCTGGATTCGAAAAAACGCGAGCAAAATTGATATCAAACTCATGGAAACAGCGCTCTAGGTAGAAAACAGTAAAAACCAACTACACAAAACAAGAGATAGGGACAACCTACGCACGTTTTCAAGGTTGACCAACACGTTCCTGACGTCATGAGATGTGTCGCTTTCAAATGAGACCAATACCAACACGCTCAGTGATGGTACACCAAAGATACACGTATTTAAATCTTTAAAATGGCTCTCCTGAACAAAACCGGTTTTTACCCTTAGGTCCCTTTCTATTTTGCGCGTCATATATATATATAGAAGGAACTGGTCGTCAACCTGTTCCTGGCCGTTTTAATTCATTTAAATCTGTATTTGTTCAGTGTACGTACATATGCTTGATATATTATATATATTTTTTTTTTATTTAAACAAACACAACCCGCGAACCGATTAGCTTGTGTGCGGAAAACAGCCAGGGTCTATGGCGGGAATCGAACCCACGACCTCTGGACTGAGAGACTAGCATCGCTACGACTCAGCCACTGGGGCACCCTGGTACGTAGTTTTATATTTTAGCCTTTACATCAACATTCTCATGGCCAAGATTTTTATTTTAGTTCGGAAGCTGTCGATTTAGCTGACTTCGATATAAAATTAACCTTTAACCTTGCGGAGGTGGTGGTAAATTTTACACCGACTTACCTGCTGTTTCTACAACGCAGACGGTTGACTTGAGTATAAAATTTGTATGGAAAGCAATCATCTTTTTGGGTGATTTTCATACAAATTTTGTAGACGAGTCGCCAGCCTGACTTGTGGAAACAGCACATTAACGGCCTGGCCCACAATGTCACTAGAAATCGTTCGATCGACAACTTGTATTGCAAACAACAATAACTTTAGAAAATTTGTTGTTGTTTGCAATACAAGTTGTCGTATTGTCGTGGGCCAGGCCGTAAATTATTTAAAAAAAATTTTTTATTGCTCAACCACTGACTTTATTTAATTCGACATGAGCTAGGATTACAAATTGCTTATTTCATAGCCTATAGAAATTAATCTTGAAAAGATTTCTTAAAAATATTCCATAAATTACGTTAATACAGACGTGTGATAATTTTTACCCCAAGTATAGATATTTTGGATTAGGATATAACAACAACCTCGAAAATGCGTCTGATATCGACAGATACTAAAAAGGCTGAGCTACTAGAGTGCAATTGAAAAAAGTAGTTTAAAAGAAGTTGAAGTCGGATTAAAATTTACCACAACCTCCGCAGTTAAAGGTTAAAAACAGGTCAACGTGATCGTAAGCAATTTTCCACCTTCCAAAGATTTTGAGCTTATTTAAATGTCGTAAGATAGTGAACTGATTCGCTGCAGCAGATTAACAAAATTTTTGAATATAAAATTTTCACAAAACTGTTTTTTTAAAACAACAAGATCGTTGTCGAAATTTCTCGAAAAAATCGGTTTTTTGTTTCTTATAACTTCAAAGCTATATCGGATGCTGCAAATTTTACCAAAATATGTAACATGATTCGAAAGATATCGAAAATTGGCAAAAAAAACAAAACTTAATTCAATTTCATTACTCCGTAATTTGTAGTCAAATCGATTTTAGTTACACATTACTTTTTGGATTCAAAATTTTCAGAATCCAGAAATTTTCAGGGATGACCTACACGATTAACCCTCCGATGAGTGAGAAGGTCCCTAGGGACCTTTTTGCCTTTTCAAACTGAAATTACTCCTAGTTCGGCCACTACAACATCCCCCCCCAAAATTACTCTGTATTCCAAGAGTATTTTGTTGCGCATCTTTTGGAAAAAAAATCAAGCCGATCGGATCATTACTTTAGGAGTTATTGAGGTTTTAGTGAGAATAGTACGCGGACGTGTGAATAGGTCCGTATGGACCTTGTACTGAATTTCATTATAAATGCATGTTTTTGGGCATCATTATAATTTTTTTATTGTTTGAACACATAATTTACTTGTTCTGAACACAAAGACCTAAACTCAAAGACATTAGAGATAATGATAAAAACAAAAATTCTAAGAAAAATTCTAAGACATGAACTTTATTGCTTTCAAGGAAAGGCACAATATTCTACTTTTATACTACTAGCAATAAACCACGAAGAAAAAGGAGTGGAAGCCAGTGACAGTGAAAGAGTTTGACGCCTTTGTAGCTATTCTTTTGTATGCTGGACTCACAAGATCAAACCATGAACCAGCTATGGAATTATGGGGCGCGACGCGTTGCCCAATATACAAAGCTGCGTTGTCGTACGATCGCTTCATGTGTATAAAGCAATTTATTCGATTCGACAATGGAAATACTCGACAACAGCGACTCATCAACAGCAAAACTGCGGATTTTGACGATATTTGGCAAATGTTGCAACATAACTTGGCAGCAGCTTACACTCCTCATGAAGCACTAACAATTGATGAGCAGTTGTTCCCTTACAGAGGCCGCACCCGCTTCACACAATATATTCCGTCAAAGCCAGCTAAGTATGGTTTGAAAGTATGGTGGTTATGCGACTCACAGAGTTATTATCCTGTGAAGGGAATGATATATTCTGGAAAACTGCCAAACCAACAACGGGAGATAAACCAAGGGCAGAACGTAGTGCAGGATCTTGTGGAAAAATATTTAGATGCTGGCCGTACTATATACGCGGATAATTTCTTTACCACTCTTGACTTGGCGCGTATTTTGATGAGGAGGAAGACCGCATATGTTGGTACAGTGCGCTACAACAAAACATTCATTCCACAGGAGTTCAAGAAGAACCCGAGGCGCACCATCAATAGTACTTTATTTGGGTTCAACGAAGGGGTTATAGCGTTATGCTCATACGTGCCGAAAAAAATAAAGTGGTGAACGTGCTCTCCACAATGCACTACACTTGCCGCGTTGACGAGCAAACCGAGAAGCGGAAGCCCTATGCCATATTAGATTACAACGCCAACAAATGCGGCGTTGATACCATGGATCAAATGCTAGGCACTTACAGCTGCAAAAGAGCAACACAACGATGGCCGTTGGCCATGTTTTATAATATGCTGGACGTCGCTGCATTGGCTGCTTTTACGATTTACAACGAAATGAAGCCTATAAAAAGGAGTGACAGACGGCGGTCGTTCTTGTTACTGCTAACGAAACAATTGGCCACACCAAATATCGCAGAACGTGCCCTGAACAACCATATAATCTCATATCCAAGGATACGCAATGCGATGGAAGCATTCGATGTCAGGGTAAGAAAAACATCTTCAAATTCAAGAATAGAATATATATTTATTTGTTTTTTATTTTTCTTTTCATTTCAGGTATTACCAAGACCGATGGAAGGCAATGCACCGTCGTTTGCGGCTAGGTCAAGTAGACCGTCATGTCGCCTTTGCCGTTCTGAGTACGGGCGGCAGCGGAAAACGCGGGCATACTGCTTCAGCTGCGGCAACGCTGTTTGCGGAGATCATAGCACACTTTTACATCGCTGCAACACTTGCGCACAGGGCGGGGGACAAGAAGTACACGCTCAACAACAATAATTTTTAAACTTTTTTATAATAGTCTTATGCCCTAATTCTGTTCGACGAATGTATCGTCTTGTCTATGGACGAAAAAAAGAAGCAGTTTTGATTCTTTAAAACGATTATTATTTATTGTCTATGCTAGAAGGTTCGTGTATTTGCTTTATGATTTTGTTCCAAACATTATATCCAACACATATTTTTTCATATATTTTTCAAACTATTGTATAATAATTTAATTGAATTTTTATGTTTTAAAAACATGGCAATAATATTTATATTTTTCATTGTCAAAGACAACAACCATTTTTGAAGAAAATAATTTAGAGACTTCAAAGACAAGAACTCAGAAGCATTTTCAAACAAAAACGTCCTAGTTCTTCTTACTGAATTAGGGCATTAAGAAAATTCAAGCAAAAAAAAAAATTAAAAAAATTTAAACGATTATTTTTGTATGTAGAATTTAGTTATACACAATAAAAACAAAAAAAAAATATTTTATTTATTTTATTTCATATAAAAAAAATTTTTTTATATGAAATAAACATGATTTACAAAAAAGGTCCGTAGGGACCTTTTCACACGGCCGTGAAGTTTAGAACTGTCACTCATCGGAGGGTTAAACCATTCCCATATATCTTTTTTGTTGTTATATCCAATATAAAAATTTTAATTTTTTCTACGAAGAAGGAGAGTAAAGCTGAATTCACCCATTTGTTTCAGACAAAATTTTTGTCTAAAAAAATTATTTTTTCTGTAAAAAAAAAAAATTAAATAAAATATAATGGCAATAAAAAATATATATGAGTATTGGTTGACCTTGTAGGCCATACCTGAAAATTGCCGCCAGACAAAAATTTTGTCAGTCTTGTAGGCGAACTTAGCTTAAGTAAAACTTACTAACGTAATTATATTAACTGTGCCAAGCGAACACATATTTGTTCATGACGACTCTAGTGATAGATATATCCTTCATATAAAATATTTGCAAAGTGAATAAAAAATGGATTTATAACGACTTTTTCTCGCAAATAAACTTTATTTTCCTTGCTCAGAGAAAAGAAAATACGTTTTATATTCATTAGCAAGTATAAGTTTATTAATTTAAGGAAATAAGACCAATGATGCCTTCAAATAGGTTTTTTTTAACTTAAAAACATTTTTTTTTGCAATATAGAAGAGGGAACAGCATTAGTATTATTAAATGAAAAGATTTTGTTTTTAATTTAATTAAACCATTTGAGCAGACCTAATTTAATCTAAAATAGAACAAAATAACGCAATTATATCCCGCCGATGGCCTTAGCAGCCAGTGCTATCAATGTATATATTAGTGTTATATTTTATATAATTTTAATATCAAGTAAATAAATAAATAAATACATCCCGCAAAAAATACATATCAGCATTTCCATAGAAAAGTACACCTTTTTTTTCACGTTACATTACTTGTTGACAGAGCTTGCTTTTCAAACAAAAATTGGTTTTTATAAATTCTGTAGCATGTTGGTTTGGAGAGTAGACATTTAGATAAGGAAAAAATTGGAAAACATTGAACAGCACTGCTTTAAAATACAAGGTTAATTGCTTGGTGATGTAACATGACAAAATGTGGGCTTTTCTGTGGAAATGCCCATACACATATGTACTTTGAAAATAGTAAAAAAAAATTTCATATTTTCCAGATGTGCTATTTTTAACAGCTTTCATGGATGCGCAAATAGAAGATAAATATTTTTACTTAATTTTTAAGCTAACAAAAATTATATGTATATAGCAGATTATCTTATCTTCAATTATTTTCATCAGTTTTATCACTTTTGAATTTGCGACATAATAAAAGGAAAATAAAACGCAGTTGCTATATATAGAATAATGTTTATGTTCATCTTTGACGCTTTAAAAAAAATTAAAGTTTTACCTAAAAAAAGAACACCTCTTAAGTGCAACATCGTGCTTTATAGAAGAGCATTTTTCGAAGCAGAAACTCTTGCTGACAGACCTGCTTGAGGTGAAGCATTATGTCATCTGTTTTATTTATTTATTATTTCTAATCTTTGTATAGGTTAGATCTGTCCATAGCTCAGCAAGAAACTATATACAAGCCAACGCAAAGGGTTCTATCATTTAAGAATTGAATTCATCACCAATTTGAAAAAGTGCCTTAGCCATGTTCATTGCGCTGCGTCTGGTGCGCTGTGAAACATTTACTCAAAGGAACTTTTTGATGGTTATATTAAGTCACTTGTCTGCGTTGATAAACCACAAACAATTGAACACCTGGAAATCAACGTTCGAAGAATGTTCGAATGCTGCGAAAAGTTGTTGAAAATTTGTGTGCCAGATAGCGCCTGCTACTCGCCAGCCGTGGCGGCCACATGGCAAAGAGCATATTTAAACATTAATTTAATAAAATGATCTTTCCAATAAAGCCCGTTTCATTGATATTTAAAATATATTTCCTTGTTTTATTATGATTTAAACTTGTGTCTATAAACAACACCCTTTATTTCTGTTATTTATTTATTATTTTTATTCTTTTTTGTTATTATTTGAAGCGTATACTTGGTAACACTGATAACATGCAGGAAGATGCAAGAAAGCAAAATGTAAAAAATAAGTGCCAAAATGCTTGTCTTAATTTTCGTAGTGTGCAGGTGTGATTACCCCGTCAACTTCTCTACACTTTTCACCATTAAATGGGAGTGTCACCAATGGTTTGTCGCATCGAAATTACTCTCAGTGTAAATGCACTCTTAGAACAAAATACAAATATTTATCAAATTATATGTTTACAAAAAGTAAAACCTTGAGCTTTCAAAGTTCAGGTACACAAAGATATTTTTGGAAAAACGTATTTTAGATAACAAGATTATAAATTTTAGAAAAGTTTCATAGCATCACAACTGATAAGAGGAACATATTATCAAAATAAGTAAATATTGGCAGGTGTTTAAAAAAAATAGAGTTACCAAGTTTATTTTAAATTTTTTATTTTCAATATTTGGGAAATTGATCAACTATAATAGAATTTATAAAAATGTGATATTGAAAATGTGGAAATTCGATTTTAGTGCCTTGTATTGGAAAATTATTTTAATTTTTCTTACATTTTTATACGTGTGTTATTTTCCTAAACTAGACAGTTTACGATTTGGTAGCATGAGAATAAATTTGTATTGATAAAATATGTATATATAAAAAAATTGGCAATTTTGATTTAAATAAACAAACTACACACATTTATACATACATAAAAATATACTTACATATAAACAAACATCTGATAAAAAAATTCTAGTTCAAAAGATTATCAGTTAATATAAGCAGCTAATGAGTCTTGCGCTCGGCTCATTTCTGAAACGCTTCTTCGTGTATTGACAGTTCTCAAGAGTATATTCAACGTTTAACAACTCTGCCACCACATTCTATAAATTAATTAGAGTCCCACGAACTTAATCTAATATTTTTGAAAAGTACCATCCATACAAATTATAAAAAAAAAATGTTTAAAATAATTTTAGTGACATGTGTGTGTTTTGGCATACTTGCCATTCCGGACTTAATTACAAATGCAGCTGCAGGTGCAAGCGATCGCTTGCCAGCCGACTATTATAAAGTGAACAATATACCAAAAGTGGAAGAGGGTTGTGTGATAAATTTTGATTGCAAAAAGAAGCTCAAGCATACTGAAAGTCCCAGACCCTGTACAAAGTTTTGCGTCAAGAGTATTGAATGTGAGAATGGTAAAAAATCAGCTGGTGCAGCCGACCAGTGTTTGGAATTGAATGAAGAAACTGTTAGGCAGGAGTACAATGATTGCAAAGCGGATGAAGTCAAACACATTATGCCAGTGGCCATGATTGATTTTCCTTGTCAACCCGGTTACTTGCCCGACAGTCGTGGTCGCTGCCGTGAGGTATGGTAGTTGGTATTCTTGGCTGCTGAAGCTTTATATTTTCTTCAATGTTAAAACATGAATTTATTTTTCTTTTCCATCGTTGCGTTATAAAAAAAAAAACAAACAATCAAAATTCTAGCTTTTCAAAGAAAAGGTGTAAAAGTAAAAAATAAAAATTGTTAAAAAAAATTAAATGTAATAAATCGATTTTAATTTTTAACTTGCCTTTTTGGCTTTTTTTGCAATTTATTTTAAAAAGGGAGCACGTGTGACATGAGCTTGTTGCGATAAATCATTGAAAAGGAAATTGTAATCGATGGAACCCAAATGTCAGAAGAAAAGTATAAGAGCTTACATATACATACATACACATAAAAGTGTCAGAATAAATACAAATCAAAATTTAAAATAACCCAACGAACATTTCCTAGACTCGAAAGACCAAAAAATATTTTCACATGTGACTTAAAAAAATTCTCAACTTCGCACAATTTTTCTAAATTTCGTGTATTATTATTTAAAACATTTCGATTTATCTAAAAATATGTTCCCAAAATGTCAGGTAAAATATTTTATTATTTTTAAATAAGAATACGATATTCTAGCTGAAAATAACGATAACTGAGGCCACCTGTAACGACTTTCTAGGTTAAACCACCACAAGAGCGATCTTGCTGAAATTTTGTAACACTTAACTGGGACCCTAAAAAGAATTATAGGCTACTTTCTTTTCAGCCACGCCCACTTTTTCAATTATGTTACAACTTCCACTAAACAATTTTTTTTGCAAATTGGGAGGGCGAACAAGTGTCGCAAATTGCATACTTCAGTATGAATGATATTACTTCGTGATTTGTGGACCAAATTTCAAAATAATTTTTGTGTATGGAAGAGGTCCCCTGAAATTATTTTTTAGCTGAGCAGAGAGCGAACTGTGCCTGCCAAAAAACTTGATTATCAAATTACTTTATCGTTGGTTGACCAATTTTCAGAATTCTTTCTTTATAAGAAGAGGAGGGTCCAGTATATATATATTTTTTTTTTGAAAATTTAGCGGGTGGGGGGGGGATGTCACAAATTGCTTGCTCCAATAATTGATTGTGAAATATCTTCGTCATTTGTGGACCGAGTTTCAACATGATTTTTGCATATATAGGGTCCGCTATCTAACGTTTTTTTTCAACTAGTGCTTATTTCGTGAATGGTAACACTTAGCTCATGTCTGATTTGACAGATAATTAGTTTTATCCTTCCACTTAACGAATAGGGTTGTGTCTACGCTTGAACAACGCTGGGAAATATTGCTTACAGAAGATGCCGATTTTGCCAAAAAAAAAATCATCTTTTCAGATGAAGCTCCGTTTGATCTTGGCGAGTATGTAAACAAGCAAAATTGTCGCATTGAAATGCTGACGCACCCAAAACGAGTCACTGTTTGGTGCGAATTTTGGTCCAGAGGCATAATTGGGCCATTTTTCGAAAATGAGCAAGGAGTGGCCATTACAGTCAATGTTGAACGAATTTTTGTTTACAAAAATTGAAGAGGAGGATATTGGCAACATTTAGTTTCAACAGGACGGCGCTACGTGCCACACAGCCGAAGCTACACTCGATGTTTTGCATAGCATTTTCAAAAAAAAAAAAGTTATCTGACGGACCCAGTAGAAGGGGTTCACAAAATTTTTTTTAACTGACGGAAGAGCGAAATGTGCCCACCAAAAAAATGCATTATCAAATTACTATATCAAAATACTTTGTAGATAAATCTTAGAAATTTTTTAATGCATATGGTCCAGGCCATTTTTTTTTAAACTTAGGGGGAGGGGGAAGTAAGGTGCCCACAACACGATTATCAAATACATTTGCCATTTTTGGACCAATTTAAAATTTTTTTTACATATGGAAAAGGCGGACTAAAATTATTATTTTTTAATTTGGGGTGCAAAGTGCCCGCCCAAAAAACTGATTATCAAATATTTTTGGCGTTTGTGAACCAGTTTTCAAAATAATTTTGAATGCAAAAAAGGTCTGCTAAAATTTTTTCAAAATGGGGGGTGGAGAGGGGAAATGGCAATGTGCCCGCCCCGAAAATGTATTAACAAATAACAAAAAATTTTTTCTAATGAAAATTATTTAATAAAAATTTTAATTTTACTTTTATAAACTTTTTATTTCATTTTATAATGATGGGGCTAGCAAATCACACTCGTTTAATTTAATATAATAGTATTTTAAGCTAGCAAACATTCTACATTTTGTATTATATAGGCAGAAATACATTTTTGCTCATTGTTACTTACAAAAATAATCGTTTTCATATAGACGTACATATGTATAATATTTTTTAGAGATTATAGTCCGTGCCCTGTCGAGGTAATTTTGAAAATGCTTAGAAAAAGTAGGACGAGGATTTTACTTAATATCTACGGGAGTCCCAAAACACACATTTCAATATCAAACATGTCAGCAAGAGATGTTCGCTGGGAGATTTTATGAAAGTTATTGTTATCAGCAATCTGGCTTTCTTTCTATTTATATTTTAAGAAATTAATATTAAAATTTAAGTTTTTTTTTACATTTTAATTATCTTTTTATATATTGGCGTATGTGTACATATGTACATAAGTACATACATACAAAAGTTGGTGATATAATATTTTGAACATATTTTACTTAATAATTTGCTTAAGTTTGTCACTAAAATCTGGTGCAATAACATGTTGTATATTTTATATCCTTCGATAAATCTTAAATAAGGGGTGCCCATTAGAGTGGTTCGCTTACCTTACAAAAAAAAAATTTACCCGTCACCTTCTAGGATTAGAGATAATGAGAAAACGATTACAAAAATACATATTTTATTTTTTTACCACGCCTACAAATACCGCCCCTTTTAGTATCTTATTCACTGTGCCGCCATTTTTAGTACGATCATAACCTTTTACATGGCTCTGTAAGGGATACATTTCTGTCTTTAATAGATTTTTGATACCACGTTATATTCTAGTCATGAGTTTGGTTCAAAAATATTTAGCACAAGGGTGAGTAGGAACAGAGTTTTTAAAAGTCATGACTAGAATATGACGTGATAGCAAAAAACTATTAAAGATAGAAATTTAGCCCTATGTAACTATGTAATGAACACCGGATATAAAAAAATAAAAAATATATTTTGGAAATGTTTTTACATTATCTTTAATTCTAGGGGGTAACTGGCACAACTTTTTTTTCGAACCACTCTATTGCCTAACGCATTTCGCACTTTGATTAGCAAAATTGAAGCAAGCATCTTTATTGACTAAAAAAATATATATTTTCAATAAACTTTCATACAATTTTGTTTATCTAATATGCAAAAATCCGCATTACAAAAAATTTAATAATTTTTGGTTTCTTATTCAAATATCAAATTAATTTTTTTTATGTGTAGCAGCCGCGATAGTATTAAAAATAATATAAAACTTGTTGTTACAGAGACTTGCAATCAGCTGACTGCTTTGCACGCTGCTAATGACACTTTAGTTTTAAAATCACACAAAGCGTTTCGGCATTCGGGTTTTCTAGGCATTTCATGCATTTTACGCTTTCTGAAGCCTCAAAAGCAATTTAAAAACAACCTCATAACTTCCGTAATAAACACGAGAATTCATTCTACATTTTGTGCTCTTTAACGTACAAATACAAATACAAGCCTTGTTGAAAAAATATGAAATCGTCCATTTCCATTTTTTTTATACCCTTTACCAAAAAAATGGTAAAAGGGTATATATAGGTTTGTCATTCCGTTTGTAATTTCTATAATATCAATAAGCGATCCATAAAATATATATATTCTGGATCATTATGCATAGGGAAGACGAATAAGCGATGTCCGTCTGTCCGTCTTTCTGTACGTGAAATAGGTTTTCCGAAGCTCCCAGAAAAGCTAGAGACTTCGTTCTTGAACTGGTGTGTCAGAAATATATTCGTATTGAAATTCAGCAAAATCGAGCAGGCGATTGCAGAGCTGGAAAACTTAAACTATATTTTGCCATATAAAAGTAACAACCGAAAACAAATTTTTATTTTTTTTTAATAAATTAACTTATTTTACACTTCAGTACGACTAAAATTGGAATTTTAAATAAAAAAAATATAAAAAAATTAAAAAGATGTTTCCAGGGTTGGAAAACTTTAACTTTTTGTGTTATGTAAAATTAACTACATGTGTCTAAAACTATGTCTGTCACAAGGTATTTTCTCGAGAACCGTAAGAGGTAGAGACCTGAAATTTGGACACAGTGTGTAGACCCTTGGCTGCTACAACAACAAATACATGAGAATTGGAAATTAAAGGGTGTTCCAAAACGAGCAACGAAAAATGTTAAAATCCCACGTAATATACATATAATTGTATGTATGTATGTACATACACTTGAAATTTGTAAAGTTAGTGCATTTTTATACAGACTACAAAAATTAACACTAAAATTTCAAAAAAATTAAATTAAAGGGTGTTCCATCAGTTAATGCAATTTTGACTATGCAATTTTGACAACTTGCTGTATCTTGGAAACCGTAAGAGCAAAACTCTTGAAATTTTCAAAAACGGGAAAACTAAAAAAATTAAAAAATTATAAAATCGCCAAACCGAAAAAAATAGCCAAAAACAAAAAAAAACGCCAAAACGAAAAAAAAGCACTAAATTAAAAAAAATTTTTTTTGAAGACTGAAATAAATCGCAAAAAACCGGAAAAATGGCTAAAATGAAAAATAAATCGCCAGAACGAAATAAAAACCCGAAAAACAGAAAAAAATCGCCAAAATGAAAAAAAAAACGCCAAAACGAAAAAAAGCACCAAAAGAAAAATTGCTTAAATGAAAAAAATAACCAAAATGGAAAAAAATCACCAAAATGAAAAAAAAAATCGCCAAAATGAAAAAAAATTGCCAAAATGAAAAAAAATCTCCAAAATGAAAAATGTACCCGAAAAACAGAAAAAAACGCCAAAATAAAAAAAAAACGCAAAATGAAAAAAAAAAATCGCCAAAATGAAAAAAACCCCAAAATAAGAAAAAATCGCAAAAATGAAAAAAAAATCGCCAAAATGAAAAAATATCGCCGAAATGAAAAAAAATCGCCAAAACTAAAAAAACCCCAAAAAACAGAAAATCGCCAAAATGAAAAAAACCCCAAAAACAGGAAAAAATCGTCAAAATGAAAAAAATCTCCAAAATGAAAAAAAAAACCGAAAACCAGAAAAAAATCGCCAAAATGAAAAAAAACGCGAAAATGAAAAAAACCGCCAAAATGAAAAATAACCCCAAAATAAAAAAAAAAATCGCAAAAATGAAAAAAAAATTCGCCAAAAGGAAAAAACCTCTAGAATGAAAATAAACCCCCAAAAAGAAAAAAAAATCTTAAAAATGAAAAAAAAATTGCCAAAATGAAAAAAAACGCCAAAATGAAAAAAAAATCGCCAAAATAAAAAAAAACCCCAAAACAGGAAAAAATTAAAAAAATCACCAAAATGAAAAAAATCTCCAAAATGAAAATAAACCCCCATTAACAGAAAAAAATCGCCAAAATAAAAAAAATGCCGAAATGAAAAAAAGCCAAAACGAAAAAAACCCCAAAAAACAGAAAAAATCGCCAAAATTAAAAAAACCCCAGAAACAGGAAAAAATCACCAAAATGAAAAAAATCGCCAAAATGAAAAAAAATCGCCAAAATAAAAAAAATATTCAAAATGAAAACAAAACCCCCAAAAACAGAAAATAATTGTCAAAATGAAAAACCCGAAATAACAGAAAAAAATCGCCAAAATGAGAAAAAAGCGACAAAACTGAAAAAATCGTTTAAACTGAAAAAAACTTCAAAAAAGCAAAAACCCACATTAAACAAGTAAGAGTGCTATATTCGGCTGTGCCGAATCTTATATACCCTTTACCAACGTACGTACATATATATAGTATACAGACACGTACATACATATTTGTTTTGTGAAAAAATTTAAAATTCTTTAAAGTTTCCATCTTTGGAGCTATAATTTTCATTTTTAAAATTTCATACACCAAACTTTTCTTTCAGAAGCATAAAATATATTCAATTTATAAAGAAAAAGAAAAAAATTTTTAGACCTATTTAATTTTACATAACACAAAAAGTGTAAGTTTTCCAACCCTGGAGTCATAATTTTGGATTTTTCTGATTATTGATACCAATCTAGTTCTTTAAAAAATGCATAAAATATGTTAAGTGAAAAAAGCAAGAACGAAATAAGTAAAAACTTAGTTTCATTTAATTCCTTTAATATTAAAAAAAATCAGTTAAGTGCGACTTTGAATCGCGCACGAAGGGAAGGTTTTTTGCTTTTTTGAAGTTTTTTTCAGTTAAAACGATTTTTTCAGTTTTGTCGCTTTTTTCTCGTTTTGGCGATTTTGTCTGTTTTTGGAGGTTTTTTTCATTTTGGCGATTTTTTTCTGTTGTTAAGCTTTTCTTCATTTTGGAGATTTTTCTCATTTTGACGATTTTTTCTGTTTTTTGGGTTTTTTCGCGATTTTTTTGGCGATTTTTTTGTTTTTTTTTCGTTTTGGTGATTTTTTTCATTTTGGCGATTTTTTTTCATTTTGGCAATTTATTTCTTTTTTTTTATGTTTTTTTTCGTTTTGGTGATTTTTTTCATTTTGGCGATTTTTTTTTCATTTTGGCGATTTTTTTTCATTTTGGCGATTTTTTTCTGTTTTTAATTTTTTTTTTCGTTTTGGCGATTTTTTTTCTTTTTTTGGCGATTTTTTTTCATTTTGGCGATTTTTTTCTGTTTTTTAGGTTTATTTTCGTTTTGGCGATATTTTTCATTTTGGCGATTTTTTTCATTTTAGCAATTTTTTCGTATTTTTGCAATTTATTTCAGTCTTAGAAATTTTCTTTTAATTTAGTGCTTTTTTTCATTTTGGCGATTTTTCTCTTTTTTTTGTGGTTTTTTTCGTTTTGGTGATTTTTTTTCATTTTGGCGATTTTTTTTATCATTTTGGCGATTTTGTTCTGTTTTTTAGGTTTTTTTTTCGTTTTGGTGATTTTTTTCATTTTGGCGATTTTTTTTTCATTTTGGCGATTTTCTTTCATTTTGGCGATTTTTGTTTTCATTTTAGCAATTTTTCCGTTTTTTTGCGATTTATTTTAGTCTTAGAAATTTTTTTTAATTTGGTGCTTTTTTTCGTTTTGGCGATTTTTTTTCTGTTATTTAGGTTTTTTCTTTTTTTTGGCGATTTTTTTCATTTTGGCGATTTTTTTCTGTTTTTAAGGGGTTTTTTCGTTTTGGCGATTTTTTTTTCATTTTGACGATTTTTTTCTGTTTTTTAGGGTTTTTTTTCGTTTTGGTGATTTTTTCATTTTGGCGATTTTTTTCATTTTGGCGATTTTTTTCTGTTTTTTAGGTTTTTTTTCGTTTTGGCGATTTTTTTTCATTTTAGCAATTTTTCCGTTTTTTGCGATTTATTTTAGTTTTAAAATTTTTTTTTAATTTGGTGCTTTTTTTCGTTTTGGCGATTTTTTTTTCTGTTTTTGGCTTTTTTTCATTTTGGCGATTTTTTGTTTTTTGGGGTTTTTTTCGTTTTGGCGATTTTTTTCATTTTGGCGATTTTTTTTTTTCATTTTGGCGATTTTTTCTGTTTTTTAGGGTTTTTTTCGTTTTGGTGATTTTTTTCATTATGGCGATTTTCATTTTGGCGATTTTCTTTCATTTTGGCGATTTTTGTTTTCATTTTAGCAATTTTTCCGTTTGTTTTTGCGATTTATTTTAGTCTTAGAATTTTTTTTTTAATTTGGTGCTTTTTTTCGTTTTGGCGATTTTTTCTTGTTTTTGGCGATTTTTTTCGGTTTGGCGATTTTATAATTTTTTATTTTTTCAGTCTTACCGTTTTTGAAAATTTCAAGAGTTTTGCTCTTACGGTTTCCAAGATACAGCAAATAGTCAAAATTACATAGTCAAAATTGCATTAACTGATGGAACACCCTTTAATTTAAATTTTTTTAAATTTTAGTGTTAATTTTTGTAGTCTGAATAAAAATACACTAACCTTACACATTTCAAGTGTATATACATACATACATACAATTGTATGTATATTACATGGGATTTTAACATTTTTCGTTGCTCGTTTTGGAACACCCTTTAATTTCCAATTCTCATGTATTTGTTGTTGTAGCGGCCAAAGGTCTACATACTGTGTCCAAATTTCAGGTCTGTAGCTCTTACGGTTCTCGAGAAAATACTAATATAGTTTTAGACATAGTTAATTTTACATAACACAAAAAGTTAAAGTTTTCCAACCCTGGAAACGTCTTTTTAATTTTTTTGTATTTTTTTAATTTAAAATTCCAATTTTAGTCGTACTGAAGTGTAAAATATGTACATTTATTAAAAAAAAAATAAAAATTTGTTTTCGGGAGTTACTTTTATATGGCAAAATGAAGTTTAAGTTTTCCAGCTCTGCAATCGTCTGCCCGATTTTGCTGAATTTCAATACCAATCTATTTTGGAAAATTTCTGACACACCAGTCCAAGAACGAAGTCTCTAGCTCTTCTGGGAGCTTCGGAAAACTGATTTCACGTACAGACAGACGGACAGACGGACAGACGGACAGACGGACAGACGGACATCGCTTATTCGTCTTCCCTATGCATAAGGATCCAGAATATATATATTTTATGGATCGCTTATTGATATTATAGAAATTACAAACGGAATGACAAACCTATATATACCCTTTTACCATTTTTGTTGGTAAAGGGTATAAAAATGCCCACAACCGAATGTACGGAACCCTTTGTGCGCGAGTCAAAGTCGCACTTTACTGAATTTTTTAATATTAAAGGAATTAAATGAAACTAAGTTTTTTCTTATTATACCCTTTACCAAAAAAATGGTAAAAGGGTATATATAGGTTTGTCATTCCGTTTGTAATTTCTATAATATCGATGTTGACAAGAGTGAATGTAAAATATATCTTAACCAAAGAGTGTAGAGTAAAATATTCAACTATTGTATAATATCGAAAATAAAATAATTGAATCAAATTCTTTAATCGAAAAATACTGAAAGGTCACTTACTATTAATTGCTTTAGAGAAAAAAAATATCAGAAAACAATACTATATATATATATATGTACGTACGTTGGTAAAGGGTATATAAGATTCGGCACAGCCGAATATAGCACTCTTACTTGTTTCTTTTAAATTCGGATCCTAGAATCCTAATGTATTTTCTTAATTTCAAATTAAACAGATGCAGTATGTGGTTTAACATCCGGACTCACAAGAAATTTTTTGAAAACTATTCTGAAGCCTGAGCATAGACATAATTTATTAGAAGGTCTCCAAAGTAAAAAAATCACAAAAATTCCGAGCAAAACGATTGACAATTGTGTTTACGTCTAGTTCATCCTCCAACCTTATAGAACAATAACGTCTTAGTTTGATTGGCATTCGTTTGTATATACAATCATGCCTGATATACCATTAGAGCTGAGCCATTCAGTTTAGGCACAAACCGATTATCAAATTCAAATAACATAGGTTTGTGCCTAAAATTAACAACTGAACGAGTTGGACCTGTCGGTAATTTTTTACACAAACCAATGATCAATCCCATGTAATTTAAATGGGGTTGATCATGGCTTTGTGTCTAAAATGAACAAGTGAACTTGCAGACTCGGGTCATAAGTTTGTGTCAGAAACAAACTACTGAAAGAGTTCAATCCAAGTTTAATTTAAATGATAATTGATTATTGGTTTGTGTCTTAAATAAACCACTAAGCGAGTTTTTGTCTAAACCGAGCTACTGAAGAAGTTCGATACAATACTTCAACACATGTTATATTAATTCGATTTCTATCGAACTCGTTTACTGGTTCGTTTTAGAGACAAACCTAAGGTCAAATACATTTAAATTGTATGGGTTGGCTAATCGGTAGAGCATTCGTCTTAGACACAAACCTATGACCACACCAATTTAAATTATTTAGCTTTGATCATAGGTTTGTGTCTGAAACAACAGACTGAACGAGTTGGACCTAGCGCTAATCACCGGTTTGTGTCTAAAATAGACTTATATTGAACTCTTTCATTAGCACGTTTTAGACACAAACCTATGATCAAACCCATTTAAATTACATGGGTTTGATCATTGGTTTGTGGCAAAAACGAGCTACTGAATGCAAGTCTAGTCTAAAAAGGGCTAGTGAACGAGTTGGATAAAAGTCTAAACGAGTTGTACTCAGCTCTATTATTTGTAGTATTTGGGTCAAACCAGTTTAGTCAGTCATTTTAGTTACAAACCAATGACTAAACTCACTACACTTGGGTCGAACTCATTTAGTCGGTCGTTCTTGACACAAACCTAAGATCAAACCTATTTAAATAACATGGTTTGTGTCTAAAACTAACTAGCGAACGAGTTCGATCTGAGAATAGGACATATCAAACAGTATATAATTCTTTCAGCCAAAAAAAAAAATCGACTTCAATGAAAATATCTGTGAGAAGAAGATAAGAAGAAGTACGTAAATATAAAATTTAATTTTAATGGGTGTGCCTCCGCCCATTTGTTTTTAAATACAAGATTGTGTGTTTTTCAGAGCTCAGGGTGTTAAGTCCTGCAAAAATCGGTAAAGTAGAACAATTTGAAATAAAACAATAATTTTTAATGGGCGTGACTCCGCTTATTTTTTTAAATAAAGGATTGTGTCTATTTTTAAGTTCAAGGTAGAACTGCGTGAGTAATTAAAACTGCCTGAAATCTTAATATATACAAAAACCAAAAACACGTTTATTTGTTAGGGGTGAACTCTTCAATGCCCCAACAGATTTCCGCCTTCCACCCCACAAAATATTTGTAAAAGACCAGCGCGTGTTTTTATATATATTCTACCCCGGTAAATGCTACGCCCCTTTCAGAAATAGTGATTCGTCCGACAGATGGCGCAATTTTTAGTTTTTTTGTGTTTTTGCACCGTAACCCAAGAACTACTAAACCGATTTTGACCAAACTTTATATACATGCTCTATGGGGCGTGAGGAGTGTTTCTGTGTAGTTTGAGGTTCGCCCGGAAGATGGCGCAATATTTAGTTTATTCGTGGGCAAAATCCAATTTTCATATTGTACCACCAATGCCATATACAACACTAATGTTTGCTTAGAGCCAGCAACGCGGACCGGGGTCAGCTAGTATTATAATAAATTTTAATGGGCGTAACTCCGCCCATTTTTTGAACTTTGAAATTGTGTATTTACAAGAACCAAAATTGTTTTATATGTATAGCAATCAAATAAGTAGAATATCATAAAATTATATAAAAAAATTTGGGTCGTGTCCCCTCCCACTTTTTTTTAAATTGGGACCAATGGGAAGCTACATACCCTCTCGGACAAAACAAAAATTTTTACAATCGATCTAAAATGTACTGAGTTATGAAGTAATACACAGCTGAAAAAAATAGAGACGAATTGTTAACCTTCTCCTTTTTTTTGAAGTTGGTTAAAAATAAAATATGATAGTTTTTCCCCCTTACCATTATATATATTTTTAGATTAATTTAAATATATATATATATATTGCCCTGGAATACGTACATGATTTCATGTACCTTAACCTTAATTCCACTATGGAACAGAAATAATTTTTCTTTCCAAAATGACAAGGTTCTATCGATTGATTCTAAAGTTTTGAAAATAAATTAAAAATTAGAACTTAGTTTCAATTTTTTGCTGAAAGTACTCTTACTGTTCCCTGTTGTCCATTTATAGATGTATAAGTTTTTAGAACTTCCTTAGGAAATCATATAATTATATTTTTTATCTTTAATTATATTTGGCAACACTCGTTAAAAGCATTGCCATATTAAACTTATCTGCTGCAAGTCCTTGAAATAAAACAAGTTGCCGGTTTTTTTTATTGTTACATCTAATGTTGTTTTTCCTTTGGGGTCTTTATTTCAAAGTATTCATTAATTTATCAATATTATTTCACAATTTGTCTTGGTTTTTGGTATTATTTTTTTCATTATTTCTTTCTGTTTTTTTAAGTTTTTAGTTTAAATAATTACTGTATTTGTTTTTTGTAGATATTACTTACAAATTTTAATTTTAATATATATTTAATACAATAATAATATTATATATTTATATCTGCTTTTTATTATTACTATTTTAATATTATTATTTATATGCTATGCCATTATTTATATTTTTCTTTTTTTATATTAAATACATACACGAGTATATATTTAATATTTTAATAAGAAATATTATTTATAATATAATTAATAAATATTTAAATAATGTTCATTAGTGGTTTTATAAATTAACCTTACTGATTTCGTTATTATTTGTTTTTTGTTTCTCTCAATTTTTTTTTAACATAAATTTCAGTTTTTATCCTTTTTTTACTTTAATATAAATATCCATAACTTATTTATGTGTTTTTTTTTTGTATTTGTGTTTTGTTTTTTATATAAACATATATATAAAATTTTAATTTCCGCTTGTATTGCTGTTGTTGTTTTAATTTCTTGCAGTTAAGTACACATTAAATTTTAATCATTTCTGGGTACTTTTTTATTTTTTATTTTTTTGCTAAATATTTGTTAAGTGTGGTCGGTCATAGGATTAAACATTTGCAGTTAATTTTTTAATTATTCCATTTAATTAGTTTTTTTACCAGTTATTTTTTTTCTTCTTTGCAATTTTTAGCTATTTTTTTTTTGTTTGTTTCATGTTCAATGACAGCGACAAGTGTGATGATATTTATTTTGGTTTTTTCCCGGTTTAATTTAATATCATTAAGTTTAATTTATTTTTTTTTCTTCACAAGTTAACAAGTTTTTTTTTTGAACTGAAAATATTTTTGTTAATGTATAACATGATTTGCCAGTTTAAATTCTGTTGGAGTCTTAAAATCGAGAAAAACAACAAATTATTTAAATAAAACAAGTGCTTTTTTGCTTAAACTAATTTGTGGTAGACTTAAAATAATTCAAATGTACGCATTTCAGTTTTATAAATGCCATTTAAAGAGCCAGTCAAATGCGCTACAATCGGCCAATCGGGATCTTATATAGTCTTCACACAGCTATCAAATTTGTATGAAATATTTATAACTTTTTCAAAACCAACTTGGTAGATCCTTCCACCATATAAGACCGGAATCGGAAACGAAACGAAACGAACGTTTCGATCGAACATTAGTATTGGGCATACATGTTAAATAATGATCTTTTGTGAAATTCTCTAATTCATTAAAAAATTAGAATTAGTTCAACTAATTCCCACTAGATAATTGAAATTTTTATTCCAATGTTAAAACTAATTGCAATTAGTTGCCATTAGCCAACAAATTGGTTTACCTTTACAATTAGAAATCTAATTCTGCTAATGAAATTAGATATTCAATTGAATTCAAATAATTGATTCTAATTCAAGCTAATTGAATATCTAATTGCATTAGCAGAATTCAATTAGATTTCTAATTGTAAAAGTAAACCAATTTTTTTTGCTAATGGCAACTAATTGCAATTATTTTTACCATTGTAATAAAAATTTCAATTATCTAGTGGGAATTAGTTGAACTTATTCTAATTTTTTGCTGATTTAGAGAATATAAACCAATTGCATCAATTGCTAATTCTAATTGGAATTTAACATGTATGGTATTGGGATACAAAAAAAAATTTAGTTTTTTGCTTTTAATATAAATGTTCGATCGAAACGTTCTTTCGCATTTAGGCAATCATGCCCTCAGTACTTCACTTAAAACACAAATTGATGATCATAACTATTTAAATTACATGGGTTTGTGTCTCATATGAACTACGGAAGGAGTTCGACACAAATCGAATAAAATCAGTAATCCTATATTTGCAGCAAACTTGGCTCGAATTAATTAAATTGTCCATTTAAGAAGGAAACCTATAATTAAACTTATATAATTCAAATTGGTTTAATGATGGGTTTGTGCATAAAATAACCAACTGAGCGAGTTCGACCAAGTCCACTGCAGATACGAGCTGGGTTCAACTCAATTAGTCGTTCATTGTTGACACAAACCTTTGATCAAACGAATTAAAATTACATGGGTTTGATCATAGGTTTGTGTCTAAAGTGAACGATTGAACGAGTTGGACCATGCCCTACTGCAGATTAGAGCTGGATAAAACTCGTTCATTCGTTCATTTTCGCCATAAACCCATGTAATTTGAATGGGATTGATCAAAGGTTTGTGTCAAAAACGACAGGCTGAATGATAAAGTTGGGCCCAACTCGTTCAGTCGTTCATTTAAGACACAAGCCCATGGTCAAACCCATGTAATTTAAATAGGTTTGCTCATAGGTTTGTGGAAAAAATGATCGAATGAACCAGTTGGACCCAGCTCTACTGCAAAAATATGCCCATTGATTTTGGTAGGAGACTTGAAGATAGTAGACTTGTGTAACACTTCTTTTTGAACTAGTTCGTTCAGTTGAACACAAGTCCGGTCAAAAACATCAATGTAAATTAAATGGGTTTGAAACAACTTTTGATTCAATTGCTCTCAAACTAGTTCTAAAAGAACTGTTGGACACAAGTCTAATTTACATTGACTAGACTTGGGTCGAACTCGTTCACTAGCTCATTTTTGCCACATACTTATGATCAAACCCATGTAATTTAAATGATTTTGATCATTGGTTTGTGTCAAAAATGAACTAGTGAACGAGTTCGACCCAGGTCTAACATTGACTCTTTTGACCGAACTTGTGTCTAACAGCTCATCTTAGTTCAAAATAGCTGTTAAACACAACTCTAGAGACTTGAGTCGAACTCGTTCAATTAGTTATTTTAGACACAAACCTATGATCAAACTGATGTAACTTAAATGGATTTTATAATACGTTTTTGTCATCTGAAATTGTTGCTACGAGACAGGGCGTTGCAAGTAGACATGCATCGAACTTATTCGGTAGATAAGGGTCTAACTCGTTTAGACGTTCATTTTAAACACAAACCTATCATCAAACCTATTTAAATTCCATGGGTTTGATCATGTGTCTACATCGAGCAATTGAACTGAAGTTGGACACAACTTTATCATTCAGTCTAGACTTGGGTCGAACTCGTTCACTAGTTCATTTTTGCCACAAACCAATGATCAAACCCATGTAATTTAAATGGGTTTGATCATTGGTTTGTGGCTAGACTTGTGTCCAACAGTTCATTTTGAACTAGTTTGAGAGCGTTTGAATCAAAAGTTGCATCAAACCCATTTAATTTACATTGATGTTTTTGGCCGAACTTGTGTCCAACTGAACGAACTAGTTCAAAATGAACTATTGGACACAAGTCTATTTGTGGCTAAAATGAACTAGTGAACGAGTTTGACCCAAGTCTAGTCTGTCGTGTTTGACACAAACCTATGATCAAACTCATTTAAATTACATAGGTTTGAACAAAAGCTTATGTCTAAAACAACCAACTGAATGAGTTCGAACCAAGTATAGCTGCAAGTTTGTTAACCTCATAACAGAATGGCTGGTGTTCCGGTGCATTTGGAGTAGACAATTTTTCTATTGCCATATTATTAACAACTAGTCGAGGATGTCCGATAATGATATCAAAATCCTTTCTTTACTAAACTGAAATATTTCCCGACCGATTGTAGAATTTATCTAGGATTTTTTTTAAGTCTATTTAAGTTGGCTGGTAAAAGGTTTTGTGTTCGTTTATGTGGCAGTATATTAACATTTTCGTTTATTTTATATATTTTACTTAATTTGTATTAACTTTTCCTCCAATAGATTTAGGACTTAAGCAATTTCCTACACACATTTATAAACTACTTTTTAAAGTAACTTGGTTATGTATTAAATGGAAATTAATTAAGAAATTAGAAATTTAATTATTTACAAGACTGTAGAAGTATATAATTAATATATATATAATTTACTTTAACGCTTTTTTTTAACTAGTTTTTGGTTTTAATTTAGGTGGTACATTTTTATACTTGAATTTTATTTACTTGCTAGTTTTATTTTTATTTATTAGATAATGTTTAGTAGGAAAATGTTAAATTGTTTTAGTGTCATAGTAAATTCCATTAAAATGTTTGGATTTTTAAAAGAAATTTTTAAATTTTTTCAAAAGTTCCCACTTAAATAATAGATGTACATATATCTCATATTAACTATTTAATATATTTTTTTTAATGGTGCGCTTAAAAATGTGTTATATTATTTATTATTTATTGTATTTATATATATTTATTTTTAATTTACAATTTAATTATAGCCTTATTAACTTATATAAAAATTTCGTTTTATAAATATTACTTTAATTACATTTAATACGTTACACACAAAATATTTACATCACTATTTATATAAACTTAATTATATATAATTTGTTTTTTAATTTTTAAGAGAAAGTATTTACAATCCTAAAATATAAATTTATATTTTTTGAAGAGTTTTGTGATAAAAATAAAAATTAAAAATTAAACACAAGATACAAATGAAAATATTGGTAATAAAATAATTGCAAAAAAAAATCGAAAACAAATTATATAATTGAAGAAATGAATCAAAAACCAAGAAAAAAAATTAAATGTGAAAATAAAATACTTTGAAATTTTCCCTCTTTTTTTAGAAAAATTTTGGATGAAAAATTTGAAATAAAATACATTTCAAATTTATTTTGAATTTTAAGAATGTGGTAGCAAATATTAAAATAGAAGTGGATTTTTTTTTAACTTGGGTCAAACTAGAGTTGTGTCCAACAACTCTTTTGAATAGAGCTGGGTCCAACACGTTCAGTTGTTCATTTTAGACACAAACCATTGATCAAACTCATTTAAATTACATGGGTTCGAACATAGATTCATGTCTTAAATCAGAGTTGTGTCCAACAGCTCTTTTGAACTAAAATGAGCTGTTGGACACAAGTTCGGTCAAAAGCGTCAATGTAAATTAAATGGGTTTGAAACAACTTTTGATTCGAACGCTCTCAAACTAGTTCAAAAAGAGCTGTTAGACACAACTCTATCTTAAATGAACGATTGAACGAGTTGGACCCATCTCTACTTTTGAATTAGTTAGTTCACGTTGGAATCAAAAGTTGTTTCGAACCTAAGTCTATTAAACCTGGGTTGATCTATTTAACTAGATCATTTTTTATACAAACTGATAATTAAAACCAAACAATTTACATTAGACCTGTATCGAACTCATTCAGTAGCTCGCTTTTGATACAAACCTATCATCAAACGCATTTAAATTAGACTTGAGTCGAACTCGTTCACTAGTTCATTTTTGCCACAAACCAATGGTCAAACCCATTTAAATTACATGGGTTTGATCATTGGTTTGTGGCAAAAATGAACTAGTGAACGAGTTCGACCCAAGTCTAATTTAAATTACATGGGTTTGATGATTGGTTTGTGTCAAAAACGAGCTACTGAGTGAGTTCGATACAAATCTAATTTACATTTGTTTTAGACTTGGGTCGAACTCATTCAGTCGGTCGTGTTTGACACCAACCTATAATCAAACCTATGTAATTTAAATTAGACTTGGGTGTAGACTTGAGTCGAACTCGTTCACTAGTAGACTTGGGTCGAACTCGTTCACTAGTTCATTTTTGCCACAAACCTATGATCAAACCCATGTAATTTAAATGGGTTTGATCAAAGATTTGTGTCAAAAATGAACGACTGAATGAGTTCGACCCAAGTCTAATTTAAATGGGTTCGATAATCGACTTGTGGCAAAAATGAACGAGTTTGACCCAAAACGACCAAATTAATTAGTTCGACCCAAATCTAATGTGTTTTTTAATTGGTTTTTGTCAAAACTTAAACAATGAACGAATACAACTCTAATTTAATAAATTTTGATCACAAGTTTTTGTCTAGAATAAGCTCGACTCGCCTCTCTGGTATACGAAAAATTAGACTCATTCAGTCTTCCAGTTTTAACACAAACCAATGATAAAACCCATGTGTTGGATCATAGGTTTCTGTAAAAACTTAACGACTAAACGATTTCGACTTAAGTCCAGAGAGAAACATTAATTACCTTTGCCTACTTTAAGGAGCGACAAATAATCAAAGTGTATTTTTTAAACCTGTTACGGAAGGGTTAACTGTCAAACGAACTCTTACATTGTGCTAACTTTTTGACATTTATGATCATTATACTTTGGCGTCCTATGCTCCAATAGGAATTAAAGGAACATATGTACAGATATATATATACATACATATGTATATATATTTTGGAAAATCATCGTAAATATATTGACACTTGAACAACGCTATCAAATTGTAAAATAGTTAACAATTCGCACAACTTTTAGAAGACTTCGTACTTTTGTGGCGCATACGAGTATAAACGTCCGCCGGAGCAAGACCTTCCGCCAAACTGTGTACAGAAAATAAACTAACCGATGCAACAATACCAAAAAGTTAAAGTGTGGAAGATGATCAACATTTCTTAATGCATCGTCGGCTGCAGGAATTAGGGTTTCGTTCATTCATTATGAGCAACGTTTTGAGCAAATATCTTGTCTCACACTTCTTTAAGATCCTGTTGATACCAGAATTAAGGCCAAGGGAATATTATATGCATCATTATTTTGCTATCGGGCTCTGGAGGAGTTGTAAGCTTATTCGATGGTTTATCATTGTGTTTAGTGATGAGGAAACATAAAGGACTTCTTAATAAACTAAATTGCCTCATATGGAACGAAAACAATACAGAACAGAACCTACAAGCTACATTTCATGCAGAGAATGCACCATTTATCTTTTTTTTAATAAAGCAGGAGCTCAGTTTAAGAGATAGTTGTATCACATTGATCAATGATTTTTATAGCTATGCTATCTATGTCACGACACAGGAGACAGAACATGATTTTCGTAACAAAAATAATCGACACTATTACAATTATAAATTTATTCTTGTTTTTATTACTTAAAACCAGAATGCGCAAACGAAAGAAATTGTTTGATTATGTTTTGTTTCGTTTTTTGTAGTGAGTGAAAGAAAAACCATGAGAAGGATCGCTCAATTTGTTTTTGTATTGTTTTTGCACTGCCGCTGGCCACAAACAATACATTAATTTAATCGTACGCCGCTATAAAAGAAAACAATGAGAAAAAAATGGAAATTTTTGGAAATATTTGCGGCAAATTTGATATCATCATGTAATATAACTTTATTGCATTGTTATTTAACTCATTAATTTATTTTTATTGAAGGTTTATTTCCATAGAAAATTTGATTAATAAACCTCTTATAAAACAGATATATTTTTTATGAATAAAGCAGTATAGCTAAGCAGCATAGCTATAACGGAGTGTCCTAAGACACTTCTCATCTTTTTCGTCTTAAAGTATGGATGACATTGATCCGGGCGAGGTGTGGTTCCATCAGGATGTCACTTTATGGCTATATGACAAGCACAAGCATTGATTTATTGAAATCAAAATTTGGCAATACGATTATTTTGCGAAATGCAAGGTCCAAGGTGGTGCGCTGGCACACCTCTCGATTATTTCCAGTATATAAACTTAAAGGCACTTACATTTTGGAAATTAAGATTTTTTCTCATTCAAAAGAGTGAAGCAGTGGATTGGTTACTTTCTAAATTCAAAAATACTCAGGAAAGGACTCATCTTATGATGAATATAGGCTTATAAATTATTAAATTGTTTTTCTATAAAAATCAAGTGTTTTGACTAATGTATTTTTTTATGACTTTCGCCATAGTTTTAATTTTTAGTCTGAAAGCTCAAGCAGGTACTTAGACAATCAATCTAATCTGTCAAGCACTCTAAAGAGTGAAGTTGTTCCTGTACGTATCAATGCTTCGTTATACCCAAAAATCGTTGCGCTGAAAAACCATGAAGCAATAAAATTCTTAAAATGAGTTCAAAGGCGTAGAAAGGCCATTCTGAAGGGTGCATTGTCCCCAAGAATTGCTGTTGCCACTCCCCCTTTAATTATTACAAATTATATGTAATTACATATTTTTATACAACTCATGAAAATCACCGGTCACAATGCCCTTGAAAAAATTTCTAGCTACGCCAATGAATGAATCATATTTTACCTGTACATATACAGTGAAAAGTATTTAGAACAATATTTTTAAAAATTTAGCATCCGCTTCCGGTTATTAGATTGTCCGGTTATGGCAATGCATTTGGTATGGAAAAACTAATGAACGTGTTGGTTCTACAAAGCTTGTCCGGTTATTGGAGGAAGTGTCCGTTATGAGAAGTTTTATTGTAGTTTAAAAACTTTGGAAAGGTTTGTGCGGTGTGAGTCTAAAATATTTTAAAGTCCTCAGCAGTCGCTGAAATCACTTTTCTCATTGAAAGTTGATTATTAAGGAACAAAATTTCAATAACAAAATAAAATATATAAAAAATTAAAAAGAAAGACAAATAAAGGAAAATTTAAAACTGAAAAATATTTGCTTTCCGAACACTATTTTCTTTCAGCTTATCTGCCATAATTACAATAACTACTTAATTTAGTCGATTCTTGCATTAAATCAATCGTTGAGTAGATTAATAATAAACGTTTTGCTTTTTCTCTTTTTGTTTTGCTTTAACTCTTATTATACAAGTACATAAAATAATTTTTTAGGATTTTTTTTTCATAGATAATTGTATTTTTTTTACAAAAATAAATCTGTGTGTATTACGAGTATTAAACACATGTCCTTCCAAACGGATGTTGGAAGGAAATTGAAAATATAATGGAAACAATTTAATAGCAATTACACAAGTGTTCAAAATATAAAACAACAAATTTGTTCATGCGGCTTAAATTTTCAAGTTTTCTGAATGAAAACAACTAATAAATAAATTTTTTCGGTCGTATAAAACGTTTCCATTAATAATACGAAATTAAAGGGCTGATAGAAGATAAGAGCAAACTTGCAGGCTTTACGTATTATGTGAAGCTGACTTACCCCAAATTAAATTGATGACGCTGTTGATATAGATTGCTGAATGTGTTTGTTGCCATAAATGCGTTCAACAGCATTGGTAAGTGTTGCATTGTGTATGTGTTCAGTGCTGAGGATGCTGCTGTATTGCTGCGCGACTTAGAACTTGCCACAACTTCAGATTCTTCGGGTGGTATATCCATGCTATTGCTGGCCACTATGAATTGGAATATATCGCTGACCTGTTGCAGAGGAAATTAAAAATGTTAAAGGTTTAAATTGAAAAATATAAAGAAATATGTGTGAGTATAGTTTCTTGAATGATGATTATAAATAAAAGAAAAAGTTTTTTTTGAAATAAGCCGCCAAATTCCTAGTTTATTTTTAATCTTCCAGCCAGCTTCTTGCATGAGTTTATTTAACATAAGTATTTTTGTTTTAAGTGATTTTAACTTCAAACTTTTACTTGAATTTTCCTACAAGAACAAATACAAAGGGACACTAATGCACATCAGAAAAATGAGTGGTGTTGTTATTTAATGACTGTTATACTGGATACTGGGCTAAAGACCAGGACCTTCGGTTTTGTAGTCAACCTGCTAACTACTTCAGCCAAAGCCTCCTTCATTTGTATACATATTTATTATTTTACTATCTGACCCGGCAAACGTTGCTTTGCCTTCAAATTTTATTTTTATTGGGAAGGTTTCAGGCCAATCGGTCTATTATAATAAGAAAGGCTACCAGTGCTATTTTTGAAAAGGGGCGTGCCAGCCTACTTACACCAAAGATATTTAGTATCCAGCTGACACGCAGACGTTGTCCTGCAAAATATTTCAAGCGATTAGGATATTAACCAAATTATGAAATGAAAAACAAATAATAAAATAATTTCATTTTCTTTACTTTGAAATAATATTAATTTTTCTAATTTTATCATAATGCGATTTTATGAACAATATTTTTAGTTAACTCCTGCGGAGTATAAATGAATAAACTTGATGGTTTTCCCACGCGAGAGCACGTCACATATAATTGGCCTTGTGAAAATACCGGATTTTCTAGATCTAACCCACAAATCGACATAGTTTGTCCTTGTGTCTTATTAATAGTCATGGCAAATGCCAAACGAATGGGAAATTGCAGACGTCTGAATGGAATGGATGAGTCTGAAGGGATCATTAGTATTAAAGGCAGAAGAACAACTTCACCTTCAAATTTGCCGTTCAAAATTGTAGCTTCAAGAACATTGCCCATTATTTTTTTATGACTACCGTACCGTTGCACAACTTAGGTGCATTTAAATTCCGAAGCAAAATGGTGGGCGCGCCAATTTTAAATCGCAAGTTAGGCGGTGGCATTCCTGGTAAATCCAGCGAATTCAAAAATTCAACAGGATAGTTGACTGCTTCATCAGGATCGGTAACAGTGTCAATCGATTTGAACAATATCTCATTGCCGGGCAATGATTGTTGTATTTTGAAGTTAATAGCGTCAACATCGATATTTTTTTTTGGGCTAAGGTAGCTCGTTCACGAAGCCAGGCATGATTAATGTAATTAGCTTGCAAATCTGGAAATATGCTTTCAATCAAAGCATCTTTCGTATTTACCATGTTGCAGAAATTTTCTGGCAATTTGATACATTGTGTGTCTCCATGCAATGGTATTGTTCCATTTCCAATGTTGAGCAATTGCTCGGAGAATGATATTGCCAATGGATCGTTTTGCAGTTGTACACGTATATTTTTGCTAAGACTTAATGTAGTGACATTTCGCCATAGATATGATTGAATTGAATAAGCTAGATACAGACTGCAGCGCCATCTGCCGGACTGGTTTGTGAATGTAAACCATCCAAGCTGGCACCCAAACGCATGCAAAAAAAAATTTATTCAGTGACATACACACGTACAGTAGAATTAAACACATAAAGAAGATTTGTATGGGAGGTACCACGCGTCTTTTTATCAAATCCCGCCTATATTTACAGCAGAAATTAATATATTCACTCAACCGAAATACCAAATTCTGTTTAAATACCGTTAGCAGCAGCAGAAATATTGGATTCCTAATTTGTGGTTTCTATGGGAGGTACCACGCCCCTTTGTACAATCTTGCCCATATTTGCAGCAGCACTTAAAAACTGCACACCAAACCGACGTACCAAATTTTGTGCAAATACCGTTATCGGGAGCAGATATAATAGATTTATGGTTTGTATGGGAGGTACCACGCCCCTTTGTCCAATTAAACCACCCGGGGCGCCACCCAAACGCATACAAAAAAATATATGCAAATCGGTCCAGCCGTTTAGGAGGAGTTCAGTCCCAACACACGTACAGTAGAATTATATATATAAAGATTAAACCAAATTATTTTACTAAACCAAAAATATTATTATACAGGACTCTCGAGCATAAAAGAAGCGACATTCTAACTAACTCCTTTTTATTTAACTTTTAAATTATTTTTTATTAAAAGCTCTCACTTTAACTCCAACATAAGTAAATATTTATAAATTTCTATTGTAGTATTTTTTCTGTATTTTTTCTATTTTTAAGTAGCACAGCATCCTTTTTACAATTCCACGCCCGTGTCATACTGTAACATTTAACGCAAGTAAATACATTTAAAAGGAATTTTTATATTCGTGATTTTGTCACAGTTATTGTATTATGTATTATGTTGTATTGTTATTACTTTCTTTATCAGCCGTAGCAAAAATGAAAATAAAAATAAAAATAAAATAATATAAAATAATATCTCTACAACAACCCAGTAAAAAAAGACACTCCAAAAAAGTCATGAAAATGTAGAGTTTGCGATCTGGAAGTAGTGCAAATTTCGATCCGATGTAATGATTTTTACATAGGGTTGTCATTGCAAGAAGTTCTGTTTTTCGCTGCCTGGTCACCGAATTGGAAGCGATTTTAAGAAAAATTTCCTTTTTTGTGTTCTATGATAATATTTTCATCTAGGAAAAATGGCTAATAGTTACCTTTTTTAACAATTAGTTTCTTTTTATAGGAATTTAAACGCGAAACAGTAATTTAATGTAAATTTAAGCAAATAACTTTAAAATTTTAGACCAAAAATAGTTCATAAGTTTCTTCAAAAAAATAAATTTTTTAAAAATTCTGGTGAGTAATTTATAAAACTAGAGAGGAATTACAAGGTTTTGTATGACTAAAATAAACTTCTACTTGGTTTTCTGCTAACTATCGGCAAATTAAAATATCGATTTTTTGGAAGCAATGAAAATGTACTTCCTTTAGAATGACTTCCAATTTTTTTTACTGGGAAATAATGTGCACATGCATACATATTTCTTACCTCATTCCAACCATAACGATTCTTGGCTTGCACAATGGCTTCATAATACGCTCCGGGTAGAAGATTCTTTATTGTGTATGACATAATGTGTGTTAGCGGTTCCGAGGCTGGACGATGTTCTGGTGTTAGTATAAAATCATGCCATCTACCTGGATGTTGAAATGTATCATTCATCTAGAAATATTAACAGGAAAAAAAACAATGAATAAATAAATAAATGTGCTTTGAAAAATATGAATGCTGCTGCTTTAGTGCAACATCGTCATAACTCGAAAACAGCTGATTTGGCATAAAATTGTTTTATGGTTACCACTTTGCATACAACTCAATGTTATTCTCTTAAGAAGTTAATGTTAAAGTCATTTGTGAAGCGAAGAATTATTCTAAATTTCCTTAGATACAACTATTTTGCATTAAATGAAGCATATCGATGGCTTAATATAAAAAGGGCGTATCTAAATTTTTTTCGAAATGTCGTTTTTAACGTTTTCTGGGAGACAACTTAAAATTGCATCCTCCTTGAAGATCTTAGTACTTTACAATTCAAAATCAAGGACTTATGGCCACTTAAAAAATTATTTCCGCATGTAAATGCTCTAGTTTTTCTGCAATTTTTATGCTTCTCCTATAAAATATCGAAAATTGGAGTTCAGCCTTTCTTATATTAAGCCATCGATATGTAAATAATGAAAACATGTTTTAATGACGTTTAAACAAATACCACACAGAAATATTCTTCTATAGAAATGTTATCAATGATGAGTTTAAACTTTAAAGTGTGGGGAAACAGAAGGAAGTGAATAAATGTAACTTTTCCTTGCTACAAAATGTTTTGTGAGAAATATAATGAATGTCAGTGCATGTGTGTGTGTGTGTGTCTGGGGAGGAGAGGCTACGCAGTGTGACCATTTTAGCATTTTAGCGGCTAAATTTAGCATTTACTATTTTGATATAGACACATATTTTCCAATTAGTATTATTAATCGTATTTGTAGCTTCTTTCCATAATATGTTTAGAATTTCTTTTTCAATTATTTAATAAAAAATGTTCCATTGCCAGATAGACTAAAGTGTATGGCTAATTGCTTAAAAATATGTTGATTACATTTACGTGAAGCCTAATAAAAAAAATAATGGCCTTAATACCATACCCTTTAGAAATGCAAGAATGTGTCAGTACAAGAGCTGAAGGTGTGTGGGAATTCGTACAGGAATCAGTTCGGTAGAAATACATTTAAAATTTTATAAAAAAAATATCGTGGCAATCTAAAAGGGCTATTAGACATGCATACTCGTCTTTAAACATGTCCGAAGGCATACTTTGGGTTCTGCTATTACACTGTCGAACGCTGACGGCACACTTCATACTTGGTGAGCGACGCACATTAGACAATCAAAATTTTTTGAAAACCATCGTACATGTCTGACGTACTGGTATACATGCTATAACACAGTGAGTTTTGGTATGACATCGTACATGTCTGCAGACAAGTATGCGTGTCTAATAGCCCTTTAAGAGCTTGAGATATGTTGAAGCTTTGGTAGAAATTGTTTAGGAGGATGCATATAAGATATTTAATAATCTTTTAGGAGGTGTGGCAGCGCCTACTTGCTCAAGCTTAAAATGTTATAGCTATATATCAGCTATATAGAATAGAATAGGGGGAAGATCTGGTGCAAAGACCGTCACTGCGACACCTCATGGATCTTTTGTACCATCAGCTACATACAAACGCACATACTCTGAGGTTTGCATTTGAGCTAAGCATCTTTGAAAGCTCTTAAATTTGTTATTGTTTCTATGCAAAGTAAAAGCAAGTATTGTTGTCACCAAGATCTGATTGGCTGTTGTGCTATCTTGTGCTCTCCTCGGTGTGAAAGCACAAAAGCTCTTTTCTTAAAGTTTGCATATCGTGCATATGGCTTGAACGCAGCTGCTTTATTTTAATAAACATATGGCAAGTTTCAAAAGAGTCAATTTGCAAGATATGAGTAATTGTTACAAAAGGTTTTATTTATTTTTTAACTCTGATTTTTTTTAATTAAATAAATTTTTGATGTACTAAATTAAAGCCTACTAAATACCTCATAAAATAGAACAAAATTATCTCTATGGTTTTTTTCAATAAGGAAATCTTATTAATTTCATAGAGAAAACCTTTTTGAAAAAATCAAGAGGAAATATTGTAGTTTTTATGAGGTTATCTTATTGATTTTTTCAATAAAAAATAAAAAAAATTGCGTCTTTATTCTCTGTACTTATGTATTTTCATTTAAATTATATACCATATACATATGTATGTATGTATGTAGTATGTTGTAGATGTACACATTAGGTTATATTGAACACATTATGTTATATTCTTAACTAACTTACTAACCAAGTATTGAACCAGCAAACTTCTACCTGATAGAAAAGCACTCTACTCAATATGCTAACAAGCAGACTGAAAACCATTGAAATTATTGAGCAAACATTCTTACACAAAAATGAAAAAGATCATAAAAAAATTGTCTGTATGTCTATTTATAGAAACAAAATAACAAGACACCTCATAAAATTAAGAAGATTTCCTTATTAAAAAAAAATCAATAAGATGCTTTACACATACCTGCTAAACCTACTAAAATCAAGAAGAAAACCCTATTGAAAAAATTAATAAGGCAACCTAATAAAATCAGGAAGGAAACCTTCTTAACAAAATTAATAAGGCAACGTAATAAAATCAATAAAAAATCCCTATAGTTTACAATTTATAAGAAAACCTAATAGAATTAAGAAGTTTTTCTCTATGGATTGTTTTTTGGTGCCAAAAATAACGGAAATTGAGTAAAAAAAGTTGTGAATAATAACATTTCTTCTTGATTTTATGTGGTTTCCTTCTTGATAAAATTAATAAGATTTACCACATAAAAACAATAAGGAATCTCTATGAAAAAATGTTCGCTTCTTTCTGCTGGGATACATACCCCTTAGCCTAAAAACGGATCATAGAGAAAATCTTCTTGATTCTATGAGGCAGTTTTTCCTCTGTATAAATATAAAGCGTTTACCAAAAGCAATTTTATTGAAATTTGGCATATAAGTTGCGATAATGCAAAGCTATAAATTATCGTTTAAAAAATCAACTCACTGTTTCATGTTCTGCGGCTCAGCAAATTTAAATATGTGTAGTATTTATGTATTTATTATTATGCATTTCAAATGAAAGTTGACACAAATGATAGGCACTGGCCAAAATAAAATCTCGACTTCAAAAAAGTGGGCGGAGTTACGCCCTTAAAAACTAAAAATTTAAATGTGTGCCAATGTGCTGAAATTGGACACACAAGTTAGTCTAGATGAGAAATCAACTATAAAAATCTGTAAGCTCAAAAATTTTTAGCAGGTTGGGTTGGGGCCACGCTAATATTGCTCGGAATTAAAAACTTAATATACAGATTTTAACTGCAAGCATTTTATTGAAACCCTGTATACACGTTGCACGTTGCATGATCTTAAGCTATCATCTTAAAATTGGGCGCGATCACGCCCATAAAATTTTAGCCTCGAGTTTCATGCACTCTGGCTTAGCAGATTTAAATCTATTATTTGCGTATTTCGTATTAACCGTTTACCATAAAACTTAACATGAATGATTAGTGCAGCTCACAATAAAATCTCGAGTTTCAAATAGTGGGTGGGGTAACGCCCATAAAATTTAAAGCTAGATTTTGCGCTAGAGAGCTGAAATTTTATACACAAGTAAGCGAAGATGAGTGAGACAATGGAAAAAAAAACCTAGAAGTTTTATCCAGTGGGTCCAGTGGCCACTCCCTTACAACCAAATTTGCACTAGATAGCTGAATTATTATACACATATAAATCTAGATCAGAGATCATCTAGAAAAATCTGTAAAACCCGCAAAATTAAGAGCTTAAGGCGTTCAAAATCGATTAATTTTATTGAAAATTTTCAAAGACATTGGCGCATATTCATAGGCAAAACAAAGTATGCTTTAAAACTCAAAAAAACCAGTATTACCCTACAAAATACTGGTTTTAAGTATACTTTATTATGATTATGAATATACGCCATTGATTTTATCTAAAGCAACAATTACTTCTTTGAAAAGTGGCCACATAAAATTTTAACTTTCTTCTTTATGTACATCTGCTTAGCAGATTCTATTATTATGATGCTATACTCATATATTTCTAATAAACCGCTTTCAATCCAAATTCACATGAACCATAAGCACTGGGCATAGCAGTGGACGGTGTCACATCGATAAAAATCTTATGTTACATTTAGGGTTAGGTGAGTTACCGACTAGAAAAGTCAAAAAACCTAAAAATTTAAACAAATGCTACGAAGTACTTACGGAAGGATATGATTTTTTGTTTTCAAAAGTGGGCATACAAATTTCGATAAAATGCTTTCTTTTTGTTTTATGTACTTCGGCTAAGCAGACTTTAACAGATAAATTATTTTGATATAATTATCCTGATATAAGCAATACAATTGCTAATATTTTCCCAAGCTAAAACTTTTGACTGGGAAGGGGAAATAAAACATATAAAATTACAATAAAATAAAAATGTAAATACATATTTTAAATGATTTTTCTATTTTTTTGGTTTATTATAATAAGATAAGCGAGACTTATAATTACAGCTGTTTAATTATAATTTGTTATTGGATTTTTTTTATTTTAATAAATGATTCATATTTATTATTTTCATTTGCGTAAACAGCAATTACTCAATATACCTGTAATAAAATAAAAATCTTTTTTCAAGTTACTAGAAAACATCATTATTAAAAAATTTTATTTTAGTTTTTTCCATCAAGGGGAAAAAATTTGTAAATAAATTACATACAAATAATGTAAATCAACCATTAGTATGAAATCATTGATGGCATACCAATTAAAAAGCAAATGGTATATTAAGCAAATACAAATATTGCAAACCAAATCACATTGTAAATAATGGATCATTAAAATGAAAATTTACAAAAAAAAAAAAAAATCTCACAAAATAAAATTAATGCATAAAGCAAAGGAAAATATTACAAATACAAATCTGATGTAAAACTAATTGATAGATAATATCAGCAAGTAATTAAATTATAAAAAATCTGATATTTACAGTCTTGGCGAATTTTATTTGCCTTACATCAAAGAATTTTGTGTAAGTTGCGGATTTAAAAAATTCTCTTGTTGGAGAAGTAAAGTAGAGAAATTACTAGGAGAAGTCTAGAAACGTACTTCAAGGAATTTTGACAGAACTCCACAGTTGCCCAAGTAACGCTGGAAAACCCCAATAGGATAAAATAAGATTGATTCTGCACAAAAAAGTTTTTTCTGCAAGAAACAACTTTAATTGAAAATCAAACCGAACATCAATTAAAAATTTAATCAGGCCAACTAATGAGTTTAATTTTTAAACAAATAATTAATTAAATCAATTAAATTTTTAATTGATTTTTGGTTGTTTATTGCAGAAATATTTTTTTCTGCCCGAGACTAAAAAGGACAAGCTTAACAATTATAGTGGTGAGTTGTATAAAGTTAAGGATTTTTCGGGTTTCACTAAATCAAAACTATAAAATTTATTTCACAGTTTTTATTATATTATATTATATTATATTAATAAAAATGGAAAAAATTTAAAATAACGCCTTATCACTGACTTTAGTTAAAGTTAAGTCTAACCATTAATAACTTTATTGCTAAGTTGTAATAGTGTCCCTTAATGCTTAACTTATATATGCAACTCTACTGCTTACGCTCTATCTATATCAAAAATATTGATTACATTTCGCAGATGCTCACCATTTGACTACCGAACAAAAGCATTCTGTTTAAAAATGTATTTCATAGATTTTTGAATTTAATTAAAATAAAAATATACAAGTATTTCGCTATTACATTTCAAAAGAATTTCTCCTAATTACGATGCTGTTAATGACTTGTGCGAAAGCATTTCAAATTAAATGTAATAATGAGGGGCACTTGTAAAAACAAATATTATGCAAACTTTATTTTCTATCTTAATTTCACTTTGAAAGCGAACAAGTGTATTCAGTGTTTTCAAGAGGCTGCGCAATTAAAAATAATTGAAGCTGGAATTTTTAGATTATATAAAAGGAATTCGATTGGATAAAATTTCTCATTACATATTCTGTTTGTAATTAATCTATCTATACATAAAATGCGACAGCAAAATATGTATAGATTTGGGAAAATATTAGATTGTGGTTGAATAAATCTTTAAGTTGCTTAAAACTAGGAAAATTAAATTAATATACTAGAGTGTTTTGAAGAACCAATATAGATTTTCCTAAAAGCCTGCTTTCAAAAATTAGAAGAAGATAAGCTCACAATAATTTCCGAAAATCTAATTATTTTCAGAACTAAAACTTTTGAGATCATGTGACTCTATTTGGTCTATTTTTAAGATTATATTCGCATGTACTCGTAATATGTGTGTGAATATGAATACATGTATGCATGTACTGGTATATTTATGCATATATACCTATACGAGTCTGAGGCACGGTCACACTTGGCAAATATTTTCCCCAAAACCCGTAACCATTAAATGCTAATAAAAAAAGAAGATTGCTTTCTTGAGACAACCGGTTATAGCTATGCTGCTTAGTTATATAAAACAAATTTCATGTGTGAAATAACAATGCAATATAATTATATTATATGGTGATGTCAAATTCTCTGCAAATATTTCAAAACGTTTCCATTCATTTCCCATTATTTTCTTTTCTAGCGGCGTTCGATTAAATTAATGGCCGATGGCGGCTGTTATCCGGCTTACAGCCAATCGGCTGTGTTCCCTGGTTTGTGCTCATGTGCAAAAACAAAAGAAAAACAAATTGATCAACCGTTCTCATTGTTTTTGTTTTGTGTTTATTTCACTCACTTCAAAGAACGAAACAAAACAAAACTAAATTAAACAATTGGTTTTATTTATTTCCATACTCTACTTTGAAGTACAAGGAAATTAAAACAAAAATGAATTCATAACTGTAATACTATCAATTATTTTTGTTAGGAAAATCACCTCCTAACACCTGTACAGCGCAATAAATAGCATAGCTATAAAAAAGGTTTAGATTCAGACACGTGTTTATTAAGTTAAACAGTTTGAAACATAACTAAATACATATATATAATGCCATAAGCTTTAACATTATTGAAAACTGTTCTACTTAACAAACTTGTGTCTGAATCAAAAGATGTTTCATTAATATTATAACGCTTTTTAAGGCAAATGGTTGACAAGTGTGACCATAGCTTGATGTTGGTACTTTTGACTAGGTGGTTATTTTGGGGCCATATGTGGACATTGGATAAAATGGTCTATGATGCTGACAAATTATTACTCAGCTGCGGTCAGTGGCGGATTTATGTTTGATGTCGCCCTAGGCCCCGTGAGATATGCCGCCCTTTTTGTTCTATGAAGAAAAGCTTTTTAATATTAAATATGAAATTTATAAATATTTAAATTACACTGTGCATTACACGTGCACATCCGCACGGTCCTGAGAGTATGGTTCGATAGTATTACCAAAGGGAAGTAAACCCCTATACCCAGTTTGGCGATTTTGGTGACCAACTCTTTTTATGGATCTCCAAGGACTTCGAAAATTAGTATGCCCTCTAAATATGGTGCCATTAGTTTTTGGCCAACAACTAACTCACACCATGATAGAATAATACAGGTAGCCTCGAAGCGCCAGCTGTTTTGCTTGTTTCGTGATGTGATCTGCCAAATGTTGTTTATGTTTTACTAATGCATGCGTATAGTGGCTACCAAAGTTGTACTAATACAAACAAGCTTTGCAAAGCCAAGAGAAAACGCAAGTACATGTCTTTTGTTTTCTCTTGGATTTTTGACAGTTGTCATCACAAGGCAGCAATAAAAATTACTGTTGTTTTATTTGTTGTACATTTGTTGTAGGTACGCGGTTACCTGTATTATTGTATCATGATTTAGACTAAGTAATAACGCTTTACTATATATGACAATAATGTAGCTAAAAGTCCACTAAATAAACCTCGATAATATTTTACGTTGAAAAAGTTATTTCTTCATGCACTTTTTTCTGCAAAAGTAAAGTTGTTTGTTTTTTCATTTCTTGCAGAATAACTAACAGGGACTGCTAAGTTTTTGCTAAGAACATTTGGTAATATAAGCTGAACGTGTAGCCATACCCAATAAACCACCTTTTAACTAAAAAATTTTCGTTTTTCACAATTTTTTTTCCAAATTCATATAATTAAAGTACACTTATCTGTTGAGTTTCAGTAATATTTTTTGCAAAAAAGAAAAGTATAGTCTAGTAAAAAACGAAAATTTAACATCCAAATTTATTGAAAGGAGCAGTTAGTCAAACCCACAACTATTCGAACATCTCGACTGCTCAAATTCTCCGTTGTGTATTGTTTTTCGTTTCATGCGTTCACTTTGACTGCAACTGTTTAAATTTTCAGAAGCAGAAGCAATAGCAATTGCACAAATCACAAGATTTCAAACGCTGCTTGTCAATACCTTCTAACTAGAATGCGTTCTAGTTTCGCAAATAAAAATAAATACACTTACCCGAACTGTTGTTAAATAACAACAATGCACAATGCTCTACACTAGTGTTTTAAATTACTATCATATAAATCTAAAAAATTTATATAACACCAATAAATTAACGGATAAGGTCAGAATTATATTCTAAATTTTTCATTGATTTACAAAAAATAATCAATATCAACCTATTTAAAATTTTAATTCTTAGGGTTCTTAAAATTTTGCCGCCCCTAAAACGATGAAGCCCTAGGTCCGGGTCTCACGGGCCTATACGTAAGTCCAGCTCCTGGCTGCGGTCACCGAGAGTGTGTATCTGACACTCAGGTTTTATACTCATCAAAAGCAAATATTAAAAAACTTTATTGACATTGTCGCCACAACGTCACCAATATATGTAGTTGATAAAAGTGGTGACTTGGAGACACTTCACTACAAGCTGCCTACAGAGTTAAAATGCATTTAATGATCTTAAACAAATTCGCGGCAGTATAAAGTTATTAACCTAACTTAGATCTCGTGATATAATCAGCCGAAATGCCTTCATTTATTTTGAGAATTTTCGGATGTAAAATTTTTTTTTGTATTTTGACAAAATACAACAAAGTTTTTATTGCGTTGCAAAAATTAGCATTATACAACTCAATATTTTCTCTTTTAAATGTTGCTTCCTCAATCTTTAAAATTATGTAACTGTTAGTTAGGGCGTTTTGCATTTCAGGGAACGATATATCACCTAAAATTAAAACAATTCAAATATTCAACACGCATATATACGAACTAGTCAGTATCACCTGGAAAATAGTTTATAAAAATCTATTATCCAGCAAATAAATAACTTTTGACAGGTGAGGTAGGACAGTGCTGCCAGATTTTTTGATGAGTTGCCAGATTTTTGTTTGTTTATAAATTAAATGTTTTTCATACAAATACATTTATATTAAAAAAAATAAATAAGAAAACGGCAAATGTGCAAAATGCAATTAACATCGTGAACACCCTTATTATTACTTTCACACAATTTCATATGTTTGCATAACATTGAGCATAGTTCAATTTCATAAAGCACCAACAAATTTAAAATAATAGTAACTATAGTATTTTCAAGCCAAGCAAAAACTACAATTCTATTTAATATGTATTTATGTATTTTAATTTTCATATTTTTTTCTTGTTACTTTTTATTCAAGTTGGAGTTTGCAATTTCATAATAACGCAGCTGCAATAGCATCTATTTTTTTTTTGTAACCCTTAAAAACTATAGCAAAAATGTGGTTTTAAAAAAACAAATAATTTATTGGAAAAATATACAAAAACTTACAGGATTTAGTTGCATAGCAATAAATATAAATGGGGAAACTGTGCAGGGCTAAGAAAAAACTAAATTACGAACAAACATTTTTTTTATTGATACAGCAATAAACTGACCAAACACTCGCAGTTACTAATTGCAAAAAAAAAAACAGTTGCTCTCATAAAACTGTATCTATAGCTTTTTTAATGATTTTTTAAAATTAATCTATTTTATTTGGGTTTTTTTCCCCTCTACTTACCATAACACGTCTATAGAGCAAACGTACTTCCTCCAACGGTGGATAACTATCAATTTTCCAAGTAAGATTATAACTGTCGGATGAGCGACCCCATTTGGGGGAGTAGAATTCTGCGGGGCCGGGGCGACCAGATAATTCCATGTATTTGCGTGAGCGACCCAAAGTGTTATCAGCAACACAGCTGCAATATTGTAAGAGATAGAAATATATTTTAATATGACATTTATGTTTTGCTAGTCAATTTATTTATTTTTTTCATTTTTTATTTTTTTTTGTTGTACAAAATTTTTTAAAATATTTGCTATAAATATAAATTAAAGAACAAACATGTTATTATAACAAAATTTTGCAAGTGCTTTAAGAACACATCAATAAATGATTTAATCGAAATATTTTAAAATCAGAAAAACTATCATCTTTATTTTTAGGGTTCCGTACACCAAAGGTGAAGAGGAAACCTATTGTTTTCGCTACGCTGTCAGTCTGTCCATCTGTCCGTCTGTCCGTGTGTCCGTCTGTCCGTTGATCTGTCTGTATGTCTACGGACTTGAAATTTAGACAGAGTAGAACTTTGGCCACTACAACAACAAATACATGAGAGTTAAAAATTAAAGGTATATGTACATAAATCTTTTTTTTTTTTTGCTATAATATTAATTAACTACAAAATGGTTGAAAAATAAGTAGTCAGTAGTCAATTTAAAAGTCATGCAGAGATGGTCAATTGACTACCGCCTATGACATGCCTATCTTAAAATAGTGAGTCGGCGACAAGGAAAAAAGTCACTTAATCAACCAGTTGTGGTTATTAAAAAACCAGTTTGAAGTTACTTACAAATGGGGTTGAGTGTCTATAGGGTATATCCATTTTTTTCTGTGTATTTGCGTTAACGTACATTTGTATACACGTTTAGTATGATGCCATAGCTATATAATTTCATTTATTTTTATAACGCTCATATGTAATAAAATTGTTTTTTGGAAAGTTACTGTTGTTGCACTCGTAATATTTAATTTTATTGGTATTACCCAGCGCACATTTTCTATTGTGGAAGGAAAGAAGTAATGACGAAGACATATCGCACTAGTTCTACTAAAGAACGTAGAGGCAAATAACTGTTTTTGTTTTCTTATACATACTATTATATCATAAGTATCCTTTTTGTGACACCAAGAAGTAAATAAAAAACTTAGCATCAGAAAATTGCAATATGACAGTAAGTCTCCGATTATCATACAAAAGAGACTTATACGGGACATTTATGGTCGCGGTTAAGCTAAGAATCGAAGATTAAAATTAGGTCGTTTGAATTAACCGATTTTATTGAAACTTTATATAGTCACTGTATTATGAGAAAATTCCAATACCAACAGCACAGTGAGTTAAAAAAAGTGGGCACAGTCATGCCCACAAACATTTAAAGTTATATTTTGCGCTATAGAGCTAAAATTTTATACACAAGTAGTTATTGGTGAGCAATTAAGTGGAAAAATGTGAAAACTTGGATATATAAAGAAAGGGGGCGGGGTTACGTCCTGAAAACTTAGAATTAAAGATTAACTTTAAAACGTTTGAGTTCGAATAGCTTGTTCTGCTAGGTATTGTACCAAAGAAGAAATTTTTATCTCAGCTTTTTTGATGTGCGAAATTTTGGATTGAAATTTAGCCTCTTTTCATATTTGTGTTTTTGTCAGGAAACATACTAACAAAGCAAAAAATATTTCCTTCGACTGGGTTCACTGGCAAACGCACACACACATTACCTTCTTCTCGTAGTCCGATAGATTTAAAAGCAAAATGGCTGTGTTTGAATTAGAGATGAGTGCGTGTTGAGTTTTTTACACACCACGCCAGAACCCGAACACGAATACCAAGATGTCCAACACGTACAAATTTTTTTGCCAAGACTGTACAGAAAAACTTGCATGAAATCAAATTGAATAGCAAAAAATATGGCCATATTCTGTAAACCGATCGATTTGAAACCGCACGATTTTAGAGAACTAACTCCGACAATAGAAATGTTTTTTTTATATTTTTTTTCCATTATTTTATTATATAAGTTCACAAATATTATATCTGAAAGAAAATTATCATGTCTGATTTTCAACACGTCTGCAGGGGACCATTATTAATTTTTCGAAAATATACTCTGATTCGGTTTACGAAAGAGGCAGAATAATCTACTTTTTATAAATAAATACATATTTTTTTTCAAATTCAGAACTTTAAGCTTAAAAGAGCCATAAAATATCATCCGATTGATCCTTCTGCAACGCATGCACTGTTTATTGCGGGGACAAAATTTCCACACAAAAATAAGAATCAAGTATATTTTTGTCTCTCCAGGCGCACAAAACAGATAAAAAAATAGATCACGGTTTGATTAAGAGCAAATGGCTTCGACTTTTAGCAGATGTATGAAATGAGCGAGGCGCGGACATTGCAAGCAATCATCTATTTGTGGTGATAAAACTCACGCTGGCTCTGCAAAGACTCCCGATCACAAGATCACCTCTGAATGGGAAAGTGTAGAAAAGGCATCAATTAGATCAGCCATTTCATCACTTTATATACTGTCTCCCGAAACAAAATAGTGGATTTCAGATCGGACGTAGGATAAAATAATAGCATGAAAACGTATGCTATAGCTCATCAACAGCTGTAATAACAACAATATTGTATATAATCAATATCAATAGCAATATATTATCAATGTTCAAGAACTGACAAAATAATTTTTAGCAAAACATATCAAAGAAGCTTCTGCTTTCTGCGGCACAGCGAAACAACCTTGGGAAAACGAACAAAGCTATTGTATCTTTAACCATAACAAATAGAATCTTACACCCGCCACTATTCGATTCACAGTGAAATCTCCTAACCAATACAGACCAACAACTTCGTAAATTGAAGGAGTATTTTGCTACACAGCAGATATACTGTGTGAAACCAATATTTCTATACGGATGTGAAACTTGGGGTCTACCCAAAAGCGACATAAGACGACTGCAAGTTTTTACTAATCGTTTGTATGAATGGATTATACACTGAAATACGATAACGAGGTAGCGCTGCAGTACAACCCAAAAGGTGCTCGCCACCGTGGACGTCTTAAAAGAACTTGGCGCATCGCAACCATGCGTGAGATGACTACTACAGGGTTTTCATGGAATGAGATAATAAAAACAGCCCACAACAGAGTCCGTTGAAAGTCATTGATTGAGACAGTTTGCTCCCCAGCTGGAGAATAGTGAAACATCAATTCCACTTTAAACAAATTTTTTGATGTTGCGCGTTTGACGATTAAAAATATTTCATGTTTATAGCTATGCTATTTATTTCACGACACAAGATTTTCGTAACAAAATTAATCGATAGTTATAAATTTATTTTTGTTTAGATTTCGTTGTACTTAAAACCAGAATACGAAAATAAACGAAACAACTTGTTTGATTTTGTTCTGTTTCGTCCTTTAAAGTGAATGAAACAAAAACAAAGCAAAAACAATGAGAAGGATAGAGCAATTTATTTTTGTATTGTTTTTTCACATGAGCACAAACTGGAAAACATAGTCGATGGACTGTAAGCCGGCTAACAAACAATATATTAATTTAATCGCACGCCACCAGAAAATAAAAAAATGGGTAGTAAATGGAAATATTTGCTGCGAATTTGACATCATCACATAATATAATTTTATTGCATTGCTATTTAGCACATTAAGTTTGTTTTATATAGCTAAGCAGCATAGCTTTAACCGGGTGTCCTAAGACAATTCTCTTCTTTTCTTCACTGGAAATTCATGCACACATATATATATTTTTAAGAAGTAACACTCAAGCAATGGGTAATAATTTGCAATCGTGGTTTATCCCCAATACCTATACACGCCCGCAATACCTATTAAAACTGCGCTAATACAAACCAGCTTTGCAAATACAAGAGCAAATGGAAGCACATTTTACTTTTTTTCCCTAGTTCTGATCACAAAATAACAATTAAAAATTCTGTGGTTCTATTTGTTGCAAATTTGCGGTTACCTATCAGAGAACAGCAACGAATAGTGAAATACACTGTAGAGTTGAATCATGACTTATAATTTCTTGTACTTATGCGCACTCATACTTATTGCAATTTTGTCTATGAGTCGTATTGACTCGAAAGTTTGAAGTGAGCATCGAACTCATTCTTAGCAACATTTATGACGTTGTTGACTCTCCTTAACTCAATGCCTATGAAAGATGCAAAATAAGTCTGATTCACAATGTGAACTTTGCATACGAACATTAAGGTTATCATTAAGAGGTTATGTGATTCTCGGTTGCTTTTTTTTTGTTTTTGCATGAATTAAAAAACAACACTATATATTACTATGACTAATGACTAAACTTTTAAATAAACATGCATGCATGAGTTGTTTGAGCTGAATCAATGTGAGTAGTATAAGTATTTGCCTGAAATTAGAAAGGAAACTGAGGTGGATGTGGTATAACTATGATGTCGACATAGCATTCATATTTATTTCAACCTATACTTATAAATCAATGTCATCGTGAATATGCTTAAATCAGAGTAGTTGAGCTTAAATGATGTCTACTCACTTATATTCAAAATTACATGAGTCAGTATGAATAGAGAAAAAACGATTCATTGCCGATCACTGGTCACTTATACTATTGTACCATGGTTTTAGCTGAAAATTTGCACATGATTTGCTTGGCATGATACGGCTCGACAACGCATAAAATCACATTTTCCGTTACGAGCACTTTGTGTTGAATCGCTCGTGTTCGTATCACAAAACAAATAAACCACGACACGCACCCATCTCTATTTTATGTAAGCCCAGTCTTACCAAATAATTTTTTTTAACATTCTCATAGTGTTTGAGCGCTATGTTCTATCTAGTTTTCTCTTAATTTATTTAGTTTTTCTGTACATTTCCATTTATTTTTATAGTTTAATCTATTTTTTTATTTACATTTGTTTTTGTTAATTCGTTTTTTTTCGGGGCATATATGAATGAGTTTGTTAATTTAGTTTTTTATTTTTTATTATTTAGTTAGTGAAAACAGTCAACTGTAACTAAACTGGAGGGCTTTTCTGTGGAGTTTATATTGATATGTACAGCAGATAAGAGCAATATAAATTATTTTCCATTTAAATTCAAATAAAAACAAGTTATGTACATATTTTCTAAAAGACTGTTTGAATATCAAATTTGCTTGTATATATATGTAAGTATCTAAACAACATTAGGGTGGCTTAATATTTTACATTGAAAACTGTCTAGCATAATATAAGTGTATGAAAAATTCTAAAATTCTTAAATTCTATTTCCTAAGAAATTGTAGATTTGGAATCGAAACCTATTCCGAGGAAATTGCTTTCAAGACACAAGATGTCTTACACTAGTTAAGCTGAAAATTATTTTTTAAGTACTTTGGCATAATGAAATCAAATCTGCTTCCCACTTTTTTAGTTGGTTCTAAACAAACATTAGAGTGACTTTAATAAAGAGTGTTTTTTACAGAGGTATAGAACTTTGAAATGGAATAAAAGTAAGATGAACTTTTTAAATTGACATGAAATTTACTTTATTCGAAAGATAATCTTCTGGCATTATAATTTAAACATGACTCTGGCATATGACCGGCACGGCTGACGTGGACGTAGTCTAATCTGGCGGTAAAACTTTCGATAACTTTTTTTTTAATAATTGTGCCCGTATATTGGGAGTAACGCAACGAATGTTGCACTCCAAGTGGTTCATCAGTGTAAACTATAGAGAAAATAATCTAGCGGCGTTAAATTGCACTATCTTGGAGGCTAATTCACTGGCCCAAAATTTGAAACTTTGCTGTTACCAAACGTTTCCTGCAATAAATCAATTGTGGCACGAGTTGTGTGATATGTTGTGCCGTCGTGTTGTAATCACAGCTCCTGGGCATCATGGTTGTTCAATTGGTAAACGAATAAGTCCAGAACCACGACTCTATAGCGGTCACCTTTGAGTATAACGTTCTGATCTGCATCGTTTTTAAAGAAGTACGGACAGCAGCACTGACTTCTTCTTAATGCACTGTGCAGTGTCTCTGTGGATGTGTTTTATCATTTAGAGTAAACGTTCCATAGTTAATCGAATTAATTGCTCTGATGGACGAATAGTTTGACCGTAAAATGCGCGTTATATATTAAGAATAGAATCATGATTTTAAAAATAAATTTGCACAATTTGGAAGCGTTATTCAGGCGGCAGTCTATTCAAATAAAAATGCCAAACCAAAAGTAAACATAAATCACTTGACAGCTGACAAAATGGCCGTCAGTTAAAAAAGTGTTGCCAACATAAAGTTTTATACATAAAAAAATATCCTTTATAAGCAAATGTTTCGCCGCCATACAATTTGATCCACCCTAATATATGTCTGTATATACCCTGTAGTAAATAAAATAATCAGTTGAGAAAAAACACCAACTTATAAATTAATTATTTTGCAAGTGACTACAAATTGGTTTAAATCTCATGCAGATATCAACCAAACATATTGAAAGAAATAAATAAAAGCAAAATAAGTAAATGAAAAGAAAATAAAAAAAATCAAGAGAAGCATGCCATGAAATTAAATGCCAAATGTTTGTGTTGAAAAAAAAACTAAATAATTTCAATAATATTTTCTATGAGCGGTTCGTATGTATGGATACATTTATGTACATATATATGTATATAGACATATGTATATGTAATTATATATTTACATAGATATATATGAATATATACATATATGTATATATATAATATAAATATACATACATATATCTATTTTTTGCTATAATATTAATTAACTACAAATTGGTTGAAAAATAAGTAGTTAGTAGTCAATTTAAAAGTCATGCAGAGATGCCCAATTGACTACCGCCTATGACATGCCTATGTTAAAATAGTGAGTCGCCGACAAGGAAAAAGTCACTTAATCAACAAGTTGTGGTTATTAAAAAAGGAATTTGAAGTTACTTACAAATGGGTTTGAGTTCCTATAGGGTAGCCATCTAATATAAATACATGTACATATAAATACTTTATACTATAAAATACATATTTATATACTGGTGCATATTTGTATTTCATTCATATTCAAACTGTTAGAAAAACAAAACTATTTTTGACTGCTAAAATGTAGAATATTCTTTGTATGATGATTTAAATAAAGTGTTATTTGATTAAAAAAAAAATTAAATCAAATAAGAATGAAAAATATAACCATTAGTGTATTATATATTTTATTTGTTTTGCCGTTACATATAAATTGATTTTAAAAGCGATAAAATTCAGCACATGATAAGGCCAATTTAAGAGTTTTTTTTTTATTCTGAATAAAATTCATATAAATGATGCAAAAAGTAATGCCTTGTTTTGCAAAGTTTCTGCCGAAATATTTTCCTTTCTTCACAACCATAAGCAAAAGATCAAAAGACATATCGGCTGAATTTCAAAATGTAACAATATAAAGTTTGTGTACATTTAAGAGGCATGTACAGATACAAAGCTGCGAGACATCATAACCATGGGAACCAACTTCGAAGCCGATTAGACTTGGGTAGAAGTAGTTAATTTTTTTTATGCCACCCAATGCTCAAACCCATTTAAATTATATGGGTTCGATCATGGGTTTGTGTCAAGAATGAACTACGGTGTTAAGAATCATTCCTAGGAAGTTAGTATGTTCTAAAAAGTTGTTTATTGAGATCTTAGGTTAATTTTTATGATTAATTGTTTCCTTAAATTTTGAACGCTTTGCTACCCATGCACCTAAACAGGGAAAAAAAGGTAAGAAAATTTAATTTTTTAAAATTTTTTGCGATTTTGATCTTGAAGACGAAATTTTTTGATTTTATATATTTACAATTTTTGTTACTTATGGCAAGGGCTACAGGTTTGCCTCAGAAAGTAAATCTAAATTTCGAACGGTTTGCAAGATATGAGCCTGAGAAAATTATCAGTTTTTTTTTTTGCAAAAATGACACCGAGGCCCCAAATCTTTTTGGGGGACCATAAAAAAGTGCATGACTTGGGGCAAAACTAAGAGACACGTGTTTTTTTTTTGGTCTTTTATCAAAAAGGTGTATCCTTATATGTTTATACATATTTCTATGATTTGAAAAATTACACACAGTGTAATCTTATTGCTATAATAAATATAATGAAAACTTATCAACTTTGCTATCCAGTAATAAACTTTAACGATATTCACTGTCGATTAATTTTGAGCTTTGAGCTTTTCGCTCATCATTAAATGATGAGTAAAATGCTGCTGTTGATTAGCGTAAAAAAGAAATTACAAAATAACATTATGCTTACTACAAACGAATATATATCTCGATAAATATTGCAATTTTTTATTAGCAAGAAAATACTGAATCCAGCTACAGTACCTGGAATATATATCATGTGGCAACTCTGCATACAAAATGCCAAAATAAGCGAAAAGCACAAAAGAGAATGTGTGGTTGACTACAAAAATAGTTAACTTTTCTTAGACTGAATATAAGCTAGCTGCAAAGTCATCCAGAACAAACCCAAAATTAATTCTTAAGTTGAGTGCGTAATCGAATTTGATGAGAGCCAAAAAATTCATTTCAGTTTTATATTAACATTTTGCTGTTGCTATTTCAGATGACAGCTTATCCGAAGGGAAGCGTATTGAGTACACAACGTGTGATGTTACCAGGTAATTTAAAAAAGTCAACTTTAAGTTAGCTGCAAGTAGTGTAGAGTGAGACAACTGAATACGGCCTAGGACATCGCAATGTTAAAATAGTCAGTTGATTACATTGCAAAGTAATCCAAGTGTCAGTAAGTACTAGTTGCGAAATAGTTAGCTTAAAGTTAGTTTATAGTTAGCCAAATTTCCGACAGGAGTGCTCTGAAGACAATCAAATAAACTAATCAATCACATATGTAGTTGTGTACGTGCAGTCGTGGTTTTTCGTCTACAAGCAAGAGTTGTCAGAAATTATTGATGAAAGTTTCTAAGTTTATTATTTGACGGCTGATTATTTGCCAAGGCTTTTAAAAGCGAGTGCAAGTATGGACGATTTCAATTCGTACGGCATGTGAAATTTTCTCAAGCAGACTGTGTGTTATTAAAATATTAAACAATTTTCTACAAATAGGGTTGTTTTTGCAATAAATAAGAAATTTAAATTTAAAAAATTACACCACTACAATTATCTTATTAAGGTAAGTTTAATATAGCAAATCCAAAAGAAAGAAATTGCTATTAATTCAATAGTCGTATAAATAAATTAAGGCAAGTACTAAAGTCAACCTTAGTTACAGAAATATGTATATGTATTATGTATGTATAAATATTTGTAAATGTAAATTTGGTCAGAAAAGTTCAATAGCCAGACACTTAACTTAAAATTTTGTAGCAACAACTTTGATAATCTGTCCACAAATGGCAGAAGAACAAGATAAATTTTTAGCTTAATTTGTTTAGCTGTTGTTTTAACAAAATAAACAGACTTAGCAAGCCAATTTAAATATCGGAAATAAAAAATGTTAAAATTGTTTAGCAGAGAAAAACTCAAAATGGATGCAGGCAGACATAACCAGGAATAGAGTTACTCAGTCATACCTAATTTCCTTTTAATAACAAACTTACTAAATGATAGACAAGTCAAAACATGCCAATTTACTGCATACATACATATACTACATACATACATATATTCATATGGACATATAAAGGGTGTTTTTTTAGACGTATAGAACTTCGAATTGAAATAAAACACAAGAAAATCGTTTTAATGTCATTCAATTTGGCTTTATTGGAAGGATAATTTTATGCCATTACTGTTTAAATATGATTTCGGGCATGTGGCCGCCGCGGCTGGCTCGAATAAAGCCAATTCTACAGGTCCAATTTTCAACCACTTTTTCGAGCATATGGGGCCGTATGTTGGCAATAACGCCACGAATGTTGGCTTCCAAGTCCCCTAACGTTTCTGGTTTGTTGGCGTAGACGAGCGACTTCACATATCCCCAAAGAAAATAATCCAATGGTGTCAAATCACACGATCTTGGTGGCCAATTGACAGGTCCATTCCGCGAAATTATGCGCTCATCGAATGTTTCCTTCAATAAATCGATTGTGACGTGCGCTGTGTGGCATGTAGCGCCGTCTTGTTGGAACCACAACTCATCCACATTCAAAATCTTCCATAAAGTTGATGGACAAAGCTCCAATTGCTGTGCACGGTGGCGAATCGATTCATTCGGGTCCTCTTCAACACTTTGCTCTACAGCGGCAATTGTTTCTTCGGTGCGCACTGTTCGACGTCTCTGCGGATGCGTATTATCACATAGAGTAAACGTAGTGCGAAAACGATCCATGGTTAACCGAATTAATTGCTCTGATGGACGATTATGTCGACCATAAAATGGACGGAGCTTGCGGTAAACTTCGCGAACTGAACCATTATTTTCGAAATAAATTTGCACGATTTGCAAGCGTTGTTCTTTTGTCAACCTGTTCATGATGAAATGGCAAACCAAACTAAATATTAATCACTTGACAGCTGACAAAATGGCCGCCAGTTAAAAAAGTGATGCCAACTTAAAGTTCTATACCTCAATAAAAAACACCCTTTACATTTGCATGATTTTCTTTGCATATCCCAGCAAAAAAATTTTAGCAGCACTTAAGTCGTAATAACTTAAAACTTAACTCCTAGACAACGTGTTTGCGTTTCAGAAGCTCAAAGTGTGCCAATGTAATAACATTTCCACTAAAATTCGATTTATATTTTTCTAGAAAATAAACAATAATAACAATAAAATAGTAAGATAATGGTATAACCATAGCTGTTAAGTAATCGTAATGATTACTTTTTTTTTAAAGGTGAAGTAATCATTAAATTACGATTATATTCAGTTTCGAACGATTACTAATTGATTACGATTACTAATAATGGAAAGTAATCTGAATTACTTAAAATTACTAAAAATAATCAAAAAGAATCAAAAGTAATTAAAAAAATAATTCGATTACTTCTAAGGATTACTTTTTATTCTTTTTTTATTATTTATCGAAAGTAATCTTTGAAAGTAGTCGGACTACTTTTTGATTACTTTTGATTATTTCTGATTACTTTTAGTAATTTTAAGTAATTCAGATAGATTACTTTTTGCTTATTAGTAATCATAATCAATTATTTATCAGCAATTCTTTTGAAGGCAATTATATAATCATTACAATTCTTTTTAAAATGTAATCTAATTGATTACTAATCGTAATCGTAATTAAACAGGTCTGATTTAAACATTAATTTCATAAAATTTTCCTTCCAATAAAGCACGTTTCATTGATATTAAAAATATATTTCCTTGTCACTCTATAAAAAACACCCGTTATGTCTCTTAGACTTTGTTCGCTAATTTTTTCGATCATTACTTTTCATATTTATTTCTGGAAGTCAAATTTTGGTTGACTTGTTCGGGCTTAGCTGGCCGCAAGTAACGAATAATGTGAAAAATAGTGGCCTCTAAGGTATAAATTATTAACTGGCTCATCAGCATAAGCTAGTGACGGACTTTGGAGGCACAGGATATAATCGATAGTTGTTTAATGGCATTACTATGGAGCCCTATTGATTGTTTGAATTTTGGTTTCAATTACGCGGTTGCCATATGGCACGTAGCACCATCCTGTTGAAACCACATCTAACCCGGATTAATGACATCCATATCTTGAAACAATAAAAAATTATCAAGGTGAGGTTACCATCTGGAGATTTTTATTGACCGTAACGAGAGCTCTGGCTTAATTTTTAAATAAATAAGGTCCAATGACCTTATTTTAGATGAAATGGTGTCTGTAGGATAAGTTGTGGATTACTTTCACTCCACATGTGGCTGAACACAATTTTGCGATATGACATTATCTATGGGACATTATCTACACATTCAATATATTTTGTGATATTTGAATGGCGATCCATTCTAATGGATTGGTGGATCACGAGCTTATGCTACATGTTCAATATTTATCGCGTCAGTATTTATGTTATTTTTGTGCTGTGGGGATCGTTTATCAATAATAAATTTATTAATAAGCTTTAGTCGATGAGTCCCACAACTCCGGCAATGCCTCCAAATTAAAAATAAAGTCTCAAAATAATTTTTTCAGTCGTTAATTCCGATTTCACCGGCAGAACGCACTCGCTTTCACTATCTTCTGCCATTACCCTTTATTAAAAGAAACTTTGCACAAATGTAATAAACTTTTTTACTTTTTATTTATTAAATTTTTTGCACCGCGTCTTTTATTTTATTTGTTTTATTTCAATTATCGCAATCTAAAATCATGAAAATGCTACACGTTCAATATATATCACGCGATCCGCGATCCGCGATCCGTGCTCTGGATTCCATAATTTAGGCCTTTCTGCGATATGGATAGCGATCCATCAATACTGCATGCTACACGTTCAATAAATATCACGATACTGGATCGCATTCAATATATATTGAACGTATAGCAGTGCCCTATAAGTTGCGCGATCAGTAATCATAACTGATTTTCGTAGTAAATCTTTTATTTTTTTTAAACAAACACAACACAACCCGTGAAGCGATTAGTTTGTGTGCGGAAGCCATCCAGGGCCTATGGCAGGAATCGACCTCACGACCTCTCGAGTGAGAGTCTAGCATAGTTCCCACTCAGCCACAGGGGCACCCAATCTGGATGATTTGTTAGCATTGTTTAAGCGGCAACTTATTCATGATAATTTTTACAGGGTATACTGAGCTTAAATGCCAAAAAGTTAGTTTGATAGTTTGCCATTTCATGAGTTCTATGGGATTAAAAAACGCCATTTGTTACTTACAAACCCATGACAAAAATTCATAAATTTTCTTACTGGGATGTACATAAGTTCATGGCTGAAAAGAAGTAAAGCTATTTTATCCAGTACATGCACATATATTCAGTCATATGTTTATAGTTTTATGTTGGAATAGAGACAACTCGTGCATACCTGCTAACAACTGTGATAATCCCTGTTTAAATGTTAAAATAACTGGCACAATATCATAATCATAAAAAGTTATTTGTTGTTTCTTTTTGTAATAGCAAAATTATTGACGAGTAGAACACCGTAACAAAAACGTAATTGTAAAAAAAAATTGTTAGAACACATGGGAAAAAATTTAATGTTGACCAGTATACATATATAATCTAAGTCTGAAATCTTTTTAACACTGGTCCTCTAAAAAATTTTACCTTTTCATTTAATTTCTTTCAGTGTAATTTTGCTACACGTGTAAACAACATTTGGCTACTTCCGTTCTCTTAATATGTTTTCGACAGATTGACATTGATGTTAAAAAAAACATGTTTTGTAGTTTGTAGAGAAAAAGTTACAGACAAAAATAACTTATTTAGTAAATGAAAAACAAAACTATAGCTTTACATGAAGTTATAAAAGAAGGCCAAAAGAAAATATGAAAAAATTACTCTTTCCTCTATTAAATTGCTTCGAATTAAATAAAGGATAACCCTTAAAAATGTATTCTGTTTATCTGAGAATCTTAGCAAATAATCATACAGGTATCAACTGAGTCAGAGGGAAAATATAAAAAAAATCTTCAAGTTAAAGTAAGCTTAATTTAAGTCCATTAAGTTTGTCATGGCTGCCTAAATTTTTCACAAACAAATAATCAAAGTTATTTTAAACACTCAAGTATGTACCAGGGATAAAGGATAATGGTAAAGATACAGCAGCCATCTACACAAAACATTGCACATGGGAATCGCTCATAGCAATACAGTAGAATACGGATTATCCGGATCAAATAAAACCAGGGGTATTCCGTATAATCGAAAATCCTATTAATCGATTTCAAAGCAAATCAAATCAAAAAATCAATTTATATCCATACACTTAAATTTGTCATGTTTGTCATTTGTCAATTTTTATTTAAATTTTAGTCGTTTAGATAATACGATATACAAAAACGAGATATAACAATAGACAATGAATTACATAATACATATGTAAGGCAATTAGACAATTAGAGCTGAGATGAATGATGACTCCGGATAATGGGATATCCAGATAAATGGTGTTCGGATAACCGGGATTCTACTGTAGTTTTAAATTTTAGCTATACATTTTACTTAAAATAAAGAAATAGTAAGAGAGGCGATGCCTGTGAATCTCATGTGACAGATTTTTTTTTTAATTTTATTTTTATTTTTTATTTTTTGAAGTATAGCTCTTACCTATAATTGCCAAAATCTTCTTGCTGTATATGTCTAATGGTTAAAGTATGACGATTTCCTCTCGATGACATTAAACGTCTATCGGTTCCTTGTATTAGAAATGAGTTCTGATACCAGGATATCTGCAATGAAGGATAAGAAAGTAATATTAAAAGGTAGAGCAAAAAAGTATAACTATTACATTAAAAGATTTTGTGTGTATCTATTAATAAATATTTAAGAATGTTATAAATAAGGTAAAGGAATATATAACTCAAGTTAGGTTTTTTATAATGATGAAATATTATCTTAGGATACAAAGGAAGAAGATCAAAATGTTATTGATTTGTATTTCTATTTATACTTAATCGAATTATTTAATTAAGGATTTTTTCAAATTAAAGACTTGACACAGCTTATTTGAGACCTGTTCAACGCTGTCGAGAGAGCTCATGCGTCTAAAAAATTACAGGGAAAACAACAATAGTTAAAATTTTCTGAATATTTTAGTTAAATTAAGTTTTTTTTATTCATATTTTCTTGCAAATTATTATTCATCTTTGCTAGTTTAAATTCCTTATTCATAAAAATAAAAAAATTAGGTTTATTAAGGACAAGAACTTTGCTTTTTTGCAAAAAGTAACTTTTAAAAAAATTTAATTTTCTTAAAGCACATTTTTAAGTGTAAATAACTTTTCTTAAAAGTACTGTTGAAGTACTCTTTTATAAAATAATATTGCAAAAAGGTACATCTCTCAAAAATTGCCTATTATATTTTCAAAAATTAGATTTTCAAAAATTTGTAAAAAAAAATTCAAAATAGTGCTGTTAACAGAAATTTAATATATTTCACTTATATGAATTGTCCCGAGTTTAAAATTTTTAGCTTCGTTTCTCATATTTATAATTTTTGGTAACTTTTTTAAGTCCATAAAACGGCATATGTTTTATGATCTCAGCTTCTACTGAGCGGTAGGAAGTAATAATAAATTATTCTGGCAAATATGTCATATGTACCTTATCATTAACAAATAAATTCAGTAAAGTGCGACTTTGACTCGCGCACGAAGGGTTCCGTACGTTGGGCTTTGAGCATTTTTTTAATACAGTGTTTTTTACGTTTTTCCAGCTGAAATAAATTTTTTTTATTATTTTTCGCTTTTTTCTCGTTTTGGCAATTTTTTAAATTTTGGCGAATTTTTTCATTTTAGTGATTTTTTTTCATTTTGGCAATTTTTTTTTTTCATTTTGGCGATTTTTTTAATTTGGTGATTTTTTTCGTTTTAGCAATGTTTTCATTTTGGCGATTTTTTTTCATTTTGGCGATTTTTTCATTTTGGCGATTTTTTCGGCTTTTCGCGATTTATTTTGGATTTAGAAATTTTTTTTAATTTCGTGCTTTTTTTTTTGTTTTGTCGTTTTTTTTTTATTTTGGCGATTTTTTTCGGTTTGGCGATTGTATAATTTTGAGATTTTTTTGTTTTACCGTTTTTGAAAATTTCAAGAAGTTTGCTCTTACGGTTTCCAAGATACAGCAAGTTATCAAAATTACATAGTCGAAATTACATTAACTGGTGGTACACTCTTTAATTAAAATTTTTTAAATTTTAGTGTTAATTGTTGTTGTTGTAGTCTATATAAAAATACACTAACTTTACAAATTTCAAGTGCATATACTACATACAATTGTATGTATATTACATGGGATTTTAACATTTTTCGTTGCTCGTTTTGGCATACCCTTTAATTTCCAACTTTCATGTATTTGCTGTTGTAGCGGCCAAGGGTCTACACACTCTGTCCAAATTTATGGTCCGTACCTCTTACAGTTCTCGAGAAAATACCCTGTGACAGACCGACGGACAGACGGACAGCGTAGCGAAAACAATAGGGTTTCTTTTCACCTTTGGTGTACGCAACCCTAAAAAGTACCGAAAAGGGGTACGATTTTACCTTTTTTAAGTGAGAATTTGCAGATAGCGTGAAAATCAATTCGAGATTCTATTCAAAAGAGAAGAACGTGCCAAAAAGCTTTCTGCTACGTATTTATATATATATATATATATATTGAAAAAGTATCAAACAAGTATCTGCCTATTTTTAAGCAACACTCGCTTGCTTTCAACATGTTTAATCTATCTAATGTAGTTTCCCAGATATAAATATATCAATTTTAACCTTTTTATCCCTTTCTTTCCCCTTAACAGTTTTTGAGCTTTTTGGGGAAACATACATTTTACTATCCCAGTCTCTACTGAGCGGTAGGAAGTCATAGTAAATAATTCTTTCATATATGGCATAAGTACTTTATCACTAACAAAAAAGTACCGAAAAGGGGTACGATTTTACCTCTTTTAAATGAGAATTTGCAGATGGCGTCAGAGTCCATTCAAGACTCTGTCCAGAAAAAAAGAACGCGCCAAAAAGCTTTCTGCTAACATCAATCATTTACAAGATATGTCGAGTGCTAAAAAAGGTACCAAAACTCATTTTTTTACCACCTACAAAACCCTAAGAGTGCACATATTTAAAAAGTACCAAACAAATGTCTGCTTATTTGTTTTTAGCAGCATTTGCATGCTTTTAACATTTCTAGTCTAACTAATGTAGTTTCCGAGATATAAGGCTACCCATTTTACCCTTTTTACCCCTTTCTTCCCCCTTAACAGTTTTTTGGCTTTTCGAAGAAACATACATTTTACTATCTCAGTCTCTACTGAGCGGTAGGAAGTCATAGTATATTATTTTTACAAGTATGTCATATGTACCTTATCACTAACAAAAAAGTACCGAAAAGGGGTATGATTTTACCTCTTTTAAATGAGAATTTGCAGATAGCGTCAAAATCCATTCGAGACTCTGTCTAGAAAAAAAGAACGTGCCGAAAAGCTTTCTGCTAACATCAATCATTTACAAGATATGCCGAGTGCTAAAAAAGTACCAAAATTAATTTTTTTTACCACCTGTAAAGTGCACATATTGAAAAAGTTCCAAACAAATGTCTGCTTATTTTTTTTGAGCAGCATTTGCATGCTTTTAACATTTTTAGTCTAACTAATGTAGTTTCCCAGATATAAAGATACCAATTTTACCCTTTTTACCCCTTTCTTCCCCCTTAACAGTTTTTTGGCTTTTCGAAGAAACATACATTTTACTATCTCAGTCTCTACTGAGCGGTAGGAAGTCATAGTATATTATTTTTACAAGTATGTCATATGTACCTTATCACTAACAAAAAAGTACCGAAAAGGGGTACGATTTTACCTCTTTTAAGAGGGAATTTTCAGAAAGTGCCAAAATCTTTTCGAGATTCTGTTTTAAAGAACAGAAAGCGCAAAAAAGTTTTCCACTGCGCTCAATACTTTAGAAGATTTGTCGAGTGCGAAAAAGGTACCAATATGCTTTTAAGATTTTTAGTTTATCTAATGCAGTTTCCGAGATATAAATATACCAATTTTACTATATTTACCACTTTCTTCCCCCTTAACAGGTTTTGGGCCTTTCTGAGAAACTTACATTTTACTATCCCAGTCTCTAGTATGTTGTTTTTACAAGTAGGTCATATGTACTTTATCACTAACACAAAAGTACTCAAAAGTGGTACGACGTCACCACTTTTAAGTAGGAACTTTGAGAAAGTTCCAAAATATATTCCAGACTCTGTCTAGAAGAAAATAACGCGCTGAAAATCTTTCTGCTATGATTAACCATTTAGAAAATATGTCGAGTGAAAAAGAAGTACCAAAATTATTTTTTATCCCCTTTTAGCCCCTAAAAGTACCAGACAAATGTCTGCTTATTTTTTAGCAGCATTTGCATGCTTTTAAAGTTTTTAGTGTATCTAATTTAGTTTTCGAGATACATGGCGTATGAGTAATATATTATGAAAATAATATAATACTCATACGCCCTACTATGCATATGATAATACACACTCTAGCAGTAGAGCTGGGTCCAACTGGTTCATTCGTACATTTTTGCCACAAACCCATGATCAAACCCTTGTAATGTAAATGGATTTGATCACAAAGGAACGAATGAACGAATTGGACCCAGCTCTATCTAGCAGGTGTGGCAAAGTTGATACGCTCGAAATTTTGTTGATAACAGATGTTGATGTTCAGAAATTGTATTACTATTTGATACTCTTAAAATAATTTTAGTATATGACCTAAATAATAAACCAATTTATTTCATGTTATTCGATATTTAATAACATTGAATATTACAAAACTGTTTGATGTGTCAATTCAAACATCCCTTTGCCAACATTTCGTTTTTCCAGGAACAATTTATACACATCAGCTAAAATCGAAGTTAATTTACAACTGCAATTTTTTTCCCAATTAAACTGAGTTGAGGTTTTAAATGGTTTAATGGTCATTGAAATAAAAGTAATTGAAACCACTGCTTATTTATTTTTGAGGACAAACTTTTTTTTTTTTTGTAATTTGTTCTGCTGGCGACCACATGCCAAAACAAGCAGTCAATTGAATTTATATTAAATTTATAGTGGTTGGAAAAAAGTAATTAATAATAATAACATAATAAGTGTTTATTAAATAAAGGGAGTAGGTTAAAGTAAAAAAAAACCAATTTAATTTAATTTAATTTAATTTAATCTTATGATATGATATGCTAAAAGCTAATACTCTGCATTTAAGTTATTTGTTAGATTCTTTTATAATATATATATTGGGAAAAAATCAGAGTCAGAGCCTTGCAAAAATTTGCATTTAAACTTAAAAATGTCTTTGTAGGACCTACTGATTAGTTAGAGTGATGCTGCAACACACCTCCATTCGGAGACCCAAATTTAAGAAATAATTGGACACTGCATTTTTTTTGTAATTTTTATTTCTGTCCACGAAAGTGTAGGGCAGTACTTGATGTTGCTTTCTGATTGAAAAAAAAATAAAAATCAGAAAATAACATTTATTTCTGCTTTAAAAAATAAAACTCAAAAGCAATTAAAAAAATCATAAAAAAATCATTATCATGAAAATATATATTTTAAAATCATTTGAATTTACACATAGAAAACAGTGCCTACTAAATACCTCATAAAATAAAACAAAATTAATAAGAAATCTCTATATATTTTTTTCAATAAGGAAATCTTATTAATTTCATAGAGAAAACCCTTTTGAAAAAATCAAGAAGAAATCTTTTAGCTTTTATGAGGTTATCTTATTGATTTTTTCAATAAAACAAAGAATAAAGACGCAATATTCTCTGTATTTATGTATTTTTATTTAAATTCTATACCATATACATATGTAGTTATGAATGTATGCATGTATGTAGTATCCATGCAGGAAATGGAACTGGCACAAGACTAGTCACGTGACCGGTCCCCAAGTGATAGGGACCAGTCCAAGTTCTAACACTTCCTATGAAGCGGACCAGTCACTTTTACATGTGGATGGCCTAGGATGGGGTTAATTGATACTTTGTATGCACCTTCTGACTTGTCTCTGAACTATCCCATAGGGACCTATTCGATGTATAATAATATAAATATAAATTATTTATAAATAAAATTTCGACATTTAACTGTAACAATTAACGCTTATAAATTTTTTTATTGTTACAAATACAATGTTACAATGACATGTTTTTTTAATTTTATTTTTAATCTGAAAATTTTTTGAGATTCGAACCGACAACCTCGTGCATAACAGGCTGGCACACTACCCACTGGACCACAGGGCCACTCATATTTCAAAAGTATAAATACCATTTAAGCTTAGGTTAATATCTGAGTATAGTTACGGGACTGGTCCCAGAGTCACATTGAAGGGAGCAATTAACATTATATTTACACTATATGATAGGTCCTGTATTCAACCACATCGAACATGTTCAGTGCCGTTTACTACAATACTTTAACGAGTCCGAATTAAATTGGCTCAAGATCAAGACGATACATCACGAAAATGGTCAATATGTCACCAGTTAAACGATATGATTTCATCCAGTTATAGGATGAGTACGTTTGGATATTGTAGATATTATTTATTTATACATATGTACATACATACATACATACATACACATTATGTTATATTCTTAACTAACTTACTCACCAAGTATTAAACCAGCAAACTTCTACCTGATAGACAAGCACTCCCACCAATATGCTAACAAGCAGCCTGAACAACCATTGAAATTATTGTGCATACATTCTTATACAAAAATGAAAAAGATAATGAAAAAAATTGTCTGCATGTCTATTTATAGAAACGAAATAACAAGACACCGCATAAAATCAAGAAGATTTTCTTATTAAAAAAAATCTATAAGATGCTTTACACATAATCATATAGGAACCTACTAAAATCAAGAAGAAAACCTTTTTTAAAAAAATTTATAAGATAACCTAATAAAATCAAGAAGAAAACATTTTTAAAAAAATCAAGAAGGCAACCTAATAAAATCAATAAGAAATCCCTATTGTTTACAATTTATAAGAAAACCTAATAGAATCAAGAAGTTTTTCTCTATGGATTGTTTTTTTGGTGCCAAAAGTTACGGAAATTGAGTAAAAAAAAGTTGTGCATAATAAGATTTCTTCTTGATTTTATATGGTTTTCTTCTTGATAAAATCAATAAAATTTACCACATAAAAACATTAAAGAATCTTTATGAAAAAATGTTCGCTTCTTTCTGCTAGGATACCCCTTAGCCTAAAAACGTTTCAGAGAGAAAATCTTATTGATTCTATGAGGCAGTTTTTTCTCTGTGTAGAAAAGTCTAGCTGCAATCAATTGCAATGGTGTGATTGCCCACATTGTACGATAATTGCTTGTAATTGTTTTTATTCTTTAAAAATTCAAGTATAATTGTGGGACTTAAAAGCAAAGGAGTACAAGTGCCAAAACTAAAAAATTTTGTTAATTTAGTTATTAATACTAATATTTATCACTCTCTTAAAATTCCAATCCTTATAATAACCTAAAGCTAAACTCTATTGACCAAAACTTTTACAACTAATAAGAATTTAATAGGAAACAAAATTTGAAGTTTCTTTACTCAAAATTGATTTGAAGCCCCTTAATTATTATTTTCGGTATTTGCTTTGGTATTTTTGATATACAATTTTCTTACAAAATATTATTTTAATTATTGTGTCCTTTGCTCTATTTGTATTTGAAATAATTCGCAATATTATTTTAAAATATTGTGATAAATAACACAAATAACAAATTTTGTAATTATCATCTTAATATTAACAAATTATTAGTGCATTAATTATATCTCATGCTTTAGAAAATGTTCCCCCAGTTTAATATTTAATTTTTTTATAAAGTGTCATAAAAAAATAATTAATTGATATTTTTCTTAATAAAATAAAAATATGCCGTTAGTAAAGTTATTGCACTTAAAACGAATGTCTGTGAAAAAAGAAAAATCATTTAAGTAGACACAAGCTAATTTTGAGTTAAAGACACCCTTAAGATATTCAAAATTATGTTGTTAGACTTTTCAGGAAGTTATGGCGCAATATTTTTTCCACTTAGTGAATGTTCACATATTACATAACGTTCTAGGGAAAGGAAGGGTTAATGACTTGCTACGGTTTAGAAAATTTTTACTGAAAATTTTGTAAAGAGCGTTACTTGGGGAGAGGAGGAGGGGGTGGTTGGAGAGTATAAAAACTCCGAAAATAGCGTTTGTAATATGTGAATGGCCTCTTTTAATGTCATCTAGAGCAAAAGCTGATTTTAGTTAATATTTAAAATTAATATTTAAATTTAAAATTTAATATATTAGATTTCTGGGACTTTCGATAGAAAAAGTCGATCGATTACTTATACTGTAAACTGGAATCTTCGATCTACTGATGGAAAACAAATTACTCCACAACATTTCCAACAGATAAACAATATGGAAAAACAATAAATTGTGATCATATTGAAAATTACTGCTTCAACTTTACTACCGAAAATTAACAATATTTCATGCAATTGACCGTGCTTCAAAATCGAACTTGAATACATCATTTGCACTGATAGCCCCTCATCAATGAAAGAACTGCAATACCCTAGTAACGATTTTCCGCCAATAGATCAAATGAGAGAGACCTGTGAAATACACAAGGACAAAATTCAAATAACATGGGTTCCTCTCCACGTTCGAATAACTGGAGATGAATTCAAACGCTAACGAAGCAAAACGCCATCCATTGCTGAGTTTCTCAATCTTGGAAGTTTGGAATTTTTTTAACACTGCCCTATACCATCTAAACAATGGTCAACATATAACCACAACTACAAAGGTATTAACCCGCCAGGAACCAAACCCATCTTTCAAAATAACTGTTAAAAAATATTTCTCACATGACAGTAAACATATATTTGGATCTCAAATACCTACAGATCTCTTAAAAACATTTGTGATAAAAATATCAAATTGATATATAAATTTATTGTTGAAGCAAAAACAAATAATAGAGATTTAGAAGGAATTGTTTATTAATGAAAGTATCTATTGCATTTTTATAGCTTCTTATACACAAAAATAAGTAGTTCGGAAGCGCGGAAAAGCACACAGTGCATCCCCTCTTCCTTACGAGGATGCAATGACGTAAGCGAATGACGAAATTGTACGACGTCAGTCGGCTGTTTATACTCAAATTTTTTATAGATCATCCTCTCTCACTTACCTGTGTAAAAATTTGGATGCGTATAAAATTTTTACTTCGAGTTTTCATTTTTGATTTTTTAATTGAATTGTGTACAAAAATAAATAAGTGCTTCGGTAGTTTAGTGGGTAGTGTTCCAGCCTAACATAAGGAAATCCTGAGATCGATTCTTAATAGAGACATGTTTGCAGCTAGTCGTATATTTTTGCTGAATTCAGGTCACTCCGGCAGGCATGAAAGAATCACATTTTAGATCGATATGGCAGAGCTTCTACGCGAGGAAACCCATTTAAAAATCATGCAAAATTTCATGCATCGGGTAAGTGCTTGCCTACCAAAAGAGCACTTATATAGGTGCTTCCAGCGAAGCACCATTTTTCGCTGGCTATTGATAGCATATAAGTCTACTAAAAAATTTGGAGACGAAAGCCACAACATTTGTTATTAGCATTTTATTAATTAAAATAAAATAAATCAATAGAAAACAAAAACAAGTTTCCTTATTTTATTGTTGTTTTCATTACAAATTGGCGATGGAACCTTTGCTTTCGACATCGCAGGACAGCCCGGTCGAGGATTATAATCGTAATCGATTCATTGCACCTTTTAATTCCTAATCTTAATCGAAGATACGAGTATTAATCGCTACGATTACGATTAAAACTCTTACTCTTTTTCAAGCAAAGAATTTATGTCAAAGGACTTAGCCAATGAACTTTTTTCTAATCTAAGATTCATTTAAACTGTTTAAATTTTCATATCGGGCAAGTTAGGCCTTTATTCATAAATAATACTTTTAATTTATAAGAAGTTAATAAAATAGTTTTTCATAAAAAAATTTTCTTATGAACCCTTTATAAAACGAATTTATTTTTTATGAATAAGACAGAAAATATATAAAATATGTGTAGAATATATTGCAATCAAAATGCTTATAGTCTAATACAAGGCGTATTAAACTTTGCAAAGTTTACTTTGCCAAAATGAAAAAAGTCGTCAAAATGAAAAAAATCCCCAAAGTGAAAAAACCCCAAAAACAGAAAAAAATCGCCAAAATTAAAAAAAAACACCAAAAACAGAACAAAATCGCCAAAACGAGAAAAAAGCGACAAAAGTGAAAAAAATCGTTTAAACTGAAAAAAAACTTCAAAAAAGCCACATTAAAAAAATTCTCAAAACCGAATGCGCGCAACCCTTCGTGCGCGAGTGAAAGTCGCATTTTACTGAATTTTTTATATTTTGTACTGTAATTAATAATAAGTGGCTGCCGTGTTCTAAGAAAAAATAGTTTGGGTTTGAGGTGTATGCTAAAATAAAATTTTTATACAAACTTTGACTAAAGCACACTTGAAATACAAATTTATCTTTTTATAATATGGCCGTAGAACTTTGGGAGTCAATCTCCTCTTCCGAACTCTAGCTTATAGCGCAACAAAAAACTATTTATTTTTATCGTGAGCAATTAATTAATATGTCATTAACAAAAGTTTATAAACAACAAACATGTCGCTTAAAAGGAGTTTATAAAAAAAACTGAACTATTCATTTGCTGAGATAATAAACAGCAAAATAAATAAAAAATTAAAACAATAAATATTATTTATGACCTCAATAAAATAAAAAAAAATTATGACAGATGTGAAAATAAGTCGAAATAAACTATAAATATTACTTGACATTATTTTATATGGAAATAATGTAATGTGAATAAGCATTCAATTCATGAGCAGCGGTCGATGATAACGTCTGCTTACTATACATATATTTTTTATATACTCGTATTAAAGGCATTATTCATAAAAAATATATTAATATGATTTATAAGAGATTTACAAAACGAATTTTCATACAAAATTTGTCGTATAAACGGAAATATTTTTTTTATTAAGAAGACAGTAAAGCCTTTTATTCATAGCTGTTAAGTAATGATTAGTAATCGTAATGATTACTAATTTGATTACTTTTTTTTTAAAGGCGAAGTAATGATTATAATCAGTTTCGCACAATTATGATTACTAATAACGGCAAAGTAATCTGAGTTGCTTAAAATTACTAAAAGTAATCAAAAAGAATCAAAAGTAATCAAAAAATAATCCGATTATTTCTAAGGATTACTTTTGATTGTTTTTTATTATTTATTAAAAATCAAAAGTAATCTTTGAAAGTAGTCGGATTACTTTTTGATTACTTTTGATTCTTTTTGATTATGTTTAGTAATTTTATGTAATTCGGATTACTTTCCGATTATTAGTAATCGTATTCAATTATTTATCATCAATTCCTTTGAAGGCAATTATATAATCATTACAATTCTTTTTTAAATGTAATCTAATTGATTACTAATCGTAATCGAAATTCAACAGCTCTGGTTTTATTTAGTAGTTCTATAAAAACATATCAAGCCATAACCGCCAAAAAAAAGCTTAAACGACATATTTTTTGGGCCTGGTTTTTTCTGACGAAAATCGATTATTTACGATTGCAAATAATCTATTTTGGTCAAAAAACTAAGTTCGAAAATTATGTCGCTTAAGCTTTTTTGGTGGTTATGGCACGATACATATCGTGCATATAAAATCTAAAGGGAATTCACTATAATTTTTTTTTTAATTTTTACAGGAAAAGCAAAAAAACTTTATAAATTCTAATACATTTTGTTCTTAATAGAATTTTGTCCTCTAAAAATAACAATATTGTTTTAAATACTCACAGTTGCAATTGGATCAGCATAAACGATGCAAACAAGTTTTGCCTCAAAACCTTCACCTGAATGTATCCAAGACTTTTCCACTTGTATATCGGGCGGATCTGAAAATAAACAAAAATTAGCATTTAATAATTTATTCGAAAATAAAGTTTTTGATTGTGAATAAAAATTTAAAAAAACCAGAGCCACTAGCAGCACGAACATTTAACATTTTAGTATTTTTTCTTTTTGAAATTTAAGAATGAAAAATGTGAAGTGAGAATTTCACTTAACATTTTCTTACAAAAAAAAAATATTTTAAATATTATTCCGTGCTGATTTCAAGCTCAAAAGATCTTCAGTAAATGTAAATAAATTTAAATTCAAACACAAGGAACGCTGATGATGAACGTGTAGTGGCCTTCGAAAACAGCTCGTTGTTCCGTTCTACTAGTGTTTGTCAGAATATATACAATTAAATTTGACGTTATTTGTTCATTAATAATTATCACGTGTAATTTGGCGTCCAAAGCGACACGAACTTTAGCCTTATCAAATTATAAATATGTGATTCAAATGGTTTATTTGTATTTTATGCATTAAACCCATTAACCCGCAGCTGTAGATTTCTGTACACAGCCTATCGTTTTCAATTGTTAACCTCACCCACTACCCATAAAGGAATTGGTGCCTCCTGTTTACACAAACGAGGCTCTGGCGACCAATCTTACGTGGTATTACCTTCAGAACTGCACAGAGCAATTTCTGTCGCACAACCTGAGTCCATAAAGGAGGAGGGCTGGAGTCTCGGTGAACCCTGAATGACCTAAGAGCGTCTCAGGAACAATGGGGAATGCGAACACTGAATTCTTTCAAACTCTGGCTCTGGCTCAAGACGTTTGGGTGCTCGGATAGCAGCCCTAGCAGCAAACTTGAGAATGAAGGCTATGCCGGCCATACACTACTGCACAAGTCTGGTACTGTACAGTGCGTTTGTGTAGTGTATGGGGGTGGTTGTGCTATTTACGCAGTGAACTAAGTAAATATCAAAATGATTTTGATATTTGCTCAAGTTTGAAAACTGTACAGTGAACTTGTGTAGTGTATGTTGCAAACGCTCAGTTGTTTCGTGATTTTTCAAGAGTTCACAACAAGTAATGAGCATAGAAAAAATATTCTGGTCAGAGTTCCTAGAATTATATTTGCAAATAGTCACCAGGATTATGGCGAAGTAAAATAAGAAATGAACGGTTTACTTGTATAGTGTGTTTCACAAGCTTAGTTTACGCAGTGCCAGACTTGAGCACTGAACTTGTGTAGTGTATGGCCGGCATTAGCAAACTACGTTACCTGAAATAAAATTGCTACCGCATCACTAACAAATAATGATAATAAGGCGTCCTATGCTCCAGTGGGAGATAAAGGAACATATGGGCATTTCCACAGGAATGTCAACTTTTTGTAGCGTGAGACAGCAAGCCAATATACTTCTTTTTCACAGAAAACGAAATTTTTTTTACTTCTTTATATATTTGTGTAGGCCGTCAGCAGCTCTACGTTAGGTACAATTTTAAGAAAAATCGAGTCACGTTGTTTAGAAATACAAGGTTAATTGCTTGCTGTCGCACGCGACAAAAAAGTGGAATTTCTCGGAGAAATGCCCATATATATATATAATTATAATAGTACGTTTCCATATACATGTTTTGGAGCAGAAAACTTGTTTTGCTCAAAACCAATGTTTTGCCAAATGTTTTCCCATACGTTTGTTGTTTTCCTCCCAAACACGACAAAATGTGTAAGTGCAACACTGCGTTGCTGGCTGAAACTTCGTAAAAAAAACGGTCACAATATAGTTATAAAATATGGCACTAATACCGAATATTTAAGTTTTTATGCACAAACCACATCAGTTGTATTTATATGTTGTTTATATTTAAATGAGTGGAGAATTTACTAATCTAAATCATAAGGTTTGAGGCCTTGATAATAAAATCAAATTGATTTCGAAAATTCGTATAGCCAAAACACACAAAAGCATAATGGAAACACTTTGAAGTGTTTTGAGAAAACAACTTGTTTTGCTCATATTGGAAATGCACTATAAGATATCATTCATTCAACACGCTCATTTTCGTAAAAAAATTTTTTTTAAAATATAACAAAGACAGCATAGACAACAACCTGCCGCCCCTGTTGCTTTGCTGTCATGTGCATTCTATCCTTGACATTTTGTAGTCGGTAGCTTGCTGCGTTGAATGGGTTTAATGCATAATGCTTTAACTTACATAAAACATCCAGGCGTATATCGACACTAACTGGTTCACCAACACCATTATCTGCGGTGCACTGATAAACTCCAGCCTGTTGGCGTTCCACTTTTTCCAAAGTTAAAATTGGGCCATCGCCAATTCGAGCCGTTGACTTGCCAGCGCCACTCTATTAAAATATAAAAAAAAAATAAAAGAAATGAAGTTATATTAAATAATAGACAGCATATATATTTCATTAACATAAATGTAAAATAACTAAAGTACACGTTTTTAAATTTTAAAGTAGAGAAAAAACTAAACAAAATGACTGAAATAAAAATGCGTTATTTTCCTTTTTAATTCAGTTTATTTTTATAATAATAGTTGAAAAATTTTTAGGGACATGTGTTTTTATGCATTAAACATTATTTTTTGTTGGTTACACGATATATCGTCAGCTGACGATATATCGTGCCATAACAGCCAAAACAGCTTAAGCAACATAATTTTTGAACTAAATTTTTTTAACCAAAATCGATTATTTGCTACCGTAAATTTATTTTCGTCATAAAAATGGGATAGAAAAAAATGTGTCGGCTAAGCTTTTTTGGCGTTTATGGCACGATGTGAAGTTCGACAAACAAGTTAAAATTTGTTTTCTATTTAAAAAATTAAAAAGAAACATGTCGTCTGTTTCCCTTTTATCAAATGAAACTAAAAATATTCCCAATATAACTAACTAATTAAATGGCTGAGCCGCTTAAACTAATGCGCCTACTTAGCTCTAGAGGCGCTGCGATGAAGTAATGAAAAGTGGAAGAACTCGCAATACTTTCACCAGCAATTCAACGTTTGTTACTCCTGATCTAAATAAGCATTGCCTTGTCTTATTAAGAAATTATACGCTTACGCAAGTGCTTGAAATTTCTATTTTTATTATCACCAAATGTCGATAAATCAATAATAATTTTAGGTACAAGTAAACTGAGTGTTATTTCTGTAAACCAATTTATTATTTACCGCCTCTAAAGTTAAAGTTACAAATAAGAAAAAACTGCCCATTTCAATAAAATGCAAACCTTAAATTTTTAATTAAACTTTTTGACCCGACACACAAACGAATATTCTTACAAACACTCGCATATGCTGCACCGTAGTTTTAATGCGTCCTAATACCCTACACTTATGATACTAAATCACTGTCATCTATAAACTGCTTTTAAAATGTCAATGGAGTCAATATGTCACAGGCAACGGCAGTGAGTGTAGACACACTGATACTCTAACACTCTAACACTTGGGTCCTTTATGGAAATGCAGATACATATAAAACGGAAGTCTTACTAATATGACTGCAGTAACGTAAAATAATTGCACACATATGGAAAATAGGAGGCCGTACCGAAAAGAATTTTATTAATATTTTCTAAAAAAAATCCTTTTGAAGAGAGTTTTATAGTTTTTAATTTTAAACGAAAAGCAGGTTTAATGATAATTTTCTAAATGTGGTGGAAATTTATATTTTTAATTTTTATTCTATTGAATATTGAAAAACACTCGAGCTACGTTTTGCGTCCGTCCCACTTATATCGCATCAATTTGTGTCGCAGACTTCTTACCGAAAGTGGTTGTATATTTGGTATTTGTATAGGAGAATGACAATGAGTACTAAAAAAGATATATATATAAGTAAATAGTCTTACTTTTGGTAACTGCATATAATCATAATTGTAGCGCAAACAATTTGTACGCTCACATTTTATCTTTCAAGTAACTATGACTAAAGGCGATTCTAACATACAAGAGCTTCTCTACTTCGTTTAAGCGAAAAACTAAAATATGCTACAACTAAAAATAAAAAGGCACACGAGTCTTAAACGCATTGACTATCCCTTATATTTTCTGAGTCTGAGTATGTTTATACTCAGGCTATGAATATTTAATAGTATAAAAAACATATTACGCTGCAACTCGCGATATTTGTTCATCATTCGCCACAGTATACAATTATTTGTGTGCAAATGTGCGGGTGTGTGTGGGTGTTTCAAAACATTATTTATATGTGTGTGTGCGTGTGTAAATAAAATAGCCGTGTATTCGATTAACAGTCAGAATATTTTTATATTTATTCGCGTAATTGTATCTCATACAGTCTATAAATTTTAGTTGCTGTCGTTTGTGCTGCGTAATATAAATAAATTCAGTAAAGCGCGACTTTGGTGATTTTTTTCATTTTGGCGATTTTTTTTTCATTTTGACCATTTTTTTCTGTTTTTGGAATTTTTTATTTTGGCGATTTTATTTCATTTTGACGTTTTTTCTTCAGTTTTTGGCGTTGTCTTTTATTTTGATAATTTTGTTTTATTTTGGCTATTTTTTTCTGTTTTTTTCGGTTTTTTTTTAATTTTGGCGACTTTTTTCATTTTGGCGATTTTCTTTCATTTTGGCGATTTTTCCGGTTTTTCGCGATTTATTTTAGTCTTAGAAATTTTTTAATATGGTGCTTTTTTCGTTTTCGCGATTTTTTTTTTGTTTTCCGCGGTTTTTTTTTTGTTTTTGGCGATTTTATAATTTTTTTATTTTTTAGTTTTACCGTTTTTGAAAATTTCAAGTGTTTTGCTGTTACGGTGTCCAAGATACATCAAGTTGTCAAAATTACATAGTCAAAATTGCATTAACTGATGGAACACCCTTTAATCAAAATTTTTAAAAATTTTAGTATTAATTATTGTAGTCTGTATAAAGATACACTAACCTTACAAATTTCAAGTATACATACAATTGTATGTATATTACATGTATATTAGATGGTCTTTTAATATTTTTCATTGCTCGTCTTGGAACACGCTTTAATTTTAGGTCAGTAGCTCTTACGGTTCTCGAGAAAATACCCTGTGACAAACGGACGGACAGACGGACAGCGTAGCGAAAACAATTGGGTGCCTTTTCACCTTTGATGTACGGAACCCTAAAAATGTGAAAAAAACGTAGAAGTTGGATGTTTATAGTTTTACGTATTTAGTAGTTTTCTCATTCACTGATTTAATAAAAAAACCAGGGAATGATTTGTGGACCAAACTCGAAGAACACTGATGATGAAGTTGTAGTGACCTTCGAAAATACCCTAACTGTTCCGTTCTACTACGTGTTTGTCAGGATATTTATAACTAACTTTGGTGTTATTTGTCCATTAATAGTTATCACATGTAATTTGGCTTACAAAGCGGATCGAACTTTAGCCTGGTCAAATTATTAAAGTATTTTTTTTTTTTAATTTTCATAAATATATAACATATACTATACATAGTTTCATATTACGGAATAAATAAACAAAGGACTGTGTTCTCTCTTTCTCTTTATCTCTCTTTGTTTCATAAAATGTGTTTTTATGCAATTTTAATTTTTTTATTTATGTTAGAAAGCTGTGGTTTGGAAAGCTTTCTATAATATTTGGAAATTTCTTAGTGCTGCCGTACTTTTAATGTAATTTAAGTAAAATCTAAATTTAAATAAAAATTACCTAAATACGAACTTAAATATTAGGTTAAAAACTAGGCCTTACTACCCTAAATAATACGAATGCTATTGCTAGAGTAGATATTTTTTTGCCTGAGAACAATTATGGGATGTTATTAAAAAAAAGGAATTATTAAAGATATTTTTAATTTAAATTGACTAAATAGTCGGTAAGGATATTGTAGTTGATTTGGTGAAATAAATAAATAAATATTTGAATTGTCATCATAATCAAGAAACATCAGTTCATTCCCTGCAGAAAATTTGGTGGCAATTGATCCAAACGGACTCGTCCTATAAATGGAGAAAATGTGGGCGTTATCAAAAGTACGGAGTAGCGTATGGTGAAAGAAGATATATCGTTTAAATGGTGACATATTGACCATTTTCGCGATGTATTGTCTTGATCTTGAGCCAAATTAATTCGGACTCGGTAAAGTATTGTAGTAAACGGCACTGAACATATTCGATGTGGTTGAATATAGGACCTATCAAATAGTGTAAGTGTAATGTTAATTGCTCCCTCCAATGTGACTCTGGAACCAGTCTCATAACTATACTTGAATATTAACCCAAGCTTAACTGGTATTTATACTTTTGAAATATGAGTGGCCTTGTGGCCGAGTGGGTAGTGTGCCAGCCTGTCATGCACGAGGTTGTCGGGTCAAATCTCAAAAAAATTTCAGATTAAATATAAAATGTCATTGCATTTGTAACATTAAAAAATTTATAAGCGTTAATTGTTACAGTTAAATGTAGAAATTACATTTATAAATAATTTATATTTATATTATTATACATCAAATAGGTTCCTATGGGATAGTTTAAAGACAAGTCACAAGGTGCATAAAAAAGTATCAATTAACCCTATCCTAGGCCATCCCCATGTAAAAGTGACTGGTCCGCTTCATAGGAAGTGTTAGAACTCGAACTGGTCCCTATCACTTGGGAACTGGTCACATGACTAGTCTTGTGTCAGTTCCATTTCCTGCAGGGTTAATACAGACAAAAATCTGAAATCATTTTCAGTTTGAGTCTAATTTCCATTTCGCAGCTACCTACTAGGTAAGCGAATCGGAGACCCCCTGTACCTACTAGGTAAGCAAATCTGAGACCTCCTGTTAAATTTTGATTTCTGCATGGTATACAAACACTTTTCAAACTGCCCGTTTATTGTCGTCAAAACTTTAGGTTAAATTTTCTTTAAAAAAAAACTGCCAGACCAAAAGCAACAGACAAGAATCATGAAAAAAAAGGAAATCTACTTCATGTTAAGCTTTTGGGGAAAAAAGTAGTTCTTTTTACTTGAAAAAAAAAACGAAGCAGGAAATACATCATATAGATGATGACAATAACTTAACAAATGAATACAGAGAGAAAAAAAATTTAACACAAAACCAAAAAAAAACCTCTACTAAAAGGTGAAAGGCCACATACTGCTAAAGACACATATACACACTCTTAAACACACACACACACACACACACAGTTACTTACATATTTGCACACAAACTTAAAAAAACATAAAGATGTTTTTGAAGCAAAACAAAAAAAAAAGCCATAGAAATTATACACTCCCTCTAAAGTACATGTGTAGGGGAATTTTTAAAGAAGGACAAACATATCCTGGCAAATATACCGTTATTGCAGTGGCTCTCTCTGCTGAGAGTCTTCACATGACTTGATTGCATGGTGTCCCTATTATTAAGGCTGTGTGTGGCAGGTACCTTTAGGAAGTCAGGAAACACAAAAAAGTTGAAGTGGAAGTAACAACAACAGATATACATACTTACGCCACATATGATGTTGTTGCTGTTGTTGTTAAAGTGTGCTTGCTACCTTTCCTTATGGTTGCATGTTTTTAGTTATATTTTTTTTCTTCTGTTGGTTGCATTTGTAGCCTTTGACATGACTAAAGACCCGCCTTGTTTGTGCCAAGCTGGTTGCCTGACTGCCTGCCAAATTGTAATTAATGCGAATGACTTGGTTGCAATGTCATGTTAAAACTGCAAACAATATATGATGACTATGCAAAGTAAATGTAAATTTTTCCTTCGATTTTTATGCTTTTATTTCTTTTTTGTTTGCTTTATTTATAGAATAAAACTAACAAAAAAAAAGAACAAAGAAGAATTATTGGGAAAAATTTGTTTGTATGCCTCCTTCATTTCACTTTATGGCAACAAAAACCTGAATAATCAAACTGACCTAGTATTATTGTTGTTGTTGTTGTTGGTTTTTTTCAAACATGTTCAGCCTTAAATGAAATTCATTGCCATCGTAGTTAAATGTTGATGAGGAAATATTTTCTGTAAAGGACTTGCAGGATTTGTAGGTTCTTCTTTTGTCAGTTGGTTGGAGAAGTTCCATAAAATATAGTGTGCAGTTTTTATATTTAAATTGGGCTGAATTTTAAAGACAAAATTATATATTTCAATTTTATTTCGAGTTTAATATGAAGATGAATATATTTCAGAGAATATACAGTCAAATCGATTTTTCTGGAATTTATTCAAATCTGTACAGACATGGGCTAATCCGAACAATGATATGCCTTCTACAGCTACGGAAAGTTAAGGCTAATGCTGTACAACACAGAAAAATATAAGAAAGTTCCCAATACTGAGTAACAAAAAAATAAATATACAAGACAGGGAGCCCCAAACATTTTTTTCCAACTGTATTAGAGAGAGAATTTGAAGTACAGTGATATGAAAAAGTAAGCACGAAGATTTCAATTAAAATCCAACCAAAAGAAATGGTTTTGTTTACAATGAATATGGGCATTTCCATGAGAAAGTTAATTTTTTTGTCACGTGCGACAGCAAGCAATTACGCTGGTAGATATTTCAGAAAACTAAGACTAGATTTTTCTTAAAATTTGACCTAATATAGAGCTGCTGACGGCCTGCATGAATATATAAAGAAGTAAAAGAAAATTTCGTTTTCATTGAAAAACCAAACATATTTGTTTGGTGTCGCACGCTACTGTAGTGTATTTCAACTACTGTAATACACTGTATCATAATATAATTGCATTGCAACACAGTTCATTGTAATAGTTAACATAACGCTTACTTTACTAAATTTAAATGACAGACTTTTGTTTTCATTACAAAATTATGTTATTATAGATGGTCAGCAAAAGTAAAGACATAAAGAAACACAAAAATTGTAAAATGTAAAATAGTATATAAGTGAAGTAAAATATTAAAAGTAGTGTCTTTGTGCCGGTCCTGGATCACTTTTTCAATACAAAACTCTGCTCATGACTGGATGGGAATGTCATGCATTTAAATTATGTTTCTTGCTTTATATATTTTATGAGCATTTATTTCCAATATGAGTTTTCCAGGCCTGGATGGGAATGTACATGTTAAATGATAAGAACACATACGCGTTAAGTGTGGTTTTGAAATTCAAACACATTTTTTAAAGAGCTAGCATAGATCATTAAAAAAATTGTTTTATTCTGATTAACAACAACACGCTGGACACATAAATGTAGTCATAACCAGATATAAACCAGATACAGCCCAGATATAAATCAGATACAGACCAGATACAGATCAGGTAGAGACCACATACAGACCAGATATAAACCAGATTGTAATCAGATACAACCTGTTTTATAGCTGATATATATCTGGTCTGTATCTGGTATGTATCTGGTCTATATTTGGTCTGTATCTGGTCTGTATCTGATATATATCTGTCTGTATCTGCTTTATATTTGGTTATGCCTACATTTATGTATCCAGCGTGTTGTTGTTAATCAGAATAAAATTTTTTTTTATGATCTATGCTAGCTCTTTAAAAAATGTGTTTGGATTTCACAACCACACTTAACGCGTATGTGTTCTTCTTAACATTTTCATTCCCATCGAGGTCTGGAAAACTCATATTGTAAATAAACGCTCAAAAAATATATGAAGCAAGAAACATAATTTAAATGCATGACATTCCCATCCAGGCATGAGCAGACCTTTGTACTGAAAAAGTGATCCAGAACCGGCACAAAGATACTACTCTTAAATAAGTTAGACTTTGATTTGTAAACGCAATCCGGCTATAACTTGCCTTGTTGCAATTTAAATTTGCAAATCTGCTGGTACTTCTTTTGAAAGCCTACGTTTAATCTGGAACCCTTTCTCTTATCTGCCAATAGAGAAGTAAAATCTTGTCCGATGTGGAAAAAAAGCTTAATATGGATTTCCAACAAAATATTTAAATAAAATTTAAAAAAAAAATTTGTTATCAAAAGCACAATTAAGTCGAAAATTATACTAGCTTTAAATTAAAAATCTAAAAGAGTCGATTTTTCGGCGATTTTGCAACAAAAAAATGGGTTAATTATTTCGCTATTTTTTCAAATATATGTACTAATACTACAAAGAAATTGTTTGTTAAAAATTTTCATTATTGAAGGAAAATTTGTTTGTTCTAAATACCAAATTTAAGGACTTTTTGCTCAAATTCCACAGTTGGAACCAAAAAAAGGAAGAGAGGTATCTTAGAACACCTGGTTAGAGCTATGCTGCTTAGCTATAAAAATCAAATTTCATGTGTGAAGTAACAATGAATTAAAATTATATGACAATGGCAAATCTCTGCAAATACTTCAAAACGTTTCCATTTGTTTCCCATTACTTTTTTTTAGAGCCCTACGATTAAATTAATGTATTCTTTGTGGGCGGTGGCGGTTATTATCCGGGTTACAGCCCATCGGCTGGGTTCTCTGGTTTGTGCTGATGTGCAAAAACAAAACAAAAACAAATTGAGCAATCGTTTTCATTGGTTTTGTTTTGTTTTTGTTTCACTCGCTTGAAAGAGCGAAACAAAACAAAATCAAACGATTTGTTTTGTTTGTTTTCGTACTCTGCTTTTATGTACAAAGAAATCAAAACAAAAACAAATTTATAACTTTAATAGTGTCGATTATTTTTTTTACGAAAATCACGTCCAAACTCCTACATCGTGACATAAATAGCACAGCTTTAAAGTGTATTAAGAGCATTTCTTTTGCCTTAATACATAATAATAAATGAGAGTTTCTTTTACCTGTTCCTGTTCTCCTGTTTAAGCCCACTAATTAAAACACACAAGGGGCGTTAAAATTATATGGTGCAGGCAGGAAATTATTTTCTGCTTCAAAAATAATCAAATTCATCAGTTCCTAAACTGGGTTTCATAAATAACAAATTACCCATTTCGTTGGTTACTGATTTTATATTTTGTATGCACATTAAGTATGGCATTTTCTAGAATAACAAACAGGAAAGGTAACACCTAATTAACCTTTGCTTAGATATCCTTAATTTTTCTTAAATACATAGTTAAATAAAATATCGCGCCTCTTCTAAAAACTCTGAATTCATAAGCAGTTCATTATATATTTATTATAAGAAGGCTAAATTATAAGCTTAAGTCAGTCTAGCAAATTTAACTGTTTGAAAGGGTCCTTTTAACGACATTTAAACTAATGCGTTATAACTACTTGCTGGTGACCGTCAATTTAATGTCCTTTTAACGCAGGTGAGTAAGTTTTTGTGCTTGTTTTTACTAAATGACCACACATTGTTATTCATTATTCATTGAAAGCTGCACACACATACATTCTATACACAGATACATGTCTAATGCAAAGAGCGTTTGCATTTCAGTATGTATATTGTGTGTCTTATATTCTGTTTTCTACTTCCTGCCTGTCCTTTTAGCAAAATGTTTATAATGTCCGTAGTTGGGCAGTGGTCTTCTGCATGTTTTACATGTAAGCATGTGTTTATGAGTCCTGCTTTTGTGTTATTTATTTGGTTGTGGCCTGTTTGTGTGAGTTGCTTTTTGCTGGTGCTTTAAAGCTTTTTGCAACAAAATAATTACATTGTTTATTATCTTGAAATGTTGTCATTAACTTAGATTTTTACTTAAATGTGTCAACACCTGATAAAAATCTATTAGAAAAAATACATAGTGTTTCATTTAAAGAAAACGACAGTTGATTGTTTGTTGCTTCACAATGATTTAAGGCTACTAATTCAAGCAATAAAGATAATTTGAGACAATATTTAAAGTTAATGACGGCAAATGGCTCGTATTTGATAGTAGATTAAACAAATTTTATTGCCATTAGCGAAAAGTTGTTTCAAGTAAATCATTTTAATTGCAAGACCGTAGCAAAATATTCCATTAGCTCAGAAAAAATTTAGTATATAAACTTGAAATTTATATAAACTGAAATATTTTTTTTGCTTAATCCTTAATTTAAGATCAAAGTACTTGTAATATATTAAAAGTCACAGGCAATGAACTATTGCCAATTCAAAATTAAAACTTGGCCACAGTAAAGATAAGAAGACTTTAATCAACATATGGGCATTTCCACAGGAAGGTCATCTTTTTGTAGCGTGCGACACCAAGCAAACAAATATGGTTGTTTTTTTTTTCAAAGAAAACGAAACTCTTTTTTAATTCTTAATATATTTGTGGAGTTAGGTAAACTTTTAAGAAAAATCGAGTCACATTGTTCAGAAATACAAGGTGAATTGCCTGCTGTCGCACGCGACAAAAAAGGATAATTTCTCGGAGAAATTCCCGTGTATTTTTTTTTTAGAATTTTAAAAATACCAGTTTTCGAGAAAATGGCCAGTAAAGTTTGATCTTTGAAGATTCTCATTACACAAACCATTTGAAAGGACATTTTCTGCTTTTTAACATGACACCTCAATGGAATAACTAAGTTAAATAGTTTTAAATATATACATTATATTGTAAATTCGGGTATTTGCTAAATTTTCTTTTTTTGAAGTCGCTATATTTCGCAAACTGGAACGTATCCAAATTAATTTGTTGTTTAATGACTGTTGAATACCGGAGTCGAACCCAGGACCTGCGGTTTTGTAGTCAACGTTCTAACTACTTCAGGCAACGCCACCCACCACCAAAGTTAATATCATACATTGTGAAAAAGGAAGTTAAATGTTGAATAGCAGAGACAAGAACCAACTATTTAGAGGAGCCCTTACAGCTGCTAATAGCGCAATGTTAACATTTAATATTGATACGTTTTTATGCAGTTTTTGTAAGTTTCAAGATTTGCAATTAAATAAAAAGCCCTTATATACAATTTTCATCAAACTAGATACTTTACTTGCTCAGCACAGATATTAAGCAATTTTAAAACACACATTGTTAGATAATCCACAACTGAACACCACGATGTTAATTTCGGTGGTTTTTATACAAAACTCTGGCTTACTAAGTAAACTGACTCTACTGAACTAAACCTGTACAAGCACCAATTCAGTATCTTTTTTAAAAAGGCACTAAATCCAAATAAGTGGCCACTAGTGCGAAAGGCCCAAAATTAATGAGAACTGCACAATCCTATGGTTTCTTTTACTACGTTTATACGCGCGGCTTATTTGCAAATAAAACTGTTAATCGTTGCCATATTATTGTTTTTATTGCGACTTACTAATTCAGAAAGCTGTTCACGATTAACGCATTATTTGCACATAAAATACTTGAGGTTGCCACACTTACAAAATATTTTCTAATAGAAAACAGTAAATTGATAAATATTGCACAAGAAAACATTGATAGAAGAACATAATGGCAATAAAAACAAATTATTATTTATTATTTAATATGTTTACACAATTTTTTTGTTAACATAACTAACACTTCGATAGAAGTGCTACCAAGTATAAAGAGTGAGTTAATTTATAGTGCACGTATGAACGTAGTATTTATTACTATGGGCAATGAGTAAACTTTTTCTTAGGCGAAGTGTACGAGTTCGACTCTTCACATCACTAACTTTCCAAGCAGCTCAAATTTCTCCACCAGTTTCACAATTGCTGGCCGGTAATGTGCTTCTTTGATTACCCAAAAATACTTCAGTTTTGCGAAGATTGACTGTGTAATTTTAACCATTTTTGTAGTGAATTTTAATAATTTTAAGCTTCCATTGTTATAAATTTACAGGATGAGTCATAACAACTATTAAATTGAAGGGATATTGAAAATGAAATGTCTTACAGGGTTTAATTCAGCATTTTTAATTCAAAAATTGCATTTTTGGAGTTGCTACTTCGTTCAAGTGAAGCATATGTTTAGATATTTTTTTAAACAAAAATTTTTACTTTTAAACCTTTTAAGCTTCAATCGCTGCTATTAAATCAGGAGGCAGTACGTGGGGTATTAGCAATATTAAATTAGGAACTTAATAAAACTCATACGTTTCAATGATTTCTCTTAGTAGTTTTTCTCTCTACAAAGTTTTGTGAATTTTTTTTTTAATTTTTTCCACAATGAAATATTTCATTCCGTCTTTTTCTTCTTTAACTATTTTTTACCATTAATTTCAATTTAATTTCAATCATGGATTTCAACTTTTATTACATCAAATAAACCAAGGAAGCAGGAAAACCAAAAAAAGAAAAAAAAAACACCACCTCTCATTAAAACAGGAGAAACACATAAAAATCGTCAAAAGTAAAAAACGTAAAATAAATTTAATTAAATGCAAAGGAAAAACACCGACATTATAATAAAAAATATTCTTGTTCTCTAACACAAAAAAAAAATCTCGAAATTGTAAAAAATTTTTGCTGCAGTTAATTGAAATTCTAAGAGTTACTTACCTTTTTTGTCCAAAATATGGAGGGCACTGGATTACCAGAGCCCTTGCACTCCAAAGTTACTGGACCACCTTTGCGGGCCTGCAGATTACCCGAGGTAGGAGTGGCACGCACACTGGGCGGTACTTTAATAAAAAAATATATATATTTTTATTTAGATTTATTTATAAATATTTTTTTTTAATCTTACCCAATATTTCCACTGTATGCACTTGATCGCGATTTATTTTGTCACTTATCTGACAAACATAATCACCAGCATCTTGTGGTTCCAGGTCTGCTATTTCCAAATTATAACCATCTATCAGTCTTATACGTTCATCTCGTGTCACCATTATATTTGAGGCGGTTAAAACATTTATTCCACGACGCCATAACAAAACAAATGTTCCTAAAATGAGAAGAAAATACAGAAAATAAAATAATTATATTTATTTCGTAAAGTGACATTTATTAACTATAAACTTAACTAAAAAAAGAATTTGTATTACGAAGATAGTATCAGAAAAGTTTTAAATCTTTCAAAAATTAAGCAGAAATTTTTATTAAGCTTATGAAAAAAAATTTTGAAAGCTAAAAATATCAACTTTTTTAGATCAAATCTTTTTTTTGTCAAATAAATATTCGTTGATAAAAATAAAGGCATTCAAATTTTTCAAGTTTTCGTAAATTTTGTCTTTTGGAAATTAACTGGGCGCACTTTAGTTAAAATATTCAGGTACTCACTGTAAGGCGTGTCATTAAAAATATACTACTGGACTTGGTACTATTGACTAGATAGCTTATAAAACAGATATAAGCATATGTATCCTTTATTGTTACCTTAATATAGAAAGGTCGTAACTCATTATTTTTGAATAATCGAGATTTTTACACTTTTCGATCTATTAGATGTTCCTCTATCCAAATATACAAAAAACTGAATTTCTCAAAAAATCAGGCCCTTTCTACATTAAGGTAACGACATATTTATTATGTTTATAATTCGATTAGACTAAAGTTCGTATTGCTCTGTAAGCCAAATTACATAAATTTTTAAGAAAAAAATTACATCAAAAATAACTGCAAATATTGCAACAAACACCGGCAGAACGGAACAACCTGCTGTTTGCAAAGGCCGCCACATCTGTATTATCAGCATTCTTGTATTTAATTCACTGTGTGTTGTGTTAGTTGAAGGAAATTTTAGCTTTATATACATTATTTTTACTGCAAATGGATTATGTGAATTATTTTCATTCATCGTATTAGAATTTGCTGAAAGCTTATTTGTAATGAAAGCTAAATTATACTACGTCTAATATACAACAGTATTGCCATTGTTGTTTTACTAGTTCTGCACATGCCTACGTAATATATTATAGCACAATTGACATAAAAATATTCTGGATATTATAGATTATGTCGCCAACAAATTATCACTGATTTTAACCATTTTGTCTTAGAAGCTTTTTACGAGCTTTTAATATTCTTAAAGTTTTATTTCCATACTATTAAGCAATCTGCTGGTTACTGGCAGAAATACTCAAACTAAATGTTCTTAATGTTCTTAGCAAAATAAAGAACAAAGAAACTCGAAACTATATAAAACATTGAAAAGCAATTTCACTCTATTTTATGGTAACACTTGTTACCAGCAAATACATAAAATATGTTTTTCCGTATAGATTTATTTGCGATATTTTAAGGCTGAGAAAAAAAATTTACTTACAGTATTTATAATAAAAAGAAAGCAGAAAAAACACGAGGTAAAATAAAACTTTGAAATGTTCAAAAAACTCGAAACAGAAGTACACAGCAGACTACAAGGGTTTTCAATAAAAATAACAACTACTTTTAGCAAAAAAAAGGATACAATTTAGTTATCAAACTGAAACACTTGCCGTATGACAGACAAGTAAATTATAGACAGTTTGCTAAACTAAGTTATTCAGTTTATCAGCAGTATCTTAAAGGAATTGAAAAAATCAGAAAAAAGGTCACTTTTAGGGAATGACTTAAGAAGTATCGTTTTAAGTACTATTTGATTTTTGGCTTCAAACAACTATGAATGTGTACATCTAAAATTAAAAAAACTCTCAAATGCAAACACAACTATGTTTATACACATTTTTTAAATCACGCAGCACAAACAACTATAAATAATATTATATACAGTATTAGCTACAATCATAGATATGAGTATAAAAATACACTGACTATAAATCGGCTACACATGCGTATATATAGGACTGTTTTAGTTACACACACACACACACACATACATAAATCATGTTTTCAAGCAGCCAAACATACACCTGCATATTTTTCATTCCATTTTATATTCACACATGTATGTATACTATGACAAATGATGAATAAATATCCCGAGTATCATGAGTATATTTTCATTTGTGCCGATTAAATATACATAGTTTGAGTATAAACATAATCAGACTATAAGTATGAGAGAGAGAGAGAGAGAGAGAGAGAGAGAGAGAGAGAGAGTCAACGCGTTTGATACTCATGTATTTTTTTTGAGATTTAGTTGTGGCGTATTCAAGTTACTAAAATTAGTACTATTAAGGTATGTACATATGTATATTTTTTGAGTATTCATTGCTACTCTCTGGCCACTATTGAAATTAATTCATTTGATTTACTTAATGAAGTGCAAAGATGGAACAATTTGTTGAATAGTTAACGCCTTAGTGTTTTTTTTTATGAATGATGAATAGTGGGAGAGGAGTTATTATGATCGGGGTCTTCCAGCGCAGGAGTAGTAATATATACTTTTATCAAACTATCCATCAAATGATTACGCTCTTTTGCAATTTAGTTTTTTTACCCACTTGGCCAACATGTTTTTTCCATTTATGCAATTTTTTTTTTCAAAGAAATAAAAGTTTACAATTTATGGTTTGAATAAAAACTTTTTAACAAATTAAACCAAATAGTTTTTTTTTGCACAAGTTTATGTGTGGCAATAAAATGCATTAATATTTTTAAATGGAATACTTTGAAATAATGTTTGCGTATGAAATAAATGCATTTATTTTCAATTTTAATTAAATTAAGTGAAAGCAAGAATTTTTTTTCAAATATTATTTTAAGCACAAAAGTAAATCAAAGCAATATATATCGAATTAAAAATCATGAAAGTGAATTGAATAAGTGAAACTTAAAAGAATTTTGTTTGCAGAAAATTTTTATTAAAATCATTTTATTTAATGCGTATCAAAATGAATACGAATTTTAAAAAAAAGCAATATGAGTCCGATCACAGGGCAGATGTGTAAACAACTAGTAATGACAATTTTTTTTAATATTGGCTTATGGTATGGAAAACTGCATCGATAGTAGTGGAATTATTAGTTGTGGGGGTTTGTGGAGAATTGCTCATATGCAAGTGGAAAACGTAAAGTAAAAAATTTTGATAAAGCTTGCGACTGTGGGTTTG